>CM051523.1:59318554-64118554 GCA_028017165.1 Herpetospermum pedunculosum | reverse complement strand
TTCCTCTTGCCATGTACTATAGGGGATAGAGAAATCGAGCACGCCATGCTAGACTTAGGAGCCTCAATTAATGTTATGCCATACTCAGTCTACAAAAGCCTCGGTTTAGAAGGTATGCAGGAAACTAGTTTAATTATCCAGTTAGCTAATAGGTCTTCTATTCATCCTCTAGGGGTGATTGAGGATGTGTTGGTTAAGGTTAAGGATTTGATCTTCCCTGCTGATTTTTATGTGATAAACATGGAAGAAAACACGTCCACTACTTCAGTTTTACTTGGTAGACCATTCATGAAAACCGCTAAGACAAAAATTAATGTGCATGATGGTACCTTATCTGTTGAGTATGAAGGGGATGTATTCGAATTTAATGTATTTGATGCCATGAAACAACATGCTGATGTGCATTCTGTCTGTAAAATTGATCTGTTAGATACTTTAGAACAAGAAGAATGCATGACTGTTGTTGAGGGGGATGACCCACTCGTTTTTACTAATATTGTTGGAGAGAGTGAAAGTAGTGTTCCCATATTGTCTGACTCATCTGAACAAACTACTTTTGCTTTAGAGACATGTGAAAAGCCAACTAAAATATTACCATCTCTTTTGCAGGCTCCCAAGTTGGAACTAAAGGAGTTGCCGGGTCATCTCAAGTATGTATACTTGGGGGAAGTGGAGACACTCCCGGTAATTATCTCCAAGGAGCTTACATCGGAGCAAGAAGGCAAGTTGGTTGAGATTTTGAAAAAGAACAAAAGAGCCATAGGATGGACGTTGGCAGACTTGCACGGGTTGAGTCCAGTGTTGTGCATTCATGGTAGATGTACTTTTGGGGTACTCCAAATTCAAGCTGTCGAGGCTTGCCAAAATACAATTTATAAACCCGAATATACCGAGCTATTTGTAGCTAAGTGGCAACGGGGTCGATCCACAGGGAAATAAGAAATTCAATCTAACTAAGTCTAATTTGCTAGCAATAAAAGAATGCACAAATTAAAGAATGGTAATTTGGTTTTGGGGGAAGGGAGCTCCTAATATGCTACTAACGGAAAATTAAATGAAAACGTGCAAAAATTAAACGGTTGTGCTTAACTTCGAGAAATGGAATTGCTCGTTATGGATGTTCGGATCATTGATACGGTTTACGCGTTAGCCATGATTATGCACACAATTCATTTAGTTATTCCTAACTCAAATGACCCAAGGAATTAATTAGAAGCGTGCAATTCTAATTAAACTTAGCCAATAATCTATCTAAGGTAGCGACCCCTAAATCGATTACGTGCTAGTGACGGGAACATTGCGACGGCCTAATCCTAAGACTAAACCGGTTTCTCTCTTGCCTTAAGCCTAACATGAAAACGTTAATTAACTCAGTTTACCAATGTCACTTTGGGCCGAACTAATTAGCCATGCTTAGACCCGTGCTACCTAGCGGTATAGGCAATTATACGTCCCAACCTTTAGCCCTCTATCATGCATAAGAATTAGAGCGTCAATCTAATTTAGCTACACATGCTAGAATTTGATGAAGAACAAGCAAGAGAATGCATAAACAAGCTAATGTCTCAACATTTACAAAGGGAAAAAATCTCCCCAAACATCCAAAACTTACAAACCAAAACTCTAAATCAAGCACATACCTTGGTTTAGCCTTCCATGGAGGTTGGATTACTCCAATCCCCCATGGAAGAGCTTGGAATCATGCACAAGAAGGAGAAGAAGTACAAAAATGGTGGAAAATCGCCTTGGAACCGAGAGGAGAAGCTTGAGGAAGAAGGAGAGGGAAAAAGTGGCTGCAAAACCGAAGGTTTCACGCTTTTTAAGCTCGGAGCGTCGAGACGCTAGGCCAGCGTCTCGACGCTGTGCCCTAAGTTGGCAGGCGCGCGCGCGGGGTACCGTCGAGACGCTTGCTCTCGGGTGGAAATTCAGAATCACGCTTCAGACTTCGGGGCGTCGAGACGCTCGGCCAGCGTCTCGACGCTGTTCGGCGTTGAGCGAGCGTTGAGACGCGCGCTCGACGCTGATGCACGTCTGTCTTGGGGAATTGTCGGGGCAGCGTCGAGCTAGCGTCGAGCTAGCGTCTAGACGCTGGGGCGCACGCAGATCTTCAATGACGGGCGCGCGCGGACATGGGCGATGGCGGAGCGGGCGAGCGCGCGGGCGCGAGGCAAGGCGGCGCGCGCGGGCGCGCGTGCGTCTGGCCGTCTGGGCGCGGGCGTGCGGTGCTTGCGAGCGGCGCGCGCGTGCTGCGTTCGTTGGGCGCCTGGGCACTGGGCGCCGGCGCTTGGGCGCTGCCCTCTCGGCTCTTAGCCCACTTTTGGGTCGTTTTGGCTCCCGAGCTCCGTTTGGCCTATCGTTTTGACCCGAACACTTCCCGAAACATGTTAAATGACCTTTTTAGCCCCGAAAATCATCAATGGACTTCCCGAGCTCTTCACCATGAAATCACCTATAAGAAAGCATTTTAATCAATATATGTCATGGTTTTAGCTAGAATTAGGGACATTAAGATAGCTCTATTTTGGAGCTATCAAAATACTCCCGACCTAAATCTTGCTAGTCCTCGAGCAAGGTATAGTCTAAATAATCTCCAAAGAATTAAATGCATGCTTGGACTCAAATCTCAATGCTTGGGAAACAAGATACTTGTAGTAAATTCAAAAACCATCAAAAGCATGCAAACGTTGAAATCATTTCAAAATTTAAACTCCTATTCCCTTATGTGTGTGTGTGTCTAGCACCTCTCAACCTAGCTCATGCAAGCCCGGAACAACCTTATATAGTCCTATAACTCGTTTTCCCCCTACTTATGGCGATAAGAACAATCTAATGGCTTTTAATGGTAGGAATAGCAACAAAACAAAAGGCCTAAATTTTATTCTTTTTCCTTGAGTACTTTGTACCCATTTTCTTTTCTTTTGAACAACTTTTTTTTATTTTTCTCCAAGAGAGCCTAACACGTCAAACCAAATTTAGTTTCACGTTTTTAAGGACCATTGCTCACTTCTATTAGTTCCCCTTTCATGTAGTGACAACCGTGGGTTACACGGTCGCCCCTGGTTACACGGGCAACACAAGAAGGAGGAGCAACTCTGGAGGTTTTATTTTTCATGCAAACACTTTTTTTTTAGGCAATAGCTTCGCTATACACAAATGAGTCATTACTACTTCTACACATCAAGCCTCCCTAATGGTACCTTTCGGGGTGACAACAAGGTTTCAGACAAAATAAGACCATTCTAGACCTACAGAACTGAGACTAAGAGTACTACGTGCTCAGTGAATGTAGGGAAATAACAGAAAAAATTTTAAAATAGGCTCAAAATGTGCATACATTGTCAAATTTTCGAATCATGCAAATACGGAGTGTTCACAGGCAAATCACAGACCGTCCTCATCGGACACATGCATTCAGATTCTAATCTAACAGCCAGAGTACACGCATGCTCGACAACTACTAAGAAGTCTCATCTCTATGTATCAACAAACTCCACCCCCCACCTTAAAATATGCATTGTCCCCAATGCATTAAACAGTTAAAACAATAAAATTTCAAGGGAACAGAAAACCTCCCCTGAATTTTATGGAGCTGACGGGTGGAGATGTGCACCATCATCCTCCAATGGGCTCTCGAATCGTCGACCGTTCCACCTTTTCTCCTAGGAAAACAAGAAAACAAACAACAACTCAAAAGCAAAAATAAACAAAAGCAAAGCAGTAAAGAACAAAATTACAGTTCAAACTCGGGTGCCTCCGAGAAGCGCAAATTTTTAGAGTCGATTGCTCGACTGTATTCTCTTGACCACTCATCCATAGTCAAACTTGGAAGATGCCCCATCCATCTTCCTGATTATCTCTTTCCTACGAAAATCCATGAACAATTCTTTCTCTCGTGCCTTCTGTGCACATACAACATCAAATTTAAATTTTGCAGGTTTAACAAAAGGTTGATCCCATAAAATTGATGCAAAAACATGAGAGAAATTTTCATGCATTCCAGAAGCATAAGGATCAGCAGGAAAGAACGGGTCATTAACTTTGCCCAAAACATCTTCCACCTTTTCCAAGGGGTGCACATAAGAATTATCAACCAATTGCAAAGTAGAACCAGATTCATGCAAGTCATTCATTTTAGGCTCATTAAAAACAGCATGCGACTCAACATTAACCGGTGGTTCTAAATCTAGCATGGCTTGATTAATCATTTCATTTTCAGAAGTGCAAGGTAAAGTGGAAGGAAGTAGATTAGCAGGGTTCTCAACAGTTGTCAAAGTAGAAACAGATGAATCACAAAATTCAGTCAAGGATGGCTCATGCAACTCATAATCATCAAAAAGTTCAGTTAAAAATAATGGGTCATCCCCATCCTCAACAGTCATGCATTCATTATGAGCTACAGATTCAAAAGTATCTACTTGACAAAGAGAGAAGACATCATCATCATGCTCTTCTACATCGGGCAAATGCATCTCAACAACCTCTCCGCCATACTCAACAGATAAAATGCCCTTATCCACATTTATTTTTGTTTTAGCAGTTTTCATAAAGGGCCTACCTAATAAGATCGAAGCATGCGAAGAGGAATAATTTTCATCCATTTTCAGAACATAAAAGTCAACAGGAAAAATTAACTCATTAACTTGCACTAACACATCTTCAATAATTCCTAAAGGATGCACAGAAGTTCTATCAGCAAGTTGAATAATTGTTCCTGTTTTATTCATTCCTTTCAGATTCAGTTTCTGATAAATGGAATACGGCATAACACTAATGGAGGCTCCTAGATCAAGCATTGCTCTTCTAATATGCTTACCTCCAATCTTACAAGGGAGAGAGAACATACCTGGATCGTCGCATTTAACCGGTAAGCTTTTTGTGATCACAGCAGAGACGTTCTCACTTACCACGACGCGTTCACTCTCCTTTGTCTTCCTCTGGTTGGTGCAAATTTTTCTGAGGAACTTGGCGTACCTCGGAATTTCCTTCAGGGCGTCCAACAGAGGGATGTTGATCTCTACTTTCTTGAATGTGTCCAGGAACTCCTTCTCGTAGTCCTCCTTAGGCGGTCTCGCTAACCTGCTAGGAAAAGGAGCCTTAGGCACATAAACTCTAGTGCATGTAGGATCGAAATTTACCCCATGCCACCGTGGTTCGGGATTTTCTGTCTGTGGCTCGACGTGGCCATGATCGACTTCCACCGGCGGGGTACTCGTGGGAAGATGCTTCCCAATTCTCAGGGCGATGGCACTAGCGTTCTCAGCTTTCTGCTTTTCCATCCTATTTATCTTCTCGGTCGCAAAGGACATTTCCTTAACCAAATCTTGCATTTGAGTTCCAAAGTTATCGAGCTTGTCCAAGGTATCTTGCTGTGATTTGGAAACTACCGCAATTATAGCTTTAAGCATGTCCTCAGCAGGTCTACCTGAAACAGAAGATTGGGATTTAAGAAAATCATCCTGTAAAGCGAGAACAACTTTACTAACCTCAAAAAGCTGAGCCTTAAGCTCATCCACGTCCCTTCTCAAGCGAGCTTGCTCCTCGCTTCCGTCTCCACTCCGCTCCAAGCTTCTAGCCAAGTTGGAAATTAAAACTCTAGCTTCAGCGGGTGTCTTGTCCATGAGCGAACCGCCACTAGCGACATCAACTAACTGTCGGTTTGGCGGTAAGAGACCCTCGTAGAAATTCAGAATTAGGCGTTGGTCAGACACTTGGTGGTTGGGACAATCCTCACACAACCGACCAAATCTCTCCCAACACTCAAGAACGGTCTCTTTTTCTCCTTGCTCAATTCTGTTTATCATTCTTCTAAGGGCGGCGACTTTGGGAGGTGGAAAATATTTCGCATAAAACGCTCCTTGCAGCTCAGCCCAAGAAGTGATGGACCCGGTCGGTAGGTAATACATCCACTCTCTTGCCTCCCCCTTCAAGGAGAAAGGAAAAACTCTGAGGTGGAGTTGATCTTCGGTGATGTCGTCGGTCCTAAATGACGAACACACCATCTTGAATGCCTTGAGGTGTCTGACTGCATTCTCATCTGTATTACCACAAAAAGAAGGTAATAAGTTAATCAGACCAGCTGTAAGTTCAAAATTACCTGCAGCTACCGGATACAATATACTCGATGTGTTCCGGCCTAGCTCAGATGATGCAAGCTCCCTCATGGTTCTTTGATGCTCAAGATTACCCACGACCTCCATCTTGGCGCTTCTTTTGAATTTTCAAAGAATGACTGCGCTCCAAAAACTCAAACAAAACGCGTAAAATAATACAAAAGAATTAAACTGTACAAAAAGTAAAGAAAATTTTAAAACCAACAAACTAAACTTAACTAAACTAAATTAATTAATTCCCCGGCAACGGCGCCAATTTTGGTAGATGTACTTTTGGGGTACTCCAAATTCAAGCTGTCGAGGCTTGCCAAAATACAATTTATAAACCCGAATATACCGAGCTATTTGTAGCTAAGTGGCAACGGGGTCGATCCACAGGGAAATAAGAAATTCAATCTAACTAAGTCTAATTTGCTAGCAATAAAAGAATGCACAAATTAAAGAATGGTAATTTGGTTTTGGGGGAAGGGAGCTCCTAATATGCTACTAACGGAAAATTAAATGAAAACGTGCAAAAATTAAACGGTTGTGCTTAACTTCGAGAAATGGAATTGCTCGTTATGGATGTTCGGATCATTGATACGGTTTACGCGTTAGCCATGATTATGCACACAATTCATTTAGTTATTCCTAACTCAAATGACCCAAGGAATTAATTAGAAGCGTGCAATTCTAATTAAACTTAGCCAATAATCTATCTAAGGTAGCGACCCCTAAATCGATTACGTGCTAGTGACGGGAACATTGCGACGGCCTAATCCTAAGACTAAACCGGTTTCTCTCTTGCCTTAAGCCTAACATGAAAACGTTAATTAACTCAGTTTACCAATGTCACTTTGGGCCGAACTAATTAGCCATGCTTAGACCCGTGCTACCTAGCGGTATAGGCAATTATACGTCCCAACCTTTAGCCCTCTATCATGCATAAGAATTAGAGCGTCAATCTAATTTAGCTACACATGCTAGAATTTGATGAAGAACAAGCAAGAGAATGCATAAACAAGCTAATGTCTCAACATTTACAAAGGGAAAAAATCTCCCCAAACATCCAAAACTTACAAACCAAAACTCTAAATCAAGCACATACCTTGGTTTAGCCTTCCATGGAGGTTGGATTACTCCAATCCCCCATGGAAGAGCTTGGAATCATGCACAAGAAGGAGAAGAAGTACAAAAATGGTGGAAAATCGCCTTGGAACCGAGAGGAGAAGCTTGAGGAAGAAGGAGAGGGAAAAAGTGGCTGCAAAACCGAAGGTTTCACGCTTTTTAAGCTCGGAGCGTCGAGACGCTAGGCCAGCGTCTCGACGCTGTGCCCTAAGTTGGCAGGCGCGCGCGCGGGGTACCGTCGAGACGCGCGCGCGGCGTCGAGCGAGCGTCGAGACGCTTGCGCTCGACGCTTGCTCTCGGGTGGAAATTCAGAATCACGCTTCAGACTTCGGGGCGTCGAGACGCTCGGCCAGCGTCTCGACGCTGTTCGGCGTTGAGCGAGCGTTGAGACGCGCGCTCGACGCTGATGCACGTCTGTCTTGGGGAATTGTCGGGGCAGCGTCGAGCTAGCGTCTAGACGCTGGGGCGCACGCAGATCTTCAATGACGGGCGCGCGGGCGAGGCGGACACAGGCGAGGGCGCGCGCGGACATGGGCGATGGCGGAGCGGGCGAGCGCGCGGGCGCGAGGCAAGGCGGCGCGCGCGGGCGCGCGCGCGTCTGGCCGTCTGGGCGCGGGCGTGCGGTGCTTGCGAGCGGCGCGCGCGGGCGCGCGCGCGTGCTGCGTTCGTTGGGCGCCTGGGCGCTGGGCGTCGGCGCTTGGGCGCTGCCCTCTCGGCTCTTAGCCCACTTTTGGGTCATTTTGGCTCCCGAGCTCCGTTTGGCCTATCGTTTTGACCCGAACACTTCCCGAAACATGTTAAATGACCTTTTTAGCCCCGAAAATCATCAATGGACTTCCCGAGCTCTTCACCATGAAATCACCTATAAGAAAGCATTTTAATCAATATATGTCATGGTTTTAGCTAGAATTAGGGACATTAAGATAGCTCTATTTTGGAGCTATCAATGCACAAGATTCGGCTGGATGAGGGAGCAAAGCCATCCCGAGAGCCTCAGCGGAGACTGAACCCTGCAATGAAAGAGGTAGTGTTGTCTGAGATACACAAACTCCTGGATGCAGGTATTATCTTTCCCATTTCTGATAGCCAGTGGGTTAGCCCTATTCATGTTGTACCTAAAAAGACGGGCATAACTGTTGTTAGAAATGAGCGGGGTGAGTTAGTACCTAAGAGAGTGCAAAATGGGTGGAGGATGTGTATAGATTTTAGAAAACTGAATGATGTAACTAAGAAGGACCATTTTCCGATTCCCTTCATAGATCAAATGGTGGAGCGTTTAGCTGGGAAGCCATTCTTCTGTTTTCTAGATGGTTTTTCTGGGTTTTATCAAATTCCCATAGCCCAGGAAGACCAAGAAAAGACTACTTTTACCTGTCCATTCGGAACTTACGCATATAGGAGAATGCCCTTTGGGCTTTGTAATGCTCCAGGGACTTTTCAGCGATGCATGATGAGCATATTTACTGAATTTGTAGAAAAATGCATCGAAGTCTTTATGGATGATTTCACTGTATATGGAAGTTCATTTGAGGATTGCCTGTTTAACTTGTCTAGAGTCATGGAAAGATGCATCGAAACTAATCTTGTTTTAAATTTTGAAAAGTGTCATTTCATGGCCAGTCAGGGCATAGTATTGGGTCATGTTGTGTCGGCTAAGGGGATAGAGGTTGATAAAGCAAAAATTGATGTCATATCTGATTTACCTTACCCCATGAACCTTCGGGAAGTGCGTTCTTTTCTTGGTCACGCAGGTTTTTACCGCAGGTTCATAAAGGACTTCTCGAAGATAGTGACTCCGATGACAAGCTTGCTGAAAAAGGATGTTCCATTCTGCTTTGACAAACAGTGCAAGCTTGCCTTCGACGTTCTGAAAAAGTGCTTGACCAATGCACCTATCATTCATCCACCACAGTGGGGGACTCCTTTCGAGATCATGTGCGACGCAAGCAATTATGTCGTGGGCGCTGTGTTGGGCCAGAGGATAGACAAGAAGAGCCATGTGATTTATTATGCCTCCAGGACGCTCAACTCCGCGCAGATCGGTTACACAACAACAGAGAAGGAGCTGCTCTCCATTGTTTTCGCTCTTGATAAATTTCGGCCATATATTCTTGGATCTAAAGTGATTGTTTTTTCTGATCATGCAGTCGTTCGATACTTGATGAACAAGAAGGACTCGAAGCCTAGACTGCTCAGATGGGTATTACTACTCCAGGAGTTCGACGTCTCAGTCCAGGACAGAAAAGGATCAGAAAATACCGTTGCTGACCACTTGAGCCGCATTGTGCGTAATGAGGATGACTTGCCTCTGAATGATGAGTTCACTGATGTAGTTCTCTTCCAGGTAAGTGTGGAGACACCATGGTACGCCGACATTGTCAACTACTTGGTCACAGGTACGTTCCCATTCGACTTTTCATATAACCAAAGAGTTAAGCTGAAAAGCGAAGCCAAGACGTATGTTTGGGAAGAGCCCGTTTTATGGAAATTTTGCGCTGACCAGGTAATTAGGAAGTGTGTCCCTAAGTCTGAACATAGGTCCATACTTACATTTTGCCATGAATTTGCATGTGGGGGACACTTTGGGCAAAATAGGACTGCGAGAAAAATTTTAGATTGTGGGTTTTTCTGGCCATCACTGTTAAAGGATTGTTATGAATTTTGTAAATCTTGTGATCAGTGTCAGAGAAAAGGGTCCATCACTAGTAGGAATGAAATGCTCCAAAATCCCATTTTAACTTGTGAAATTTTTGAGGTTTGGGGTATGGACTTTATGGGACCCTTTCCCCCTTCCTTTGGTTTTGTCTATATCTTATTGGCTGTGGACTACGTGTCTAAATGGGTGGAGGCTAAGGCCACCAAAGTCGATACTGCTAATGTTGTTTCCAGTTTTGTCAAATCCAATATTTTTAGCAGGTATGGAGTTCCACGGGCCATCATAAGCGACCAGGGGAGCCACTTCTGCAACAAAACGATCCAGGCCTTGATGAGGAAGTATGGGGTAAATCACAAAATCTCTACCCCGTACCATCCTCAGACCAATGGCCAAGCAGAAGTTTCCAATCGAGAGGTGAAGAGCATCCTCGAGAAAACAGTAAGTCCAGGAAGGAAGGATTGGAGTCTGAGGCTGGACGATGCTTTGTGGGCCTACCGTACGGCTTACAAAACCCCCATAGGGATGTCCCCCTACCGGATGGTTTTTGGTAAAGCCTGTCATCTCCCAGTGGAGATCGAGCACAAAGCTTACTGGGCCGTGAAGAAGTGCAACATGGACTTTGACATGGCGGGCGAAGAAAGACTCCTCAAATTGCAAGAATTAGAGGAGCTTCGCCTAGATGCGTATGAGAACTCGAAAACCTACAAGGAAAAGACCAAGATGTTCCACGACAGGCGAGTCGTCAGAAAACACTTCGAAGTTGGTCAGAAGGTCCTCTTGTTCAACTCCCGCCTGAAGTTCATGCCAGGTAAACTTCGTTCCAGGTGGCTTGGTCCTTTCATTATAACTGATGTCCATCACTATGGTGCAGTCAAGATTCAGAGCCTGGATACAGAGAAGGAATACACGGTAAATGGCCAGCGACTGAAGATCTTTCATGAGGGAATGTCAGAGGACTTCGACGACCATGCCTACTTGAAAGAGCCTGATTATGAGAAGGGATGAAATGAGTTTTGGTAAAGTCGAGCAATCGACTCTAAAAATTTGCGCTACTCGGAGGCACCCGAGCTTGAACTGTACATGCTTTTTGTTTACTTACCGTCTTTAGGATTAGCTTAGGTTCTTACTCTGATGTTGTGAATTTTTCAGGTGAAACAATGGCTCATCCTTGCGGTGTATTTGCTAAGGTTAAAGCGCACTCTCCAACCCTCTAAGTCACAATTCAGGGAAGGTTTTCTTTCCTTTCATTTTGACTGTGCGTATTTGGTCCAATGAGGACATTGTCAATTTCTAAGTTGAGGGTGGTGGGTTGTGCCTTATAGTGATTGTCGAGCTTAGTTGTGGAATCCTGATTAACTTGTTGAGTTATGGTGAAAGCATGCTAGTCTAACTATGAAATTCTGTGATGTACTGCTAAAGACTTCGTATGTGTATTTGTCGTGAAATTCAGCATAATTGCATATGTTAAGACCATTTTGAAAAAAATTTCAAGTTATTTCCCTGTTTAAGCTTCGTATGTTAGCACTCTATCTTGGATCTGTGGGTTTAGGGTAGTTCTGTTTGTTTTGAAATTCGTTGTCACCTCGAAAGGCAACCTTAGGATGGGCCAAGCTTCGCTCTTGTTTGTAATCCATGCGCTTAAAATTTTAACATGATTTTTAGGCCAAAAAGGAAAAAACGAATGCAAGTTTATAAAAAGAAAACAATCTTCTGAGGTGTTCCTCCTTCTTGAGTTGCCTTAGTAGCCAGGGGCGGTCGTGAAACCCACGGTCGCCACTGCATGAAAAGGAAGCACAAAGAAGTGAACGCTAGTCCTTAAAAATGTGAATTTTGCCCGTAGTCAGATGCACTGTGCAATGAAATTGCAGGCAAGCTGAAACGAAAGTAAAATTGACATGTTAGGCGCCCATGGAGATCAAAGAAAAAGAGAGAAAAGATGCCTTGCGATATATTACTTGCTTAGACGATGAATAGCCCTCAGACTGTTCTGTTTAGCCATAAGTAGAGGGAAGGCGAAGTTTTAGGATAAATAGAGCTGTTCTAAGCCTGTTGAAATCTAAGATCGAGGAGCTAAGTCCGAAGCATCTTTCAAATGCAAATGCCCTGTCGTTTCCAGTACTGAGAATCGAGTCCCTAGCATGCATTCTCGTTGTATTTTATTAATCAGAATTCCACCTTGCTCGAGGACTAGCAAGAATTAAGTTGGGGGTGTTTGATAGCTCCATTTTGGAGCTATAATTATGTCCCTAATTCACGTTTATTATTGGCTTAATCTTGCTTTTATGTGATTATTGCAGGTGTTCTCGGTGATTCGCTCTCGAGAGCGTTTCGGCGCTTTTCGGAGCCTAATATCGCATTTTAAAGGCCTAAGAATACTTCCAGAGAAGATCTATGCAAAGGCATGAAGGTTGAGCGCTTTGGGGAAATTGAAGGCAAAAATCCATGCAACAACCCGAGAGCTAGCGTCGAGCGACAGCGTCGCGACGCTAGCTCGACGCTGCCCAGCGTCGAGACGCTGCCAGAGCGTCTCGACGCTCCGAAGTCTGAAGCGCTGATTTGAAGAAAAACCCGAGAGCAAGCGTCGAGTGATAGCGTCTCGACGCCTGTTGCGTGCTCAATGTGTTAAAATAAATAAGCAATAAGAGAGAGAGAGCACTCAGAACATGCAAGCATACATGATCTTATAGCAAGTAGTAAGTATTTTTTCATTCGTTTTCCCACAGAGATTTATTATGAGCTACTCGTGAAGTGTATTGTTAAGAAAGAATGGGTGGATTTGAGGAGGTAGAATTGGTTTTAAATTGTCTAATTTCTAATGAATATGCAAAGGGTAGCAACAAAAACAATTGCAAGTCAAAGATAAACTCAAATGAAAAGAGAAGAGATTAATAAACGAAGAAGAAAACAGCTAAACAGAATTGTGAACTTAGCAGAATTGCGAAAACAGCAATTCTACCGCAATATTCTAACAGCGAAAGTGTGTAAAATGGAGAAACAAGGGCTACTAACGACTCTCCTATAGGCATTTTTATACGATTCTCAAGCATTGGATCAACTCACTATGCATCAAACTTACTCAATCTCATGTATCTTCCGATTTCATGCATTAGATTCTGTAGTTTACTCATGTCCAAGTAAGGTCTTAAGCATCTTGTTAAAGCAGAAAGTTATGGTTTGTACTAGGAAAACGCCTATTCCTAGGTCGTTTTCTGGCTACCTTGAAAGGCTAGCATGAGTGTATGACTCTGAACTCTTACTCCTTCCAGAGGTTAGGAGTTCTTTGGACAAAATGGATGGCCAATCGAAATTGCCCGTGGGATGAAGCTTACATACAATCAATCCTTCGAGAGTTATCCTACATGCTTGGTTCACGTTTTTTAGCCTATAGTATTGTCATTAGCATGCCCCTATGTGACTTAGCTACTCATGGATATAGACAGAACAGAAATAAGAGATGAAGTAGACATGCTTAGAAGAAATTTAAAGATAAACAGCAAGGGAAAAACAGTAGCAGCAAAGAGAAGAAACTGTGAAATGAAGAATTGTGTCTTGATTACTTGATTGTTTGAATGAACAAAGGGAAGCTTGAAGTAAATAACATAAAGGCAGAAAACAACGAAATGAAATGAACTAGCCACTAGGAAAGAAACAACAACTAAACAGAGATGGAATTTAGAAATAAAAGACAGAAAGCAGGTAATTAAGCTTGAACGCCTCGTCGCAACCGCCTCGGCTGAAGGATGAGAAAGATCAGCCTTGCTTGGATGAATCCAATCGGGAGAGAAGATGAATCTTCTCTCCTTCCTATCAGATTGTCGACTCCAACAGCTAAACCTCGCAAACCAACAGACGGCAAAGAAAAACAGGAGAAAAGATGGAGCTGCGAGAAGACTTCTACGCTTTCGGATGATGATTGAACCCTCGACTTTGACCCCTTTTTATAGTAATCTGCAGGTGCATGTGGGCAAAGGAGAACCATCCATCCTCAACGTCGTACTTCAAAATGGATGGAGGAGAAAGAACGAATCCCTGAAATAACGGAAAATAACAGAAAAGGATCAGTCAACTTACGGATTTCACTTGAAACATTGCGGTTTCAGCAATGTTTCCGCAATGCTGCCGCAATGCATATTTTTCACTCTTTTACTTCGGTTTTCAATCCTTTTCTTTCCTTTTGCACACAAGTCCTAATTTAGCTACCTTCTTTTAATTCTCATAAATAAGCATAGGTTTAAGCTAAATCCTATCAAAAACACCTAAGAGTGTGCATCTTTCTAAGCTAAATAAGTCCCAAATAAGTCACTTTTGGAGACATAACACACCCCCAAACTTAAGGTTTTGCTCGTCCTCGAGCAAACTAAGGACTTATTTAGGCTGCTGTTTTATCCTTCTTAACCACTTACTGACTCCCCTAAGTTCCTATCTATAGCAGTGCTGTCCTGTGACACACTTCCACGTTTACAACTAACCTTTCATATTGCTTCTTCTGACTTCGCACGCCTAATACTCCTGCTGTTTCAGTAACTCCCTACAACTGATCTACTTGCTTCTATCATATCGTGCATCTATCCCTAGGGTTTCAAATTCTACCTAGCTTTACCCCAGACTCAGTACATGCTTCTAGTTTTTACTTTTGAGCTACCTAGGATTCCTTAGAGTCATGCCAGTCTTAGTATTAACAGTGACAGTAGTACTTTAAGAGAACAACCTAAACCCTGGCATCACTACATTGGACATACATTCATCTCCTTAAACAACCCTACAAGCTACAACTTTGTGCTCAGCTAATTGAGGATCAGAGTTCTTTTTATTCAGGACATCTAAGCCACAAAGTTGCAACCCTAGGTATACATTCTTCTTCCCTATTCTTTTCCTTTTTTCTTTCTTTCTTACTTAGGTGGAGTCTCTCCTTTATTCTATTTTTCATTTCATCATTTTTTTTTTTTTAAAGGAGAAGAAGAATGCTTATGCTTTAAGGGAGAGAGGAATGTTCCTAGGCCTAGGGTGGCCTCCCCCAAACTTAAACTACTCATTGTCCCCAATGAGTGTCTGAGGTGGCACACCCCCAAACTTGTCCTAGAAGCATCTAGTCTAAGGTAAAACAAAGAGAATCTAAAAGCCCTAGGCATAGACAGATCATTCTAAAAGTAAATATCACAGCAGCAGAAATTCGTAAAAACAGTCAGGTTAGGACTTAAAGCTTATGCATGCTGAGCACTTTTTAGAGGTTAATTTAAACTATCAAAGGGTGTCCTATGACACTCATCCAGCATGCTTTAAGATAAGCTATATAAGGCAGTCATGATAGCAGCAAAAGACAGAATTTAAACAGAACCAGCCTAGGTAAACAGACAGTCAAAAACATGCATTTACTAATAAAAATTGCGGTTTCCGCAATTATTTCGCAATAGAATCAGGGCAGATATATCAGTGATTAAGGCCCCTATGCATGCTCTTTCCAGTCATTGAAGCTATACAAAAAACAAACAAAACTAATCTACCTATTCAGCTACCATCAGACTACACTAAACAAATTTAAATACTACAATTAAAGAACTAAAACAGATCAAAAAACTAACTCAAAACAGCATAATTCACATGGTTAAAAAAAAACACAGTTTGATTTTTTTTTTTTTTCTAAGGGAACATCAATACTCCATTTAGTGCTTCTCAAACCAGCACTCAGATGTCTTCCTCATCATCATCCCTTCTTGGCCGTGGAGGTGCCCATGGAGTCATTAGGTTCGTGGGGAAGTCAGGAAAGATGCATCCCAATTGGTCAGCAACCTCCTTGTCCCGTGCCTGCGCATATGTGGCCCATTGAGCCATCCTCTTCTGCAGGTCCGTCAGGCAAGCCATGGTCAAAGACTGAGCAGCAGCCAGGCCATCGAGCTCGAACTCCATGTTCCCCTTTCTGCGCAACCTCAAAGCAGTAGGCAATTCCAGGTAGCCCGTGTAGGCCATCTGCCTTTCCATTCGCTCGATTGGGACCCCTGCACGTAAGCACAGTTTAGTAATGGTGTTGGGAAAGAAAAGTGGTCCCTTACCCTTTTTGGCGCAGTCAGCAATGGAAGCTGCTATGACTTCGCCCACGTTGATTGTGAGACCTCGCATGATCGCGTAGACCAGCAGCGATCTGCTCTGGTTGATGGTGGTCTCATGAGTCACTGGGGACAGCTTCCTCCTCACGAAGGAAAACCAGACAGCCGCCTTGGCTGTGAGGGTGGCACTCATCAGGGTGTGCCGCCCATTGCGCGAGACTGTCCATGATGCCTCAGGCTGGCCAATTATCCGTATGGCCTCTTCCAGGACAGCTTCTGTTGGTTCATCAACGATCCTTGCATAGTCAGTGTGTGCTTGGCCCTTGAGGCCATAGGCTTCGTTGATCGCCTTTGCTGAGAAGTCCACCTCGACCCCTCTGACCACAGACAGGCCATCCTCAGGATTCATCAAGTTGGCGTAAAAGTCATACACCATGCTGGAGTAGGCTGGATTGGGTGGTCTGCACAGCTCCTCCTGTTGCGTGCTCAATGTATTAATAAAAATAAGCAAAAAGGAAGAGAGAGCACTCAGAACATGCAAGCATACATGATCTTATAGCAAGTAGTAAGTATTTTTTCATTCGTTTTCCCACAGAGATTTATTTATAAGCTACTTGTGAAGTATAAAGTTAAGAAAGAAGGGGTGGATTTGAAGGGGTAAAATTGGTTTTTAATTTCCTACTTCTTACCGAATGTCTAAAGGAATGCAACACAAACAAATGCAAGTTGAAATTAGACTCAAAAGACAAGAGACGAAATTAATAAATGAAGAAGAAAACAGCTAAACAGAATGGTAACTTAGCAGAATTGTGGGCACCGCAATGTTTCCGCAATTGTAAGAACAGCAAAAGTGTGTAAATTGGAGAATTAAGGGCTACTAACGACTATCCTATAGGCATTTGAATACGATTCTCAAGCACTGGATCTACTCTCTATGCATCAAACTCACTCTATCTCATGTATCGTCCGATTCCATGCATTAGATTCTTTAGTTTACTCAACTCAAAGTAAGGTCTTAAGCATCTTGTTAAAGCAGAAGTGTTTAGTTTGTACTAGGAAAACGCTTATTCCTAAGCCGTTTTCTGGTTACCTTGAAAGGCTAGCATGATTATATGACTCTGAACTCTTACTCCTTCCAGAGGTTAGGAGTTCTTTGGACAAAATGGATGGCCAATCGAAATTGCCCGTGGGATGAAGCTTACATACAACCAATGCTTCGAGAGCTATCCTACATACTTGGTTCACGTTTTTTAGCCTATAGTCTTGCCATTAGCATGCCCCTAAGTGACTTAGCTACTCATGGATATATAGAGAACAGAAATATAAGATAAAACAGACATGCTTAGAAGGGAAATACACTTAAAACAGTAAGGAAAAACCGTAGCAGCAGAAGATGGAAACTGTGAAATGAAGACTTGTAATTTGATTACTTTGAATGTTTGAACGAACAAAGGGAAACTTAAAGTAAATAATCCAAAGACAGAAAGCAACGAAATGATGTAGATTAATCACTAAGCTAGAAACAACAACTGAACAGTGCTGGAAATTAGAAAAGAAAGACAGAAAGCAGTAAATGTTGCTTGAAGCCTCGTCGCAATCGCCTCGAATGAAGGATCAAAAAGGTCAGCCTTGCTTGGATGAATCCAATCGGGAGAGAAGAAGAATCTCCTCTCCTTCCTATCAGATTATCGATTCCAACAGCTGAGCTTCGTAAACCAACAGACGGCAAAGGAAAAACAGGAGAACAGATGGACTGCGAGAAGACTCTACGCTTTCGGATGATGATCAAACCTCCGACTTTGACCCCCTTTTATAGTAGTTTGCAGGTGCGTTTGGGCCAAGGAGAACCATCAATCTTCAACGTCGTATATCATAATAGATGGAGGAGAAAGAACGAATCCCTGAAATAACGGAAATTAACAGAAAAAGATCAGTCAACTTACGGTTTTCACTTGAATTATTGCGGTTCCCGCAATGTTTTCGCAATTCAATCGCAATGCTTGTTTTTTCATTCTTTTCCTTCGGTTTTCAACCCTTTTCTTTCCTATTGTGCATAAGTCCTAATTTAGCTACTTTCTTCTAATTCTCATATTTAAGCATAGGTTTAGGCTAAATGCTATTAAAAACACCTAAGTATGTGCATCTTCCTAAGCTAAATAGATCCTAAATAAGTCACTTTCAGAGACTTAACACACCCCCAAACTTAAGGTTTTGCTTGTCCTCAAGCAAACTAAGGACTTACTTAGGCTGTTGTTTTATCTTCTTTAACCACTTACTGACTCCCCTATATCCCTATCTATAGCAGTGTTGTCCTGTGACACACTCCTAAGTTTAGAACTATCCTCTTATCAAGCTTCTTCTGACTTCGCCTGCCTAATACACCTGCTGTTTTTATTAACTCCCTGCTTCTGATCTACCTACTTTTGTCATATCATGCCACTATCCCTAAGATTTCAAATTCTGCCTAGCTTTACCCCAGACTCAGTACATGCTTCTAGTTTTTACTTATGAGCTACCTAGGATTCCTTAGAGTCATGCCAGTCTTAGTACAAAACCAGTGACAGTAGTACTTTCATATGACCAACTAAACCCTGGCATCACTTCATTGGATATACATTCATCTCCCTAGACAAACCTAAAAGCTACAACCTTGTGCTCAGCTCATTGAGGATCAGAGTTCTTTTTAAATAGGACATCTAAGCCACAAGGTTATAACTCCTAAGCATACATTCTTCTTTCCTATTTCTCATTTTTTCCTTTCTTACTTAGGTGGAGCCTCTCCTTGGGTTGCCTTTTGATGCAATGCCACTTGTGGTTTACACACTTGGCACTGATTACTCAGCAACTTGAGAGAGACTCCCCTCTTTATTCTGTTTTTCACTTTTTCTATTTATCACAATTTTTTTTTTTTAAGGAGAAGAAGAATGCTTATGTCCTAAGGAAGAGAGGAATGTTCCTAGGCCTAGGGTGGCCTCCCCCAAACTTAAACTACTCATTGTCCCCAATGAGTGTCTGAGGTGGCTGTTGCGTGCTCAATGTGTTAAAATAAATAAGCAAGTAAGTAGAGAGAGCACTCAGAACATGCAAGCATACATGGTCTCACAGCAAGTAGTAAGTATATTTCATTCGTTTTTTCCACAGAGACTTATTTTTAGCTATTCACAAAGTGTTTTTGTTAAGAAAGAAGGGATGGATTTGAAGGGGTAAATTTGATTTTTAATTGTCTATTTATTACTGAATGCATAAAGGAATATAACATAAACAAAGGCAAGTTGAAATTGGACTCAAAAGATAAGAGATGAAATTAATAAACGAAGAGGAAAACAGCCAAACAGAATGGTACTTAGGCAGAATTGCGAGAACCGCAATATTTCCGCAATTAACTAAACAGAAAAAGTGTATAAATTGGAGAATTAAGGGCTACTAACGACTATCCTATAGGCATTTTAATACGATTCTCAAGCAGTGGGTCAACTCTCTATGCATCAAACTCACTCTATCTCATGTATCGTCCGATTCCATGCATCAAATACTTTAGTTTACTCGACTTCAAAGTAAGGTCTTAAGCATTTTGTTAAAACAGGAATGTTTAGTTTGTACTAGGAAAACGCTTATTCCTAAGTCGTTTTCTGGTTACCATGGAAGGCTAGCATGATTATATGACTCTGAACTCTTACTCCTTCCAGAGGTTAGGAGTTCTTTGGACAAAATGGATGGCCAATCGAAATTGCCCGTGGGATGACGCTCACATACAACCAATGCTTCGAGTGCTAACCTACATACTTGGTTCACGTTTTTTAGCCTATAGTTCTGTCATTAGCATGCCCCTAGGTGATTTAGCTACTCATGGATATAAGGTAAACAGAAATGACAGATAAAACAGACATGCTTAGAAGAGAAATATATTTAAAACAGTAGGCAAAAACCGTAGCAGCAGATGGAAACTGAGAAATGCAGACTTGTACTTTGATTACTGAAATTGTTGAACGAACAGATGAAAGCTTTAAAGTAAATAACAGCAAGGCAGAAAGCAACGAAATGAAATGTTCAAGCTACTTAGAAAGTGAACAACACAAAGCAGAAATGTAAAAATAGAAAAGAAAGGCAGAAAGCTTGTAAATGGTGCTTGAAGTCTCGTCGCAATCGCCTCGAATGAAGGATCAAAAAGAGCAGCCTTGCTTGGATGAATCCAATCGGGAGAGAAGAAGAATCTACTCTCCTTCCTATCAGATTATCGACTCCAACAGCTGAGCTTCGTAGACCAACAGACGGCAGAGGAAAAACAGAAGAACAGATGGACTGCGAGACGACTTCACGCTTTCGGATGATCATCAAACCTCCGACTTTGACCCCTTTTTATAGTAGTTTGCAGGTGCGTTTGGGCCAAGGAGAACCATCAATCTTCAACGTCATATATCAGAATGGATGGAGGAGAAAGAACGAATCCCTGAAATAACGGAAATTAACAGAAATAGATCAGTCAACTTACGGTTTTCACTTGAATAATTGCGGTTCCCGCAATATTTTCGCAATTCATTCGCAATACTCATTTTTCATTCTTTTCCTTCGGTTTTCAATCCTTTTTCTTCCTATTGTGCATAAGTCCTAAATTAGCTACCTTCTTCTAATTCTCATATTTAAGCATAGGTTTAGGCTAAATGCTATCAAAAACACCTAAGTATGTGCATCTTCCTAGGCTAAATAGGTCCTAAATAAGTCACTTTCAGAGACTTAACACACCCCCAAACTTGAGGTTTTGCTTGTCCTCAAGCAAACTAAGGACTTACTTAGGCTGTTATTTTACCTTCTTTAACCACTTACTGACTCCCCTATATCCCAATCTATAGCAGTGCTGTCCTGTGACACACTTCTAAGCTTAAAACTACCCTCTTATCTAGCTTCTTCTGACTTCGCCTGCCTAACACTCCTTCTGTTTTCATTAACTCCCTACAACTGATCTATTTGCTTTTGTCATATCATGCCACTATCCCTAAGGTTTCAAATTCTGCCTAGCTTTATCTCAGACTCAGTACATGCTTCTAGTTTTTACTTATGAGCTACCGAGGATTCCTTAGAGTCATGCCAGTCTTAGTACAAAACTAGTGACAGTAGTACTTTCATAAGACCAACTAAACCCTGGCATCACTTCATTGGATATACATTCATCTCCCTAGACAAACCTAAAAGCTACAACCTTGTGCTCAGCTCATTGAGGATCAGAGTTCTTTTCAAATAGGACATCTAAGCCACAAGGTTATAACTTCTAAGCACACACTCTTCTTCCCTATTTCTCCCTTTTTTTCTTTCTTACTTAGGTGGAACCTCTCCTTGGGTTGCCTTTTGATGCAATGCCACTTGTGGGTTACACACTTGGCACTGATTACTCAGCAACTTTGAGAGAGACTCCCCTCTTTATTCTATTTTTCATTTTTTTTTTTTGTTTATCACATTTTTTTTTTTTTTTTTTTTTTTTTTTTTTAAGGAGAAGAAGAATGCTTATGTCCTAAGGAAGAGAGGAATGTTCCTAGGCCTAGGGTGGCCTCCCCCAAACTAAAACTACTCATTGTCCCCAATGAGTGTCTGAGGTGGCACACCCCCAAACTTGTCTAAAAGCATCTAGTCTAAGGTAAAACAAAGAGACTTTAAAAGACCTAGGCATAGACAGAACATTCTAAAAGAAAATATCACAGCAGCAGAATTTTGAAAAAAACAGATAGATAAGGTCTTAAAGCTGTGCATGCTAAGCTATTGAGAGGTTAATTTAAACTATCAAAGGACGTCTTATGACACTCATCCAGCATGCTTTTAGATAAGCTATATAAGGTAGTCATGCTAGCAGCAAAAGATAGGATTTAACAGATCACAGCCTATCTTAAACAGACAGTCCAAAACATGCAATTAGTCAGAAAAATTGCGGGTACCGCAATTATTTCGCAATCAAGTCCGGGCAGATATAACATTGAATCAGGCCCCTAAACATGCTGTGTCCTGTTGCTTTAGGCCCGACAAAAATAAAACTAACCTAACCTACCTAGGCAGCTAACATCAGACTATACTAAGCAAAAGAAAAAAACATAAAACTAAACATCTAAAACAGATCAAAAATTGACTAAAAACAGTATAGTTCACATGATTTATCAGAAGCAGATTTTTTTTTCTAAGGGAACAGCAATACTCCCTTCAGTGCAATTCAAACCAGCACTCAATTCTCGTCATCCTCATCAGGTTGTCTTGGTCGTGGGGGCACCCATGGAGTGAGAAGATTTGTAGGGAAGTCAGGGAAGATGCACCCAAGCTGGTCTGCAACCTCCTTGTCCCGTGCCTGCGCATAAGTGGCCCATTGAGCCATCCTTCGTTGCATATCCATTAGGCAGGCCATGGATCGTGACTGATCAGCAGCCAACCGATCCAATTCAAACTCCATATTCCCCTTCCTCTTCAGCCTCAAGCTAGCAGGCAGCTCCAAGTGGCCCGTGTAGGCCATCTGCTGCTCCATGCGCTCGATAGGAACTCCTGCAAGCAAACATAATTTCGTTATGGTATTGGGGAAGAATAATGGACCCTTACCTTTTCTGGCACACTCAGCAATGGCAGCTGACATGATCTCCCCCACATTGACCGTGAGACAGCGCATGATGGCATAGACCAGCAGTGATCTACTCTGGTTGATGGTCGTCTCGTGGGTCACAGGGGACAGCTTTCGCCTCACAAAGGCAAACCATACAGCTGCCTTTGCTGTCAGGTTGGCACTCATTAGGGTGTGCCTCCCATTGCGTGAGACAGTCCACGCTGCTTCAGGCTGGCCAATCGTGCGAATGGCCTCTTCCAATACTGCCTCAGTGGGCTCATCAACGATCCATGCGTAGTCAGTGTGTCTTTGGCCTTTGAGGCCATAAGCGTCGTTGATGGCCTTTGCTGAGTAGTCCACCTCTACTCCTCGCACCACAGAAAGCCCTTCCTCAGAGTTTCGAAGGTTGGCGTAGAAGTCGTATACCATACTCGTGTAAGTCGGATTGGGTGGCCTGCACAACTCTTCCCAGCTGTGATTTATAATCCCTGCGCGCAAGAACTGCGGCAGGTCAGCAAGTCTGTCGAGGAAGCCTTTCTCGTGCAGCAACTCCCTCTTCCTCAACTCAACGCCCCTGGACTCAGCGTCAGACGATACATACCTCACAGATTGAGGCTCGTCTTCAGGGTAGAGCTTGGCCTTCCCTTTGTCTGCTGGCTTGGCTGACTCTGCAGCCTCAACCTTGAGTCGTTTGAGCGATGGCTCAGTGCTCTCTTTCTCTGAGGAAGGCACCTTCTTGGCCTTCTTCTTTTTCAGCTTCTTGGATCTCTTGGCCTTAAGAATCTTGGCCTTCTTCTTCTTCTTGCGCTGTGCTTCAATGGTGATCTGCTGCAGGCATGCCCCCAGCGTCTCTTCCATGGAATCAGCCTGCTGTGCAAGACCATCAGGGCTATCTTCCCGCATAGGAGAGAACACCTCCTCTTCTTCAGCATCCCCACTGCCTTGCGTGGACTCTTGGTACTCCCCATAAGGGAATTCAGGATCAGGCCGTGGGGGAGTAGGCGAGGGCGTGGAGCTCTGTGCAGCCACAGGTGTCTGATCAGAACTCTGAGGTGCTGAAGACAACTCAGGGCTCTGCGCAAGCGGTGATGAAGCGATCTCTGGGCTGTGCACTGGTTCAGATGATGCAAGGCTGTGCACGGGTGATGCAGATGGCGTCGAACCCTTCTTGGCTGACTCGTGGGACGCACAATCAGTTTCTTGACTCGCAACAGAGGGAGCCTTCGCTGTGCTTGGTTCGGCGGCCATCTCGACACTCCACCGGCGTTTCTTGGGTGTGCCTGCTGGTTCAGAAGGTCCAGCAGGGATTTTAGTGACAACCCTCCACTTCTTCCTACGGATTGGAAGCTTGGGCAGCCGTTCGGTACGTGCAGCATCAGCATTGGCGAGGGCAAGAAGTGCTTCCCTCGCAGCCTCTTCAGCGTCATCGGCCCTTTTCTTTGCCGCCGATCTTTCAGCCCTAGTAAGCACCATTGTTGCTTCTTGGCGATTTGGAGAGAAGAATCAAAGATGAAGAGAATCGCAGTTTTCTTGGAAATCAGAGAATGGGAGAATCGTATCGATCGAGCGCCTTCAAACGGATATAAAGGCAACGGATAAATCCCCAACGGCTATATTTTGCGGATCCTGCAATTCCACCGCAATTTAAGGGATATTTTTTCATCTAAATGTCAATCTTTGATCGTCCGTATCTTTTATTTGGCTCAACCGTTTCTGGATTTTCAAAGCTGGATTTGATCTCCTTGATTCCATCTATCGATTCCCTACAAAAAGAAATAAAAACAAAATCAAATTCGCAATTAAAATCACACAACAAAACACACAAACGATAATCGGAAAAGTGCAAAAAAATAAACTAAGGCATTAGCCTTGACTAAACGAGCACAGTAACCACTCGTTCTCTCTCGTTTTTAATTTCATGCTTCATTCAAGAGGAAGGCCGAGAGAGTCTTCACATCTCCTTCCTCATAGTAGTGCTTCAATCTCGCACCATTGACCATAAAAGGCTGTCCTTGTTGCAAGTTTTTTATCTCTATTGCACCATGAACAAACACATTAGTAATGACAAATGGACCCGACCACCTAGACTTTAGTTTGCCTGGAAATAATTTTAGTCGTGAGTTAAATAATAGGACAAGTTGGCCTTTCCTAAAGTCTTTGATCCTAAGTCTACTATCATGCCATATTTTGGTCTTTTCTTTATACATTTTGGCATTCTCATAAGACATATGCCTAAGCTCATCAAGCTCATGTAATTGTAATGACCGTAGTGTCCCTGCATCAGTCACACAATAATTCAATTCTTTCAATGCCCAAAATGCCTTAATCTCTAACTCAAATGGAAGATGACATGCCTTGCCATACACCAACCTATAGGGAGACATGCCTAGGGGTGTCTTATATGCTGTTCTATAAGCCCAAAGTGCATCCTCAAGCTTAAATGACCAGTCTTTCCTATTAGGTTTGACCACCTTCTCTAGGATGTTCTTAATTTCCCTATTTGAAATTTCAGCTTGTCCATTTGAGTGTGGGTGGTAGGGAGTGGCTACTCTATGTCTAATGTTATATTTAGCCAACACTTTTTCCATAGCTTTATTAATAAAATGGGTCCCCTCATCACTAATGATAGCACGAGGAGTCCCAAATCTAGTGAAAATGTGCCTATGTAAGAATTTAATGACTGTTTTAGCATCATTATTAGGACAAGCTATGGCCTCTACCCACTTAGAGACGTAGTCTACTGCTACAAGGATGTAGAGATTACCTGATGAAGGTGGAAATGGTCCCATGAAATCAATGCCCCACACATCAAAGAGTTCTAACTCTAAGATGTATGTGAGAGGAATTTCATCCTTGCGACTGAGATTACCTGTCCTTTGGCATTCATCACAGCTATGTGCATAGGCGTGTGCATCCTTGAAGATCGTTGGCCAATAGTAGCCACTCTGAAATACCTTTGCAGCTGTCCTTTGGCCACCAAAGTGTCCACCATAAGGAGCTGTGTGGCAGTGCTGCAGCACAGACTTCGCCTCAGCAGCTGAAACACACTTCCTTAGTAATCCATCAGCACATGTTCTGTATAAAGTGGGATCATCCCATATGAATTTCTTTGCTTCATGAAGGAACCTCTTCTTCTCTTGTCCTCCTTTGAAAATAGGCAGTACCTGCGATGCAAGGAAGTTAGCAATATCAGCAAACCAAGGTTCCTCATCGTTATCACGATGAGCCAAAACAAAGACATGTTCATCAATAAAAGCATCAGAAATTGCGGACTCCGCAATTTTTTCGCAATTATGGTGCAATCGGGAAAGATGATCCGCAACCACATTTTCGCACCCTTTCTTGTCTCTAATGTCCAGATCAAACTCTTGCAACAACAGTACCCACCTTATTAACCTAGGCTTAGCATCAGCCTTCCTCATAAGGTACTTGAGTGCAGAGTGATCTGTAAACACTACAGTTCTGGTGCCTACAATGTAATTCCTAAACTTCTCACAAGCAAACACTACTGCTAGCATCTCCTTCTCAGTAGTCGTGTAATTACATTGTGCCTCATTCAGGGTTTTACTAGCATAATAAACAGGGTGTGTCAGCTTGTCAATCTTCTGTCCTAACATCACCCCCAACGCATAGTCACTGGCATCACATAACATCTCAAATGGGAGATCCCAATTGGGTCCTACTATGATAGGGGCTGTGACTAGTGCTGTCTTAAGGGTTTTCCAAGCTACTCTACATTCTTTAGAGAAGATGAATGGCCTATTTAGCTCTAGAAGCTCACACAACGGCTTGGCTATCTTAGAAAAGTCTTTAATGAACCTTCTATAGAAACCAGCATGCCCTAAGAAACTTCTAATGGCTTTGACATTTTGTGGCTCTACCAACTTCTCTATGATCTCAATTTTGGCCCTATCGACCTCTACACCTGCCCTTGACACTCGATGACCTAAGACAATCCCTTCATCCACCATGAAGTGGCATTTTTCCCAATTTAGAACTAGGTTAGTCTCCTCACACCTAGCCAGGACTTGTCCTAAATTTTCTAGACAGTTGGTGAATGAATCCCCAAAGACTGAGAAGTCATCCATGAATATTTCTATCATGGACTCATCCAACTCAGAGAAGATTGCCATCATGCACCTTTGGAAAGTTGCCGGTGCATTGCATAAGCCAAAAGGCATTCTGCGGAAGGCAAAGGTTCCAAAAGGGCAAGTGAAGGTGGTCTTCTCTTGGTCCTTAGGGTCTATAGTAATCTGGTTATAGCCTGAGTAACCATCTAAGAAACAATAATAGGCTCTACCAGCTATTCTGTCTAACATCTGGTCAATAAATGGTAAGGGGAAATGGTCTTTTTTAGTTTCTTTATTTAATTTCCTGTAATCCATACACACTCTCCACCCTGTGACAGTCCTTGTTGGAATCAGTTCGTCGTTCTCATTGACTACCACAGTTATCCCCCCCTTTTTAGGTACACATTGGATGGGGCTTACCCACTGGCTACTAGCTATGGGGAAGATTACACCTGCATCTAACCATTTTATGATTTCTTTCTTTACTACCTCTTTCATAGAGGGATTCAACCTACGTTGGTGGTCTACTCTAGGTGTGTGCTCTTCCTCTAATATAATCTTATGCATACAATAAGAAGGGCTAATGCCTCTAATATCAGCAATAGTCCATGCAATAGCCTTCCTATGTTGCTTAAGCAGTAAAATCAGTTCAACCTCATGCTTTTCACTCAATTTAGAAGAAATGATAACAGGCAGAGTTTCATTACTCCCTAAATATGCATACTTGAGGTGAGTGGGTAGTGGTTTTAGTTCTAAAACAGGTGGATGCTCAATGGATGGCTTTAGAGGATTTAATGATCTATCAGTTAGGTCTATATTCATACATACAAGTTGTGGTGTTTCTACAGGTATATCCATAATTTCAGATACATTTAAGTCAGCTACATCTAGTTGTACATATTCATTAGCATGCTTGGTTAATAGTACATGCTCTAATTGTTCTTCCATTAAAGAATCTACGACGTCCATACTAGCACAGGATTCAAGGTCAGAGGGATACCTTAAAGCTTTATACACACTGAATTTCACCTCTTCATCATGAACCCTCATAGTGAGCTCACCTTTTTGGACGTCTATAAGTGCCCTACCTGTGGCTAGAAATGGTCTGCCTAGCAGGATGGGGACCTCCTTGTCTGCCTCATAGTCCAAGACAATGAAATCTGCAAGGAAGATAAATTTGTCAACTTTCACTAGAATATCCTCAATTTTACCTTCAGGGTATGCGATGGATCTGTCTGCTAGTTGTAAAGTGACAGTAGTTGGACGTGTTTCTCCTATTCCCAACTGGCGGAATAGTGATAGGGGCATGAGATTTATGCTGGCGCCCAGGTCACAAAGCGCTCTCCCCACGTGCTTGCCTCCAAGTTCAACAGGTAAGGTGAAGGAACCAGGATCCTTCTCCTTCTTGGGTAGCTTGTTCTGGAGGATGGCACTGCACTCCTCAGTGAGATTGACTGTTTCAAACTCACCCATTGTTTTTTTGTTAGTAATAATGTCCTTCAAAAACTTTACATAAGAAGGCATGGACTGTAAAACCTCTACAAAAGGAATGTTAACGTGCACTTGTTTAAGAATTTCTAAAAATTTATTGAAATGCACTTCCTGTTCTTGCTTCTTCTTGAGCCTTCGAGGATATGGAGGTGGTGGCACATATGCAGGCACGTCAGGTCGCCTTAGGATAGGTGGAGGCCTTGGAATTTCTTCTATCTCCTCAACAATGGGTTCTAGCCTGGTTCCTGATGTGCTAGTTGGTGGTGGACCTTGGTTTGGCAGAGACTCCAGTGGAGCACTAGACTCAGTGTTCTCTACTCTCTTTGGTATGTCCTTGGTGTTGCTTACCAAAGGTCTCCCACTCCTGAGTTCAATTGCTTGAACTTGTTCCTTACCATCTCTCCTTGGTACTTCAGTGTCAGCAGGGAGTCTACCTTGGGGCCTACTTTTAATCTCATTGGCTAGTTGCCCTATTTGGTTTTCTAGGCTCCTAAGAGTAGCTTGTTGGCTTTGGAGAGTAGCATCATTTTTAGCTATGTATTCCTTGAGTAGGTTTTCCACAGAAGATCCTACAGGTTGATTATAAGGTTTTTGGTACATGGACTGGTTATGTTGGGGAGTGAAACCAGATGTTCCACTCGGCCTTGGTTGGTTAATATTTTGGTTAGAATTTGGTTGGCCACCCCATGACAGGTTTGGGTGGTTTCTCCAACCAGGATTGTAAGTTTGTGAGTAGGGGTTGTTCCTAGGCTGCTGTTGGCTTCCTACATAGCAGACTGAGGATGGATTCCCAGGGCAGTATTCATATGGGTGCCCTTCCCCACAGAATCCACAGATCAGTGCCTCGCCTTGACTTGGTTGGGTGCCCATTGACATGGCTGTGGCGGTGTTGGCACTGGTTTGGAGATTGGCCTGAGCCATTTGCTTAACTAGGTTGGTCAGGGCATTTATTTGGGTGCTCATGGCGCTTAGAGCATCCTTGTCTTGAGCTCTAGTTGGCTCTACAGGGTCATCTGACCACCTACAGTGAGATGTTGAGATCTTCTCCAAGATCTCATAAGCTTCGTTGTAACTCTTGGACAACATGGAACCACCAGCAGATGAATTTAGAACTTGTCTGGTGCTGGGGTTGCATCCTTTGAAGAAGACTTCTATTTGGATACACCATGGGATGCCATGGTGTGGACATTTGATAAGAAGATCTTTGAATCGTGTCCAAGCTTCGTTAAGAGACTCACTTGGAGCTTGTTTGAATTTTATGATATCATCACGGAAAGTAGAATTCCTATCTGGTGGGAAATATTTGACTAGGAATTTCTCTGCTAAATCTGTCCAATTAAGGACAGATCCAGAAGGTAATGAGTTCAGCCACGTTTTGGCTTTGTCCCTCAAAGAGTAAGGGAACAGATATAGCCTCAAGGCTTCTTGAGAAACTCCAGGGATTAGGAAAGTGTCACTAACTCCTAAGAAGTTCCTAAGATGGTTGTGGGGATCCTCATTTTCCATTCCAAAGAATTGTCCCACAGTGGACAACATTTGGAACATCACTGGCTTTAACTCGAATGAGTTGGCAGTGATCTCAGGACGGATTTTGCTGGGGTTCAGCTCCCCAGGCATAGGTACGAGGTATGAAAGAATGGCGCTGTCCTTGTCATTCGCTATTTCAATGGGATTGCGAGTGACAGGCACCAGATTTTGATCTCTTCTATCCATTTCTTCTTGAGGTGGTGATGATAACCTTGCGGTTTCAGCAGCTAATTGAGGTAAGGAAGGTTGTTTAAATAAACGTTTCTTGGCTCTATTCCTGGCTCTAAGTAATCTCTCGGGCTCAGGGTTGAACTCTAGATCACTACTTGGAAGCTCATTCATAAACTAACCTAAATGTTACCTAAAAAAGAAATGAAATTGGATCAAATACAATGGAAAATAATTTGGTGTTTCAAACTTAACTAACTTTGTTTTCGCTTAAATAAGTCCCCGGCAGCGGCCCCAAAAACTTGTTGCGTGCTCAATGTGTTAAAATAAATAAGCAAGTAAGTAGAGAGAGCACTCAGAACATGCAAGCATACATGGTCTCACAGCAAGTAGTAAGTATATTTCATTCGTTTTTTCCACAGAGACTTATTTTTAGCTATTCACAAAGTGTTTTTGTTAAGAAAGAAGGGATGGATTTGAAGGGGTAAATTTGATTTTTAATTGTCTATTTATTACTGAATGCATAAAGGAATATAACATAAACAAAGGCAAGTTGAAATTGGACTCAAAAGATAAGAGATGAAATTAATAAACGAAGAGGAAAACAGCCAAACAGAATGGTACTTAGGCAGAATTGCGAGAACCGCAATATTTCCGCAATTAACTAAACAGAAAAAGTGTATAAATTGGAGAATTAAGGGCTACTAACGACTATCCTATAGGCATTTTAATACGATTCTCAAGCAGTGGGTCAACTCTCTATGCATCAAACTCACTCTATCTCATGTATCGTCCGATTCCATGCATCAAATACTTTAGTTTACTCGACTTCAAAGTAAGGTCTTAAGCATTTTGTTAAAACAGGAATGTTTAGTTTGTACTAGGAAAACGCTTATTCCTAAGTCGTTTTCTGGTTACCATGGAAGGCTAGCATGATTATATGACTCTGAACTCTTACTCCTTCCAGAGGTTAGGAGTTCTTTGGACAAAATGGATGGCCAATCGAAATTGCCCGTGGGATGACGCTCACATACAACCAATGCTTCGAGTGCTAACCTACATACTTGGTTCACGTTTTTTAGCCTATAGTTCTGTCATTAGCATGCCCCTAGGTGATTTAGCTACTCATGGATATAAGGTAAACAGAAATGACAGATAAAACAGACATGCTTAGAAGAGAAATATATTTAAAACAGTAGGCAAAAACCGTAGCAGCAGATGGAAACTGAGAAATGCAGACTTGTACTTTGATTACTGAAATTGTTGAACGAACAGATGAAAGCTTTAAAGTAAATAACAGCAAGGCAGAAAGCAACGAAATGAAATGTTCAAGCTACTTAGAAAGTGAACAACACAAAGCAGAAATGTAAAAATAGAAAAGAAAGGCAGAAAGCTTGTAAATGGTGCTTGAAGTCTCGTCGCAATCGCCTCGAATGAAGGATCAAAAAGAGCAGCCTTGCTTGGATGAATCCAATCGGGAGAGAAGAAGAATCTACTCTCCTTCCTATCAGATTATCGACTCCAACAGCTGAGCTTCGTAGACCAACAGACGGCAGAGGAAAAACAGAAGAACAGATGGCCTGCGAGACGACTTCACGCTTTCGGATGATCATCAAACCTCCGACTTTGACCCCTTTTTATAGTAGTTTGCAGGTGCGTTTGGGCCAAGGAGAACCATCAATCTTCAACGTCATATATCAGAATGGATGGAGGAGAAAGAACGAATCCCTGAAATAACGGAAATTAACAGAAATAGATCAGTCAACTTACGGTTTTCACTTGAATAATTGCGGTTCCCGCAATATTTTCGCAATTCATTCGCAATACTCATTTTTCATTCTTTTCCTTCGGTTTTCAATCCTTTTTCTTCCTATTGTGCATAAGTCCTAAATTAGCTACCTTCTTCTAATTCTCATATTTAAGCATAGGTTTAGGCTAAATGCTATCAAAAACACCTAAGTATGTGCATCTTCCTAGGCTAAATAGGTCCTAAATAAGTCACTTTCAGAGACTTAACACACCCCCAAACTTGAGGTTTTGCTTGTCCTCAAGCAAACTAAGGACTTACTTAGGCTGTTATTTTACCTTCTTTAACCACTTACTGACTCCCCTATATCCCAATCTATAGCAGTGCTGTCCTGTGACACACTTCTAAGCTTAAAACTACCCTCTTATCTAGCTTCTTCTGACTTCGCCTGCCTAACACTCCTTCTGTTTTCATTAACTCCCTACAACTGATCTATTTGCTTTTGTCATATCATGCCACTATCCCTAAGGTTTCAAATTCTGCCTAGCTTTATCTCAGACTCAGTACATGCTTCTAGTTTTTACTTATGAGCTACCTAGGATTCCTTAGAGTCATGCCAGTCTTAGTACAAAACTAGTGACAGTAGTACTTTCATAAGACCAACTAAACCCTGGCATCACTTCATTGGATATACATTCATCTCCCTAGACAAACCTAAAAGCTACAACCTTGTGCTCAGCTCATTGAGGATCAGAGTTCTTTTCAAATAGGACATCTAAGCCACAAGGTTATAACTTCTAAGCACACACTCTTCTTCCCTATTTCTCCCTTTTTTTCTTTCTTACTTAGGTGGAACCTCTCCTTGGGTTGCCTTTTGATGCAATGCCACTTGTGGGTTACACACTTGGCACTGATTACTCAGCAACTTTGAGAGAGACTCCCCTCTTTATTCTATTTTTCATTTTTTTTTTTTGTTTATCACATTTTTTTTTTTTTTTTTTTTTTTTTTTTTTAAGGAGAAGAAGAATGCTTATGTCCTAAGGAAGAGAGGAATGTTCCTAGGCCTAGGGTGGCCTCCCCCAAACTAAAACTACTCATTGTCCCCAATGAGTGTCTGAGGTGGCACACCCCCAAACTTGTCTAAAAGCATCTAGTCTAAGGTAAAACAAAGAGACTTTAAAAGACCTAGGCATAGACAGAACATTCTAAAAGAAAATATCACAGCAGCAGAATTTTGAAAAAAACAGATAGATAAGGTCTTAAAGCTGTGCATGCTGAGCTATTGAGAGGTTAATTTAAACTATCAAAGGACGTCTTATGACACTCATCCAGCATGCTTTTAGATAAGCTATATAAGGTAGTCATGCTAGCAGCAAAAGATAGGATTTAACAGATCACAACCTATCTTAAACAGACAGTCCAAAACATGCAATTAGTCAGAAAAATTGCGGGTACCGCAATTATTTCGCAATCAAGTCCGGGCAGATATAACATTGAATCAGGCCCCTAAACATGCTGTGTCCTGTTGCTTTAGGCCCGACAAAAATAAAACTAACCTAACCTACCTAGGCAGCTAACATCAGACTATACTAAGCAAAAGAAAAAACATAAAACTAAACATCTAAAACAGATCAAAAATTGACTAAAAACAGTAGAGTTCACATGATTTATCAGAAGCAGATTTTTTTTTCTAAGGGAACAACAATACTCCCTTCAGTGCAATTCAAACCAGCACTCAATTCTCGTCATCCTCATCAGGTTGTCTTGGTCGTGGGGGCACCCATGGAGTGAGAAGATTTGTAGGGAAGTCAGGGAAGATGCACCCAAGCTGGTCTGCAACCTCCTTGTCCCGTGCCTGCGCATAAGTGGCCCATTCAGCCATCCTTCGTTGCATATCCATTAGGCAGGCCATGGATCGTGACTGATCAGCAGCCAACCGATCCAATTCAAACTCCATATTCCCCTTCCTCTTCAGCCTCAAGCTAGCAGGCAGCTCCAAGTGGCCCGTGTAGGCCATCTGCTGCTCCATGCACTCGATAGGAACTCCTGCAAGCAAACATAATTTCGTTATGGTATTGGGGAAGAATAATGGACCCTTACCTTTTCTGGCACACTCAGCAATGGCAGCTGACATGATCTCCCCCACATTGACCGTGAGACCGCGCATGATGGCATAGACCAGCAGTGATCTACTCTGGTTGATGGTCGTCTCGTGGGTCACAGGGGACAGCTTTCGCCTCACAAAGGCAAACCATACAGCTGCCTTTGCTGTCAGGTTGGCACTCATTAGGGTGTGCCTCCCATTGCGTGAGACAGTCCACGCTACTTCAGGCTGGCCAATCGTGCGAATGGCCTCTTCCAATACTGCCTCAGTGGGCTCATCAACGATCCGTGCGTAGTCAGTGTGTCTTTGGCCTTTGAGGCCATAAGCGTCGTTGGCCTTTGTGCATAAGTCCTAAATTAGCTACCTTCTTCTAATTCTCATATTTAAGCATAGGTTTAGGCTAAATGCTATCAAAAACACCTAAGTATGTGCATCTTCCTAGGCTAAATAGGTCCTAAATAAGTCACTTTCAGAGACTTAACAGTGGCACACCCCCAAACTTGTCCTAGAAGCATCTAGTCTAAGGTAAAACAAAGAAAATCTAAAAGTCCTAGGCATAGGCAAAACATTCTAAAAGCAATTATCCCAGCAGTAGGAAATTTGAACAAAACAGACAGTGAAGGACTTACAGTTATGCATGCTGAGCACTATTCAGAGGCTAATTTAAACTATCAAAGGGTGTCCTATGACACTCATCCAGCATGCTTTAAGATAAGCTATATAAGGTAGTCATGCTAGCAGCAAAAGATAGAATTTAAACAGAACCCAGCCTAGCGAAACAGACAGTCCAAAACATGCATTTAGTAATAAAAATTGCGGGTACCGCAATTATTTCGCAATAAGGTCAGTGCAGATATATCAGTCACTAAGGCCCCTAAGCATGCTTTTTCCTGTCATTCAAGCTCTACAAAAATAAAACTCAACTAACCTACCTATTCATCTATCATCAGACTACACTAAACAATTTAAAAACTAAATACTAAGCAACTAAAACAGAACAAAATACGAACTAAAAACTGCATAATTCACATGGTCTATCAGAAAGCAGATTTTTTTTTTTTTTATAAATTAGTTTAAGGGAACAGTAGTACTCCCTTGAGTGCAATTCAAACCAGCACTCAGATGTCGTCATCCTCATCAGGTTGTCGTGGGCGTGGAGGCACCCATGGAGTCAGGAGATTCGTGGGGAAGTCAGGGAAGATGCACCCAAGTTGATCAGCAACTTCCTTGTCTCGTGCCTGCGCGTAAGTGGCCCATTGAGCCATTCTCCTCTGCATATCCATCAGGCAGGCCATGGACAGCGACTGATCAGCAGCCAATCTATCCAATTCGAATTCCATGTTCCCTTTTCTCTTCAGCCTTAAGCCAGCAGGTAACTCCAAATGGCCTGTGTAAGCCATTTGCTGCTCCATGCGCTTGATGGGAACTCCTGCAAGCAAACAGAGTTTAGTTATGGTATTAGGGAAAAACAATGGTCCCTTACCTTTCTTTGCGCACTCAGTGATGGCAGCAGCAATGACTTCTCCCACATTGATCGTGAGACCTCTCATTATCGCATAAACCAGCAGCGACCTGCTCTGGTTGATTGTGGTCTCATGCGTCACGGGGGACAGCTTCCTTCTCACGAAAGAGAACCAAACAGCCGCCTTAGCTGTGAGGTTGGCACTCATGAGAGTGTGCCTCCCATTGCGTGACACTGTCCAGGAAGCTTCAGGTTGGCCAATGGTTCGAATGGCCTCTTCCAGAACTGCCTCAGTAGGCTCATCAACGATCCGTGCATAATCTGTATGTGTTTGGCCCTTGAGACCATAGGCTGCGTTGATGGCTTTAGCTGAGAAGTCTACTTCTACCCCTCTGACCACAGACAGGCCATCCTCAGGGCTGAGCACATTGGCGTAGAAGTCATACACCATGCTCGTGTAGGCTGGATTGGGCGGTCTGCAAAATTCCTCCCATCCATGGTTTGTGATTCCTGCGCGCAAGAACTGCGGCAGGTCAGCAGGTCTGTCGAGGAAGCCCTTTTCGTGCAGCAACTCCCTCTTCCTCAATTCAATCCCTCTGGATTCAGCGTCAGACGATACATACCTCACGGATTGAGGCTCATCTTCAGGGTATAGTTTAGCCTTCCCTTTGTCTGTTGGTTTGGCTGACTCCGCAGCCTCAACCTTGAGTTTCTTGAGCGATGGCTCCGTGCTTTCCTTTTCTGATGAAGGCGCCCTCTTAGCCTTCTTCTTCTTCAGCTTCTTGGATCGCTTGGCCTTGAGAATCTTGGCCTTCTTCTTCTTCTTGAGCTTAGCCTTGATGGTGATCTGCTGGAGGCACGCCCCCAATGTCTCCTCCATCGAGTCATCCTTCTGTGCAGGACTCGCCGGGCTATCTTCCCTCATAGGAGAGAAGACCTCGTCTTCCTCAGCATCTCCACTGCCCTGCGTTGACTCTTGGTACTCCCCATATGGGAATTCAGGATCAGGCCGTGGAGAAGTGTGAGACGGCGTGGAGCTCTGCGCTGCCGCAGGTGTCTGTGCAGAATTCTGAGGTGATGAAGACAACTCAGGGCTCTGTGCAGGCGGCGATGGAGAGAACTCAGGGCCTTGCACTGGTTCAGATGGTGAAGGGCTGTGCGCTGGTGATGCAGATGGCGACGAACCCTTCTTGGTTGACTCGTGGGACGCACGATCAGTTTCTTGACTCTCCACAGAGGGAGTCTTTGCTTTGCTTGGTTCGGCGGCCACCTCGACACTCCACCGGCGCCTCTTGGGTGTGCCTGCTGGTTCAGAGGGTCCAACAGGGATTTCTGTGACAACCCTCCACTTCTTCCTACGGATCGGAAGTTTGGGAAGACGTTCTGTACGCGCAGCACCAGCATCTGCGAGGGCAAGAAGTGCTTCCCTCGCAGCCGCTTCAGCGTCATCAGCTCTTTTCTTGGCCGCAGATCTTTCAGCCCTAGTGAGCACCATTGTCGAATCTTGGAGATTTGGAAAGAAGAATCAAAGATGAAGAGAAAAGATATTGCTTGGAGTTCAGAGACTTGGGAAATCGTATAGATCCACGCGCGTCTCAACGGATATAAAGGAAACGGAAAAAATCCCAACGGCTATAATTTTTGCGGATCCCGCAATTCCTGCGCAATTTTAGGGAGATTTTTTCATTTAAATCGCAATCTTTGCTCAACCATATCTTCGATTTGGCCCAATATCTTCTCGATTTTTTTTGCTGGATGTAATCTCCTTGATTCCATCTATCGATTCCCTGAAAAAGTAAATAAAATAAACATCAATTACTTAATTAAAATTACGCAAAAACATACACAAACGATAACCGGAAAAATGTCAAAAAATAAACTAAGGCATTAGCCTTGACTAAACGAGCACAGTAACCACTCGTTCTCTCTCGTTCCTAATGTCATGCTTCAGTCAAGAGGAAGGCCGAGAGAGTCTTCACATCTCCTTCCTCATAGTAGTGCTTCAGCCTTGCACCATTAACCATGAAAGGTTGCCCTTGCTGCAGGTTCTTTATCTCGATGGCACCATGAACAAACACATTAGTAATGACAAAAGGACCTGACCATCTAGACTTAAGTTTGCCTGGAAATAATTTCAATCGTGAGTTGAATAATAAAACAAGTTGGCCTTTTTTAAAGTCCTTGATCCTAAGTCTACTGTCGTGCCAAATCTTGGTCTTTTCCTTATACATTTTAGCATTTTCATAGGACATGTGTCTAAGCTCATCAAGCTCATGTAATTGCAAAGACCGCAACGTTCCCGCATCAGTCACGCAATAATTCAACTCTTTTAGTGCCCAAAATGCCTTAATTTCTAACTCGAATGGAAGATGACATGTTTTACCATACATCAACCTATAAGGAGACATACCTAGGGGTGTCTTATATGCAGTTCTATAAGCCCAAAGTGCATCCTCAAGCTTAAATGACCAGTCTTTTCTATTAGGTTTGACCACCTTTTCTAGGATGGTTTTTATCTCCCTATTGGAAATTTCAGCTTGGCCATTCGAGTGTGGGTGGTAGGGAGTGGCTATTCTATGTCTAATGTTATATTTAGCCAACACTCTCTCCATAGCCTTATTAATAAAATGTGTCCCCTCATCACTAATGATCGCACGAGGTGTTCCAAATCTAGTGAAAATGTGCCTATGTAAGAATTTTATGACTGTTTTGGCATCATTATTGGGACATGCTATGGCCTCTACCCACTTAGACACATAGTCTACTGCTACAAGGATGTAAAGGTTACCTGATGATGGTGGGAATGGCCCCATGAAATCAATGCCCCACACATCAAAGAGCTCCAACTCTAAGATGTAAGTGAGAGGCATTTCATCCTTGCGGCTGAGATTACCTGTCCTTTGGCATTCATCACAGCTGTGTGCAAAGTTGTGTGCATCCTTGAAGATCGTTGGCCAATAGTAGCCACTCTGAAATACCTTTGCAGCTGTTCTTTGGCCACCAAAGTGTCCACCATAAGGAGCTGTGTGACAGTGCTGCAGCACAGACTTCGCCTCAGCAGCTGAAACACACTTCCTTAGCAAGCCGTCAGCACATGTTTTGTAAAGTGTGGGATCATCCCATATGAATTTCCTTGACTCATGAAGGAACCTTTTCTTCTCTTGTCCTCCCTTGAAAGTTGGCAGTACCTGCGATGCAAGGAAGTTAGCAATATCAGCAAACCAAGGTTCCTCATCGTTATCACGATGAGCCAAAACAAAAACATGTTCATCAATGAAAGCATCAGAAATTGCGGGTTCCGCAATTTTTTCGCAATTGTGCTGCAATCGAGATAGGTGATCTGCAACCACATTCTCACATCCTTTCTTGTCTCGAATGTCCAAATCAAATTCCTGCAGCAATAACACCCACCTAATCAACCTAGGCTTAGCATCAGCCTTCCTCATAAGGTACTTTAAGGCAGAATGGTCAGTGTACACTATTGTCCTAGTGCCTACAATGTAATTCCTAAACTTCTCACAAGCAAACACTACTGCTAGCATCTCCTTCTCAGTAGTTGTGTAATTACATTGTGCCTCGTTAAGTGTTTTACTAGCATAATATACAGGGTGTGTTAACTTGTCAATCTTCTGTCCTAACATCACCCCCACAGCATAGTCACTGGCATCACATAACATCTCAAAGGGGAGATCCCAATTTGGTCCTACTATGATAGGGGCTGTGACTAGTGCTTCCTTAAGGGTTTTCCAAGCTACTATACATTCTTTAGAGAAGATGAATGGCCTATTTAGTTCTAGAAGCTCACACAAAGGCTTGGCTATCTTAGAAAAGTCCTTAATGAACCTTCTGTAGAAGCCAGCATGCCCTAAGTAATCTCTCGGGCTCAGGGTTGAACTCTAGATCACTACTTGGAAGCTCATTCATAAACTAACCTAAATGGTACCTGAAAAAGAAATGAAAATGGATCAAATTCAATGGAGAATAATTTGGTGTTTCAAACTTAACAAACTTCGTTTTCACTTAAATAAATCCCCGGCAGCGGCGCCAAAAACTTGTTGCGTGCTCAATGTATTAATAAAAATAAGCAAAAAGGAAGAGAGAGCACTCAGAACATGCAAGCATACATGATCTTATAGCAAGTAGTAAGTATTTTTTCATTCGTTTTCCCACAGAGATTTATTTATAAGCTACTTGTGAAGTATAAAGTTAAGAAAGAAGGGGTGGATTTGAAGGGGTAAAATTGGTTTTTAATTTCCTACTTCTTACCGAATGTCTAAAGGAATGCAACACAAACAAATGCAAGTTGAAATTAGACTCAAAAGACAAGAGACGAAATTAATAAATGAAGAAGAAAACAGCTAAACAGAATGGTAACTTAGCAGAATTGCGGGCACCGCAATGTTTCCGCAATTGTAAGAACAGCAAAAGTGTGTAAATTGGAGAATTAAGGGCTACTAACGACTATCCTATAGGCATTTGAATACGATTCTCAAGCACTGGATCTACTCTCTATGCATCAAACTCACTCTATCTCATGTATCGTCCGATTCCATGCATTAGATTCTTTAGTTTACTCAACTCAAAGTAAGGTCTTAAGCATCTTGTTAAAGCAGAAGTGTTTAGTTTGTACTAGGAAAACGCTTATTCCTAAGCCGTTTTCTGGTTACCTTGAAAGGCTAGCATGATTATATGACTCTGAACTCTTACTCCTTCCAGAGGTTAGGAGTTCTTTGGACAAAATGGATGGCCAATCGAAATTGCCCGTGGGATGAAGCTTACATACAACCAATGCTTCGAGAGCTATCCTACATACTTGGTTCACGTTTTTTAGCCTATAGTCTTGCCATTAGCATGCCCCTAAGTGACTTAGCTACTCATGGATATATAGAGAACAGAAATATAAGATAAAACAGACATGCTTAGAAGGGAAATACACTTAAAACAGTAAGGAAAAACCGTAGCAGCAGAAGATGGAAACTGTGAAATGAAGACTTGTAATTTGATTACTTTGAACGTTTGAACGAACAAAGGGAAACTTAAAGTAAATAATCCAAAGACAGAAAGCAACGAAATGATGTAGATTAATCACTAAGCTAGAAACAACAACTGAACAGTGCTGGAAATTAGAAAAGAAAGACAGAAAGCAGTAAATGTTGCTTGAAGCCTCGTCGCAATCGCCTCGAATGAAGGATCAAAAAGGTCAGCCTTGCTTGGATGAATCCAATCGGGAGAGAAGAAGAATCTCCTCTCCTTCCTATCAGATTATCGATTCCAACAGCTGAGCTTCGCAAACCAACAGACGGCAAAGGAAAAATAGGAGAACAGATGGACTGCGAGAAGACTCTACGCTTTCGGATGATGATCAAACCTCCGACTTTGACCCCCTTTTATAGTAGTTTGCAGGTGCGTTTGGGCCAAGGAGAACCATCAATCTTCAACGTCGTATATCAGAATGGATGGAGGAGAAAGAACGAATCCCTGAAATAACGGAAATTAACAGAAAAAGATCAGTCAACTTACGGTTTTCACTTGAATTATTGCGGTTCCCGCAATGTTTTCGCAATTCAATCGCAATGCTTGTTTTTTCATTCTTTTCCTTCGGTTTTCAACCCTTTTCTTTCCTATTGTGCATAAGTCCTAATTTAGCTACTTTCTTCTAATTCTCATATTTAAGCATAGGTTTAGGCTAAATGCTATTAAAAACACCTAAGTATGTGCATCTTCCTAAGCTAAATAGATCCTAAATAAGTCACTTTCAGAGACTTAACACCTCCCAACCGTGATTCGTGATCCCTGCTCGCAAGAACTGCGGCAGGTCTGTGAGGGTGTCTAGGAATCCCTTCTCGTGCAGCAATTCCCTCTTCCTCAGCTCAGTGCCTCTGGACTCAGCATCAGAGGACACGTACCTCACTGATTGAGGCTCATCTTCAGGATAAAGCTTGGCTTTTCCTTTGTCTTTCGGTTTGGCTGACTCAGCAGCCTCAATCTTGAGCTTCTTCAGAGATGGCTCATCACTCTCCTTCTGTGAGGAAGGCGCAGCCCTGGACTTCTTCTTCTTGGACTTCTTCTTTGTTTTTGGCCGTTTGGCCTTGACAACCTTGGCAGCTTTCTTTTTCAATCGTGCCTTTGTTGTCATCTGCTGGAGGCAGTCCCCCAGTGTCTCGTCCATCGAATCATCCTTCTGCGCAGTGCTCTCAGGGCTGGCTTCCCTCAAAGGAGAGAAGACCTCATCTTCCGCAGCTTCCCCACTGCCCTGCGTCGATTCTTGATACTCGCCATATGGGAATTCAGGGTCAGGTTGTGGAGAAGTGGGTGATGCTTCAGGGCTCTCTGCTGGTGGGGTACGTTCAGAACTCTGCGGCGATGAAGGAAGCTCAGGGCTTTGCGCTGGTGGAGATGGCGAAGAGCTCTGTTTTGGTGACTCGTGTGACCGAGGATCACTTTCTTGACTCTCCACAGAGGGAGTCTTTTCCTTGCTTGCTTCTTCGGCCACCGCCATACTCCATTTGCGTTTCTTGGGTGTGCCTGCTGGTTCAGAGGGTCCACCAGGTATCTCCGTAACTACCTTCCACTTCTTCTTGCGGACAGGCAGTTTGGGTAGGCGTTCAGTGCGCGCAGCCTCAGCATCTGCAAGGGCGAGAAGTGCTTCCCTCGCAGCAATTTCAGCGTCGTCGACCTTCTTCTTGGACGCAGACCGTTCAGCTCTCGTTAGCACCATCGTTGAACTGTGGGAATCTGGAAAGAAGAATTGCAGATGAAGAGGGAGAGAGTTTTCTTGGAGTTCAGATAATTGGGAAATCGTACAGATCAGTGCGCGTCTTAACGGATATAAGTAATGATGAAATCCCAACGGCTATATTTGTTGCGGATTCTGCAAATCCAGCGCAATTCTAGTGACCGTTGGAGATTTTCTGCATTTAAATGTCAATCTTTGCTTAACCGAATCTTTGATTTGGCCCAATATCTCCTTGATTTTTTTAGCTGGATTTAATCTCCTTGATTCCCTCTATCGATTCCCTACAAAAAGAAATAAAATCAACATTAAATTCGTAATTAAAATCATACAAACATATACACAAACGATAACCGGAAAAATAGAAAAAATAAACTAAGGCATGAGCCTCGCATGGACGAGCACAGTAATCACTCGTCCTCTCTCGTTCTTGTTTTCATGTTTCAGTTAAGAGGAAGGCCGAGAGAGTCTTCACATCTCCTTCCTCATAGTAGTGCTTCAATCTGGCACCATTAACCATGAACGGTTGCCCTTGCTGCAGGTTCTTAATCTCTATGGCACCATGAACAAACACATTAGTTATTACAAATGGACCTGACCATCTGGACTTAAGTTTGCCTGGAAATAATCTCAATCGTGAGTTAAATAATAAGACAAGCTGGCCTTTCTTAAAGTCCTTAATCCTAAGTCTACTGTCGTGCCAAATCTTGGTCTTTTCCTTATACATTTTAGCATTTTCATAAGACATATGTCTAAGCTCATCAAGCTCATGTAATTGCAAAGACCGCAATGTTCCCGCATCGGTCACGCAATAATTCAACTCTTTTAGTGCCCAAAATGCTTTAATTTCTAACTCGAATGGAAGATGACATGCTTTACCATACACGAGTCTATAAGGAGACATACCTAGGGGTGTCTTATATGCAGTCCTATATGCCCAAAGTGCATCCTCGAGTTTAAACGACCAATCTTTTCTATTGGGTTTGACCACTTTTTCTAGTATGTTCTTAATCTCCCTATTTGAAATTTCAGCCTGTCCATTCGAATGTGGGTGATAGGGGGTGGCTACTCTATGTCTAATATTATACTTAGCCAACACTCTTTCCATAGCTCTATTAATGAAATGTGTCCCTTCATCACTAATGATAGCACGAGGTGTTCCAAACCTAGTAAAGATATGCCTATGCAAGAATTTTATGACTGTTTTGGCATCATTATTGGGACATGCTATGGCCTCTACCCACTTAGATACATAGTCTACTGCTACTAATATGTAAAGGTTACCTGATGATGGGGGGAATGGTCCATGAAGTCAATGCCCCACACATCAAAGAGCTCTAACTATAAGATGTAAGTAAGAGGCATCTCATCCTTGCGACTAAGGTTACCTGTTCTTTGGCATTCATCACAGCTGTGTGCATAGTTGTGGGCATCCTTGAAGATTGTTGGCCAATAGTAGCCACTCTGGAACACCTTTGCAGCTGTCCTTTGGCCACCAAAATGTCCACCATAGGGTGCTGTATGGCAGTGCTGCAGCACAGACTTCGCCTCAGCAGCTGAAACACACTTCCTTAGCAAACCGTCAGCACACGTCTTGTAAAGTGTCGGATCATCCCATATAAATTTTCTAGCTTCATGAAGGAACCTCTTCTTCTCTTGACCTCCCTTGAAAGTTGGTAGTACCTGCGATGCAAGGAAGTTAGCAATGTCAGCAAACCAAGGTTCCTCATCGTTATCACGATGAGCCAATACAAAGACATGTTCATCAATGAAAGCATCAGAAATTGCGGTTTCCGCAATTTTTTCGCAATTGTGCTGCAATCTGGAAAGATGATCCGCAACCACATTTTCACATCCTTTCTTATCTCTAATGTCCAGATCAAACTCTTGCAGCAGCAGTACCCACCTAATCAACCTAGGCTTAGCATCAGCCTTCCTCATAAGGTACTTTAAAGCAGAATGGTCAGTGTACACAATTGTCCTAGTGCCTACAATGTAATTCCTAAACTTCTCACAAGCAAACACTACAGCTAGCATCTCCTTCTCAGTAGTTGTGTAATTACATTGTGCCTCGTTAAGTGTTTTATTAGCATAGTATACAGGGTGTGTTAACTTGTCAATCTTTTGCCCTAACATAACCCCTACAACATAGTCACTAGCATCACATAACATCTCAAAGGGGAGATCCCAATTAGGCCCTACTATAATAGGTGCTGTGACTAATGCTTCCTTAAGGGTCTTCCAAGCTAGGAAACATTCTTTAGAGAAAATGAACGGTTTGTTTAGCTCTAGAAGCTCACATAAAGGCTTGGAGATCTTAGAAAAGTCCTTAATAAACCTTCTATAGAAGCCTGCATGCCCTAAGAAACTTCTAATGGCTTTGACATTTTGAGGCTCTGCCAATTTCTCTATTATTTCAATTTTTGCCCTGTCGACCTCTACACCTGCTCTAGACACTCTATGGCCTAAGACAATCCCTTCATCCACCATGAAATGGCACTTTTCCCAATTTAGGACTAGGTTGGTCTCCTCACACCTAGCCAGGACTTGTCCTAAGTTCTCTAGACAGTTTGTAAATGAATCCCCAAAGACTGAGAAATCATCCATGAATATCTCTATCATGGACTCATCCAAATCAGAGAAGATTGCCAACATGCACCTTTGGAATGTTGCCGGTGCATTGCATAAGCCAAAAGGCATTCTGCGAAAGGCAAATGTTCCAAAACGGCAAGTGAAGGTAGTCTTTTCTTGGTCTTTGGGATCTATAGTGATCTGGTTATATCCTGAATAACCGTCTAAAAAACAGTAGTAGGCTCTACCAGCTATCCTATCTAACATCTGGTCAATGAATGGTAGAGGGAAGTGGTCTTTTTTGGTTTCCTTGTTTAATTTCCTATAATCCATGCAAACTCTCCACCCTGTGATAGTCCTAGTTGGAATCAGTTCATTGCTCTCATTGACTACCACAGTCATCCCCCCCTTCTTAGGTACACATTGTATAGGGCTCACCCACTGACTACTAGCTATGGGGAAGATCACACCAGCATCTAACCACTTTATTATTTCCTTTTTAACTACCTCTTTCATAGAGGGGTTCAACCTTCGTTGGTGATCTACTCGGGGTGTATGCTCTTCCTCTAATATAATCTTATGCATGCAATAAGAAGGGTTAATGCCTCTAATATCAGCAATAGTCCGTGCAATAGCCTTCCTATGTTGTTTAAGTAATAAAATCAACTCAACCTCATGCTTCTCACTTAATTTAGATGAAATAATTACAGGCAGAGTTTCATTACTTCCTAAATATGCATACTTAAGATGTGTGGGCAGTGGTTTCAATTCTAAGACAGGTGGATGCTCAATGGATGGTTTTAATGGATTCAAAGATTTTTCAGTTAAGTCAATATTCATACAAACATGCTGAGGGTTATTTACAGGTATGTCCATTATCTCAGCTATGTTTAAGTCAGTTAATTCTAGTCCTACATAGTTATTAGCATGTTTAGTCAACAATTCATGCTCCAATTGTTCTTCCATTAGTGAATCAACAATGTCCATGCTAGCACAAGATTCAGAGTCAGAGGGGTACCTTAAGGCTTTATAAACACTAAATTTCACCTCTTCATCATGAACCCTCATAGTGAGCTCACCTTTTTGGACATCTATCAGGGCCCTACCTGTGGCTAGAAATGGTCTGCCTAACAGGATGGGGACCTCCTTGTCTGCTTCATAATCCAGGATAATGAAATCTGCAAGGAAAATAAACTTGTCAACCTTTACAAGAATATCCTCAATCTTACCTTCAGGGTATGCGATGGATCTGTCTGCTAGTTGTAAAGTGACAGTGGTTGGACGTGCTTCTCCTATTCCTAGCTGGCGGAATAGTGATAGGGGCATGAGGTTTATGCTGGCTCCCAGGTCACAAAGAGCTCTGCCCACGTGCTTGCCTCCTAGCTCTACAGGTAAGGTGAAGGAACCAGGATCCTTCTCCTTCTTGGGAAGCTTGTTCTGGAGTATGGCACTGCACTCCTCAGTGAGATTGACTGTTTCAAACTCACCAATAATTTTTTTGTTAGTTATAATATCCTTCAAAAACTTAACATATGAAGGCATAGACTGTAAAACTTCTACAAAAGGAATATTGACATGCACTTGTTTAAGAATTTCTAGAAATTTGTTAAAGTGCACTTCCTGTTCTTGTTTTTTCTTTAGCCTTCGAGGAAATGGAGGTGGTGGCACATATGCAGGCACGTCAGGTCGCCTTAGGATAGGTGGAGGCCTTGGGATTTCTTCTATTTCTTCTATGATTGGCTCCAGCCTTGATCCTGGTGTGCTTGGTGATGGTTGACCTTGGCTTGGCAGAGACTCCAGTGGAGCACTAGACTCATTGTTCTCTACTCTCTTTGGTGTGTCCTTGGTGTTGCTCACCAATGGTCTCCCACTCCTAAGTTCAATTGCTTGAACTTGCTCTTTACTATCTCTCCTTGGTACCTCAGTGTCAGCAGGTAGTCTACCTTGGGGCCTACTTTTGATTTCATTGGCTAGTTGCCCTATTTGGTTTTCTAGGCTCCTAAGAGTAGCTTGCTGACTCTGTAGAGTGGCATCATTCTTGGCTATGTATTCCTTGAGTAGGTTTTCTACAGAAGATCCTACAGGTTGGTTGTATGGTTTTTGATACATGGATTGGTTATGTTGGGGAGTGAAACCAGGTGTTCCACTCGGTCTTGGTTGGTTAGGAGCTTGGTTAGCATTCTGTTGGCCACCCCATGACAGGTTTGGGTGGTTCCTCCAACCAGGGTTGTAAGTGTTAGAGTAGGGGTTGTTCCTAGGCTGCTGCTGGCTTCCAACATAGCAGACTGAGGCTGGATTCCCAGGGCAGTATTCATACGGGTGCCCTTCTCCACAGAATCCACAAATAAGTGTCTCACCTTGACTTGGTTGGGTGCCCATTGACATGGTTGTGGCGGTGTTGACTCTAGTTTGGAGATTGGCTTGAGCCATTTGCTTGACTAGGTTGGTCAGGGCGCTTATTTGGCTACTCATGGCATTGAGTGCGTCCTTGTCTTGAGCTCTAGTTGGCTCGACTGGATCATCTGACCACCTACAGTGAGATGCTGAGATCTTCTCCAAGATCTCATAGGCTTCATTATAACTCTTGGACAACATGGAACCTCCAGCAGATGAATTTAGAACTTGTCTGGTGCTGGGGTTGCATCCTTTGAAAAAGACCTCTATTTGGATACACCATGGGATGCCATAGTGTGGACATTTAAGAAGAAGGTCCTTGAACCTTGTCCAAGCTTCGTGAAGAGACTCACTCTCAGCTTGTTTGAACTTAATGATGTCATCACGAAAGGTAGAATTCCTATCAGGTGGGAAGTATTTAACTAGGAATTTCTCCGCCAAGTCTGTCCAATTGAGGACTGATCCAGAGGGTAATGAGTTTAACCATGTTTTGGCTTTGTCCCTCAAAGAGTAAGGGAAGAGGTAGAGCCTCAAGGCTTCTTGGGAAACTCCAGGGATGATGAATGTATCACTGACTCCTTGGAAGTTTCTAAGATGGTTGTGGGGATCCTCATTTTCCACTCCAAAGAATTGTCCCACAGTGGACAACATTTGGAACATCACTAGCTTTAACTCGAATGAGTTGGCAGTGATTTCAGGGCGGATTATGCTGGGGTTCAGCTCCCCAGGCATAGGTACTAGGTACGAGAGTATGGCGTTGTCCTTATCATTCGCTATTTCGATGGGATTGCGAGTGACAGGCACCGGATTTGGAACTATTCCATCCATTTCTTCTTGAGAGAATTGCGGAGGAATTGCAGTTCCCGCAATTATTGGAGGTATAGAGGGTTGGTCAAAGAGACGTTTCTTGGCTCTATTTCAGGCTCTAAATAGTCTCTCGGGCTCAGGATTGAACTCTAGATCACTACTTGCAGACTCATTCATAAACAAACCCAATGGTACCTGCAAAAGAAATGGAAATAGATCAGTTACACTAGACAATAAACTTGGTGTTTCAAACTTAACAAACTTCGTTTTCACTAAAATAAATCCCCGGCAGCGGCGCCAAAAACTTGTTGCGTGCTCAATGTGTTAAAATAAATAAGCAATAAGAGAGAGAGAGCACTCAGAACATGCAAGCATACATGATCTTATAGCAAGTAGTAAGTATTTTTTCATTCGTTTTCCCACAGAGATTTATTATGAGCTACTCGTGAAGTGTATTGTTAAGAAAGAATGGGTGGATTTGAGGAGGTAGAATTGGTTTTAAATTGTCTAATTTCTAATGAATATGCAAAGGGTAGCAACAAAAACAATTGCAAGTCAAAGATAAACTCAAATGAAAAGAGAAGAGATTAATAAACGAAGAAGAAAACAGCTAAACAGAATTGTGAACTTAGCAGAATTGCGAAAACAGCAATTCTACCGCAATATTCTAACAGCGAAAGTGTGTAAAATGGAGAAACAAGGGCTACTAACGACTCTCCTATAGGCATTTTTATACGATTCTCAAGCATTGGATCAACTCACTATGCATCAAACTTACTCAATCTCATGTATCTTCCGATTTCATGCATTAGATTCTGTAGTTTACTCATGTCCAAGTAAGGTCTTAAGCATCTTGTTAAAGCAGAAAGTTATGGTTTGTACTAGGAAAACGCCTATTCCTAGGTCGTTTTCTGGCTACCTTGAAAGGCTAGCATGAGTGTATGACTCTGAACTCTTACTCCTTCCAGAGGTTAGGAGTTCTTTGGACAAAATGGATGGCCAATCGAAATTGCCCGTGGGATGAAGCTTACATACAATCAATGCTTCAAGAGCTATCCTACATGCTTGGTTCACGTTTTTTAGCCTATAGTATTGTCATTAGCATGCCCCTATGTGACTTAGCTACTCATGGATACAGACAGAACAGAAATAAGAGATGAAGTAGACATGCTTAGAAGAAATTTAAAGATAAACAGCAAGGGAAAAACAGTAGCAGCAAAGAGAAGAAACTGTGAAATGAAGAATTGTGCCTTGATTACTTGATTGTTTGAATGAACAAAGGGAAGCTTGAAGTAAATAACATAAAGGCAGAAAGCAACGAAATGAAATGAACTAGCCACTAGGAAAGAAACAACAACTAAACAGAGATGGAATTTAGAAATAAAAGACAGAAAGCAGGTAATTAAGCTTGAACGCCTCGTCGCAACCGCCTCGGCTGAAGGATGAGAAAGATCAGCCTTGCTTGGATGAATCCAATCGGGAGAGAAGATGAATCTTCTCTCCTTCCTATCAGATTGTCGACTCCAACAGCTAAACCTCACAAACCAACAGACGGCAAAGAAAAACAGGAGAAAAGATGGAGCTGCGAGAAGACTTCTACGCTTTCGGATGATGATTGAACCCTCGACTTTGACCCCTTTTTATAGTAATCTGCAGGTGCATGTGGGCAAAGGAGAACCATCCATCCTCAACGTCGTACTTCAAAATGGATGGAGGAGAAAGAACGAATCCCTGAAATAACGGAAAATAACAGAAAAGGATTAGTCAACTTACGGATTTCACTTGAAACATTGCGGTTTCAGCAATGTTTCCGCAATGCTGCCGCAATGCATATTTTTCACTCTTTTACTTCGGTTTTCAATCCTTTTCTTTCCTTTTGCACACAAGTCCTAATTTAGCTACCTTCTTTTAATTCTCATAAATAAGCATAGGTTTAAGCTAAATCCTATCAAAAACACCTAAGAGTGTGCATCTTTCTAAGCTAAATAAGTCCCAAATAAGTCACTTTTGGAGACATAACAACGCCGCACAAGCGTCTCGACGCTGTGCGAGCGTCTCGACCCTCCGAAGTCAGAGGCGTTAATTTGAAAATCCACCCGAGAGCAAGCGTCGAGCGATAGCGTCTCGACGCTCGCTCGACGCCGCACAGCGTCTCGACGCTGCGCGAGCGTCTCGACGCCACCCCGACTGCGCGCGCGGATTATTTAGGGCGCAGCGTCGAGACGCTGCCCTAGCGTCTCGACGCTACGACGGATTACTTAAGTTTTTGTCCGATTTTTAGCCGCCATCTTCGTCTTCCACCTCGAGCTCCGCGCCTGATTTGACGTTCCAGCAGCTATTTTCACCATGGGAGGGGCTAGGAAGCTTGATTTGAAGCCATCCCACACCACGCAAGTCATGAGTGAGTAGTTTTACCGTTTTTGGCTCGGGATTGTAAAGGAGAAATGTAGTTTGAACTCTTGATGAGGTTGTAGAATTGAAATTCTAAATTGGGTGAATAATTTATTGAATTGAATTCTATTTCTTAGCTTAATCTATGAGCATGTTTGAATGATTTAGGACTAGGCACCCTTGATTTTGAGCATGTTTCATTCGTTAAAGGATTTGATGTCGTGCCTCTCTGATCCGCCAAGTAACAAGGATTAACGACACCTTTGAGCGTATTGGCGTCCTTGCGCTCTTGGTGATCGTTCTTCCCGAATTAGAATTCCAAATCGACACACTAATTTCACGTCCAAATTAGATAGTTGTCACAGTTAGCTCGTTGCTATCGATCGGTCTTGGGAGAGCGTTGGCCGCCAATGTCCGATCGATATGCTTGATTAGCATGATTAATTATGTCTAATTAATTCCATGGAGCATGTCTGAGTTATTTATTAATTTTAGACGAGCTGTGTATTCGTTAAATTATTTAGCCATAATACTCGTCAATCTATGATCCAAGAGACATGCTAAATTTACTCCCGATCGTCCCGAGTCGAAAACTCCGTTAGTTAAATTCCCCATTGCATTGTTCCCTCTTAGTGATTTAAAAACCAACAAATTCTCCCTTATTTCATTTACTTTATCAGTTTGCAAATTTAATTGAGATTAAGTCTAATTAACTTAATTCCCTGTGGATCGACCCCGTTGCCGCTACTCTACTAATAGTTTAGTGAATTCGGGCAAATATAAATTCATTTTGGCGGGTCTCGACAACCCGATGATTGGCGATAGTTCAATAATATCGTTACCAGAAAGCAACGAAATGGAATAGAGTAGCAAACTAAAAGGGAAATGACAACGAACAACAAAGGAAACAGAAAGCTAAAGCAGAAAGCAATTAAATCTGTGCGTGATCTTCTCGTTGCGAACGCCTCGGCTGAAGGGTGAAAGGAAGCCTTGCTTGGATGAATCTAATCAGAAGAGAAGATAGATCTTCTCTCCTTCCTATCAGATTGTCGACTCCAACAGCTGAACCTTTCAAACCAACAGACGGAAGAGAGAAAAAGAGTGGAAAAGACTGGGTTGAACTGGAAGTCTACGCCGTTCGAGTGTGTTTCAACCTTCCATCTTGACCTCCTTTTATAGTGTTCTGCAGGTACGCTTGGGCCAAGGAGAACCATCCATTCTCAACGTCGTACTACTACGTGGCTGCAGGAGAAAGAATGAATCCGTGAAAGGTCAGAACAAAACAGAAAATAGTTAGACAACTTACGGATTTCACTTAAAACATTGCGGTTTTAGCAATGTTTCCGCAATGCACAATTTTCATTCCTTTAACTTCGTTTTTGGTTCTTTTTCTTTCCTTTTGTATATAAGTCCTAATTTAGCTTCATTCTTCTAATTCTCATATATAAGCACTAGTTCAAGCTAAATCCTCCCAAAAACACCTAAGAGTGTACCTCTTTCTAAGGTTAATAAGTCCTAAACTAGTCACTTTTGGAGACGTAACACGCACAGACGCCCAAAACGTTCCCAGTATTCGTGCAAGGATTCACCTACGTCCTGGGTGATCCCATAGATTCTCTTTCTCAAAGTAGTGGCCAAGGACGCAGGGAAGTACTTCTCGAGGAAAACCCTCTTCATGTCCTGCCACGTGGTGATCGATCCGGAGGGCAGGTAATACAGCCAATCCTTGGCCTTGTCCTTGAGCGTGAAGGGGAATGCCCTCATGTTCAGCTGCTCCTCTGTGACTCCAGCGGGCTTCATCCCCGCGCAAACGCAGTGAAATTCCATCAAATGTTTATTCGCGTCCTCCCCTGCGTTACCATGAAAAGAAGGTAACTGGTGAATTAAACCTGACTTTAACTCAAAGTTACCTGCTACCACGGGGTAGTTTATGCATAGGGGTTGCAGGTTCAGATCTGGCGCTGCCAGCTGTTTCAGCGTCCGCGGCGCATCGCCTTGCGCCATTTCCTCAACCAAGAAGGGATTCCCTTCTTCTCCTTCAAACAATCTCTGCCCCTCCCGGGCTTCTCTCCTTAACCGCCGCTCTTCTCTGTCGATTTCTGGGATAAACTGCAATCCACTAATCTCAGAGGAACGGGTCATACACAAACAAAAATTCAAACATACAATATACAAACAGAAAAAAATTCCAGCAGACCATCAATCAATCAATTTCAAAGTCAATCATAATTTCAATCAAATTTTGCCTTCTCCCCGGCAACGGCGCCAATTTTGGTACTAGGATTTTTGAATATCCTAGAAATTCCGAGTTGTCGAGACTCGCCAAAATACAATTTATAAGCCTATTCTCAATGGCTTTGCAGCCAGTGGTAACAGGGTCGATCCAAAGAGAAGTTATGACCGAAATTAATATTTAAAATTGAAATTAACTACTTGATTGGTTTTCTGTAACGGGGGATTTTTCAGCATGCAAAGAAAGCAAATAAACGCTAACGGAAGAATAAAAAGAGAGAGACACGTGCACGGTTTGGGGATTTTCGGGATTGATTGTTAGATAACTTTAGCTTATCATTTAATACAAAAGTCAAGGCAAATAGTTTGTAGTACACACGGACGACTACCCGAGAAGCCCCAAGGTAGCTGGCTCCATAGAGATTAATCAGACCACACAGTTCCAATTAAACATTATCTAAAATTGCATCAAGGTGATCAGCCCCAAATTTATTCTAGATAGTCACTAGCTAACCGTGACGAACATTCAAGCACGTAATCTAATTGCTAACTGATTGCCCGCAAATGCTGTATGCAATCAACAACTATCATCACGACTCGATACTCCGATTTAGTTTTATCAATTTGTGTTACTTAGTCGAATAGTGAGAGGCACGGCATCGCTATTCTTTAACATTCACAACATGCTAGAAAGCTCGAGTGTTAATCGTAAAATTCTAACACATGCATAGGATTAAGCAAGAGAGATAAATGCATACAAACAGCCACCAAAGTATAATCTAAGCATGGATTATCAAAACTAAAAGCGTCTAACAAAAATCCCTCAAATATTTCCCAAACCGTTCACCCTTACCATAGCCGTCCATGGAACGGGTTGTCAATTCCGCTCCAAGGTAAGCCATGGAAGTTGTCATCAACAAAATACAAGAAGCAAGCTCATAAACAAACCAACAATGGCTGAGCTAAAGGAAAAATAGTGGAAAAACGAGAGGAAGAAGAAGAAGAATCGCCTAAGTTATGAAGAAGATAATGAAAATTGCGCAGAAAATCGTCATTTACAGCTTCTGTAATCGACGTAGCGTCGAGACGTGGTAGAGGTACTTTTGGGGTACTCCAAATTCAAGCTGTCGAGGCTTGCCAAAATACAATTTATAAACCCGATATACACCGAGCTATTTGAAGCTTAGTGGTAACGGGGTCGATCCACAGGGAAATAAGAAATTTAATCTAACTAAGTCTAATTTGCTAGAAATAAAAGAGTGCACAAATTAAAGAATGGTAATTTGGTTTTCGGGGAAGGGAGCTCATAATATGCTACTAACGGAAAATTAAATGAAAATGTGCAAAAATTAAACGGTCGTGCTTAACTTCGAGAAATGGAATTGCTCGTTATGGATGTTCGGATCATCGATACAATTTACGCGTTAGTCATGTTCATGCACACAATTCATTTAGTTATCTCTAACTCAAATGACCCAAGGAATTAATTAGAAGCGTGCAATTCTAATTAAACTTAGCCAATAATCTATCCAAGGTAGCGACCCCTAAATCGATTACGTGCTAGTGACGGGAACATTGCGACGGCCTAATCCTAAGACTAAACCGGTTTCTCTCTTGCCTTAAGCCTAACATGAAAACGTTAATTAACTCAGTTTACCAATGTCACTTTGGGCCGAACTAATTAGCCATGCTTAGACCCGTGCTACCTAGCGGTATAGGCAATTATACGTCCCAACCTTTAGCCCTCTATCATGCATAAGAATTAGAGCGTCAATCTAATTTAGCTACACATGCTAGAATTGGATGAAGAACAAGCAAGAGATGCATTAATCAAACTAATTTCTCAACATTCACAAAGGGGAAAATCTCCCCAAACATCCAAAACTTACAAACCAAAACTCTAAATCAAGCACTAACCTCGGTTTAGCCTTCCATGGAGGTTGGATTAATCCAATCCCCTATGGAAGAGCTTGGAATCATGCACAAGAAGGACAAGAAGTACAAAAATGGCGGAAAATCGTCTTGGAACCGAGAGGAGAAGCTTGAGGAAGAAGGAGGATGAAAAAGTGAGGCTGAAAAACGCGGTTTCACGCTTTTTAAGCTCGGAGCGTCGAGACGCTAGGCCAGCGTCGAGACGCTGTGCCCTAAGTTGGCTGCTGCGCGCGCGGGGTAGCGTCGAGACGCGCGCGCGGCGTCGAGCGAGCGTCGAGACGCTTGCGCTCGACGCTTGCTCTCGGGTGGAACTTCAGAATCACGCTTCAGACTTCGGGGCGTCGAGACGCTCGGCCAGCGTCTCGACGCTGTCGGCGTTGAGCGAGCGTTGATGCACGTCTATCTTGGGGAATCGTCGGGGCAGCGTCGAGCTAGCGTCTAGACGCTGGGGCGCATGCAGATCTTCAATGACGGGCGCGCGGGCGAGGCGGACACGGGCGCGCGCGGACATGGGCGAGGCGGAGCGGGCGCGCGCGCGTTTGGCCGTCTGGGCGCGGGCGTGCGGTGCTTGCGAGCGGCGTGCGCGGGCGCGCGCGCGTGCTGCGTTCGTTGGGCGCCTGGGCGCTGGGCGCCGGCGCTTGGGCGCTGCCCTCTCGGCTCTTAGCCCACTTTTGGGTCATTTTGGCTCCCGAGCTCCGTTTGGCCTATCGTTTTGACCCGAACACTTCCCGAAACATGTTAAATGACCTTTTTAGCCCCGAAAATCATCAATGGACTTTCCGAGCTCTTCACCATGAAATCACCTATAAGAAAGCATTTTAATCAATATATGTCATGGTTTTAGCTAGAATTAGGGACATTAAGATAGCTCTATTTTGGAGCTATCAAGACGCTAGGCCAGCGTCTCGACGCTGCGCCCTAAATAGTCCGCGCGCGCCTCGCGATGGCGTCGAGACGCTAGGGCAGCGTCTCGACGCTAGGGCAGCTCCGGAGCGTCTCGACGCCGCAACAGAGTCTCGACGCTTTGGTAGCGTCGAGCTAGCGTCTCGACGCTATCACTCGACGCTAGCTCTCGGGTTTTGGCAGCGTCGAGCTAGCGTCTCGACGCTAGCTCTCTGGTTTGGGGCTGGAAAAATTACCTCTCCTAGGCAATTTTGGTCTGTTTCTTCTCGGATCGACTTGCCCTTTCCCGATGGACGCACAAGCTCTTTGCCGCATTTCTCCTACAAACGAGATAAATTAACCAATTAAACGCGGACTTTAGCTACAATTAGGAAGTATTTAATAGCTCCAAAATGGAGTTATCACCCTACCAGTGGCTAAGAACGGTCTGCCCAATAGGATTGGTACCTCTTTATCTGCCTCGTAGTCCAAAATTATAAAGTCTGCAACAAAAATAAATTTGTCAACCTTGACAAGTATATCCTCAATTTTTTACCTTTAGGGTATGCGATGGATCTGTCTGCAAGTTGCAAGGTGATTGTTGTTGGTCGTGCTTCCCCTATCCCAAGCTGTTGGAATAGTGACAAGGGCATGAGATTGATGCTGGCTCCCAGATCACACAAGGCTCTGCCCACATGCCTGCCTCCCAATTCTACTGGTAAAGTGAAGGAACCAGGGTCCTTCTCCTTCTTTGGGAGCTTATTTTGGAGTATGGCACTACACTCCTCAGTGAGATTCACTGTTTCAAATTCACCTACAACCTTTTTGTTAGTAATAATATCTTTTAAGAATGTTGCATATGATGGCATAGATTGCAAAACTTCCACAAAGGGAATATTAACATGCACTTGTTTCAGAATTTCCAAAAACTTATGGAAATGAGCTGCCTGCTCTTGTTTATTCTTGAGTCGTCTTGGAAATGGAGGTGGTGGCATATAGGTAGGCAAGTCAGGTTGCCTAATGATAGGGAGAGGCCTAGGAATTTCTTCTGGTTCCTCGATGATAGGTTTCAGCCTCACCCTTGTTGTGTTTGGTTGTATTTGATCAAGATTGGGCAGAGAATCTAGTGGAGCACTAGACTCTTCATTCTCTACTCGCTTTGGTGCTTCTATGTTGTTGATCACCAATGGTTGTCCACTCCGAAGTTCAATTGCTTGAACTTGTTCTTTTCCATCCCTTCTTGGTACTTCTGTGTCTGCAGGCAATCTGTCTTGGGGCCTATTCTTCAGCTCGTTTGCCAACTGCCCTATTTGATTTTCTAAGCTTCTCAATGTTGCTTGCTGACTTTGTAGAGTTGCATCATTCTTTGCTATGTACTCCTTCAGCAAGTTCTCCACTAATGTCCCCATTGGTTGGTTGTATTGTTTCTGATAGGGGGGTTGACTAATTTGTTGAGTGAAACCAGATGTTCCACTCGGTCTTGGTTGATTTTGCATTTGGTTGGTGTTTTGTTGTCCACCCCAAGAGAGATTTGGGTGGTTTGTCCAACCAGGATTATATGTGTTTGAGTAGGGGTTGTTCCTTGGTTGTTGTTGACTTCCAAAATAACACACCGATCATGGATTACCAGGGCAAAAGTTATACATGTGCCCTTCCCCACAGAATCCACAGACTAGTGCCTCACCTTGGTTGGTGTTAAGTCTCCAAAAGTGACTTATTTAGGACCTATTAAGTTTAGAAAGGTGCACACTCTTAGGTGTTTTTGATAGCATTTAGCCTAGACCTATGCTTAAATATGAGAATTAGAAGAAGGTAGCTAAATTAGGACTTATGTACAATAGGAAAGAAAAGGGTTGAAAACCGAAGGAAAAGAATGAAAAAACTGCATTGCGACAGCATTGCGAAAACATTGCGGACACCGCAATGTTTCAAGTGAAAACCGTAAGTTGACTGATCTTTTTCTGTTAATTTCCGTTATTTCAGGGATTCGTTCTTTCTCCTCCATCCATTCTGAAGTACGACGTTGAAGATTGATGGTTCTCCTTCGCCCACATACACCTGCAGATTGCTATAAAAAGGGGTCAAAGTCGAGGGTTCAATCATCATCCGAAAGCGTAGAAGTCTTCTCGCAGCTCCATCTTTCTTCCTGTTTTCCTTTGCCGTCTGTTGGTGAGAGAGTCTCAGCTGTTGGAATCGACAATCTGATAGGAAGGAGAGAAGATTCATCTTCTCTCCCGATTGGATTCATCCAAGCAAAGCTATTCTTTCATCCCCTTCAGCCGAGGCGGTTGCAACGAGGCTTTCAAGCATCTTTTACTGTTTTCTGTCTTTATTTCCATTTTCCAGCTTAAGTTTGTTGTTGTTTCCTTCCTTGTAACTAGATCAGTCCATTTCGTTGTGTTCTGTCTTTCTGTGTTGCACTTTAAGTTACTCTTTTTGTTCATTCAACCAATTAAGTAATCCAAGCACAATTCTTCATCTAGCAATTTCTTGTCTTCGCATCTTACTGTTTTACCTTGCTGTTCTTAGTTAGTTCTCTTCTAAACATGTCTCTTTCATCTCTTATTTCTGTTTACCTTATATCCATGAGTAACTAAGTCACTTAGGGGCATGCTAATGACAACACTATAGGCTAAAAAACGTGAACCAAGCATGTAGAATAGCTCTCGAAGCATTGATTGTATGTAAGCTTCATCCCACGGGCAATTTCGATTGGCCATCCATTTTGTCCAAAGAACTCCTAACCTCTGGAAGGAGTAAGAGTTCAGAGTCATACTATCATGCTAGCCTTTCAAGGTAGCCAGGAAACGGCCTAGGAATAGGCGTTTCCCTAGTACAAACCGTATCCTTCGGCCTTAACAAGATGCTTAAGACCTTACTTGGACATGAGTAAACTAAAGAATCTAATGCATGAAATCGGAAGATACATGAGAATGAGATAGTTTGATGCATAGTGAGTTGATCCAGTGCTTGAGAATCGTATGAAAAAGCCTATAGGATAGTCGTTAGTAGCCCTTAATTCATCACTTTACACACTTTCGCTGTTATTTAAATTGCGGTAGAATTGCTGTTTCCGCAATTCTGCTTAAGTTACAATTCTGTCTAGCTGTTTTTGTCTTCGTTTATTAATTTCATCTCTTCTCCTTTGAGCTTAATTTTAACTTGCACTCGTTTATGTTGCTACCCTTTATCCATTCAGTAGAAATTAGACAATTAAAAACCAATTTTACCCCATCAAATCCACCCCTTCTTTCTTAACTTTACACTTCATGAATAGCTTATAATAAATCTCTGTGGGAAAACGAATGAAATATACTTACTACTTGCTATAAGACCATGTATGCTTGCATGTTCTGAGTGCTCTCTCTACCTTATTGCTTACTTATTTTAACACATTGAGCACGCAACAAGTTTTTGGCGCCGCTGCCGGGGATTTATTTAAGTGAAAACGAAGTTTGTTAAGTTTGAAACACCAAGTTTACCATCTATTGTAACTAATCGAGTTCATTTCTTTTACAGGTACAATTGGGTTAGTTTATGAGTGAGCCTTCAAGTAGTGATCTAGAGTTCAATCCTGAGCCTGAGAGATTACTTAGGGCCAGAAATAGAGCCAAGAAACGTCTCTTTAACCAACCCTCTATACCTCAAGTAATTGCGGGAACCGCAATTCCTCCGCAATTATCTCAAGAAGAAATGGATGGAATAGTTCCAAATCCGGTGCCTGTCACTCGCAACCCCATCGAAATAGCGAATGATAAGGATAGCGCTATACTCTCTTACCTAGTACCTATGCCTGGGGAGCTGAACCCCAGCATAATCCGTCCTGAAATCACTGCCCACTCATTCGAGTTAAAGCCAGTGATGTTCCAAATGTTGTCCACTGTGGGACAATTCTTTGGAATAGAAAATGAGGACCCCCATAACCATCTTAGAAACTTCTTAGGAGTCAGTGATACATTCATCATCCCTGGAGTTTCCCAAGAAGCCTTGAGGCTATACTTGTTCCCTTACTCTTTGAGGGACAAAGCCAAAACGTGGTTAAACTCATTACCCTCAGGATCTGTCCTCAATTGGACAGACTTAGCAGAAAAATTCCTAGTCAAATACTTCCCACCTGATAGGAATTCTACCTTTCGTGATGACATAATCAAGTTCAAACAAGCTGACACTGAGTCTCTTCACGAAGCTTGGACAAGGTTTAAAGATCTTCTTCTTAAATGTCCACACCATGGCATCCCATGGTGTATCCAAATAGAGGTCTTTTTCAAAGGATGCAACCCCAACACTAGACAAGTCTTAAACTCATCTGCTAGAGGTTCCATGTTGTCCAAGAGTTACAACGAAGCCTATGAGATCTTGGAGAAGATCTCAGCATCTCATTGTAGGTGGTCAGATGATCCAGTTGAGCCAACTAGAGCTCAAGACAAGGATGCTCTAAGTGCGATGAGCAGCCAAATAAATGCCCTGACCAACCTAGTTAAGCAAATGGCTCAAACAAATCGCCAAACAAGTGTCAACACCGCCACATCCATGTCAATGGGCACCCAACCAAGTCAAGGTGAGACACTTATCTGTGGATTCTGTGGGGAAGGGCACCCATATGAATATTGCCCTGGGAATCCGGCCTCAGTCTGCTATGTTGGAAGCCAACAGCAGCCTAGGAACAATCCCTACTCTAACACTTATAACCCTGGTTGGAGGAACCACCCAAACCTGTCATGGGGTGGCCAACAAAATGCTAACCAAAATCCTAACCAACCAAGGCCGAGTGGAACACCTGGTTTCACTCCCCAACATAACCAGTCAATGTATCAAAAACCTTACAACCAACCTGTAGGGTCTTCTGTAGAAAACTTACTCAAGGAATATATAGCCAAGAATGATGCCACTCTACAGAGCCAGCAAGCTACTCTTAGGAGCCTAGAGAACCAAATAGGGCAACTAGCTAATGAAATCAAAAGTAGGCCCCAAGGTAGACTTCCTGCTGACACTGAAGTACCAAGGAGAGATGGTAAAGAACAAGTTCAAGCAATTGAACTTAGAAGTGGTAGACCATTGGTAAGCAACACCAAGGACACACCAAAGAGAGTAGAGAACACTGAGTCTAGTGCTCCACTGGAGTCTCTGCCAAACCAAGGTCCACCACCAACAAGCACATCAGGATCAAGGCTGGAGCCAATCGTAGAGGAGATAGAAGAAATTCCAAGGCCTCCTCCAATCCTAAGGCGACCTGACGTGCCTGCATATGTGCCACCACCTCCATATCCTCGAAGGCTTAAGAAGAAGCAGGAACAGGAAGTGCACTTTAATAAATTCTTAGAAATTCTTAAGCAAGTGCATGTCAACATTCCTTTTGTAGAAGTTTTACAGTCTATGCCTTCCTATGTAAAGTTTTTGAAAGATATTATTACTAACAAGAAAATAATTGGTGAGTTTGAAACAGTAAACCTCACTGAGGAGTGCAGTGCCATACTCCAGAACAAGATGCCTAAGAAGGAGAAGGATCCTGGTTCCTTCACCTTACCTGTAGAACTTGGAGGCAAGCACGTGGGCAGAGCGCTTTGTGACCTGGGCGCCAGCATAAACCTCATGCCCCTATCACTATTCCGCCAGTTGGGAATAGGAGAAGCACGTCCAACCACTGTCACTTTACAACTAGCAGACAGATCCATCGCATACCCTGAAGGTAAGATTGAGGATATTCTAGTGAAAGTTGACAAATTTATTTTCCTTGCAGATTTCATTATCTTGGATTATGAAGCAGACAAGGAGGTCCCCATCCTATTAGGCAGACCATTTCTTGCCACAGGTAGGGCCCTGATTGACGTCCAAAAAGGTGAGCTCACTATGAGGGTTCATGATGAAGAGGTGAAATTTAGTGTGTATAAAGCTTTAAGGTACCCCTCTGACCTTGAATCCTGTGCTAGCATGGACGTTGTAGATTCTTTAATGGAAGAACAACTGGAGCATGTATTATTAACCAAGCATGCTCATGAATATGTAGGATTAGAATTAACTGATTTAAACATAGCTGAGATAATGGACATATCTGTAAATAACCCTCAGCATGTTCGTATGAATATTGACTTAACTGATAGAGCCTTGAATCCTTTAAAGCCATCCATTGAGCATCCACCTGTATTAGAATTAAAACCTCTCCCCACTCACCTCAAGTATGCATATTTAGGGAATAATGAGACTTTGCCTGTAATTATTTCTTCTAAGCTAAGTGAACAGCATGAGGTTGAATTAATACTACTACTTAAGCAACATAGGAAGGCTATTGCATGGACTATTGCTGATATTAGAGGCATTAGCCCTTCTTATTGCATGCATAAGATTATACTAGAGGAAGAGCACACACCTAGAGTAGATCATCAACGTAGGCTGAATCCCTCTATGAAAGAGGTAGTTAAGAAAGAAATAATAAAATGGTTAGATGCTGGTGTGATCTTCCCCATAGCTAGTAGTCAGTGGGTGAGCCCTATACAGTGTGTACCTAAAAAGGGTGGGATGACTGTGGTAGTCAATGAGAACAATGAACTGATTCCAACTAGGACTGTCACAGGATGGAGAGTATGTATGGATTATAGGAAACTAAATAAAGAAACTAAAAAAGACCATTTCCCTCTCCCATTCATTGACCAAATGTTAGACAGAATAGCTGGTAGAGCCTACTACTGTTTCTTAGACGGTTATTCAGGTTATAACCAGATCACTATAGACCCTAAGGATCAAGAGAAGACCACCTTCACTTGCCCTTTTGGAACTTTTGCCTTTCGCAGAATGCCTTTTGGCTTATGCAATGCACCGGCAACTTTCCAAAGGTGCATGTTGGCAATCTTCTCTGATTTGGATGAGTCCATGATAGAGATATTCATGGATGATTTCTCAGTCTTTGGAGATTCATTTACAAACTGTCTAGAGAACCTAGGACAAGTCCTGGCTAGGTGTGAGGAGACCAACCTAGTCCTCAATTGGGAAAAGTGCCATTTCATGGTGGATGAGGGGATTGTCTTAGGACATAGAGTGTCAAGGGCAGGCGTAGAAGTTGACAGGGCAAAAATAGAAATCATAGAGAAGTTGGTAGAGCCTCAGAATGTCAAGGCCATTAGAAGTTTCTTGGGGCATGCTGGCTTCTACAGAAGGTTCATTAAGGACTTTTCAAAGATAGCCAAGCCTCTGTGTGAGCTTCTAGAGCTAAATAGACCATTCATCTTCTCTAAGGAATGTTTAGTAGCTTGGAACACCCTTAAGAAAGCACTAGTCACAGCACCTGTTATAGTAGGGCCAGGTTGGGATCTCCCATTTGAGATGTTATGTGATGCTAGTGACTATGCTGTAGGGGTTATGTTAGGACAGAAGATTGACAAGCTAACACACCCTGTATACTATGCTAGTAAAACCCTGAATGAGGCTCAATGTAATTATACAACTACTGAGAAAGAGATGCTTGCTGTAGTGTTTGCTTGTGAGAAATTTAGAAACTATATTGTAGGCACTAGGACAATTGTGTACACTGACCATTATGCCTTAAAGTATCTCATGAGGAAGGCTGATGCTAAGCCTAGGTTGATTAGGTGGGTGTTATTGCTGCAGGAATTTGATTTGGACATTCGAGACAAGAAAGGATGTGAAAATGTGGTTGCGGATCACCTGTCTCGATTGCAGCACAATTGCGAAAAAATTGCGGAACCCGCAATTTCTGATGCTTTTATTGATGAACATGTCTTTGTATTGACTCATCGTGATAACCATGAGGAACCGTGGTTTGCTGACATTGCTAACTTCCTTGCATCACAGGTACTACCATCTTTCAAGGGAAGCCAAGAGAAGAAGAGGTTCCTTCATGAAGCAAGGAAATTCATATGGGATGATCCCACACTTTACAAGACATGTGCTGACGGCTTGCTAAGGAAGTGTGTTTCAGCTGCTGAGGCGAAGTCTGTGCCGCAGCACTGCCACACAGCTCCTTATGGTGGACACTTTGGTGGCCAAAGAACAGCTGCAAAGGTATTTCAGAGTGGCTACTATTGGCCAACAATCTTCAAAGATGCCCACAACTATGCCCACAGCTGTGATGAATGCCAAAGGACAGGTAACCTCAGTCGCAAGGATGAAATGCCTCTCACCTACATCTTAGAGTTGGAGCTCTTTGATGTGTGGGGCATTGATTTCATGGGACCATTTCCCCCTTCTTCAGGTAACCTTTATATATTAGTGGCAGTAGACTATGTATCCAAGTGGGTAGAGGCCATAGCATGTCCCAATAATGATGCCAAAACAGTCATAAAATTCTTACATAGGCACATTTTTACTAGGTTTGGAACACCACATGCCGTCATTAGTGATGAGGTGTTGCGTGCTCAATGTGTTAAAATAAGTAAGCGATAAGGTAGAGAGAGCACTCAGAACATGCAAGCATACATGGTCTTATAGCAAGTAGTAAGTATATTTCATTCGTTTTCCCACAGAGATTTATTATAAGTTATTCATGAAGTGTGAAGTTAAGAAAGAAGGGGTGGATTTGATGGGGTAAAATTGGTTTTTAATTGTCTAATTTCTACTGAATGGATAAAGGGTAGCAACATAAACGAGTGCAAGTTAAAATTAAACTCAAAGGAGAAGAGATGAAATTAATAAACGAAGACAAAAACAGCTAGACAGAATTGTAACTTAAGCAGAATTGCGGAAACAGCAATTCTACCGCAATTTAAATAACAGCGAAAGTGTGTAAAGTGATGAATTAAGGGCTACTAACGACTATCCTATAGGCTTTTTCATACGATTCTCAAGCACTGGATCAACTCACTATGCATCAAACTATCTCATTCTCATGTATCTTCCGATTTCATGCATTAGATTCTTTAGTTTACTCATGTCCAAGTAAGGTCTTAAGCATCTTGTTAAGGCCAAAGGATACGGTTTGTACTAGGGAAACGCCTATTCCTAGGCCGTTTCCTGGCTACCTTGAAAGGCTAGCATGATAGTATGACTCTGAACTCTTACTCCTTCCAGAGGTTAGGAGTTCTTTGGACAAAATGGATGGCCAATCGAAATTGCCCATGGGATGAAGCTTACATACAATCAATGCTTCGAGAGCTATCCTACATGCTTGGTTCACGTTTTTTAGCCTATAGTGTTGTCATTAGCATGCCCCTAAGTGACTTAGTTACTCATGGATATAAGGTAAACAGAAATAAGAGATGAAAGAGACATGTTTAGAAGAGAACTAACTAAGAACAGCAAGGTAAAACAGTAAGATGCGAAGACAAGTAATTGCTAGATGAAGAATTGTGCTTGGATTACTTAATTGGTTGAATGAACAAAAAAGAGTAACTTAAAGTGCAACACAGAAAGACAGAACACAACGAAATGGACTGATCTAGTTACAAGGAAGGAAACAACAACAAACTTAAGCTGGAAAATGGAAATAAAGACAGAAAACAGTAAAAGATGCTTGAAAGCCTCGTTGCAACCGCCTCGGCTGAAGGGGATGAAAGAATAGCTTTGCTTGGATGAATCCAATCGGGAGAGAAGATGAATCTTCTCTCCTTCCTATCAGATTGTCGATTCCAACAGCTGAGACTCTCTCACCAACAGACGGCAAAGGAAAACAGGAAGAAAGATGGAGCTGCGAGAGGACTTCTACGCTTTCGGATGATGATTGAACCCTCGACTTTGACCCCTTTTTATAGCAATCTGCAGGTGTATGTGGGCGAAGGAGAACCATCAATCTTCAACGTCGTACTTCAGAATGGATGGAGGAGAAAGAACGAATCCCTGAAATAACAGAAATTAACAGAAAAAGATCAGTCAACTTACGGTTTTCACTTGAAACATTGCGGTGTCCGCAATGTTTTCGCAATGCAGTCGCAATGTAGTTTTTTCATTCTTATCCTTCGGTTTTCAACCCTTTTCTTTCCTATTGTACATAAGTCCTAATTTAGCTACCCTCTTCTAATTCTCATATTTAAGCATAGGGTTAGGCTAAATGCTATCAAAAACACCTAAGAGTGAACATCTTTCTAAGATAATTAAGTCCTAAAAAGGTCACTTTTTGAGACGTAACACACCCCCAAACTTAAGGTTTTGCTTGTCCTCGAGCAAACTAAGGACTTTCCTAGGCTGCTGTTTCTTCTTCTTTAACCACTTACTGACTCCCCTATATCCCTATCTACAGCAGTGCTGTCCTGTGACACACTTCTAAGTTTTAAAACTACCCCCTCATCAAGCTTCTTCTGACTTGCCTGCCTAATACATCTGCTGTTTTTATTAACTCCCTACCCTGATCTACCTGCTTTTGTCATATCCTGCCACTATCCCTAAGGTTTCAAATTCTACCTAGCTTTACCCCAGACTCAGTACATGCTTCTAGTTTTTACTTATGCGCTACCTAGGATTCCTTAGAGTCATGCCAGTCTTAGTCTTAATGGTGACAGTAGTACTTTTAGAGAACAACCTAAGCCCTGGCATCACTACATTGGTCATACACTCATCTCCCTAAACCACCCTACAAGCTACAACTTTGCTCTTAGCTAATTGAGGATCAGAGTTCTTTTTAAACAGGACATCTAAGCCACAAAGTTGCAACTCCTAGGTATACATTCTTCTTCCCTACTCTTTTCCTTTTTCTTTCTTAGGTGGAGCCTTTCCATCGGTTGCCTTTTGATGCAATGCCACTTGTGGGTTACACACTTGGCACTGATTACTTAGCAACCTAAGAGAGACTCCCCTTTTTATTCTATTTTTCATTTTTTTTTTTTAGTTCATCATTTTTGTCAAGGAGAAGAAGAATGCTTATGCTTTTAAGGGAGAGAGGAGTGTTCCTAGGCCTAGGGTGGCCTCCCCCAAACTTAAACTACTCATTGTCCCCAATGAGTGTTTGAGGTGGCACACCCCCAAACTTGTCCTAGAAGCATCTAGTCTAAGGTAAAACAAAGAGAATCTAAAAGCCCTAGGCATAGACATAATATTCTAAAAGAAAATATCACAGCAGCAGTAATTTTAAAAACAGACAGGTAAGGACTTACAGCTATGCATGCTGAGCTTTTTAGAGGTTAATTTAAACTATCAAAGGGTGTCCTATGACACTCATCCAGCATGCATTTAGATAAGCTATATACAGTAGTCATGATAGTAGCCAAAGATAGAATTTAAACAGATCACAGCCTAGCTAAACAGACAATCCAAAACATGCATTCGGTAATAAAAATTGCGGGGACCGCAATTATTTCGCAATTAAATCAGGGCAGATATATCAGTCACTAAGGCCCCTAAGCATGCTTTATTCAGTCATTCAAGCTTTGACAAAAGTAAACCTAAACTAACCTACCTACTCAACTAGCAGCAGGCTATACTAAGCAATCTACAAACGCAAAACTAAGCAATTTAAACAGATCAAAACTTCACTAAAAACAGCAGAATTCACATGATCAAACAGAAAGAAGATTTTGTTTTTATTTTTTCTAAGGGAACAGCAATACTCCCTTGAGTGCGATTCAAACCAGCACTCAGATGTCTTCATCCTCATCAGGTTGTCGTGGTCGTGGAGGCACCCATGGATTCAGGAGATTCGTGGGGAAGTCAGGGAAGATGCACCCAAGTTGGTCGGCAACTTCCTTGTCCCGTGCCTGCGCGTAAGTGGCCCATTGAGCCATCCTCTTCTGCATATCCATCAGGCAAGCCATGGACAGTGACTGATCAGCAGCCAACCTATCCAGTTTGAACTCCATGTTCCCCTTCCTCTTCAGCCTTAAACCAGCAGGCAGCTCTAAGTGGCCCGTGTAAGCCATCTGCTGCTCCATCCGCTCAATGGGAACTCCTGCAAGCAAACAGAGTTTAGTTATGGTATTAGGGAAAAACAAAGGTCCCTTACCTTTCCTGGCGCACTCAGCAATGGCGGCTGACATGATTTCACCCACGTTGACCGTGAGACCTCGCCTGATGGCATAGACCAGAAGCGATCTGCTCTGGTTGATGGTGGTCTCATGAGTCACGGGGGACAGCTTCCTCCTTACAAAGGCAAACCATACAGCCGCCTTAGCTGTGAGGTTGGCACTCATGAGAGTGTGCCTCCCATTGCGTGACACGGTCCAGGATGCTTCAGGCTGGCCAATGGTTCGAATGGCCTCCTCCAGGACTGCCTCAGTAGGCTCATCAACGATCCTCCCATAGTCAGTGTGTTTTTGGCCCTTGAGGCCATAGGCTTCGTTGATGGCCTTTGCTGAGTAGTCCACTTCTACTCCCCTGACCACAGACAGCCCCTCCTCAGAGTTTCGCAGGTTGGCGTAGAAGTCGTATACCATACTCGTGTAAGCCGGATTGGGTGGCCTGCACAACTCCTCCCAGCTGTGATTCACAATGCCTGTGCGCAAGAATTGCGGCAAGTCAGCAGGTCTGTCGAGGAAGCCTTTCTCATGCAGCAACTCCCTCTTTCTCAGCTCAATACCCCTTGACTCAGCGTCAGAGGACACATACCTCACTGACTGAGGCTCATCTTCATGGTAAAGCTTGGCCTTCCCTTTGTCCTTTGGTTTGGCTGACTCCGCAGCCTCAAGCTTGAGCTTCTTGAACGACGGCTCAGCACTCTCTCCCTCTGATGCCAGCGCCCTCTTGGCTTTCTTTTTCTTTAATTTCTTGGACCGTTTGGCTTTGATATTCTTGGCAGCCTTCTTCTTCTTCAGCTTTGCCTTGGTTGCGATCGCATGGAGGCAAGCCCCCAATGTCTCTTCCATGGAATCATCCTTCTGCGCAGGACTTTCAGGATTGGCTTCCCTCAACGGAGAGAAAACCTCTTCTTCCTCACCTTCCCCACTGCCCTGCGTTGATTCTTGGTACTCCCCATATGGGAATTCAGGGTCAGGCCGTGGGGAAGTGTGCGACGGCGTGGTTCTTTGCTCTGCTGTAGGGGTCTGCGCAGAACTTGGCGTTGAAGAAGGCAGCTCATGGCTCTGCGCTGGCGGCGATGAAGAGATCTCAGGGCTTTGCACCGGTGGGGTTGGTGAAAGGCTGCGCTCGGCTGACTCGTGGGATGGCTGGCTTTGTTCTTGACTCTCCACAGAGGGAGTCTTGTTCTTGATTTCTTCCTCGGCCACCGCCATACGCCATTGTCGCTTCTTGGGTGTGCCTGCTGGTTCAGAAGGCTCAGCAGGTATCTCCGTAACTACCTTCCACTTCTTCTTGCGGACAGGCAGTTTCGGCAGGCGTTCGGTACGCGTAGCCTCAGCATCAGCCAAGGCAAGCAGTGCTTCTCTCGCAGCCGTTTCAGCGTCGTCGGCCCTTTTCTTGGACGCAGATCGTTCGGCCCTTGTTAGCACCATTGTTGAATCTTGGAGATTTGGAGAGAAGAATCACAGATGAAGAGAATCGAAGCTTTCTTGGAGTTCAGAGAATGGGAGAATCGTACAGATCAACGCGCCTTCTAACGGATATAAAGAAAACGGAAAAATCCCAACGGTTATATTTTTGCGGATCCTGCAAATCCAGCGCAATTTTAGTGACCGTTGGAGATTTTTTCATCTAAATGTCAATCTTTGCTCATCCGTATCTTTTATTTGGCCCAATATTTTCTTGATTTTTAAGCTGGATTTCCTCTCCTTGATTCCTTCTATTGATTCCCTGCAAAAATAAATAAAATAAACATCAAATACTCAATTAAAATCATACAAAAAGACACACAAATGATAACCGGAAAATCGCAAAAAAAATAAACTAAGGCATGAGCCTCATATTGACGAGCACAGCAATCACTCGTCCTCTCTCATTCTTAATTTCACGCTTCAGTCAAGAGGAAGGCCGAGAGAGTCTTCACATCTCCTTCCTCATAGTAGTGCTTCAACCTTGCACCATTGACCATGAAGGGTTGACCTTGCTGCAAGTTCTTTATCTCGATGGCACCATGAACAAACACATTAGTAATCATGAAAGGACCTGACCATCTGGACTTTAGTTTGCCTGGAAACAACCTCAATCGTGAGTTAAATAATAAAACAAGTTGGCCTTTCTTAAAGTCCTTGATCCTAAGTCTACTATCGTGCCAAATCTTGGTCTTTTCCTTATACATTTTGGCATTTTCATAAGACATATGTCTAAGCTCATCAAGCTCGTGTAATTGCAAAGACCGCAACGTTCCCGCATCGGTCACGCAATAATTCAACTCTTTTAGTGCCCAAAATGCCTTAATTTCTAACTCGAATGGCAAGTGACAAGCTTTGCCATATACCAACCTATAAGGAGACATACCTAGGGGTGTCTTATATGCTGTTCTATAAGCCCAAAGTGCATCCTCGAGCTTAAATGACCAGTCCTTTCTATTAGGTTTGACCACCTTTTCTAGGATGTTCTTAATCTCCCTATTTGAGATTTCAGCCTGACCATTCGAGTGTGGGTGATAAGGAGTGGCTACTCTATGTCTAATGTTATACTTAGCCAATACTCTCTCCATAGCCTTATTAATGAAATGTGTCCCCTCATCACTAATGACAGCACGAGGTGTTCCAAACCTAGTAAAAATGTGCCTATGCAAGAATTTTATTACTGTTTTGGCATCATTATTGGGACATGCTATGGCCTCTACCCACTTGGATACGTAGTCTACTGCCACTAATATATAAAGGTTACCTGAAGATGGAGGGAATGGCCCCATGAAATCAATGCCCCATACATCAAAGAGCTCCAACTCTAAGATGTAGGTGAGAGGCATTTCATCCTTGCGACTGAGGTTACCTGTCCTTTGGCATTCATCACAGCTGTGGGCATAGTTGTGGGCATCTTTGAAGATTGTTGGCCAATAGTAGCCACTCTGAAATACCTTTGCAGCTGTTCTTTGGCCACCAAAGTGTCCACCATAAGGAGCTGTGTGGCAGTGCTGCAGCACAGACTTCGCCTCAGCAGCTGAAACACACTTCCTTAGCAAGCCGTCAGCACATGTCTTGTAAAGTGTGGGATCATCCCATATGAATTTCCTTGCTTCATGAAGGAACCTCTTCTTCTCTTGGCTTCCCTTGAAAGATGGTAGTACCTGTGATGCAAGGAAGTTAGCAATGTCAGCAAACCAAGGTTCCTCATCGTTATCACGATGAGTCAATACAAAGACATGTTCATCAATAAAAGCATCAGAAATTGCGGGTTCCGCAATTGTGCTGCAATCGAGACAGGTGATCCGCAACCACATTTTCACATCCTTTCTTGTCTCGAATGTCCAAATCAAATTCCTGCAGCAATAACACCCACCTAATCAACCTAGGCTTAGCATCAGCCTTCCTCATGAGATACTTTAAGGCAGAATGGTCAGTGTACACAATTGTCCTAGTGCCTACAATATAGTTTCTAAATTTCTCACAAGCAAACACTACAGCAAGCATCTCTTTCTCAGTAGTTGTATAATTACATTGAGCCTCATTCAGGGTTTTACTAGCATAGTACACAGGGTGTGTTAGCTTGTCAATCTTCTGTCCTAACATAACCCCTACAGCATAGTCACTAGCATCACATAACATCTCAAATGGGAGATCCCAATCTGGCCCTACTATAACAGGTGCTGTGACTAGTGCTTTCTTAAGGGTGTTCCAAGCTACTAAACATTCCTTAGAGAAGGTGAATGGTCTATTTAACTCTAGAAGCTCACACAGAGGCTTGGCTATCTTTGAAAAGTCCTTAATGAACCTTCTGTAGAAGCCAGCATGCCCCAAGAAACTTCTAATGGCCTTGACATTCTGAGGCTCTACCAACTTCTCTATGATTTCTATCTTTGCCCTGTCAACTTCGACACCTGCCCTCGACACTCTATGTCCTAGGACAATCCCTTCATCTACCATGAAATGGCACTTTTCCCAATTGAGGACTAGGTTGGTCTCCTCACACCTATCCAGAACTTGTCCTAGGTTTTCTAGACAGTTTGTAAATGAATCCCCAAAGACTGAGAAATCATCCATGAATATCTCTATCATGGACTCATCCAAATCAGAGAAGATTGCCAACATGCACCTCTGGAAAGTTGTCGGTGCATTGCATAAGCCAAAAGGCATTCTGCGAAAGGCAAAAGTTCCAAAAGGGCAAGTGAAGGTGGTCTTCTCTTGATCCTTAGGGTCTATAGTGATCTGGTTATAACCTGAATAACCGTCTAAGAAACAGTAGTAGGCTCTACCAGCTATTCTGTCTAACATTTGGTCAATGAATGGGAGAGGGAAATGGTCTTTTTTAGTTTCTTTATTTAGTTTCCTATAATCCATACATACTCTCCATCCTGTGACAGTCCTAGTTGGAATCAGTTCATTGTTCTCATTGACTACCACAGTCATCCCACCCTTTTTAGGTACACACTGTATAGGGCTCACCCACTGACTACTAGCTATGGGGAAGATCACACCAGCATCTAACCATTTTATTATTTCTTTCTTAACTACCTCTTTCATAGAGGGATTCAGCCTACGTTGATGATCTACTCTAGGTGTGTGCTCTTCCTCTAGTATAATCTTATGCATGCAATAAGAAGGGCTAATGCCTCTAATATCAGCAATAGTCCATGCAATAGCCTTCCTATGTTGCTTAAGTAGTAGTATTAATTCAACCTCATGCTGTTCACTTAGCTTAGAAGAAATGATAACAGGCAGAGTTTCATTACTCCCTAAATATGCATACTTGAGGTGAGTGGGGAGAGGTTTTAATTCTAATACAGGTGGATGCTCAATGGATGGCTTTAAAGGATTCAAGGCTCTATCAGTTAAGTCAATATTCATACAAACATGCTGAGGGTTATTTACAGATATGTCCATAATCTCAGCTATGTTTAAATCAGTTAATTCTAATCCTACATATTCATTAGCATGCTTGGTTAATAATACATGCTCCAATTGTTCTTCCATTAAAGAATCTACAACGTCCATGCTAGCACAGGATTCAAGGTCAGAGGGGTACCTTAAAGCTTTATACACACTAAATTTCACCTCTTCATCATGAACCCTCATAGTGAGCTCACCTTTTTGGACGTCGATCAGGGCCCTACCTGTGGCAAGAAATGGTCTGCCTAATAGGATGGGGACCTCCTTGTCTGCTTCATAATCCAAGATAATGAAATCTGCAAGGAAAATAAATTTGTCAACTTTCACTAGAATATCCTCAATCTTACCTTCAGGGTATGCGATGGATCTGTCTGCTAGTTGTAAAGTGACAGTGGTTGGACGTGCTTCTCCTATTCCCAACTGGCGGAATAGTGATAGGGGCATGAGGTTTATGCTGGCGCCCAGGTCACAAAGCGCTCTGCCCACGTGCTTGCCTCCAAGTTCTAAAGGTAAGGTGAAGGAACCAGGATCCTTCTCCTTCTTGGGCAGCTTGTTCTGGAGTATGGCACTGCACTCTTCAGTGAGGTTTACTGTTTCAAACTCACCAATTATTTTCTTGTTAGTAATAATGTCCTTCAAAAACTTTACATAAGAAGGCATAGACTGTAAAACCTCTACAAAAGGAATGTTGACATGCACTTGCTTAAGAATTTCTAAGAATTTATTAAAGTGCACTTCCTGTTCTTGTTTTTTCTTTAGCCTTCTTGGAAATGGAGGTGGTGGCACATATGTAGGCACTTCAGGTCGCCTTAGGATAGGTGGAGGCCTTGGAATTTCTTCTATCTCTTCTACGATTGGCTCCAGCCTTGATCCTGATGTGCTTGTTGGTGGTGGACCTTGGTTTGGCAGAGACTCCAGTGGAGCACTAGACTCAGTGTTCTCTACTCTCTTTGGTGTGTCCTTGGTGTTGCTCACCAATGGTCTCCCACTCCTGAGTTCAATTGCTTGAACTTGCTCTTTACCATCTCTCCTTGGCACCTCAGTGTCAGCAGGAAGTCTACCTTGGGGCCTACTTTTGATTTCATTGGCTAGTTGCCCTATTTGGTTCTCTAGGCTCCTAAGAGTAGCTTGCTGGCTCTGTAGAGTGGCATCATTCTTGGCTATGTATTCCTTAAGTAAGTTTTCTACAGAAGATCCTACAGGTTGGTTGTATGGTTTTTGGTACATTGATTGGTTATGTTGAGGAGTGAAACCAGGTGTTCCACTCGGCCTTGGTTGGTTAGGATTTTGGTTAGCATTCTGTTGGCCACCCCATGACAGGTTTGGGTGGTTCCTCCAACCAGGGTTGTAAGTGTTAGAGTAGGGGTTGTTCCTTGGCTGCTGTTGGCTTCCAACATAGCAGACTGAGGACGGATTCCCAGGGCAGTATTCATATGGGTGCCCTTCCCCACAGAATCCACAGACAAGTGCCTCACCTTGACTTGGTTGGGTGCCCATTGACATGGCTGTGGCGGTGTTGACACTTGTTTGGAGATTGGTTTGAGCCATTTGCTTAACTAGGTTGGTCAGGGTATTTATTTGGCTGCTCATTGCACTTAGAGCATCCTTGTCTTGAGCTCTAGTTGGCTCTACCGGATCATCTGACCACCTACAGTGAGATGCTGAGATCTTCTCCAAAATCTCATAGGCTTCGTTGTAACTCTTGGACAACATGGAACCTCCAGCAGATGAGTTTAAGACTTGTCTAGTGTTGGGGTTGCATCCTTTGAAAAAGACCTCTATTTGGATACACCATGGGATGCCATGGTGTGGACATTTAAGAAGAAGATCTTTAAACCTTGTCCAAGCTTCGTGAAGAGACTCAGTGTCAGCTTGTTTGAACTTGATTATGTCATCACGAAAGGTAGAATTCCTATCAGGTGGGAAGTATTTGACTAGGAATTTTTCTGCTAAGTCTGTCCAATTGAGGACAGATCCTGAGGGTAATGAGTTTAACCACGTTTTGGCTTTGTCCCTCAAAGAGTAAGGGAACAAGTATAGCCTCAAGGCTTCTTGGGACACTCCAGGGATGATGAATGTATCACTGACTCCTAAGAAGTTCCTAAGATGGTTATGGGGGTCCTCATTTTCTATTCCAAAGAATTGTCCCACAGTGGACAACATTTGGAACATCACTGGCTTTAACTCGAATGAGTGGGCAGTGATTTCAGGACGGATTATGCTGGGGTTCAACTCCCCAGGCATAGGTACTAGGTAAGAGAGTATGGCGCTATCCTTATCATTCGCTATTTCGATGGGGTTGCGAGTGACAGGCACCGGATTTGGAACTATTCCATCCATTTCTTCTTGAGATAATTGCGGAGGAATTGCGGTTCCCGCAATTACTTGAGGTATAGAGGGTTGGTTAAAGAGACGTTTCTTGGCTCTATTTCTGGCCCTAAGTAATCTCTCAGGCTCAGGATTGAACTCTAGATCACTACTTGAAGGCTCACTCATAAACTAACCCAATGGTACCTGAAAAAGAAATGAAACTAGATTAGTTACAATAGATGGTAAACTTGGTGTTTCAAACTTAACAAACTTCGTTTTCACTTAAATAAATCCCCGGCAGCGGCGCCAAAAACTTGTTGCGTGCTCAATGTGTTAAAATAAGTAAGCGATAAGGTAGAGAGAGCACTCAGAACATGCAAGCATACATGGTCTTATAGCAAGTAGTAAGTATATTTCATTCGTTTTCCCACAGAGATTTATTATAAGCTATTCATGAAGTGTGAAGTTAAGAAAGAAGGGGTGGATTTGATGGGGTAAAATTGGTTTTTAATTGTCTAATTTCTACTGAATGGATAAAGGGTAGCAACATAAACGAGTGCAAGTTAAAATTAAACTCAAAGGAGAAGAGATGAAATTAATAAACGAAGACAAAAACAGCTAGACAGAATTGTAACTTAAGCAGAATTGCGGAAACAGCAATTCTACCGCAATTTAAATAACAGCGAAAGTGTGTAAAGTGATGAATTAAGGGCTACTAACGACTATCCTATAGGCTTTTTCATACGATTCTCAAGCACTGGATCAACTCACTATGCATCAAACTATCTCATTCTCATGTATCTTCCGATTTCATGCATTAGATTCTTTAGTTTACTCATGTCCAAGTAAGGTCTTAAGCATCTTGTTAAGGCCAAAGGATACGGTTTGTACTAGGGAAACGCCTATTCCTAGGCCGTTTCCTGGCTACCTTGAAAGGCTAGCATGATAGTATGACTCTGAACTCTTACTCCTTCCAGAGGTTAGGAGTTCTTTGGACAAAATGGATGGCCAATCGAAATTGCCCGTGGGATGAAGCTTACATACAATCAATGCTTCGAGAGCTATCCTACATGCTTGGTTCACGTTTTTTAGCCTATAGTGTTGTCATTAGCATGCCCTTAAGTGACTTAGTTACTCATGGATATAAGGTAAACAGAAATAAGAGATGAAAGAGACATGTTTAGAAGAGAACTAACTAAGAACAGCAAGGTAAAACAGTAAGATGCGAAGACAAGTAATTGCTAGATGAAGAATTGTGCTTGGATTACTTAATTGGTTGAATGAACAAAAAAGAGTAACTTAAAGTGCAACACAGAAAGACAGAACACAACGAAATGGACTGATCTAGTTACAAGGAAGGAAACAACAACAAACTTAAGCTGGAAAATGGAAATAAAGACAGAAAACAGTAAAAGATGCTTGAAAGCCTCGTTGCAACCGCCTCGGCTGAAGGGGATGAAAGAATAGCTTTGCTTGGATGAATCCAATCGGGAGAGAAGATGAATCTTCTCTCCTTCCTATCAGATTGTCGATTCCAACAGCTGAGACTCTCTCACCAACAGACGGCAAAGGAAAATCGGAAGAAAGATGGAGCTGCGAGAAGACTTCTACGCTTTCGGATGATGATTGAACCCTCGACTTTGACCCCTTTTTATAGCAATCTGCAGGTGTATGTGGGCGAAGGAGAACCATCAATCTTCAACGTCGTACTTCAGAATAGATGGAGGAGAAAGAACGAATCCCTGAAATAACGGAAATTAACAGAAAAAGATCAGTCAACTTACGGTTTTCACTTGAAACATTGCGGTGTCCGCAATGTTTTCGCAATGCAGTCGCAATGTAGTTTTTTCATTCTTATCCTTCGGTTTTCAACCCTTTTCTTTCCTATTGTACATAAGTCCTAATTTAGCTATCCTCTTCTAATTCTCATATTTAAGCATAGGGTTAGGCTAAATGCTATCAAAAACACCTAAGAGTGAACATCTTTCTAAGATAATTAAGTCCTAAAAAGGTCACTTTTGGAGACGTAACATGAGGGGACACATTTCATTAATAAGGCTATGGAGAGAGTGTTGGCTAAGTATAACATTAGACATAGAGTAGCCACTCCTTACCACCCACACTCGAATGGTCAGGCTGAAATTTCTAATAGGGAGATCAAGAACATCCTAGAAAAAGTGGTCAAACCTAATAGAAAGGACTGGTCATTTAAACTCGAGGATGCACTTTGGGCGTATAGAACTGCATATAAGACACCCCTAGGTATGTCTCCTTACAGACTTGTGTATGGTAAAGCTTGTCATCTTCCATTTGAGTTAGAAATTAAGGCATTTTGGGCACTAAAAGAGTTGAATTATTGCGTGACCGATGCGGGAACGTTGCGGTCTCTGCAATTACATGAGCGTGATGAGCTTAGACATATGTCTTATGAAAATGCCAAAATGTATAAGGAAAAGACCAAGATTTGGCACGATAGTAGACTTAGGATCAAGGACTTTAAGAAAGGCCAACTTGTTTTATTATTTAACTCACGATTGAGGTTGTTTCCAGGCAAACTAAAGTCCAGATGGTCAGGTCCTTTCGTGATTACTAATGTGTTTGTTCATGGTGCCATTGAGATAAAGAACTTGCAGCAAGGTCAACCATTCATGGTTAATGGTGCAAGGTTGAAACACTACTATGAGGAAGGAGATGTGAAGACTCTCTCGGCCTTCCTCTTGACTGAAGCGTGAAATTAAGAACGAGAGAGGACGAGTGATTGTTGTGCTCGTCAATATGAGGCTCATGCCTTAGTTTATTTTTTGCGATTTTCCGGTTATCGTTTGTGTGTCTTTTTGTATGATTTTAATTACGAATTTGATGTTGATTTTATTTCTTTTTGTAGGGAATCAATAGAGGGAATCAAGGAGAGTAAATCCAGCTTTAAAAGTCAAGAAAATACTGGGCCAAATAAAAGATACGGATGAGCAAAGATTGACATTTAGATGAAAAAAAATCTCCAACGGTCACTAAAATTGCGCTGGATTTGCAGGATCCGCAAAAATATAGCCGTTGGGATTTATCCGTTTTCTTTATATCCGTTAGAAGGCGCGTTGATCTGTACGATTCTCCCATTCTCTGAACTCCAAGAAAGCTTCGATTCTCTTCATCTGTGATTCTTCTCTCCAAACCTCCACGATTCAAAAATGGTACTCACAAGGGCTGAAAGATCTGCGGCCAAGAAAAGGGCCGATGACGCTGAAACGGCTGCGAGAGAAGCACTGCTTGCCTTGGCTGATGTTGAGGCTGCGCGTACCGAACGCCTGCCGAAACTGCCTGTCCGCAAGAAGAAGTGGAAGGTAGTTACGGAGATACCTGCTGGACCTTCTGAACCAGCAGGCACACCCAAGAAGCGACAATGGCGTATGGCGGTGGCCGAGGAAGAAATCAAGAACAAGACTCCCTCTGTGGAGAGTCAAGAACAAAGCCAGCCATCCCACGAGTCAGCCGAGCGCAGCCTTTCACCAACCCCACCGGTGCAAAGCCCTGAGATCTCCTCATCGCCGCCAGCGCAGAGCCCTGAGCAGCCGTCTTCACCACAGAGTTCTGCACAGACCCCCACGGCCGCGCAAAGCACTACTCCGTCGGCCACTGCCCCACAACATGACACTGAATTTCCATATGGGGAGTTCCAAGAATCAACGCAGGGCAGTGGGGAAGGTGAGGAAGAAGAGGTTTTCTCTCCGTTAAGGGAAGCCAATCCTGAAAGTCCTGCGCAGAAGGATGATTCCATGGAAGAGACATTGGGGGCTTGCCTCCATGCGATCGCAACCAAGGCAAAGCTGAAGAAGAAGAAGGCTGCCAAGAATATCAAAGCCAAACGGTCCAAGAAATTAAAGAAAAAGAAAGCCAAGAGGGCGCTGGCATCAGAGGGAGAGAGTGATGAGCCGTCGTTCAAGAAGCTCAAGCTTGAGGCTGCGGAGTCAGCCAAACCAAAGGACAAAGGGAAGGCCAAGCTTTACCCTGAAGATGAGCCTCAGTCAGTGAGGTATGTGTCCTCTGACGCTGAGTCAAGGGGTATTGAGCTGAGAAAGAGGGAGTTGCTGCATGAGAAAGGCTTCCTCGACAGACCTGCTGACTTGCCGCAATTCTTGCGCACAGGCATTGTGAATCACAGCTGGGAGGAGTTGTGCAGGCCACCCAATCCGGCTTACACGAGTATGGTATACGACTTCTACGCCAACCTGCGAAACTCTGAGGAGGGGCTGTCTGTGGTCAGGGGAGTAGAAGTGGACTACTCAGCAAAGGCCATCAACGAAGCCTATGGCCTCAAGGGCCAAAAACACACTGACTATGGGAGGATCGTTGATGAGCCTACTGAGGCAGTCCTGGAGGAGGCCATTCGAACCATTGGCCAGCCTGAAGCATCCTGGACCGTGTCACGCAATGGGAGGCACACTCTCATGAGTGCCAACCTCACAGCTAAGGCGGCTGTATGGTTTGCCTTTGTAAGGAGGAAGCTGTCCCCCGTGACTCATGAGACCACCATCAACCAGAGTAGATCGCTGCTGGTCTATGCCATCATGCGAGGTCTCACGGTCAACGTAGGAGAAATCATGTCAGCCGCCATTGCTGAGTGCGCCAAGAAAGGTAAGGGACCATTGGTGCTTCTCTGTTGTTGATCACCAATGGTTGTCCACTCCGAAGTTCAATTGCTTGAACTTGTTCTTTTCCATCCCTTCTTGGTACTTCTGTGTCTGCAGGCAATCTGTCTTGGGGCCTATTCTTCAGCTCGTTTGCCAACTGCCCTATTTGATTTTCTAAGCTTCTCAATGTTGCTTGCTGACTTTGTAGAGTTGCATCATTCTTTGCTATGTACTCCTTCAGCAAGTTCTCCACTAATGTCCCCATTGGTTGGTTGTATTGTTTCTGATAGGGGGGTTGACTAATTTGTTGAGTGAAACCAGATGTTCCACTCGGTCTTGGTTGATTTTGCATTTGGTTGGTGTTTTGTTGTCCACCCCAAGAGAGATTTGGGTGGTTTGTCCAACCAGGATTATATGTGTTTGAGTAGGGGTTGTTCCTTGGTTGTTGTTGACTTCCAACATAACACACCGATCATGGATTACCAGGGCAAAGGTTATACATGTGCCCTTCCCCACAGAATCCACAGACTAGTGCCTCACCTTGGGGGTGTGTTAAGTCTCCAAAAGTGACTTATTTAGGACCTATTAAGTTTAGAAAGGTGCACACTCTTAGGTGTTTTTGATAGCATTTAGCCTAGACCTATGCTTAAATATGAGAATTAGAAGAAGGTAGCTAAATTAGGACTTATGTACAATAGGAAAGAAAAGGGTTGAAAACCGAAGGAAAAGAATGAAAAAACTGCATTGCGACAGCATTGCGAAAACATTGCGGACACCGCAATGTTTCAAGTGAAAACCGTAAGTTGACTGATCTTTTTCTGTTAATTTCCGTTATTTCAGGGATTCGTTCTTTCTCCTCCATCCATTCTGAAGTACGACGTTGAAGATTGATGGTTCTCCTTCGCCCACATACACCTGCAGATTGCTATAAAAAGGGGTCAAAGTCGAGGGTTCAATCATCATCCGAAAGCGTAGAAGTCTTCTCGCAGCTCCATCTTTCTTCCTGTTTTCCTTTGCCGTCTGTTGGTGAGAGAGTCTCAGCTGTTGGAATCGACAATCTGATAGGAAGGAGAGAAGATTCATCTTCTCTCCCGATTGGATTCATCCAAGCAAAGCTATTCTTTCATCCCCTTCAGCCGAGGCGGTTGCAACGAGGCTTTCAAGCATCTTTTACTGTTTTCTGTCTTTATTTCCATTTTCCAGCTTAAGTTTGTTGTTGTTTCCTTCCTTGTAACTAGATCAGTCCATTTCGTTGTGTTCTGTCTTTCTGTGTTGCACTTTAAGTTACTCTTTTTGTTCATTCAACCAATTAAGTAATCCAAGCACAATTCTTCATCTAGCAATTTCTTGTCTTCGCATCTTACTGTTTTACCTTGCTGTTCTTAGTTAGTTCTCTTCTAAACATGTCTCTTTCATCTCTTATTTCTGTTTACCTTATATCCATGAGTAACTAAGTCACTTAGGGGCATGCTAATGACAACACTATAGGCTAAAAAACGTGAACCAAGCATGTAGAATAGCTCTCGAAGCATTGATTGTATGTAAGCTTCATCCCACGGGCAATTTCGATTGGCCATCCATTTTGTCCAAAGAACTCCTAACCTCTGGAAGGAGTAAGAGTTCAGAGTCATACTATCATGCTAGCCTTTCAAGGTAGCCAGGAAACAGCCTAGGAATAGGCGTTTCCCTAGTACAAACCGTATCCTTCGGCCTTAACAAGATGCTTAAGACCTTACTTGGACATGAGTAAACTAAAGAATCTAATGCATGAAATCGGAAGATACATGAGAATGAGATAGTTTGATGCATAGTGAGTTGATCCAGTGCTTGAGAATCGTATGAAAAAGCCTATAGGATAGTCGTTAGTAGCCCTTAATTCATCACTTTACACACTTTCGCTGTTATTTAAATTGCGGTAGAATTGCTGTTTCCGCAATTCTGCTTAAGTTACAATTCTGTCTAGCTGTTTTTGTCTTCGTTTATTAATTTCATCTCTTCTCCTTTGAGCTTAATTTTAACTTGCACTCGTTTATGTTGCTACCCTTTATCCATTCAGTAGAAATTAGACAATTAAAAATCAATTTTACCCCATCAAATCCACCCCTTCTTTCTTAACTTTACACTTCATGAATAGCTTATAATAAATCTCTGTGGGAAAACGAATGAAATATACTTACTACTTGCTATAAGACCATGTATGCTTGCATGTTCTGAGTGCTCTCTCTACCTTATTGCTTACTTATTTTAACACATTGAGCACGCAACAGTTGGCTATTGCGCTTGTTGAAACAGCTGCTGCGGTGTTGACACTTTGTTGAATATTAGTTTGAGCCATTTGCTTCACTAGGTTGGTCAGAGCATTGATTTGGCTGCTCATTGCACTGAGTGCATCCATGTCTTGAGCCTTCCTTTTGTTTGGCTCCACAAGATCGTCTGACCACCGGCAATGTGATGTTGAGATTTTCTCCAAAATCTCATAGGCTTCATTGTAACTTTTTGATAGCATGGAACCTCCAGCTGAGGAATTCAACACTTGCCTCATGCTGGGGTTGCATCCTTTAAAGAACACTTCAATTTGAATACACCATGGAATGCCATGGTGTGGACATTTGAGTAATAGGTCTTTGAATCTGGTCCAAGCCTCATGTAATGATTCGTTTTCGGCTTGCTTGAATTTGATAATATCATCACGAAAGTTAGAGTTCCTATCTGGAGGGAAGTATTTTACTAGGAACTTTTCAGCAAGATCTGTCCAATTGACAATTGATCCAGAGGGAAAGGAATTCAGCCACGTTTTGGCTTTATCTCTTAATGAATATGGGAAAAGGTAAAGTCTTAAGGCTTCTTGAGACACTTCTGGGATGACAAAGGTGTCACTTACTCCCAGGAAGTTTCTCAAGTGGTTGTGGGGGTCTTCGTTCTCCACTCCAAAGAATTGTCCAACTGTGGACAGCATTTGAAACATGACGGGTTTTAACTCGAATGAGTGAGCTATAATCTCGGGGCGTATGATGCTCGGATTAAGTTCCTCAGGCATTGGTACAAGGTATGATTAAATGGCACTATCCTTATCATTCGCAATTTCAATGGGGTTGCGAATGATAGGTGCTCGGTTGGGTGCTTTTTCTGCTCTATCCATTTCAGCTTGTTGAGATTGCGCTGACTCTGCGTGGTCCGCAATGTGCTGAATTACAGGTTGTTTTGGCTGTTTAAAAAGGCGTTTCTTAATTTTGTTTCTGGCCCTTAAAGTCCTTTCGGGTTCAGGATCAAATTCTAGATTGTGATTGGGAAACTCATTCATAAACTAACTTGTTGGTACATGAAAGATAAATGCAAAAGATTAGCTCCACTAAATTAAATTCTTCTAAAATAACACAAATCGTGTTTACTAAACAAAATCCCCGGCAGCGGCGCCAAAAACTTGTTGCGTGCTCAGTGTGTAAATAAAATGTAATGCGAAGAGCACTTCAGATCATGCAAGCATACATGGTCTGCAGCAAGTGATAAGTATTTTTTAATTCGTTTTCCCACAGAGATTGAGTTTAGTTACTAACGAGTTGAGGTGCTAAATTAGATAAGGTAACTTAATTTGGGTAGATTTGGGGTTGATGTACCGAAATAATAAAGAATGCAAGAAGAAAGCAAGTGTAAAAACCAAACAAATAAAGAGATAAAGCTATAATGTGAAGACGAATAATTGCGGGTCTCGCAATTATTTAGCAATAAAATCGCAAAGATAAAAAGCTAATAAAAAGACTAAGGCAAAAAGCAGGAATGTTTTATTGCGGTTCTCGCAATAAACTAGCAATATATAAGCAACGTTTTTAATGGAAAGTAAGGCAGCAAGGTCGACTTAAGACTCCTCTACAGGCACTTAACTACGATCATTCAGCAGTAGATTAACATATCATGCATCGTTTTAGCTCAGTCTCATGTTTCTCTCGATTACATGCATTAGATCTTTAGTTCACTCATATCCAAGTAAGACAAACACCTATTTATACAAGCAAGCTAATGAACGTGCTAAGAGAACGCCTATTCCTAGGTCGTTTTCTGGTTACCGTAAAAGGCTAGCATGAATGGATGACTCTGAACTCTTACTCCTTCCGGAGGTTAGCAATTATTTAGACAAAATGGATGGTCGGTCGAAATTTCCCGTGGGATGAAGCTTACATACATTCAATGCAATCATACTACCCTACATGTTGAATTCTCGTATTTCTAGCCTACAGATTCATCTTTAGCAGACCTTTCTTAAATTAGTTATTCATGGTTTTTGAAGAACTAAAAGAGATGGATTGGTGGATCATGATTTAAGGAAACGCAATTGAATAAGAAATAACAAAATGAAGAACTCAACAAGGCTTAGTTGATTACTCTTTAAAAACCGAATACAAATACTTCATAAAACAGACGTGCGAAGGTTCGAAAGTAGTAAAGAATAAGGGGTTTAGAAGTAACGATCCAGATCAATGTTGCAAATGAAAACCAACAGAGAGAAAACAGTAAAGAAAGCTAATAAAAGTGCACGGATCTCCTCGTTGCAAACGCCTCGGATGAAGGAGAAGATTAGCTGATCTTGGGGATGAATTCAATCAGAAGAGAAGAAGGATATTCTCTTCTTCCTCTCGAATTATCAACGCCAAGGGCTGATTTCTTCGTTCCAACAAACGGGAGAAGGAAATTCGTCTGCAGGTTGCTTTGCAACTAAGAACTCCACGCTTCTGAGCTGTTTTTCCCCTTCATTATCCGTCTCTTTTTATAGCCTCTAGGTGGTTGCAAAAGGCTGCTCATTAATCGTGGATCACCATTCAACTTTGTGAGGTAGTCAAGCTTGACATGTGGCAGCAGCAGGGAGAGTTGACGACTGGAAAAACTCAGTCAATAAAGACTGACGGCTGGAAAGAAATGCAGCAGCAATCGACTATTTCCTTGCGGTTTCCTTGCGAGGGCCGCAATGCTTCATTGCGGCTTCAGCAATATTTCAGCAAAGTTTCCTGCAATGTACATTTTAGCTTGTTTTACATCATTTTACATCATTTTTCGTTCCTTTTCCAAATAAGTCCTATTTTAGCATCATTTCTCAAATTCTCGCATTTAGGCACACATTAAGCTAACTTCTAACAAAAACACTCAAGAATGTACATGATTTAAAGGTAAATATAGCCCTAAATAATGTATTTTTGGCGAGGTAACAGGAACCTTGTCTAAGAAAAGTTACTCGGGTGAGGTACTTAAGTTGACTGAAAAGTAACACCTCTACTTGAGAACTAGCATGGGGGTTGACTTAGTCAAATTTTATTTTATTTCATTAAGTTGCTCATAATGTGATTAATTTTAAATAGTTTAATTCACATTAAAATCAATCTAACCAACTAAGGGTTATGAAATGGTAGATTGAAGAACTTAGATAAATGAGATTAACCTAATTTATCTAAGTAATAGAAAACCCTATTTCAAAATACTTAGTGGGAGAAAGACATATGTCAAGGTATCCTACCGTCTCTATTATAGATTCACAAGGTGAGATTCATGTGGGGCCTCGCGACGACTTTTGGACCGTCCCCCTACGAAAGGTGTTTGCATGAGTCAATATCATGATGAATCTCTAGAGAAAGTATTTTGAAAATAGTAAGTGGGAGAAGGAAATGTGTCAACATATCCTACGGTCTCTATCATTGGTTCACAACGTGAGATTCATGTGGGGCCTCGCGGCGACTTTTGGACCGTCCCCCTACGGAAGGTGTTTACATGGGTTAATATCAGGGTGAATCTCCTAAGAAGGATATGATTGTAATTTTATTTACAATACTTGACTACCCTACGGCGGCACTTGTTGGGATAAAATTATAGAATCTAAAATGATGGGTTACACTTACAAAGATCTCATTAAGGTTGTTAATGATTTTCTTGACCAAACTAAGGCTAACTAAATGTTATAGAAATAAGAGTTATTTTGGGATAACACTTGGTTGAGATTGTCTCAATTTAGTGAAGGAGCATTTGACCTACCCTACGGTGACACTTGTTCTAACTCACTAAAGTATCATAGCATTAGAAATTAATGATTTAGGGTTCATTTATCAAATTGTTTGTTTTCTATGCTGAAATTGAATGAATATTGATTGCGTTGTTAAATAATTTTTTTTTTATATATATTTCAATATTATGTCTATATCTCTCAATTTTTATTTTTCGTTACTAATTTTTCAAATTGAGAAAATAATATCACTTGGAAAAATAATGTTAACACTATATAATGACCGTGTAAATTTTTCTTTAATTTGTCTTTATTGAGAAATGTTCTCAAAAACTTGTTGTCAATGTTAATCGAATTGTTCGTGAAGCACATGATTAATAAATCAAAATAACGAGATGGCTTATAAAATATTTCCGTTTTACATGTTAGATGTCAAACTAAGAAGATAAAGAAGATGACGACAACATATGAGATATTGTTGAAGTTAATTAAAGCTAGATTTAGATATTTATATAAATAATCTAAAAAATTAAGTATTACCAAAATCCAAGGAAAGAAATCATATGACTATAGCTAAAAGAAAATAGTTTCTAAATTAGCAAAGTAATCATAATAAGAGGAATTTATGAAATATCTCATAAGAAGAACATGAATTAAAGTAAATTTGATTTACTAGATTTTTGGTGGAAAATAATCATTACCACCTAAATAGTAAATTCAGATCCACTATTGAGATATGTTGTTCATTAAATTTTATATGTGATTCTTGGAAAATACTTAAAGATGTAGAATGATCTGGACTTGTTGGCACCAGAAAACTCATCTCAATTAATGTGGTGGGAGACATTAAGATGTCCATAAGAAATAATTGTTATTTAATGCTGAATATGGTGTTTTTAGTACCATAGTAGAAATTCAATTTCTCTAACTTTATTACTAATAAAATGTCCATATAGTATGAATATTTTAGTACTAAATTTTTATTTTCAAAATTGTTTGAAAAGTTCAGTCGAAGATAAAAACAATTTTTATGTGTTAATTGTTAACATATAAAATACTACACATTGAGAAATTCAGGATTATAGAATCCAGAATGTAAAGACAATTTATATTCTCCTAAAATAGGATACTTGTCTTTGGCGTTCAAGACTGATTCTGATCAATTTGAATAAAAAGACTACTAAGAGGTAATTCTCTAAATGTTAAAGTTAATTACTTTATATCTCTTAAGATCTTGCCTTTCATGCAAGATAATCGCCTTTGTTGGAAACGCCTACAGGCCAAAGAACACTGGTGAATATTTCATCACTCTAGCTGATGATTATTTAAGGAATGAGTATCGTAGCCTAATGCAACATAAGTCTGAATGTTTTGAAAATTTCAAGGTATATAAGATTCAAGTTGAAAGTCAATTAGGTAAATCTATCAAGACACTATGATCAGTTCACAGTGAAAAGTACAGGAATCTTACGTACTAAGACTAATTGATAGAAAATGAGATTTTATCTCAACTCTAGCACAAAGTACCATTTAGTGAAATTGTGTTGCAAGAGGAGAAACGAGACCTTGTTAGACATGGTTAGAACAATAAAGAATTACACGTCACTTTCATACCATTGTTAGGATATACAATAGAGATTGTGTAGTGAACATGATTCCCTCTAAAATGTGTCTACGAAACAATTTTGGAATTATAGAACAGTAGTAAAACTAGTTTACAACCCTTCATATTTTGGGAATTTTAAGCATACATGCTGAAACTTTAATATGTTCAATAGTGTTGATAAGTTTGTTCCAAGTGAAGCCACTATTTAGCCACTAAATAGTTAACAAAAGTTGTTAACAATTTAATTACATTTGATAGTCAAATGGATCCTAGACCTAAGTTAGATCAGCCTCATCGTAGTGGGAGAGTTATGAGATGACTCGACCGTTACGAGGGTTTAATTGAAGTTTAAATTGTCATATTAGATGACAAAATTGAGAGTTATTGACATGGATTAGTAAACCAAAGTCATAAACCTAGAGATAAAGTATATATACTTTATCTAGAACTTGTAGATATTCTTGATGAGATAAAACCCATAGGTTATATATCTACAAAAGTAAAAGATTTGTAAATAGGAAGGTACAAACCTTCAAAATAAGACTAATGACAAATATAGTGGGAGAAAGTAAACCATGGGTAAACTTTCTCATTTATTGCCATACTAGAGTCTATAAGCATTTCCTAATTCATATTTGCATATTTGATATGTCAAATGAAGGTTTAAGAAATATTTTCTAAAAAAAAAAATCTTAAAGAATGCATTACAAATCAATTACATGAGTTCATTTTCAAAAATTAAAAGCAAAAGGTTTGCAAGTAGTAAAGGTTTATTTATGAAATGAATTTGATCATTAGATTTTTTAATGTAAGGTTTGATAAAAGTATCAAAAACTATGACTTTGAATCAATATTAATGATATTGTATAGACAAAAAAATCATTAATTTTTTAGTGGAGTTTTCTCATATTTTATGTGGATGACTTATTACTCATTTTGTGAATGCGGTAAGAATTCAATCCAACATAAAATGTTGACTACCTAACCAATTTCAAATGAATGTTTTAAATTACTGGGTATGTCAAAGATTTCGAGGACAAAATGTTATATATGTCTCACATATCTTATATTGAAAAAATTGTTGTCAAGTATATGACGTAATACTTCAAAAATGATAATGTATCATTTTTACATGAAGTTTATCTTGTCTAAGAAATAGTGTCCTCAAACATTTCAAAATGTTGAGAACATAAGATTGACTATCTACGTTTGAGTGGGAGAAAATCTAATGTACACATGAGACATCACATTTGACAGTAAAGTTGGTTAGCATATATTAGTTGACCCAATGGTATGACCATTGCGCGGAAAAATAAAAACTTTTCTCAAAATATCTATGGATAAAATAAGAAATTATATTTTTGTGTATGAGGTTAAAGATTTAATCTTTACAAGATGCACTGGTTTTAACAAAGATTTATGGAAATCTATGTTTACTCTAGATGGTGGAGGTATGCAAGTTAAATCTTCTTGCTTATGAAGTATAGAACTTGCATAGCTCAAATAATTTTTTATTGGTCTGAAAGATGTTTAAGATATAGTTAAGCCTATAACATTTTATGTAATGGCTAAACTTAAGGAACTTAGATAACATCAATATATAGGGTATCCTGCTGAGAGAGAAAGTATAGGTAGGACCAAGATGACTTTTAATTGACAGTCGTTTTGATCTATATAAAAATACTTTACAGGCTAAAGTGTTTGAGAGTCACCTAGAATGTCTAAGATTATGAGACATGTCTCGTCTTCACTAGGGCAAGTGGGAGAACATGTTGGGTGTAGAGTATGCCCTAGGATACATGTCTCGCCGACTTTAGTGAAAGTGGGAGATTGTTGGGATTTATGCCCTAAAGCCTCGTAATTAATTAATAATTATTTGATTATTATTATTTGCAATTTATAATATCCATTATATATATATAAAATCAGAGGTTATTAGTGTAATCTTGAACTGTATGTAGTTGACATACGGGAGGATCATGTTCAAGTTATAACCTAAAGGGTCTATAGTATATGGATAAGGTTGGGTGCCTTATCCTGGTAACACTATTGATACGACCCACTTTGTAATTGTTACAAATGATTTGATCCAAATCATTCATGTAGAGACATGTGAGTGAGGGTATCTTATACAATGAGTTTGTATAAGACTAGACGACGAAATATATAATCTCTCTTTATAAATCTGTTATTTGAGAAGATTAATATTTCACAGGATAATCATATGTGACTCGATCTTAATCCTGAGTGAGTTATGAACTCCTTCCTGTGAGGGCTCGTCCTTTGATTTGTATGGGTCAGAATGACCTTTATAGTCGATTCAATAAGCCTACAATTTTGGGGACTTGACCAAATAGGGAGTTGGGAACATAAGTTTCACAAGATGGAATTCACTTCTTCCCATATAGGGAAAGTAACTGAGTAGTTCCCTTAAGTTCTGATTTAAGGACTTGAACAATAGGGCCCCACCCTCTCACTAGCCCGAGAGAGACTTCGTTTATGGTTGGATCATAAACAAGTTGTTCATTAGAGAATCAATGGTACTTAAGGTGTAAGATGTAATTATAGGGTTAAAACAGACTTTTGACCCAACTGTAATTACGAACAACTCGCGAATGATCGACTTGCATGTAATGGTTATATCTATTGACACAACTTGTCCTACACTGCATAAGAGTGCAGCTCTAGGCCTATAGTGGAATGACCTAGAGTTAACGAATGAAAGTTAAGTAATTAATGAGTTTAATTAATTAATTTTGTATCATTGGAGCTTATAAATATGTAGGTCCATAAGGTCCCCTTGCTAGCTCATAGTAACACTAAAAGGATCAATTTAGTTGAAAGAAAAAATTGAAATATTCCAATTAATATTTGATATATTTGATATATTAAATTTAGAAGAGAAAACTATATTTATTGTATTTGATACATTAAATATTAGAAGGAATGGTTTATGTATTAGAAACATTAATATTGAAAACTATATATACATATGAACTTTGGATGAGATTCAAATTGGTTAAATGTATATTATAAAAGTTTAATTTTATGATATTTGAATGAGATTCAAATAAATATAAAATACATATTTTAATATAATAGATATTAAAATGTATTTTATTAAATAAAATTAATTCCTAAAAGCCATATAAATGAGACATTTAGGTTTAGACAAAAGGTTGGCCAAAAACACAACTCAGTTTCCCTACGCAGAGAATTGTTCTCTCAAAACTCCATTCTTTCAAGGAGGCTCCCACAAGCTCTTGGTCCTGTGTTCGAGTCATAGCGAGGAAGATCTCGTGGAAAAAGAAATACAAGAAGGTTATTGTTCTTCAAAGGTAATATATGCTTAAACTTGTTTTAGTTTAATTCTAATAAAAATCAAAATCTCGATTCCAACGCTTCCGCTGCGTGGGTTTGAAGATTTCATTCCTTTCAGACACAACGAGGATAAACCGATTCTGGATAATGCACATGTGGCACAAACAGAGTGCAGTAGGGCTGAGAAACCTTCGGCACAAAGTAAGAAAAGAAATGGAGATAGGGGGTCCTCTTGTCTCAGGCCTCGAGAAGGCTATATAGACCCCACAGCCTCCCCGTTATTCAAGATCGAGAATGTGGGAGAAGAAATGCATTCCATGATAAGATCAATCCAACTAGTCTGAAAGCCCAACTGAACCATGACCAGTCTTAGATAACTCCACTCTACTAGATCATACGGCTTACTCATATCCAGCTTCAGAGTTTCTAAGCCATTATTTCCATGTTTCCTCCTGCGAATAAAGTGAAGGCATTCATGGCCAATAATGACATTATCACAGATTGATCGCCCCGGAATAAAAGCAGACTGCGATTCAAAGACAATAGTATTCATCACTTGCTTGAGTCTGTTGGTAATCACCTTTGACATTATCTTGTAGCAGACATTGCAAAGACTAATGGGTCGAAAATCAGACACATTCCTTGGTTGATTAACCTTAGGAATAAGGGCAATGTTAGTCAAGTTCCAATCCTAGATCGAAGCCTGACGGTTGAGGATTGCAAGACAGCTGTCGACCGTATTTGGACCCACCACATCCCAATATTTCTGGTAGAACACTACTGGAAAGTCGTCTGGGCCCCAAGCTTTGGATGGGTGGAATTGTCTAACAACTTTCTCCACTCCCTCTTTCACAAAGGGTCGTGTCAGTTCAGTGTTCATTTTCACCGTAACTTTTCTCTAAATATGCCCAGTAACAGACTCTGAGATGTACGAGCTTGGAGAAGAGGACAAGAAGATATTTTGGAAATAACCAGTGAAAGTGTCCTGAATAATAAGGGGATCCTCTTGCCACAATCCCCCTCAACCTCAATTTCTTTGATTTCATTTCGTTTTCGCCTCGCGGAGGCTTGTTTATGAAACCAACGGGTGTTTCTGTCTCCCCACTTCAACCAATTTTCCTTTGAACGTTGCTTCCAGTACACCTCTTCTTCTAATAGCAACACATTCAACTGACCTTCCAAATCATGGATGAGTCGAAAGTCCAATGGCAGTGGCCGATCATAAGCATGCTTAACTAAAATTTTAAGACTTCAGATTTTCTCAAACAATTCTTTGTTCACAGCGCGACCCCACCTCCCAGGGGCTCGAGCACAAGATATCAAATGCAACGGCTGACCAGACAAATGGGCATTCCAGCGCCCATTCAGAGCCACTATATCACGACAACCCTGGTGTAAAGACCAGCTTTCATCAAACCGGAAATTACCCTTCTTCTTCCTCTGTCGAACACCACCAAGATGTGGATTGGTAACTAAACAAAGCTCGACTGGGCGATGGTCTGATTTCACCCAATCCAAATTATTCACCCTGTAACCCGGAAACATGTCTATAAAAGCATTGTTAGCAAGAAAACGATCTTAGCGTAAACTAACCTGGACATGTGGGTCCCATCGATTGCACCACGTGAATGTTCCCCCGTGGAAACCAAGATCCTGCAACTTACAATTATCCACAGCCGATCTGAAATTAGAGATCAAATAGCCTTCCCGCAGGTCGTCACCCCACTTTTCATGATCCCATAGAATTTCATTAAGATCTCCACCAACTACCCAGGTTGAATCATCATGAGTGTGAAGTCTTCTCAATAACTCCCATGTCTGGGTTCGGAGGCGCGTTTCAGGATGACCATATAAACCCGAAAATCTCCACAATTTTCCTTGCCACTCAATGTCAGCATCAATATGGTGTGGGGAAAAAGTCTGGATAAAGACCCTCACTTCCTCTTTCCACAACAAACACGAACCACCACTAACACCAATACTATTCACCGGAAAATAACCATACTAATCTGAACGTAACTTAACTTCATTCATACGAAAAGCATTATATTTAGTTTCCATAAAAAAAACATAAAGGGGAATTAATGCGCGTTAATTCATCGCATAGAGTACGAATAGCCTGAGGGCTCCCCAACGCACGGACATTCCAACAAAGAGTTTTCATTGCTTCCGGCAGGGCTGGAAACCAGCCTCCGCCGATATCTCAACATCTATCTCACCACTAACATGAGACATTCTCAACATCTTACTTCTGTCCACATCATTTAATTGTGGGCCCTCTTTTTGTTTGGTCAAAATAGTAAGTTGACCTTGAGGAGTAGTCCCCTTGGCACGTGCTCTCTATTTCCAAGAGAGTATTTTCCTTGTTCCCTTAAGCTTTCTTGACAAAAGTGGTTGGTCTGTGGACCCCACATATTGAGTCGTCATTCCTTCGTTAACAACGTTGTCCACCTTGGGTGTGAACTCCACTAATAAAACATTATCATCATCAAATGTACCTATTTTGGCCATCGACCCCACATAATCCTTTACCCCCTCATTTTCTCCAACAACTACTTGAAGAGGCAGATTTGCTCCAAGGATTTCGCTGGCAATTAGATGCGTAGAATTGGTAGCCTTCACGATTAGAGGATCCTTGATTTTTGGAACAATAATATTTTCCTTAACCTTAGGAATAATAATATTTTCTAAAATCTCACTCCCTTCACTCAATTCAGTATTAATAGAAACAAATGGGCTCTTGTTGGGAGTAAAAATAGCGAGATATAAATAAATGTGGAATAAACTAGATTATATCTTCACCTCCCACTTCACAGGTTAGAACCCAAAAGATAATCGGTCACAAAATACAATAATAAAAGATAAGGGAAAAAAGATAACAACACCGAAAGCATATACTGGTTTGCCCCGATCTCGGGACTACGTCCAGTCTTCTGCAACTGCAGGTTCTACTATAATGGAGATTACAATCGGTCCCTCAATCTCGCGCTACAAAACTCACCCAAATAGCCCAACAAGAACTATTTGCTTCCAAGTACCACAACCCGATATCTTGGGATAAACAAAGAAGAGAAAAAAAAAACTCTAGAGAAAAACACCCTGTATTTTTCAATAGAGTACTGTCCACTCCTAAGAACTGAACAAAATAATTCCTTTTAGTTTTTGCTACTGCCGCAACATTCAACATTCAGCCTAACTCAAATCAAATTTCATAAAAAACATATATTTATATGTTTGTTTCTAATTAACCTAAGCCCACTGTTACGTCTCCAAAAGTGACTATTTTAGGGACTTATTTGCTATAGAAAGATGTACACTCTTAAGCGTTTTTGGTAGAATTTGGTCTAAACATGTGCATATATATGAGAATTTATAGAATGAAGCTAAATCGGGACTTATGTGTAAAAGGAAGGAAAAAGAACCAAAAACAAAGCTAAAGAGTTGAAATTTCCATATTGCAGGAACATTGCGAAAACATTGTTGTCTCAGCAATGTTTTAAGTGAAAATTGTTAAGTTGTCTAACCGTTTACCATTTTGTTACGATCTTTCAGCCGCCCATTATTTCTCCTGCTGCCACGTGGAAAGACGTCGTTCATAATGGATGGTTCTCCTTGGCTGAAGACTACCTGCAAAACACTATAAAAGGAGGTCAAGGGGGGAGGTTAAACACAGACTCAGAAGCTTGGAAGCGTAGAACTCCCATCTCAACGCAGTTTCTTCTCCATTTCTTCTCCCGTTTGTTGGCGTGAAGGATCCAGCTGTTGGAATCGATAATCTGAGAGGAAGAAGAGAAGATCTTTCTTCTCTTCTGATTGGATTCATCCAAACAAAGCTCCCCTTCTCCCTACATCCGAGGCGCTTGCGACGAGGGGCTTTACGCACACATTTATATGCTTTTTACTGCCTTTTTGCCGTCTGTTTTCTCTACTGATTTCTGCTATTCACTTCTGTTGGCTATTGCCTTTCAATTCGTCTTCATTCCTTTAGTCTTTCTTGTGTTGTAATCGTTGCACATTAAGTTTCGAATCTCACGTAATCGAAGGATCGTTTACCCACGTTGCAGTCTCTTTATCGCTTCCCGTTACTGTCTTTACTTTCATTTTACTGTTAATGATGTTTAATCTATCTAAACTTTCCATTCCATCATCATCCATGAGTAACTAAACCACATAAGGGTCTGCTAATGATGAATCTTTAGGTAGAAGTACGTAAAATCAGCATGTAGGATAGCTTCAAGTGTATTGAATGTATGTGTGCTTCATCCCACGGGCAATTTCGATTGGCCATCCATTTTGTCCAAAGAACTCCTAACCTCTGGAAGGAGTAAGAGTTCAGATTCGTCCATTCATGCTCGCCTTTCATGGTAACCAGAAAACGACCTAGGAATAGGCGTTTTCCTAGCACAAATCATTAACTTGCTTTTATAAATAGATGTTTAAGCCTTACTTGGACATGAGTAAACTAAAGGATCTAATGCATGAAATCGAGAGATACATGAGAATGAGTTAATTTGATGCATGGTAAGTTGATCTACTGCTGAAGAATCGTATTAAAAAGCCTATAGAGGAGTCGTTAGTAGCCCTTGTTTCCACACTTGACCCTTAAAACGTTGTTGGTACAATTGCTATAAAATTGCTGTCTGCGCAATTTTCTTAGTTTAATTTTTGCCTTAGCCATTTTTCTTAGCTTCTTGTTTTGCGATTTTATTGCTAGATAATTGCTTTCTCCGCAATTCTTTTTCTCCTACATTCAAGTTAACCTCTTTACTTGTCTTTGTTTATGCTTACATATCTCGCACGTTCTTCATTAGTTAGGCACATTAATCCCAATTCTACCCCCTTTAAACCATCATTTCTAATTTAACATCTCACTTCGCTAGTAACTAAGAATAAATCTCTGTGGGAAATCGAATGAAAAAATACTTATTACTTGCTACAAGACCATGTATGCTTGCATGTTCTGAGTGCTCTCACATCACATTTTAATTTACACATTGAGCACGCAACAAGTTTTTGGCGCCGCTGCCGGGGATTTTGTTTAGTGAACACGAAGTTTGTTAATTTAGAAAAAAAAAACATAATATCTATTGGAGCTAATCTTCTTTCATTTCCTTTACAGGTACTATCAAGCTAGTTTATGAAAGAGTTTCCAAACCTCAACTCGCAACAGAGAAAAACTATGCAGGTGGAAAACATATGTGTACGACAAAGTAAATGAATACGCTGCAGAACTTAATTGGAGGAAGAGTTTTCCCACAACAGTTTGAAGAATTTTATCAGCCATGTGCTTATTGTGGGGATAATCATAACTTGGAGAATTGCCCAACATTGAATTATCAAGAGAGGCAATATCAACAAAGCTATGACAACCATTATTCGTACATGTGTGAACATGATCAGTGGCAACTCTCAAATAATCAGTTCCCCCAACATGAAGACTATCAACATTATGCCCCAACTCCAAATGAAGAATTATCACCCACTTTGGAGGCGCTATGGATAGAATTCATGGAAAGGAATGATGCATCCATGAGGAGAATGGATGTGCAATTAGCTCAGCTCACAAATGACTTACAAGATCTACTTGATATAGCAAAATCACCACCACCATGCCCTCAGATGTTCGATTTTTATGATGATGAATCCTTTGTTACCTTCGAATCTGAGAAGAGTGATCCAATGGAATATCCATATGAAATGGTGGAGTTGGTGAAAGTTGAGAAAAATGAAATTGTGCTGGATGAGGCCAAAGAGACTAATGCGCTGCTTGAGGAACAAAAATTTGAAATGTCTGATGTTGTAGCAAGCTTCTCCACCAATGAAAGAGTTGAGCCACCACCACTACAAATGCTCCAGCTGAAGGAGTTAGAAAGAGATGTGCCAGAAAAAGAAGTCCCATCGCATCAAAGCTATGTTGTAGCAAATGTTGTAGAAACAAAACCAATGCACAGAAAGTACAAACCTTGGGATGTTATAACATGCAGTCTCTTTGAAAGAATCAACAATTTCAAGGTGTGGCAGAATGTCCGACCCCGTAAATCAAGACTTAAGTATCTTAAAGGAGCAGAAGTGATGCCTCGAAACATTGAAGAATATCCATATGAGGCAGATTGACAAGGGAGATTTCTGATCCCTAAACTCTTAAATTAGGATTTTATCATGCTTTGCTTAGATTTCGTATGTTAGGAGTAGTTTATTTTGGGAATGAAATATTTATTATGTGCCAACAATCATAGTCGTTTAGCATGAATTGATGATGCACAGTGGGCATATAGAATTGCATATAAAACACCCTTGGGTATGTCCCCTTATAGGCTAGTGTATGGAAAAGCATGCCATCTTCCCTGCGAATTGGAAATCAAAGCCTTTTGGGCCTTAAAAGAGCTGAATTATTGTGTGACCGATGCGGGAACATTGCGGTCTCTGCAATTACATGAGTTAGATGAGTTGAGACAGATGTCCTATGAAAATGCTAAAATGTATAAAGAAAAAACTAAGATTTGGCATGATAGTAGACTTAGGATTAAGGACTTTAAAAAAGGCCAACATGTCTTATTGTTCAATTCACGGTTAAGGTTATTTTCGGGCAAACTTAAGTCTAGGTGGTCAGGTCCGTTTGTTATTACTAACGTCTTTGCCCATGGTGCTATTGAGATTAGAAACCTACAACACGGGCAACCGTTTATGGTCAATGGTGCACGGTTGAAGCATTACTACGAGGAAGGAGATGTGAAAACACTCTCGGCCTTCCTCTTATCTTAAGCTTGAGAGACGATTCGAGAGGGGATGAGTGACTGTTGCGTGCTCAATGTGTAAAGATAATTATGCAAAAGAGTAGAGAGAGCACTTAGAACATGCAAGCATACATGGTCTCACAGCAAGTAGTAAGTATATTTAATTCGTTTTTTCCACAGAGACTCATTTTTAGTTATTCGCGAAGTGTGATTGTTAAGAAAGATGGGATGAATTTGGTGGGGTAAAATTGGTTTTTAATTATCTAACTTTTGCTGAATGTGTAAAGGGATATAACATAAGCAAATGCAAGTTGAAACTAGACTTAAAAGACAAGAGATGGAATTAATAAACGAAGAAGAAAACAGCTAAACAGAATGTAAAACAGCAGAATTGCGAGGACCGCAATGTTTCCGCAATTAAACAGCAGCGAAAGTGTGTAAATGGGCGAATTCAGGGCTACTAATGACTATCCTATAGGCATTTAAATACGATTCTCAAGCAGTAGATCAACTCTCTATACATCAAACTCACTCTAACTCATGTATCGTCCGATTCCATGCATGAAATACTTTAGTTTACTCGAGTTCAAAGTAAGGTCTTAAGCACTTTGTTAAAACAGGAATGTTTAGTTTGTACTAGGGAAACGCTTATTCCTAAGCCGTTTCCTGATTACCATGAAAGGCTAGCATGATTATATGACTCTGAACTCTTACTCCTTCCAGAGGTTAGGAGTTCTTTGGACAAAATGGATGGCCAATCGAAATTGCCCGTGGGATGAAGCTTACATACAACCAATGTTCGAGTGTTAAACTGCCTACTTGATTCACGTTTTTCAGCCTATAGTTTCTGTCATTAGCATGCCCCTAGGTGATTTAGCTACTCATGGATATATGGAGAACAGAAATGGCAGATAAAATAGACATGCTTAGAAAGGAAATATAATTAAAACAGTAAGACAAAACCGTAGCAGAAGATGGAAATAGAGAAAGGCAGAAACGTACTTTGATTACTTTCAATGTTTAACCGAACAATGCGAAGCTTAAAGGAAATGATTCAAAGGCAGACAATACCGAAATGCAGTAAACTAAACTCTAAACTAAGAACAGCAAATGAACAAAACTGGAAATAAGAAGAGAAAGACAGAAAAACAGTAAAAGGTTGCTGGAAAGCTTCGTTGCAGTCGCCTCGAATGAAGGGGATGAAAGCTCAGCCTTGCTTGGATGAATCCAATCGAGAGAGAAGAAGAATCTCCTCTCCTTCCTATCAGATTATCGACTCCAATAGCTGAGACTCTCACTCCAACAGACGGCAAAGGAAAACAGGAAGAAAATGGTGGACTGCGAGAAGACTTCTGCGCTTCGGAATGATGATCAAACCTCCGACTTTGACCCCTTTTTATAGTAGTTTGCAGGTGCGTTTGGGCCAAGGAGAACCATCAATCTTCAACGTCATATATCAGAAATGGATGGAGGAGAAAGAACGAGTCCCTGAAATAACGGAATTTAACAGAAAAAGATCAGTCAAGTTACGGTTTTCACTTGAATAATTGCGAGGACCGCAATTATTTCGCAATTCATTCGCAATGCGTATTTTTCATTCTTTTCCTTCGGTTTTCAACCCTTTTTCTACCTATTGTGCACAAGTCCTAAATTAGCTACCTTCTTCTAATTCTCATATTAAAGTATAGGTTTAGGCTAAATGCTATCAAAAACACCTAAAAGTGTACATCTTCTTAGGCTAAATGGGTCCTAAATAAGTCACTTTCAGAGACTTAACACACCCCCAAACTTGAGGTTTTGCTTGTCCTCAAGCAAACTAAGGACTTACTTAGGCTGTTATTTATCTTCTTTAGCTACTTACTGACTCCCTTATATTCTCATCTATAGCAGTGCTGTCCTGTGACATCCTTCTATGCTCAACACTAACCTCTTGTCAAGCTTCTTCTGCCTTTGCCTGCCTAACACTCTTTCTGTTTTCATTAACTCCCTACAACTGGTCTATTTACTTTTGTCATATCCTGCCACTATCCCTAAGGTTTCAACTTCTGCCTAGCTTTATCTCAGACTCAGTACATGCTTCTAGTTTTTTTTTTCTCATGAGCTACCTAGGATTCCTTAGAGTCATGCCAGTCTTAGTACAAAACCAGTGACAGTAGTACTTTCATAAGACCAACTAAACCCTGGCATCACTTCATTGGATATACATTCATCTCCCTTAGACAAACCTAAAAGCTACAACCTTGTGCTCAGCTCATTAAGGATCAGAGTTCTTTTCAAATAGGACATCTAAGCCACAAGGTCATAACTCCCAAGCACACATTCTTCTTCCCTATTTCTCCTTTTTTTCTTTTCTTTCTTAGGTGGAGCCTTCCCTTGGTTTGCCTTTTGATGCAATGCCACTTGTGGTTTACACACTTGGCACTGATTACTCAGCAGCTTGAGAAAGACTCCCCTCTTTATTCTATTTTTCACTTTTCTATTTATCACTTTTTTTTTAAGGAGAAGAAGAATGCTTATGTCCTAAGGAAGAGAGGAATGTTCCTAGGCCTAGGGTGGCCTCCCCCAAACTAAAACTACTCATTGTCCCCAATGAGTGCTTGAGGTGGCACACCCCCAAACTAGTCTAGAAGCATCTAGTCTAAGGTAAAACAAAGAGAATTTAAAGCCCTAGGCATAGACAAAACATTGGAAAGAAAATATCACAGCAGCAGAATTTTGAAAAAAACAGACAGTTAAGGGCTTAAAGCTGTGCATGCTGAGCTATTGAGAGGTTAATTTAAACTATCAAAAGACGTCTTATGACACTCATCCAGCATGCTTTTAGATCAGCTATATACAGTAGTCATGCTAGCAGCAAAAGATGGTATTTAAACAGATTACAGCCTAGCTAAACAGACAGTCCAAAACACGCAAATAGTCAGAAAAATTGCGGGCACCGCAATTTTTTCGCAATCAAATCTGGGCAGAAATAACAATGCATCAGGCCCCTAAACATGCTTTGTCCCGTTGCTTTAAGCTCATCAAAATTAAAACTAACCTAACCTACCTAGGCAGCTAACATCAGACTATATTAAACAAAAAGAAAAAACTCAGAACTAAACGTCTAAACAGATCAAAAATTGAACAAAAACAGCAGAGTTCACAAGAAGTAACAGAAGCAGTTTTTTTTTTTTATAACTTAAGTGAAGGGAACAGAGGTACTCCCTTCAGTGCAAACCAACAGCACTCAAGTCTCATCATCTTCATCAGGTTGCCTTGGTCGTGGTGGCACCCATGGAGTTAGAAGATTGGTGGGGAAGTCCGGGAAGATGCACCCCAGCTGGTCTGCAACTTCCTTGTCCCTCGCCTGCGCATAGTTGGCCCATTGAGCCATTCTCCTCTGCATGTCCATCAAGCAGGCCATGGATAGGGACTGTGCAGTAGCCAGCCTATCCAATTCAAACTCCATATTCCCCTTTCTTTTCAGCCTCAAGCTGGCAGGCAGCTCCAAATGGCCCGTGTACGGCATCTGCTGCTCCAAGCGCTCGGTGGGAACTCCTGCAAGCAAGCACAATTTTGTTATAGTGTTGGGGAAAAATAAGGGTCCCTTACCTTTGCGGGCACATTCAGCAATGGCTGCTGACATAATTTCCCCCACATTGACCGTGAGACCGCGCATGATGGCATAAACCAGTAGTGATCGACTCTGGTTGATTGTCGTCTCGTGGGTCACAGGGGACAATTTCCTTCGCACAAAGGCAAACCAAACAGCCGCCTTTGCTGTCAGATTGGCACTCATCAAGGTGTGCCTCCCATTGCGTGAGACAGTCCACGCTGCTTCGGGCTGGCCAATTGTTCGAATGGCCTCTTCCAGCACAGCCTCAGTCGGCTCATCAACTATCCGCGCATAATCTGTGTGAGTTTGGCCCTTGAGACCAAAGGCGTCATTGATGGCCTTGGCTGAGAAATCCACTTCCACCCCTCGGACCATAGACAGGCCATCCTCAGGGCTGAGCACATTGGCGTAGAAATCGTACACCATGCTCGTGTATGCTGGATTAGGCGGTCTGCAGAATTCCTCCCAGCCATGGTTGATCACCCCTGCGCGCAAGAACTGCGGCAGGTCAGCGAGGCGGTCGAGGAAACCTTTCTCGTGCAACAGGTCCCTCTTTCTCAGCTCAGCACCCCTAGATTCAGCATCAGACGAGACATACCTCACTGACTGAGGTTCGTCTTCAGGGTAGAGTTTAGCCTTCCCCTTATCTGCTGGCTTGGATGATTCGGCAGCCTCCACTTTGAGGCGTTTGAGCGAAGGCTCAGTGCTGTCTTTGTCTGTGGACGGCACCTTCTTGGCCTTCTTTTTCTTCAGCTTCTTGGCCTTGACAATCTTGGCCTTCTTCTTCTTCTTGAGCTTGGCCTTGATGTTGATCTGCTGGAGGCATGCCCCCAACGTCTCTTCCATAGAATCGTCCTGCTGCGCAGGCTCTGCAGGGCTATCTTCCCTCATAGGAGAGAAGACTTCGTCTTCCCCAGCATCTCCACTGCCTTGCGTGGACTCTTGATAATCTCCATAAGGGAATTCCGGATCAGGCCGTGGAGAATTATGCTCTGCTGATGGTGTCCGCGCAGAACTCAGTGGCGAAGATGGTAATTCAGGACTCTGCGCTGCTGCAGGCGTCGGATCAGAACTCTGAGGTGCTGGAGACAACTCGGGGCTCTGTGCAGGCGGTGACGACTCTGCGCTTGGCACTGGTTCAGACGGTGCAGGGCTGTGCACCGGTGATGCAGATGGCGACGGTGTGCGCGCTGGTGAAGCAGGTGGCGTCGAACTCTTCTTGGCTGAATCGTGGGACTCACGATCAGAATCTTGACTCGCCACAGAGGGAGTCGTCGCTACGCTTGGTTCGGCGGCCGTCTTGACACTCCACCGGCGTTTCTTGGGCGTGCCCGCTGGCTCAGATGGTCCAGCAGGGATCTCAGTGACCACCCTCCACTTCCTCCTACGGATAGGAAGCTTGGGGAGAGGTCCTGTGCGAACGGCACCATCGTCTGCAAGAGTGAGAAGCGCTTCCCTCGCAGCTGCTTCAGCTGCGTCATCAGCCTTCCTCTTCGCTGCAGATCTTTCCGCTCGTGTGAACACCATTGCTGCTTCTTGAAGATCTTGAGAGAGGAATCAAAGGTAGAGAGAATCGCTGAATTCTTGGAGAGCAAAGAATGAGAGAAGCGTATCGATCGAACGCTTTCCAACGGATATAAATGCAACGGAAAAAATCCCAACGGCTCTTTTTGCGGATCCAGCAATTCCAGCGCAATTCTAGGGATATTATTTCATCAAAATCTCAAACTTTGATCGCCCGTATCTTTTATTTGGCTCAACCGTTTCTCGAATTTTAAAGCTGGATTTGATCTCCTTGATTCCATCTATCGATTCCCTACAAAAACAAATAAAACAAACATCAAATACGCAATTAAAATCACACCACAAAACCTATAAACGATAATCGGAAAAACAGGAAAAATAAACTAAGGCATTGGCCTTGACTAAACGAGCACAGTAACCACTCGTTCTCTCTCGTTCTTTTTGTCATGCTTCAGTCAAGAGGAAGGCCGAGAGAGTCTTCACATCCCCTTCCTCATAGTAGTGCTTCAGTCTAGCACCATTGACCATAAATGGCTGACCTTGCTGCAAGTTTTTTATCTCTATTGCACCATGAACAAAGACATTAGTAATAACAAATGGACCCGACCATCTAGACTTTAGTTTGCCTGGAAATAACTTTAAGCGTGAATTAAATAATAGTACAAGTTGGCCTTTCCTAAAGTCTTTGATCCTAAGCCTACTGTCGTGCCATATTTTGGTCTTCTCTTTATACATTTTGGCATTCTCATAGGCCATATGCCTAAGCTCATCAAGTTCATGCAGCTGCAAGGATCTCAATGTCCCCGCATCCTTTACACAAAAATTTAATTCCTTCATGGCCCAAAATGCTTTGTTTTCTAACTCAAGTGGCAAGTGGCAAGCTTTGCCATACACCAACCTATAGGGAGACATACCTAGGGGTGTCTTATATGCTGTTCTATAAGCCCAAAGTGCATCCTCAAGCTTGAAAGACCAGTCTTTCCTATTTGGTTTGACTACCTTCTCTAGGATGTTCTTTATTTCCCTATTGGAAATTTCAGCTTGACCATTTGAATGTGGGTGATAGGGAGTAGCTACTCTATGTCTAATGTTATATTTAGCCAATATTTTCTCCATAGCCTTATTAATGAAATGTGACCCCTCATCACTAATGATAGCACGAGGAGCCCCAAATCGAGTGAAAATGTGCCTATGTAAGAAACTAGTGACCGTTTTAGCATCATTATTAGGACATGCTTTGGCTTCTACCCACTTGGACACGTAGTCTACTGCTACTAATATATAGAGGTTACCTGACGATGGAGGGAATGGTCCCATGAAATCAATGCCCCACACATCAAAGAGCTCCAACTCTAAGATGTATGTGAGGGGCATCTCATCCTTGCGACTGAGGTTACCTGTCCTTTGGCACTCATCACAGTTGTGGGCGTAGTCGTGTGCGTCCTTGAAGATTGTTGGCCAATAATAGCCACTCTGAAATACTTTTGCAGCTGTTCTCTGCCCACCAAAGTGTCCCCCATAAGGAGATGAGTGACAATGCTGCAGCACAGATTTCGCTTCAGCAGCTGAAACACATTTCCTCAACAACCCATCAGCACAGGTTCTGTAAAGTATGGGGTCATCCCAGATGAATTTCCTTACTTCATGGAGGAACCTCTTCTTCTCTTGTCCTCCCTTGAACACTGGTAATACCTGTGATGCACGGAAGTTAGCAATATCAGCGAACCATGGTTCCTCATCGTTATCACGATGGGACAAAGCAAAGACATGTTCATCTATGAAAGCATCAGAAATTGCGGACTCCGCAATTTTTTCGCAATTATGGTGCAATCGAGACAGGTGATCTGCAACCACATTCTCACAACCCTTCTTGTCTCGAATATCTAAATCAAATTCTTGCAGCAATAACACCCACCTAATCAGCCTAGGCTTGGCATCAGCTTTCCTCATAAGATATTTCAAGGCAGAATGGTCAGTGTATACAATGGTCCTAGTGCCTACAATATAATTTCTAAATTTTTCGCAAGCAAATACTACAGCAAGCATCTCTTTCTCTGTAGTTGTATAATTACATTGAGCCTCATTTAAGGTCTTACTGGCATAGTAGACAGGGTGTGTCAGCTTGTCAATTTTCTGTCCTAACATGACTCCGACAACATAGTCACTGGCATCACATAGCATCTCAAATGGGAGATCCCAATTTGGTCCAACTATGATAGGCGCTGTGACTAGTGCCTCTTTAAGGGTTTTCCAAGCTACTACACATTCCTCAGAGAAGATAAAAGGCCTATTTAGCTCTAGAAGCTCGCACAGAGGCTTAGCTATCTTAGAAAAGTCCTTGATGAACCTTCTGTAGAAACCAGCATGCCCTAAGAAGCTTCTAATGGCTTTGACATTTTGGGGCTCTACCAACTTCTCTATAATCTCTATTTTGGCCCTATCCACTTCCACACCTGCCCTTGACACTCGATGTCCTAAAACAATCCCCTCATCTACCATAAAATGGCATTTTTCCCAATTTAGGACTAGGTTGGTCTCCTCACACCTAGCCAGGACTTGTCCTAGGTTGTCTAGACAGGTTTTAAATGAATCCCCAAAGACTGAGAAGTCATCCATGAATATTTCTATCATGGACTCATCCAACTCAGAGAAGATTGCCATCATGCACCTCTGGAAAGTTGCCGGTGCATTGCATAAGCCAAAAGGCATTCTGCGGAAGGCAAACGTTCCAAAAGGGCAAGTAAAGGTGGTCTTCTCTTGGTCCTTAGGATCTATAGTTATTTGATTATAGCCAGAGTACCCATCTAAAAAGCAATAGTAGGCTCTACCAGCTATTCTGTCTAGCATCTGGTCAATAAACGGTATAGGGAAATGGTCTTTTTTTGTTTCTTTATTTAACTTTCTGTAATCCATACACACTCTCCACCCTGTGACAGTCCTTGTTGGAATCAGTTCGTCGTTCTCATTGACTACCACAGTTATTCCCCCCTTTTTAGGTACACACTGGATGGGGCTCACCCACTGGCTACTAGCTATGGGGAAAATTACTCCTGGATCCAACCATTTTATTATTTCTTTCTTCACTACCTCTTTCATAGAGGGGTTTAACCTACGCTGGTGATCTACCTTAGGTGTGTGCTCTTCCTCTAGTATAATTTTGTGCATACAATAAGAAGGGCTAATGCCTCGAATATCAGCAATAGTCCATGCTATAGCCTTCCTATGTTGCTTAAGCAGTAAAATTAAATCAACCTCATGCTGTTCACTTAGCTTAGAAGAAATAATTACAGGCAGTGTGTCATTATCTCCTAAATATGCATATTTGAGGTGAGTAGGTAGTGGTTTCAGTTCTAGAATAGGTGGATGCTCAATGGAGGGCTTTAAAGGATTGACAGATCTATCAGTTAATTCTATATTCATACATACATGCTGTGGTTTATCTACAGGTACATTCATAATGTCAGATACATTTAAATCAGCTACATCTACTTGTACATATTCATTAGCATGCTTGGTTAATAATACATGCTCTAATTGTTTTTCCATAAGTGAGTCAACAACATCCATGCTTGCACAAGACTCAGAATCAGAGGGATACCTTAAAGCTTTGTAAACACTAAATTTTACCTCTTCATCATGAACTCTCATAGTTAACTCACCTTTTTGCACATCTATTAGTGCCCTACCTGTGGCTAGAAATGGTCTACCTAGCAGGATGGGTACCTCCTTGTCTGCCTCATAGTCCAGGACAATGAAATCTGCAAGGAATATAAATTTGTCAACTTTCACTAGAATATCCTCAATCTTACCTTCAGGGTATGCGATGGATCTGTCTGCTAGCTGTAAAGTGACAGTAGTTGGACGTGCTTCTCCTATTCCCAACTGGCGGAATAGGGACAGGGGCATAAGGTTAATGCTGGCTCCCAAGTCACAGAGAGCTCGCCCCACGTGCTTGCCTCCAAGTTCAACAGGTAAGGTGAAGGAACCAGGATCCTTCTCCTTCTTAGGCAGCTTGTTCTGGAGGATGGCACTGCACTCCTCAGTGAGATTGACTGTTTCAAACTCACCAATTATTTTTTTGTTAGTAATGATGTCCTTCAAAAACTTTACATAAGAAGGCATCGACTGTAAAACCTCTACGAAAGGAATGTTAACATGTACTTGCTTAAGTATTTCTAAGAATTTATTGAAATGCACTTCCTGTTCCTGCTTCTTTTTAAGTCTTCTAGGATAAGGAGGTGGTGGTACATAAGCAGGTACGTCAGGGCGCCTTAGGATTGGTGGAGGTCTTGGAATTTCTTCTATTTCCTCTACTATTGGCTCTAGTCTAGCTCCTGATGTACTAGTGGGTGGTGGACCTTGGTTGGGCAGAGACTCCAGTGGAGCACTAGACTCGGTGTTCTCTACTCTCTTTGGTATGTCTTTGGTATTGCTTACCAGAGGTCTTCCACTCCTAAGTTCAATTGCTTGAACTTGTTCCTTTCCTTCTCTCCTTGGCAATTCAGTGTCAGCAGGGAGTCTACCTTGGGGCCTACTTTTAATTTCAGTGGCTAACTGGCCTATTTGAGTTTCTAAGCTCCTAAGGGTAGCTTGCTGGCTTTGGAGAGTAGCATCATTTTTTGCTATGTATTCCTTGAGTAGGTTTTCTACAGAAGATCCTACTGGTTGATAAGGTTTTTGGTACATTGACTGGTTATGTTGGTTATGTTGGGGAGTGAAACCAGATGTTCCACTCGGCCTTGGTTGGTTAATGTTTTGGTTAGAATTTGGTTGGCCACCCCATGACAGGTTCGGGTGGTTCCTCCAACCAGGATTGTATGTTTGTGAGTAGGGGTTGTTCCTTGGTTGCTGCTGGCTTCCTACATAGCAGACCGAGGATGGATTCCCAGGGCAATATTCATATGGGTGCCCTTCCCCACAGAATCCACAGACTAGTGCCTCGCCTTGGCTTGGTTGGGTGCCCATTGACATGGCTGTGGCGGTATTGGCACTGGATTGGAGATTGGCCTGAGCCATTTGCTTAACTAAGTTGGTCAGGGCATTTATTTGGGTGCTCATGGCGCTTAGAGCATCCTTGTCTTGAGCTCTAGTTGGCTCTACAGGATCATCCGACCACCTACAATGAGATGTTGAGATCTTCTCCAAGATCTCATAAGCTTCGTTGTAACTCTTGGACAACATGGAACCACCAGCAGATGAATTTAGGACTTGTCTAGTGCTGGGGTTGCATCCTTTAAAGAACACTTCTATTTGGATACACCATGGGATGCCATGGTGCGGACATTTGATCAGAAGATCTTTGAATCGTGTCCAAGCTTCGTGAAGAGACTCACTTGGAGTTTGTTTGAATTTTATAATATCATCACAGAAAGTAGAATTCCTATCAGGTGGGAAATATTTGACTAGGAATTTTTCTGCTAGATCTGTCCAATTAAGGACAGATCCGGAAGGTAATGAGTTCAGCCACGTTTTGGCCTTGTCCCTCAAAGAGTAAGGGAACAAGTATAGCCTTAATGCTTCTTGAGAAACTCCAGGGATTAGGAAAGTGTCACTAACTCCTAAGAAGTTCCTAAGATGATTGTGGGGATCCTCATTTTCCATTCCAAAGAATTGTCCCACAGTGGACAACATTTGGAACATCACTGGCTTTAACTCGAATGAGTTGGCAGTGATCTCAGGACGGATTATGCTGGGGTTCAGCTCCCCAGGCATAGGTACGAGGTATGAAAGAATGGCGCTATCCTTGTCATTCGCTATTTCTATGGGATTGCGAGTGACAGGCACCAGAGGTTGATCTCTTCTATCCATTTCTTCTAAAGGTGGTGATGATAACCTTGCGGTATCAGCAGCTAATTGAGGTAAAGAAGGTTGTTTAAATAGACGTTTCTTAGCTCTATTCCTAGCTCTAAGTAATCTCTCGGGCTCAGGGTTGAACTCTAGATCACTAGATGGAAGCTCATTCATAAACTAACCTAAATTTTACCTAAGGAAGAAATGAAATATAGATCAAATGCAAAAGAAAATAATTTTGATGTTACTAACTTAACAAAACTTCGTTTTCACTTAAAATAAGTCCCCGGCAGCGGCGCCAAAAACTTGTTGCGTGCTCAATGTGTAAAGATAATTATGCAAAAGAGTAGAGAGAGCACTTAGAACATGCAAGCATACATGGTCTCACAGCAAGTAGTAAGTATATTTAATTCGTTTTTTCCACAGAGACTCATTTTTAGTTATTCGCGAAGTGTGATTGTTAAGAAAGATGGGATGAATTTGGTGGGGTAAAATTGGTTTTTAATTATCTAACTTTTGCTGAATGTGTAAAGGGATATAACATAAGCAAATGCAAGTTGAAACTAGACTTAAAAGACAAGAGATGGAATTAATAAACGAAGAAGAAAACAGCTAAACAGAATGTAAAACAGCAGAATTGCGAGGACCGCAATGTTTCCGCAATTAAACAGCAGCGAAAGTGTGTAAATGGGCGAATTCAGGGCTACTAATGACTATCCTATAGGCATTTAAATACGATTCTCAAGCAGTAGATCAACTCTCTATACATCAAACTCACTCTAACTCATGTATCGTCCGATTCCATGCATGAAATACTTTAGTTTACTCGACTTCAAAGTAAGGTCTTAAGCACTTTGTTAAAACAGGAATGTTTAGTTTGTACTAGGGAAACGCTTATTCCTAAGCCGTTTCCTGATTACCATGAAAGGCTAGCATGATTATATGACTCTGAACTCTTACTCCTTCCAGAGGTTAGGAGTTCTTTGGACAAAATGGATGGCCAATCGAAATTGCCCGTGGGATGAAGCTTACATACAACCAATGTTCGAGTGTTAAACTGCCTACTTGATTCACGTTTTTCAGCCTATAGTTTCTGTCATTAGCATGCCCCTAGGTGATTTAGCTACTCATGGATATATGGAGAACAGAAATGGCAGATAAAATAGACATGCTTAGAAAGGAAATATAATTAAAACAGTAAGACAAAACCGTAGCAGAAGATGGAAATAGAGAAAGGCAGAAACGTACTTTGATTACTTTCAATGTTTAACCGAACAATGCGAAGCTTAAAGGAAATGATTCAAAGGCAGACAATACCGAAATGCAGTAAACTAAACTCTAAACTAAGAACAGTAAATGAACAAAACTGGAAATAAGAAGAGAAAGACAGAAAAACAGTAAAAGGTTGCTGGAAAGCTTCGTGGCAGTCGCCTCGAATGAAGGGGATGAAAGCTCAGCCTTGCTTGGATGAATCCAATCGAGAGAGAAGAAGAATCTCCTCTCCTTCCTATCAGATTATCGACTCCAATAGCTGAGACTCTCACTCCAACAGACGGCAAAGGAAAACAGGAAGAAAATGGTGGACTGCGAGAAGACTTCTGCGCTTCGGAATGATGATCAAACCTCCGACTTTGACCCCTTTTTATAGTAGTTTGCAGGTGCGTTTGGGCCAAGGAGAACCATCAATCTTCAACGTCATATATCAGAAATGGATGGAGGAGAAAGAACGAGTCCCTGAAATAACGGAATTTAACAGAAAAAGATCAGTCAAGTTACGGTTTTCACTTGAATAATTGCGAGGACCGCAATTATTTCGCAATTCATTCGCAATGAGTATTTTTCATTCTTTTCCTTCGGTTTTCAACCCTTTTTCTACCTATTGTGCACAAGTCCTAAATTAGCTACCTTCTTCTAATTCTCATATTAAAGTATAGGTTTAGGCTAAATGCTATCAAAAACACCTAAAAGTGTACATCTTCTTAGGCTAAATGGGTCCTAAATAAGTCACTTTCAGAGACTTAACAGTGACCACTGTGCTCATCCATCAGAAGGCCATGCCTTAGTTTTTTTTTCCTTCATATTTTCGGTTGGTGTTGTGTGTTTATTTTTGATATTATTTACGGATTTTTGTTTTATTTAGGTGAATTTTAAATAGGAGATCTTTAAGAGGAGATCAAGGAGATGAATCAAGGGAAGAGAATCCATGAAAAGAATCGGGCTAAATCAAGAAGTCGGGTTGCTGAATCTTGCAACTTAAATCACAAAAAAATCCCAACGGCTATGCGAATTTATTGCAGAAGATTTGCTGAGTCCGCAATTTAATAGAGCCGTTAGGATCCACTCGAGTACAAATAGCCGTCAATTGAGCCCTCTCCTATACGTTTTTCTCCATCCGTTGGCCTTCAAGAAATCAGTCTTCTTCTTCCTCTGCATCTCCTACCTTCAGATCATCACAGACCGACAATGGTATCCACACGAGCTGATCGATCCGCATCAAAGAAGAAGTCGCCTGACGCAGAAGAAGCTGCGAGAGAGGCGCTGCTTTCCTTAGCAGACGCCGATGCTGCGCAGCTGTTAAGTCTCTGAAAGTGACTTATTTAGGACCTATTTAGCTTAAGAAAATGCACATACTTAGGTGATTTTAATAACATTTAGCCTAAACCTATGCTTAAATATGAGAATTAGAAGAAGGTAGCTAATTTAGGACTTATGCACAATAGGAAGAAAAAGGGGTGAAAACCGAAGGAAAAGAATGGAAAAATAAGCATTGCGAATGAATTGCGAAATAATTGCGGTCCTCGCAATTATTCAAGTGAAAACCGTAAGTTGACTGATCTTTTTCTGTTAATTTCCGTTATTTCAGGGACTCGTTCTTTCTCCTCCATCCATTTCTGATATATGACGTTGAAGATTGATGGTTCTCCTTGGCCCAAACGCACCTGCAAACTACTATAAAAAGGGGTCAAAGTCGGAGGCTTGATCATCATCCGGAAGCGTAGAAGTCTTCTCGCAGTCCATCGTTCTCCCTATTTTCCTTTGCCGTCTGTTGGAGTGAGAGTCTCAGCTGTTGGAGTCGATAATCTGATAGGAAGGAGAGGAGATTCTTCTTCTCTCTCGATTGGATTCATCCAAGCAAGGCTGACCTTTCATCCCCTTCATTCGAGGCGACTGCAACAAGGCTTTCGAGCACCTTTACTGTTTTCTGTCTTCTCCTTCTCATTTCCAGCTTTGATCATTTGATGTTTTTAGTTTAGTGCTTTATTTACTGCATTTCGTTGTTGTCTGTCTTTGACTCATCTCCTTTAAGTTTCTCTTTGTCCGGTTAAACATTCAAAGTAATCAAAGTACATTTCTGCACTTCTCAATTTCCATCTTCTGCTACGGGTTTTGTCTACTGTTTTAAGTTTATCTCTCTTCTTGGCATGTCTGTTTTATATTCCGTTTCTGTTTACCGTATATCCATGAGTAGCTAAATCACCTAGGGGCATGCTAATGACAGAAACTATAGGCTAAAAAACGTGAATCAAGTAGGCAGATTAACACTCGAACATTGATTGTATGTAAGCTTCATCCCACGGGCAATTTCGATTGGCCATCCATTTTGTCCAAAGAACTCCTAACCTCTGGAAGGAGTAAGAGTTCAGAGTCATATAATCATGCTAGCCTTTCATGGTAATCAGGAAACGGCTTAGGAATAAGCGTTTCCCTAGTACAAACTAAACATTCCTGTTTTAACAAAATGCTTAAGACCTTACTTTGAAGTCGAGTAAACTAAAGTATTTAATGCATGGAATCGGACGATACATGAGATAGAGTGAGTTTGATGTATAGAGAGTTGATCTACTGCTTGAGAATCGTATTAAAATGCCTATAGGATAGTCATTAGTAGCCCTTAATTCGCCATTTTACACACTTTTGCTGTTGAGTTAATTGCGGATTAATTGCGGTTCTCGCAATTTCGCCTAAATACCATTCTGTTTGGCTGTTTTCTTCTTCATTTATTAATTTCGTCTTTTATCTTTTGGGTTTAATTTCAACTTGCATTTGTTTATGTTATATCCCTTTATGCATTCAGTAATAAATAGACAAGTAAAAATCAAATTTACCCCTTCAAATCCATCCCTTCTTTCTTAACAAAACCACTTTGTGAATAACTAAAAATAAGTCTCTGTGGAAAAAACGAATTAAATATACTTACTACTTGTTGTGAGACCATGTATGCTTGCATGTTCTGAGTGCTCTCTTTACTTTCTTGCTTATTTATTTCATCACATTGAGCACGCAACAAGTTTTTGGCGCCGCTGCCGGGGACTTATTTTAAGTAAAAACAAAGTTCGTTAAGATTGAAACACCAAATTATTTTTCATTGTATTTGATCTACATTTCATTTCTCCTTAGATAAAATTTAGGTTAGTTTATGAATGAGCTTCCAAGTAGTGATCTAGAGTTCAACCCTGAGCCCGAGAGATTACTTAGAGCTAGGAATAGAGCCAAGAAACGTCTATTTAAACAACCTTCTTTACCTCAATTAGCTGCTGATACCGCAAGGTTATCACCACCTCTAGGAGAAATGGATAGAAGAGATCAAAATCTGGTGCCTGTCACTCGCAATCCCATAGAAATAGCGAATGACAAGGACAGCGCCATTCTTTCATACCTCGTACCTATGCCTGGGGAGCTGAACCCCAGCATAATCCGTCCTGAAATCACTGCCAACTCATTCGAGTTAAAGCCAGTGATGTTCCAAATGTTGTCCACTGTGGGACAATTCTTTGGAATGGAAAATGAGGATCCCCACAACCATCTTAGGAACTTCTTAGGAGTTAGCGACACTTTCCTAATCCCTGGAGTTTCTCAAGAAGCCTTGAGGCTATACTTGTTCCCTTACTCTTTGAGGGACAAAGCCAAAACGTGGCTGAACTCATTACCTTCTGGATCTGTCCTTAATTGGACAGATTTAGCAGAGAAATTCCTAGTCAAATATTTCCCACCTGATAGGAATTCTACTTTCCGTGATGATATCATAAAATTCAAACAAGCTCCAAGTGAGTCTCTTCACGAAGCTTGGACAAGATTCAAAGATCTTCTTATCAAATGTCCACACCATGGCATCCCATGGTGTATCCAAATAGAAGTTTTCTTTAAAGGATGCAACCCCAGCACCAGACAAGTTCTAAATTCATCTGCTGGTGGTTCTATGTTGTCCAAGAGTTACAACGAAGCTTATGAGATCTTGGAGAAGATCTCAACATCTCATTGTAGGTGGTCGGATGATCCTGTAGAGCCAACTAGAGCTCAAGACAAGGATGCTCTAAGCGCCATGAGCACCCAAATAAACGCCCTGACCAACCTAGTCAAGCAAATGGCTCAGGCCAATCTCCAAAACAGTGCCAATACCGCCACAGCCATGTCAATGGGCACCCAGCCAAGTCAAGGCGAGGCACTGATCTGTGGATTCTGTGGGGAAGGGCACCCATATGAATATTGCCCTGGGAATCCATCCTCAGTCTGCTATGTAGGAAGCCAACAGCAGCCTAGGAACAACCCCTACTCACAAACTTACAATCCTGGTTGGAGAAACCACCCAAACCTGTCATGGGGTGGCCAACCAAATTCTAACCAAAATATTAACCAACCAAGGCCGAGTGGAACATCTGGTTTCACTCCCCAACATAACCAACATAACCAGTCAATGTACCAAAAACCTTATAATCAACCTGTAGGATCTTCTGTAGAAAACCTACTCAAGGAATACATAGCTAAAAATGATGCTACTCTCCAAAGCCAGCAAGCTACCCTTAGGAGTCTAGAAAATCAAATAGGCCAATTGGTCAATGAAATCAAAAGTAGGCCCCAAGGTAGACTCCCTGCTGACACTGAATTACCAAGGAGAGAAGGAAAGGAACAAGTTCAAGCAATTGAACTTAGGAGTGGGAGACCTTTGGTAAGCAACACCAAAGACATACCAAAGAGAGTAGAGAACACCGAGTCTAGTGCTCCACTGGAGTCTCTGCCCAACCAAGGTCCACCACCCACTAGCACATCAGGAGCCAGGCTAGAGCCAATTGTAGAGGAAATAGAAGAAATCCCAAGGCCTCCACCTATCCTGAGGCGACCTGACGTACCTGCTTATGTACCACCACCTCCATATCCTAGAAGGCTTAAGAAGAAGCAGGAACAGGAAGTGCATTTCAATAAATTCTTAGAAATTCTTAAGCAAGTGCATGTTAACATTCCTTTCGTAGAGGTTTTACAGTCGATGCCTTCTTATGTAAAGTTTTTGAAGGACATCATTACTAACAAAAAAATAATTGGTGAGTTTGAAACAGTCAACCTCACTGAGGAGTGCAGTGCCATCCTCCAGAACAAGCTGCCTAAGAAGGAGAAGGATCCTGGTTCCTTCACCTTACCTGTTGAACTTGGAGGCAAGCACATGGGCAGAGCTCTTTGTGACCTGGGAGCCAGCATTAACCTCATGCCCTTATCCCTATTCCGCCAGTTGGGAATAGGGGAAGCACGTCCAACTACCGTCACTTTACAACTAGCAGACAGATCCATCGCATACCCTGAAGGTAAGATTGAGGATATTCTAGTAAAAGTTGACAAGTTCATATTTCTTGCAGATTTCATTGTCCTGGACTATGAGGCAGACAAGGAGGTCCCCATCCTGCTAGGCAGACCATTTCTAGCCACAGGTAGGGCACTTATAGACGTCCAGAAAGGTGAGCTCACAATGAGGGTTCATGATGAAGAGGTGAAGTTTAGTGTATATAAAGCTTTAAGGTATCCCTCTGACCTTGAATCCTGTGCTAGTATGGATGTCGTAGACTCTTTGATGGAAGAGCAATTAGAGCATGTATTATTAAACAAGCATGCTAACGAATATGTACAAGTAGATGTAGATGACTTAAATGTATCTGAAATAATGAATATGCCTGTAGATAAACCACAACATGTATGTATGAATATAGATTTAACTGATAGATCTGTGAATCCTTTAAAGCCCTCCACTGAGCATCCACCTGTTTTAGAACTAAAACCACTACCCACTCACCTCAAATATGCATATTTAGGAAATAATGATACACTGCCTGTAATTATTTCTTCTAAGCTAAGTGAACAGCATGAGGTTGAATTAATTTTACTACTTAAGCAACATAGGAAGGCTATAGCATGGACTATTGCTGATATTCGAGGCATTAGCCCTTCTTATTGTATGCATAAAATTATACTAGAGGAAGAGCACACACCTAAGGTAGATCACCAACGTAGGCTAAACCCCTCTATGAAAGAGGTAGTGAAGAAGGAAATAATAAAATGGTTAGATGCAGGAGTGATTTTTCCCATAGCTAGTAGCCAGTGGGTGAGCCCCATCCAATGTGTACCTAAAAAGGGGGGAATAACTGTGGTAGTCAATGAGAACGACGAACTGATTCCAACAAGGACTGTCACAGGGTGGAGAGTGTGTATGGATTACAGAAAATTAAATAAAGAAACTAAAAAAGACCATTTCCCTATACCGTTCATTGATCAGATGCTAGACAGAATAGCTGGTAGAGCCTACTATTGTTTTTTAGACGGCTATTCAGGCTATAATCAAATAACTATAGACCCTAAGGATCAAGAGAAGACCACCTTCACTTGCCCTTTTGGAACGTTTGCCTTCCGCAGAATGCCTTTTGGCTTATGCAATGCACCGGCAACTTTCCAGAGGTCCATGATGGCAATCTTCTCTGAGTTGGATGAGTCCATGATAGAAATATTCATGGATGACTTCTCAGTCTTTGGGGACTCATTTGCAAACTGTCTAGAAAACCTAGGACAAGTCCTGGCTAGGTGTGAGGAGACCAACCTAGTCCTAAATTGGGAAAAATGCCATTTTATGGTGGATGAGGGGATTGTCTTAGGACATAGAGTATCAAGGGCAGGTGTAGAAGTGGATAGGGCAAAGATTGAGATCATAGAGAAGTTGGTAGAGCCCCAGAATGTCAAGGCCATTAGAAGCTTCTTAGGGCATGCTGGCTTTTACAGAAGGTTCATTAAGGACTTTTCTAAGATAGCCAAGCCTCTGTGCGAGCTTCTAGAGCTAAATAGGCCATTTATCTTCTCTAAGGAATGTGTAGTAGCTTGGAAAACCCTTAAAGAAGCACTAGTCACAGCACTTATCATAGTCGGACCAAATTGGGATCTCCCATTTGAGATGCTATGTGATGCCAGTGACTATGCTGTAGGAGTCATGTTAGGACAAAAGATCGACAAGCTAACACACCCTGTCTACTATGCTAGTAAGACCTTGAATGAGGCTCAATGTAATTATACAACTACTGAGAAAGAGATGCTTGCTGTAGTGTTTGCTTGCGAAAAATTTAGAAACTATATTGTAGGCACTAGGACAATTGTATACACTGACCATTCTGCCTTGAAATATCTTATGAGGAAAGCTGATGCCAAGCCTAGGTTGATTAGGTGGGTGTTATTGCTGCAAGAATTTGATTTGGATATTCGAGACAAGAAAGGTTGCGAGAATGTGGTTGCAGATCATCTTTCCCGATTGCACCATAATTGCGAAAAAATTGCGGAGTCCGCAATTTCTGATGCTTTTATTGATGAACATGTCTTTGCTTTGACTCATCGTGTTAACGATGAGGAACCTTGGTTTGCTGACATTGCTAACTTCCGTGCATCACAGGTATTGCCAGTGTTCAAGGGAGGACAAGAGAAGAAGAGGTTCCTTCATGAAGCAAGGAAATTCATCTGGGATGACCCCACACTTACAGAACCTGTGCTGATGGGTTGTTAAGGAAGTGTGTTTCAGCTGCTGAAGCGAAGTCTGTGCTGCAGCACTGTCACACCTCTCCTTATGGTGGACACTTTGGTGGCCAGAGAACAGCTGCAAAGGTATTTCAGAGTGGCTACTATTGGCCAACAATCTTCAAGGACGTCCATACCTATGCACACAGCTGTGACGAATGCCAAAGGACAGGTAATCTCAGTCGCAAGGATGAAATGCCTCTCACCTACATCTTAGAGTTAGAACTCTTTGATGTGTGGGGCATTGATTTCATGGGACCATTTCCACCATCATCAGGTAACCTATACATCCTTGTAGCAGTAGACTATGTGTCTAAGTGGGTAGAAGCCATAGCTTGTCCTAGTAATGATGCTAAAACAGTAGTTAAATTCTTGCATAGGCACATTTTTACTAGATTTGGAACACCCCGAGCTATCATTAGTGATGAAGGGACGCACTTCATTAATAAAGCTATGGAAAAAGTGTTGGCTAAATATAACATTAAACATAGAGTAGCCACTCCCTATCACCCACACTCAAATGGACAAGCTGAAATTTCCAATAGGGAAATAAAGAACATCCTAGAAAAGGTAGTCAAACCGAATAGGACAGACTGGTCATTTAAGCTTGAGGATGCACTTTGGGCTTACAGAACAGCATATAAGACACCTCTAGGTATGTCCCCTTATAGGCTGGTATATGGCAAGGCTTGTCATTTGCCACTTGAGTTAGAAAACAAAGCATTCTGGGCCATGAAGGAATTGAATTTTTGTATAAAGGATGCAGGGTCATTGCGATCTTTGCAGCTACATGAGCTTGATGAGCTTAGGCATATGGCCTATGAGAATGCCAAGATGTACAAAGAAAAGACCAAAATATGGCATGATAGTAGACTTAGGATCAAAGACTTTAGGAAAGGCCAACTTGTCCTATTATTTAACTCACGACTAAAATTATTCCCAGGCAAACTAAAGTCTAGATGGTCGGGTCCATTTGTCATTACTAATGTATTTGTTCATGGTGCAATTGAGATAAAGAACTTGCAGCAAGGTCAGCCTTTTATGGTCAATGGTGCTAGACTGAAGCACTACTATGAGGAAGGAGATGTGAAGACTCTCTCGGCCTTCCTCTTACATGAAGCATGAAGTTAAAAACGAGAGAGAACGAGTGGTTACTGTGCTCGTTTAGTAAAGGCTAATGCCTTAGTTTATTTTTTGCAATTTTCCGATTATCGTTTGTGTGTTTTGTTGTGTGAATTTAATTGCGAATTTGATTTTGTTTTTATTTCTTTTTGTAGGGAATCGATAGATGGAATCAAGGAGATCAAATCCAGCTTTTAAAATCAAGAAACGGTTGAGCCAAATAAAAGATACGGACGAGCAAAGTTTGAGATTTTGATGAAAAAATATCCCTAGAATTGCGCTGGAATTGCAGGATCCGCAAAATATAGCCGTTGGGATTTATCCGTCGCCTTTATATCCGTTTGAAGGCGCTCGATCGATACGATTCTCTCATTCTCCGAATTTCAAGAACTCTGAGATTCTCTTCATCTTTGATTCTTCTCTCAAGATCGCCAAGACTCAACAATGGTGTTCACCCGAGCGGAAAGATATGCAGCCAAGAAGAAGGCTGATGACGCAGCTGAAGCAGCTGCAAGGGAAGCGCTTCTTACCCTTGCGGATGCTGGTGCTGTTCGCACCGGACCTCTTCCCAAGCTTCCGATCCGTAGGAAGAAGTGGAGGGTTGTCACTGAAATCCCTGCTGGACCTTCTGAACCAGCAGGCACACCCAAGAGACGCCGGTGGAGTGTCGAGACGGCCGCCGAACCAAGCACAGCAAAGGCTCCCTCTGTGGCGAGTCAAGAATCTGATCGTGCATCCCACGAGTCAGCCAAGAAGGGTTCGACGCCATCTGCTTCACCAGCGCACAGCCCTTCGCCATCTGCATCACCTGCGCACAGCCCCGCATCGGCTGAACCAGTGCACAGCCCAAAACTCTCATCATCGCCGCCTGCACAGAGCCCTGCGACGCCGTCTTCACCACTGAATTCCGTGCAGACGCCTCTAGCAGAACAGAGTGCCACACCTTCGCGCACGCCTCCACGGCCTGACCCTGAATTCCCCTATGGGGAGTACCAGGAATCCACTCAAGGCAGTGGGGATGGTGGTGAGGACGAGGTCTTCTCGCCTGCAAGGGAAGATAGCCCTGACGAGCCTGCACAGCAGGATGATTCCATGGAAGAGACGTTGGGGGCATGCCTACAGCAGATCAACCTTGAGGCGAAGCTCAAGAAGAAAAGAAAGGCCAAGATTGTCAAGGCCAAGCGATCCAAGAAGTTGAAGAAGAAGAAGGCCAAGAAGGCGCCTTCATCAGAGAAAGAAAGCTCGGAGCCGTCGCTCAAAAGACTCAAGGTTGAGGCTGCCGAGTCCGCCAAGCCAGCAGACAAAGGCAAGGCGAAGCTCTACCCTGAAGACGAGCCTCAATCTGTGAGGTATGTCTCGTCTGATGCTGAATCCAGGGGCGTCGAGCTGAGGAAGAGGGAGTTGCTGCACGAACGAGGCTTCCTCGACAGACTTGCTGACCTGCCGCAGTTCTTGCGCGCAGGCATCATCAATCACAGCTGGGAAGAATTGTGCAGGCCACCCAATCCGGCTTACACGAATATGGTCTACGACTTCTACGCCAACCTAAGGAACTATGAGGAAGGGCTTTCTGTGGTGCGAGGAGTAGAGGTGGACTACTCGGCAAAGGCCATCAACGATGCTTATGGCCTCAAAGGCCAAAGACACACTGACTACGCACGGATCGTTGATGAGCCGACTGAGGCAGTGCTGGAAGAGGCCATTCGCACAATTGGCCAGCCTGAAGCAGCGTGGACTGTCTCACGCAATGGGAGGCACACCTTAATGAGTGCCAATCTGACAGCAAAGGCAGCTGTATGGTTTGCCTTTGTGAGGAGAAAGCTGTCCCCTGTGACCCACGAGACGACAATCAACCAGAGTAGATCACTGCTGGTCTATGCCATCATGCGCGGTCTCACGGTCAATGTGGGGGAAATCATGTCAGCAGCCATTGCTGAGTGTGCCAGGAAAGGTAAGGGGCCATTATTCTTCCCCAACACTATAACAAAATTGTGTTTGCTTGCAGGAGTCCCCATCGAACGCATGGAGCAGCAGATGGCGTACACGGGCCATTTGGAGCTGCCTGCCAGCTTGCGGCTGAAGAGGAAGGGGAACATGGAGTTTGAATTGGATCGGTTGGCTGCTGATCAGTCACGATCCATGGCGTGCCTAATGGATATGCAACGAAGGATGGCTCACTGGGCCACTTATGCGCAGGCACGGGACAAGGAACTTGCAGACCAGCTTGGATGCACTTTCCCTGACTTCCCTACCAATCTTCTCACTCCATGGGTGCCCCCACGACCGAGACAACCTGATGGAGATGACGAAGATTGAGTGCTGTTTGAATTGCACTGAAGGGAGTACTTCTGTTCCCTTAGAAAATAAATTAAAAAAAAATCTGCTTCTGATACAATCTTGTGAACTCTACTGTTTTTAGACCATTTTTTGTTCTGTTTTAGATGTTTAGTTTCATGTTTTTTCTTTTGCTTCGTATAGTCTGATGTTAGCTGCCTAGGTAGGGTAGGTTAGTGTTATTTTTGTTGAGCTTAAAGCAACAGGACAATGCATGTTTAGGGGCCTGATTCAATGTTATATCTGCCCGGATTTAATTGCGAAAAAATTGCGGTACCCGCAATTTTTCTGACTGTTTGCATGTTTTGGACTGTCTGTTTAGTTAGGCTGTGGTCTGTTAAATTCTATCTTTTGTTGCTAGCATGACTACCTTATATAGTTTGTCTTACAGCATGCTGGATGAGTGTCATAGGACACCCTTTGATAGTTTAAATTAACCTCTCATCAGCTCAGCATGCACAGCTTTAAGACCTTATCTGTCTGTTTTTTTTCAAATTCTGCTGCTGTGATATTTTCTTTTAGAATGTTCTGTCTATGCCTAGGTCTTTTAAATTCTCTTTGTTTTACCTTAGACTAGATGCTTCTAGACAAGTTTGGGGGTGTGCCACCTCAGACACTCATTGGGGACAATGAGTAGTTTTAGTTTGGGGGAGGCCACCCTAGGCCTAGGAACATTCCTCTCTTCCTTAGGACATAAGCATTCTTCTTCTCCTTGAAAAAAAATTGTGATAAATAGAAAAAGAAAAAAATAGAATAGAAGGGGAGCTTCTCTCAAAGTTGCTGAGTAATCAGTGCCAAGTGTGTAACCCACAAGTGGCATTGCATCAAAAGGCAACCCAAGGAGAAGTTTCACCTAAGTAAGAAAGAAAAAAGGAGAAATAGGGAAGAAGAGTGTATGCTTAGGAGTTATAACCTTGTGGCTTAGATGTCCTATTTGAAAAGAACTCTGATCCTCAATGAGCTGAGCACAAGGTTGTAGCTTTTAGGTTTGTCTAGGAAGATGAATGTATATCCAATGAAGTGATGCCAGGGTTTAGTTGGTCTTATGAAAGTACTACTGTCACTGGTTTTGTACTAAGACTGGCATGACTCTAAGGAATCCTAGGTAGCTCATAAGAAAGAAAAAACTAGAAGCATGTACTGAGTCTGAGATAAAGCTAGGCAGAATTTGAAACCTTAGGGATAGTAGCAGGATATGACAAAAGCAATTTGATCAGTGTAGAGAGTTAATGAAAACAGAAGGAGTGCTAGGCAGGCAAAGGCAGAAGAAGCTTGACAAGAGGTTAGTGTTAAGCTTGGAAGTGTGTCACAGGACAGCACTGCTATAGATAAGAGTATAAGGGAGTCAGTAAGTAGTTAAGGAAGATAAAACAACAGCCTAAGTGAGTCCTTAGTTTGCTTGAGGACAAGCAAAACCTCAAGTTTGGGGGTGTGTTAAGTCTCTGAAAGTGACTTATTTAGGACCTATTTAGCTTAAGAAAATGCACATACTTAGGTGTTTTTAATAACATTTAGCCTAAACCTATGCTTAAATATGAGAATTAGAAGAAGGTAGCTAATTTAGGACTTATGCACAATAGGAAGAAAAAGGGGTGAAAACCGAAGGAAAAGAATGAAAAAATAAGCATTGCGAATGAATTGCGAAATAATTGCGGTCCTCGCAATTATTCAAGTGAAAACCGTAAGTTGACTGATCTTTTTCTGTTAATTTCCGTTATTTCAGGGACTCGTTCTTTCTCCTCCATCCATTTCTGATATATGACGTTGAAGATTGATGGTTCTCCTTGGCCCAAACGCACCTGCAAACTACTATAAAAAGGGGTCAAAGTCGGAGGTTTGATCATCATCCGAAAGCGTGAAGTCGTCTCGCAGTCCATCTGTTCCACTGTTTTTCCTTTGCCGTCTGTTGGTTTGCAAAGCTCAGCTGCTGGAGTCGATAATCTGATAGGAAGGAGAGTAGATTCTACTTCTCTCCCGATTAGATTCATCCACGCAAGGCTGTCCTTTCTGATCCTTCATTCGAGGCGATTGCGACGAGGCTTCAAGCACCATTTTACAAGCTTTCTGTCTTTCTTTTCTGTTTTACATTTCTGCTTCGTGCTGTTCTGTTCCTAAGTAGCTAGATTAGTTTATTTCGTCGCTTTCTGCCTTGTTGCTATTTACTTTAAAGCTTTCATCTGTTCGTCAAACAATTTCAGCAATCGAAGTACATTTCTGCATTTCTCACTTCCCATTTTCTGCTACGGTTTTTGCTTCCTGTTCTAAGTTTATTTCTCTTCTAAGCATGTCTGTTTTATCTTCCATTTCTGTTCACCTTGCATCCATGAGTAGCTAAATCACCTAGGGGCATGCTAATGACAGAAACTATAGGCTAAAAAACGTGAATCAAGTAGGCAGATTAACACTCGAACATTGATTGTATGTAAGCTTCATCCCACGGGCAATTTCGATTGGCCATCCATTTTGTCCAAAGAACTCCTAACCTCTGGAAGGAGTAAGAGTTCAGAGTCATATAATCATGCTAGCCTTTCATGGTAATCAGGAAACGGCTTAGGAATAAGCGTTTCCCTAGTACAAACTAAACATTCCTGTTTTAACAAAATGCTTAAGACCTTACTTTGAAGTCGAGTAAACTAAAGTATTTAATGCATGGAATCGGACGATACATGAGATAGAGTGAGTTTGATGTATAGAGAGTTGATCTACTGCTTGAGAATCGTATTAAAATGCCTATAGGATAGTCGTTAGTAGCCCTTAATTCGCCATTTTACACACTTTTGCTGTTGAGTTAATTGCGGATTAATTGCGGTTCTCGCAATTTCGCCTAAAATACCATTCTGTTTGGCTGTTTTCTTCTTCATTTATTAATTCCGTCTTTTATCTTTTGGGTTTAATTTCAACTTGCATTTGTTTATGTTATATTCCTTTATACATTCGGTAAGAAATAGGCAATTAAAAACCAGATTTACCCCTTCAAATCCATCCCTTCTTTCTTAACAAAAACACTTTGTGAATAGCTAAAAATAAGTCTCTGTGGAAAAAACGAATTAAATATACTTACTACTTGCTGTGAGACCATGTATGCTTGCATGTTCTGAGTGCTCTCTTTACTTTCTTGCTTATTTATTTCATCACATTGAGCACGCAACAATTGCCGACTGCTCGAAGAAAGGTAAGGGTCAATTGTTTTTCCCTAATACCATCACTTAATTGTGCCTTCGTGCACGGGTCCCAATGGAGAAGAACGAGAAACAGTTGGCCTACACAGGCCATCTGGAGCTGCCCACCATCCTGAGGATGCGAATGAGGGGCAACATGGAGTTTGAGCTGGACGGCTTGGTTGCTACTCAATCACTCTCCATGGCATGCTTAATGGACCTGCAGCACAAGATGGCGCAGTGGGCTGAATATGCGCAGGCGAGGGACAAAGACGTGGCTGATCAGTTGGGCTGCATCTTCCCTGCTTTCCCCACTAATCTATTGAAGCCGTGGGCACCTCCTAGGGAAAGGAGTGATGAGGATGAGGATGTCTCAGTGCCAGTCTGAAGGGCACTCGAGGGAGTACTTTTGTTCCCTTTTGAAAAAAAAAAAAAAAAAACAACCTGCTTTTCGTTAACTTGTGACTGCTGTTTTGAATCCAATAATTGATCTGTTTTTAATTTCCTTAGTTGTTTAGGATAGTTTAGTATAGGTTGATGGTATCTGAGTAGCTAGCTTGTTTTAGTTTACTTTTTGAGTAGTTGTGGATGACTGGAAATAGCATGCTAGGGGCCTTGATCACTGATAAATATGCCCTGTAGGATTATTGCGAATTTTTTGCGGAGTCCGCAATTTTTGTTAGTTTTCGCATGCTTCTGGATGACTGATAGATAGGCTGGTTCTGTTTAAATTTTGATCTCGTGCTGCTTTCTTGACTGCCATATATGACCTATCTGTGAGCATGCTGGATACACCTTTGATAGTTTAAATTAGTTCCTTAAAATTGCTCAGCATGCATCTCTTTAGGTCCTTACCATATTGTTTTTACAAAATTTTGCTGCTGTGTTATTTGCTTTGAGAAAGTTCATTCTATGCCTAGGACTTTTAGATTCTCCTTGTTTTGCCCTAGACTAGATGCTTCTAGGACAAGTTTGGGGGTGTGCCACCTCAGACTCTTATTGGGGACAATGAGAAGTTTTAGTTTGGGGGAGGCAGCCCTAGGCCTAGGAACATTCCTCTCTCCCTCTTAAACATAAGCATTCTTCTTCTTCTTTGAAAAATGATGAACTGGAAAAAAAAAATGAAAAACAAAAGAATAAGAAGTAGTGTCTCTCTTGAGGTTGTTGAGTAATCAGTGCCATGTGTGTAACCCACAAGTGACATTCCATCAAAAGGCAACCAAAGGAAGAGACCCTACCAAAGAAGGGAAGAAAAAGGAAAACCAGAGAAGAAGAATGTATGCCTATGAGTTATAGCTTATGTGCTTAGGTGTCCTGAATAAATGAACTCTGATCCTCAATTAGCTAAGCACAGAGTTGTAGCTTATATGTTTGTTAAGGGAGATGAATGTATATCCAATGTAGTGCTGCCAGGGTTTAGATTGTTCTATGAAATGTACTATTGTTACTTGTGTGTACTAAGACTGACATGACTTTAAGGAATCCTAGGTAGCTCAAAAGAAAAACATTAGAAGCATGTACTGAGTCTGGGGTAAAGCTAGGTAGAATTTGAAAACTTAGGGATAGTTGCACGATGAACCTAATGACCAAAGCAGATAGATCAGTTGTAGGGAGTTTATAAAGACAGTAGGATTATAAGGCGAGAGAAATCAGAAGAAGCAAAGTGAGAAGTTAGTTTTAAACTTAGAAGCGTGTCACAGGACAGCCAATGCCTTAGATAGTGAACTTAGGGAAGTCAGCAAGTAGTTAGATAGAGTAATAGCAGCCCAAGTAAGTCCTTATATTGCTCGAGGACGAGCAAAACCTTAAGTTTGGGGGTGTGTTACGTCTCCAAAAGTGACTATTTTAGGGACTTATTTGCTATAGAAAGATGTACACTCTTAAGCGTTTTTGGTAGAATTTAGTCTAAACATGTGCATATATATGAGAATTTATAGAATGAAGCTAAATCAGGACTTATGTGTAAAAGGAAGGAAAAAGAACCAAAAACAAAGCTAAAGAGTTGAAATTTCCATATTGCAGGAACATTGCGAAAACATTGTTGTCTCAGCAATGTTTTAAGTGAAAATTGTTAAGTTGTCTAACCGTTTACCATTTTGTTAAGATCTTTCAGCCGCCCATTCTTTCTCCTGCTGCCACGTGGAAGGACGTCGTTCAGAATGGATGGTTCTCCTTGGCTGAAGACTACCTGCAAAACACTATAAAAGGAGGTTGTTAAGTCTCTGAAAGTGACTTATTTAGGACCTATTTAGCTTAGGAAGATGCACATACTTAGGTGTTTTTGATTGCATTTAGCCTAAACCTATGCTTAAATATGAGAATTAGAAGAAGGTAGCTAATTTAGGACTTATGCACAATAGGAGAAAAAAGGGTTGAAAACCGAAGGAAAAGAATGAAAAATGAGCATTGCGAATGAATTGCGAAAATATTGCGGGAACCGCAATTATTCAAGTGAAAACCGTAAGTTGACTGATCTATTTCTGTTAATTTCCGTTATTTCAGGGATTCGTTCTTTCTCCTCCATCCATTCTGATATATGACGTTGAAGATTGATGGTTCTCCTTGGCCCAAACGCACCTGCAAACTACTATAAAAAGGGGCCAAAGTCGGAGGTTTGATCATCATCCGAAAGCGCAGAGTCTTCTCGCAGTCCATCTGTTCGTCTGTTTTTCCTTTGCCGTCTGTTGGTTTGCGAAGTCCAGCTGTTGGAGTCGATAATCTGATAGGAAGGAGAGGAGATTCTTCTTCTCTCCCGATTGGATTCATCCAAGCAAGGCTGCTCTTTTTGATCCTTCATTCGAGGCGACTGCATCGAGGCTTCAAGCAACTTTTACTGTTTTTCTTGCTGTTCATTTCCATTCTCCAGCTTTGTCTTATGCTTTTCCTTTTCCTAGTAGCTAGAATAGATTATTTCGTTGTGTTCTGTCTTTGTGGTAATCATTTTAAGCTTCATTTGTTCGTTCAAACAATCAAAGTAATCGAATCTCAATTCTGCATTTCACAGTCTCCATCTTCTGCTTCTACTGTTTTTCCCTTACTGTTTGTCTTCATTTCTCTTCTAAGCATGTCTGTTTTATCTGCCATTTATGTTCTCTATATATCCATGAGTAGCTAAGTCACTTAGGGGCATGCTAATGACAGAACTATAGGCTAAAAAACGTGAACCAAGCATGTAGGATAGCACTCGAAGCATTGGTTGTATGTAAGCTTCATCCCACGGGCAATTTCGATTGGCCATCCATTTTGTCCAAAGAACTCCTAACCTCTGGAAGGAGTAAGAGTTCAGAGTCATATTATCATGCTAGCCTTTCAAGGTAATCAGAAAACGGCTTAGGAATAAGCGTTTTCCTAGTACAAACTAAACACTCCTATTTTAACAAGATGCTTAAGACCTTACTTTGAAGTCGAGTAAACTAAAGTATCTAATGCATGGAATCGGACGATACATGAGATAGAGTGAGTTTGATGCATAGAGAGTTGATCCACTGCTTGAGAATCGTATTAAAATTCCTATAGGATAGTCGTTAGTAGCCCTTAATTCGCCATTTTACCCACTTTTTCTGTTTTGACAATTGCGGAAACATTGCGGTGGCCGCAATTCTGCTAAGTACCATTCTGTTTAGCTGTTTTCTTCTTCATTTATTAATTTCATCTCTTGTCTTTTGAGTCTAATTTCAACTTGCATTTGTTTATGTTATATCCCTTTATACATTCGGTAAGAAATAGGCAATTAAAAATCAACTTTACCCCTTCAAATCCACCCCTTCTTTCTTAACAAATACACTTCGTGAATAGCTAAAAATAAGTCTCTGTGGAAAAAACGAATGAAATATACTTACTACTTGCTGTGAGACCATGTATGCTTGCATGTTCTGAGTGCTCTCTCTACTTTCTTGCTTATTTATTTTAACACATTGAGCACGCAACAAGTTTTTGGCGCCGCTGCCGGGGACTTATTTAAGTAAAAACGAAGTTAGTTAAGTTTGAAACACCAAATTAATTTCTACTGCATTTTGATCCAATCTCATTTCTTTCTTAGGTAACATTTAGGTTAGTTTATGAATGAGCTTCCAAGTAGTGATCTAGAGTTCAACCCTGAGCCCGAGAGATTACTTAGAGCTAGGAATAGAGCCAAAAAACGTCTCTTTAAACAACCTTCATTACCTCAATTAGCTGCTGAAACCGCAAGGTTACCACTACCTTCTCAAGAAGAAATGGAAAGAGGAGATCAAAATCTGGTGCCTGTCACTCGAAATCCCATTGAAATAGCGAATGACAAGGATAGCGCCATTCTTTCATACCTCGTACCTATGCCTGGGGAGCTGAACCCCAGCATAATCCGTCCTGAGATCACTGCCAACTCATTCGAGTTAAAGCCAGTGATGTTCCAAATGTTGTCCACTGTGGGACAATTCTTTGGAATGGAAAATGAGGACCCCCACAACCATCTTAGAAACTTCCTAGGAGTTAGTGACACATTCCTAATCCCTGGAGTTTCTCAAGAAGCCTTGAGGCTATACTTGTTCCCTTACTCTTTGAGGGACAAAGCCAAAACGTGGCTGAATTCATTACCCTCTGGATCTGTCCTTAATTGGACAGATTTAGCAGAAAAATTCCTAGTCAAATATTTCCCACCTGATAGGAATTCTACCTTTCGTGATGATATCATAAAATTCAAACAAGCTCCAAGTGAGTCTCTTCACGAAGCTTGGACAAGATTCAAAGATCTTCTTATCAAATGTCCACACCATGGCATCCCATGGTGTATCCAAATAGAAGTTTTCTTCAAAGGATGCAACCCCAGCACCAGACAAGTTCTAAATTCATCTGCTGGTGGTTCCATGTTGTCCAAGAGTTACAACGAAGCTTAAGAGATCTTGGAGAAGATCTCAACATCTCATTGTAGGTGGTCGGATGATCCTGTAGAGCCAACTAGAGCTCAAGACAAGGATGCTCTAAGCGCCATGAGCACCCAAATAAATGCCCTGACCAACCTAGTTAAGCAAATGGCTCAGGCCAATCTCCAAACCAGTGCCAACACCGCCACAGCCATGTCAATGGGCACCCAACCAAGTCAAGGCGAGGCACTGATCTGTGGATTCTGTGGGGAAGGGCACCCATATGAATACTGCCCTGGGAATCCATCCTCAGTCTGCTATGTAGGAAGCCAACAGCAGCCTAGGAACAACCCCTACTCACAAACTTACAACCCTGGTTGGCGAAACCACCCAAACCTGTCATGGGGTGGCCAACCAAATTCTAACCAAAATATTAACCAACCAAGGCCGAGTGGAACATCTGGTTTCACTCCCCAACATAACCAACATAACCAATCCATGTACCAAAAACCTTATAATCAACCTGTAGGATCGTCTGTAGAAAACCTACTCAAGGAATACATAGCAAAAAATGATGCTACTCTCCAAAGCCAGCAAGCTACTCTTAGGAGCCTAGAAAATCAAATAGGGCAACTAGCCAATGAAATCAAAAGTAGGCCCCAAGGTAGACTCCCTGCTGACACTGAAGTGCCAAGGAGAGATGGTAAGGAACAAGTTCAAGCAATTGAACTTAGAAGTGGTAGACCATTGGTGAGCAACACAAAAGACATACCAAAGAGAGTAGAGAACACTGAGTCTAGTGCTCCACTGGAGTCTCTGCCAAACCAAGGTCCACCACCAACTAGCACATCAGGAACCAGGCTAGAACCAATTGTTGAGGAGATAGAAGAAATTCCAAGGCCTCCACCTATCCTAAGGCGACCTGACGTGCCTGCATATTGTTAAGTCTCTGAAAGTGACTTATGTAGGACCCATTTAGCCTAAGAAGTTGTACACTTTTAGGTGTTTTTGATAGCATTTAGCCTAAACCTATACTTTAATGTGAGAATTAGAAGAAGGTAGCTAATTTAGGACTTGTGCACAATAGGTAGAAAAAGGGTTGAAAACCGAAGGAAAAGAATGAAAAATACGCATTGCGAATGAATTGCGAAATAATTGCGGTCCTCGCAATTATTCAAGTGAAAACCGTAACTTGACTGATCTTTTTCTGTTAAATTCCGTTATTTCAGGGACTCGTTCTTTCTCCTCCATCCATTTCTGATATATGACGTTGAAGATTGATGGTTCTCCTTGGCCCAGCAGCACCTGCAAACTACTATAAAAAGGGGTCAAAGTCGGAGGTTTGATCATCATTCCGAAGCGCAGAAGTCTTCTCGCAGTCCACCATTTCTCCCTGTTTTCCTTTGCCGTCTGTTGGAGTGAGAGCCTCAGCTGTTGGAGTCGATAATCTGATAGGAAGGAGAGAAGATTCCTCTTCTCTCTCGATTGGATTCATCCAAGCAAGGCTGAGCTTTCATCCCCTTCATTCGAGGCGACTGCCACGAAGTTTTCCAGCAACCTTCTACTGTTTTTCTATCTTTTCTTCTTATTTCCAGCTTTGTTCAATTGCTGTTCTTAGTTTAGAGTTTAATCTACTGCATTTCGGTATTGTCTGCCTTTTAATCATGTCTTGTTGAGCTTCCCTTTGTCGTTAAACAATTCCGTTAATTGAAGTACATTTCTGCAATTCACAGTTTTCCCTTTCGTCTGCTACGACCTTTGTCTATTGTTTTAATTATATTTCCTTTCTAAACATGTCCCTTTTATCTGCTATTTCTGTTTACCTTATATCCATGAGTAGCTAAATCACCTAGGGGCATGCTAATGACAAAACTATAGGTTAAAAATCGTGAATCAAGTAGGCAGTTTAACACTCGAACATTGATTGTATGTAAGCTTCATCCCACGGGCAATTTCGATTGGCCATCCATTTTGTCCAAGGAACTCCTAACCTCTGGAAGGAGTAAGAGTTCAGAGTCATATAATCATGCTAGCCTTTCATGGTAATCAGGAAACGGCCTAGGAATAGGCGTTTCCCTAGTACAAACTAAACATTCCTGCTTAAACAAAGTGCTTAAGACCTTACTTTGAAGTCGAGTAAACTAAAGTATTTCATGCATGGAATCGGACGATACATGAGTTAGAGTGAGTTTGATGTATAGAGAGTTGACCTACTGCTTGAGAATCGTATTTGAATGCCTATAGGAGAGTCATTAGTAGCCCTGAATTCGCCCATTTATACACTTTCGCTGCTATTTAATTGCGGAAACATTGCGGTCCTCGCAATTCTGCCATTTTCCATTCTGTTTAGCTGTTTTCTTCCTCGTTTATTAATTCCATCTCTTGCCTTTTAAGTCTAGTTTCAACTTGCATTTGTTTATGTTACATCCCTTTACGCATTCAACAAAAGTTAGGTAATTAAAAACCAATTTTACCCCACCAAATTCATCCCATCTTTCTTAACAATCACACTTCGTGAATAACTAAAAATGAGTCTCTGTGGAAAAAACGAATTAAATATACTTACTACTTGCTGTGAGACCATGTATGCTTGCATGTTCTAAGTGCTCTCTCTACTCTTTTGCATAATTATCTTTACACATTGAGCACGCAACAAGTTTTTGGCGCCGCTGCCGGGGACTTATTTTAAGTAAAACGAAGTTTTTTTTTGTTAAGTTTGAAGCATCAATTTATTTTCTCTTGCATTTGATTTATATTTCATTTCTTCCGTAGGTAAAACTTAGGTTAGTTTATGAATGAGCTTCCATCTAGTGATCTAGAGTTCAACCCTGAGCCCGAGAGATTACTTAGAGTTAGGAATAAAGCCAAGAAACGTTTATTTAAACAACCTTCTTTACCTCAATTAGCTGCTGAGACCGCAAGGTTATCATCACCACCTTTAGAAGAGATGGATAGAAGAGATCAAGATCTGGTGCCTGCCACTCGCAATCCCATAGACATAGCGAATGACAAGGATAGCGCCATTCTTTCATACCTCGTACCTATGCCTGGGGAGCTGAACCCCAGCATAATCCGTCCTGAGATCACTGCCAACTCATTCGAGTTAAAGCCAGTGATGTTCCAAATGTTGTCCACTGTGGGACAATTCTTTGGAATGGAAAATGAGGATCCCCACAATCATCTTAGGAACTTCTTAGGAGTTAGTGATACTTTCCTAATCCCTGGAGTTTCTCAAGAAGCATTGAGGCTATACTTGTTCCCTTACTCTTTGAGGGACAAGGCCAAAACGTGGCTGAACTCATTACCTTCTGGATCTGTCCTTAATTGGACAGATCTAGCAGAAAAATTCCTAGTCAAATATTTCCCACCTGATAGGAATTCTACTTTCCGTGATGACATTATAAAATTCAAACAAGCTCCAAGTGAGTCTCTTCACGAAGCTTGGACACGCTTCAAAGACCTTCTCATCAAATGTCCGCACCATGGCATCCCATGGTGTATCCAAATAGAAGTCTTCTTTAAAGGTTGCAACCCCAGCACTAGACAAGTCTTAAACTCATCTGCTGGAGGTTCCATGTTGTCCAAGAGTTACAACGAAGCTTATGAGATCTTGGAGAAGATCTCAACATCTCATTGTAGGTGGTCGGATGATCCTGTAGAGCCAACTAGAGCTCAAGACAAGGATGCTCTAAGCGCCATGAGCACCCAAATAAATGCCCTGACCAACTTAGTCAAGCAAATGTCTCAGGCCAATCTCCAATCCAGTGCCAATACCGCCACAGCCATGTCAATGGGCACCCAACCAAGCCAAGGCGAGGCACTAGTCTGTGGATTCTGTGGGGAAGGGCACCCATATGAATATTGCCCTGGGAATCCATCCTCGGTCTGCTATGTAGGAAGCCAGCAGCAACCAAGGAACAACCCCTACTCACAAACATACAATCCTGGTTGGAGGAACCACCCGAACCTGTCATGGGGTGGCCAACCAAATTCTAACCAAAACATTAACCAACCAAGGCCGAGTGGAACATCTGGTTTCACTCCCCAACATAACCAACATAACCAGTCAATGTACCAAAAACCTTATCAACCAGTAGGATCTTCTGTAGAAAACCTACTCAAGGAATATATAGCAAAAAATGATGCTACTCTCCAAAGCCAGCAAGCTACCCTTAGGAGCTTAGAAACTCAAATAGGCCAGTTAGCCAATGAAATTAAAAGTAGGCCCCAAGGTAGACTCCCTGCTGACACTGAACTGCCAAGGAGAGAAGGAAAGGAACAAGTTCAAGCAATTGAACTCAGGAGTGGAAGACCTCTGGTAAGCAATACCAAAGACATACCGAAGAGAGTAGAGAACACCGAGTCTAGTGCTCCACTGGAGTCTCTGCCCAACCAAGGTCCACCACCCACTAGCACCTCAGGAGCCAGATTAGAGCCAATTGTAGAGGAAATAGAAGAAATTCCAAGACCTCCACCAATCCTAAGGCGCCCTGACGTACCTGCTTATGTACCACCACCTCCATATCCTAGAAGGCTTAAAAAGAAGCAGGAACAGGAAGTGCATTTCAATAAATTCTTAGAAATACTTAAGCAAGTGCATGTTAACATTCCTTTCGTAGAGGTTTTACAGTCGATGCCTTCTTATGTAAAGTTTTTGAAGGACATCATTACTAACAAAAAAATAATTGGTGAGTTTGAAACAGTCAATCTCACTGAGGAGTGCAGTGCCATCCTCCAGAACAAGCTGCCTAAGAAGGAGAAGGATCCTGGTTCCTTCACCTTACCTGTTGAACTTGGAGGCAAGCACGTGGGGCGAGCTCTCTGTGACCTGGGAGCCAGCATTAACCTCATGCCCCTGTCCCTATGTCGCCAGTTGGGAATAGGGGAAGCACGTCCAACTACTGTCACTTTACAGCTAGCAGACAGATCCATCGCATACCCAGAAGGTAAGATTGAGGATATTCTAGTGAAAGTTGACAAAGTCATCTTCCTTGCAGATTTCATTGTCCTGGACTATGAGGCAGACAAGGAGGTACCCATCCTGCTAGGTAGACCATTTTTAGCCACAGGTAGGGCACTAATAGATGTGCAAAAAGGTGAGTTAACCATGAGAGTTCATGATGAAGAGGTAAAATTTAGTGTTTACAAAGCTTTAAGGTATCCCTCTGATTCTGAGTCTTGTGCAAGCATGGATGTTGTTGACTCACTTATGGAAAAACAATTAGAGCATGTATTATTAACCAAGCATGCCAATGAATATGTACAAGTAGATGTAGCTGATTTAAATGTATCTGACATAATGAATGTACCTGTAGATAAACCACAGCATGTATGTATGAATATAGAATTAACTGATAGATCTGTCAATCCTTTAAAGCCCTCCATTGAGCATCCACCTATTCTAGAACTGAAACCACTACCTACTCACCTCAAATATGCATATTTAGGAGATAATGATACACTGCCTGTAATTATTTCCTCTAAACTAAGTGAACAGCATGAGGTTGATTTAATTTTACTGCTTAAGCGCCATAGGAAGGCTATAGCTTGGACTATTGCTGATATTCGAGGCATTAGCCCTTCTTATTGTATGCACAAAATTATACTAGAGGAAGAGCACACACCTAGGGTAGATCACCAGCGTAGGTTAAACCCCTCTATGAAAGAGGTAGTGAAGAAGGAAATAATAAAATGGTTAGATGCAGGAGTAATTTTCCCCATAGCTAGTAGCCAGTGGGTGAGCCCCATCCAGTGTGTACCTAAGAAGGGGGGAATAACTGTGGTAGTCAATGAGAACGACGAACTGATTCCAACAAGGACTGTCACAGGGTGGAGAGTGTGTATGGATTACAGGAAGTTAAACAAAGAAACTAAAAAAGACCATTTCCCTATACCATTTATTGACCAGATGCTAGACAGAATAGCTGGTAGAGCCTACTATTGCTTTTTAGATGGGTACTCTGGCTACAATCAAATAACTATAGATCCTAAGGACCAAGAGAAGACCACCTTTACTTGCCCTTTTGGAACGTTTGCCTTCCGCAGAATGCCTTTTGGCTTATGCAATGCACCGGCAACTTTCCAGAGGTGCATGATGGCAATCTTCTCTGAGTTGGATGAGTCCATGATAGAAATATTCATGGATGACTTCTCAGTCTTTGGGGATTCATTTAAAACCTGTCTAGACAACCTAGGACAAGTCCTGGCTAGGTGTGAGGAGACCAACCTAGTCCTAAATTGGGAAAAATGCCATTTTATGGTAGATGAGGGGATTGTTTTAGGACATCGAGTGTCAAGGGCAGGTGTGGAAGTGGATAGGGCCAAAATAGAGATTATAGAGAAGTTAGTAGAACCCCAAAATGTCAAGGGCATTAGAAGCTTCTTAGGACATGCTGGTTTCTACAGAAGGTTCATCAAGGACTTTTCTAAGATAGCCAAGCCTCTGTGCGAGCTTCTAGAGCTAAATAAGCCTTTTATCTTCTCTGAGGAATGTGTAGTAGCTTGGAAGACCCTTAAAGAGGCACTAGTCACAGCGCCTATCATAGTTGGACCAAATTGGGATCTCCCATTTGAGATGCTATGTGATGCCAGTGACTATGCCGTCGGAGTCATGTTAGGACAGAGAATTGACAAGCTGACACATCCTGTATACTATGCCAGTAAAACCTTAAATGAGGCCCAATGTAATTATACAACTACAGAGAAAGAGATGCTTGCTGTAGTATTTGCTTGCGAAAAATTTAGAAATTATATTGTAGGCACTAGGACCATCGTATACACTGACCATTCTGCCTTGAAATATCTTATGAGGAAAGCTGACGCCAAGCCTAGGCTGATTAGGTGGGTGTTATTGCTGCAAGAATTTGATTTGGATATTCGAGACAAGAAAGGTTGCGAGAATGTGGTTGCAGATCACCTGTCTCGATTGCACCATAATTGCGAAAAAATTGCGGAGTCCGCAATTTCTGATGCTTTCATAGATGAGCATGTCTTTGCTTTGTCCCATCGCGATAACGATGAGGAACCATGGTTCGCTGATATTGCTAACTTTCGTGCATCACAGGTATTACCAGTGTTCAAGGGAGGACAAGAGAAGAAGAGGTTCCTCCATGAAGTAAGGAAATTTATCTGGGATGACCCCATACTTTACAGGACCTGTGCTGATGGGTTGTTGAGGAAATGTGTTTCAGCTGCTGAAGCGAAATCTGTGCTGCAGCACTGTCACTCATCTCCTTATGGGGGACATTTTGGTGGGCAGAGAACAGCTGCTAAGGTATTTCAGAGTGGCTACTATTGGCCAACGATCTTCAAGGACGCCCACGACTACGCCCACAACTGTGATGAGTGCCAAAGGACAGGTAACCTGAGTCGTAAGGATGAGATGCCCCTCACCTACATCTTAGAGTTGGAGCTCTTTGATGTGTGGGGCATTGATTTCATGGGACCATTCCCTCCATCGTCAGGTAACCTCTATATATTAGTAGCAGTAGACTACGTGTCCAAGTGGGTGGAAGCCAAAGCATGTCCTAATAATGATGCTAAAACGGTCACTAGTTTCTTACATAGGCACATTTTCACTCGATTTGGGACTCCTCGTGCTATCATTAGTGATGAGGGGTCACATTTCATTAATAAGGCTATGGAGAAATTATTGGCTAAATATAACATTAGACATAGAGTAGCTACTCCCTATCACCCACATTCAAATGGTCAAGCTGAAATTTCCAATAGGGAAATAAAGAACATCCTAGAGAAGGTAGTCAAACCTAATAGAAAAGACTGGTCGTTCAAGCTTGAGGATGCACTTTGGGCTTACAGAACAGCATATAAGACACCCCTAGGTATGTCTCCCTATAGGCTGGTATATGGCAAGGCTTGTCATTTGCCACTAGAGTTAGAAAACAAAGCATTTTGGGCTATGAAAGAATTGAATTTTTGTGTGAAGGATGCGGGGACATTGAGATCGTTACAGCTGCATGAACTTGATGAGCTTAGGCATATGGCCTATGAGAATGCCAAAATGTATAAAGAAAAGACCAAAATATGGCATGACAGTAGGCTTAGGCTCAAGGACTTTAGGAAAGGCCAACTTGTACTATTATTTAACTCACGCTTAAAGTTATTTCCAGGCAAACTAAAGTCTAGATGGTCGGGTCCATTTGTTATTACTAATGTCTTTGTTCATGGTGCAATAGAGATAAAAAACTTGCAGCAAGGCCAGCCATTTATGGTCAATGGTGCCAGATTGAAGCACTACTATGAGGAAGGGGATGTGAAGACTCTCTCGGCCTTCCTCTTGACTGAAGCATGACAAAAAGAACGAGAGAGAACGAGTGGTTACTGTGCTCGTTTAGCAAAGGCCAATGCCTTAGTTTATTTTTTCTGTTTTTTCGATTATCGTTTGTAGGTTTTGTGGTGTGATTTTAATTGCGTATTTCATGTTTGTTTTATTTGTTTTTGTAGGGAATCGATAGATGGAATCAAGGAGATCAAATCCAGCTTTAAAATTCAAGAATTGGTTGAGCCAAATAAAAGATACGGAGGATCAAAGTTTGAGATTTTTATGAAAAAATATCCCTGGAATTGCGCTGGAATTGCTGGATCCGCAAAAAACAAAAACTTGTTGCGTGCTCAATGTGTAAAGATAATTATGCAAAAGAGTAGAGAGAGCACTTAGAACATGCAAGCATACATGGTCTCACAGCAAGTAGTAAGTATATTTAATTCGTTTTTTCCACAGAGACTCATTTTTAGTTATTCACGAAGTGTGATTGTTAAGAAAGATGGGATGAATTTGGTGGGGTAAAATTGGTTTTTAATTACCTAACTTTTGTTGAATGCGTAAAGGGATGTAACATAAACAAATGCAAGTTGAAACTAGACTTAAAAGGCAAGAGATGGAATTAATAAACGAGGAAGAAAACAGCTAAACAGAATGGAAAATGGCAGAATTGCGAGGACCGCAATGTTTCCGCAATTAAATAGCAGCGAAAGTGTATAAATGGGCGAATTCAGGGCTACTAATGACTCTCCTATAGGCATTCAAATACGATTCTCAAGCAGTAGGTCAACTCTCTATACATCAAACTCACTCTAACTCATGTATCGTCCGATTCCATGCATGAAATACTTTAGTTTACTCGACTTCAAAGTAAGGTCTTAAGCACTTTGTTTAAGCAGGAATGTTTAGTTTGTACTAGGGAAACGCCTATTCCTAGGCCGTTTCCTGATTACCATGAAAGGCTAGCATGATTATATGACTCTGAACTCTTACTCCTTCCAGAGGTTAGGAGTTCTTTGGACAAAATGGATGGCCAATCGAAATTGCCCGTGGGATGAAGCTTACATACAATCAATGTTCGAGTGTTAAACTGCCTACTTGATTCACGATTTTTAACCTATAGTTCTGTCATTAGCATGCCCCTAGGTGATTTAGCTACTCATGGATATAAGGTAAACAGAAATAGCAGATAAAAGAGACATGCTTAGAAAGGAAATATAATTAAAACAATAGACAAAGGTCGTAGCAGAAGATGGAAATAGAGAAAGGCAGAAACGTACTTTGATTACTTTCAATGTTTAATCGAACAATGCGAAACTTAAAGGAAATGATTCAAAGGCAGACAACAACGAAATGCAGTAAATAAAACTCTAAACTAAGAACAGCAATTGAACAAAGCTGGAAATAAGAAGAAAAGACAGAAAAACAGTAGAAGGTTGCTGGAAAACTTCGTGACAGTCGCCTCGAATGAAGGGGATGAAAGCTCAGCCTTGCTTGGATGAATCCAATCGAGAGAGAAGAGGAATCTTCTCTCCTTCCTATCAGATTATCGACTCCAACAGCTGAGGCTCTCACTCCAACAGACGGCAAGGGAAAACAGGGAGAAATGGTGGACTGCGAGAAGACTTCTGCGCTTCGGAATGATGATCAAACCTCCGACTTTGACCCCTTTTTATAGTAGTTTGCAGGTGCTGCTGGGCCAAGGAGAACCATCAATCTTCAACGTCATATATCAGAAATGGATGGAGGAGAAAGAACGAGTCCCTGAAATAACGGAATTTAACAGAAAAAGATCAGTCAAGTTACGGTTTTCACTTGAATAATTGCGAGGACCGCAATTATTTCGCAATTCATTCGCAATGCGTATTTTTCATTCTTTTCCTTCGGTTTTCAACCCTTTTTCTACCTATTGTGCACAAGTCCTAAATTAGCTACCTTCTTCTAATTCTCACATTAAAGTATAGGTTTAGGCTAAATGCTATCAAAAACACCTAAAAGTGTACAACTTCTTAGGCTAAATGGGTCCTACATAAGTCACTTTCAGAGACTTAACACACCCCCAAACTTGAGGTTTTGCTTGTCCTCAAGCAAACTAAGGACTTACTTAGGCTGTTTTTATCTTCTTTAACTACTTACTGACTCCCTTACATTCTGATCTATAGCAGTGCTGTCCTGTGACATGCTTCTAAGTCTACACTAACCTCTTGTCAAGCTTCTTCTGCCTTTGCCTGCCTAACACTCTTTCTGTTCTCATTAACTCCCTACAACTGGTCTATTTGCTTTTGTCATGTCATGCCACTATCCCTAAAGTTTCAAATTCTGCCTAGCTTTATCTCAGACTCAGTACATGCTTCTAGTTTCTTTTTTTATGAGCTACCTAGGATTCCTTAGAGTCATGCCAGTCTTAGTACAAAACCAGTGACAGTAGTACTTTCATAAGACCAACTAAACCCTGGCATCACTTCATTGGATATACATTCATCTCCCTTAGACAAACCTAAAAGCTACAACCTTGTGCTCAGCTCATTAAGGATCAGAGTTCTTTTCAAATAGGACATCTAAGCCACAAGGTCATAACTCCTAAGCACACATTCTTCTTCCCTATTTCTCCTTTTTTTCCTTTTCTTACTTAGGTGGAGCCTTCCCTTGGTTTGCCTTTTGATGCAATGCCACTTGTGGTTTACACACTTGGCACTGATTACTCAGCAGCTTGAGAAAGACTCCCCTCTTTATTCTATTTTTTACTTTTTCTATTTATCACTTTTTTTTTTTTTTTTTTTTTTTTTAAAGGAGAAGAAGAATGCTTATGTCCTAAGGAAGAGAGGAATGTTCCTAGGCCTAGGGTGGCCTCCCCCAAACTAAAACTACTCATTGTCCCCAATGAGTGCTTGAGGTGGCACACCCCCAAACTAGTCTAGAAGCATCTAGTCTAAGGTAAAACAAAGAGAATTTAAAAGTCCTAGGCATAGACAGAACATTTGAAAGAAAATATCACAGCAGCAGAATTTTGAAAAAAACAGACAGTTAAGGGCTTAAAGCTGTGCATGCTGAGCTATTGAGAGGTTAATTTAAACTATCAAAAGACGTCTTATGACACTCATCCAGCATGCTTTTAGATCAGCTATATACAGTAGTCATGCTAGCAGCAAAAGATGGTATTTAAACAGATCATAGCTTAACTAAACAGACAGTCCAAAACACGCAAATAGTAAGAAAAATTGCGGCCACCGCAATTTTTTCGCAATCAAATCTGGGCAGAAAATAACAATGCATCAGGCCCCTAAACATGCTTTGTCCCGTTGCTTTAAGCTCATCAAAATTAAAACTAACCTAACCAACCTAGGCAGCTAACATCAGACTAAACAAAACAAAAGAAAAAACACAGAAACTAAACATCTAAACAGATCAAAAATTGAACACAAACAGCATAATGCACATTATCTAATCAGAAAGCAGAAAAATTGTTTTTGTTTTCTAAGGGAACAGCAATACTCCCTTTAGTGCACTTCAAACCAGCACTCAAGTCTCATCATCTTCATCAGGTTGCCTTGGTCGTGGTGGCACCCATGGAGTCAGGAGATTGGTAGGGAAGTCCGGGAAGACGCATCCAATTTGGTCTGCGAGTTCCTTGTCCCTTGCCTGCGCATACTTGGCCCATTGAGCCATCCTTCGTTGCATATCCATGAGGCACGCCATGGATCGTGACTGATGTTTAGTTTTTGCAAAATTGGTGGTTCGTGACTGGTTTAGCTGCAGCGGCCTCATGGATCGTGACTGGTTTAGTTTTTGGCGCCGTTGCCACCACGACCAAGGCAACCTGATGAAGATGATGAGACTTGAGTGCTGGTTTGAAGTGCACTAAAGGGAGTATTGCTGTTCCCTTAGAAAACAAAAACAATTTTTCTGCTTTCTGATTAGATAATGTGCATTATGCTGTTTGTGTTCAATTTTTGATCTGTTTAGATGTTTAGTTTCTGTGTTTTTTCTTTTGTTTTGTTTAGTCTGATGTTAGCTGCCTAGGTAGGTTAGGTTAGTTTTAATTTTGATGAGCTTAAAGCAACGGGACAAAGCATGTTTAGGGGCCTGATGCATTGTTATTTTCTGCCCAGATTTGATTGCGAAAAAATTGCGGTGGCCGCAATTTTTCTTACTATTTGCGTGTTTTGGACTGTCTGTTTAGTTAAGCTATGATCTGTTTAAATACCATCTTTTGCTGCTAGCATGACTACTGTATATAGCTGATCTAAAAGCATGCTGGATGAGTGTCATAAGACGTCTTTTGATAGTTTAAATTAACCTCTCAATAGCTCAGCATGCACAGCTTTAAGCCCTTAACTGTCTGTTTTTTTCAAAATTCTGATGCTGTGATATTTTCTTTCAAATGTTCTGTCTATGCCTAGGACTTTTAAATTCTCTTTGTTTTACCTTAGACTAGATGCTTCTAGACTAGTTTGGGGGTGTGCCACCTCAAGCACTCATTGGGGACAATGAGTAGTTTTAGTTTGGGGGAGGCCACCCTAGGCCTAGGAACATTCCTCTCTTCCTTAGGACATAAGCATTCTTCTTCTCTTTTAAAAAAAAAAAAAAGTGATAAATAGAAAAAGTAAAAAATAGAATAAAGAGGGGAGTCTTTCTCAAGCTGCTGAGTAATCAGTGCCAAGTGTGTAAACCACAAGTGGCATTGCATCAAAAGGCAAACCAAGGGAAGGCTCCACCTAAGTAAGAAAAGGAAAAAAAGGAGAAATAGGGAAGAAGAATGTGTGCTTAGGAGTTATGACCTTGTGGCTTAGATGTCCTATTTGAAAAGAACTCTGATCCTTAATGAGCTGAGCACAAGGTTGTAGCTTTTAGGTTTGTCTAAGGGAGATGAATGTATATCCAATGAAGTGATGCCAGGGTTTAGTTGGTCTTATGAAAGTACTACTGTCACTGGTTTTGTACTAAGACTGGCATGACTCTAAGGAATCCTAGGTAGCTCATAAAAAAAGAAACTAGAAGCATGTACTGAGTCTGAGATAAAGCTAGGCAGAATTTGAAACTTTAGGGATAGTGGCATGACATGACAAAAGCAAATAGACCAGTTGTAGGGAGTTAATGAGAACAGAAAGAGTGTTAGGCAGGCAAAGGCAGAAGAAGCTTGACAAGAGGTTAGTGTAGACTTAGAAGCATGTCACAGGACAGCACTGCTATAGATCAGAATGTAAGGGAGTCAGTAAGTAGTTAAAGAAGATAAAAACAGCCTAAGTAAGTCCTTAGTTTGCTTGAGGACAAGCAAAACCTCAAGTTTGGGGGTGTGTTAAGTCTCTGAAAGTGACTTATGTAGGACCCATTTAGCCTAAGAAGTTGTACACTTTTAGGTGTTTTTGATAGCATTTAGCCTAAACCTATACTTTAATGTGAGAATTAGAAGAAGGTAGCTAATTTAGGACTTGTGCACAATAGGTAGAAAAAGGGTTGAAAACCGAAGGAAAAGAATGAAAAATACGCATTGCGAATGAAATGCGAAATAATTGCGGTCCTCGCAATTATTCAAGTGAAAACCGTAACTTGACTGATCTTTTTCTGTTAAATTCCGTTATTTCAGGGACTCGTTCTTTCTCCTCCATCCATTTCTGATATATGACGTTGAAGATTGATGGTTCTCCTTGGCCCAGCAGCACCTGCAAACTACTATAAAAAGGGGTCAAAGTCGGAGGTTTGATCATCATTCCGAAGCGCAGAAGTCTTCTCGCAGTCCACCATTTCTCCCTGTTTTCCCTTGCCGTCTGTTGGAGTGAGAGCCTCAGCTGTTGGAGTCGATAATCTGATAGGAAGGAGAGAAGATTCCTCTTCTCTCTCGATTGGATTCATCCAAGCAAGGCTGAGCTTTCATCCCCTTCATTCGAGGCGACTGCCACGAAGTTTTCCAGCAACCTTCTACTGTTTTTCTGTCTTTTCTTCTTATTTCCAGCTTTGTTCAATTGCTGTTCTTAGTTTAGAGTTTAATCTACTGCATTTCGGTATTGTCTGCCTTTTAATCATTTCTTGTTGAGCTTCCCTTTGTCGTTAAACAATTTCGTTAATTGAAGTACATTTCTGCAATTCACAGTTTTCCCTTTCGTCTGCTACGACCTTTGTCTATTGTTTTAATTATATTTCCTTTCTAAACATGTCCCTTTTATCTGCTATTTCTGTTTACCTTATATCCATGAGTAGCTAAATCACCTAGGGGCATGCTAATGACAGAACTATAGGTTAAAAATCGTGAATCAAGTAGGCAGTTTAACACTCGAACATTGATTGTATGTAAGCTTCATCCCACGGGCAATTTCGATTGGCCATCCCTTTTGTCCAAAGAACTCCTAACCTCTGGAAGGAGTAAGAGTTCAGAGTCATATAATCATGCTAGCCTTTCATGGTAATCAGGAAACGGCCTAGGAATAGGCGTTTCCCTAGTACAAACTAAACATTCCTGCTTAAACAAAGTGCTTAAGACCTTACTTTGAAGTCGAGTAAACTAAAGTATTTCATGCATGGAATCGGACGATACATGAGTTAGAGTGAGTTTGATGTATAGAGAGTTGACCTACTGCTTGAGAATCGTATTTGAATGCCTATAGGAGAGTCATTAGTAGCCCTGAATTCGCCCATTTATACACTTTCGCTGCTATTTAATTGCGGAAACATTGCGGTCCTCGCAATTCTGCCATTTTCCATTCTGTTTAGCTGTTTTCTTCCTCGTTTATTAATTCCATCTCTTGCCTTTTAAGTCTAGTTTCAACTTGCATTTGTTTATGTTACATCCCTTTACGCATTCAACAAAAGTTAGGTAATTAAAAACCAATTTTACCCCACCAAATTCATCCCATCTTTCTTAACAATCACACTTCGTGAATAACTAAAAATGAGTCTCTGTGGAAAAAACGAATTAAATATACTTACTACTTGCTGTGAGACCATGTATGCTTGCATGTTCTGAGTGCTCTCTCTACTCTTTTGCATAATTATCTTTACACATTGAGCACGCAACAAGTTTTTGCCCGAGCAGACCGATCCGCAGCCAAGAAGAAGGCTGATGACGCAGCTGAAGCAGCTGCAAGGGAAGCGCTTCTGACCCTTGCAGACGATGGTGCCGTTCGCACAGGACCTCTCCCCAAGCTTCCTATCCGTAGGAGGAAGTGGAGGGTGGTCACTGAGATCCATGCTGGACCATCTGAGCCAGTAGGCACGCCCAAGAAACGCCGGTGGAGTGTCAAGACGGCCGCCGAACCAAGCGTAGCGACGACTCCCTCTGTGGCGAGTCAAGATTCTGATCGTGGGTCTCACGATTCAGCCAAGAAGAGTTCGACGCCACCTGCTTCACCAGCGCGCACACCGTCACCGTCTGCATCACCTGTGCACAGCCCTGCACCTTCTGAACCTGTGCACAGCCCTGCGCCGTCTGAACCAGTGCCAAGCGCAGAGTCGTCACCACCTGCACAGAGCCCCGAGTTGTCTCCAGCACCTCAGAGTTCTGATCCGACGCCTGCAGCAGCGAAGAGTCCTGAATTATCATCTTCGCCACTGAATTCTGCACGGACACCTTCAGCAGAGCATGATTCCCCACGGCCTGATCCGGAATTCCCTTATGGGGATTATCAAGAGTCCACGCAAGGTAGTGGAGATGCTGGGGAAGAGGAAGTCTTCTCTCCTATGAGGGAAGATAGCCTTGATGAGCCTGCACAGCAGGCCGACTCTATGGAAGAAACGTTGGGGGCGTGCCTCCAACAAATCAACATTAAAGCCAAGCTGAAGAAGAAGAAAAAGGCCAAGATTGCCAAGGCCAAGAAGTTGAAAAAAAGGAAGGCCAAGAAGGTGCCGTCCACTGACAAAGACAGCACTGAGCCTTCGCTCAAACGCCTCAAGGTGGAGGCTGCCGAATCATCCAAGCCAGCAGATAAGGGCAAGGCTAAGCTCTACCCAGAAGACGAACCTCAGTCAGTGAGGTATGTCTCGTCTGATGCTGAATCTAGGGGTGCTGAGCTGAGAAAGAGGGACCTGTTGCACGAGAAAGGTTTCCTCGACCGCCTAGCTGACCTGCCGCAGTTCTTGCGCGCAGGAGTGCTCAACCATGGCTGGGAAGAATTCTGTCGACCGCCTAATCCAGCATACACGAGCATGGTGTATGACTTTTACGCCAATGTGCTCAGCCCTGAGGATGGCCTATCTGTGGTCAGAGGGGTGGAAGTAGATTTCTCAGCCAAGGCCATCAATGAAGCCTTTGGTCTCAAGGGCCAAGCTCACACAGATTATGCGCGGATAGTTGATGAGCCGACTGAGGCTGTGCTGGAAGAGGCCATTCGAACAATTGGCCAGCCTGAAGCAGCGTGGACTGTCTCACGCAATGGGAGGCACACCTTGATGAGTGCCAATCTGACAGCGAAGGCGGCTGTTTGGTTTGCCTTTGTGCGAAGGAAGTTGTCCCCTGTGACCCACGAGACGACAATCAACCAGAGTCGATCACTACTGGTTTATGCCATCATGCGCGGTCTCACGGTCAATGTGGGGGAAATTATGTCAGCAGCTATTGCTGAATGTGCCCGCAAAGGTAAGGGACCCTTATTTTTCCCCAACACTATAACAAAGTTGTGTTTGCTTGCAGGAGTCCCCACCGAACGCTTAGAGCAGCAGATGCCGTACACAGGCCATTTGGAGCTGCCTGCCAGCTTGAGGCTGAAGAGAAAGGGGAACATGGAGTTTGAGTTGGATCGGTTGGCTGCTGATCAGTCACGATCCATGGCGTGCCTCATGGATATGCAACGAAGGATGGCTCAATGGGCCAAGTATGCGCAGGCAAGGGACAAGGAACTCGCAGACCAAATTGGATGCGTCTTCCCGGACTTCCCTACCAATCTCCTGACTCCATGGGTGCCACCACGACCAAGGCAACCTGATGAAGATGATGAGACTTGAGTGCTGGTTTGAAGTGCACTAAAGGGAGTATTGCTGTTCCCTTAGAAAACAAAAACAATTTTTCTGCTTTCTGATTAGATAATGTGCATTATGCTGTTTGTGTTCAATTTTTGATCTGTTTAGATGTTTAGTTTCTGTGTTTTTTCTTTTGTTTTGTTTAGTCTGATGTTAGCTGCCTAGGTAGGTTAGGTTAGTTTTAATTTTGATGAGCTTAAAGCAACGGGACAAAGCATGTTTAGGGGCCTGATGCATTGTTATTTTCTGCCCAGATTTGATTGCGAAAAAATTGCGGTGGCCGCAATTTTTCTTACTATTTGCGTGTTTTGGACTGTCTGTTTAGTTAAGCTATGATCTGTTTAAATACCATCTTTTGCTGCTAGCATGACTACTGTATATAGCTGATCTAAAAGCATGCTGGATGAGTGTCATAAGACGTCTTTTGATAGTTTAAATTAACCTCTCAATAGCTCAGCATGCACAGCTTTAAGCCCTTAACTGTCTGTTTTTTTCAAAATTCTGCTGCTGTGATATTTTCTTTCAAATGTTCTGTCTATGCCTAGGACTTTTAAATTCTCTTTGTTTTACCTTAGACTAGATGCTTCTAGACTAGTTTGGGGGTGTGCCACCTCAAGCACTCATTGGGGACAATGAGTAGTTTTAGTTTGGGGGAGGCCACCCTAGGCCTAGGAACATTCCTCTCTTCCTTAGGACATAAGCATTCTTCTTCTCCTTTAAAAAAAAAAAAAAAAAAAAAAAAAGTGATAAATAGAAAAAGTAAAAAATAGAATAAAGAGGGGAGTCTTTCTCAAGCTGCTGAGTAATCAGTGCCAAGTGTGTAAACCACAAGTGGCATTGCATCAAAAGGCAAACCAAGGGAAGGCTCCACCTAAGTAAGAAAAGGAAAAAAAGGAGAAATAGGGAAGAAGAATGTGTGCTTAGGAGTTATGACCTTGTGGCTTAGATGTCCTATTTGAAAAGAACTCTGATCCTTAATGAGCTGAGCACAAGGTTGTAGCTTTTAGGTTTGTCTAAGGGAGATGAATGTATATCCAATGAAGTGATGCCAGGGTTTAGTTGGTCTTATGAAAGTACTACTGTCACTGGTTTTGTACTAAGACTGGCATGACTCTAAGGAATCCTAGGTAGCTCATAAAAAAAGAAACTAGAAGCATGTACTGAGTCTGAGATAAAGCTAGGCAGAATTTGAAACTTTAGGGATAGTGGCATGACATGACAAAAGCAAATAGACCAGTTGTAGGGAGTTAATGAGAACAGAAAGAGTGTTAGGCAGGCAAAGGCAGAAGAAGCTTGACAAGAGGTTAGTGTAGACTTAGAAGCATGTCACAGGACAGCACTGCTATAGATCAGAATGTAAGGGAGTCAGTAAGTAGTTAAAGAAGATAAAAACAGCCTAAGTAAGTCCTTAGTTTGCTTGAGGACAAGCAAAACCTCAAGTTTGGGGGTGTGTTAAGTCTCTGAAAGTGACTTATGTAGGACCCATTTAGCCTAAGAAGTTGTACACTTTTAGGTGTTTTTGATAGCATTTAGCCTAAACCTATACTTTAATGTGAGAATTAGAAGAAGGTAGCTAATTTAGGACTTGTGCACAATAGGTAGAAAAAGGGTTGAAAACCGAAGGAAAAGAATGAAAAATACGCATTGCGAATGAAATGCGAAATAATTGCGGTCCTCGCAATTATTCAAGTGAAAACCGTAACTTGACTGATCTTTTTCTGTTAAATTCCGTTATTTCAGGGACTCGTTCTTTCTCCTCCATCCATTTCTGATATATGACGTTGAAGATTGATGGTTCTCCTTGGCCCAGCAGCACCTGCAAACTACTATAAAAAGGGGTCAAAGTCGGAGGTTTGATCATCATTCCGAAGCGCAGAAGTCTTCTCGCAGTCCACCATTTCTCCCTGTTTTCCTTTGCCGTCTGTTGGAGTGAGAGCCTCAGCTGTTGGAGTCGATAATCTGATAGGAAGGAGAGAAGATTCCTCTTCTCTCTCGATTGGATTCATCCAAGCAAGGCTGAGCTTTCATCCCCTTCATTCGAGGCGACTGCCACGAAGTTTTCCAGCAACCTTCTACTGTTTTTCTGTCTTTTCTTCTTATTTCCAGCTTTGTTCAATTGCTGTTCTTAGTTTAGAGTTTAATCTACTGCATTTCGGTATTGTCTGCCTTTTAATCATGTCTTGTTGAGCTTCCCTTTGTCGTTAAACAATTCCGTTAATTGAAGTACATTTCTGCAATTCACAGTTTTCCCTTTCGTCTGCTACGACCTTTGTCTATTGTTTTAATTATATTTCCTTTCTAAACATGTCCCTTTTATCTGCTATTTTTGTTTACCTTATATCCATGAGTAGCTAAATCACCTAGGGGCATGCTAATGACAAAACTATAGGTTAAAAATCGTGAATCAAGTAGGCAGTTTAACACTCGAACATTGATTGTATGTAAGCTTCATCCCACGGGCAATTTCGATTGGCCATCCATTTTGTCCAAGGAACTCCTAACCTCTGGAAGGAGTAAGAGTTCAGAGTCATATAATCATGCTAGCCTTTCATGGTAATCAGGAAACGGCCTAGGAATAGGCGTTTCCCTAGTACAAACTAAACATTCCTGCTTAAACAAAGTGCTTAAGACCTTACTTTGAAGTCGAGTAAACTAAAGTATTTCATGCATGGAATCGGACGATACATGAGTTAGAGTGAGTTTGATGTATAGAGAGTTGACCTACTGCTTGAGAATCGTATTTGAATGCCTATAGGAGAGTCATTAGTAGCCCTGAATTCGCCCATTTATACACTTTCGCTGCTATTTAATTGCGGAAACATTGCGGTCCTCGCAATTCTGCCATTTTCCATTCTGTTTAGCTGTTTTCTTCCTCGTTTATTAATTCCATCTCTTGCCTTTTAAGTCTAGTTTCAACTTGCATTTGTTTATGTTACATCCCTTTACGCATTCAACAAAAGTTAGGTAATTAAAAACCAATTTTACCCCACCAAATTCATCCCATCTTTCTTAACAATCACACTTCGTGAATAACTAAAAATGAGTCTCTGTGGAAAAAACGAATTAAATATACTTACTACTTGCTGTGAGACCATGTATGCTTGCATGTTCTAAGTGCTCTCTCTACTCTTTTGCATAATTATCTTTACACATTGAGCACGCAACACATATGTGCCACCACCTCCATATCCTAGAAGGCTCAAGAAGAAGCAGGAACAGGAAGTGCATTTTAATAAATTTTTAGAAATTCTTAAGCAAGTGCACGTTAACATTCCGTTTGTAGAGGTTTTACAGTCCATGCCTTCTTATGTAAAGTTTTTGAAGGACATCATTACTAACAAAAAAACAATTGGTGAGTTTGAAACAGTCAATCTCACTGAGGAGTGCAGTGCCATCCTCCAGAATAAGCTACCCAAGAAGGAGAAGGATCCTGGTTCCTTCACCTTACCTGTTGAACTTGGAGGCAAGCACGTGGGGCGAGCTCTTTGTGACCTGGGAGCCAGCATAAACCTCATGCCCCTATCCCTATTCCGCCAGTTGGGAATAGGAGAAGCACGTCCAACCACTGTCACTTTACAACTAGCAGACAGATCCATCGCATACCCTGAAGGTAAGATTGAGGATATTCTAGTGAAAGTTGACAAATTTATCTTCCTTGCAGATTTCATTGTCCTGGACTATGAGGCAGACAAGGAGGTCCCCATCCTGCTAGGCAGACCATTTCTAGCCACAGGTAGGGCACTTATAGACGTCCAAAAAGGTGAGCTCACTATGAGGGTTCATGATGAAGAGGTGAAATTCAGTGTGTATAAAGCTTTAAGGTATCCCTCTGACCTTGAATCCTGTGCTAGTATGGACGTTGTAGACTCTTTAATGGAAGAACAATTAGAGCATGTACTATTAACCAAGCATGCTAATGAATATGTACAATTAGAAGTAGCTGACTTAAATGTATCTGAAATAATGGATATGCCTGTAGATACACCACAACCTGTATGTATGAATATAGACCTAACTGATAGATCATTAAATCCTTTAAAGCCATCCATTGAGCATCCACCTGTTTTAGAACTAAAACCACTACCCACTCACCTCAAGTATGCATATTTAGGGAGTAATGAAACTCTGCCTGTTATCATTTCTTCTAAACTAAGTGAAAAGCATGAGGTTGAACTGATTTTACTGCTTAAGCAACATAGGAAGGCTATTGCATGGACTATTGATGATATTAGAGGCATTAGCCCTTCTTACTGTATGCATAAGATTATATTAGAGGAAGAGCACACACCTAGAGTAGACCACCGACGTAGGTTGAATCCCTCTATGAAGGAGGTAGTAAAGAAAGAAATCATAAAATGGTTAGATGCAGGTGTAATCTTCCCCATAGCTAGTAGCCAGTGGGTAAGCCCCATCCAATGTGTACCTAAAAAGGGGGGGATAACTGTGGTAGTCAATGAGAACGACGAACTGATTCCAACAAGGGCTGTCACAGGGTGGAGAGTGTGTATGGATTACAGGAAATTAAATAAAGAAACAAAAAAAGACCATTTCCCCTTACCATTCATTGACCAGATGTTAGACAGAATAGCTGGTAGAGCCTATTATTGTTTCTTAGACGGTTATTCAGGCTATAACCAGATTACTATAGACCCTAAGGACCAAGAGAAGACCACCTTCACTTGCCCTTTTGGAACCTTTGCCTTTCGCAGAATGCTTTTTGGCTTATGCAATGCACCGGCAACTTTCCAAAGGTGCATGATGGCAATCTTCTCTGAGTTGGATGAGTCCATGATAGAAATATTCATGGATGACTTCTCAGTCTTTGGGGATTCATTCACCAACTGTCTAGAAAATTTAGGACAAGTCCTGGCTAGGTGTGAGGAGACCAACCTAGTTCTAAATTGGGAAAAATGCCACTTCATGGTGGATGAAGGGATTGTCTTAGGTCATCGAGTGTCAAGGGCAGGTGTAGAGGTTGATAGGGCCAAAATTGAGATCATAGAGAAGTTGGTAGAGCCACAAAATGTCAAAGCCATTAGAAGCTTCTTAGGGCATGCTGGCTTCTACAGAAGGTTCATTAAGGACTTTTCTAAGATAGCCAAGCCTTTGTGTGAGCTTCTAGAGCTTAATAGGCCATTCATCTTCTCTAGAGAATGTAGAGTAGCTTGGAAAACCCTTAAGACAGCACTAGTCACAGCCCCTATCATAGTAGGACCCAATTGGGATCTCCCCTTTGAGATGTTGTGTGATGCCAGTGACTATGCTGTGGGGGTGATGTTAGGACAGAAGATTGACAAGCTAACACACCCTGTATATTATGCTAGTAAAACCCTTAACGAGGCACAATGTAATTACACGACTACTGAGAAGGAGATGCTAGCAGTAGTATTTGCTTGTGAGAAGTTTAGGAATTACATTGTAGGCACCAGAACTGTAGTGTTTACAGATCACTCTGCACTCAAGTACCTTATGAGGAAGGCTGATGCTAAGCCTAGGTTGATAAGGTGGGTACTGTTGTTGCAAGAGTTTGATCTGGACATTAGAGACAAGAAAGGGTGCGAGAATGTGGTTGCGGATCATCTTTCCCGATTGCACCATAATTGCGAAAAAATTGCGGAGTCCGCAATTTCTGATGCTTTCATTGATGAACATGTCTTTGTTTTGGCTCATCGTGATAACGATGAGGAACCTTGGTTTGCTGACATTGCTAACTTCCTTGCATCACAGGTACTGCCTATTTTCAAGGGAGGACAAGAGAAGAAGAGGTTCCTTCACGAAGCAAAGAAATTCATATGGGACGATCCCACTTTATACAGAACATGTGCTGACGGGTTGCTAAGGAAGTGTGTTTCAGCTGCTGAGGCGAAATCTGTGCTGCAGCACTGTCACACAGCTCCTTATGGTGGACACTTTGGTGGTCAAAGAACAGCTGCAAAGGTATTTCAGAGTGGCTACTATTGGCCAACGATCTTCAAGGATGCACACAACTATGCCCACAGCTGTGATGAATGCCAAAGGACAGGTAATCTCAGTCGCAAGGATGAAATGCCTCTCACTTACATCTTAGAGTTAGAACTCTTTGATGTGTGGGGCATTGATTTCATGGGACCATTTCCACCATCATCAGGTAACCTCTACATCCTTGTAGCAGTAGACTATGTGTCTAAGTGGGTAGAAGCCATAGCTTGTCCTAGTAATGATGCCAAAACAGTCATTAAATTCTTACATAGGCACATTTTCACTAGATTTGGGACTCCTCGTGCTATCATTAGTGATGAGGGGACACATTTTATTAACAAAGCTATGGAGAGAGTGTTGGCTAAATATAACATTAGACATAGAGTAGCCACTCCCTACCACCCACACTCAAATGGACAAGCTGAAATTTCCAATAGGGAGATAAAAAACATCCTAGAAAAGGTGGTCAAACCTAATAGGAAAGACTGGTCATTTAAGCTTGAGGATGCACTTTGGGCTTATAGAACAGCATATAAGACACCCCTAGGCATGTCTCCCTATAGGTTGGTGTATGGCAAGGCGTGTCATCTTCCATTTGAGTTAGAGATTAAGGCATTTTGGGCATTGAAAGAGTTGAATTATTGTGTGACTGATGCAGGGACACTACGGTCATTACAATTGCATGAGCTTGATGAGCTTAGACACATGTCTTATGAGAATGCCAAAATGTATAAAGAAAAGACCAAAATATGGCATGATAGTAGACTTAGGATCAAAGACTTTAGGAAAGGCCAACTTGTCCTATTATTTAACTCACGACTAAAATTATTTCCAGGCAAACTAAAGTCTAGATGGTCGGGTCCATTTGTCATTACTAATGTGTTTGTTCATGGTGCAATAGAGATAAAGAACTTGCAGCAAGGACAGCCTTTTATGGTCAATGGTGCTAGATTGAAGCACTACTATGAGGAAGGAGATGTGAAGACTCTCTCGGCCTTCCTCTTGAATTAAGCATGAAATTAAAAACGAGAGAGAACGAGTGGTTACTGTGCTCGTTTAGTCAAGGCCAATGCCTTAGTTTATTTTTGCACTTTTTTTTTTTTTCGGTTATCGTTTGTGTGTTTTGTTGTGTGATTTTAATTAGGTAATTGATATTTATTTTATTTTCTTTTTCAGGGAATCGATAGATGGAATCAAGGAGATCAAATCCAGCTTTAAAAATCACGAAACGGTTGAGCCAAATAAAAGATACGGACGATCAAAGATTGACATTTAGATGAAAAAATATCCCTAAAATTGCGCTGGAATTGCAGGATCCGCAAAATATAGCCGTTGGGATTTATCCGTTGCCTTTATATCCGTTAGAAGGCGCTCGATCGATACGATTCTCCCATTCTCTGATTTCCAAGAAAACTGCGATTCTCTTCATCTTTGATTCTTCTCTCCAAACCTCCAAGATCCAACAATGGTGCTCACTAGGGCTGAAAGATCTGCTGCTAAGAAAAGAGCTGATGACGCTGAAGCGGCTGCGAGGGAAGCACTTCTTGCCCTCGCCAACGCTGATGCTGCACGTACCGAACGGCTGCCCAAGCTTCCAATCCGTAGGAAGAAGTGGAGGGTTGTCACAGAAATCCCTGCTGGACCTTCTGAACCAGCAGGCACACCCAAGAAACGCCGGTGGAGTGTCGAGATGGCCGCCGAACCAAGCACAGCAAAGGCTCCCTCTGTGGCGAGTCAAGAAACTGATCGTGCGTCCCACGAGTCAGCCAAGAAGGGTTCGTCGCCATCTGCATCACCAGCGCACAGCCCTTCGCCATCTGCATCACCAGCGCACAGCCCTGCATCATCTGAACCAGTGCACAGCCCAGAGATCGCTTCATCACCGCCTGCACCGAGCCCTGAGTTGTCTTCAGCACCTCAGAGTTCTGATCAGACACCTGCGGCTGCACAGAGCACTACGCCCTCTCCTACTCCCCCACGGCCTGATCCTGAATTCCCATATGGGGAGTACCAAGAGTCCACGCAAGGCAGTGGGGATGCTGAAGAAGAGGAGGTTTTCTCTCCTATGAGGGAAGATAGCCCTGACGGTCCTGCACAGCAGGCTGATTCCATGGAAGAGACGCTGGGGGCATGCCTGCAGCAGATCACCATTGAAGCACAGCTCAAGAAGAAGAAGAAGGCCAGGATTCTTAAGGCCAAGAGATCCAAGAAACTGAAGAAGAAGAAGGCTAAGAAGGCGCCTTCATCAGAGAAGGAGAGCACTGAGCCATCGCTCAAACGACTCAAGGTTGAGGCTGCCGAGTCAGCCAAGCCAGCAGACAAAGGGAAGGCTAAATTATACCCTGAAGATGAACCTCAATCTGTGAGGTATGTATCGTCTGACGCTGAGTCCAAGGGTGTTGAGCTGAGGAAGAGGGAGTTGCTGCACGAAAGAGGCTTCCTCGATAGACTTGCTGACCTGCCGCAATTCTTGCGCGCAGGAATCATAAATCACAGCTGGGAAGAATTGTGCAGGCCACCCAATCCGGCTTACACGAGTATGGTATACGACTTCTACGCCAACCTGCGAAACTCTGAGGAAGGGCTTTCTGTGGTGAGGGGAGTAGAGGTGGACTACTCAGCAAAAGCCATCAACGAAGCTTATGGCCTAAAGGGCCAAAGACACACTGACTACGCACGGATCGTTGATGAGTCGACTGAGGCAGTGCTGGAAGAGGCCATTCGCACCATTGGCCAGCCTGAAGCAGCGTGGACTGTATCACGCAATGGGAGGCACACCCTAATGAGTGCCAACCTGACAGCGAAGGCAGCTGTATGGTTTGCCTTTGTGAGAAGAAAGTTGTCCCCTGTGACCCATGAAACGACCATCAACCAGAGTAGATCACTGCTGGTCTATGCCATTATGCGAGGTCTCACGGTTAATGTGGGGGAAATCATGTCAGCTGCCATTGCTGAGTGTGCCAGAAAAGGTAAGGGTCCATTATTTTTCCCCAATACCATAACGAAATTATGTTTGCTTGCAGGAGTTCCCATCGAGCGCATGGAGCAGCAAATGGCGTACACAGGCCACTTGGAGCTGCCTGCTAGCTTGAGGCTGAAGAGGAAGGGGAATATGGAGTTTGAATTGGATAGGCTGGCTGCTGATCAGTCACGATCCATGGCATGCCTAATGGATATGCAACGAAGGATGGCTCAATGGGCCACTTATGCGCAGGCACGGGACAAGGAAGTTGCAGACCAGCTAGGGTGCATCTTCCCTGACTTCCCTACAAATCTCCTAACTCCATGGGTGCCCCCACGACCAAGACAACCTGATGAGGATGACGAGAATTGAGTGCTGGTTTGAATTGCACTAAAGGGAGTATTGCTGTTCCCTTAGAAAATAAAAAAAAAATCTGCTTCTGATAAATCATGTGAACTCTACTGTTTTTAGTCAATTTTTGATCTGTTTTAGATGCTTAGTTTTGTGTTTTTTTCTTCTGCTTAGTATAGTCTGATGTTAGCTGCCTAAGTAGGTTAGGTTAGTTTTATTTTTGTAGAGCTTAAAGCAACAGGACAAAGCATGTTTAGGGGCCTGATTCAATGTTATATCTGCCCGGACTTGATTGCGAAATAATTGCGGTACCCGCAATTTTTATGACTGATTGCATGTTTTGGACTGTCTGTTTAGTTAGGCTATGATCTGTTAAATTCTATCTTTTGCTGCTAGCATGACTACCTTATATAGCTTATCTAAAAGCATGTTGGATGAGTGTCATAGGACACCCTTTGATAGTTTAAATTAACCTCTCAAAAGCTCAGCATGCACAGCTTTAAGACCTTATCTGTCTGTTTTTTTTCAAAATTCTGCTGCTGTGATATTTTCTTTTAGAATGTTCTGTCTATGCCTAGGTCTTTTAAATTCTCTTTGTTTTACCTTAGACTAGATGCTTCTAGACAAGTTTGGGGTGTGCCACCTCAGACACTCATTGGGGACAATGAGTAGTTTAAGTTTGGGGGAGGCCACCCTAGGCCTAGGAACATTCCTCTCTTCCTTAGGACATAAGCATTCTTCTTCTCCTTTAAAAAAAAAAGAAAAAGAAAAAAGAAAAAAATAGAATAAAAAGGAGAGCTTCTCTCAAAGTTGCTGAGTAATCAGTGCCAAGTGTGTAACCCACAAGTGGCATTGCATCAAAAGGCAACCCAAGGAGAAGTTCCACCTAAGTAAGAAAGGAAAAAAGGGAGAAATAGGGAAGAAGAGTGTATGCTTAGGAGTTATAACCTTGTGGCTTAGATGTCCTATTTAAAAAGATCTCTGATCCTCAATGAGCTGAGCACAAGGTTGTAGCTTTTAGGTTTGTCTAGGGAGATGAATGTATATCCAATGAAGTGATGTCAGGGTTTAGTTGGTCATATGAAAGTACTACTGTCACTGGTTTTGTACTAAGACTGGCATGACCCTAAGGAATCCTAGGTAGCTCATAAGAAAAAACTAGAAGCATGTACTGAGTCTGAGATAAAGCTAGGCAGAATTTGAAACCTTAGGGATAGTGGCATGATATGACAAAAGCAAATAGATCAGTTGTAGGGAGTTAATGGAAACAGAAGGAGTATTAGGCAGGCGAAGTCAGAAGAAGCTTGATAAGAGGGTAGTTTTAAGCCTAGAAGTGTGTCACAGGACAGCAGTGCTATGGATAAGAATATAGGGGAGTCGGTAAGTAGTTAAAGAAGATAAAATAACAGCCTAAGTAAGTCCTTAGTTTGCTTGAGGACAAGCAAAACCTCAAGTTTGGGGGTGTGTTAAGTCTCTGAAAGTGACTTATTTAGGACCTATTTAGCTTAGGAAGATGCACATACTTAGGTGTTTTTTATTGCATTTAGCCTAAACCTATGCTTAAATATGAGAATTAGAAGAAGGTAGCTAATTTAGGACTTATGCACAATAGGAGAAAAAAGGGTTGAAAACCGAAGGAAAAGAATGAAAAATGAGCATTGCGAATGAATTGCGAAAATATTGCGGGAACCGCAATTATTCAAGTGAAAACCGTAAGTTGACTGATCTATTTCTGTTAATTTCCGTTATTTCAGGGATTCGTTCTTTCTCCTCCATCCATTCTGATATATGACGTTGAAGATTGATGGTTCTCCTTGGCCCAAACGCACCTGCAAACTACTATAAAAAGGGGCCAAAGTCGGAGGTTTGATCATCATCCGAAAGCGCAGAGTCTTCTCGCAGTCCATCTGTTCGTCTGTTTTTCCTTTGCCGTCTGTTGGTTTGCGAAGTCCAGCTGTTGGAGTCGATAATCTGATAGGAAGGAGAGGAGATTCTTCTTCTCTCCCGATTGGATTCATCCAAGCAAGGCTGCTCTTTTTGATCCTTCATTCGAGGCGACTGCATCGAGGCTTCAAGCAACTTTTACTGTTTTTCTTGCTGTTCATTTCCATTCTCCAGCTTTGTCTTATGCTTTTCCTTTTCCTAGTAGCTAGAATAGATTATTTCGTTGTGTTCTGTCTTTGTGGTAATCATTTTAAGCTTCATCTGTTCGTTCAAACAATCAAAGTAATCGAATCTCAATTCTGCATTTCACAGTCTCCATCTTCTGCTTCTACTGTTTTTCCCTTACTGTTTGTCTTCATTTCTCTTCTAAGCATGTCTGTTTTATCTGCCATTTCTGTTCTCTATATATCCATGAGTAGCTAAGTCACTTAGGGGCATGCTAATGACAGAACTATAGGCTAAAAAACGTGAACCAAGCATGTAGGATAGCACTCGAAGCATTGGTTGTATGTAAGCTTCATCCCACGGGCAATTTCGATTGGCCATCCATTTTGTCCAAAGAACTCCTAACCTCTGGAAGGAGTAAGAGTTCAGAGTCATATTATCATGCTAGCCTTTCAAGGTAATCAGAAAACGGCTTAGGAATAAGCGTTTTCCTAGTACAAACTAAACACTCCTATTTTAACAAGATGCTTAAGACCTTACTTTGAAGTCGAGTAAACTAAAGTATCTAATGCATGGAATCGGACGATACATGAGATAGAGTGAGTTTGATGCATAGAGAGTTGATCCACTGCTTGAGAATCGTATTAAAATGCCTATAGGATAGTCGTTAGTAGCCCTTAATTCGCCATTTTACCCACTTTTTCTGTTTTGACAATTGCGGAAACATTGCGGTGGCCGCAATTCTGCTAAGTACCATTCTGTTTAGCTGTTTTCTTCTTCATTTATTAATTTCATCTCTTGTCTTTTGAGTCTAATTTCAACTTGCATTTGTTTATGTTATATCCCTTTATACATTCGGTAAGAAATAGGCAATTAAAAATCAACTTTACCCCTTCAAATCCACCCCTTCTTTCTTAACAAATACACTTCGTGAATAGCTAAAAATAAGTCTCTGTGGAAAAAACGAATGAAATATACTTACTACTTGTTGTGAGACCATGTATGCTTGCATGTTCTGAGTGCTCTCTCTACTTTCTTGCTTATTTATTTTAACACATTGAGCACGCAACAGAGGTCAAGGGGGAAGGTTAAACACAGACTCAGAAGCTTGGAAGCGTAGAACTCCCATCTCAACGCAGTTTCTTCTCCATTTCTTCTCCCGTTTGTTGGTGTGAAGGATTCAACTGTTGGAATCGATAATCTGAGAGGAAGAAGATAAGATCTTTCTTCTCTTCTGATTGGATTCATCCAAACAAAGCTCCCCTTCTCCCTTCATCCGAGGCGCTTGCGACGAGGGGCTTTACGCACACATTTATATGCTTTTTACTGCCTTTTTGCCGTCTGTTTTCTCTACTGCTTTCTGCTATTCACTTCTGTTGGCTATTGCCTTTCAATTCGTCTTCATTCCTTTAGTCTTTCTTGTGTTGTAATCGTTGCACATTAAGTTTCGAATCTCATGTAATCGAAGGATCGTTTACCCACGTTGCAGTCTCTTTATCGCTTCCCGTTACTGTCTTTACTTTCATTTTACTGTTAATGATGTTTAATCTATCTAAACTTTCCATTCCATCATCATCCATGAGTAACTAAACCACATAAGGGTCTGCTAATGATGAATCTATAGGTAGAAGTACGTAAAATCAGCATGTAGGATAGCTTCAAGTGTATTGAATGTATGTGTGCTTCATCCCACGGGCAATTTCGATTGGCCATCCATTTTGTCCAAAGAACTCCTAACCTCTTGAAGGAGTAAGAGTTCAGATTCGTCCATTCATGTTAGCCTTTCATGGTAACCAGAAAACGACCTAGGAATAGGTGTTTTCCTAGCACAAATCATTAACTTGCTTTTATAAATAGATGCTTAAGCCTTACTTGGACATGAGTAAACTAAAGGATCTAATGCATGAAATCGAGAGATACATGAGAATGAGTTAATTTGATGCATGGTAAGTTGATCTACTGCTGAAGAATCGTATGAAAAAACCTAAAGAGGAGTCGTTAGTAGCCCTTGTTTCCACACATCACCCTTAAAACGCTGTTAGTACACTTGCTAGAAAATTGTTGTCTGCGCAATTTTCTTAGTTTAATTTTTGCCTTAGCCATTTTTCTTAGCTTCTTGTTTTGCGATTTTATTGCTAGATAATTGCTTTCTCCGCAATTCTTTTTCTCCTACATTCAAGTTACCCTCTTTACTTGTCTTTGTTTATGCTTACATATCTCGCACGTTCTTCATTAGTTAGGCACATTAATCCCAATTTTACCCCCTTTAAACCATCCTTTCTAATTTAACATCTCACTTCGCTAGTAACTAAGAATAAATCTCTGTGGGAAATCGAATGAAAAAATACTTATTACTTGCTACAAGACCATGTATGCTTGCATGTTCTGAGTGCTCTAACATCACATTTTAATTTACACATTGAGCACGCAACACCCACAATGTGTCAAGCCCATTTAACTTTCCTTTCTATTTTTCATGCGCGTGCCAATTTCGATTGCTTCATTTTGACTCCACATAAAATTCCTAATAATCTCCCATATGGAGACAAAGTGACGATTTTGCCTCCCACTACAATGTAACTGGTCATCTTGGCAAACTCCAAGGCTCAACTCCCACTACAACTGTTATTTCTGATCTTCTTGGCAAACTCCAAGGTTCAACAAAAAACCTGTAAAACAATAAACTAATAAAGAGGCAACCATAAGAAAAATAATTGTAGTTCATCTGTGCTCGCCCTGAGGTATGGGCTTGCTACGTGGAACTGTCCCCCAGACGTAAAGGACAGTCACGTACTCCCACTTCAGCTAAGGGATAACAACTAACATCTTCTTCGATCTTGAACACTTGTTCCTGAAGAAGATATATTCTGCAAGTGACTTGACTCCTTCATTCAAGTCTGCTGTCAAGCTAGAGACTAAACATGTGACCATAGCAATTGCCTTGGCCTTATAATTTGATGCCCTTACTCGCCTAGGCGACTTCATCAATTCATTCGAATGTCTGACAATTGGGGATTGACGATAGCCATCATCTTTCTCTCTTGGACTTCCCAATTGTTTCTCAACTGGTGGATCTTGATCTAACTGATCGAAATTGGCTATAATTGCTGCTGGCTCAACTGTACCTCTACACCTGCCATCTGCAGCTTTAACTGGCATCCACTGCCTCTTTGATCTTTTGGCAACACTAAACTGACATCTATATAGTGTGGAATTTCTGTGGGCAACTGCCACTACCTGGGATCCTAACTTGAGTTTACACTGGCGATTGCCAAACTCACAACTATAACCCTCATCCTCCAACTTTCCAATAGAGATGAGATTCATCTTCATCCTAGGCACAAACCTAACATTCTGCAACACCAGAACATTTCCACATTCAGACTTCAAACTAGCATCCCCAATCCCACATGTATTGGAGACTCTACCATCACCCATTCTCACTAGACCATGATGTCCACTTGTGAATGATGTGAACAAATTTCTATCTGAAGTTATATGAATTGACGTTGCACTGTCTACGACCCATTCAGATGAGTGGTTACTACTCTCTCTGCTACTCTCAACACAGACATAGGCATCCTCAATTATGTTTACCTCATGATCCTCTTTTAGTTTCCTACACTCACTTTTATAGTGACCTTTCTTGTGGTAGTAAAAGCATTCTACCTCCTTATTCATATGACTCCATTTTTTCCTATTGCTATTCAATTTATTATCTTCATAATCAATTTTGTCTTTACCCTTAGTTAAAGCTAAAGTTGATCCTACAATAGATTCTTTACTACTACCCTTCTTACGAATTTCTTCTGCTATTGCTAAATCACAAACCCCTGAAAAATTTCAGAGTGTTATCTCAATCGAATTAGACACTGTTGTCTTCATCGTTTCCCAACTATCAGGTAAAGACATTAATAATTGAATAGCATACACTTCATCAGGAAAATCTATCTTAACAGATTTCAACTGATTAACTAAAGTGGTAACTTCATTAATATAGGAATTAACTGATGAATTTTCAATCATTTGCATGTTGAAAAATTTCTTAAGTAGATATGCTTTACTATTGGCATACTGTTTCTCATACCTGTTTGTAAGCGCTTCCATTAGCTTGATTGTAGTAGTCTCGTTGGCTACAAGACTAGCCACTTCCATCGATAGACACATCCTTATATTTGCAACTGCCTGTTCATCCATATCCAACCAATCTCCATCTGACATCTTTTTCGGTCTCTCCTTCAGTGCCTTGTGCACTTTCTTGCAGGTTAGGAAATCTTTGATTTGCTTCGTCCAATAACCAAAATTTTTCCCATCAAATTTTGTGACTCCCTCGAAACTTTTTGGATTTGTCGCTCCCATGATTCCTGAACCAAAAGTTTTGATACCACTTGTTGGGTGTAAAAATAGCAAGATATAAATAAATGCGGAATAAACTAGATTATATCTCAACCTCCCACTTCATAGGTTAGAACCCAAAAGATAATCGGTCACAAAATAGAATAATAAAAGATAAGGGAAAAAAGATAACAACACCGAGAGGATATACTGGTTCGCCCCGATCTCGGGACTACGTCCAGTCTTCTGCAACTGCAGGTCCTACTATAATGGAGATTACAATCGGTCCTTCAAGCTCACGCTACAAAAACTCACCCAAATAGCCCAACTAGAACTATTTTCTTCCAAGTACCACAACCCGGTAGCTTGGGATAAACAAAGAAGAGAAAATAAACTCTAGAGAAAAATACACACTGTATTTTTCAATAGCTTACTGCCCACTCCTAAGAACTGGACAAAAATAATTCCTTTTAGTTTTTGCTACTGCCGCAACATTCAACATTCAACCTAACTCAACTCAAATTTCATAAAAATCATATATATATATATATATATATATATATGTTTGTTTCTAATTAACCTAAGCCCACAATGTGTCAAGCCCATTTAACTTTCCTTTCTATTTTTCATGCGCGTGCCAATTTCGATTGCTTCATTTTGACTCCACATAAAATTCCTAACAATCTCCCATATGGAGACAAAGTGACGATCTTGCCTCCCACTACAATGTAACTGGTCATCTTGGCAAACTCCAAGGCTCAACTCCCACTACAACTGTTATTTCTAATCTTCTTGGCAAACTCCAAGGTTCAACAAAAAACCTGTAAAACTATAAACTAATAAACAGGCAACCATAAGAAAAATAATTGTAGCTCATCTGTGTTCGCCCTGAGGTATGGGCTTGCTACGTGGAACTGTCCCCCAGACGTAAAGGACAGTCACGTACTCCCACTTCAGCTAAGGGGTAACAACTAACATCTTCTTCGATCTTGAACACCTATTCCTGAAGAAGATATATTCTGCAAGTGACTTGACTCCTTCATTCAAGTCTGCTGCCAAGCTAGAGACTAAACATGTGACCATAGCAATTGCCTTGGCCTTATAATTTGATGCCCTTACTCGCCTAGGCGACTTCATCAATTCATTTGAATGTCTGACAATTGAGGATTGACGATAGCCATCATCTTTCTCTCTTGGACTTCCAATTGTTTCTAAACTGGTGGATCTTGATCTAACTGATCGAAATTGGCTATAATTGTTGTTGGCTCAACTGTACCTCTACACCTGCCATTTGCAGCTTTAACTGGCATCCACTGCCTCTTTGATCTTTTGGCAACACTAAACTGACATCTATATGGTGTGAAATTTCTGTGGGCAACTGCCACTACCTGAGATCCTACCTTGAGTTTACACTGGCGATTGCCAAACTCACAACTATAACCTTCATCCTCCAACTTTCCAATAGAGATGAGATTCATCTTCATCCTAGGCACAAACCTAACATTTTGCAACACCAGAACATTGCCACATTCAGACTTCAAACTAGCATCCCTGTTACGTCTCCAAAAGTGACCTTTTTAGGACTTGTTTTCCATAGAAAGATGTACACTCTTAGGTGTTTTTGATAGGATTTAGCTTGAACCTATGCTTAATTATGAGAATTAGAAGAAGGAAGCTAAATTAGGACTTGTATGCAAAAGGAAAGTAAGGGAATGAAAAACGAAGTTAAAAGAATGAAAAGTGTGCATTGCGGCGGCATTGCGGAAACATTGCTAAAACAGCAATGTTTCAAGAGAAATCCGTAAGTTAGCTGACCTTTTTTCTGTTATGTTTCGTTATTTCAGGGATTCGTTCTTTCTCCTCCATCCATTTTGAAGTACGACGTTGAGGATGGATGGTTCTCCTTGGCCCAAACGCACCTGCAGATTACTATAAAAGGGGGTCAAAGTAGAGGGTTTGATCATCATCCGAAAGCGTAGAAGTCTCTTCGCAGCGCAGTCTTTCCCATTCATTCTCTTCTCCGTCTGTTGGTTTGAGAGGTTCAGCTGTTGGAGTCGACAATCTGATAGGAAGGAGAGAAGATTCATCTTCTCTCCCGATTGGATTCATCCAAGCAAGGCTTACCTTTCCCTCCCTTCAGCCGAGGCGTTTGCGACGAGGCGTTCAAGCTCACTTTACTTGCTTTCTGTCTTTAGTTTTCATTTCCAGCACCGTTTGTTGTCATTTCTCTTCCATTAGTTAGTCCATTCCATTTCGTTACTTTCTGTCTTTATGTTAGTAACCTTGAGTCTTCATTTGTTTAGTTCAAACGCTTGATTAATCGAAAGCACAATTCATTATTTCACAGTTTCTTGTCTTTGTTGTTTACTGTTTTGCCTTGCTGTTTTAAGTTTATTCTTCTTCTAAGCATGCCTATTTTATCTAATATTTTTGTTCTCTCTATATCCATGAGTAACTAAGTCACATAGGGGCATGCTAATGACAATACTATAGGCTAAAAAACGTGAACCAAGCATGTAGGATAGCTCTCGAATGCATTGATTGTATGTAAGCTTCATCCCACGGGCAATTTCGATTGGCCATCCATTTTGTCCAAAGAACTCCTAACCTCTGGAAGGAGTAAGAGTTCAGAGTCATACACTCATGCTAGCCTCTCAAGGTAGCCAGAAAACGACTTAGGAATAGGCGTTTTCCTAGTACAAACCATAACTTTCTGCTTTAACAAGATGCTTAAGACCTTACTTGGACATGAGTAAACTAAAGAATCTAATGCATGAAATCGGAAGATACATGAGAATGAGTTAGTTTGATGCATAGTGAGTTGATCCAATGCTTGAGAATCGTGTGAAAATGCCTATAGAGGAGTCGTTAGTAGCCCTTGTTTCTTCATTCTACACACTTTCGCTGTTAGTAACATTGCGGTAGAATTGTTGTTCTCGCAATTCTGCTAAGTTAAAAATTCTGCTTGGCTACTTTTCTCTTCGTTTATTAATTTCTTCTCTTTACATTTGCGTTTATCATTGACTTGCACTTGTTCATGTTGCTATCCTTTATATATTCAGTAGTAAATAGGGATTTTAAAACCAAATCTACCCCTTCAAATCCACCCATTCTTGCTTAACAATACACTTCTCGAGTAGCTAATAATAAATCTCTGTGGGAAAACGAATGAAAAAATACTTACTACTTGCTACAAGATCATGTATGCTTGCATGTTCTGAGTTCTCTCTCTCTCTTATTGCTATTTATTTCACACATTGAGCACTGATAACTCCATTTTGGAGCTATTAAATACGTCCTAATTATAGCTAAAGGCCGCTTCCAATTGATTAAATGTATCTCTTTTGTAGGAGAAAAGCGGCAAAGAGCTCGTGCGTCCGTTGGGCGTGTTCGAGAGCTTAAAGCAGAGTTTTAGCGCCCCGGGAATGCATCGGGAAGAGGGGAGTTTGTTCCGTGAAGAAACGGGCCAAAACAGCCTTGAAGAGGCATCGCATCAGCCCCAAACCCGAGAGCCAGCGTCGAGCTACAGCGTCGAGACGCTGGCTCGACGCTGGAAAAACCCGAGAGCAAGCGTCGAGTGATAGCGTCGAGACGCTAGCTCGACGCTGCCCTGGCGTCGAGACCCTGCTTAGGCGTCGAGACGCTTCGGAGGAGGCGCGCGCTGGAAAATCATCGGGGCAGCGTCGCGACGCTGGCCTTGCGTCGCGACGCCAGCGCGCGCGCGCGCGGATCACTTAGGGCACAGCGTCGAGACGCTAGGCCTAGCGTCTCGACGCTACGACGAAGGCAGTAGCTAAAAGACGATTTTCCTGCACATTTTTGGGGGAACTTCTCCAAGCTTTTTCTCCTTCATCACTCAACGGAATCCGGCGATTCTTCTTCCCTTCTTCTCCGTTTTCTCTCTACTTTCCGTGGAGCTCCGCCATTGTTGGCATGCGAGTGAGCTCCACTCCCCATTTGTAATAGGTAGATGAACTCTTCCATGGTCGTTGGTGGAGCGGGATTGACGAACCGCGCCATGAGCGGCTAAGGTAAGGGTGACGGTTTGGGAATTTGTTTAGGGGAATTTTGTTAGACATTATTACTTTGATAATCTGAGTAGAATTCTGCATATTGGTTCTGTTTACATTGCATTTATTTACTTTGCTTAATCCAACGCGCATGCTAAATTATGTTGATTGACACTCGGATAGTTTCGCATGTTGTGTATGTTAAAGAGTAGCGATGCCGTGCCTCTCACTGCTCGACTAAGTAACACAGGTAAATAGAACTAAATCGAAGTATCGGGTCGGGTAGGATAAATGTTGGTTGCATACGGCGTTTGCGGGCAACCTACTAGCATTTAGAATTCACGCTCGAATGTTCGTCGCGGTTAGCTAGTAACTGTCTAAATTCATCTTAGGACCGATCATCTTAATGTGAGATTAGATAACGTGTGATTAGGACTGTGTGGCCTAATTAAAATCCATGAAGTCGGCTACTTTGGGGCTTCTCTGGTAGTCGTCCGCGTGCTTAGTAAACTGAATTCCATGTTACTAGAATTAAATGATAAGTTGTATTTGTCTAACAAATGACCCCGAGACTCCCCAAACCGTACACACGTCTTCTACATATTATTTCTATCTTCCGTTAGCTTTCGCATTATTTCCTATTTGCATGATAAAACCCCCCCGTTACCAATTAATTAACCAAATCCCCATTTCACTAGTAAATTCATTCTCCTATTCCTTGGATCGACCCTGTTACCACTGGCTGCAAAGCCTTGGCAATAGGCATTATAAATTTATTTTGGCAAGCCTCGACAGCTTGAGTTTATAGCGATAGTTTAAAAATATCGTTACCAAAATTGGCGCCGTTGCCGGGGAATAGGCAATTGATTGGATTTATGATTGAAGTTTGAATTTGATTTATTGATGGTTGACTGAAAATTTTTCCTGTTCGTATGTTGTATGTTTAGATTTTTGTTTGTGTATGACCCGTTCCTCTGAGGGTAGCTTGCAGTTTATCCCTGAGATTGACAGAGAGGAGCGGCGGTTACGAAGAGAAGCCCGGGAGGGGCAAGGACAGTTTGAAAGAGAAGAAGGCAATCCCTTCTTATTTGACGAGATGGCGCAAGGTGATGCGCCACGGACGCTTAAGCAACTGGCAGCGCCAGACCTGAACCTGCAGCCCTTGTGCATTAACTACCCCGTGGTAGCAGGTAACTTCGAGTTGAAATCTGGTTTAATTCACCAGTTACCTTATTTCCATGGAAACGCAGGTGAGGACGCGAACAAACATTTGATGGAGTTCCATTGCGTTTGCGCGGGGATGAAGCCCGCAGGGGTCACGGAAGAGCAGTTGAATATGAGGGCATTCCCCTTTACGCTGAAGGATAAGGCCAAGGATTGGCTGTATTACTTGCCTTCCGGATCCATCACCACGTGGCAGGACATGAAGCGGGTATTTTTGGAGAAATACTTTCCCGCATCCCTAGCCACCACACTGCGGAAAAGGATATATGGGATCACCCAAGATGTAGGTGAGTCCCTGCATGAGTATTGGGAACGCTTTGGGCGCCTGTGCGCGAGTTTCCCACACCACCAGATCGCCGATCAGCTGCTCATACAGTATTTTTATGAGGGGATGACACCCCACGACAGGCAGATGATCGATGCAGCGAGTGGAGGGGCTCTGATTGACAAGACCCCAGTTGAGGCCAAGCAACTCATTGCAAATATGGCTACCAACTCGCAGCAGTTTGGGATCAGGGGGCAAGGGCAAGTGCACAGCGTGGCTCAGAGCCATGAGATGTCTGAAATGAGGGCCCAGGTGGCCGAGATAGGTAGTATGCTGAAGAAAATTGTTGGAGGACAACGCGAAGAGGCGGAGGTCAATGCAATCGGGGGGTATGCTTCCAACCCAAGGAAGTACGACCCATATGCAAACACTTACAACCCCGGTTGGCGTGACCATCCAAATTTCAGCTATGGGAATAGGGAAGGACAGAATCGTTTCCAAGGCCAGTCCCAGGATAGGCCTAACTCTTCCACCCAAGCTCAAGCTTCGAGCTCCTCCAGTTCACTTGAAGAGATGGTCAGAACCATCGTGACTAGCACCAGCCAGTTCCAGAAAGAGGCTCGTGAAGAGCTAAATTCTCATAAGGCAGAGCTGCAGAATTTGAACAAGCAGCTGACACAAATGGCGGTGTCTATCAGTAAGATTGAGAGCAAGAGCTCAGGGAAGCTTCCTTCCCAAACTACAGTTAACTCATGTGAAAACGTGAGTGCCATTCAGCTACGCAGTGGGAAGTCACTTTCCACCAGAGCTGCGAAGGAAGCCACGGACAGCTTGAACAAGTCCGTCCCGACTGCTCCTGAGACTCAGAATGAGAAAAGAATTGAGAAGGTCAGTGTACCTGAGGATGTTGCCAAAGCACCATTCCCGAGTAGGCTTGCGAAGCCTACTTTGGAATCAGATGACGAGGAGGTCCTGCGAACCTTCCAGAAGGTGATGGTGAATATCCCGCTCTTAGAGGCAGTCAGTCAAGTGCCCAAATATGCAAAATTCCTAAGGAGCTGGTGCACTACGAAAAGAAAGTCCAGAGGGACTGAGAAAAAGAAAGATAACGTCTCTGCCATACTCCCAGGTACGTTGCCTGCAAAGTGCAACGACCCAGGTACTTTTACTATCCCGTGCACTATAGGTAGTAAAATTGTTCATAATGCCATGTTAGACCTAGGAGCCTCTGTTAATGTTATGTCTTATACATTATATCGTGAACTGAATTTGAATGAAATGCATGAATGTAATGTTTCTGTTCAGTTGGCTAATGGGTCGAGCATCTGTCCTAGGGGGAAGGTCGAGGATGTTTTAGTTAGAGTTGGGAATATGACGTTTCCCGCCGATTTCCTTGTTTTAGATATGAAAGAAAATTCATTGCATGCTTCGTCCTCCATGTTGTTAGGACGTCCCTTTCTTAAGACCGCTAGGGTCAAAATTGATGTGTATAAGGGCGTTGTTTCTCTGGAGTTTGATGATACTTTGCATGAGTTTTCTTTATTTGGAAAATCTGTGGGAAATGTATCTGTTGTTGACCATGTTGAGAATGGGAGTCTACCCTCGCGCTTGAGGGATGGTTCCCATGTCTCTGTGAAAATTTCTGATTTAAATTTGATGGATGATACTGCTGGATTTTGCACTAACATGTCTGATATTCACGTGCCCGAGGCACGAAGAGTGCAAAATGTTTTTCAGGTGGATGGTGGAAAAGGTGTGGCCAAGGACAAGTCTGGATCGTCCCCCGCACCTACAGACTATGGATGAGTCTGTCGAGAGAATACAGTCGAGCAACCGACTTTAAAAATTCTGCGCTTCTCGGAGGCACCCGAGTGTTGAACTGTTTTTATGTTTTAGTTTAGTTTTATTGCTTTTTAGATTAACTTAGTTTTAACTAGCTTGCTGTTTTTTTTTCTTTTTTAGGGAATCGAGGATGAGAAGACAATTTTGGGCTCTAAGGCGTTCGTGCGCCGCTTCCTCGCCCTCGCCAGCTTCACCAAGAGTCAGGGAAGTGTATTTCTCCTTCCCTTTTTCTTCATTGTATCTGACTGGTTGGCATTGAGGACAATGCCAAATTTTGAAGTTGGGGGTGGAGTAGTCCGATGGATGTGCATGTGTAGTTTGTTGAGAAGTGCTATAAAGATATTGAAGTGCTTGGGACTCTGTTTACTGTTTTCTGACTGTGATAGCCTAGGAAATGCATGTTGGAATTCTGAGCATGTTCATAATCGAGTTTTTGCATGAGTTTTGTGTTTATTAGGTTCATGTCAAAAATTTTAAAATTTTTGCTTTTGCTCTCTTGCACTCATCGCGCACTTAGCAGCTTCTCCCTAGATTTCGTAAGCTTGGTTTATCGCATGTTTAGCTAATTCTCGTTGTCACCCCGAAAGGCACCCTTAGGTAGCTTGTTGCATGAGAGTTAGTAGTTAGTTAATTGAGAAAGCATGTGCTTAGCCTAATGAAAAAAAAAATAGAAAAGCATGTTTGGTAGAAATTCCTCTCGAGGCGCTCCTCCTTCTTTATTAGCGCTTAAAAGAAGTGAGCGTCAGTCCTTAAAAACGTGAAGTTTTATGCATGAATTTGACGTGTTAGGCAACTCGAGAAGGAAAGAAAAAGAAAGAAAAAGTTGGTTCAAAGAACCCAAATAAAAGAGTACAAAGTACTTTTGAAAAGAAAGAAAAAGTATGAGAAAATAATTAGGTCTCTTAATTTACTTCTCTCTCTCGTGTAAGTCAAGTGTAGCTGTTCTTAAACGCTAGAAGTAGGGGGAAAGCGGGATGTGCGTTGCATGTTGGTTTTCCGGGTTTTCGTGAGTTTAGGAGAGGTTAGCTAGCACACACACACGTTAGGGGGCAAGAGTTAATTTTTGATATGTCCTAGTTAATGCATGAACAAAATGCTTCCATGATTATGATCGTGTTTAAATTTCAATATGCATGGAGGTTTGAGTTAGAATATATGTAAATGCGTCCTTAGAGTCAATGTCTTTGTAGTGCTTGCTCGAGGACTAGCAATGTTTAAGTTGGGGGTGTTTGATAACTCCATTTTGGAGCTATTAAATACGTCCTAATTATAGCTAAAGGCCGCTTCCAATTGATTAAATGTATCTCTTTTGTAGGAGAAAAGCGGCAAAGAGCTCGTGCGTCCGTTGGGCGTGTTCGAGAGCTTAAAGCAGAGTTTTAGCGCCCCGGGAATGCATCGGGAAGAGGGGAGTTTGTTTCGTGAAGAAACGGGCCAAAACAGCCTTGAAGAGGCATCGCATCAGCCCCAAACCCGAGAGCCAGCGTCGAGCTACAGCGTCGAGACGCTGGCTCGACGCTGGAAAAACCCGAGAGCAAGCGTCGAGTGATAGCGTCGAGACGCTAGCTCGACGCTGCCCTGGCGTCGAGACCCTGCTTAGGCGTCGAGACGCTTCGGAGGAGGCGCGCGCTGGAAAATCATCGGGGCAGCGTCGCGACGCTGGCCTTGCGTCGCGACGCCAGCGCGCGCGCGCGCGGATCACTTAGGGCACAGCGTCGAGACGCTAGGCCTAGCGTCGAGACGCTACGACGAAGGCAGTAGCTAAAAGACGATTTTCCTGCACATTTTTGGGGGAACTTCTCCAAGCTTTTTCTCCTTCATCACTCAACGGAATCCGGCGATTCTTCTTCCCTTCTTCTCCGTTTTCTCTCTACTTTCCGTGGAGCTCCGCCATTGTTGGCATGCGAGTGAGCTCCACTCCCCATTTGTAATAGGTAGATGAACTCTTCCATGGTCGTTGGTGGAGCGGGATTGACGAACCGCGCCATGAGCGGCTAAGGTAAGGGTGACGGTTTGGGATTTTGTTTAGGGGAATTTTGTTAGACATTATTACTTTGATAATCTGAGTAGAATTCTGCATATTGGTTCTGTTTACATTGCATTTATTTACTTTGCTTAATCCAACGCGCATGCTAAATTATGTTGATTGACACTCGGATAGTTTCGCATGTTGTGTATGTTAAAGAGTAGCGATGCCGTGCCTCTCACTGCTCGACTAAGTAACACAGGTAAATAGAACTAAATCGAAGTATCGGGTCGGGTAGGATAAATGTTGGTTGCATACGGCGTTTGCGGGCAACCTACTAGCATTTAGAATTCACGCTCGAATGTTCGTCGCGGTTAGCTAGTAACTGTCTAAATTCATCTTAGGACCGATCATCTTAATGTGAGATTAGATAACGTGTGATTAGGACTGTGTGGCCTAATTAAAATCCATGAAGTCGGCTACTTTGGGGCTTCTCTGGTAGTCGTCCGCGTGCTTAGTAAACTGAATTCCATGTTACTAGAATTAAATGATAAGTTGTATTTGTCTAACAAATGACCCCGAGACTCCCCAAACCGTACACACGTCTTCTACATATTATTTCTATCTTCCGTTAGCTTTCGCATTATTTCCTATTTGCATGATAAAACCCCCCCGTTACCAATTAATTAACCAAATCCCCATTTCACTAGTAAATTCATTCTCCTATTCCTTGGATCGACCCTGTTACCACTGGCTGCAAAGCCTTGGCAATAGGCATTATAAATTTATTTTGGCAAGCCTCGACAGCTTGAGTTTATAGCGATAGTTTAAAAATATCGTTACCAAGCACGTAACAAGTTTTTGGCGCCGCTGCCGGGTATTTAGTTTAGTGAAAACGAAGTTTGTTAAGTTAGAAAACCAACTCTTAATATCTATTGAAGCTGATCTATTTTCATTTCTTTTGCAGGTACTATTTGGGTTAGTTTATGAATGAGCCTTCAAGTAGTGATCTAGAGTTCAACCCTGAGCCTGAGAGATTACTTAGGGCCAGAAATAGAGCCAAGAAACGTCTCTTTAACCAACCCCCTTTACCTCAAATAATTGTTGAAACCGCAGAGTCTCCGCAATCCTCTCAAGAAGAAATGGATAGATTAGTTCCAAATCCGGTACCTATCACTCGCAATCCCATCGAAATAGCGAATGATAAGGATAGTGCCATTCTCTCATACTTAGTTCCCATGCCTGGGGAGCTAAACCCAAGCATCATCCGCCCTGAAATTACTGCCAACTCATTCGAGTTAAAGCCAGTAATGTTCCAAATGTTGTCCCCTGTGGGACAATTCTTTGGAGTGGAAAATGAGGACCCCCACAACCATCTTAGAAACTTCCTAGGAGTCAGTGATACATTCATCATCCCTGGAGTTTCCCAAGAAGCCTTGAGGCTCTACCTTTTCCCTTACTCTTTGAGGGACAAAGCCAAAACGTGGTTAAACTCATTACCCTCTGGATCAGTCCTCAATTGGACAGACTTGGCGGAGAAATTCCTAGTAAAATACTTTCCACCTGATAGGAATTCTACCTTTCGTGATGACATAATTAAGTTCAAACAAGCTGAGAATGAGTCTCTTCACGAAGCTTGGACATGGTTCAAGGACCTTCTTCTTAAATGTCCACACCATGGCATCCCATGGTGTATCCAAATAGAGGTCTTTTTCAAAGGATGCAACCCCAGCACCAGGCAAGTGCTAAACTCATCTGCTGGTGGTTCCATGCTTTTCAAGAGTTATAACGAAGCCTATGAGATCCTGGAGAAGATCTCAGCATCTCACTGTAGGTGGTCAGATGATCCAGTTGAGCCAACTAGAGCTCAAGACAAGGATGCTCTAAGTGCAATGAGCAGCCAAATAAACGCCCTGACCAACCTAGTCAAGCAAATGGCTCAAGCCAATCTCCAAACTAGTGTCAACACCGCCACAGCCATGTCAATGGGCACCCAACCAAGTCAAGGTGAGACACTTATCTGTGGATTATGTGGGGAAGGGCACCTATATGAATACTGTCCTGGGAATCCAGCCTCAGTCTGCTATGTTGGAAGCCAACAGTAGCCTAGGAACAACCCCTATTCCAACACTTACAATCCTGGTTGGAGGAACCACCCAAATCTTTCTTGGGGTGGCCAACAGAATGCTAACCAAGCTCCTAACCAGTCAAGACCGAGTGGAACACCTGGTTTCACTCTCCAACATAACCAATCCATGTATCAAAAACCATACAACCAACCAGTAGGGTCTTCTGTAGAAAATCTACTTAAGGAGTACATAGCCAAGAATGATGCCACTCTACAGAGTCAGCAAGCTACTCTTAGGAGCCTAGAGAACCAAATAGGGCAACTAGCCAATGAACTCAAGAGCAGGCCCCAAGGTAGATTACCTACTGACACTGAAGTGACAAGGAGAGATGGTAAAGAACAAGTTCAAGCAATTGAACTTAGGAGTGGGAGACCATTGGTGAGCAACACTAAAGAAACACCAAAGAGAGTAGAGAACAAAGAGTCTAGTGCTCCACTGGAGTCTCTGCCGAACCAAGGTTCACCACCAACAAGCACATCAAGGGATAGGCTGGAACCAATCATAGAAGAGATAGAAGAAATTCCAAGGCCTCCACCGATCCTGAGGCGACCTGAAGTGCCTGCATATGTGCCACCACCTCCATTCCCTCGAAGGCTAAAGAAAAAACAAGAACAGGAAGTGCACTTTAATAAATTTCTAGAAATTCTTAAACAAGTGCATGTGAATATTCCTTTTGTAGAAGTTTTACGGTCTATGCCTTCCTATGTTAAGTTTTTGAAGGATATTATCACTAACAAGAAAATTATTGGTGAGTTTGAAACAGTAAATCTCACTGAGGAGTGCAGTGCCATACTCCAGAACAAGCTACCCAAGAAGGAGAAGGACCCTGGATCCTTCACCTTACCTGTAGAGCTAGGAGGCAAGCACGTGGGCAGAGCTCTTTGTGACCTGGGAGCCAGCATAAACCTCATGCCCCTATCACTATTCCGCCAGCTAGGAATAGAAGAAGCACGTCCAACCACTGTCACTTTACAACTTGCAGACAGATCCATAGCATACCCTGAGGGTAAGATTGAGGATATTCTTGTAAAGGTTGACAAGTTTATTTTCCTTACAGATTTTATCATCCTGGATTATGAAGCAGACAAGGAGGTCCCCATCCTATTAGGCAGACCATTTCTAGCCACAGGTAGGGCCCTGATAGATGTCCAGAAAGGTGAGCTCACTATGGGGGTTCATGACGAGGAGGTTAAGTTTAGTGTTTTTAAAGCACTGAGGTATCCTTCTGACTCTGAATCTTGTGCTAGCATGGACATTGTAGATTCACTAATGGAAGAACAGCTGGAGCATGAATTATTAACTAAGCATGCTAATGAATATGTACAATTAGATTTAACTGATTTAAATGTTTCTGAGATAATGGATATACCTGTAGATAGGATACAGCATGTTTGTATGACTACTGACTTAACTGAAAGATCCCTGAATCCATTAAAACCATCCATTGAGCATCCACCTGTCTTAGAATTGAAACCACTGCCCACACATCTTAAGTATGCATATTTAGGAAGTAATGAGACTCTGCCTGTGATTATTTCATCTAAATTAAGTGAGAAGCATGAGGTAGAGCTGATTTTATTACTTAAACAACATAGGAAGGCTATTGCATGGACTATTGCTGACATTAGAGGCATTAGCCCTTCCTACTGCATGCATAAGATAATACTAGAGGAAGAACACACACCCCGAGTAGATCACCAACGTAGGCTGAACCCCTCTATGAAAGAGGTAGTTAAAAAGGAAATAATAAAATGGTTAGATGCTGGTGTAATCTTCCCTATAGCTAGTAGTCAGTGGGTGAGCCCTATACAATGTGTACCTAAGAAGGGAGGGATGACTGTAGTAGTCAATGAGAGCAATGAACTGATTCCAACTAGGACTATTACAGGGTGGAGAGTGTGTATGGATTATAGGAAATTAAATAAGGAAACCAAAAAGGACCACTTCCCTCTACCATTCTGTTAAGTCTCTGAAAGTGACTTATTTAGGACCTATTTAGCTTAGGAAGATGCACATACTTAGGTGTTTTTAATAGCATTTAGCCTAAACCTATGCTTAAATATGAGAATTAGAAGAAGGTAGCTAATTTAGGACTTATGCACAATAGGAGAAAAAATGGTTGAAAACCGAAGGAAAAGAATGAAAAATGAGCATTGCGAATGAATTGCGAAAATATTGCGGGAACCGCAATTATTCAAGTGAAAACCGTAAGTTGACTGATCTATTTCTGTTAATTTCCGTTATTTCAGGGATTCGTTCTTTCTCCTCCATCCATTCTGATATATGACGTTGAAGATTGATGGTTCTCCTTGGCCCAAACGCACCTGCAAACTACTATAAAAAGGGGTCAAAGTCGGAGGTTTGATCATCATCCGAAAGCGTAGAGTCTTCTCGCAGTCCATCTGTTCTCCTGTTTTACCTTTGTCGTCTGTTGGTTTACGAAGCTCAGCTGTTGGAGTCGATAATCTGATAGGAAGGAGAGTAGATTCTTCTTCTCTCCCGATTGGATTCATCCAAGCAAGGCTGTCCTTTTTGACCCTTCATTCGAGGCGATTGCGACGAGGCTTCAAGCATCATTTACAAGCTTTCTGTCTTTCCTTTTCTAGTTTACATTTCTGCTTTGTGTAGTTCTCTTTCTATTAGTTAGAACATTCCATTTCGTTGCTTTCTGTCTTGCTGTTATTTACTTTAGAGCTTTCTTTTGTCCATTCAAACAATCTCAGTAATCAAAGTACAAGTCTGCATTTCTCAGTTTCCATCTTCTGCTACGGTTTTGTCTTACTGTTTTAAATATATTTCTCTTCTAAGCATGTCTGTTTTATCTTCCATTTCTGTTCTCCATATATCCATGAGTAGCTAAATCACTTAGGGGCATGCTAATGACAGAACTATAGGCTAAAAAACGAGAATCAAGTATGTAGGTTAACTCTCGAGTCATTGATTGTATGTAAGCTTCATTCCCACGGGCAATTTCGATTGGCCATCCATTTTGTCCAAAGAACTCCTAACCTCTGGAAGGAGTAAGAGTTCAGAGTCATATTATCATGCTAGCCTTTCAAGGTAATCAGAAAACGGCTTAGGAATAAGCGTTTTCCTAGTACAAACTAAACACTCTTATTTTAACAAGATGCTTAAGACCTTACTTTGAAGTCGAGTAAACTAAAGTATCTAATGCATGGAATCGGACGATACATGAGATAGAGTGAGTTTGATGCATAGAGAGTTGATCCACTGCTTGAGAATCGTATTAAAAGGCCTATAGGATAGTCGTTAGTAGCCCTTAATTCACCATTTTACACACTTTTGCTGTTTTGACAATTGCGGCAACATTGCGGTGGCCGCAATTCTGCTAAGTACCATTCTGTTTAGCTGTTTTCTTCTTCATTTATTGATTTCATCTCTTGTCTTTTGAGTCTAATTTCAACTTGCATTTGTTTATGTTATATCCCTTTATACATTCGGTAAGAAATAGGCAATTAAAAACCAAATTTATCCCTTCAAATCCACCCCTTCTTTCTTAACAAATACACTTCGCGAATAGCTAAAAATAAGTCTCTGTGGAAAAAACGAATGAAATATACTTACTACTTGCTGTGAGACCATGTATGCTTGCATGTTCTGAGTGCTCTCTCTACTTTCTTGCTTATTTATTTTAACACATTGAGCACGCAACACATTCATTGACCAAATGTTAGATAGGATAGCTGGTAGAGCTTACTACTGCTTCTTAGACGGTTATTCAGGATATAACCAGATCACTATAGACCCTAAGGACCAGGAGAAGACAACCTTCACTTGCCCTTTTGGAACTTTTGCCTTTCGCAGAATGCCGTTTGGCTTATGCAATGCACCGGCAACATTCCAAAGGTGCATGTTGGCAATCTTCTCTGATTTAGATGAGTCCATGATAGAGATATTCATGGATGATTTCTCAGTCTTTGGTGATTCATTCACAAACTGTTTAGAGAACTTAGGACAAGTCCTGGCTAGGTGTGAGGAGACTAACCTAGTCCTTAATTGGGAGAAGTGCCACTTCATGGTGGACGAAGGGATTGTCTTAGGTCATAGAGTGTCTAGGGCAGGTGTAGAGGTCGACAGGGCCAAGATTGAAATAATAGAGAAGTTGGTAGAACCTCAGAATGTCAAAGCCATTAGAAGTTTTTTAGGACACGCAGGCTTCTATAGAAGGTTCATTAAGAACTTTTCAAAGATCTCCAAGCCTTTGTGTGAGCTTCTAGAGCTAAATAAACCATTCATCTTCTCTAAAGAATGTTTCTTAGCCTGGAAAGCCCTTAAGGAAGCACTAGTCAAAGCACCTATTATAGTAGGACCAAATTGGGATCTCCCATTTGAGATGTTATGTGATGCAAGTGACTATGCTGTAGGGGTTATGCTAGGACAAAAGATTGACAAGTTAACACACCCTGTATACTATGCTAGTAAGACACTTAATGAGGCACAATGTAATTACACAACCACTGAGAAGGAGATGCTAGCTGTAGTGTTTGCCTGTGAGAAGTTTAGGAATTACATTGTAGGCACTAGAACAATCGTGTATACAGATCACTCTGCACTAAAGTACCTTATGAGGAAGGCTGATGCTAAGCCTAGGTTGATTAGATGGGTATTGCTGCTGCAAGAGTTTGATCTGGACATTAGAGATAAGAAAGGATGTGAAAATGTGGTTGCGGATCATCTTTCTAGATTGCAGCATAATTGCGGAAAAATTACGGAAACCGCAATTTCTGATGCTTTTATTGATGAACATGTCTTTGTATTGACTCATCGTGATAACGATGAGGAACCTTGGTTTGCTGACATTGCTAACTTCCTTGCCTCGCAGGTACTACCAACTTTCAAGGGAGGACAAGAAAAGAAGAGGTTCCTTCATGAAGCTAGGAAGTTCATATGGGATGATCCCACACTCTACAAGACATGTGCTGATGGTCTGCTAAGGAAGTGTGTGTCAGCTGCTGAGGCGAAGTCTGTGCTGCAGCACTGCCATACAGCCCCCTATGGTGGACATTTTGGTGGCCAAAGGACAGCTGCAAAGGTGTTCCAGAGTGGCTACTATTGGCCCACGATCTTCAAGGATGCCCACAACTATGCACACAGCTGTGATGAATGCCAGAGAACAGGTAACCTTAGTCGAAAGGATGAGATGCCTCTCACTTACATCTTAGAGTTGGAGCTCTTTGATGTGTGGGGCATTGACTTCATGGGACCATTTCCCCCATCATCAGGTAACCTTTACATACTCGTAGCTGTAGACTATGTATCTAAGTGGGTAGAGACCATAGCATGTCCAAACAATGATGCCAAAACAGTCATTAAAATCCTTAATAGACATATTTTTACTAGGTTTGGTACACCTCGTGCTATAATTAGTGATGAAGGAACACACTTCATTAATAAAGCTATGGAGAAAGTGTTGGTTAAGTATAATGTTAGACATAGAGTAGCCACCCCTTATCACCCACATTCGAATGGCCAAGCTGAAATTTCAAATAGGGAGATTAAAAACATACTCGAAAAAGTGGTCAAACCCAATAGAAAAGATTGGTCGTTTAAACTCGAGGATGCACTTTTGGCATATAGGACTGCATATAAGACACCCCTAGGTATGTCTCCTTATAGACTTGTGTATGGAAAAGCATGTCACTTACCATTCGAATTGGAAATTAAAGCATTTTGGGCCCTAAAAGAGTTGAATTATTGCGTGACCGATGCGGGAACATTGCGGTCTTTGCAATTACATGAGCTTGATGAGCTGAGACATATGTCCTATGAAAATGCTAAAATGTATAAGGAAAAGACTCAGATTTGGCATGATAGTAGACTTAGGATTAAGGACTTTAAGAAAGGCCAACTTGTCTTGTTATTTAACTCAAGGTTGAGATTATTTCCAGGCAAACTTAAGTCCAGATGGTCAGGTCCTTTTGTAATAACTAACGTGTTTGTTCATGGTGCAATCGAGATTAGGAACCTGCAGCAAGGGCAACCGTTCATGGTTAATGGTGCACGATTGAAGCATTATTATGAGGAAGGAGATGTGAAGACTCTCTCGGCCTTCCTCTTGACTGAAACGTGAAAATAAAATCGAGAGAGGACGAGTGATTACTGTGCTCGTCCATTCGAGGCTTTTGCCTTAGTTTATTTTTTGATGTTTTTTCGGTTATTATTTGTGTATGTTTGAGTGAGATTTTAATTACGATTTTGTGTTTATCTGGTATTAGCATTTGAAACGGAAAAATCTCCAACGGTCACTAAAATTGCGCTGGATTTGCAGAATCCGCAACGGAAATAGACGTTGGGATTTCCATCATTACTTATAGCCATTAGAAGCGCTCTGATCCGTACGTTTCCTTCATTCCCTGAACTCCAAGAAAGCTCTCTCCTTCTTCCTCTGCAATCCCTCTCTCCAGATTCTCACGACTCCATCATGGTGCTAACGAGAGCTGAGAGATCTGCATCCAACAAGAAGGCCGACGATGCTGAAATTGCTGCGAGGGAAGCACTCCTTGCCTTGGCAGATGCTGAGGCTGCGCGCACTGAACGACTCCCCAAGCTGCCTGTCCGCAAGAAGAAGTGGAAGGTGGTTACGGAGATCCCTGCTGGACCCTCTGAACCAGCAGGAACGCCCAAGAAACGCAAGTGGAAGGTGGTTGTGGCTGACGCAGAGATCAAGAAGAAGACTCCCTCTGTGGAGAAAGTTCAAACCCAATAGAAAAGATTGTGCGCAGAAGGTTGTCCCCAGTGACCCACGAGACCACCATCAACCAAGGCAGATCGCTGCTGGTCTATGCGATCATGAGGGGCCTCACAATCAATGTGGGCGAGGTCATTGCAGCCTCAATCGCTGACTGCGCCAAAAAGGGTAAGGGTCCACTTTTCTTTCCTAATACAATTACTAAGCTCTGCTTACGTGCAGGGGTACCAATCGAGCGAATGGAAAGGCAGTTGGCCTACACGGGGCACCTGGAGTTGCCTACTGCCTTGAGGATGCGAAGGAAGGGGAACATGGAGTTCGAGCTAGATGGCCTGGCTGCTGCTCAGTCTCTGTCAATGGCCTGCCTGATGGACCTACAGAAGAAGATGGCTCAATGGGCCACATATGCGCAGGCAAGGGATAAGGAGGTTGCTGACCAATTGGGCTGCCTCTTCCCTGAGTTCCCCACGGACCTACTGACTCCATGGGCGCCTCCAAGACCAAGAAGGGATGATGATGATGAGGACATCTGAGTGCTAGGCTGATTGGCACTCAAGGGAGTATTTCTGTTCCCTACAAGAAAAAAAAATCAAACTGCTTTTTGTTGAAACATGTGAATTCTGCTGTTTTGAGTTGATATTTGGTCTGTTTTTAGTTCTTTATTTTTAGTGTTTAAATTTGTTTAATGTAGGCTGATGGTAGCTGAATAGGTAGATTAGTTTAGTTTCCTTTTGGGTATAGCTTAAATGACTGGAAAGAGCATGCATAGGGGCATTGATCACTGATATACCTGCCCTGTATCCATTGCGAAATAATTGCGGAATCCGCAATTTTTATTAGTAAATGCATGTTTTTGACTGACTGTTTAGCTAGGCTGGTTCTGTTTAAATTTTGTCTTTTGCTGCTATCTTGACTACCTTATATAGCTTATCTACATGCCTGTTGGATGAGTGTCATAAGACACCTTTGATAGTTTAAATTAGCCTCTGAAAATTGCTCAGCATGCGTAGCTTTAAGTCCTTACCTGCCTGTTTTTATAAATTTCTGCTGCTGTGATGTTTGCTTTTAGAATGTTCTGTCTATGCCTAGGGCTTTTTAGATTCTCTTTGTTTTACCCTAGACTAGATGCTTCTAGGATAAGTTTGGGGGTGTCCCACCTCAGACACTCATTGGGGACAATGAGTAGTTTAAGTTTGGGGGAGGCCACCCTAGGCCTAGGAACATTCCTCTCTCCCTTAAAGCATAAGCATTCTTCTTCTCCTTTACAAAAAAAATGATGAACTGAAAAAAAATGAAAAATAGAATAAAGAGGGGTGTCTCTCTTAAAGTTGCTGAGTAATCAGTGCCAAGTGTGTAACCCACAAGTGGCATTGCATCAAAAGGCAACCAAAGGAGAGGCTCCACCTAAGTAAGAAAGAAAAAAAGGAAGAAATAGGGAAGAAGAATGTATACCTAGGAGTTGCAACTTTGTGGCTTGGGTGTCCTGAATAAAAATGAACTCTGATCCTCAATTAGCTAAGCACAAAGTTGTAGCTTGTAGGGTTGTTTAGGGAGATGAATTTATGTCCAATGTAGTGATGCCAGGGTTTAGGTTGTTCTCTAAATGTACTACTGTCACTGTTAATACTAAGACTGGCATGACTCTAAGGAATCCTAGGTAGCTCAAAAGTAAAACTAGAAGCATGTACTGAGTCTGGGGTAAAGCTAGGTAGAATTTGAAACCTTAGGGATAGTTGCACGATATGGCAGAGGCAAGTAGATCAGCTGTAAGGAGTTAATGAAACAGTAGGAGCATTAGGCGTGCGAAGTCAGAAGAAGCTAGATAAGAGGATAGTTGTAAACTTAGAAGTGTGTCACAGGACAGCACTGCTATAGATAGGAAGTTAGGAGAGTCAACAAGTGGTTAAGAGGATAAAACAGCAGCCTAAGTAAGTCCTTAGATTGCTCGAGGACGAGCAAAACCTTAAGTTTGGGGGTGTGTTACGTCTCCAAAAGTGACCTTTTTAGGACTTGTTTTCCATAGAAAGATGTACACTCTTAGGTGTTTTTGATAGGATTTAGCTTGAACCTATGCTTAATTATGAGAATTAGAAGAAGGAAGCTAAATTAGGACTTGTATGCAAAAGGAAAGAAAGGGAATGAAAAACGAAGTTAAAAGAATGAAAAATGTGCATTGCGGCGGCATTGCGGAAACATTGCTAAAACAGCAATGTTTCAAGAGAAATCCGTAAGTTAGCTGACCTTTTTTCTGTTATGTTCCGTTATTTCAGGGATTCGTTCTTTCTCCTCCATCCATTTTGAAGTACGATGTTGAGGATGGATGGTTCTCTTTGGCCCAAACGCACCTGCAGATTACTATAAAAGGGGGTCAAAGTAGAGGGTTTGATCATCATCCGAAAGCGTAGAAGTCTCTTCGCAGCGCAGTCTTTCCCATTCATTCTCTTCTCCGTCTGTTGGTTTGAGAGGTTCAGTTGTTGGAGTCGACAATCTGATAGGAAGGAGAGAAGATTCATCTTCTCTCCCGATTGGATTCATCCAAGCAAGGCTTACCTTTCCCTCCCTTCAGCCGAGGCGTTTGCGACGAGGCGTTCAAGCTCACTTTACTTGCTTTCTGTCTTTAGTTTTCATTTCCAGCACCGTTTGTTGTCATTTCTCTTCCAATAGTTAGTCCATTCCATTTCGTTACTTTCTGTCTTTATGTTAGCAACCTTGAGTCTTCATTTGTTTAGTTCAAACGCTTGATTAATCGAAAGCACAATTCATTATTTCACAGTTTCTTGTCTTTGCTGTTTACTGTTTTGCCTTGTTGTTTTAAGTTTATTCTTCTTCTGAGCATGCCTATTTTATCTAATATTTCTGTTCTCTCTATATCCATGAGTAACTAAGTCACATAGGGTCATGCTAATGACAATACTATAGGCTAAAAAACGTGAACCAAGCATGTAGGATAGCTCTCGAATGCATTGATTGTATGTAAGCTTCATCCCACGGGCAATTTCGATTGGCCATCCATTTTGTCCAAAGAACTCCTAACCTCTGGAAGGATGATAGCTCCAAAATAGAGCTATCTTAATGTCCCTAATTCTAGCTAAAACCATGACATATATTGATTAAAATGCTTTCTTATAGGTGATTTCATGGTGAAGAGCTCGGGAAGTCCATTGATGATTTTCGGGGCTAAAAAGGTCATTTAACATGTTTCGGGAAGTGTTCGGGTCAAAACGATAGGCCAAACGGAGCTCGGGAGCCAAAACGACCCAAAAGTGGGCTAAGAGCCGAGAGGGCAGCGCCTAAGCGCCGGCGCCCAGCGCCCAGGCGCCCAACGAACGCAGCACGCGCGCGCGCCCGCGCGCGCCGCTCGCAAGCACCGCACGCCCGCGCCCAGACGGCCAGACGCGTGCGCGCCCGCGCGCGCCGCCTTGCCTCGCCCGCGCGCCCTCGCCCGCTCCGCCTCGCTCGACGCCGCGCGCGCGTCTCGACGCCGCGCGCGCGTTTCGATGCTACCCCGCGCGCGCGCCTGCCAACTTAGGGCACAGCGTCGAGACGCTCCGAGCTTAAAAAGCGTGAAACCTTCGGTTTTGCAGCCACTTTTTGATTCTCCATCTTCTCCAAGCTTCTCCTCTCGGGTCTACCTCCATTTTCCGCCATTTTTGTACTTCTTCTCCTTCTTTGTGCATGATTCCAAGCTCTTCCATGGGGGATTGGAGTAATCCAACCTCCATGGAAGGCTAAACCAAGGTATGTGCTTGATTTAGAGTTTTGGTTTGTAAGTTTTGGATGTTTGGGGAGATTTTTCCCCTTTGTAAATGTTGAGACATTAGCTTGATTATGCATTCTCTTGCTTGTTCTTCATCAAATTCTAGCATGTGTAGCTAAATTAGATTGACGCTCTAATTCTTATGCATGATAGAGGGCTAAAGATTGGGACGTATAATTGCCTATACCGCTAGGTAGCACGGGTCTAAGCATGGCTAATTAGTTCGGCCCAAAGTGACATTGGTAAACTGAGTTAATTAACGTTTTCATGTTAGGCTTAAGGCAAGAGAGAAACCGGTTTAGTCTTAGGATTAGGCCGTCGCAATGTTCCCGTCACTAGCACGTAATCGATTTAGGGGTCGCTACCTTGGATAGATTATTGGCTAAGTTTAATTAGAATTGCACGCTTCTAATTAATTCCTTGGGTCATTTGAGTTAGAGATAACTAAATGAATTGTGTGCATGAATATGGCTAACGCGTTAATTGTATCAATGATCCGAACATCCATAACGAGCAATTCCATTTCTCGAAGTTAAGCACAACCGTTTAATTTTTGCACGTTCCCCTTTAATTTTCCGTTAGTAGCATATTAGGAGCTCCCTTCCCCCAAAACCAAATTACCATTCTTTAATTTGTGCATTCTTTTATTTCTAGCAAAGTAGACTTAGTTAAATTGAATTTCTTATTTCCCTGTGGATCGACCCCGTTACCACTAAGCTTCAAATAGCTCGGTGTATATCGGGTTTATAAATTGTATTTTGGCAAGCCTCGACAGCTTGAATTTGGAGTACCCCAAAAGTACATCTACCAAAGGAGTAAGAGTTCAGAGTCATACACTCATGCTAGCCTCTCAAGGTAGCCAGAAAACGACCTAGGAATAGGCGTTTTCCTAGTACAAACCATAACTTTCTGCTTTAACAAGATGCTTAAGACCTTACTTGGACATGAGTAAACTAAAGAATCTAATGCATGAAATCGGAAGATACATGAGAATGAGTTAGTTTGATGCATAGTGAGTTGATCCAATGCTTGAGAATCGTGTGAAAATGCCTATAGAGGAGTCGTTAGTAGCCCTTGTTTCTTCATTCTACACACTTTCGCTGTTAGTAACATTGCGGTAGAATTGCTGTTCTCGCAATTCTGCTAAGTTAAAAATTCTGCTTGGCTACTTTTCTCTTCGTTTATTAATTTCTTCTCTTTACATTTGCATTTATCATTGACTTGCACTTGTTCATGTTGCTATCCTTTATATATTCAGTAGCAAATAGGAATTTTAAAACCAAATCTACCCCTTCAAATCCACCCATTCTTGCTTAACAATACACTTCTCGAGTAGCTAATAATAAATCTCTGTGGGAAAACGAATGAAAAAATACTTACTACTTGCTACAAGATCATGTATGCTTGCATGTTCTGAGTGCTCTCTCTCTCTTATTGCTATTTATTTCACACATTGAGCACGTAACAATCCCCAATCCCACATGTCTTGGAGACTCTACCATCACCCAGTCTCACTAGACCATGATGTCCACTTGTGAATGATGTGAACTAATTTCTATCTGAAGTTATATGAATTGACGTTGCACTGTCTACAACCCATTCAGATGAGTGGTTACTACTCTCTCTGCTACTCTCAACACAGACATAGGCATCATCAACTATGTTTACCTCATGATCCTCTTTTAGTTTCCTACACTCACTTTTATAGTGACCTTTCTTGTGGTAGTAAAAGCATTCTACCTCCTTATTCATATGACTCCATTTTTTCCTATTGTTATTCAATTTATTATCTTCATAATCAATTTTGTCTTTACCCTTAGTTAAAGCTAAAGTTGATCCTATAATAGATTCTTTACTACTACCCTTCTTACGAATTTCTTCTGCTATAGCTAAATCACAAACCCCTGAAAAATTTCAGAGTGTTATCTCCAGTCGAATTAGACACTGCTGTCTTCATCGTTTCCCAACTATCAGGTAAAGACATTAATAATTGAATAGCATACACTTCATCAGTAAAATCTATCTTAACAGATTTCAACTGATTAACTAAAGTGGTAACTTCTTTAATATAGGAATTAACTGATGAATTTTCAATCATTTGCATGTTGAAAAATTTCTTAAGTAGATATGCTTTACTATTGGCACACTGTTTCTCATACCTGTTTGTAAGCGCTTCCATTAGCTTGATTGCAGTAGTCTCGTTGGCTACAAGACTAGCCACTTCCATCGATAGACACATCCTTATATTTGCAATTGTCTGTTCATCCATATCCAACCAATCTCCATCTGACATCTTTTTCGGTCTCTCCTTCAGTGCCTTGTGCACTTTCTTACAGGTTAGGAAATCTTTGATTTGCATCTTCCAATAACCAAAATTTTCCCCATCAAATTTTGTGACTCCCTCGAAACTTTCTGGATTTATCGCTCCCATGATTCCTGAACCAAAAGTTTTGATACCACTTGTTGGGAGTAAAAATAGCAAGATATAAATAAATGTGGAATAAACTAGATTATATCTCAACCTCCCACTTCATAGGTTAGAACCCAAAAGATAATCGGTCACAAAATAGAATAATAAAAGATAAGGAAAAAAAGATAACAACACGGAGAGGATATACTGGTTCGCCCTGATCTCGGGACTACGTCCAGTCTTCTGCAACTGCAGGTCCTACTATAATGGAGATTACAATCGGTCCCTCAAGCTCGCGCTACAAAAACTCACCCAAATAGCCCAACTAGAACTATTTGCTTCCAAGTACCACAACCCGGTAGCTTGGGATAAACAAAGAAGAGAAAACAAACTCTAGAGAAAAATACACACTGTATTTTTCAATAGCTTACTGCCCACTCCTAAGAACTGGACAAAAATAATTCCTTTTAGTTTTTGCTACTGCCGCAACATTCAACATTCAGCCCAACTTAAATCAAATTTCATAAAAAAAACATATATTTATATGTTTGTTTCTAATTAACTTAAGCCCACAATGGGCCAAGCCCATTTAACTGTCCTTTCTATTTTTAATGCCCGTGCCAATTTCGATTGCTTCATTTTGGCTCCACATAAAATTCCTAACAATTTTATTTTTTTAATTTTTTTTCTCTCGTCTCTGAGAGCAACATTCCTTCCAAGTGAAGGCAATTGGGGATCAAACTCCGTTATAGATATTGGTGAGATCTTGAAGATGTGCCAAAGCCTGAAACTAACCCAAGAGGAAGAGGTAACATCTAAACTCAAGGAAATAGCAAAACCAAATCAATTAGATGTGTCCCTATGCTTGGTGGGGAAAATTCTAGTCTCCAATTTGATCAATATCGAGGCATTCAGGAATGAGATGAAGAATGTTTGGAATATTCATAGATGTACGACCGTGGAATGCGTAGGGGAGAACGTCTTCTTAATCACTCTCAAGTCCACAATAGATTTAAAGAAAGTCATGAATAATGGGCCATGGTTTTTTGACGGGGCCATCATTTTGCTAGAACATCCCAAGAGTTGGGACCAACTGGAAAAAATGGAATTCAGGTATGCATCATTTTGGGTTCAATTCTTTAATCTTTCAGTGGGGTGTAGGAATAAAGAGGCATTAATAGAATTGGGAAAGATAGTGGGTGTAGTGGAAGATGTTGGGCCGATTTCGAACGGGGAATGTTGGGGGCGTTTTGGGAGGGTGTGAATTAGGTTTGATGTTTCAAAACGACTGAGGCGAGCATTAAAACTCAAAGTGGAGGAGCAAGCAGATGATCTCTGGATTCTGCTCAGATACAAGAAACTTCCTGAATTTTGTTTTGGGTGTGGGAGGGTGGGTCACCTATTAAATGAATGTGATAGACCATTGGAGGGTGGGGTAGTGGGAGCTAAGAACCCTTATGGACCATGTCTTAGGGCCACTGAGTTTAGACAAAAAGAAAATTATGTGTGGGAGGGTCAATCTCATTTTTGGGGAAGAGGGCGTGGGAGAGGGAGGAGCGATGGGAATTGGAGAAAGGAAATTGGGAAAGAAACGGGAACTGGGGAAAAAAACCTTGGTTGATGAACGAGCTGAATGTTCGAGGATGCAGACAACCATGGTGGATGAAAAGGGGCGGTTGCCGAAAAATCAGTTATCGGAGGAGGGTTCGATGGGCGGAGGAAACGTTTCAAAATACAATAATGGAAGTGAGTATTTTGGGCAATGTGGGGCAAAAATCAAGGAGGGTGGGAAATGAATTTTTAATGAGGTAGAGGTTTTGACTGAGGAAAAGTTAGCGGAGACAAATCAACTGAAGGCCAACATTAAAGGAAAGTCTTTAATGCAGGAGGAAGTGGAGGGGCTGATTACGAATAGGCTGGAGGAAAATTTGAAAGAAATGGAAATTGAATACCACATTCAATCCATGAGGGACCCACATAGTTTGTCCAATTTATTACCGATGGAAGGTGGAAATTTGGTGACCGAAAATAAGGAGGTCAAACATCTCAATGGGCCTAGGAAATTTACCAATCTGGGGGATTAGTAGACATGCCAGATACAAAAATTAGAGAGTTTAACCAAGGGAATATGAGGGGTTTTTGAAGATTATTATCTTCTTCAAACCATCAGCAACAATACGTTGAAGGTTTTGGATGCAATGTGAGCAAGAAGAGAAAAGAAGGGTGTGACGTGCTGGATGCAATTTTGACCAAAAAACAGAGGTCTGATGGCACAACAACGAAAATAAATGTATTGGTGGAGGCTGTGGAACAACCCCGCCATGCCCAATGATAATCTTGTGTTGGAACGTTCGAGGAATGAGGAACCCGAGGGCATTCAAAGATCTCAAAGATGTGGTACGTCTTCACAAACCCCTAGCGATATTTCTATCTGAAACCAAGTGTGATAAAGCAAGAATGGAAAAAGTAAAGTGTGATCTAAAATTCAAGAATGGTTTGTTTATCGATGGTAGGGGAAATAGTGGCGGAATTGCATTAATTTGGCAGACAGAGGTGGATGTGGAGATCCGCTCCTATTCTCAAAATCATATTGATTGTAGTATGGCTATTTCAGGTGATCGGTGGCGTTTCTCGGGTATCTATGGTTGCCCGGAGAATGTAAAGAAGAAAGTTACGTGTGAGCTGCTTAGAAGATTATCAAATGATGATGAATCTTCTTGGCTGATAGAGAATGCAAAGAAGAAAGTTACGTGTGAGCTGCTTAAAAGATTATCAAATGATGATGAATCTCTTTGGCTGATAGGAGGGGATTTAAATGAATATTTGGCAGCAAAGGAAAAACAAGGTGGATCTATGAGGGCATCTAGTACGATGGCTCAGTTTCGAGATACCATTGATGACCTCCACCTTCAGGACCTCGGCTTCAGTGGTCTTCCTTTTACTTGGACCAACTGATGGCAGACTGGAAAGCCTATTTCTAAGCGCCTCGACAGGTTTCTCGAAAATTCTACATTTTGTAACAGCTTTAAACAAATTATTGTAAACCATCTAGATTGGTATGGTTCGGACTGTTGGGTTTTATGTCCTAACACTCGTGGTTTGTAAACGTTGTAAATGTAATATGTCTATTAAATGCAATAAAGAGTTATTGAGGTTTATTCAGTAAAGGTGTTTATTGAAATAGTGAAACGTGTTTGCATTAACCTGTACCAATAACAACACCCTTGGTTGAATATGAGTACTTGAACTTCATGTATGACATGATTGTGGGTCAAGCTCAAGTAGTCAGTCAAAACGGTCTATAGTATACAGATAAGGCTAGGTACCTTATTCTGGTAACACTATAGATGCGGCTCGCTTTGTATTGTACAAAACGATGTGATCTGAATCGTTTCACATGGAGATGTGAGAAGCGAGGGCACCTTGTGCAATGAGTTTGTCTTCATAAGACTGAACCGCGAAAAAATCGCTCTTTCTTTATAACGTTGTTTACTGATGAGACCGACTATTTCACATTTGATGACCTAAGGTAACTCGTTCTTAATCTTGAGCTTGCTATGAACTCCTACTTATTTGAGAGTATCCTTAGACTTGTATGGGTGAGAGTGGCGGATCGCCCACTCAATAAGCCTACCAACTTGGGGATAAACTCGAATAGGTAGCTGGGGACATAGTGTGACAAGATGGAATTCACTCCTACCCTCATTAGGGTCTAGTATATCGGTTTTTCCTTAATAGCTGACTCTGGGGCTTGAACATGAGGCATCATCCTCTTCTGTGTGAAGAGGATTCTGATCTGATGATTGGATCACAGATCAAATGTTCATTAGAGGTGTCAGTGGTACTTAAGGAACAAGAGGTATCACAGAGGTTAAACGGTTTAAAAGACCTAGCTGTGATAACGAACACCTGTGAAGGATCGACTTACCCATAATGGTTATATCAAGAGGACATAATATATCTACAGCGAGGAGAGTGCAACCATCGGACTATAGTGGAGTCTCCGGGGGTTAACGAAAGTTGATTGATTCGGGTTAAAAGAGTTTTGACCGAATAATCTCGTATCGTTGGAGCTCATGATCTGTGGGTCCTTTAGGTTCTACTGGCTAGCTCGGATAACGTCGTGCAACAATATAAGAGAAAATAAAATAAAAAAGATAAAGAATTTGAATTGTTCAAATTCAGTTTTTGGAAGGATGATGGACGTATTTCAATATGATTTAAATATGGGAATGGTCTAAAACATGAATAGGATTCATGTGCAAAAAATTTGGTTTTCGGAAAATCGGGTTGAGTCGTATTATTTAATTGATATTTGATATTGAATTAAATAATATTAATTAATTAAAAAGTTTAATTAATTAATAATATATATATATATATATTATTTATTAAAAAAATTAATAAATAAAATATTTATTATTATTTAAAATTAATATTGCATTAATTTTTAAAAATAATAATGATATATATATATTTAATATATATATAAATATATATGTGTCTTAGCCTTGTGCATGTAAGACACATTTTAGGTTTTATATATATAATATATTAATCTTTGGCAAAAAAAAAAAAAAATTTGGAGGAATGGACTTTGGGTTCTTGAAATTGAAAAGTGATTTCAATTTTCAAACTTCTTCTGAAGTTGGCTTCTGCCTTCGGGCATTTTATCTTCTTTGAAGTTTTTTAAGAATTCTTCAGTCACTCCTCCTTCATTCTTTCTTCTTCTTCCTTTTCTATTTCTTTTCTTTTCTCTTCTTTTCGGAGTCCCACAACTCCGTTGCTTGGCGCCGAGGATAGCGGGACTACCTGGGGTGGTTCTCGGGGCGTTCGTGAGAAGAGGCCGGAAGAGTTCGTGACGAGGAACGACCGGCGGACTTGAAGAAATTCGGAACTACAAGGGTATGTATTTCTAATTTCTTAATTTCGTCGTTTTGAGCATGTTTTCTATTTGTTAAATTGATTAAATTAGAGTATTATCGGTCGAAAATCGCTTCCGCTGCGTATATCGCTCCATCAATTGGTATCAGAGCGATTTTGTGATTAACTCAATTTGCATCAATTTAAGATGGTGGGTATTTTAATTTAGAAATTGTTTCTGGATTGGCGTCTAAAGTGAATATCGATTTTGGCATAGTTTCTTTTTGAATTTCTTTATTTGTAATTGCCCGAGAATGTATGGGCTTTAATGTGTTCTAAAGTGTATGTATTTTTAGAATCATTAGAGTCCATATAGGTTTCTTTGTGAAAGAAGCTCGAGTTTTGAGCTCGCCGAAATGTTCGGTATAAGTTCAAACTCGTTCTAGGAAATTCGAAGAGAAGCTCAAATAGAAATTGGCCAAAGCGTTCGGGGGAGCAAGTTTGTCAAAGGCGGTGCGAAGAGTTCGAAGTCCGCTCAAGACTTAATTATGAAGTTAAGCATTCAACTTGTCTTGCCTTAGCGATTGCATGTTTGAGAAGCATGTAGATGTTTGTTATAGTATGTCTAAGTTTTTGCAAGAGTTGTAAAATTGGATAGACTTATAAAATCTATAACAAAGATAACGGCATGTTCATTTAGGGTAAAATGATTCGGTCTATTTTATTAGATAAAATAGGTAGATATCTTGTAAATGCTAACGTTATGAGAAACTCACCTGGTGAAATCCTGTCTAGGATTGGAGGAACTTGAATTGACGAAACTCCTCCTACCTGGGGACTATCCGGTACTTGAGTAAAGTTAACTCGGCTTTATGAGCATGCGTGAGAGGTGTGAGGTTAATTAAACTTGTTAATATCCTAGATATCTCAGGTAAATTGTTTGCCTAGACTTAAGGTTTTATATACTTAGCCGGATAAAGCCTGAAGTTTTTTACCCTAAAATCGTCCACGATACTTAGTAGAAGTGTTGAGAAGGAATATATGATATATCCCTCTCCTGCTACGCACTCCCTAAAGTTCACAACGTGATAATTTTGCTCGGCCTCGTGTTGTCAATAGGGCAACCTCATTCGGATGGTATTTGCAACTTTCAATAACAAGGTGAATGGAGTAAGTATCTATAGTAAGTGAGAGAAGGAAGTACGTCAGTACATCCTATGGTCTCCTCCATTGAATTGAACCGTAAGATTCTCATGTTCCGCCTGCAGGTTGCTCTTAGTGGCACCATCCATTCGGAGGGCAGGGCATGGGAGATCGAACATCTCAGTCACCATTTATGGATAGTGAAACATAGGGACATTCCCAACTCTGACATTCCATTCGGTTGCTATGTTGGGGTCGTTCTGTGCGTTCTAAAAATGAAGGGTCACACTTACAGGATTTGCTAAGGAGTTAGTAAATCTTGACCAAAGAACGATAACTAAGATGCTATAGGAATAAGAGTTATTCTGGTAGTAGCATTTAGTCAAGAATGTCTTGGTTTAGTGAAAGAATGCTTGACTACCATTCGGTAGCGACCATTCTGACTCACTAAAGTATCGTTGCATGCAAATAAAGAGTTTGGGTACTTTATTTACTGCTAAATTTACTTGATTGGTTTAAATAGGTTAAAACGGTTCCACTAATAGATTTACATTTCTTTTCAGCATGTCTAGCTCGTTTAAAAACGTATTAGCTTCCGTTAAGTTAACTAGCGATAAAAACGAGACTTGGAAAACGAACTCGAATATGATTCTTGTTCGTGATGATCTTAGGTTTGTCTTAACAGAGGATTGTCCTCTTCCCAGCTCAGTAATGAGTCGTGCTGAGAAGAAACAACAAAGTAAATATGATTTGCTTGTTGTAGAAACGTGTTTAGCGGAAAATGATAGTCATGCCTGGATCCTCGATTCAGGAGCCACTAATCACGTTTGTTCTTCGTTTTAGGAAACTAGTTCCTGGCAGCCACTAGCTATAGGTGAGATAACTCTCAGAGTTGGTACTGGATAGGTTGTCTCAGCTAAAGTAGTGGGAACTGTTAACTTGTCCTATATAGATAGTTACATTTTACTCGAAAATGTGTTATTGGTTCCTAGTTTTAAAAGGAACCTAGTCTTTGTACCTTGTTTATTAGAACAAATGTATAAAGTATCTTTTGCTGATAATGAAGCTATCATTAGCAAAAGAGGTGTACAGATTTGTTCTGCTAAACTTGAGAACAACTTATATGTGTTAAGACCGACAGTGGTTCAAGCCATTTTGAACACTGAGATGTTTAAAACAGCTGAAACTCAAACCAACAGGCAGAAGCTTTCTTCTAGTACCTATCTTTGGCACTTAAGACTTGGTCACATTAATCTCAATAGGATTGGGAGGTTGGTTAAAAGCGGTCTCCTAAATCGTTTAGAGGACAACTCTTTACCGCCATGTGAGTCATGTCTTGAGGGCATGATGACTAAACGACCTTTTACTGGAAAAGGTTATAGGTCTAAAGAACCTCTAGAAATCATGCATTCGGATCGCTGCGGTCCTTTGAATGTTAAAGCACGAGGAGGGTATGAATATTTCGTCATTTTCATTGACGATTATTCAAGGTACGGCTATCTTTACCTAATACAACGTAAGTCTGAAACTCTTGAAAAGTTCATTGAGTATAAGGCAGAGGTTGAGAACATATTAGGTAAATCGATAAAAACACTCTGATGTGATCGTGGTGGAGAGTATATGGATACTAGATTCCAGGACTATATGATAGAACATGGAATCGTATCTCAACTCTCAGCGCTCGGAACACCGCAGCAGAACGGTGTATCCGAAAAGAGAAATAGAACCCTGTTGGACATGGTTCGCTCTATGATGAGCTATGCTCGTCTGCCTAGTTCGTTTTGGGGATATGCAGTAGAGACTGCAGTTTATATTTTAAACAATGTTCCCTCTAAGAGTGTTTCTGAAACACCCTATGAGCTCCAGAGTGGGCGTAAAAGTAATTTATGTCACTTCAGAATTTGGGAATGTCCAGCACACGTGCTGGTATCCGGTCCAAAGAAACTGGAACATCGTTCAAAATTATGCATATTTGTAGGCTATCCCAAAGAAACGTTGGGTGGTCTTTTTTACGATCCTCGAGAGGACAAGGTGTTAGTGTCGACTAATGCTACGTTCTTAGAGGAAGACCACATGAGAGATCATCAACCTTCGAGCAAAATAGTTTTGTCCGAATTATCAAGGGAAGCTACAGAGGGATCAACAAAAGTTGTTGATCAGGCTGGTCCTTCTCAAGAGTTGAGAGAGCCTCGACGCAGTGGGAGGGATGTGAGACAACCCGACCGCTACATCGGCTTGTCTGAGACTCAATTCGTCATACCTGATGATGGAATTGAGGATTCATTGACCTTTAAACAGGCAATGACAGATGTAGACAAGGATCAGTGGCTCAAAGCCATGGACCTCGAAATGAAGTCTATGTACTTCAATTCGGTATGGAGTCTTGTAGATCAACCAGATGGTTAAAGACCCATCGGTTGCAAATGGATCTACAAGAGGAAACGAGACCAGGCCGGTAAGATGCAAACCTTTAAGGCCCGACTTGTGGCAAAGGGTTTTACCCAGCGAGAAGGGGTGGACTGTGAAGAAACTTTTTCTCCTGTTGCCATGTTGAAGTCGATTAGAATACTCTTGTCCATTGCCGCTTTTTATGATTATGAAATCTGGCAAATGGATGTCAAGACTTCCTTTCTGAATGGCAATCTTGAAGAAAGTATCTATATGGTCCAACCAGATGGGTTCATAATTCAGGGTCAAGAGCAAAAGGTTTGCAAGCTGAATCGATCCATTTATGGGTTGAAACAGGCATCTACATCCTGGAATATAAGGTTTGATACTGCGATCAAATCTTATGGCTTTGAACAGAATATTGACGAGTCGTTGTGTATACAAGAAGATTGTCAATAAAGTAGTAGCTTTCTTAGTCTTGTATGTAGACGACATACTACTCATTGGGAATGACGTAGAGGTTCTTACTGACGTAAAACTGTGGCTAGCAACCCAATTCCAAATGAAAGATTTGGGAGAGGCTCAGTTTGTTCTTGGGATTCAGATCGTAAGGAATTGCAAGAACAGAACGTTAGCACTGTCTCGGCATCTTATATAGATAAAGTGTTATCTAGATATTCGATGCAGAATTCCAAGAAAGGTTCGCTGCCGTTTAGGCATGGAATTCACTTGTCTAAGGAACAGTCTCTTAAGACACCTCAAGAGGTTGAGGACATGAGACGGATTCCGTATGCATCTACAGTTGGCAGTCTGATGTATGCAATGTTATGCACTAGACCTGACATCTGCTTTGCAGTCGGAATTGTCAGTAGGTACCAGTCTAATCCAGGATATGATCACTGGAACGCTGTTAAACATATCCTCAAGTATCTTAGGAGAACGAGGAACTATATGCTCGTGTATGAGCCTAAGGATATGATCCTGGCAGGATACACTGACTCTGATTTTCAGACTGATGTAGATTCACGGAAATCTACATCAGGATTAGTGTTCACTCTTAACGGAGGGGCTATAGTATGGAGGAGTATCAAGCAAGGTTGTATTGCTGACTCCACCATGAAGGTTGAATACGTCGCAGCTTGTGAAGCGGCGAAGGAAGCAGTATGGCTCAGGAAGTTCTTAACAGATTTGGAAGTTGTTCCAAATATGAATTTGCCCATCACACTTTATTGTGATAACAGTGGTGTTGTGGAAAATTCTAAAGAACCTCGGAGTCATAAGCACGGGAAGCACATCGAGCGAAAATATCACCTTATCAGGGAGATAGTGCAACGAGGAGATGTGATCGTCACACAGATTGCCTCGGAGCACAATGTTGCTGATCCGTTTACAAAGTCTCTCACGGCTAAAGTGTTTGAGAGACACCTGGAGAGGCTGGGGTTGCGAGCTGCTAGATAGGACAGTGGGAGATACTTTGTATTCCCGACCAGCATTCTCCCCGCAGACATGTTTGTCCAAATGGGAGTTTGTTGGGTTTTATGTCCTAACACTCGTGGTTTGTAAACGTTGTAAATGTAATATGTCTATTAAATGCAATAAAGAGTTATTGAGGTTTATTCAGTAAAGGTGTTTATTGAATATAGTGAAACGTGTTTGCATTAACCTGTACCAATAACAACACCATTGGCTGAATATTAGTACTTGAACTTCATGTATGACATGATTGTGGGTGAAGCTCAAGTAGTCATTCAAAACGGTCTATAGTATACGGATAAGGTCGGGTACCTTATTCTGGTAACACTATTGGATGCGGCTCGCTTTGTATTGTACAAAACGATGTGATCCTAATCGTTTCACATGGAGATGTGAGAAGCGAGGGCGTCATGTGCAATGAGTTCGCATAAGACTGAACCGCGAAAAAGTCGCTCTTTCTTTATAACGTCGTTTACTGATGAGACCGACTATTTCACATTTGATGACCTAAGGTAACTCGTTCTTAATCTTGAGCTTGCTATGAACTCCTGTTTATTTAAGAGTATCCTTAGACTTGTATGGGTGAGAGTAGCGGATCGCCCACTCAATAAGCCTACCAACTTGGGGATAAACTTGAATAGGTAGCTGGGGACATAGTGTGGCAAGACGGAATTCACTCATACCCTCATTAGGGTCTAGTAGATAGGTGTTCCCTTACTAGCTGACTTCGGGGCTTGAACATGAGGCATCATCCTCTTCTGTGTGAAGAGGATTCTGATCTGATGATTAGATCACAAATCAAATGTTCATTAGAGGTGTCAGTGGTACTTAAGGAACAAGAGGTATCACAGAGGTTAAACGGTTTAAAAGACCTAGTTGTGATAACGGACACCTGTGAAGGATCGACTTACCTATAATGGTTATATCAAGAGGACATAATATATCTACAGTGAGGAGATTGCAACCATCGTACTATAGTGGAGTCTTCGGGGGTTAACGAAAGTTGATTGATTCGGGTTAAAAGAGTTTTGACCGAATAATCTCGTATCGTTGGAGCTCATGATCTGTAGGTCCTTTAGGTTCTACTAGCTAGCTCGGATAACGTCGTGCAACAATATAAGAGAAAATAAAAGAAAAAAGATAAAGAATTTGAATTGTTGAAATTCAGCTTTTGGAAGGATGATGGACGTATTTAAATATGATTTAAATATGGGAATGGTCTAAAACATGAATAGGATTCATGGGCAAAAAAATCGGTTTTCGGAAAACTGGGTTGAGCCATACTATTTAATTGATATTTGATATTGAATTAAATAATATTAATTAATTAATTAATAATATATATTTTATTTATTAAAAAGTTTAATAAATAAAATATTTATTATTATTGAAAATTAATATTGTATTAATTTTTAAAAGTAATGATATATATATATATATATATAAATATAAATATATATGTGTAGGTAAGACACAATTGAGGTTTTATATATATATAATATATATTAATCTTTGGCAAAAAAAAAAAATTGGAGGAATGGACTTTGGGGTTCTTGAAATTGAAAAGTGATTTCAATTTTCAAACTTCTTCTGAAGTTGGCTTCTGCAGGGCATTTTATCTTCTTTGAAGTTTTTTAAGAATTGTTCAGTCACTCCTCTTTCATTCCTTCTTCTTCTTCCTTTTCTATTTATTTTCTTTTCTCTTATTTTCTGAGTCCCACAACTCCATTGTTCGGCGTCGAGGATAGCGGGACTACCTGGGGTGGTTCTCGAGGCGTTCGTGAGAAGAGGCCGGAAGAGTTCGTGACGAGGAACGACCGACGGACTTGAAGAAATTCGAAACTACAAGGGTATGTTGTAGGGTTTCTTTATTCCTAGTTCATGATTCTAACTTGTTAGATTTCTTTTAGGCTTTAATCTATAATCCTATAGATTGATAATATCTAACATGCATGAATCACAAACCTAATACATGAATCTCTATGTTCATGAGTTGATTAAATAAGCGGAAGCGTACCTAGATTCATGATGAAGAAGATCTTTGAATTGGGTTTGCTCTTACAATTCTACAAGCGGTTTTCTCCCTTATTCTCTCTAACGATGGAGGTTAATGAGATATGAAAATTTATCGCTTATGAATCGGGGAACCACAACCCTTTATATATTTGTTATTTATTTATTATTTAACCATCATAAATAATAAATAAATTTGACGGTTTCTACACATAACTTCCATACCATTAATTATATTAATTATGTAACTTACTCAATAAAAATAATAAATACTTAATGATCACCTTATTTTTATTGAGTTCCAAATAAACAATAGCCCAAACACATTTTATATATATATTTGTCCAATAAATCTAACAATCTCCCACTTGGACAATATATATAATTACATGTGTTCATCTTTATGCGCAAATAATGTGGCTATCATAATTTAAAGTTACTCCAAATCAATCTCGTCCATTAATCATATCAACATTGAACCAAAGCGGTTTAATTACATTAGTTCGTAATTCAACCCATCAATGATCACGAATATCAATATAATTAAATGACATAGATCATAGTACGGATGTGTAGCATAGAAATGACATCCAATGTGATCCATCATGTCAACTTCTAACTGGTCCCTAATGAGATCAAAATTTTCCATAAACAGAGTGTAACAAAAATCTTTATTATCCATAAACTGCAGTAATCAATAAGTCTGTATAACATACATATATATAGAAACAAACTCTCACTAAATCTGAATATCTTCAAATAACATAACACCCATTTGAGCAGTATGCTCCAAAAAAACCTTGGGTGGTAGTCCCTTAGTTAACGGATCCGCAATCATAGAGTTTGTACCAATATGTTCTATATATAAATGACCACTCTGAACTCTTTCTTTAACAACTAGGAACTTGATATCAATGTGCTTTGACTTAGTTGAACTCCTATTGTTGTTCGAATACATGACTGCTGATTTATTGTCACAGAATAACTTTAGTGGTCTTTCAATTCCTTTCACAATCTTTAGCCCAGTGACAAAATTCCGCAGCCACATTCCATGATTGGATGCCTGTTACGTCTCCAAAAGTAACCTTTTTAGGACTTATTTATCTTAGAAAGAGGTGCACTCTTAGGTGTTTTTGAGAGGATTTAGCTTAAACCTATGCTTATATATGAGAATTAGAAGAAGGTAGCTAAATTAGGACTTGTGTGCAAAAGGAAAGAAAAAGGATTGAAAACCGAAGTAAAAGAGTGAAAAATATGCATTGCGGCAGCATTGCGGAAACATTGCTAAAACAGCAATGTTTTAAGTGAAATCCGTAAGTTGGCTGATCTTTTTCTGTTATATTCCGTTATTTCAGGGATTCGTTCTTTCTCCTCCATCCATTTTGAAGTACGACGTTGAGGATGGATGGTTCTCCTTGGCCCAAACGCACCTGCAGATTACTATAAAAGGGGGTCAAAGTAGAGGGTTTGATCATCATCCGAAAGCGTAGAAGTCTTCTCGCAGCTCCATCTTTTCTCCTGTTTTTCTTTGTCGTCTGTTGGTTTGCGAGGTTTAGCTGTTGGAATCGACAATCTGATAGGAAGGAGAGAAGATTCATCTTCTCTCCCGATTGGATTCATCCAAGCAAGGCTGATCTTTCTCATCCTTCAGCCGAGGCGGTTGCGACGAGGCGTTCAAGCTCAATTACCTGCTTTCTGTCTTTCATTTCTAATTTCCAGCTCTGTTTAGTTGTTGTTTCTGTTCTAGTGACTAGTTCATTTTATTTCGTTGCTTTCTGTCTTTGTGTTATTCACTTTAAGCTTTCCTTTGTTCATTCAAACAATCAAGTAATCAAAGCAAAATTCATTATTTCACAGTTTCCTATCTTTGTTGCTACTGTTTTCTCCTTGCTGTTTTGTCTTTCATTTTCTTCTAAGCATGACTACTTCACTTCTTATTTATGTTCTGCCTATATCCATGAGTAACTAAGTCACATAGGGTCATGCTAATGACAATACTATAGGCTAAAAAACGTGAACCAAGCATGTAGGTTAGCTCTCGAAGCATTGATTGTATGTAAGCTTCATCCCACGGGCAATTTCGATTGGCCATCCATTTTGTCCAAAGAACTCCTAACCGCTGGAAGGAGTAAGAGTTCAGAGTCATACACTCATGCTAGCCTTTCAAGGTAGCCAGAAAACGACCTAGGAATAGGCGTTTTCCTAGTACAAACCATAACTTTCTGCTTTAACAAGATGCTTAAGACCTTACTTGGACATGAGTAAACTAAAGAATCTAATGCATGAAATCGGAAGATACATGAGACTGAGTGAGTTTGATGCATAGTGAGTTGATCCAATGCTTGAGAATCGTGAGAAAATGCCTATAGAGGAGTCGTTAGTAGCCCTTGTTTCTCCATTTTACACACTTTCGCTGTTAGTAACATTGCGGTAGAATTGCTGTTTCCGCAATTCTGCTAAGTTTATAATTCTGTTTAGCTGTTTTCCTCTTCGTTTATTAATCTCTTCTCTTTTCATTTAAGTTTATCTTTGACTTGCACTTGTTTATGTTGCTACCCTTTACATATTCTTTAGAAATTAGACAATTTAAAACCAATTCCACCTCCTCAAATCCACCCATTCTTTCTTAACAATACACTTCACGAGTAGCTCATAATAAATCTCTGTGGGAAAACGAATGAAAAAATACTTACTACTTGCTATAAGATCATGTATGCTTGCATGTTCTGAGTGCTCTCTCTCTCTTATTGCTTATTTATTTTAACACATTGAGCACGCAACAAGTTTTTGGCGCCGCTGCCGGGGATTTATTTTAGTGAAAACGAAGTTTGTTAAGTTTGAAACACCAAGTTTATTATCTATTGGAGCTGATCTTATTTTCATTTCTTTTGCAGGTACCATTGGGTTAGTTTATGAATGAGCCTTCAAGTAGCGATCTAGAGTTCAATCCTGAGCCTGAGAGATTACTTAGGGCCAGAAATAGAGCCAAGAAACGTCTCTTTAACCAATCCTCTATACCTCCAATAATTGCGGAAACCGCAATTCCTCCGCAATTCTATCAAGAAGAAATGGACAGACCAGTCCCAAATCCGGTACCTACCACTCGCAATCCCATCGAAATAGCGAATGACAAGGATAGTGCCATTCTTTCCTACCTAGTACCTATGCCTGGGGAGCTGAACCCCAGCATAATCCGCCCTGAAATCACTGCCAACTCATTCGAGTTAAAGCCAGTGATGTTCCAAATGTTGTCCACTGTGGGACAATTCTTTGGAGTGGAAAATGAGGATCCCCACAACCATCTTAGAAACTTCCTAGGAGTCAGTGATACATTCATCATCCCTGGAGTTTCCCAAGAAGCCTTGAGGCTCTACCTCTTCCCTTACTCTTTGAGGGACAAGGCAAAGACGTGGTTACACTCATTACCCTCTGGATCAGTCCTCAATTGGACAGACTTGGCGGAGAAATTCCTAGTCAAATACTTCCCACCTGATAGGAATTCTACCTTTCGTGATGATATAATCAAGTTCAAACAAGCTGAGAATGAGTCTCTTCACGAAGCTTGGACAAGGTTCAAGGACCTTCTTCTCAAATGTCCACACCATGGCATCCCATGGTGTATTCAAATAGAGGTCTTTTTCAAAGGATGCAACCCCAGCACCAGACAAGTGCTAAATTCATCTGCTGGAGGTTCCATGTTGTCCAAAAGTTATAATGAAGCCTATGAGATCTTGGAGAAGATCTCAGCATCTCACTGTAGGTGGTCAGATGATCCAGTTGAGCCAACTAGAGCTCAAGACAAGGACGCACTCAATGCCATGAGTAGCCAAATAAGCGCCCTGACCAACCTAGTCAAGCAAATGGCTCAAGCCAATCTCCAAACTAGTGTCAACACCGCCACAGCCATGTCAATGGGCACCCAACCAAGTCAAGGTGAGACACTTATCTGTGGATTCTGTGGGGAAGGACATCTGTATGAATACTGCCCTGGGAATCCAGCCTCGGTCTGCTATCTTGGAAGCCAGCAGCAGCCTAGGAACAACCCCTATTCCAACACTTACAATCCTGGTTGGAGGAACCACCCAAACCTGTCATGGGGTGGCCAACAGAATGCTAACCAAGCTCCTAACCAACCAAGACCGAGTGGAACGCCTGGTTTCACTCCCCAACATAACCAATCCATGTATCAAAAACCATACAACCAACCTGTAGGGTCTTCTGTAGAAAATCTACTCAAAGAATACATAGCCAAGAATGATGCCACTCTACAGAGTCAGCAAGCTACTCTTAGGAGCCTAGAGAACCAAATAGGGCAACTAGCCAATGAACTCAAAAGTAGGCCCCAAGGTAGACTACCTGCTGACATTGAAGTGCCAAGGAGAGATGGTAAAGAGCAAGTTCAAGCAATTGAACTTAGAAGTGGGAGACCATTGGTGAGCAACACAAAAGAAACACCAAAGAGAGTAGAGAACACTGAGTCTAGTGCTCCACTGGAGTCTCTGCCAAACCAAGGTCAACCATCACCAAGCACATCAGGACCAAGGCTGGAGCCAATCATAGAAGAGATAGAAGAGATTCCAAGGCCTCCACCTATCCTGAGGCGACCTGAAGTGCCTGCATATGTGCCAGCACCTCCATTTCCTCGAAGGTTAAAGAAAAAACAAGAACAGGAAGTGCACTTTAATAAATTTCTAGAAATTCTTAAACAAGTGCATGTTAATATTCCTTTTGTAGAAGTTTTACAGTCTATGCCCTCTTATGTAAAGTTTTTGAAGGATATTATTACTAACAAGAGAATAATTGGTGAGTTTGAAACAGTCAATCTCACTGAGGAGTGCAGTGCCATACTCCAGAACAAGCTACCCAAGAAGGAGAAGGATCCTGGTTCCTTCACCTTACCTGTAGAGCTAGGAGGCAAGCACGTGGGCAGAGCTCTTTGTGACCTGGGAGCCAGCATAAACCTTATGCCCCTATCACTATTCCGCCAGCTAGGAATAGGAGAAGCACGTCCAACCACTGTCACTTTACAACTAGCAGACAGATCCAGCATACCCTGAGGGTAAGATTGAGGATATTCTTGTAAAGGTTGACAAGTTTATTTTCCTTGCATATTTCATTATCCTGGATTATGAAGCAGACAAGGAGGTCCCCATCCTATTAGGCAGACCGTTTCTAGCCACAGGTAGGGCCCTGAGAGATGTCCAAAAAGGTGAGCTCACAATGAGGGTTCATGATGAAGAGGTCAAATTTAGTGTTTATAAAGCCTTAAGGTACCCCTCTGACTCTGAATCTTGTGCTAGCATGGATGTTGTAGACTCACTAATGGAAGAACAGCTGGAGCATGTATTATTAACTAAGCATGCTAATGAATATGTACAATTAGATGTAGCTGATTTGAATGTATCTGAAATAATGGATATACCTGTAGATAAAACACAGCATGTATGTATAAATAAAGACCTGACTAACAGATCCATGAATCCTTTAAAACCATCCATTGAGCATCCACCTGTCTTAGAATTGAAACCTCTACCCACTCACCTCAAGTATGCATATCTAGGAAGTAATGATACCTTGCCTGTGATTATTTCTTCTAAATTAAGTGAAAAGCATGAGGTTGAACTGATTTTATTACTTAAGCAACATAGGAAGGCTATTGCATGGACTATTGCTGATATTAGAGGCATTAGCCCTTCCTATTGCATGCATAAGATTATACTAGAGGAAGAGCATACACCCCGAGTAGATCACCAACGTAGGTTGAACCCCTCTATGAAAGAGGTAGTTAAAAAGGAAATAATAAAATGGTTAGATGCTGGTGTGATCTTCCCTATAGATAGTAGTCAGTGGGTGAGCCCTATACAATGTGTACCTAAGAAGGGGGGGATGACTGTGGTAGTCAATGAGAACAATGAACTGATTCCAACTAGGACTATCACAAGATGGAGAGTTTGCATGGATTATAGGAAACTCAATAAGGAAACCAAAAAAGACCACTTCCCTCTACCATTCATTGACCAGATGTTAGATAGGATAGCTGGTAGAGCTTACTACTGTTTCTTAGACGGTTATTCAGGATATAATCAGATCACTATAGACCCTAAGGACCAAGAGAAGACTACCTTCACTTGCCCTTTTGGAACATTTGCCTTTCGCAGAATGCCTTTTGGCTTATGCAATGCACCGGCAACATTCCAAAGGTGCATGTTGGCAATCTTCTCTGATTTGGATGAGTCCATGATAGAGATATTCATGGATGATTTCTCAGTCTTTGGGGATTCATTTACAAACTGTCTAGAGAACCTAGGACAAGTCCTGGCTAGGTGTGAAGAGACCAACCTAGTCCTGAATTGGGAGAAGTGCGATTTCATGGTGGACGAAGGGATTGTCTTAGGTCATAGAGTGTCTAGAGCAGGTGTGGAGGTCGATAGAGCAAAAATTGAAATAATAGAGAAATTGGTAGAACCTCAAAATGTCAAAGCCATTAGAAGTTTCTTAGGGCATGCTGGCTTCTATAGAAGGTTCATTAAGGACTTTTCTAAGATCTCCAAGCCTTTATGTGAGCTTCTAGAGCTAAACAAACCATTCCTTTTCTCTAAAGAATGTTTCCTAGCTTGGAAAACCCTTAAGGACGCACTAGTCACAGCGCCTATTATAGTAGGGCCTAATTGGGATCTCCCCTTTGAGATGTTATGTGATGCTAGTGACTATGCTGTAGGGGTTATGTTAGGACAGAAGATTGACAAGTTAACACACTCTGTATACTATGCTAGTAAAACACTTAATGAGGCACAATGTAATTACACAACTACTGAGAAGGAGATGCTAGCTGTAGTGTTTGCTTGTGAGAAGTTTAGGAATTACATTGTAGGCACTAGGACAATCGTGTACACTGACCATTCTGCTTTGAAATACCTCATGAGGAAGGCTGATGCTAAGCCTAGGTTGATTAGATGGGTGTTACTTCTGCAAGAGTTTGATCTAGACATTAGAGATAAGAAAGGATGTGAAAATGTGGTTGCGGATCATCTTTCTAGATTGCAGCATAATTGCGAAAAAATTGCGGAAACCGCAATTTCTGATGCTTTTATTGATGAACATGTCTTTGTATTGACTCATCGTGATAACGATGAGGAACCTTGGTTTGCTGACATTGCTAACTTCCTTGCATCGCAGGTACTACCAACTTTCAAGGGAGGCCAAGAGAAGAAGAGGTTCCTTCATGAAGCTAGGAAATTCATATGGGATGATCCCACACTTTACAAGACATGTGCTGACGGTCTGCTCAGGAAGTGTGTGTCAGCTGCTGAGGCGAAGTCTGTGCTGCAGCACTGCCATACAGCACCCTATGGTGGACACTTTGGTGGCCAACGAACAGCTGCAAAGGTGTTCCAGAGTGGCTACTATTGGCCAACGATCTTCAAGGATGCCCACAACTATGCACACAGCTGTGATGAATGCCAGAGAACAGGTAACCTTAGTCGAAAGGATGAGATGCCTCTCACTTACATCTTAGAGTTGGAGCTCTTTGATGTATGGGGCATTGACTTCATGGGACCATTTCCCCCATCATCAGGTAACCTTTACATATTAGTAGCAGTAGACTATGTATCTAAGTGGGTAGAGGTCATAGCATGTCCCAATAATGATGCCAAAACAGTTATAAGATTCTTGCATAGACATATCTTTACTCGATTTGGAACACCTCGTGCTATCATTAGTGATGAAGGTACACATTTCATTAATAGAGCTATGGAGAAAGTGTTGGCTAAATACAATGTTAGACATAGAGTAGCCACCCCTTATCACCCACATTCGAATGGACAAGCTGAAATTTCAAATAGGGAGATTAAGAACATACTAGAAAAAGTGGTCAAACCCAATAGAAAAGATTGGTCGTTTAAACTCGAGGATGCACTTTGGGCATATAGAACTGCATATAAGACACCCCTAGGTATGTCTCCTTATAGACTTGTGTATGGCAAAGCATGTCACTTACCATTCGAATTAGAAATTAAAGCATTTTGGGCACTAAAAGAGTTGAATTATTGCGTGACCGATGCGGGAACATTGCGGTCTTTGCAATTACATGAGCTTGATGAGCTTAGACATATGTCCTATGAAAATGCTAAAATGTATAAGGAAAAGACCAAGATTTGGCATGATAGTAGACTTAGGATTAAGGACTTTAAGAAAGGCCAGCTTGTCTTATTATTTAACTCACGATTGAGATTATTTCCAGGCAAACTTAAGTCCAGATGGTCAGGTCCATTTGTAATAACTAATGTGTTTGTTCATGGTGCAATCGAGATTAAGAACCTGCAGCAAGGGCAACCATTCATGGTTAATGGTGCAAGATTGAACACTACTATGAGGAAGGAGATGTGAAGACTCTCTCGGCCTTCCTCTTGACTGAAACATGAAAATAAGAACGAGAGAGGACGAGTGATTACTGTGCTTGTCCATGCGAGGCTCATGCCTTAGTTTATTTTTGCTATTTTTCCGGTTATCGTTTGTGTATATTTTTGTGTGATTTTAATTACGAGTTTGATATTAATTTTATTTCTTTTGTTAGGGAATCAATAGAGGGAATCAAGGAGATGAAATCCAGCTAAAAAAATCGAGGAGATATTGGGCCAAATCAAAGATTCGGTTGAGCAAAGATTGGCATTTAAACTCAGAAAATCTCCAACGGTCACTAGAATTGCGCTGGATTTGCAGAATCCGCAACAAATATAGCCGTTGGGATTTCCATCATTACTTATATCCGTTAGACGCGCGTTGATCCGTACGATTTCCCAATTATCTGAACTCCAAGAAAACTCTCTCCATCTTCATCTGCAATTCTTCTTTCCAGATTCCCACGATTCAACGATGGTGCTAACGAGAGCTGAACGGTCTGCGTCCAAGAAGAAGGTCGACGACGCTGAAATTGCTGCGAGGGAAGCACTTCTTGCCCTTGCAGATGCTGAGGCTGCACGCACTGAACGCCTCCCCAAACTGCCTGTCCGCAAGAAGAAGTGGAAGGTAGTTACGGAGATACCTGCTGGACCCTCTGAACCAGCAGGCACACCCAAGAAACGAAAGTGGAGTATGGCGGTGGCCGAAGAAGCAAGCAAGGAAAAGACTCCCTCTGTGGAGAGTCAAGAAAGTGATCATCGGTCACCCGAGTCACCCAAGCAGAGCTCTTCGCCATCTCCACCAGCGCGAAGCCCTGAGCTTCCTCCATCGCCGCAGAGTTCTGAACACACCCCACCAGCAGAGAGCCCTGAAGCATCACCCACTTCCCCACAACCTGACCCTGAATTCCCATACGGAGAGTATCAAGAATCGACGCAGGGCAGTGGGGAAGCTGAGGAAGAAGAGGTATTCTCTCCTTTGAGGGAAGCCAGCCCTGAGAGCCCTGCGCAAAGGGATGATTCAATGGATGAGACACTGGGGGACTGCCTCCAACAGATGACAACAAAGGCACGATTGAAAAAGAAAGCTGCCAAGGTTGTCAAGGCCAAACGGCCAAAAACAAAAAAGAAGTCCAAGAAGAAGAAGTCCAGGGCTGCGTCTTCATCAAAGAAGGGGAGTGATGAGCCTTCTCCAAAGAAGCTCAAGATTGAGGTTGCTGAGACAGCCAAACAGAAAGACAAAGGGAAAGCCAAGCTTTACCCTGAAGATGAGCCTCAATCAGTGAGGTACGTGTCCTCTAATGCTGAGTCCAGAGGCACTGAGCTGAGGAAGAGGGAGTTGCTGCACGAGAAGGGATTCCTAGACGCCCTCACAGACCTGCCGCAATTCTTGCGCGCAGGGATCACGAATCACGGTTGGGAGGAGCTGTGCAGACCACCCAATCCAGCCTACTCCAGCATGGTGTATGACTTTTACGCCAACTTGATGAATCCTGAGGATGGCCTGTCTGTGGTCAGAGGGGTTGAGGTGGACTTCTCAGCGAAGGCGATCAACGAAGCCTATCGCCTCAAGGGCCAAAGACACACTGACTATGCAAGGATCGTTGATGAGCCAACAGAAGTCGTCCTGGAGGAGGCAATACGGATCATTGGCCAGCCAGAAGCATCATGGACAGTCTCGCGCAATGGGAGGCACACCCTGATGAGTGCCACCCTCACAGCCAAGGCGGCTGTCTGGTTTTCATTCGTGCGCAGGAAGCTGTCCCCAGTGACCCATGAGACCACCATCAACCAAAGCAGATCGCTGCTGGTCTACGCGATCATGCGAGGTCTCACAATCAATGTGGGCGAGGTCATTGCAGCTTCAATTGCTGACTGCGCCAAAAAGGGTAAGGGACCACTTTTCTTTCCTAATACAATTACTAAGCTTTGCTTATGTGCAGGGGTCCCAGTAGAGCGAATGGAAAGGCAACTGGCTTACACAGGCTACCTGGAGTTACCTACTGCTCTGAGGTTGTGAAGGAAGGGAAACATGGAGTTCGAGCTGGATGGTCTGGCTGCTGCTCAGTCTCTGACCATGGCGTGCCTGATGGACCTGCAGAAGAAGATGGCTCAATGGGCCACATATGTGCAAGCAAGAGATAAGGAGGTTGCTGACCAATTGGGCTGCCTCTTCCCTGAATTCCCCACGGACCTGCTGACTCCATGGGCGCCTCCACGACCTCGAAGGAATGATGATGAGGAAGACATTTGAGTGCTAGTTTGAGAAGCACTAAAGGGAGTATTGCTGTTCCCTTAGAATAAGAAAAAAAATCGAACTGTTTTTTTTTTTACCATGTGAATTATGCTGTTTTGAGTTAGTAATTTGATCTGTTTTAGTTCTTTAATTGTAGTATTTTAAGTTGTTTAGTGTAGTCTGATGATAGCTGAATAGGTAGAATAGTTTAGTTTCATTTTTTGTATAGCTTGGATGACTGGAAAGAGCATGCATAGGGGCCTTAATCACTGATATATCTGCCCTGTCTTTATTGCGGAATAATTGCGGAAACCGCAATTTTTATTAGTGAATGCATGTTTTTGACTGACTGTTTAGCTAAGCTGGTTCTGTTTAAATTCTGTCTTTTGCTGCTATCTTGTCTGCCTTATATAGCTTATCTAAAAGCATGCTGGATGAGTGTCATAGGACACCCTTTGATAGTTTAAATTAACCTCTAAAAAGTGCTCAGCATGCATAGCTTTAAGTCCTTACCTGCCTGTTTTTATGAATTTCTGCTGCTGTGATATTTACTTTTAGAATGTTCTGTCTATGTCTAGGGCTTTTAGATTCTCTTTGTTTTACCTTAGACTAGATGCTTCTAGGACAAGTTTGGGGGTGTGCCACCTCAGACACTCATTGGGGACAATGAGTAGTTTAAGTTTGGGGGAGGCCACCCTAGGCCTAGGAACATTCCTCTCTCCTTTAAAGCATAAGCATTCTTCTTCTCCTTTACAAAAAAAAATGATGAGATGAAAAAAAAAAATGAGAAATAGAATAAAGAGGGGTGTCTCTCTTAGGTTGCTGAGTAATCAGTGCCAAGTGTGTAACCCACAAGTGGCATTGCATCAAAAGGTAACCAAAGGAGAGGCTCCACCTAAGTAAGAAAGAAAGAAACAGAATAGGGAAGAAGAATGTATACCTAGGGTTGCAACTTTGTGGCTTAGATGTCCTGATTAAAAAAGAACTCTGATCCTCAATTAGCTGAGCACAAAGTTGTAACTTGTAGGGTTGTTTAGGGAGATGAATGTATGTCCAATGTAGTGATGCAAGGGTTTAGGTTGTTCTCTTAAAGTACTACTGTCACTGTTAATACTAAGACTGGCATGACTCTAAGGAATCCTAGGTAACTCAAAAATAAAACTAGAAGCATGTACTGAGTCTGGGGTAAAGCTAGGTAGAATTTGAAACCTTAGGGATAGATGCACAATATGATAAAGGCAAGTAGATCAGTTGTAGGGAGTGAATGAAACAGCAGGAGTATTAGGCGTGCGAAGTCAGAAGAAGCAATATGAAAGGTTAGTGTAAGCTTGGAAGTGTGTCACAGGACAGCACTGCTATAGATAGGAATGTAGGGAAGTCAGTAAGTGGTTAAAGAAGATGAAACAGCAGCCTAGGCAAGTCCTTAGATTGCTCGAGGACGAGCAAAACCTTAAGTTTGGGGGTGTGTTACGTCTCCAAAAGTGACCTTTTTAGGACTTATTTATCTTAGAAAGAGGTGCACTCTTAGGTGTTTTTGAGAGGATTTAGCTTAAACCTATGCTTATATATGAGAATTAGAAGAAGGTAGCTAAATTAGGACTTGTGTGCAAAAGGAAAGAAAAAGGATTGAAAACCGAAGTAAAAGAGTGAAAAATATGCATTGCGGCAGCATTGCGGAAACATTGCTAAAACAGCAATGTTTTAAGTGAAATCCGTAAGTTGGCTGATCTTTTTCTGTTATATTCCGTTATTTCAGGGATTCGTTCTTTCTCCTCCATCCATTTTGAAGTACGACGTTGAGGATGGATGGTTCTCCTTGGCCCAAACGCACCTGCAGATTACTATAAAAGGGGGTCAAAGTAGAGGGTTTGATCATCATCCGAAAGCGTAGAAGTCTTCTCGCAGCTCCATCTTTTCTCCTGTTTTTCTTTGCCGTCTGTTGGTTTGCGAGGTTTAGCTGTTGGAATCGACAATCTGATAGGAAGGAGAGAAGATTCATCTTCTCTCCCGATTGGATTCATCCAAGCAAGGCTGATCTTTCTCATCCTTCAGCCGAGGCGGTTGCGACGAGGCGTTCAAGCTCAATTACCTGCTTTCTGTCTTTCATTTCTAATTTCCAGCTCTGTTTAGTTGTTGTTTCTGTTCTAGTGACTAGTTCATTTTATTTCGTTGCTTTCTGTCTTTGTGTTGTTCACTTTAAGCTTTCCTTTGTTCATTCAAACAATCAAGTAATCAAAGCAAAATTCATTATTTCACAGTTTCCTATCTTTGCTGCTACTGTTTTCTCCTTGCTGTTTTGTCTTTCATTTTCTTCTAAGCATGACTACTTCACTTCTTATTTCTGTTCTGCCTATATCCATGAGTAACTAAGTCACATAGGGGCATCCTAATGACAATACTATAGGCTAAAAAACGTGAACCAAGCATGTAGGTTAGCTCTCGAAGCATTGATTGTATGTAAGCTTCATCCCACGGGCAATTTCGATTGGCCATCCATTTTGTCCAAAGAACTCCTAACCTCTGGAAGGAGTAAGAGTTCAGAGTCATACACTCATGCTAGCCTTTCAAGGTAGCCAGAAAACGACCTAGGAATAGGCGTTTTCCTAGTACAAACCATAACTTTCTGCTTTAACAAGATGCTTAAGACCTTACTTGGACATGAGTAAACTAAAGAATCTAATGCATGAAATCGGAAGATACATGAGACTGAGTGAGTTTGATGCATAGTGAGTTGATCCAATGCTTGAGAATCGTGAGAAAATGCCTATAGAGGAGTCGTTAGTAGCCCTTGTTTCTCCATTTTACACACTTTCGCTGTTAGTAACATTGCGGTAGAATTGTTGTTTCCGCAATTCTGCTAAGTTTATAATTCTGTTTAGCTGTTTTCCTCTTCGTTTATTAATCTCTTCTCTTTTCATTTAAGTTTATCTTTGACTTGCACTTGTTTATGTTGCTACCCTTTACATATTCTTTAGAAATTAGACAATTTAAAACCAATTCCACCTCCTCAAATCCACCCATTCTTTCTTAACAATACACTTCACGAGTAGCTCATAACAAATCTCTGTGGGAAAACGAATGAAAAAATACTTACTACTTGCTATAAGATCATGTATGCTTGCATGTTCTGAGTGCTCTCTCTCTCTTATTGCTTATTTATTTTAACACATTGAGCACGCAACAATGCCTCATGACATGCTATAAATTCAGCGGCCATAGTGGAAGAAGCAATGAGTGTTTGTTTAACACTTTTCCATGAGATTGCTCCTCCAGCAAGCATAAAGATATAACCTGAAGTGGATCTCCGACTGTCTTGGCATCCAGCAAAATCTGAATCTGAATATCCAACGATCTCCAGTTGGTCCGATTTCTTATATGTGAGCATGTAGTCTTTAGTTCTTTTCAAATAACGCATAACCCGCTTGACAGCTACCCAATGATCCATACCAGGGTTACTCAGATATCTGCCCAACATTCCGACAATGTATGCCAAATCTGGTCGAGTACATACTTGTGCATACATCAAACTTCCTACTGCAGATGCATAAGGAATTTTCTGCATTTCTTTAACTTCAAGATCATTCTTAGGACATTGTTGAAGACAAAATTTGTCTCCTTTAACAACGGGGGTATTTCCTGATTTACAATCCTGCATGCCATATCTTTTTAGTACATTTTCAATGTAACTCTTTTGTGATAATCCAAGTATACCTCGAGAACGATCTCGATGTATCTGAATTCCTAATACAAAAGAGGCCTCACCAAGATCTTTCATTTCAAACTTAGTTGAAAGAAATCTTTTAGTTTCATGCAGTAATCCTGTATCATTGCTAGCGAGCAATATATCATCAACATATAAAATCAGAAAAATATGTCTGCTCCCACTGAATTTGTGGTATACACAATCATCAATTAAATTACTCTCAAAACCAAATGAGATAATAATTTCATGAAATTTGTGATACCATTGACGAGAAGCTTGCTTGAGACCATATATGGATTTCTTTAGTTTACAAACCATTTTGTTTGGATCTCCCACCACAAAATTTTCTGGTTGATTCATAAAAATTGTTTCATCAATGTTGCCATTTAGAAACGCAGTCTTAACATCCATTTGGTGTAGCTCAAGATCAAAATGCGCCACTAATGCCATGATCGTCCTAAAAGAGTCCTTTGTCGAAACAGGGGAAAAGGTTTCTGTAAAATCAATACCTTCCCTCTGAGTGAAACCCTTTGCAACAAGACGTGCCTTATATCTTTCTACATCACCCTTTGAATCCCTTTTGGTTTTAAATATCCATTTACAACCAATAGGTTTCGCACCTTCAGGTAATGAGACTAGATCCCAAACGTCATTGTCTTCCATAGACTTAATTTCTTCATTCATGGCAATAATCCATTTATGAGAATTAGAACTATGCATTGCTTGATGTAAGTTGATAGGATCATCTTCCATCATTTCAACGCTATCCTCATGTTCTTGGAGAAATACAATATAGTCATCCGAAATAGCATTTCTCCTTTCTCTCGTGGATCTCCGTAATGGCATTTGTTCTTGAGGTTGTTGAGTTTGTTCTTCAGGAATGTTTACCTCATTTTCAATGGGAAGATTTGTATTATTGTCTTGAAGTTCTGGAATTGCTTCTTGATTAATATCATAAATAAATTCATGATTATCATCAGTAGCAATTGTAGGAATTTGAACAAATTCCTCTTCAAATACAATTTCCTTAGTATTTCTCCCCTCAAACTCAATATCCTCAAAGAACACCGCATTTCCCGTCTCAAAAATAGTTCTGTTCGTGGGAACAAAAAACTTATAACCCCTTGATTTCTCAGAATATCCAATAAAGTAACAACTAACTGTTTTGGAGTCCAATTTCTTTTCATTAGGCTTATAAGGTCTTGCCTCTGCTGGACATCCCCAAATATGAAAATGCTTTAGGACTGGCTTTTTACCGGTCCAAAGCTCATAAGGAGTTTTAGTTGTTGCTTTAGTTGGAACTCTATTAAGAATATATGCTGCAGTCTTTATTGCTTCTCCCCGGAGAGATTCCGGTAAAGTAGAATGAGAAATCATGCTTCTTACCATATCTTTAAGAGTTCTGTTTCGTCTCTCAGATACACCATTCATGCGAGGAGAACCTGGCATAGTGTATTGAGGTACAATTCCACATTCCTCTAGGAATTTAGCAAATGGTCCTGGACGTTGTTCTCCTGATCCATCATATCGACCATAGTATTCACCACCACGGTCAGATCTGACAGCTTTAATTCTTTTACCAAGCTGATTTTCTACTTCAGCTTTGTATGCCTTAAACACGTCCAGTGCTTGGGACTTCTCACTAATGAGATAAAGGTAGCCATATCTTGAATAATCGTCTATGAACAAAATAAAATATCGTTGACCATTCCAAGAAGCCGTAGGGAATGGCCCACAAATATCAGTATGAATGAGTTCTAAGACGTCTGTAGTTCTGTTGGCACCCAATTTCTTTACATTTGTTTGCTTTCCCTTAATACATCCAATACAAACCTCAAAATTGGAAAAATCAAGAGAATCAAGAATTCCATCACTTACAAGCCTTTCAATTCTGTGTTTAGATATATGACCTAAACGCTTGTGCCAAATTGATGCAGAATTTTCATTTGTTAATTTTCTTTTAGTACCGCGAGTACTTGTATGCAAGGTTTCATTATATGAGGCAATTGTATCAAGTAAATATAGATTATCATAAACCGACAAAGAACCAGTTGCAATAATACTTGAATTTAAAGAAAGACTAAACTGACAATTTCCAAATGAACAACAATAACCAAATTTGTCCAAAACAGAAATAGAAACCAAATTCCGTCTAAAAGACGGTACAACAAAAGTGTCTTTCAAATCCAAATAAAAACCAGTTCTTAATAATAATCTAAAATTCCCAATAGCCTCGACTTCAACTGATTTGCCATCGCCCACAAAAATGAATCTTTCATCATCACTTGGCTTTCGGCAGCTCAGGCAACCCTGCATAGAAACACTAATGTGAGTAGAAGCACCAGAATCTACCCACCAAGTGTGACTCGGTACTGAAGTTAAATTAACCTCAGAGCAAACTAAAGTAAGAGATTCACCTTTCTTTGCACGCCATGCGTGATATTTGGTACAGTCCCTCTTCAAGTGTGTGGATTGCCGACAAAAGAAACAACTAAAATCCTCATTTTCTTTAGTTTGTTGTTTCTTTTGCACGGGACCACCTGCAGCTTCTTTAGGGTTCTTCCTTTTATTCCTTTTATCTCTGAAATTACTTCCTGAAGCCAAAAGAGAACTTTCAGTCCGATCTTGCTTCAATCTCTCTTCTTCTTGCACACAGTATGAAATGAGCTCATTAAGAGTCCATTTCTCCTTCTGACAGTTATAGCTGACCTTAAACTGATTAAATTGTGCAGGAAGAGAGATCAAAACCAAATGCACGAGCAATTCATCAGAAAGCTCTAACTTTAGTGCTTTTAGTTTTGAAGCAAGGTGAGACATTTCCATTATGTACTCCCTTATGTTTCCTTTTCCCTTATACTTCATTGAGGTCAAGCTCGCAAGAAGCGTGCTTGTTTCAGCCTTATCGTTTTTTGCAAAACGTTTCTCAATTTCCTCAATGAATTCCTAAGCATTAGTGACTTCAGAGATATCACCCCTAAACGTTTCTGGAATTCCTCGCTTAATGATCATTAGACACATGCGATTTGATCTTTCCCATTTTTCAAGGTCCTGTTTTTCAACAAGGGTACCTTGATCCGTAATAGTGGGTCGATCAATCCGAAGCGCAAGGTCTAGATCCATACACCCGAGGATAATGAAAACATTTTTTTTCCAATCTTTAAAGTTATTTCCATTCAGTATAGGAATAGAATTGACATTGGCAGATATTGTAGATGCGGAAGCATTAACTAAAATTAAAACAAAAGAATACTATGAACACATTTTTACATCTTGATTAATAAATTCACATTGAGATTTTTCCATCATAAAAAAAAAAAAAAAAATATCTAGCACAACATTAATATTTAGTCTTTGGACAGAAATATTAACTTGTAAGTGATATTTTTGTGCAATGATCAAATACTGACAATAAATCCTGTCAAACAATAATTCTATCTTTGGATTGAATTATTGTTCACATGGAACCGAATAATCGTCACATATTTATCATCACAGGTACTTCTGTAATTCAGCCCGACAATACTAATCTTTCTTTGGACCGATATAATATCCGCATGAATTACAGACGTACTTATCATTTAAAATCCATACCGAATCAACATTCACAAGATAAATTACTTTGGTAATTAATATGTTGTTTCAATTGATTGGTTTAAAATAATAAACTCCTTAAATCTCAAAAAAAAAACTTTATTGAATTTATTAATTAAATTCTTAATTCCTTAAGTTCTTAATTATTTTATTTACGATAATTATCTAGAAAAACTCAAGCAAACCCTAAAACTTTTAATATTTTTCTGTAAATCTTAATCTCAATATCATGAAAATCTTATACGATTATAAAAAACTTAATCTTAATCATAATCTTATATCATGAAAATCTTAATCTTAATATCAAAAAAATCTTATACGATTATAAAAATCTTATACGATTATAAAAATCTTAATCTTAATCATAATCTTATATCATGAAAATCTTAATCTTAATATCAACAAATTAACATAGAGATCGGCTCTGATACCAATTGTAGGGTTTCTTTATTCCTAGTTCATGATTCTAACTTGTTAGATTTCTTTTAGGCTTTAATCTATAATCCTATAGATTGATAATATCTAACATGCATGAATCACAAACCTAATACATGAATCTCTATGTTCATGAGTTGATTAAATAAGCGGAAGTGTACCTGGATTCATGATGAAGAAGATCTTTGAATTGGGTTTGCTCTTCCAATTCTACAAGTGGTTTTCTCCCTTATTCTCTCTAACGATGGAGGTTAATGAGATATGAAAACTGATCGCTTATGAATCGGGGAACCACAACCCTTTATATATTTGTTATTTATTTATTATTTAACCATCATAAATAATAAATAAATTTGACGGTTTCTACACATAACTTCCATACCATTAATTATATTAATTATGTAACTTACTCAATAAAAATAATAAATACTTAATGATCACCTTATTTTTATTGAGTTCCAAATAAACAATAGCCCAAACACATTTTATATATATATTTGTCCAATAAATCTAACATATGTATTTCTAATTTCTTAATTCCGTCGTTTTGAGCATGTTTTCTATTTGTTAAATTGATGAAATTAGAGTATCATCGGTCCAAAATCGCTTCTGCTGCCTATATCGCTCCATCACGGACCATCGTCCGATTTGTATTAATTTTGTCTTTCCCAATGGTGTGAATGATCTGAGAGGTGAGGGTGGGTATCGCCCATACCGGTTCCGTTTGAGGAGTTGTGGATAAAGGAGAATGAATGTGGCGAAATAATTCAGCAATGCTGGAATGGTGGCAGTAATGGTCTTAACCCCCTAACCCACCCTTTGGGGGGTTTTTGTCAAATCTTTCTTGCTGCAGACACAGGTTACGACAGTGGGGTAGAGGCAAAAAACATGAGTTCGAAGTGGAAATTAAAAAACAGAGGGCCTATCTTCAGGAGGCTTACAATGATCAAAGAGGTCCAAATTTTAATGCGATTAATATTATTGAAGGAAGATTAAACAAGTCACTCCAATGTGAGGAGATGTATTGGAGACAGAGGTCTCGTGAAAATTGGCTAAACTATGGTGACAAGAATACAAGTTGGTTCCATAAGAAGGCTTCCATTCGGCGAGAGAAAAACCATATTTACCGTATCAAAGATCCTAAAGGGAGGTGGGTATCAAAGGAAGTGGAGCTGAAATCCACCTTTCAGGATTATTTTACAAAGATTTTTAGATCAACTTCTCCTAAAGGGAATCAACTAGAGTTGGCCCTCGAGCCAGTTTAGAGGAAGGTGACCAGTGAAATGAACGAGTTACTAATGGCAACTTATACTGAAGAGGAGATTAGAGGGGTTGTCTTCCAAATGTCCCCTACTAAGGCTCCGAGTCCCGATGGGTTTCCCGCCCTGTTCTACCAGAAGTACTGGAATCTCATTAAAGGCCCAACTCTTGCATATTGCCTCGAGGTCCTCAATAGGAAGAAGTTTGTAAGTGATCTCAATCATACTAATATTTTTTTGATCCCAAAGATTAAATTGTCGTAGGAGGTGTCAGATTTTAGGCCGATCAGTTTGTGCAATGTGGCCTATAAGATCATAACTAAGGTGATCGCCAATAGACTAAAGCAGATTTTACCGATGGTGATTACAGAGACTCAGAGTGCCTTTGTTCCTGGACGACTCATCTCAGATAACCTCCTGGTAAGCTACGAATGTATCCACCATATTATGAACAAAAGACAGGGAAATATGGGGTTGGCGGCTATGAAGATAGATATCAGTAAAGGATATGACAGAGTTGAATTAAGTTTCCTAAGGGGTGTGATGCTACGTTTAGGGTTCCAGGAGGATTGGGTTAATTTGATTATGGACTGCATAACTACGGTAAAATTTTCAGTTCTGATTAATGGCACCACATCTGGGATCTTCCAGCCGCATCGGGGTCTGAGACAAGGAGACCCCCTATCCCCCTATTTATTTATGTGCGCTGAGAGCTTGATAGCACTCCAAAAGTGCTAATATTTAGCTCCTAAGTCTTGTAAATTAGAGTAATTATTTGTGCTTAATCGATGTATTTTGTATAATTTAATTGCTTAGGGGTAAATCGGGCATTTGAATTAATTAAGGGCTTCAATGGGAATTTTAGAACATTTTATTAATTAGTCGTGTATCCTACATTAATTAATTAATCTAATAATATCTCAAAATTAATTAGTGGCTTAATGGTGCAAGTCTTTTCTACCTCAATGGTGGTGCCCAAGTTCAAATCCAGATGGTAGCACTATTTCTATTATTTTTGTAAAAGTCAACGCTCCCAGATTTGGTCAACACAGCTCCAGCCCACGCCCAGCATCAGCCCAGACGCGCGCTCCACGCCCGACCCGCGCGCAGCCCAACACCCCCTGCGCGGCCAATTTAGGCCCAAATTTCATTTTTCCAGCTTTTTAAGCATTTTAGACCTAATTTTGGCCACAACTATTAGAGAAAATTTGATATTTTTCCATTGGCCTCGGGTTTTGTGAGTTTTATACTCATTTTCAAGGTTTTTGGGCGATTTTGGATCGATTCTTGACATATTTGGCTAAGGTAAGTGCTCTAATTTGAGATTAGGGATTGTTTTGTTGATGTATTAGGTGAGACTTGGACTTTTTAACGAATATTTAGCATGTTCTAGCGTTCAATTCTTCTCTAGCCTCGTTCTTTAATGTCCTGCATGATTTTCTTTATGGTTGACACCCATTTAGTTTATTGTGTGTTGGTTCGGTTAAAAATCCATGAAGTAGCGATCGCACCTCATGTTTTGAGTAATTAAAATCTAGCATACTGAATTAAATATGGCCATGTTTGTTTGGAATGCTGATAAATTATAGAGAATGAATAAAATCGAGACCCGTTGTTAGAGATTTCAGCAATTGGCTCGTCGCACGATTACCTGTCGCTCGCTACTAATTATAATTTGGGAGAGTGATCGCCCCTAAGTTAGAATTATTAGCGAAGCTTAGTTTAGAGTTGTCAACTCTTTATTAATTACTTGGGATTACTAGTTCTAATTAAAGCATGAGATCACTTGTTTTGATTAGGCCTTGTAATGTGCGTGAGTGTTAACAAAAATCGGCTATGTATCTTTTGTGTCTATGATCTGAATTACCATCAACTGTCAATCTCGACACTCAAATTCGGAGCACATGTTACATTTAATTTCTTGTTATTTATTTTTCCGTTAGCTATTTTATGCTTTACTTTAATTTTCCGTTAGCTTAATTCTCGCATGTTTTAATTTTAGTTTCGTTTCCTTTAACTTTTCCCATTTTTTTACTTGTTGTTTTTAATTAAGGCAAATAGAAATTAATTAGGAGAAAATAACTTAGGTTCCCTGTGGTTCGACACCCGACTACCACTAGCTGCAAAGCTCAGTAGTATCGTTATTATAAATGTTATTTTGGCGGGATTCAACACCCCGAGCATAGGGAATTATACCCAAAAATTCTCTTACCAGAGCTTATCTAGTCTTCTCATGTGTGCTCAGAGACATAAAGAGATAAACGGTTGTCAAATTACAAAGGATTGCCCAACCATCTCTCACCTGTTTTTTGCGAACGATAGCCTCTTTTTTTGCAAGGCCTCTATCAATGAGTTCAAAGCAATCAGGCAGATTTTGTTGATCTATGAGGAAGCCTCAGGTCAGTGTGTAATTTTTCCAAATCAGCTATTTTATTTAGTCCAAATGTTTGCTTATTGTCGAAGTCTCAAATTGGGAGTTATATGCAAATTAAAGTTGTGCAGAACCTAGGAAAGTATCTTGGGATGCCATCTCATTTTTCTAGAAATAAGTCTAGGGACCTGGTGTTGGGTTTTATGTCCTAAAACTCGTGGTTTGTAAACTGAATGTATATTCTATTTTGCAATAAAGTTGTTATTGAGATTTATTCAGTAAAGTTGTTATTGAATAAAATGAATTGTTTTTTACTTTTAACCTAACTCCAATAAACAAAGAACCCATGGCTATAAGTTGTATACTTGAACTTCATGTATGACATGATTGTGGATCAAGTTCAAGTAATAGCCAGAACGGTCTATAGTATAGGGATAAGGCTGGGTACCTTATCCTGGGGACACTATTGGACGCGGCCCACTTTGTATAGTACAAACGATGTGATCCGAAATCGTTCATGTGGAGACATGTGAGTGGGGGCGTCCTATGCAATGAGTTTGCATAAGACTGAACCGCGAAACAAGTCGCTCTTTCTTTATAACTCCGTTTACTGTAAAGACCGACTTTTTCATATGATGACCTAGGTAACTCGATCTGAATCCTGAGCACGCTATGAACTCCTGTTTATTCGGGCTTATCCTTTGACTTGTATGGGTGAGAGTGGCCCGAGATCGCCGACTCAATAAGCCTACCATCTTGGGGATAAGACCGGGTAGGTAGCTGGGAACATAGTCCTGCGAGATGGAATTCACTCCTACCCGCTCTGAGGGATTAGTAGAGAGGTTGTTCCCTTAAGTGCTGACTCCGGGTCTTGAACTAGGGATCTCACCCTCTCATTGGCCCGAGAGGGACTTGGTATAGTGATGAGATCACATACCAATCGGTTTGGTGGTTGGACCACAAACCAATAGTTCATTAGAGGATCAGTGGGACTTAAGGAACAAGATGTAATTACGGGAGTAAAACGGTTATTTTGACCCAGCTGTAATTACGAACGACCTGTGAAGGATCGACTTACTAATGATGGTTATATCAAGAGGACAGAAATATATCTACGGTGAGGAGAGTGCAACCCTTGGACTTTAGTGGAGTCTCCGGGGGTTAACGAATGTTGGTTAGCTTGGTTAAAGAGTTTGACCGGTTAATCTCGTATCGTTGGAGCTCATGATCTGTAGGTCCTTTAGGTTCTCCTGGCTAGCTCGGATTAAGCCGTGTAACAATATGAGAGAAAAAGAATTTGAATTTATTGAAATTCGGTTTTGGAAGAATGATGGACATATTTAAATATGATTTAAATATGGGATCGGTGTAAAACATGAATAGGGATTCATGTGTGATGATTCGGTTTAAGAAACCGGGATTAGTCTTATTATTTAATTAATATTTGATATTGAATTAAATAATAATATTAATTAATTAAAAAGTTTAATTAATTATAATTTATTTTGCTTATTAAAATTAATTATGAATTAATTTTAAAATGACAAAATATTACAAGTGTGATTATAAGTCAAAGTGGAATTATCCATGTTGAGTGGATTTATCCAAGTTGAGTGGGTTTATCCAAGTTGTGAAGTGGATTGTGAATCACCAACAACATGCATATAAACTCATCAATTTTGGAACACTTGGTTGAAGACTAATCCATCCAATTTGAGGTGTCATGCTAAGCAAAGACTTTGTTGCATGTGAATTGCCTATAAATTGGATGAAGTTCAAATGGTTTGAAGTTGATGAATTTTCAAAGAGTTTGAATATTTGGATGAGCATGAAGAGTTCATGTTACTTGAGAAATTAGAAAGCTAAGTGTTAGATTTCTTCTCACAAAATCCTCATCACTTTCATCTTCCCATCTTCTTCTTCCAAACTTTTTCTTTCATAAAGGAGTCCCACCACTCCGTTGCTCGGCCCGAGGATAGCGGGACTACCGGAGGTGGTTCTCGAGGTGTTCGAGGGAAGCTTCGAAGGGTTCGTGAGGAGATTCGAGCGTTGGAAGAGAAGTCTTTAGAACTACAAGAGGTATGTGTTCTAATTCCTTTTATTTCAAAGCTTTGTGCATGTTTCTTATTTAGCTAAATTGATGAAATTAGAGTGCCAATGATCCGTCTCGCTTCCGCTGCGCTACATGCGCTCCATCAATTGGTATCAGAGCGTTTTTTGGTCACTCAATTTGCATCAATTTAAGCTCGGTGGGTATTTGTTTTACAAATTATTTTTCTGGGCGTCTAAAGTGTGATTCCGGTTTTGGCATATTTTTTGAGCTTTTATTTGTACTTCGTTTTGTAATTGCCCTGGCGTGTATGGGCTTTAATGTGTGAAGAAGAGTCTGTAAAAAATTCGGAGTCATTAGAGTCCATATAGGCTTTCAATTCGAAGACAGAAGCTCGGGTGTCGAAAAAAACAGCATGCTGTTTTTTGCTGTTTTTTTTCTGCAAAATTCCAGCACAACACCGGTTCAGCGCAAGGTGGAAGAAACGGTCCGGTTCGGTCCTCGGGCGGTCCGGTTCACTGAAAGTCAGACCGGTTCCTTGTTCTTCACCCTCTGGAGGTCCGGTTCAGCGTTCGTTTGGTCCGGTTCGGGTCGTTATTGGTCCAGTTACGGGCTGTTGAAGTCGGGACAGCTGTTATGGACCGGTTCAGTTTTTTTGAAGTTTTGTAGTTGCTGTTTTTTTTGGCCGGTTGAAGCAAATTCAAGCTGGTTCGTGGCGGTTCGAAGGGTTCGGAAGCGTCTCAACTTAGTTGATGAATTATTATTGTAATAATTTAGTTGCTTGCTTGTCCGTGATGCCAAAACCGGTCCACTTTAGTGTGTTTAATTAATTATGCATTGTGAATGTATGTTTTAATTAAAGTATCTTGTATGTGCATAAAGTATGCCATATAGATTTCAAATCCCACCATAGGAAGCATGTTGCATGCATTGAAAGTATAATATAAGTGTTATGTTGTATAGTATGCATGCTTAATTCATGAGAATTAATATAAGTGTTATATTAATTTATGAATTGGATGTTGCTTGTTTAAAAGTAAAATTAATATAAGTGTTATATTAATTGTGAAATTAAACATACAACATAGTTGCCTTAGTTGAATATAATTGTTATATTCTTGCTTGGGAAGCATGTTATAAATTGAATGTAATGGTTATATTCTAGCTTAGGAAGCATGTTATAGAATGTCTTTGTTTTATAAAGCGTTGTAAAATGAGATAGACATTTAAAATCTATAACAAAGATAAATGCATGCTCACTAAGGGTTAAAGAATTCCAATGCGATTAGGAATTTAGTATCGATTCGTTTTAATAGTTAAAATAGGTCGATATCTTGTAAAGCTAAGGTTACGAGAGAACTCACCCGGTTTGATCCTGCACTAAGGTTGGAGGTATTTAAGATGACGGTTTACGGAACACCTCCTACCTGGGGATCGATCCGGTACCTGAGTTAAGTTAACCCGGCTTTATGAGCATGCACGTGAGAGGTGTAAGGTTATAAAACGTTTATCACCTAGACATCTTAGGTAAAAGTATGTTCTACCTAGACTTAGGTTTTATTGTCTTAGCCGGATAATGCCTAAGTAAAACTTTACCCAAACCATTCTAAAATACTTAGTAGTGGTGTTGAGAAGGTATATATGATATATCAATCTCCTCCTACGCTCTCCGCGAAGTTCACACCGTGAGATTTATGCTCGGCCTCGTGATGTCAATAGGGCATCCCCATTCGGATGGTGTTTGCATAAATCAAGAGCAAGGTGAATGGAGAAAGTATTTATAGTAAGTGGGAGAAGGAAGTATGTCAATACATCCTGCGGTCTCCTCCATTAGGTTGAACCATGAGATTCCCATGTTCCGCCTGCTGGTTGCCCATAGTAGCACCGTCCATTCGGAGGGCCGTTTCATGGGAGTCGGAACAACTCAATCTCCAGAAATGGATAGGGTCTCTTAGGTCCATTCCCAACTCTGACATTTCCATTCGGTTGCACTGTTGGGGCCGACCTCTGAGTTCTGAAAATGGCGGGTCACACTTACAAGGATTACTAAGTTGTTAGTAGATTCTTGACCGAAGTAGCGATAACTAAGGTGCTATAGGAATATGAGTTATTCTGGTATTAGCATTTAGTCAAGAATGTCTTGGTTCAGTGAAGGAGTGATTGACTGCCCCTCGGTAGCGGTTGCTCTGACTCACTGAAGTATCGTTGCAAATTAATAATGATTTTTTTGGTACATTATTACTTTTGCTAAAATTCTTGATTGGTTGTTAAAAATAGGTTAAGTTCAATTCACTAATAGAATTCATTCTTTTCAGCATGTCTAGCTCGTTTATCCAATTACTAGCTTCTGATAAACTAAACGGCGATAACTACACGACCTGGAAATCGAACTTGAATACGATTCTTGTTATCGATGATCTTAGGTTTGTCTTAACAGAGGAATGTCCTCCCCCTCCTAGCTCATCTGCAACTCGAACTGTTCGAGATGCATTTGACAGGTGGACTAGGGCTAATGATAAAGCCCGAGTCTACATCTTGGCCAGCACATCCGATGTGTTAGCTAAGAAGCATGAGGTAATGGTCTCCGCTAAGGAGATCATGGATTCATTACAGATGATGTTTGGACAACCGTCCTCATCGGTCTATCATGATACCCTCATGGCGAGCAAAGTTGAGAAGAAACAACTAAGTAAATATGATTTACTCGTTGTTGAAACATGTTTAGTGGAACATGATAGTTCTGCCTGGATACTGGATTCAGGAGCCACTAACCATGTTTGTTCTTCTTTCCAGGAAACTAGTTCCTGGCAGCTGCTTGCTGAAGGTGAGATAACTCTCAGGGTTGGAACAGGAGAGGTTGTCTCAGCCAAGGCAGTGGGAGCTGTCAAGTTGTTATATAGAGATAGTTTCATTTTACTTGAAAATGTACTGTTGGTTCCTAGCTTTAAAAGGAACCTTGTATCTATCTCTTGTTTACTTGAACATTTGTATAAAGTATCTTTTGATTTTAATGAAGCGTTCATTAGCAAAAGAGGTGTACATATATGTTCTGCGAAACTTGAAAACAACTTGTATCTGTTAAGACCAACAGAGGCAAAAGCTATTTTGAACACCGAGATGTTTAAAACAGCTCAAACTCAAACTAAAAGGCAGAAACTTTCTCCAAGTACCTATCTTTGGCACTTGAGACTAGGCCACATTAATCTCAATAGGATTGGGAGATTGGTTAAGAGTGGTCTCCTAAATCAGTTAGAGGACAACTCTTTACCACCATGTGAGTCTTGTCTTGAGGGCAAGATGACCAAACGATCTTTTTCTGAAAAAGGTCATAGGTCCAAAGAAACTCTAGAGCTTGTACATTCAGATCTTTGTGGTCCGATGAATGTTAAAGCACGGGGAGGGTATGAATATTTCATCAGCTTCATTGATGATTATTCTAGGTACGGCTATCTTTACCTAATGCATCATAAGTCCGAAGCTCTTGAAAAGTTCAAGGAGTATAAGGCAGAGGTTGAGAACACATTAGGTAAAACGATTAAAATACTCCGATCAGATCGACGTGGAGAGTATATGGATTTAAGATTCCAGGACTATATGATAGAACATGGAATAGTATCCCAACTCTCAGCGCCCGGAACACCGCAGCAGAACGGTGTGTCCGAAAGGAGAAATAGAACCCTGTTAGACATGGTTCGATCTATGATGAGCTATGCTCAACTGCCTAGTTCGTTTTGGGGATATGCAGTAGAGGCTGCTGTATATATTTTGAACATGGTTCCCTCTAAGAGTGTTTCAGAAACACCTTATGAGTTATGGAGAGGGCGTAAAGGTAGTTTACGTCACTTCAGAATTTGGGGGTGTCCGGCACATGTGTTGGTGCCCAATCCAAAGAAGTTGGAACATCGTTCAAAATTATGCCTATTCGTAGGCTACCCCAAGGAAACGAAAGGTGGTCTATTTTACGATCCTCAACAGGACAAGGTGCTTGTATCGACAAACACCACGTTCTTAGAGGAAGACCACATGAGAGATCATCAACCTTCGAGCAAAATTGTTTTGATCGAACTTTCCAGGAAAGCTACAGATGGGTCAACAAGAGTTGTTGATCAGGCTGGTCCTTCTCAAGAGTTGAGAATACCTCGACGTAGTGGGAGGGATGTGAGACAACCCGACCGCTATATGGGTTTAACGGAAACCCAGGTCGTCATACCTGATGACGGCGTTGAGGATCCATTGACCTTTAAACAGGCAATGAATGACATAGACAAGGACCAGTGGCTTAAAGCCATGGACCTCGAAATGGAGTCGATGTACTTCAATTCGGTCTGGGATCTTGTAGAGCAACCTGATGGTGAAAGACCTATCGGTTGCAAGTGGATCTACAAGAGGAAACGAGACAAAGCCGGTAAGGTGCAAACCTTTAAGGCTCGACTTGTGGCAAAGGGTTATTCCCAGAGGGAAGGGGTGGACTATGAAGAAACTTTTTCTCCTGTTGCCATGTTAAAGTCGATTAGAATACTCTTGTCCATTGCCACATTTTATGATTATGAAATTTGGCAAATGGATGTCAAGACAGCCTTTCTGAATGGCAATCTTGAAGAGAGTATTTATATGGCTCAACCAGAGGGGTTCATAATTCACGGTCAAGAGCAAAAGGTTTGCAAGCTTAATCGATCCATTTATGGGTTGAAGCAAGCGTCTAGATCCTGGAATATAAAGTTTGATACTGCGATCAAATCTTATGGCTTTAAACAGAATGTTGACGAACCTTGTGTCTACAAGAAAATAGTCAATTCTGTTGTAGCTTTCTTAGTCTTATATGTAGATGATATCCTACTCATTGGGAATGATGTAGGGTTCCTGACTGACGTTAAGCAATGGCTAGCGACCCAATTCCAAATGAAAGATTTGGGAGAGGCTCAGTTTGTTCTAGGGATTCAAATCGTAAGGAATCGTAAGAACAAAACACTAGCGTTGTCTCAAGCATCTTATATCGACAAGGTGTTGATACGATATTCGATGCAGAATTCCAAGAAGGGTTCTTTACCTTTCAGGCATGGAATTCAATTGTCAAAGGAAGAGTGTCCTAAGACACCTCAAGAAGTTGAGGATATGAGACGAATTCCCTATGCATCAGCAGTCGGTAGTCTGATGTACGCCATGTTATGTACACGACCCGACATATGCTATGCAGTGGAAATTGTCAGTAGGTACCAGTCCAATCCAGGATATGATCATTGGACTGCCGTTAAACACATCCTCAAGTATCTTCGGAGAACGAGAGACTATGTGCTCGTGTATGGCGCGAAGGATTTGATCCTTACAGGATACACTGACTCTGATTTTCAAACCGATAAGGATTCGAGGAAATCCACATCGGGATCAGTGTTCACTCTTAAAGGAGGGGCAATAGTATGGAGGAGTATAAAGCAAGGTTGTATTGCTGACTCCACCATGGAAGCTGAGTATGTCGCGGCTTGCGAAGCTGCGAAAGAGGCTGTATGGCTTAGAAAGTTCTTGACGGATTTGGAAGTTGTTCCAAATATGAATTTGCCTATCACACTTTATTGTGATAATACTGGTGCTGTGGCAAATTCGAGAGAACCTAGAAGCCATAAGCGTGGAAAGCACATTGAGCGGAAATATCATCTCATCAGGGAGATAGTGCATCGAGGAGACGTGATCGTCATGCAGATCGCCTCAGAGCACAATATTGCTGATCCGTTTACAAAGTCCCTCACGGCTAAAGTGTTCGAGGGGCACCTAGTGAGTCTAGGACTATGAGTTGTACAGTAGGATAGTGGGAGAAAAGCCTAGGAAATATTTGATATTCCAGTTTTTCTCATCCAGCATGTAATACTCCACTGACGTTTTAGTCCAAGTGGGAGTTTGTTGGGTTTTATGTCCTAAAACTCGTGGTTTGTAAACTGAATGTATATTCTATTTTGCAATAAAGTTGTTATTGAGATTTATTCAGTAAAGTTGTTATTGAATAAAATGAATTGTTTTTTACTTTTAACCTAACTCCAATAAACAAAGAACCCATGGCTATAAGTTGTATACTTGAACTTCATGTATGACATGATTGTGGATCAAGTTCAAGTAATAGCCAGAACGGTCTATAGTATAGGGATAAGGCTGGGTACCTTATCCTGGGGACACTATTGGACGCGGCCCACTTTGTATAGTACAAACGATGTGATCCGAAATCGTTCATGTGGAGACATGTGAGTGGGGGCGTCCTATGCAATGAGTTTGCATAAGACTGAACCGCGAAACAAGTCGCTCTTTCTTTATAACTCCGTTTACTGTAAAGACCGACTTTTTCATATGATGACCTAGGTAACTCGATCTGAATCCTGAGCACGCTATGAACTCCTGTTTATTCGGGCTTATCCTTTGACTTGTATGGGTGAGAGTGGCCCGAGATCGCCGACTCAATAAGCCTACCATCTTGGGGATAAGACCGGGTAGGTAGCTGGGAACATAGTCCTGCGAGATGGAATTCACTCCTACCCGCTCTGAGGGATTAGTAGAGAGGTTGTTCCCTTAAGTGCTGACTCCGGGTCTTGAACTAGGGATCCCACCCTCTCATTGGCCCGAGAGGGACTTGGTATAGTGATGAGATCACATACCAATCGGTTTGGTGGTTGGACCACAAACCAATAGTTCATTAGAGGATCAGTGGGACTTAAGGAACAAGATGTAATTACGGGAGTAAAACGGTTATTTTGACCCAGCTGTAATTACGAACGACCTGTGAAGGATCGACTTACTAATGATGGTTATATCAAGAGGACAGAAATATATCTACGGTGAGGAGAGTGCAACCCTTGGACTTTAGTGGAGTCTCCGGGGGTTAACGAATGTTGGTTAGCTTGGTTAAAGAGTTTGACCGGTTAATCTCGTATCGTTGGAGCTCATGATCTGTAGGTCCTTTAGGTTCTCCTGGCTAGCTCGGATTAAGCCGTGTAACAATATGAGAGAAAAAGAATTTGAATTTATTGAAATTCGGTTTTGGAAGAATGATGGACATATTTAAATATGATTTAAATATGGGATCGGTGTAAAACATGAATAGGGATTCATGTGTGATGATTCGGTTTAAGAAACCGGGATTAGTCTTATTATTTAATTAATATTTGATATTGAATTAAATAATAATATTAATTAATTAAAAAGTTTAATTAATTATAATTTATTTTGCTTATTAAAATTAATTATGAATTAATTTTAAAATGACAAAATATTACAAGTGTGATTATAAGTCAAAGTGGAATTATCCATGTTGAGTGGATTTATCCAAGTTGAGTGGGTTTATCCAAGTTGTGAAGTGGATTGTGAATCACCAACAACATGCATATAAACTCATCAATTTTGGAACACTTGGTTGAAGACTAATCCATCCAATTTGAGGTGTCATGCTAAGCAAAGACTTTGTTGCATGTGAATTGCCTATAAATTGGATGAAGTTCAAATGGTTTGAAGTTGATGAATTTTCAAAGAGTTTGAATATTTGGATGAGCATGAAGAGTTCATGTTACTTGAGAAATTAGAAAGCTAAGTGTTAGATTTCTTCTCACAAAATCCTCATCACTTTCATCTTCCCATCTTCTTCTTCCAAACTTTTTCTTTCATAAAGGAGTCCCACCACTCCGTTGCTCGGCCCGAGGATAGCGGGACTACCGGAGGTGGTTCTCGAGGTGTTCGAGGGAAGCTTCGAAGGGTTCGTGAGGAGATTCGAGCGTTGGAAGAGAAGTCTTTAGAACTACAAGAGGTATGTGTTCTAATTCCTTTTATTTCAAAGCTTTGTGCATGTTTCTTATTTAGCTAAATTGATGAAATTAGAGTGCCAATGATCCGTCTCGCTTCCGCTGCGCTACATGCGCTCCATCACCTGGAGTTCCTAAAAGATCGGGTTCAAAATGTTATGGCTAACTGGAAAGGAAATCTTTTCTCAATTGGGGGAAAGGAAATCCTTATCAAAGCGGTGGCTCAGGCGATCCCTACATATGTCATGTCATGTGCAAGACTTCCAAAATCGTTTTGTGAGGACCTCACAAGGTGTATGGCAAAATTTTGGTGGGGCTCTACCCCTAACAAGCCTAAGATCCACTAGAAGATGTGGGAGTTGCTTTGTATGCCCAAGGAGAAAGGAGGCTTGGGTTTCCGATGTTTGGAGGGTTTTAATCAGTCCCTAATTGCAAAACAAGCATGGAGGTTGCTCCAACACCCATTGTCATTGGCTGCTAGAACTTTGGGTGGGAAATATTACCCATCCACAAATATATTATAAGCAAATTTAGGGTCCAAGCCTTCCTTCATTTGGCGGAGAATTCTATAGGGTCGTGACTTGCTGCTAAATGATTTGAGAAAGAACATTGGAAATGAGGCATCTACCCTCATTTTTTACTCTCCATGGGTACTGTTACGTCTCCCAAAGTGACTATTTTAGGACTTATTTGTGATAAGAAGTTGTGCATTTGTAAGTATTTTTTATAGGATTCAGCTTTAACCTATGCTTATATATGAGAATTAGAAGAATGAAGCTAAATTAGGACTTATAGGCAAAAGGAAAGAAAAGGAATTAAAAATGAAGTTAAAGGAATGACAATTGTGCATTGCGGAAGCATTGCGGAAACATTGCTAAAACCGCAATGTTTTAAGTGAAATCCGTAAGTTGTCTAACCTTTTTCTGTTATGATCCGATATTTCAGGGATTCGTTCTTTCTCCTCCAGCCACGTAGAAGTACGACGTTGAGAATGGATGGTTCTCCTTGACCCAATCGCGCCTGCAGACTACTATAAAAGGAGGTCAAAGTGGAAGGTTGAAAGACATCCGGAAGGCGTAGAACTTTCTTCGCAGCACAGTTTTTTCTCCTGTTTTTCTCTTCCGTCTGTTGGGTTGAAAGGTTTAGCTGTTGGAGTCGACAATCTGATAAGAAGGAGAGAAGATTCATCTTCTCTTCTGATTGGATTCATCCAAGCAAAGCTGGCTTTTTCCCCCCTTCAGCCGAGGCGTCTGCGTCGAGGCGATCACGCTCAACTTTATTGCTTTCTGCTTTAGCTTCCCATTTCCCTTACTGTCTGTTGTTATTTTCTTCCCAATAGCTACTCTAATTCATTTCGTTGCTTTGTGTTTTACTCTAGTTCTTTAAGGTTGTCATTTGTTTAGTTCAAATTCAAATAAATCGAAGTACTATTTTCATCAAGTTACAAGTCCTTCACCTTCTCTGTTACTACCTTTAGTTTCTGTTTTGTCTCTAATATATTTCTAAGCATGTCGTTTCCATCTAGTCTTTCTATTCTATGTACATCCATGAGTAACTAAGTCACATAAGGGCATGCTAATGACAAATCTGTAGGAAGAAACACGTGACTAAAGCATGTAGGATAGCTCTCGAATGCATTGATTGTATGTAAGCTTCATCCCACGGACAATTTCGATTGGCCATCCATTTTGTCCAAAGAACTCCTAACCTCTGGAAGGAGTAAGAGTTCAGAGTCATACACTCATGCTAGCCTCTCAAGGTAGCCAGAAAACGACCTAGGAATAAGCGTTTTCCTAGTACAAATCACAACTTACTGTTTTAACAAGATGCTTAAGACCTTACTTGGACATGAGTAAACTAAAGAATCTAATGCATGAAATCGGAAGATACATGAGTATGAGTTAGTTTGATGCATAGTGAGTTGATCTACTACTTAAGAATAGTGTGAAAAAGCCTATAGAGGAGTCGTTAGTAGCCCTTGTTTCCACATTTTACACACATTCGCTGTTAAGAACATTGCGGTATAATTGTTGTTTCCGCAATTCCCTTAGTTAAAAATTCTGCCTTAGCCATTTTCCTCTTCGTTTATTAATCTCTTCTCTTTGCATTTGAGTTTATCATTTACTTGCACTTGTTTATGCATCTATCCTTTACATATTCCTTAGTAATTAGGCAACTTAAAACCAAATCTACCCCATTAAATCCACCCATTCTTGCTTAGCAATACACTTCACGAGTAACTAAGAATAAATCTCTGTGGGAAATCGAATGAAAAAATACTTATTACTTGCTACAAGATCATGTATGCTTGCATGTTCTGAGTGCTCTATTATTGCATATTTCTTTTAAACATTGAGCACGCAACAAGTTTTTGGCGCCGCTGCCGGGGATTTAGTTTAGTGAAAACGAAGTTTGTTAAGTTAGAAAACCAATTCTTAATATCTATTGGAACTAATCTTTTCTCATTTCTTTTGCAGGTACCATTGGGTTAGTTTATGAACGAGCCTTCAAGTAGCGATCTAGAGTTCAATCCTGAGCCTGAGAGATTACTTAGGGCCAGAAATAGAGCTAAGAAACGTCTCTTTAACCAACCCTCTATACCTCAAATAATTGCTGAAACCGCAGAGTCTCCGCAATCCTATCAAGAAGAAATGGACAGACCAGTCCCAAATCCGGTACCAACCGCTCGCAATCCCATCGAAATAGCGAATGATAAGGATAGTGCCATCCTCTCCTACCTAGTACCTATGCCTGGGGAGCTAAACCCAAGCATAATCCGCCCTGAAATTACTGTCAACTCATTCGAGTTAAAGCCAGTAATGTTCCAAATGTTGTCCACTGTGGGACAATTCTTTGGAGTGGAAAATGAGGACCCCCACAACCACCTTACAAACTTCCTAGGAGTTAGTGATACCTTTCTCATCCCTGGAGTTTCCCAAGAAGCTTTGAGGCTTTACCTCTTCCCCTACTCATTAAGGGACAAAGCCAAAACGTGGTTAAACTCATTACCTTCCGGATCAGTTCTCAATTGGACAGACTTGGCGGAAAAATTCCTAGTAAAATATTTCCCACCTGATAGGAATTCTACTTTTCGTGACGACATTATTAAATTCAAACAAGCTGAAAATGAGTCGCTTCACGAAGCTTGGACAAGGTTCAAGGACCTTCTGCTTAAATGTCCACACCATGGCATTCCATGGTGTATCCAAATAGAGGTCTTTTTCAAAGGATGCAACCCCAGCACCAGGCAAGTGCTAAATTCATCTGCTGGTGGTTCCATGCTTTCCAAAAGTTATAATGAAGCCTATGAGATCCTGGAGAAGATCTCAACATCTCACTGTAGGTGGTCAGATGATCCAATAGAGCCAAGTAGAGCTCAAAATAAGGACGCACTCAATGCCATGAGTAGCCAAATAAGCGCTCTGACCAACCTAGTTAAACAAATGGCTCAAGCCAATCTCCAAACTAGTGTCAACACCGCCACAGCCATGTCAATGGGCACACAACCAAGTCAAGGTGAGACACTAATCTGTGGATTCTGTGGGGAAGGGCACTTGTATGAATACTGCCCTGGGAATCCAGCCTCAGTTTGCTATGTTGGAAGCCAGCAACAGCCTAGGAACAACCCCTATTCTAACATTTACAATCCTGGTTGGAGGAACCACCCAAACCTTTCATGGGGTGGCCAACAAAATACTAACCAAGCTCCTAACCAGCCAAGACCGAGTGGAACACCTGGTTTCACTCCCCAAAATAACCAATCCATGTATCAAAAACCATACAACCAACCAATAGGGTCTTCTGTAGAGAATTTACTTAAGGAGTACATTGCCAAGAATGATGCCACTCTACAGAGTCAGCAAGCTACCCTTAGGAGCCTAGAGAACCAAATAGGGCAACTATCCAATGAACTCAAAAGTAGGCCCCAAGGTAGACTGCCTGCTGACACTGAGGTGCCTAGAAGGGATGGTAAAGAGCAAGTTCAAGCAATTGAACTTCGAAGTGGGAGACCATTGGTGAGCAACACTAAAGAAACCCCAAAGAGAGTAGAGAACGAAGAGTCTAGTGCTCCACTGGAGTCTTTGCCAAACCAAGGTCAACCATCATCAAGCACATCAGGGACGAGGCTGGAACCAATCATAGAAGAGATAGAAGAAATTCCAAGGCCTCCACCTATCCTGAGGCGACCTGAAGTGCCTGCATATGTGCCACCACCTCCATTTCCTCGAAGGCTAAAGAAAAAACAAGAACAGGAAGTGCACTTTAACAAATTTTTAGAAATTCTTAAACAAGTGCATGTGAATATTCCTTTTGTAGAAGTTCTACAGTCTATGCCTTCTTATGTTAAATTCTTGAAGGATATAATCACTAACAAGAAAATCATTGGTGAATTTGAAACAGTGAATCTCACTGAGGAGTGCAGTGCCATACTCCAGTACTCCAGAACAAGCTACCAAAGAAGGAGAAGGATCCTGGTTCCTTCACCTTACCAGTGGAGTTGGGAGGCAAGCACGTGGGCAGAGCTCTTTGTGACCTAGGAGCTAGCATAAACCTCATGCCTCTATCACTATTCCGCCAGCTTGGGATAGGAGAAGCACGTCCCACCACTGTCACCTTGCAATTGGCAGACAGATCCATAGCCTACCCTGAGGGTAAGATAGAGGACATTCTTGTAAAGGTTGACAAGTTTATTTTCCTTGCAGATTTCATCATCCTGGATTATGAAGCAGACAAGGAGGTCCCCATCCTATTAGGCAGGCCATTTCTAGCCACAGGTAGGGCCCTGATTGATGTCCAGAAAGGTGAGCTCACCATGAGGGTTCATGATGAGGAGGTTAAGTTTAGTGTTTTTAAAGCCCTAAGGTACCCTTCTGACTCTGAATCTTGTGCATGCATGGACATAGTAGATTCACTGATGGAAGAACAGCTTGAGCATGTATTGTCAACTAAGCATGCCAATGATTATGTACAATTAGATTTAACTGACTTAAACATAGCTGAAATAATGGACATACCTGTGAATAATCCTCAGCATGTTTGTATGACTACTGATTTGACTGAAAGATCCATGAATCCATTAAAACCATCCATTGAGCATCCACCTATCTTAGAATTAAAACCACTGCCTGAACATCTTAAGTATGCTTATTTAGGAAGTAATGATACTCTGTCTGTTATTATTTCATCTAAATTGAGTGCAAAGCATGAAATTGAGTTGATCTTATTACTTAAGCAACATAAAAAGGCTATTGCATGGACAATTGCTGACATTAGAGGCATTAGCCCTTCTTACTGCATGCATAAGATAATATTGGAAGAAGAGCATACACCCCGAGTAGATCACCAACGTAGGTTGAACCCCTCTATGAAAGAGGTAGTTAAGAAAGAGATCATAAAATGGTTAGATGCAGGTGTAATCTTCCCTATAGCTAGTAGTCAGTGGGTGAGTCCAATACAATGTGTACCTAAGAAGGGGGGGATGACTGTAGTAGTGAATGAGAGCAATGAACTGATTCCAACTAGAACTATTACAGGATGGAGTGTTTTTATGGATTATAGGAAATTGAATAAGGAAACAAAAAAGGATCACTTCCCTCTACCATTCATAGATGAGATGTTAGATAGGATAGCTGGTAGAGCTTATTACTGCTTCTTAGATGGTTATTCTGGATATAACCAAATCACCATAGACCCTATGGACCAGGAGAAGACAACCTTCACCTGTCCCTTTGGAACATTTGCTTTTCGCAGAATGCCTTTTGGCTTATGCAATGCACCAGCAACGTTCCAAAGGTGCATGTTGGCAATCTTCTCTGACTTAGATGAATCCATGATAGAGATATTTATGGATGACTTCTCAGTCTTTGGTGATTCATTCACAAACTGTTTAGAGAACTTAGGACAAGTCCTGGCTAGGTGTGAGGAGACCAACCTAGTCCTTAATTGGGAGAAGTGCCACTTCATGGTGGAAGAAGGGATAGTCCTGCTAGGTCATAGAGTGTCTAGAGCAGAAGTAGAGGTCGATAGGGCCAAGATTGAAATAATAGAGAAGTTGGTGGAACCTCAGAATGTGAAAGCCATTAGAAGTTTCTTAGGACATGCAGGTTTCTATAGAAGGTTCATTAAGAACTTCTCCAAGATCTCCAAGCCTTTGTGTGAGCTTCTAGAGCTGAATAAGCCATTTATCTTCTCAAAAGAATGTTTCTTAGCCTGGACAACCCTTAAGGAAGCATTAGTCAAAGCACCTATTATAGTAGGACCAAATTGGGACCTCCCATTTGAGATGTTATGTGATGCGAGTGACTATGCAGTAGGGGTTATGCTGGGACAAAAAATTGACAAACTACCACACCCTGTATACTATGCTAGTAAGACACTTAATGAGGCACAATGTAATTACACAACCACGGAAAAGGAGATGCTAGCCGTAGTATTTGCCTGTGAGAAGTTTAGGAATTACATTGTAGGCACTAGAACAATCGTGTATACAGATCACTCTGCACTAAAATACCTTATGAGGAAGGCTGATGCGAAGCCTAGGTTGTTTAGATGGGTATTGTTGCTGCAAGAGTTTGATCTGGACATTAGAGATAAGAAAGCATGCGAAAATGTGGTTGCGGATCATCTTTCTAGATTGCAGCATAATTGCGGAAAAATTGCGGAAACCGCAATTTCTTATGCCTTTATCGATGAGCGTGTCTTTGTATTAGCTGTTGGGTTTTATGTCCTAAAACTCGTGGTTTGTAAACTGTTATGTTTGTAAATTATCTATTTAGTAATAAAGAGTTATTAAGTTTTAATTCAGTAAAGGAGTTTACTGGATTAAAGTGAAACATGTTTTATCCTATACCAATAACCAACACCCTTGACATTGTTTGAGTATTTGAACCTCATGTATGACATGATTGTGGATCAGGTTCAAGTATACTGCCAAAATGATCTATAGTATATGGATAAGGCTGGGTACCTTATCCTGGTAACACTATTGGATGCGGCTCACTTTGTATTGTACAGAACGATGTGATCCGAATCGTTCCACATGAAGATGTGAGAAGTGAGGGCGTCCTGTGTAAAGAGTTTACACAAGATCGAACCGCGTATTAAGTCACTCTCTCTTTATAACACCGTTTACTGATCGAGACTGACTTATACACTTTGATGGCCTAGGTAACTCGTTCTTAATCCTGAGCTTGCTATGAACTCCTGCTTATTCGGAAGTATCCTTTGACTTGTACGGGTGAGAGTGGCAGAACGCCCGCTCAATAAGCCTACCAACTTGGGGATAAAGCCGAATAAGTAGCTGGGGACATAGTGTAGCAAGATTGGAATTCACTCCTAACCCGCTCTTCAGGGTTAGTAGATAGGTTGTTCTCTTAATAGCTGACTCCGGGGCTTGAACAATGTGAGCTCACACTCTCATGTGATGAGAGAGTTATATTGATCTATTGGTTGGACCAAAGATCTGTTGTTCATTAGAGGTGTCAGTGGTACTTAAGGAACAAGATGTAATGCAGGGGTTAAACGGTTTCTACGACCCAGCTGTGATTACGGACAACCTGTGAAGGATCGATTTACCAATGACGGTTATATCAAGAGGACACAATTTATCTACAGTGAGGAGAGTGCAGCCCTTGGACTTTAGTGGAGTCTCCGGGGGTTAACGAATGTTGATCGATTCGGGTCAAAAGAGTTTTGACCGAATGATCTCGGATCGTTGGAGCTCATGATCTGTAGGTCCTTTAGGTTCTCCTGGCTAGCTCGGATAAAGCGGTATAGCAGTGCTATAGGGTTGAATTCGGAGAAATCTGAATTAGGGTTTGTTTGAGGGTTTGTATATTTAAATGTGATTTAAATATATAATCGGAGGAAGTTGTATTTAAATGTGATTTAAATACTCGACCGGAGAAAAATATGAATATTGATTCGTATTTTGGAAAAGTCGTTTTTCTGAAAACCGGGCAATAATGGAAGGTTTATTATTATATTAGTATTTGATATTAATATTAATAATAAATTAAATAATTAAAATTGTTTTAATTATTATTAATTTTAATAAATAATAATTATTTATAATTATTATTATTATCATTAATAGACATGTTGCATGTCCAACATGTGTATTCCATTCATTTTGCTTTTCCTTACTCATGAAGCAAGTCATTTTGATATGATCAATTTGGATTTGGCTTGGATGGGTTAATCTTCAATTTTGAACACTTCTCTTTCTCTCTCACGTTGGGAACTTCTTCTCTCAAGTCCTTTGGATTGAGCATCTTCAAGTGTTGAAGGTAATCTCCATGGTTGAAGCTTGAAGAAGAAGAGAAGTTGTAGTTTTGGTTTTTGGATTTCAAGTTGTTGAAATTCAAAGTGTTTGTTGTATTGTGTTCTTGATGTTCTTGATGAATTGTTCATCAAGTTCATATTAACACAATTCCAAACACAAACCAAAAGCTTCATCTTGTTCCTCCACCCTCAATCAAACCCCCTTAGCTCAAGGAGTCCCACTACTCCGCTATTAAGCCCGAGAATAGTTGGGACTACTCTAAGGGTGGTCCTCGTTGGTGCCCGTGCTGAGTTCGTGACCGGAGGAGACGTAGAGATCGAGGGGGCAGTAGAGGTGCTGAGGTAGACGAGAAGACAAACGTCAAAATAAGGTATTTTTGTCAATATATACCGGTGTATATATGATATATACCGGTGCTTTTTCAAAGTTTTCTCTTCGCTGGAAAATATACCGGTGGTATATATTATATACCGGTGGGATATATACCGACCGGTATATACCGGTGGTATATATTATATACCGGTGATATATACCGGTGGTATATATACCGGTTGTATATATACCGGTGGTGTATATACCGGTGGTATATATATACCGACCGGTATATATCGGTGGTATATATATACCGACCGGTATATACCGGTGGTATATATATTATTTACCCGTGATATATATATACCGGTGGTATATACCGATCGGTATTTCCTTGGTATGATATATACCGGTGTATATATGATATATACCGGTGATATTTATACCGGTGGCTTTTTTCGGTCAACTTTTTGGTTGACTTTTACCGGTCGGTTTACCGGTGGAGAGAGGTTTTTACCGGTGGACTCGAATTCAAGAAATTTTCTAAGTGTTAGAAATCTTTCTTCAATTCTTAGTTCATTCCTAATTGATTGCTTAAGGTCCTCAACCAGTTTTAGGCTTTTGTTTAAGCCTTTTCTTTCGCTGCGCCTCTGGTCGAGGGCCGGGACCCTCGCAGTTGGTTGAGTGGGGGTTCCAGCAATTGGTATCAGAGCATGCTTTAAGCTCTCAATTTAGCACAAATTGAGTCCTAGGTGGGTTGTTTTGATTTCTTGCTTGGGTGGCTGAAGCATTTAGGTTTATGGCATTGGTTTACTTTCCTTGTTGTTTACTTTTGGTTTGTAATAGCCTTGGCTTGTTAAATAAGGCTTAATGTATGGCTTGGAGTCTGTAATTCGTTTAGTCTTAGAGTCTAGGGTTGTTGCGGAGCCAAGGTGTGCAAGGAGCCAAGAAGCCGAGGTGCTTGGAGTTGCTCGAAGTGTTTGTTGTGCTTCAAGACCTAGCTTGGGGTTTTGACAAGCTTGTAATAATTAGTATTGCTTGCTTGATGCCATAAACCGAATTGCTTTAGTGTGATTAATTTATAGGATGCATGAGATGTATGGTTTAAATTATTGCCCTTGCTTGTGCATAAAGTATGCCATATAGATTTCAAATCCCACCTTAGGAAGCATGTTGCATGCATTATGTATGTTGTAAGTGTTATAATGTATAGGATGCATGCTTAATTCATGAGATTCAATATAAGTGTTATATTGGTTATGAATTAGGAAATTGTATGTTTAAGAGCATAATTGATATAAGTGTTATATTAATTATGAAGTTAAATATTCAATTCACCATGCCTTAGTGATGCATGTTTGAGAAGCATGTAGAGTTGTTGTAGAAAGTCTAAGTGTTGCAAAGTGTTGTAAAATTGGATAGACTTTTAAAATCTATAACAAAGAAATGCATGTTCATTTAGGGTTAAATGAGACGTCCGGTTCATTAGATGAATAGGTCGTTATCTCGTAAATGCTAAGGTTATGAGAAACTCACCCGGTGAAATTCTGTTCGAGGTTGGAGGTATTTAAGTTGACGGTTTACGGAACACCTCCTACCTGGGGACGATCCGGTACTTGAGTAAAGTTAACCCGGCTTTATGAGCGTGCGTGTGAGGTGTGAGGTTAATAAAAGTGTTTATAACCTAGACATCTCAGGTAAATAGTTTGCCTAGACTTAAGGTTTTATTTTCTTAGCCGGATAAAACCTGAGTAGTTTACCCTTAAACCGTCCATGATGCTTAGTAGATGTGTTGAGAAGGAATATATGATATATCCCTCTCCTGCTACGCACTCCCTTTAGTTCACAACGTGAGAATTTTGCTCGGCCTCGTGTTGCTAATGTGGCAACCCCATTCGGATGGTATTTGCAAATTTCAATAGCAAGGTGAATGGAGTAAGTGTCTATAGTAAGTGGGAGAAGGAAGTACGTCAGTACATCCTACGGTCTCCTCCATTGGATTGAACCGTGAGATTCCCATGTTTCGCCTGCTAGGTGCCCAAGAGTGGTACCGATCCATTCGGAGGGCGGGGCATGGGAGATCGAACACCTCAGTCACCATTTATGGATAGTGAAACACAGGGCCATTCCCAACACTGACATTCCATTCGGTTGCTATGTTGGGGCCGTTCTGTGCATTCTAAAAATGGAGGGTCACACTTACGGGATTTGCTAAGGAGTTAGTAAATCCAGACCAAAAACGATAACTAAGATGCTATGGGAATAAGAGTTATTCCAGAGTTAGCATTTAGTCAAGAATGTCTTGGTTTAGTAAAGGAGTGCTCGACTACCATTCGGTAGCGACCATTCTGACCTACTAAAGTATCGTTGTTAGTAAATAAAGAGTTTGGGTACTTTATTTACTGCTAAAGTCTTTAATTGGTTTAAATAGGTTAAAACCGTTTCACTAATAGATTTACATTCCTTTACAGCATGTCGAGTTCGTTCATACAGTTGCTATCACACGACAAATTAACCGGAGAAAATTTTGGGTCATGGAAGTCGAACCTTAATGCGGTTTTGGTTCTTGACAACCTGAGATTTGTCTTAACGGAGGAGTGTCCTCCGGTTCCTGGTTCAAATGCTTCACGAACTGTTCGTGAAGCATACGACGGTTGGATTCGGGCTAATGATAAAGCTCGAGTCTACCTCCTGGCAAGCATATCTGATGTCTTGTCTAGGAAGCATGAGGGGATGGTTTCCGCTAAGGAAATCATGGCTTCACTACAAGAGATGTTTGGAAAACCTTCCTCATCTCTTAGGTATGAAGCCCTCAAGCACATTTTCAACTGCCGTATGGTTGAAGGAACCTCTGTTAGGGAGCATGTCCTTAACATGATGGTGTACTTCAATACTGCAGAAGTTAATGGAGCAGCCGTTGACGAACAAGGTCAGGTTGGTTTTATCTTGGAAACTCTTCCGAAGAGCTTCCTGCACTTCAGGGCCAATATGGTCATGAACAAGATAGAATACAATCTGACATCTCTTCTAAACGAGCTTCAGGTATATCAGTCCCTGCATACCTCTAAAGGAAAGGAGAAGGAGGTAAATGTTACCACTTCTATGAAATTCCACAAAGGGTCTGGGTCTGGGACTAAATCTGAGCCTCTTACTGTGAGTAATAAGATTATTCACAAGAAGAAGAGAAGTGCCAGGAAGGGCAAGACTCCAGCTGTTGGCAAGGTAAAAGCTTCACACAGTGGAAAGTGTTTTCATTGTGGTGAAGAAGGGCATTGGAAGCGGAACTGCCCCAAATACCTTGCAGAGAAAAAGGCAAAAGAATGAACGACAAGGTAAATATGATTTATCTTTTGTCTAAACATGTGGATTATGAATGTCATACCTGAATGTTGATTCAGGAACCACTAATCATGTTTGTTATTCTTTTTCAGGAAACTAGTTCCTGTCTGCCTATTTCTTGACGAAGACGACTTATGAAGATGTCTTCGCAGTTTCTACAGTGGGAGCTTGCTGATGTTTAGTTGTCTGTATAGAAATAATTTCAACTGTTGTAATTATTATCTATAGAACTCAAGTTTGTCCTGAACACTTTTATTGTATATAGTATCTTTTGTTTATTAAATGAAGAGTTCATTTTGCAAAAGATATATACTAGTAGTGTTCTATTAAAACTTGGTAAACAACTAAAGTGTTAAGATTAATCTTGTTTTATATTGAAAGCAAAATTTAAATTAACAAAGGTTGTTAGTTTAGCTGGTTCTTCTCAACTGTTGAGAAAGCCTATATGTAGTGGGAGGTTTATGAGATAATCTGGACCACTATATTGGCTAGTGTTATGACTTTAGTTATCAAAATTGTTGATGATGGTAAATTCATAAACAAGAACCAGTAGCTCAAAACCATGAATCTTCAAGGGGTTTAAAGACCTAGTCTATGAGGTGAAAACCTCTAAGGCTTGACTTTCTGACAAAGGGACTGTCCCGAAGAAAATGAGTTAATTGTGTATTAACTTCTTCTCTTGTTGTCAGATGTTAGTTATATAGAATACTCGTATCCATTGTCTTGTTCTATTCGATAGGATAAGGTAAATGGAAATCAAGATTAGCTATCTTGATAGAGTATCTATTAGTCTGAACCAGGAAGATTCATTATTTAAGATTCAGAGCAAATCGTTTGCATTCATATTCAATTCATTTATGAATTGGATTTAGTATCTAAATCTTAAATTATAAGGTTTGTTTTTTCGAATCAAATCTTATGGTTTTGAACATTACATTGATAAATATTGTTGAACAAGTATTTGATTAATGTAATAGCTTTCATAAAAAGTTCCCATAATTTCACTCCTAATCATTGTGAATGATGAAGGAGTCATTTCTTTGATAAGCTTAAATTAGCTTTGTTGATTCTAAGGATTCGGGTTAATCTGAATCGCAAGAACATATGGCTAGTGGGAGCTGTCAAAAGTAATGTGGTTAAAGTTTTGTCAAAAGTGATAAGGAGTAATAGAATACAAGAGTTGTATTGCTGTTTTCTCTTGTAATAGCTAAGCTTTCTTGCAGCTTATGAAGCAGCAAAAAGTTTATGAATTAAACTCAAAGTTTAGTACTATGAGAGGATGTGATAGTCACATGGGTTCCTCACAGCACTTCATGTTGTTTTGTTTACTTTGTTTCTCATGGCTAAAGTGTTTTGAGAAATACCTAAAGTGTTTAGGACTCCGAGTTTGTTTAATTAGGATAGTGGGAGTAAACTAGAAATATGAGATATTTCGTTTTCTCCACCAACATGTACACCACAGACGTTTTAGTCCAAGTGGGAGTTTGTTGGGTTTTATGTCCTAAAACTCGTGGTTTGTAAACTGTTATGTTTGTAAATTATCTATTTAGTAATAAAGAGTTATTAAGTTTTAATTCAGTAAAGGAGTTTACTGGATTAAAGTGAAACATGTTTTATCCTATACCAATAACCAACACCCTTGACATTGTTTGAGTATTTGAACCTCATGTATGACATGATTGTGGATCAGGTTCAAGTATACTGCCAAAATGATCTATAGTATATGGATAAGGCTGGGTACCTTATCCTGGTAACACTATTGGATGCGGCTCACTTTGTATTGTACAGAACGATGTGATCCGAATCGTTCCACATGAAGATGTGAGAAGTGAGGGCGTCCTGTGTAAAGAGTTTACACAAGATCGAACCGCGTATTAAGTCACTCTCTCTTTATAACACCGTTTACTGATCGAGACTGACTTATACACTTTGATGGCCTAGGTAACTCGTTCTTAATCCTGAGCTTGCTATGAACTCCTGCTTATTCGGAAGTATCCTTTGACTTGTACGGGTGAGAGTGGCAGAACGCCCGCTCAATAAGCCTACCAACTTGGGGATAAAGCCGAATAAGTAGCTGGGGACATAGTGTAGCAAGATTGGAATTCACTCCTAACCCGCTCTTCAGGGTTAGTAGATAGGTTGTTCTCTTAATAGCTGACTCCGGGGCTTGAACAATGTGAGCTCACACTCTCATGTGATGAGAGAGTTATATTGATCTATTGGTTGGACCAAAGATCTGTTGTTCATTAGAGGTGTCAGTGGTACTTAAGGAACAAGATGTAATGCAGGGGTTAAACGGTTTCTACGACCCAGCTGTGATTACGGACAACCTGTGAAGGATCGATTTACCAATGACGGTTATATCAAGAGGACACAATTTATCTACAGTGAGGAGAGTGCAGCCCTTGGACTTTAGTGGAGTCTCCGGGGGTTAACGAATGTTGATCGATTCGGGTCAAAAGAGTTTTGACCGAATGATCTCGGATCGTTGGAGCTCATGATCTGTAGGTCCTTTAGGTTCTCCTGGCTAGCTCGGATAAAGCGGTATAGCAGTGCTATAGGGTTGAATTCGGAGAAATCTGAATTAGGGTTTGTTTGAGGGTTTGTATATTTAAATGTGATTTAAATATATAATCGGAGGAAGTTGTATTTAAATGTGATTTAAATACTCGACCGGAGAAAAATATGAATATTGATTCGTATTTTGGAAAAGTCGTTTTTCTGAAAACCGGGCAATAATGGAAGGTTTATTATTATATTAGTATTTGATATTAATATTAATAATAAATTAAATAATTAAAATTGTTTTAATTATTATTAATTTTAATAAATAATAATTATTTATAATTATTATTATTATCATTAATAGACATGTTGCATGTCCAACATGTGTATTCCATTCATTTTGCTTTTCCTTACTCATGAAGCAAGTCATTTTGATATGATCAATTTGGATTTGGCTTGGATGGGTTAATCTTCAATTTTGAACACTTCTCTTTCTCTCTCACGTTGGGAACTTCTTCTCTCAAGTCCTTTGGATTGAGCATCTTCAAGTGTTGAAGGTAATCTCCATGGTTGAAGCTTGAAGAAGAAGAGAAGTTGTAGTTTTGGTTTTTGGATTTCAAGTTGTTGAAATTCAAAGTGTTTGTTGTATTGTGTTCTTGATGTTCTTGATGAATTGTTCATCAAGTTCATATTAACACAATTCCAAACACAAACCAAAAGCTTCATCTTGTTCCTCCACCCTCAATCAAACCCCCTTAGCTCAAGGAGTCCCACTACTCCGCTATTAAGCCCGAGAATAGTTGGGACTACTCTAAGGGTGGTCCTCGTTGGTGCCCGTGCTGAGTTCGTGACCGGAGGAGACGTAGAGATCGAGGGGGCAGTAGAGGTGCTGAGGTAGACGAGAAGACAAACGTCAAAATAAGGTATTTTTGTCAATATATACCGGTGTATATATGATATATACCGGTGCTTTTTCAAAGTTTTCTCTTCGCTGGAAAATATACCGGTGGTATATATTATATACCGGTGGGATATATACCGACCGGTATATACCGGTGGTATATATTATATACCGGTGATATATACCGGTGGTATATATACCGGTTGTATATATACCGGTGGTGTATATACCGGTGGTATATATATACCGACCGGTATATATCGGTGGTATATATATACCGACCGGTATATACCGGTGGTATATATATTATTTACCCGTGATATATATATACCGGTGGTATATACCGATCGGTATTTCCTTGGTATGATATATACCGGTGTATATATGATATATACCGGTGATATTTATACCGGTGGCTTTTTTCGGTCAACTTTTTGGTTGACTTTTACCGGTCGGTTTACCGGTGGAGAGAGGTTTTTACCGGTGGACTCGAATTCAAGAAATTTTCTAAGTGTTAGAAATCTTTCTTCAATTCTTAGTTCATTCCTAATTGATTGCTTAAGGTCCTCAACCAGTTTTAGGCTTTTGTTTAAGCCTTTTCTTTCGCTGCGCCTCTGGTCGAGGGCCGGGACCCTCGCAGTTGGTTGAGTGGGGGTTCCAGCATTAGCACATCGTGATAACGATGAGGAACCTTGGTTTGCTGATATTGCTAACTTCCTTGCCTCGCAGGTACTACCAACTTTCAAGGGAGGACAAGAAAAGAAGAGGTTCCTGCATGAAGCTAGGAAGTTCATATGGGACGATCCTACACTCTACAAGACATGTGCAGATGGTTTGCTGAGGAAGTGTGTGTCAGCTGCTGAGGCGAAGTCTGTGCTGCAGCACTGCCATACAGCCCCCTATGGTGGACATTTTGGTGGCCAAAGAACAGTTGCGAAGGTGTTCCAGAGTGGCTACTATTGGCCCACGATCTTCAAAGATGCCCACGAATACGCACACAGCTGTGATGAATGTCAGAGAACAGGTAACCTTAGTCGAAAGGATGAGATGCCTCTTACTTACATCTTAGAGTTGGAGCTCTTTGATGTGTGGGGCATTGACTTCATGGGACCATTTCCCCCATCAGCAGGTAACCTTTACATACTTGTAGCTGTAGACTATGTATCTAAATGGGTAGAGGCCATAGCATGTCCAAACAATGATGCCAAAACAGTCATTAAGTTCCTTAATAGACATATCTTTACTAGGTTTGGTACACCTCGTGCTATAATTAGTGATGAAGGGACACACTTTATTAATAAAGCTATGGAAAAAGTGTTGGCTAAATACAATGTTAGACATAGAGTAGCCACCCCTTATCACCCACATTCGAATGGACAAGCTGAAATATCAAATAGGGAGATTAAAAACATACTCGAAAAAGTGGTCAAACCCAATAGAAAAGATTGGTCGTTTAAACTCGAGGATGCACTTTGGGCATATAGGACTGCATATAAGACACCCCTAGGTATGTCTCCTTATAGACTTGTGTATGGCAAAGCATGTCACTTACCATTCGAATTGGAAATTAAAGCATTTTGGGCCTTGAAGGAACTGAATTATTGCGTGACCGATGCGGGAACATTGCGGTCTCTGCAATTACATGAGCTTGATGAGCTTAGACATATGTCTTATGAAAATGCTAAAATGTATAAGGAAAAGACTAAGATTTGGCATGACAGTAGACTTAGGATTAAGGACTTTAAGAAAGGTCAGCATGTCTTGTTATTTAACTCAAGGTTGAGATTATTTCCAGGCAAACTTAAGTCCAGATGGTCAGGTTCTTTTGTTATAACTAACGTGTTTGTTCATGGCGCAATTGAGATTAGGAACCTGCAGCATGGGCAACCGTTCATGGTTAATGGTGCACGATTGAAGCATTATTATGAGGAAGGAGATGTGAAGACTCTCTCGGCCTTCCTCTTGGCTGAAACTTGAAAATAAAACCGAGAGAGGACGAGTGATTACTGTGCTCGTCCATGCGAGGCTATGCCTTAGTTTATTTTTGTTGTTTTTTCGGTTGTTATTTGTGTATGTTTGTGTGTGATTTTTATTACGATTTTGATGTTAATTTTATTTCTTTTAATAGGGGATCAAAAGAGGAAATCAAGGAGATGAATCCAGGATAAAAAATCGGGGAAGATATTGGGCCAAATCAAAGTTTGAGTGATGAGAATCTTGGATTTTAATTCAAGAAAAATCTCCAACGGCCATTTAATTGCGGTGGATTTGCTAAAACCGCAACAGAAATAGCCGTTGGGATTTCCATCATTACAAATAGCCGTTAGAATAGCTGTGGCCCGTACGCTTCCTTCATTCATTGAACTCCAAGAAACTATCTTCTTCTTCCTCTGCAATTCCTCTTTTTCAGATCTTTTCGATTCCACCATGGTGCTTACGCGGGCTGAGAGATTTGCGTCCAAGAAGAAGGCCACTGAAGCAGAGCCAGCTGCGAGAGAGGCACTCCTTGCCTTAGCAGAGGCCGAAGTTGCGCGCCCTGAACGACCTTCTAAGCTCCCTATCCGAAAGAAGAAGTGGAAGGTGGTGACGGAGATCCCTGCTGGGCCATCTGAACCAGTAGGCACGCCCAAGAAACGCAAATGGACGATGGAGATTGGGGACGCACCAATCAAGGAAAAGACTCCCCCTGTGGAGAGTCAAGGGAGTGGCCGTCCATCCTACGAGACGGCCAGACAAAGCCCTGAATCATCTCCACCAGCGAAAAGCCCCGAGCCTTCTCCATCTCCACAGAGCTCTGAACAATCCCCACCGCCGCAGAGCCCTGAAGCATCACCATCGCCGTCGCCCGAGCCTGAAATCCCAAATGAAGAACGGCAAGAATCAACACGGGGCGGCGAAACAGATGAAGAGGATGAGGTCTTCTCTCCTTTGAGGGACGTCTGCCACGAGAGCCCAGCAAAGGGGGGAGATTCGATGGATGAAACGTTGGGGGATTGCCTCCAACAGATCACCACCAGGGCGCGGTTGAGAAAGAAAGCCCCCAAGATTGTCAAGGCCAAACGGCCGAAAGCTTCAAAGAAATCCAAGAAAATGAAGGTCAGAGGTGAGCCTTCATTAAAGAGGCTGAAGGTCGAGGCTGCTGAGTCGGCCAAGGCACGGGATAAGGGGAAAGCCAAATTATACCCCGAAGATGAGCCTCAAGCTGTGAAGTATGTGTCTTCTGACGCCGAGTCAAGGGGCACTGAACTGAGGAAGAGGGACCTACTCCACGAGAAGGGGTTCCTGGATGCATTGGCAGACCTGCCGCAATTCTTGCGCGCAGGGATCACCAACCATGGTTGGGAAGAGCTGTGCAGACCGCCCATCCCCGCCTACTCCAGCATGGTGTACGACTTCTATGCTAATCTGATGCACCCGGAGGATGGCTTGTCCGTGGTGAGAGGACTAGAGGTGGACTTCTCAGCCAAAGCGATCAATGAAGCCTATGGCCTCAAGGGGCAGAAGCACACTGACTATGCAAGGATCATTGATGCGCCAACTGAGGCTGTCCTGGAGGAAGCACTGCGGATCATCGGCCAACCTGAGGCAGCGTGGACGATCTCACGCAATGGGAAGCACACTCTGATGAGTGCGACCCTTACGGCGAAGGCAGCTGTATGGTTTTCTGTTGCGCGCTCAGTGTGTATGTAAAATGTAAATGCGAAGAGCGCTAAGATCATGCAAGCATACATGGTCTGCAGCAAGTGATAAGTATAATTTAATTCGTTTTCCCACAGAGATTAAGTTTAGTGACTAACGATTTGGTGTGTTAGATTAGATAAGGTAACTTAAATTGGATAGATTTTTGGTTGAGGTACATGAATATAAAAGATGCAAGAAGAATGTAAACATAAATGCAAAGCTAGCAAAGAGGTAAAGTCATAATGTGGAAAAGTAGAATTGCGGTTCTTGTAATAATCTAGCAATAAATTAGCAACGATTTTAATGTAAAGTAAGGCAGCAAGGTCGACTTAAGAATCCTCTATAGGCATTTAACTATGATCATTCAACAGTAGATTAACATCTCATGCATCGTCTTAGTTAGTTCTTATGCATCTTCCGATTACATGCATTAGTTTCTTAGATTACTTCTGTCCAAGTAAAGCTAACAACCTAATCATAAACACATGCTAATAAACGTGCTAGGAGAACGCCTATTCCTAGGTCATTTTCTGATTACCATAAAAGGCTAACATGAATGGATGACTCTGAATTCTTACTCCTTCCGGAGGTTAGGAATTCTTTAGACAAAATGGATGGCCAGTCGAAATCGCCCATGGGATGAAGCTCACATACATTCAATGCATTCATGCTATTCTACATGCTGAGTTCTCATATTTCTAGCCTACAGATTTATCTTTAGCAGACCTCTCTTAGATTAGTTACTCATGGTTTTCGAAGAACAAAGGGAGATGGATGGAATGAACATGATTTAAAGAACTCAGTAAAATTAATTGATAAAGAAATGATAAGATGAAGAACTCAACAAAACTATTGATTAAGGAATGACAGAATGAAGAATTCAATAAAACCAATTGATTACTCTTGTAAGAAAGCAATTCACATAATAATTCGTAAAGCAACAACCTTTGATCCAAAAGCAATATTTAAAGGGTAAAACAGTAAATGGTTCATAACAACGCTTAAAGAAGAATAATAATTAATTAGAAAGCAGTAAAGGAAAGCTGTAAATTGCGTGAGGATCTTCCAAGTCGTGAATCGCCTCGGATGATGGGGAAGATTAGCTGATCTTGGGGATAAATTCAATCAGAAGAGAAGATAGATCTTCTCTTCTTCCTCTCGAATTATCAACGCCAAGGGCTTTGTTTCTTCGATCCAACAAACGGGGGAAAAGGATTTCGTCTTCGAGTTCTTCACTATTGAGATGTGTTTGAATTGAGGGGAATTCAATTTGATTTCAATTGCTTTGATCCTTCATTTCACTCTCTTTATATAGCCTCTAGGTGGTTGCAAAAGTTGCTCAATAATTGTGGATCACCATTCAATTTTGTGAGGTAGTCAAGCTTGACATGTGGCAGCACCAGGGAGAGTTGACTACTGGAAAAACTCAGTCAACAAAGACTGTTGACTGGAAAAAAATGCAGCAGCAAAGACTGTTTTATTGCGAGCTCCGCAATTTTTCAGCAATGTTCCTGCAATGTACATTTTAGCTCTTTTTACATCATTTTGCATCCTTTTTCTTTCCTTTTCCAAATAAGCCTTAATTTAGTATCATTTCTCAAATTCTCACATTTAAGCACACATTAAGCTAACTCTTAACAAAAACACTCAAGAATTTCCATGATTTCTAGGTAAATATGACCTTAAATAATGTACTTTTGGAGAGGTAACACACCCCCAAACTTGAGTTATTGCTCGTCCTCGAGCAATATAAAGGCTTACTTTCTCTCTAATTAGCTGCTAACTCTTGTCTTTTAAACTCTACCTAACTGATTTGCTGACTTCCCTAGGTTTACTGTCAAAGGCATTGCTGTCCTGTGACACTCTCCTAGGTTAAAACTAACTTCATACTTTGTCTATTCTGATTACCCTTGCCTTTAAAACCTTCTGTTTTTACTAACTTCCTGTCTTTTGGTTTATCTGCCTATATCATTGAGCTCATTGTGCAGTTATCCCTAAGCTTTCAAATTCTCCCTAGTTTTAACTTAGACTCAGTACATGCTTCTAATGTCTTTATTTTTGAATTACCTAGGATTCCTTAAAGTCATGCCAGGCTTAGCACACACGAGTATCAGAGTTCAGTATCCATAGAACAAACTAAGCCATAGCATCACTGTGTTGGATAGACACTCATCTCCCTTGACATACCTTCAAGCTACAACCCTGTGTTTAGAAAACTAAGGATCAGAGTTCAATTTCACAGGACATCTAAACACTTAGGTCGTAGCTCTTTGGCACACATTCTTCTTCCTTGGTTTTACTTTTCCTTTTTTCTCTTTTGGCAAAGTCTTCTCTTTGAATTGCCTTTTGATGCAGTGCCACTTGTGGGTTACACAGCTGGCCCTGATTACTCAGCATCCTTAGAGAGAGACAGTACCCTTTACTTTTCTTTTGCTTTCTTATTCATTTTTTTTTTTTTTTTTAGAAGAAGAATGTCTATTTTTCAAAGGAGAGAGGAGTGTTCCTAGGCCTAGAAGTTGCCTCCCCCAAACTTAAACTTCTCATTGTCCCCAATGATAGTCTGAGGTGGCACACCCCCAAACTTATCTTAGAAGCATCTAGTCTAAATAAAAACCAGACAGACTTAAAACTCCTAGGGATGGAATGACCCTCATAGTGCAGATAACTCAACAGCAGAAATTTACTAAAACCAACATGGTAAGGTCTAACAGAGGTACATGCTCAGCAATTCATGAAGCTAATTAGAACTAACAAAGGTGTACTTGACACTCATCCAGCATGCTCAATAGACAGACTACCTATGGACATCAGTAATGCAGCCAAATCATGAGATTTAAAGACAGACAACCCATCAGAAAGTCATACACCAGCATGCTTAAACTAACAAAATATTGCGGTGTCCGCAAAGAATTCGCAATGATTCCAACAGAGCAGTTTTAACTGTGATCAAGGCTCCTAGCATGCGATATTCGTTCATAAACAACTATAGAAAATAGCAAAATTATCTAAGCTACCTAATCATACGACATTAAACTAAACTAAGCTACTCTACTTAGGCAAATTAAGAATTTAAAACATAACAAACAGTTGATATTGGTGGGGTAACAGGTCACAGAAAAGCAGACTTTTTTCTTGTTTTTGAGAGGGATCAGAAATACTCCCTCGAATGCCGTTTAAAAATCTCCAATTGCCACGTTCCTAAATCACAAAAAACAAACTTAATTAAAGCTAGCAATAACAATACTGTAATCAATCTAAAAGAAAAACAATAACGAAAGACTATCTATTCCATATTCGTCTGATGATTGAGCATAATGATCATTCCATTGAACGCCCTTACTCATCATTTCTCGACTTGCTTTTTAGGCTTCGGATAATAGGAAGGCTGAGAGTGTTTTCACATCTTCTTCCTCATAGTAGTGCTTCAATCTAGCACCATTCACCATGGACGACTGACCTTGTTCCAGATTTCGAATTTCAATTGCACCATGAACAAACACATTAGTAATCACAAAAGGACCTGACCAACGAGACTTTAATTTGCCAGGAAACAATTCCAATCGTGAGTTAAACAATCGAACATGCTGGCCCTTTTTGAAGTCCTTAATCCTAAGTCCACTATCATGCCAAATTTTAGTCTTTTCCTTATACATTTTAGCATTTTCATATGACATGTGTCTTAGTTCATCAAACTCATGCAATTACAGAGACCGCAATGTTCCCGCATCGGTTACGCAAAAGTTCAATTCTTTTACAGCCCCAAAAGGCTTTGTTTTCTAATTTAAAGGGAAGATGACATGCTTTTCCATAAACTAGCCTATAGGGGGACATTCCTAAAGGTGTTTTATATGCAGTTCTATATGCCCACAGTGCATCATCAATTCATGCTAAGCGACTATGATTGTTGGCACATAATAAATATTTCATTCCCAAAATAAACTACTCCTAACATACGAAATATAAGCAAAGCATGATAAAATCCTAATTTAAGAGTTTTAGGGATCAGAAATCTCCCTTGTCAATCTGCCTCATATGGATATTCTTCAATGTTTCGAGGCACCACTTCTGCTCCTTTAAGATACTTAAGTCTTGATTTACGGGATCGAACATTCTGCCACACCTTGAAATTGTTGATTCTTTCAAAGAGACTGCATGTTATAACATCCCAAGGTTTGTACTTTATGTGCGTTGGTACAACATAGGTTTGATGCGATGGGACTTCTTTTTCTGGCACATCTCTTTCTAACTCCTTCAACTGGAGCATTTGTGGTGGTGGTGGCTCAACTCTTTCATTGGTGGAGAAGCTTGCTACAACCTCAAACATTTCAAATTCTTGTTCCTCAAGCAGCGCATTAGTCTCTTTGGCCTCATCCAGCACAATTTCATTTTTCTCAACTTTCACCAACTCCACCATTTCATATGGAGATTCCATTGGATCACTCTTCTCAGAATCAAAGGTAACAAATGAGTCATCATCATAAAAATCAAACATCTGGGGGCATGGTGGTGCATAGGTAGGCAAGTCAGGTTGCCTAATGACAGGGGGAGGCCTAGGAATCTCTTCTGGTTCCTCAATGATAGGTTCCAGCCTTACCCTTGTTGTGCTTGGTTGTATTTGATCAAAGTTAGGCAGAGAATCCAGTGGAGCACTAGACTCTTCGTTCTCTACTCTCTTTGGTGTTTCTCTGCTGTTGATCACCAATGGCCTTCCAATTCGGAGTTCAATGGCTTGAACTTGTTCCTTACCATCCCTTCTTGGAGTTTCAGTGTCTGCAGGAAGTCTGCCTTGGGGCCTATTCTTCAGCTCGTCTGCCAACTGCCCGATTTGTGTCTCTAAGCTTCTCAAGGTTGCTTGCTGGCTCTGCAAAGTTGCATCATTTCTTGCTATGTATTCCTTCAGCAAGTTCTCCACTGATTTTCCCATCGGTTGGTTGTTGACATATTGTTCCTGATATGGGGGTTGACTAGTTTGTTGATGTTGAGTGAAACCAGGTGATCCACTCGGTCTTGATTGATTTTGCGTTTGGCTTGTGCTTTGTTGTCCACCCCAAGAGAGATTTGGGTGGTTCCTCCAACCAGGGTTATATGTATTTGAATAGGGGTTGTTCCTTGGTTGTTGTTGACTTCCAACATAGTACACCGAAGATGGATTAGCAGGGCAATAGTCATACATATGCCCTTCCCCACAGAATCCACAAACTAGTGCCTCACCTTGGTTGGTTATTGTTGTGCTTGTTGAAACAGTTGCCACTGTGTTGACACTTTGTTGAATATTGGGTTGAGCCATTTGCTTCACCAGGTTGGTCAGAGCATTGATCTGGCTACTCATTGCGCTGAGTGCATCCATGTCTTGAGCCTTCCTTCTGTTTGGCTCCACAAGATCGTCTGACCATTGACAATGTGATGTTGAGATTTTCTCCAAAATCTCATAGGCTTCGTTATAGCTCTTTGATAGCATCGAACCTCCAGCTGAGGAATTCAAGACTTGCCTCGTGCTGGTGTTGCATCCTTTGAAGAATACTTCAATCTGGATACACCATGGAATGCCATGGCGTGAACATTTGAGTAGAAGATCTTTGAATCTGATCCAAGCTTCATGCAATGATTCATTTTCGGCTTGCTTGAACTTGATGATGTCAACACGAAAGTCACAGTTCCTATCTGGAGGGAAGTATTTTACTAGGAACTTTTCAGCTAGGTCTGTCCAATTGACAATTGATCCAGAGGGGAAGGAATTCAACCATGTCTTGGCTTTGTCTCTCAATGAATAAGGAAACAGGTACAATCGCAAAGCCTCTTGAGATACTCCTGGAATGACAAAGGTGTCACTCACTCCCAGGAAGTTCCTCAAGTGATTGTGGGGGTCTTCATTCTCCACTCCGAAGAATTGTCCAACTATGGACAGCATCTGAAACATGACGGGTTTTAACTCGAATGAGTGAGCTGTAATCTCGGGGCGTATGATGCTCGGATTAAGCTCCTCAGGTATTGGTACAAGGTATGATAGAATAACACTATCCTTATCATTCGCAATTTCAATGGGGTTGCGAATGATAGGTGCTCGGTTTGGTGCTTCTTCTGCTCTATCCATTTCAGCTTGTTGAGATTGTGCTGACTCTGCGTGGTCCGCAATGTGCTGAATTACAGGTTGTTTTGGCTGTTTAAAAAGGCGTTTCTTAATTTTGTTTCTGGCCCTTAAAGTCCTTTCGGGTTCAGGATCAAATTCTAGATTGTGATTTGGAAACTCATTCATAAACCAGCTTTGTTGGTACCTGTAAATGCAAAAGATTAGCTCCAATAAATTAAGCTCTTCTAAAATAACACAAATCGTGTTTACTAAACAAAATCCCCGGCAGCGGCGCCAAAAACTTGTTGCGCGCTCAGTGTGTATGTAAAATGTAAATGCGAAGAGCGCTAAGATCATGCAAGCATACATGGTCTGCAGCAAGTGATAAGTATAATTTAATTCGTTTTCCCACAGAGATTAAGTTTAGTGACTAACGATTTGGTGTGTTAGATTAGATAAGGTAACTTAAATTGGATAGATTTTTGGTTGAGGTACATGAATATAAAAGATGCAAGAAGAATGTAAACATAAATGCAAAGCTAGCAAAGAGGTAAAGTCATAATGTGGAAAAGTAGAATTGCGGTTCTTGTAATAATCTAGCAATAAATTAGCAACGATTTTAATGTAAAGTAAGGCAGCAAGGTCGACTTAAGAATCCTCTATAGGCATTTAACTATGATCATTCAACAGTAGATTAACATCTCATGCATCGTCTTAGCTAGTTCTTATGCATCTTCCGATTACATGCATTAGTTTCTTAGATTACTTCTGTCCAAGTAAAGCTAACAACCTAATCATAAACACATGCTAATAAACGTGCTAGGAGAACGCCTATTCCTAGGTCATTTTCTGATTACCATAAAAGGCTAACATGAATGGATGACTCTGAATTCTTACTCCTTCCGGAGGTTAGGAATTCTTTAGACAAAATGGATGGCCAGTCGAAATCGCCCATGGGATGAAGCTCACATACATTCAATGCATTCATGCTATTCTACATGCTGAGTTCTCATATTTCTAGCCTACAGATTTATCTTTAGCAGACCTCTCTTAGATTAGTTACTCATGGTTTTCGAAGAACAAAGGGAGATGGATGGAATGAACATGATTTAAAGAACTCAGTAAAATTAATTGATAAAGAAATGATAAGATGAAGAACTCAACAAAACTATTGATTAAGGAATGACAGAATGAAGAATTCAATAAAACCAATTGATTACTCTTGTAAGAAAGCAATTCACATAATAATTCGTAAAGCAACAACCTTTGATCCAAAAGCAATATTTAAAGGGTAAAACAGTAAATGGTTCATAACAACGCTTAAAGAAGAATAATAATTAATTAGAAAGCAGTAAAGGAAAGCTGTAAATTGCGTGAGGATCTTCCAAGTCGTGAATCGCCTCGGATGATGGGGAAGATTAGCTGATCTTGGGGATAAATTCAATCAGAAGAGAAGATAGATCTTCTCTTCTTCCTCTCGAATTATCAACGCCAAGGGCTTTGTTTCTTCGATCCAACAAACGGGGGAAAAGGATTTCGTCTTCGAGTTCTTCACTATTGAGATGTGTTTGAATTGAGGGGAATTCAATTTGATTTCAATTGCTTTGATCCTTCATTTCACTCTCTTTATATAGCCTCTAGGTGGTTGCAAAAGTTGCTCAATAATTGTGGATCACCATTCAATTTTGTGAGGTAGTCAAGCTTGACATGTGGCAGCACCAGGGAGAGTTGACTACTGGAAAAACTCAGTCAACAAAGACTGTTGACTGGAAAAAAATGCAGCAGCAAAGACTGTTTTATTGCGAGCTCCGCAATTTTTCAGCAATGTTCCTGCAATGTACATTTTAGCTCTTTTTACATCATTTTGCATCCTTTTTCTTTCCTTTTCCAAATAAGCCTTAATTTAGTATCATTTCTCAAATTCTCACATTTAAGCACACATTAAGCTAACTCTTAACAAAAACACTCAAGAATTTCCATGATTTCTAGGTAAATATGACCTTAAATAATGTACTTTTGGAGAGGTAACATTTTCCTTCGTGCGCAGACGGCTATCCCCAGTGACCCACGAGACCACCATCAACCAAGGAAGATCGCTGCTGGTATATGCGATCATGAGGGGCCTCACGATCAATGTTGGCGAGGTCATTGCAGCCTCGATAGCAGACTGTGCCAAAAAAGGTAAGGGTCCTCTTTTCTTCCCCAACACGATCACTAAGCTTTGCTTACGTGCAGGTGTACCAATCGAGCGGATGGAAAGGCAACTGGCCTACACGGGACATCTGGAGCTGCCTACAGGCCTGCGAATGCGAAGAAAGGGGAACATGGAGTTTGAGCTAGACGGCCTGGCTGCTGCTCAATCTCTCTCTATGGCCTGTCTGATGGACCTGCAGAAGAAGCTGGCGCAATGGGCTGAGTATGCTCAAGCGAGGGATGAGGATGTTGCTGACCAGTTGGGCTGCATCTTTCCTGAGTTCCCCACTGACCTGCTGACACCATGGGCACCTCCAAGAGCACGGAGGGATGATGATGAGGACGTCTGAGTGCTAGCCTGAAGAGCACTCAAGGGAGTATTTATGTTCCCTACAAAAAAAAAAAAAAAAAAAAAAAAAAAAACACTCTGCTTTTCGTTAAACTGTGTGAATGTTGTACTTTTGAACCAAAATGGAGTTATCAGGCTCTTTGATCTAGAAATTAAATCTTTCTTTGTTTCTCGGGACGTTAATTTTTTTTTAAATATTTTTCCATTTGTAGAGCACACTTCTCACCAGTCGGGTGCTACTATTGGAACTACACATTTGGGTGGCAATGTTCGAACTTTCAATGATTTTTTTAGATTTCCAGAAATACCTCCCCCTCAACCTACTTCATATCCCCCCTCCACTTGTGACTTCATCTCTGCTAACCTCATCTACCCATTCAAATCCTGATCCTATTACTCCATCTCTTACGAAACCTCTTCCCGATACTACAAACCCTCATCCCTCTTTGAAAGCTCCTCTCGATCGAGGGTGTCGTGTCAAAATGTCGTCGGTGTGATTATGTGAATATGGTACTCATACAATTTCATTAAAAAAATTGTATCCCCCCACTTCTTTTGTGTTCTCGGAATCCGGAGGTACGCCATTTTCTATGACTCATTGTATTAATTGTGACAAGTTTGCTACCGGGCACCGAAAATTTATTGTTGTTGTGACTGCATAATGTGAGCCAGAATCTGTTTGAGAGGTAATGACCCAAGTTGGCGTAAACCCATGCAAACTGAGATTAAGGCTTTAGAGGATAACGATACCTGGACTATGGAACCGTTACCTTTTGGCAAACGCGCTCTCGAAAATCAATGGGTATATAAGATCAAATAGAATTCTAACTGCAGCATTAAGAGGCTCAAATTCCACTTAGGTGTGTTCGGAAATCATCAGGTGGCAAGGATGGATTATACTTAAACGTTTGCTCTTGTGGAAAAATTGGTGACGATTTTCGCTTTCTTAGCCCTCGCATCGTCTAAAAATTGGGATATGCATCAGATGGATGTCCACTATCCTTTTCTACATGGGTATCTACATGAGGAAGTTTATATGAAGCTTCCCCTTGGTTTTTCGTCTTCCACTTCTAATATGGTGTGTCGTCTACACAAATCCTTGTATGGCTTGAAACAGACACCTCGATGTTGGTTCGCTAAGCTAGCTACCGCCTTGAAAGAGTATGGGGTTCTCCAATCTTTTGTTGATCATTCCATATTTGTCTTTGTTATGGGTGATGTTCAATTGAATGTTTTGGTTTTATGTTGACGATCTTATTATTTATGGGAATGATTCTACTGCTCTAACTGATTTTAAGACCTATTTGAGCACTTGTTTTCATATGAAGGATTTAGGTGCACTTAAATATTTTGTAGGGATCAAAGTGGCATATAGCCCCACTGACATTTTTCTCTATCAATGAAAGTACTCCTTCAATATCATCTTCAAGACAGTTTTGGGTACCAAACCAGTTTCTTTCCCTATCGAACAAAACCATCGATTGACACATGTCTCAGGAGATTTGTTAACCAATCATGAGTTTTATCATCGCCTTGTCGGCCACTTAATTTACCTATTTGTTACTTGTCCAGATTTGGCATACTCGGTTCACATTCTCTCTCAGTTTATGCAAGCTCCCCAGCAAAAACATTGGGATACAGCCTTACGAGTGGTTCGTTACCTTAAAGGTGTTGGGTTTATGTCCTAAAACTCGTGGTTTGTACACTGAATGTATCTTCTATTTTGCAATAAAGTTGTTATTAAGGTTTATTCAGTAAAGTTATTATTGAATAAAGTGAATTGTGTTCTTTTAAACCTAAATCCAATAAACTAAGAACCCTTGGCTATAAGATGTATACTTAAACTTCATGTGGAGAAATGAATGTGGATCAAGTTCGAGTAAATAGCCAAAATGGTCTATAATATAGGGATAGGGTTGGGTACCTTATCCTGGGACACTATGGATGCGGCCCACTTTGTATAGGACAAACGATGTGATCCGAAATCGTTCATGTAGAGACGTGCGAGTGGGGGCGTCCTGTGCAATGAGTTTGCATAAGACCGGACCGCGAAATTAAGTCATTATTTCTTTATAACTCTGTTTATTGTTAAAGACTGACTTTTTCAAATGATGACCTAGGTAACTCGATTTGAATCCTAAGCACAATATGAACTCCTGTTTATTCGGGCTTATCTTTTGACTTGCATGGGTGGGAGTGGCTCGAGATCGCCGACTCAATAAGCCTACCATCTTGGGGATAAGACCGGGTAGGGAGCTGGGAACATAGTCCTGCGAGATGAAATTCACTCCTACGCGCTTTTAGGGTTTAGTAGAAAGGTTGTTCCCTTAATTGCTGACTCTGGGTCTTGAACAATGGGCCCACCCTCTCATTGGCTCGAGAGGGATCCGGTTTGGTGGTTGGACCACAAACCAATTGTTCATTAGAAGATCAACGAGACTTAAGGAACAAAAAGTAATTACAGGGGTAAAACGGTTTAATTTGACCAAGCTGTAATTACGAACGACCTGTGAAGGATCGACTTACTAATGATGGTTATATCAACAAGACAAAAATATATCTACGGTGAGGAGAGTGCAATCGTTGGGCTTTAGTGGAGTGACCCGACGATTAACGAATGTTGGTTAGCTTAGCTAAAGAGTTTGGCTGGTTAATCTCGGATTGTTGGAGCTCATGATCTGTAGGTCCTTTAGGTTCTCCTGACTAGCTCGGATTAAGCCGTGTAACAATATGAGAGAAAAGAATTTGAATTTATTCAAATTCGGTTTTGGAAGTGAGACGGACATATTTAAATATTTTAAATATGGGTTCGGTCTAATACATGAATAGGGATTCATGTTCGAGAAGTTGGTTTTAGAAACCGGGATTAGTCTTATGATTTAATTAATATTTGATATTGAATTAAATAATAATATGAATTAATTAAATTCTTTAATTAATTAAAGAATTATTTTTATTTAAAATTAATTATTAATTAATTTTAAAGTCATAAAATAATCTAAGTGGACATTGCCAAAATTTTGAGTTTTAAAAAGTGGTTTATGACTAACCTACCTAAAACTCTCATTTTTTTGGACATTTGTCTTATAAGGAATTCATTACATTTTGAGGTGTCTTAACAAGTAAGTTACTTGATGCCTAAATGGAGACCAACTCAAAGATGTTGGTTGTTTTTTTTTATGTTTCTTTTGAAAGCTTGAATGTGAGACATTCATCATCAAAGTTTTCTCTCTCAAAGACCTCTCATCCCCTCCCTTCTAAAGCTTCCCTCATAAAAATGTCCCACAACCTTGTTGCTAGGTCTGAAGATAGCTGGGAAGACATTAGAGGTGGTCCACGAAGAGTTCGTGAGGAGAGACAAGCAACGAATTTAGAGAATTTGAGCAACAAAGGTATGTGTTCATACTTCTTTGTAATTTTCCAATTTTTTAGCATGTTTTTTGTATGGCTAAATTGATGAAATTAGAGTATTTTTTATCCAAATTGCTTCCGATTTTGTGATATGCACTCCTTCAATAGGTATCAGAGCATACTTTGAGCACTCAATTTGCATCAATTTGAGCTCGGTGGGTGTCATTTTGAAATTAAATTTTTTGGGCATCTAAAGTGGTTTTTTCGGTTTTGACATCATTTTTTAGCTTCATTTTGTGCTTCGTTTTGTAATTTCCCGAGCGTGTATGGGCTTTAATGTGTGCTGAAGAGTGTGTAAAAAATTTAGAATCATTAGAGTTCATATAGGCTTCCAATTCGAAGAAAGAAGCTCGGGTGCCAAAGAAAACAAAGGAAAATGATGCATAAAGTCATAAACAGTGGTTGCTAAGAAGAGTGTTTATCGTGTTAGTAATCTCGTAAGAAATGTCAATGAGACTACTGAAATGAATCGTGGAGCAAATCGTGATCCAAATCTCTTAACTAGTCATGAAGTAACTATTGCCACGGGTATATTTTGCAATCGTGAGGTTAATGACAATCGTATTAAAAAAAAATACAAAAAACAAAGTGTGTAATCATATTCGTTGAAAGGAAAGAATGCGAATGATGGCAGAAGGAACGAAAAATCAGTTAATAAAATTTAGGATTGTAAACCCTAAATCAGTAGTCGAACGAAAGAAAATGGAAAAACTAATTTGGAGAAATTATCAATCGAAGAATAAGAAGTCCAAAGATGTGCAGAATACCACATAAAAAAAAAACGAAAACAAAAACGTTCAAGTTCAGAGCGTACCAAAGTGAGCCGAAGAGAAAACGTAACTTGCTTGAATCGGTATTGATGTGGAACCGAAACTTGCTTGAATCGATTGTGAAACTAGATCCGACGAGAAGGAACACAATTTGTAAGAGTATGAGGAAGAATGATGAAGAGACTTCGAACGAAACTCTGGGCGAAGATGAAGGAGAGAAACAAAGGAAGAAGACTATCATTTAATGTGTCTGTTTTTGGTTGTCAGTTTGTAATTATGACAGAGGGTAGTATGGTAAATTTACGAATAATTACTTTTGAATTGACCTAAGTAAACACTATCAATGAAATTACGTTTGAATTTGGCCGAAATTGGCCGGAAGTAAACACTGTCAAAGGTCAACCGATTACGATTGAAGCCCTTACTACATTACAATTGATTTATTACGATTGTTGGAGAAATTACATTACGGAGAGGTAAACGCAACCTAAATGTAATAGAGTCAGGCGGTTGTCCCGTAAGAATAGTCTAGATACACACAAAATCAGACACTCACATATATCAAAATATATATATATATATATATATATATATATATATAATAACACCAGTCTAATACAAGATTTTCTTTCATGATCTCATTTATATATATATTTCTTTTTTCTTTTTTTTTATTCTACAACTAGCCTATTGGTATATATATATATACTGTAACCAAAAAAGCATACAACATTCTTGGTAGACTTACATTGGAATATACAAATTTTTTGGTTTAAGTTTCTGACCTTCTAACTATTTTTCAGTTATACTTTAAGCATCCCTAAAAGATCTTGGGAAAGTATTCATGATAATTCTCTGATAGGATACTAAATAGACCTTCTGGTTCTGGTTGACACAAATTTTGACCTTCCCTGAAAATAAAGAGATAACAAAGAAAGAGCTTGTGAGAAGCATATCCACAAAGCAATGTAACCATCAAAACAAAGAAGGCAATGAGAATAGAAGTCTACTTTCTAAAATTGTTGCAACTGGTCGAAACCCATCCGATCCGTCGCCTCTCGTTGTCATAGATCACCATTTTATCTTGCAGAGAGATGTCTGAATGAAAAATAAAGTGAGTCAGTACAACAATGTGCTTTTTGTCATGCCCAAAACTCAAAAGCATTCTCTACTAAACATCATCATGCTTGGAAATGTTTAAGTGCTTTTAGAAAAGGTAAAAAACGCTTAGAAGTTCTTCATGAGCAAGCATTAGTAGAGTGCATTTAACCTAAAAAATTGTAAGAGAAACATTTAAAAGCATTTCTAAAAGTGTAGAACCGCACATCAAACAGATTTGTCATCCACACATTTTATACTGAAGTACTTCTGGCTAAAATTAATTATTTTAAAAGTACTCTCAAAACAAAACCTAAACAAAGAAGGGGGAGGGGGAATCAGATTTTCCAGATTGTTTTGCATTAATGTTGCTGCTTACCACCAATAATGTTGAGATCCCCTAGTCCTACTTCAGTGCCATTCAGAATCCCAAAGCAAACATTGCCATATTTCTGGAGGACAACTCGTTAGGTACATATAATTCATAAAGCCCAAACCTGCAAAGAATCCAAGATTGAATAGTATACTCACAGTTGTGATGAGATAAGTTTCTGGAGGCAGTTCAATTTGAGCATTCTTAGTTTCTGAAAAGTGTAATGCCAAGGGCTTGAAGTAGTTCTTTACATTGTGCAACGACTTGAAAGGGTGCGTGCCTCTCCAGCATATCGGAAGAGTTTTATCCTCCGGCGCATCTTCCAGTGGTTTTCCTCTCAAATCATTCTTCACCTGAGGTAAAAGATCTCATCTCACATTACAATTATTTCACACAAAAATGTTGCTAAAGAAAACAGTTCCTAGTCTGTGCTTTTACCAGAGCAAGAATGGAATTGTAAACTTGAGAGGTGAAGTAAGTGTAAGAGCTCCCGCTATCAAAAATTAATGTAAGATCCTTGATACCAGCAGCCTTTCCACCAAAATAGACTTCTGCAGGTCCGGAAGAGTAGTATCCTCTGAGATGAGATTGGATATCATACAAAATCTTCAGTTACACGTGTTGCGAAAAGATAACATGATAATAAAGGGCTACTCACCCTATGGATTCATAAGACATACTTGTCCACGCTACTCCAGAAGAAGGGACAAGTTCATCACCAAAAAATAGAAATCCACCTTGTTCACTTAAACAGTGACCTACAACGTTTCGCACTAAGCCCATTTTACTTAGTTGCGAGATAATGCTAACTTCACCATTGCCAAGGCCAAGAACTCCAGCTGTAGGAGGAGGTGAGTGTGGAACAGAATATTTATGATCATATCCACATCTGCCAGACAAAACTTCCAATTTAACAAGATAGAAGCTAAATCAATTTCACTATATGGTTTATATATGTCCTTAGGTAAAGCCAGGTCCAAAAACTATTGACTAAAATGGAACCTCTGGAGATTGCAACCATGATTAATTAGGATTATATGCATGATAACAGGATATCATGATATATATATATCCATACAACTCACCCGAATGCTATACGAGGAGCAGCAAGAGAACCATTGGTGAGTTTCAAGGGAACATGGTCATTGACCAACACACCCAACGACGATCCATAGTCAGCATACTCGATTTCATACTGACACTGTTCATCTGCGGACTCGCATTGGCGGTCGGCTGTCAGGTGAAGCGACGCACACAGTGGTTCAAGACATTTCAAAGCATTGTTGCCGGGTTTATATAACTGATCACGAGGCTGCAGGTGCAAGTAAAATTCATAAGAACAGTAGAGTGGAGAGAACAAACATCAAATCGGTTATTGTTATCATCTGATCCGCTAACCTTTGTGCAACCTGTACAAGGGGCATCACATTGAACCCATGTGAGGTCACTGCCAGAGTCGATATCAAATTCAAAAGCCTCATCTCGTTTGCCAATGTTAATAGACACAGAGTAATAACTGCAGATATAGAAAAGAATTTGCAATGAATAAATGCATTAAGCTAAACTTTCTATAATATATTCCATGACTAGGGGAAGAGCAATCGAAGCAGTGATAAATAAACAAACAAATAGACCGACAATAAAAAAAACAGAGAATTCATGGACAAACTGAATTCATAACAGTTTGAAACAGCTGATAAGCAACACCCCATCGGAAAACTTCTGTGTCAAAATTTTGGATGAAAAATAGATACCAAACATTAGACTATATGTTGAATAAATCAATCCGATAACTAAAGAAGTATAGAATAGCCAAAAATGCTAAATTATAAAAAATAGGAACTTTGCCGTTTGCATAATAAATACACATATTCTTTCAAAAGTTGCAATATTATACTTCACCTTTCGTAAACATTTCAAAACAGCCATAGAAATTCGTCAGAATGTTAGACAGAAAATCGACGTGGCGATGACTTAGAAAGGCGTGGCAGCGTCTAGGACGCTTGGCTGGATTAAGTCTGAAAGAAGACGCTTGACTAGATTAAGTCAAAGAATGGTGTTCCGTCGACTTTCCGTCAAACTTTCTAACAAATTTCTAGTTTTTTAAACCTTTTTATGAAAGCTTTTAAAAGAATAGTAATTTTTTTTAAACAAAGGCCAAGTTCATGGGTAATTTTATAATTTTGCCGAATTAAAAAGACAAAAGAAAGCTAGAATCGTTGAATGAACATAGACCACAGAGAAAGGTTAGAAATAGAACAAGTAGATTTCTTGACCTAACAATAAACTCAATAGAATATAACGAGAGAAAATGAGCAACAAAATAATGACTGAATAAAGAGAACTTCATGAAATCAAATTGGCCCACAAAGAACAGATTCAGGAATCGAACAGAAGGACCTTGTTAAAAAGGAAAATCCAGTGGCAAATCGATGCCAAAATGATACACGAAACAAAATCAACAAAAAGAATAACAATAATCAACAAACGTACCCCAACTCTAAGTGAATGCCTGCTAGGTACGCTACAATAAGCGCAATTGAGCGGGAAAAATAGACAGAAAATCAAATTAGGCCATAGTGAACACCTTTTTCAAAGCAATCGAAGTTCAAAAATTCACATACCCGAGAGGATAAACGTTTCCTTTGAGGGGAAACACGGCGGAGGAGAGGAGGCGATTAGACTTTTTCTTGCCCAGAGAAAGAATGTTGGTTGAAAAGCAGACAGAAAAAGTTGCAGATAGAGCTAAAAGAAAAAAGATTAGAGTTGTTCTTGACATTTTTCTACCTTTTCTCTTCGAATTCCGAAGATTCCTGCCCGAAAACGAAAAGGGAGCTCAAAAAGTTTGTCAAAGATTCAGAGTGTCAAATCGCTCTAGCGTTGAGCGTTTTTAGGTCTCTTTTAAGAGTCTCGGTCAAGAAAATGAAAGTTCCTTCTTTTTTTTATAGCTTTTATATTTAATATATACATTTATAGGTAAGTGGGTAGATGTAAAAACGGGACAAGATTTGGGCCCGTTTGATAATGTTTTGTTTCATGTTTCTTGTCCCGTTTTTCATTAAGAAATCGAACACCTTTCTTGTTTCTAAATTTCAAGAAACGTTTCTAAAAAAATGACAATTTTTTAGGAACTACAAAAAGATGTTTCTCTAATTTCGTTTATCTTTATATTATTTCGTTCTCATATTTAATGAAACAGACTTTTAATGATATTTCTCAAGGTAATGAATGATAGTTGAGTTGTTGATTGGAAAACATAAATTTGAAAACAATAGATCTACACTACCAAACATTAAGAGGGTTGTTTAGGCTATCAGAATACCCCGAACCAGGGCAGATCCAGGATTTTATGTCGGCACAATTCATATAAATTTAATTTTAGATTTGTTGATGCAATATTCAAATTAAATAATATCGACTAGGTTAAATTACAAGTTTAGTCTCTCGATTTTCACATTTATATCTATTTTGCCCCATGAGTTAGAAAATGTTTAATAGAATTTTACATTTTTAATTTTGTGTCTAATATGTCATTCGCCTATTTCACATGTTTCAAAATTCATGGATTTGGCCAAAAGCGAGCATAGTTCAGCTGACATATGTATGATTTGATGACCAAGAGATATGTGGTTTGAATCCCCCTACCCCCAATGTACTAAAAAAAAAAAAAAAATGAACTTGCTAGACACAAAAACGAAAATTTAATGTCACAATATTAAACATAAACTTCAATTTTATATCTATATATCAATTAATTTTTTAAAATAAGGCATAGACCTATAAGACATTTTTAAAGTTTATGAACCTATTACAAACAAATTTAAAAGTTTAAAACTCTATTAGAGACTTTTTAAAGGTCATGTACCAAATACACACAAACCTAAAATTAAAGTTTAACGACTAAACTTGTAATTTAGTTTACTAAACTATAATAAACAACTTTGTATGATATAGATTTGTTTTAATATAGAGCTACTTTATATATACTTAATTTTATATTATTAATATTTTTTAAAAAATATAATTAAATCATCTAAATAAAAATATGCGAAAAGAAGTAGTAAATTGTTTCTAAAAGCTAAGAATTTTTTTTTTTGTGAAATCCATTTTTTAAAAAACTAATTTACCAAAATTTTAAAAAATATTTTTAACTATTTTTATATAAATAAATAAGTATATTTAAAAAAAAAAATGGAAAGTATACTGACTAAAATAGAATAAATCTCAAAATACTTCAACCAAAATGATATTTTTTAAATTTTCTTTTCTCTTTTAAATTCATTAAAGAATGAAAATCTAGTTTGTTGTATTTTATTTATTTATTTGGATAATTGAAAGTTTATTTATTAGATAAAGTGATTTAGTTATAGAAAGTATAAATAAAATATAAAAAATAGATTTTTATTTATCAAAATTTTACTTGCAAAAATAAAATATGCATGCCCTAAGAATCAAACTTGTGAATAGGCAAAGGGTAGACACATGGGGCTAACCAACAGAACAATCCAGCTTTTATAAAAACTTAACTTAAATTTTAATATATAATACATAAGTTCAAATTTTAAAAAAATTTAGCTTAGCTTTTAATATATAATAGATAAGTTCAAAAAGTCGAGGGGCACGTGCCCCTGGCTCCTTAGTGGATCTGCCCCTGCCTAGAACTCTCATGTGTTCGTCCGTAGGAATACCATATTCATATCGCAACCGCTCAAGATGAACTGCAATCACTAAAAATGAAAAACCTGAAGAAGATTCGCTTAGATTGGTTTCCCTTTCCTCGAAAGATTCAAACGCCCCATAACTAGCAATACTAGAGGACTCGACTTCTGAGAATGAAATACTGAAGGGAATGAACTCTTCAAACCCACGCAGCGGAAACATTGGAATTGATACTTTGGTTTATTTAGAATTAAATTAAATACAAGGTTAAACATACTATTAGCTTTGAAGACAATAATCTTCTTGTGTTCATTTTTCCACGAGATCTTCCTCGCTATGACTCGAATACGGGATCAAGGCTTGAGAGAACAATTATCTCTATGGAGTAGAGGATGAGTGGTGTGTTTGGCCAACATTTTGACTAAATGTCCTATTTATAGGGTAGGAATTAATTTTATTTAATAAAATATCATTTAATATTCCTTATATTAAAATATGTATTTTATATTTATTTGAATCTCATTCAAATATCATAAAATTAATCATTTATAATATATATTTAACCAATTTGAATCACATTCAAATTTTATATGTATATATAGTTTTCAATATTAATGTATCTAAAATACATAAACTATTTCCTCAGATATTTAATGTATCAAATACAATAAATATATGTTTCTCTTCTATATTTAATATATCAAATATATTAAATATTAATTTGAACATTTCAAACTTTTCTTTCAATTAAATTGATACTTTTAGTGTTACTATGAGCTAGCAAGGGGACCTTATGGACGTAAAAGCTACAATGATACAAAATTAATTAATTAAACTCATTAATTAATTAACTTTCATTCATTAACTCTAGGTCACTTCACTATAGGCCTAGAGTTGCATTCTTATGCAGTGTAGGACAAGTTGTGTCCATGGATATAATCATTACATGCAAGTCGATCATTCACGAGTTGTTCGTAATTACAGTTGGGTCAAAAGTCTGTTTTACCCTTATAACTACATCTTACCCCTTAAATAACATTGATTCTCTAATAAACAATATGTTTATGATCCAACCATAAACCGAGTCCCTCTCGGGCCAATAAGTGGGTGGGGCCCCATTGTTCAAGTCCTGAAATCAACACTTAAGGAACTACTCATCTACTTTCCCTTTATGGGAAGAAGTGAATTACATCTTGTGAAACTTATGTTCTCAGCTCCCTATTTGGTCAAATCTCCAAAATGGTAGGCTTATTGAATCGGCTATAAAAGTCATTCTCACCCATACAAATCAAAGGACGAATTCTCACAGGCAGGAGTTCATAACTCACTCAGGATTAAAATTGAGTCACATATGATCATCTTGTGAAATATTAATCTTCTCAAATAACGAATTTATAAAGAGAGATTATATAATTCGTGGTCCGGTCTTATACAAACTCATTGTATAGGATACCCTCACTCACATATGTCTACATGAATGATTTGGATCAAATCATTTGTAACAATTACATAGTGGGTCGTATCAATAGTGTTACCAAGATAAGACATTCAACCTTATCCATATACTATAGACTATTTAGGTTATTCCTTGAACATGATCCTCCCGTATGTCAACTACATACTGTTCAAGATCACACTAATAACCTTGGATTTTTATAAATAATGAATATTATAAATTGTAAAAAATAATAATAAAATAATTATCAAATAATTATTAATTAATTACGAGGCTTTAAGGAATAAATCTCAACAATCTCCCACTTGCACTAAAGCCGGTGAGACATGTATCCTAGGGCATACTCTACACCCAACACGTTCTCACACTTGCCCTAGTGAAGATAAGACATGTCTCATAATCCTAGACATTCTAGGTGACTCTCAAACACTTTAGCCTGAAAAGTCTTTTTATATAGATCAAAACGACTGTCAACTAAAAGTCATCGCGGTCCCTACCATGATATTTTTCTCTCTCAGCATGATATCTTATACATTGGTGGTTTCTCAGTTCCTTAATTTTAGCCATTATACCACTACTTTATCCTAATTAAGTGTGATAGGCTTAACCATATCTGAAATGTCGTTCAGATTAATAGGAGACTGTTTCTATATACAAATTATTTTATTGCTTCATAAGTAGAAATATTAACTTGTATATCAAGCTCTACTACCTAAGATAAACATAGATTTCCATAAATCTTTGTCAAAGCAAGTGCATCTTGTAAAGATTAAATTTTTAACCTCATACACAGAATTATAATTTCTCATTTTATCCATAGATATTTTGAGAAAAGCTTTTAATTTTTCGCGCAATGATCATACCATTGGGCTAACTAATATAAACTAATCAATTTTACTGTCAAATGTCATGTCTCATGTGTACATTAGATTTTCTCCACTCAAGCGTAGATAGTCAATCTTATGTTCTCAACATTTTGAAATGTCTGAGGACACTATTTCTTAGACAAGATAAACTTCGTGTAAGAATGATACATTATCATTTTTGAAGTATTACATCATATATTTGACAACAATTTTGTCAATATAAGAAATGTGAGACATAGATAACATTTTGACCTCGAAATCTCTATTTTTAGGACATACCCAGTAATTTAAATCATTCATTTGGAATTGGTTAGGTAGTCAACAATTTATGTTGGATTGAAATCTTACATCATTCACAATGAGTAGTAAGTCATCCACATAAAATATGAGAAAACTCCACCAAGTAATTAATGATTTTTTTGTCTATACAATATCATTAATATTTATTTAAAGTCATACCTTTTGATACTTTTATCAAACCTTACCTTCAAAAATCTAGTGATCAAATTCATTTCATAAATGAACCTTTACTACTTGCAAATCTTTTGCTTTTGAATTTTGAAAATGAACTCATGTAATTGATTTGTAAATGCATTCTTTAAGATTTCCTAAACCTTCACTTGACATATCTCATATGCAAGTATGAATTTGGGAATGCTTATAGACTCTATTATGACAACAAATGAGAAAGATTACTCATGGTTTACTTTCTCCCACTATATTTGTCATTAGTCTTATTTTGAAGGGTTGTGCCTTCCACAACACCGCCACAAACACCCAACCGACGACGCCTCTATCGTCATCCCCTAGTTCAGGCAGCCTCAATTTGACACACGACGAGATGTCGTATCGAGTCTGCACCTCCTGCAGATCCTCAACCGTCAAGCCACGCGGACCCGCAGACGCAAGAGTACTCACAACACCGCCACGAACACCAGTAAAAGTTGATTCACCTCGAGCCATTGGTAAAAGCGACGCGGATAAAGAAAAGAGAAGAAGAGAAGTCGAAAAGAAAGCTTGAGAGACCCCTCTCCACCTCCTCCGACTTTAAACCCTAGCGTGGGATAGATTCAGGCCAGGCGATTAAAATCAACAGCTCAGATTTCACCTAGGGCAGACGAAAGGTCACACCCCGGAATAGGCGACACGCCATCAGAACCGTTTCGCTCCTTCAACGACGCATGGCCTCCCTAAAACGGCGGGCGACACATCGGCTTCCCCCGGAGCGCCTCAGTATCTCGCATCGAGTCAAACCAATGAGAAAGCCCACAATCGACGGACCTACCCGCTGGTGGGGCCAATGTTACGGGCTACCTCAGCCTGAGGTCAACCGCTGACGTCGCGACCCGCTTCCCTAAGAAGTTGAGGCCACGACACCAGCACCAGATGAGTCAACAACCTGGGGCCGACCCTAGGGCTCCGAGGGTCCAGGCTTAACCGCTCACACAAGGATCCATTGTTGCCAGGCTGCCTCTCGATCAATGTGAAGGATGACTGACAAGACATCTCTGACTCACCTAATGGGACGACGGTACAACAACGCCCCCAATTCTCTCGATAATCGGGGGACGACGGTTACCGTCATCATGACAAGGAGTATAGACAGACCCCAGTCGGTCCACACCTCCTCACCCCGGTTCGAGAGCCCTCATGATGACGGGCGAGCAAAATCGTCCAGGGAACTCTCCCTTCCCACCACCTATAAATACCCCTCATGTTGAAGGATGGGGAAAATAGGTAACAGAGGCGTAACTCTACGCAAATATCTACACACTACCACTCCTACTTATGCTCAGTACACTATCTGACTTAAGCATCGGAGCCCCGTGGGCCTAGCCCCACACTGGTGCAAGTTCATCTTCTTCCCCTGTGCAGGTACACCTCTGCTCTGACGACGACTACTGAAGACGGAGCGCGACAGAGAATGAGAAGTCAAGAAGAATCTTGCGCCAACAGAACTCATAGTTTAAGGGTATTTTTGGTAATTTAACCGTTTACTGAACCTGGCTTAAGCATCGGAGTGTGTGACTAGCACCACACCGATGTGATTCTATTCCCATTCGCGGGTGATCTCGTTCTCATATCAACAAATTTACCATCGATAACATGTGTACTTTAGATGCATCGCCTGAATTTAGGTATCAATGATGATTTCTTTTGTTCATGCAAGATATAAAGAGACGAATATAATTAAAACAACTCTTTTTTAAGTAGAAATAAATGTGAAGTTAAAATTGCGAACTTAATTCTAGCTATGTAGTTGAGGCATATTGTTGAACTAACTAAAACGAGTGGAGTCGAGAAGTAAACCTCGAATCTAAGACTAAGAGAGAATAATTAGGTGAGTTTGGAGTAGAATAAAGCTCGAAAACTTTTGAAGCAAAGCTAATGATGAAATTATTTTTGTATTTTACACCAAACACATGTTAATTATTAATTAAATAGGCACTGAAGATTGGATTACAGGTGAGAATTCGTAGAAGCGCGTAGCCAAACAAGGTTTTTGCGTAGGCCAGGTTGATCCGAAACAAAAGGAGACAGGCCGCAAATAAGGAAAGCCCCGAGCATTGACACTTCCATTTCCATCGCATTCAAAATCCATGGCTGCTACTGCTTTTGGAAGCGCCGCCGCCGCCTCCGCCTCCGCTGCCGCCACCTCATCAACCACTCGTTTCCTCTCCTCGGCCACCAGAGCTACACTGCTCTCTTCTCGCTCCTCGTCTTCTTCCTCTTTCAAGTTCCTCAGATCGTCTCCTCTCATTTCTCACCTTTTTCTGAATCAGGTTTTCTCTCTCTCTGTGCGTGTTTAGGTTAGCACCATGTTTCTGTTCGCTAATCGTTTCGATTTCTTCTGGTTTTCAGGGAAGGCCGACTTCTTGTGTATCAAATAGAGGATTCAATGCGGCGTCTCATCCGAAATGCCTGGCGTCGGACCCTGAGCAGCTGAAGAGTGCTAGAGAAGATATCAAGCAGCTCCTGAAGACCACATTCTGCCATCCTATTTTGGTATTTATGTGCTTCATTCATGATACCAAGTGCTATTATCTGTTAACTATTGTTTTTTTCAGTTCCAACTTCAATCGAGCGTGAAACTATTTGTTTACGAGTTTCTCCTGTATTTGGTCCTAATTTCTCGTTGATTGCAACTGCGAATGTCTTACTCCTCCTAATAATTGCCTGTTTATAATTTGAAGTTTCGAAAAGAGACTAGAGTCAGTTCCTCTAAAGAAATTGTTTTATCAATTTATTTGGACATGTAATCTGACTTTTCTTCTTTTGCTCAAGGTACGCCTGGGTTGGCATGATGCTGGGACTTACAATAAAGATATCGAGGAATGGCCGCAGAGAGGTGGAGCTAATGGAAGTTTAAGATTTGATATTGAGCTAAAACATGGTGCTAATGCTGGTAATTCCTCAACCATAACCGTGCATTACAGGTTGATGGTGTTCATTCTAATTGACTGGTTTTATTACAGGTCTTGTTAATGCCTTGAAACTCATTGAGCCTATCAAAAAGAAGTATTCTAATGTGACATATGCAGACCTATTTCAGCTGGCCAGTGCTACAGCTATTGAGGTCATGAATTATCTATTTCTGGAACTAAGATAAACCCTTGATTGAAATTCGAAAAAGGATTGAATGTTCTAATGATTTTATTTAACTTCAATACAGGAGGCTGGGGGACCCAAAATCCCCATGAAGTATGGGAGGGTGGATGTTGTGGGGCCAGAGCAATGCCCTGAAGAGGGGAGGCTTCCTGGTTAGTATACTATATGGGCTGGCTTACGAGGGTCAATTCTGATTTCTATTAAATATCAGTTAAATGTTTTTCGAATCAGTTTTTAGTAATTGGCTTCTTTATTGGGGGGGTCCTAGTATTTGAATTTGCAGAGTTAGGAATTATTCTGAAGCTAAAATGTAAAATCCAATTGTAGGATTCATTGACAATAACATTTTGAATCTCTATTATTTCATTCTGTGGCAACAAAAACGAAATAGGAGAAGCTATGGTCATGTCATCATGATAATGAATATGTCAAATCTGTAGATGTGGCTACCTGAGTTGCTTATGTTGATTTACTTGCATTGTCATCTTGACATCTTTTTAATTACCTTATTTCTAGGTGTTTTTTTTTTTTGTAAATCATGCATTAGACTAAATCGATTTGGAGGATGATTGTCTGGAATTCAGCATAGAAATTGAGTCCAATTACATAATTAATTAGAAGATGAGATGTTTGAGTGTGGAAGAAGTGAAAGAAAGAGGAAGCGAATGGCATGTTTTTTAGCAATTTTCTTGTTACTCTGAGAAATTTGAAAAGGTGCTGATGCATTACATTATTCTACTTGAAGATATAATCTGTCATTTTAGGATGAATTACAAAAGAGAATTTTCTTGCCTCTTTATATTAGTCTTTTGAGCAGTTTCTAATCTTTTATTACAAGATGATGTGTCTATCAACGCACTCTTGCCTCACTCTTTTCCACAAATTGTTAAGAACTAGTATTTGTTTAGATGCTGGTCCTCCATCACCTGCTGCACATCTACGAGATGTTTTCTACAGAATGGGGTTGAATGACAAGGTAACGTGAATCAGTCTGCTATTTGAGTAAATACTTTATGCACGTTTGCTTTATTTGATACAAGGTTTCTGGATCTTTAGGAAATAGTTGCATTATCCGGGGCACACACGTTAGGGAGATCTAGGCCAGAACGCAGTGGTTGGGGCAAGCCAGAGACCAAATATACGGTACATTACCATCATGTTGTGAATGGTTAAAAAATCCATTTATGTGCTCAACAATTATTTTGTCTTTCTGACTTGTGGAATGAATGTTCTTATTGTGTGTGTATATTTATATTTTGTCAAGCAACCTACTTTTCATATGAAACCCTTACGTTAATTGTGGAAGAAAACATGAAAGATAGGGAGATTTAACGAACACCCAAACGAAGTCTGAAAGCTATTATTAGTTCACTCCAGTTAGTGTTAATTGATCAAGGGTAGTAATTACAAGAGTTTTTTTTTGAAAAGGTATCGAACTTTCATTGATAAAAAATGAAAGAATACAAGGGCATACAAAAAAAAACAAGCCCAAAAAGAGGACTCCCTAATCAAAGGAAAGGGCTCCAATCAAGCAAAATAATGTTCAAAGAATAATTACAAAACAACCGCGTCACCGACGCCCACAAAGAAACATGAAAACAAGTGAGGGACCAAACCGCACAAGGGTCCGCCTCAACCCTCTAAAGGTCATATTGTTTCTTTCCCCCATAACCCCCACAAGACGGCACAAACACCCGCTTGCCAAAGAAACTTCCTTTTTTGCCGAAATGATGGATGAAGAAGGAACTCCTCGATCATATCCCTCATATCTCTTGGCCTGGCCACCTGTATGCCAAAGGCCTCAAAGAAGAGATCCCACACAGTCCGAGCAAAAATGCAGCTCCACGAAAGGTGATCCATGTTGGGAGTGCGGCCAAAGTCCCACATCGGTTAGAAGAGGGGAAGATCATGGGTATATAAGGAGGGACAACATTCTCCATTGGTATGAGGCCTGTTGGGTGAAACCAAAAGCAAAGCCATGAGGGCTATGCCCAAAGTGGACAATATCATATCATTGTGGAGAGTCTGGGTTCCGTTGTCCATAATCAAGTGGTATCAAAGTCATGCCCTAACTTAGCCGTGTCGGTAGAATCCTAGGGTGCCGAACAAAGATATGGTGTGAGCATTAAAGTTGTGGTCATTGGTGGAGATCCGTGGTTGAGCTCTATCGGACTAACGGTGTGCTCTGGTAAAGAAGTTGGCATGGATAAGAGCTAGACGAATAGATGACTGTTTGAGGGGAGGCTCGATTCGAGAGGAGGATTGTTGGGAGTGTGACCAAAGTCCCACATCGGTTAGAAGAGGGGAAGATCATGGGTATATAAGGAGGGACAACGGTCTCCATTGGTATGAGGCCTTTTGGGTGAAACCAAAAGCAAAGCCATGAGGGCTATGCCCAAAGTGGACAATATCATACCATTGTGGAGATGTCTGAGTTTCGTTGTCCTTAACAAGTGGTATCAGAGCTATGTCTCTGATTTAGCCATGTCTGTAGAATCCTAGAGTGTTGAATAAAGATATTGATGAGCTCCAATGACATAGTCATAATTAGAGTCATAGTGAATCCGTGGTTGAGCTTTGCGGCTAGTTCAAGTGTAATTCGGATGGATGACTATCTGAGGGTCGTGGTTGAGCAAAGGTATGCTCAAGTGTTATATGATCTTCCTCCGCCCTCCGACAAAGGAGACCACAAAAAGGGGACGACCTCCTCACAAGCCGATCTAAGGTATTAACCCTACTGCGAATGACCTGCCAAATGAAAAACTGAATCTTCTTTGGAACTTTCACCTTCTACAAGGCGGAAAAAACCGACTCACCATCTGGGGACGGACTCCAAGAACTCCAAGAATTGGCTTTAAAAGTCATACGAGATTTCAAAGATCCATAAAAAGCTGCCAAAGAATAGCCATGAAAGCATTAATCTGGAAGACCACTAAGCATATTTAAAATTGTTTGAGAAGAGCACATGATAAATGTAGTAATTCAAGAGATGGCTCCAAAACCTTTAATATATAAGGGACACTAAGTGAATAAGTTGATATCCATTAGTGAATCTGTACATGCAGCACCACCCTAGATATGTAAAGTGGCATTCATCTTCTGAATTTTATCCTTCAGGATTACTCAACCAAGAGATAAAAGGACCAAATTTAAATTTCTACTCTCTGTGGTCACTTAGATTTCTGACATATTTCTTCAAAACCAATGGGAATATCACATTTGTGGCAGCGAGGTCATACATAATATAGAAAATCTGCAGTTGAAGAAACTGAACTTAACCAGCTTCCCTCAACTAGTCCAGAAGATTATGACTTAGTTGGACCTAATTTGTACAATAAAGTGACAATTTTTTTTTTTTTTTTTTTTTGAAACAGTATTAAATTTATTCTAATATCAATTAAGCTTCCTTTGATCTTGCCGTCTCAGACATTATTTGGATCTTCACCCACAGGATCTTAGGAGTTAGAGTTATTATAACATCGAGGCCAGTAGACCACCCAAGAGATTATATTTCATATTTATTAGCAATCTTTTTTATGTAGGATAGCTAAATCAATTCCCTCAAAAGCCTTACCTTATATGGGAGAGAGCTCGATTTATTCATACACACCATCCAGGACCGAGCTTGGGGGCATTTCTTACAAACTTAATTGACGCACCCAGTGAGTGAATGAAAATACTCCCAATAAGCCCCTCTCCCCCATGTTCCATTTGATATCCCACATCATTCTCCTCTCTTTGGAGAAATCATCCTCTATTGCACACCATGCTTGAGAGCACACTCTTAGCCTATTCTTAAGTCTGGTATCAACTGGTATTGGATAGATTCAACAATTTCCCTCCAGGGCATACACTGTGTTGACTGGAATGCGCGTTGATTGATGTTAGAACTTAGAAGTACATGCTGACCAAGCTTTATTTACCGTTCTCAACCAAACAATTTAAATACCCAGTTTTAATTAATTTACAACTTAGCAATAGCTTATAAATCCATCTTGAAATTCTTGAGTTGAGACATGCTATGGACCTTCTGGGAAATGGTTAGTGCCACAATACGAGGAAAATGATGAACCGCAATTGACATTCCTTCTATTGTGAGGCCATTACTAGTTTTCATACGATGAAGTACAGATGGATTATCAGTTGATATGTTGAACTTGAACCTGATCTTCTTTAGCTCCGTTTGCGGGCTTTCATGCTTCAATGAACATTATTTGGAGCTTTCGTTTCGTCGGTCGGTCTTTAGTGGATGCTTCAAATGAAGTGGTTCTATATGACTCTACTGACCTTGGATCTAGTGGTAATTTTACAGCCAAAATTCCTCCCTCAGCGATCGATTTGGATAGAAAATTACCTCCAAAAGAACAAATTATCCATATGGGCGCTAAGCCAACAATGCTGGATTTCTAGGATATCTACCGCCCCTAGCTGATGCCTGATTTGCAAATACATATGGGGAAGACTGACAGATTCATCTATCCAATTGGTTGTCATGACGGGAGCGTATTTCTCCGATAGGAACAACCCTATCGATCTTTGTTTTTTTGGTGTTATTTATTTTGGACTTGTATCTTGTAACTATGGGATAGAGTCTATCCTTTTTTTACTTCATTATATCAATGAATGATTACCCTTTCTTATAAAAAAAAAGGGAATCATTGTCATTGCTATAAATTTGTGACCGCATTGTAGTTGCTCAAGAGATTCCTTTTGTTTTGATTTTTCCTTACTGACAGAAAGATGGACCTGGTGCACCTGGTGGACAATCCTGGACCGCACAATGGTTGAAGTTTGACAACTCATATTTTAAGGTTTATACCATATTTTGGCTTCATTTTATATGTTCTGAGAAGATGGCAAACTAGTTTTTGCTTACTTTGTTTGGTCCACATTATATAGGATATCAAAGAAAGGAGAGATGAAGAACTACTGGTGTTGCCAACTGATGCTGCTATCTTTGAAGATCCATCATTCAAGGTAAAACGGTGGCACACATCCCCCCCACCCGATCATTGCTCCCTTCAGGAGGCATAATCTTGGTGAACAAGAAACATCTTCAATGGAGTTGGTCTTTCATAAGGGGCAATCAAAAGGCTCAATGTGGTTTTCATTTACTAACGTTGTGTTGCAGGTTTATGCTGAAAAATATGTTGATGATCAAGAAGCCTTCTTCAAAGACTATGCTGAAGCGCATGCCAAACTCAGCAACCTTGGTGCTAAATTTGACCCTCCTGAGGTTTGTCGTCCTTGATGATAATTTGTTGATCTTGTTTAGGATGGTAGGTATTTATTTATTTTTTAATAGGAAATAGAAACAACTTCATTGATAATATGAAAGATTCTTACAAAAGTAATCCTATCCACAAGATTACAAGAAACACCTCCATTGATTATAGAGGGTTGTAAGATCATAATTATAAAAAGGAGAAGATAACTTGCTCAAAGTAATGGATAATAGAGCCGTAGAGTCGATGAAATGGTGAACATCTTTGTCGATATCCCTAAAAGTACGCATGTTCCTCTCATTCTACCGATGGTAGGCATTTATGAATCACTAAAATTCCTTTTATAGTATTTTTCCTTTTGTGGTGAATTTTCCTCTTATTGACGGAAACAATGAGGCCACCACAAAGTGACTATCTCTTAATTACTAGAGGATATAGATTAAAAAATCTCCATGCCTCCTAATATAATAACCGCTGGATACAAAATTGGACTACTTTTTCAGTTTTTGTCCCCTACATCCAACGGTGCAAAACTGCCCTCCACAATGCAGCAGCCTCCTCGAATAAGAAATTTAGTTTTGCAGTATTACACATTTTAGGACTATGAGGCGGTCTTGGGAATTTTTCTAGTTGCTTATAAACTAACTAGCTTATGGACACCACTGAAAACTGCATTTTGATGATCACAGGGTATTGTGATTGATGATGCATCCTCGAAGCCTGCAGGAGAGAAGTTTGATGCCGCCAAATACTCATATGGAAAGGTTGGTATTTCATTTAATTTCTTTGCATAATAGAAGCCTTGATAAAAATCCGATGTCTTCGTATAATGTTTATCTTCTCTACTGCAGGATTAGAAACAAGTTTCATGTTTTGTTGTGCCGTGTGTGTTTTAATAATACAAGATTACAAGTTGAAGCTATATTCAAATCCTGACTTCTAAAACTTGGAAGTCTTAAATGAAGAAGAATGGAATAAAATTCAATAGTGTATTGCCTATTTGAATTGCAGAGAGAGCTATCAGACTCAATGAAGCAGAAGATTCGGGCAGAATACGAAGCTTTCGGTGGAAGTCCAGATAAGCCTTTACCAACAAACTACTTCCTAAATATCATACTTGTGATTGCTGTTTTGGCAATTTTGACATCTTTGCTTGGAAACTGAGGTTTTTAATCTATTTTCGAATGCCTTTATTTCTCAACACAAATTCTTCTAGTTGATAACACCACTTCATGTCTGTGAATGGAAAAAATGTCTTGGACGAGTCATCATTGTAGATATAATTGTGTCAACGCTCGATTGGTTAAGATATATATCTTCGACCAAGAGGTCAGAGGTTTAAATCTCTCCATATCTTGTTAACTCAAGATATAATTGTTATTGCATATCTCGATAACTCAAGATAATAGTAATTGTTATTGCATGTAATTTGAATGTGTGCTTTTAACTTTTTAGGTACACCTTGTTTTCCCACTGAGTTGCTCAAATTGAACCTAATGGATCGATCGCAACACTTATCAAACTTTAAGGTGTGATAGATCAAATTGAAAGTTCAATCGTAATTATAACAAACTCCATAATTTGTATATGAAGTGTGCATCTAATAATTATGGTGGTTGTATCTTTTGTTACTCTTCATTGATTTTATCTTCTACTTGTTTTTCCATAATTTTGAAGGATTTTAAAATTAGGACAGATTTCAAATGCATTTCCATTTTTTTAATTTTTTTTTTTTAAATCTGTTGAATTAGAATGATTTCAGATCCGGTTTTTTCTTTTAAAAAAAATCAGATAAAAATATTAAATTTTACGGGATTTTATAGAATAACAGGGCAAATTATTAATTTAACCTCATCATTTTTTTTTGGGTTAAATTACAAATTTAGTCTAGGTTTGTTTTGAAAATTTTGATTTAGTTTTTATAGTTTATGCTTAGTTTCTCTATAATTAAGATTTAGTTTCAATTTAATATTAGAAATTATTTGAGTAAAAAATGAAAGAAAATAGGTGGGTCTTGTTGAGTGGGTAGAAGTAGAATACAATTTAAGGACTTGTGAAGTTTAACCGACTTGTTGAAGCTAAATTCAAAATTTAAAAATTATTAAGTTTTTTTTTTTAAATTATTTAATTAATCATGACCTTTTAGTCAAGGTCTGGTTTGACTTCAAATTAAAACTTTGTCGAAACTATATGACCAATTTATAATTTAACTAAATTTTTACCAATTTATAATTTAACTAATTTTTTTTTTTGAAAGGTTATATTAGTAAACCTTTTACCTTTGTTTGTTGTTATATTTGTTTTTCAAATCATTTCCAATATTTCAAATAAAAAAATATGAAATCATTTTTTAAACTTTCTTGAATGGATTATTTTGAGTAGAACAAAGTGAGTAGGGATATTTAAACTTTCCACCAAGAAAAAGAGTAAAAATAGTAAAGAGTGTACGTACGCCAACCACTGTGGAACTATCCCACTTGGGCCCTAAATTGAACCTCAATTGGATGATTAATATTATTAATAGTGAATTACTGAATTCTAAGGCGCTATTATTCAAAAGGCCACTAATTTTGGTCATTGATGATTGACATCATTAAGTGGCAGAACATAGAATTCCATGATTCAAGACTTCAATTTATAATTATTTTTGTGTCAGCTGGTGGAAGAATTCCCTCAAATAAGCCTAAAAAAATATAAATAATAAATAAATAAATTCTCTGAAATTATATGACTCGACCACTTTTTATATCTTATTAAAAAAGAAAATGATGAAATTATATGACTTTTAGAATTTTTATTCTTATTATTATGGGCTGGTTGCACAAATAGCAATCAGGGCCAAACTAATTGCAAATTTAGCAAACTTTAAAATGTTTTGCAAATATGGCAAAAAAACTCGTTTCTATGACTTTATTATATCACTGATAGACTTCTATTAGTGATAGACTATTATCTCTGATAGACTATTATCACTGACAAAAATCTATAAAAAGCTGAGGTGATCAGCGATAGACTTCTATCAGTCATAAGATATCAGCGATAGAAATTGCTATATCCGCAAAATTTTTAAAAACATGCTATATTTGCAAACAATAAGTCTTAAATTGTCATTTACTACAATTTCCCTATTATTATTGTGATACAATGGTTTTTTTTTTTTTTTTTTCTTTTTGGAAATACATACGGGTGGAATAATCATTTTTTCTTAAAAAAAAATAAAAGTTAATTTAAACAAAATTAAATATATATATATAATTTTGTTTAAAAAATATCTTTCAAAAATTTCAAAAATACTCCTTTAAGTTATGTTTCAAAAATATCTCTAAACTTTAAAAAAAAATTCTTAAATTAAGATTTTTTTTTTATCTTTTCAAAAATATTCTCGAACTATGAAAAACATTTTAAAAATGTCCTCAGAGTTAATAACGTACACAAAATTCTAATATGAACAGTTAAATTCTAACTTGTACCAGTATGACTGGAAAAAAAAAATATGAAAACGAGGTCTGAAGTGTTAAAAAATCATGAAAATTTTGTTTTATCGATTCAAAACATCAAGAGAATAGAACGAAATGGAATAGAACAAAATCGGTAGAAAATAGATTAGATTAGATGTCTACATTTTCATAATTTTTTTAACACCTCAAACATCTATATTTTCAATTTTTTCATTCCAAGTTAGAATTTAACGGTTCACATCAGAATTTGGTGTGTTGTTAATATTAAAGGTATTTTTAAAACGTTTTTCATAGTTCAAAGGTATTTTCGAAACAATCAAAAACACAACTTTATGTGAATCGAGCTATACTCGATTTGACTTTGACGGTAGAAATACAGATAACTTTTAGAACATTAAAAGATATTAAATTGTAGCTTTAGATGAGGTAAACGTCACACAGTAATGAATCAGATGAAACAAAATTAATGGAGAGCTAATCAAATTAGGTTAGATTTGATAAATCTCTTTTATATTTTTTTTCCAAGAATTTTCACCTTTGTACTTAATTTAGTTATTAACTTTTCAAATCTTATGATTTAAATTGTAGGCGTTCAATTTTTTTTTTAATAGTCTTTGCATAAAATTTTCTTAGTTATTACAATTTATATATAAATGGACTAATTTGAGAGATTAATAGCCCACAATTTTAATTACCTATCCAAGAGTATATTGTGTGCTGTGTCAATTTAAAAAAAATACATAATTTAGAGTAAAAGATGAAAATGAAATTATCTAAATAATTTAAAAATAAATAAAATGACGAAGATCATAGTAGTTTGTGGACTAAATAGTTTTTTGCACTCTTATTTGTAAAAGAGTGACCAATAAGTCAGAAGTTTGAATCTCCATCATGTTAAAAAAAAAAAAAATAATAAAAAAAAAAAAAATGAATTGATCTCCACCCCATTTATAATGTAATATTCTCCCAAAACAAAAATTTATAAATACTATAAATTTATAATTAATTTGTCAAATCGAACAAAATTCAATTGGACATAAGCGGTTGTGAGATATGCATTTCACCTTAAATGGTTCATGTATTTTAAGGAAAATATTTAATTTAATTTATTATTGTTTACTTTTTTTTTTGGTTTGCCTAAAAATTGCATTTAATTCTGTAAGGCCGTTATCTTCATATAGAAAATATGCAAGGCCGTTTCAAGTGAACAAATTGAATTAGGAAGTAATTAACATTACGGGGTAATTTTCCTGTACATCCAAGACCACAGAGAACAAAATAAAAGAACAAATCAGATTAAATTGACTAGATATTTTCCACTCATTGAAAAGTCGCCACGTATTAATTGGCGCAGCCGTACACAGTTTTCATTTTTCCACAGCGAAACATTCGTAAGGATTAATCGGCGATTTAATCGCCAAGTGTGCGAGCCCTCTGATGAAAAACAAATACCAAATGACGAGACTCATCCAATAGGAGGATTCCACGTGGATAATTGTCCACGTGTAGAGCGTGTATTGATTTTAATTAAGTATTAGATCCAATGACTCATACGAAGTCACGTGCGAGTTACCATATTTGTTTCGTTCTCTATCTAATTCCTTCATCAGCCGGAATTTAAAAATAAAATAAAAAAAATAAAAAAAAACTTCTTCTGCCGGTTTTCCCCTTAAAACCCCCTTCTCCGACTGAACCTCTCTGAATATCGTTTTTCACAGAGAGCTTCTTTCTTTGACAATGGCGTCTTCATCTTTGATTCGCTTCCTTCTTCTTGCTTCCGTTCTCCTCTCTGCTTCTTTCACTGAGATCTACGCGGAAGTCGCTGAGGCTAAGGAATTTGTTCTCACTTTGGACAGTTCTAACTTCTCCGATGTTGTTTCCAAGCATAACTTCCTCGTCGTTGAGTTCTACGCCCCGTGGTATGCTTTTCTTCACTTCCATTACTTTTTTCCGTTTCCGATCTTTACAATTGCTGCTATGTGGTTTGATTTTGTCAGGATCTTAAGAAAATTTGTGTTTAGGGTCATTTTTCGCATTCTTATTGTTTGAATTCTCTGTTCTATTGATTGATTTTAGTGCATGCGTGTGTAAACAGTCTTGGTGTTGTTGTTTTGATATTTGCATTTGGGAACGAATGTATGTCTGCCTTTTGTTTGTTAGCCAGATGTGTGTAATTGAGTATGCAGTCAACTATGGAGAGGATTCTCAAGTATTCATTTCAACACATATTTGATCTAAGTACTTTTACCACATGCATGCGGAACTCGAATCTTAGAGTACTTGATGGGTTAATTACTCGTTTGACTTTTTCTCTTTGGGATATCGATCCTCTTGGAACATTCTTGCGCTCATTTCCCTTGAGAATCAGTGGAAATTATATGAAATTGATGCAGAATGAATTGTCATTGAATTATAGTTTTTAAGTTTTAGATTGCCATTATTGCATTATGAATTGTCATTGAACTTACCCTTCTTTTAAACGTTTTCCCCCATTGATCTAGGTGTGGGCATTGTAAGAAACTGGAACCAGAGGTAAACTAATTTTCATATCTTATTTTCAGCTGTTTAAGTTGAATTATCCTTGAGGATCTTGTTGCTTATGGCTTTATCCAATCTTTTCTTTCTTTACAGTATGAAAAAGCTGCGTCTGTCTTGAGCAGTCATGACCCTCCAATTGTTTTAGCCAAAATTGATGCAAGTGAAGAGTCAAGCAGAGAGTTGGCAAGTCAATTTGAAATTAAGGGCTTCCCCACTATTAAGATCCTCAGAAATGGGGGCAAATCAAGCCAAGATTACAAGGGACCTCGCGAGGCAGATGGGATTGTTGATTACTTGAAGAAGCAAAGTGGTCCTGCATCTTCTGAAATAAAATCTGCTGAGGATTCTAGTAATCTCATTAAGAATGTTTTCATTGTATGAACTAGATCTCTCATCTTTTCTTCCTTTCCAAGTTTGTGTTGCTATTTCCATTTCTCTGAGTAGCTAGGAAAATTGAATTAATTTTTCCCTGGCTTTGCAGGTTGGGATATTTCCAAAATTTTCTGGAGAAGAGTTCGATAACTACATCGCTTTGGCTGAGAAGTTGCGTTCTGACTATGCTTTTGGCCACACTTTGGATGCTAAGCTTCTTCCACAAGGAGAAACATCTGTATCTGGCCCAATCGTCAGGCTATTCAAGCCATTCGATGAACTATTTGTTGATTTTAAGGTACCAGAATTTCATCTCGTTATGTGTGCTAAATTTGTAGATTTGGCTTCCTATAATTTATGATTTTTGCACGCTGATTCTTATTGGACCTATGAATTCAGGATTTCGATGCAGCTAAGTTGGAGAAATTCGTTGAAGATTCTAGTATTCCCTTGGTAACGGTGTTCGATAATGATCCTAACAATCACGTCTACCTTTCCAAGTTCTTCTCCAGTCCTAATGATAAGGTAAAGAGGCATGATCCACTATGAGAACCGTTCATGGAGCTAATTGTACACTAATTCTCACCGCTCACTTTTCCTGCTGTTCAATAAATGAATGTCTTATCTGGTTCTTATCAATTTCATTGTTATCATTCACACTAAACAGCTTTCAGATTTTTTTCCCCTTCTGGGGCACAACATAATTTTTTTTTGTGTTTTGTTGGGTAGGCTATGTTGTTTCTGAATTTCACCACTGAGGCTGCTGATTCTTTAAAATCCAAGTACCGTGAAGTTGCCGAACAGTACAAAGGAGAGGGACTAAGTTTCTTAGTTGGAGACAGTCAATCCAGTCAAGCTGCCCTAAACGTTTGTATTCTTGTTTGTTTCGTGTGGCTATTTAAGTTGCTTACTTTGTTCTCCATCATGGCTCACATGTTTAATACCTTATTGGTTTGCATTAACAGTATTTTGGACTTAAGGAAGATCAAGTGCCTGTCCTTCTTGTGCAAAAAAATGATAAGTTTAAGTATGTGAAATCCAATGTGGAGGCTGATCAGATTGCTCCTTGGGTGAAGGAATACAAGGTCGAACCCTTTCTTTCACATACTGTTGATGCGTTTGCATGACAGTTCTCAAATTCTTGATTTTAAGTTTGAAATTTTGTTTATTCAATATGGTATTTTTAATTCCTTTCTTATTTTTGCTTTATGGAATTATATACGGTAGTTTTTTTTACTCTGAATTCATAACTGCAGAACGGCAACGTGCCACAATTTATCAAGTCAGAACCTATTCCCGAGAGTAACAATGAACCTGTGAAAGTGGTTGTTGCTGATACCCTCCAGGATATAGTCTTCAAATCTGGAAAAACTGGTGAGTATCACAGTGTTTTCATTATCGTTTCACAAATATGATCTAAGGAAATATGGGCTAGAAATAAGTTTAGTTCTCAGTATGTTTGTACATATGCAGCATTATACATTTATATTTATTCGAGGCCAAGACTTTCTTATTATGAAATCGTTAATTTCATTTGATGATTACTAACTAGGCATACAATTACTCATACCTCTTAGTGTTGGAAAAACTTCTCTTCTTATTTTTCTTCATACTTGGTTTTAAATATTTGAGCCATTTCATACGTAACTGGTTCTTCAATCAAAATCATTTTTTAAATTTCTATTATTTGATTTTGGTGTCTTCTCTTGTTGTATACTGCGAGAACATTAACTGGCTTGTTTCATCTGTCAGTTTTACTGGAATTTTATTCTCCATGGTGCGGGCACTGCAAAAAACTTGCCCCAACTTTAGATGAAGTGGCTGTCTCATATGAAAGCGATCCTGATGTTATCATTGCTAAGTTTGTAAGATCCATTACCTATGAATCTTTTAGAACTTATGCTTTTAGTTTTACCTCTTGCGATAAATACATGTACTAGTTTCTAAGTTTAACTGGTATCTGCTTGTTTTTCAAGAGTCTGCATATTTGATCTGTAAGATAAATTCATGTATGTATATGATCAATTATTTCGCTTATGTTTCTCTCTAATCTGTACACACTTAGGGTCTGGAACAATCTTTGTTATTCAATTGATTAAACTTTGGTTTGATTCATTTCATTCCCCTTGACTTGTTAGGATGCCACCGCGAACGACATCGCCAATGGTGATTTCGATGTCCAAGGTTACCCTACTATGTATCTCAGGACAGCAAGCGGAAAGCTAGTGGATTACGACGGTGATAGAACCAAGGAAGACATCATAAATTTCATTGAGACGAACCGTGATAAAATTGCCGAGGTTGATTCAAAACCCAAGGACTCAAAGCCAGATTCAGAAAGCAAGGATGAGCTCTAAAAACGGTAAACAAAAAAAAAAACACTTAAATTTCATTGAGACAAACCAACCAAGTCAACCAACCAAAATGAGTTAAAAGTTATGCTTGCTTAACAATTTCATTTGTAGTTTTAAAAGTTATGGTTGCTTCCAAACACATTTGAAAGTCACTAGGACTTTGGGCCACTCCTAGAGTAAATCCTAACTCCTTCCCAAAGGCAACATAAGTTTTAATTTTATAAGTCATTAGGTGAGCTTGAGCCTAAGACTTTAGAGGGCTATTTCGATGATTTTGAATACTGCTGGTGCGCGACTTTGGTGCCATCAACCCATCGAATCTTTTTATTCTTTACAAGTTTTTGATTGTAGGAATATGACACAAAACACAACAATTTGTGAATCATAACTTGTTTTTTTTTGGTTTTTTGGTGTGTAGGAAGTCAGCTTTATTTGTTGTTGTTCATGGAGGAGGCAGAACTCAAAGACCATCTGGGTAGGTGGCTGGACAGCAAAAAAACTTGTTGGGCATGTTTTTGGCAGCTGCTGTTATTCCCATGGAAGTTGACAAAAGTAGTATTATTAGGGCAGAGCATGTGATACCCTTTTTAATTTTCTCCATTGTCAGTCGGTCAGTTTTCCTTTCTTTTTTATGTTTACAAATAAAAACAATAATAAAATATGGAACGCAACCTCTTTGCTTTTGCTTTTGGAGTATAGCTTTTAGGTTCTATTTTACCACCATAGTGTAACAGTTATGTGACAGTGTAAACATCTGAGTATGGTTTAATTTTGATAGGCGGAGTTTAAACTGCTTTCATTTCTACTTTTTGGACTACAATGTTGATAATTTTAATCCTTTTTTTCATGGCTTGTTGGGCAAAATGACCATGGTTGAAAGTACTTGGCCAAAATTTTGTTTTCTAATTTAAGAAAACTTCGAGTGGCAATTGCTCGGAAAATTGCATTAACTGATCTGAAATTTACTAATTGTCGAAACTGGGCCTGCTGGGCCTGTTATGGCCTGTTTCTAAAAATGTGATGTTTTGAGGTGTGACATATGGACTTCTTTTGTCTTTCTCTCTTGGGGCAACTACAAGAATAGCTGCTGAAATGAATCTCTTGGGCAAACTACAAGAATAGCTGCTGAAATAAACTATGGAAGATGAAAAATAGCTAAACTAATTATTTAAATAGCTAACTCCTAGAATTAGAAATAATTAGGAACTTTAGAAACTTTTTTAGAATGTAGTTGGACGAAACTACGACATAATCCTCCAAAAAAAAAAAAAAAAAAAATTATAATAACGATCCTCTCGATAATTTCTAATGTGTATATATTCGAACTTACATGTACATATAAGTATATCATATGAAGTATATGTGTATATATACAAATTATTAATTGGTGAACGTACATGTAAGTATAACATAGTCCGTAAGAAAATTATATAAGCAATTAAATTTTCAGCATAATAATGTTTATGAAAACTAAAATAATGTTCATAAACGGTTGTAAGAAAATTATAAAAATGACACCCTCGATAACTTCTAGTGTGAGTATATATTCGTAGTTACATCTATAACAACGTACATGTAAGTATATCATATGAAGTATATGCGTGTATATACACCATAAACTATTACTCTGTGAGCATGAGACAAATGATACTAAAAAAAATTAAAATGTTCATAGACGGTTGTAAGAAAATTATAAAAATGAGGGTCTTCGATAACTTCTAGTGTGGGTATATATTCGTAGTTACATCTATAACAATGTACATGTAAGTATATCATATGAAGTATATGCTTGTATATACACCATAAACCATTAATCCGTGAGCATTGAACAAATGATACTAAAAAATATTAAAATTGGTATGCATGTTGAGTTTACCCGGGAAAACGTTCAATCAATTGTATCATTACCTACAACATTGAATTAGGAGATTTGAAAATCTTCCCTCCTCCAAATCGATTTGAAACAACCATCGATTCTCACCTTTGAAACTCTCTACCTTGGAAAAAAAACTATCTACATCAACCTCTTACATCGTTGAACGCTTGAATTGAGCTGAAAATTTTGACTCCAAAAATGACGTATTTTCGAAGTGAGTAAAGATCTTAGTCTCTTTCACCCTCGTCTCTGTACATTGTCCTCGTTTCAACTTTGGAAAAAAAAAAGATAACCCCTCTTTTCAAAATGCATGAATCTAGGAGGGTTGTTATTAAACATTTTCAAATCAAAGTTGTTAGATTTTTTCTTTTCTTCAAAATCTATGGATCTGGTTGTTTGAAACTTTTTCTTCAAAAATGGATGAATGAATCTGATGGTTAGAAATTAAAATAAATATAAAAAAAAAATTAGTTATGTCGGTTGTCCGTAAATAAGCGTATATACCAGGGGTATAATTGAGATAATAATTTTCAACTTCATTCCCTAAAATTGTGGTAGTCATAGGATGAAAATATGAAACTTTCTTAGCTATTTTTCAATTCAGTTTTTTATTCTTAGTTATTTTTGAAAATTTCCCTTCTCTCTTTTCTCTCCTCTTTATTATTTAGGGAAATTTTCAAAAATAACTAAGAATAAAAAACTGAATCGAAAAATAGCTAAGAAAGTTTTATATTTCCAACTACCACAATTTTAGGGAACGAAGTTCACAATTATCATCCCAATTATATCTACGTTTATTTACGGACAACCGACATAACTAATTTTAATTTCCTCCGTTTTTTAAGAAAAAGTTTCTAACAACTAGATCCATGAATTTTGAATAAAAGAAAAAATCTCAACAACTTAGATTTGAAAATGCTTAACAGCAAAAAAAATACAAATTTATCTCACTAACAACCCTCCTAGATTCGTGCATTTTGAAAAGAGGGGATTTTGAAAAGAGGGGTTCATTATTTTTTTCCCAAAGTTGAAACGATCACAATGTACAGAGTGAAGAGAGACTAAGATCCTTACTCACTTCGAAAAATATGGGAGTTGAAATTTTCAGCCCAATTCAAGCGTTCAACGATGTAAAAGATTGACCTAGATAGTTTTTTTTTATCAAGGTAGAGAGTTTTAATGGTGAGAATCGATGGCTGTTTCAAATTGATTTGGAGGAGGGAAGATTTGCAAATCTCCAAATTCAATGTTGCAGGTGATGATACAATTGATTGAACGTTTTTCCGGGTAAACTTAACATGCATACCAATTTTAATGTTTTTTAGTATCATTTGTTCAATGCTCACGGATTAATGGTTTATGGTGTATATACACGCATATAATTCATATGATATACTTACATGACATTGTTATAGATGTAACTACGAATATATACCCACACTAGAAGTTATCGAGAACCCTCATTTTTATAATTTTCTTACAACCGTCTATGAACATTTTAAATTTTTTAGTATCATTTGTTCAATGCTCACAGATTAATGGTTTATGGTGTATATACACGCATATACTTCATATGATATACTTACATGTACATTGTTATAGATGTAACTACAAATATACTCACACTAAAAGTTATCGAGGACCCTCATTTTTATAATTTTCGTACAACCGTCTATGAACATTTTAAATTTTTTAGTATCATTTGTTCAATGCTCACAGAGTAATGGTTTATGGTGTATATACACGTATATACTTCATATGATATACTTACATGTACGTTGTTACAGATGTAACTACGAATATATACTCACACCAGAAGTTATCGAGGGTGTCATTTTTATAATTTTCTTACAACCGTCTATGAACATTTTAGTTTTTAAAAACATCAATATGCTGAAAATTTAATTGTTTATATAATTTTCTACGAACTATGTTATACTTACATGTACGTTCACCAATTAATGGTTTGTATATATACACATATACTTCATATGATATACTTATATGTACATGTAACTTCGAATATATACACATTAGAAATTATCAAGAGGATCGTTATTAAAAATTTTGTCACAACCGTCTCTGAAAATTTTAGTTTAAAAATTAATTTGAATTAATATTCCAGATTAGATTTTATTAAATTTTGTTTACATGTTTCGATTTAATTGGTGGTTGTTATCATTGGTTTAACCATATCTTAATTTTTTATTATTTTTTACATGATTCTCTCTTAAAATAAATCTTTATTTTTCTCCTAGATTCCTTTTTGAATAAATCCTTATTTGTGGAATAAATTTCCTTTTTTTGTGGGGATTGAGTTCAATGTTTTAACGTTCACCTTTTTTTGTTTTTCATTTAATTCTGTGTGATTAAATCTCTCATTTTTTTTTTGTAGGTAGTTCAACGGTTAAATGCCTGGTAGTTTCATCCAACTACCTTCTAAAGAAGTTTCTATATAGGAGTTAGCTATTTTTCAACACAATAATTAGTTTAGCTATTTTTCATCTTGCATAGTCTCGTTTGAGCTATTCTTGTAATTGCCCCTATTATTTAAGATGATAACCCATGTCCAACATGGAACTTAGAAATGCATTTGGGACATGACTCAACTCAAATACCATTTGTTAGGGAACTCAAATACCAATTGTGGGACAACGAACATTTACATATCACTACACTAGTATGATATTGTCTACTTTAAGCATAAGCTGATTTTACTTTTGATTTAAAAAAAAAAAAAAAAAAATTACAATGACAATGGAGATGTTGTATGTCTCTTTCTCATGATCTTTCCATCTTTCCATCTAGGTCTCTTTCTCATGATCTTTCCATCTTTCCATTTCTGGAACTTTAGTTGCACACTCGCAACACATTACAACGCTTTCTAGGTGAAAGGGTCGAACAAGTTGCTTTCCAAGTTGCTTTCCATAGATCTTAAAAAGTTGCACGAAAAAAAAAAAAAAACATCTAATTTGGTCATCTAAGTTTAATTATTTATCTAATCTTAAAGTTGAACTTACATCATTTCAATTTTTGGGCCTTAAAATTCAAGATCCTTAACTTTCACTGCTAGATTTATAAGTATGATTGGAAAGAACACAAAAAAACATATAAAAATGAATGATCATTTAGCTAAAACGACCACTCGTTTTCATACATTTTATTTTTCCGTATTCTTTATAACTATGGTTATAAATTGGGTAAAATTTTAAAAGATCTCGACTTTTATTAACGAAAATAAGTTTAAACTTAAAGTTGTCATAACTTTGAGCTCTAATGATCAAATTGGAAGATTTTTTTTTATTGTGTGACTATTTTACCTTCCACCAAAAAATGACCATAACTAATTCTAGATGAACACAGTGAGAAAATTAAAGATGGATCATCGGTGCTCAAACCATGATTAAAAATGAGAGAAAATAGGAAGAATAAATATAAGACAAAGAAGAGAGAGGAGAAAGAAAACAAGTTAGTTTTGACAAAATTAAATCAAGGTAAGTTAATGCAATTTTCTTAAAAATGGCCAAAATTGAGGGAATTTCACACCTCAAACAAGTTAGTTTTTAGCTTGTTGGACCTTCCACCCAAAGATAGTTGTTATAGGTAAAACCTCAAGACCCTAACACAAATACCCATTCAAGAATAAAGTCCGGCTTACGAGGAGATGTCGAGAGAGAGAAGGAAGTGGTGCCAACCCGAGAAGGTTGGCGCAAAGAAGAAGTCGACCACAAAGGTCGGCTCAACCATGCCGCAAAGGAAGAGCCGACCACACAGGTCGGCTCCATAAATAACGAAGGAGTCGAGCCCCTCGAGGAGCTCGACTTGGCAAACCGTGAAGGCCGACCCCCTCGTAGGGTCGTCTCAGCCTCGTCAGCTGAAGAAAACGTCTCCCTAGGGTCGTTATTCAACCTTTGTAATGACCAAGAGTTAAAAGGTCACGACAACTTAGGCTTCATATAAGCTCTTGTAACGGTCAGGCCATCTCATAACTCTCCCACTACGATGAGGCTTATCCAATTCATGACTAGGATCCATTTGACTATCAAATGTAATTAAATTGTTAACAACTTTTGTTAACTATTTAATGGCTTCACTTGGAACCAACTTATCAACACTATTGAACATATTATTTCAGTAATTTCGGGAAAGTTTTAGCATGTATGCTTAAAATTCCTAAAACCTGAAGGGTTGTAAATTAGCTTGACTACTTTTCTATAATCTCAAAATTGTCTCGTAGACACATTTTAGAGGGAATCATGTTCACTATACAATCTCTCTATTGTATATCCTAACAAGAGTATGCGTGTAATTCTTTATTGTTCTGACCATGTCTAACAAGATATTGTTTCTCTTCTTGCAGCACAATTTCACACAATTGTACTTTGTGCTTAAAGTTGAGATAACATCTCACTTTCTATCAATTAGTCTTAGTACGTAAGGTTCTTGTACTTTTCACTATGATCTGATAATATAGTGTCTTAATAGATGTACCTAATTGATCTTCAACTTGAGTCTTATAGTCCTTGAACTTTTCAAAATATTTAGACTCATGTTACATTAGGTAAAGATACTTATTCCTTGAATAATCATCAACTAGAGTGATGAAATATTCATCAACCACTTTTGTCTTTTACATTTTCTAGACCCACTTGGGTTAGAACGTGGAAGCTAAAAGTGTTATTTAGTCTTGTAGACTTTTTCAATAAAGGCCTATTGATTATCTTGCATGAAAGGCAAGATCTTAAGACATATAAAGTAATTAACTCTAACATTTAGAGAATCACCTCTTAGTAGTCTTTTTATTCAAATTGATCAGAATCAATCTTGAGTGTCAAAGACAAGTATCGTATTTTAGGAGAATATAAATTGTCTTTACATTCTGGATTCTACGATCCTAAATTTCTCAGTGTGTAGTATTTTATATGTTAACTATTTAACACATACAAATTGTTATTTTCTTCCGCTGAAAATAAAACTTTTAGTATTAAAATATTCATACTATATGAACTCTTTATTAGTAATAAAGTTAGAGAAATTGAATTTCTCCTATGGTACTAAAAACACCATATTTAGCATTAAGTAACAATTATTTCTTATGGGCATCTTAATGTCTCCCGCTACATCAATTGAGATGAGTTTTCTCGTGCCAACAAGTAGAGATCATTCTACATCATTAGTATTTTCCAAGAATTACATATAAAATGTAATGAATAACAAATCTTGATAGTGAATCTGAATCTACTATCTAGATGGTAATGTTTATTTTCTACTAAAAATCGCGTAAATCAAATTTACTTTTAATCATGTTCTTCTTATCAATGTATTTCATAAATTTCTCGACAGTTTTGCTAATTTAGAAACTATTTTCTTTTAGCTATCGTCATATGGTTTCTTTTCTTAGATTTTGGTAATACTTAATTTTTTAGATTATTTAGATACATATCTAAATCTAGTTTTTATTGACTTCAACAATATCTCCTATGTTGTTGTCATTTTCTTTATCTTCTTAGATTGATAACTAGCATATCAAACATAAAATTTTTATAAGTCATCTCAATATCACATGATTTATTAATCATGTGCTTCACGAACAATTTCATTAGCATTGACATCAAATTTTTTAGAACATTTCTCAATAAAGACAAATTAAAGAAAAATTTACACCGTCATTATAAAGTGTTAACATTATTTTTTCAACTGATAATATTTTCTCAATTTGAAGAAAATTAAAATTGAGAGAAATAGACATAATATTGAAATATATAAAAAAATATTATTTAACAACATGTAATCAACATTCATTCAATTTCAGCATAGAAAACAAACAATTTGATAAATGAACCCTAAATCATTAATTTCTAATGCTATGATACTTTAGTGAGTTAGAACAAGTGACGTCGTAGGGTAGGTCAAATGCTCCTACACTAAACTGAGACAATCTCAACCAACAGTTTTCCCAAAATAACTCTTATTTCTATAACATTTAGTTACGATTAGTTTTGTGAAGAAAATCATTAACAACCTTAATGAGATATTTGTAAGTGTAACCCATCATTTTAGATTCTATAATTTTATCCCAGCAAGTGCCGACGTAGGGTAGGTCAAGTATTGAAAATAAAATTACAATCTCATCCTTCTTAGGGTATTCACCCTGATATTGACCCATGTAAACACCTTCCGTAGGGGGACGATCCAAAAGGCGCCTCGAGGCCTCACATGGATCTCACGTTGTGAACTAATGATAGAGACCGTAAGATATGTTGACACATACAACCATCCTTGATGCTTCATTAGGGACGAGTCCATCCTATATTTGGAGGAGTATTATTTGGGGGAGAGATCTATTGGCGAAAGGGGTTCGAAGGAACATTGGCAATGGGGAATCCACCTTCATGTTTGATTCTCCTTGGGTCCCGAGAGAAACTTCTTTTCGGCTACTCACTCAACCAACCATCCAAATGAAAGGACTGAAGCTACGTGATTTCATAAATGAAAATGGGCAGTGGGATTGCAGTAAGATGCAGGGGCTTTTGAGGGAGGAGGATGTAGATATTATACAATCTATTCCTATATGCAAAACAAACAGAGGTGATATCTGGATGTGGCATTATACAAAGGATGACAATTTCACAACTAAAAGTGCTTATAAGCTCTATTGGAACCTGCACACAGAAAGCTCCAACACAGAAAATGAAAGAGAACTAAAATGGTGGAAGTCATTATGGGGTTCAAAGATCCCAAACAAAATCAAAATTTTCATGTGGAAAGTGTATCAGAATATAATCCCTACTAACAACAATCTTTGGGCTAGACAGATCCCAATCCACCCTTGGTGCGTGCAATGTAGGAATCAAAAGGAAATAATTGAACATACTTTGTTCGGATGTAAAAGGGCTAAAGGCATATGGGGTTCTCTATTCCCCCAACACCAAAATTTCAAGTTTGGACATCTCCAGATCAAGGACAGCATGCTAAATTTGGCTGAACGGCTAAGTCAAAATGAGTTGGGTACATTTAGTGTTGGTTGTTGGGCAATATGGAATGATCGAAATAAAAAAAGATTGGGAAAACCCATACCTGATCTTGAGGTGAAGGTAGCATCGATCCTTCAGTATTGTGTGGAAGTTAATCCTCTCAACACGATTACCCCGGAGGGTGCTACTGCTGTTGTCGGAAACTCATGTCTGAAATGGAGACCTCCGAGGGCGAATTTTTTCAAGATAAATGTAGATGCGGCTTGCCATCCGGTGGATCTCAAAACCGGTTTAGGGGTTGTGATCCGCGATTCCAATGGGAACCTCGTTGCCGCATCAGCGAAACCTCTGTTGTATCGGTTGGATCCTTTATCTGCTGAAGCTCTGGCGATCCTCAACGACCTTCAGCTTGCAGCGCGGTTTGGTCTAAGGGAGGTGGAGATTGAAACCGATTCTCAAACCATGGCGAAAGCCATTCAAAATCTATTGAAGGCGCCGTATATCTCGGCATCTACCTTTATCAACGCCATGAATATCGGAGTATATAGTCTATATACTCCGATATTCATGGTGTTGATAAAGGTAGATGCCGAGATATACGGCGCCTTCAATAAAATCACGGTCGTTCCTTTTCATCACAAGAAGCTATCATCGCGGAAATCAACAAGCTTTTGGTGAATCTTAAGTGTTCTGGTATTCAAAGCATCTCAAGATCATTGAATCAGGTGGCTCACAACATTGCAGGCTGGGCTTTGTCCAATGTTTTGTCTTTTAATTGGGCTAACAATTACCCCAGTTGGATTACTAGTTTAGTTTCTTCTGAAATTAGTGTATGCAGCCATTTGGACAATGAATAAATTTTGGTTGATTGATTTCAAAAAAAAAAAAAAAAAAAAGATATGTTGACACATTTCTTTCTCCCACTTACTATTTTGAAAATATTTTCTCTAGAGATTCACCTTGATATTGACGGTAAACACCTTCCGTAGGGGGACCGTCCAAAAGCCGCCTCGAGGCCCCACATGAATCTCATCTTGTGAATCTATAATAGAGACGGTAGGATATCTTGACATATGTCATTCTTCCACTAAGTATTTTGAAATAGAGTTTTCTATTAAGACAAATTAGGTTAATCTCATTTATCTAAGTTTTTAAATCTACCCTTTCATAACCCTTATGTTGGTTAAATTGATTTTAATGTGAATTACCAAGTATATTAAACTATTTAAAACTAATCACATTATGAGCTTGCTTAATGAAATTAAATAAAATTTGGCTAATTCAACCCCTAGGCCAGTTCTCAGGTAGAGGTGTTTCTTTTCAGTCAACTTAAGTACCTCACCCGAGTAACCTTTCTTAGACAGGGTTCCCTTATAGTCAATTTTTATTTCAAATTCATTAATCTTTAATTAACTATTAATTACTAGATTAATGAACTTCGGTGAATTTTAAGCAATGTTTTTTTAATCTTATTAAAAACTAATTCACCTTATGGATAATCTTGAAATTTTACCATTTTAAATTCTTTTAAAAAAATTAAAAGATTATCATATATTCTAATCTTATTTAAAAAAAAAAAAAAAACTAAATTCAAAATTTTAAACTATTTAAATAATGAATTAAAATATCTTTTAATTAAGGAAAGAAACATTCTAATTTCATTGGAAAAATTTCATAATCTTTATTATGAAAAGATGGATTTCTATAAAAAATGAAATATCATAATCTCATTAGGAAAAATCATAATAAAGTCATAATATTTATTATGAAAAGATAAATTTATATTAGAAAAATATTTTAATCTCATTACGAAAAATTCATATTCTCTATTATTATGAAAAGATAATTCCTATTATAAAGTAAATATCTTAATTGATTTTTTTTTCAAATATAACCATTATATTTAAATATATGAAAAATATAAACATATTAGAAAAGCATCTAACCAAATTAGAAAAGCATTTTAATCATAATTTTCCAAATATAACAATTATATTAAAAATAATTAAAATGCATGATCATGTTTAACCTATGGTAAGATTTCAATCTATATGACATACTTTATGCAATTAAGTAATATATTTAAAACATACATCAATGCATAATTAAATTTTAAAAAAACTAGCAAAATTGACCGACATATTTGACATATTCTAAAAATAATAATTGAAAATAATTTAAATTACATTAATTTAAATTCAAGACATATCTTGGTCTTCAATATTTTTTCCGTGCTTCAACACACAAGCACACAGCCGGCTGAGGAAAAAAAAAATCACCCTTGTTGATGTTTATCCTATTGAGGACTCATAGCCTTAAGTGTGCGAACTTTGAATATTTGGAGATGCGTCTGTTGGGAATGACTAGCCTATGCGCGAAAAAGAATGATCTTTTTACAATCCTTATCTTTTAATTTATTACCGTTTTACATTAATTGCAAAAACGTTTTTATTATTATGAATTCATTTAATTTTGAATTAATTTCCTTTAAAACGTTTTTTGAATTAATTATGAATTAATTTGATTTAATATCTTAATTAATTCTTAATTAATTTTATTTGAAACTCCCATTTTCTTTTATGTATTTAAATGGGGGTTGAAGGGAATTAGACATTAATTTTTTCATTCACAAAAAATAAATTTTGAGCATCGTATTTTTTGTCTTGATTCCAATCCTTCTCTCATGATTGAACGTGAGCGTTGGATGTTGTGTTAACCTTGGAGAGCAACCGGCATAAACGATTCACACCGTGCCGAATTTTGCTTTCAAGGTAGTGGTCTACCACGACACAACAATTACCCTTCCGATTCCGTTTCGGTTGATCGACAACCAATAATTTGTAAGCAAAATATTCATTTTTGTGGAGCCCAATCGAGGCTTGAACAAACTTGAAGCATTGTGTTCGGTGTTGGGCATATGGACCTGAAGAAGAGCATAGGAATTGGAAACCCTCCAGATATAGAAAATCGGTTGGAGGTGTCAACGCCGAAGTGCGATTGTAGGATTGGCAGAGGGGAACATCGACAAGAAAAACGGGGAAAACAAATCTTCTTATACGTCTAAGACTTTGAAAGCTGATAAGTTGCTTGTGTGGTACTGCCCTCGATTTCTTCTACATCGGTAAGTTTAATTCCCTGTTGTTAAAATTCGCAGTCTCTGCCTCTATTTGCGTTTAATTCCTCTTTGAGTGTGCAAAATGTGAGAATTCAATTTATTGTTCGGGACTATATTGAATTGTGTGTGTGATGTTTAGATCGGACAAATGAGAGATAGTAGAGGTAATCTATTCTTTGAATCACTAATTATGGAATTAATAGAAAGAGATTAGGAAAGTTGAACTACATTATATTTATATATAATATTTACTCGTGGAGAGGAATTGAGGGATTCTCCCCAACATTTGCTTCATTCTGCTTCTAAATTTTGGGTTATATTATATTTAATTTGATAAATAATTTAAAAAAGAAAAAACAAAAAAGAGAGTAGAAATTTCCTTAAATATGAACTGATTTTGTGGAAGGAAAGTAAATGATAGTCAGTGGGTGTGGTTATTAGTGGGGAGAATTGTCCAGACAGAAAGAAAGTAAAGAGATTAGTGGAGTGGAGTTCAGTAAGTGATTCTGTGCAGAAATTGGAAAGTTAAAAAGAATTGAAACAAATGAAAAATAAGGGAGTAGAAAATTGACAAAGAAAAATAAATAGAAAGAGAGAAATTTAGATGTCTGATGATGCTGATGTACTCTAGTAGATTCGTTCAAATTTTATGTAACCTTGTCAAATATTTGATTTCAATAAGTAAATTCAAATGTTTGAAATTTGATTTTAATAAATAATATAATTGTTTAAATTCATTCCAATTTCTGTTAATTGAGAATATTTTGGGGTTTAATTGGTTCCATAATTATATATTAAATTCATTAAGCTTGGGTAATTTGTTGAATGAATTTTTATATAGGTTTAGTCATTTCCATCTATTAAAAAATATTTTGAATTTACTTATATATTTCATAAGGATTTAAGAATATGTGATTTAAAAACGAAGGATCAAAACTGTATCTATGCAATATGAGTGGCTAAACGGTTAGATGAGAAATGTAGCTTTTGTTATTGATCCGTGAAAATTCAATCACTTACTTAAGAATAGATGCTTGAGTTGAAAAAAAAAATCAATGGCTAAATCAAATAAAAGCGGAATAGAAGGATATTTCAATGGTTTTGATGTGCAAGTGCAAGTGCAAGAAGATAATTGATTTGTTGAGGGATAAAATTGATTACCTAATATATATTAGGCATGAGATGATTCTTTCCTTAAGTTCATTGGATGACTTTTTTGAAGTTGTGTGTCTTTATTCAGTGTGATTCACATGATTATTATATTTGAGTTTAATATATAAATATATTTAATGAGTATATATTTATTCATTTCATGAGCTAACAAATATAGATTTGTTTCTCTCAATGGTGTGATTATGATGTTTATCATGAGAAAAATTCTATTGACTCAAGCTAAGTTGCAAGTCAAAGTGAATGATGCCAAAGTATTAGTTAAAGAAGATACTAAAAGAGGTATTCTTCTAGATTGATTACAATCCATTAGTTTCTTATCGTATTAAATATATTCTTAAAAATATTGTGTGAACTTATGCTTTTTAATATCTTGTTGATAGATATTACTGAAATTTTGTATTTGATTTAATCAAATAACTGGTTTAAATTGGTTCAATTATATTAAAGATTTTTTGGGTGGTTAATTAATTTCACAAATATAGTTTAACTTATTGATGATTGATATTTGAAGGGATTTTATTTAGATTGAATCCAATATTGTGAGATTAAAGATTTTTCAAATCTTTATATATATGAGATGATGATTTAGCAACTTTATTTCATGACTATATTTGGACATAATATTCAATATATATTTGATGAGTATATATTTGTTTATTATTAGCTCACTATATTAAATTGTTTCTCCATGACATGAGGTAGAAAAAAAATTAATATTATTATTGTTGTATTATGTTTCTAACATCAAATGTGATGTTATTTGAGAAGTCTAATTATCATATTAGCATGAATGAAAATAATAATTATTATTATAGACAGAGCTCATGTATGTAGAATGATAATTTTGAAAAAGATGAATATGACTAAAGTTGTTTAGTGATGCAACTTGAAATTGTGGAAAATGATGAATATTGCTAAAGTTGTTTAGTGATGCAACTTGAAATTGTGAAACAATTAAAAAATTGAAGTAATGAGTATTTTTAATTGACATTATAAATGATATCATAAATTGTCATGTTTAAAAGTATTCAATTTGACCATAAATTTTCATGACATTGAAAATTATTATTAGTGATAATAATTTAGTTTGGCCTTAAAAACATATTAGTTTATTATCTAGCTTGTTGGTAGAAAGAAAGATTGTGCAAAATCTCTCATGTCTATGTGAAGCTCGTAGAAATTGATTATAGTTCAAGATCTTGATAGCTATGTTAAAATGTGTGATATTTTATAAAGGTTATTTAAGATCTTGTTGGTCAATTATGCATGCATATTTTCATTGGTTGAAAATATGAAGTTATTCATGTCAAATATTTGATCGAGCATGCCTATGATCATGAAAAATGAAAAGAAAATTATTATCTAATTTTTCTTATTAATGATTCATAGATAAGAACATCAAATATATAAATTGTGAATAACACATGTGATTGAGATGTTCCATGTATTGTGACATAGAGATGTATTTGTGTTCTTATTATGTTGTTATGTAACAACTTATGAAGAAATATTTTGGATAACATTTCTTGAAATATGCATATAATTATGTCATTATGAAGAAATATCATGTGCAATATATCTCTTATTGATGAAATGTAATTGAAATAGTCATGAAAAATTAAATGAATTATTGGCGAAGTAAGAAATTTGTGATGCTCCCACTCATGTCTTATAATTTTTGTGATAGTATACATCATAATTTATGTATTCATGCATAAATATGTTTGAGAGATTGAAATATATTTTTAATATCTCAAATGTGTGGGAGATAGTGATTAAAATCACTATTTAATGCAAAAGAAATGAAAAAAAACCGTTTGATTTTCCTGATGTGATACTAGATGTTAAGATAAGAAAAATCAAAATGACTTTTCAGTATGTCAATCAGATTACATTGAAAAGCAAATTGCTAAAGTAATTTAATTGCTTTTATGATATTTTTGTAAGGCTAGTGTGAGTCTTAAAGAAGAATAAGGAAGATAATGTTTTTCAATCTGAATATGCAAAGATTATAGGTAGTGTCATGTGTTTGATGAACTATACTAGACCTGATATTGCATATGTTGTGAGTAGATTGAGTAAATATACATAAAATCCTGATAAAGATTATTGAATTGATCTTCGTCGATTATTGAGGTACCTTAGAGGTACAATGAATTTATGTTTGCATTTTAACAAATTTTCTGCAGTATTAGAAAGATATTGTAATGCAAACCGGGGACATATAACGACGAGATGAGCTCCACTAGGAGATGTGTTCAATACTATGTGGAGAAGCTATTTCATGAAAATTAGCTAAGCAGACGTGCATAACACGGTCCACCATGGAGTCCGAGTTCATAGTTCTCGAGCTAGCAGGGCAAGAGGTAGAATGGCTAAGAAGCCTACTGGGAGACGTACCATTGTGGGGGCGTCTATACTGGTCTCCATACATTGCGATTCACAGGCAGCCATAGGTATTGTCAAAGGTAGTGTTTATAATGGCAAAAGAAGACATTTATGCCTTAGACATGGAGCTGTGAAAGAATTGCTGAAGAGTGGAATTCTCTCCTTGAAATATGTGAGGTCTTAGAGGAATCTAGCAGATCGCCTCACCAAAGGCCTAGCAGGTAGAGTAATTCTAGAGTTTTCAGCAAGTATGAGACTAAAACCCTTATAGTGGATCCATAGCCTTTTATTTGGGTGGTCTGAGTAAGACTTGATGGAACACTTGAAGGTATCCATAGCCCTTTATTTGGGTGGTCTGAATACAGACTTGATGAAACTTCTGGAAGTCTTCATAGCTCAGTTGTTGAGTGGTCTGAGTACAGACTTGATGAAGCATTTAACGTGATTGTGTGATTGTGAAGGTGTGGTCGCCTTCTATGAAAGAGTATAGAGTCTCTTTCTAGAGCTTTCACGGTGATCCGAGGTTCGATGTGCATGGCCTTAAAAATCACTTGATGTTGTATCAGTATCGCGGATTCAAGATAAAACATGAGGAATGAAGCGTGTTGTGGGGGTCTCAACCTTAATTGATGAAAGTTCAAGAGGAAACTCACTCTCTTCAATTAGGTTGTTGCCCCACTTCACTATGCAACAATTCAAATCGTAAGATATTGTTGTTTAAGCTTATTATTTCTTCTTTGCTCAGATTTTGGTTTTTGTTTTTTATTTTCTCCGTAGTAGTCATTCGTGCGAGATTGTTGGGAATGACTAGCCTATGCGTGGAAAAATGATGATCTTTTTACAACCCTTATCTTTTAATTTATTACCGTTTTACATTAATTGCAAAAACGTTTTTATTATTATGAATTCATTTAATTTTGAATTCATTTCCTGTAAAACGTTTTTTGAATTAATTTCCTTTAAAACGTTTTTTTGAATTAATTCTGAATTAATTTGATTTAATATCTTAATTAATTCTTAATTAATTTTATTTGAAACTCCTATTTTCTTTATGTATTTAAATGGGGGTTGAAGGGAATTAGAGATTAATTTTTTCATTCACAAAAAAAAATTATGAGCATCGTATTTTTTGTCTTGATTTCAATCCTTCTCTCATGAGTGAACGTGAGCGTTGGATGTTGTGTTAACCTTGGGGAGCAACCGACATAAACGATTCACACCGAGGTCGTGCCAAATTTTGTTTTCACGACAGTGGTTTACCATGGCACAACAATTACCCTTCCGATTCCGTTTCGGTTGATCGACAACCAACAAGATCAACTTGAATTGAATCTCACTTTGTAAACAATCTTTGCACAAAACTTCCACTCAACTCAAGAAATAATTTTGATGTTCAGCCGCTGAAGCACTCAATTTCAAATTTTAAGGTTCAATTCAGCTACTGCCCTTTCAGTTTGAGAAGAAAATCGAGTTCATCCACAACCAACAATTACATAGGCTTTGCAAACAAAAATTACAAGGAAACCCAATCCTAATGAATTTTACAATTAATCTAAACAAAACTTTAAATATAATACCACAAATATGCCTAAACAATCAATTCGCAAACCACATATATCACATATATGATAAATTAAAACACTCATCATACATTAACTTTTAATTCTAAACAAAATTCAAAGAAAGTTCTGATACCAATTGAAGGGAATAAACACTTCAAACCCCGCACCGGAAGCGTTGGAATCGTTCTTTGTTTTATTTAGAATTAAATTAAAATACAATTAAACAATTACCTTTGAAGAACAATGAACTTCTCGTGTTTCTTCATGAGATCTTCCTCGCTATGACTCGAACACAGGATCATGTTGGGTTTAATGTCCTTAAACTCGTGGTTTGTAAACTATGTTTGTAAATATTCTATTTAGAATAATCAGCTATTAGTTTTATTCGGTAAATGCGTTTACCGAAATAAAGTGAGACGTGTTTTGCATTAATCTATACCAATACACAAAACCCTTGACATATATGTCAAATACTGGAGCTTCATGTATGACATGATTGTGGATCAAGCTCTAGCATTTATAGTCAAAACGGTCTATAGTATATGGATTAAGTTGGGTACCTATTCCTGGTAACACTATTGAATGCGGCTTGCTCTGTGTTACACAGAACGATGTGATCTGAATCGTTTCACATCGAGATGTGCGGGCGGGAGCATTCTACGCGATGAGTTTGCGTAAGACTGAACCACGAAAAAGTCGCTCTCTCTTTATAACGTCGTTTACTGAAGAGACCGACTATTTCACTTTGTGATAGCCTAGGTAACTCGATCTGAATCCTGAGCTTGCTATGAACTCCTGCTTATTAGACAGTATCCTTAGATTTGTACGGGTGAGAGTGACCCATTAGCGCCGACTCAACAACTTATCATTTTAGGGATAAAGTCCAATAGGTAGCTGGGGACATAGTGTAGCAAGAAGGAGTTTACTCCTAACCCGCTCTTCAGGGTTAGTAGATAGGTTGTTCCCTTAATAGCTGACATCTAGTCTTGAACAATCTGCGTACACTCTCTCCAAGCTTGAGAGAGGATCTGATCTGTCGGTTGGACCGCTGATCAATATTGTTCATTAGAGGTGTCAGTGGAACTTAAGGAACGAAGATGTAACACAGGGGTTAAGCGGTTATTATGACCCAGCTGTGATTACGGACAACCTGTGAAGGGTCGACTTGCCCATGACGGTTATATCAAGAGGACATAATATATCTACAGTGAGGAGAGTGCAACTCTCAGACTATAGTGGAGTCTCCGGGAGTTAACGAATGTTGATCGTTTGAGGTTAAAAGAGTTTTGACCGAATGATCTCGTATCGTTGAAGCTCATGATCTGTAGGTCCTTTAGGTTTTCCTGGCTAGCTCGGATAAAGCGGTATAGCAGGGCTATAGGGTAGAACTCGGAGAAATCTGAATTCGGGTATGTTGTTCGAGGGTTTGTGTATTTAAATATGATTTAAATATATAACCGGAAGAAGTCGTATTTAAATATGATTTAAATATCGACCGGTGGAAAATCTGAATTTTGATTCATATATTGGAATAGTCGGTTTTCAGAAACCGGGCTTAGTGGATAGTTTATTATAATATTAGTATTTGATATTAATATTGATAATAAATATTATAATTATAATTGTTTTAATTATAATTAATAATTAATAATATTAATAATAATAATAATAATTATTATTATTATTAAGAATCCACTATGGAGCCATGCATTGTGCATGAGCTCCATGTGGATTCCATTATCCATTTTCCATTCTCCATCTTTGGAGAATTGGAACATTTTCAAAATAAGGTTTTTTTTTTTACTTCTCTCTCAAGCACTTCCTCTCTCTAGTTTTTTCTCTCAATCGAGCATTCATCTTCAAGGGTTGAAGAAGAAGTTCTTGGTTGTTGCTTGAGTTTGATGAAGTTTGGAAGCTTTGGACTTTTGAATCTTAGAGGTTTGTTCTTTGGAAGAACTCCAAGTAAGTGTAAAGTTGTTTATACTTATTCCTCTAATTTTGAATTTAAATTGTTGAAATTTATAACTTTTTTGTTTGAGTTCTTCATGTTCTTGATGAATTGTTCATCAAGTTCTTGGTAAACTCATATCCAAACTCATCCAAGCTACATCACCTTCTTCCTCTCTCTCAACAAACCCCCTTAGCTCAGGATTCCCACTACTCCGCTATTAAGCCCGAGAATAGTTGGGACTACTCTAAGGGTGGTCCTCGTCGGTGCCCGTGCTGTGTTCGTGACCGGAGGAGAGGTAGAGTTCGAGGGGGCAGTAGAGGTGCTGAGGTAGACGAGAAGACGAACGTCAAAATAAGGTATTTTTGTTACAATATATACCGGTGTATATATGATATATACCGATACTTTTTCTGAAGAGTTCTCTTTGCTGGAAAATATACCAGTGTATATATGATATATACCGGTGGTATATACCGGTCAGAAATTCCTCGGTATAATATATACCGGTGTATATATGATATATACCGGTGATATATTTACCGGTGATATATACCGGTGGTATATACCGGTCAAGAATTTCACGGTATAATATTTACCGGTGTATATATGATATATACCGGTGGTATATACCGGTCAGAAATTCCTCGGTATAATATATACCGGTGTATATATGATATATACCGGTGATATATACCGGTCAGGAATTCCTCTATATAATATATACCGGTGTATATATGATATATACCGGTGGGTGTATATATGATATATACCGGTGTATATATACAATATATACCGGTCATGAATTTCTCGGTATAAAATATACCGGTGTATATATGATATTTACCGGTATGTTTACACCGTTTCTACCGGTCGGGTTCTCTTTGGTAGAAAATATACCGGTGTATATGTGATATATACCGGTGCATTTTCTTGAGTTTTACCGATCAGTTTATCGGTCAACCATTTATTGGTTGACATTTACCGATCGGTTTACTAATCGATAAATGTGTTTATCGATCGGTTTTTCGGGCAGAATCAAAATTTTCAAAGTGTTTGATATTTTTTCTCCCAGTTTGTTCCTTATTGATTGCTAAAGGTCCTCAACCAGTTTTAGGCTTTTGTTTAAGTCTTTCTTCTGCTGCGCCTCTGGTTGGGGTCGGGACCCTCGCAGTTGGTTGAGTGAGGGTTCCAGCAGATCAAGGCTTGTGGGAGCCTTCTTGAAAAAATGAGAGAACAATTCTCAAAGAGAGGGTGAGTAATGTTTTTTTGCCAACCTTTTGGCTAAACCTAAATGTTCCTATCTTTATCTAATATATTAAAATATGTATTTTATATTTATTTGAATCTCATTCAAATATCATAAAATTAATCTTTTATAATATACATTTAACCAATTTGAATCTCATTCAAATCTCATATGTATATATAGTTTTCAATATTGATGTATCTAATACATAAATTATTTCCTCTAATATTTAATGTATCAAATACAATAAATATATTTTTCTCTTCTACATTTAATATATCAAATCTATTAAATATTAATTGGAATATTTCAAAATTTTCTTTCAACTAAATTGATCATTTTAGTGTTAGTATGAGCTAGCAAGGGGACCTTATGAACCTACAGATTTATAAGCTTCAATAATACAAAATGAATTAATTAAACTCTTTAATTAATTAACTTTCATTCATTAACTGTAGATCACTTCACTATAGGCCTAGAGTTGCACTCTTATGCACTGTAGGACAAGTTGTGTCCATGGATATAATAATTACATGCAAGTCGATCCTTCACGAGTTGTTCGTAATTACAATTGGGTAAAGTCCGTTTTACCCCTGTAATTAAATTTTACACCTTAAGTACCACTGATCCTCTAATGAACAATATGTTTATGATCCAACCATAAACTAAGTCCCTCTCGGGTCAGTGAGAGGGTGATGCTCCATTGTTCAAGTCCCGAAATCAGCACTTAAGGGAACTACTCATCTACTTTCCCTATATGGGGAGAAGTGAATTTCATCTTGTGAAACTTATGTTCTCAGCTCTCTGTTTGGTCAAGTCCCAAAATGGTAGGTTTATTGAATCGGCTATAAAAGTCATTCTCACCCATACAAATCAAAGGACGAGCCTTCACAGACAGGAGTTCATAACTCACTCAGGATTAAGATCGAGTCACATATAATCATCCTGTGAAATATTAATTTTTTCAAATAACGGATTTATAAAGAGAGATTATATATTTCGTGGTTCAGTCTTATACAAACTCATTGTATAAGATACCCTCACTCACATGTCTCTACATGAATGATTTGGATAAAATCATTTGTAACAATTACAAAGTGGACCGTATCAATAGTGTTACCAAGTTAAGACACTCAACCTTATCCCGTATACTATAGACTGTTTAGGTTATTCCTTGAACATGATCCTCCCGTATGTCAACTACATACTATTCAAGATTACACTAATAACCTTGGATTTTTATATATAATGAATATTATAAAATACAAATAATAATAATAAAATAATTATTAATTAATTACGAGGCTTTAGGACATAAATTCTAACAAATCACCCATGAGAACTAGAAGGAAAAATTGGAAAGAAAGGCTAAAGCTACTATCCACCGAATGCTACAGAGAATCCTCACTCAAAGATTTTCACAAAGAAACTAGAATGAGGATTGAGGGCAACTGTTATGGGTAAAACCCTAAGACCCTAACACAATTGCCCATTCAATAATAAAGCCCGACCCACGAGGAGAGGTCGAGAGAAGTGGCGCCAACTCAGGAAGGTTGGCGCAAAGGAGGAGCCGACCACAAAGGTCGTCTCGGTCGCGCCGCAAATGAGGAGCCGACCTCTCGGTTGTGCCGCAAAGAAAAAGTCGGTCACACAGATCGGCTTGACTCCACTCCAACGAGAGCCGACCACACAGGTTGGCTCCATAAACAACGAAGGAGTCGAGCCCTTCGAGGATCTCAACTCAACCAACCGTGAAGGCCGACCCCCTCGTGGGGTTGGCTCGATCGAAGGAAAGAAGGCGCCGATCCCCTCCCCAGGTTCGGCTCGTCCTCCTCAGTTGAAGAAAACGTCTCCTTAGGGCGTTACGCAACCTTTGTAAAGGTCGGGAGTTACAAAGGTCATGAAGACCCCTCCTAATGGCCCTTTATGGTCCCAAAACGGTTCTAAATGGTCTATATATAAGGAAAGGGACCCAAGTATAATTGATAAGCAATTTAAAATTATTCAAATTTCATAACTTACAGACTTTTCATATTCTGCTCTTTTTCTCGCTCTCTCTGTTTCTCTCTCTAGAAACTGACTTGAGCGTTGGAGCCGGTGTGGAAAGTTAGCTTACTCTCTTTCCTCTTAGGTATTGCAAGGTCTAGTTCGTTCCATCAATCTTATCAAATTTATCGCTAATACCAAATTTGGGTAACAACAATAGCCATAATTGATTGTAGATGAACGACGGAAAGACATTGAAAAAGAGTCATCAGAAACCATGATGAAAAATGAGAGCATAAAGAGAATAAAGAGAATAAAGAGAAGATAAAGGAGAAAGAAAGAAAAAAAAAAATATTTTTTAGATTTCTTTTAAGTTAAGGAGGAAATTTCACACCAATTAGTTTTGAATTTTTTTATGAAATCAAGGTGAAATAATGCAATTTTCCCAATTGCTCCTCATTTCTTCGCTCAGTCAATTTTAAATTTAGAAATTTGCCTCAAGTATGGATAGTATTCTGATCCTCATGATTTTTACTTTTGATCCAACCACCATAATAGATTAACAAATTAATTGACTATATTTTATAATTTTTTTACTGGAAAATCAAATCCAAATAACCTATAATTTGAATTGCGTGGAGACCGTCTCATACTCGGTCCTCCTTAACAACAACCCGCAGGAGGTCTTCATCCCAAGTAGAGGGCTAAGACAGGGGGATCCTTTATCGCCGTATCTTTTCCTGATTTATGCTGAAGGTCTCTCGGCCCACCTTAACAGGGAGGAATCTTTCTCTAATTTTAAAGGTTTAAGTATAAACAAACATTGTCCTTCTCTAACTCACCTTTTTTTTGCAGACGATAGTTTGGTGTTTTGCAGGGCTTTAAAGGAAGATTGCCTAACGATCAAAAGAGTCTTGGGTACTTATGAAGCAGCGTCCGGGCAAACCATTAATCTTGAAAAATCAAGCTTCATGGTCAGCAAGAATGTTGATAGACATAAGGCGACTTTTTTAAGTAACATTTTGGGCGTTAAGGTCACTGATGCGCTAGGCCATTATCTGGGTATGCCGTCTCAAATAGGGAGAAATAAATGTAGGATTTTTCAGCGGATTAAAGAGAGGGTGCAAAAAGTTCTTCAAGGATGGAAAGAAAAACTCTTTTCTTTGGGCGGTAAAGAAATTCTGATAAAATCTATCGCCCAAGCGATCCCTAATTATACGATGAGTTGTTTCCGCCTGCCCATTAAGATTTGTGATTAGATCAATAGCATGTGTGCCCGGTTTTGGTGGGGTTCCTCAGGGCACAGAAAGAAAGCGCATTGGGCTAATTGGGGTAAGTTGTGTCGCGACAAGGAGTCTGGAGGCTTGGGCTTTAAGGAGTTAACTCTCTTTAATCAAGCTATGCTCGCTAAGCTTAGTTGGCGGATTCTCCGAAACCCGAATAGCCTCTTGACTAAGGTTCTTCGGGGTAGATATTTCCAAAATGGTGACTTCTTGAACGCTCCGAAGGGGAACAATTCTTCGCTTACTTGGAAAAGCCTTATTTGGGGGCAAAAATATGTTTTTGAAAGGTTATAGGTGGAAAGTGGGAAACGGGAGACATATTAAAATTGACCAAGATCCTTGGTTAGATAGGATTGGTAATCACTCCCCTATTTTGACTGATGATGGTTTTAAAGGGAGGTATGTTAGCTGCCTTATAAAAGAGCAGGGGGTGGGATGTGCACCTGCTGAATAATATTTTCGACCCCCTTGACGCTGAAGCTATTCTAAGGATTAGCTCGGGAACAAGTCTTTCTAAAGATGAGATCATTTGGGCCATTGAGCCTAATGGGATTTTCTCGGTTAAAAGTGCCTACCACTTAGCGATGTGCTCTTCCACTAGGGAAAAAGCCTTGCTCAAGTCATATCAAGGATAGGTGGAAAAAATTATGGAGAATTAAGTCGATCCCTAGAGCTAAATTGTGTGTTTGGAAGATTATCAATGATGCCATCCCTACTCGTGTCAATATCCTAAAGCGTGGAGTGGACACTAACCCTCTGTGTCTTTTTTGTAGGAGAGAAAGGGAATCCATTGCTCATGTCGTGTGTGATTGTAAGTTTTCTATGACTATTTGACTTAAGTATTTTCCTAAGACAAGTTTACTGTTTGATTTTTGCAGGGACTTGTGGCAGCCTCCAACTTATTGGGATTGGATTCAAGAAAATTTTCTTGAGACCGAGTTGCCTAGCGCTCTTATTATTATGTGGAGCATTTGGAACTTTAGGAATCAATTAAATAAGTCAGACCAAAAGGCCTCTACGCAGCAGATTATGAAGAAAATCGACTCTTACATGGACGAGGTTGGAGCAGTGGAGCGTTCTTCTCCTTCGGGTCCCTTTCTGAGGGAGAGTCGTGAGAGTCATAATCACTGGTTTCCTCCCCCCAAATGTGTGGAAGCTCAATTCAAATGCTTCTTGGAGTGACCAGATCGGTGCAGGGGGTTTAGGATGGGTGGTTCGTGACTCTCTTGGGTCTCTCATCTGTGCTGGGACCAAAAAAGTTACCACTCATCAACCGATCAAAGTGTTAGAGGCTAGAGCTATTAGAGAAGGTCTCGAGTATGTGAATTCTCACCTTGTTATTCCTGAGGGTGGTCTATTTGTTGAGTCCGACTCTTTGGAAGTGATCAATCTCCTTAACAAGGAGAGTGAAGATCTTTCGAAGTTAAAAAACTTAGCGGAGATTGTCGAAGAGTTGGCGAGATCGATCGGCGTTGTCTCCTTTGCTTTCTGTGGCCGACTGTGTAATTTGGTTGCCCATAGATTGGCTCGTTTTGCGTTTGGGCTTGATTTCCATTTGTACCAGGAGGTTTCCTCTGTTTCGGATGATGAAGAGATTTTTGGGGTTTTTTTTATTCCTGGGTGGTTGTCCTCTCTCTTAAATGAAGAGCATATTTTGTATGGTGGTGTTGGTGGGTAGTTATTGATTGTTTATTTCAAAAAAAAAAAAAAAAAACCTATAATTTGAAAGGGCCGAGTTCGGACCATAAGAAACTTTAAAAATTTTACTATAAAATAAAATCCAAACAACCGATATAATTTGAAATCACTTAGGATGTGTTTGGTTTAGATTCCTAAGTGTTTAATTTTTGAAAAAAGTCATTTTGGAATAAATTGAGGTGTTTGACGACCATCCAAAATGAATTTTTGGAGAATGAGTTTTTGAAATAATATATTTTGGATGAAACACTTGATATTAACTTTTGAAAAAAAAATGTTTTTGGGTGTTTAATTGATAAACCTATTTAATTCTCATATTGTATTAAAATTACCAAAATACCCTCACTTTACTCTTTTAATTTTTTTCCACCCACTAACCTTCTTCTTCCACCGCCGCCCCTCACCGACCATCTCCGATCACCGTCGGCCGACCCCGACCCCGACCACCGCCACCGCCACCCCGCTCCGTCAACCCGCCTCCTCACTCCGTCCGACCACCGCCTCCTCACTCTGCCCGACCACCGCCACCCCGCTCCGGCGAATCGCCGCCCAACCACTGCCACCCCGCTCCGGCAACCCGCCACCCCGCTCGACCCCGACCCCGACCACCGCCACCCCGCTCCGGCAGGCCGCCCGACCACCGCTCGCCCGAGCCCGGCCACCGCCCGCCCGAGCACGACCACGACCCCGACCCCGACCACGACCATAGTAAACGGTCATAATTTTTAAAATACAAATTTAATTTTTTTTTTTGTTTTTTGAAAAATATTTAAATTAATGCAGGATGGAGGGATTGAACCCCGACCTCGCATAATCTTATGTCAATTGAGCTAAGCTTAATTTGTTACTTCAATTGGAAAATACATATTTAAAGTTATTAATTCATATGGTTTATTAATAATTGTCCTTTATAGTAATTTTACATTAAGAGAAACACTTCTAGTGGAGCAAACCAAACACAGTTGTAGATAAAAACACTTTTAAGAAAATGTAACCAAACACATGAGTGTTTTAATTAGAAACATTTCTAAAAAAAATGTTTAAAAGAAAATGCATTTTTTCAAAAATATTTTTTTAGTAGTCAATCCAAACACACCCTTAATCCTCTCAAAATTTGGACCGAATGATGCTCACCTAACTTTTAGGTGCTTGAGACAAGATCACTTTTCAAGCACGTGGTTGAAAATCGTGAATAAACAACATGTTTGGTCCAATCAAAAGTCAGGAATGTTAATTTTATATGAATATACACATTTTTCGTGATGTAACACCGACGTGATTATAGTCAGACATGCTCGGATGCCTAAATTAGTTTAAGGCTTGGAGTATATATAATATCATAGTTGTAAATTTTGAGTTACTTTATTGGAGTCATGGTGGCCTATTTATATGAAGGGTGGTTTGAACTCTCCTATTCCTTCTCGAACTTCTCAAAAAAACATTAGATGATGCCTCCTCCCGACTTCCCTCAGTCGTGGGCCTGCAATTCATAGGTCCACGTAAACCTTTGGCAAGGAAGGCTGAGGCCGAGGTGGTGGGAGATTTGGGCTAAGGGGTCAAATCTTCCTTCTCCTTTTGGGTATGAGCCTCCTTGAGCAGCTTCGAACCTCGTTTCAGTCCTAATATCTTTTATTCATTTGGTCCATTTTTATTCATAACATAGTCAATTCATTTCGACTTGTCTTTCGTAAGGGATACAATAAAACCAAAGTTGTATTTCGTGTTTTATTCTAATTTAAACAATTGTTCAAAAAATGAAAAATGTGTTTGATAAGATATTTAAAAACTACAAAACTAGTGGTAGGTTTTAACTAAATTTTAGGTTGAATATAAACTATTATTAATTAATTTATGAACATGTTTTATGCTATAAATTTTATATAATTATTATTTTATATATAATTTATAATATCATATTTATTATTTTTTTTTTAATATAATGATGTATTTTAAATTTTCGAAGTCAAAATATGGAAAACATAAAAATGTTGTTTTTATACTTTCACATTTAAATTACAAAATTTGAAAATAATTTTTAAAAAAACACGATCCAACGCAGATTTGCTTAACTCAATTCATCACAAAACATAAAATAGAATTTAAATTGGGGAAATTGTAGTAAATGACAATTTAAGACTTATTGTTTGCAAATATAGCATGTTTTTAAAAATTTTGCAGATATAGCAATTTCTATCGCTGATATCTTATGACTGATAGAAGTCTATCGCTGATCACCTCAACTTTTTATAGATTTTTGTCAGTGATAATAGTCTATCAGAGATAATAGTCTATCACTGATAGAAGTCTATCAGTGATATAATAAAGTCGTGATAGAAACGAGTTTTTTTACCATATTTGCAAAACATTTTAAAGTTTGCTAAATTTGCAATTAGTTTGGGCCTGATTGCTATTTGTGCAACCAGCCCATTTAAATTGTATATTATATCAAAGGTTATAGAAAAGAAAGATAAAAAAATTGAAAATTTATTTTTTATTTTTTATTTTTTTTTATTTTTTAATTTTAGAAACGAATATTTCAAAATCTTGAATGTGGTATTGTTTTTGAAACACTTGTCAAATATGGAAAAGCCTTCAATTTCCTCAACTCTTTTGGAAAATTTTCAATTTCATTTTAGTTGAACACGGCTAATACCATTTTTAGAGGATGTCACAATTGGGAGTAGTTGGAGAATTTTAAGTGCGTGTGGGGTTCAGTGTCTTCATCAGAGACCCATAAAAATTAAATTAATTTTTTTCCACTCAATATTATTTTAATTCTCAATATTATTTTAATTTTCATGTTTATTTATTAGTTTTTAGCTCACATACAATTTGATTAGGGATTGAACCTAAGCACTTTTGATAGCTAGTGTTATGTTCGCTGATTTTGATTTTTTTTTTTAAACTCTTCTATTAAATTATGTGAAAAAAAAAAAAAATTAAATTCTAATTAAATGTATGATAATTAATAAAAAAAATACCCTTAAACTTTGGGAATTGTATCAATTAAAATTGTAAACTAATAATTGTATTCCTTTAAATCATGAATGTTTAGAAATGTATCTATTTACACCCTTGTGTTAGAATTTTATTTTTAAAACGTTAATTTAAACACGTTGAGACTTATAATTTTAATTTTAGCAATTAAACCCCTAAACTTTCATAAGTGAATCAATTGTATGAAAGTTTAGGAATTTGATTGATAAATTATAAGTCTCCACATGTATGAAAACTAACATTTTTTAAGAAAATGTATAAATTGATACACTTATGAAAATTCAGAGTTTAAATTAATACGATCTTTGATAACTGATACAACACTACTAGAAAAATGAGAATAGATAATAGGAGGAGCAAGCCAATATTAGAGAGGAGAAGAAAAAATTTGTCATCTTAAGTTTGGAGCGCACTTTTTTTTGCGGGAAAAACAAAATTTTTCAAATTTCCAAAACTTAATGACAATTTTGTAATGTCGTCAATCGATGACAGTTTTACAATGTCTTAAATCGTTTACATTTATTAACTATCATTATTATTATTATTATTTATTTATTTTTACATTTTTTTTATTTATAAAATAAATTAAATTAAAATATAAACTAAAAATATCTATAAAAAATTAGAATTAATTTACATCTAAAAATGAATTAATTAACAAATAATAATAATAATAATAAATAAATAAAAACATCTACTCATTTAAGGTTTATTTAAGGGATATTTAAGTATTATAATGAGTGACAATTTTGTAATAAGAACAATCTTCTCAAATTCCTCTGTTCCCGTAGACTATAAATCGAAATCGAACATTGAATCAATTTGAGTTCATAAACCACGCTCCGTTTAAGAGTATAAATAGCAATCAGACCCAAACTAATTGCAAATTTAGCAAACTTTAAAATGTTTTGCAAATATGGCAAAAAAAACCCGTTTCTATCACTGATAGACTTTATTATATCACTGATAGACTTCTATCAGTGATAGACTATTATCTCTGATAGACTATTATCACTGACAAAAATCTATAAAAAGCTGAGGTGATCAGCGATAGACTTCTATCAGTCATAAGATATCAGCGATAGAAATTGCTATATCCGCAAATTTTTTAAAAACATGCTATATTTGCAAACAATAAGTCTTAAATTGTCATTTACTACAATTTCCCAACTAAAAATATCTATAAAAAAAATTAGAATTAATTTACATCTAAAAATGAATTAATTAACAAATAATAATAATAATAATAATAATAAATAATAAATAAAAACATCTACACATTTAAGATTTATTTAAGGGATGTTTAAGTATTATAATGAGTGACAATTTTGTAATAAGAACAATCTTCTCAAATTCCTCTGTTCCCGTAGACTATAAATCGAAATCGAACATTGAATCAATTTGAGTTCATAAACCACGCTCCGTTTAAGAGTATAAATTAATATATATGTCACTATCAACATAGTGCTTGAAACATCTCTATGATTCTAAAATATTGAATAACATAAATCTTAGGATAGATGTTTAACTTCTTAAATAATTAAGGTTGCAAATATAACCATTCTAACGTAACAAAATTTCTTGTCATATAAGTTTTTCCGTGAAATTTCTGTAAGAAAAAAAAAAATTATTATTAAAAAAATAAATGTGTTGGAATGTCTTAAATATGTTATCTTGCTTTTCGAATGACCAAACATGGGGTCAGGGGCAACGCCCCGAAACGTCGTGTATATGAACTTTTTAAGTTTTTTGTTTTTATTTTTTAGTCCATTCTGTTTAGGTTATTAGAAGTATATATATATATATATATATATATCTTCTAATTCATATTTACGGTAATCTCTTAGAAATTATGTACTCCCTCCTCACAAAGATAATAAAATTGTTTCTTTCTTATATGTGGACGTAGCTAATGCACTGTTATTAAACACGCTAAATTTGTGTGTCATTTTTGTTAGGAATTTAGAGCCAAATTGAAGCTATAGTTATCGAGGGAAAGATTTATATTTGAAGTCTTGCTCAAATTCGCCCCAAACCCATTATTCTTAGGTTAATCACTGCCGCCACAAAAATGATATAAATTAGCAAATTATATAATTTGTTCTTTAGTAAAAATATTGTTAGTTTTGCCAATTACTTCAGTTTTTGTGAGTGGACAAGCATCTGATCAAAATACATTGAGTATTTTTGTGCGTATTTCTTTTTGTTTATCCCAAATTATCGAGTTGTGGTACTTGGAAGCAAATAGTTATAGTTGGGCTATTTGAATGAGTTTTGTAGCGCAAACTTTAGGGACTTTGTAATCTCCATTATAGTAGAACCTGCAGTTGCAGAAGATTGGACGTAGTCCCGAAATCGGGGAGAACCAGTATATCTTTCGGTGTCGTTATCTCCTTTCTTTTATCTTTTTTATTATTATATTTTGTGATCGATTACATTTTGGGTTCTAACCTGTGAAGTGAGAAAGCGTGAGATATAATCTAGTTTATTCTGCATTAATTTATTCTCGTTTTTTTTACTCCCAACAATTTTCTATTTGATTCTTTGTTGTCGATTGTTTCTGTCATAACAAAATGATTTGTGAGCTAAATAAAAGTATAATAGTAATTAGTAGCCAACATAACTAAAGCGGTTAAAGTATATATCATCGACCAAGATGTTAAAAGTGCAAATCTTCACCCGACAATTCAGGGGCGGACCGTAAAAGGGATTAGGGGGCATGGCCCCCTAAAATTTTTAATTTTGTTTATATATGTAGGTAAAAATATTATCTTAAAATATTTTGTTTTAATATTATATATACTGGCCCCCAAAACAATTATGATTGCACTTTGTCTTGGTGGTTAGAGGACCAGTCTTTTATACACATTCATTTTTTTTTTTTATATTTTCTTCTTTGTTTTTCATTAAAATTCAGAGATTTATTAGAAACCTAGATTTATTAGAAACCTATTGTTTATTTATTTTTCTAATTAATAAGACATCGGGTTAAATTATATGATGATATTAAATTTATTTGAATTTAGTGAGCTTTTGATTCACTTACCTATTTTTTATCACCAATAATTGGGTTAAATTATATGATAATATTAAGTTTATTTGAATTTAGTCAATTTTGATTCACTTACCTATTTTTTATCACCAATAATTTTTTTGAAGGTCAATATAATGTGTGAGTGTGAATTCAAACGATTTTTTTTGTGATAACTTTTTTTTTTATATATAAAATTTTTTTTTGGCCCCCCAAATATGAATGTCTGGATTCGCCCCTGCAGACATGTTGTTGAATTTAAAAACAAAGTTAAATTACAAGTTTAATGCGTGAACTTTTAAATTTGTGTCTATTTGGTCTATTAACATTAAGAGTTATTGAACTTTTAATTTTCTAATAGATCCCTAAACCTTTAATTTTTGTGTCTAATAAGTTCTATAAGATATCAAATTGAAAGTTCAATAATCTAATAAATATTTTTTTTTATAGTTGAGAGACTTAAAGATATATTAGACATTTTTAAAAGTTAATGGACCAAATATATACTAACCAAATTTTATGACTAAACTTGTAATTATTATTATTTTTGTTTTTAAAAAAACCCACTATACTCAAATAAGCAAGGGAAATTGCATTAACTAACCTCAAATTTAAAAACTTTATCAAAATTAATGAAAATTTCATATTTTGACTTAATTGAGTCAATGTCAAACCGAGCATAGTTCAATTGACATAAGGTTGTGTCCATGACTAAGAGGTCATGGGTTCAATCCTCGCATTAATTAAATACCGTTGCAAAAAAAAAAACATAATTAACATGATGTATTGATTAGTGACTAAGAGATCTAGGATCAATACCCCTCCACATAATGTAATAATAATAATAATAATAAAATAAAAATAAAAAACTATTTGAAATTTACTTTCACTCAACTAGGTTTGCCATAACTTTACTTTTAAAATGAACGTATTATGGAGGAGTAATTTTAACCGACTATAAAATAATTTAACAAACATAAAAAAAACTGTTAAGATTTTATCTTAATCACTTCCAACCCACTCATAACACGTTTAATAAATCCAAAAAGGATTTTTCTTCTCTCTCCTCTGCTTTTTTTTGTTTGTTTTTTTTTTTGCTTCTCAGAATATTTGTTTTTTTTATTCCTCTTTAAGGTCCAAAAGCTCTTTCGTTAATCGTTATACGAATTTTGTTTTTGTAATAACTAATGATCATCTACCACATGTAAGAACAAAAAGGAAACTTCATTTTGATATTTTAATCTGAGTTGTATAAACCCTAGATTGATTGATTTCCCTCTCGAAAACATCCCATTTCGGAAGATTTACCCATCTTGATCCAAGACGACGACGACGACGACGATGTATACAAACCATTTTTACATCTCCAAATTCCCCTTTTCGACATGAAAAATCCCTCCGTATAATGCCGCATTAACTCAAGATTATTGCAGCGAAGGTGTTCGACGAAATGCCTCCACCTATATTTTCACCATTTCTTATACTCCACCTTGCAATTCTTTCACTTTTGGTCTTCTTTCAGATGGCTCTGGATTCGCGGCCTTTCTCTTGCTCAAGCTATTGTTATAATTCTCGTTCTTCTTACTGTCTTCTTTCCAGTTCTTTTCATCCGAGTTACTGATTCCGATTGCGATGGCTTCTTCTTCCTTTATTTCTGCAGAACAACGGCTGAGCGACTTTTGAAGGTGAGGCTCCAGCTTCTTCACGTCTGATAGTTGAATAGGCTTCAAAAGGAATTCCTCTGCCCCTTCTTCCATGCACCTGTAAGTAAATTTTGCATAATTTGTTTCAGAAGTTTTTCATAGGATTATTAAATTTGCATATTAGAGAATTGAAATTGAAATTGAAATTGTAGAATATATATTATTTTACATGTTGATTCTTGAAGGCTCGTTCTCTGATGACATGACAACAACAGGAATATCTTTCCATGAAGATCCCTGCAAATGCACGTTATCTTGTAATTAAGCACTCATATTCTTCTAATATTTTAGTGATTAACAAAAGGAGAAACTTGTTTTTTGCTTTTAAGCTACTCTCCAATCACAGTACAGTCATAACCACTCACTTATATATCTATTTCATTGGAAATAACAAATCATTTGATTTCAAATATGTGCATTTTTTTTTTTTTTAGATTCGAATCTCTAGCTTCTTAATTACTCGAAGGTTATACTCTTTATGCCAACTGATTTTATATATGCTTGCAGTTTTTTTTTGACAATATGTGAGGTATGCGAACCTCTGATGTGACTACTTGGTTGGACGTACATGTTTTAGGCCAAGTTGAACTATGCTCATGTTGGCCAAATATGTTTGCAGATGTTCTTCCCTTTTAAATTTGGGTTATTTGATTTGATTTGAATAATGTCAACTATCTTTTCAAAAAATAGATACAAATTGTTGTCTAGAGAAGGCTACAGCATAATGCAGTTTATGTATATATGAACAAGTAGAATTTCGCAAATTTGGGTGCCTGGAGGCTGGACTTTCTATATACAGGTAAATTTTTTGTCCATTATTACCTTTTTTATTGACTTAGACTCTTTGTTTTTCTCTACTACTATACTTTTATGTGATGCGAAATATCACTCTCATTTTTAATAGTGATATAAATTAGTTAGCCTAAATAAAGAATTATATAGAACCGAAAATTTAGAGGGGAAAAAAATAGCATTAATTGTTGTATGTATGAAAGGATGGTAGTGAAATTGACCTTGAGTCGTTTGAGTAGATCATAACCAGTCATCCCAGGCATACAGTAGTCTGTCATGATTAGGTTGACTTTGACTTCCTGTGTATCATTACAATGGAAAATCAAAATGTAAATGATTTACAAAACACAATAATAAATCAAGGATTAAAAAAAACACGCTAACCAAACATAGGGGTCCCCCCATCCAAAATTTATTCCACAGAAAATCTTCATCAATTCCCGGCTGATTGAATGCAGTTGAAAAGTTGATTAATTTTAATTGTATTGTAGCTTAAATTTTCTTCACATGTGATGCACGTAAAAGTATGCAACTTGGCAGTGTCTTTGTCTAGTCTACCCTCCCAAGACTCTCCTTAATGAATGCACAAAATTACAAGAAATACTTTCTTTTCCAGCTGTGTTTTCATCTTCATGCAGTTGAAGATGATCTCGATTGGGATATTAATTGAATTCACTGTTCATCAATTCTTATGATATATGTAATTCACTTGGTTAATACATAATTTTTTTTTCGTAATTATCAGCTTGGTTGTATTTTTTTGGATTAGAACCCTTTCCTGCGGTTGAGAACTCCTTTTGTGGGCTTATTTTTTGTATGCCTGTCTTGTACATTCTTTAATTTTTTTTTCAATGAAAGCTCGGTTTCTTATTCACTTGGATGTGTGGAGTTGGAAGTTTCTTTAGGAAGAGAGATAGAAACTGGTGTTCTATAATCAGAAATTTGTTCGTGTTTCGATTTGCTTATCGGTCTTTAGCATGTATTGAAGAAAATAAAGAGAGGGAGAGGGAGAGAAGAAGGAAAATTACCTGTTGTTGGGAGAGTTGTGGGGAAGAAAATGAAGGAGGAGAAGAAGAAAATTTGTCAAGGTCATCAAGAAGACCCAAATATCTAAGAGCTTTGTCCCCAGACTCCACGCAGGTGACTGCTGGGCATTATATATTGGAAAAAGTAGTTATAAAAAAGATGTGACAAAACGTAAGAATTTAGGAAGATAACGGATAAAACTATATAGTTACCTTCGCATGAAGAAATTCTTAGAAGCTTTTCCAAAAGCTTTCTGTCTATAAGGCTATCATCCACTGCCAGCACATGAAAATGTTGCTGTACTTGTTGGATTTCTGCTATATGATCTGCTTTCAACTCCATTATTTGTCCCCAAGCTGCCTGTGAGTTTGTTTATCTCTGATTTATCTTCAGAATTACAATGGTGTTGCCATTATCAGATAGAGAGAAAGAAGGTGGGAGGATGAAAGATAGGAATGGGAGGGTGGTGGGTAATATTAGAGGTTTTTATGAAGTGGGGGTGAGGAGAGAGAGAGAGAAGAAGCCAAAGTATAGTTACAGAAGTAGATGTTATTTCCTCTCATGCTCAGATCTCTCTCTAGATTCTGTATACCCCATTGGTACAACAACCACTTATCTCTTTCTTTTCTTTCCCCTTTTACTTTCTTGGTTAAGATTTTGTTTGATTGCCAAGAAAAATCCCGAGATCTTTGTTCCCATTCGGTCATCATGATGATGGAAAAGAGTTGATTTTGGGTGTTAGTTGGATTATTTTGATTCAATTTAATTAATTAAACACCTTTCTGATATTAATTAGAAAAGAGTACTTAACTAATCTAACTATCATTGAATTGGATTCCCTCTCCCTCTCTTTCTCCCCCTCTATTTCCTAGGGCTGTCCCCTCTTTTCTAATTTGTAATTAATACAATATTAATTACTTACAAATTACAATTTGAAAGGTTGTCTTCTCTTTCTAAACTTAGGTTAGAGGATTGCATTTTAACTAATTTAACAGATACCCTTTACCTTATCTTCTCACCATTTCTCTCTCCCTCTCTCTCTAACTATTTGGGAATGATAGATGTGACCCATTTTAGGAGCCATTCTACATTACCAAGTGTCACCATTACATTTTTATTTTCTTTTAATCCACAGTGACTTTTTATTCCCCAAAAACATTGATATTTGTTGTTTGTTTGTAATATGAAAGCCTAACAACTTGGTGTTTATTTTGTTTCTACCATCTTCTAACATAATCCATCAATATTAAATTTTAGGTGTCAAATAGGATTAATTTTTTAGCCCATTTTCAATATTGAGTATCAAGTTACATGTGGAGCGTAGATAATAGGATTAATTCTTTAGCCCATTTTCAATATTGAGTATCAAGTTACATGTGGAGGGTAGATAATAGGATTAATTCTTTAGCCCATTTTCAATATTGAGTATCAAGTTACATGTGGAGCGTAGATTTGAAACTCTGACCAAATAATATAGGTTTTAACTAGTTAAGTTATGTTTGTTGGCAATGACCTGTTGCCAATTTAATATGTCTATATATTCAATTCATTTTGTTTATATATATTTTTGTTTTTCTTTATTTACTATATATATATATTATGGTGTAAATTGATTGGATTAGGTGCTATGTAATTTTAGTCTTTAATAGATAATAACTTCAGAAGATATGAAATTAAAAAGCATTAATTTTCTATCTTCAAACCTATAAAATTGTCAGAAAAAAATCTTCATAAACTCATGACATCTAGAACAAAACCACACCATATCAATCTCTGAAGTTGACTTTACAGACTAAAATCTTTTTTTTTTATGAAAATTCTAGAAGGGCTTTTACTTAAATGGCATGCCAAATCTTGATGAAAAAGATGTATATATTAACCTACCAAAGTCATTTGCCCCTGTCCCATTATTGGAGTTGTGGCTTAAACTACAAGCAAGACTCCATTCAAATTCTCAATGAAATATAATTGAAATCATTGACAAAAGTGCTTACCTCAATTAATGACAACTAGTATTTGGGACTCAAAACTCATAATATAACTCAACTAATTGTCCCATTTTCAATCATTTTTCTAATAAATATATATATTAACATTTTTTTTAAGATCAAAAAAGAAAAAAAGAAATTTAGCTATGTTTTGGACAGACAAATTCACGTACACCCAACATAATTATTAAAATTTTGAGCACAGAAAAGGAAAAAGAAAAAGATGACAGTTTTTAAGAATGATGTGTACATATATTTTTTTTATTTTTTTGTTTCATTTTTGTATATTATGAATTATGATTATTATATATAAATGTGTATAAAATGTACTAGATAGAGAGCGTGGAAGGTAAGAAGAGAGACGGAGACATGAAATAAATAAAGGTAATTTTGGGGGTGGGGAAGTGGGACCCACTCCACCTCACTCTTACTCTATGTTGCAATTCCTTCACCAATTTGGTTTTCCCATTTTTTCTATGAAAAATCTCTTGTGGGTCCACTTCTCAAGATCTTTGCTGGGCCCTACATTTTCCTTCCGTTTCCCTCTCTCTAAATTTTTTCCTTCTCCTTTTTCCCATCATAATTCAAATAAAATAAAAAAATAATTTTGTGTATAATTTTTAATTTTATAAACCACAAATTTAAAAAAGCTTATCATTTTATACCATTGATTAAATTTTCATTTTAACTACAATTAGAAAGGTCTTCCAAACATGTTTAAACTCATGTGTTTTTTTTTTTTTTTTTTTTTTTTTTGAGTACATTGGGGATGAGGGGATTCGAACCGGAGACCTTTTGGTCATCAAGTCATACATATGCCAGCTGAGCTATGCTCGCTTTGGCTAAACTCATGTGTTATTATATAGTAAATATATATTTAAAAAAAAAATAAAAAAAAATAAAAAAAAATTGAGTTTGTGATTTTTATGATGGTAGATAAAAAATATCAAATAAATACATGTCATAGAACAACATTTGTCGACGTTAGTTATGTGTGAATTGAAACAAAAACTCAACATAGAGTTGAAATTGATATACTTATTCAAATTCGAGGTTTAAATTATATACTTATTTATGTTTAATTTTTAAATTAATACATTTAAAATAGAGAAATTGTAACAGATGTCAATTTAGAATAAGATAATTAAAAATATATAGCATGTTTTTAAAATTTTTGCAGATATGACAATTTCTATCGCTGATATTTATGGCTGATAGAAGTCTATCGCGGATCACTCAGCTTTTTATAGATTTTTGTCAGTGATAATAGTTTATTACTAATAGAAGTCTATCAATGATATGATAAAGTCTATCAGTGATAGAAACACATTTTTTAACTATATTGCAACCAACACTTTAAAATAGTCGTCAGATTAAAATTATTATTTTTTTCTCAAAAAAGAAAATAAAAAACCTTAAGTTGAAGGTGATCCTCCGCCTTTTTTCTTAAGGAAAAAAAGTTTAAAAAAGAAAAGGAAATATTCTCACGCTCCGAATTGTGGGTTCCCCGTTCTTGTCTGCCACGTGTTACTGTTCCCATGTGTTGTTCCTCAATGATACGTCTGTCAGCCAGTAATTGGCTAGCTGACGTGGATCGATCTCCTGACTGGATCTTATCATCCTCTTCCCTTCTCTAATATTCTATTCCGTACTGCCCAACCTTCTTGTTCTTGATTTTCAAACAACAACCAAAAACTAAATAATAATAATTCTATAATAATATTAATCATAAGACAAAAGTAATTTAGGTTACTTCTTCAAATTTTAAATTAAATACAAACTTTCAGATTTCTGTAAATACATTCTTGAATTAAAAAAAAAAAGCGATAGTAGAGCGCTTTAACTAATTGATATATGCTCAGGTTGACAATTAGTTTTAATGTTTAAGAACCTAATCGACACAATATTGAAAGCTTAAAGACCTTTTATATATTTGGATTGTGGTTTTTTTTTCATGGGTATAAATATTAGGAGAATTGCATTGGATGTCAATTTAAATTTTCTATTTTTCGGATATAGCAGTTTTTGAAAGTATTTGCAAATATGACAATTTAGTAAACTAATTTTTTTATTCCCATATTACTCTTTTTGAAATTGATTTGGTTTCTTCGTTCTCCTTACTTTCGAAGGTTCAAACTAGTGGCATCGACCTGGAGGAGATTGGCACGATCCACGACGACAGTGACGTCGACCTTGAAGGGAATGAACGCTGCGTTGGAATCGTTCTTTTTGATTTATTTAGAATTAAACTAAAACAACAAGTTAAGTCATTTTACCTTTGAATACAATAATCTTCTTGTATTCATTTCTTCACGAGATCTTTCTTGCTATGACTCGAACACGGGATAAGGCTTGTGGGAGATTTTTTTTAAAAGAATGAGAGAACAATTCGTAGAATAGATAATGAGTAGTGTGTTTGGCCAAGCTAAACCTAAATGTACTATTTATAGGGCCTTTAGAAATTAATTTTAGGAAAATTGTAACCGATGTCAATTTAGAGTAAAATAATTAAAAATATAAGACTTTTAAAAAAAAAATGCAAATATGACAATTTCTATCCGTATCTAGTAGTCTAACACCTAAGTTTTTTTGTTAGAATTTTGTATGTGACTATCAGTGATAGTAGTCTATCACTAATAGTAGTCTATCAGTAATAGTCATATATCAACGATAACAGTCTACCAGTGATAGCCACTGATTTTTTTTGCTATATTTGCAAAATATTTTAAATTTTGCTAAATTTGTCATTATTTTGGCTCTGGTTGTTGTTTGTGCAACTAACCCTTAATTTTATTTAATAAAATACATTTTAATATCTATTATATTAAAATATGTATTTTATATTTATTTGAATCTCATCCAAATATCATAAAATTAATCTTTTATAATATACATTTAACCAATTTGAATCTCATTCAAATTATATATATATAGTTTTCAATATTAATGTATCTAATACATAAACTATTTCCTCTAATATTTGATGTATCAAATACAATAAATATATTTTTCTCTTCTACATTTAATATATCAAATATATTAAATATTAATTTGAATATTTCAAAATTTTCTTTCACTAAATTGATCATTTTAATGTTACTATGAGCTAGCAATGTGACCTTATGGACTTATAGATGTATAAGCTCCAATGATACAAAATTAATTAATTAAACTCTTTAATTAATTAACTTTCATTCATTAAATCTAGGTCACTCCACTATAGGCCTAGAGTTGCACTCTTATGCACTGTAGGACAAGTTGTGTCTGATGGAGCGCATGACACGCAGCGGAAGCGATTTGGATCATAGACACTCTAATTTCATCAATTTAAACAAACGGAAACATACAAAAACAATGAAAAAAAGAAATTAGAACACATACCCTTGTCGTTCGAATTTCTTAGATTTTCACTGTCAGAAGCTCCTCACGAGCTCAACGAGCCTTCTCACGAAACCTTCGTGGACCACCCACGGTAGTCCCGCTATCCTTGGGCCGAGAAACGGAGTAGTGAGACTCCTTTTACAAAAAAAAAAAGAAGGAAGAAGCTTCACTGTAGAAAAAACAATTTTTTCTCAGATAGCTTAGCCGAGAAGAAGAAGACGGAGGAAATCCAATTTGAAATCTTATTTCAATAATGAACCCCAAACTCCACTATCTATATCTATTTCTTTTTCTATTTTTTTTTTTTTTTTTTTTTTTTTTTTTTTTTTATTTTGATTGATCTGATGAGTCAAATATATATACCATCAAATATATATACCTTGTATATATATTACATGTGTCTTACATCTTGCATGTAAGACACATGTATATATATATATATATATATATATATATTATTATTATTAAAAATAATAATTATTATTTTATTAATTAAACTTTTTAATTAATAAAATATATATATATATATATATATTAATTAATATTATTTAATTTAATATCAAATATTAATTAAATAATATAATTAAACCCGGTTTTCCGAAAACCGACTTTTTGCATATGAATTCAATTCATATTGTAGACCAATCTCATATTTAAATCATATTTAAATATGTCCAAATTCTTCCACAAACCCGAATTTGAACGATTCAAATTCTTTTCTTTTCTTTTATATTGTTTCACGGCTTTATCCGAGCTAGCCAGGAGAACCGTAAGGACCTACAGATCATGAGCTCCAACGATACGAGATTATCCGGTCAAAACTCTTTCAACCGAACTAACCAACATTCGTTAACCCCCGGAGACTCCACTAAAGTCCAAGGGCTGCACTCTCCTCACTGTAGATATATTGTGTCCTCTTGATATAACTATCATCAGTAAGTCGATCCTTCACAGGTCGTTCGTAATAACAACGGGTCATTTAAACCGTTTAACCCTTGTATTATATCTTGTTCCTTAAGTACCACTGACACCTCTAATGAACAATTGATTTGTGGTCCAACCATCAAATCAGATTCCTCCCTGATCAGTAGAGGATGGACCCATTGTTCAAGACCTGGAGTCAGCACTTAAGAGAACAACCTCTCTACTAACCCTTAAAGCGGGTAGGAGTGAATTCCATCTTGCACAACTACGTCCCCAGCCACTTATTCGATCTTATCCCCAAGATGGTAGGCTTATTGAGTCGGCGATCTGGCCACTCTCACCCGTACAAATCAAAGGATAAGGTCGAATAAACAGGAGTTCATAGTGAGCTCAGGATTGAGATCGAGTTACCTAAGTCATCACATGAAATAAAAACGGTCTTTACAGTAAACGGTGTTATAAAGAAAGAGCGATTTTATTTCTTTTGGTTCGGTCTTGTGCAAACTCATTGCACAGGACGCCCTCACTCACATGTCTCTACATGAAACGATTCGAATCACATCGTTTTGTACTATACAAAGTGAGCCGCGTCCAATAGTGTCCCCAGGATAAGGTACCCAGCCTTATCCCTATACTATAGACCATTTTGGCTGTCTACTTGAACTTGATTCACATTCATGTCACACATGAAGTTCAAGTACTCACACTATCGCCATGGGTGTTAGTTATTGGTATAGGTTAATACAAACACAATTCACTAAAATTCAATAACAACTTTATTGAAATAGAATATATACATTCAAACAGTTTACAAACTACGAGTTTTAGGACATAAAACCCAACAAACTCTCACTTGGACTAAAACGTCAGTGAAGTACATGTTGGTCGAGAGAACTAGAATATCAAATATCTAAAGTTTCTCCCACTTACTATAAATACTTTCTTCTGTAATGAAGACATGATTTCTTGAGTAGAAACCATATCCTCGTGCTTCTTAGCTAACACATCAGATATGCTGGCTAAAATATAGATTCGGGCTTTATCATTAGCCCTTGTCCATCTATCATATGCTTCTCGAACAGTTCGAGTCGCATCCGAGCTAGGAGGGGGAGGACAATCCTCTGATAAGACGAACCTTAGATAATCTAGAACGAGAATCGTATTCAAGTTCGATTTCCAGGTCGCGTATTTATCGCCCGTTAACTTATCGGAAGCTAGTAAGTGAATGAAAGAGCTAGACATGCTGAAAAGAGAATGAAAAAAATATTAGTGAAAAGGTTTTAACCTAATTTACACACCAATCAAGAATTTAGCAAAGAATAATAATGTACCCAAAACTCATTATTAAACTGCAACGATACTTCAGTGGGTCAGAATGGTCGCTACCGAGGGGCAGTCAAGCATTCCTTCACTGAATCAAGACATTCTTGACTAAATGCTAATACCAGAATATCTCATATTCCTATAGCATCTTAGTTATCGCTGTTTGGTCAAGATTTACTAACTCCTTAGCAAATCTCGTAAGTGTGACCCTCCATTTTTTAGAATTCATAAGGCGGCCCCAACGATGTAACCGAATGGAAATGTCAAAGTTGGGAATGACTCTATGTTTCTTTATCCATAAATGGTGATTGAGATGTTCCGATTCCTATGAAACGGCCCTCCGAATGGATCGGTACCTCTTGTGGGCACCTAGCAGGCAGAACATAGGAATCTCACGGTTCAATCCAATGGAGGAGACCGCAGGATGTATTGACATACTTCCTTCTCCCACTTACTATAAATACTTTCTCCATTCACCTTGCTCTTGAATTATGCAAATACCATCCGAATGGGGATGCCCTATTGACATCACGAGGCCGAGCATAATTCTCACGGTGTGAACTTGACAGAGAACGTAGGAGGAGAGGAATATATCATATATACCTTCTCAACACCTCTACTAAGTATTTTAAGACGGAATGGGTAAATTACTCAGGCATTATCCGGCTAAGACAATAAGACCTAAGTCTAGGTAAAACAAACTTTTACCTATGATGTCTAGGTGATAAACACTTTATTACCTCACACCACTCACGCATGCTCATAAAGCCGGGTTAACTTTACTCAAGTACCGGATGGTCCCCAGGTAGGAGGTGTTCCGTAAACCGTCAGCTTAAATACCTCCAACCTCGAACAGGATGTCCCCGGGTGAGTTTCTTGTAACCTTAGCATTTACAAGATATCGACCTATTCATCTAATGAAACGGAACGATACATTCAACCCTAAGTGAGCATGCCTTTGTCTTTGTTATAGATTTTAAAAGTCTATGCCAATTTTACAACGCTTTGCAAAACTAAGACTTACTACAACAAACTTCTACATGCTTCTCAAACATGCATCACTAAGGCATGACAAGTTGAATATTTAATTTCATAATCAATAGAACACTTATATCGATTATGCTCTTAAACATTCAACTCTTAATTCATAATCAATATAACACTTATATCAATACTCTGAATTAAGCATGCATCCTATACATTATAACACTTATAACAAACAAAATGCATCTAATGTTGGATGTTTAATTTCATAATTAATATAACACTTATATCAATTATTCTATTAAGCAAACAACATCTAATTCAAGAATTAATATAACTCTTATATTAATACTCATGAATAAACATGCATCCTATACATTATAACACTTATAATATACCATGTGCATAAAACTAGGACAACCTATGTTGTTCATTCAATTTCATAATTAATATAACACTTATATTAATTGTTCTATTGAACTAACAACAACTAATTCATGAATTAATATAACTTTTATATGAAAACTCATGAATTGCCAAATATGCATACGATATATTATAACACTTATAACATATTTTCAATGCATGAAGCATGCTTCCTACGGTGGGATTTTAAATCTATATGGCATACGTTATGCACATACAAACATGAAATTTAATTAAAACATACATTCGCAATGCATAATTAATTAAACACACTAAAGTGGATCGATTTTGGCATTTAACAAGCAATAACTAATTTATTACAATCTTGAACAACAAGCTACGTCTTGAGCGGACTTCGAACTCTTCGCACCGCCTTTGACCAACTTGCTTCCTCCGAACGCTTCAGCCAAAAACTCTTCGAATTTCTCCTCGTATTGCCCAGAACGAGTTTGAACTTACACCGAACATTTCGGCGAGTTTCAAACTCAAACTTCTTTCACAAAGAAACCTATATGGACTCTAATGACTCTAAAAAATACAGACTCTTTAGCATGCATTAAAGCCCATACATTCTCGGGCAATTACAAATAATGAAATTCAAAAAGAAACTATGCCAAAATCGATATTCACTTTAGACGCCAATCAGAAACAATTTTTAAAATAAAACCCACCATAACTTAAATTGATAGAAATTGAGTGGCCAAAAACGCTCTGATACCAATTAATGGAGCGCATGGCACGCAGCGGAAGCGATTTGGATCATAGACACTCTAATTTCATCAATTTAAACAAACGGAAACATGCAAAAACAATGAAAAAGAGAAATTAGAACACATACCCTTGTCGTTCGAATTTCTTCAATTTTCACCGTCAGAAGCTCCTCACGAGCTCAACGAACCTTCTCACGAAACCTTCGTGGACCACCCACGGTAGTCCCGCTATCCTCGGGCCGAGAAACAGAGTAGTGGGACTCCTTTTACAAAAGAAAAGAAGGAAGAAGCTTCACTGTAGAAAAAATAATTTTTTCTCAGATAGCTTAGCCGAGAAGAAGAAGACGGAGGAAATCCAATTTGAAATCTTATTTCAATAATGAACCCCAAACTCCACTATCTATTTCTTTTTCTTTTTCTTTTTTTTTTTTTTTAATTTTTTTTTTTATTTTTTTTTTATTTTGATTGATCGGATGAGTCAAATATATATACCTTGTATATATATTACATGTGTTTTACATCTTGCATGTAAGACACATGTATATATATATATATTATTATTATTAAAAATAATAATAATTATTTTATTAATTAAATTTTTTAATTAATAAAAAATATATATATATTAATTAATATTATTTAATTTAATATCAAATATTAATTAAATAATATAATTAAACCCGGTTTTTCGAAAACCGACTTTTTGCATATGAATCATATTTAAATATGTCCAAATTCTTCCACAAACCCGAATTTGAACGATTCAAATTCTTTTCTTTTCTTTTATATTGTTTCACGGCTTTATCCGAGCTAGTCAGGAGAACCGTAAGGACCTACAGATCATGAGCTCCAACGATACGAGATTATCCGGTCAAAACTCTTTCAACCGAACTAACCAACATTCGTTAACCCCCGGAGACTCCACTAAAGTCCAAGGGCTGCACTCTCCTCACTGTAGATATATTGTGTCCTCTTGATATAACTATCATCAGTAAGTCGATCCTTCACAGGTCGTTCGTAATAACAATGGGTCATTTAAACCGTTTAACCCTTGTATTATATCTTGTTCCTTAAGTACCACTGACACCTCTAATGAACAATTGATTTGTGGTCCAACCATCAAATCAGATTCCTCCCTGATCAGGAGAGGATGGGCCCATTGTTCAAGACCAGGAGTCAGCACTTAAGGGAACAACCTCTCTACTAACTCTTAAAGCGGGTAGGAGTGAATTCCATCTCGCACAACTACGTCCCCAGCCACTTATTCGATCTTATCCCCAAGATGGTAGGCTTATTGAGTCGGCGATCTGGCCACTCTCACCCGTACAAATCAAAGGATAAGGTCGAATAAACAGGAGTTCATAGTGAGCTCAGGATTGAGATCGAGTTACCTAAGTCATCACATGAAATAAAAACGGTCTTTACAGTAAACGGTGTTATAAAGAAAGAGCGATTTTATTTCTTTTGGTTCGGTCTTGTGCAAACTCATTGCACAGGACGCCCTCACTCACATGTCTCTACATGAAACGATTCGAATCACATCGTTTTGTACTATACAAAGTGAGCCGCGTCCAATAGTGTCCCCAGGATAAGGTACCCAGCCTTATCCCTATACTATAGACCATTTTGGTTGTCTACTTGAACTTGATTCACATTCATGTCACACATGAAGTTCAAGTACTCACACTATCGCCATGGGTGTTAGTTATTGGTATAGGTTAATACAAACACAATTCACTAAAATTCAATAACAACTTTATTGAAATAGAATATATACATTCAAACAGTTTACAAACTACGAGTTTTAGGACATAAAACCCAACAGTGTCCATGAATATAACCATTACATGCAAGTCGATCCTTCACGAGTTGTTCGTAATTACAGTTGTGTCAAAAGTTCGTTTTACCCCTGTAATTACATCTTACACCTTAAGTACTACTGATTCTCTAATGAACAACCTGTTTATGATCCAACCATAAACCAAGTCCCTCTCAAGCCAGTGAGAGGGTGGAGCCCCATTGTTCAAGTGTCGAAATCAGCACTTAAGGAACTACTCATCTACTTTCTTTATATGGGAAAGAGTGAATTCCATCTTGTGAAACTTATGTTCTCAGCTCCCTATTGGTAAAGTCCCCAAAATGGTAGGCTTATTGAATCGACTATAAATGTCATTCTCACCCATACAAATCAAAGGACGAGCCCTCATAGGCAGGAGTTCATAACTCACTCAGGATTAAGATACGTCACATATGATCTTCCTATGAAATATTAATCTTCTCAAATAACAGATTTATAAAGAGAGATTCTATATTTTGTGGTCCAGTCTTATACAAACTCATTGTATAGTATACCCCCACTCACATGTGTCTACATGAATGATTTGGATCAAATCATTTGTAACAATTACAAAGTGGGTCGTATCAATAGTGTTACCAGGATAAGACACTCAACCTTATCCATATACTATAGACTGTTTAGGTTATTCCTTGAACATGATCCTTCCGTATGTCAACTATATACTGTTCAAGATTACACTAATAATCTTGAATTTTTATATTTAATGAATATTATAAATTGTAAATAATAATAATAAAATAATTATGAAATAAATATTAATTAATTACGAGGCTTTAGGGCATAAATCCTAATACACCCGGCGCTGACTGTGAGGGTCTTGGAAGAATCCAGGAATAGAGGCTCTACCGAGTGGAATTTCACAATACATGATCGTGAAGCGGGACTCCCTGTACTTGATCCTGACCTTGTTAGGGTTAACGACGATGAAAAACATGCGGATGTTGAGGTAGAAAGAGACGGTGGTCGGATTGATGATGTCCATGTACTAGACGTTAACCTGTTGGAGATTGATCTGTGGCTTCTTCGACTTGAGTGTGAGGACGAGGAGGGAGAGGAAGGGCAAGAGGAGGAAGAGGCAACAACAACCTTTCAACGACGTGACGGTGGAGGATCTCGAGTTATACGAAGGGTGCTAGCGAAGCTGGCCGGAGCTTGACACAACTCTCGATGATGTGGTTTTTCTTTCTTTCTTTCTTTTTTTTCTCTTTTCTTTGGGAAGGAAAAGGATGAGGGATTGTTGATGGTAAGACAAGGCATTGGAAAAAAAGAAAAAGAAAAATTGTAGATGTTAGGAAGGTCTCATAAGACAATGAAAACCATTGTTGTGCAACAAATTTTTGGAAGGTGTAATCTAAGGTGAAAATCTCGATGATGTTGGAGCAGTTGCAGGAAATCGAGATGGCCCCGATCAAAGAAGTTGTTGTATGTTATATAGTTTGTGTCATTACTTACATTAGAAAGAGTAATGATGCATACCCACAACTGATTGAATTGCATGCTTAGAAAATATTTTCTAGGAAATTAGAATGTTGATTGTGCCATTTGTGAGGAAGTTGTTAAGTTTTGAACTCAATATTGAAATGAAATTCATAGTTTGAATGGGTGTAGATTCAATTGACACAAAATTGAAAATTGAAGGATCAAACGCTTAGTGTAAATCGACCCAAATTGCATGAACCTAGTACGAGAAGAAATTGGGCACATTACCGCACATAAGGGAGAGAGATGAAGTTAAGAAAGATAGAGATATATTACCGCAAGTTAAGAACTGATAGCAACTGATAGACTTCTATCATAAATAGAAGCTTATTAATATAACAGTCCATTAGTGGCTATCACTGATAGTCTTTTATTATTACTATTAAAGTAATAATAAAAGACTATCGGTGATATAGTCACGGACAAAATTCTATAAAAAATAAAGTAGAAGTCTATTTGTGACAGCCACTGATAGACTTCAGTTTATGTCACACATTCTCAGCCCAAATCTTAACACTTATTGTGTTAGATGTCTTTTTTTAACAACATAAAATCTATGAGTAGCCATTACTGTACTGATGGTCTTCTATCTAAATAGAAATCTATCAGCAGTTATCGCAGATTTCTATCCGTGATAGCCACCGATAGACTTTAGGTTTTCTTTTAGGTCACACATTCTCAACACAAATCTTAGCTCTTGTTCTTTTAGTTGTCTTTTTTTTCGATAACCTCTGATAGACTTCTATTTAAATTGAAATATGTCAGTCGTTATCAAAGTCTATCGAAAATAGAATTCTATTAGTGATAAACTTCAGGTTGTCTTTTAGGTTGTACATTCTCAGCACAAATCCTAGCCCTTGTTCTTTTAGTTGTCTTTTCTTCAACGACTCGAAATCTATCAGTGATAGCTATTTGGGCTTTTTAGTCTTTTACATGGTTCATACTGATTTTTTTGCCATATTTGCAAAATGACAAAAAAAAAATGTAAATATTTCGAACTTGATTGTTATTTATGTAACCAACACTATGTAGGAGTTAAATATCTAGGATTTAAATGTCTGAGATATTATATATTTGTGTTGAATGTGCAAGATAATTAATATAAAAAAATAAAATATTATGTTGGTTTTAAAAATTATTGTAGACACCGTATTTGGTCCCGGCCATTTGTTTATTATTAAAATTATTTTTCCCTATTTTTATGTATTTTTGTCATTATTCTTTAAACCATTTTTAAACTTTTAAAATTCACCTTTTTTATTTATTTAATTTATTAATTCCGAAAATTCAAGAAAAATAACAAAAAGAACGTTTTGGTTGTTTGAAAAAGTTTTTACCTAATTTGACAAATAAAATTAACATTTAATGAGTATAAAAAATTTAAGTCATTTTATGGCTAAAATTTGATATTCATTTATTTACTTCAATGAATATAAAATCTTTAATTTATTTTTGGGTTAAAATTTGATATTCATTTATGAGTATAAAATATTTAATTCATTTTTGGTTTAAAATTTGATATTCATTTATGATATAAAATATTTGTTCATTTTTTTGCCTAAAATCTATTTCAATTGAGAAAACATTTCGAGTAATAAATTCATTGAGATTTTTACCTTTGATGCGATTTTCAATGGCCTATAAATACCGACCAAAAGAAATAGGTGGGACGATAAGAGAAGATTAGAGCGAAAGGCTCGTAAAATCGAGAACGACATAGAATATCACGGTGAAAGGCTCGAGAATAGAATATTGGGTGTAAGAAAGAATTTTTGAGTAAAATGCTAGTAATTTGAAAGATAGTATTTATTTATTTTTCTTGAGTCAAACCAAGTCAAACCAAGTCAAACCAAGTCAACCCATTTTCTCTTTCCTCCAACCCCCCCCCCCCCACTTTCTCCACTTTTCGCTCTTCTTTTTACTATTCATCATCACCTAACTCCAACCCCAAGCTCTTCATCTTCAACCTCAAATTCCGGCGAGACCCACCATCTCCGGCGAAACTCCACGACAACGTCGCACGATGGTGTAAAGAAAATCAGACCCACGGCGGCGGAGAGCTACGATCAGCAGACGGTGGCGGACGAAGTTCAACACAAACGGAACGAACAACGACGGTGGCCTGTGGTGGAGCTCCCACGGCGGCTGCACTCGACGTTTCCAGTGACGGCGGCGCACCTAAACAGACCCGAACTGACCCGATACCTGCGGTGGCTCCCTCGAAGAAGACGACGACTTGACGACTGCAGACTCCGAATAGACCCCACAGTTGAAGCGTGCTCCCTCGAAGAAGAAGATGGCGAGTAGACCTGCGACGACGATGGTCCTCAACGAACCGGGCGACGAAGCTCGATGGCGTTTCAATACGACGAACAGATGCGTGCTCCCAAACCGAAACGACGACGAATTTCAGATGAGTTTCTTCATCGGCAGAGGCGGCTGAACATCAAGGAAGAAGAAGGTATAATTTAAGTTTTTAAGTTATTTACGAAATTGCCATTAATGACATTTTAATTACAATTTTAACATTTTCTGTTTAATTACAAAATTGCCCCTCTTTGTTTTCTTATTTACAATTTTATAGTTGATTTCCAATTTAATGTTTCAACTTTTTATTTTTCATTTAAGTTATAATGTATTTTCCTTTTTAAATTTAAGATTTTAAGGTATTTTTTAATTTTACCTTAAGTTTGTAAATAAATTTTGATTATTTGTTTTAAATACATATTTCAAATAAATTTCAACTTTGCCTTTAATTGGAATTTTCCAAATAAATCTCAATTTTGTTTTATAATCCATAACCATAATTTTCGTTTAAAAACAACGTTTGATAAATAAAAATAAAAATTGTTTGAGGGCTGAGTAATGTGACTTTCGTAGAGCTTTGACTCTCGTGCAAGCACACGAAAATCCTCCCAGTCACTTCTAAAAATAACAAATCAATATGTTTTAAAATAAAATATTATCATATAAATCCTATGACGGAGTTGAGATAAATTTCTCAAATTCTTGAGGTAAACAATTTCCTTTAAATAAAAGGAAATTTAATATGATAATTAACTAAGGATAATTTTCCCTCAATACACCAAAACTCTTACTTTATTTTTAAAGTTAAGGTTTGATTAAATGAGACATTACCTTTTAACAAAACTATTATTTATTTATTAAAGACATTTTAAAATTAACTGGATAATATAAGATAAAATATGGCTACCGTCGGGTGTTGTAGGGTGCTAATACCTTCCCTACACTCAAACGACCCCCGCACTTGATTTCTGTTTTCTTAAACCAGTTTTCGTTTTAAGGTGAACAATCACACCCAAAATGATTGGTGACGACTCAATCTCTTTTATTTTTAAAATCAAACCCTTGAAAGAGGACGTCGGCCGCTCCGCGTCGCGATGACGTTGCGACAATTATGTTCCTGATAATTTTATTTATTAGTTAATTAATTAAATGTATGACATAAATTAAAATTATATGATTTAATATGTTTTATTATTTTAAAAGTAATACTCAAAACTAAGTAATTAAATTTAAATAATAAAAAAATATTAAGTAAGTATAAATTGATTAAAATATTAATAGTAATTTATATTAAAATAGTTAAGATATTATAAAATATAATTATAAATGTATTAATTAAAATGTATCAGGTCTAAATAATATATATTGATATTAATAATTAATTAAAAAAAATAGTAATAATGAATTAATTAGGTTAATTTGTATTAGAAAACTGGATGAGTTTTTAAGTTCCAAAGTTTTTAAAAATTAAAAATATGCGAAACAAACATGAATATTTAATGTATGTCTCAAAATGTCACCAAGAGCACAGCTCAACCGGCATAATGTATGAATTATGAGAAAGAAGTCTCAAGTTCGAATCCCCCTTCTCCATGTTGAAGACTCTTAGGAGGCGTTTGGGGTGCATAGTTGTATAGTCTGTGTTTACTCCATTCTACCTAAAACAAACTACAAACTTCACAAAAGTAAATTGTAGCGTGGCGTAATAAAAAAGAGAAGAAACGTGCAATATTCCAGTTTCAACTCCACTAGGACGGATATGAAACCTCAATCTCTAGGGCATTGGTGAAACGTCCACTCCAGCAACATACACCCTAAGTGTTGGGATGTAATACTCTTGGGATCCGCTCAGATGCACTTCCTCTCTTGGGACACGTCCACTCCAGCAACATACACCCTAAGTGTTGGGATGTAATACTCTTGGGATCCGCTCAGATGCACTTCCTCATGCTCTTGGTCCGATACATTGGATGTCATATCCACAGTCCACAAGAGTCTCTGCCCCTGCCCCGGTAGCGCAGTCCTTCCCAAAAACTAAGGCCAACTCATCAAAACGGGGGAACGGTTTGTTTCGAAGCCCCCTTGCACCAGGATGACTCTGCATGAACATGTAAACAAATGTTACACAATGACAAGTATAAAGTGAAAAATGGCTCTAGAAACCTACCTTTACCTAGTCATCAAAAACTTGATTCTTCTCCTCGACACACTTCAATTCATCTATGTTTCATGCCTCTTCCAACACCACTTCCAACACCTGCCATTATGTTGTACGCATGCGTACATTGTAATGAGATTAACATTTTATTGTACTATATTTGTTAGCTTCTATTGCGAATAAAGTACAAACATAGGTAAATGACATGAACAAAAAGTTTGGATTGAAACGCTGCAGAGTTCATACTTGTAAATTAACAAGGATACAAAAGGTGTAAACATAACGTTCTTGCTGAATTTTTAAAAGTAACTAAAAAAATAAAAGGCATCACTGATTACGCAACTCCCAAACAGAAAAAATTTGTTGAGCCAACCCATCCCTCCACTGGCTCAATTCGTTAGAACTCTCAATGAAATTGATATTATCCTCATTTATCGAAGTTGAAGATGAGTCCACCTCATCGAATTCATCAAACGATGTCGTTTCACCCATCTCCCTACTAATAAGGTTGTGAAGGATGCAACATGCCGTAATGATCCGACATTGGATTTCGACCGGGTAGTATGATTTACCTCGGAGAATGACCCATCTCCCCTTCAGTAAACCGAATGTCCTCTCGATCACGTTCCTTGCAGAGGAATGCTTCATGTTAAAGAGTTCACTCGGAGTAGTCGGTGGATTTCCTCCACCACGCCACTCGGATAGATGGTATCGTTCTCCTCTATACGGTGCTAGAAAGCCTTCGGCATTAGGGTAGCCAGCATCGCATAGATAATAATATAATGTACAATGCGTCACATTTACATTACCAACCTTACCGCATCGTGGTTAATAAAATAATAAGAGAGTTCTTTACTTACCCTTCGGTACTTTCAGTCCATTCGGTCTTGATATCGCATCCCTAAGTATTCGTGAATCAGCTGCAGACCCTTTCCATCCCGGCAGGACAAATATGAATTCCCCGTTTGGAGCGCAAACAACAATCACGTTGGTTGCAATGTCACCCTTCTTCGTCCTATACCTCGGATGATCAGTGGCGAGAACATTGACCTTGATGTAGGTGTCATCTAATGCACCCAGAAACTTTTGTGTTCACACCATATAGGGGAGCATCATTTAGGTATCTAACGTATGGCGACCAACGTTAAGTAATTGTTGGTGGAAAAAATTATAGTTATACCTCAAAGATTTTTCATCGTTCATTAGTACGAAAGCCTTTGATCGGTTCCAGTTTCTTCAGCAAGACATTATGGAGCCGCAATACTGCGTTTATGATAGAGTTGAAATGCCTAGATACGGTCTCACCAGACCTGGTGAATAGTCTAAGAATTACTCGATTCTTAACATCGTGTGCTAATATGTGCAAGAACATAACGACCATCTCCTCCACATCTACGACCTCCGTTCCGACCAAACCGTCCGTTATTTTAAGCAAGTTGCATAGTACGTCAAAACAACTTTGATCCATCCTCGTACTCTCGCGACAACATAAGTCAAACTCCCGTATGAGTCATAAGAATGTTACTTGTCTAATGTGGTGTCTAAGGTACGATGAATAGTGTTTTATTCTCCTATGGTCGTTCATATATTGTGCTACTATAATAAGTAACTGCTCTTGAGATGTGGTGAAGGCTGTTAGGATGGCGACTAGTTCTCGAGGGTCCATATTGAAATTTGAATCTTTTCCCTAATCTTTTGCCTAAAAATTAAAAATTGAAAAGATAATTGTATTCCTAATAAGCAAATGATTGAAGATTTAAAAAACTAAGCAAATGGTTCTACATAATTGATTTTTGTGGTACTAAAAACGTTTTTTCTTTCAAAAATCACAAATTCGATAGATCGATTTTAATCTAATTTCACGACATTTTTAAAAAAATCGCTTAAGTTTTGAATGAGGAACCATACTAACTTGTTTTATAGTCATTATTTTGACATGATTTAAAAACAGTTTTTTAACAATGCACCAACAAATTGGTTCGATTTTGAAATTATTGTCTATTTTTTTCTTTACTAATTTATATACACTAGTAGAAATCGGGACTATGATGACAAATAAAAACTGTCACCAGGACTTTAGATGACAATTTTTTTCAGTCGTTATAGCCCCTGCCTTCTTTACTTTATAGATGACAAAAATCGAAAATTGTCGTCAATCTTGGTTTGGTGACAGTTTTCTTCCGTCTTCATAATACGATTAATGACAACTATTTTCAGTCAAGAGACCTTATTTTATGACACCTAAACATTGTCACTGAATGACCACTCATATCATATTTTGTCATTTAAACACAATTGACGATATGTAATGTTTGTCATCGAATCGGAATGGATGACAGTAAATTTTGTACGCTTTGATGACTTAATTTTTTTGTCACTAATAGCTTGAAGACCACAACTATTGTGAGCCAACAAAACGAATTCAATGACATAATTTTTTTGTCAAAAAAATCAATAATAGATTTTTTTTTGTATCAAATCTAAATATATTAATATTTATATTTTTAATTCTCATTATTATTATTATTATTATTATTATTATTATTATTATTATTATTATTAATAATGAAAATTACAAATATAAATATACCTATCGATATACATACCGGTGAAACAAAGCAAAATAAATAAATCTAAGTTTGACACAATTCAATATCATTGAAATAAGATCTATATATCAATATAGCATTGAAATACCAAAGTTCATCAACTTTTACATAAACTAATTCATATGTATACAATATTGAAACTAACTACGATGCCCCTAAATTGTTGCAACATTAAGAGTAAAATGTTGCATAACAAGATGAAATATTCATTTAACCCAACAAAAAAGTTCATCATTTGTTGCAATATGACTTCTAGCTTGAAGAAAATATCTTCACTTCGCTTTGTAGTTCCTGCAATAAAAATTCAAGAAGACACAATAACTTTTTACTTTGAAAGTAGAACAAGAAATCATTTCAACAAATATCCAGAATCCTCCCAAATAGTTATAAGCTATATATACTTAGAAAACAATTCGTAGGTGAAAAACAATTGAGCAAGTGACTAAAATGGACCTAAAATTACAAGTAGTCAAAAAGTACCTAAAATTACAATGTAACAACTAAACTTAAGAAGTGTCTAAATCTACAAAGTACCGAAAACATGCAATAAAGTTTAGAAAAGAATAACAAAAGCAAAAGTGGCTACCATAACTGCAGGATAGCCATTAACAAGTGTCTAAATGTACAAAGTACCGAAAACATCCAATAAAATCTAGTGTCAAATCAAGAAATGTAATTCATATTTAAGTTACATGACATACATCTTTACCACTGAAGATATTTGATTCAAAGCTCCTTCATAAGTATGCATCAACAAACTCCATTTAGAACGCAGTCGTTGTTCAAAAATTTGCTCTTATAAGCTCCTCCTACAATAAATTTTGAATTGCCACATTAGTATACTATGTAAGTCACTAATATATTACCAACCATAGACCATTGAATCTGCACTTTCGTTAAGTTTATCACATGACCAACCGATGTTCTATATATCATTGAAATAAGAGGTTGTATATATCATTCAAATACCAAAGTTCATCAACTTTTACACAAATTAACTCATGTGTACATTATTCACACTAACTACAATGCCCAACAATTATTGCAACATTAGCACTAAAATGTTGCATAACATGATGAAATATACATCTAACCTAACCAAAAAGTCAATAATTTATTGCAATATGGCTTCTAGCTTTAAGAAAATGTCTTGACTTCTAGCTTGAACAAAAAGTCAATCATACTAGCATTGATACATGTATGATTGAACTAAAAAAATAAAAATAAAAAATAACTAATAAAGTTTAGAAAAGAATAATAAAAGCAAACGAGCTACCATAACTACAAGATAGCCATTGAAAAATGTCTAAATCTACAAAATACTGAATACATCCAATAAAGTTTAGAAAAGAATAACAAAAGCAAAAGTGACTACCATAACTGCAGAATAGCCATTAACAAGTGTCTAAATCTACAAAGTACCGAAAACATCCAATAAAATCTAGTGCAAATCAAGAAATGTAATCCATATTTAAGTTACATGACATACCTCTTTAACACTGAAGATATTTGATTCAAAGCTTCTTCATAAGTGTGCATCAACAAACTCCATTTAGAACGCAGTCGTTGTTCAAAAATTTGCTCTTATAATTGTCATTATTATTAAATTAATTGAATGACAAAATTTTTGTGTCAATAAATATGTTTTTATTTATAATTGTCATTATTATTAAATTTCATGACCTTGATGAATCTATATTTCTCTTAATTGATTCACCAAAGTCATAAAACTAACGGATGGACATACTTGCGTATACACGTGTAACCAAAATAAAATACTTCAAGTTGGACACAAAACGTAATATCATTGAAATAAATTGTATATATCATTGAAATATCATTCATTTACACAAACTAATTTGTATGCATCATAACTACAATACTCATCAATTGTTGCAATATTAACACTAAAACGTTAAAACGTTGCATAACATGATGAAATATATATCTAACCCAACCAAATAGTCCATCATTTGTTGCAATATGACTTCTAGCTTCCGTAAATATCTTGACTCCGCTTTGTATTTCCTAATAAAAAAGACACAAATACTATTAATCTCAATACTTCTTACATTGAAAAACAATGAGCATCCGTAAAGAATAAGAGTACAAAATAAAAAGGAAATACAACAAAATGTGTATAAGTCATTTTGAACATCAATCAACTAAACAAGTCCTAAAGTGAACATAAAAGTACAAAAAAATAATAAAAAAATCCATAAAAAGTGCATAAAAAGTGTCAAGTGTAATTTTTAAGCCACAAACAAACTTAGTAGAGAACTTAAAAGCTTCTAACCCACCCTCGATGATACAAAAATGTGGTGTTTATGTGTACTTTGATGCCAAAACTCATCGAAATGCAAACACAACAAAGTTACCAAGTATCATTTTTAACCTCAAACGAACATAGCAAATGCCTAAAAAGCAATCAAGTTTCATTTTAACCTCAAACGAACCTAGCAAGTGCCTAAAAGTGTCTAAAAAGTTACCAAATATCATTTTTAACCTCAAACGAACCTAGCAAATGCCTAAAAAGTAATCAAGTTTCATTTTAACCTCAAACGAACCTAGCAAGTACCTAAAGTGAATCTAAAAGTGCAAAATAGTCTAAAGTGCCTAAAAAGTTACCAAGTATCATTCTTAACCTCAAACGAACCTAGTAAATGCCTACAAAGTTACTAAGTTTTATTTTAATCTCAAACGAACCTAACAAATGCCTAAAAAGTTAACAAGTGTCATTATTAATCTCAAACGAACCTAGAAAGTGGCTAAAGTGACTCTAAAAGTGCAAATAATCTAAAAGTGCCTAAAAAGTTACCATGTGCCATTATCAACCCAAATAAACTTAACAAGGGGTTTTTATACGGATGACCCACCCCTGGGGGGCCGCGAGGTTTTTTAACCCAGTTTTTGAAAACTTATGTTTTTTGACCTTCTCTCGTGATAAGGAAATGCAGAAAGTCATTCGTACCCTTCGCTTATCACGAGGAGATCACAGTTGCCTACCATTTTGGGGACTTGGCAAAATAGGGAGCTGGAAATATAAGTTTCACAAGATGGAATTCACTCATTCTCATATAGGAAAAATAGATGAGTAGTTTGTTAGCTTTATGGCTTCAATCAAACTATATATTTTGATGATAACAAACTCATTTTTTGTACTCACATTTTTAGTGTTTCAAAGTATCTATTATGTAGAGTTCGGAAAGACGATTCCAACGCATTTTAAATGGTTCGAATCAGAGCTCAAAGACAAAAGAAGGATCGAGTGATCATGACAAACGTGGACCATCCAAAGGTGGACACATGGCAGAGGCGACTAAATTTTTGAAATTAAGAAAAATTAATTCAAAAATTAATTCCTTTCCTATCTATCAAATTCTAAATTCAAAAATCAATTCCTTTCCTATCTATCAAATTCTAAATTCAAAAATCCATTCCTTTTCTATCTCTCAAATTCTAAATTAAAAAAACTCATTCCTTTCCTATCTCTCAAATTCTAAATTCAAAATGAAATTCATTCCTTTCCTATATCTCAAATTCAAAATTCAAAAATCCATTCCTTTCCCATCTTTCAATCTCCACCCTACATTCATCTTACCCTAAATCTAATGGCTAGATTTGAACATTTTCTTTTTAAAATGGTAGCCATTCTCATTTTTGAAAGGTGAGCAATTTCCAAGAAAAAAAAATCCTAGCAAAATCATTTTTGATCTTTTGCTCTCAAAATCGAATTCAACTTGCAAATCTCTCACATACTCCTAAACTTGATCATCCTACATTTGTGAGAAATTTTAGAGCGTTTGTCTTTCATCTGTAATATTTTATCTTTGTAGAGGTAATTCGTTGTAAGTTTTATTTTCTCGGGTTTTGTATTAAGGTGTGGGTACACCTTGGGTTGTGTGAAAAAGAAATTGGTTGGATCCTGAACCAGTAAAAAGGATCACGGGTTTCTCTTTAGCCTAGGTGAAAAAAAAAATAAAGAAGGTCGTTTTCGGTTTGGTTCTCACCCGCAAGAGGATCTCTTAGTGAAATACCCCAGAAGGAGTCTTGGGGAGTGGAGTAGGCAATTCGCCGAACCACTATAAATTCTCGGTGTCCTCTCTTCCTTACTTTTATTTTTCTGCATTTCAATTTTTGTTTTAATTATTTTAATCTCTTAGATTGCATGATATAGACTTGCTTTGATTCGTTTTCTTTGTTGCTTGAGTGGTTTAACGTTTAAAATTTAAAATTGCTAGACAACTCTATTCACCCCCCCTCTAGTGTTGCCATTAGATCCTACAATTGGTATCAGAGCGGGTTGCTCGGTCTTTGATTTAAAGTGTTGAATAATTTCATTTTTCATATTTAAAAAAAAAAAACATTTTTTTTTCTTTAAATCTGAATTTTTCTATTTATTTGAGAAAAGTTGACAAAATCAAATTTCCTTGAGCTTATGGCAAATATTGGAGTGAATGGGTTACTGAGGGTCAATCTACCACTAGACCACCTCTCTTTGATGGAAATAATTATGCTTGGTGGAAAACAAGAATGAGAATTTATTTAATTTCTATTGATTACAATTTATGGGAAATTATTTCTAATGGTCCTTTAATTCCAACCAAGATAGTTGCTAATAAGGATGTGCCTAAGGAAGAAAATGAGCTAAATGATGAAGATAAAAAGAAATTATCTATAAATGCTAGAGCCATGAATAATCTATTTTGTGCTTTGTGCTCTGATGAGTTTAATCGAGTCTCTGCATGTAATACTGCTAAAGAAATATGAGATATGCTTGAAGTAACTCATGAAGGAACTAATCAAGTAAAAGAGTCAAAAATTAGCATGCTTGTTCATAACTATGAATTATTTAAAATGAATGCTAATGAATCCATTTCTGAAATGTTTACGAAATTTACAAATATTGTGAATGCTTTGAAGGGATTAGGAAAAATATATACTACATCTGAAAACGTGAGGAAGATTCTCAGGTCGTTGCCTAAAAGCTGGGAAGCTAAAGTGACGGCGATTCAAGAAGCTAAGGACCTTTCAACACTTAAATTGGAGGAGCTCATCGGATCTCTCATGACACATGAGATAATTATGAAGGGCAATATGGAAGATGACGTCAAAAAGAAGAAAAGCTTGGCATTAAAGTCTACTGTCATCCAAGAAGACTTTGAAAGCGAAGATGAATTAAATGATGAAGAATTTGCCTACCTAACAAGGAAGTTCAAGAAGCATTTCCAGAAAAGAAACTTCTCCAAGAAGAACTATAGTCAAGATGACAAAGGAGAAAAGAGAAATAGGGACTCCATCATCTGTTATGAGTGCAAAAAGCCTGGACATGTAAAGTATGATTGTCCTCAAAGAAAATCATTTTCAAAGAAGAACAAGAAGGCCATGAAAGCTACGTGGGATGAAAGTGATGAGAGTGACTCTGAAAGCGAGGAAGAAGTAGCTAACCTATGTTTTATGGCTTTTGGAGATGAAGACGACGAAGACGAGGTAAGTCTTGAAAACCTTACTTTTGATGAGCTTGTTGATGCTTATAATGAAATTAAAAATGAATTTGAAAAAGTAGGTTGCAAATATATGTCTCTTAGGAAGAAAAATACAAGATTAGCTCATGAGAACAATGACTTATTCATTGAGCTAGATAATCTAAAAGAGAAAAATGAGACATTAAGAAAAGAGCTTGTTTTATCTAAGTCAAATTTGCATGCTTTAAAAGAAGAGTATAAAGTATTAGTAGAGAAAAATGAAGATATATCATCTACTCTTTTAAAGTTTACAAATGGAAAGAAAAACTTAGATATCATGATGGGTAAGCAACAAAGCGTCTTTGATAAAAGTGGTTTAGGTTACAAACCTCACCAAAAACAAAAGAAATTTACTAATTACTTTGTCAAAGAAAGCTCCATATCTTCAGTTATTTGTCATGCATGTGGAAAACAAGGTCATAAAGCTTATGCATGTAATTTGAGGAAATTCAATGCTATGAATGAAAATAAAAAGAAATGGATTCCTAAATTTTTGTTAACTAACCCCCAAGGACCCAAACAAATTTGGGTACCAAAGGTTACATCTTTAGATTTGTGTTTTTAGGTATGCTTGAGATCGATAAAGAACAAGTGGTACTTGGACAGTGGATGTTCAAAACCCATGACTGGGGACCACACAAAATTTACATACCTAGAAAAGAAAGATGGAGGATACGTTACCTTCAGCGATAATAAAAAGGGTAAGATTATTGGCAAAGGTAACATAGGTAATGGTTCAAATTTTTTAATTGAAAATGTTTTGCTTGTTGATGGTTTAAAACATGATCTGTTGAGCATTAGTCAATTATGTGATAAAGGCTATAAGGTAATGTTTAGTGATAAAAATTGCATAATTGAAAATGCATGTGATAAGAAAATATTGTTTGAAGGAAATAGAGATAAAAATGTTTACACTATAGATTTGATTGATTATCCTATTATTGATGATAAATGTTTGTCTGTTTTGCATGATGATTCATGGTTGTGGCATAGAAGATTAGGACATGCTAGCATGCATTTAATTTCAAATATTTCTAAGAAATCCCTTGTTAGAGGTCTTCCAAAATTAAACTTTGAAAAAGATAAAGTTTGTGATGCTTGTCAAATGGGTAAACAAACTAAGTCTTCTTATAAACCAAAGAAAATAGTTTCTACCTCTAGGCCTTTGCAACTATTACATATGGATCTTTTTGGACCTACTAGAGTTGCAAGTCTAAGTGGAAAACATTATGCTTTTGTTATAGTTGATGATTTTTCAAGATTTACTTGGGTTTTATTTTTATCTCACAAGGATGAAGCCATAAAATCTTTTATTACTTTTTCAAAAAGAATTCAAAATGAAAAAGGTTTTATGATTTCAAAAATTAGAAGTGATCATGGAGGAGAATTTGAAAATGCTTCTTTTGAAATTTTTTGTGATGAAAATGGTATTTCTCATGATTTTTCCTCTCCAAGAACACCTCAACAAAATGGTGTTGTAGAAAGGAAAAATCGGTCTTTACAAGAATTAGCTACCTCCATGTTAAATGAATATAATTTACCAAAATACTTTTGGGCTGAAGCCGTTAATACTGCCTCATATGTGATGAATCGAGTTTTAATAAGACCTATTTTGAATAAAACTCCTTATGAGATTTTTAATAATAATACCCCAAATATCAATTATTTCAAGGTCTTTGGTTGCAAATGTTTCATTTTGAAAGACAAAGGAAAACTTGGAAAGTTTGAATCAAAAACTGACATTGGCATATTTTTAGGATATTCGACATGTAGTAAAGCATATAGAGTTTTTAATAAAAGAACTCTTGTAGTTGAAGAATCCATGAATGTTGTTTTTGATGAAACACATGTTGCTTTTAATAAAGCTTCTGTTAGTGATGAATTAGAAAAGCCTTTTGAAGATATAATCATTAAAGATAAGGACTCAGAAGTAGTAGCAAGTGAGACTCAGAAAGAGCCAAAGGAATCCCTCCCTCAGGATTGGAGATTTTCCACTCACCATCCTCAACAGTTAATTATAGGTGATGTATCTCAAGGGGTAAGAACTCGCTCTTCCTTAAATGCAATAAATAATGTTGCTTTTGTGTCTCAATTTGAACCAAAGTCTTTTAAAGATGCTGAATCTGATGAGTTTTGGTTAATTGCTATGCAAGATGAGTTAAATCAGTTCGAAAGAAATAGTGTATGGGAATTAGTCCCTCGTCCTTGTGATCATCCTGTTATAGGTACTAAATGGATATTTAGAAATAAAATGGATGAGTCTGGTAATATTGTTAGAAATAAAGCTAGGTTAGTTGCACAAGGATATAGTCAGGAAGAAGGAATAGATTATGAGGAAACTTTTGCTCCTGTTGCTAGACTTGAATCAATTAGAATGTTGCTTGCATTTGCATCTCATAAAAAATTTACTTTATTTCAAATGGATGTGAAAAGTGCTTTTTTAAATGGTTTTATATTGGAGGAAGTTTATGTTGAACAACCTTCTGGTTTTGAAAGCTTCGAAAATCCAAATCATGTTTTTAAATTAAATAAAGCTCTTTATGGTCTTAAACAAGCTCCTAGAGCTTGGTATGATCGTTTGAGTAAATTTTTGCTTGATAATGGTTTTAAAATGGGAGTTATTGACACTACTCTTTTTATTAAAACCAAAGAAAATGATATTTTGTTAGTGCAAATTTATGTTGATGATATTTTATTTGGTGCCACTAACCCTTCTCTATGTGAAGAATTCTCTAAGTGTATGCACAGTGAGTTTGAAATGAGCATGATGGGAGAACTTAAGTTCTTCGTTGGGCTTCAAATCAAACAAGTTGAAGAGGGAATTTTCATTAATCAAGAAAAGTACACAAGAGATCTACTCAAAAGGTTTAAGTTCGACAATGCAAAAATTTCAAAGACACCGATGAGTACTACTACAAAGCTTGATAAGGACGAAAAAGGTAAAAACGTAGATATTAAAGCTTATAGAGGTATGATCGGATCCTTACTTTACTTAACTGCAAGTAGGCCAGATATTATGTTTAGTGTATGCATGTGTGCTAGATTTCAATCTTGTCCTAAAGAATCACACATGTATGCTGTAAAAAGAATTTTTAAATATTTGCTTGGTACTATTGACTTGGGTTTATGGTATCCTAAGAATGCATCATTAGATTTAATTGCTTATTCTGATGCTGATTTTGCTGGTAGTTTAACTGATAGGAAGAGTACTAGTGGAACTTGCCAATTTTTGGGAAGCTCTCTAGTCTCTTGGTATAGTAAAAAGCAAAACTCTGTTGCATTATCTACTACTGAGGCTGAATATATTGTTGTTGCCAGTTGTTGTGCTCAAGTTTTATGGATGAAACAAACTTTGCATGATTTTGGTTTGAATTTTGAACAAGTTCCTATCTTTTGTGATAATACTAGTTCAATTAATTTGACCAAAAATCCTATTCAGAATTCTAGGACAAAGCATATAGACATTAGACATCATTTTCTGAGAGAACATGTGCAAAATGGAAATATTGTGCTTAATTATGTCCATACAGAAAAACAAGTAGCAGATATTCTTACTAAAGCCTTAAATGAAGAAACTTTTTGTAAGAATAGACTTGCACTCGGCATTATTCGCATTTAATTGCATAATTATGTTTGATAGGGGAGCAAATTGTTTTATGGTTTATTTGAGGGGAGCATTTTTTTTTTTAATATGTATTTTTTTTATTAAGGGAGAGCTAAATTATCTGCTTGATCTTTTTGTTGATAACAAAAGGGGGAGAATATTTGTGAGATTATATGTGTTATTGTGTTGTTTGTCATCATCAAAAAGGGGGAGATTGTTAGCTTTATGGCTTCAATCAAACTATATATTTTGATGATAACAAACTCATTTTTTGTACTCACATTTTTAGTGTTTCAAAGTATCTATTATGTAGAGTTCGGAAAGACGATTCCAAGGCATTTTAAATGGTTCGAATCAGAGCTCAAAGACAAAAGAAGGATCGAGTGATCATGACAAACGTGGACCATCCAAAGGTGGACACATGGCAGAGGCGACTAAATTTTTGAAATTAAGAAAAATTAATTCAAAAATTAATTCCTTTCCTATCTATCAAATTCTAAATTCAAAAATCAATTCCTTTCCTATCTATCAAATTCTAAATTCAAAAATCCATTCCTTTTCTATCTCTCAAATTCTAAATTAAAAAAACTCATTCCTTTCCTATCTCTCAAATTCTAAATTCAAAATGAAATTCATTCCTTTCCTATATCTCAAATTCAAAATTCAAAAATCCATTCCTTTCCCATCTTTCAATCTCCACCCTACATTCATCTTACCCTAAATCTAATGGCTAGATTTGAACATTTTCTTTTTAAAATGGTAGCCATTCTCATTTTTGAAAGGTGAGCAATTTTCAAGAAAAAAAAATCCTAGCAAAATCATTTTTGATCTTTTGCTCTCAAAATCGAATTCAACTTGCAAATCTCTCACATACTCCTAAACTTGATCATCCTACATTTGTGAGAAATTTTAGAGCGTTTGTCTTTCATCTGTAATATTTTATCTTTTTAGAGGTAATTCGTTGTAAGTTTTATTTTCTCGGGTTTTGTATTAAGGTGTGGGTACACCTTGGGTTGTGTGAAAAAGAAATTGGTTGGATCCTGAACCAGTAAAAAGGATCACGGGTTTCTCTTTAGCCTAGGTGAAAAAAAAAAATAAAGAGGGTCGTTTTCGGTTTGGTTCTCACCCGCAAGAGGATCTCTTAGTGAAATACCCAAGAAGGAGTCTTGGGGAGTAGAGTAGGCAATTCGCCGAACCACTATAAATTCTCGGTGTCCTCTCTTCCTTACTTTTATTTTTCTGCATTTCAATTTTTGTTTTAATTATTTTAATCTCTTAGATTGCATGATATAGACTTGCTTTGATTCGTTTTCTTTGTTGCTTGAGTGGTTTAACGTTTAAAATTTAAAATTGCTAGACTACTCTATTCACCCCCCTCTAGTGTTGCCATTAGATCCTACATAGTTCCCTTAAGTGTTGATTTCGAGACTTGAACAATGGGGCCCCACCCTCTCATTGGCCCGAGAGGGACTTGGTTTACGGTTGGATCATAAACATATTGTCCATTAGAGGATCAGTGGTACTTAAGGTGTAAGATGTAATTACAGGGGTAAAACGAACTTTTGACCCAACTGTAATTACAAACAACTCGTGAATGATCGACTTGCATGTAATGGTTATATTCATGGACACAACTTGTCAGTGCATAAGGGTACAACTTTAGGCCTATAGTGGAGTCACCTAGAGTTAATGAATGAAAATTAATTAATTAAAGAGTTTAATTAATTAATTTTGATCATTGGAGCTTATAAATCTGTAGGTCCATAAGGTCCCCTTGTTAGCTCATAGTAACACTAAAATGATCAATTTAGTTGAAAGAAAAATTTGAAATATTTAAATTAATATTTAATATATTTGATATATCAAATGTAGAAGAGAAAAATATATTCATTGTATTTGATACATTAAATATTAGAGAAAATAGTTTATGTATTTGATACATTAATATTGAAAACTATATATAATATGAAATTTGAATGAGATTGAACTTGGTTAAATGTATATTATAAAATATTAATTTATAAAATACATATTTTAATATAATAGATATTAAAATGTATTTTATTAAATAAAATTAATTCCTAAAGGCTATAGGACATTTAGGTTTAGCCAAAAGGTTGGCAAAAAATACTACTCTTTCATTCGTAGAGAATTGTTCTCTCAAACTACTTCTTTCAAGGAGGCTCCCACAAGCTCTTGGTCCCGTGTTCGAGTCATAGGGATGAAGATCTCGTGGAAAAGGAACAGAAGAAGATTGCGGTCTTCAAAGGTATTAGTTGTTTAACCTTGTATTTTAGTTTAATTTTAAATAAATCAAAGAAACGATTCCAATGCTTCCGCTGCGTGGGTTTGAAGAGTCCAGTCCCTTCCGTATTTGAATTTCAAATAATAATAGGAGTATGAATTATGCAATGGATAAAGGAGAGACACTGTAGTTATGGAGAAGAAATGTGAGAGGACATATCATTAACTTCATTAAATTGTAACCAAACTCTTTCAAATCATAATTGAATTCCAAAACAGAAGAGAAGTATGAAGACAAAGTGGATGGTCAGTGATATTATGAAGAACAAGTGAGATTAGACATGGACATTAACTTCATGAATAGACAAAGTGGATGGTCATTGATATTATGTCAAACTTTGGTTACAAACTAATGAAGTTAATTATAATAAGTGCACCTAACAATATTACTATTCAAAAGAACAATCATGATTATGAAGAATAGATAGGAAAAACATGTGCAATGAGAAAATATCAAATAGTTAAAAAAAATGCAAGCCTCAGAGATGTGAAATTCAAATGTGGGAAGACTTAAGCAATGAGGGAGAGGCAATGTAGTTATGGAGAAAAAATGTAAGAGGACATATCATTAACTTCATTAGATTGTAACCAAGCTCTTTCAAATCAGAATTGAATTCCAAAACTGAAGAGAAGTAGGAAGATAAAGTGAATGGTCAGTGATATTATGAAGAACAAGTGAGACTAGATATGGACATTAACTTCATTTAATTATACCCAACAACATTTAAATCCATTTTTGTCACACTGCAGGGGAGATATGTCAAACTTTGGAGTAAACAGAAGACCAAACATGAATAAACACAAATGAACCAGCCTCACAGATTGAAATTCAATGAAAGTATTTGAATTTCAAATAATTAAATGACTAAAAAAAAAATCGAACAATTAAGGACATGAGTATGAAGACAAAGGACAAAAATGAAGGAAAACTCAAGATATTCACATGAGTATAAACACATAGAACAAAAAATTATGTCAAACCAAATAGATATTCACATGGTATCAATCTCCAACTTCAAAAGAAAGAATTCATATATTGTAACTTACAAAACAATTGTCAAACCGAGCATAACTCAATTGACATAAATTTGTGCCCTTGACTAAGAGATCATGGGTTTAATTTTCGCATTAATTAAAATATCGTTGCAAAAAAAACTTACAAAAAATTAGTACTAAAAAAGTCATACTAATTCACTACACCAACAAATACACAATGTAACAAATAACCAACATCAATGGCACAATATAACAAAACACAAATCATGAATAAAAAAAAATAGGAGAACAGATCCCAGAACAAAAACATAGAACAAATATAGAACAAATCATGAATAATAATAAAAAAAAAGGCAGGAGAACAGAGAAATGAAGAACACAAACATAAAACAAATCATGAATAAAAAAAAAAGTAGGTACTCATCATCGGCTGCATGTACTCATCATTGGCTAATAAAAAAAAGTAGGGACTCATGATCGACGACATGTACTCATCATTGGCTGAGAAAAAAAGATAGAACACTTACCTTTGAAGTAGCCTCCCCCACCGAGCTCCTGAAGATCGATCCATCATCCCCTACCTAGCAATCAAACATGCAGCCTCACAGACCCCCAAGCAACAGCGGCAAAGGGGGACCTCCCCCACAGAGCTCCTGAAGATCGGTCCATCATCCCCTACCTAGCAATCAAACATGCAGTCTCACAAACCCCCAAGCAACAACAACAAATGGGGAGTAATACCTTGGAGTGGCAAGAGAGGTGAAAAGTTTCCAGATCTATTTTTTAAACAAATCTAGAAACCATAAAAATCGTAGATCTGAGAAGTTGGAGAGCAAAATAGATGAAATCGGATGAGAGATGAAGAGAAAACGTCTAAGGAAGAGGAAGAGAGAGAGACGAAATCGAATGAGAGATGGAGAGCAAACAATTGAGGAAGACGAAGAGAGAGAGGTGAAATCAACTGAGGATAGAGGTGAAGTCGTATGAGGAAGACGAAAAGAGAAAGAGGTGAAATCGTCTGAAGAAGACGAAGTTGAGAGAAAAAAAACTCGGGGAAATTGCATAAAATAACAAAATTGACCGATCTGAGGCTAAGGGAGCTGTGAAATTATTCATTTGCCCCTCACTTAAAGAAACTGAAATCCATCTCCGATGTGCGATGGTCATAACCTATGCACCTATGCGATCGCATAGGTTATAACCATCACATAGGTATTATAATAACTATGCGATGGACATAACCTATGACATAGGTTCTATCGCATATGTATTATATAAACATGTGCAATCACACTGTGTGATTGCACAAGTCTTAAAGTCCATAGCACAGATCTACGCCCCCAAACCCTCGTCTCCCTAAACTCCAAACGTAACCCACTGATTTCTACAGTGGGTTACTGTATAGCAAGTGGGGGTTATAATAACCCCCAAACTCCCGTCTCCCTAAACCTCCGCCCTAAACACCGGGTGAGCTATTTAAGCCCACCCCACCCCACCCAAAACTCGGGGGTGACACGCCTCCTTAAGGACTAAAATTGTAAGAATCTATGAATTAAATGTATGTCTCAAACCCCATGTAAAACCTAAAAAAAAAAAAAAAAAAAAAAAAAAAAAAAAAAAAAAAAAAACTCTTAAAAGGTGTTTGGCCCACGGAAAAAACTCTTAAAAGGTGTTTGGTCCACGGACTTGTTGGAAAAGAAGTTGGGAGGATAAGTAATTACTATTCAACTCCCCAGACGGGGTGTTTGGCCCACATACTTGTTGGAGAAGAAGTTGGGAGGAGAAGTAATTACTAGTTGGGAGGAGAAGTAATTACTATTCAACTCTCCAGACAGGGGTGTTTGACCCACAGACTTGTTGGAGAAGAAGTTGACTCCTCGTTTGGCCCACAGACTTGTTGAACTCAGATAAAAAATATCAACTCTCCAGACTTCTACAATAATTACTATTCAACTCTGTCCCATTTCAAGACAACACATTTATCTCTCTCTTTTTCTCTCTCTCCCTCCCACAATATTTTTAATTATTAAAAAAACAACAACCAAATTCAAAGTGTAGTATTCTTATAATGGAGAGAAATAAAAACATTGGCTTATTTGGATACGTTTAAATTAATGGATTAAAATGTTTCAAATTCACATATAATATTTAACACTATTATACGGACTCTCTTTTATTTCAAAACTATCCAAAAAAAATGAATAATTAATGTCAGTGATATTGAAAAAAGAATATGAAGTATTGTGGACAAAATTATTTTTGTTATTTTCAAAGAAATTTGTGAATGATACATAAAATAAAAAGTAAAAATTGCATTCTTAAAATTTATTGGAAGAAAAGTCCTTAACAATGAAAATATGGAAAATTATAGAAAAAATTTGTAAAAAAAATAGCTAAAATAAACCGTTATTGCTGATATGCTGATTTGGAGGTGCAGATTCAGATGGAATAATAAGTCAAAGGGTGGAGGTGGAGAAATATGTGTTTGACACATGGGCCATGATAAGACTATACTTATGTGTTTGTTTTTTTTTTTTTTCTTTATTTCTTTAAAGAAATTTGTAAAATATATCTACATTAATAAAAAAAAAAAAATTCTCAATCTTAGAATTAATAAAATTAATGGTGAGTACTAACAAAAAAAAAAAAAAAAAATATATATATATATATATATATATATATTTATTGATAATCAATGTGAAAAAATAATGTGAGGTATTGTGCTCAAAATTATTCTTGTTGTCTTAAAAAAAACATTTGTAAATGATAGATAAAATAAAATAAAAAAATTATTTTTAAAATTTATTGGAATTAGAAGAAGTTCTTAATATGAAATTTTGAAAGTTTGTAGAAAAAAAAGTATAAAAAAAAAACAGCTAAAATAAACTGAGAGTTCATAATTCTAGGTTCAACAAGTGTCTGTTCCAAACACAGCACAGACTTCAGAAGTCCAGACTAAACAATTTCCTACTCCAAACACACATACTTCAGAACTCTCTAGACTGAACAACTCCAACTCCCTAAATTTCTTAAGTCAAACGTCCTCTTAAGAATTAAAATTACAATTTAACAAAGAATTTGAAAGTCTATGAATTACACTTGAGTAAGTGGTAAAATGTATACTTTCTCAAAACTAATTAAAATTTTGACCCATATTATACTCCAAATCAAGTCTATATATAGGAAAAGATTTGTGAACATGAATATAAGTCCGTGTTGATTCCCATCTACTCATTTACCGGATTATTTTTGTTGTATTAAAATAATAAAATAAATAATAGGAAAATGTGTATAAAAAAAATGATAATATCGAAGTTTAATGAAAGAAACGGTTGGTGAGAGGAAAGCAGTATAATTTATACAAACATTAACTTCTCTGTATGCACTCATTCTCACCAACTCCTATTAATAATTTTTACAATACTGAAATAAATTTTGCATGTGTGATACTCGTCCTGTAAAGTAAACATTCCTTAAATATTAATAAATATAAATATTAATAAATGTAAATGACAAAAGAATGATATATATATATATATATAACATAAATAACAATAGCCCAAAATATAATAAAATATAAAATATTTTGTAACAGTTATTGCTGATATGCTGATTTCTACTAAATTGTTTTAGAAAAAAAATTTAAATTTATTTTAAATATTTGAAGTTTTTTTTTTTTTTTTTTTTTTTTTTTTTAATTTTTTTGAGTAGGATTGATTTTTTATAGTTTTGTAATTAATATTAAATTAAATTTTAGTCTAATAACTTTCAAGTTTTATCTATTTAGTCCATGTATTTTTAAAAGTGTCTAATAGGTCTTTAAACTTTCAATTTTATGTTTAATATGTCATGAACTTTTAAAATGTTTGATATGTCCATAAACTTTTGATTTTATGTCTAATAGATCTTTGACGTATTCAAAATTAAAAAAAAAAAAAATTGATCTATATTATATATATAACTACATTTGAGGTATAATGGGGCCTTCAAGATTTAATTTTGCGTTCAATAGATTCATGAATTTAAAAAATAATTTAATAGACCTATTAGATACAAAATTTAAAGTTTAAGAACCTATTAGACAGTTTTTAAAATTCATGGATAAATTAGACACGAATTGAAGGACATTTTAGAATTTTGTTTTTTAAATTCATTAGTCAAATAGACAAAAATCTAAAAAACTCGAGGACTAAATTTGTAATTTAACTTTAATATTACTTAATTTGTATGAGGTATATCAATGCATCTAAAATTATATTTATATGTATTTATACCCCTCTAACATAAAATTCTGGATCCGCCACTATCACTAGGAAAAGACTATCAGTATAAAAATTGTTATATTTGTAAATATTTTTAAAAAATACTATATTTTTAATTATTTTATTCTAAATTGACATTTGGTGCAATTTCTATATATATATTTTAATTCAATGATATATTCAAAGTCGAACTTTTGATTTTTTGGTCGAGAACATATATTTTATGTGAGTTGATCCCAAGTTGTCAAATAATTTTTTTTTAATCAAATTCAATTATCATCGTCATTGTTATATAGGTGAAATTTTATCTCTGACACCGAACTATACACTAAAATACTATACACTAAAATACACAATGGAATCCTAGTAGGTGATCTCTAAATATTTTAAAAGAAGTAAATTGTGTTTATAACGTAGGTTATTATTTTGTTTTTTTTTTTTGAAACAAATAACGTAGGTTATTTTAATTTATAATTTATAATTTTTAAAGGTATTTATAATTAAGGAAAAAGAAAAGGGACCCATTGGTACATAAAATCAGGATCTTATTGACCAATCTCAATCTTTTCTTAATAAGGTCATCCAAGAATCATATTTACAGATTTCACTCCATCTACTTTTTGAGTCTTCACAATTCCTGACATTTACATTTGGTGGCCCCAAAAGCACTTCTTCTTAGTCAACTTGTATTATTAAAGATAACAACCACCTCTTTTCAAGAATTGATTCCATAGTTTATCAAAGTATTAAATTTTCTTTGACATTTTCACATATCTATAGATTTGATGTCGACATTTCTACCATACCATATAAATTCAATGAAATATTAAAAAAAACAACAACAAAATGTAATTTAAGGTGAATATAATATTATAATAAGTATATTTTAACTCATTTAAGAGTGCAAAATATTTATTTATTAATTTAAATATTTTTTTAAAAAAAATTATTTTTAAAACCTTTCAGAATATCTATCGACATCGACATTTGATCGATATTTCCATAAAAGTGAGACATAGATATTTTCGTCGACATCGACATTTAAAAATTATTGATGGTGTTTATCCTAAATTGGTGAAATGATAGATTGCCTAAATCATTTTAGGTTAAATTACGAGTTTAACCGTTACAACTTTGTGTCGGATAAGATTCACTTATTCTTCATTTTTAATAATTCACAGATTTATTAATTACAAAATTGATTTTTATATTTATATGGGATATTGACAACTCAATTTTGTTCTTAATAGATCTACAATTTTTAAAAATGTCTAATACATCACAAACTTATTAGACTTCATTAAAAGTAAAAAAAAAATATGTGAAACACTTTTAAATTGTATGGACTTAACTTAACCGTCACCAAAATGAAAGTTTAAGAATCTATTAGAAAGTTGAAAAACTAAACTTGTAATTTAACTATAGATTCATTAAAATATAAAATTTAACAATAATATACAAAATTAAGAAAAGTGAACACATGCAATGCAAGAATAATAATATAAAAAATATTATAATAAAACAATGTTTTACATTCGATGTACTAGTCAACCGAAGATTTATCAAGTATATCAACTAAAGTTAGTCTCCAAAATGAGGATAGCACAATGTTAAAAACGTCATTATTTAAAAAATTCAATAAAGAAAAGACTACACACTCCAGAGTTGATCGAAAGAAATAATGTATTTGAATCGTATACAAAGTTATGACTATTACTCATTTTTAACATGAAATTAAAGGAGTAGTGGTAGTAGGTAGTTCTTTCAACGTTAATTTGACTCTAAATCGGGAGAATTTCTAGTACATCGGTGGTATGGAGTTTTTTCATACAACTACCTTTAAACGAATGACACGTGACGAAATAGTTGTTTAACTGAGACTCACTTTATTAAATATATTATTTTTTACAACTATTTCGCCAAAATCTAAGGAGGTAGGAATGACGACATCTTTAATTTTTCATGTGTAAGCTCTTGAAAAAATAAACAATAGTGAATGAGGAGAAAGGAAGATTTTTTTATTTTATATTTTTTTTATTATTATTATAAAAAAAAATGCGTGTAATTAACTTGCTTAAAGCATGGCAAAAAAAAAAGGTGTTTGACAAAATGGCAAAAGTCACATTAATGAATTGGCAAGAGTGTTGTAGAAATAGAGAATGAAAGAAAAGAAAGAGGTAAGGAGAAAAGCCAAAGCCAAAGCCAAAGTATGAAAGACGTGCAAAGGAGACCACCGACTTTAAATCAAATCAATATTAATTCTTTTAGTTAAAAAAAAAAATATATATATTAATTCTTTCAAATAAATAAATAGAAGCATGATGATCACACAAGATTTCACGGTTGACAAACATTAAAAAGAGCCCATCACTTTGTCTTCTTTTATCTATCATGAATTTTAATCTCGTGGGGTCCTTTTATTTCCACGTTTGGTAGCCCACGGCTATTACTTTTTTTTTTGCATAATTAATCTTTACTTTAAAAATACAATATAATATTATTTTGAGATTTTTTTTTCAAAAATATTTAACTAATGGAAGATTCAACTCCTAACTTCTTAGTCAATGACATAACTTTATGTTAATTAAGCTATACTCAGTTTGACTTGAGATTTATTTGTTACCATCCTAAAAATAATATCTTCTCGATTTTGCTAAGTCAGAAAATTGTTTAAATTACCATATTATGTAATTTCTTCAAGTGGGTTTGAATTTTAACGATTCTTTAGAGAGATAATTAATTTTAGTTGAGATGTGGATTTTTCATGTCTACGATAAAGGCAGTAAGAGTATTTAGTCGTAACTTTAAACATAAAGGAGAGATAAGAAGCCACAATTTTTTTGTATTTTATTGATCTAAGAGACTGAATATACATACGAGAGAAATGGGTCTACAACCTTAAGGGATCGTTTGGTTTGAGAATTTGCAGATGTCTGGGAATAGAAGATGTGTGAGTATGAGATGTCTGAGAATAAGATGCCTGGGAATCAATGATGTCTGTGTTTGGTGCTGCATGAGAATGTCATCAGATTTTCGTGGAAATAAATGATGTCTATGTTTGGTGCTGGATGAGAATGTCAGATTTGCAAATAAATTTTAAATAATTAATTGTTGTTTATTTTATTTAACAATAAATCTTAATAATTATGTTCAACAAAAGGTATTTAAAATTATACAAATTTTTAATTCTAATTAATTAATTAATACAATAATAAAATTGAAGAACTAATGATAAAAGTTATATAATTCAAAAACCAAATATAATCTATCATCGATTACTAAACATTAGGTTGGTGTGCAATACTTGACAACCTATGCGATCGCATAGGTTGTTGTGCGATAGCTATGCGATCGCATAGGTTGTTGTGCGATAGCTATGCGATCGCATAGCTATCGCATAGGTTGTTGTGCGATCGCATAGCTATCGCACAGCTACCTATGCGATAGCTAGCAACCTAGGTGATCGCATAGGTTGCTAGTTATCGCATAATTATCGTATAACTATGCGATTCTGGTTCATCTTAAATCAAGAAGCTACTGAAATCGATTTAACAAAAAAAAAAAAAAAAATTACACAGAGCTCTCAGAGATTGGAATGAATTTAACCAAAAAAAAAAGAAGAAGAAGAAAAAAATACACAAACTTGAAATTAGAGTTTGAAATTGATTTAATAAAAAAAAAAAAAAAAACTTAGGAAGAAGAAACATTGTTAAAAAAAAGAATGAAGAAGAAGATTTAAAAAAAAAAATCAATGGGAAGAAGAAGACATACCTAGACAAGGCATCACCATGGCTTTCAGAGAAAGTCGTGTAAAATGGAGGGCATCAGAAAGTCATACTTCTGATGCTTGGGCTACAACTATGCCCGGGCATAAATGCTAAGACGCCAACCAAACGTGGGAATGGCCATCAGAAAGTCATTCTCATCCTGATGCCCACCCTCAAAGACGCCAACCAAACGGCGGGCTGGAATAGATTCTTAAATTAATGTTCAACACATAGTCTATACATAGAATGATACAATCCCTAAATTAATGTCCAACGAAGTCCAAATCTAGACATAGAATAATACAATCCCTAAATTAATGTCATAGAATACTACAAATACAGTTTTGGTAGGTAACAAATCCAAAACCCCCTCAAGTTAGAGTATGCTAATCAAGAATGTCCAACTTGGAGAGAAGGTACTCAAACGTGTGGGTACCCAAAGACTTTATTAAAATGTCGGCAAGCTGAACCGTAGTAGGAATATAGGATGGAAGAATAAGGTCATCATTAGTAGCATTTCGAACAAAGGCAATCGATTAGGATAGACCATATTCACTTAGGCATAATTAAACTCTTGTTACTTAGCGATTAGGATAGGCAATCACGTCACTAATCTCTAATAATCTAGCATACATAACTCATTAGAGTGTCAATATCTAAATATAAGATGTTTGCTAATTAAGTATGCTCATGAGAAGAGGATGCTTAAAATGATAAATGCTAAGTAAACAATTAAGAACTAACCCTCACTAATTGCATCAAAGTTATAACCCCTAACCTTAAATTAGAGCACTTACCTTAGTTGCTCGTGATGAAAATCAATCTAAATCAACCAAAGATTAAGCTTCAATACATAAACTAGAGAGAAAATGAAATTTTTGCTCCCAAAATCGGAATTGGGGAAAAGGAAAATGTGTAGAATGACCTAAAAAAATCGGAACTTTTCTATTTATACTATAGGGGAGCGTCAAGACGCTACCCTACATACGAAAATTCCTAACGCGCGCGTCTTCGTAGCGTCGGCCAATTTTGCTCTCGGGTCTGCAGCGTCGCGAAGCTACTATTACAGCGTCTCGACGCTTAGGGCTTTAATTACAAAAATATATGGGATAATATTTTATTAATTAATTAATTAATTTACATAGTATAAGCATTCAGAACGATTTATTAATATTATCCTCTAAAACATTCTTTTAAGCTCTAATCTAATGCAATGATCTAACTTATCCCTTAGCAATTAAATTCAACAGAATATATAGTTTAAGCACAATAAATTCCTTAACTACAAGACTTAAGAGCTATAAAATAACACTTTTAGAGTGCTATCACAAGGCGACGATAAAACTCATGATTGGTTAACAAAGCTCCTGAGACATGTGTCAATCGATGATTTTGTTCTACAGGGAAAAAGACTGGTTTGGCACCCAAGAGACCTGTCTCAAAAATGATATCAAGGGAGTACTTTCGTTGATAGAGAAAAATATCAGTGGGACTATCCGCCACTTTGATCCTAAAAAAATATTTAAGTGCACCGAAATCCTTCATATGAAAACAAGTGCTCAAATAGGTCTTAAAATCAGTTAGAGCTGTAGAATCATTCCCATAAATAATAAGATCATCAACATAAACCAAAACATTCAATTGAACGTCACCCCTAACAAAGAGAAATATGGAATGATCAACATAAGACTGGAGAACCTCATACTCTTTCAAGGCGGTAGCTAGCTGGGTGAACCAACATCGAGGCGTTTGCTTCAAGCCATACAAGGATTTGTGTAAACGACACAACGTATTAGAAGTGGAAGATGAAAAACCAGGGGGAAGCTTCATATGAACTTCCTCATGAAGATCCCCATGTAGAAAAGCATTGTGGACATTCATATGATGCATCTCCCAATTTTTAGACGCTGCAAGGGCTTATTGATGGAGCGCACGTAGCGCAGCGGAAGCGAGTCAGATCAATTAGCACTCTAATTTCATCACTTTAGCTAAACTAGAAACATGCTCAAAACTTGGAAATTAAAGAAATTAGAACACAAACCTCTTGTAGTTAAAAAAATCTTCTATTCCAATGCTCGAATCTCCTCACGAACCCCTCGAAACTTCTCTCGAACTCTTTGAGAACCACCTCCGGTAGTCCCGCTATCCTCGGGCCGAGCAACAGAGTGGTGGGACTCCTTTACAAGAGAAAAAACTTTGGAAGAAGAAGATGAGAAGGTGAAAGTGATGAGGGCTTTGTGAGAAATATCTACACTTAGATTTCTAATTTCTCAAGTACATTAACTCTTCATCAACCCTCATCCAAATATTCAAACTCTTTAAAAATTCATCAACCTCAAAACATTTGAATTTCATCAAATTTATAGGTCATCCACATGCAACAAACACTTTGCTTAGCATGACACCTCAAATTGGATGGATTAGTCTTCAACCAAGTGTTCCACAATTGATGAGTTTATGCATGTGGTTGGTGATTCACAATCCACTTCACAACTTGGATAAACTCACTCAACTTGGATAATCACACTTGTAATATTTCGTCATTTTAAAATTAATTCATAATTAATTTTAATAAACAAAATAAATTTAAATTAATTAAACTTTTTAATTAATTAATATTATTATTTAATTCAATATCAAATATTAATTAAATAATAAGACTAATCCCGGTTTCTTAAACCGAATCATCACACATGAATCTCTATTCATGTTTTAGACCGATCCCATATTTAAATCATATTTAAATCATATTGTTACACGACTTAATCCGAGCTAGCAAGGAGAACTTAAAGGACCTACAGATCATGAGCTCCAACGATACGAGATTAACCGGCCAAACTCTTTAGCCAAGCTAACCAACATTCGTTAACCCCCGGAGACTCCACTAAAGTCCAAGGGTTGCACTCTCCTCACCGTAGATATATTTATGTCCTCTTGATATAACCATCATCAGTAAGTCGATCCTTTACAGGTTGTTCGTAATTACAGCTAGGTCAAAATAACCGTTTTACCCCCGTAATTGTTGGGTTTTATGTCCTAAAACTCGTAGTTTGTAAACTGTTTGAATGTATATATTCTATTTCAATAAAGTTGTTATTGAATTTAGTGAATTGTGTTTGTATTAACCTATACCAATAACTAACACCCATGGCGATAGTGTGAGTACTTGAACTTCATGTGTGACATGAATGTGGATCAAGTTCAAGTAGACAGCCAAAATGGTCTATAGTATAGGGATAAGGCTGGGTACCTTATCCTGGGACACTATTGGACGCGGCTCACTTTGTATAGTACAAAACGATGTGATTCGAATCGTTTCATGTAGAGACATGTGAGTGAGGGCGTCCTGTGCAATGAGTTTGCACAAGACCGAACCAAGAAATAAAGTTGCTCTTTCTTTATAACACCGTTTACTGTAAAGACCGTTTTTATTTCATATGATAACTTAGGTAACTCGATCTCAATCCTGAGCTCACTATGAACTCCTGTTTATTCGACCTTATCCTTTGACTTGTACGGGTGAGAATGGCCAGATCGCCGACTCAATAAGCCTACCATCTTGGGGATAAGATCGAATAAGTGGTTGGGGACATAGTTGTGCGAGATGGAATTCACTCCTACCCGTTTTAAGGGTTAGTAGAGAGGTTGTTCCCTTAAGTGCTGACTCCAGGTCTTGAACAATGGGCCCATCCTCTCCTGATCAGGGAGGAATCTGATTTGATGGTTGGACCACAAATCAATTGTTCATTAGAGGTGTCAGTGGTACTTAAGGAACAAGATATAATACAAGGGTTAAACGATATAAATGACCCGTTGTGATTATGAACGACCTGTGAAGGATCGACTTACTGATGATAGTTATATCAAGAGGACACAATATATCTACAGTGAGGAGAGTGCAGCCCTTGGACTTTAGTGGAGTCTCTGGGGGTTAACGAATGTTGGTTAGTTCGGTTGAAAGAGTTTTGACCGGATAATCTCGTATCGTTGGAGCTCATGATCTGTAGGTCCTTACGGTTCTCCTGGCTAGCTCGGATAAAGCCGTGAAACAATATAAAAGAAAAGAAAAGAATTTGAATCGTTCAAACTCGGATTTGTGGAAGAATATGGACATATTTAAATATGATTTAAATATGAGATTGGTCTACAATATGAATTGGATTCATATGTGAAAAGTCGGTTTTCGAAAAACCAGGCTTAATCATATTATTTAATTAATATTTGATATTGAATTAAATAATATTAATTAATTAAAAAGTTTAATTAATTAAAATATATTAATTAAAAAGTTTAATTAATATATGGACATATTTAAATATGATTTAAATATGAATTTGGTCTTAAAACATGAATAGGATTCATGTGCAAAAAGTCGGTTTTCGAAAAACCGGGTTTAATTATATTATTTAATTAATATTTGATATTGAATTAAATAATATTAATTTATATATATATATATATATTTTTTATTAATTAAAAAGTTTAATTAATAAAATAATTATTATTATTTTTAATAATAATAATATATATATATAAATATATATAAATATATATATATATATAAATATATATAAATATAAATATATATAAATATATATATATATATATATATATGATATATACATGTGTCTTACATGCAAGATGTAAGACACATGTATGAAATATACAAGGTATATATATATAAAAGATCAAAAAAAAAAAAAAAAAAAAAAAAAAAAAAAAAAAAAAAAAAAAAAAAAAAAAAAAAAAAAAAAAAAAAAAAAAAAAAAAAGAAAAGTGAGTGCACTTTGGGGTATTCAAATTGAAATTTGATTTCAATTTTGAATCTCTTCTTCTTCCTCGGCCGCAGCTCTCTGTAAAGAAAAAATTGGTTTTTCTTCTGTGAGATTTTTCCTCATTTTCTCTTATAAAAGGAGTCCCACTACTCCGTTTCTCGGTCCGAGGATAGCGGGACTACCGGGGGTGGTCCACGAAGATTTCGTGAGAAGGCTCGTTGAGCTCGTGAGGAGCTTCTGGCGGTGAAAATTGAAGAAATTCGAACGACAAGGGTATGTGTTCTAATTTCCCTTTTTCATTATTTTTGCATGTTTCCGTTTGTTTAAATTGATGAAATTAGAGTGTCTTTGATCCAAATCGCTTCCGCTACGTGCCATGCGCTCCGTCAATTGGTATCAGAGCATTTTTTGCCACTCAATTTCCATCAATTTAAGTTATGGTGGGTTTTATTTTAGAAATTATTTCTGATTGGCATCTAAAGTGAATATCGATTTTGACATAGTTTCTTTTTTAATTTCATTATTTGTAATTGCCCGAGAATGTATGGGCTTTAATGCATGCTAAAGAGTTTGTATTTTTAGAGTCATTAGAGTCCATATAGGTTTCTTTGTGAAAGAAGTTTGAGTTTGGAACTCGCCGAAATGTTCGGTATAAGTTCAAACTCGTTCTAGGCAATACGAGGAGAAATTCGAAGAGAATTTGGCCGAAGCGTTCGGAGGAAGCAAGTTGGTCAAAGGCGGTGCGAAGAGTTCGAAGTCCGCTCAAGACGTAGCTTGTTGATCAAGCTTGTAATAAATTAGTTATTGCTTGCTAAATGCCAAAATCGATCCACTTTAGTGTGTTTAATTAATTATGCATTGCGAATGTATGTTTTAATTAAATTCCATGTTTGTATGTGCATAACGTATGCCATATAGATTTAAAATCCCACCGTAGGAAGCATGCTTCATGCATTGAAAATATGTTATAAGTATTATAATATATCGTATGCATATTTGGCAATTCATGAGTTTTGATATAAAAGTTATATTAATTCATGAATTAGTTGTTGTTAGTTCAATAGAATAATTGATATAAGTGTTATATTAATTATGAAATTGAATGAACAACATAGGTTGCCCTAGTTTTATGCACATGGTATATTATAAGTGTTATAATGTATAGGATGCATGTTTATTCATGAGTATTAATATAAGAGTTATATTAATTCATGAATTTGATGTTGTTTGCTTAATAGAATAATTGATATAAGTGTTATATTAATTATGAAATTAAACATCCAACATTAGATGCATTTTGTTTGTTATAAGTGTTATAATGTATAGGATGCATGCTTAATTCAGAGTATTGATATAAGTGTTATATTGATTATGAATTAAGAGTTGAATGTTTAAGAGCATAATCGATATAAGTGTTCTATTGATTATGAAATTAAATATTCAACTCGTCATGCCTTAGTGTTGCATGTTTGAGAAGCATGTAGAAGTTTGTTGTAGTTAGTCTTAGTTTTGCAAAGCGTTGTAAAATTGGCATAGACTTTTAAAAATCTATAACAAAGATAAAGGCATGCTCACTTAGGGTTGAATGTATCGTTCCGTTTCATTAGATGAATAGGTCGATATCTTGTAAATGCTAAGGTTACAAGAAACTCACCCGGGGACATCCTGTTCGAGGTTGGAGGTATTTAAGCTGACGGTTTACGGAACACCTCCTACCTGGGGACCATCCGGTACTTGAGTAAAGTTAACCCGGCTTTATGAGCATGCGTGAGTGGTGTGAGGTAATAAAGTGTTTATCACCTATACATCATAGGTAAAAGTTTATTTTACCTAGACTTAGGTCTTATTGTCTTAGCCGGATAATGCCTGAGTAATTTACCCATTCCGTCTTAAAATACTTAGTAGAGGTGTTGAGAAGGTATATATGATATATCCCTCTCCTCCTACGTTCTCTGTCAAGTTCACACCGTGAGAATTATGCTCGGCCTCGTGATGTCAATAGGGCATCCCCATTCGGATGGTATTTGCATAATTCAAGAGCAAGGTGAATGGAGAAAGTATTTATAGTAAGTGGGAGAAGGAAGTATGTCAATACATCCTGCGGTCTCCTCCATTGGATTGAACCGTGAGATTCCTATGTTCTGCCTGCTAGGTGCCCACAAGAGGTACCGATCCATTCGGAGGGCCGTTTCATAGGAATCGGAACATCTCAATCACCATTTATGGATAAAGAAACATAGAGTCATTCCCAACTTTGACATTTCCATTCGGTTGCATCGTTGGGGCCGCCCTATGAATTCTAAAAATGGAGGGTCACACTTACGAGATTTGCTAAGGAGTTAGTAAATCTTGACCAAACAGCGATAACTAAGATGCTATAGGAATATGAGATATTATGGTATTAGCATTTAGTCAAGAATGTCTTGATTCAGTGAAGGAATGCTTGACTGCCCCTCGGTAGCGACCATTCTGACCCACTGAAGTATCGTTGCAGTTTAATAATGAGTTTTGGGTACATTATTATTCTTTGCTAAATTCTTGATTGGTGTGTAAATTAGGTTAAAATCTTTTTACTAATATTTTTTTTCATTCTCTTTTCAGCATGTCTAGCTCTTTCATTCACTTACTAGCTTCCGATAAGTTAACCGGCGATAACTACGCGACCTGGAAATCGAACTTGAATACGATTCTCGTTCTAGATGATCTCAGGTTCGTCTTATTAGAGGATTGTCCTCCCCCTCCTAGCTCGGATGCGACTCGAACTGTTCGAGAAGCATATGATAGATGGACAAGGGCTAATGATAAAGCCCGAGTCTATATCTTAGCCAGCATATTTGATGTGTTAGCTAAGAAGCACGAGGATATGGTTTCTGCTAAAGAAATCATGTCTTCATTACAGGCGATGTTTGGACTACCGTCCTCATCGGTCTGTCATGAAGCCCTCAAATACGTTTACAACTCTCGCATGAAGGAGGGTACCTCTGTTAGGGAGCATGTCCTTAACATGATGGTCCACTTCAATGTGGCGGAAGTAAACGGAGCTACTATTGATGAGTCAAGTCAAGTAAGCTTTATCATGGAATCTCTTCCGAAGAGTTTGCTTCAGTTCAGAACCAATATGGTAATGAACAAGTTAAAGTATAATTTGACTTCTCTCCTCAGCGAGCTACAGACCTATCAGTCCCTACACACTTCTAAAGGAAAAGAGAAGGAGGCAAACGTTGTCACTTCTAGGAAATTCCAAAAGGGGTCGTCTTCAGGGAGTAGGTCTGAACTTTCTTCTATTAAGAATAAGAGTATTCAAAAGAAGAAGAAAGATAAAAGGAAGGGAAAAGCACCTGCTGCTGGTAAGAGCAAGACTAGATCTACAGACAAAGGAAAATGTTTCCATTGTGGTGTAGATGGGCACTGGAAACGGAATTGCCCAAAGTATCTTGTAGAGAAAAAGGCTGAGAAGGAAAGACAAGGTAAATATGATTTATTTGTTGTCGAAACATGTTTAGTAGAACATGATTGTCATACCTGGATACTTGATTCAGGAGCTACTAACCATGTTTGTTCTTCTTTTCAGGAAACTAGTTCTTGGCAGCCACTTTCTCGAGGTGAGATAACTCTCAGAGTTGGAACTGGAGAGGTTGTCTCAGCTAAAGCAGTGGGAGCTGTAAAGTTGTTGTATAGAGATAGTTTCATTTTACTAGAAAATGTACTCCTGGTTCCTACCTTCAAGAGGAATCTTGTATCTATATCTTGTTTGTTAGAACAGTTGTATAAAGTATCTTTTGTTCATAATGAAGCGTTCATTAGCAAAAGAGGTGTACGTATTTGTTCTGCGAAACTTGAAAACAACTTGTATGTGTTAAGACCAACCGAAGCCAAAGCTATTTTGAACACTGAAATGTTTAAAACAGCTGAGACTCAAACTAAAAGGCAGAAACTTTCTCCAAGTACTTATCTTTGGCACTTAAGACTAGGTCACATTAATCTCAATAGGATTGGGAGATTGGTTAAGAGTGGTCTTCTAAATCGTTTAGAGGACAACTCTTTACCGCCATGTGAGTCTTGTCTTGAGGGCAAAATGACCAAACGATCTTTTTCTGAAAAAGGTCATAGGTCCAAAGAACCTCTAGAAATCGTGCATTCGGATCTCTGCGGTCCTTTGAATGTCAAAGCACGAGGAGGGTATGAATATTTCATCAGTTTCATTGATGATTATTCTAATCTTTATCTAATGCATCATAAGTCCGAAGCTCTTGAAAAGTTCAAAGAGTATAAGGCAGAGGTTGAGAACACATTAGGTAAATCGATAAAAACACTCTGATCTGATCGAGGTGGAGAGTATATGGATTTAAGATTCCAGGACTATATGATAGAACATGGAATAGTATCTCAACTCTCAGCGCCAGGAACACCACAGCAGAATGGTGTGTCCGAGAGGAGAAATAGAACCCTATTCGACATGGTTCGATCTATGATGAGTTATGCTCATTTGCCTAGTTCGTTTTGGGGATATGCAGTAGAGACTGCAGTATATATTTTGAACATGGTTCCCTCTAAGAGTGTTTCTGAAACACCTTATGAGTTATGGAGAGGGCGTAAAGGTAGTTTACGTCACTTCAGAATTTGGGGGTGTCCGGCACATGTGCTAGTACCCAATCCAAAGAAGTTGGAACATCGTTCAAAATTGTGCCTATTTGTAGGTTACCCCAAGGAAACGAAAGGTGGTCTATTTTACGATCCTTATGAGGACAAGGTACTAGTATCGACTAATGCCACGTTCTTAGAGGAAGACCACATGAGAGATCATCAACCGTCGAGCAAAATTGTTTTGTCCGAATTTTCCAGGAAAGCTACAGACGAATCAACAAAGGTTGTTGATCAGGCTGGTCCTTCTCAAGAGTTGAGAAAGCCTCGACGCAGTGGGAGGGATGTAAGACAGCCCGACCGCTACATCGGCTTGTCTGAAACTCAAGTCGTCATACCTGATGATGGCGTTGAGGATCCATTGACCTTTAAACAGGCAATGAATGACATAGACAAGGACCAATGGCTTAAAGCCATGGATCTCGAAATGGAGTCTATGTACTTCAATTCGGTCTGGGATCTTGTAGACCAACCAGATAGTGAAAGACCTATCGGTTGCAAGTGGATCTACAAGAGAAAACGAGACCAAGCCGGTAAGGTGCAAACCTTTAAGGCTCGACTTGTGGCAAAAGGTTATTCCCAAAGAGAAGGGGTGGACTATGAAGAAACCTTTTCTCCTGTTGCCACTTTAAAGTCGATTAGAATACTCTTATCCATTGCTACATTTTATGATTATGAAATCTGGCAAATGGATGTCAAGACTGCCTTTCTGAATGGTAATCTTGAGGAGAGTATCTATATGGCTCAACCAGAGGGATTCATACTTCAGGGTCAAGAGCAAAAGGTTTGCAGGCTTAATCGATCCATTTATGGGTTGAAGCAAGCATCTAGATCCTTGAATATAAGGTTTGATACGGCGATCAAATCTTATGGCTTTGAACAAAATATTGACGAACCTTGTGTTTACAAGAAAGTAGTCAATACTGTTGTAGCTTTCTTAGTCTTGTACGTAGACGATATACTACTCATTGGGAATGATGTAGGGTTCCTAACTGGCGTTAAGAATTGGCTAGCGACCCAATTCCAAATGAAAGATTTGGGAGAGGCTCAGTTTGTTCTAGGGATTCAGATCGTAAGGAATCGTAAGAACAAAATGCTAGCGCTGTCTCAAGCATCTTATATTGACAAGGTGTTGTCAAGATATTCGATGCAGAATTCCAAGAAAGGTTCGCTGCCTTTTAGGCATGGAATTCACTTGTCTAAGGAACAGTCTCCTAAGACATCTCAAGAGGTTGAGGATATGAGACGAATTCCCTATGCATCTGCAGTTGGTAGTCTTATGTACGCTATGTTGTGTACACGACCCGACATCTGCTATGCAGTAGGAATTGTCAGTAGGTTCCAGTCCAATCCAGGATATGATCACTGGACAACCGTTAAACACGTCCTCAAGTATCTTAGGAGAACGAGAGACTATGTGCTTGTGTATGGCGCGAACGATTTGATCCTTGCAGGATACACTGACTCTGATTTTCAGACTGATATAGATTCCAGGAAATCTACATCAGGATCAGTGTTCACTCTTAACGGAGGAACAATAGTATGGAGGAGTATAAAGCAAGGTTGTATTGTTGACTCCACCATGGAAGCTGAGTATGTCGCAGCTTGCGAAGCAGCGAAGGAAGCTGTATGGCTTAGGAAGTTCTTGACAGATTTGGAAATTGTTCCAAATATGAACTTGTCAATCACCCTTTATTGTGATAACAGCGGTGCAGTGACAAATTCTAAAGAACCTAGAAGCCATAAGCGTGGAAAGCATATTGAGCGGAAGTATCATCTCATCAGGGAGATAGTGCAACGAGGAGATGTGATCGTCACACAGGTAGCCTCGGAGCACAACATTGCTGATTCGTTTACTAAGTCTCTCACGGCTAAAGTGTTTGAGAGACACCTAAAAAGTCTAGGGCTGCGAGCTGCTCAGTAGGACAGTGGGAGAAACTTTAGATATTTGATATTCTAGTTCTCTCGACCAACATGTACTTCACTGACGTTTTAGTCCAAGTGGGAGTTTGTTGGGTTTTATGTCCTAAAACTCGTAGTTTGTAAACTGTTTGAATGTATATATTCTATTTCAATAAAGTTGTTATTGAATTTAGTGAATTGTGTTTGTATTAACCTATACCAATAACTAACACCCATGGTGATAGTGTGAGTACTTGAACTTCATGTGTGACATGAATGTGGATCAAGTTCAAGTAGACAGCCAAAATGGTCTATAGTATAGGGATAAAGCTGGGTACCTTATCCTGGGGACACTATTGGATGCGGCTCACTTTGTATAGTACAAAACGATGTGATTCGAATCGTTTCATGTAGAGACATGTGAGTGAGGGCGTCCTGTGCAATGAGTTTGCACAAGACCGAACCAAGAAATAAAGTCTCTCTTTCTTTATAACACCGTTTACTGTAAAGACCGTTTTTATTTCATATGATAACTTAGGTAACTCGATCTCAATCCTGAGCTCACTATGAACTCCTGTTTATTCGACCTTATCCTTTGACTTGTACGGGTGAGAATGGCCAGATCGCCGACTCAATAAGCCTACCATCTTGGGGATAAGATCGAATAAGTGGCTGGGGACATAGTTGTGCGAGATGGAATTCACTCCTACCCGTTTTAAGGGTTAGTAGAGAGGTTGTTCCCTTAAGTGCTGACTCCAGGTCTTGAACAATGGGCCCATCCTCTCCTGATCAGGGAGGAATCTAATTTGATGGTTGGACCACAAATCAATTGTTCATTAGAGGTGTCAGTGGTACTTAAGGAACAAGATAAAATACAAGGGTTAAACGATATAAATGACCCGTTGTGATTACGAACGACCTGTGAAGGATCGACTTACTGATGATAGTTATATCAAGAGGACACAATATATCTACAGTGAGGAGAGTGCAGCCCTTGGACTTTAGTGGAGTCTCTGGGGGTTAACGAATGTTGGTTAGTTCGGTTGAAAGAGTTTTGACCGGATAATCTCGTATCGTTGGAGCTCATGATCTGTAGGTCCTTACGGTTCTCCTGGCTAGCTCGGATAAAGCCGTGAAACAATATAAAAGAAAAGAAAAGAATTTGGATCGTTCAAATTCGGGTTTGTGGAAGAATATGGACATATTTAAATATGATTTAAATATGAGATTGATCTACAATATGAATTGGATTCATATGTGAAAAGTCGGTTTTCGGAAAACCAGGCTTAATCATATTATTTAATTAATATTTGATATTGAATTAAATAATATTAATTAATTAAAAAGTTTAATTAATTAAAATATATTAATTAAAAAGTTTAATTAATATATGGACATATTTAAATATGAATTTGGTCTTAAAACATGAATAGGATTCATGTGCAAAAAGTCGGTTTTCGGAAAACCGGGTTTAATTATATTATTTAATTAATATTTGATATTGAATTAAATAATATTAATTTATATATATATATATATTTTTTATTAATTAAAAAGTTTAATTAATAAAATAATTATTATTATTTTTAATAATAATAATATATAAATATATATATATATAAATATATATAAATATAAATATATATAAATATAGGGCTGGTTGCACAAATAGCAATCAGGCCCAAACTAATTGCAAATTTAGCAAACTTTAAAATGTTTTGCAAATATGGCAAAAAAACCCGTTTCTATCACTGATAGACTTTATTATATCACTGATAGACTTCTATCAGTGATAGACTATTATCTCTGATAGACTATTATCACTGACAAAAATCTATAAAAAGCTGAGGTGATCAGCGATAGACTTCTATCAGTCATAAGATATCAGCGATAGAAATTGCTATATCCGCAAAATTTTTAAAAACATGCTATATTTGCAAACAATAAGTCTTAAATTGTCATTTACTACAATTTTCCATAAATATATATATATAAATATATATATATAAATATATATATATATATATATGATATATACATGTGTCTTACATGCAAGATGTAAGACACATGTATGAAATATACAAGGTATATATATATGAAAGATCAAAAAAAAAAAAAAAAAAAAAAAAAAAAGAAAAAAAGAAAAGTGAGTGCACTTTGGGGTATTCAAATTGAAATTTGATTTCAATTTTGAATCTCTTCTTCTTCCTCGGCCGCAGCTCTCTATAAAGAAAAAATTGGTTTTTCTTCTGTGAGCTTTTAAAATTGGTTTTTCTTCTGTGAGCTTTTTCCTCCTTTTCTCTTATAAAAGGAGTCCCACTACTCCGTTTCTCGGCCCGAGGATAGCGGGACTACCGGGGGTGGTCCACGAAGATTTCGTGAGAAGGCTCGTTGAGCTCGTGAGGAGCTTCTGGCGGTGAAAATTGAAGAAATTCGAACGACAAGGGTATGTGTTCTAATTTCTCTTTTTCATTGTTTTTGCATGTTTCCGTTTGTTTAAATTGATGAAATTAGAGTGTCTTTGATCCAAATCGCTTCCGCTACGTGCCATGCGCTCCGTCAGTAATTACATCTTGTTCCTTAAGTCCCACTGATCCTCTAATGAACTATTGGTTTGTGGTCCAACCACCAAACCCATTGATATGTGATTTCATCACTATACCAAGTCCCTCTAGGGCCAATGAGAGGGTGGGATCCCTAGTTCAAGACCCGGAGTCAGCACTTAAGGGAACAACCTCTCTACTAATCCCTCAAGGCGGGTAGGAGTAAATTCCATCTCGCAGGACTATGTTCCCAGCTACCTACCCGATCTTATCCCCAAGATGGTAGGCTTATTCAGTCGGCGATCTCGGGCCACTCTCACCCATACAAGTCAAAGGATAAGCCCGAATTAACAGGAGTTCATAGCGTGCTCAGGATTCAGATCGAGTTACCTAGGTCATCATATGAAAAAGTTAGTCTTTACAGTAAACGGAGTTATAAAGAAAGAGCGACTTGTTTCGCGGTTCAGTCTTATGTAAACTCATTGCACAGGACGCCCTCACTCGCATGTCTCCACATGAACGATTTCAGATCACATCGTTTGTACTATGCAAAGCGGGCCGCGTCCAATAGTATCCCCAGAATAAGGTACCCAGCCTTATCTCTATATTATAGACCGTTCTGGCTATTACTTGAACTTGATCCACAATTATGTCACACATGAAGTTCAAGTATACAACCTATAGCCATGGGTTCTTTGTTTATTGGAATTAGGTTAAAAGTAAACACAATTCACTTTATTCAACAACAACTTTACTGAATAAATCTCAATAACAACTTTATAGCAAAATAGAATATACATTCAGTTTACAAACCACGAGTTTTAGGACATAAAACCCAACAAAGACAACATAAACCATCACCATTTTTGCCACAAGAGCAAACGTTTCAGTATAATCCATCCCTGCAACCTAATGATTTTCGAACACAACTAAGTAGATTTGAGACTCTCAATGCTGCAGTCAGAATTATATTTGATCTTATACACCCATTGGTTTTCGAGAGCACGTTTACCAAAAGGTAACGATTCCATAGTACATGTATCGTTATCCTTTAAAGCCTTAATCTCAGTTTGCATGGATTTACGCCAACCTGGGTCATTCATAACCTCTATGATAGATTGTGGCTCACATTCTGCAGTCACAGCAACAAGAAATTTTCGGAGCCTGGTAGCAAACTTGTCACAATTAATATAATGTGTTCTAGAAAATGGTGTACCTGCGGATTCCGAGGACGCGAAAGAAGTGAGGGGATACAAATTTTTTATTGAAACCGTATGAGTAACATATTTGCATAATCACACTGTCGACATTTTGGCACGACACCCTCGATTGAGAGGAGCTTCGGAAGAAGGAATAAGGTATATAGTATCAGGAAGAGGTTCCGTAAGAGATGGAGTAATAGGCTCAGGATTTGACTGGATGGGATTAGCGGGTGGTGGTATGAAGTAGGTTGAGGGGGAGGTGTTTTTGGAAATCTAAAAAAAAGCATCGAAAGTTCGATCATTACCACTCAAATGTAAAGTTCCAATAGTAGCACCTGACTCGTGAGAAGTGTGCTCAGCAAACGGAAAAATATTTTTTAAAAAAATTAATGTCCCGAGAAACAAAGAAAGATTTCATTTCTAGATCAAAGAGCCTCCATCCTTTCTTACTAAACGGGTACTCAATGAAAATGCATTTTCTATTTCGACTAGCAAACTTATCACCTTTGGTACGTTGATCATGAGCATAACATAAAGAACCGATCACACGCAATTCCTCAAAAATTGGTAGAGTATTGAATAAAGCTTCGTTGTAGAACACTAGACAAAGTATTGTTAATTAAATGACTCGCAACTAAAACACATTCGCCCCAAAAATATTGATGTAAATGTCCCTTAAAAGTAAGGCTCGGGCCACCGATAAAATGTGGCAATGCTTACATTCAACCCTCTCATTTTGTTGTGGAGTCCCTGCACAGGATGTCTCGAACAATATATTGTTGTCCCGAAAGAAAGTTTCTAAGCAATGAAACTCTGTCACATTATCACTCTGAACAGTTTAAAGTTCATGACCAAACTGACGTTCAACCATAGCTAAAAATGACATAAATATCTTATAAAGTTTCAATTTATCAGCCAACAAATAAATCCAAACAACCCAAAAATAATCATCCAGAATAGTGAGAAAATAGTGGGTACCACAAGATGACATAGTTTTGTAAGGACACCATAAATCACATTGTACTAAATAAAAAAGGCTAATGGTCTTATTATCACTTGTAGGAAAAAGGCTAGAGATTGTTTGGCACGAGGGTACACATTGCATGACTTATTCTCACTAGTATTACTAAAAAAAATGGTAATAACTTCACTACTTTCTCTGAAGAGCGACTAAGACGTTCATGTCATAGTTCCAACGACGACTAAGACCCTTTCTTGAAATAGCTTGAACCGTAAGCGATTGCCTAAAGTAGTAAAGTCCATCTTTCTGCTCACCCATTCCAATAAACTTCCTCGAACACAGGTACTGTATAACACACACCGTAGATGTGAAATCGACAAACCAGTTCATGTCATCAATAAGGTGTAGTTTTAGATGGGGATTTGTTATGAACCACAGTGAGGATATTTAACCTTAGCTTTAGAGATAAAGAAGAGGTAAGAAGCCACATGTTTGCTGTATTTTATTGATCTTGATCTAAGAGGCTGAATATATACCCGGGAGAAATTGGCCTAAAACTCTAAGGAGCTGAAATAGATCCCTAAATAAATGTTCAACCAAGTCTATACATAGAATAATACAATCTCTAAATTAATGTCATAGAACAATACAAATACAGTTTTGGTAACAAATCCACCATCCAGTTGGAGCATGAGGATCAAGAATGCCCAACTTGGAGAGAAGGTACTCAAACTGGCAGGTACCCAAAGACTTTGTGAAAATATCGACAAGTTGAACCATAGTACGAACATAGGATGGAAGAATAAAGTCATCATTAATAACATTTCGATCAAAGTGACAATCCACTTTAATGTGTTTTGTGCGTTCATGAAATACAAGGTTCTGGGCAACATGCTCGGCTGACTGACTATCACAATAAAGGTCAATAACAGTAGGGTGGTGAATGTCTAAACTCAGAAGAGAAGCCATAGAACGATACTCAACTTCGGGGGAGGAACTGCATGTTGTTTCTTGGTTTTCTAGGAAATTGGAGAGCCACTAAGGATGCAATCGATCCTATTAGGGAACAGTGGGTGAATAGACAAGCTGCCCAATCCGAATCACACCAACCTATCAAAAGAAGAGAATTGATTGCACGAAGAAGTATACTCTGTCCAGGAGAACCCTTAAGGTAACGTACTACCCGTAGGACTGTATCCAAGTATTGTTGCCGGAGAGCCTGCATAAACTGAGAGAGAATGTGAACCGAGTAGGCCAAATTTGGGCAAGTAACGAATAGGTAAATTAAGTGGCTGACAAGGCATTGATAAGACTCAAGATTGGTTAACAAAGCTCATGAGGCATGTGCCAACCAATAGTTTTTTTCAATAGGGAAAGAGATCGATTTGACACCCGAGAGATCTGTCTCAAAGATGATATCAGGGGAGTAATTTGGTTGACAAAGAAAAACTCTAAACTTTAAACCCTAAACTTGTAATTTAATTTTTAATATATTAAATTTATATAATATAAAACTTAATTTAGTACCCCATAAGTACTATGATTATTTTTAGGTATCAATCTACCAAAAAACAATTAACCGTTTAAGTTGTTTGGTAAATCTAATTATTTAATAATCTATCTAAAATCAATTCAAAATCAGGTTTGTACTAACTTTTGAATTCTACTCCCCTAAAAATGTGTCATATTCCCTAACTATATTTTTAAAATTTCAATTTTTTTAATGAAATACAGTTGAAAGAAGAAGAAAAAAAAAAAAAAAAAAGTAAAAAAAAAAAAAAAAAAAAAAAAAAAAATGGTTGATGAAAAAAAGAAGAAATGGCCATCTTCTCTTTCCTAAAAAAAGCAAAATACAAATTTTTACAAAGAAGAGAGGAGAAAATCGGCAAAGGAAGAGAGATTTTAGGGAGAGTTAGTTTGGGAAGCGTGCCGACTTCAACACTATTCACTGTTGAAGTCCATGGAGTGTATTATATTAAGGGGTAACCAGAACAATGTCTAAAACAGAGGAGGCCAACATGAAAAATGTGTAACATTTTTTTTTTTTTAATTATGTCTGAACCCTATATTTAGTAAGGCAACTTACACCCAACTGGACGAATCTACCCTTCTACAGTTTCCACTAATTTTAAGAATGAATAAAAATAGGTTTTAAAAATGTAAATTATTGGGAGGGGAGAGAAAGAGGTTATGGACGGAGACTTAACAGAGACGTTAAAAATGGAAAAATAATTGACACTTATCCATTGAGAGTTACATGGTTATACTCCGGCCCCAAATAATTAACAGACGGTCTGTATACCTAAGGAAGAAGTGATGTAGGTGCAGACGCATCCACTGCGGGAGGTGTATACATGGCTGCACACAGCGTATTAAATGGAAGGCAGATGCATATGAGAGTTACATGGTTATACCCGGCCCCAAATAATTAACAGACGGATCTGTATACCCGAGGAAAAAGTGATGCAGCTGCAGACGCATCTACTGCAGGAGGTGTATACATGGCTGCACACAACATAGTAAAGGGAAGACAGATGGTTGGCCAACCACTTACATATAAATGATAAATCGGTGAGTCACTAATGAGATTTGAAACTACGTTTCGTTTCCCCATGAATTTGAAATAATGACATTTAGGGGCTCAATGCAGCTGCAGGCGTGTATGTGACTTGTTGTAAACCCTCTCCGACTTCTCTACCCAACACAGAAAAACCAAGGGGTACACCATCCTTCGATAACAGATACACAAAAGGTTCCTTCCCCGAAAACGCATACAAAGAGTTATCCAAACGCGGAAACAACATGCATTCGGTGACATCTTTCGACCTAGAGTTTATACAAGCATACGACATCCTTCTACAAGCATACGGCAGAACCCCCGAAATTGGTGAGCGTTTATCCTCTCTCGCATTTCTTGTTCCCGTCTGTTTTTGAACGAATAAGTAAAAGGTTGGTGTTAGTTTAGCTATGGGGGTTTCAGTTTATGAATCTAGGGTTTTAGCTTGCGGGAAGTGCACAAAAGATTTTTGTATCGGGTGTTTTGAATTAAGATTGCACGGTTTAACTCTCCGATTTTTATTATTTTGAATAATAGGTGGTGTACCTTTTTTTGAGCAATTTTGTTTAGTTTACAGATTTTAAAGAATGGTATGACATGGGTTACTTTGAATAATTGTTTAGTTTACAGATTTTAAAGATTTTACAGATTATTTTTGAATAATTGTTTAGTTTACAGATTTCCTAGATTTTTATTATTTTGAATAATAGGTGGTATATCTTTTTTTGATAGATTCTGTTTAGTTTACAGATTTTAAAGAACGGTACGACATAAGTAACCGATTTTAAAGAATGGTACGACATAGGTTATTTTGAATAATTGTTTAGTTTACAGATTTTAAAGATTTTACAGATTATTTTACAGATTATTTTGAATAATTGTTTAGTTTACAAATTTTAAAGAATGGTACGACATGGGTTGGTGTTCTCTGGTGGAAACGTTGGTCTACCACCATGTTCTGCATTGATGGTGCTTTCTGGTTGTGAAAGAATAGGAAAATAATTATTTCTTAGAGAAGGACTAGATCAGGAAGCTGCAAATAAAATCCCGATAGAAGTTCGTAGTAATGAGGCTGAAGGTTTCTTGAAGATTCTGGGGAAGAATGTTAAAATTGGTAGACAATGCATAATTGTAGGGGGTTGTTGATTAACGATAAAATGTTGACTAATCTCTCCTCGTTTGTAGGGTGGAGAATGTTTTGGTTGTTGCCTATTTTTAGGGAAGCGACAGGATTACAAGGGTGGTAGTAATTACCCACGGGTGTGTCCAAATGTATACCCTGACTGTAGGTGTGTGCGGCACTGTCGTTGTATATCTCCACGGGTGTTTCCAAACGTATATCCCTGACAGAAGGTGTGTGCGGCGGCTCTACTCGAAGGAACACATGAAGATATACAACGACAAAAATCACTTAACGGAAAAAATAACAAAGTTTCTTTTAACGGAAAATCACCCACCTCACCAAACAAACTCTGGTATCTAATTAATTAATTTCAGAACTAATTAAAATTTAAAATCCAATTAATTAATTTTAAAACTAACTAAATTTTAAAATAGGGAATCTTAGTAGGGGTATAATGGGAAACCAACTAAAACAAAACTCTTGCTAAGAATCTCTAGTGCAAACAATATTTAGACATTTTTCATTAAGCCTAATTGTTTGTAGACATTCTTCTTAAAATCTCTTATATTAACACGGACTTAATAAAACCGTGGGCCAAACGGGGAGTGGATTTAAGAACTCTACTCCCCCCAACTCCTTCTCATTGGGCCAAACAGGCCCTTAGTTGTCTTCAACTCTGGGATGCTCGACCCTTGTAGTTGTCTTCAAAATCTTCGATCTTTCGAACGATTTTGATCTTGGGGCAACAAGAGGAATAACTATAATGGAATAATGGTTATTGAAAAATAGCTAATACAACTAAATTAATGAAAAATAGCTAACAACTATATTTAGTATAATCTTTGTTGAGACTGAAATACCGCTACGAGATTTAACCCGTTAAAAAATCAAATCAGCTACAAATAAAAAAAAAAAATGATTTTATGAGAGATAAAATAGTTGGGAGGAAAAATCGTAACAATTAGAAAATGGTTGGAATTATTTAAAAAATCAAATCAACTACAAAAAAAAATGATTTTATGAGAGATAAAATAGTTGGGATGAAAAATCGTAACAATTAGAAAATCGTTGGAATTATTTAAAATAATTTGAATTATAATGGTTACTTTTTTGGAGTGAGAAATGGGGTTCACGTTTCTGTTCGGGGTATATAGATGTAATTAAACCTATGATTACATGGTTCTAACTTTAAAAATAGTGTATTGATTCAAAAATGAAAAACAAAACTTCATAATTTTAAAATGCACAACATAAAATGATTTTGAAATATTTTGCATTCACCCCACAACCATTAATATTGAGATTCCCAACAACATAAAATAATCTAAATTAAAAAATAATCCACAATTGCATTCATCCAAGAAAAACAAAATGTTACATCGGAAATATATTTACCTTAGGCTTTGTTTCGATTTTTTTCAACATTCATTCTCATGTGTGTTTCTATTTGCATCATGTTCTTCTTCCTCCCACCGCTCTGAACTTTGGGAAATTCGGGTTTGAGGACAGATGTGTGTTATTCTCTTAACAGATTTTTTTTTAAATGTTTTGTATTTAAATCCTGAACGCTGTCCCCATATTTTAGAGATTTCGTTGCATGGCAAAAAAAATTGAAAATGATATGTCTTATAGACCCACGGTTTCACAATTTTAAATACAAATTTTGGATTCCAAAATTTTATTCCATTTTTTTAAGAATTTTTGTAACGTCTTTAATCTATAAAATAACGGGACTTTGATTCCATTTTTTTTAGGGATTTTGGTAATGTCTTTGATTTAAATCGCAATTTATCTTTTGACTTATTGTATTAATTGCATGTATATACTCATGTTGGGTTTTATGTCCTAAAACTCGTGGTTTGTAAACTGTTATGTTTGTAAATATTCTATTTAGAATAAAGAGTTATTAGTTTTATTCAGTAAAATAGTTTACTGGAATAAAGTGAAACGTGTTTGGTTTATCCTATACCAATGACCAACACCCTTGGCTGAATATGAGTACTTGAGCCTCATGTATGACATGATTGTGGATCAGGCTTAAGTAGTCAGTCAAAACAGTCTATAGTATACGGATAAGGCTGGGTACCTTATCCTGGTAACACTATTGGATGCGGCTCACTTTGTATTGTACAGGACGATGTGATCCGAAACGTTCCACATGGAGATGTGAGAAGTGAGGGCGTTCTGTGTAAAGAGTTTACATAAGACCGAACCGCGTATTAAGTCGCTCTCTCTTTATAACTCCGTTTACTGATGAGACCGACTTATACATATTGATGGCCTAGGTAACTCGATCTCAATCCTGAGCTCGCTATGAACTCCTGCTTATTCGATAGTATCCTTTGACTTGCACGGGTGAGAGTGGCCCATAAGCGCCGACTCAATAAGCCTACCATCTTGGGGATAAAGTCGAATATGTAGCTGGGGACATAGTACAGCAAGATTGGAGTTCACTCCTAACCCGCTCTTCAGGGTTAGTAGATAGGTTGTTCCCTTAATAGCTGACTCTGGGGCTTGAACAATGAGCGCTCACACTCTCATGTGATGAGAGGGTTAATTGATCTGTTGGTTGGGCCACTGATTTATTGTTCATTAGAGGTGTCAGTGGTACTTAAGGAACAAGACGTAATGCAGGGGTTAAACGGTTTAAAATGACCCAGCTGTGATTACGAACAACCTGTGAAGAGTGCAACCCTCGTACTATAGTGGAGTCTCCGGGGGTTAACGAATGTTGGTTAGTTCGGTTAAAAGAGTTTTGACCGGATAATCTCGTATCGTTGGAGCTCATGATCTGTAGGTCCTTTAGGTTCTCCTGGCTAGCTCGGATAACGCCGTGCAACAGTATAAAAGAAAAGAAAAAGAAAAAGAATTTGAATTGTTCAAATTCGGTTTATGGAAGAAGGATGGACATATTTAAATATGATTTAAATATGGACATATTTAAATATGATTTAAATATGGAAATGGCCTAAAACATGAATAGGATTCATGTGTAAAAAGTCGGTTTTCGGAAAACCGGGTTTAGTCATATTATTTAATTAATATTTGATATTGAATTAAATAATAATTATTAATTAAAAAGTTTAATTAATAATTATATATATATATATATATATTTTATTTATTAAAAAGTTTAATAAATAAAATTATTATTATTATTATTAATAATAATAATAATTAAATATATATATACGTTTTACATTTGGCCAGAGAAGTTGAAAAAAATGATGGCCAGAGAAATTGAAAAGTTTGTTTTCAATTGAAAAAATACAGAGGAGTATTTGAAGTTTTTTTTCTTTCTCTTCAGCCTCTCTCTCTGCCTCCTTCTCTCTTCTCCTTCCTCTTCTTCTTTTCTTCTTCGTTTCTCTTCTATTCGGAGTCCCACAACTCCGTTGCTCGGCGCCGAGGATAGCGGGATTACCTGGGGTGGTCCTCGGGGTGTTCGTGAGAAGAGACCGGAAGAGTTCGTGACGAGGATCGAGCGGTGGAACTTGAAGAAATTGGAACTACAAGGGTATGTATTTCTAATTTCTTAATTCCGTCGTTTTGAGCATGTTTTCTATTTGTTAAATTGATGAAATTAGAGTATCATCGGTCCGAAATCGCTTTCCGCTGCGCATGTCGCTCCATCAATTGGTATCAGAGCGATTTTGTGATTAACTCAATTTGCATCAATTTAAGTTGGTGGGTATTTTAATTTAGAAATTGTTTCTGAATTGGCGTCTAAAGTGAATATCGATTTTGGCATAGTTTCTTTTTGAATTTCATTATTTGTAATTGCCCGAGAATGTATGGGCTTTAATGTGTGCTTAAAAGTATGTATTTTTAGAGTCATTAGAGTCCATATAGGTTTCTTTGTGAAAGAAGCTCGAGTTTGAGCTCGCCGAAATGTTCGGTATAAGTTCAAACTCGTTCTAGGCAATACGAAGAGAAATTCGAAGAGAAATTGGCCGAAGCGTTCGGGGAAGCAAGCTGGTCAAAGGCGGTGCGAAGAGTTCGAAGTCCGCTGAAGACTTAGCTTGTTGGTCAAGCTTGTAATAAAATAGTTATTGCTTGCTAAATGCCAAAATCGATCCACTTTAGTGTGTTTAATTAATTATGCATTGCGAAAGTATGTTTTAATTAAAATCCATGTTTGTATGTGCATAACGTATGCCATATAGATTTAAAACCCCACCGTAGGAAGCATGCTCCATGCATTGAAAATATGTTATAAGTGTTATAATATATAGTATGCATATTTGGAAATTCATGAGTATTAATATAAGAGTTATATTAATTCATGAATTAGATATTGCTAATTTAATAGAATAATTTATATAAGTGTTATATTAATTATGAAATTAAATATACAATATAGGTTGCCCTGGTTTTATGCATATTATAGGTTATAAGTGTTATAATATATAGGATGCATGTTTAATTCATGAGTATTAATATAAGAGTTATATTAATTCATGAATTAGTTGTTGTTTGCTTAATAGAATAATTAATATAAGTGTTATATTAATTATGAAATTAAACATCGAACTTTAGATGCATATTATATGTTATAATTGTTATAATGTATAGGATGCATGCTTAATTCATAAAAATTGATATAAGTGTTATATTAATTTATGAATTAGGAGTTGTATATTTAAAAACATAATCGATATAATTGTTATATTGATTATGAAGTTAAATATCCAATTTGTCATGCCTTAGTGAATGTATGTTTGAGAAGCATATAGAAGTTTGTTGTAGTAAGTCTAGTTTTTGCAAGTGTTGTAAAAATGACTTAGACTTTTAAAATCTATAACAAAGAAAAGAAAAGCATGTTCATTTAGGGTTAAATGAGTCGATCTGGTTCATTAGATGAATAGGTCGATATCTCATAAATGCTAAGGTTATGAGAAACTCACCTGGTGAAATCCTGTCTAAGGTTGGAGGATTTGAATTGACGGAACACCTCCTACCTGGGGACAATCTGGTACTTGAGTAAAGTTAACCGACTTTATGAGCATGCGTGAGAGGTGTGAGGTTAGTAAAGTGTTTATAACCTAGACATCTCAGGTAAATAGTTTGCCTAGACTTAAGGTTTTATTTACTTAGCCAGATAAAACCTGAGTTTTTACCTTAAACCGTTTACGATGCTTAGTAGATGTGTTGAGAAGGAATATATGATATATCCCTCTCCTGCTACGTGTTAACTCTCCAAATGAGAGTTATTTAGGTCCATAATTGCTTTATATTCATGAAGTCTTTTGAGCATTCTAGCTATTATTGAGCAGAATATGTGTTTAATAGTGACATTTGTTAAAATTAATGCTTATGTGAAAAATCTGTGCATAAGTGTGTAATTAGTGAAAAAATGTCTAATTAATGCCTTGCAGATGTATTGCTGAAGTTTTGCGAGGAGCGCAATGGGATTAGAAGAAGGGCAACCGAAAACAGAGCTTTGCGATCGCAACGCAATCGCAATACTGATCTCTTCTGCTGCGTTTTTCCAGCCGCCGGCCCTTCCTGTATCCGCCACGTATGAGGTTGTTTCCCTAATTTGGATGGAGATCCGTGATTAGGGAGCAGACTATGGAACCACTAGAGGCTATATAAAAGAGTAAGATGAAGCAAGAAGGGAATCCATTTTTACGGTGAAGAGACTCGAAGGCCAAATACCGCAGGAAGAGAGAAAGTTATCTCGTTTGTTGGATCGAAGAAACAAAGGTTCCCTTGGCGTCAGTAATTCAAGAGGAAGAAGAGAAGATCCATCTTCTCTTCTGATTGAGTTCCTTCCCAAGACACGCCATTCTTCTCCTTCAACCGAGGCGAATCGTGGACAATCGGGCCTTCACCTATTCTATTGCTTTCCTTTAGTTATTGCTTTCGGATTGAATTGTGTTTTTGCTTTTCGAATTATTACTGGATCTGTTTATCATAAGTAATCAATTAGTTTTGTTGAGTTCTTCTATCTCCATAAGTAATCAATTAGTTTTGTTGAGTTCTTTTATCTCCGTAAGTAATCAATTAGTTTTGTTGAGTTCTTCTATTTTTATGAGCAATCAATTAGTTTTGTTGAGTTCTTCTAAAGCCATGAGTAGCTAGTTTTATAAAGGTTAGTTAAGATGAATCTGTAGGACATAACTATGTGAATTCAGCATGTAAATAAGCATGAATGCATTGAATGAGTGTGAACTTCATCCCATGGACATTTTCGACCGGCCATCCATTTTGTTCTAAAGAGTTCCTAACCTCCGGAAGCAGTAAGAACTCAGAGTCACTCATGCATGTTAGCCTTTCATGGTAGATTGAGAGTGGTCAAGGAATAGGCACTTTCCTAACACGTTTTATAGCATGAACATATAAATAGGTTCTTAAAACTTACTTGGATATGAGTAGCTTAAGAGTCTAAAGCATATAATCGGAAGATGTATGAGACCTAGCTAAAACGATGCATGTAATGTTAATTTGCTGCTGAATGATCATGGTTTCTGCCTATGGAGGATTCTTAGCCAACCTTGCTGTTTTTATCTTAAGATTTCATCTGTTGCTAGTCTTATTGCAAAAGTATTGCGAGACCCGCAATACTGTTTTCTATTCTGCAAGTCAGTTAGCCTATTTTCTTGAATTGTAGTGTCCTTAGTTTCTTTTGCATTGTTGTAACTTTGTGTTTTCCTTGCGTCCTTTACAATTTCGTGTCTCGAATCAAAATCCATTTCATTCATGGTTACCTTATCTAATTTAACACGCATAAGATCGGCATTTACTCAACTTAGTCTCTGTGGGAAATCGATATAAAATATACTTATCACTTGCTGCAGACCGTGTATACTTGCATGGTTATTTGCTTAATTTAATCAATATATAATCCCATTGAGCAAAGCAACAAGTTTTTGGCGCCGTTGTCGGGGACTCTTGTTGCGTGCTCAATGTGTTAAAATAAATAAGCAAGTAAGTAGAGAGAGCACTCAGAACATGCAAGCATACATGGTCTCACAGCAAGTAGTAAGTATATTTCATTCGTTTTTTCCACAGAGACTTATTTTTAGCTATTCACAAAGTGTTTTTGTTAAGAAAGAAGGGATGGATTTGAAGGGGTAAATTTGATTTTTAATTGTCTATTTATTACTGAATGTATAAAGGGATGCAACATAAACAAATGCAAGTTGAAATTAGACTCAAAAGACAAGAGACGAAATTAATAGGTGAAGAAGAAAACAGCTAAACAGAATGGTAATTTGGTAGAATTGCGAGAACCGCAATAATTCCGCAATTGTTAAAACAGAAAAAGTGTGTAAAATGGCGAATTAAGGGTTACTAACGACTATCCTATAGGCATTTTAATACGATTCTCAAGCAGTAGATCAACTCTCTATGCATCAAACTCACTCTATCTCATGTATCGTCCGATTCCATGCATTAGATTCTTTAGTTTACTCGACTTCAAAGTAAGGTCTTAAGCATCTTGTTAAAACAGGAATGTTTAGTTTGTACTAGGAAAACGCTTATTCCTAAGCCGTTTTCTGATTACCATGGAAGGCTAGCATGATTATATGACTCTGAACTCTTACTCCTTCCAGAGGTTAGGAGTTCTTTGGACAAAATGGATGGCCAATCGAAATTGCCCGTGGGATGACGCTCACATACAACCAATGCTTCGAGTGCTAACCTACATACTTGGTTCACGTTTTTTAGCCTATAGTTCTGTCATTAGCATGCCCCTAGGTGATTTAGCTACTCATGGATATAAGGTAAACAGAAATGACAGATAAAACAGACATGCTTAGAAGAGAAATATAATTAAAACAGTAGACAAAAACCGTAGCAGCAGATGGAAACTGAGAAATGCAGACTTGTACTTTGATTACTGAAATTGTTTGAACGAACAGATGAAAGCTTTAAAGTAAATAACAGCAAGGCAGAAAGCAACGAAATGAAATGTTCAAGCTACTTAGAAAGTGAACAACACAAAGCAGAAATGTAAAAATAGAAAAGAAAGGCAGAAAGCTTGTAAATGGTGCTTGAAGCCTCGTCGCAATCGCCTCGAATGAAGGATCAAAAAGAGCAGCCTTGCTTGGATGAATCCAATCGGGAGAGAAGAAGAATCTACTCTCCTTCCTATCAGATTATCGACTCCAACAGCTGAGCTTCGTAGACCAACAGACGGCAAAGGAAAAACAGAAGAACAGATGGACTGCGAGACGACTTCACGCTTTCGGATGATGATCAAACCTCCGACTTTGACCCCTTTTTATAGTAGTTTGCAGGTGCGTTTGGGCCAAGGAGAACCATCAATCTTCAACGTCATATATCAGAATGGATGGAGGAGAAAGAACGAATCCCTGAAATAACGGAAATTAACAGAAATAGATCAGTCAACTTACGGTTTTCACTTGAATAATTGCGGTTCCCGCAATATTTTCGCAATTCATTCGCAATGCTCATTTTTCATTCTTTTCCTTCGGTTTTCAATCCTTTTTCTTCCTATTGTGCATAAGTCCTAAATTAGCTACCTTCTTCTAATTCTCATATTTAAGCATAGGTTTAGGCTAAATGTTATCAAAAACACCTAAGTATGTGCATCTTCCTAGGCTAAATAGGTCCTAAATAAGTCACTTTCAGATACTTAACACACCCCCAAACTTGAGGTTTTGCTTGTCCTCAAGCAAACTAAGGACTTACTTAGGCTGTTGTTTTATCTTCTTTAACCACTTACCGACTCCCCTATATCCCAATCTATAGCAGTGCTGTCCTGTGACACACTTCTAAGCTTAAAACTACCCTCTTATCTAGCTTCTTCTGACTTCGCCTGCCTAACACTCCTTCTGTTTTCATTAACTCCCTAGAACTGATCTATTTGCTTTTGTCATATCATGCCACTATCCCTAAGGTTTCAAATTCTGCCTAGCTTTATCTCAGACTCAGTACATGCTTCTAGTTTTTACTTATGAGCTACCTAGGATTCCTTAGAGTCATGCCAGTCTTAGTACAAAACTAGTGACAGTAGTACTTTCATAAGACCAACTAAACCCTGGCATCACTTCATTGGATATACATTCATCTCCCTAGACAAACCTAAAAGCTACAACCTTGTGCTCAGCTCATTGAGGATCAGAGTTCTTTTCAAATAGGACATCTAAGCCACAAGGTTATAACTCTTAAGCCCACACTCTTCTTCCCTATTTCTTCCTTTTTTTTTCTTTCTTACTTAGGTGAAACTTCTCCTTTGGTTGCCTTTTGATGCAATGCCACTTGTGGGTTACACACTTGGCACTGATTACTCAGCACTTGAGAGACGCTCCCCTTTTTATTCTATTCTTTTCTTTTTTTTTTTTTTTTTTTTTTTTTAAAGGAGAAGAAGAATGCTTATGTCCTAAGGAAGAGAGGAATGTTCCTAGGCCTAGGGTGGCCTCCCCCAAACTTAAACTACTCATTGTCCCCAATGAGTGTCTGAGGTGGCACACCCCCAAACTTGTCTAAAAGCATCTAGTCTAAGGTAAAACAAAGAGAATTTAAAAGACCTAGGCATAGACAGAACATTCTAAAAGAAAATATCACAGTAGCAGAATTTTGAAAAAAACAGACAGATAAGGTCTCAAAGCTGTGCATGCTGAGCTTTTGAGAGGTTAATTTAAACTATCAACGGGTGTCCTATGACACTCATCCAGCATGCTTTAAGATAAGCTATATAAGGTAGTCATGCTAGCAGCAAAAGATAGGATTTAACAGATCACAGCCTATCTAAACAGACAGTCCAAAACATGCAATTAGTCATAAAAATTGCGGGTACCGCAATTATTTCGCAATCAAGTCCGGGCAGATATAACATTGAATCAGGCCCCTAAACATGCTGTGTCCTGTTGCTTTAAGCCCGACAAAAATAAAACTAACCTAACCTACCTAGGCAGCTAACATCAGACTATACTAAGCAAAAGAAAAAAACATAAAACTAAACATCTAAAACAGATCAAAATTGGCCTGAAAACAGTAGAGTTCACATGATTTATCAGAAGCAGATTTTTTTTTTTTTTTTTTTTTATTTTCTAAGGGAACAGCAATACTCCCTTCAGTGCAATTCAAACCAGCACTCAATTCTCATCATCCTCATCAGGTTGTCTTGGTCGTGGGGGCACCCATGGAGTTAGAAGATTTGTAGGGAAGTCAGGGAAGGTACATCCAAGCTGGTCTGCAACCTCCTTGTCCCGTGCCTGCGCATAAGTGGCCCATTGAGCCATCCTTCGTTGCATATCCATTAAGCAGGCCATGGATCGTGACTGATCAGCAGCCAGCCTATCTAGTTCAAACTCCATATTCCCCTTCCTCTTCAGCCTCAAGCTAGCAGGCAGCTCTAAGTGGCCTGTGTAGGCCATCTGCTGCTCCATGCGCTCGATAGGAACTCCTGCAAGCAAACATAATTTCGTTATGGTATTGGGGAAGAATAATGGACCCTTACCTTTTCTGGCACACTCAGCAATGGCAGCTGACATGACTTCCCCCACATTGACCGTGAGACCGCGCATGATGGCATAGACCAGCAGCGATCTGCTCTGGTTGATGGTCGTCTCGTGGGTCACCGGGGACAACTTTCTCCTCACAAAGGCAAACCACACAGCTGCCTTTGCCGTCAGGTTGGCACTCATTAGGGTGTGCCTCCCATTGCGTGATACAGTCCACGCTGCTTCAGGCTGGCCAATTGTGCGAATGGCCTCTTCCAGCACTGCCTCAGTCGGCTCATCAACGATCCGTGCGTAGTCAGTGTGTCTTTGGCCCTTTAGGCCATAAGCGTCGTTGATGGCCTTTGCTGAGTAGTCCACCTCTACTCCCCTCACCACAGAAAGCCCTTCCTCAGAGTTTCGAAGGTTGGCGTAGAAGTCGTATACCATACTCGTGTAAGCCGGATTGGGTGGCCTGCACAACTCTTCCCAGCTGTGATTTATAATCCCTGCGCGCAAGAACTGCGGCAGGTCAGCAAGTCTGTCGAGGAAGCCTTTCTCGTGCAGCAACTCCCTCTTCCTCAGCTCAACGCCCCTGGACTCAGCGTCAGACGATACATACCTCACAGATTGAGGCTCGTCTTCAGGGTAGAGCTTGGCCTTCCCTTTGTCTGCTGGCTTGGCTGACTCTGCAGCCTCAACCTTGAGTCGTTTGAGCGATGGCTCAGTGCTCTCTTTCTCTGAGGAAGGCACCTTCTTGGCCTTCTTCTTTTTCAGCTTCTTGGATCTCTTGGCCTTAAGAATCTTGGCCTTCTTCTTCTTCTTGAGCTGTGCTTCAATGGTGATCTGCTGCAGGCATGCCCCCAGCGTCTCTTCCATGGAATCAGCCTGCTGCACAGGACCATCAGGGCTATCTTCCCTCATAGGAGAGAAAACCTCCTCTTCTTCAGCATCCCCACTGCCTTGCGTGGACTCTTGGTACTCCCCATAAGGGAATTCAGGATCAGGCCGTGGGGGAGTAGGCGAGGGCGTGGAGCTCTGTGCAGCCGCAGGTGTCTGATCAGAACTCTGAGGTGCTGAAGACAACTCAGGGCTCTGCGCAGGCGGTGATGAAGCGATCTCTGGGCTGTGCACTGGTTCAGATGATGCAGGGCTGTGCACGGGTGATGCAGATGGCGACGGGCTGTGCGCTGGTGATGCAGATGGCGACGAACCCTTCTTGGCTGACTCGTGGGACGCACGATCAGTTTCTTGACTCGCCACAGAGGGAGCCTTCGCTGTGCTTGGTTCGGCGGCCATCTCAACACTCCACCGGCGTTTCTTGGGTGTGCCTGCTGGTTCAGAAGGTCCAGCAGGGATTTCTGTGACAACCCTCCACTTCTTCCTACGGATTGGAAGCTTGGGCAGTCGTTCGGTACGTGCAGCATCAGCATTGGCGAGGGCAAGGAGTGCTTCCCTCGCAGCCTCTTCAGCGTCATCGGCCCTTTTCTTGGCCGCAGATCTTTCAGCCCTAGTGAGCACCATTGTTGCTTCTTGGCGATTTGGAGAGAAGAATCAAAGATGAAGAGAATCGCAGTTTTCTTGGAAATCAGAGAATGGGAGAATCGTATCGATCGAGCGCCTTCTAACGGATATAAAGGCAACGGATAAATCCCAACGGCTATATTTTGCGGATCCTGCAATTTTAGCGCAATTTTAGGGATATTTTTTCATCTAAATGTCAATCTTTGATCGTCCGTATCTTTTATTTGGCTCAACCGTTCCTTGATTTTTAAAGCTGGATTTGATCTCCTTGATTCCATCTATCGATTCCCTGAAAAAGAAAATAAAATAAACATCAATTACCTAATTAAAATCACACAACAAAACACACAAACGATAACCGAAAAAAAGTGCAAAAATAAACTAAGGCATTGGCCTTGACTAAACGAGCACAGTAACCACTCGTTCTCTCTCGTTTTTAATTTCATGCTTCATTCAAGAGGAAGGCCGAGAGAGTCTTCACATCTCCTTCCTCATAGTAATGCTTCAATCTAGCACCATTGACCATAAAAGGCTGTCCTTGCTGCAAGTTCTTTATCTCTATTGCACCATGAACAAACACATTAGTAATGACAAATGGACCCGACCACCTAGACTTTAGTTTGCCTGGAAATAATTTAAGTCGTGAGTTAAATAATAGGACAAGTTGGCCTTTCCTAAAGTCTTTGATCCTAAGTCTACTATCATGCCATATTTTGGTCTTTTCTTTATACATTTTGGCATTCTCATAAGACATATGCCTAAGCTCATCAAGCTCATGTAATTGTAATGACCGTAGTGTCCCTGCATCAGTCACACAATAATTCAATTCTTTCAATGCCCAAAATGCCTTAATCTCTAATTCAAATGGAAGATGACATGCCTTGCCGTACACCAACCTATAGGGAGACATGCCTAGGGGTGTCTTATATGCTGTTCTATAAGCCCAAAGTGCATCCTCAAGCTTAAATGACCAGTCTTTCCTATTAGGTTTGACCACCTTCTCTAGGATGTTCTTAATTTCCCTATTCGAAATTTCAGCTTGTCCATTTGAGTGTGGGTGGTAGGGAGTGGCTACTCTATGTCTAATGTTATATTTAGCCAACACTCTCTCCATAGCTTTATTAATAAAATGTGTCCCCTCATCACTAATGATAGCACGAGGAGTCCCAAATCTAGTGAAAATGTGCCTATGTAAGAATTTAATGACTGTTTTGGCATCATTACTAGGACAAGCTATGGCTTCTACCCACTTAGAGACGTAGTCTACTGCTACAAGGATGTAAAGGTTACCTGATGATGGTGGAAATGGTCCCATGAAATCAATGCCCCACACATCAAAGAGTTCCAACTCTAAGATGTAAGTGAGAGGCATTTCATCCTTGCGACTGAGATTACCTGTCCTTTGGCATTCATCACAGCTGTGGGCATAGTTGTGTGCATCTTTGAAGATCGTTGGCCAATAATAGCCACTCTGAAATACCTTTGCAGCTGTTCTTTGACCACCAAAGTGTCCACCATAAGGAGCTGTGTGGCAGTCCTGCAGCACAGACTTCGCCTCAGCAGCTGAAACACACTTTCTTAGTAATCCATCAGCACATGTTCTGTATAAAGTGGGATCATCCCATATGAATTTCTTTGCTTCGTGGAAGAACCTCTTCTTCTCTTGTCCTCCCTTGAAAGTAGGCAGTACCTGTGATGCAAGGAAGTTAGCAATGTCAGCAAACCAAGGTTCCTCATCGTTATCACGATGAGCCAAAACAAAGACATGTTCATCAATAAAAGCATCAGAAATTGCGGACTCCGCAATTTTTTCGCAATTATGGTGCAATCGGGAAAGATGATCCGCAACCACATTTTCGCACCCTTTCTTGTCTCTAATGTCCAGATCAAACTCTTGCAACAACAGTACCCACCTTATTAACCTAGGCTTAGCATCAGCCTTCCTCATAAGGTACTTGAGTGCAGAGTGATCTGTAAACACTACAGTTCTGGTGCCTACAATGTAATTCCTAAACTTCTCACAAGCAAACACTACTGCTAGCATCTCCTTCTCAGTAGTCGTGTAATTACATTGTGCCTCATTCAGGGTTTTACTAGCATAATATACAGGGTGTGTTAGCTTGTCAATCTTCTGTCCTAACATCACCCCCACAGCATAGTCACTGGCATCACATAACATCTCAAAGGGGAGATCCCAATTGGGTCCTACTATGATAGGGGCTGTGACTAGTGCTGTCTTAAGGGTTTTCCAAGCTACTCTACATTCTTTAGAGAAGATGAATGGCCTATTTAGCTCTAAAAGCTCACACAAAGGCTTGGCTATCTTAGAAAAGTCCTTAATGAACCTTCTGTAGAAGCCAGCATGCCCTAAGAAACTTCTAATGGCTTTGACATTTTGTGGCTCTACCAACTTCTCTATGATCTCAATTTTGGCCCTATCGACCTCTACACCTGCCCTTGACACTCGATGACCTAAGACAATCCCTTCATCCACCATGAAGTGGCATTTTTCCCAATTTAGAACTAGGTTAGTCTCCTCACACCTAGCCAGGACTTGTCCTAAATTTTCTAGACAGTTTGCAAATGAATCCCCAAAGACTGAGAAGTCATCCATGAATATTTCTATCATGGACTCATCCAACTCAGAGAAGATTGCCATCATGCACCTTTGGAAAGTTGCCGGTGCATTGCATAAGCCAAAAGGCATTCTGCGAAAGGCAAAGGTTCCAAAAGGGCAGGTGAAGGTGGTCTTCTCTTGGTCCTTAGGGTCTATAGTAATCTGGTTATAGCCTGAGTAACCATCTAAGAAACAATAGTAGGCTCTACCAGCTATTCTGTCTAACATCTGGTCAATGAATGGTAAGGGGAAATGGTCTTTTTTAGTTTCTTTATTTAATTTCCTGTAATCCATACACACTCTCCACCCTGTGACAGTCCTTGTTGGAATCAGTTCGTCGTTCTCATTGACTACCACAGTTATCCCCCCCTTTTTAGGTACACATTGGATGGGGCTTACCCACTGGCTACTAGCTATGGGGAAGATTACACCTGCATCTAACCATTTTATGATTTCTTTCTTTACTACCTCCTTCATAGAGGGATTCAACCTACGTTGGTGGTCTACTCTAGGTGTGTGCTCTTCCTCTAATATAATCTTATGCATACAATAAGAAGGGCTAATGCCTCTAATATCAGCAATCGTCCATGCAATAGCCTTCCTATGTTGCTTAAGCAGTAAAATTAGTTCAACCTCATGCTTTTCACTCAATTTAGAAGAAATGATAACAGGCAGAGTTTCATTACTCCCTAAATATGCATACTTGAGGTGAGTGGGTAGTGGTTTTAGTTCTAAAACAGGTGGATGCTCAATGGATGGCTTTAGAGGATTTAATTATCTATCAGTTAGGTCTATATTTATACATACAAGTTGTGGTGTATCTACAGGTATATCCATAATTTCAGATACATTTAAGTCAGCTACATCTAGTTGTACATATTCATTTGCATGCTTGGTTAATAGTACATGCTCCAATTGTTCTTCCATTAAAGAGTCTACAACGTCCATACTAGCACAGGATTCAAGGTCAGAGGGATACCTTAAAGCTTTATACACACTGAATTTCACCTCTTCATCATGAACCCTCATAGTGAGCTCACCTTTTTGGACGTCTATAAGTGCCCTACCTGTGGCTAGAAATGGTCTGCCTAGCAGGATGGGGACCTCCTTGTCTGCCTCATAGTCCAGGACAATGAAATCTGCAAGGAAGATAAATTTGTCAACTTTCACTAGAATATCCTCAATTTTACCTTCAGGGTATGCGATGGATCTGTCTGCTAGTTGTAAAGTGACAGTAGTTGGACGTGCTTCTCCTATTCCCAACTGGCGGAATAGTGAGAGGGGCATGAGATTTATGCTGGCGCCCAGGTCACAAAGCGCTCTCCCCACGTGCTTGCCTCCAAGTTCAACAGGTAAGGTGAAGGAACCAGGATCCTTCTCCTTCTTGGGTAGCTTGTTCTGGAGGATGGCACTGCACTCCTCAGTGAGATTGACTGTTTCAAACTCACCCATTGTCTTTTTGTTAGTAATAATGTCCTTCAAAAACTTTACATAAGAAGGCATGGACTGTAAAACCTCTACAAAAGGAATGTTAACGTGCACTTGTTTAAGAATTTCTAAAAATTTATTGAAATGCACTTCCTGTTCTTGCTTCTTCTTGAGCCTTCGAGGATATGGAGGTGGTGGCACATATGCAGGCACGTCAGGTCGCCTTAGGATAGGTGGAGGCCTTGGAATTTCTTCTATCTCCTCAACAATGGGTTCTAGCCTGGTTCCTGATGTGCTAGTTGGTGGTGGACCTTGGTTTGGCAGAGACTCCAGTGGAGCACTAGACTCAGTGTTCTCTACTCTCTTTGGTATGTCCTTGGTGTTGCTTACCAAAGGTCTCCCACTCCTGAGTTCAATTGCTTGAACTTGTTCCTTACCATCTCTCCTTGGTACTTCAGTGTCAGCAGGGAGTCTACCTTGGGGCCTACTTTTGATTTCATTGGCTAATTGCCCTATTTGATTCTCTAGACTCCTAAGGGTAGCTTGCTGACTCTGTAGAGTGGCATCATTTTTAGCTATGTATTCCTTGAGTAGGTTTTCTACAGAAGATCCTACAGGTTGATTATAAGGTTTTTGGTACATGGACTGGTTATGTTGGTTATGTTGGGGAGTGAAACCAGATGTTCCACTCGGCCTTGGTTGGTTAATATTTTGGTTAGAATTTGGTTGGCCACCCCATGACAGGTTTGGGTGGTTTCTCCAACCAGGATTGTAAGTTTGTGAGTAGGGGTTGTTCCTAGGCTGCTGTTGGCTTCCTACATAGTAGACTGATGATGGATTCCCAGGGCAATATTCATATGGGTGCCCTTCCCCACAGAATCCACAGATTAGTGCCTCGCCTTGACTTGGTTGGGTGCCCATTGACATGGCTGTGGCGGTATTGGCACTGGTTTGGAGATTGGCCTGAGCCATTTGCTTAACTAGGTTGGTCAGGGCATTTATTTGGGTGCTCATGGCGCTTAGAGCATCCTTGTCTTGAGCTCTAGTTGGCTCTACAGGGTCATCTGACCACCTACAGTGAGATGTTGAGATCTTCTCCAAGATCTCATAAGCTTCGTTGTAACTCTTGGACAACATGGAACCACCAGCAGATGAATTTAGAACTTGTCTGGTGCTGGGGTTGCATCCTTTGAAGAAGACTTCTATTTGGATACACCATGGGATGCCATGGTGTGGACATTTGATAAGAAGATCTTTGAATCGTGTCAAAGCTTCGTGAAGAGACTCACTTGGAGCTTGTTTGAATTTTATGATATCATCACGGAAAGTAGAATTCCTATCTGGTGGGAAATATTTGACTAGGAATTTCTCTGCTAAATCTGTCCAATTAAGGACAGATCCAGAAGGTAATGAGTTCAGCCACGTTTTGGCTTTGTCCCTCAAAGAGTAAGGGAACAGATATAGCCTCAAGGCTTCTTGAGAAACTCCAGGGATTAGGAAAGTGTCACTAACTCCTAAGAAGTTTCTAAGATGGTTGTGGGGGTCCTCATTTTCCATTCCAAAGAATTGTCCCACAGTGGACAACATTTGGAACATCACTGGCTTTAACTCGAATGAGTTGGCAGTGATCTCAGGACGGATTATGCTGGGGTTCAGCTCCCCAGGCATAGGTACGAGGTATGAAAGAATGGCGCTGTCCTTGTCATTCGCTATTTCAATGGGATTGCGAGTGACAGGCACCAGATTTTGATCTCTTCTATCCATTTCTTCTTGAGGTGGTGATGGTAACCTTGCGGTTTCAGCAGCTAATTGAGGTAATGAAGGTTGTTTAAATAGACGTTTCTTGGCTCTATTCCTAGCTCTAAGTAATCTCTCGGGCTCAGGGTTGAACTCTAGATCACTACTTGGAAGCTCATTCATAAACTAACCTAAATGTTACCTAAAAAAGAAATGAAATTGGATCAAATACAATGGAAAATAATTTGGTGTTTCAAACTTAACTAACTTTGTTTTCGCTTAAATAAGTCCCCGGCAGCGGCGCCAAAAACTTGTTGCGTGCTCAATGTGTTAAAATAAATAAGCAAGTAAGTAGAGAGAGCACTCAGAACATGCAAGCATACATGGTCTCACAGCAAGTAGTAAGTATATTTCATTCGTTTTTTCCACAGAGACTTATTTTTAGCTATTCACAAAGTGTTTTTGTTAAGAAAGAAGGGATGGATTTGAAGGGGTAAATTTGATTTTTAATTGTCTATTTATTACTGAATGTATAAAGGGATGCAACATAAACAAATGCAAGTTGAAATTAGACTCAAAAGACAAGAGACGAAATTAATAGGTGAAGAAGAAAACAGCTAAACAGAATGGTAATTTGGTAGAATTGCGAGAACCGCAATAATTCCGCAATTGTTAAAACAGAAAAAGTGTGTAAAATGGCGAATTAAGGGTTACTAACGACTATCCTATAGGCATTATAATACGATTCTCAAGCAGTAGATCAACTCTCTATGCATCAAACTCACTCTATCTCATGTATCGTCCGATTCCATGCATTAGATTCTTTAGTTTACTCGACTTCAAAGTAAGGTCTTAAGCATCTTGTTAAAACAGGAATGTTTAGTTTGTACTAGGAAAACGCTTATTCCTAAGCCGTTTTCTGATTACCATGGAAGGCTAGCATGATTATATGACTCTGAACTCTTACTCCTTCCAGAGGTTAGGAGTTCTTTGGACAAAATGGATGGCCAATCGAAATTGCCCGTGGGATGACGCTCACATACAACCAATGCTTCGAGTGCTAACCTACATACTTGGTTCACGTTTTTTAGCCTATAGTTCTGTCATTAGCATGCCCCTAGGTGATTTAGCTACTCATGGATATAAGGTAAACAGAAATGACAGATAAAACAGACATGCTTAGAAGAGAAATATAATTAAAACAGTAGACAAAAACCGTAGCAGCAGATGGAAACTGAGAAATGCAGACTTGTACTTTGATTACTGAAATTGTTTGAACGAACAGATGAAAGCTTTAAAGTAAATAACAGCAAGGCAGAAAGCAACGAAATGAAATGTTCAAGCTACTTAGAAAGTGAACAACACAAAGCAGAAATGTAAAAATAGAAAAGAAAGGCAGAAAGCTTGTAAATGGTGCTTGAAGCCTCGTCGCAATCGCCTCGAATGAAGGATCAAAAAGAGCAGCCTTGCTTGGATGAATCCAATCGGGAGAGAAGAAGAATCTACTCTCCTTCCTATCAGATTATCGACTCCAACAGCTGAGCTTCGTAGACCAACAGACGGCAAAGGAAAAACAGAAGAACAGATGGACTGCGAGACGACTTCACGCTTTCGGATGATGATCAAACCTCCGACTTTGACCCCTTTTTATAGTAGTTTGCAGGTGCGTTTGGGCCAAGGAGAACCATCAATCTTCAATGTCATATATCAGAATGGATGGAGGAGAAAGAACGAATCCCTGAAATAACGGAAATTAACAGAAATAGATCAGTCAACTTACGGTTTTCACTTGAATAATTGCGGTTCCCGCAATATTTTCGCAATTCATTCGCAATGCTCATTTTTCATTCTTTTCCTTCGGTTTTCAATCCTTTTTCTTCCTATTGTGCATAAGTCCTAAATTAGCTACCTTCTTCTAATTCTCATATTTAAGCATAGGTTTAGGCTAAATGTTATCAAAAACACCTAAGTATGTGCATCTTCCTAGGCTAAATAGGTCCTAAATAAGTCACTTTCAGAGACTTAACAACTCTGTTGAGTCAAAACGATTTTGTGTTATTTTAGAAACAACTTAAATGATTGGAGCTAATCTTTTGCGTCCTTTTTGCAGGCATTAACAACGCTGGTTTATGAATGAGTTTCCAAAATTAGAAGGGAAGCTGCACGCCGTTTGAATCAGCAAACTCAATATCAGCCTGAAATTCAGCACAGTGTTGACCAAGCAGAATCAGTGCAAACTGAACCGCAACAAGTTGAGATGGAAAGACCAGAAGAAGCACCAAATCGAGCACTTAACACTCGCAATCCCATTGATATTGCGAATGATAAGGACAGTGCTATATTATCCTACCTTGTACCTATGCCTGAGGAGCTCAATCCGAGCATAATACGCCTAGAAATCACAGCTCACTCATTCGAACTGAAACCTGTAATGTTTCAGATGCTGTCCACAGTAGGCCAATTCTTCGGTGTTGAGAATGAAGACCCCCACAATCACTTAAGGAACTTCCTGGGAGTAAGTGACACTTTTTTCATTCCAGGAGTGTCTCAAGAGGCTTTGCGTCTGTACCTATTCCCGTACTCATTAAGAGACAAAGCCAAGACATGGTTAAATTCTTTTCCATCCGGATCAATTGTCAACTGGACAGACTTAGCTGAGAAGTTTCTGGTGAAATACTTTCCTCCAGATAGGAACTCCAATTTTCGTGACGACATCATCAAATTTAAACAAGCTGAGAATGAATCTCTACATGAAGCCTGGACCAGATTCAAGGATCTTCTACTCAAATGTCCACACCATGGCATCCCATGGTGCATCCAGATTGAAGTGTTCTTCAAAGGATGTAATCCCAGCACGAGGCAAGTCTTGAATTCCTCAGCTGGAGGATCTATGTTGTCAAAGAGCTATAACGAAGCTTATGAAATTTTAGAGAAAATTTCAACTTCACACTGCCGGTGGTCAGATGATCCTGTGGAGCCAAATAAAAGGAAGGCTTATGACATGGATGCACCCAGTGCAATGAGCAACCAGATAAATGCTCTAACAAGCTTGATGAAGCAAATGACTCAGACCAACATCCAACAAAATGCCAACACAGTGGCATCTGCTTCAACAAGCACAGCAGTGGCGAATCAGTTAGATGCACTCATTTGTGGATTCTGTGGAGAAGGACATGTATATGACTATTGCCCTGCAAATCCAGCCTCTGTGTGCTATGTTGGGAGTCAGCAACAACCAAGAAATAACCCCTATTCAAATACATATAATCCTGGCTGGAGAAACCATCCTAATTTCTCTTGGAATGGACAACAAGGCACTGGCCAGATGCAAAACCAAACCAGACCAAGTGGACCACCTGGGTTCACTCAACATCAGCAAGGTACTCAACTTCCATACCAAAAACAGTATGCCAGTAACCAACCTATGGGAACATCAGTGGAAAGCTAGCTGAAAAAATATATAGCAAAGAATGATGCAACCTTGCAGAGTCAGCAAGCAACTTTGAGAAGTTTAGAGAATCAAATTGGGCAATTGGCAAATGAGCTAAAGAATAAGCCCCAAGGCAGATTGCCTACTGATACTGAGAATCCTAGAAGGGATGGTAAGGAACAAGTTCAAGCTATTGAACTGCGAAGTGGAAGGCCATTGGTGATTAGTAGCAGAGAAGTACCAAAGAGAGTAGAGAATGAAGAGTCTAGTGCTCCACTGGACCCTCTGCCTAACATCGACCATGTGCAACCAAGAACAACAAGGGCGAGGCTTGAGCCCATCATTGAGGAACCAGAAGAGATTTCTAGGCCTCCCCCTGTCATTAGGCAACACAATTTGCCCACTTATGTGCCACCACCTCCATTCCCTAGACGGCTTAAAAAGAAGCAGGAACAGGAAGGTCATTTCCCTAAATTTTTGGCAATCCTGAAGCAAGTTCATGTGAACATTCCTTTTGTTGAAGTTTTACAGTCCATGCCAACGTATGTAAAGTTTTTGAAAGACATGATAACTAATAAGAAAGTCATTGGGGAGTTTGAAACGGTTAATCTCACTGAAGAGTGTAGTGCCATACTCCAGAACAAGTTGCCAAAGAAAGAGAAGGATCCTGGTTCCTTCACTCTGCCAGTGGAATTAAGAGGCAAACATGTGGGAAGAGCTTTATGTGATCTGGGAGCCAGCATAAACCTAACGCCCTTATCATTATTCCAACGGCTTGGGATAGGCGAGGCACGTCCAACCACAGTCACCTTGCAACTTGCAGACAGATCAATCTCATACCCTGAAGGTAAAATTGAGGATATTCTAGTCAAGGTTGACAAATTCATTTTTCTTGCAGATTTTATTATTCTGGACTACGAGGCAGACAAAAAGGTGCCAATCATCTTAGGTAGACCTTTCTTAGCCACAGGTAGGGCCCTGATTGATGTTCAAAAGGGTGAACTTACCATGCGAGTCAACGATGAAGAGGTTAAGTTTAGTGTTTTTAAAGCCTTGAGGTATCCTTCTGACCTTGAAAAATGTGCTACTATAGATATATTGGATTCATTAATTGAAGATGAGCATGAGCATGAGTTATTAGTCAAGCATGCTACTGATTACGCACAAATTGACTTGAATGATTTAAACATTTCTGAATTCGTTGATACATCTATAAAAATCCCTCAGCATGTATGTATGACCAATGAACTATCTGAAAGAACCACAACTCCCATGATGCCATCAATTGAACAACCACCTTTGTTAGAATTAAAACCACTGCCACAACACCTTAAATATGCATACTTAGGAGAGAAAGACACATTGTCTGTCATCATTTCGTCCAAATTGAATGAACAACATGAAAATGCGTTAATTTTGCTGCTTAAGCAACATAGAAAAGCAATTGGGTGAACAATCGCTGACATTAGGGGCATAAGTCCTTATTGTATGCACAAGATACTGTTAGAGGAAGGGCACACACCTAGAATAGAGCATCAACGTAGGTTGAACCCCTCCATGAAGGAGGTAGTTAAGAAGGAAATCATTAAATGGTTGAATGCGGGTGTAATCTTCCCAATATCTAATAGTCAGTGGGTCAGTCTCATCCAATGTGTCCCAAAAAAAAGAGGTATGACAGTAGTAGTTAATGAGAGCAATGAATTAATACCCACTCGAACCGTCACGGGATGAAGAGTGTGTATGGACTACCGAAAGCTTAATAAAGAAACGAAAAAAGACCATTTCCCTCTACCTTTCATCGATCAAATGCTTGATAGATTAGTCGGCCAAGCCTTCTATTACTTTTTAGATGGCTACTCAGGGTATAATCAAATCACCATAGACCCTAAGGACCAAGAGAAGACAACATTTACATGTCCATTTGGCACGTTTGCATTTCGCAGAATGCCATTCGGCCTCTGCAATGCACCAGCAACGTTCCAACGATGTATGTTGGCAATCTTCTCTAATCTAGATGAGTCCATAGTAGAAATATTCATGGATGATTTTTCAGTGTTTGGTGATTACCACTGTCTAGCCAATCTAGCACAAGTCCTCACTAGGTGTGAGGAAACCAATCTAGTTTTGAATTGGGAAAAATGTCACTTCATGGTGGAAGAAGGCATAGTTTTGGGGCATAGAGTGTCCAAGGCAGGAATAGAGGTTGATAAGGCCAAGATAGAAGTCATTGAGAAGTTGGTTGAACCTAAAAATGTAAAAGCCATAAGAAGTTTCTTAGGACACGCAGGGTTTTTGTTACGTCTCCAAAAGTGACTATTTTAGGACTTATTTGTGATAGGAAATTGTGCATTTGTAAGTGTTTTTGGTAGGATTTAGCTTGAACTTGTGCTTATATATGAGAATTAGAAGAATGAAGCTAAATTAGGACTTATATGCAAGAGGAAAGAAAAAGAACCAAAAACGAAGTTAAAGGAATGAAAATTGTACATTGCGGAAGCATTGCGGAAACATTGCTAAAACCGCAATGTTTTAAGTGAAATCCGTAAGTTGTCTAACCATTTTCTGTTCTGTTCCGATCTTTCAGAGGAGAAGGATGCTGAGCCATCACTCAAGAAGCTCAAGCTTGAGGCTGCTGAGTCAGCCAAACAAAAAGAAAAAGGGAAGGTCAAGCTTTACCCTGAAGATGAGCCTCAGTCAGTGAGGTACGTGTCTTCTGACGCTGAGTCTAGAGGCATGGAGCTGAGGAAACGAGAGATGCTGCACGAGAAGGGCTTCCTCGACAGACCTGCTGACCTGCCGCAATTCTTGCGTGCAGGCATTACGAATCACGGCTGGGAGGAGTTGTGCAGACCACCCAATCCAGCTTACACAAGCATGGTGTATGACTTCTACGCCAACCTGAGGAATTCTGAGGAAGGGATGTCTGTGGTCAGGGGAGTAGAAGTGGACTTTTCAGCCCAAGCCATCAACGAAGCCTATGGCCTCAAGGGCCAAAAACATACTGACTATGCGAGGATTGCTGATGAGCCTACTGAAGCCGTCCTGGAAGAAGCCATTCGGACCATTGGCCAACCTAAAGCTTCCTGGACCGTGTCACGCAATGGGAGGCACACTCTCATGAGTGCCAACCTCACAGCTAAGGCGGCTGTCTGGTTTTCCTTCGTGAAGAGGAAACTAGCCCCAGTGACTCATGAGACCACCATCAACCAGAGCAGATCGCTGCTGGTCTATGCTATCATGCGAGGTCTCACGATCAACGTGGGTGAAGTCATGTCCGCCGCCATTGCTGAGTGCGCCAAGAAGGGTAAGGGTCCATTGTTCTTCCCTAATACTATTACTAAATTATGTTTATGTGCAGGAGTTCCCATCGAGCGATTGGAACAGCAGATGGCTTACACAGGCCACTTGGAGCTGCCCACCGGCTTGAGGCTGAAAAGGAAGGGCAACATGGAGTTCGAGCTGGATAGATTGGCTGCTGCTCAGTCACTGTCCATGGCGTGCCTGATGGATTTACAGAAGAGGATGGCTCAGTGGGCCACTTATGCACAGGCAAGAGACAAAGAGGTGGCTGAACAGCTGGGGTGCATCTTCCCTGATTTTCCCACCAACCTACTGTCTCCATGGGTGCCTCCACGACCACGAGGGACTGATGATGAGGATGATGACATCTGAGTGCTGGTTTGAATTGCACTCAAGGGAGTATTGCTGTTCCCTTAAAATAATAAGAAAAAAAAAAAATTAAACTGCTTTTTGTGAACCATGTGAATTATGCTGTTTTTAGTTAATATTTTGATCTGTTTTAGTTGCTTAGTTTTAAGTTTTTAAAGTGTTTAGTGTAGCCTGCTGCTAGCTGATTAGGTAGAGTAGGTTAGTTTCATTTTTTGTATAGCTTGAATGGCTAGAAAAGCATGCGTAGGGGCCTTAACCACTGATATATCTGCCCTGACTGTATTGCGAAATAATTGCGCGTACCGCAATTTTTATTAGTAAATGCATGTTTTGGACTGTCTGTTTAGCTAGGTTGTGATCTGTTTAAATTCTATCTTTTGCTGCTATTTTGTCTACTGTATATAGCTTATCTAAAAGCATGCTGGATGAGTGTCATAGGACACCCTTTGATAGTTTAAATTAGCCTCTGAAAAGTGCTCAGCATGCATAGCTTTAAGTCCTTATCTGTCTGTTTTTATGAATTTCTGCTGCTGTGATATTTACTTTTAGAATATTCTGTCTATGCCTAGGGCTTTTAAGTTCTCTTTGTTTTACCTTAGACTAGATGCTTCTAGGACAAGTTTGGGGGTGTGCCACCTCAGACACTCATTGGGGACAATGAGTAGTTTAAGTTTGGGGGAGGCCACCCTAGGCCTAGGAACATTCCTCTCTCCCTTAGGGCATAAGCATTCTTCTTCTCCTTAAAAAAAAAATAATAATGAGCTGAAAGAAAAAATGAAAAATAGAATAAAGAGGGGAGTCTCTCTCAAAGTTGCTGAGTAATCAGTGCCAAGTGTGTAACCCACAAGTGGCATTGCATCAAAAGGCAACCCAAGGAGAGGCTCCACCTAAGTAAGAAAGGAAAAAGAAAGGAATAGGGAAGAAGAATGTATGCTTAGGAGTTATAACCTTGTGGCTTAGATGTCCTAATTAAAAAAGAACTCTGATCCTCAATGAGCTAAGCACAAGGTTGTAGCTTTTAGGTTTGTCTAGGGAGATGAATGTACATCCAATGAAGTGATGCCAGGGTTTAGTTTGTTATATGAAAGTACTACTGTCACTAGTTTTGTACTAAGACTGGCATGACTCTAAGGAATCCTAGGTAGCTCAAAAGAAAAGACTAGAAGCATGTACTGAGTCTGAGGTAAAGCTAGGTAGAATTTGAAACCTTAGGGATAGTGGCATGATGTGACAAAAGCAAGTAGATCAGTTGTAGGGAATAATGGAACAGTCGGAGTAGTAGGCATGTGAAGTCAGAAGAAGCTAGATAAGAGGATAGTTCTAAACTTAGAAGTGTGTCACAGGACAGCACTGCTAGAGATAGGAATATAGGGGAGTCAGTAAGTGGTTAAAGGGAATGGAACAGCAGCCTAAGTAAGTCCTTAGTTTGCTTGAGGACAAGCAAAACCTTAAGTTTGGGGGTGTGTTATGTCTCCAAAAGTGACATATTTAGGACTTATTTAGCTTAGGAAGATGCACATACTTAGGTGTTTTTGTTAGTATTTAGCCTAAACCTATGCTTACATATGAGATTTAGAAGAAGGTAGCTAAATTAGGACTTATGTGCAAAAGGAAAGAAAAGGGTTAAAAACCGAAGCTAAAACAAAGAAAAATGTGCATTGCGATAGAATTGCGATAACATTGCTGGAACCGCAATATTTCAAGTGAAAACCGTAAGTTGACTGATCTCTTTCTGTTAATTTCCGTTATTTCAGGGATTCGTGCTTTCTCCTCCATCCATTCTGATATACGACGTTGAAGATTGATGGTTCTCCTTGGCCCAAATACACCTGCAAACTACTATAAAAGGGGGTCAAAGTCGGAGGTTCAAGGATCATCCGAAAGCGTAGAAGTCTTCTCGCAGTCCATCTTTTCTCCTGTCGTTCTTCTTCGTCTGTTGGTGTGAGAGTCTCAGCTGTTGGAATCGACAATCTGATAGGAAGGAGAGAAGATTCGTCTTCTCTCTCGATTGGATTCATCCAAGCAAAGCTATTCTTTTTCCCCATTCAGTCGAAGCAACTGCAACAAGGCGGCCACGCTCTATTTACTGCTTTCTGTTTTGTGTTCTTCATTTCCAGCATTGCTTTGTTGTTATTTCCTTTCCTTTAGTCTTTTCGTTCTGATCCATTGATGTCTGTCTTTATGTTATTTACTTTAAGCTTTCCTTTGTCCATTCAAACAATCAATTAATCACAAGCAATATTCTTCATTTCACAGTTTCTGACCTTTGCAACTTACTGTTTTACCTTGTTGTCTTAAGCGTATTTCCCTTCTAAGTATGTCTCTTTTATCTCGTATTTCTATTCTCTGTACATCCATGAGTAGCTAAGTCACTTAGGGGCATGCTAATGACAAGACTATAGGCTTAAAAAACGTGAACCAAGCATGTAGGATAGCTCTCGAAGCATTGATTGTATGTAAGCTTCATCCCACGGGCAATTTCGATTGGCCATCCATTTTGTCCAAAGAACTCCTAACCTCTGGAAGGAGTAAGAGTTCAGAGTCATACACTCATGCTAGCCTTTCAAGGTAGCCAGAAAACGACCTAGGAATAATGCATGGAATCGGACGATACATGAGATTGAGTGAGTTTGATGCATAGAGAGTTGAACCAATGCTTGAGAATCGTATGAAAATGCCTATAGAGGAGTCGTTAGTAGCCCTTGTTTCTCCATTTTACACACTTTCGCTGTGATTACAATTGCGGTAGAATTGTTGTTTCCGCAATTCTGCTAAGTTACAATTCTGTTTAGCTGTTTTCTTCTTCATTTATTAATCTCGTCTCTTCTCCTTTGAGTTTAATTTCAACTTGCATTTGTTTATGTTGCTACCCTTTATACATTCAGTAAGAAGTAGGCAATTAAACACCAATTTTACCCCATCAAATCCACCCCTTCTTTCTTAACTTTACACTTCACGAGTAACTTATAATAAATCTCTGTGGGAAAACGAATGAAAAAATACTTACTACTTGCTATAAGATCATGTATGCTTGCATGTTCTGAGTGCTCTTTCTTCCTTATTGCTTATTTATATTAACACATTGAGCATGCAACAAGTTTTTGGCGCCGCTGCCGGGGATTTATTTAAGTGAAAACGAAGTTTGTTAAGTTTGAAACACCAAGTTATTCTCCATTGAAACTGATCCATTTCCATTTCTTTTCAGGTACCATTTAGGTTAGTTTATGAATGAGCCTCCAAGTAGTGATCTAGAGTTCAATCCTGAGCCCGAGAGATTACTTAGAGCTAGGAATAGAGCCAAGAAACGTCTCTTTAAACAACCTTCTTTACCTCGAATAGTTGCTGAAACCGCAAGGTTACCGCAATCTTCTCAAGAAGAAATGGAGAGAATAGATCAAAATCCGGTGCCTGTCACTCGCAATCCCATCGAAATAGCGAATGATAAGGATAGCGCCATACTTTCTTACCTAGTACCTATGCCTGGGGAGCTGAACCCCAGCATAATCCGTCCTGAGATCACTGCCAACTCATTCGAGTTAAAGCCAGTGATGTTCCAAATGTTGTCCACTGTGGGACAATTCTTTGGAATGGAAAATGAGGACCCCCACAACCATCTTAGAAACTTCCTAGGAGTCAGTGACACATTCCTTATCCCTGGAGTTTCCCAAGAAGCCTTGAGGCTATATCTTTTCCCTTACTCTTTGAGGGACAAAGCCAAAACGTGGTTAAACTCATTACCCTCTGGATCTGTCCTTAATTTGACAGACTTAGCAGAAAAATTCCTAGTCAAATACTTCCCACCAGATAGGAATTCTACCTTTTGTGATGACATAATCAAATTCAAACAAGCTCCAAGTGAGTCTCTTCACGAAGCTTGGACAAGATTCAAAGATCTTCTCATTAAATGTCCACACCATGGCATCCCATGGTGTATCCAAATAGAGGTCTTTTTCAAAGGATGCAACCCCAGCACCAGACAAGTTCTAAATTCATCTGCTGGTGGTTCCATGTTGTCCAAGAGTTACAACGAAGCTTATGAGATCTTGGAGAAGATCTCATCATCTCACTGTAGGTGGTCAGATGATCCAGTAGAGCCAACTAGAGCTCAAGACAAGGATGCTCTAAGCGCCATGAGCACCCAAATAAACGCCCTGACCAACCTAGTTAAGCAAATGGCTCAGGCCAATCTCCAAACCAGTGCCAATACCGCCACAGCCATGTCAATGGGCACCCAACCAAGTCAAGGCGAGGCACTTATCTGTGGATTCTGTGGGGAAGGGCACCCATATGAATACTGCCCTGGGAATCCAGCCTCAGTCTGCTATGTAGGAAGCCAACAGCAGCCTAGGAATAACCCCTACTCAAATACTTACAATCCTGGTTGGAGAAACCACCCAAACTTGTCATGGGGTGACCAACAAAACTCTAACCAAAATCCTAACCAACCAAGGCCGAGTGGAACACCTGGTTTCACTCCCCAACATAACCAATCCATGTACCAAAAACCATACAATCAACCTGTAGGATCTTCTGTAGAAAACTTACTCAAGGAATACATAGCCAAGAATGATGCCACTCTACAGAGTCAGCAAGCTACTCTTAGGAGTCTAGAAAACCAAATAGGGCAACTAGCCAATGAGATCAAAAGTAGGCCCCAGGGTAGACTTCCTGCTGACACTGAAGTGCCAAGGAGAGATGGTAAAGAGCAAGTTCAAGCAATTGAACTTAGGAGTGGGAGACCATTGGTGAGCAGCACCAAGGACACACCAAAGAGAGTAGAGAACAAAGAGTCTAGTGCTCCACTGGAGTCTCTGCCAAACCAAGGTCCACCACCAACAAGCACATCAGGGACAAGGCTGGAGCCAATCACTGAAGAGATAGAAGAAATTCCAAGGCCTCCACCTATCCTAAGGCGACCTGACGTGCCTGCATATGTGCCACCACCTCCATTTCCTCGAAGGCTAAAGAAAAAACAAGAACAGGAAGTGCACTTTAACAAATTTCTTGAAATTCTTAAGCAAGTGCATGTTAACATTCCTTTTGTAGAAGTATTACAGTCTATGCCTTCTTATGTAAAGTTTTTGAAGGATATTATAACTAACAAAAAAATAATTGGTGAGTTTGAAACAGTCAATCTCACTGAGGAGTGCAGTGCCATACTCCAGAATAAGCTACCCAAGAAGGAGAAGGATCCTGGTTCCTTCACCTTACCTGTAGAACTGGGAGGTAAGCACGTGGGGAGAGCTCTTTGTGACCTGGGAGCCAGCATAAACCTCATGCCCCTATCACTATTCCGCCAGCTAGGAATAGGAGAAGCACGTCCAACCACTGTCACTTTACAACTTGCAGACAGATCCATCGCATACCCTGAAGGTAAGATTGAGGATATCCTTGTAAAAGTTGACAAATTTATTTTCCTTGCAGATTTCATTGTCCTGGACTATGAAGCAGACAAGGAGGTCCCCATCCTGTTAGGTAGACCATTTCTAGCCACAGGTAGGGCTTTGATAGATGTTCAAAAAGGTGAGCTCACTATGAGGGTTCATGATGAAGAGGTGAAATTCAGTGTTTATAAAGCCTTAAGGTACCCCTCTGATTCGGAATCTTGTGCTAGCATGGATATTGTTGACTCACTAATGGAAGAACAATTAGAGCATGAATTACTAACTAAGCATGCTCAAGAATATGTAGGTTTAGAACTAACTGACTTAAACATAGCTGAGATAATGGACATACCTGTAACTAACCCTCAGCATGTTTGTATGAATATTAATTTGACTGATAAATCTTTGAATCCATTAAAACCATCCATTGAGCATCCACCTGTATTAGAGCTTAAACCACTGCCCACACATCTTAAGTATGCATATTTAGGAAGTAATGAAACTCTGCATGTAATCATATCATCTAAATTGAGTGCAAAGCATGAGGTTGAGTTGATTTTACTGCTTAAACAACATAGGAAGGCTATAGCATGGACCATTGCTGATATTAGAGGCATTAGCCCGTCCTATTGCATGCATAAGATCATACTAGAGGAGGAACATACACCCCGAGTAGACCACCAACGTAGGCTGAACCCCTCTATGAAAGAGGTAGTAAAAAAAGAGATAATTAAGTGGTTAGATGCTGGTGTGATATTCCCCATAGCTAGTAGTCAGTGGGTAAGCCCCATACAATGTGTACCTAAGAAGGGGGGGATGACTGTGGTAGTCAATAAGAGCAACGAACTGATTCCAACTAGGACTATCACAGGGTGGAGAGTATGTATGGATTATAGGAAACTCAATAAAGAAACTAAAAAAGACCACTTCCCTCTACCATTCATTGACCAAATGTTAGACAGAATAGCTGGTAGAGCTTATTATTGTTTCTTAGACGGTTATTCGGGATATAACCAGATCACAATAGACCCTAAGGACCAGGAGAAGACTACCTTCACTTGCCCTTTTGGAACTTTTGCCTTTCGCAGAATGCCTTTTGGCTTATGCAATGCACCGGCAACGTTCCAGAGGTGCATGTTGGCAATCTTCTCTGATTTGGATGAGTCCATGATAGAGATATTCATGGATGATTTCTCAGTCTTTGGGGATTCATTTACGAACTGTCTAGAGAACTTAGGACAAGTCCTAGCCAGATGTGAAGAGACCAACTTAGTCCTTAATTGGGAGAAGTGTCACTTCATGGTGGACGAGGGGATTGTCCTAGGTCATAGAGTGTCGAGGGCAGGTGTTGAGGTTGACAGAGCCAAAATTGAAGTAATAGAGAAGTTGGCAGAACCACAAAATGTTAAAGCCATTAGAAGTTTCTTAGGGCATGCTGGCTTCTATAGAAGGTTCATTAAGGACTTTTCTAAGATCTCCAAGCCTTTATGTGAGCTTCTAGAGCTAAACAAACCTTTCATCTTCTCTAGAGAATGTTTCCTAGCCTGGAAGACCCTTAAGGAAGCACTAGTCACAGCCCCTGTCATAGTAGGACCAAATTGGGACCTTCCCTTTGAGTTGTTATGTGATGCTAGTGACTATGCTGTAGGGGTCATATTAGGCCAAAGGATTGACAAGCTAACACACCCTGTATACTATGCTAGTAAAACACTTAACGAGGCACAATGTAACTACACAACCACTGAGAAAGAGATGCTAGCTGTAGTGTTCGCTTGTGAGAAATTTAGGAACTATATTGTAGGAACCAGAACAATAGTGTTTACAGATCACTCTGCACTTAAGTACCTTATGAGAAAGGCTGATGCTAAGCCTAGGTTGATAAGGTGGGTACTGCTACTGCAAGAGTTTGATCTGGACATTAGAGACAAGAAAGGGAGTGAAAATGTGGTTGCGGATCATCTTTCCAGATTGCAGCATAATTGCGAAAAAATTGCGGAACCCGCAATTTCTGATGCTTTCATTGATGAACATGTCTTTGTTTTGGCTCATCGTGATAACGATGAGGAACCTTGGTTTGCTGACATTGCTAACTTCCTTGCATCGCAGGTACTGCCTACTTTCAAGGGAGGACAAGAGAAGAAGAGGTTCCTCCACGAAGCAAGGAAATTCATATGGGATGATCCCACATTATACAAGACATGTGCTGACGGATTGCTAAGGAAGTGTGTTTCAGCTGCTGAGGCGAAGTCTGTGCTGCAGCACTGCCACACAGCTCCTTATGGTGGACACTTTGGTGGTCAAAGAACAGCTGCAAAGGTGTTTCAGAGTGGCTATTATTGGCCAACGATCTTCAAGGATGCACACAACTTCGCACACAGCTGTGATGAATGCCAGAGAACAGGTAACCTTAGTCGCAAGGATGAAATGCCTCTCACTTACATCTTAGAGTTGGAGCTCTTTGATGTGTGGGGCATTGACTTCATGGGACCATTTCCACCATCATCAGGTAACCTTTACATTTTAGTAGCAGTAGACTACGTATCCAAGTGGGTAGAAGCCATAGCATGTCCCAATAATGATGCCAAAACAGTCATAAAATTCTTACATAGGCACATTTTTACTAGATTTGGAACTCCTCGTGCTATCATTAGTGATGAGGGGACACATTTTATTAATAAGGCTATGGAGAGAGTGTTGGCTAAGTATAACATTAGACATAGAGTAGCCACTCCTTATCACCCACACTCGAATGGACAGGCTGAAATTTCAAATAGGGAGATTAAAAACATCCTAGAAAAAGTGGTCAAACCTAATAGAAAGGACTGGTCGTTTAAGCTCGAGGATGCACTTTGGGCCTATAGAACTGCATATAAGACACCCCTAGGTATGTCTCCTTATAGACTTGTGTATGGTAAAGCATGTCATCTTCCATTCGAGTTAGAAATTAAGGCATTTTGGGCACTAAAAGAGTTGAATTATTGCGTGACTGATGCGGGAACGTTGCGGTCTTTGCAATTACATGAGCTTGATGAGCTTAGACATATGTCCTATGAAAATGCTAAAATGTATAAGGAAAAGACCAAGATCTGGCACGACAGTAGACTTAGGATTAAGGACTTTAAAAAAGGCCAACTCGTTTTGTTATTCAACTCACGATTGAAATTATTTCCAGGCAAACTTAAGTCTAGATGGTCAGGTCCATTTGTTATTACTAATGTGTTTGTTCATGGTGCCATCGAGATAAAGAACTTGCAGCAGGGGCAACCTTTCATGGTTAATGGTGCAAGGTTGAAGCACTACTATGAGGAAGGAGATGTGAAGACTCTCTCAGCCTTCCTCTTGACTGAAACGTGAATTAAGAATGAGAGAGGACGAGTGGTTACTGTGCTCGTCTAGTCAAGGCTAATGCCTTAGTTTATTTTTTTCGATTTTTCCGGTTATCATTTGTGCATATGTTGGTGTGATTTTAATTAAGTATTTGATGTTGATTTTATTTATTTTTGCAGGGAATCGATAGAGGGTATCAAGGAGATTACATCCAGCTAAAGAAATCAAGGAGATATTGGGCCAAATCAAAGATACGGTTGAGCAAAGATAGCCATTTAAATACAAAAAAATCTCCAACGGTCACTAGAATTGCGCAGGAATTGCGGGATCCGCAAAAATATAGGCGTTGGGATTTTTTGTGTTTCCTTTATATCCGTTAGAAGGCGCGTTGATCCGTACGATTCTCCCATTATCTGAACTCCAAGAAAACTAATTTTCTCTTCATCTGTGATCCTTCTCTCCAAATCTCCAAGATTCAACGATGGTGCTCACAAGGGCCGAACGATCTGCGTCCAAGAAAAGGGCTGACGAGGCTGAAACGGCTGCGAGGGAAGCACTTCTTGCCCTTGCAGACGCTGATGCTGCGCGCACCGAACGCCTTCCCAAACTGCCGATCCGTAGGAAGAAGTGGAAGGTTGTCACAGAGATACCTGCTGGACCCTCTGAACCAGCAGGCACACCCAAGAAGCGTAGATGGAGTATGGCTGTGGCCGAAGAAGTAACCAAGAAAAAGACTCCCTCTGTGGAGAGTCAAGAATTGGGCCAGCCTTCTCACGAGACAGCCGAGCGCAGCCCTTCACCATCTCCACCGGTTCGAAGCCCTGAGCTCTCCTCATCGCCGCTAGCACAGAGCCCTGAGCTGCCTTCATCACCTCAGAGTTCTGCACAGACACCTACAGCAGCGCAAAGCACCACTCCGTCGCACACTTCTCCACGGCCCGACCCTGAATTCCCATATGGGGAGTACCAAGAATCAACGCAGGGCAGTGGGGAAGCTGAGGAAGACGAGGTCTTCTCTCCGTTGAGGGAAGCCAGCCCTGGAAGTCCTGCGCAGAAGGATGATTCTATGGACGAAATGCTGGGGGCTTGCTTCCGTGCGATCGCCACCAAGGAAAAACTGAAAAAGAAGAAGGCTGCCAAGATTATCAAGGCCAAACGGTCCAAGAAATCAAAGAAAAAGAAAGCCAAGAGGGCGCTGGCATCAGAGGAGAAGGATGCTGAGCCATCACTCAAGAAGCTCAAGCTTGAGGCTCCTGAGTCAGCCAAACAAAAAGAAAAAGGGAAGGTCAAGCTTTACCCTGAAGATGAGCCTCAGTCAGTGAGGTACGTGTCTTCTGACGCTGAGTCTAGAGGCATGGAGCTGAGGAAACGAGAGATGCTGCACGAGAAGGGCTTCCTCGACAGACCTGCTGACCTGCCGCAATTCTTGCGTGCAGGCATTACGAATCACGGCTGGGAGGAGTTGTGCAGACCACCCAATCCAGCTTACACAAGCATGGTGTATGACTTCTACGCCAACCTGAGGAATTTTGAGGAAGGGATGTCTGTGGTCAGGGGAGTAGAAGTGGACTTTTCAGCCCAAGCCATCAACGAAGCCTATGGCCTCAAGGGCCAAAAACATACTGACTATGCGAGGATTGTTGATGAGCCTACTGAAGCCGTCCTGGAAGAGGCCATTCGGACCATTGGCCAACCTGAAGCTTCCTGGACCGTGTCACGCAATGGGAGGCACACTCTCATGAGTGCCAACCTCACAGCTAAGGCGGCTGTCTGGTTTTCCTTCGTGAAGAGGAAACTAGCCCCAGTGACTCATGAGACCACCATCAACCAGAGCAGATCGCTGCTGGTCTATGCTATCATGCGAGGTCTCACGATCAACGTGGGTGAAGTCATGTCCGCCGCCATTGCTGAGTGCGCCAAGAAGGGTAAGGGTCCATTGTTCTTCCCTAATACTATTACTAAATTATGTTTATGTGCAGGAGTTCCCATCGAGCGATTGGAACAGCAGATGGCTTACACAGGCCACTTGGAGCTGCCCACCGGCTTGAGGCTGAAAAGGAAGGGCAACATGGAGTTCGAGCTGGATAGATTGGCTGCTGCTCAGTCACTGTCCATGGCGTGCCTGATGGATTTACAGAAGAGGATGGCTCAGTGGGCCACTTATGCACAGGCAAGAGACAAAGAGGTGGCTGAACAGCTGGGGTGCATCTTCCCTGATTTTCCCACCAACCTACTGTCTCCATGGGTGCCTCCACGACCACGAGGGACTGATGATGAGGATGATGACATCTGAGTGCTGGTTTGAATTGCACTCAAGGGAGTATTGCTGTTCCCTTAAAATAATAAGAAAAAAAAAAAATCAAACTGCTTTTTGTGAACCATGTGAATTATGCTGTTTTTAGTTAATATTTTGATCTATTTTAGTTGCTTAGTTTTAAGTTTTTAAAGTGTTTAGTGTAGCCTGCTGCTAGCTGATTAGGTAGAGTAGGTTAGTTTCATTTTTTGTATAGCTTGAATGGCTAGAAAAGCATGCGTAGGGGCCTTAACCACTGATATATCTGCCCTGACTGTATTGCGAAATAATTGCGGGTACCACAATTTTTATTAGTAAATGCATGTTTTGGACTGTCTGTTTAGCTAAGTTGTGATCTGTTTAAATTCTATCTTTTGCTGCTATTTTGTCTACTGTATATAGCTTATCTAAAAGCATGCTGGATGAGTGTCATAGGACACCCTTTGATAGTTTAAATTAGCCTCTGAAAAGTGCTCAGCATGCATAGCTTTAAGTCCTTATCTGTCTGTTTTTATGAATTTCTGCTGCTGTGATATTTACTTTTAGAATATTCTGTCTATGCCTAGGGCTTTTAAGTTCTCTTTGTTTTACCTTAGACTAGATGCTTCTAGGACAAGTTTGGGGGTGTGCCACCTCAGACACTCATTGGGGACAATGAGTAGTTTAAGTTTGGGGGAGGCCACCCTAGGCCTAGGAACATTCCTCTCTCCCTTAGGGCATAAGCATTCTTCTTCTCCTTAAAAAAAAAAATAATAATGAGCTGAAAGAAAAAATGAAAAATAGAATAAAGAGGGGAGTCTCTCTCAAAGTTGCTGAGTAATCAGTGCCAAGTGTGTAACCCACAAGTGGCATTGCATCAAAAGGCAACCCAAGGAGAGGCTCCACCTAAGTAAGAAAGGAAAAAGAAAGGAATAGGGAAGAAGAATGTATGCTTAGGAGTTATAACCTTGTGGCTTAGATGTCCTAATTAAAAAAGAACTCTGATCCTCAATGAGCTAAGCACAAGGTTGTAGCTTTTAGGTTTGTCTAGGGAGATGAATGTACATCCAATGAAGTGATGCCAGGGTTTAGTTTGTTATATGAAAGTACTACTGTCACTAGTTTTGTACTAAGACTGGCATGACTCTAAGGAATCCTAGGTAGCTCAAAAGAAAAGACTAGAAGCATGTACTGAGTCTGAGGTAAAGCTAGGTAGAATTTGAAACCTTAGGGATAGTGGCATGATGTGACAAAAGCAAGTAGATCAGTTGTAGGGAATAATGGAACAGTCGGAGTAGTAGGCATGTGAAGTTAGAAGAAGCTAGATAAGAGGATAGTTCTAAACTTAGAAGTGTGTCACAGGACAGCACTGCTAGAGATAGGAATATAGGGGAGTCAGTAAGTGGTTAAAGGGAATGGAACAGCAGCCTAAGTAAGTCCTTAGTTTGCTTGAGGACAAGCAAAACCTTAAGTTTGGGGGTGTGTTATGTCTCCAAAAGTGACATATTTAGGACTTCTTTAGCTTAGGAAGATGCACATACCTATGCTTATATATGAGATTTAGAAGAAGGTAGCTAAATTAGGACTTATGTGCAAAAGGAAAGAAAAGGGTTAAAAACCGAAGCTAAAACAAAGAAAAATGTGCATTGCGATAGAATTGCGATAACATTGCTGGAACCGCAATATTTCAAGTGAAAACCGTAAGTTGACTGATCTCTTTCTGTTAATTTCCGTTATTTCAGGGATTCGTGCTTTCTTCTCCATCCATTCTGATATACGACGTTGAAGATTGATGGTTCTCCTTGGCCCAAATACACCTGCAAACTACTATAAAAGGGGGTCAAAGTCGGAGGTTCAAGGATCATCCGAAAGCGTAGAAGTCTTCTCGCAGTCCATCTTTTCTCCTGTCGTTCTTCTTCGTCTGTTGGTGTGAGAGTCTCAGCTGTTGGAATCGACAATCTGATAGGAAGGAGAGAAGATTCGTCTTCTCTCTCGATTGGATTCATCCAAGCAAAGCTATTCTTTTTCCCCATTCAGTCGAAGCAACTGCAACAAGGCGGCCACGCTCTATTTACTGCTTTCTGTTTTGTGTTCTTCATTTCCAGCATTGCTTTGTTGTTATTTCCTTTCCTTTAGTCTTTTCGTTCTGATCCATTGATGTCTGTCTTTATGTTATTTACTTTAAGCTTTCCTTTGTCCATTCAAACAATCAATTAATCACAAGCAATATTCTTCATTTCACAGTTTCTGACCTTTGCAACTTACTGTTTTACCTTGCTGTCTTAAGCGTATTTCCCTTCTAAGCATGTCTCTTTTATCTCGTATTTCTATTCTCTGTACATCCAGAGTAGCTAAGTCACTTAGGGGCATGCTAATGACAAGACTATAGGCTTAAAAAACGTGAACCAAGCATGTAGGATAGCTCTCGAAGCATTGATTGTATGTAAGCTTCATCCCACGGGCAATTTCGATTGGCCATCCATTTTGTCCAAAGAACTCCTAACCTCTGGAAGGAGTAAGAGTTCAGAGTCATACACTCATGCTAGCCTTTCAAGGTAGCCAGAAAACGACCTAGGAATAGGCGTTTTCCTAGTACAAACTAAACACTTCTGCTTTAACAAGATGCTTAAGACCTTACTTGGACATGAGTAAACTAAAGAATTTAATGCATGGAATCGGACGATACATGAGATTGAGTGAGTTTGATGCATAGAGAGTTGAACCAATGCTTGAGAATCGTATGAAAATGCCTATAGAGGAGTCGTTAGTAGCCCTTGTTTCTCCATTTTACACACTTTCGCTGTTATTACAATTGCGGTAGAATTGCTGTTTCCGCAATTCTGCTAAGTTACAATTCTGTTTAGCTGTTTTCTTCTTCATTTATTAATCTCGTCTCTTCTCCTTTGAGTTTAATTTCAACTTGCATTTGTTTATGTTGCTACCCTTTATACATTCAGTAAGAAGTAGGCAATTAAACACCAATTTTACCCCATCAAATCCACCCCTTCTTTCTTAACTTTACACTTCACGAGTAACTTATAATAAATCTCTGTGGGAAAACGAATGAAAAAATACTTACTACTTGCTATAAGATCATGTATGCTTGCATGTTCTGAGTGCTCTTTCTTCCTTGTTGCTTATTTATATTAACACATTGAGCACGCAACAGTGAGCAACACCAAAGAGAGTAGAGAATGAAGAGTCTAGTGCTCCACTGGATTCTCTGCCCAACCAAGGTCAACCACCAACAAGCACATCAAGGGTGAGGCTGGAACCTATCATAGAAGAACCAGAAGAAGTTCCAAGGCCTCCACCTGTCCTGAGGCGTCCTGAAGTGCCTACATATGTGCCACCACCTCCATTCCCTAGAAGGCTGAAGAAAAAATAAGAACAGGAAGTGCACTTTAATAAATTTTAGTCCAAATTGAGTGAAAAGCATGAAATTGAGTTAATATTACTGCTTAAGCACCATAAAAAGGCTATTGCATGGACGATTGCTGACATTAGAGGTATTAGCCCTTCCTACTGCATGCATAAGATACTATTGGAAGAGGAACATACACCCCGAGTAGATCACCAACGTAGGTTGAACCCCTCCATGAAGGAGGTAGTTAAAAAAGAGATAATCAAATGGTTAGATGCAGGTGTAATCTTCCCTATAGCTAGTAGTCAGTGGGTGAGTCCAATACAATGTGTGCCTAAGAAGGGGGGGATGACTGTAGTAGTGAATGAGAGCAATGAACTGATTCCAACTAGAACTATTACAGGATGGATAGTCTGTATGGACTATAGAAAATTAAATAAAGAAACAAAAAAAGATCACTTTCCTTTACCATTTATAGATCAGATGTTAGATAGGATAGCGGGTAGAGCTTATTACTGCTTTCTAGATGGTTATTCTGGATATAACCAAATCACCATAGACCCTGTGGACCAGGAGAAAACAACCTTCACATGTCCCTTTGGAACGTTTTCTTTTCGCAGAATGCCTTTTGGCTTATGCAATGCACCAGCGACATTCCAAAGGTGTATGTTGGCCATTTTCTCTGACTTAGATGAATCCATGATAGAGATATTTATGGATGACTTCTCAGTCTTTGGTGATTCTTTTACAAATTGTTTAGAGAACTTAGGACAAGTCCTAGCTAGGTGTGAGGAGACCAACCTAGTCCTTAATTGGGAGAATGCCACTTTATGGTGGAAGAAGGGATAGTCCTAGGTCACAGAGTGTCTAGAGCAGGAGTAGAGGTCGATAGGGCCAAGATTGAGATAATAGAGAAGCTAGTGGAACCTCAGAATGTAAAAGCTATTAGAAGTTTTCTAGGACACGTAGGTTTCTATAGAAGGTTCATTAAGAACTTTTCAAAGATCTCTACACCTTTGTGCGAGCTTCTAGAGCTGAATAAGCCATTCATCTTCTCTAGAGAATGTTTCTTAGCCTGGACAACCCTTAAGGAAGCATTAGTCAAAGCACCTATTATAGTAGGACCAAATTGGGACCTCCCATTTGAGATGTTGTGTGATGCGAGTGACTATGCAGTAGGGGTTATGCTAGGACAAAAGATTGACAAACTAACACACCCTGTATACTATGCTAGTAAGACACTGAATGAGGCACAATGTAATTACACAACCACGGAAAAGGAAATGCTAGCTGTAGTGTTTGCCTGTGAGAAGTTTAGGAATTACATTGTAGGCACTAGGACAATTGTGTACACTGATCACTCTGCACTTAAATACCTTATGAGGAAGGCTGATGCTAAGCCTAGGTTAATTAGATGGGTATTGTTGCTGCAAGAGTTTGATCTAGACATTAGAGATAAGAAAGGATGCGAAAATGTGGTTGCGGATCATCTTTCTAGATTGCGCCATAATTGCGATAAAATTGCGGAAACCGCAATTTCTGATGCCTTTATTGATGAACATGTCTTTGTATTAGCTCATCGTGATAACGATGAGGAACCTTGGTTTGCTGACATTGCTAACTTCCTTGCCTCGCAGGTATTACCAACTTTCAAGGGGGGACAAGAGAAGAAGAGGTTCCTGCATGAAGCTAGGAAGTTCATCTGGGATGATCCTACACTCTACAAGACATGTGCAGATGGGTTGCTGAGGAAGTGTGTGTCAGCTGCTGAAGCGAAGTCTGTGCTGCAGCACTGCCATACATCTCCCTATGGTGGACACTTTGGTGGCCAAAGGACAGCTGCAAAGGTGTTCCAGAGTGGCTACTATTGGCCCACGATCTTCAAAGATGCCCACGACCATGCACACAGCTGCAATGAATGCCAGAGAACAGGTAACCTTAGTCGGAAGGATGAGATGCCTCTCACGTACATCTTGGAGTTGGAGCTCTTTGATGTGTGGGGCATTGACTTCATGGGACCATTTCCCCCATCAGCAGGTAACCTTTACATACTTGTAGTTGTAGACTATGTATCTAAATGGGTAGAAGCCATAGCATGTCCAACAAATGATGCCAAAACAGTCATTAAGTTCCTTAATAGACATATCTTTACTAGGTTTGGTACACCTCGTGCTATAATTAGTGATGAAGGGACACACTTTATTAATAAGGCTATGGAAAAGGTGTTGGCTAAATACAACGTTAGACATAGGGTAGCCACCCCTTATCACCCACATTCGAATGGACAAGCTGAAATATCAAATAGGGAGATTAAAAACATACTCGAAAAAGTGGTCAAACCCAATAGAAAAGATTGGTCGTTTAAGTTAGAGGATGCACTTTGGGCATATAGGACTGCATATAAGACACCCCTAGGTATGTCTCCTTATAGACTTGTGTATGGCAAAGCATGTCACTTACCATTCGAATTGAAAATCAAAGCATTTTGGGCCCTAAAAGAGCTGAATTATTGCGTGACCGATGCGGGAACATTGCGGTCTCTGCAATTACATGAGCTTGATGAGCTGAGACATATGTCCTATGAAAATGCCAAAATGTATAAGGAAAAAACTAAAATTTGGCATGACAGTAGACTTAGGATTAAGGACTTTAAGAAAGGCCAGCATGTCTTGTTATTTAACTCAAGGTTGAGATTATTTCCAGGCAAACTTAAGTCCAGATGGTCAGGTCCTTTTGTTATAACTAATGTGTTTGTTCATGGTGCAATCGAGATTAGGAACCTGCAGCACGGGCAACCGTTCATGGTCAATGGTGCACGATTGAAGCACTACTACGAGGAAGGAGATGTGAAGACACTCTCGGCCTTCCTTTTATCTGAAGCTTGAAAATAAAACCGAGAGGGGACGAGTGATTGCTGTGCTCGTCCATGCGAGGCTATGCCTTAGTATTTTTTTGTGTTGTTTTGAAATTTTCCGGTTGTTATTTTTGTATGTTTAGGTGTGATTTTTATTACGATTTTGATGTTAATTTTGTATGTTTTAATAGGGGATCGAAAGAGGAAATCAAGGAGATGAATCAAGGGTAAAGAATCGGGGAAGAAATCGGGCCGAATCAAAGATTGAGTTATGAGAATCTTGGCATTTAAATCAAAGAAAATCTCCAACGGCCATTTAATTGCGGTGGATTTGCTGAAACCGCAACAGAAATAGCCGTTGGGATTCACTTGATTACAAATAGCCGTTAAAACAGCTGTGGCCCGTACGCTTCCTTCATTCGTTGGACTTCAAGAAATCTATCTTCTTCGTCCTCTGCAATCCTTCTTTTCCGATCTCTCCAATTCAACAATGGTGCTTACACGAGCCGAGCGATCTGCTTCCAAGAAGAAGGCATCGGACGCAGAGGCAGCTGCGAGAGAGGCATTACTTGCCTTGGCAGATGCCGAAGCTACGCGACCCGTACGGCTGTTGCGTGCTCAATGTGTTAATAAAAATAAGCAATAAGGAAGAAAGAGCACTCAGAACATGCAAGCATACATGATCTTATAGCAAGTAGTAAGTATTTTTTCATTCGTTTTCCCACAGAGATTTATTTGTAAGCTACTCGTGAAGTGTAAAGTTAAGAAAGAAAGGGTGGATTTGATGGGGTAAATTTGGTTTTTAATTGCCTACTTCTTACCTAATGTATAAAGGAATGCAACATAAACAAATGCAAGTTGAAATTAAACTCAAAGGAAAAGAGACGAGATTAATAAATGAAGAAGAAAACAGCTAAACAGAATGGTAATTTGGCAGAATTGCGAGCACCGCAATGTTACCGCAATTGTAAAAACAGCGAAAGTGTGTAAAATGATGAATTAAGGGCTACTAACGACTATCCTATAGGCATTTTAATACGATTCTCAAGCATTGGATCAACTCTCTATGCATCAAACTCACTCTATCTCATGTATCGTCCGATTCCATGCATTAGATTCTTTAGTTTACTCAACTCAAAGTAAGGTCTTAAGCATCTTGTTAAAGCAGAAGTGTTTAGTTTGTACTAGGAAAACGCTTATTCCTAAGCCGTTTTCTGGCTACCTTGGAAGGCTAGCATGAGTGTATGACTCTGAACTCTTACTCCTTCCAGAGGTTAGGAGTTCTTTGGACAAAATGGATGGCCAATCGAAATTGCCCGTGGGATGAAGCTTACATACAATCAATGCTTCGAGAGCTATCCTACATGCTTGGTTCACGTTTTTTTAGCCTATAGTCTTGTCATTAGCATGCCCCTAAGTGACTTAGCTACTCATGGATATGGGGTAGACAGAAATAAGAGATGAAAGAAACATGCTTAGAAGAGAAATGTACTTAAAACAGTAAGGAAAAACCGTAGCAGCAAAAGATGGAAACTTGTGAAATAATAACTAAGCTTTGATTACTTGAATGTTTGGATGGTCAAGAAGAGGAATTTAAAGTGCATAACAGAAAGACAGAACACAACGAAATGGACTGATCTAGTTACAAGAAAGGAAACAACAATAAACTAAAGCTGGGAAATGGAAATAAAGACAGAAAGCAGTAAATAGAGCGTGGACGCCTCGTGGTGATTGCCTCGACTGAATGGGGAGAAAGAATAGCCTTGCGTGGATGAATCCAATCGAGAGAGAAGACGAATCTTCTCTCCTTCCTATCAGATTGTCGATTCCAACAGCTGAGACTCTCACTCCAACAGACGAAGAAGAACGACAGGAGAAAAGTTGGACTGCGAGAAGACTTCTACGCTTTCGGATGATGCTTGAACCTCCGACTTTGACCCCTTTTTATAGTAGTTTGCAGGTGCATTTGGGCCAAGGAGAACCATCAATCTTCAACGTCGTATATCAGAATGGATGGAGGAGAAAGAACGAATCCCTGAAATAACGGAAATTAACAGAAAATGATCAGTCAACTTACGGTTTTCACTTGAAACATTGCGGTTCCCGCAATGTTTTCGCAATTCTATCGCAATGCTTGTTTTTCATTCTTTTCCTTCGGTTTTCAACCTTTTTCTTTCCTATTGTACATAAGTCCTAATTTAGCTACCTTCTTCTAATTCTCATCTTTAAGCATAGGTTTAGGCTAAATGCTATAAAAAACACCTAAGAGTGTGCATCTTTCTAAGCTAAAAAGGTCCTAAATAAGTCACTTTCAGAGACTTAACACACCCCCAAACTTAAGGTTTTGCTTGTCCTCAAGCACACTAAGGACTTACTTAGGCTGTTGTTTTGTTTTCTTTAACCACTTACTGACTCCCCTACATTCCTATCTATAGCAGTGCTGTCCTGTGACACACTTTTAAGTTTAAAACTATCCTCTTATCAAGCTTCTTCTGACTTCGCCTGCCTAATACACCTGCTGTTTTTATTAACTCCCTACTACTGATCTACCTACTTTTGTCATATCATGCCACTATCCCTAAGGTTTCAAATTCTGCCTAGCTTTACCCCAGACTCAGTACATGCTTCTAGTCTTTTCTTTTGAGCTACCTAGGATTCCTTAGAGTCATGCCAGTCTTAGTACAAAACCAGTGACAGTAGTACTTTCATATGACCAACTAAACCCTGGCATCACTTCATTGGATGTACATTCATCTCTCTAGACAAACCTAAAAGCTACAACCTTGTGCTCAGCTCATTGAGGATCAGAGTTCTTTTTAATTAGGACATCTAAGCCACAAGGTTATAACTCCTAAGCATACATTCTTCTTCCCTATTTCTCCCTTTTTCCTTTCTTACTTAGGTGGAGCCTCTCCTTGGGTTGCCTTTTGATGCAATGCCACTTGTGGTTTACACACTTGGCACTGATTACTCAGCAACTTTGAGAGAGACTCCCCTCTTTATTCTATTTTTCATTTTTTCTATTTATCACATTTTTTTTTTTTTAAGGAGAAGAAAAATGCTTATGTCCTAAGGAAGAGAGGAATGTTCCTAGGCCTAGGGTGGCCTCCCCCAAACTTAAACTACTCATTGTCCCCAATGAGTGTCTGAGGTGGCACACCCCCAAACTTGTCCTAGAAGCATCTAGTCTAAGGTAAAACAAAGAGAATCTAAAAGTCCTAGGCATAGGCAGGACATTCTAAAAGTAAATATCACAGCAGCAGACATTCGAAAAAAACAGACAGGTAAGGACTCAAAGCTATGCATGCTGAGCTTTTTAGAGGTTAATTTAAACTATCAAAGGGTGTCCTATGACACTCATCCAGCATGCTGTAAGATAAGCTATATAAGGTAGTCATGCCAGCAGCAAAATATAGAATTTAAACAGATCACAGCCTAGCTAAACAGACAGTCCAAAACATGCATTTAGTAATAAAAATTGCGGTGACCGCAATTATTTCGCAATAAGGTCAGGGCAGATATAGCAGTGATTCAGGCCCCTAAGCATGCTTTTTCCCGTCACTCAAGCTCTACAAAAATAAAACTCAACTAACCTACCTATTCATCTATCATCAGACTACACTAAACAATTGAAAAACTAAATACTAAGCAACTAAAACAGAACAAAATACTAACTAAAAACAGCATAATGCACATGGTCTATCAGAAAGCAGATTTTTTTTTTTTTATAAATTAGTCTAAGGGAACAGTAGTACTCCCTTGAGTGCAATTCAAACCAGCACTCAGATGTCTTCATCCTCATCAGGTTGTCGTGGGCGTGGAGGCACCCATGGATTCAGGAGATTCGTGGGGAAGTCAGGGAAGATGCACCCAAGTTGGTCAGCCACTTCCTTGTCCCGTGCCTGCGCGTAAGTGGCCCATTGAGCCATCCTCTTCTGCATATCCATCAGGCAAGCCATGGTCAGCGACTGATCAGCAGCCAATCTGTCCAACTCGAATTCCATGTTCCCCTTCCTCTTCAGCCTTAGGCCAGCAGGTAACTCCAAGTGGCCTGTGTAAGCCATTTGCTGCTCCATTCGCTCGATGGGAACTCCTGCAAGCAAACAGAGTTTAGTTATGGTATTAGGGAAAAACAATGGTCCCTTACCCTTCTTGGCACACTCAGTAATGGCAGCAGTGATGATTTCTCCCACGTTGATCTTGAGACCTCTCATTATCGCATAAACCAGCAGCGACCTGCTCTGGTTGATTGTGGTCTCGTGTGTCACGGGGGACAGCTTCCTTCTCACGAAAGAGAACCAAACAGCCGCCTTAGCTGTCAGGTTGGCACTCATGAGAGTGTGCCGCCCATTACGTGACACGGTCCAGGAAGCTTCAGGTTGGCCAATGGTCCGAATGGCCTCTTCCAGAACTGCCTCAGTAGGCTCATCAACGATCCGTGCATAATCTGTATGTGGTTGGCCCTTGAGACCATAGGCTGCGTTGATGGCTTTAGCTGAGAAGTCTACTTCTACCCCTCTGACCACAGACAAGCCTTCCTCAGAATTCCTCAGGTTGGCGTAGAAGTCATACACCATGCTTGTGTACGCTGGATTCGGTGGTCTACACAACTCCTCCCAACCGTGATTTGTAATGCCCGTGCGCAAGAACTGTGGCAGGTCAGCAGGTCTGTCAAGGAAGCCCTTCTCGTGCAGCATCTCTCTTTTCCTCAACTCCATGCCTCTAGACTCAGCGTCAGAAGACACGTACCTCACTGACTGAGGCTCATCTTCAGGGTAGAGCTTGGCCTTCCCTTTTTCTTTTTGTTTGGCTGACTCAGCAGCCTCAACCTTGAGTTTCTTGAGCGATGGCTCCGTGCTTTCCTTCTCTGATGAAGGCGCCCTCTTGACCTTCTTCTTTTTCAGCTTCTTGGATCGCTTGGCCTTGAGAATCTTGGCCTTCTTCTTCCTCTTGAGCTTTGCCTTGATGGTGATCTGCTGGAGGCACGCCCCCAGTGTCTCCTCCATTGAGTCATCCTTCTGCGCAGGGCTGTCAGGGCTGGCCTCCCTCAACGGAGAGAAAACCTCCTCTTCCTCACCTTCCCCACTACCCTGCGTTGATTCTTGGTACTCCCCATATGGGAATTCAGGGTCAGGCCGTGGAGAAGTGTGCGACGGCGTGGTGCTTTGTGCTGCTGTAGGCGTCTGTGCAGAACTCTGAGGTGATGAAGGCAGCTCAGGGCTCTGTGCAGACGGTGATGGAGAAGAGTTGTGCGCTGGTGGTGCAGATGGCGAAGAACTCTCCTTGGCCGACTCGTGGGACACACGATCAGTTTCTTGACTCTCCACAGAGGGAGTCTTTTCTTTGCTCGGTTCTGCGGCCACCGCAACACTCCATCTGCGCTTCTTGGGTGTGCCTGCTAGTTCAGAGGGTCCAGCAGGTATCTCTGTGACGACCTTCCACTTCTTCCTACGGATCGGTAGTTTGGGAAGGCGTTCGGTACGCGCAGCATCAGCATCTGCGAGGGCAAGAAGTGCTTCCCTCGCAGCCGTTTCAGCCTCGTCAGCCCTCTTCTTGGCCGCAGATCGTTCGGCTCTTGTGAGTACCATTGTCGAATCTTGGAGATTTGGAGAGAGGAATCACAGATGAAGAGAATCGCAGCTTTCTTGGAGATCAGATAATGAGAGAAGCGTACAGATCAACGCGCCTTCTAACGGATATAAAGAAAACGGAAAAATCCCAACGGCTATATTTTTTTGCGGATCCCGCAATTCCTGCGCAATTTTTAGGGACCGTTGGAGATTTTTTCATTTAAATTGCTATCTTTGCTCAACCGTATCTTCGATTTGGCCCAATATCTTCTCGATTTTTTTAGCTGGATTCAATCTCCTTGATTCCATCTATCGATTCCCTGCAAAAATAAATAAAATCGACATCAAATACTTAATTAAAATCACACCAACATATGTACAAACGATAACCGGAAAAATTTCAAAAAATAAACTAAGGCATTAGCCTAATGTTGACGAGCACAGTAACCACTCGTCCTCTCTCGTTCTTAATTCACGTTTCAGTCAAGAGGAAGGCCGAGAGAGTCTTCACATCTCCTTCCTCATAGTAGTGCTTCAACCTTGCACCATTAACCATGAAAGGTTGCCCTTGCTGCAAGTTCTTTATCTCGATGGCACCATGAACAAACACATTAGTAATGACAAAAGGACCTGACCATCTAGACTTAAGTTTGCCTGGAAATAATGTCAATCGTGAGTTGAATAATAAAACAAGTTGGCCTTTTTTAAAGTCCTTGATCCTAAGTCTACTGTCGTGCCAAATCTTGGTCTTTTCCTTATACATCTTAGCATTTTCATAGGACATATGTCTAAGCTCATCAAGCTCATGTAATTGCAAAGACCGCAACGTTCCCGCATCAGTCACGCAATAATTCAACTCTTTTAGTGCCCAGAATGCCTTAATTTCTAACTCGAATGGAAGATGACATGCTTTGCCATACACCAACCTATAAGAAGACATACCTAGGGGTGTCTTATATGCTGTTCTATAGGCCCAAAGTGCATCCTCAAGCTTAAATGACCAGTCTTTTCTATTAGGTTTAACCACCTTTTCTAGGATGTTCTTAATCTCCCTATTTGAAATTTCAGCTTGTCCATTCGAGTGTGGGTGATAGGGAGTGGCTACTCTATGTCTAATGTTATACTTAGCCAACACTCTCTCCATAGCCTTATTAATAAAATGTGTCCCCTCATCACTAATGATAGCACGAGGAGTTCCAAATCTAGTAAAAATGTGCCTATGCAAGAATTTAACTACTGTTTTGGCATCATTATTAGGACATGCTATGGCCTCTACCCACTTGGATACGTAGTCTACTGCTACAAGGATGTAAAGGTTACCTGATGATGGTGGAAATGGTCCCATGAAATCAATGCCCCACACATCAAAGAGCTCCAACTCTAAGATGTAAGTGAGAGGCATTTCATCCTTGCGACTGAGATTACCTGTTCTCTGGCATTCATCACAGCTGCGTGCAAAGTTGTGTGCATCCTTGAAGATCGTTGGCCAATAATAGCCACTCTGAAATACCTTTGCAGCTGTTCTTTGGCCACCAAAGTGTCCACCATAAGGAGCTGTGTGGCAGTGCTGCAGCACAGACTTCGCCTCAGCAGCTGAAACACACTTCCTTAGCAAGCCGTCAGCACATGTCTTGTACAATGTGGGATCATCCCATATGAATTTCCTTGACTCGTGAAGGAACCTCTTCTTCTCTTGTCCTCCCTTGAAAGTAGGCAGTACCTGCGATGCAAGGAAGTTAGCAATGTCAGCAAACCAAGGTTCCTCATCGTTATCACGATGAGTCAAAACAAAGACATGTTCATCAATGAAAGCATCAGAAATTGCGGGTTCCGCAATTTTTTCGCAATTATGCTGCAATCTGGAAAGGTGATCTGCAACCACATTTTCACTCCCTTTCTTGTCTCTAATGTCCAGATCAAACTCTTGTAACAACAGTACCCACCTTATCAACCTAGGCTTAGCATCAGCCTTCCTCATAAGGTACTTAAGTGCAGAGTGATCTGTAAACACTATTGTTCTGGTTCCTACGATATAGTTCCTAAACTTCTCACAAGCAAACACTACAGCTAGCATCTCTTTCTCAGTGGTTGTATAATTGCATTGTGCCTCATTAAGTGTTTTACTAGCATAGTATACAGGGTGTGTTAGCTTGTCAATCCTTTGGCCTAACATGACCCCTACAGCATAGTCACTAGCATCACATAATAACTCAAAGGGAAGGTCCCAATTTGGTCCTACTATGACAGGGGCTGTGACTAATGCTTCCTTAAGGGTCTTCCAGGCTAGGAAACATTCTTTAGAGAAGATGAAGGGTTTGTTTAGCTCTAGGAGCTCACATAAAGGCTTGGAGATCTTAGAAAAGTCCTTAATGAACCTTCTATAGAAGTCAGCATGCCCTAAGAAACTTCTAATGGCTTTAACATTTTGTGGTTCTACCAACTTCTCTATTACTTCAATCTTGGCTCTATCAACCTCTACACCTGCCCTCGACACTCTATGACCTAGGACAATCCCCTCATCCACCATGAAGTGACACTTCTCCCAATTAAGGACTAAGTTTGTCTCTTCACATCTGGCTAGGACTTGTCCTAAATTCTCTAGACAGTTTGTAAATGAATCCCCAAAGACTGAGAAATCATCCATGAATATCTCTATCATGGACTCATCCAAATCAGAGAAGATTGCCAACATGCACCTTTGAAACGTTGCCGGTGCATTGCATAAGCCAAAAGGCATTCTGCGAAAGGCAAAAGTTCCAAAAGGGCAAGTGAAGGTAGTCTTCTCTTGGTCTTTGGGGTCTATTGTGATCTGGTTATATCCCGAATAACCGTCTAAGAAAAAATAATAAGCTCTACCAGCTATTCTGTCTAACATCTGGTCAATGAATGGTAGAGGGAAGTGGTCTTTTTTGGTTTCTTTATTGAGTTTCCTATAATCCATACATACTCTCCACCCTGTGATAGTCCTAGTTGGAATCAGTTCATTGCTCTCATTGACTACCACAGTCATCCCCCCCTTCTTAGGTACACATTGTATGGGGCTTACCCACTGACTACTAGCTATGGGGAATATCACACCTGCATCTAACCATTTTATGATTTCCTTTTTAACTACCTCTTTCATAGAGGGATTCAACCTACGTTGGTGATCTACTCTAGGTGTGTGCTCTTCCTCTAGTATGATCTTATGCATGCAATAGGACGGGCTAATTCCTCTAATATCAGCAATGGTCCATGCTATAGCCTTCCTATGTTGTTTAAGCAGCAAAATCAACTCAACCTCATGCTTTGCACTCAATTTAGATGATATGATTACAGGCAGAGTTTCATTACTTCCTAAATATGCATACTTAAGATGTGTGGGTAGTGGTTTCAGTTCCAAAACAGGTGGATGCTCAATGGATGGCTTTAAAGGATTTAATGATCTATCAGTTAGGTCTATATTCATACATACATGTTGTGGTTTATCTACAGGCATATCCATTATTTCAGATACATTCAAGTCAGCTATATCTAATTGTACATATTCATTAGCATGCTTAGTTAATAGTACATGCTCCAATTGTTCTTCCATTAAAGAATCTACAACGTCCATGCTAGCACAGGATTCATGGTCAGAAGGATACCTCAAAGCTTTATACACACTAAATTTCACCTCTTCATCATGAACCCTCATAGTGAGTGGTAGAACACTTTTAGGGTACTCCAATTTCAAGCTGTCGAGGCTTGCCAAAATAACATTTATAATACCGAAACTACTAAGCTTTGCAGCTAGTGGTAACGGGTGTCGAACCACAGGGAACCTAAATTATTTTCTCTTAACTAATTTCTATTTGTTTTTAAACTAAGACTCAAAAGCAATTAAAAAGGGGGGTTTTGATTAAATCTAAACTAACGGGAAAATAAATGCGAAAAGTAAAGAGCGGAAAAACAATTAAATGTAACCCGTGCTCCTAATTCGAGTGTCGGGATTTATCTTGATGCGCTTAGTTCATAGGGATTCTAATTAGCAAGGTAATTCTATTTCATGCACACAAAATGCTTCGTCCCAAACGGGTCCAAAGCACCCCAAAGAATTAATTAGAGGCGTAAATTCTAATTAAACATGCTTCCCAATTAATCTAAGTTCATGACGCTTAAACCAATTAGCAAACAGTAACGGGTATCATTGAGACGAATTAATCCTAAAACTAATTCGATTTATCCCTTAGTCTTAAGCCCGCCGTGAAAACGTTAATCAACTCCTACCCCCAACTGTCACTTAGGCTCGAATTGATTAGCCACGAGCTAGACTTTCGCTACTAAGTATTGAGGTTTGTCAAAAATCAATATTAGCCCACTAAGCATGCGTAACTAATTATGGACGTCACTCCTAATCGGAAAGGCAAGTTAGTCGTTCTTAATACAGACCAAGAGATGCAAGAAATTAACAAAACCAAGCTAGAAATTCATATAAACCCTCCCTAAGCATCAAGACAACCCCTAAACTCGAATTAGAGCACTTACCTTAGTTGCCCGTTGTGAAAATCAAGAGTAATCCACTCAAATGTATTAGAAATAGGTAAGAAACGTATTTTGGCTCAAGATTTGAGCTCTACAAAGAAAGGGGGCGGAAGAAATTGAGAGAGAATGGGAAAGAATGACCTAAAAACAGCAAAAACGGAGTTAAATACCCATTTCTGCGTCAGATCAGCGCCTAGGCGCCATAAGTCAGCGCCTAGGCGCCGCGGGGGCGCGCGCACAGAATCGGGACAGCGCCTAGGCGCTATAAGTCAGCGCCTAGGCGCTGAGCCCTCTGGAAAAATTACAAAATTGGGAATTTCTTGACTTTTAAGGACGGGCTTCAGGACTTTAGATGACGGGTATTTTGCGTCAGGGAAGGGGCTGCGCGCGCGGGCGAGGCGAGGCGTGGGCGAGCGGCGCGCGCGGGCGTCGGCGGACACGGGCGTTGGCGGGCGAGGACGCGCGCGGGCGTCGGCGGACACGGGCGTGGGCGGAGCGCGCGGGCGCGCGCGGACCTTCGATGACGGGCGCGCTGGCGCGCGCGCGGACGTGGGCGGTCTGGGCGCGGGCGCGGGCGCGCGTGCGTGTGCGCGGGCGTGCGCGTCTGGTTCCGTTGGGCGCCTGGGCGCTGGGCGCCGGCGCCTGGGCGCTGACCTCTCGGGTCAAAACCCAATTTTTGGTCATTTTTGCTCCCGAACTCCGTTTGGCCTATCGTTTTGACCCGAACACTTCCCGAAACCTCTTAAATGACCGATTTAGCCCTGAAATTCATAATTGGACTTCCCGAGCTCTTCGCCACGAAAATACCTATAAAAAGGCAATTTAACTAAATTAAGCATGGCATTTAGCTAGATTTGAGGCTATAATTATAGCTCTATTTTAGAGCTATCAAAATACCCCCCACCTGAATCTTGCTAGTCCTCGAGCAAGGAACACTTAGATTTATCTCATAAGAATAAGCATGCATGCTGACGACTCGAATCTCAATACTTGCAAAAACAAGATAATCATGCTAACGGAAAACAATCAAGCATATGCATAAATTGTGAATATTTCAAAATATTAACTCCTATTCCCTAACGTGTGTGTGTGATTAGCGCCCCCCATCCTAGTTTCCATAGACCCAGAACCACCTTAATCAATCCTAATACTTATCTTCCCCCTACTTCTGGCAATAAGAACAGTCTAATGGCTTTTCAATGTCGGAAAGAATAACAAAACAAAAGGCCTAACCATTTTTCATCTTTTCTTTTCTTGAGAGCCTAACACGTCAAGCTTTTAATTAGCTTCACGTTTTTAAGGACTAGTGCTCACTTCCGTTAGTTGCCTTTTCATGCAGTGGCAACCGTGGGTTACACGATCGCCCCTGGTTACACGGGCAACACAAGAAGGAGGAGCACCTCAGATTATATTTCAAACATGCTCTTACTCTCAATGAACATTTTTTTTTTAAATAGGCACATAGCTTTGCTAAATCAAATGATTCATTATAAATTCTAACACATCAAGCCTCCCTAAAGGTACCTTTCGGGGTAACAACAAGTTTTCAGACCAAATAAAATTATTCTAAGCCTACAGAGTTAAGAGTAAGAGGTCTACGTGCTCAGTGAATGTAGGGGAATAATCGAAAAAATTTTAAAATATGCTCAAACTATGCATACATCCTCATAGTTTTCTCGCAATGCACAATTATGGAGTATTTACAAACAAATCACAGAAAGTCCTCATCGGACAACATGCATTCAGATTCCTAAACATCTCAAAATCAAAGTATTACATGCTCAAGAACTACAACGAAGTCCAACTATACATTCTACCCCCCACCTAAAAGATTGCATTGTCCTCAATGCATCTAATCCCACAGATAAACAATGATAACGACAAAAATTAAAGGGAACAGGAACCTCCCCTGAATTTTTGCGGGATCGGTGAGTAGGGATGCGCAACCTCGTCTCCAAAACAGATCCAAAATGCAATTCATCTCTCGCTTATTACCTAAGAAAGCAAGAAAAAGCTAAGCTAGGAAAACAAAAACTAAAAGTAAAGACAAAAATTGAAATACTCATGGGTTGCCTCCCAAGAAGAGCAAATTTTTAACGTCGTTATGCTCGACGTGTCCTCCACTCTGTCAGGGTACATAGAAATTCTCGTACTTCTTCGGCCCCTTCTTCCTTGAATCAATAAAACCTGCTAAGAGAAGCAAGCTCTTCGACTTTTGGAGGCAGCCGGACAGAGTTGTTATTTTTTTGGTATTTTTAATATATGGAAAAATAAAAGACTCAACAGACTCAAAAAAAATAAAAGCAGACTCAACTGACTCAACAGAATTAAAAGACTCAACTAACTGAACAGAAAGTAAAGACTCGATATGGGAAGGGATCACATCGAAATTCTCGAGGCAACCAACATTAACTGAAGCACAGATGGAAGGGGGCATGCAAGATAAATCTCCTAGATTACATGAATTATCACGAGGCACAACACAAGGAGATAAATAATCTAAAGGCACAATTGCCACTTCCTCATCCATCACAACAATATTTTCATAGCATGCTGGTTCTAACTCATCAGTGAAAAGATTTCCGAAAATATCTTCAACATCAGAAATATGCTCAAGCTCATCCATGCATGATTCTTCAAATAAATTCTCAATACAAAATTCATGCTCTGAATCGAAATCAACAGGTGGAGAATTACTTACCTCTAAGAATTCTCTGAGATCTTCTTCATCACAGGCGAGAAATTCCGCCCAGAACTTCAATCCTGGAGAAGTCTCAGCTCCACTCAGCTCATTCGCATCGTCAGTCTCCTCAGGATATTCCTCGGGACTAAACTCAGCCTCCTCTTCTTCGTCAGACATCAAAGGAAAGTACTCGGGGCACGAGTCTTCCCGGGGCTCTTCTTGAGGCTGAGCTTGTTCTTGATGGAATATGGTTGCTGCCTTCTGCAATTCAAAGTTAGTAGTGGCCATTTGCGCAACCATTTGTTCCAATAACAAACCTGTGCGAGCTTGACTTTCCTCTCGAGCTCTGTTGTATGCCTGATAATCCTCAACAGTTGATTTACATAAAGCAACTAAATCAGACATTTGAGCTTTCAGTTCACTGACTTCATCAGAGAGAGATCCCTTGGAACCATACATTTTTTTTTTTTTTTTTTTATCTAACAAATAAAATTTAACTAAGAGAAATTAAATGGTTCCCCGGCAACGGCGCCAATTTTGGTAGAACACTTTTAGGGTACTCCAATTTCAAGCTGTCGAGGCTTGCCAAAATAACATTTATAATACCGAAACTACTAAGCTTTGCAGCTAGTGGTAACGGGTGTCGAACCACAGGGAACCTAAATTATTTTCTCTTAACTAATTTCTATTTGTTTTTAAACTAAGACTCAAAAGCAATTAAAAAGGGGGGTTTTGATTAAATCTAAACTAACGGGAAAATAAATGCGAAAAGTAAAGAGCGGAAAAATAATTAAATGTAACCCGTGCTCCTAATTCGAGTGTCGGGATTTATCTTGATGCGCTTAGTTCATAGGGATTCTAATTAGCAAGGTAATTCTATTTCATGCACACAAAATGCTTCGTCCCAAACGGGTCCAAAGCACCCCAAAGAATTAATTAGAGGCGTAAATTCTAATTAAACATGCTTCCCAATTAATCTAAGTTCATGACGCTTAAACCAATTAGCAAACAGTAACGGGTATCATTGAGACGAATTAATCCTAAAACTAATTCGATTTATCCCTTAGTCTTAAGCCCGCCGTGAAAACGTTAATCAACTCCTACCCCCAACTGTCACTTAGGCTCGAATTGATTAGCCACGAGCTAGACTTTCGCTACTAAGTATTGAGGTTTGTCAAAAATCAATATTAGCCCACTAAGCATGCGTAACTAATTATGGACGTCACTCCTAATCGGAAAGGCAAGTTAGTCGTTCTTAATACAGACCAAGAGATGCAAGAAATTAACAAAACCAAGCTAGAAATTCATATAAACCCTCCCTAAGCATCAAGACAACCCCTAAACTCGAATTAGAGCACTTACCTTAGTTGCCCGTTGTGAAAATCAAGAGTAATCCACTCAAATGTATTAGAAATAGGTAAGAAACGTATTTTGGCTCAAGATTTGAGCTCTACAAAGAAAGGGGGCAGAAGAAATTGAGAGAGAATGGGAAAGAATGACCTAAAAACAGCAAAAACGGAGTTAAATACCCATTTCTGCGTCAGATCAGCGCCTAGGCGCCATAAGTCAGCGCCTAGGCGCCGCGGGGGCGCGCGCACAGAATCGGGACAGCGCCTAGGCGCTATAAGTCAGCGCCTAGGCGCTGAGCCCTCTGGAAAAATTACAAAATTGGGAATTTCTTGACTTTTAAGGACGGGCTTCAGGACTTTAGATGACGGGTATTTTGCGTCAGGGAAGGGGCTGCGCGCGTGGGCGCGCGCGGACACGGGCGTTGGCGGGCGAGGACGCGCGCGGGCGTCGGCGGACACGGGCGTGGGCGGAGCGCGCGGGCGCGCGCGGACCTTCGATGACGGGCGCGCTGGCGCGCGCGCGGACGTGGGCGGTCTGGGCGCGGGCGCGGGCGGGCGTGCGGCGCGGGCGCGCGTGCGTGTGCGCGGGCGTGCGCGTCTGGTTCCGTTGGGCGCCTGGGCGCTGGGCGCCGGCGCCTGGGCGCTGACCTCTCGGGTCAAAACCCAATTTTTGGTCATTTTTGCTCCCGAACTCCGTTTGGCCTATCGTTTTGACCCGAACACTTCCCGAAACCTCTTAAATGACCGATTTAGCCCTGAAATTCATAATTGGACTTCCCGAGCTCTTCGCCACGAAAACACCTATAAAAAGGCAATTTAACTAAATTAAGCATGGCATTTAGCTAGATTTGAGGCTATAATTATAGCTCTATTTTAGAGCTATCAGTGAGCTCACCTTTTTGGACGTCTATCAAAGCCCTACCTGTGGCTAGAAATGGTCTACCTAACAGGATGGGGACCTCCTTGTCTGCCTCATAGTCCAGGACAATGAAATCTGCAAGGAAAATAAATTTGTCAAGTTTTACAAGAATATCCTCAATCTTACCTTCAGGGTATGCGATGGATCTGTCTGCAAGTTGTAAAGTGACAGTGGTTGGACGTGCTTCTCCTATTCCCAATTGGCGGAATAGTGATAGGGGCATGAGGTTTATGCTGGCTCCCAGGTCACAAAGAGCTCTCCCCACGTGCTTGCCTCCTAGCTCAACAGGTAAGGTGAAGGAACCAGGATCCTTCTCCTTCTTGGGAAGCTTATTCTGGAGTATGGCACTGCACTCCTCAGTGAGATTGACTGTTTCAAACTCACCAATTATTTTTTTGTTAGTAATAATGTCCTTCAAAAACTTTACATAAGAAGGCATAGACTGTAATACTTCTACAAAAGGAATGTTAACATGCACTTGCTTAAGAATTTCAAGGAATTTGTTAAAGTGCACTTCCTGTTCTTGTTTTTTCTTTAGCCTTCTAGGAAATGGAGGTGGTGGCACATAGGCAGGCACGTCAGGTCGCCTTAGGATAGGTGGAGGCCTTGGAATTTCTTCTATCTCTTCAGTGATTGGCTCCAGCCTTGTTCCTAATGTGCTTGTTGGTGGTGGACCTTGGTTTGGCAGAGACTCCAGTGGAGCACTAGACTCTTTGTTCTCTACTCTCTTTGGTGTGTCCTTGATGTTGCTCACCAATGGTCTCCCACTCCTAAGTTCAATTGCTTGAACTTGTTCTTTACCATCTCTCCTTGGCACTTCAGTGTCAGCAGGAAGTCTACCTTGGGGCCTACTTTTGATCTCATTGGCTAGTTGCCCTATTTGGTTCTCTAGGCTTCTAAGAGTAGCTTGCTGACTCTGTAGAGTGGCATCATTCTTAGCTATGTATTCCTTGAGTAGGTTTTCTACAGAAGATCCTACAGGTTGATTGTATGGTTTTTGGTACATGGATTGGTTATGTTGGGGAGTGAAACCAGGTGTTCCACTCGGCCTTGGTTGGTTAGGATTTTGGTTAGCATTTTGTTGGCCACCCCATGACAGGTTTGGGTGGTTTCTCCAACCAGGATTGTAAGTTTGTGAGTAGGGGTTATTCCTAGGCTGCTGTTGGCTTCCTACATAGCAGACTGAGGATGGATTCCCAGGGCAGTATTCATATGGGTGCCCTTCCCCACAGAATTCACAGATAAGTGCCTCGCCTTGACTTGGTTGGGTGCCCATTGACATGGCTGTGGCGGTATTGGCACTGGTTTGGAGATTGGCCTGAGCCATTTGCTTAACTAGGTTGGTCAGGGCGTTTATTTGGGTGCTCATGGCGCTTAGAGCATCCTTGTCTTGAGCTCTAGTTGGCTCTACTGGATCATCTGACCACCTACAGTGAGATGTTGAGATCTTCTCCAAGATCTCATAAGCTTCGTTGTAACTCTTGGACAACATGGAACCACCAGCAGATGAATTTAGGACTTGTCTGGTGCTGGGGTTGCATCCTTTGAAGAAGACCTCTATTTGGATACACCATGGGATGCCATGGTGTGGACATTTAATAAGAAGATCTTTGAATCTTGTCCAAGCTTCGTGAAGAGACTCACTTGGAGCTTGTTTGAATTTGATTATATCATCACGAAAGGTAGAATTCCTATCTGGTGGGAAGTATTTGACTAGGAATTTCTCTGCTAAGTCTGTCCAATTAAGGACAGATCCAGAGGGTAATGAGTTTAACCACGTTTTGGCTTTGTCCCTCAAAGAGTAAGGGAACAGATATAGCCTCAAGGCTTCTTGGGAAACTCCAGGGATAAGGAATGTGTCACTAACTCCTAGGAAGTTTCTAAGATGGTTGTGGGGGTCCTCATTTTCCATTCCAAAGAATTGTCCCACAGTGGACAACATTTGGAACATCACTGGCTTTAACTCGAATGAGTTGGCAGTGATCTCAGGACGGATTATGCTGGGGTTCAGCTCCCCAGGCATAGGTACTAGATAAGAAAGTATGGCGCTATCCTTATCATTCGCTATTTCGATGGGATTGCGAGTGACAGGCACCAGATTTTGATCTCTTCTTTCCATTTCTTCTTGAGAAGGTGGTGGTAACCTTGCGGTTTCAGCAACTAAACGAGGTAAAGAAGGTTGTTTAAAGAGACGTTTCTTGGCTCTATTCCTAGCTCTAAGTAATCTCTCGGGCTCAGGGTTGAACTCTAGAACACTACTTGGAGGCTCATTCATAAACTAACCTAAATGGTACCTGAAAAAGAAATGAAAATGGATCAGTATCAATGGAGAATAACTTGGTGTTTCAAACTTAACTAACTTCGTTTTCACTTAAATAAATCCCCGGCAGCGGCGCCAAAAACTTGTTGCGTGCTCAATGTGTTAATAAAAATAAGCAATAAGGAAGAAAGAGCACTCAGAACATGCAAGCATACATGATCTTATAGCAAGTAGTAAGTATTTTTTCATTCGTTTTCCCACAGAGATTTATTTGTAAGCTACTCGTGAAGTGTAAAGTTAAGAAAGAAGGGGTGGATTTGATGGGGTAAATTTGGTTTTTAATTGCCTACTTCTTACCTAATGTATAAAGGAATGCAACATAAACAAATGCAAGTTGAAATTAAACTCAAAGAAAAAGAGACGAGATTAATAAATGAAGAAGAAAACAGCTAAACAGAATGGTAATTTGGCAGAATTGCGAGCACCGCAATGTTACCGCAATTGTAAAAACAGCGAAAGTGTGTAAAATGATGAATTAAGGGCTACTAACGACTTTCCTATAGGCATTTTAATACGATTCTCAAGCATTGGATCAACTCTCTATGCATCAAACTCACTCTATCTCATGTATCGTCCGATTCCATGCATTAGATTCTTTAGTTTACTCAACTCAAAGTAAGGTCTTAAGCATCTTGTTAAAGCAGAAGTGTTTAGTTTGTACTAGGAAAACGCTTATTCCTAAGCCGTTTTCTGGCTACCTTGGAAGGCTAGCATGAGTGTATGACTCTGAACTCTTACTCCTTCCAGAGGTTAGGAGTTCTTTGGACAAAATGGATGGCCAATCGAAATTGCCCGTGGGATGAAGCTTACATACAATCAATGCTTCGAGAGCTATCCTACATGCTTGGTTCACGTTTTTTTAGCCTATAGTCTTGTCATTAGCATGCCCCTAAGTGACTTAGCTACTCATGGATATGGGGTAGACAGAAATAAGAGATGAAAGAAACATGCTTAGAAGAGAAATGTACTTAAAACAGTAAGGAAAAACCGTAGCAGCAAAAGATGGAAACTTGTGAAATAATAACTAAGCTTTGATTACTTGAATGTTTGGATGGTCAAGAAGAGGAATTTAAAGTGCATAACAGAAAGACAGAACACAACGAAATGGACTGATCTAGTTACAAGAAAGGAAACAACAATAAACTAAAGCTGGGAAATGGAAATAAAGACAGAAAGCAGTAAATAGAGCGTGGACGCCTCGTGGTGATTGCCTCGACTGAATGGGGAGAAAGAATAGCCTTGCGTGGATGAATCCAATCGAGAGAGAAGACGAATCTTCTCTCCTTCCTATCAGATTGTCGATTCCAACAGCTGAGACTCTCACTCCAACAGACGAAGAAGAACGACAGGAGAAAAGTTGGACTGCGAGAAGACTTCTACGCTTTCGGATGATGCTTGAACCTCCGACTTTGACCCCTTTTTATAGTAGTTTGCAGGTGCATTTGGGCCAAGGAGAACCATCAATCTTCAACGTCGTATATCAGAATGGATGGAGGAGAAAGAACGAATCCCTGAAATAACGGAAATTAACAGAAAAGGATCAGTCAACTTACGGTTTTCACTTGAAACATTGCGGTTCCCGCAATGTTTTCGCAATTCTATCGCAATGCTTGTTTTTCATTCTTTTCCTTCGGTTTTCAACCTTTTTCTTTCCTATTGTACATAAGTCCTAATTTAGCTACCTTCTTCTAATTCTCATCTTTAAGCATAGGTTTAGGCTAAATGCTATAAAAAACACCTAAGAGTGTGCATCTTTCTAAGCTAAAAAGGTCCTAAATAAGTCACTTTCAGAGACTTAACAACGGCCATCCAAGCTTCCTATCCGCAAGAAGAAGTGGAAGGTGGTGACCGAAATTCTTGCTGGTCCATCTGAACCAGTAGGTACGCCCAAGAAGAGAAAATGGAAGATGGCAGTCGGGGATGCACCGATCAAGGAGAAGACTCCCACTGTGGAGAGTCAGGGAAGTGGTCGTCCATCCTACGAGACGGCCAGACAAAAACCCGAGCCATCTCCATCTCCACAGAGCCCTGCGCTATCTCCACCTCCACAAAGCCCTGAGGCATCGCCATCTTCGCAGACGCCCGAGTCTGAAATTCCAATTGAAGAACATCAAGAATCAGCGTCGGGCGAAGAGACGGCTGAGGAAGATGAAGTCTTCTCTCCTTTGAGGGAAGTCAGGGCTGATAGTCCAGAAGAAGGGGGAGACTCAATGGATGAGACGTTGGGGGATTGCCTCCAGCAGATCACCACCAAGGCACGGCTGAGGAAGAAAGCGCCCAAGGTTGTAAAGGCCAAACGGCCGAAAGCTTCAAAAAGATCCAAGAAGAAGAAGGTCAGTAGTGAGCCTTCTTTGAAGAGGCTGAAGGTCGAGGCTGCTGAGTCGGCCAAGGCACGGGATAAGGGGAAAGCCAAGTTGTACCCCGAAGATGAACCTCAAGCTGTGAGGTATGTGTCTTCAGATGCTGAATCAAGGGGCAGTGAGTTGAGAAAAAGAGACCTACTCCATGAGAAGGGGTTTCTTGATGCATTGGCAGACCTGCCGCAATTCTTGCGTGCAGGGATCACCAACCACGGCTGGGAAGAGCTGTGCAGACCGCCCATCCCCGCCTACTCCAGCATGGTGTACGACTTCTATGCAAATCTAACGCACCCCGAGGATGGACTGTCCATGGTGAGGGGAATTGAGGTGGATTTTTCGGCCAAGACTATTAATGAAGCCTATGGCCTCAAGGGGCAGAAACATACTGACTATGCGAGGATCATCGACGCTCCAACTGAGGCTGTCCTGGAAGAAGCATTACGCATCATAGGCCAACCAGAGGCGGCTTGGACAATCTCACGCAATGGGAAGCATACTCTGATGAGTGCTATCCTCACGGCCAAGGCAGCTGTCTGGTTCTCCTTCGTGCGAAGGCGTATGTCCCCAGTGTCCCACGAAACCACCATAAATCAGGGAAGATCGCTGCTGGTATATGCGATCATGCGGGGTCTCACTATCAATGTTGGTGAGGTTATTGCAGCCTCCATCGCCGAGTGCGCGAAGAAAGGTAAGGGTCCTCTCTTCTTCCCAAACACCATTACTAAACTCTGTCTACGTGCAGGGGTACCCATCGAGAGGAAGGAGAGGCAGCTGGCCTACACAGGGCATCTGGAGTTGCCCACAGCCTTGCGGATGCGAAGAAAAGGGAACATGGAGTTTGAATTGGATGGGTTGGCTGCAACTCAATCTCTTTCTATGGCCTGCCTGATGGACCTTCAGAAGAAGATGGCACAGTGGGCAGAATATGCTCAAGCAAGGGATAAAGACGTGGCTGATCAGTTGGGCTGCATCTTCCCTGCCTTCCCCACTGATCTACTGAAGCCATGGACGCCTCCAAGAGCACGGAGGGATGATGATGAGGATGTTTGAGTGCCAGCTTGAAGGGCACTCGAGGGAGTACTACTGTTCCCTCTTAACAAAAAAAAAAAAAAAAAACAAACTGCTTTTCGTTGAACTGTGTGATTTCTGTCATTTTGACTTGATATTTGATCTGTTTTTAGTTCTTTCTTTTGGTTGTTTAGGGTAGTTTAGTATAGTTAGATGGTATCTGATTAAGTAGGTTGTTTTAGTTTCCTTTTGGTATAGTTGTGATGACTGGAAATAGCATGCAAAAGGGGCTGCTTACTGATATATATGCCCTGCGGGTTCATTGCGAAATTATTGCGGACTCCGCAATTTTTGTTAGTTATCGCATGCTTTTGACTGACTGATTAGCTAGGCTGGTTCTGTTTCAATTTTGTTCTTTTGATGCTTTCTTGACTACCATATATGGCCTATCTGTAAGCATGCTGGATGAGTGTCTTAAGACACCTTTGATAGTTTGAATTAGCTCTCTTAAGTTGCTCAACATGCATGTCTTTAAGTCCTTACCGTACTGTTTTCCAAATTTCTGTTGCTGTGTTATTTGTTTTCAGAATGTTCTGTCTATGCCTAGGACTTTTAGATTCTCTTTGTTTTGCCCTAGACTAGATGCTTCTAGGACAAGTTTGGGGGTGTGCCACCTCAGACTCTCATTGGGGACAATGAGAAGTTTTAGTTTGGGGGAGGCCACCCTAGGCCTAGGAACATTCCTCTCTCCCTTTAGACATAAGCATTCTTTCTCTCCTTTGCAAAAATGATGAACTGAAAAAAAAATGAAAAAAGAATAAAGGATGGTGTCTCTCTTAACGTTGCTGAGTAATCAGTGCCACGTGTGTAACCCACAAGTGGCATTGCATCAAAAGGCAACCAAAGGAGAGGCTCCACCAAAGAAAGAAAGAAAAAAGGAAAAACTAAGGGAGAAGAGTGTATGCCTATGAGTTGCAGCTTTGTGCTTAGATGTCCTATGTGAAAGAACTCTGATCCTCAGTTAGCTAAGCACGAGGTTGTAGCTTGTAGGTTTGTTTAGGGAGATGAATGTATATCCAATGTAGTGATGCCAGGGTTTAGTTTGTTCTATGAATGTATTACTGTCACTGGTTTGTACTAAGACTGGCATGACTCTAAGGAATCCTAGGCAGCTCAAAAGAAAAATACTAGAAGCATGTACTGAGTCTGGGGTAAAGCTAGGTAGAATTTGAAACCTTAGGGATAGTTGCACAATGAACTTAATGACCAAAGCAAATAGATTAGTTGTGGGGAGTAATGAAACAGTAGGACCATAAGGCAAGAGAAGTCAGAAGAAGCAAAATGAGAAGTAGTTTTAAGCTTAGAAGTGTGTCACAGGACAGCTTGTTGTAGATAAGGAACTTAGGGGAGTCAGCAAGTGGTTAGAGAAGTGAGACAGCAGCCTAAGTAAGTCCTTAGATTGCTCGAGGACGAGCAAAACCTTAAGTTTGGGGGTGTGTTACGTCTCCAAAAGTGACTATTTTAGGACTTATTTGTGATAGGAAGTTGTGCATTTGTAAGTGTTTTTGGTAGGATTTAGCTTGAACTTGTGCTTATATATGAGAATTAGAAGAATGAAGCTAAATTAGGACTTATATGCAAGAGGAAAGAAAAAGAACCAAAAACGAAGTTAAAGGAATGAAAATTGTACATTGCGGAAGCATTGCGGAAACATTGCTAAAACCGCAATGTTTTAAGTGAAATCCGTAAGTTGTCTAACCATTTTCTGTTCTGTTCCGATCTTTCAGGGACTCATTCTTTCTCCTGCAGCCACGTAGAAGTACGACGTTGAGAATGGATGGTTCTCCTTGGCCCAATCGTACCTGCAGAACACTATAAAAGGAGGTCAAGATGGAAGGTTGAAACACACTCGAACAGCGTAGACTTCTCAGTTCAACGCAGCTTTTTCCACTCTCTTTCTCTCTTCCGTCTGTTGGCTTGAAAGGATCAGCTGTTGGAATCGACAATCTGATAGGAAGGAGAGAAGATTCATCTTCTCTTCTGATTGGATTCATCCAAGCAAGACTTTCTTTCTTCCTTCAGCCGAGGCGTTCGCAACAAGAAGATCACGCTCGGATTTACTGCTTTCTGCCTTAGCTTTCTGTTTTCGTTGCTGTTTGTTGTCATTTCCCTTCCATTAGCTACTCTACTCCATTTCGTTGTTTTCTGTTTTACTTTAGCTATTCAAAGTTATCATCTGTTTAGTTCAAACACTAGTTAATCAAAGCATAATTTCATTACTTCGCAAGTTCTTCATCTCGTATGCTCACTGCCTTTAGTTTCTGTTTTGTCTTTAATCTTCTACTTAGTATGTTGTCTCCATCTATTCTCCCCAATCCATCTGCATCCATGAGTAACTAAATCACATAAGGACATGCTAATGACAAGTCTATAGGTTAGAACACGTGAATCAAGCATGTAGGATAGCTCTCGAATGCATTGAATGTATGTAAGCTTCATCCCACGGGCAATTTCGATTGGCCATCCATTTTGTCCACAGAACTCCTAACCTCTGGAAGGAGTAAGAGTTCAGAGTCGTACATTCATGCTAGCCTCTCAAGGTAGCCAGAAAACGACCTAGGAATAGGCGTTTTCCTAGTACAAATCACAACTTACTGTTATAACAAGATGCTTAAGACCTTACTTGGACATGAGTAAACTAAAGGATCTAATGCATGAAATCGGAAGATACATGAGAATGAGTTAGTTTGATGCATGGTGAGTTGATCTATTGCTTGAGAATCGTATGAAAAAGCCTATAGAGGAGTCGTTAGTAGCCCTTGTTTCCACACTTTACACACAATTCGCTGTTAGGAACATTGCTGAATAATTGCTGTTTCCGCAATTCCCTTAGTTAAAATTTGCCTTAGTCATTTTTTTCTCTTCGTTTGATTGTTCTTTTCTTTACATTCTAGTTTATTATCTACTTGCACTTGTTTATGCTTCCATCATTTACACATTCCTTAGTAATTAGGCACTTCAAAACCACATCTACCTCATTTAATTCACCCATTCTCACTTAACAAAACACTTCGTAAGTAACTAGGAATAAATCTCTGTGGGAAATCGAATGAAAAAATACTTATTACTTGCTACAAGATCATGTATGCTTGCATGTTCTGAGTGCTCTACCATTGCATATTTCTTTTAAACATTGGGCACGCAACAGTTTTACAGAAGATTCATAAAGGATTTCTCAAAAATCTCCAAACCCCTCTGTGAGCTGTTAGAGCTAAATAGAACTTTTATCTTTTCAAATGAGTGTTTGATAGCTTGGAATAAGCTCAAGACTTCTTTAGTCAACGCTCCAATCATAATCGGACAAAATTGGGATATGCCTTTTGAATTGATGTGCGATGCAAGTGATTATGCAATTGGAGCCATGCTTGGCCAGAAGAGAGAAAAATTAACACATCCTATTTATTATGCAAGTAAAACATTAAATGAGGCCCAATGCAACTCACTACCACAGAAAAGAAGATGCTATCCGTAGTATTTTCATGTGAGAAGTTCAGACCATATATTGTAGGAAATAAAACAATCGTTTACACTGATCATGCTGCAATAAAGTACCTAATGAGGAAGGCTGATGTCAAACCTCGTCTGATTAGATGGGTGTTACTTTTGCAGGAGTTTGATTTGGAAATACGAAACAAAAAGGGATGTGAAAACGTGGTTGCTGACCACTTATCAAGATTGCAGAGTCATTGCGAATCTATTGCAGAGCCCGCAATGATGGATTCTTTTATTCATGAACATATTTTTGTTTTAGTACATTGTGATAATAATGATGAGCCATGGTTTGCTGACATTGCAAATTTTCTTGCCTCATAGGTGTTACCCGAATTCAATAAAGAGCAGGACAAGAAGAAGTTCTTGAATGATGCTAGGAAATACATTTGGGATGATCCAACCCTCTACAGATGTTGTGCAGATGGATTGCTAAGGAAATGTGTGTCAGCTGCTGAAGCAAGATCCATCCTTCAGCATTGTCATACAGTGTCGTATGGAGGGCACTTTGGTGGTCAAAGGACTGCTGCGAAGGTATTTCAGAGTGGCTATTTCTGGCCAACAATCTTCAAGGATGCCCATGACTACGCGCGCAATTGCAATGAATGCCAACGAACAGGTAACCTCAGTAGGAAGGATGAGATGCCTCTGACATACATCTTAGAGTTAGAACTCTTTGACGTATGGGGTATTGACTTCATGAGTCCGTTTCCACCTTCTGCTGGTAATCTGTATATTTTAGTACCTGTAGACTATGTCTCAAAATGGGTCGAGGCAATTGCATGTCCTTTAAATGATGCTAAGACAGTTATAAAATTTCTTAATAGACATATTTTCACACGATTTGGCACTCCACGTGCCATCATAAGTGATGAGGGATCACACTTCATAAACAAATCTATGGAGAAGGTGTTAGCTAAATATAATGTTAAGCATATGGTAGCAACACCCTATCACCCCCAATCAAATGGATAAGCAGAAATTTCTAATAGAGAGATCAAGAGTATACTAGAAAAAGTTGTAAAACCAAATAGAACGGATTGGTCTTTTAAATTAGATGATGCATTATGGGCATATAGACCTGCATATAAAACACCTTTAGGAATGTCTCCCTATAGGTTAGTTTATGGAAAAGCATGCCATCTCCCTCTTGAATTAGAAAACAAAGCCTTTTGGGCTTTAAAGGAATTCAACTTTTGCGTGATCGATGCGGGAACATTGCGGTCTCTGCAATTACATGAATTAGATGAATTAAGGCACATGTCATATGAAAACGCTAAGATGTATAAAGAAAAAATAAAAATCTGGCATGATAGTAGACTTAGGCCAAAAGATTTTAAAAAGGGCCAACATGTGTTATTATTTAATTCACGATTGAAGATGTTTCCTGGGAAACTCAAGTCTCGGTGGTCTGGTCCCTTTGTCATTACTAACGTTTTTGTGCATGGTGCAATTGAGATCCGGAATTTGGAACAGGGCCAGCCGTTTATGGTGAATGGTGTAAGATTGAAGCACTACTACGAGGAAGGAGACGTAGGGACGCTCTCGGCATTCCTCTTGTCCGAGGTTTGAAGTCGCCTAAGAGAAGATGAGCAGGGGCGTTATTCGAAATATCCTTTTGCTCTAATGTTTTTAAAAAAAATATATGTATATTTTTGTCAAATATGCATGAGTATTTTAATTTAATACTTTCGATGGAAGTCTTAATTACTGAAATTAATTAATTTTGTTTAATGTTGATTGAAATTAGGAGAGCGGTATTTAAAATTCAAAACGGCAAGATCGGTGGATGAAGTGAGAGGAAGAGAGGAGTTATAGGAAGAATCAGAAAAAATCAGAGATTTGAGATTGTGAAGATTCTGCGGCAGTCGCCAAAACAGGAAATAAAATCTCCAACGGTTATATTTTGAAGATTTTTTGTGAGACTAGAGGTATTGCGATCGCGTTGCGGAATCCGCAAAGGCGTGGCCTTTAATTGTTCAAACCGTTATAAATTGGGAAAGTCTAAACAACCCATTTCTCATTCACAAATCCGAAACCTTCGAGCTCTCAATAGACTTTCTCTCTTCTCCCTCGCAAGAATCCATTCATCTCTTTATCTCCAAGAAAATAAACCATGGTATCAACCCGTCGTCAAGAAAGATCTACTCCAACAAAACCTTCTCCCACAACGAAAGACACAGCTATGGCAGGAGATGCCCTGATCTCCTTAGCCTCGGCTGAAGAAGCCAACCCCTCTAAGCCTAGAAAAATTCCTGCAAAAAGAAAGAGAAAGATCACGGCAGGGAGGGACCCAAAGACCAAGATCAGAGAAGAAGCAAGTGAGGAAAGCCCCACCACCAGCGTGCCTTCATTCGAAACAACCATGCAAAGCTCTTCAGCTACACAACAGCAGTCTGGGACCGAGGTCTCTCCTACAAAGCAGCCGAATTCTGCATCTACCACAATTGGTGATGCGCAAGAGGGAGAGGAAGTCATCAGCCCCATTAGGGATGAAAGCCCTGTTGCGGAAGAGATCGAGAGAAGGTCACCTGCGGCTGAGACCATAGATGAGCAGATAAACCGGGTGGCGGCTGAATTGACAGCTGAATTAGAGAAAGAGACAGAGACGGTGCCCAAGGAGAGGACTCCCGTAGTAATAAAGGCGAAAAGGCCGAAGGCCTCCAAGAAGGCTAAGAAGAAGAACGAGTCCCAGCACCCTGCAAAGAAGATGAAAACAGAAGTTGTTGAGGCAGCTAAGGCTAAGGCCAAGGCGAAGGGTAAAAAGAAAATGTTTCAAGAGGATGAACCTCCAGCTGAGAGGTACGTGTCTGAGGCAGCGAAGTCAAGGGGCTTGACCTTGATGAAGAAGGAACTCCTCCATGAGAGAGGATTCTTGGATACTCTTGCTGACCTACCGCAATTCCTACGCACAGGCATTGCAAACCATGGCTGGGAAGAAATGTTAATTTGCTGCTGAATGATCATGGTTTCTGCCTATGGAGGATTCTTAGCCAACCTTGCTGTTTTTATCTTAAGATTTCATCTGTTGCTAGTCTTATTGCAAAAGTATTGCGAGACCCGCAATACTGTTTTCTATTCTGCAAGTCAGTTAGCCTATTTTCTTGAATTGTAGTGTCCTTAGTTTCTTTTGCATTGTTGTAACTTTGTGTTTTCCTTGCGTCCTTTACAATTTCGTGTCTCGAATCAAAATCCATTTCATTCCTGGTTACCTTATCTAATTTAACACGCATAAGATCGGCATTTAACTTAGTCTCTGTGGGAAATCGATATAAAATATACTTATCACTTGCTGCAGACCGTGTATACTTGCATGGTTATTTGCTTAATTTAATCAATATATAACCCCATTGAGCAAAGCAACACTACGCACTCCCTAAAGTTCACAACGTGAGAATTTTGCTTGGCCTCATGATGCCATATGGGGCATCTCCAGACGGGTGGTGTTTGCAACTTTCAATAGCAAGGTGAATGGAGTAAGTGTCTATAGTAAGTGGGAGAAGGAAGTACGTCAGTACATCCTACGGTCTCCTCCATTGGATTGAACCGTGAGATTCCCATGTTTCGCCTGCAGGCTGCCCTAGGGGCACCATCCAAACGGAGGGCTAGGCATGGGAGATCGAACACCTCAGTCACCATTTATGGATAAAGAAACATAGGGTCATTCCCAACCCTGACATTCCATACGGTTTCTATGTTGGGGCCGTTCTGTGCGTTCTAAAAATAGAGGGTCACACTTACGAGATTTGCTAAGGAGTTAGTAAATCCAGACCAAAAAAGATAACTAAGATGCTATATGAATATGAGTTATTCTGGTGATAGCATTTAGTCAAGAATGTCTTGATTTAGTAAAGGAGTGCTCACCTACCCTACGGTAGGGACCATTCTGACTTACTAAAGTATCGTTGTTAGTAAATAAAGAGTTTGGGTACTTTATTTGCTGCTAAATCTCTTAATTGGTTTAAATAGGTTAAAACCGTTTCACTAATAGTTTTACATTCTTTTTCAGCATGTCGAGCTCTTTTATTCAGTTGTTAGCTCACGACAAATTAACCGGTGAAAATTTTGGGACGTGGAAGTCGAACCTTAATGCAGTTTTGGTTCTCGACAACCTAAGATTTGTCTTAACGAAGGAGTGTCCTCTGATTCCTGGTTCAAATGGCTCACGAACTGTTCGTGAAGCATATGACGGTTGGATTCGGGCTAATGATAAAGCTCGAGTTTACATCCTGGCAAGCATATCTGATGTTTTGCCAAGGAAGCATGAGGGGATGGTTTCCGCTAAGGAAATCATGGCTTCACTACAAGAGATGTTTGGAAAGTCTTCCCCATCTCTTAGGTATGAAGCCCTCAAGCACATTTATGATGGAGCGACATGCGCAGCGGAGGCGATTTCGGACCGATGATACTCTAATTTCATCAATTTAACAAATAGTAAGCATGCTCTTAAAGCGAAAAAAAAGAAAATTAGAAAACATACCCTTGTAGTTCTAATTTTTCTTCGCGTTCCGCCAGCTGTTCTTCGTCACGAACTCTTCTAGTCTTTTCTCACGAACGCGCCGAGGACCACCCGAGGTAGTCCCGATATCCTCGGCGCCGAGCAACGGAGTTGTGGGACTCCGAAAAGAAGAGAAAAGAAAGGAAAAAGAAAAGGAAGAAGAAAAGATGAATTGGAGGAGAGGGGGCTGACTAAAGATTTCTCAAATCTTCAAAGAATGAGAAAATAAAATACGGAAGGCAGTAGCTATCCTCACTCTTAAGAAAATGAAAACCCAATTTTCATTTAACAACCCCCACCTCACTTTGTTTAGCCATAAAAAAAATAACATAAAAAATAAATAAATAAATAAATAACATGTGTCTTACATGCATAATGCATGTAAGACACAATTATTTTTATTTTTATTTTTTATTTTATATATATATATATTATTATTATTATTAAAAAACAATAATAAATATTTTATTAATTAAACTTTTTAATTAATAAAATATATATATATAATAATTAATTAAACTTTTTAATTAATTAATATTATTTAATTCAATATTAAATATTAATTAAATAATAAGGCTAAACCCGGTTTTCCTAAAACCGACTTTTTGCACATGAATCCAATTCATGTTTTAGACCAATCCCATATTTAAATCATATTTAAATATGTCCATCGTACTTCCATAAACCGAATTTGAACAATTCAAATTCTTTTTCCTTTTTCTTTTATTTTCTCTTATATTGTTGCACGACGTTATCCGAGCTAGCCAGGAGAACCTAAAGGACCTACAGATCATGAGCTCCAACGATACGAGATTATTCGGTCAAAACTCTTTTAACCCGAATCAATCAACTTTCGTTAACCCCCGGAGACTCCACTATAGTCCGAGGGTTGCACTCTCCTCAATGTAGATATATTGTGTCCTCTTGATATAACCATCATGGGCAAGTCGACCCTTCACAGGTTGTTCGTAATCACAGCTGGGTCGTTTAAACCGTTTAACCCCTGCGTTACGTCTTTGTTCCTTAAGTACCACTGACACCTCTAATGAACAATTGATCAGTGGTCCAACCAACAGATCAGGAACCCTCTCTAACGAGGAGAGGGTAGGCGCCTATTGTTCAAGCCCCGGAGTCAGCTATTAAGGGAACAACCTATCTACTAACCCTGAAGAGCGGGTTAGGAGTAAACTCCATCTTACTACACTATGTCCCTAGCTACCTATTGGACTTTATCCCTGAGATGGTAGGCTTATTGAGCGGACATTCTGCCACTCTCACCCATACAAGTCTAAGGATACTGTCTAATAAGCAGGAGTTCATAGTAAGCTCAGGATTGACATCGAGTTACCTAGGCCATCAGGTGAAATAGTCGGTCTCTTCAGTAAACGGCGTTATAAAGAGAGAGCGACTTTTTGTGGTTCAGTCTTACGCAAACTCATCGCGTAGGACGCCCCTGCTCGCACATCTCGATGTGAAACGACTCAGATCACATCGTTTTGTACAATACAAAACGGGCCGCATCCAATAGTGTTACCAGGATAAGGTACCCAGCCTTATCCATATACTATAGACCGTTTTGACTGTCTACTTGAGCTTGACCCACATTCATGTCATACATGAAACTCAAGTACTCATGATCGTCAAGGGTGTTGGTCATTGGTATAGATTAATGAAAACACGTTTCACTTTATTCCAGCAAACAGTTTTACTAAATAAAACTTAATAACTCATTATTACTAAATAGATAATTTAGAAACATAACTGTTTACAAACCACGAGTTTTAGGACATTAAACCCAACAAACTCCCACTTGGACTTAAACGTCTGTGGTGTACATGTTGGCGAGGAGAACTATAATATCATATATCTATAGTCTTCTCCCACTATCCTATTTAGCAACCTGGAGCCCTAAACTCTTTAGGTATCTCTTAAACACTTTAGCCGTGAGAGACTTAGTAAACATATCAGCATGAAGTACTATGAGGCTTTCCATGTGACCATCACATCTCCTCATCCGCACTACTTAAGAGCTCAAAAACCACTTTTTTTTATGTTGCTATACAAGCTGCAACAAAATTTAGCTTTTATAGAGGAATCAGCAATACAACTCTTGTATTCCATTCCTTTATACTATGACAAATAATTAACCGATATAACTGACAGCTCCCACTGAATAAAACATATCGGGTCATCTATCTTATAAGAGATAGATCTTAACCCAAGATGTGTTAATGCGTAGGGACAGCACCTCATAACATCGATTATTAACAACTCTTGTCAATATCAGATGTTAGGAGACTACACTAGCGATTTGTTCTTGCGACTCAGATTAATCTGAATCCTTAGAATAAACTAAGCCTCTCCCAGATCACATATCTGGAAATGGGTCGCTAGTTTATGCTTAAGTGCCAGAAACTACATCCTATAACATTCTCAATGAATAGGACATTAATTACGGAAACATATTATGAAAGCTATAGTATTGATAAAACACTTGCCCAGCAAAGTTTATCAATAACATGTTTAAGCCATAAGATTTGATTAGAACATCAAACCTTAATCATTCAGGATTAAGTTGCTAGTTTCAATCCATAAAAGAATTGAATAAGCTAACAAAACTATTTTGTTCTTAATCTTGCATATGACTCTCAGAGAGATTATGACTTATAGACACTCTAATCAAGATAGCTAGTCTTGATTTCTATTTATCTTATCCTATCTAGTATAGAACAAGAAAAATAGATGAGAGTAGTCTAACAACTTACGTCTGGTAACAAGTAAACAAGTTGATACACAATCAACCTCTTCACTTTGGGACAATCCCATTACCAGAAAGTCAAGCCTTAAAAATTTTCACCTTAGAGGCTCGGTCATTTAACCCCTCGAAGATCTACAGCTTCGAACCATTGGTCCTTGTCTAAATAATCCATTATCTAATTAAAGACAACGAATCCTCAAGTCATCATCTGGTATGATAACTCGAGTTTTATAGACAAACCAATGAGTTAGGGTTTTCTCAACTATTGAGAATAACCAACTCTACTATCAACAACCCTTGTTGATTTAGATATAGCTTTTCTATAATATTATTAGTCTTAACATCCATGTTGTTTTCTGAATTAATAGAACATGCAAGTATACATCTTTTGTAAAATGAACCGTTCATTTATTTACATCAAAAGATACTTATATACATATGCTCAAAAATACAGAAATATGTACAACTTAATTACACATATCACATATGTGATTTAAGTTCATACAGACAACATCATAAGCACAAAACTCCCACTGTGCAGCTGAATAGACGTCTTCTCAAGTCATCCAGCACAGAGAAACCGACAATCAGGAACTAATTTCCTGAAAAGAAAAACAAACATGATTAGTGGTTCCTGAAAAACATTCAGGTATGACTTTCATAAATCCACTATACATGTTTAGACAAATAAATCTCATTTACCTTGTCGTTCTTTCTCGGCATGTTTCTCCGCAAGGTATTTTGGGCAGTTGCGCTTCCAATGCCCTTCTTCGTTACAATGGAAACACTTCCCTTTGTCCGAAGACTTTACCTTGGCCACAACAACAGGGGCTTTGCCCTTTCTCCTATTTCTCTTCTTTTTACGAATAGTCCTACTACTCGTAGCAGTTGCTTCAGACTTACTCCCAGACCCAGCCCCCTTCAGGAACTTCTTCGAAGTGACTACATTAGCCTCCTTCTCTTTTCCTTTAGAGGCATGAAGGGTCTGGTAAGTCTGCAACTCATGCAGAAGAGTGGTCAAGTTGAATTCTATCTTATTCATGACCATATTTGATCTGAAATTCAGGAAACTCTGCGGGAGAGATTCCAAGATAAAACTTACTTGACTCTTCTCGTCAATCGCAGCTCCGTTCACTTCTGCCATCATGAAGTGGACCATCATGTTAAGGACATGTTCCCTAACAGAGGTTCCTTCCTTCATTCGAGCATTATAAACGAATTTGAGGGCTTCATGGCGAAGAGACGAGGATGGTTGTCCAAACATCTCTTGCAATGAAAACATGATTTCTTTAGCAGAAACCATAACCTCATGCCTCTTGGCCAAGACATCCTGCATGCTTGCCAAGATATAGACTCAGGCTTTATCATTAGCCCTAATCCAGCGATCGTACGTCTCACGAACAGTTCGTGAAGCGTTTGAGCCAGGAGTTGGAGGACAGTCCTCCGTCAAGACAAATCTCAGGTCATCCAACACAAGAATCGTATTCAAGTTGGATTTCCAAGTTCCGTAATTCTCTCCGGTAAGTTTGTCGTTAGCTAATAATTGTACAAAAGAGCTCGCCATGCTGAAAAAAAATGTAAACCTATTAGTGAAACGGTTTTAACCTATTTAAACCAATTAGAAACAAACTTTAGCAGTAAATAAAGTACCCGAACTCTTTATTTACTAGCTACGATACTTTAGTAAGTCAGAATGGTCGCTGCCGAATGGCAGTCGAGTCACTCCTTTACTAAATCAAGACATTCTTGACTAAATGCTAACTCCAGAATAACTCATATTCCTATAGCATCTTAGTTATCGTTTTTGGTCTGAATTTACTAACTCCTTAGCAAATCTCGTAAGTGTGACCCTCCATTTTTAGAACGCACAGAACGGCCCCAACATAGCAACCGAATGGAATGACAGTGTTGGGAATGGCCCTGTGTTTCACTATCCATAAATGGTGACTGAGATGTTCGATCTCCCATGCCCCGCCCTCCGAATGGATGGTGCCACTAAGAGCAACCTGCAGGCGGAACATGGGAATCTTACGGTTCAATCCAATGGAGGAGACCATAGGAAGTACTGACGTACTTCCTTCACCCACTTACTATAGATACTTACTCCATTCACCTTGCTATTGAAAGTTGCAAATACCATCCGAATGGGGATGCCCTATTGACATCACGAGGCCGAGCAAAATTCTCACGTTGTGAACTATAGGGAGTGCGTAGCAGGAGAGGGATATATCATATATTCCTTCTCAACACTTCTACTAAGCATCGTGGACGGTGTTTAGGGTAAATACTCAGGTTTTATCTAGCTAAGTAAATAAAACCTTAAGTCTAGGCAAACTATTTACCTGAGATGTCTAGGTTATTAACAAATTTAATTAACCTCACACCTCTCCCGCACGCTCATAAAGCCTGGTTAACTTTACTCAAGTACCGGATCGTCCCCAGGTAGGAGGTGTTCCGTAAACCGTCAGCTTAAATACCTCCAACCTCGAACAGGATTTCACCGGGTGAGTTTCTCATAACCTTAGCATTTACGAGATAACGACCTATTCATCTAATGAAACAGACCGAACCATTTAACCCTAAATGAGCATGCCACTTATCTTTGTTATAGTTTTTAAAAGTCTAAGTCATTTTTACAACGCTTGCAAAAGCAGACTTTCTATAACAACCATCTATATGCTTCTCAAACATACATTCGCTAAGGCATGACAAGTTGAATATTTAACTTCATAATCAATATAACACTTATATCGATTATGCTCTTTAAACATACAACTCCTAATTCATAAATTAATATAACACTTATATCAATTTTTAATGAATTAAGCATGCATCCTATACATTATAACAATTATAACATACAATATGCATAAAACTAATGTTGAATGTTTTAATTTCATAATTAATATAACACTTATATTAATTATTCTATTAAGTAAACAACATCAAATTCATGAATTAATATAACTCTTATATTAATACTCATGAATTAAACATGCATATACATTACAACACTTATAATATACAATAAGCATAAAATTAGGATAACCAATGTTGTACGTTTAATTTCATAATTAATATAACGCTTATATCAATTTCTCTATTAAATTAACAACATTCAATTCATGAATTAATATAACTTTTATATTAATTCTTATGAATTCCTAAATATGCATACTATATATTATAACACTTATAACATATTTACTATGCATGGAGCATGCTTCCTACAGTGGGATTTTAAATCTATATGGCATACGTTATGCACATACAAACATGGATTTCAATTAAAACATACATTCACAATGCATAATTATTTAAACACACTAAAGTGGATCGATTTTGGCATTTAGCAAGCAATAACTATTTATTACAAGCTTGAACAACAAGCTACGTCTTGAGCGGACTTCGAACTCTTCGCACCGCCTTTGACCAACTTGCTTCCTCCGAACGCTTCGGCCAAAATCTCTTCGAATTTCTCCTTGTATTGCCTAGAACGAGTTTGAACTTATACCGAACATTTCGGCGAGTTCCAAACTCAAACTTCTTTCACAAAGAAACCTATATGGACTCTAATGACTCTAAAAATACAGACTCTTCAGCACACATTAAAGCCCATACATTCTCGGGCAATTACAAATTGGGAAATTCAAAAAGAAACTATGCCAAAATCGATTTTCATTTTAGACGTCCATTAGAAACAATTTCTAAATTAAAATACCCACCAACTTAAATTCATGCAAATTGAGTTAATCACAAAATCGCTCTGATACCAATTGATGGAGCGACATGCGCAGCGGAGGCGATTTCAGACCGATGATACTCTAATTTCATCAATTTAACAAATAGTAAGCATGCTCTTAAAGCGAAAAAAAAAAATTAGAAAACATACCCTTGTAGTTCTAATTTTTCTTCGCGTTCCGCCGGCTGTTCTTCGTCACGAACTCTTCTAGTCTTTTCTCACGAACGCGCCGAGGACCACCCGAGGTAGTCCCGCTATCCTCGGCGCCGAGCAACAGAGTTGTGGGACTCCGAAAAGAAGAGAAAAGAAAGGAAAAAGAAAAAGAAGAAGAAGAGATGAATTGGAGGAGAGGGGGCTGACTAAAGATTTCTCAAATCTTCAAAGAATGAGAAAATAAAATACGGAAGGCAGTAGCTATCCTCACTCTTAAGAAAATGAAAACCCAATTTTCATTTAACCCCCACCTCACTTTGTTTAGCCATAAAAAAAATAACATAAAAAATAAATAAATAAATAAATAACATGTGTCTTACATGCATAAGGCATGTAAGACACAATTATTTTTATTTTTATTTTTTATTTTATATATATATATATATATTATTATTATTATTAAAAAACAATAATAAATATTTTATTAATTAAACTTTTTAATTAATAAAATATATATATATATATATAATAATTAATTAAACTTTTTAATTAATTAATATTATTTAATTCAATATTAAATATTAATTAAATAATAAGGCTAAACCCGGTTTTCCTAAAACCGACTTTTTGCACATGAATCCAATTCATGTTTTAGACCAATCTCATATTTAAATCATATTTAAATATGTCCATCGTACTTCCATAAACCGAATTTGAACAATTCAAATTCTTTTTCTTTTTTCTTTTATTTTCTCTTATATTGTTGCACGACGTTATCCGAGCTAGCCAGGAGAACCTAAAGGACCTACAGATCATGAGCTCCAACGATACGAGATTATTCGGTCAAAACTCTTTTAACCCGAATCAATCAACTTTCGTTAACCCCCGGAGACTCCACTATAGTCCGAGGGTTGCACTCTCCTCAATGTAGATATATTGTGTCCTCTTGATATAACCATCATGGGCAAGTCGACCCTTCACAGGTTGTTCGTAATCACAGCTGGGTCGTTTAAACCGTTTAACCCCTGCGTTACGTCTTTGTTCCTTAAGTACCACTGACACCTCTAATGAACAATTGATCAGTGGTCCAACCAACAGATCAGGAACCCTCTCTAACGAGGAGAGGGTAGGCGCCTATTGTTCAAGCCCCGGAGTCAGCTATTAAGGGAACAACCTATCTACTAACCCTGAAGAGCGGGTTAGGAGTAAACTCCATCTTACTACACTATGTCCCCAGCTACCTATTGGACTTTATCCCTGAGATGGTAGGCTTATTGAGCGGACATTCTGCCACTCTCACCCATACAAGTCTAAGGATACTGTCTAATAAGCAGGAGTTCATAGTAAGCTCAGGATTGAGATCGAGTTACCTAGGCCATCAGGTGAAATAGTCGGTCTCTTCAGTAAACGGCGTTATAAAGAGAAAGCGACTTTTCGTGGTTCAGTCTTACGCAAACTCATCGCGTAGGACGCCCCCGCTCGCACATCTCGATGTGAAACGACTCAGATCACATCGTTTTGTACAATACAAAACGGGCCGCATCCAATAGTGTTACCAGGATAAGGTACCCAGCCTTATCCATATACTATAGACCGTTTTGACTGTCTACTTGAGCTTGACCCACATTCATGTCATACATGAAACTCAAGTACTCATGATCGTCAAGGGTGTTGGTCATTGGTATAGATTAATGAAAACACGTTTCACTTTATTCCAGCAAACAGCTTTACTGAATAAAACTTAATAACTCATTATTACTAAATAGATAATTTACAAACATAATTGTTTACAAACCACGAGTTTTAGGACATTAAACCCAACAATTTACAACTGTCGTATGGCTGAAGGAACCTCTGTTAGGGAACATGTCCTTAACATGATGGTGTACTTCAATACAACAGAAGTAAATGGGGCAACCGTCGACGAACAAGGTCAGGTTGGATTTATCTTGGAATCTCTTCCGAAGAGTTTCCTGCACTTCAGGACCAATATGGTCATGAATAAGATAGAATACAATCTGACGTCTCTTCTGAACGAGCTTCAGATTTATCAGTCACTGCATACCTCGAAAGGAAAGGAGAAGGAGGTAAATGTTACCACTTCTGTGAAGTTCCAAAAAGGGTCTGGGTCTGGGACTAAATTTGAACCTCTTACTGTGAGTAATAAGATTATTCACAAGAAGAAGAGAAGTGTCAGGAAGGGCAAAACTCCAGCTGTAGGCAAGGTAAAAGCTTCACACAGTGAAAAGTGTTTTCATTGTGGTGAAGAAGGGCACTGGAAGCGAAACTGCCCTAAATACCTTGCGGAGAAACAGGCAAAGAATGAACGACAAGGTAAATATGATTTATCTTCTGTCTAAACATTTCATGTGGATTATGATTGTCATACCTGGATGTTGATTCAGGAACCACTAATAATGTTTGTTATTCTTTTCAGAAAACTAGTTCCTGTTTGCCAGTTTCTTGACAAAGATGCCTTATGAAGACGTCTTCGCAGTTTATACAGTGGGAGCTTGCTTGTTTATAGTTGTTTGTATAGAAATAATTTCAAGTGTTATAATTATTGTCTATAAACTCAAGTTTGCTGTGAACGTTTTAGATGTATATAGTATCTTTTGTTTTTTAATGAATAGTTCATTTTGCAAAAGATGTATACAAGTAGTGTTCTATTAAACTTGGTAACAACTAAAGTGTTAAGACTTATCTTGTTTTATATTGAAAGCTAAATTATAAATTAACAATGGTTGTTAGTTTTGCTGGTTCTTCTCAAGTGTTGAGAAAACTTTGATACAGTGGGAGAATTATGAGATAATCTGGCCTGCTGTATTAGTATGTTTTATGACTCTAGTTATCATGCTTGATGATGACATTGAGTTCATAAACAAGAATCAGTGGCTCAAAGCCATGGATCTTCAAGAGGTTTACAGACCAAGTCTATGAGGTGAAAACCTCTAAGACTTGACTTTCTGGCAAAGGGACTGTCCCAAAGAGAAGGGGTTAATTGTGTATTAACTTCATCTCTTGTTGTCAGATATTAGTTATATAGGATACTCGTATCCATTGCCCTGTTCTATCTGATAGGATAAGGTAAATGGATATCAAGACTAGCTATCTTGATAGAGTATCTATTAGTCTCAACCATGGAGATAAATTTTTCAGGATTAAGAGCAAATCGTTTGCGAGCTTCTTCAATTCATTTATGAATTGGAATAAGCATCTATATTCTGATTTATAAGGTTTGTTTTTCAAATCAAATTTTATGGTTTTGAACATTACATTGATAAAACTTGTTGGACAAGTGTTTAATCAATGTTAAAGCTTTCATAATATATTTCCATAATTTTGTCCTAATCATTGAGAATGATGTAGGAATTATTTCGGACTTTTAGCATAAACTAGCGACCCACTCCCAAATAGTTGATCTGGAGGTAGGCTTAGTTTGTTCTAAGGATTCAGGTTGATCTGAGTCGTAAGAACAAATCGCTAGTGTTGTCTCTAAAAAATTTATATTGACAAAGTGTGTCAATATTCGATGGTCTATGGAAATGGTTTCCTGAGACACCTCAAGTGTTGAGGATACGAGATGCACCCAAGTGCATTTACATATTGGAGGTCAGATGTATCTTTTGAGATACATGACCCGATATGTGCTATGCAGTGAGAGTTGTCAGTAATATTAGTCCAATTAGATTGGATTCCGGTTAAAGTTTTTTCCTTGTACTTAGAGGAGTAGAATACAAGAGTTGTATTGCTGATTCCTCGTAGGTAGCGAAGTCTATTTGCAGCTTGGGAAGCAGCAATAGGTTTATAAGTTGAGCTCGCAGTTAGTGCTATGAGGAGATGTGATGGTCACATGGAAAGCCTTGTAGTACTTCATGCTAATTAGTTTACTAAGTCTCTCATGGCTAAAGTGTTTGAGAGATACCTAGAAGAGTCTAGGGCTCCGGGTTGCTGGAGAGAATAGTGGGAGAAAACTTCTTATATATGATATATTAGTTTTACTCCACCTAACATGTACACCACAGACGTTTAAGTTCAAGTGGGAGTTTGTTGGGTTTTATGTCCTAAAACTCGTGGTTTGTAAACTGTTATGTTTGTAAATATTCTATTTAGAATAAAGAGTTATTAGTTTTATTCAGTAAAAGAGTTTACTCGAATAAAGTGAAACGTGTTTGGTTTATCCTATACCAATGACCAACACCCTTGGCTGAATATGAGTACTTGAGCCTCATGTATGACATGATTGTGGATCAGGCTCAAGTAGTCAGTCAAAACGGTCTATAGTATACGGATAAGGCTGGGTACCTTATCCTGGTAACACTATTGGATGCGGCTCACTTTGTATTGTACAGGACGATGTGATCCGAAACGTTCCACATGGAAATGTGAGAAGTGAGGGCGTCATGTGTAAAGAGTTTACATAAGACCGAACCGCGTATTAAGTCGCTCTATCTTTATAACTCCGTTTACTGATGAGACCGACTTATACATATTGATGGCCTAGGTAACTCGATCTCAATCCTGAGCTCGCTATGAACTCCTGCTTATTTGATAGTATCATTTGACTTGCACGGGTGAGAGTGACCCATAAGCGCCGACTCAATAAGCCTACCATCTTGGAGATAAAGTCGAATAGGTAGCTGGGGACATAGTACAGCAAGATTGGAGTTCACTCCTAACCCGCTCTTCAGGGTTAGTAGATAGGTTGTTCCCTTAATAGCTGACTCTGGGGCTTGAACAATGAGCGCTCACACTCTCATGTGATGAGAGGGTTAACTCATCTGTTGGTTGGACCACTGATCTATTGTTCATTAGAGGTGTCAGTGGTACTTAAGGAACAAGACGTAATGCAGGGGTTAAACGGTTTAAAATGACCCAGTTGTGATTACGAACAACCTGTGAAGGGTCGATTTGCCCATGACGGTTATATCAGAGGACATAATATATCTACAGTGAGGAGAGTGCAACCCTCGGACTATAGTGGAGTCTCCGGGGGTTAACGAATGTTGGTTAGTTCGGTTAAAAGAGTTTTGACCGGATAATCTCGTATCGTTGGAGCTCATGATCTGTAGGTCCTTTAGGTTCTCCTGGCTAGCTCGGATAACGTCGTGCAACAGTATAAAAGAAAAGAAAAAGAAAAAGAATTTGAATTGTTCAAATTCGGTTTATGGAAGAAGGATGGACAAATTTAAATATGATTTAAATATGAACATATTTAAATATGATTTAAATATGAGAATGGCCTAAAACATGAATAGGATTCATGTGTAAAAAGTCGATTTTCGGAAAACCGAGTTTAATCATATTATTTAATTAATATTTGATATTGAATTAAATAATAATTATTAATTAAAAAGTTTAATTAATAATTATATATATATATATATATATATTTTTTATTTATTAAAAAGTTTAATAAATAAAATTATTATTATTATTATTATTATTAATAATAATTAAATATATATATATATATATATATATATATATATATATATATATATATATATACGTTTTACATTTGGCCAGAGAAGTTGAAGAAAAGGAAGGGCTCTCATGTTTTTTGGCTGAGAGAAATTGAAAAGTTTGTTTTCAATTGGAAAAATACAGAGGAGTATTTGAAGTTTTTTTTTCTCTTCAGCCTCTCTCTGCCTCCTTCTCTCTTCTCCTTCATCTTCTTCTTTTCTTCTTCGTTTCTCTTTTATTCGGAGTCCCACAACTCCGTTGCTCGACGTCGAGGATAGCGGGACTACCTGGGGTGGTCCTCGGGGTGTTCGTGAGAAGAGACCGGAAGAGTTCGTGACGAGGATCGAGCGGTGGAACTTGAAGAAATTGGAACTACAAGGGTATGTATTTCTAATTTCTTAATTCCGTCGTTTTGAGCATGTTTTCTATTTGTTAAATTGATGAAATTAGAGTATCATCGGTCCGAAATCGCTTTCCGCTGCGCATGTCGCTCCATCAACTCATACGTACGTAGAATGAATATGATTGATAGAATGATTAAGTGTGTTTGACTATTTGTATATATGCATATAGACATAAGTTTGCTATATATTTATGACGTGTATCATATGTATGTAAGACACATGTGTTACTAGTATGTAGTACTATAGACTATTATCGATTATTGTTGTAGTGTTCTACACGTATGTATCGTTATATACATATTGGTATTGACTGATTTAATGTAACTTGATTCCACTTTTTAAGGATTTTTGTAACGTCTTTGATCTATGAAATAACGTGACTTTGATTCCATTTTTTTAGGGATTTTGGTAATGTCTTTGATTTAAATCACATTTTATCCCTTGGCTTATTGTATTAATTGCATGTATATACTCATACGTACCTAGAATGAATATGATTGATAGAGTAATTAAGTGTGTTTGACTATTTGTATATATGCATATAGACATAGGCTTGCTATATATATTTATTGCGTGTATCATATGTATGTAAGACACATGTGTTACTAGTATGTAGTACTATAGACTATTATCGATTGTTGTTGTAGTTTTCTACACGTTTGTATCGTTATATACACATAGGTATTGACTAATTTGATGTGTTTAATTACATGCATATGAGACACATTTTGTTGTTTATCTTGATAGTTAGTAATTTACATGTATATAATATTATATACTCTGTTAATACTCATAACATATTTTTGACATTGAGAATTTGAGGTTCGCGTTGTCCTTGTTTGTTTTCGTATCTACAGCTTCATCATTCACGACCAAACAACAATCATGGTACATCCGATTTGAATAATGTGCTAGCATCCACACAAGATTCATGTCTTTAGATAGCCTTGTGATCAATGATCTCTCCTCCTCGTTTCTAAGGATGGATAATTGTTGTAGATGAGCAACCATGGCTTGGTGAGTTTTTGTTTTTCATCGTCATTGTCATTTTTTTTTTTAGTTTCTCATTATTTTTTCGGAATAAAAATGGCTAATGGAATTGAAAACAACTGTGATAAGAACCTGTATTTCTCAAAAAGCAGCTAGTTGTTGTTGTGAAGAGCATTCAATGGAGCTATGCGATTTTCTGGTCATCGTCGACTAGGCAACATGAGTATTGATTTTGTTTTCTTTTGATCAGTTCTTGATGTCATTGTTTCTTCATTTTTGACTTGTATATCTATCTGAGTTTTTCATGAATCCCGTGGTATGAACCATATAAATTGATTTGTTTAGAAAAAATGAGTTGAAACAACTTTCTAAAACAAATTTTGTTATGGGGTTATTTTCTGGTTGTTGGGATCCGATATTTTTTGTTTGAGAAAAATGAATTTGAGGAGGTTAGTTCGAAATTATAGGATGTGATTTTTTTTTTTGTTGTTGGGAGATTTAAAAAAAATCAAATCAATTCAAATTTTATTTAAGTAGGCTGACGGTAAATATCCATATATAGTTATAATTGAAAGAAAAATATTCACTCTCCTCCCTATCACCTCCCCTGCTATGAAATCTAAATATGTATTTAGCTATTATTGCAATTCCCCTTTGATCTTTAGAGTCTTCAAGAATTTTACGGGATGCATTTTGAGAGTTGAATTTCTAAACCCCTCAAATGGCTATTTATAGAGTTTTCTATGAGCTTGTTTTGTGAGAGCACAGTGATGACTTTTGGACCCAACCAAAATTTAAGTTTTGTTAACTTTAACCAAATTGTCATTTATTTAATTTTATGACCCAATTTGATCACATGGTCATACTTGACATTATTTAAATGTGTCAATTTATGACTAATCTCAAATGTAGTTTTGTAATTCATTTGTGAAAATCACAGCTAAAATTTCTCTTTCCAACATTAATTATGAATATGTTTATTTTTTCTAATTACATATTTGAAATATTTTCAACTAATCACATAAAATCAATTTTAGATATTCTATCTCTCAAGAATTTCTTCACAAATAACTTGAAATCAATACAAACTTTTTAAAGTGTTTTTTATTTATTTTTATTAAAACACTTTTAGTCATCTAAAATCATTCAAGAAACTATACTAAACCCATTTAAGTTATTAATTTTCCAAAGATGCCTATAGAAAAGTTGTTTTTGTTTAAAAAAACTTTTTGTTTTTCAAAAGCTACTCGAAACACGAGTATTTCTGCAAGATATAACATACTTTTTTATTCTTTAAGTAGTTAGTTGGCCACTTTCAATAAAGATGGAAATATCCATCGATATGTCGATATATTCGTAAATCGAAGAATTCGATATAGATATTAAGGGTTAAGAGATATCTCCAATATCTTTTATAAATACCCGTAAAAAAAAAAAATAATAAAATATATATATATTTTAAATCCCAATATATATTTTTATTTTTTTTTTGACAACATGTTGGGGTGGGGAATTGAACCTAAAACTTGGTCACTCAGCAATACATCATGTCGGGCTATGCTCTTGTTGACATTTTAAATCTCAATATAAATATGGAGACTAATAACAAGATCTATAACTTAATAACTTAATTTGGAAGTAAAAACAACTTAACTATTAATTTACAATTTTTTTTAAAAAAAAATGATTTACAGAAATATCCGTCGATATCGATATTTTATCGATATATCCATGGATATATCCGTAAAATTGAACTCCCGATATTTATATCGATATCGATATTTTCGTCCAAACTTTCAAGAAACAACATATCCATTTTCGTAAAAGTTATGTGAAAGGCTATAAAAAGACCACGTGTTACCATTTTCACATGTAAAGATAGCATACAATATCAACGATCTTGTTTGAATGAAACTCATACCTTCATTTGAGAAACAAAGCTTTCGTGATCTCTACATCTGATCCTTTCTTTCTTATAGCCAGCTCTCATTTCATCGATGCATATGGCGTTGTCTTCCAATGGTCTATTAGAGACGCTGCTCGATGAGATATATCCATTTTTAGCTCGGTTTTGTAAAAGGTAGGATGGACGAACTCCCTCAAATGACATATCTTCGATATTGAGTTCAGACTTCCTCATTTTAGCAAATAGCCCCCACATATTTGCTAGTTCATTTTCCATATCTTCTTCGTGGCGCTTCGCCTCTTCAAGTCTTCGATAAAGCTCCACTTCTCTTTGATCTCTGTCGAATATCGCCTTTTCGAGTGCAGCTTCTCTTTGATATCTAGCACTACCAATATGGTGCTTTGAATCATAAGACCTTTGTGCACAGCATGATCTGCAGTAACTGTCCTTAGCATTTGTAAGGTCACCAGCAAGTTTGGCATTTTCGTAAGAAAGTTTGGTCACTTCTTCAGCTAAGTTTTGGAGCTCAACTGCAGCAGCTGAAGCTAACTCCTTTGCATATGAAGCTTCTTCTGCAAGTTTACGACTCTGAATCTCGAGACCATCCTTTTCTTCAATCAGTCTCACCTTCTCTTGCTTCAAATTTTCTATCTCGGCCTACATTAAAATAATATACATTTTTATAGGCAACAAAAACAGAGGAAAAGAAGTACAACAGGAGCGAAATCTAACGAATTCAGTCCTCTAAGATAACATTTTTATCATGATTGAATTCGTTTAGATTGTAACCTGCATAACTTGGGAATGACAAAACTTGTCGCTGTTGCAATCTTTAGAGTCGTCCAGGGTCAAAACTCTATTCAAGCTCATGACACTAGTAGGGGTGTTTTCTTCAGCATATTTATCCTCCCATGAGCTGAATTTATGCCGTGGTTCGACCTTTGTTCGTACCAAGTAGTTCGGAAGATGCTGAGAAGCCTCATCATCTTCTTTTTTCTGAGAATTGCTCGAGTCATTCTGGGATGAGGACTCTTGGTGCTGCCTTAGCAAAAGAATTGCCTCTTGCAACTCTGCATTTTCTGCTGTCTGCAAAAAATAGAAAATCAAATAGAGAAAAACGGAATGATGAGAAGAACTTGGAAATATTACCTTCATTTGCAGTTGCTCCTGAAGTATCCTATTGTCTGCCGATTTAATCTTCAATATTGGGTCCACAAAGAAAAGGCGACTTAGTGTGATTTTCTTTTTTCAACAAACAAACTTTTGATATTTTAACACCATTTGATTATAATATATATCATGAAAAGAAGATGACAAACCTCGAGTTCAAAAACTTTTTCATTAAGTTGACAAGTGATCTTTGATAAGGCCTACATTAAAGTAAAAAACCCCTCATTAGAGTGGATGATAGAGAAAAAGTAACTTGGAAGAAAATAAAAAACACAACAAAATATATGTAGAACACGTGCATGTAAAGTTCGACCGCCCTCCGGTTCAAATTAAATTATGATGGCATCTCTGAGCACGCAATTACCTGACTCAATTCAGTGCTACTTGACATTTGTGGAGACAATTCAACGGATCCAATCATACGTTGCTCCAAAACACGCATTTGGCGCTTCTTTTCACTAATTTCATCCTTCAACTTTTGCACATGTTCCTACACGATCCATTACTATGTTTAGAGGCCTTCCCAGACTTCATACTTCAAATGTTATTGTGGCCTAAAATTAATATAGCAAACCTTAATTTGGGAATCTTCAGGGTTCCTAGCTGCTTGCTCGGACAGTCTTTTCAGTGAACTAGTACACAAGGCAACCTCCCCAGCCAACATTTTGACTTGCTCACAAAGAAGATCCATCTGGTCAGTAAGAGTACTCCCAGTCTGGAAAATAAAAGTAGGACAAGAACATGTTGAGAATAATGTTTCAGATCACAATGTGTAAAAAAGTACACATAAAAGCACGTCCATTGAAAAGAACCACCTAGGATTTATTCCACACCAGAAAATTTGAGTATCAATATAACAAAAAAACAAAATATTCCAATGAAGTAGCAGAATAAGACAACAAAGCATATCGCTACATAGCATAGCGAACTGGTGGACATTATATTGGTTTTTTTTTTAGAAGGAAATAATCAAGCCAAAGGAGAAGGAAAAAAATTTACATGAATGATTAAACTTCATTTCAACTAGCAGAGAGTGGTTGCAACTTCTTCCCTATATAGAATAAGCCCTCACATAAACAACTAGAGAACAGTAAGTATAGACAAGTAATTCCAAGGTAGTACCCTAAATATAACGTATAAGAAGCAAGAAAAGTTTCATCTCAGCTAGACTTCCAAACCAAGCACCTTTTATTCTCGTAATTGAAACATCTACATATATCTTAACCTATCATTTCAAGATTATTTAATACATCAATGAGATTCAATCACGTTCCTAATCCCAAAATATCCACATGAAAGTAGTAATCCCTATTTACAAAAGTTGCAATCTATGCATCTATACTCAAATAATTGTGAATTGTCCTCGGGTCATAGAAAAAAGATGGAACTAGTTAGTTAGTAAATATACTCCTCAGAGATGCAGCTTGATAAGCATAACAAAAGGACATCAACACAATAGTACAATAATACAAGTCCATAAGGAAGAAAAGACGTTAATCAAAACTTCTTCAAACAATTGCATACTCTCAGAGAGTAAAACTAAACATTTTAGGGACGATCCTAGCAATCCAATAATAGGGACACGACGCCATTGGCAATATTGAATTAGGAGGAAGGGGGAGGAGGCTAGTGCGAGCAAGTAACTAACTTGATTACTGTTGTTGATGAGTAGGAGAGATTGTTGTGGATGCTAACAACTAGGTTGCCAATTCGTTAAGAGTACCATGATGAGGGACAATATACATTTATCATTTATTATTAGCTGCTGGTTATTAGAAGGCCAGGTAATAAAAGAACAAGAGAATTATTGAGAAAAACCCGGAACTCCCAAAGTTTCATATTTATAAAAATGCATTCCTCTGAATGAAGTCCTTGCCTATTGTGCAAGGGAGAGTTCTAATAACTTCCTAGGTTGAGATAGTTATAGGATTGCATATTCCGTTTCCTGCATCTCGGTCATATAAGAGTGTTGCAGACTTTAATTCCTTTACCTCATTCTTGCTTATTACAGAATTCATTGGCCTCCAGAACCTTGTAAATCCTTTTTTTCTTCAAAAAAGAAAAAAAAAAATCTAATATTCGTTCAATATTGTTAGGCAGGCAGTAAATTTCTCACCGGAGGCAGACGGTGGCCATCCATAGTTGCACCAAATAAGTCACCTGCTTGGGTTCTCTCTTGAGATGAGTAAATGGTAGAAGAATCATCTCCCTTTCTGCAAATTGATTTCCTCCTTCCACTCTTCAATTCATCAGGTATCATCCGATTTTGAGAAGCTTTCGAACGAGATGCAGGTGATTCGCCAGTAGAACTCTCAGTATCATTAGTTGATGATGGTCCAATAGCATTCTCGGGCTTCTGCACCAAAAACATAGGCTTTAAGTTATCTAATTAGTGATAGGAATGTTTTCTTTACACTAAATAAGGAATGTCGCAACAAGAAACATCATATGTAAAATAAATGAGCTAAGGTTTCTGGACTTTGGTTCTGAAACAATTATGTTAGAAAAACAATAATCAAACACTGTAGTCAGTCAGTTTAATGTTTACTCCAGTCAATCTTAAGTGATGTTAAAAGTTTCCAAGAAAGGTTTTGGAATACGAGATTGTTCACACAATAATAACAGACACATCTTTCCAATTTTACCAAAAGAGAACACGTGAATATTGAGGTTATAGCAGGTACTTTTCACTAAGATTTGAACGAGTCCAGTTGGTATCTTGAAACCACAAAATAAAAGTTGATAGAACTAAAGTATACATTCCGATTTCCGACAGGTCAATAAACTTGTATTCTGATTCTCTTACCAATAGAAGATGGTTAAAAGAAGTGAAAATAAAAGATGAAAATATTACTCTGAGTTTAAACCAGCCAAGCATTCCACGTTTTTTGTTACTTTTTATATCTTTAACCAAATCATCTAGATTTACAACATCATCTCTTCCATCCACTGAAACCCCAGAAACACAACTCGCACCATCATCATCATTCAGGTAGTCCCGTTTTCTATCAGGCAAATATGCCAGCTGCAAAATAGTAATAATAATTAGTAAGAAAAATTGAGAAGGAAGATATAGCTTCAACTTCCAATTTAAGAGAAGTATGAATAATTTGAATAATAAAAGAACTTATTATAAAGCAGAAAAGGCAGAATGTAACGGTTAGTTCATACCAGGTACTGCTTATTCTAAAAACTGAATTAAAAAATTTGATACATACCTCATCTTCACCAAAAGAATGCCTCCTTCTTTGTCCTGGCTTTTCAGCGACACTTGATGGCAAAGCATTTTTAGTAGAAACTAGGATCAGTTTTGTCAACCTTTGAATTCTTACCATCAAAGCAGCTTTTGCTTCTTCTTCCTCTTCCAATCTCGATTGTAATTTAACCTGATCAGCTTCCAGCTTGACATCACACAATAATACTTATTAAGACAAATTTCTAAAAAGATAAAATATTGCAGCAACATTTAGCAAAATGAAGTTTTTTTTTCCTTTTTTTTAGTACAACAATATGGGGTATGGTGATTTGAACCTCCAACCTCAAGGGGAGGAATAGATGTCAATTACCGTTAAGCTATGCATATTGACATTTAGTAAAGAAATAAAACCACAAAAATGTGGCTGCAGGAAAAAGAAAACTCAACTCCTCTTTCCAACATTCAAAACTAAAGCTAGGAGGAACATAAGATGGTCTGCAAAGAAAGAGGCCAAGAGATTCCAAGAATTCAACTTTTAAGTTCAGTCCTGCAATGGACCCATTTTAGATCCTTCCGTTCTCCAAGGCATTATTTATTTATAAATTTTGATAAGAAAAATGTTCATATCTAGCTTACCAGAAAGAAACTTATCCATACGTAATAAAAACCATACGGTTATACGAAAGAGAAAGATGCTATTTCCAAGGCTCCCAGCTCTCAAAGATTTACTTTATGCCAAAGCTTTTGTAGCAATTTTGAAAGAATTCTAGCTATCATGCTCAATAGTCAATACATCACCGCTCTCATAGACAGCACAAATGATACAGTGGAATTAGAGATTATCTTGTAATTTTAATTTGAGGATGTTAATTATTAGTTTTTAGTAGGTTCTGGTAGTTTGTTGGTTGGTTATCTTGTTAGTTGTTAGTAATTGATTTACCTAGCGAGTAACAGCTTTTATAAATAGAGGGATAGTGTCTTGTATTTGCAAGACTTTTACATAATAATAAATACTTCTGCTGAGTATTCTTGGAGAACTATATCTTAGATGCTAGGTAGCATCAACATACCTGAAGCTTCAAATTGACAAAATCTTCTTGTGTAGACACTGCAGTTGTACTAGGGTTCTCCATTATGCCACGCTTTAATTGCTGAAGCTCCTGCTTTAAACTGGAAATTTCCCTCTGATACTTTTTAATGAGAGATTTCTCATCTATGATCTGATAAAGGGCATAGTTAATACATGAAATTTTCTATGCACGTCTATAAATTTGAGCAAACGCCAATTTGAAAGTCCATGGACTAAATACTTTTAATTTTCATTTCCATTCGAATAATCTTCCAGACTCCAGTAAGATTTACCATCAAGACAATACAAAACTTGCCTTATTTTGAGAAGCTTTTATTTCAACACGCTTGCTTCGATGTGCAAACTTTAAAGTGTTGTGTGTCTCCTCACTATTGCTAGAGGCAGGGGTAACTGTGCAAATGACCTAACAAAAGATCATAATAAATCAGCAAATATATGATAAATAGTGTAACTATTGTTCACGACAGGGAGCATTAACAGAAAAAAAATTCACAAGTATACAATTTAACTAAATAACTACACTGACTTACAGAAATTCTGCCATGACCGCTTAGAGATGACTGCAACAACCGAGTAAGTTTTGAATCTCGATATGGAATGTGAGTTGCCTTTTCATCAGTTAACTTGGAAATCACCTGGAATGAGAGAAATTTTGAAATGTTAGTTCATAACTTCAAATTTGTGCAATCAACCCAAAAGCTTAAGCTGATGGGTTATGGTAAATTTAATCTTATATTGATATTTCAATACTCCCCCTCACTTGTGGATTTGAAAATTTGCTGAATGCCCAACAAGTGAAATTCAATATTAATTGGAGAGGAAATGACTTTCCAGGGGTTCGAACTCAAGACCTCCTGTTCTGATACCATGTTTGATATTATAAGGTTTCATCTCAAAAACAATTGGCTATGAGAGGAGTAACCCATGTATCTTACATTGTGAGTGAGGTCCCTTCATCTTTCCAATGTGGGATCCTCAACATGCCCCCTCAAGGTGGTGCCTTTTCGGGTTCACCATTCTTGGGCCAGACCCCAATATGCCCCCTCAAGATGATGCCTATTTGGGTTCACCATTCTTGGGTCGGATCTCATTTTTGGACCAAATACCCGTTTGGGTTTCATGGGCTCTGATACCATATTAAATCACCAATCAACCCAAAAGCTTAAGTTGATGGGTTATGGTAAATTTAATCCTATATCAACACTTCAACATACAATTTAAAATAAACAAGACTTTCATTAGACAAACAAAAATTACTGTGGGTTATTACTAGAGAGGACTATGTGCATCCCCTTTCAATAGGAGATCTTCGGCCTACTTGGACATCAAAGCCATGTTCCTCCATTTAAGATTGTCAACAGACTCAACACTTGTAACCCCCTCCATTTTTTTTTATAAGACCCCTTCAGACCAATCAAGAGAGGTTTCCAAAATCTAAACCCATGGGCACACAGAAAAATTCCTCATATTTTCAAGAATATTTATCATTTGCGAAACCATTTTGAAGATAGCCATAATAAAATAGATATGCATATTTGTGAGCAAAGATTGTAGGATTGTGAGCCTACCTCTATCTATTTGAGAAAATAGTTTTTTTTTTTCATTTTTTAAGTCTTCTATAAAGTCTTTACCTCACATGATTCCAAGAGACTTCGAGTTGCATCCCAAGGGCGCTTCTCAAAGACCCATGGGCCAATCTCCAACTGAGCCCAACCTACTATAACCATTTAGTAAGCAGAGCGATATTTTTCTCATCCAAATTACCAATGTCGAGGCCCCTTCAATTCCTAAAACTTTCTCCTACTTCTTTATCATCTTAGTTACTTTAAAAAGAGGAAAATGGTAGAAAGGCATACTGGAGAGGATAGCTTGGATGAGAGTGAGTGTCCCTCTTTTAGACAAGCACTTCATTTTGTTTATAAGAAGTAAAATCCTTTCAGATAATCTCTTCTTTGATACTTGTGCTAACAATATGGCTTTTCTATAACTTCTTGATTGTGCTTTCCTCCACTTTTTTAGTATATTTCATTAGTTTAATAATTTTTATAATTTATTTATTTTAAGAAATCATTTACTTAAAGGAAGATGAGATAATATGCATATATATTGAAGAAATCATCCTGGGCAATAAAATCATATTGTACAGGGGAATTTCAGGGAGAAATTTTTACGTCAAGAGTAACTCCAAAAGTCTCTTCTTTTCAATAATTTGACTCTTGGACGAAAATTCAAAGCAAGCATCAAGCCATGTAGGCCAATATAAGCATGGGAGACAAAAGGAGTAACATCTTACAGTGCCCAGTGTCAGTAAGCTCTTGTTGATGTACGAACCCTCTTTTCTCCGCAAACCAGTTGTTTCTGTTTTTGAACTTTCAGATCCTGCAAGATCAATTAAGTGCTACAGCAAGCATTTGAATTCCATTAGGATGACCCCTAAATTGTAGAAAGAAGTAAACAAGACTACAAATGAATTATTAGCTAAGAAGGCTAGATTGACTAAAAATATCAATAAGAAACCATATTCCAGAAAAAAGGTGCAACTTATTACCAGTTGGGACAATGTCACATCTTCTTCACCATGATGCTCCCCATGTGAGCTACTTTCAACGGTCTAATTAGTGAAGGGGAGGTGAGAAGTTAGATTCAACAACTAAATCTTTTTTAACAAGTCAAAAGGCAGAGACCATCAGAAGATTAAACATAAATTGCTGTTTTCATTGAAAATCAAAGGCAACGAATCCATTGGCAAACATCTAGATCCAACATTGAAATTCTAAGAAGTTCAAAACGACTTCCACAATTTCCTTTAGAAAATCGACTTCAACAATTGATAAGCAAAGTAGAAAAAGGCCAGCATTCCAATGTTTAAAAGTAATGAATGCCTAAAAAATGGAAAAAATACTCTTTAGAGTTTTATCTTTTCTAAGCTCTATGCATTTACAAAATTATGTAGATCCCAACCAATCTCAAAATAAAGCAAAAGTCATACAACTGCATACTTCCATCCACAATTAGTTTTATCACATCTTGCCAACAGATAGAAGTTTACATCATAATCAGGTATTGACAGTGTAATTTTCCCATGTGTTAATGATATTATAGCATGTTTTGGGTCAACATGAGCAATTTCCTCTACAGACTACAGTCCACACATGTTGATTTATCGTCAAAGTTTGGCATGGGACCAAGAACAGCTTAGCTTATTTTTAATAGACCCCCCAAAGAGGAAATTTCCACCCACACCAGAGTACCACTACCATAATTTTCCACGGGCAAAGGTTAACAACACATGCACTCAAATTAAGTAAAAAAAATAAAAATTAAAAGAAAACATCACAAATTATAGAATGCGTCTTCACCCCTTGAATAAGCAAATAACTAATAACCATATGACATTTCTTTGTCCATACATTTTTTATACAAGTTCCTACTGGTATGAAAGCATTGACAATGGTATTAGATGTAAATTACTAACTCTTCCAGTTGAAATCAGTTTTGACTTCCACACAATATTTTTAAAACAATAAAGACAGGCTTAAAAGTCAACTAAGAAATAAGAAAAACTACCAGAGTGAATATAGTGTGGCTCCGACTGCTAAGTAGGTTGAAATTATTAGATCCCACATGTCGATGCTCTGTATAGAAAAAATAACATAAGACAATTCTTTGAGTAGGTCAGCCACTAAAAAGTAGTTCAAGAAAAATAAACATAAAAATATGTCAACCAAAATGCATTGATATCGAGATAGTCTTAAATTTTTTCAATATTTTTCGAAATAAAATCTCCTGCAAAAGATGACATGTTAGCATACAATGGAAACCAGGAAGAAAATTTATACAAATGCTAAAATTAGCTTTATAATATTCCAACCTTCTCCAGATGCTATCAAGGAAAGAGCATGAGCGGGAGACAAAACAACTTCTTCTTTGATGCCCTCAACATAAGTTCCCTACAAATAAGAGAATTAAAGACTAAAATTCAAAAAGACTAAGATCCCAAAAATAAACCATATACCATATAAATAAAGATTGTACGACAAGCAATTTGATGAATTTTCCCTGCTAGGCTACTAGCTGTATTATATTTGTACTAATACAGCAAAATTTCTAAGAAGCTCAAATTGCATGTAGAAGATTAGTTCTTAGGACCCATAAGCACCATAGAAGACTTAGATCACTCATTTAGAAATATCTTTATTTCCTTGATTCATATAATAAATATATTCAACTCATTATTCATAGTATGAAATGAATGCATATTATTTTTATTTTTTTATAAGGTACCGAGCTTTCATTGAGAAAAAAATGAAATGATGCATATTGATATTGCTTGTTTTGATATTTGATTAAGCATGACAAGTCTTGTTACTCATATTGCACGAGGAAGACGAACTTATTCAATCATACTTGGGCTCCTAACAATCACAAGGGTGGGAAGTGGAACCTTTTTTGTAGTCCAAATTCCCTAGAGGTCCAAGATTCAAGTGCAATGCCAAAAGTACTTAAGTGAGTAAGGTGATAGAAGCAATTACAGTAACAGCCCCCCATACCAAGGAAATGTTATCCATCCAAGCTCAATTAGATTAACAATAAACAGTGGTAAATAAAAGCAACTATCCCTTCAAACTAAAACGACGAACCAAATAAATAATTTGATGTTTAGGTTTCCAAATTTATATGAGCACCTGAGCATCCTCTCGTACTCTTAGGTTCTGACCTGTTGGATCAAGTAAATCATTGATGACCTGGAAAAATAAGAAATTAAAATGATAAAAACAGGATGGACAATATATAGTGATGCTAACAAATCATGACATGACATTCAAGTAATGATATTGCTATGCAACTGACCTCGTTGTAGATCTCTAGATAAGAAACACGAAGAAGAAACTGCCGCTCAGGTGTCTAAAGCATAGTAAACATGATTGTCAAAGTCTATTCACATGTTTGTAAAAAATGTTAAAGATAAACAAGGTATAGTCATGCCAACATTTAACAGACAGCTTACTGCATTACCTCTTGTATAATTCCAAATACATCCTTCACTGCCAGTGGGATAACTCCGGGTGACTTTTGCTCTCCCTGAACGTGAGAAGAAATGTTAATATACTTCGTAAATGATTTTTTGTTGTATGAAATGCTTGAGTGCAGAGTTGATAATATGACTGGAGGGAGTCCCTTCCATTTAGCAAAGGAAGATATAGATTTACAAGGGTTGTACACTTTCGAGACATCTAGGCACTCGCACTCCACAAAATACTAAAATAACTGACTCCTAAGTCCTACGCTTACTATTCTCCTATCTACACATAACTCCTAGGGAACTCACCTCTTTCCCCTACAAAATATTCCCCCACATAACTAACTCCCCTCGCTTCATCATTTCCCGGCACATATGTGAAACGAATTGGAGGACTTGTACGACTGGAGGGAGTCCCTTCCATTTAGCATTTATTTTAGCAAAGGAAGATATAGATTTACAAGGGTTGTAAACTTTCGAGATGTCTAGGCACTCGCACTCCACAAAATACTAAAATAACTGACTCCTAAGTCCTACGCTTACTATTCTCCTATCTACACATAACTCCTAGGGAACTCACCTCTTTCCCCTACAAAATATTCCCCCACATAACTAACTCCCCTCGCTTCATCATTTGACTTGTTTTAGTAGCATGTTAAACTAAAGATGCATCTCTAAACTTCAGTATGCTACTAAGTTAAAACGATGGGTTAGAAAATTAACAGCAGTAAAAGATATTATAGCTTATACTTCAAGGAGGATAATAAAGAATCCAGTAACTTACGTGCATGGTATGAGTCTTCCCACTGCTAGTGACACCATATGCAAAAACAGTACCTGCATAAACGATTATCAGCAATCCTAAAAGCAACGCATTAAGAGACAACCAAAAGTGGAAGAGATTAAAATAACATTACAGATCAGATTCACAACACTGCTCTAATCACTTGTGATCGCTAGTTTTATTGGGTTAGGAATATAACTTGGATTAACCATCAAGGGTTGGCCTAGTGGTCATAAAGGGTCTTGGGACTATTAAAGCTCTCCTAGAGGGAATGGGTTCAATCTTTGGTGGCCACCTACCTAAGAATTAATTTCCTACGGGTTTTATGTGCAGCCAAATGTTGTAAGGTCAGGCGGTTTGTCCCGTGAGATTAGTCAAGGTGCGCGTAAGCTGGCCCGGACAGTCACGGATATAAAAAAAAAAATATATATAACTTGAATTATTAAATGGACCCACACGCTACATAACTTGAATTATTATCCTATCAGCACATTGCTCAGGAAATATAGTAATGAATCCAAAGATCAATGCTAGCACTAGCAGCATATCAGATGAAAAAAATAAAGAAGCAGCAACCAAGTATAAGTGTAGCCCGTCAAGCAATGATGATGAAAGCCAATCGTTTTCCCAAAAAGTTACTTCATGTAATAACAGAATATCCTACTGAATAAAAAATTTCGAAGAACTAGTCTAGGATGTGACTAAGAGACGAAAATAAGCAGAGCAATTAAATTTTCTTGTTTCCACTGAATAGTGAACATCATCAGTTCGAGTACCGAGTCGAAAACCTGCATCAGAATGCTATGAGCATGCAGTTTATTGTTTTTTGCTATAAAATTTTAAAAAGTTACCATTAATTCCGTTCATTGCACCGGCAACAACATGTTGAGCAGCAACATCGTATACATGCCGAGTCGTTGTCGCTGGACCAAAAACTCTATCTGGAACATACAAGAAATAACCATTTGAAAGAAGAACGGCAAATTCATCGATACACGGTTCCAATGAGCAGTTGAGCAGCCACTAATAACATAACTGTCTCAAGAAAATGCTATAGACTACTAAAAGAAGTTCTGGAACAACTTTTCAAAAGCTTAAAAGACAATGCAATACTAAAAGAAAAAAGTACTTGCAACTTTTTGGGTGTAAGAAAATTCTAGATTCAACAGTTGACTACTCAGGACAAAAGTAAATTCAAGATGCAGAACAGCTTGATTGTATGCAATTCAATCAAAATGTAACCGAAAATTGAAGAGAATGCAAACGAAGGGAATAAAAACGAACCAAATCCATAAGCGATGGATGAGTTGTATTCGTTCTTCACTGTGAATTCTCCGTCAGCATACCAAGCAATCTCATCTCCTTTATTAAGCTCTCTAACACTGCTCCAAATCAAAACGAGAGGGAAAAAGAGAGAGAGTGTAAGCTTCCGAGTATCAACAACAGCTCGAAGACGACCAGCTTCCACCAAAATCGGTCCACCATTTCGTCAAAGAATCAGCTAAAAATAGAAGCAAACAATACCTTAGAGGTCTGAATCTAACCGTGACTGTGACATTTTCTTTAGCCTTGATGACATCGGGACGGTCAAGAGGAGGAGTGGGAGGGCTCGGTGTACAACTAGCAGTTGTCACTGGAGAAACCGAAACCAAAACCTTCGACGGATGCCTCGAAGACGCCGTGGAAGAAGGAGTAGTAGGGCGTCCGGCCGACCTGGTCGCCGGCGAAATCGTCGGAGACTTCCGTGAGCGGAATGGCGAGATGTTAGAAGATCGTTGGGACCTAGAAAAGCTGGTCGACGACGCCATTAGAAGAAGAAATCGAGCACAGAAAGATGGAATATGCAAACGGCAGAGAGAACTCTTCACATGGCGGAAAAAGGCAGTGGCCGTTCAAAGCCTACTCCCTCCAAAACCAGCGTTTGATCGAGTCCGATTGATTCTTTGAATTTCTTTTTTTAATTTTTTTGTTTTTAAATTTCTTTTCTGACCCTTTACTTTTTTATTGTCCTTTTAACCAATTGAAATGTCCAAAATAGCCTCGTAGCCCAAACAAGAACCGCCAAAGACAAATTTTTCCAAATTAAAAGTAAAATTACAGCATTCGCCTGCTGCAACGTGCCCTTCTGCCAGGAATATGACCTTTGCTTCTTCTTTTTTTTCTTTTCATTTTTGTCATTATCTTACCATTCAAATTAATTAATCACATAACCAATTTTCGTTTTTTATTTATTTGTAAATTTCGAGGTTTTGTGATGCGTAAATCGTGTATTCTATTAGCTAACCAAAAAAAAAAAGCTAACTAATAAATTACTATAACGTTTTGTTTTGGAAAATCATAATAGTAATCAAAATAAAAATAAACAGTTGAATGTGTGACAAAGCAATTAATATATATTGTTGGCGCAAGATGCTGGACTTCTCTTTATCTCGTACGCTACGTCGTGAATAGTCGCCACCGGAGCCGAAAAGAATTTGCATCGGTGTGGGGCTAGGCCCACGAGGCTCTGATGCTTAAGTCAGAGAGATCTAAGCGTAAGTGGGAGCGGTAGAGTGAGAACTCGTTTTAGCGTAAGTTGTGTTTCGTAAGATTGTGTACCTCAAACATACATTCAGGGACATGTTTTATAAGTGAGAGATCGTGGGTTGATCGGGTTGACTCGTTCTTTCCTCATCATGAGGATCCGGGATCTCCGGCGAGGAGGCATGGACCAATCAGCGTTAGTCCATACCTCGTCTGCCCAACGTGGGGGCGCTGACGGCATGGCAACAGTCGGTATGGGAGTGGCCTGAGGTCATCTGTCGTGGGCGATCGAAGGGTCGGCCATCCATCTCTTGGGCGCTTGATGATGGGCTCGAGGCTTTATGATGTCATCGTCATGACGTTAGGCGCTCACCTCACGCTGAGGTGGCTCGTAACATAGGCCCCACCAGCAGGGGAAGCCACCTTCTGTGGGTTTTCGCACTGGTTTAGTTCGGCGCGCGTTACTGGTATGCGAATTTTTGAATATCCTCTTAATCTCAAGCTGTCGAGGCTTGCCAAAATACGATTTATAAGCCTATGACCAAGGCTTTGCAGCCAGTGGTAACAGGGTCGATCCAAGGAGAAGGTATGACTAAAATTAATCTTAAAATTGGAATTAACTAATTGATTGGTTTTGTAACGGGGGGATTTTTCAGCATGCAAGAGAATCAATAAACGCTAACGGAAGAAAATAGAAATAAAGAGACGCGTGCACGGTTTGGGAGTTTCGGGATTAATTGCTAGACAATTTCAGTTTATCATTTAATACAAAATTCATGGCGTACAGTTTATGATACACACGGACGACTACCCGAGAAGCCCCAAGGTAGCCGGCTCCATAGATATTAGTCAGACCACAAAGTTCCGATTAAACATTATCCAAAATTGCATTAAGGTGATCAGCCTTAAATTTATTCTAGACAGTCACTAGCTAATCGCGACGAACATTCAAGCATGTAGTCTAATTGCTAGCTGATTGCCCGCAAACGCTGTATGCAATCAACAACTATCATACACGACTCGATACTTCGATTTAATTTTATCAATCTGTGTTACTTAGTCGAGCAGTGAGAGGCACGACATCGCTACTCTTTAACATACACAACATGCAAGACAACTCGAGTGTCAATCGTCAAAATCTAACATGCGCGTTGGATTAAGCAAGAAAGATAAATGTATATAAACAGCCACCAACATGCATTCAAAGCTTAGATTATCAAAACTAAAATGTCTAACAAAAATCCCTTAAACAATCCCCAAACCGTTCACCCTTACCTTAGCCGTCCATGGAACGGGTTGTGAATTCCGCTCCAACGATGGCCTTGGAAGGCGTCATCAACAAATTACAAGAAGGGAAAAGCTCTTAAACATGCCAACAATGGCTGAGCTAAAGGAAAACTAAGAGAAAACTAGAGGAATAAGAAGAAGAAAGGCTCCAAAAATGATGATGATCTCCATTTTTGCGCAGAAAAATCGTCATTTAAGCTTCTGTAATCGACGTAGCGTCGAGACGCTAGGCCAGCGTCTCGACGCTGCGCCCTAAATAATCCGCGCGCGCCTCGCGATGGCGTCGAGACGCTAGGGCAGCGTCTCGACGCTGGCCCGATTATTTTCTCGCGCGCGCCTCCTCCGGAGCGTCTCGACGCCAAGCAGAGTCTCGACGCTCGGCAGCGTCGAGCTAGCGTCTCGACGCTATCACTCGACGCTAGCTCTCGGGTTTTTCCAGCGTCGAGCTAGCGTCTCGACGCTACAGCTCGACGCTGGCTCTCGGGTTTGGGGCTGGAAAATTGCCTCTCCTAGGCGGTTTTGGCCCGTTTCTTCACGGATCAACTTCCCCTTTTCCCGATGCACTCCCGGGGCGTTAAAACTCCACTTTTAGCTCTCGAACGGGTCCAACGGACGCACGAGCTCTTTGCCGCATTTCTCCTACAAACGAGATCAATTAACCAATTAAACGCGGACTTTAGCTACAATTAGGAAGTATTTAATAGCTCCAAAATGGAGTTATCAAACACCCCCAACTTAAACATTGCTACTCCTCGAGCAAGTCCTACAAAGATATTGACTCTAAGGACACGCCTACATGCTACTAACTCAAACCTCCATGCATTTTGAAAATTTAAACACAACATAATCATGAAAGCATTTCGTGCATGCATTTACTACGAACATATCAAAAATTAACTATTGCCCCCTAACGTGTGTGTGTGCTAGCCAACCACTCCTAAACTCACGTAAACCCGGAAAAACCACATGCAACACACATCCCGTTTTCCCCCTACTTCTAGCGTTTAAGAACAGTCTACACTTGACTTACACGAGAGAGAGAAGCAAATTAAGAGACCTAATTATTTTTCTCATTCCTTTTTCTTTTCACGAGTACTTTGTACTCTTTTATTAAGGTTCTTTGAACCAACAATTTATTCACTTTTTCTTTCCACCTCGAGCTGCCTAACACGTCAAACTTTGGCCAAAGCTTCACGTTTTTAAGGACTAACGCTCACTTCTTAAGCGCGCTAATAAGAAGGAGGAGCGCCTCGAGAGGATTTTTCTATCAAACATGCTTTTCTATTTTTTTTTTTACATTAGGCTTAGCATATGCTATCTCAATTAACCAACTACTAACTCTCATGCAACAAGCTACCTAAGAGTGCCTTTCGGGGTGACAACGAGAATTAGTGCTACATGCAATTTACAAAGCCTACGGAATCTAGGATGGGGTTGCTAAGTGCGCGAAAGATGCAAGGGAGCAACAGAAATTTTTTTTAAAATTTTTGACATGAACCTAATAAACGCAAAACTCATGCAAAAACTCGATTATGTACATGCTCAGATTTCCAACATGCATTTCCTAGGCTATCATCATCAGAAAACAGAAAACAGAGTCCCAAGCACTTCAATATCGATATAACACTTCTCAACAGACTACACATGCATGTCCATCAGACCAACTCCACCCCCAACTTCAAAATTTGGCATTGTCCTCAATGCCGTACAGATATACAAAGTAAAAGGGAAGAAGAAACTACACTTCCCTGACTCTTTGTGAAGCTGGCGAGGGTAAGGAAGCGGCGCGCTCATACATCGAAGCCCAAAATTGTCTTTTCTTCCTCGATTCCTAAAAAAAAACAGCAAGCAAAGTAAGACTAAATTACACTAAAAAGCAATAAAAAACAGCAACTAAACTAAAACATGAAAAACAGTTCATCGCTCGGGTGCCTCCGAGAAGTGCAGAATTTTTAAAGTCGTTTGCTCGACTGTATTCTCTCCACTGACTCAACCATAGTCTGTAAGTGCGGGGGACGATCCAAACTTGTCCACGTCCACACTTTTCCTGCAGTCAACATTTGAAACAATTTGCACTCTTCGTGCCTCAAACACGTGAATATCAGAGTTATTAGTGCAAAAAACAGTAGTATCATCCATCAAATTCAAATCAGACTTTTTAACCGAGACATGGGAACCATCCCTCAAGCGCGAGGGTAGACTCCCATTCTCGTCATGCTCAACCACAGATACATTCTCAGCAAACTTCCTTTCAAATAATGAGAACTTATGCAAAATATCATCAAACTCTAAAGATACGACGCCTTAAACACATCGATTTTGACCCTAGCAGTCTTAAGGAAAGGGCATCCTAACAACATAGAGGACGAAGCATGCAATGACTTTTCATTCATATCGAGAACAAGGAAATCAGCGGGGAACATCATATCCCCTACCCTAACAAGAACATCTTCTACTTTCCCTCTAGGACATACGCTCGACCCATTAGCTAACTGGACAGTCACGTTACACTCATGCAATTCATTTAAATTTAGTTCAAGGAATAACGCATAAGACATAACGTTCACAGAAGCTCCTAAGTCTAGCATGGCATTTCTAACTACCTTACTACCTATCATACAAGGAATAGTAAAGGTACCTGGATCGTTGCACTTGGCGGGCAACGTACCTGGGAGGATCGCAGAAACGTTCTCTTTTCTCATCTCAGTCCCTCTGGACTTCCTTTTCTTCGTGCACCAGCTCCTTAAAAATTTGGCGTACTTAGGCACTTGGCTGACTGCCTCTAGGAGCGGAATGTTGACCATCACCTTTTGGAAGGTACGAAGGATCTCCTCATCTTCGGTCTCCAAAGTAGGCTTCGCGAGCCTACTCGGGAAGGGTGCTCTGGCAACTTCCTCTAGTACACTGACCTTCTCATCTTTTTTCTCATTCTGAATCTCTGGAGCAGTCGGGGTGGACTTGTTCAGGCTGTCCTTAGCTTCCTTCACGGCTCTGGTGGAAAGTGACTTTCCACTCCTCAGCTGAATAGCACTCACGTTCTCACATGAGTTGACCGTGGTTTGGGAAGGAAGCTTCCCTGAGCTCTTGCCCTCGATCTTACTGATTGACACCGCCATTTGTGTCAGCTGCTTGTTTAAATTCTGCAGCTCGGCCTTGTGAGAATTAAGCTCTTCTCGAGCTTCTTTTTGGAACTGGCTGGTGCTCGTGACAATGGTTCTCACCATTTCTTCTAATGAGCTGGAGGAGCTCGAGGCTTGAGCCTGGGTGGAAGAGTTGGGCCTATCGTGAGACTGGCCCTGGAAGCGAGATTGTCCTTCCCTGTTCCCATAGCTAAAGTTGGGGTGATCGCGCCAACCGGGGTTATACGTGTTTGAATATGGGTCATACTTCCTCGGGTTGGAAGCGTACCCCCCGATCGCATTCACCTCCTCCGCCTCGCGGGTTCCTCTAACAAACTTTTTAAGCATATTACCGATCTCGGCCACCTGGGCCCTCATTTCAGTCATTTCATGGCTCTGGGTCACGCTATGGACTTGTCCTTGCCCCCGAATACCAAACTGCTGCGAGTTGGTTGCCATGTTTGCTATAAGCTGTTTGGCCTCAATCGGGGTCTTGTCAATCAGAGCCCCGCCGCTCGCTGCATCAATCATTTGCCGATCGTGGGGCGTCATCCCCTCATAGAAATACTGTATTAGCAGTTGGTCGGCAATCTGATGGTGTGGGAAGCTCGCGCACAGGCGCCCGAAACGTTCCCAGTATTCGTGCAGGGACTCACCCACATCCTGGGTGATCCCATAAATTCTCTTTCTCAACGTCGTGGCCAAGGATGCGGGGAAGTATTTTTCCAGAAATACCCGCTTCATGTCCTGCCACGTGGTGATCGATCCGGAGGGCAGATAATATAGCCAATCCTTGGCTTTGTCCTTGAGTGTGAAGGGGAATGCCCTCATGTTCAGCTGCTCCTCCGTGACTCCAGCGGGCTTCATCCCCGCGCAGACGCAATGAAATTCCATAAGATGTTTGTTCGCGTCCTCCCCTGCGTTGCCATGAAAAGAAGGTAACTGGTGAATTAAACCTGATTTTAACTCAAAGTTACCTGCTACCACGGGGTAGTTTATGCACAAAGGCTGCAGGTTCAGATCTGGCGCTGCCAGCTGTTTTAGCGTCCGCGGCGCGTCACCTTGCGCCATTTCTTCAACCAAGAAGGGATTGCCTTCTTCTTCTTCAAACGGTCTCTACCCCTCCCGGGCTTCTCTCCTTAACCGCCGCTCCTCTCTGTCGATTTCTGGGATAAACTGCAATCCACTAACCTCAGAGGAACGGGTCATACACAAACAAAAATTCAAACATACAATATACAAACAGAAAAAAATTTCAGCCAACCATCAATTAATCAAATTCAAACTTCAATCATAATTTCAATCAAATTTGCCATCTCCCCGGCAACGGCGCCAATTTTGGTATGAGGATTTTTGAATATCCTCCTAATCTCAAGCTGTTGAGGCTTGCCAAAATACGATTTATAAGCCTATGACCAAGGCTTTGCAGCCAGTGGTAACAGGGTCGATCCAAGGAGAAGGTATGACTAAAATTAATCTTAAAATTGGAATTAACTAATTGATTGGTTTTGTAACGGGAGGATTTTTCAGCATGCAAGAGAATCAATAAACGCTAACGGAAGAAAATAGAAATAAAGAGACGCGTGCACGGTTTGGGAGTTTCGGGATTAATTGCTAGACAATTTCAGTTTATCATTTAATACAAAATTCATGGCGTACAGTTTATGATACACACGGACGACTACCCGAGAAGCCCCAAGGTAGCCGGCTCCATAGATATTAGTCAGACCACACAGTTCCGATTAAACATTATCCAAAATTGCATTAAGGTGATCAGCCCTAAATTTATTCTAGACAGTCACTAGCTAACCGCGACGAACATTCAAGCATGTAGTCTAATTGCTAGCTGATTGCCCGCAAACGCTGTATGCAATCAACAACTATCATACACGACTCGATACTTCGATTTAATTTTATCAATCTATGTTACTTAGTCGAGCAGTGAGAGGCACGACATCGCTACTCTTTAACATACACAACATGCAAGACAACTCGAGTGTCAATCGTCGAAATCAAACATGCGCGTTGGATTAAGCAAGAAAGATAAATGTATATAAACAGCCACCAACATGCATTCAAAGCTTAGATTATCAAAACTAAAATGTCTAACAAAAATCCCTTAAACAATCCCCAAACCGTTCACCCTTACCTTAGCCGTCCATGGAACGGGTTGTCAATTCCGCTCCAACGATGGCCTTGGAAGGCGTCATCAACAAATTACAAGAAGGGAAAAGCTCTTAAACATGCCAACAATGGCTGAGCTAAAGGAAAACTAAGAGAAAACTAGAGGAAGAAGAAGAAGAAAGGCTCCAAAAATGATGATGATCTCCATTTTTGCGCAGAAAAATCGTCATTTAAGCTTCTGTAATCGACGTAGCGTCGAGACGCTCTAGCGTCTCGACGCTGCGCCCTAAATAATCCGCGCGCGCCTCGCGATGGCGTCGAGACGCTAGGGCAGCGTCTCGACGCTGGCCCGATGATTTTCTCGCGCGCACCTCCTCCAGAGCGTCTCGACGCCAAGCAGAGTCTCGACGCTCGGCAGCGTCGAGCTAGCGTCTCGACGCTATCACTCGACGCTAGCTCTCGGGTTTTTCCAGCGTCGAGCTAGTGTCTCGACGCTGGCTCTCGGGTTTGGGGCTGGAAAATTGCCTCTCCTAGGCAGTTTTGGCCCGTTTCTTCACGGATCAACTTCCCCTTTTCCCGATGCACTCCCGGGACGTTAAAACTCCACTTTTAGCTCTCGAACGGGTCCAACGGATGCACGAGCTCTTTGCCGCATTTCTCCTACAAACGAGATCAATTAACCAATTAAACACGGACTTTAGCTACAATTAGGAAGTATTTAATAGCTCCAAAATGGAGTTATCAGTTAACGAGGCGTTTGAGTGGGCGGCTCCGGGAGATGATGACCTTCTGCCATGGCGGCGGTGTGTCTTCCCGAGTCTCAGGCGTCGTTTTACTTGAAGAGGGCGGCGTTACGCTCGAGGTGATCATTTCGCCTTCACATCCTCTCACCTTCGAGGGGGTGAGCCCTGGTTGTTTGAAGACAAACCTGCTCTCATTTCCCCGCCGGTCATCTTCTTTCCTATGTTGATTTTCTTCTTCCATCTTTTTCTTCTCCGTTCAATGGGTACTAACGGGTCTTCTCCATCCATCGTGCGACGCATCCCTGGTGCACCGGTGCACCGTGGGGAGTCGTCTGAATCGTGTCCCCCACTAGGAGAGGGGGGAAACGTCCTATCTGGATGTTTGGTTTCCGAGGAGACGTCGGGTTTCTGAAGAGTCAGCTTGGCCTTCCCCTTCTCGACGGACTGATGGTTCTCGCCTTACGGTTGGTGGGGGCGAGACTGCGGCGGCGGCGGTTCCCACTGTTACTCCTGGTGCGTCTGGGCATCGTAGGGAGCCGTCTCCAGGCAGCAATTTTGAGTGGACGGACGATAGCTCTTCCACAAACATGACGGTGTCCACAAAACGTGTTACCCACTAGGAGAGGGGGATCGTCTCGTGCCGTCGTCCGACCTCCCAAAAGACGTCGGGTCCCCAGAGGGTCGCGGGTGGACGAGAGCTCTCGTCTTGTGGCTGAGCCGGTGGCAGTTCTCGTCGACATTCTGGACGAGAACATGGTCCTGAGGCCCACGAGGCTGGGGTGACTCGATCGGGTGTTCCCTTTCAGCGGCGTGGGGTCGCGCTGTCGGATGTCGAGGGTGAAGACGTCCGGCGCCAAGCTCACCTTACCTTCGTCAGGTCTTCCGAGGGGAGGCTTCTTTGGTTTTTGGGAGGCGTATCCCTCCTATGGAGGGTCTCCAGACTTCGGTGGTCGATCTTGCCGGGGTAAGTCCGGTCGAGGGTTCTTAATTATCGGCTTTGCTTGCGTTTATATCCTCTCATCTTTCATTTTCCCCCTTTTTAGGCGATGATCGAGGTGACTCTCCTTAGCCGTGAGCTGGAGACGCTATCTACCCGACCCACCTTGGAGCGGGTCCGTGGGGAATTATCGCGCGTTGTGTCCTCACTGGCCCAAGCCACTGACGAGAACATTCACCTTGAGGGTGTTCTCTCTGCTGCGGCCGAGGCTTCGACCATGGCGCGGGATCAGATCTCGAGGCTGAGGGAAGAACTAGTGGCGGCCAACGACCGTCGCCTTGGAGCGGAGCCTGCTAGTTCGCTCCTGGGGGTTGAGCTCGTAAGGGAGTGGCAGCTCCGTCACGAGCTTGAGGTGCGACTCTCAAGAGTGGTGGCCGACCTCGCAACGGAGCGGTCGAGCGCCTTTCCCGAGACTGAGAGATCGTGCGGGATGCCGAGGACTTTGTAGCGTTGAGGTCGGACCTGACCAAGTTCGTGAGTACCTTCCATGGTTCTGCGACATTCAACGTTGCACTGTGATAACTCCAAAATAGAGCTATTATTTACTCCCTAATATTAGCTAAATATCGTGTTTAATGATGTTTAATTGCCTTTGTTGTAGGTGTTTCACGGTTAAGGAGCTCAAGGAGTCCAAGGACATGTTTCGGTGCTAAGAAGGGCGCTTTAGAAGCTTCGGGAAGCAACCGGACGAAGAAGAGGAGCTAAGGACCAAAGTTTCACTTTTGGTCCAGCTTCTCGACGCTACTCCATCAGACTTAAGAAAAACCCGAGAGCAAGCGTCGAGCATCAGCGTCGAGACGCTGGTCTTAGCGTCTCGACACTCCGAACGTGCGCGCGCTGAACAATTTCGTCTGTAGCGTCTCGACGCTGCCTGTAGCGTCTCGGCGCTACGACGAGTATAAAACCGATAACTTCCAATTTTTAGGTCATTCTTCATTTTTTCCCTCTTCCCATTTACGGTTTTCTCTCTAGAATTTTGGGGTTTTCCCCCATTTCATATATATCAAGCTCAAACTATTGTTGATTTAGCTTGGTGTTCATCCCGAGCAAGGTAAGTGCTCTAATTTGAGGTTAGGGATTATATCTTGATGCTTAGTGAGGGTTTTATGTTAATTTCTAGCTTAGAATTGATTTCTCTTGCATTTTCTACTTGTATTAAGAACGAATGACATGCCTTTCTAATTGGGGAGTGACCTCTTTGATTGTGACGCATGTTAGTGGGTTAGCGTTAATTCTTGATTAGTTTTAATGCAAGTAGCGAGGGTCTAATCGTGGTCAAGCAACTCGAGCCTAGGTGACAAATGTGAGTAAGAGTTGGTTGTTCGCTTCATGGTGGGCTCAAGGTTATGAGAGAAATCGAATTAATCTTTGGATTAATTCGTCGCGATGTTACCCGTCACTATTTGTTAATTGATTTAGGAGTTATCAACTTAGATTAATTAGCGAGCATGTTTAATTAGATTCGTAAGTTTCTAATTAATTATTTGGGGTGTTTGTGCCAGAGATGGACAAACATTGTGTGTGCATTAAATAAAATAACTAAGCCCAATTAGAATCCCTATGATCTAAGCGCATCAAGTAAATCCTGAGCACTCAAATTAGGAGCACACGTTACATTTAATTTTTCGTTATTAAATTTCCTGTTATTTAATTTTCCGTTATTAAATTTTCTGTTATTTAATTTTCCGTTAGTTTATTTTCCCGCACATTTTTTAGTTTAGTTTTCTTTAACCTCCCCCCGTTTTCCTTTAGTTTTCAATAAAAGCAAATAGAAATTAATTAAGAGAAGTTGATTTCGGTTCCCTGCGGATCGACCCGATTACCGCTATCTACAAGTTAGTTTAGCTTGATCGGTATTATAAATTTCATTTTGGCAAGCCTCGACAGCTTGAAATTGGAGTACACCATAAAGTGCTCTACCAAAATTGACGTTGTTGTCAGGGAACCATTTAGTTTCTCTTAGTTAGATTTTATTTGCTTGTTTTTCCTTTTTGTTGTTTGTTTTCTTTTGTAGGTGTTTGACTTAGGAAGCAAATAATTGGGCAAGGATTGCGCTTCTCCAACCACCGACCTTGCAAAGTTCAGGGGAGGTTTTCTGTTCCCTTAAACTTTGTCATTTAACTGCTTTTCCTGATGTGTTGATACATTGAAGGTTATGTATCATTTTAGGTTAGGGGTGGAGATGGTTATTGGATTTCTGTAGTTGTCGAGCATATGGGAGTCTCTAAATTTGATGTGATGTAGTCTGAATTTGTATGTTGTTCGATGAGGACAATCTAGGAAATGCTTTTAAAATCTTCGTAGTTGCATATTAAGAAAAGCATGAGATTGTATGCGTTAGTTGAGCATTTTTCAAAAAAAAAATAAAATAATTGTTGTCGCTCCCTTGCACTTATCGAGCACGTAGCATCTTGTTCTGGACTCTGTAGGCTTAGAATTGCTTTATGTAGCTTGAATTCTTGTTGTCACCCTGAAAGGCACCCCTAGAGAAGGCTTGATGCATGATAGGTTGTAATAAGTTAATCGAGTTGTAGCAAAGCTATTGCCTAAAAAAAAAAGAGACTAAGCATGTAAATAAAAACTCTTGAGATACTCCTCCTTCTTAGAATCGCGACTAAGAAGTGAGTATTAGTCCTTAATATGTGAAGTTTGCTCGTAGTCAGATACGTTGTGCAGTGGAACTACGGGTAAGCTGGAACGAAAGCAAGTTTGACATTATAGGCTCTCTTGGAGAAGAAAAGAAAAGAAAAGTAGTTCAAGAATAAAGGAATAAAGTGAAGAGTACAAAGTACTCAAAAAGAAAAACAAATTAGGCCTTTTGATTTGTTACTCTCTTGTATGTTGAAAATCCATAGACTATTCTTAATTGCTAGAAGTAGGGGGAAAACGAGATGTAGGGTTGCATAAGGTTTTTTCGGGTCTATAAGAGTTAGAATAGGTTGTCTAAGCACACACGTACGTGAGAGAGTAGTAGTTTAATTTTTGAAATGTTCTGAACTTTGTGCATGCAATCAATTGTTCTCTATTGTTGTAAATGCCTTGTTTTTTAAAGCATTGAAGTTAGAGTCGTTGCATGCGATCAAATGTTCTCTTTTGTTGTAAATGCCTTATTTTTTAAAGCATTGAGGTTAGAGTCGTTGCATGCAATTTCATTCTTTAGAGATAATTCGAAATTTGTCTTGCTCGAGGACTAACAAGATTTAGGTTGGGGGTATTTTGATAGCTCTCAAATCGAGCTATTATTTACTCCCTAATTATGGCTAAATATCGTGTTTATTTGTGATTAATTGCCTCTGTTGTAGGTGTTTCGTGGTAAAGAGCCCGTAGAGTCCAAGGGCGCGTTTAGGTGCTAAGAAGGGCGTTTTAGAAGCTTCGGGAAGCAACCGAGCAAAGAAGGAGGCAAAAAGTCAAAGTGGCACCAAAGGCCTAGCGTCTCGACGCTGTTCCTAGCGTCTCAACGTTGCTCATTCAGATTTAAGAAAAACTCGAGAGCAAGCGTCGAGACGCTATTCTTAGCGTCGAGACGCTCCGAACGCGCACGCGCTGGATTTTCCGTTCGTAGCATCGCGACGCTGCCTGTAGCGTCTCGACGCTACGGTGATTATAAAACTCATATTCTCTGATTTTTAGGTCAATTTCTCACTTCCCCCATTTGATGGACCGATTTACCGCAGCGAAAAGCGATTTCAGACCGATGATACTCTAATTTCATCAATTTAACAAATAGAAAACATGCTCAAAGGACGGAAATAAGAAATTTAGAATACATACCCTTGTAGTTCCAATTTTTTCAAGTTTCGCCGCTCGTTCCTCGTCACGAAATCTTTCGGCCTCTTCTCACGAACGCCCCGAGGACCACCCCAGGTAGTCCCGCTATCCTCGGCGCCGAGCAACGGAGTTGTGGGACTCCGTTTAGAAGAGAAAAGAAGAAGAAAAGAAGAAGGAAGAAGAAGAAAGGACAGAGAAGGTTTTTCAATTGAGATCTAAGAAACCATTTCTCATTTCCCATTAAATTTCACAATTCATTTCCTCTTCTGCTTTAATCTTTGGCCAACACACACACATATATATATATATATATAATTATTATTATTATTAAAAATTCTAATAATAATTTTATTTATTAAACTTTTTAATAAATAAAATATATATATATAATTATTAATTAAACTTTTTAATTAATAATTATTATTTAATTCAATATCAAATATTAATTAAATAATATGATTAAACCCGGTTTTCCGAAAACCGACTTTTTTACACATGAATCATATTCATGTTTTCGGCCATTCCCATATTTAAATCATATTTAAATATGTCTATCTTCCTTCCATAAACCGAATTTGAACAATTCAAATTCTTTTTCTTTTTCTTTTCTTTTATACTGTTGCACGGCGTTATCCGAGCTAGCCAGGAGAACCTAAAGGCCCTACAGATCATGAGCTCCAACGATACGAGATTATTCGGTCAAAACTCTTTTAACCCGAATCAATCAACTTTCGTTAACCCCCGGAGACTCCACTATAGTCCGAGGGTTGCACTCTCCTCACTGTAGATATATTGTGTTCTCTGATATAACCGTCACGGGCAAGTCGACCCTTCACAGGTTGTTCGTAATCACAGCTGGGTCATTTAAACCGTTTAACCCCTACATTACGTCTTGTTCCTTAAGTATCACTGACACCTCTAATGAACAATAGATCTGTGGTCCAACCAACAGATCAATTAACCCTCTCATCTCATGAGAGTGCACGCGCTAATTGTTCAAGCCCCGGAGTCAACTATTAAGGGAACAACCTATCTACTAACCCTGAAGAGCGGGTTAGGAGTGAACTCCAATCTTGCTGTACTATGTCCCCAGCTACCTATTCGACTTTATCCCCAAGATGGTATACTTATTTAGTCGGCGCTTATGGGCCACTCTCACCAGTGCAAGTCAAATGATACTATCGAATAAGCAGGAGTTCATAGCGAGCTCAGGATTGAGATCGAGTTACCTAGGCCATCAATATGAAAATGTCGGTCTCATCAGTAAACGGTGTTATAAAGAGAGAGCGACATATTTCGTGGTTCGGTCTTATGCAAACTCTTTGCACAAGACGCCCTCTCACTCGCACATCTCCATGTGAAACGATTCGGATCACATCGTTTTGTACAATACAAAGTGAGCCGCATCCAATAGTGTTACCAGGATAAGGTACCCAGCCTTATCCGTATACTATAGACAATTTTGACTGACTACTTGAGCCTGATCCACAATCATGACATACATGAGGCTCTAGTACTCATATTCAGCCAAGGGTGTTGGTCATTGATATAGGTTAACTTAAACACGTTTCACTTTATTCCAGTAAACTCTTTTACTGAATAAAACTAATAACTCTTTATTCTAAATAGAATATTTACAAACATAACAGTTTACAAACCACGAATTTTAGGACATAAAACCCAACAAACTCCCACTTGGACTTAAACGTCCGTGGTGTACATGTTAGGTGAAGAAAACTAATATATCATATATCATAAAGTTTTCTCCCACTGTCCTCTCCAGCAACTCAGAGCCCTAGACTCTTCTAGGTGTCTCTCAAACACTTTAGCCATGAGAGACTTAGTAAACTAATCAGCATGAAGTACTACGAGACTTTCCATGTGACCATCACATCTCCTCACAGCACTATCTGCGAGCTCAACTTATAAACCTATTGCTGCTTCACAAGTTGCAAATAGACTTAGCTACCAACGAGGAATCAGCAATACAACTCGTGTATTCTACTCTTCTAAGTACAAGGACAAAACTTTAACCGGAATCCAATCCAATTGGACTAATATTACTGACAGCTCCCACTGCATAGCACATATCGGGTCATGTATCTCAAAAGATACATCTGACCTCCAATATGTAAATGCACTTGGGTGCATCTCGTATCCTCAACACTTGAGGTGTTTTAAGAAACCATTTCCATAGATCATCAAATATTGACAACACTTTGTCAATATAAAATTTTAGAGACAACACTAGCGATTTGTTCTTACGACTCATATCAATCTGAATCCTTAGAACAAACTAAGCCCTCCTCCAAAACAGTTTGGGAATGGGTCGCTAGTTTATGCTTAAATGTCAGAAATTAATCCTATATCATTTTCCATGATTAAGACATTAATATACGGAACGAATTATGAAAGCTACAACATTGACTAAACCCTTGTCAAACAAGGTTTATCAAATTATTGTTCAAACTTTTGTTCAAAGCCATAAGATTTGATCACCATATCAAACCTTATAATTCAGGACGAAGATGCTTTCTCCCATTCATAAATGAATCGAATAAGCTAGCAAACTATTTGCTCTTTGTCCTCGAATTATGAATCTATCTGGTTGAGACTTATAGATACTCAGATCAAGATAGCTATTCTGCAGGAAAGCTGTCTTGACATTCATTTGCCTTATTCTATTAAGATAGAACATGGTAGTGGATAAGAGTCATCTATTTAACTTACGTCTGACAACAAGAGAAAGAGAGTATACACAATAAACCCTTTCTCTTCGGGACAGTCCCTTTACCAGAAAGTCAAGCCATAAAGGTTTTCACCTTAGTGGCTTGGTCTCAATACCATTCATAGATTTGTGGCTTTGAGCCATTTGGCCTTGTCTATGTGATCCATTGCCTAATTAAAGACAATGAATCCTCAATGTTATCATCAAGTATGAGAACTTTGAGTTAAAGACAAGCCAGTGCAGCGGATCGGGTTGTCCTACAACCCTCCCTCTGCATTGAGGCTTTCTCAACGGTTGAAAAACTCTAGTTTGATCAACAACCTTTGTTGATATCTCTTATAGCTTTCGTTAACACAGTGAGTCTTAACACGCTAGTTGTTTTCGAGTTTAATAAAACACATCAGTATATATCTTTTGCTAAATGAACTGTTCATTATAAAACCAAAAGATATAATATACAAGTGTTCAGTTTAAACCAGAAATATAGACAATAATTATATATAACAAATGTTATTATCTCTATACAGCAACTACAAAGACTCTCACTAGTTCAGCTGCAATGATATCTCCATATCTCACAGCGAGAAAACGACTGTCAGGAACTAGTTTCCTGTAGAAAAACAAACATGAATAGTGGTTCCTGAAGACATCCAGGTATGACATTCATATCCACTAAACTTGTTTTGACAAATAAATCACATTTATCTTGTCGTTCTTTCTCAACCTGTTTCTCAGCAAAGTATTTGGAGCAGTTACGCTTCCAATACCCATCTTCAGTACAATGGAAACATTTTCCTATGTTTGAAGACATTACCTTGCGAACAGTAGGGGCTTTGCCACTTCTCCTGTTACTCTTCTTCTTCTGAATAATCTCATTACTCAGAGAAGCATAGGCTTACTCCCTGACGCCAACCTCTTAAGGAATTTCTTCGAAGTGACAACACTTGCCTCATTCTCTATTCCTTTGGAAGTGTACAGAGACAGATAAGTCTGAAATGACGATGGTAGCAACGTTTACTTCTGCCGCATTCAATTGGACCATCATGTTAAGGACAAACTCCCTAACAGAGGTATCCTCCACTATGCGAGAGTTATAAACGAACTTGAGGACTTCATTACGAAGTGATGAGGACAACTGTCCACCATTGCTTGTAATGAAGACATGATTTCCTTTACGAAAATCATAACCTCATTCTACTTGCACAAGGCATCAAATATGCTTGCCAAGATATAGATTTGGGCTTTATCAATAGCCCTAATCCATTCATCGTATGCCTCTCGAACACTTCGAGAAGCATTTGAGTCAGGAGTGGGAGGACACATTCCTCCGTTAAGACAAACCTCAAGTCGTCAAGAACCAGAATCGTATTCAGGTTCGACTTCCAAGTTCCGTAATTCTCTCCGGTTAACTTGTCGTGAGCTAACAACTGTATAAACGAACTCGACATGCTGAAACAGAATGTAAAACTATTAGTGAAACAGTTTTAACCTATTTAAACCAATTAAAAGGTTTAGCAGTAAATAAAGTACCCAAACTCTTTATTTACATGCAACGATATTTTAGTGAGTTAGAATGGTCGCTACCTAAGGGTAAACGAGCACTCCTTCACTAAACCAAGACATTCTTGACTAAATGCTAACTCCAGAATAACTCATATTCCTATAACATCTTAGTTATCGTTTTCGGTCAAGATTTACCAACTCCTTAGCAAATCCTGTAAGTGTGACCCTCCATTTTTAGAACGCACAGGACGACCCCAACAGTGCAACCTAAGGGAATGTCAGAGTTGGAAATGACCCTATGTTTCTTTATCCATAAATGATGACTGACTTGTTCAACTCCCATGAAACGACCCTCCTAAGGGATTGGTGCCACCAAGGGCACCTTGCAGGCGGAACATGGGAATCTCACGGTTTAATTAATATTTGATATTAAATTAGGGAAATTGTAACAGATGTCAATTTGGAATAAGATAATTAGAAATATAGCATATTTTTAAAAATTTTGCGGATATGGCAATTTCTATCGCTGATATCTTATGGCTGATAGAAGTCTATCGCTGATCACCTCAGCTTTTTATAGATTTTTGTCAGTGATAATAGTCTATCAGTGATATAATAAAGTCTATCACTGATAGAAGTCTATCAGTGATACAATAAAGTCTATCAGTGATAGAAACAGATTTTTTTTTGCCATATTTGCAAAATATTTTAAAGTTTGCTAAATTTACAATTAATTTGGGCCTGATTGCTATTTGTGCAACCAGCCCATTAAATTAAATAATATTAATTAATTAAAAAGTTTAATTAATTAAAATATATATTATATTTATTTAAAATTAATTATGAAATAATTATTAAATAAATATAATGCATAATGGATTTATTCTTTTTCATGCATGTCCAACACATGAACATGACTAATCTATTTCAAAACTTCATTGTTAAGTTTTCAAATGCTTAAATTAAGAAAAGGATTACAATTGTGGGTTTCTCTTTTTTTGATGAAAAAATCGAAGCTCTCGGGTTGTTCATGAAAAAATTGAAAATAATTTTCAATTTTTTCCCCTTTACAAGACCTTCCATCCCATTTTCTCCATCTTTTTTCTATTCCATGATTTTCTCTTGTAAAGGAGTCTCACCACTCTGTTGCTCGGCCCGAGGATAGCGGGACTACCGAAGGTGGTCATCGAAGAGTTCGAGAGAAGATCTGAAGAGTTCGTGAGAATATTCGAGCGTTGAAATTGAAGATTTCGAACTACAAAGGTATGTATTTCTTATTTCTTTTTCAAAGCTTTGAGCATGTTTTCGTTTAGTTAAATTGATGAAATTAGAGTATCAATGATCCAAATCGCTTTTGCAGCGTTATGCTCTTCATCATTATAATTGCCTTAATCGCCAAGTAACGAGGGTCTAAGCATGGCTAAGTAACTGGAGCCTATGTGACAGGTGGGGGTATGAGTTGATTATTGTTTTCATGATAGGCTTTGGGTAAGGGACAAATCGAATTAATCTACGGTTTAATTTGTCGCAGTGTTTCCGTCACTGGCTTTTAATTAATTTAAGATTGATCACCTTGAGTTAGTTACTGGTCAAGTTTAATTAGAATTGCACTTTTCTAATTAATTCATTGGGTTGTTTGTTCCGGAATATGGTCAAGCAAATTGTGTGCATAAGCATCTTGGCTAAGTATGTTGAATCTCTATGATCTAAGTCGCATCAAAGTAATCCCGATCCCTCGAATTAGAAGCACATGTTACATTTTATTTTCCGCTCTTTAATTTTCCGTTAGTTTAATTTCTTTAACCTCCCCCTTTTATTTATTGTTTTAATTAAAGGCAAATAGAAATTAATTAGGAGAAGTTAATTTAGGTTCCCTGTGGATAGACCTGACTACTGTTATCTACAAGTTAGAGAAGCTTTAGGCAGTTTATAAATATTAATTTGGCAAGCCTCGACAACCTGTTTACCATTTGGCCCTCGGTCTCAGCAATCGCGCACAGTTGCTTGGCTCTCAGAGCGGTGGCGTAGCACTCGCGCGAGAATTTTTTATGACCGTCGACCACACTGACACCTTCGGTCGTGGAAAACTTCATCATCTAGTGATAGGTGGATGGGACGACCTTGAGGGCATGGATGCTGGGTCGTCTCAGGATCGTGTTGTACGTCGAAGTAGTGCGAACAACGACGAATTCCACCAGTCGGGTGCTGACGATGGCCTCTGGGGTGACCCTTTCTCCTGAGAACCCGACCAAAGGGGTCGTGCTCTTCTTGAGCTTGGATCTGGGTCACCCGAGCTTGTCATAAGCTGTGAGGGAGAGGATGTCGGTGGAGCTACCGCCATCTACAAGTACCCGCCAGGTGGACACATTGTCGATGTGAGCAGTTGTGACTAGGGCATTGTTGTCGGGCTGAAGATGTTGTCGGGCCTCTGTCTCGGAGAAGGTGATGTCAGGATCCTCCTTTCCTGCTGAGCCAAGTTGACCTATTCCCCGGGCGTGGTCGCATCTCGTGCGGCCCTGGCCAGGGCCTTTCTCTTTTGCCTCGAACTTCCTCCGACTGGTCCGCCGAAGATGGTCCGGATCTTCTTCGACCGCTCGTCTTTTCAGGGGGTGTCGTCGCGGCGTCGATCCTTGCATTTGCCCTTCCGGTTGGAGGTTTAGAGCTGGCCCAATAATTCCTTGAGGAACCCCTGTTGGACCAGGTCATCGATTTGGTTTTTGAGCTTGCGGTAGTCATCCGTGTCGTGCCCGAGGGCACGATGGAAACGACAGTACTTTCCGCGATCTTTGTCGGCTGCCTCAGGCTCCGTGCGATCGGGCCATTTGAGGGCGTCTGTCCCTTCAACATGGGCAAGGATTCGGTCGACTGGATCGTTGACCGGGGTATACCGGTCATACTTCTTGAAGGTCAAGGGGTTCAGAGTGGTCGACTTCGCTCCTTGCTGGTCAACCCTGTTGTACTCCTTCTTGGGGTAGTGGTTGGCTAATCGAGACATTCCTTTTGTCGGGTTGTGTCTACTGGTCTCGACATTCTACGTTCGAGCCGAGATGAGCTCATCCACAGAAATGTACTTCAACACCCGACTCAAAAGCTCGAGGTAGGTCTGCGGTGGCCGTTTCCCGAGGGACTGCAAGCAGACGAAGTGCCTCAGTCCTTGGAAGAAGGTCATGCATCTGATCTCGTCCGACGTCTGTCCCGTTTGAAGCACGACGATCTTGAACCTCTCCACGTAGGCTCGGAAGGACTCACCTTGTCTCTGGGTGATTGTAAACAGGTGAGAGATGAGGTGCTCGGTCACGTGGTTTACTGGTTTCCTTCGAACTGGTCGATGAAGACACTGTCCAGGTCGTAGAAAGATCTGAACGCCCCTTCCTTCTGCTTCTGGTACCACTTGCGGGCAGGTTCGGTGAGGGTCAGGTAGAACTCCCGGCACTGGATGGCTTCTGAGATGCCATAGAGCTCCATCGTAGCATGGAACGTCTCCGCGTGCTCGATGGGGTCGGTGCTCCCGTCATACTTCTTAGTTGGTGGCGACTTCAGAGGAGCGCCATCTCGGTTCATGGGCATTCGAGCTGCCTGGAAATCTACCGTGAAAGGGTCGTGGTCTCCCTTCATCATCTCTTTCGTGCGTTCGACCCTCCCGACCGGGGCGCAATGCTTGTGGTCGGGGAACTCCTCTCGGAGCTCTCCACAGGTTTCTTTCTTCAATCTGTCGTATTTTGAGCATTTCCAAGATCGGTCGCTTGACTCCCGTGAAGAGTCAGCATTGTCCTGCTCCTTTCTCGAACTACCCTCCTGGTGGTTCTTTAAGGTTAGGAACTCTCAAAGGTCATCCGAGGGGTATTTCAAGCGGTTTCAGATCGAAGGTCCGAGCTTGGGTTTGAAGGTCTCCCCCCGTGGTTTGACTCGGTCTTTGTGAGGGGCTTGGTCAGCGACCTTCTTCTTACCTTTGCCCTGGCAGGTGGCTACCGCATTAGTGCGGTTTGAAGCGTTTTGTTCTTGGCAGAGGGCTTTGCTTGCCATGTCTTCCATGGGGAGGCCTGGCGGCTGTTTCGCCTGATGGCGCTTCAAGGTTGTGATTATGGTTCGCGTGTGAACGGAGGACCCTCGTGCTGGTTCCTAGAACGGGTGGCGCGCCAGGCCCAGGTTGACTCCTTCGGTTCCTCTCTATTCATCACCTTCGAGGCCTTCTTCATTCAATCGTTGAGGTGACATGGTAGCTTATCTCTTAGTTCTTTAGGGACATCGTTATGGTTATATGAACACTCGTCCCCACAGACGACGTCAGATGTTGGCGCAAGATTATGGACTTCCTTTATCTCGTGCGCTCTGCCGTGAGTAGTCGTCGCCGGAGCTGGAAAAAACTTGCATAAGGGAAGAAGATGAACTTGCACCGGTGTAGGGCTAGGCCCACGAGGCTCCGATGCTTAAGTCAGAGTGATCTAAGCGTAAGTGGGAGCGGTAGAGTGAGAACTCGTTTTAGCGTAAGTTGTGTTTCGTAAGATTGCGTACCTCGGGCATACCTTCAGGGGCATGTTTTATAGGTGAGAGATCATGGGTCGATGGTAACGATATTTTGGAACTATCGCCAATCATCGGGTTGTCGAGACCCGCCAAAATGAATTTATATTTGCCCGAATTCACTAAACTATTAGTAGAGTAGCGGCAACGGGGTCGATCCACAGGGAATTAAGTTAACTTGGCTTAATCTTAATTAAAATTGCAAACTTATGATAATAAATGAAATATGGGGGATTTGTTGATTTTTGATTCACTAAGAGGGAACAATGCAAATGGGAAAATTTAACTAACGGAGTTTTCGACTCGGGACGATCGGGAATAAAATTAGCATGCCTCTTGGATCATAGGTTGACGAGTATAATGGCTAAACAATTTAACAAATACGCAGCTCGTCTAAAATTAATGAATTAACTCAGACATGCTCCATGGATATTAATTAAACATAATTAATCATGCTAATCAAGCATATCGATCGGACATTGGCGGCCAACGCTCTCCCAAGACCGATCGATAGCAACGAGCTAACTGCGACGACTATCTAATTTGGACGCGAAATTAGTGTGTCGATTTGGGATTCTAATTCGGGAAGAACGATCACCAAGAGCGCAAGGACGCCAATACGCTCAAAGGTGTCGTAAATCCTTGTTACTTGGCGGTTTAGAGAGGCACGGCATCAAAACCTTTAACGAATGAAACATGCTCAAAATCAAGGGTGCCTAGTCCTAAATCATTCAAACATACTCATGGAATAAGCAAGGAAATAGAAATCAATTCAATAAATCATCCAACCAATTCAGAATTCAATTCAACAACCTCACCAAGAGTGTAAACTACATTATTCCTTTACAATCCCGAGCCAAAAATGGTAAAACTACTCACTCATGATATGTGTGGTGTGGGATGGCTTCAAACCAAGCTTCCTAGCCTCTCTCATGGTGAAAATGGCTGCTGGAACGTCAAATCAGGTGCGGAGCCCGAGGTAGGAGACAAAGATGGCGGCTAAAATCGGACAAAAACTTTAAGTAATCCATCGTAGCGTCGAGACGCTAGGGCAGCGTCTCGACGCTGTGCCCTAAAAAACGCGCGCGCGCAGTCGGGGTGGCGTCGAGACGCTCGCGCAGCGTCGAGCGAGCGTCGAGACGCTGTCGCTCGACGCTTGCTCTCGGGTGGATTTTCAAATCAGCGCTTCGGACTTCGGAGCGTCGAGACGCTCTGGCAGCGTCGAGCTAGCGTCGCGACGCTCTCGCTCGACGCTAGCTCTCGGGTTTTTGCATGGATTTTTGCCTTCAATTTCCCAAAAGCGCCAAATCTTCATGCCTTTGCATGGTTCTTCCCCGGAAGTGTTCTTAGGCCTTTAAAATGCGATATTAAGCCCCGAAAAGCGCCGAAACGCTCCCGAGGGCGAATTACCGAGAACACCTGCAATTAACACATAAAAGCAAGATTAAGCAACTAATAAACGTGAATTAGGGACATAATTATAGCTCCAAAACGGAGCTATCAAACACCCCCAACTTAAATCTTGCTAGTCCTCGAGCAAGGTGGAATTCTGATTAATCAAAAATAAAGTGAATACGCATGATAGAGACTCAATTCTCAGTACTGGAAACGACAAGGCATTTTCATTTGAAAGAAACAGCTGCATGCATGCAATGGTTAAGAACAATTCGAGAAATTTAAAGATGCTTCCCTATTTATGCTTCGGACCAAGCTCCTCGATCTTAAATTCTTACAGGCTTAGAACAGCTCTACCCATCCTAAAATTTCGCCTTCCCCCTACTTATGGCTAAACAGAACAGTCTAAGGGCTATTCATCGTCTAAGCAAGTAATAGATCGCAAGGCATCTTTTTCTCTCTTTTTCTTTGATCTCCATGCCTAACATGTCAATTTTACTTTCGATTCAGCTTGCCTGCAATTTCATTGCACAGTGCATCTGACTACGGGCAAAATTCACATTTTTAAGGACTAGCGTTCGCTTCTTTGTGCTTCCTTTTCATGCAGTGGCGACCGTGGGTTTCACGACCGCCCCTGGCTACTAAGGCAACTCAAGAAGGAGGAACACCTCAGGAGATTGTTTTCTTTTTATAAACATGCATTCAATTTTCTTTCTAGCCTAAAAATCATGTTAAAATTTTGAGCGCATGGATTACAAACAAGAGCGAGTCTTAGCCCATCCTAAGGTTGCCTTTCGAGGTGACAACGAATTTCAAAACAAACAGAACTACCCTAAACCCACAGATCCAAGATAGAGTGCTAACATGCGAAGCTTAAACAGGGAAATGACTTGAATTTTTTTTTTCAAAATGGCCTTAACAAATGCAATCATGCTGAATTACACAACAAAAAACAAATACGAAGACCTTAACAGTATATCACATAATTTCATAGTCCAACTAACATGCATTCAACGCAATAGAGTATGCTTATCAGAATTCCACAACTAAACTCGACAATCAATGTAAGGCACAACCCACCACCCCCAACTTAGAAATTGACAATGTCCTCATTGGACCAAATATGCACAGTCAAAATGAAAGGAAAGAAAACCTTCCCTGAATTGTGACTTAGAGGGTTGGAGAGTGCGCTTTAACCTTAGCAATTAAATCTCAAGGACGAGCCATTGTTTCACCTGAAAAATTCACGACATCAGAGTAAGAACCTAAGCTAATCCTAAAGACGGTAAGTAAACAAAAAGCATGTACAGTTCAAGCTCGGGTGCCTCCGAGTAGCGCAAATTTTTAGAGTCGATTGCTCGACTTTACCAAAACTCATTTCATCCTTTCTCATAATCTGGCTCTTTCAAGTAGGCATGGTCGTCGAAGTCCTCTGACATCCCCTCATGAAAGATCTTCAGTCGCTGGCCATTCACCGTGTATTCCTTATCTGTATCTAGGCTCTGAATCTTGACTGCACCATAGTGATGGACTTCAGTTATAATGAAAGGACCAAGCCACCGGGAACGAAGTTTACCTGGCATGAACTTCAGGCGGGAGTTGAACAAGAGGACCTTCTGACCAACTTCGAAGTGTTTTCTGACGACTCGTCTGTCGTGGAACATCTTGGTCTTTTCCTTGTAGGTCTTCGAGTTCTCATATGCATCCAGACGAAGCTCCTCTAGCTCTTGCAATTTGAGGAGTCTTTCTTCGCCTGCCTTATCAAAGTCCATGTTGCACTTCTTCACGGCCCAGCAAGCTTTGTGCTCGATCTCCACTGGGAGATGACAGGCTTTACCAAAAACCATCCGGTAGGGAGACATCCCTATGGGGGTTTTGTAAGCCGTACGATAGGCCCACAAAGCGTCGTCCACCCTTAGGCTCCAATCCTTCCGTCCTGGACTTACTGTTTTCTCGAGGATGCTCTTCACCTCTCGATTGGACACTTCTGCTTGGCCATTGGTTTGAGGATGGTACGGGGTAGAGATTTTGTGATTTACCCCATACTTCTTCATCAAGGCCTGGATCGTCTTGTTGCAGAAGTGGCTCCCCTGGTCGCTTATGATGGCTCGTGGGACTCCATACCTGCTAAAAATATTGGATTTGACAAAACTGGAAACAACATTAGCAGTATCAACTTTGGTGGCCTTAGCCTCCACCCACTTAGACACGTAGTCCACAGCCAACAAGATATAGACAAAACCAAATGAAGGGGGAAAGGGTCCCATAAAGTCCATACCCCATACCTAAAAAATTTCACAAGTTAAAATGGGGTTTTGGAGCATTTCATTCCTACTAGTGATGGACCCTTCTCTCTGACACTGATCACATGATTTGCAAAATTCATAACAGTCCTTAAACAGTGATGGCCAGAAAAACCCACAATCTAATATTTTTCTCGCTGTCCTATTTTGCCCAAAGTGTCCCCCACATGCAAATTCATGGCAAAATGTAAGTATGGACCTATGTTCAGACTTAGGGACACACTTTCTAATTACTTGGTCAGCGCAAAATTTCCATAAAACGGGCTCTTCCCAAACGTAAGTTTTGGCTTCGCTTTTCAGCTTAGCTCTTTGGTTATACGAAAAGTCGAATGGGAACGTACCTGTGACCAAATAGTTGACAATGTCGGCGTACCATGGTGTCTCCACACTTACCTGGAAAAGGACTTCATCAGGAAACTCATCGTTCAGAGGCAAATCATCCTCATTACGCACAATGCGGCTCAAGTGGTCAGCAACTGTATTTTCTGATCCCTTCCTATCCTGGACTGAGACGTCGAACTCCTGGAGTAGTAATACCCATCTGAGCAGTCTAGGCTTGGAGTCCTTCTTGTTCATCAAGTATCGAACTGCTGCATGATCAGAAAAAACAATCACTTTAGATCCAAGAATATATGGCCGAAATTTATCAAGAGCGAAAACAATGGAAAACAGCTCCTTCTCTGTTGTTGTGTAACCGATTTGCGCGGAGTTGAGCGTCCTGGAGGCATAATAAATCACGTGGCTTTTCTTGTCTATCCTCTGGCCCAATACAGCGCCCACGGCATAATTGCTTGCGTCGCACATGATCTCGAAAGGAGTCCCCCACTGCGGTGGATGAATGATGGGTGCGTTGGTCAAACACTTCTTCAGAACGTCGAAGGCGAGCTTGCACTGCTTGTCAAAGCAGAATGGGACATCCTTTTTCAGCAAGCTTGTCATCGGGGTCACTATCTTCGAGAAGTCTTTTATGAACCTGCGGTAAAAACCTGCGTGACCAAGAAAAGAACGCACTTCCCGAAGGTTCGTGGGGTAAGGTAAATCAGATATGACATCAATTTTTGCTTTATCAACCTCTATCCCCTTAGCCGACACAACGTGACCTAATACTACTATGCCCTGACTGGCCATGAAATGACACTTTTCAAAATTTAAAACAAGATTAGTTTCGATGCATCTTTCCATGACTCTAGACAAGTTAAACAGGCAATCCTCAAATGAACTCCCATATACAGGGAAATCATCCATAAAGAATTCGATGCATTTTTCTACAAATTCAGTAAATATGCTCATCATGCATCGCTGAAAAGTCCCTGAAGCATTACAAAGCCCGAAGAGCATTCTCCTGTATGCGTAAGTTCCGAATGGACAGGTAAAAGTAGTCTTTTCTTGGTCTTCTTGGGCTATGGGAATTTGATAAAACCCAGAAAAACCATCTAGAAAACAGAAGAATGGCTTCCCAGCTAAACGCTCCACCATTTGATCTATGAAGGGAATCGGAAAATGGTCCTTCTTAGTCACATCATTCAGTTTTCTAAAATCTATACACATCCTCCACCCATTTTGCACTCTCTTAGGTACTAACTCCCCCTTATCATTCCTAATAACGGTTATGCCCGTCTTTTTAGGTACAACATGAATAGGGCTAACCCACTGGCTATCAGAAATGGGAAAGATAATACCTGCATCAAGGAGTTTGTGTATCTCAGACAACACTACCTCTTTCATTGCTGGGTTCAGTCTCCGCTGAGGTTCTCGGGATGGCTTCGCTCCCTCATCCAACCGAATCTTGTGCATGCACAGCACTGGACTCAACCCGTGCAAGTCTGCCAATGTCCATCCTATGGCTCTTCTGTTCTTTTTCAAGACCTCAACCAACTCGCCTTCTTGCTCCGATGTAAGCTCCTTGGAGATAATTACCGGGAGTGTCTCCACCTCACCCAAGTATACGTACTTGAGATGACCCGGCAACTCCTTTAATTCCAACTTGGGGGCCTGCAAAAGAGATGGTAATATTTTAGTTGGCTTTTCACATGCCTCTAAAGCAAAAGTAGGTTGTTCAAATGAGTCAGTCAATATGGGAACACTACTTTCAACTTCGCCAACAATTTCAGTAAAAACGAGTGGGTCATCCCCATCAATAACAGTCATGCATTCTTCTTGTTCTAAAGTATCTAACAGATCAATTTTACAGACAGAATGCACATCAGCATGTTGTTTCATGGCATCAAATACATTAAATTCGAACACATCCCCTTCATACTCAACTGACAAGGTACCATCATGCACATTAATTTTTGTCTTAGCGGTTTTCATGAATGGTCTACCTAGTAAGACTGAAGTAGTGGGTGATGCGTTTTCTTCCATATTTATCACATAAAAATCAGCAGGGAAGATCAAATCCTTAACTTTAACCAACACATCCTCAATCACCCCTAGAGGATGAATAGAAGACCTATTAGCTAACTGGATAATTGAACTAGTTTCCTGCATACCTTCTAAATCGAGACTCTTGTAGACTGAGTATGGCATAACATTAATTGAGGCTCCTAAGTCTAGCATGGCGTGCTCGATTTCTCTATCTCCTATAGTACATGGCAAGAGGAACATACCTGGGTCCTGGCATTTGCTTGGAATACCTTGGGTTATCAGGGCAGAAACATTCTTGCTTACCACGACTCTCTCAGCACCTTTGGTCTTCCTCTTCATGGTGCACATCTCCTTTAGAAATTTAGCGTACCTTGGGATTTGCTAAATTGCATCAAGCAGCGGCATATTGATCCCAACCTTTCTCAGCGTCTCAAGGACATCCGCGTCCTCGACTTCCTTAGGTGGCCTCACCAACCTATTCGGAAAAGGAGCAACGGGAGTGTAAGACTTCATAGAAATATAAGGAGAAGCTACAATCGTTTCAGAGGGTGTTTGAAGACACTTATCTGGAGTTATCTCTGTATCCTTGTTAGAGTTCTCGGGAGTGGTTCGAGATGGTATCTCTTTACCACTTCTGATATTTATCGCACTAACGCCTTCCGCTTTGGATTCTATCTTACTCATCCTTTCTTTCACCTCAGTGAGCCCATCTCTTAGCGATTGCATCTCTGACCTGGTCTCATCTCTTAGAGACCGCATCTGCGAATTGGTCTCATTGCTAGATTCCATAAGTGACTTGAACATGCCTTCGAGGGCTTGACCTGAAATAGAAGAAACAGCTTGAGATGATTTTTCTTGCATCGTATGAAATAAACCAAATACCTGAGACACTTTTTCTTTGAGCTCTTCTATGTCGGTAGACATTTTAGCTTGCTCGTTTCTTCCCCCGTATTGACGACGGTTCTCAGCCATGCTGTTGATCAACTGCCTGGCTTCCGCAGGTGTTTTCTCCCAAAGGGCTCCACCACTCGATGCATCGAGCATTTGACAGTCATGCGGAAGCAAACCTTCATAAAAGAATTCGATAAGCGCGGCTTCTGCTATCAGATGGTTCGGGCATTTCTCACAGAGTTTAATGAATCTCTCCCAGCATTCGTGAAATGCTTCGTCCTCTTCTTGCTTGAAACGGTGGATGTCTTTTTTCACGGCTCTGGCTTTTGAAGCTGGGAAATACCTTTCCAAGAATAGACTCTGTAACTTCTTCCAAGTGAAGATGGTTCCCGATGGTAAGTAATGTAGCCAATCTCGAGCTTCACCTCTCAAGGTGAATGGAAAAGCTCTCAGGTAGAGCTGATCTTCAGTTATGTCGCCTGGCTTCATCGCGGAACTTGTCATTTGAAACGCTTTGAGGTGTTTAAAGGGATCTTCATCTGTTTCACCACAAAAGGAAGGCAAATGGTCAATTAAGCCTGACTTAAGTACAAACTCACCTGAGATTTCCGGGTAGGAAATACAAGAAGGTTGGTGGCCCATAGCAACTGATGTCCACTGCCTGAGTGTTTGTGGGACTCCAGCCTCATCGGCGATCTCCATTTTCTCAATAAAAAAATTAGGCACTTCTAGCACACTTAAACAAACAGATCAAAAATTGCAAATAATAAAAGAATAAACAAAAAAATTTTAAAGTAAAAATCAAAAGTCTACAAATCAAATTTAAATTAGGCCGAATTACACTTAGTTCCCCGGCAGCGGCACCAATTTTGGTAACGATATTTTGGAACTATCGCCAATCATCGGGTTGTCGAGACCCGCCAAAATGAATTTATATTTGCCCGAATTCACTAAACTATTAGTAGAGTAGCGGCAACGGGGTCGATCCACAGGGAATTAAGTTAACTTGGCTTAATCTTAATTAAAATTGCAAACTTATGATAATAAATGAAATATGGGGGATTTGTTGATTTTTGATTCACTAAGAGGGAACAATGCAAATGGGAAAATTTAACTAACGGAGTTTTCGACTCGGGACGATCGGGAATAAAGTTAGCATGCCTCTTGGATCATAGGTTGACGAGTATAATGGCTAAACAATTTAACAAATACGCAGCTCGTCTAAAATTAATGAATTAACTCAGACATGCTCCATGGATATTAATTAAACATAATTAATCATGCTAATCAAGCATATCGATCGGACATTGGCGGCCAACGCTCTCCCAAGACCGATCGATAGCAACGAGCTAACTGCGACGACTATCTAATTTGGACGCGAAATTAGTGTGTCGATTTGGGATTCTAATTCGGGAAGAACGATCACCAAGAGCGCAAGGACGCCAATACGCTCAAAGGTGTCGTAAATCCTTGTTACTTGGCGGTTTAGAGAGGCACGACATCAAAACCTTTAACGAATGAAACATGCTCAAAATCAAGGGTGCCTAGTCCTAAATCATTCAAACATACTCATGGAATAAGCAAGGAAATAGAAATCAATTCAATAAATCATCCAACCAATTCAGAATTCAATTCAACAACCTCACCAAGAGTGTAAACTACATTATTCCTTTACAATCCCGAGCCAAAAACGGTAAAACTACTCACTCATGATGTGTGTGGTGTGGGATGGCTTCAAACCAAGCTTCCTAGCGTCTCTCATGGTGAAAATGGCTGCTGGAACGTCAAATCAGGTGTGGAGCCCGAGGTAGGAGACGAAGATGGCAGCTAAAATCGGACAAAAACTTTAAGTAATCCGTCGTAGCGTCGAGACGCTAGGGCAGCGTCTCGACGCTGTGCCCTAAAAAATGCGCGCGCGCAGTCGGGGTGGCGTCGAGACGCTCGCGCAGCATCGGGACGCTGTGCGGCGTCGAGCGAGCGTCGAGACGCTGTCGCTCGACGCTTGCTCTCGGGTGGATTTTCAAATCAGCGCTTCGGACTTCGGAGCGTCGAGCTAGCGTCGCGACGCTCTCGCTCGACGCTAGCTCTCGGGTTTTTGCATGGATTTTTGCCTTCAATTTCCCAAAAGCGCCCAATCTTCATGCCTTTGCATGGTTCTTCCCCGGAAGTGTTCTTAGGCCTTTAAAATGCGATATTAAGCCCCGAAAAGCGCCGAAACGCTCCCGAGGGCGAATTACCGAGAACACCTGCAATTAACACATAAAAGCAAGATTAAGCAACTAATAAACGTGAATTAGGGACATAATTATAGCTCCAAAACGGAGCTATCAGTCGATCGGGTCGACCCGTACTTTCCTCATCATGAGGATCCAGGATCTCCGACGAGGAGGCGTGGACCAATCAACGTTAGTCCATACCTATCCCCATGATGAGGATCTTTGATCCCCCCGATCCTAGGCGGATTGGAGGGGACTGTTGTACCACTGCCTTGTTAAGCAAGGCAGGAGTGTCCCATCAGCTCACTCGTCTGCCCAACGTGGGGGCGCTGACGACATGGCAACAGTCGGTATGGGAGTGGCCCGAGGTCATTTGTCGTGGGCGACCGAAGGGTCGACCATCCATCTCTTGGGCGCTTGATGATGAGCTCGGGGCTCGAGGCTTTATGACCATCCATCTCACGCTGAGGTGGCCCGTGTTAAGTCTCTGAAAGTGACTTATTTAGGACCCATTTGGCTTAAGAAGATGTACACATTTAGGTGTTTTTGTGAGCATTTAGCCTAAACCTATGCTTTAATATGAGAATTAGAAGGAGGTAGCTAATATAGGACTTATGCACAATAGGTAGAAAAAGGGGTGAAAACCGAAGAAAAGAATGAAAATATAACCATTGCGAATGCATTGCGGAATAATTGCGGTGGCCGCAATTATTCAAGTTAAAACCGTAAGTTGGCTGACATTTTTCTGTTTAGATCCGACTTTTCAGGGATTCTTTTCTTCTCCTCCATCCATTCTGATATATGACGTTGAAGACTGATGGTTCTCCTTGGCCCGATCGCACCTGCAAACAACTATAAATAGGGGTCAAAGTCGGAGGATCAACAAGCATTCCGAAGCGTAGAAGTCTTCGTGCAGTCCACCATTTCCACTGTCTTTCCTTTGCCGTCTGTTGAAGTTAGAGTTCAGCCATTTGGAATCGATAATCTGATAGGAAGGAGAGAAGATTCTTCTTCTCTCTCGATTGGATTCATCCAAGCACGGCTGACTTCTCATCATCAACATTCGAGGCGACTGCCACGGAATTTCTAGCATTTCCTTTACTGTTTTTCTGTATTACTCTTCTTATTTCCATTGCTGCTTACTGTTGTTCTTAGTTTAGCATTTCAATTATTGCATTTCGTTGTTGTCTGTCTTTAATTCATCTCTTTAGAGCTTTCCTTTGTCAATCAAACACTTTAAGCAATCGAAGTATCCTTCTGCTATTTACGGTTTCCATCTTGTTCTGCTACGGTTTTGGCTTGTTGTTTTAAGCATATTTATCTTCTAAGCATGTCTGTTTTATCTACTGTTTCTATTCTCCACATATCCATGAGTAACTAAAATCACTTAGGGGCATGCTAATGACAGAACTATAGGCTAAAAAACGTAAGTCAAGTAGGCAGATTAACACTCGAACATTGGTTGTATGTAAGCTTCATCCCACGGGCAATTTCGATTGGCCATCCATTTTGTCCAAAGAACTCCTAACCTCTGGAAGGAGTAAGAGTTCAGAGTCGTATAACCATGCTAGCCTTTCATGGTAATCAGGAAACGGCCTAGGAATAGGCGTTTCCCTAGTACAAACTAAAAACTCCTGTTTTAACAAGATGCTTAAGACCTTACTTTGAAGTCGAGTAAACTTGAGTCTCTCATGCATGGAATCGGACGATACTTGTGATAGAGTTAGTTTGATGTATAGAGAGTTGATCCAAAGCTTGATAATCGTAATAAACTGCCTATAGGATAGTCATTAGTAGCTCCCAATTCACCATTTTAATCAGTTTCGCTGCTAATTAATTGCGGAAACATTGCGGTCCACGCAATTCTACCAAATTTCATTCTGTTCAGCTGTTTTCTTTCTCGTTTATTAATTCCATCTTTTATCCTTTGCATCTAATTCCAACTTGCATCTGTTTATGTTATATCCCTCTATACATTCAGCAAAAAGTAGTTAATTAAAAACCAATTTTACCCCCTCAAATTTATCCCATCTTTCTTAACATTCACACACTTCGCGAATAGCTTAAATAAGTCTCTGTGGAAAACGAATTAAATATACTCATTACTTGCTGTGAGACCATGTATGCTTGCATGTTCTAAGTGCTCTCTCTTCTATTTTGCACACTTTTCTTTACACATTGAGCACGCAACAAGTTTTTGGCGCCGCTGCCGGGGACTTATTTTAAGTGAAACGAAGTTTTTGTTAAGTTTGAAACATTCATTTGTTTTCTTTTGCATTTGATCTATATCTCATTTCTTTCTTAGGTAAAACTTAGGTTAGTTTATGAATGAGCTTCCATCTAGTGATCTAGAGTTCAACCCTGAGCCCGAAAGATTACTTAGAGCTAGGAATAAGGCTAAGAAACGTTTATTTAAACAACCTTCTTTACCTCAATTAGCTGCTGATACCGCAAGGTTATCAACACCACCTTTAGGAGAAATGGATGTTAGAGATCAAAATCTGGTGCCTGCCACTCGCAACCCCATAGAAATAGCGAATGACAAGGATAGCGCCATTCTTTCATATCTTGTACCTATGCCTGGGGAGCTGAACCCCAGCATAATCCGTCCTGAGATCACTGCCAACTCATTCGAGTTAAAGCCAGTGATGTTCCAAATGTTGTCCACTGTGGGACAATTTTTTGGAATGGAAAATGAGGATCCCCACAACCATCTTAGGAATTTCTTAGGAGTTAGTGATACCTTCCTAATCCCTGGAGTTTCCCAAGAGGCACTAAGGCTATACTTGTTCCCTTACTCTTTGAGGGACAAGGCCAAAACGTGGCTGAACTCATTACCTTCCGGATCTGTCCTTAATTGGACAGATCTAGCTGAAAAATTCCTAGTCAAATATTTCCCACCTGATAGGAATTCAACTTTTCGTGATGACATTATAAAGTTCAAACAAGCTCCAAGTGAGTCTCTTCACGAAGCTTGGACACGCTTCAAAGACCTTCTAATCAAATGCCCGCACCATGGCATCCCATGGTGCATCCAAATAGAAGTTTTCTTTAAAGGTTGCAACCCCAGCACTAGACAAGTCTTAAATTCATCTGCTGGAGGTTCTATGTTGTCCAAGAGTTACAACGAAGCTTATGAGATCTTGGAGAAGATCTCAACATCTCATTGTAGATGGTCAGACGATCCTGTAGAGCCAACTAGAGCTCAAGACAAGGATGCTCTAAGCGCCATGAGCACCCAAATAAATGCCCTGACCAACTTAGTCAAGCAAATGGCTCAGGCCAATCTCCAACCCAGTGCCAATACCGCCACAGCCATGTCAATGGGCACTCAACCAAGCCAAGGCGAGGCACTAGTCTGTGGATTCTGTGGGGAAGGACACCCTTATGAATACTGTCCTGGGAATCCATCCTCGGTCTGCTATGTAGGAACCCAGCAGCAACCAAGGAACAACCCCTACTCACAAACATACAATCCTGGTTGGAGGAACCACCCAAACCTGTCATGGGGTGGCCAACCAAATTCTAACCAAAACAATAACCAACCAAGGCCGAGTGGAACATCTGGTTTCACTCCCCAAAATAACCAACATAACCAATCAATGTACCAAAAACCTTATCAACCAGTAGGATCTTCTGTAGAAAACCTACTCAAGGAATATATAGCTAAGAATGAGGCTACTCTCCAAAGCCAGCAAGCTACCCTTAGGAGCTTAGAAACTCAAATAGGCCAGTTAGCCAATGAACTTAAAAGTAGGCCCCAAGGTAGACTCCCTGCTGACACTGAACTACCAAGGAGAGATGGCAAGGAACAAGTTCAAGCAATTGAACTTAGGAGTGGAAGACCTCTGGTAAGCAATACCAAAGACATACCAAAGAGAGTAGAGAACACCGAGTCTAGTGCTCCACTGGAGTCTCTGCCAAGCCAAGGTCCACCACCCACTAGCACCTCAGGAGCCAGATTAGAACCAATTGTAGAGGAAATAGAAGAAATTCCTAAACCTCCACCAATCCTAAAGCGCCCTGACGTACCTGCTTATGTACCACCACCTCCTTATCCTAGAAGGCTTAAGAAGAAGCAGGAACAGGAAGTTCATTTCAATAAATTCTTAGAAATCCTTAAGCAAGTACACGTTAATATTCCTTTTGTAGAGGTTTTACAATCGATGCCTTCTTATGTAAAGTTTTTGAAGGATATCATTACTAACAAAAAGATAATTGGTGAGTTTGAAACAGTCAATCTCACTGAGGAGTGCAGTGCCATCCTCCAGAACAAGTTGCCCAAGAAGGAGAAGGATCCTGGTTCCTTCACCTTACCTGTAGAACTTGGAGGCAAGCACGTGGGGCGAGCTCTCTGTGACCTGGGAGCTAGCATTAACCTCATGCCCCTGTCCCTATTCCGCCAGTTAGGAATAGGAGAAGCACGTCCAACTACAGTCACTTTACAACTAGCCGACAGATCCATCGCATATCCAGAAGGTAAGATTGAGGATATTCTAGTTAAAGTTGACAAGTTCATCTTCCTTGCAGATTTCATTGTCCTGGACTATGAGGCAGACAAGGAGGTTCCCATCCTGCTAGGTAGACCATTTCTAGCCACAGGTAGGGCACTAATAGATGTGCAAAAAGGTGAGTTAACTATGAGGGTACATGACGAAGAGGTAAAATTTAGTGTTTATAAAGCTTTGAGATATCCCTCTGATTCTGAGTCATGTGCTAGCATGGATGTTGTTGATTCACTTATGGACGATCAATTAGAGCATGTATTATTAACCAAGCATGCTAATGAATATGTACAAGTAGATGTAGATGACTTAAATGTATCTGACATAATGAACATGCCTGTAATTAACCCTCAGCATGTATGTATGAACATAGATTTGACTGATAGAACTGTAAATTCTTTGAAGCCCTCCATTGAGCATCCACCTATTCTTGAACTGAAACCACTACCTACTCACCTCAAATATGCATATTTAGGAGATAATGATACATTGCCTGTAATTATTTCCTCTAAACTTAGTGAACAGCATGAGGTAGATTTAATTTTACTGCTTAAGCAATATAGGAAGGCTATAGCATGGACTATTGCCGATATTCGAGGCATTAGCCCTGCTTTTTGTATGCATAAAATTATCTTAGAGGAAGAGCACACACCTAAGGTAGATCACCAGCGTAGGTTAAACCCCTCTATGAAAGAGGTAGTGAAGAAGGAAATAATAAAATGGTTAGATGCAGGAGTAATTTACCCCATAGCTAGTAGCCAGTGGGTGAGCCCCATCCAGTGTGTACCTAAGAAGGGGGGTATGACCGTGGTAGTCAATGAGAACGACGAACTGATTCCAACAAGGACTGTCACAGGATGGAGGGTGTGTATGGACTATAGGAAGTTAAACAAAGAAACAAAAAAAGACCACTTCCCTATACCGTTTATTGACCAGATGCTAGACAGAATAGCTGGTAGGGCCTACTACTGTTTCCTAGATGGCTATTCGGGCTACAACCAAATAACTATAGATCCTGAGGACCAAGAGAAGACCACCTTCACTTGCCCTTTTGGAACGTTTGCCTTCCGCAGAATGCCTTTTGGCTTATGCAATGCACCGGCAACTTTCCAGAGGTGCATGATGGCCATCTTCTCTGAGTTGGATGAATCCATGATAGAAATATTCATGGATGACTTCTCAGTCTTCGGGGATTCATTTCAAATCTGTCTAAACAACCTAGGACAAGTCCTGGCTAGGTGTGAGGAAACCCACCTAGTCCTAAATTGGGAAAAGTGCCATTTCATGGTAGATGAGGGGATTGTCTTAGGCCATAGAGTGTCAAGGGCCGGTGTGGAAGTGGATAGGGCAAAAATAGAGATCATAGAGAAGTTAGTAGAGCCCCAAAATGTCAAAGGCATTAGAAGCTTCTTAGGACATGCTGGTTTTTACAGAAGGTTCATCAAGGACTTTTCTAAGATAGCCAAGCCCCTGTGCGAGCTTCTAGAGCTAAACAAACCTTTTATCTTCTCTGAGGAGTGTGTAGTAGCTTGGAAAACCCTGAAGGAAGCACTAGTCACAGCACCAATCATAGTCGGACCAAATTGGGATCTCCCATTTGAGATGCTATGTGATGCCAGTGACTATGCTGTTGGAGTCATGTTAGGACAGAAAATTGACAAGCTCACACATCCTGTCTATTATGCCAGTAAGACCTTGAATGAGGCTCAATGTAACTATACAACTACAGAAAAAGAGATGCTTGCTGTAGTATTTGCATGTGAAAAATTTAGAAATTATATTGTAGGCACTAGGACCATTGTGTATACTGACCATTCTGCTTTAAAATATCTGATGAGAAAGGCTGATGCTAAGCCTAGACTAATTAGATGGGTGTTATTACTGCAAGAATTTGATTTAGATATTCGAGACAAGAAAGGTTGTGAGAATGTGGTTGCAGATCACCTATCTCGATTGCACCATAATTGCGAAAAAATTGCGGAGTCCGCAATTTCTGATGCTTTCATAGATGAGCATGTCTTTGCTTTATCTCATCGTGATAACGATGAGGAACCATGGTTCGCTGATATTGCTAACTTTCGTGCATCACAGGTTTTACCAGTATTCAAGGGAGGGCAAGAGAAGAAGAGGTTCCTCAATGAAGTAAAGAAATTCATCTGGGACGACCCCATCCTTTACAGAACTTGTGCTGATGGGCTGTTGAGGAAATGTGTTTCAGCTGCTGAAGCGAAATCTGTGCTGCAGCACTGTCACTCATCTCCTTATGGGGGACATTTTGGTGGGCAGAGAACAGCTGCTAAGGTCTTTCAGAGTGGCTACTACTGGCCAACAATCTTCAAGGACGCCCATGACTACGCCCACAACTGCGATGAGTGTCAAAGGACAGGTAACTTGAGCCGTAAGGATGAGATGCCCCTCACCTACATCTTAGAGTTAGAACTCTTTGATGTGTGGGGCATTGATTTCATGGGACCATTCCCTCCATCATCAGGTAACCTGTACATCTTAGTAGCAGTAGATTACGTGTCAAAGTGGGTAGAAGCTAAGGCATGTCCTAATAATGATGCTAAAACGGTCACTAGTTTCTTACATAGGCACATTTTCACTCGATTTGGGACTCCTCGTGCTATCATTAGTGATGAGGGGTCACATTTCATTAACAAGGCTATGGAGAAATTATTGGCTAAATATAACATCCGACATAGAGTAGCTACCCCTTACCACCCACATTCTAATGGTCAAGCTGAAATTTCCAATAGGGAAATAAAGAACATCCTAGAGAAGGTAGTCAAACCGAATAGGAAAGACTGGTCTTTTAAGCTTGAGGATGCACTTTGGGCTTATAGAACAGCATATAAGACACCTCTAGGTATGTCTCCCTATAGGCTGGTATATGGCAAGGCTTGCCATTTGCCACTTGAGTTAGAAAATAAAGCATATTGGGCCATGAAAGAATTAAATTTTTGTGTAAAAGATGCGGGGACATTAAGATCTTTGCAGCTCCATGAACTTGATGAGCTTAGGCACATGGCCTATGAGAATGCCAAGATGTACAAAGAAAAGACTAAAATATGGCATGACAGTAGGCTTAGGATCAAAGACTTTAAAAAAGGCCAACTTGTACTATTATTTAATTCACGCTTAAAACTATTTCCAGGCAAATTAAAGTCTAGATGGTCGGGTCCATTTATTATTACTAATGTCTTTGTTCATGGTGCAATAGAGATTAGAAACTTGCAGCAAGGGCAGCCGTTTATGGTCAATGGTGCCAGACTGAAGCATTACTATGAGGAAGGGGATGTAAAGACTCTCTCAGCCTTCCTCTTAACTGAAGCATGACAAAAAGAACGAGAGAGAACGAGTGGTTACTGTGCTCGTTTAGAAAAGGCCAATGCCTTAGTTTTTTTTTTTCTTTCTCTGTCTTTCTGTTTTTTTTTCATGATCGTTTGTAGGTTTTGTAGCATGATTTTAATTACGTATTTAATGTTTGTTTGATTTGTTTTTGTAGGGATTCGATAGATGGAATCAAGGAGAGTGAATCAAGCTTTAAAAATCAAGAATTGGTGGAGCCAATTGAAAGATACGGGCGATCAAAGTTTGGAATTTTTATGAAATCTTGTCCCTGGAATTGCGCAAAAATTGCTGGATCCGCAAAACTAGCCGTTGAGATTTTTTTTCCGTTTTATTTATAGCCGTTAGAACGCGCCCGTTGATACGATTCTCTCATTCTGTGATCTCCAAGATTTCCACGATTCTCTCCATCTGTGATTCTTCTCTCCAAACCTCCAAGAAGCAACTATGGTTTCCACTAGGGCTGAGAGATCCGCCGCCAAGAAGAAGGTCGACGACGCAGCTGAAGCGGCTGCGAGGGAGGCGCTTCTCGCCCTTGCTGATGAAGGTGCTGTTCGCACCGGCCGTCTTTCCAAGCTTCCTATCCGTAGGAGGAAGTGGAAGGTGGTCACTGAGATCCCTGCTGGCCCATCTGAGCCAGTGGGCACGCCAACGAAGCGCCGGTGGTCTGTCAAGACTGCTGCTGAACCGAGCACTGCCAAGACTCCCTCTGTGGAGAGTCAAGAACCTGATCGTGATTCTCACGAGTCAGCCAAAGAAGGCTCGTCGCCGTCTGGATCACCTGTGCGCAGCCCTCTGCCTTCTACACCTGTGCACAGCCCTGCGTCGTCCGAACCAGCGTCAAGCGCAGAGCCATCACCACCGTTACAGAGCCCTGAGCTGTCTCCAGCGCTTCAGAGTTCTGATCCGCCATCTGTAGCAGCGCAGAGCCCTGCGCCATCATCTTCACCACTGAGTTCTGCACGCGCACCATCAGCAGAACATGATTCCCCACGGCCTGATCCGGAATTCCCTTACGGGGATTATCAAGAATCCACGCAAGGCAGTGGAGATGCTGGGGAAGAAGAAGTCTTCTCTCCTATGAGGGAAGACAGCCCTGATGAGCCTGCACAGCAGGCTGATTCTATGGAGGAGACGTTGGGGGCTTGCCTCCAGCAGATCAACATGAAGAAAGAGAAGAAGAAGGCCAAAATGACCAAGGCCAAGAAGTCCAAGAAGGCCAAGAAGCTGAAGAAGAAGAAGGCCAAGCGAGTGCCTTCAGCAGATGAAGAGAGTGCTGAGCCTTCGCTCAAACGCCTCAAGGTGGAGGCTGCTGAATCATCCAGACCAACTGATAAGGGGAAGGCTAAGCTCTGCCCTGAAGATGAACCTCCGTCAGTGAGGTATGTCTCCTCTGATGCCGAATCAAGGGGTCTGGAGCTGAGGAAAAGGGACCTGTTGCACGAGAAGGGGTTCCTTGATCGCCTTGCTGACCTGCCGCAGTTCTTGCGCGCAGGGGTGCTTAACCATGGCTGGGAGGAATTCTGCCGACCTCCCAATCCAGCATACACAAGCATGGTGTATGACTTCTATGCTAACGTGATCAGCCCGGGGGATGGCCTATCTGTGGTCCGAGGGGTGGAAGTTGATTTTTCTGCCAAGGCCATCAACGAAGCATTTGGTCTCAGGGGCCAACCTCACACAGATTATGCACGGGTAGTGGATGAGCCAACTGAGGCTGTGCTAGAAGAAGCTCTGCGCACAATTGGCCAGCCTGAAGCCTCTTGGACAGTGTCACGCAACGGGCGGCACACTCTTATGAGTGCCAACCTCACGGCTAAGGCAGCCGTGTGGTTTTCATTCGTAAGAAGAAGACTCTCCCCAGTGACGCATGAGACCACAATTAACCAGAGCCGTTCGCTGCTGGTTTATGCCATAATGAGAGGTCTCACGATCAACGTGGGAGAAGTCATCAATGCTGCCATAGCCGAGTGTGCTAAAAAGGGTAAGGGACCTTTATTTTTTCCAAACACTATAACCAAGTTGTGTTTGCTTGCAGGAGTCCCCACCGAACGCTTGGAGCAGCAGATGCCCTACACAGGCCATTTGGAGTTGCCTGCACACCTGAGGCTGAGAAGAAAGGGCAATATGGAGTTCGAGTTGGATAGGCTGGCTGCTGAGCAGTCCCTATCCATGGCCTGCTTGATGGACTTGCAAAGAAGAATGGCTCAATGGGCCAACTATGCGCAGGCGAGGGACAAAGAAGTTGCAGACCAATTGGGGTGCATCTCCCCGGATTTCCCCACCAACCTCCTAACTCCATGGGTGCCACCACGACCAAGGCAACCGGATGAAGATGATGAGGATTGAGTGCTGGTTTGAAGAGCACTAGAGGGAGTATTTGCTGTTCCCTTACAAAAACAAAGACAATTTTCCTGCTTTCTGTTAGTTAAAGTATGCTGTTTGTGTTTAGTTTTTGATCTGTTTTTAATGTTTAGTTTTATGATTTTTCTTTTGTTTAGTTTAGTCTGATGTTAGTTGTTTAGGTAGGTTAGTTTAGTTTTATTTTTAGGATGCCTGAGTAACGGGAAAAAGCATGCGAGGGGCCTGCATCAATGTGAAATCTGCCCAGATTGTATTGCGAAATAATTGCGGTTCCCGCAATTTTTGTGACTATTTGCATGTTTTAGCCCGTCCGTTTAGTTAGGCTGTGTTCTGTTAAATTCAATCTTTTTCTGCTAGCATGACTACCTTATATAGCTGATCTGGAAGCATGCTGGATGAGTGTCATAGGACACCCTTTGATAGTTTAAATTTGCCTCTGAATAGTGCTCAGCATGCATAAACCATAAGACCTTAAACCTGTCTGTTATGTTCAAATTTTCTGCTGCTGGGATAGTTGCTTTTAGAATGTTTTGCCTATGCCTAGGATTGTTAAATTCTCTTTGTTTTACTTTAGACTAGATGCTTCTAGGATAGTTTGGGGGTGTGCCACCTCAAACACTCATTGGGGACAATGAGTAGTTGAAGTTTGGGGGAGGCCACCCTAGGCCTAGGAACATTCCTCTCTTCCTTAGGACATAAGCATTCTTCTTCTCCTAAAAAAAAAAAAAAATGATTGTGATAAATAGAAAAAGTGAAAAAATAGAATAAAGAGGGGAGTCTTTTTTATGGCATTGCATCAAAAGGCAAACCAAGGAGAGACTCCACCTAAGTAAAAAAGGAAAAAGGAGAAATAGGGGAAGAAGAATGTATGCTTGGGAGTTATGATCTTGTGGCTTAGATGTCCTATGTGAAAAGAACTCTGATCCTTAATGAGCTAAGCACAAGGTTGTAACTTTTAGGTGTGTCTAGGGAGATGAATGTATATCCAATGTAGTGATGCCAGGGCTTAGGTTGTTCTCTAAAAAGTACCACTGTCACTGTTGATACTAAGACTGGCATGACTCTAAGGAATCCTAGACACATTAAAAATAAGCTAGAAGCATGTACTGAGTCTAGAGTAAAGCTTGGTAGAATTTGAAACCTTAGGGATAATAGCATGATATCATAAAAGTAGTTAGATCAGTAGTAGGGGGTTAACAAAAGCAGTGGGTATAGTAGGCAGGTGAAGTCAGAAGAAGCTAGACAAGAGGTTAGTTCTAAACTTGGAAGTGTGTCACAGGACAGCACTGCTAGAGACTAGAATATAAAGGAGTTAGTGAGTAGTTAAAGAAGAGGGTAAAACAGCAGCCTAGGTAAGTCCTTAGTATGCTTGAGGACAAGCAAAGCCTTAAGTTTGGGGGTGTGTTAAGTCTCTGAAAGTGACTTATTTAGGACCCATTTGGCTTAAGAAGATGTACACATTTAGGTGTTTTTGTGAGCATTTAGCCTAAACCTATGCTTTAATATGAGAATTAGAAGGAGGTAGCTAATATAGGACTTATGCACAATAGGTAGAAAAAGGGGTGAAAACCGAAGAAAAGAATGAAAATATAACCATTGCGAATGCATTGCGGAATAATTGCGGTGGCCGCAATTATTCAAGTTAAAACCGTAAGTTGGCTGACATTTTTCTGTTTAGATCCGACTTTTCAGGGATTCTTTTCTTCTCCTCCATCCATTCTGATATATGACGTTGAAGACTGATGGTTCTCCTTGGCCCGATCGCACCTGCAAACAACTATAAATAGGGGTCAAAGTCGGAGGATCAACAAGCATTCCGAAGCGTAGAAGTCTTCGTGCAGTCCACCATTTCCACTGTCTTTCCTTTGCCGTCTGTTGAAGTTAGAGTTCAGCCATTTGGAATCGATAATCTGATAGGAAGGAGAGAAGATTCTTCTTCTCTCTCGATTGGATTCATCCAAGCACGGCTGACTTCTCATCATCAACATTCGAGGCGACTGCCACGGAATTTCTAGCATTTCCTTTACTGTTTTTCTGTATTACTCTTCTTATTTCCATTGCTGCTTACTGTTGTTCTTAGTTTAGCATTTCAATTATTGCATTTCGTTGTTGTCTGTCTTTAATTCATCTCTTTAGAGCTTTCCTTTGTCAATCAAACACTTTAAGCAATCGAAGTATCCTTCTGCTATTTACGGTTTCCATCTTGTTCTGCTACGGTTTTGGCTTGTTGTTTTAAGCATATTTATCTTCTAAGCATGTCTGTTTTATCTACTGTTTCTATTCTCCACATATCCATGAGTAACTAAAATCACTTAGGGGCATGCTAATGACAGAACTATAGGCTAAAAAACGTAAGTCAAGTAGGCAGATTAACACTCGAACATTGGTTGTATGTAAGCTTCATCCCACGGGCAATTTCGATTGGCCATCCATTTTGTCCAAAGAACTCCTAACCTCTGGAAGGAGTAAGAGTTCAGAGTCGTATAACCATGCTAGCCTTTCATGGTAATCAGGAAACGGCCTAGGAATAGGCGTTTCCCTAGTACAAACTAAAAACTCCTGTTTTAACAAGATGCTTAAGACCTTACTTTGAAGTCGAGTAAACTTGAGTCTCTCATGCATGGAATCGGACGATACTTGTGATAGAGTTAGTTTGATGTATAGAGAGTTGATCCAAAGCTTGATAATCGTAATAAACTGCCTATAGGATAGTCATTAGTAGCTCCCAATTCACCATTTTAATCAGTTTCGCTGCTAATTAATTGCGGAAACATTGCGGTCCACGCAATTCTACCAAATTTCATTCTGTTCAGCTGTTTTCTTTCTCGTTTATTAATTCCATCTTTTATCCTTTGCATCTAATTCCAACTTGCATCTGTTTATGTTATATCCCTCTATACATTCAGCAAAAAGTAGTTAATTAAAAACCAATTTTACCCCCTCAAATTTATCCCATCTTTCTTAACATTCACACACTTCGCGAATAGCTTAAATAAGTCTCTGTGGAAAACGAATTAAATATACTCATTACTTGCTGTGAGACCATGTATGCTTGCATGTTCTAAGTGCTCTCTCTTCTATTTTGCACACTTTTCTTTACACATTGAGCACGCAACAGCCCGTAACATATATTATTAATTAAGGTTTTCGAGCATTTTAATAGTTATGCTCCTATGGAAGGCTCATACTTATCTTCAGTAGGAATGAAGGAGGCGGGAAGCTACCGCTTCTAGAATGCAAGCAACTCCTTTACTTTTTTTAGAGCGTACCGCTATTTAAATAATAAAAAAGGTTGATGGATGAAGTAATCATCGGGAAACCGTATCCAAGCTCCGTGGCTAGTCTGCGCTCTTTGGACTTTTAAAACTTAGCGAACTGAAACATCTGAGTAGCTAAAGGAAGGGAAATCAACCGAGACCCCGTTAGTAGCGGCGAGCGAGAGCGGATTGGGGGTTTGAAGAAAAACAAACACGAAGCTTCGTTCCTCGGCAAAGTGTTCACTTCTTTTTCGCCAGGTTTCATTCGATTTGTTGTGGATTGGATGATGGAAAAACCAGCAAGCCGCTTTACCGAGTTTACGAGGTAAAGGGCGCAGTGATATGTAATTGTGAAAAGGTTGGAAGATCTGGGCGCACAATAAGAATAAGACCGATAGAGACTTCATAAGGGACCATTTGAGCTGCAGTCCGGAATCAAGTAATAAGAATGAAAATTTCATTTTTTGTGTTTCCAAAATCAATGAGTTAAAAAAAATTTGGGGTACTCACTCCAAACTAGGTAGTTGAAAAGTCTCGAAGGACAACATTTGACACTCAGAGCGGATGCTCTTCAATCCATTTTTTTGGAATGTTTGGAAATTCATGCATGACGTGTCAAGTCGTTGGTCGCAAAGTTTCCCATTTTGGGAGTGAAGAGGATGCCTTGAACTACACCACTTCGATGTTTTGAGATGATCGTGTCCACAAAAGCTTGCAGTTCATTCATGTAGAAATTTTGACTCATCAGCAACTTCCAAAGGATCAAAGAATCGGTTTTCACCCAAAAATGATGCAAACAAGCATGAATGGCCTTGAAAAGGCCGTCCGAGAGCGCCATAGCCTCTGCTAGTTCAACTGAAATCTCCATAGGGTGAAAAGCTTCAGAAGTTAACATAGGCTGACATCTGAAAAGTTTTTGACAATAGCACATAATCCCACAATGGAATCAAACACAACAACATCAAAGTTAAATTTATAGGCCCCCATCGGGAGGAGGGGTCCAGGAACAGACAATACGAGAGGTATTTTCATGGTTTTAACTGTTGGGGTTGTCGTCGTTTGTGGTAGCATGTCGCCCAAGGGTGAATCCTTCGAGTTCCTCCATCATGTCCAACGCTTATGTGACCGAATCTTTGTCTTGGGTGCCATTTCCGCTAGGGGTGTAAGGGACCGACCCGACCCGAACAATTCCTAAAACTATCAGAATCAGCCCAAATCAATCCATTTCAGTTCGATTCTCGATTTTAACCCACGACTCGAACAATTCCTAAAACTATGAGAATCCCCCCCTCCAAAAAAAAGTCAAAAAAATCCCTAGTCTTTCAGTTTTCTCTCTCACTCAACCACTCTCATAGATGTTTGTCGTCGTCTTTGTTCTGACAACGACGCTAAGCGGCAGTGCTAGCGGCCCCTATTCCAGCAGCAGCAACAGCGGAGTCGAAGAAGAAAAAGGAGAGAAGAAGAAAATTTGAATAACGGTGACAATTTTTTTTGTTTCGTGGGTTTACTGGGTTTGTGAGGAGGATTGGAGAAGAAGAATATTTGGTAGTGGGTTGGAGATGAGTTTGCTTTTTTTTTTTTTTAATATTTTTGTCATTGACTTAAATTTCAAACATTTTTTTTTTCTTTCTTTCTTTCTGAATTGAGGTTTTGAAATTTAATTTGTATGTTATTTTTCAAAAGTATAAAGATGAGAGATTTAGAAAGAGATATTTTGAGTTTGTGTTTGGAGAGTATTCTCTTAAAAAAAAAACCCTAACCTGACTTGACCCGAGCGGGTATAAACCGAACATGGTCGGGTCGAGTCGAGTAGGGCTTGTTTTGAAAACTAATCGGACTCGATCCGTTTTCACCCTTAATTTCCGCCATGAACAAACAGGTTCCTCCGTTTCCATACTACTCAGGCAATAAGAACGAAGACGCAAAGTTCAATTGTGTCCAACACTTAAGAGACCCTAAAAAAACAAAGAGGAAACATCAGAAGAAAAAAAAATGGAGTTAGAAGACCAACTTTTCCAAATTTACCTACTTCTATGGTAGTCAAAGGGCATGAAAATTAATTTTTAATTTCCTTACAACGCGGACACCTTGGAATTTTCACAACCTCTAATGGATATATTGTTGCATGTGGGGTACGAATAACTCAGAAATGTGTTTTGTATCCCATTGACCAACCAACAATAGGTTTCTAACAGTAGTGTTAGTCATAGGTCGAGGTAAAGAGACAAACTTGAAACTTGATTCCCTAAGGTGTCATTGGTCAGAATACACATCAATTGAGTAACCATCTCACACCCTCCAATGTCCTTCTTTCACCGTCAAGGTCTGATGCCACAATATACTTCGCCATGTGTAAGAGGGTCGATTTCCTAGTGAGGCTGTAACAAAGCAAGAGTTCGGAAAATACTTAGCCTTCAGGATTCTTGACATCAAAGAATCTTTCTCATAAAGGATGTGTCGTGATTGCTTTGTCAGGATGACCGGGTTAAATAAGTGGATATCTTTTAACCCCAAACCTCATTTGTCTTTTGGAGTATGATAGCTCTATTTTAGAGATATGTTTCACTCCCTAATTCTAGCTAATACCGTGTTTATGTTGGGTTTTATGTCCTAAAACTCGTGGTTTGTAAACTGTTATGTTTGTAAATATTCTATTTAGAATAAAGAGTTATTAGTTTTATTCAGTAAAGGAGTTTACTGGAATAAAGTGAAACGTGTTTACGTTAACCTATACCAATGACCAACACCCAAGGCTGAATATGAGTACTTGAGCCTCATGTATGACATGATTGTGGATCAGGCTCAAGTAGTCAGTCAAAACGGTCTATAATATACAGATAAGGCTGGGTACTTTATCCTGGTAACACTATAGGATGCGGCTCACTTTGTATTGTACAAAACGATGTGATCCGAATCGTTTCACATGGAGATGTGCGAGTGAGGGCGTCCTATACAAAGAGTTTGTATAAGACCGAAATGCGAAATATGTTGCTCTCTCTTTATAACACCATTTACTGATGAGACCGACATTTTCATTTGATGGCCTAGGTAACTCGATCTTAATCCTGAGCATACTATGAACTCCTGCTTATTTGAAAGTATCCTTAGACTTGTATGGGTGAGAGTGGCCCATTAGCGCCGACTCAATAACTTACCATCTCAGGGATAAAGTCAAATAGGTAGTTGGAGACATAGTACAACAAGATTGAAGTTCACTCCTAACCCGCTCTTCAGGGTTAGTAGATAGGTTGTAACGACCCGACTATTTACACCTAGACAATCTAAGGACGTTACTCCATGCATGCTAAAACGTCTAGAAAACCTTGAGAAATATAAAAAGATAAGAATATCTTTCTTAAATTAATAAAAAGAATTTATTTGGGATCCCACTGAAATCGTTGCATAACACAAATGAAAACAAAATGTTAAACTTGTTGAAACAAACTCAGACACAACTTTTGCATAAAACATTTTAAACATGAAACATCCTAAATGTTGACGCCATTCTGACATTATCCCCATGGCACGGCTAGCAAACGACCTCGCTCACTCGCCTTGTACGTCCTTGTCATTACCTGTGGAAAAAACGTTTTAAGAAAAGAATGAGTATTTCAAAAGAAATACCCAGTAAGTGACCCCGCTACCGGAGTCACGTTATGCAAGCGCATGCGATATGAATGTTTCATGCATTTTCCTCTTGTGGGACCTAAAACCTCTCTTCTTTAAAAATATTTTCCTCTTTGGCCAAGTGGACTATTACCCCACAACATATCGATCTAGAAGGCTTCTCGATGGAGACTTTACCCCAACTGATGATTAGTTGGCACCCAATCAGCGGGGCCAAGTCTCAGCCTAACTAGATCCTCATTCTTTCCCTCTAGATGTACATCGAACCTAATTCTTTCCCTCTAGATGTACATCAACCTCTTAAGGGTAATAACCACAAAATCATTATGCAATATATGTAACACAAATGCATGAGGTCCCTTAAAAAATTTCTTTTCATTTCGTGATGCAACATGAAACAATCTTTCCTTTATATTTCATCCTCAAATACATCAACTTATCATTCAACATGCATTTTCATCCATAAACATCCTACTAAAACATTAAAACATACTTCCCAACCACAACTCATTCATAAACATAACATTGAAAACGTTTTAGAAAAATCTTATAAATTTCGGCAGAGTTTCCCCTTAAAATTGGGTAACCATACCTGAAATAAAGACATACGTTTCAAAATAACATTCACAACCAACTCAACTACCAGCACACATACACATCCTATTCAACCAATTCAGCTATCAGCACACATACACAACATACACAATCTATTCAGCTATCAGCACACATACACAACATGCACAACCTATTCCTAGGGCGTTCCGATAGTAAAGTCACTTACCTTTAATAACAACCCAAATAAAGAGACCCCACGAACTTTGCTCAACCCAAGTCCTTGGACCGACCTGAAAGGACGCCCAACACCAAAACTTACATCCTAATAAATAAATAAAATCTCAGTTAGAATGCTAAGCGACACAAAGGCCAACAAACGAGTTTACTTACTCGTCCTTACCCAAATTCTTCGTTTGAATTCCAATATGATTAGTCCAAGTCTACACATAAAGGAAAATTCAATAGTTAAAAGTTAAACTTTACTACTTCAATTGAATGCACTAAGAATTCAGAGTAAGCGTTACTCGCCAAGTCTTACCAAAGAGGTTTGGGCTCTTGTGGTTGGTGTTCGAAAGAGTTCAAACTCACATATCTGAACTATGGGTAGTCCGAAATGAGGTCATTTGGGGCATGGGTCAGCACCGAAATGTATCGAAACAAAGGGAAAAACGTCGTTGCAACTCAAAAATGAAGGTTAACACTAACACAAATATTCTTTTCTCCAAAATACTCTTACGCCTTAAATCTCCAATTGAAGTTGTCCATGAAGAACTCTAAAATCAAACTCCAAATGAAAATCTAATTGAATTCGATTATGAAAGGCTTAAGAGAAAATGATAAACAACAAAAACTCACCCAATGAGTGATTCAAAGTTGGACAACGTTCTGAAATTGCTCGATTTCGTGGAACCAACGCCAGAATGAAATCGCTAAATGAAATCACAGTTGAACGGGTCATGAGTGATGTCGGGCGAGCATCAAAATGACATTAAACACCATTGGCGCCACTAAAATGCTGAATGTCGTCGCGTCGCACCGCGCCTCCCTATTGATGCGTGTGGCTGGGGATGGGAAGAGGATGGCCATAGGTGACGAGTTGTCAATGGCGAAGAAATGAGAGAGAGGGAGATGTTGAAATGAAGAAGAAGAGTAAACGGCAGGGGCGTGAGCGTGGGAAAGGGATTCTGAAGGTTGGAGAAAAAGAAGGAAAACAAATAAGCATTGGAGGAGAAGAGAAACTGTCGGTGAAAAACTTTTTATTTAGAAAAAAACATCACTTTTTTAATGTTTATCCTAATCTTTTAAAAAAAACAACTCATCAATTTTTTTTTCCTTTTCTTTTTATTTAAAAGTAAAACTCTCTTTTTTTTTTTTCCTTTTTAAAACCATTCTTTCCTTTTTTTATATATATATATATAACTTTATTTTTACAACATAATAAAAAATCTCATTTTTAAACTTATTTTTAAACCAAAATTAAACCCGGAACTTACGCCAAAAGAGAAACAATTCTACTGTAGACGTCGGGCGTTACAATTTTCCCCCTCTTGGGAACTTTCGTCCTCGAAAGCCTTCTAGCCTTGAAATAGCTCGGGATACTTGATTCTCCTTTCGTCCTCTCTTTTCCATGTTGCTTCCTCAAATTGATGGTTATGCCAGAGGATCTTAAGAAGAGTTATTTCTCGATTACAAAGAGTCTTTTCAGTCCCTTGCAATAATTTCTTGGTGCTTTTCCTCATAACTTTAGTTCTCGTTCAAGTGTAAAAGTTCATATTTGGCCACATGTGCAGGATCTGACACATATTTCCACAACATGAAGACATGAAACACACTATGAACCACAGAGATGAGATGGTGGCAAGGCCAAGCCATATGCTACATGGTCAAATATTTCCAAAACCATCAAATGGTCCTAATGAAACGTGGGTCTAACTTCTTTTTTTTTTGTCCGAACCTTAGAATTCCTTTCATAGGCGCTACTTTTCGAAATACGTGACCTCCCTGTCAAATCCAAAACCTTTCACCTTGTGTCGGCATAGCTCTTTTGTCCACTTTGCGCAATGAACATCCTTGCTCTAATATTTTGAATTTCCTTATTCATGACAACTCAGACCCTAACAATTTAAAATCCCCTACTGCACTCCAATAAGTAGGGGATCTACCCTTATTTTCGTAAAGGGCTACTAACAGTACCATATCAATAATTCCTTGATAACTTTTGGTGTACATAAAATTCCATCATATGCAAGTGAGTGTCCTAAACTACTTGCAGAACCTAAACCATAAGCTCATAACATATCTTCCAAGGTCTGAATTAACCGGTCTGTCTGTCCATTGATATGTGGGTGAAAAGTTGTGCTTAAAATCAATTGAGTTCTAAGTGCCTTTGTAACTTTTCCAACATGTCGAGGGTCTCTGACTGAAACTATCAACATAGATATACCATTAAGTCTAAATATCCCCTTTAAGTATAGGTTCGCCCATTTTTCCTTACGATAGGCGACCCTACCTAATTAAAGTGTTCAAACTTTTTTTTTTAATAAGTCCACAATTACCCAACCCAAATCTTTTCGTTGTCCTTTACTTCCCAATCACCTCACAGCAACATTCTCCATTTTCCAAACCGAAATACTTAAGAATTTCCATAAGTCAACATGCTTAAGCCTCGTAGCTTTCACTCATTGGCATGTGCGGAACGAAATAAGAAACTGAGAAGTCTTTTTGGTACACATTTTTCCTCGGTACAACAAAGACAAGTCACTAGTGAGAATAAAATCTCGTTGACCTACCTCATTTGAGAATTTAACCAATTTTGAATCTTCTTGTTGGGCATCAACAGTTTGTTGTCTCAAATTAAGCACCACTGAAAATTGAGGCAACATTACTGAGAAGGCTTCCGGTGCCAACTCGATTTGTAAACAATCCGACTCTCTCAACAACAGACTAGGATATGAGACCAACGATGTCATAATTAAGCTCATGTTCCTTTATTTAATGTGAGGCATAAGCAGTAACCTTCACATGCTGCATTAGTACATCATCTAGTCCTTTATTTGAAGTATCACAAAACTGCTAAACCACTTATACTATCGGAATCATTTAACACTAGAGTAGGAGTCAGTCGTTCCTTTTACTCGTGAAAGTTCTTCCCGCAACCTTGACTCTAATTGGAAACGATGTTCTCGCGCATCAGTTATGTCAAAGGCGTTCTCAAGCTAGAAATATGCTGAATAAAACTCCTACGGTCGCCTGCCAGACCAAAGAAACTACCAAACTCTGTTTTGCACTATGCCCAAGCGAACTATGAACTACATTCACTATAAAAGAGTCCAACACCTTATTGTCCTTGGTAACCACGTGTCAAAGTAAAACAATTTGGTCAAAAGTGAACTCACACACGGAAAATCTAGCATACGACTCACTACTTTTCAAGGTCATCGAAACTTACCTGAGCTATTTTCCATATTACTCCTTAGTCTTGGAATAACTAGTACGTCGTCTAAACCTACCATGACGAATGAGTCTAGAAAGCTCTTAAGACTCTTTTCACGATATCCATGAAAGATGCAGGAGCATTGGTGAATGCAAAGGGATCGCAATAAACTCATATTGACTATACCTGGTCCTCAAAGGCGGTCTTTGCGAATTAACCTCCTTGATCCTTAATTGATGACCTTTCAATCGCAAATAAACTTTTGAAAAATCTTTTGCCTTTAGAAGAGATTATTTGTCCTTCATTACCACCTTGCTTAACCTTTGACAATTAAAACATAGTTGCACCGAACAACTGGTGTGCCCTAAGGCGAAACACTAGGGGGTATGAAGCCTTGGTCCAGTGGTCCTCGTACTTATGACTTGGGCTACTTCGATCCTGTTAGGACAATTTTACACGGAGCCACAAATTTAGAAGTTGTTCCCCGTTCGAGTTCTTCTCAGAAATCTACCTACCATGCTGGTGACAACCTGGAAGGTCCAACTTACTTTATTCAACAGTCACAAACTTTTCAATTCGATCCACTTTGGCTTCGTTTCTCCTTTCAATCAAATTGATGACTTCAATAGTTTTTTTTTTGTTCTATATTGATCAAAGTCAAAAAAAATTTCAAACTTTACCAAGAAGTTCGACAATTCACCACTTCCATTATTAAGCCTCAAAGTCCCCTTTATAGCTCTTTGACCACCGTTGATAATTGTCACCTCTCATTAAGACGTTATTTCCTTAAACTCCTTTGTAATTCGAAGACAAAAACTTAACAAAGCAACCTTCCAATCTTTTGATTGTCCTTGCTTAGTCTCTTTGCTTTGAAAGACGAACCCTCATAATTAACCTGAGTTTCATAGCCAAAGTCTCATAAAATTTCCTTTGACCAATACATACCAAGGTTCGAAGTCCCAAAATAATAACAAGATTTATTTCACCACTTCCGATTACTTCCAATTACATCTCATACCATAGAAGGCCATGTCGTAAGAGTACTTGGAGCATTCATATTATAATTTCTTTTGTCTCTTAGAATTAGCAAACCTTTACCATACTTTTTTTTTCCACTTCCTGTACTTTTCCCTTACTAAGGTAATAAAATTAAGGTGTCCCCTTTCATTTTCCAAGTGAAACACATCCTTAACACCAAAACATGTCTCTTTCTATAATCTTTCAATCAATCTTACATTTGGAGTTCTAAATTGAATCTCTAGCATAATGTTTCTATAATCTCTTGTCCTTGCATTTTAACCTCCCAAAAACCTTCCTTTGGACTAACTCTAGAACATTTGCATCATAATAATGACATGGACAAAATCCAAGTATTTTGAAGTACCTTAAAAAAAAATGACTATTTAGTTCAAATCCAACAACCTACTTTTTCATTTTAAGTCTCAAGTCCCATTTGTTTCTAAACAGCTTTGGCTTCCCTTGTTTCCTCACTTGTTTCCTCAATATAGCATAACTTCCTCCTCTTTTTTTTTTAATTTCAAAGACTGAAATCCTTTGTTTTCAAATTACTTTCGCTTTCTTTGCTAAACACAACAACCAGCCTACATATTACAAAAAGTTTACCATAATATCAAATAACCTCATCTTATTACCTTTCCATTCTTTTGGCATGATAGAAGAAAAGTCCAAGATATCTTAGCCCATCAAACCTTAAAACTTTACAATATCAATCCTAACACGTCATTCCTTTAAAAGTCCTACTCAAGAAACATCAACTCCAGTAACTAGTGTCCTTTAAAACTTTAACCTCTTAAGATCATTTTCTTTCTTATTTAACAACTACTCCAATACCATGCTTGAACAAGTCCTTCATGTTGTTAGGATTTCCTTTATGCACAAACACTCCCATTACCCACAAACACTCCCATTACCCACAAACAGACACAACAACAAACAAAACATTTACATTCATCAAATACATTCATAAACATATTTTTTTTAAAAAAAACAAAACCCAACATTTTATAACAATGACGTACCTGGCGATAACGAGGGTTTGCTGCTTGGCCATGGGACCACTTAAAGCTTACAATGTAAGTGAGTCTACAAAACCTATAACCTAGGGCTTTGATACCAACTGTAACGACCCGACTATTTACACCTAGACAATCTAAGGACGTTACTCCATGCATGCTAAAACGTCTAGAAAACCTTGAGAAATATAAAAAGAAAAGAATATCTTTCTTAAATTAATAAAAAGAATTTATTTGGGATCCCACTGAAATCGTTGCATAACACAAATGAAAACAAAATGTTAAACTTGTTGAAACAAACTCAGACACAACTTTTGCATAAAACATTTTAAACATGAAACATCCTAAATGTTGACGCCATTCTGACATTATCCCCATGGCACGGCTAGCAAACGACCTCGCTCACTCACCTTGTACGTCCTTGTCATTACCTGTGGAAAAAACGTTTTAAGAAAAGAATGAGTATTTCAAAAGAAATACCCAGTAAGTGACCCCGCTACCGGAGTCACGTTATGCAAGCGCATGCGATATGAATGTTTCATGCATTTTCCTCTGGTGGGACCTAAAACCTCTCTTCTTTAAAAACATTTTCCTCTTTGGCCAAGTGGACTATTACCCCACAACATATCGATCTAGAAGGCTTCTCGATGGAGACTTTACCCCAACTGATGGTTAGTTGGCACCCAATCAGCGGGGCCAAGTCTCAGCCTAACTAGATCCTCATTCTTTCCCTCTAGATGTACATCGAACCTCATTCTTTCCCTCTAGATGTACATCAACCTCTTAAGGGTAATAGCCACAAAATCATTATGCAATATATGTAACACAAATGCATGAGGTCCCTTAAAAAATTTCTTTTCATTTCGTGATGCAACATGAAACAATCTTTCCTTTATATTTCATCCTCAAATACATCAACTTATCATTCAACATGCATTTTCATCCATAAACATCCTACTAAAACATTAAAACATACTTCCCAACCACAACTCATTCATAAACATAACATTGAAAACGTTTTAGAAAAATCTTATAAATTTCGGCAGAGTTTCCCCTTAAAATTGGGTAACCATACCTGAAATAAAGACATACGTTTCAAAATAACATTCACAACCAACTCAACTACCAGCACACATACACATCCTATTCAACCAATTCAGCTATCAGCACACATACACAACATACACAATCTATTCAGCTATCAGCACACATACACAACATGCACAACCTATTCCTAGGGCGTTCCGATAGTAAAGTCACTTACCTTTAATAACAACCCAAATAAAGAGACCCCACGAACTTTGCTCAACCCAAGTCCTTGGACCGACCTGAAAGGACGCCCAACAGCAAAACTTACATCCTAATAAATAAATAAAATCTCAGTTAGAATGCTAAGCGACACAAAGGCCAACAAACGAGTTTACTTACTCGTCCTTACCCAAATTCTTCGTTTGAATTCCAATATGATTAGTCCAAATCTACACATAAAGGAAAATTCAATAGTTAAAAGTTAAACTTTACTACTTCAATTGAATGCGCTAAGAATTCAGAGTAAGCGTTACTCGCCAAGTCTTACCAAAGAGGTTTGGGCTCTTGTGGTTGGTGTTCGAAAGAGTTCAAACTCACATATCTGAACTATGGGTAGTCCGAAATGAGGTCATTTGGGGCATGGGTCAGCACCAAAATGTATCGAAACAAAGGGAAAAACGTCGTTACAACTCAAAAATGAAGGTTAACACTAACACAAATATTCTTTTCTCCAAAATACTCTTAGGCCTTAAATCTCCAATTGAAGTTGTCCATGAAGAACTCTAAAATCAAACTCCAAATGAAAATCTAATTGAATTCGATTATGAAAGGCTTAAGAGAAAATGATAAACAACAAAAACTCACCCAATGAGTGATTCAAAGTTGGACAACGTTCTGAAATTGCTCGATTTCGTGGAACCAATGCCAGAATGAAATCGCTAAATGAAATCACAGTTGAACGGGTCATGAGTGATGTCGGGCGAGCATCAAAATGACATTAAACACCATTGGCGCCACTAAAATGCTGAATGTCGTCGCGTCGCACCGCGCCTCCCTATTGATGCGTGTGGCTGGGGATGGGAAGAGGATGGCCATAGGTGACGAGTTGTCAATGGCGAAGAAACGAGAGAGAGGGAGATGTTGAAATGAAGAAGAAGAGTAAACGACAGGGGCGTGAGCGTGGGAAAGGGATTCTGAAGGTTGGAGAAAAAGAAGGAAAACAAATAAGCATTGGAGGAGAAGAGAAACTGTCGGTGAAAAACTTTTTATTTAGAAAAAAACATCACTTTTTTAATGTTTATCCTAATCTTTTAAAAAAAACAACTCATCAATTTTTTTTTCCTTTTCTTTTTATTTAAAAGTAAAACTCTCTTCTTTTTTTTTCCTTTTTAAAACCATTCTTTCCTTTTTTTTTATATATATATATAACTTTATTTTTACAACATAATAAAAAATCTCATTTTTAAACTTATTTTTAAACCAAAATTAAACCCGGAACTTACGCCAAAAGAGAAACAATTCTACTGTAGACGTCGGGCGTTACATAGGTTGTTCCCTTAATAGATGACTCCGGGGCTTGAACAATTAGCGCGCACACTCTCATGAAATGAGAGAGTTAATTGATCTGTTGGTTGGACCACAGATCTATTGTTCATTAGAGGTGTCAGTGGTACTTAAGGAACAAGACGTAATGCAGAGGTTAAACGGTTTAAATGACCCAGCTGTGATTACGAACAACCTGTGAAGGGTCGACTTGCCCGTGACGGTTATATCAGAGGACATAATATATCTATAGTGAGGAGAGTGCAACCCTCGGACTATAGTGGAGTCTCCGGGGGTTAACGAAAGTTGATTGATTCGGGTTAAAAGAGTTTTGACCGTATAACGTCGTGCAACAGTATAAGAGAAAAGGAAAAGAAAAAAGAATTTGAATTGTTCAAATTCGTTTTGTGGAAGAATGATGGACATATTTAAATATGATTTAAATATGAGTATGGCCTAAAACATGAATATGATTCATGTGTAAAAAAGTCAGTTTTGGAAAACCGGGTTTAGTCATATTATTTAATTAATATTTGATATTGATTTAAATAATAATTATTAATTAAAGAGTTTAATTAATAATTATATATATATATATATTAAATTATTATTATTATTATTAATAAAAAAATAATAATAATTTTATTTAATAATAATAATAATAATAATAATTTAATATATATATATATATATATATATATATTAAGTTAAATATATATATGGACTTTGTTTTGCCAAAGAAGGGATGTGGGAGGCAGGGGCATACGAATTGAGTTGGAGAGAATTTTTCATTTTCTTTATTTTTCTTCATTCCCTGAAGTTCTCTCTCATTTCCATCATTCTTCCTCTTTTGTTTCTTTTTCTTTTCTTCTTCTAACGGAGTCCCACCACTCCGTTGCGCGACGCCGAGGATAGCGGGACTACCTGGGGTGGTCCTCGGGGCGTTCGTGAGAAGAGGCCAGAAGAGTTCGTGACGAGGAACGTACGGCGGAGCTTGAAGAAATTGGAACTACAAGGGTATGTATTCTAATTTCTTAATTCCGTCGTTTTTAGCATGTTTTATATTTGTTAAATTGATGAAATTAGAATATCATCGGTCCAAAATCGCTTTCCGCTGCGCATATCGCTCCATCAGTTTAAATATGTTAATTTACCTTGATTATAGGTGATTCACGGTGAAGAGCTCGTGAAGTCCGTTAGACGTGTTTCGGGGCTAAGGAAGTCATTTTAAGGCTTCGGAAACGCTTCGAGAAATGAAGGAGCTCAAGAAGAGAAGAAATTGCCAAAAAGAAGAATCAAAGGCAATTTTTTGCTCAAACCCGAGAGCAAGCGTCAAGATGCTGTCCCGAAGCGTCTCGACGCTCCGAAGAGGCGCGCACAGGAATTTTCCGCTCGTAGCATCTCGACGCTAGCCCAGCGTCTCGACGCTATGACGGATATAAAACTCATTTTTACCGATTTTAGGTCATCTTCTTTGCCATTTTCTCTCGGTTTTACAAATTTTCTGCCATTGGAGCTCCATTTTATTCCCTCTCAACTTGTATGAACACATTAGCTTCCATGGGAACTTGGATTTCATCCAAGACCATGGTTGGCTATGGTAAGTGAGGGATTTGGGGACTTTTTAGTACGAATTTGTTAGACATTGTAATAACTTGAGATGTTGTGCTTGTGAATCTATCTTGATTTGAATTTATTGATGTATTTGCTTCTTCCATGCATATCACATGAACATGTTTGATTGATAGGAGTAGACGCCTTTGATTTCCAACATGTTCTATAGTTACAGATTATGATGCCTTGCCTCTCTTAATCGCCAAGTAACACGGGGTAACCCGGAGAAGTAAAGAAACCGAAGTATCAACTTAGGCTTCCTAGTTGAATGTTCATCATAAAATGCTAGTAACTGCTTTAATTAGTTTAGAACTGATCATTCTAAGTTAATTAGTAGCATTGTTTAGTTAGAATTGACAACTCTGACTAATTTCCATGTGGTCGGTTACTTCAAGGTTGCCGGGTAACCGTTTATGTACTCAATTTATTCATGACCATGTTTGTAGAGTTCAATGATAGTGTTTACAACTGTTTAGAAAATCCCAAATTCCCCAAATCCAGCACGTTCGCCTTGTTGATTTATTTTTCGTTAGCATATTTCTATCTTTCTTTGCATGAACAAACCCCATTTTTCGTTACTTTTAAATCAAACAAACAATATTCGATTCAAGCATCCAATTCCATTTTGACACGCTCCTTGTGGATGGACTCTGTTGCCACTGGCTGCAAAGCTTAGTGTGTTCGGATTTATAAATTTTATTTTGGCGGGTCTCGACAACCCGGAAATTGGAGAATATTCAAAAGTTCTCTCGCCAAAATTGGCGTCGTTGTCGGGGAGCAACTAAAATGAAATCACGTTTGGTTTGAATTTTTATTTGATTGATTGTTTTAAAAAAAAAATTGTTTGCTTGTGGTTGTTTTTAAAAAAATCTTGTGTTGTATGACCCGTTCTTCTGAGTTAAGTGGATTGCAGTATATACCAGAAATTGACAGAGAAGAGCGAAGGTTGAGAAGAGAAGGTCGCGAGGGCCTTAGACTGTTTGAGGAAGAAAGACTCGGTCCTCTCTTGGGAGAAAGAGAAGCGATGGCGCAAGAAGAAGCGCCCAGGACGTTGAAACAGCTGGCAGCGCCAGACCTGAATCAATAACCTCTCTGCATTACCTACCCAATCGTCGCAGGTAACTTTGAGTTAAAATCAGGTTTAATTCACCAGTTGCCTTCTTTTCATGGAAATGCAGGAGAGGACGCGAATAAGCACCTGATGGAGTTCCATTGCGTGTGCGCGGAGATGAAGCCCCCAAGTGTAACAGAGCAGCAGCTGAATCTAAGGGCATTTTCCTTCACGCTGAAAGACAAAGCCCAGGATTGGCTTTATTATCTGCCCTCTAGATCCATCACGACCTGGGAGGAGATGAAGATGATGTTTCTTGAAAAATATTTTCCAGCATCCCTCGTCACCACGCTGAGAAAGAGAATTTATGGGATTAGCCAAGATGTGGGTGAATCTCTACATGAGTATTGGGAGCGATTTGGAAGGTTGTGTGCTAGTTTCCCGCATCATCAGATAGCGGACGAGCTGCTTATTCAGTATTTTTATGAGGGGATAACTCCTTATGACCGGCAGATGATCGATGCTGCCAGCGGAGAAGCTCTGATAGACAAAACTCCCGCAGAAGCTAAGCAGCTAATTGCCAACATGGCGGGAAATTCGCAGCAATTTGGTGTTAGAGGTGGAGCAGGTCAAGTCCACCATATCAGTTAAACCAGTGAAGTGAATGACATTAAGGCTCATGTTGTAGAGATGAGTAGTTTGTTGAAAAAAATTGTAGGAGGAAGTCTCGAGAGACTGAAGAAGTGAATGTTATTGGAGGATATGCCTCCAATCAGAGGAAGTATGACCCGTATTCAAATACGTACAATCCTGGGTGGAGAGACCATCCAAATCTGAGCTATGGGAATAGAGAAGGACAACAACGCTTTCAGGGTCAGTCTTTTGAGAGACCCCAGAATTTCACCCACGCTCAATCATCCAGCTCGGGTAGTACTATGGAGGAAATGGTCAGGACAATTGTGAACACGACAAGCCAATTTCAAAAGGAAGCTTGTGAAGAGCTAAGTTCTCACAAGGTTGAGTTGCAGAATCTGAACAAGTAAGTGACACAAATGGTTGTGTCAATCAGTAAGCTCGAAAGCAAGAGCTCAGGGAAGCTTCATTCCCAAACGACCATCAACTCGTGCGAAAATGCGAGTATGATGAATTTGAGAAGTGGGAAGGTGATACCTTCCAATGTTGAAGTTGAAAAGAAAAAGAATTTGAGTGAAGAAAGGCCTGTGCAAGTGCCAGTTGATGTTCCTTAGCACCCTTTCCGAATAGGTTTGTGAAGCCTAAGGAAGAAAATGAAGATGAGGAAGTCTTGAAGACTTTCCAAAAAGTGACAATGAACATCCCTCTTCTAGAAGTTGTTAAGCAAATTCCAAGATATGCAAAATTTTTGAAGAGCTGGTGCACGTGCAAAAGAAAATTAAGAAAGAATGATGAGAAAAGAAAGGAAAATGTCTCTGCAATTTTCCCAGGTACGCTTCCAACAAAGTGCGAAGACCCAGGTATGTTTACTATGCCATGCACTGTTGGAACTAAACTGATTAAAAATGCCACGCTTGATCTCGGCGCCTCAATTAATGTGATGTCTTTTGACATGTTTAAAGAACTTGAATTGTGCAATTTAATTGAGACTAGCTTAGTTATCCAACTAGTCGATCAATCATATGTGCATCCGTTAGGGAAAATTGAGGACATCTTAGTTAAGGTGAATGAATTGTTGTTTCCAGTTGATTTCTAAATACTTGATATGAACAAAGATTCTTCGAATGTTTCCTCTTCTATCTTATTAGGCCGCCCATTTATGAAGACTGCTAAGGTCAAGATTGATGTTGATGGGGGCGTCTTATCGGTAGAATTTGATGGAATGGTGAATGAGTTTTTTCTGATTGTTTTGAAATCTTCTGTGCATGCTGAGAATGAGAATGAAAACTTGAAATCTGTTGACTATATGAAGGATCTGAATTTGACCTGGAGCTTGAGGGATAATTCTATTTTTTCTGTGAAAAATGATAATTTGAATTTGATAGTTGATGGTTCTGTTTGTTTCTTGTCTATTGACGATGATGTTTGTGTGCCTGAGGTACAAAAAGAAAAAAATTGTTTGTTGAATGGTTGCAGGTCCAGCGCGGACGGAGAAATGGTTGGAACATCTCCCGCGCTATTGGACAACGGTTGATTTCGAAGGGAGAATTCAGTCGAGCAAACGGCTTTAAAAATTTTGCGCTTCTCGGAGGCACCCGAGTGTTCAAATGTTTTTCTGTTTTTAGTTTATTTCTTTCATTAGTTAAGTAGTTTAATTTAGTTTGTTTGTGTTTTTTGTCTTTTTTGTCTTTTCAGGAGTTAAAGAAAAGAGTTGAGCAAGTTGGCCTTAATTGGAAAAGGCGTCGCCTCTCATCTCTCGCCAACCTCGCAAAGATCAGGAAAGTTTCGTTTTTCCCTTTTAATTTTGCGCGTTTGTTGTGTATCTGATGGTTTAAGCATTGGGGACAATGCTTTCTTCTGAGGTTGGGGGTGAATTTTGTGGAGTGTTGTCTGGATTTCATATGCAGTTGTTGAGCATGAGTAAATTTTAAATTTGGAGTGCTTTGGACTCTGTTTGCATGCTTTCTGATTATGATGATCTAGAAAATGTTTTTAAAATAATCATATTTGCATATCTAGATGAGCATGGAGTTGTTTGCACTAATTGAGGTTCATTTAAAAAAAAAAAAAATTATGTTGCTCCCTTGCACCCATCGAGCACTTAGCAGCTTGTCTTAAACTCTGTAGGCTTAGGTTTACCTGTGTAGCATGAATTCTTGTTGTCACCCCGAAAGGCACACCTAGGGAAGCTTGTTGCATGAGAGTTTGTAATAGGTTAATCGAGTATAGCAAAGCTATTTCGCCTAAATAAAAAAATAAAAAAAATAAAAAAAAAGCATGTTGTTTGAAAATTTCTCCCGAGGCGCTCCTCCTTCTTGTAGCGCTAATGAAGTGAGCGTTAGTCCTTAAAAATGTGAATCTTAGGCCAAGCTTGACATGTTAGGCTTCTCGGAGAAGAAAAATAAAATAAAGCGAATGGTTCAAAGAACCAAAAAGAAGAGTACAAAGTACTCAAAAGAAAAAGAAATGAGAAAGTGTTTTAGGTCTCTTAATTTGTTGTTTTCTCTGATGTGAAAAGCTATAGTCTGTTCTGAATTGCTAGAAGTAGGGGGAAAATGAGATGAAATGTTACATGTGGTTTTTCCGAGCTTGCATGGTTTAGGATAGGTTGGCTAGCACACACGCACGTAGGGGAGTAATAGTTAATGTTTGAATTGTTCTTGATTAAGTGCATGCAATCAATTACTTTCTTGTTTATGTAAATGTATTGATTTTTAAAGCATCGAGATTTGAGTTAGAAGCATGCAAGCGTAGTCCTTAGAAGATAATTTGATTTTTGCCTTGCTCGAGGACTAGCAAGATTAAGGTTGGGTGTGTTTGATAACTCTATTTTTGAGCTATGTTTCACTCCTTAATTCTAGCTAATACCGTGTTTAAATATGTTAATTTACCTTGATTATAGGTGATTCACGGTGAAGAGCTCGTGAAGTCCAATAGACGTGTTTCGGGGCTAAGGAAGTCATTTTAAGCCTTCGGAAATGCTTCGGGAAATGAAGGAGCTCAAGAAGAGAAGAAATTTCCAAAAAGAAGAATCAAAGACAATTTATTTTGCTCAAACCCAAGAGCAAGCGTCGAGACGTTGTTCGACACTGCCCGGCGTCGAGACGCTGTCCCGAAGCGTCTCGATGCTCCGAAGAGGCGCGCGCAGGGATTTTCCGCTTGTAGCGTCTCGACGTTGTCCCAGCGTCTCGACGCTACGACGGATATAAAACCTATTTTTACCGATTTTAGGTCATCTTCTTTGCCATTTTCTCTCGATTTTACGAATGTTCTGCCACTGGAGCTCACCTTGGAGCTCCATTTTCTTCCCTCTCAACTTGTATGAACACATTAGCTTCCATGGGAGCTTGGATTTCATCCAAGACCATGGTTGTCTAAGGTAAGTGAGGGATTTTGGGACTTTTTAGTACAGATTTGTTAGACATTGTAATAACTTGAGATTTTGTGCTTGTGAATCTATCTTGATCTGAATTTATTGATGTATTTTCTTCTTCCATGCATATCACATGAGCATGTTTGACTGATAGAAGTAGACGCCCTTGATTTCCAGCATGTTCTATAGTTACAGATTATGATGCCTTGCCTCTCTTAATCGCCAAGTAACACGGGGTAACCCGAAGAAGTAAAGAAACCGAAGTATCAACTTAGGCTTCCTAGTTGAATGTTTGTCATAAAATGCTAGTAATTGCTTTAATTAGTTTAGAACTGATCATTCTGAGTTAATTAGTAATACTGTTTAGTTAGAATTGACAAATCTAACTAATTTCCATGTGGTCGGTTACTTCAGGGTTGCCGGGTAACCGTTTATGTACTCAATTTATTCATGACCATGTTTGTAGAGTTCAATGATAGTGTTTACAACTGTTTAGAAAATCCCGAATTTCCCAAATCCAGCACGTTCGTCTTGTTGATTTATTTTTTCGTTAGCATAGTTCTATCTTTCTTTGCATGAACAAACCCCCATTTTCGTTACTTTTAAATCAAACAAACAATATTCGATTCAAGCATCCAATTCCATTTTGACACGCTCCCTGTGGATCGATGTTACGTCTCCAAAAGTGCATAAATTAGGGACTTATTTACCATGGAATTGAGTAAACTCTTAAGCGTTTTTATTAGAATTTAGTTTAATATGTGCTTATATATGAGAATTCATAGAATGGAACTAAATTAGGACTTATTTGTAAAAGGAACAAAAAGGAATCAAAAACGAAGTTAAAAGAGTTGAAATTGTGCATTGCAGGAAAATTGCTGAAACATTGCTGTCTCCGCAATGTTTAAGCTGCAAATGATAAGTTGTTCCAACCGTCCGCCGTTTTGTTGCGATTTTTCAGCCGCTCAATTTCTCCCCTGCTGCCACGTGGTGAGACGTCGTTCAGAATGGATGGTTCTCCTTGACTGAAGAGTACCTGCAAGGAGCTATAAAAGGAGGTCAAGGGGGAAGGAGAACAACAAGCTTGGAAGCGTAGAACTCTCCATCTCAACGCAGTTTCTCCCCATTTCCTATCCTGTTTGTTGGAGTGAAGGAATCAGCTTTTGGCATCGATAATCTGAGAGGAAGAAGAGAAGATCCTTCTTCTCTTCTGATTGGATTCATCCCCAAACATCGCTAACCTTCCCCTTCATCCAAGGCGCTTGCGGCGAGGAGCTTTACGCACACATTTACATTGCTTTCTACTGCTTTTTGTCTTCCATTTTTCTCTACTGTTGCTGTCGTTTGTTTCTGTGGTTACATTATTTCAATTCATCTTCATTTGCTTAGTCTTTTCTCTTTTACAGTTTTTGCACATTACGCTATGAATCTTACGTAATAGAAGAACCATTTACAACTTTGCAAGCTTTGATTTTGCTTCCTGTCTTTCGTTGCTTTCGTTTAAATACTGTCAATCATGCTTAATCAACCTAGTCTTTCCAATTCCACATCATCCATGAGTAACTAATCACCCAAGGGTCTGCTAATGATGAATCTATAGGTAGAAATACGTGAAGTCAGCATGTAGGATAGCTTCGAATGCATTGAATGTATGTGTACTTCATCCCACGGGCAATTTCGATTGGCCATCCATTTTGTCTAAAGAAATCCTAAGCTCCAGAAGGAGTAAGAGTTCAGAGTCGTCCATTCATGCTAGCCTTTCATGGTAGCCAGAAAACGACCTAGGACTAAGCGTTTTCCTAGCACAATTCATTAACTTGCTTATATAAATAGATGCTTAAGTCTTACTTGGATATGAGTGAACTAAAGGATCTAATGCATGTAATCGAGAGATGCATGAGAATGAGTTAAATTGATGCATGATAAGTTGAGCTACTGCTGAATAATCGTATGAAAAAGCCTATAGAGGAGTTGTTAGTTGACCTTGTTTCACCATCTCACCCTTAAAACGCTGCTAAACTAATTGCAATACAATTGCTGTCTCCGCAATTCCTTAAGTCAGTTTTTGCCGTAGCCATTTTTCCAGTCTTTTACTTTTGCGATTTTATTGCTAGGAAATTGTTTTCTCCGCAATTCTTTTCCCTCTACATTCAAGTTAATCTTGTCACTTGTTTTCGTTTATGCTTGCATATCTCGTACGTACTTCATTAGTTAGGCACATTGATCTCCAATTCACCCCATTTAAACCACCCTTTCTAATTTAGCATCTCACTTCGTTAGTAACTAAGAATAAATCTCTGTGGGAAATCGAATGAAAAAATACTTATTACTTGCTACAAGACCATGTATGCTTGCATGTTCTGAGTGCTCTCACATCGCATTTTTATTTACACACTGAGCACGCAACAAGTTTTTGGCGCCGCTGCCGGGGATTTTGTTTAGTAAACACGAAGTTTGTTATTTTAGAAAAAAAACACATTAATATCTATTGGAGCTAATCTTCTTTCATTTCTTTTACAGGTACCATCGAGCTAGTTTATGAATGAGCATTCAAATAGCAACCTAGAGTTCGATCCTGAGCCTGAAAGACTTCTTAGGGCCAGAAACAAAGCTAAGAAACGCCTCTTTAAACAGCCACCTGTAACTCAAAACATTGCTGACTTTGCGGAGTCACCGCAATCCCAACCACCTGAAATGGATAGAGCAGCCCCAAACCAAGCACCTACCATTCGCAACCCCATCGAAATCGCGAATGACAAGGATAGTGCCATCCTTTCATACTTAGTTCCCATGCCTGAGGAGCTTAATCCGAGCATTATACGCCCTGAGATTACAGCTCACTCATTCGAGTTAAAACCAGTAATGTTCCAAATGCTGTCCACAGTTGGACAATTCTTTGGAGTGGAAAACGAAGATCCCCACAACCATCTGAGAAATTTCCTAGGAGTTAGTGATACTTTCCTCATCCCTGGAGTTTCCCAAGAAGCTTTAAGACTTTACCTCTTTCCTTACTCATTAAGAGATAAAGCCAAAACGTGGTTAAATTCCTTACCCTCTGGATCGATTGTCAATTGGACAGATCTGGCTGAAAAATTCCTAGTCAAATACTTCCCACCTGATAGGAATTCCAACTTTCGTGATGATATAATCAAGTTCAAACAAGCCGAAAACGAATCATTACACGAAGCTTGGACAAGATTCAAAGATCTATTGCTTAAATGTCCACACCATGGCATTCCATGGTGTATCCAAATAGAAGTGTTCTTTAAAGGATGCAACCCCAGCACAAGGCAAGTGTTGAATTCGTCAGCTGGCGGTTCCATGCTTTCAAAGAGCTACAATGAAGCCTATGAGATTTTTGAGAAAATCTCAACTTCCCATTGTAGATGGTCAGACGATCCTGTAGAGCCTAGGAGAGCTCAAGACAAGGATGCACTTAGTGCAATGAATAGCCAAATAAATGCCCTGACCAATCTAGTCAAACAAATGGCTCAATCCAATCTTCAACCCAGTGTCAACACCGCAGCAGCCGTTTCAATGGGCGCATCAAATAGTCAAGGTGAGACACTAATCTGTGGATTCTGTGGGGAAGGGCACTTGTATGATTTCTGCCCCGGGAATCCAGCCTCGGTCTGCTATGTTGGAAGTCAACAGTAGCCTAGGAACAACCCCTATTCTAACACCTATAATCCTGGTTGGAGGAATGATAGCTCTAAAATAGAGCTATAATTATAGCCTCAAATCTAGCTAAATGCCATGCTTAATTTAGTTAAATTGCCTTTTTATAGGTGTTTTCGTGGCGAAGAGCTCGGGAAGTCCATTTATGATTTTCGGGGCTAAAACGGTCATTTAAGAAGTTTCGGGAAGCGTTCGGGTAAAAAAGATAGGCCAAACGGAGCTCGGGGGCCAAAACGACCCAAAATGGGGCTTAGACCCGAGAGGGCAGCGCCCAGGCGCCGGCGCCCAGCGCCCAGGCGCCTGTTGCGTGCTCAATGTGTAAAGAAAAGTGTGCAAAATAGAAGAGAGAGCACTTAGAACATGCAAGCATACATGGTCTCACAGCAAGTAATGAGTATATTTAATTCGTTTTCCACAGAGACTTATTTAAGCTATTCGCGAAGTGTGTGAATGTTAAGAAAGATGGGATAAATTTGAGGGGGTAAAATTGGTTTTTAATTAACTACTTTTTGCTGAATGTATAGAGGGATATAACATAAACAGATGCAAGTTGGAATTAGATGCAAAGGATAAAAGATGGAATTAATAAACGAGAAAGAAAACAGCTGAACAGAATGAAATTTGGTAGAATTGCGTGGACCGCAATGTTTCCGCAATTAATTAGCAGCGAAACTGATTAAAATGGTGAATTGGGAGCTACTAATGACTATCCTATAGGCAGTTTATTACGATTATCAAGCTTTGGATCAACTCTCTATACATCAAACTAACTCTATCACAAGTATCGTCCGATTCCATGCATGAGAGACTCAAGTTTACTCGACTTCAAAGTAAGGTCTTAAGCATCTTGTTAAAACAGGAGTTTTTAGTTTGTACTAGGGAAACGCCTATTCCTAGGCCGTTTCCTGATTACCATGAAAGGCTAGCATGGTTATACGACTCTGAACTCTTACTCCTTCCAGAGGTTAGGAGTTCTTTGGACAAAATGGATGGCCAATCGAAATTGCCCGTGGGATGAAGCTTACATACAACCAATGTTCGAGTGTTAATCTGCCTACTTGACTTACGTTTTTTAGCCTATAGTTCTGTCATTAGCATGCCCCTAAGTGATTTTAGTTACTCATGGATATGTGGAGAATAGAAACAGTAGATAAAACAGACATGCTTAGAAGATAAATATGCTTAAAACAACAAGCCAAAACCGTAGCAGAACAAGATGGAAACCGTAAATAGCAGAAGGATACTTCGATTGCTTAAAGTGTTTGATTGACAAAGGAAAGCTCTAAAGAGATGAATTAAAGACAGACAACAACGAAATGCAATAATTGAAATGCTAAACTAAGAACAACAGTAAGCAGCAATGGAAATAAGAAGAGTAATACAGAAAAACAGTAAAGGAAATGCTAGAAATTCCGTGGCAGTCGCCTCGAATGTTGATGATGAGAAGTCAGCCGTGCTTGGATGAATCCAATCGAGAGAGAAGAAGAATCTTCTCTCCTTCCTATCAGATTATCGATTCCAAATGGCTGAACTCTAACTTCAACAGACGGCAAAGGAAAGACAGTGGAAATGGTGGACTGCACGAAGACTTCTACGCTTCGGAATGCTTGTTGATCCTCCGACTTTGACCCCTATTTATAGTTGTTTGCAGGTGCGATCGGGCCAAGGAGAACCATCAGTCTTCAACGTCATATATCAGAATGGATGGAGGAGAAGAAAAGAATCCCTGAAAAGTCGGATCTAAACAGAAAAATGTCAGCCAACTTACGGTTTTAACTTGAATAATTGCGGCCACCGCAATTATTCCGCAATGCATTCGCAATGGTTATATTTTCATTCTTTTCTTCGGTTTTCACCCCTTTTTCTACCTATTGTGCATAAGTCCTATATTAGCTACCTCCTTCTAATTCTCATATTAAAGCATAGGTTTAGGCTAAATGCTCACAAAAACACCTAAATGTGTACATCTTCTTAAGCCAAATGGGTCCTAAATAAGTCACTTTCAGAGACTTAACACACCCCCAAACTTAAGGCTTTGCTTGTCCTCAAGCATACTAAGGACTTACCTAGGCTGCTGTTTTACCCTCTTCTTTAACTACTCACTAACTCCTTTATATTCTAGTCTCTAGCAGTGCTGTCCTGTGACACACTTCCAAGTTTAGAACTAACCTCTTGTCTAGCTTCTTCTGACTTCACCTGCCTACTATACCCACTGCTTTTGTTAACCCCCTACTACTGATCTAACTACTTTTATGATATCATGCTATTATCCCTAAGGTTTCAAATTCTACCAAGCTTTACTCTAGACTCAGTACATGCTTCTAGCTTATTTTTAATGTGTCTAGGATTCCTTAGAGTCATGCCAGTCTTAGTATCAACAGTGACAGTGGTACTTTTTAGAGAACAACCTAAGCCCTGGCATCACTACATTGGATATACATTCATCTCCCTAGACACACCTAAAAGTTACAACCTTGTGCTTAGCTCATTAAGGATCAGAGTTCTTTTCACATAGGACATCTAAGCCACAAGATCATAACTCCCAAGCATACATTCTTCTTCCCCTATTTCTCCTTTTTCCTTTTTTACTTAGGTGGAGTCTCTCCTTGGTTTGCCTTTTGATGCAATGCCATAAAAAAGACTCCCCTCTTTATTCTATTTTTTCACTTTTTCTATTTATCACAATCATTTTTTTTTTTTTTAGGAGAAGAAGAATGCTTATGTCCTAAGGAAGAGAGGAATGTTCCTAGGCCTAGGGTGGCCTCCCCCAAACTTCAACTACTCATTGTCCCCAATGAGTGTTTGAGGTGGCACACCCCCAAACTATCCTAGAAGCATCTAGTCTAAAGTAAAACAAAGAGAATTTAACAATCCTAGGCATAGGCAAAACATTCTAAAAGCAACTATCCCAGCAGCAGAAAATTTGAACATAACAGACAGGTTTAAGGTCTTATGGTTTATGCATGCTGAGCACTATTCAGAGGCAAATTTAAACTATCAAAGGGTGTCCTATGACACTCATCCAGCATGCTTCCAGATCAGCTATATAAGGTAGTCATGCTAGCAGAAAAAGATTGAATTTAACAGAACACAGCCTAACTAAACGGACGGGCTAAAACATGCAAATAGTCACAAAAATTGCGGGAACCGCAATTATTTCGCAATACAATCTGGGCAGATTTCACATTGATGCAGGCCCCTCGCATGCTTTTTCCCGTTACTCAGGCATCCTAAAAATAAAACTAAACTAACCTACCTAAACAACTAACATCAGACTAAACTAAACAAAAGAAAAATCATAAAACTAAACATTAAAAACAGATCAAAAACTAAACACAAACAGCATACTTTAACTAACAGAAAGCAGGAAAATTGTCTTTGTTTTTGTAAGGGAACAGCAAATACTCCCTCTAGTGCTCTTCAAACCAGCACTCAATCCTCATCATCTTCATCCGGTTTCCTTGGTCGTGGTGGCACCCATGGAGTTAGGAGGTTGGTGGGGAAATCCGGGGAGATGCACCCCAATTGGTCTGCAACTTCTTTGTCCCTCGCCTGCGCATAGTTGGCCCATTGAGCCATTCTTCTTTGCAAGTCCATCAAGCAGGCCATGGATAGGGACTGCTCAGCAGCCAGCCTATCCAACTCGAACTCCATATTGCCCTTTCTTCTCAGCCTCAGGTGTGCAGGCAACTCCAAATGGCCTGTGTAGGGCATCTGCTGCTCCAAGCGTTCGGTGGGGACTCCTGCAAGCAAACACAACTTGGTTATAGTGTTTGGAAAAAATAAAGGTCCCTTACCCTTTTTAGCACACTCGGCTATGGCAGCATTGATGACTTCTCCCACGTTGATCGTGAGACCTCTCATTATGGCATAAACCAGCAGCGAACGGCTCTGGTTAATTGTGGTCTCATGCGTCACTGGGGAGAGTCTTCTTCTTACGAATGAAAACCACACGGCTGCCTTAGCCGTGAGGTTGGCACTCATAAGAGTGTGCCGCCCGTTGCGTGACACTGTCCAAGAGGCTTCAGGCTGGCCAATTGTGCGCAGAGCTTCTTCTAGCACAGCCTCAGTTGGCTCATCCACTACCCGTGCATAATCTGTGTGAGGTTGGCCCCTGAGACCAAATGCTTCGTTGATGGCCTTGGCAGAAAAATCAACTTCCACCCCTCGGACCACAGATAGGCCATCCCCCGGGCTGATCACGTTAGCATAGAAGTCATACACCATGCTTGTGTATGCTGGATTGGGAGGTCGGCAGAATTCCTCCCAGCCATGGTTAAGCACCCCTGCGCGCAAGAACTGCGGCAGGTCAGCAAGGCGATCAAGGAACCCCTTCTCGTGCAACAGGTCCCTTTTCCTCAGCTCCAGACCCCTTGATTCGGCATCAGAGGAGACATACCTCACTGACGGAGGTTCATCTTCAGGGCAGAGCTTAGCCTTCCCCTTATCAGTTGGTCTGGATGATTCAGCAGCCTCCACCTTGAGGCGTTTGAGCGAAGGCTCAGCACTCTCTTCATCTGCTGAAGGCACTCGCTTGGCCTTCTTCTTCTTCAGCTTCTTGGCCTTCTTGGACTTCTTGGCCTTGGTCATTTTGGCCTTCTTCTTCTCTTTCTTCATGTTGATCTGCTGGAGGCAAGCCCCCAACGTCTCCTCCATAGAATCAGCCTGCTGTGCAGGCTCATCAGGGCTGTCTTCCCTCATAGGAGAGAAGACTTCTTCTTCCCCAGCATCTCCACTGCCTTGCGTGGATTCTTGATAATCCCCGTAAGGGAATTCCGGATCAGGCCGTGGGGAATCATGTTCTGCTGATGGTGCGCGTGCAGAACTCAGTGGTGAAGATGATGGCGCAGGGCTCTGCGCTGCTACAGATGGCGGATCAGAACTCTGAAGCGCTGGAGACAGCTCAGGGCTCTGTAACGGTGGTGATGGCTCTGCGCTTGACGCTGGTTCGGACGACGCAGGGCTGTGCACAGGTGTAGAAGGCAGAGGGCTGCGCACAGGTGATCCAGACGGCGACGAGCCTTCTTTGGCTGACTCGTGAGAATCACGATCAGGTTCTTGACTCTCCACAGAGGGAGTCTTGGCAGTGCTCGGTTCAGCAGCAGTCTTGACAGACCACCGGCGCTTCGTTGGCGTGCCCACTGGCTCAGATGGGCCAGCAGGGATCTCAGTGACCACCTTCCACTTCCTCCTACGGATAGGAAGCTTGGAAAGACGGCCGGTGCGAACAGCACCTTCATCAGCAAGGGCGAGAAGCGCCTCCCTCGCAGCCGCTTCAGCTGCGTCGTCGACCTTCTTCTTGGCGGCGGATCTCTCAGCCCTAGTGGAAACCATAGTTGCTTCTTGGAGGTTTGGAGAGAAGAATCACAGATGGAGAGAATCGTGGAAATCTTGGAGATCACAGAATGAGAGAATCGTATCAACGGGCGCGTTCTAACGGCTATAAATAAAACGGAAAAAAAATCTCAACGGCTAGTTTTGCGGATCCAGCAATTTTTGCGCAATTCCAGGGACAAGATTTCATAAAAATTCCAAACTTTGATCGCCCGTATCTTTCAATTGGCTCCACCAATTCTTGATTTTTAAAGCTTGATTCACTCTCCTTGATTCCATCTATCGAATCCCTACAAAAACAAATCAAACAAACATTAAATACGTAATTAAAATCATGCTACAAAACCTACAAACGATCATGAAAAAAAAACAGAAAGACAGAGAAAGAAAAAAAAAAACTAAGGCATTGGCCTTTTCTAAACGAGCACAGTAACCACTCGTTCTCTCTCGTTCTTTTTGTCATGCTTCAGTTAAGAGGAAGGCTGAGAGAGTCTTTACATCCCCTTCCTCATAGTAATGCTTCAGTCTGGCACCATTGACCATAAACGGCTGCCCTTGCTGCAAGTTTCTAATCTCTATTGCACCATGAACAAAGACATTAGTAATAATAAATGGACCCGACCATCTAGACTTTAATTTGCCTGGAAATAGTTTTAAGCGTGAATTAAATAATAGTACAAGTTGGCCTTTTTTAAAGTCTTTGATCCTAAGCCTACTGTCATGCCATATTTTAGTCTTTTCTTTGTACATCTTGGCATTCTCATAGGCCATGTGCCTAAGCTCATCAAGTTCATGGAGCTGCAAAGATCTTAATGTCCCCGCATCTTTTACACAAAAATTTAATTCTTTCATGGCCCAATATGCTTTATTTTCTAACTCAAGTGGCAAATGGCAAGCCTTGCCATATACCAGCCTATAGGGAGACATACCTAGAGGTGTCTTATATGCTGTTCTATAAGCCCAAAGTGCATCCTCAAGCTTAAAAGACCAGTCTTTCCTATTCGGTTTGACTACCTTCTCTAGGATGTTCTTTATTTCCCTATTGGAAATTTCAGCTTGACCATTAGAATGTGGGTGGTAAGGGGTAGCTACTCTATGTCGGATGTTATATTTAGCCAATAATTTCTCCATAGCCTTGTTAATGAAATGTGACCCCTCATCACTAATGATAGCACGAGGAGTCCCAAATCGAGTGAAAATGTGCCTATGTAAGAAACTAGTGACCGTTTTAGCATCATTATTAGGACATGCCTTAGCTTCTACCCACTTTGACACGTAATCTACTGCTACTAAGATGTACAGGTTACCTGATGATGGAGGGAATGGTCCCATGAAATCAATGCCCCACACATCAAAGAGTTCTAACTCTAAGATGTAGGTGAGGGGCATCTCATCCTTACGGCTCAAGTTACCTGTCCTTTGACACTCATCGCAGTTGTGGGCGTAGTCATGGGCGTCCTTGAAGATTGTTGGCCAGTAGTAGCCACTCTGAAAGACCTTAGCAGCTGTTCTCTGCCCACCAAAATGTCCCCCATAAGGAGATGAGTGACAGTGCTGCAGCACAGATTTCGCTTCAGCAGCTGAAACACATTTCCTCAACAGCCCATCAGCACAAGTTCTGTAAAGGATGGGGTCGTCCCAGATGAATTTCTTTACTTCATTGAGGAACCTCTTCTTCTCTTGCCCTCCCTTGAATACTGGTAAAACCTGTGATGCACGAAAGTTAGCAATATCAGCGAACCATGGTTCCTCATCGTTATCACGATGAGATAAAGCAAAGACATGCTCATCTATGAAAGCATCAGAAATTGCGGACTCCGCAATTTTTTCGCAATTATGGTGCAATCGAGATAGGTGATCTGCAACCACATTCTCACAACCTTTCTTGTCTCGAATATCTAAATCAAATTCTTGCAGTAATAACACCCATCTAATTAGTCTAGGCTTAGCATCAGCCTTTCTCATCAGATATTTTAAAGCAGAATGGTCAGTATACACAATGGTCCTAGTGCCTACAATATAATTTCTAAATTTTTCACATGCAAATACTACAGCAAGCATCTCTTTTTCTGTAGTTGTATAGTTACATTGAGCCTCATTCAAGGTCTTACTGGCATAATAGACAGGATGTGTGAGCTTGTCAATTTTCTGTCCTAACATGACTCCAACAGCATAGTCACTGGCATCACATAGCATCTCAAATGGGAGATCCCAATTTGGTCCGACTATGATTGGTGCTGTGACTAGTGCTTCCTTCAGGGTTTTCCAAGCTACTACACACTCCTCAGAGAAGATAAAAGGTTTGTTTAGCTCTAGAAGCTCGCACAGGGGCTTGGCTATCTTAGAAAAGTCCTTGATGAACCTTCTGTAAAAACCAGCATGTCCTAAGAAGCTTCTAATGCCTTTGACATTTTGGGGCTCTACTAACTTCTCTATGATCTCTATTTTTGCCCTATCCACTTCCACACCGGCCCTTGACACTCTATGGCCTAAGACAATCCCCTCATCTACCATGAAATGGCACTTTTCCCAATTTAGGACTAGGTGGGTTTCCTCACACCTAGCCAGGACTTGTCCTAGGTTGTTTAGACAGATTTGAAATGAATCCCCGAAGACTGAGAAGTCATCCATGAATATTTCTATCATGGATTCATCCAACTCAGAGAAGATGGCCATCATGCACCTCTGGAAAGTTGCCGGTGCATTGCATAAGCCAAAAGGCATTCTGCGGAAGGCAAACGTTCCAAAAGGGCAAGTGAAGGTGGTCTTCTCTTGGTCCTCAGGATCTATAGTTATTTGGTTGTAGCCCGAATAGCCATCTAGGAAACAGTAGTAGGCCCTACCAGCTATTCTGTCTAGCATCTGGTCAATAAACGGTATAGGGAAGTGGTCTTTTTTTGTTTCTTTGTTTAACTTCCTATAGTCCATACACACCCTCCATCCTGTGACAGTCCTTGTTGGAATCAGTTCGTCGTTCTCATTGACTACCACGGTCATACCCCCCTTCTTAGGTACACACTGGATGGGGCTCACCCACTGGCTACTAGCTATGGGGTAAATTACTCCTGCATCTAACCATTTTATTATTTCCTTCTTCACTACCTCTTTCATAGAGGGGTTTAACCTACGCTGGTGATCTACCTTAGGTGTGTGCTCTTCCTCTAAGATAATTTTATGCATACAAAAAGCAGGGCTAATGCCTCGAATATCGGCAATAGTCCATGCTATAGCCTTCCTATATTGCTTAAGCAGTAAAATTAAATCTACCTCATGCTGTTCACTAAGTTTAGAGGAAATAATTACAGGCAATGTATCATTATCTCCTAAATATGCATATTTGAGGTGAGTAGGTAGTGGTTTCAGTTCAAGAATAGGTGGATGCTCAATGGAGGGCTTCAAAGAATTTACAGTTCTATCAGTCAAATCTATGTTCATACATACATGCTGAGGGTTAATTACAGGCATGTTCATTATGTCAGATACATTTAAGTCATCTACATCTACTTGTACATATTCATTAGCATGCTTGGTTAATAATACATGCTCTAATTGATCGTCCATAAGTGAATCAACAACATCCATGCTAGCACATGACTCAGAATCAGAGGGATATCTCAAAGCTTTATAAACACTAAATTTTACCTCTTCGTCATGTACCCTCATAGTTAACTCACCTTTTTGCACATCTATTAGTGCCCTACCTGTGGCTAGAAATGGTCTACCTAGCAGGATGGGAACCTCCTTGTCTGCCTCATAGTCCAGGACAATGAAATCTGCAAGGAAGATGAACTTGTCAACTTTAACTAGAATATCCTCAATCTTACCTTCTGGATATGCGATGGATCTGTCGGCTAGTTGTAAAGTGACTGTAGTTGGACGTGCTTCTCCTATTCCTAACTGGCGGAATAGGGACAGGGGCATGAGGTTAATGCTAGCTCCCAGGTCACAGAGAGCTCGCCCCACGTGCTTGCCTCCAAGTTCTACAGGTAAGGTGAAGGAACCAGGATCCTTCTCCTTCTTGGGCAACTTGTTCTGGAGGATGGCACTGCACTCCTCAGTGAGATTGACTGTTTCAAACTCACCAATTATCTTTTTGTTAGTAATGATATCCTTCAAAAACTTTACATAAGAAGGCATCGATTGTAAAACCTCTACAAAAGGAATATTAACGTGTACTTGCTTAAGGATTTCTAAGAATTTATTGAAATGAACTTCCTGTTCCTGCTTCTTCTTAAGCCTTCTAGGATAAGGAGGTGGTGGTACATAAGCAGGTACGTCAGGGCGCTTTAGGATTGGTGGAGGTTTAGGAATTTCTTCTATTTCCTCTACAATTGGTTCTAATCTGGCTCCTGAGGTGCTAGTGGGTGGTGGACCTTGGCTTGGCAGAGACTCCAGTGGAGCACTAGACTCGGTGTTCTCTACTCTCTTTGGTATGTCTTTGGTATTGCTTACCAGAGGTCTTCCACTCCTAAGTTCAATTGCTTGAACTTGTTCCTTGCCATCTCTCCTTGGTAGTTCAGTGTCAGCAGGGAGTCTACCTTGGGGCCTACTTTTAAGTTCATTGGCTAACTGGCCTATTTGAGTTTCTAAGCTCCTAAGGGTAGCTTGCTGGCTTTGGAGAGTAGCCTCATTCTTAGCTATATATTCCTTGAGTAGGTTTTCTACAGAAGATCCTACTGGTTGATAAGGTTTTTGGTACATTGATTGGTTATGTTGGTTATTTTGGGGAGTGAAACCAGATGTTCCACTCGGCCTTGGTTGGTTATTGTTTTGGTTAGAATTTGGTTGGCCACCCCATGACAGGTTTGGGTGGTTCCTCCAACCAGGATTGTATGTTTGTGAGTAGGGGTTGTTCCTTGGTTGCTGCTGGGTTCCTACATAGCAGACCGAGGATGGATTCCCAGGACAGTATTCATAAGGGTGTCCTTCCCCACAGAATCCACAGACTAGTGCCTCGCCTTGGCTTGGTTGAGTGCCCATTGACATGGCTGTGGCGGTATTGGCACTGGGTTGGAGATTGGCCTGAGCCATTTGCTTGACTAAGTTGGTCAGGGCATTTATTTGGGTGCTCATGGCGCTTAGAGCATCCTTGTCTTGAGCTCTAGTTGGCTCTACAGGATCGTCTGACCATCTACAATGAGATGTTGAGATCTTCTCCAAGATCTCATAAGCTTCGTTGTAACTCTTGGACAACATAGAACCTCCAGCAGATGAATTTAAGACTTGTCTAGTGCTGGGGTTGCAACCTTTAAAGAAAACTTCTATTTGGATGCACCATGGGATGCCATGGTGCGGGCATTTGATTAGAAGGTCTTTGAAGCGTGTCCAAGCTTCGTGAAGAGACTCACTTGGAGCTTGTTTGAACTTTATAATGTCATCACGAAAAGTTGAATTCCTATCAGGTGGGAAATATTTGACTAGGAATTTTTCAGCTAGATCTGTCCAATTAAGGACAGATCCGGAAGGTAATGAGTTCAGCCACGTTTTGGCCTTGTCCCTCAAAGAGTAAGGGAACAAGTATAGCCTTAGTGCCTCTTGGGAAACTCCAGGGATTAGGAAGGTATCACTAACTCCTAAGAAATTCCTAAGATGGTTGTGGGGATCCTCATTTTCCATTCCAAAAAATTGTCCCACAGTGGACAACATTTGGAACATCACTGGCTTTAACTCGAATGAGTTGGCAGTGATCTCAGGACGGATTATGCTGGGGTTCAGCTCCCCAGGCATAGGTACAAGATATGAAAGAATGGCGCTATCCTTGTCATTCGCTATTTCTATGGGGTTGCGAGTGGCAGGCACCAGATTTTGATCTCTAACATCCATTTCTCCTAAAGGTGGTGTTGATAACCTTGCGGTATCAGCAGCTAATTGAGGTAAAGAAGGTTGTTTAAATAAACGTTTCTTAGCCTTATTCCTAGCTCTAAGTAATCTTTCGGGCTCAGGGTTGAACTCTAGATCACTAGATGGAAGCTCATTCATAAACTAACCTAAGTTTTACCTAAGAAAGAAATGAGATATAGATCAAATGCAAAAGAAAACAAATGAATGTTTCAAACTTAACAAAAACTTCGTTTCACTTAAAATAAGTCCCCGGCAGCGGCGCCAAAAACTTGTTGCGTGCTCAATGTGTAAAGAAAAGTGTGCAAAATAGAAGAGAGAGCACTTAGAACATGCAAGCATACATGGTCTCACAGCAAGTAATGAGTATATTTAATTCGTTTTCCACAGAGACTTATTTAAGCTATTCGCGAAGTGTGTGAATGTTAAGAAAGATGGGATAAATTTGAGGGGGTAAAATTGGTTTTTAATTAACTACTTTTTGCTGAATGTATAGAGGGATATAACATAAACAGATGCAAGTTGGAATTAGATGCAAAGGATAAAAGATGGAATTAATAAACGAGAAAGAAAACAGCTGAACAGAATGAAATTTGGTAGAATTGCGTGGACCGCAATGTTTCCGCAATTAATTAGCAGCGAAACTGATTAAAATGGTGAATTGGGAGCTACTAATGACTATCCTATAGGCAGTTTATTACGATTATCAAGCTTTGGATCAACTCTCTATACATCAAACTAACTCTATCACAAGTATCGTCCGATTCCATGCATGAGAGACTCAAGTTTACTCGACTTCAAAGTAAGGTCTTAAGCATCTTGTTAAAACAGGAGTTTTTAGTTTGTACTAGGGAAACGCCTATTCCTAGGCCGTTTCCTGATTACCATGAAAGGCTAGCATGGTTATACGACTCTGAACTCTTACTCCTTCCAGAGGTTAGGAGTTCTTTGGACAAAATGGATGGCCAATCGAAATTGCCCGTGGGATGAAGCTTACATACAACCAATGTTCGAGTGTTAATCTGCCTACTTGACTTACGTTTTTTAGCCTATAGTTCTGTCATTAGCATGCCCCTAAGTGATTTTAGTTACTCATGGATATGTGGAGAATAGAAACAGTAGATAAAACAGACATGCTTAGAAGATAAATATGCTTAAAACAACAAGCCAAAACCGTAGCAGAACAAGATGGAAACCGTAAATAGCAGAAGGATACTTCGATTGCTTAAAGTGTTTGATTGACAAAGGAAAGCTCTAAAGAGATGAATTAAAGACAGACAACAACGAAATGCAATAATTGAAATGCTAAACTAAGAACAACAGTAAGCAGCAATGGAAATAAGAAGAGTAATACAGAAAAACAGTAAAGGAAATGCTAGAAATTCCGTGGCAGTCGCCTCGAATGTTGATGATGAGAAGTCAGCCGTGCTTGGATGAATCCAATCGAGAGAGAAGAAGAATCTTCTCTCCTTCCTATCAGATTATCGATTCCAAATGGCTGAACTCTAACTTCAACAGACGGCAAAGGAAAGACAGTGGAAATGGTGGACTGCACGAAGACTTCTACGCTTCGGAATGCTTGTTGATCCTCCGACTTTGACCCCTATTTATAGTTGTTTGCAGGTGCGATCGGGCCAAGGAGAACCATCAGTCTTCAACGTCATATATCAGAATGGATGGAGGAGAAGAAAAGAATCCCTGAAAAGTCGGATCTAAACAGAAAAATGTCAGCCAACTTACGGTTTTAACTTGAATAATTGCGGCCACCGCAATTATTCCGCAATGCATTCGCAATGGTTATATTTTCATTCTTTTCTTCGGTTTTCACCCCTTTTTCTACCTATTGTGCATAAGTCCTATATTAGCTACCTCCTTCTAATTCTCATATTAAAGCATAGGTTTAGGCTAAATGCTCACAAAAACACCTAAATGTGTACATCTTCTTAAGCCAAATGGGTCCTAAATAAGTCACTTTCAGAGACTTAACAGCGCCCAACGGAACCAGACGCGCACACGCACGCGCGCCCGCGCCCAGACCGCCCACGTCCGCGCGCGCGCCAGCGCGCCCGTCATCGAAGGTCCGCGCGCGCCGCTTCGCCTCGCCCGCGCGCCCCGCGCGCGCTCCGCCCACGCCCGTGTCCGCCCACGCCCGCGCGCCGCCTCGCCCGTGTTCGCGCGCGCCGCTCGCCCACGCCTCGCCTCGCCCGCGCGCGCAGCCCTTTCCCTAACGCAAAATGCCCGTCATCTAAAGTCCTGAAGCCCGTCCTTAAAAGTCAAGAAATTCCCAATTTTGTAATTTTTCCAGAGGGCTCAGCGCCTAGGCGCTGACTTATGGCGCCTAGGCGCTGTCTCGATTCTGTGCGCGCGCCCCCGCGGCGCCTAGGCGCTGACTTATGGCGCCTAGGCGCTAGTCTGACGCAGAAATGGGTATTTAAGTCCGTTTTTGCTGATTTTAGGTCATTCTCTCCCATTCTCTCTCATTTTCTTCCGCCCCCATTTGTTGTAGAGCTCAAATCTTAAGCCAAAACATATTTCTTACCTATTCTAATACATTATCTTGTTGATTTCTCTTGATTTTCACAACGGGCAACTAAGGTAAGTGCTCTAATTCGAGTTTAGGGGTTGTCTTGATGCTTAGGGAGGGTTTATATGAATTTCTAGCTTGGTTTTGTTAATTTCTTGCATCTCTTGGTCTGTATTAAGAACGACTAACTTGCCTTTCTGATTAGGAGTGACGTCCATAATTAGTTACGCATGCTTAGTGGGCTAATATTGATTTTTGACAAACCTCAATACTTAGTAGCGAAAGTCTAGCTCGTGGCTAATCAATTCGAGCCCAAGTGACAGTGGGGGTATGAGTTGATTAACGTTTTCACGGCAGGCTTAAGACTAAGGGATAAATCGAATTAGTTTTAGGATTAATTCGTCTCAATGATACCCGTTACTGTTTGTTAATTGGTTTAAGCGTCATGAACTTAGATTAATTGGGAAGCATGTTTAATTAGAATTTACGCCTCTAATTAATTCTTTGGGGTGCTTTGGACCCGTTTGGGACGAAGCATTTTGTGTGCATGAAATAGAATTACCTTGCTAATTAGAATCCCTATGAACTAAGCGCATCAAGATAAATCCCGACACTCGAATTAGGAGCACGGGTTACATTTAATTGTTTTTCCGCTCTTTACTTTTCGCATTTATTTTCCCGTTAGTTTAGATTTAATCAAAACCCCCCTTTTTAATTTCTTTTGAGTCTTAGTTTAAAAACAAATAGAAATTAGTTAAGAGAAAATAATTTAGGTTCCCTGTGGTTCGACACCCGTTACCACTAGCTGCAAAGCTTAGTAGTTCGGTATTATAAATGTTATTTTGGCAAGCCTCGACAGCTTGAAATTGGAGTACCCTAAAAGTACATCTACCAAGGAACCACCCAAATCTTTCTTGGGGTGGGCAACTAAACACTAACCAAGCACAAAATCAACCAAGACCGAGTGGAACACCTGGTTTCACTCAACAAAATAACCAATCTATGTACCAAAAGCCATATAACCAACCCATAGGATCATCAGTAGAGAATTTACTTAAAGAGTACATTGCAAAAAATGATGCAACCCTGCAAAGTCAGCAAGCCACCCTTAGGAGCCTAGAGAACCAAATAGGGCAGTTAGCCAACGAATTGAAAATTAGGCCCCAAGGTAGATTGCCTGCAGACACTGGAGTGCCAAGAAGGGATGGAAAAGAACAAGTTCAAGCCATTGAACTACGTAGTGGAAGACCGTTGGTGATCAACAACAGAGAAGCACCAAAGCGAGTAGAGAATGAAGAGTCTAGTGCTCCACTGGATTCTCTGCCAAACCATGGTCAATCACCACCAAGCACAACAAGGGTGAGGCTGGAACCTATCATAGAGGAACCAGAAGAAATCCCAAGGCCTCCACCTGTCATTAGGTGAACTGAATTGCCTACATATGTGCCACCACCTCCATTCCCTAGAAGGCTGAAGAAAAAACAAGAACAGGAAGTGCACTTTAATCAGTTTTTAGAAATTTTAAAACAAGTGCATGTTAATATCCCATTTGTGGAAGTTTTGCAATCTATGCCTTCTTATGTTAAATTCTTGAAAGATATAATTACTAACAAGAAAATTATTGGTGAATTTGAAACAGTGAATCTCACCGAGGAGTGCAGTGCTATACTCCAAAACAAACTACCAAAGAAGGAGAAGGATCCTGGTTCCTTCACCTTACCAGTTGAATTGGGAGGCAAACACGTGGGCAGAGCTCTGTGTGATCTGGGAGCCAACATCAATCTTATGCCCCTATCTCTATTTCGTCAACTTGGAATAGGAGAAGCACGACCTACTACTGTCACCTTGCAGCTTGCAGACAGATCCATAGCATACCCGGAGGGGAAAATTGAGGATATACTTGTCAAGGTTGACAAATTCATCTTTCTTGCAGACTTCATCATTCTGGATTATGAGGCAGACAAGGAGGTACCAATCTTATTGGGCAGACCATTTCTAGCCACAGGTAGGGCTTTAATCGATGTCCAGAAAGGTGAGCTCACCATGAGGGTTCATGATGAGGAGGTTAAATTTAGAGTATTTAAAGCTCTAAGGTATCCCTCTGACTCTGAATCTTGTGCAAATGTAGATGTAGTAGATGTAGTAGATTCCCTTATGGAAGAACAACTTGAGCATGAACTATTAATTAAGCATGCCACTAAATATGTACAAGTAGATGTAACTGATTTAAACATTTATGAGTTAATGGATATACCTATGGACAACCCTCAGCATGTTTGTATGACTAATAAATTGTCTGAGAGAACCACGAATCCTTTGAAACCATCAATTGAACATCCACCTCTATTAGAATTAAAACCATTGCCTGATCATCTTAAGTATGCATATCTAGGAGAGGAAGATACTTTGCCTGTTATTATTTCGTCCAAACTAAGTAAACAGCATGAAATTGCGCTAATACTGCTGCTTAAGCAACATAAAAAAGCTATTGCATGGACGATTGTTGATATAAGAGGTATTAGTCCTTCCTATTGCATGCATAAAATATTGTTGGAAGAGGAACATACACCTAGGGTAGATCACCAGCGTAGGTTGAACCCCTCTATGAAGGAGGTAGTAAAAAAGGAAATTATCAAATAGTTAGACGCAGGTGTAATTTTTCCCATAGCCAATAGTCAATGGGTGAGTCCGATCCAATGTGTGCCTAAGAAGGGTGGAATGACTGTAATAGTTAATGAGAATAATGAACTAATTCCAACTAGAACTGTTACAGGATGGAGAGTCTGTATGGACTACAGAAAACTTAATAAAGAAACAAAAAAAGATCACTTTCCTTTACCATTTATAGATTAGATGTTAGATAGAATAGCTGGCCGAGCCTATTACTGCTTTTTAGATGGTTATTCTGGATATAACCAAATTACCATAGACCCTGTGGACCAGGAGAAAACAACCTTCACATGTCCCTTTGGAACATTTGCTTTTCGCAGAATGCCATTTGGCTTATGCAATGCACCAACAACATTCCAAAGGTGCATGTTGGCCATTTTCTCTGACTTAGATGAATCCATGATAGAAATATTTATGGATGACTTCTCAGTCTTTGGTGATTCTTTTAATAATTGCTTAGAAAACTTAGGACAAGTCCTAACTAGGTGTGAGGAGACCAACCTAGTTTTAAATTGGGAGAAATGCCACTTTATGGTGGAAGAAGGGATAGTCCTAGGACATAGAGTATCTAGAGCAGGAGTAGAGGTCGATAGGGCCAAAATAGAAATAATAGAGAAGCTAGTGGAACCTCAAAATGTAAAAGCTATTAGAAGTTTCCTAGGTCATGCAGGTTTTTATAGGAGATTCATTAAAAACTTCTCAAAAATCTCTAAACCTTTGTGTGAGCTTCTAGAGCTTAATAAACCATTTATCTTCTCAAAAGAATGTTTCCTAGCATGGACAACACTTAAGGAAGCCTTAGTCAAAGCACCCATTATAGTAGGTCCAAACTGGGATTTACCGTTTGAAATGATGTGTGATGCTAGTGACTATGCAGTAGGAGTTATGCTAGGACAAAAAATAGATAAACTAACACATCCTGTATATTATGCAAGTAAGACTTTAAATGAAGCACAATGTAATTACACGACCACAGAGAAGGAAATGCTAGCTGTAGTGTTTGCCTGTAAAAAGTTTAGGAATTACATTGTAGGCACTAGAACAATTGTGTACACTGATCACTCTGCACTAAAATATCTAATGAGGAAGACTGATGCTAAGCCTAGGTTGATTAGATGGGTATTATTGTTGCAAGAGTTTGACTTAGACATTAGAGATAAAAAAGGATGCGAAAATGTAGTTGCTGACCATTTATCTAGATTGCGAAGTAATTGCGAAATAATTGTTGAGCCAGCAATTTTTGATGCCTTTGTTGATGAGCATGTCTTCGTGTTAGCACATCGTGATAACGATGAGGAACCTTGGTTTGCGGATATTGCTAACTTCCTTGCCTCGCAGGTACTACCAATTTTCAAAGGGGGGCAAGAAAAGAAGAGGTTCCTAAACGAAGCTAGGAAGTTCATCTGGGACGATCCTACACTTTACAAGACTTGCGCGGATGGATTGTTGAGGAAGTGTGTATCAGCTGCTGAGGCAAAGTCAGTGTTGCAGCACTGCCACACATCTCCTTACGGTGGACATTTTGGTGGCCAAAGGACGGCTGCAAAGGTGTTCCAAAGTGGCTACTACTGGCCCACGATCTTCAAAGATGCCCATGACCACGCACACAGCTGCAATGAGTGTTAAAGAACAGGTAACCTTAGTCGGAAGGATGAGATGCCTCTCACCTATATCTTAGAGTTGGAACTCTTTGATGTATGGGGCATTGATTTCATGGGACCATTCCCTCCATCTTCAGGTAACCTCTATATATTAGTAGCTGTAGATTACGTTTCTAAATGGGTAGAAGCTATTGCATGTCCATCAAACGATGCCAAAACAGTCATTAAGTTTCTTAATAGGCATATTTTCACAAGATTTGGTACACCACGTGCAATAATAAGTGATGAGGGAACCCACTTTATAAATAAAGCTATGGAAAAGGTATTAGCTAAATACAATGTTAGACATAGAGTAGCAACTCCTTATCACCCACACTCCAATGGACAAGCTGAAATATCCAATAGGGAGATCAAAAACATACTTGAAAAAGTGGTTAAACCTAATAGAAATGACTGGTCTTTTAAGTTAGACGATGCACTTTGGGCGTATAGGACTGCATATAAAACACCCTTAGGTATGTCTCCTTATAGGCTGGTATATGGAAAAACATGTCATCTTCCCTTCGAATTAGAAATCAAAGCCTTTTGGGCCTTAAAAGAGCTAAATTATTGCGTGACCGATGCTGGAACTTTGCGGTCTCTGCAATTACATGAGTGAGATGAGCTAAGACATATGTCCTACGGAAATGCTAAAATGTATAAAGAAAAAACTAAGATTTGGCATGATAGTAGACTTAGGTTTAAGGATTTTAAAAAGGGGCAGCATGTCTTATTATTCAACTCACGGTTAAGGTTATTTCCAGCAAACTTAAGTCTAGATGGTCAGGTTCTTTTGTGATAACTAACGTTTTTGTTCATGGTGCTATTGAGATTCGGAACTTACACCAAGGGCAACCGTTCATGGTGAATGGTGCGAGGCTGAAGCATTACTATGAGGAAGAAGATGTGCAAACACTCTCGGCCTTCCTCCTATCTGAAGCTTGAGAAACGAATCGAGAGGGGATGAGTGACCACTGTGCTCATCCATCAGAAGGCTATGCCTTAGATTTTCTTTAAGTATTTTCTTTCTTTTTGTGTTTTGATTGTTTATTTTTTGTTTTAATTACGGATTTTTGTTTTGATTAAAATGATATTAATGGGAGATCTTAAAGAGGCAATGAAGGAGATGAATCGAGGGGAGAAGATCCACGAAGAAGATCTGGCTAAATCAAAGATTTGGTTGCTAAATCTTGCAACTCAAATCAAGAAAAATCGTAACGGCTAGGCGGATTAATTGCGGAGAATTTGCTGAGTCCGCAACAGAAAAGAGTCGTTGGAGAGTACTTGAGTACAAATAGCCGTCGTTGGGGGATCCCTGCCTTCTACGTTTTCTCAAACCGTTGGAGCTTCAAACACTCAGCCTTCTCCTTCCTCTGTATCTCCCACACTCAGACCTCAAAGAAACAACAATGGTGTCGACACGAGCAGATCGTTCCACGCCCAAGAAAGCGTCGCCTGACGCAGAAGAAGCTGCGAGGGAGGCGCTGCTTTCCTTAGCAAACGCCGATACTGCGCAACCCTCACGGCCTCCGAAGCTACCTGTGCGAAGAAAGAAGTGGAAGGTGGCGACTGAGGTACCTGCTGGCCCCTCTGATCCGGTTGGAACAACCAAGAAAAGGAAGTGGAGAATCGCGATGGATGATTCGCCGATTAGGGTGAGGAAGACTCCTAGCGAGGACAGCCGAGGGAGTGGCCGTCCATCATATGAGACGGCCAGGCAGAGGCCTGAACCTTCTCCACAGACATCGGCGCCTGAAGCCCCACCTGAAGAGCACCAAGATTCGGTGCCAAGCGACGAGCCGGTGGAGGAAGAAGAAGTGTTTTCCCCCTTAAGGGATGTCAGTCTTGACAGCCCTGTGGAGGGGGGAAGCAAGGATTCCATGGACGAGACACTGGGGGATTGCCTCCAACATCTGGCCTCCAAGGCACGGTACAAGAAGAAGGCCCCAGTGATTGTCAAGGGCAAGCGGCCGAAGTCTTCCAAACGAGCCAAGAAGAAGAAGGTTGGAGCTGAACCTTCTTTAAAGAAGATGAAGATTGAGGCCTCTAAATCGGCCAAAGCGAAAGAAAAAGGGAAAAGAAAGATGTACCCAAAAGACGAACCTCGAGCTGCGAGGTATGTTTCCCAAGAAGCTGAGGCCAAGGGCCTCGAATTGATGAAGAAGGAACTCCTCCACGAGCGAGGATTCCTTGATGCATTGACGGACCTGCCGCAATTCTTGCGCGCAGGGATCATCAACCACGGCTGGGAGGAACTCTGCAGGCCCCCAATTCCAGCATATCTGGATATGGTGTACGATTTCTACGCCAATCTCACACACCCTGAAGCATGCCTATCAACAGTGAGGGGGGTAGAAATCGACTTCTCTGCCAATGCCATCAATGAGGCCTACGCTCTCAAAGGGCATACGTATTCTGAGTATGCCAAGATCCTTGACTCGCCATCTGAGGCAGTCTTAGAAGAGGCCTTGCACACAATCGGCAAACCTAAGGCAGCCTGGGCGGTCTCACGGAATGGGAAGCACACCCTGATGAGTGCAACCCTGCGAGACAAGGCGGCCGTCTGGTTCTCTCTTGTGCGCAGACGTATCTCCCCCGTGACGCACGAAACGACTATCAACCAGGGGCGATCGTTGCTGCTCTATGCCATCATGCGGGGACTCACCATTGATGTTGGTGAAGTCATTGCCGCCTCCATCATTGACTGCTCAAAGAAAGGTAAGGGCCAATTATTCTTTCCTAATATTATTACTAAACTCTGCTTACGTGCAGGTGTGCCTATGGAGAAGAATGAGAGGAAATTGGCTTACACAGGACATCTGGAGCTGCCCACAATCTTAAGGATGAGAAGACGGGGCAATATGGAATTTGAGATGGACGGCCTAGCTGCTGCACAGTCACTGTCCATGGCATGCCTGATGGATCTGCAGCACAAGATGGCTCAGTGGGCTGAGTATGCGCAAGCGAGGGATAAGGATGTGGCTGATCAGCTGGGATGCATATTCCCCACCTTCCCTGCTGATCTGCTGAAGCCATGGGCGCCTCCAAAGGAGAGAAGAGACGAGGACAATGATGATTGAATGCCAGCTTGACGGCATTCGAGGGAGTTTTCTGATCCCTCTTAAGAAAAAAAAACAAAACCTGCTTTTCTGTGAATTGTTACCCTATTTTTAATCCGTTTTGATCTGTTGTTAATTGTTAATTTGTTTGTTTAGAATAGTTTGATTTGGTTTGATGGTATCTGAGTAGTTAGCTTAGTTAGTTTTTGCTGTTTTGTGTAGTTGTTGATGTCTGAATATAGCATGCTAGGAGCTTTGATCACAGCTAAATTTGCTCTGTAGGTTTATTGCGAATTCCTTGCGGTGTCCGGAATTTTTGTTGGTTTTCGCATGCTGTTCAATGAGTTTTTGGATGGGCTAGCTCTGTTTAAATTTCGATATTTGGCTGCTTTACTGACTTCAATATGTGCTCTATCTGTTAAGCATGCTGGAGTAGTGTCATAGTACACCTTTGTTCGTTTAAATTTAGCTTCAGTTATTGCTCAGCATGCACCTCTATAAGCCCTTAACTTGTTGTTTTTACAAAAATTCTGCCTCTGAGTTATCTGCTTTAGGAAGGTCATTCTATGCCTAGGAGTTTTAAGTTCTGCTTGTTTTGCCTTAGACTAGATGCTTCTAGGACAAGTTTGGGGGTGTGCCACCTCAGACTCTCATTGGGGACAATGAGAAGTTCAAGTTTGGGGGAGGCAGCCTCTAGGCCTAGGAACATTCCTCTCTCCCTCTTTAAACATAAGCGTTCTTCTTCTTTGAAAAAAAATGAAAAGAAAAAAAAATGAAAGAATAAAGAGTAGTGTCTCTCTTGAGGATGCTGAGTAATCAGAGTCATTTGTGTAACCCACAAGTGGCACTGCATCAAAAGGAAAACCATGAGGAGAGACTCTACCAGAAAAAGAAAAGAAAAAGGAAAAGCCAAGGAAGAAGAATGTATGCCTACAAGTTATAGCCTAAGTGCTTAGGTGTCCTGTATGAATGAACTTTGATCCTTAGTTTGCTAAGCACAGGGCTATAACTTGAAGGTATGTTAAGGGAGATGAGTGTATATCCAATGTAGTGATGTCAGGGTTTAGGTTGTTCTGTGAAATGTACTACTATCACTCGTGTGTACTAAGACTGGCATGACTCTAAGGAATCCTAGGTAGCTTAAAAGAAAAACATTAGAAGCATGTACAGAGTCTGGGATAAAACTAGGGAGAATTTGAAACCTTAGGGATAGCTGCACAATGTACATAATGACATAGGCAGATAAATCAGTTGTAGAAAATTTATAAAAGGCAATAGGTTTTAAAGGCAAGAGAAACCAAAATAAGCAAAACGTGAAGTTAGTTTGAACTTAGAAGAGTGTCACAGGACAACAATGCTACGGATAGTAAGCTTAAGGAAGTCAGCAAGTAGTCAGGTAGAGAGTAAAAGACAAGTATTAGCAGCCTGAATAAGCCTTTATATTGCTCGAGGACGAGCAATAACTTAAGTTTGGGGGTGTGTTACGTCTCCAAAAGTGCATAAATTAGGGACTTATTTACCATGGAATTGAGTAAACTCTTAAGCGTTTTTATTAAAATTTAGTTTAATATGTGCTTATATATGAGAATTCATAGAATGGAACTAAATTAGGACTTATTTGTAAAAGGAACAAAAAGGAATAAAAAACGAAGTTAAAAGAGTTGAAATTGTGCATTGCAGGAAAATTGCTGAAACATTGCTGTCTCCGCAATGTTTAAGCTGCAAATGATAAGTTGTTCCAACCGTCCGCCGTTTTGTTGCGATTTTTCAGCCGCTCAATTTCTCCCCTGCTGCCACGTGGTGAGATGTCGTTCAGAATGGATGGTTCTCCTTGACTGAAGAGTACCTGCAAGGAGCTATAAAAGGAGGTCAAGGGGGAAGGAGAACAACAAGCTTGGAAGCGTAGAACTCTCCATCTCAACGCAGTTTCTCCCCATTTCCTATCCCGTTTGTTGGAGTGAAGGAATCAGCTTTTGGCACCGATAATCTGAGAGGCAGAAGAGAAGAACTTCTTCTCTTCTGATTGGATTCATCCCCAAACATCGCTAACCTTCCCCTTCATCCGAGGCGCTTGCGGCGAGGAGCTTTACGCACACATTTACATTGCTTTCTACTGCTTTTTGTCTTCCATTTTTCTTTACTGTTGCTGTCGTTTGTTTCTGTGGTTACATTATTTCAATTCATCTTCATTTGCTTAGTCTTTTCTGTTTTACAGTCTTTGCACATTACGCTTTGAATCTTACGTAATAGAAGAACCATTTACAACTTTGCAAGCTTTGATTTTGCTTCCTGTCTTTCGTTGCTTTCGTTTAAATACTGTCAATCATGCTTAATCAACCTAGTCTTTCCAATTCCACATCATCCATGAGTAACTAATCACCCAAGGGTCTGCTAATGATGAATCTATAGGTAGAAATACGTGAAGTCAGCATGTAGGATAGCTTCGAATGCATTGAATGTATGTGTACTTCATCCCACGGGCAATTTCGATTGACCATCCATTTTGTCTAAAGAAATCCTAACCTCCGGAAGGAGTAAGAGTTCAGAGTCGTCCATTCATGCTAGCCTTTCATGGTAGCCAGAAAACGACCTAGGAATAGGCGTTTTCCTAGCACAATTCATTAACTTGCTTATATAAATAGATTTTTAAGTCTTACTTGGATATGAGTGAACTAAAGGATCTAATGCATGTAATCGAGAGATGCATGAGAATGAGTTAAATTGATGCATGATAAGTTGAGCTACTGCTGAATAATCGTATGAAAAAAGCCTATAGAGGAGTTGTTAGTTGACCTTGTTTCACCATCTCACCCTTAAAACGCTGCTAAACTAATTGTTATACAATTGCTGTCTCCGCAATTCCTTAAGTCAGTTTTTGCCGTAGCCATTTTTCCAGTCTTTTACTTTTGCGATTTTATTGCTAGGAAATTGTTTTCTCCGCAATTCTTTTCCCTCTACATTCAAGTTAATCTTGTCACTTGTTTTCGTTTATGCTTGCATATCTCGTACGTACTTCATTAGTTAGGCACATTGATCTCCAATTCACCCCATTTAAACCACCCTTTCTAATTTAGCATCTCACTTCGTTAGTAACTAAGAATAAATCTCTGTGGGAAATCGAATGAAAAAATACTTATTACTTGCTACAAGACCATGTATGCTTGCATGTTCTGAGTGCTCTCACATCGCATTTTTATTTACACACTGAGCACGCAACAATCGACTATGTTGCCACTAGCTGCAAAGCTTAGTGTGTTCAGATTTATAAATTTTATTTTGGCGGGTCTCGACAACCCGGAAATTGGAGAATATTCTAAAGTTCTCTCACCAGAGTACCTAATCTTTTCCAGCTTACCCAATGAATAAAGCTTCTCCACCATAAAATTTCCATAATTTGGTTTAGTTATTTGCATGTACCAAATAAGGGTATAAGTAGGGATAACTTGTGTTACCGATTTAATCAGTACCTTGATAGCTCTCCAAAAGAGCTATTCTTAAGGCCCTAATTCTCATCATATAATTCATTCATGTGTGTTTATTTGATTGATTTATAGGTTTTGAGTGAATGAGAGCTCAAAGGAGTCCATGACATAAAATGGTGGAAAATGGAGGCAAAAAGGCGCAAACGGAGGCATCAAGCGTAAAAGAGAAAGCAATTATTCAACAAAACCCGAGAGTCGGGCGCCTAGGTGCTAGACCTAGCGCACGCTGTTTTGCGTTTTCTTCCGTCTGTAGCGTCGAGACGCTGCTTACAGTGTCTCGACGCTGTCCTGAAGCTATAAAAGCATTCTTAACTCTTTTTAGGTCATCTTCTACCTCCCCTATTGTAAGAATTTCGATTTTAGGAGGAAAAACTCCATTTTATCTCTAGTTTCTTGTATGAAGGCTCAAACCTTTGTTGATTTGTCTTGATTCTCATCACGAGCAACTAAAGTAAGTGCTCTAATTTAAGGTTAGGGATTATACTTTTGATGCATTTAGTGAGGGTTAGTGTTTGATTTATAGCTTAGCATTTTATTAGCTCTTAGCATCTTCTTCCTATATCGATCTCGAATAGCATGTCTTTCTAATTAGGACTGACGCCTCTAATTGTTAGTGTTACACATGCTAGTTTGTTCGCAATTGATTCCTGACAAGTCTTAATTGCCAAGTTGCAAGGGTCTAATCGTGGCTAAGTATGTCAAGCCTATACAAATGGTAGGCGCTAGATTTACTTACTGTTTTCATGGTGTGATCAAGGTTAGGAGAGAAATCAAATTATTCTACGGAATAGTTCGTCGTGATGTTACCCGTCACTGTCTTTTAATTAATGTAGGATTGATCAACTTAGATTAGTTAAAAGACAAGTTTAATTAGAATTGCACGTTTCTAGTTAATTCGTTGAGGTGTCTGTGCTAGAACACGACCAGACATTTCGTGTGCTTGAGATAAAATAGCAAGCATGTTAGAATCTCTATAATCTAAGTCGCATAAAAGTAAATCTCGATCCCTTAAATTAGGAGCACAGGTTACAATTTAATTTTTCGTTAGTTATTCTCCTGCATGTTTTAATTTTAGTTTTAGTTTAACCAATCCCCCTATTTTACTTTTGAGTTTTAATTAAAGAAAATAGAAATTAATTAGGAGAAGCTAATTCGAGGTTCCTTGTGGATCGACCTGACTACCGTTGTCTACAAGCTAGATAAGCAAAGCCAGTTTTATAAATATTAATTTGGCGGGACTCGACAACCCGTATCACCATACCTCTTTACCAGTTTATCGACATGTACCAACTAAGGGTATAAGTAGGGTTATCTTGTGTTACCGATTTAATAAGTACCTCTTTATCAACTTTTGAGAAGAACTTACTCGTTCAACCTTTGGAAACTGAAACTTTATAGTTTATTTCTTTGATGTACAAATAAGGACCCTGGTTAATCAGCACCTCTTTACCAATTTTTGAGAACAACCCGATTTAATCAGTACCTCTTTACCAGCTTTTGAGAACAACTTACTCGTTCAACCTTTGGAAACTGAAATTTATTTTATAGTCTATTTATTTGATGTACAATAAGGACCTTTGTTTGTTTTTGGATAGGTTGGAGGGGACATCAGATACTTACCATGGGCGAGGACCACTGGAACACATGGAGCATATGTTGGGCAACACAATCCCAAGAGGTTATGGTGTGTGTCTTCCAAAAACCACGTGGTTAAAGGCCACATGCTTTACCACTGAGCTAAGATGGCACCATTATTTTTATTGATGTATTTTTATTTTAATGAATTATTATTATTATGCAATTTTTTTTTATTATATATTAATATCAAGTAAAATGTAAATATAAATTTTATTATTATTAAATAAAACAATATAAAGTAGAACTTAAACTTTTTTTTAGTTAATGCATTTTTAATTGATTAGAAATATAAAATGTCATTTTGGTAATCATAATTTATTTTATTCGATTAAAAATTGAAATAAATACATCAATAAATTTCTTATTTCGATTATAGATAACTCCTAATAAACGATCCATTGTAGTGTCAAAGGGCATGAACATCAATTTTGTATTTCACCTACAACACGAACACCTTTGGTTTTTTTCACAACCCCATAATTGATAGATTGTTGCATGTGGGGAGAGAGTTTAAGCACGCCTTCCACATGAAAATCTTAGTTTTGGGGGGGATCATCAGACTCCAAATTATTTTTCAAAGACTCGATTACACTTGACCCGTTGATGAAGAATCTTTATGCGTCGTTGTTTGCGCAAGTTTGTACCCATTTTTAACAGGGAATATGCCTCGTTTGTCATAGTGCCAAAATAAATGATTCGGTCGTTGTGGCTGTCAATCATCTGTGTATCCTCAGGTACGAATAGTGATAACTCCAATTTGGAGCTATATTTTACTCTCTAACTCTAGCTATAAGCTGTGTTTAATTGTGTAATTTGCCTTGTTTTTAGGTGTTTTGTGGCAAAGAGCTCGTGGTGTCCGTGTGACGTGTTTCGAGGCTAAGGAAGCCGTTTTAGAGCTTCGGGAATGCATCGGGAAAATGGGAGCTTCAAGCATGAAGATATGGGAAAAAAAATGCCATGCAAAGGCAAAGTTCAGCCCCCAAACCCGAGAGCAAGCGTTGAGCAGCCAGCGTCGAGACGCTAGCCGTGGCGTCGCGACGCTCCGAAGAGGCGCGCACGCTGGAATTTTAGGGCGCAGCGTCAGCGTCTCGACGCTCCGACGGGTTATAAAACCCATTTTATCGATTTTAGGTCATATCTCTCTCGGTTTTCTCTCAATTTTTCCGCCATTGTAGCTAGTTTTTTGAGCTTTTCTTCCCCTCTAAGTGCTGTATGAACTCCAAGGTCTCCATGGGAGCTTGGACTCATCTAATCTCCATGGAAGGCTAAGGTAAGGTGTGAGATTTGGGGAATTTTAGTAGGGAATTCGTATTTGGTTGTAATAGCTTGAGAATTTATGTTGAATGTCTATCTTGGACTGTTTTTACTTGAGTATTCTATTTCTTCTTTGCATATTCCATGAGTAGATTTGATTTTAGGAGTAGACGACCTACTTTCAAGCATGCTCTATTGTTAATAGGTTAGTGAAGCGATTGCCTCTCCTAACCGCCAAGGTAACGAGGGATTCATCCCGAAGAAGTAGATTAATCGATGTATCGGTTTAGACTATCCAAGTCGAATGATCGTCATAATATGCTAGTTACTGTTTTGGTTAATTTAGACTTGATCTCTCTAGATTAATTAATAGCATTGTTTGGTTAGAATTGACACCTTTAACCAATTTCTATGTGGCCGGTTACTTCGCTAACTGTTTATGTACTTAATTAAATTCTGTCATTGTATGAGAAATTCCATGATTGCGTTTACATCCAATTGCGATTCCCGAACTCCCCAAATCTAGCACGTTTGACTCTTGATTTATTTCTCCGTTAGCGCCTTTTTCCATTACTTTGCATGAAGAAAACACCCCAATTTGTGACAAATAATCAATCAATTAATTTTTAATTCGAGCAATTTAATTTCATCTTGACACGCTCCCTGTGGATCGATTCCGTTGCCGCTAGCTGCAAAGCTAAGCAAAATTCGGACTTATAAATTTCATTTTGGCAAGCCTCGACAGCTTGAGAACATAGTGAACTATTCCAAAAAGTTCACCACCAAATAGCTCAGAAATATGTTTTGTATCCCATTGACCAGGCAACAATAGGCGGCTAACAATAGTGTTAGTCATAGGTCGAGGTAAAGAGACAAACTTGAAATTTGATTCCTTAGGGAGCCATTGGTCATAATACACATCAATTGAGGGACTCTCCCACATCCTCCAACGTCCTTCTTTCACCGTCAAGTTCGGATGCCACAGTATAATGTTGTGTGCTTAATGCATGGGCAATATTAATGTAAAGCACTCAGAACACATGCAAGTATACATGATTTATGCAGCAAGTAATAAGTATATTTATATTGATTCCACAGGGATTTGATGACTTCTACGTTAAGTTAGAGTGATTAAAGACAATGTAACCGGTAACAAAATGTGGTTGGACTTTGCAGAAATAACGACATAATATAAAAGAAGCAAAAACAAGTAAACAAACGAACGTAGAGCTCATAAATAAAGATGCTGAAACAAAACTGCAGCGCAATAAAATACTAAAACGAAGAACATCCACAAATAAACAGCGCAATAGTAAAAGCAACAGCTAAAGAACAAAGAAAACGCTACTATGCTGAGAACACAAGGTCAATTATAAGTATTGCTGAAGTAAAATGCAACAAAAATGCTTTAACAACATAAACGCATCAGCTAACCACACAACACAAACATAGAAACTCTCTCGGTGCTTCAAACATTAGAAGTCAACTCTCGTTGTACTCATATTCATATAAGCATGTTGGTTTAAGTGTATTATGTGAGTGAATATCTCTAAACTCCTCACTGGAACCATGAAAGGCTAACATAAATATGAATAATCAGAACCTGCTACTCCTCTCGAAGATCAAAATTTCATTAACACATAATGGATGTCTGGTCGAAAATACATTGTTAGAATGTAAACAAACATGTTTAGAAAAATTTGCGAGAATAAGGCTAAAGCATTCATGAAATCTTCTACTTCATACTTCTAACCCTCCCCTTTCGGAGATTAGTTCATGCTACAAGGTAAAAACTCAAAATGGCTCAAGAAAAACATACAACAAAGCTAAAAATGAAAACAAGAAGTTCTACTACAAAATAGATGAAGAGAAAAGAAAAGTGACAATAAGGTGCCAAGCCGTCAGAAGGTGTTCTTCAAATGAGAGTCTTTTCACGTGTTCTTCCTCCGGTGGCAGCTTTTCACCACGATCTTCCTCCGGCAAGTCTTCCTTGAGAGGTTCATTCTGCACTTCTAAAAACCAAGGCCTTCAAAAGCTACCAAAGGTCTTGTTAATTCCTCTTTTTTGAAGCTTTCTCTTCCTTCCATTTTTACGGAATTCTAAACGCTCTAAAAAAAACTCTTCCTCCATTATTTCCATCATTTCCCTTAAATATCATTAGGGTTTCCCCAAAAGTTGCCCTAAAATGGACAAAACTTTTCATTATTGGATGAAAGAAAATTATTTTTCTTTTCTGTGCGTACGGAGGGGGACAAATTTTGTCATTCCACGTGATCAAGTACAACTATTGCGAAAGTTTTGCTTGCTCTTGGTTGTTTCGCAATCCCAGAAGTCTTAACTTAGTTGAAACCTTCCTTTCCCAAACCCAAAACACCTGAGTATCCATAAAGTGTGTTAAATCTTCGCAAATCAGGCACAATTATTAACAATTCATGCAAAGGCTTCATAAATGATCATCTTAGAAATTTACAACAAACAAAGGCATAATCATGCAATTCATCAAACAGTTACTCTATTGAAGGGCTAATTTTATCCTTTAAAGACCCTGAATAACTCTTATTTGGAGAGTTGCCATATACTTCGCCATGTGTAAGAGGGTCGATTTCCTAGCGAGGCTGTAAGAAAGCAGGAGTCCGAAAAGTAATTAGCCTTCAGGATTCTTTCCATTAAAGAATCTTTCTCATAAAGGATGCGTCGTGAATGTTTTGCCAGGATAACCTGGTTAAATAAGTGGATATCTTTGAACCCCAAACCTCATATATCGTTTGGAGCACCTAATCTTTTCCAACTTTTTTACAAATCGATATTTCTACATTTTTTCGAGCTTCTCCACCATAAATTTTCCATAATTTGGTTTAGTTATCGGAATGTACCGAGCCGAAGCTTGAAATAACTAAGGGTATAAGTAGGGATAACTTGTGTTACCGATTTAATCAGTACCTCTTTACCAACTTTTGAGAACAACTTACCCGTTCAACCTTTGGGAACTTTAAAGTCCATTTCTTTGATGTACGATAAAGACCTTTGTTTGTTTTTGGGTAGGTTGGAGGGGACACCAAATACTTACCATGACCAAGGACCACTGAACACATGGAGCATGTTGGGCAGCCCAATCCCAAGAAGAAGTTATGGTGTGTGTCTTCCAAAAACCACATCAAATTTATCAATCATTCCCAGTCACATTCTCGTACGTGTCACCCACACTTTATTTTCCTCTTTTTTAAAATATCTCACAATAATTTACATAAATAGAAAAATACTAAATTTTCCCTTTTTTAAAATTCAAAAATTCAATTTATTTCTCGCTTTTAACATCACAATTACTATGGGTGTACGAAAAACTCGCAACCCGAAAAACACAACCCAACTTTTCGGGTTGGGTTGTGGTTTTTTTTTAATATGGGTTGGGTTGGGTTGCAAATTTAAAAAACTGAATTCTCGGGTCGGTTTGCGGGTTGAACCAAATTTGGCTTGGTTCAACCCGAACCGAACCGAATTGCCTATATTAAAAAAATAATAATAATAATTATATATAAAGAAAACATAACCCTAGCGCCTCCCTCTTCAACCCTCATAGTCATACGGTCTCTTCTCTCTCGTCTCTTTCCCGCAATCGCAACCCCGTTGCCCTCCTCTCTCTCTCTGCCATCTCCATCGCCCTCCGCTGAATATCTCCACCATGTCGCTCGTCGTCGTAGATCTCCACCTTGCCGCTCGCCGCCGTCTCTCTCTCCGCCTCTCAACTAGCCTCTGTTCTCTAATGTGGATGAAGTATTCCTTTCCTACACCTCCGCTTCGCCGCTCTCTGGTTTTTTTTTTTTTTTGGAGATGTTGCACAATTTTCGTTTAACCAGACAAAATGAAAACACAGATTTTCTCCGCCTCTCAACTAGCCTCTGTTCTTTAATGTGGATGAAGTATTCCTTTCCTACACCTCCGCTTCGCCGCTCTCTGGTTTTTTTTTTTTTTTTTGGAGATGTTGCACAATTTTCGTTTAACAAGACAAAATGAAAACACAGATTTTGGAGATCTACAGCAACGAGGTCGAGATCTACGATGGCGATTCTGGAGATTCATATTGTCTGATCTCTTCTCTTCTGTATTAACCATGTACACCCCTAACAATTATCAAATTAATTCAGGTTTTGCATTGTTAATAAATAACATAACAATAAAATACAATTAACAACGCCATCTGTGGGGATCGAACCCACGACCACGTGGTTAAAAGCCACGCGCTCTACCACTGAGCTAAGATGGCACCAATATTTTGACTACTACTTAAATTGGTTGATCAGACGAACTTAAGCAAGTACAAAGAATACTCTAAAAACTAAGAAATTTTACTTACGCATCCACATTTGTCCTACACATGCATAGATTCTTGAAGCTAATATGTGAACCAACCCACACGTAGTAGTTTAGCTCATGATAGAAGATGAAATATAAAAAAAAAACTTAATTTTATTAAGATAAAGCTTAAAGAAAATAACTTGATGTCTAAACAAGAAACTCATAAAATTACAAGTAAATAAACAATGAAAATGATACGACTACTCTTAATGGCGTAGGAAATGAACAACTTCTTCTTCTAGTGAAAGCTTCAAGGTAAAAGGAAGGCTCGAAAATGGTGAAGTTCGTTGTAGAAGAGGAAACTCTTGGAGAAAATCCCTTGCGGTCTTCAGAAAATGTCAACTTCTCTATATTCTTCATAAAAGAACCTATATATAGGTTCATTATTTCTTCTCTCTAACACATTTTCTATCATCGTTAGTGCGTCGCGCCCATGGAATATGTTTTATGACAGACGTATGGATGTAGCGAAGACGCGCATGGCTTTCCTCTCATTTCCACATGTGTGGGCACGTACATCTGCAGAACAGATCCTTTAGTTTTGTCTAAGACGCGCATGGCTTTCCTCTCATTTCCGCATGTGTGGGCACGTGCATTCGCATAACAGATCCTTCAGTTTTGTCTTGCGCTTGGATATTTATGCGTTTTCTCTTTTTTTTGCGGCTTTTATGTGGCACAATGATAATTTTCTTCACGGTTTGCCATGAAATAAGAGCGTTGTTAGTTTTTTGCACCTATTGTGTATATAAAACATTTTTAGCAATAAATCATGCATACACAAAAGAACACGTATCTGAGGGGTATATAACATCAAATATTGTGAAAGATACCACTCATGCGCTACATATCTTATATGTTCATAAATTCACACACACGAAAATAAATGTATACATAACACGGTCTATATATAAAATTGTACAAAAATAATGTATACTCAACCACATGTTCTCAAGTAGTTAGATCAAATTAAATCCCTATAAAAACGGGATCAATTTAGACCAAATAATAACCATAATTTGTGGGTTGTACAAGCGGGCGTTTTCAAAATAGTTAGACTAAATTAAATCTCTAAAAAAAAGGGATCCTAAACTTATATCTAAAACAAAATCTCGTAACAACAGTGGGTATAGAGTTCATGTGAGTGGACATACATTGCAAATGTCGGTCTAGGCGTTAGGACAAAACGATGTTCATCTAGTCTAATTGGTGGTGTTGCGGCGATGAAGAAGATCAGAACGAACAACTCTTCAAATGACGGTGCAATGAGGTTGGAAGAAATCATCGAGCACCGCTAAACTTAAAATCAAGTCGATCTGGGAAGAAGAAGAAAAACTTCGTCTGGGAGGTGGTTGAAGGTGTTTGGGATACTACCTAATAAGGGTTGAAGGAATCGAAATAGGGTTTTAGGTTCAAAAGGGGGGCTCTTCAAACAAAGTGGATTTTAATTTGGAAGATGGATGGTTTTCATTTTGCATTTAATGATTGCACGTAAACTGATTTGACATTTGACATTTTATTTATTTATTTATTGTTGTTGGAGCTTTCAAAACCGGGTTTGACATTGTTTTTTAGTGGATGCAAAGTATTTTTTTAATCGTTTTATGATATTTACTATAAATCATGAACCCCGAGTTTCGTTTTCGAACCATCAGAAGAGTGTATCATTGTCAATACACTAAATTTTAAAGTTATCATAATGTGATCATCGGTCCAGATATGATTATATACTCTTAGAAGAAACATTTTCAGTGTCATCGTTGTTATTAGTACGTTCTTCTGTCAATTCGAACTAAGAACACAGTTTTACTAGTGTGTTGATTTTGAATCGTCGTTTGAATTTGTAGCACTATTATACTAACAACGAATTTGAATTAAACGTTTACTACTTTAATTTTTAAATTTATTAAACTGAAATTTTTCCTAACCCAACTCCACCTAGCATTTAAGGTTTGGTTTGAGTGGTTCAAATGGGGAACTGTGAACAATAGCTAACGATAAAATGTCAACTAAAAAAATGGCTCAAATATTTTCATATTTGGATTCCATAGCCACCTTAATTATAGGGGAGGAGAGTAAACTATTTTTCTTTCCAATTATACCCCCAAAGATATGGGTATTTACGTTCAACCCACCTAACTGAATCAAATTTCATTTTTTTTAAATATCTCTCATAAGTGTATAATAAAATCCCCAACAACCATAAAATATATCATCCTAGAATATCGAACAACCTTCCTAGAATCATGCTTTTCCAAAATCTCTTGAACTCATTTTACCGTTTGGGTATGAATATTCATTTCCCCCATAAAATTAATTCCTTCATCTCTCCTCATACCTACAGATTCGTCTGTTCATATCACCATATTAATGGTTGCCCTCAAATTACCGTTGTTTTCGATGATGTATGGGTTGAAAAGAACATCTACAACTTGAAAGCTTGCACCATTCATGTTCCCTGTGATGCAACTCTTGTTCAATTCCACAATTCCATCGCTAAACTTCTCAAACTAAATGCCCAAAAAAGGATCTCACGGTTGTTTGTTTAGGAACGATGAAAAGAAATCGTTGATCACGAGGTTCTATGAAGACACCTTGTGTGGATGCTAGTAGGTTATTCAAATCGGATGTACCACAATTGTTGTCTGGTCGTGGATGTTGAAGCTTTAGATCCGAACACATACAGAGACGACGCGAGTTTTAAGATTCCCAATACCAAAAATATGTTATGATTATAAATAGAGTGTATAGTAATATATATGTAAATTACTAACTATCAAAAGTAACAACAATGTGTCTCAAATGAATGTAATTAAACACATCAAATCAGACAATATTTATGTGTATATAACGATATATACGGGTGGAACTACAATAATAATCTATAACAGTCTATAGTACTACATTCTAGCAACACACGTTTCTTACATACATGTGATACCCGTAATAAATATAGTAACCTATGTCTATATGCATATATACAAACAATTAATATAATCAAACACACTTAATCACTCTATCAATCATATGCATTTCTATGTACGTAAGAGTTGTAGGAAATAATCGGATTAAACCCACAACAGAAGCGTTGGAATCGATTATGATTTTATTTAGAATTAAACAAAAGAAGTAGGGTTAAGAACTTACCTTTAAAGAACTACACTTTTCTTTGTGTTCCATCTTCACAAGATCTTTCTCGCTATAACTCGAACACAGACTAAAGTTTGTGGGAGCTCCTTAAAAGAAAAACTACAAGAGAGACCTTCTCTGTAGGGAGGAAAACGTGTAACATATAAAAACCAACCCATTGGTTTAACTAAAGGTCTTATTTATAGGGCCTAAGAAATTATTTTTTTTGTCAAAATATATTTTAATATTTATTATATTAAAACTGTATTTTTTATTTATTCAAATCCCATTCAAATATAAATTTAACCAATTTTAAACTGATTCAAATTTCACATATATATATATAGTTATAGTTATAGTTATAGTTATAGTTATTTTATTAATGTATATAGTACATAAATCATTTTTTTCTCTAATATTTAATGTATCAAATACATTAAATATATTTTTCTCATTTATATTTAATATATCAAATATACTAAATATTAATTTAAACATTTAAAAAAATCAACTAAATTGATCATTTTAGTGTTACTACGAGCTAACAAGAGGATCTTATGAACCAGATTTATAAGTTCCAATGATATAAAATTAATTAATTAAACTCATTAATCAAATAATTTTCATTCATTAACTCTAGGCCACTCCCATTATAGGCTTAGAGTCGCAATCTTATTCATTGTAGGACAAGTTGTGTTCATGAATATAACCATTTCATGCATGTCGATCATTCACGAGTTGTCCGTAATTACAACTGGGTCAAATGAACAATAATAGTTGAGTCGATCCTTCATGCATGTTTATCCCCTGAAATACATCTTGTACCTTAAGTACCATTAATCCTCTCATGAACAATTTTTTAATGATCTAACCATAAACCAAGTCTCTCTTGGGCAAGTGAGAGGGTGAGACCCCCTTGTTCAAATCCCGAAATCAGCACTTTGAACTACTCATCTACTTTCCCTATATCGGAAAGAGTGAATTTTATCTTATGAAACTTATGTTCTCAACTCTCTATTTGGTCAAGTCCCCAAAATGGTAGGTTTATTGAATCAACTATAAAAGTCATTCTCACCCATGCAAATCAAAGGACAAGCCATCATAGGCAGAAATTCATAACTCACTCGGGATTAAGATCGAGTCACATATGATCATCATGTGAAATATTAATCTTCTCAAATAACATATTTGCAAAGGGAGATTATATATTTCGTTATCCAATCTTATACAAACTCATTGTATAGGATACTGTAACGCCCCGCGTTTCAAAATTAGGCTATTTTGGAGTAAGATTTGCATTTAACCTCTTCTATTCGTTTAATGTTAAATTAAATGGATTTATTCGTTTATGGATTCTAATTTATGAAATTAGAAGTTGGGTTTAGTCCCCAAGTTTGATTAACTAAATTTCTAGAACAGTTGGGGAAAATTGCAATGAGGTGGGTTAATTAAGGTTTGAAATTTAAGTTTGTAGCTAGTGGGTTTTTAAGTTTAGGAAAAATAAAATTAAAGTTTGAGAAAAGGTATTATGAGGTTTAATTGGTTTTGTTAGGATTAATTAAATGAAAAAGAAAAAAAAGCCCTAAAACTAATTCTTCATCCTCTCCTCATGAACCGCTCAAACCATTTCCTCTTGAACAAACTTCAGCCACGTTTCCCCTCTCTCTCAATCAACCACACACCTCTCCACCTCCCTCTCATCCATTTCCGTAAAAATCCCATCTCTCATCTCCTCTCTCCCTCTCGTGAAACTCCATCCCGCAGCCTCCGATGACTCCTTCGGTAGCAGATCGACAACGACAAGCGACGCCTCCGGCCAGCGCGAACCATCGACGGCGTTCGCGAACCATTGCGGCGGTCCCAGTCCATCGGCGGCGTTCGCGAACACTGCGAGCAGCCACACCCTTCATCATTCTTCTTCCACGAGCGACGCCCCTAGATCTGCAGCTCCTCCGCGACGACGGCGTACCAGGCGACGGCGTGACGAGCTCGACGATTCGCGGCGTTATCCTTCGGCAGCGACGACAACGCGATGGCGTTCTCTCGCTCGTTCAGCGGATTGCGAATTTGGGCATCCATCGTGGTGCGCCCCCTCCGGCTTTCGATCTAAGCCCTCGAACAACCCCAACGACGTCCTGCCTTCTGCAACATTGTGGTTCAGAAGCAAATCGGTGACGATTTCTTATTTCGACAAGGTTCGCCAATGACCCAAGCCTAATCAACGTTGGACTTGGGTTATCCATCCCCTAACGACTCCAAATCTGCAGATTTGGGCTCCGTCGATCACCAACCAGCAAGGTGTCGAGCCATTTTGGTATGGTTCAGTAGGTAACTCCAAGCCTTAAACCTCCTTCAATGTCTTTTAGGTGTGTAGTTTAGTTTCTAATGTGTGTAATCTGCCCGTTGTAGTTTCGGACCCTGTCGAACACCAACCGACAAGCATTCAATTCTGTTCGGTGAAACTCGGTAAATTCCAGCACGTTCTAGTCCCGTTTAAACGGCTATAAGTGGTTGTAGTTTAGATGCTAACAATTGGAAACTCTTATTTGTAGGTTCTAATCGACTGCGAAGTGTTTGACTAAGTTTAAGTTAGATTTTGGGTGCCTTTCGAATAGTTTTGGAATGCTTGGAACGTTTGGTAAGTAGTTCTTACTTGTGGAGTCTGTTTGCTATTTGTTGTATGTTAGCATGCATTTAATAACTGTTTGTATACTATGAATTATATGACTTGCGTTATTATATTGTTTTTGTTAAGACTAAGCACATATGAGTGCTTAGCAAACTATATTTTGTCGTTATGAATTCTCTGATAAGACTAAGCACACCGGAGTGCTTAGCGTGATGTGTTTAAGTTGTATTCTGAATAGATTGATCTAGTGATGAGGTTATGAATGTATGTGCTATGTTGGATGCATGTTCTTTGTTAAGACTAAGCACATATGAGTGCTTAGCAATATTTATGTATTGTTGAATATGGTTTCTCTGATAGGGCGTAGCACTATTGAGTGCTTAGTATTGGGGAATTGTATGATGAGCATGTTGTGGATGTTGTGGTAGCAACTATGATGGTTTAGTGTAAACATGTGTGTGGATGATTTGATGCATGACATGTGTGTAAATTGAATATGTGATGTACGTTGTGAACGGGCGATGCGTGGTTGTGTATCTGAGGTGTGAACAGGGTCTAGATGCATGATGTGGGATTCATGTAGTCTAGCGATATTGTGAGAAAAGAGTGTAACTTGTGGTTACAGGTAAGGTGAGTGAATGCCAGTGCGCCTCGGGTAAAAATGGTCGAGGGGTGGTATGTCACGTGGGGTAACTTGTGGTTACCAAAAAGTTGGGTGAATATCAGTGCGCCTCGGGTAAAAATGGTCGAGGGGTGATATGTCACCATTATTGGGAAGTCATCGGTGCGCCTTGGGTAAAAATGGTCAAGGGGCGATGCAACAGTTTGTGAATATCAGTGCGCCTCGGGTAAAAATGGTCGAGGGGTGATATGTCACCATTATTGGAAAGTCATCGGTGCGCCTTGGGTAAAAATGGTCAAGGGGCGATGCAACAGTTTGTGAATATCAGTGCACCTCGGGTACAAATGGTCGAGGGGTGATATGTCACCATGGTTTAAGCAAGTGTTGGGCGCCGCGGGAAGGGCCAACACGTTGCAAAGTCATCGGTGCACCTTGGGTACAAATGGTCAAGGGGCGATGCAACAGTTCGAGGCCTTGGGTATAAATGGTCAAGGGTCGAACGCTGAGCGCCATAGAGAAGTGTCGATGCCCTGGGTACAAATGGTCAGGGGTCGATGTGACTCGAAGGAGTTAGTCTCAGAGGGCTTGTGAGGGCCACGAGTCGAGTTGAGTTGAGTTGAGTTGAGATAACTCGGTGGAGTCCGAGAGTGGACTTTGGGAACTCAGTAGAGTCTGAGAGAGCTTGTGAAGCTAGGGTTGAGTCGGGGAGGACTCAATGGAGTTTGAGAATAACTGGATAGAGTGGTTAGTATTCGGTTGTATTTTGAGAGAGCTTGTTAGAGCTCAACTTAGTTGATGGATATGTATGACACGAGTGTATGCATGATGTTGTGGTTATTTATGTATTGAGCATGTTCAAATGATTATTGTTGATATGTTTGATGTGAGAAGCACAATGTTGTGATGCATGTATGTTTGTTGTTTGGTGGCTCCTCAGGTAGGAGCTACTTACCAGTACGTGTTATGTACTGACTCCCACAAATTATGCAATTTTTGCAGGTGATGAGTACTACTACGAGCTTGGTGATGCTGACGAGGAGACGTGAGAAAAATGAACCATTAGCTGAATCTATTTTATGTGTTTGTAGTTAGCCAATTGTTATTTAATTATGAAGTTGCTTCCGTTGGTTTCAGTTTTCTGTGTTATTTCTAGTAGTTGGCTTAAGGCTAAAAGTGGTGTACGGGCTAAAGTTATTAACCTCTTCTTGTTTCAGTTCGTTTTAGAGTTCAACATTGGTCTTATAAAGTTAGGAAGATTGTATGTTTTGTAGTTAGACTTGAGTTGTCTTTTAGGATTTCGACCTGAAAGGTTTTATATCTATATTCTGACTGAGAGCGTTGTTGGACTAGATGATGTCTTTATTTATATGAAGTGCGGGGTTTTGTTGAGTTTTTCTGCTTTTCAGGTGTTACATAATTGGGTAGTTATTGAGGTTACGTCGTTGTGCTGCCGAAATTCTCGGAGCAATACAGTTAGTTTAAACGAGGTTTAAAAGTCTGTCGTTAGTAACGTACTCGGGATTAATCTAAAATTACGGGTCGTTACAGTTGGTATCAGAGCGGAGTTGTTCCTGTAGACTAACCTAGATCCTAGGTTGTTAAGTAGATAATTAAGTGGTTAAGGCTAATGGTCTTTCTCGGTCTTCTCTCCATCACCAGGTATGTATACTCATTTTGTTATACATTGTCGAATCTTTGTAATATTATTTGAATTGCCTGGTTGTCTGCTATGAAGGACCATTGTTTGACTTGTTTGTTTTATTAATTTATATGATGTGTATTGCATGTTGTGTTGAGTTATTAGTAGTTAGGCATAGGATGCTCCCATAGTTGTCTAGATAGCTTGCACTTTGGTTTTGTGGTTGCTTTGTGTTAGTAGGTGTAAGTTGTTGCTTTCAAGTCATGGTTAGATCATTTGCGCCAGGGAATTTAATAAGTTGACTTTAAGTTCCTAACAAGTGAAACCAAGACTCTAAGGAATAAAAAAAAAAAAAAATTCCCTTCGTCAAAGTTGTTCATGAAAATGGGTTAAAGTAGTTGTTTTACTTTTGAAGCATAGGTGAACTTAGTGGTTAGTAACCATTCACTTGTTTGGTTTGAAAATTTTAGAACGATGTCATTATCCAAGACATTAAGGAATGGCACCAACCTAATTGGAGGAGCCTAAGTTGTAATTAAGAGGACAGTTGGGCAAGGGGCTTGTTCGTCCTTGTGTGATTCCTTAGGGTTCCTAGTCTTGTTTGTTAATGAAAAAAAAAGTGTTTTTAGGGCCTTGATTGTTTTGGGAGTTAGAGTAAGGTAATAGTGAAAACAAGTTTCCTCTTTCGCGGTAATGAACGTTTCGACCAACTTTAAGGAGCCAAGTGTTCTCAAGGATAGATTTGTGTTTAGGACCAAGTATGGACATTATTGCAGATGCCAACGAGAGGACGAAAGTTCTTAAGGTGGGGAGATCCCCGCTTTTCAAAATTGGACACTTTTGAATGTAGGGTAAAGGTGTGAATAAAGAACAATAAGTTAAACAAGAAATTTGGTAAACATTGTACGAGAGTAAAGCCGATTAATTAGAGCCCTTCGAGTAGCTTACTTTCGAGGACGAAAGTGTTTTAAGGTGGGGAGTCTGTAACGCCCCGCGTTTCAAAATTAGGCTATTTTGGAGTAAGATTTGCATTTAACCTCTTCTATTCGTTTAATGTTAAATTAAATGGATTTATTCGTTTATGGATTCTAATTTATGAAATTAGAAGTTGGGTTTAGTCCCCAAGTTTGATTAACTAAATTTCTAGAACAGTTGGGGAAAATTGCAATGAGGTGGGTTAATTAAGGTTTGAAATTTAAGTTTGTAGCTAGTGGGTTTTTAAGTTTAGGAAAAATAAAATTAAAGTTTGAGAAAAGGTATTATGAGGTTTAATTGGTTTTGTTAGGATTAATTAAATGAAAAAGAAAAAAAAGCCCTAAAACTAATTCTTCATCCTCTCCTCATGAACCGCTCAAACCATTTCCTCTTGAACAAACTTCAGCCACGTTTCCCCTCTCTCTCAATCAACCACACACCTCTCCACCTCCCTCTCATCCATTTCCGTAAAAATCCCATCTCTCATCTCCTCTCTCCCTCTCGTGAAACTCCATCCCGCAGCCTCCGATGACTCCTTCGGTAGCAGATCGACAACGACAAGCGACGCCTCCGGCCAGCGCGAACCATCGACGGCGTTCGCGAACCATTGCGGCGGTCCCAGTCCATCGGCGGCGTTCGCGAACACTGCGAGCAGCCACACCCTTCATCATTCTTCTTCCACGAGCGACGCCCCTAGATCTGCAGCTCCTCCGCGACGACGGCGTACCAGGCGACGGCGTGACGAGCTCGACGATTCGCGGCGTTATCCTTCGGCAGCGACGACAACGCGATGGCGTTCTCTCGCTCGTTCAGCGGATTGCGAATTTGGGCATCCATCGTGGTGCGCCCCCTCCGGCTTTCGATCTAAGCCCTCGAACAACCCCAACGACGTCCTGCCTTCTGCAACATTGTGGTTCAGAAGCAAATCGGTGACGATTTCTTATTTCGACAAGGTTCGCCAATGACCCAAGCCTAATCAACGTTGGACTTGGGTTATCCATCCCCTAACGACTCCAAATCTGCAGATTTGGGCTCCGTCGATCACCAACCAGCAAGGTGTCGAGCCATTTTGGTATGGTTCAGTAGGTAACTCCAAGCCTTAAACCTCCTTCAATGTCTTTTAGGTGTGTAGTTTAGTTTCTAATGTGTGTAATCTGCCCGTTGTAGTTTCGGACCCTGTCGAACACCAACCGACAAGCATTCAATTCTGTTCGGTGAAACTCGGTAAATTCCAGCACGTTCTAGTCCCGTTTAAACGGCTATAAGTGGTTGTAGTTTAGATGCTAACAATTGGAAACTCTTATTTGTAGGTTCTAATCGACTGCGAAGTGTTTGACTAAGTTTAAGTTAGATTTTGGGTGCCTTTCGAATAGTTTTGGAATGCTTGGAACGTTTGGTAAGTAGTTCTTACTTGTGGAGTCTGTTTGCTATTTGTTGTATGTTAGCATGCATTTAATAACTGTTTGTATACTATGAATTATATGACTTGCGTTATTATATTGTTTTTGTTAAGACTAAGCACATATGAGTGCTTAGCAAACTATATTTTGTCGTTATGAATTCTCTGATAAGACTAAGCACACCGGAGTGCTTAGCGTGATGTGTTTAAGTTGTATTCTGAATAGATTGATCTAGTGATGAGGTTATGAATGTATGTGCTATGTTGGATGCATGTTCTTTGTTAAGACTAAGCACATATGAGTGCTTAGCAATATTTATGTATTGTTGAATATGGTTTCTCTGATAGGGCGTAGCACTATTGAGTGCTTAGTATTGGGGAATTGTATGATGAGCATGTTGTGGATGTTGTGGTAGCAACTATGATGGTTTAGTGTAAACATGTGTGTGGATGATTTGATGCATGACATGTGTGTAAATTGAATATGTGATGTACGTTGTGAACGGGCGATGCGTGGTTGTGTATCTGAGGTGTGAACAGGGTCTAGATGCATGATGTGGGATTCATGTAGTCTAGCGATATTGTGAGAAAAGAGTGTAACTTGTGGTTACAGGTAAGGTGAGTGAATGCCAGTGCGCCTCGGGTAAAAATGGTCGAGGGGTGGTATGTCACGTGGGGTAACTTGTGGTTACCAAAAAGTTGGGTGAATATCAGTGCGCCTCGGGTAAAAATGGTCGAGGGGTGATATGTCACCATTATTGGGAAGTCATCGGTGCGCCTTGGGTAAAAATGGTCAAGGGGCGATGCAACAGTTTGTGAATATCAGTGCGCCTCGGGTAAAAATGGTCGAGGGGTGATATGTCACCATTATTGGAAAGTCATCGGTGCGCCTTGGGTAAAAATGGTCAAGGGGCGATGCAACAGTTTGTGAATATCAGTGCACCTCGGGTACAAATGGTCGAGGGGTGATATGTCACCATGGTTTAAGCAAGTGTTGGGCGCCGCGGGAAGGGCCAACACGTTGCAAAGTCATCGGTGCACCTTGGGTACAAATGGTCAAGGGGCGATGCAACAGTTCGAGGCCTTGGGTATAAATGGTCAAGGGTCGAACGCTGAGCGCCATAGAGAAGTGTCGATGCCCTGGGTACAAATGGTCAGGGGTCGATGTGACTCGAAGGAGTTAGTCTCAGAGGGCTTGTGAGGGCCACGAGTCGAGTTGAGTTGAGTTGAGTTGAGATGACTCGGTGGAGTCCGAGAGTGGACTTTGGGAACTCAGTAGAGTCTGAGAGAGCTTGTGAAGCTAGGGTTGAGTCGGGGAGGACTCAATGGAGTTTGAGAATAACTGGATAGAGTGGTTAGTATTCGGTTGTATTTTGAGAGAGCTTGTTAGAGCTCAACTTAGTTGATGGATATGTATGACACGAGTGTATGCATGATGTTGTGGTTATTTATGTATTGAGCATGTTCAAATGATTATTGTTGATATGTTTGATGTGAGAAGCACAATGTTGTGATGCATGTATGTTTGTTGTTTGGTGGCTCCTCAGGTAGGAGCTACTTACCAGTACGTGTTATGTACTGACTCCCACAAATTATGCAATTTTTGCAGGTGATGAGTACTACTACGAGCTTGGTGATGCTGACGAGGAGACGTGAGAAAAATGAACCATTAGCTGAATCTATTTTATGTGTTTGTAGTTAGCCAATTGTTATTTAATTATGAAGTTGCTTCCGCTGGTTTCAGTTTTCTGTGTTATTTCTAGTAGTTGGCTTAAGGCTAAAAGTGGTGTACGGGCTAAAGTTATTAACCTCTTCTTGTTTCAGTTCGTTTTAGAGTTCAACATTGGTCTTATAAAGTTAGGAAGGTTGTATGTTTTGTAGTTAGACTTGAGTTGTCTTTTAGGATTTCGACCTGAAAGGTTTTATATCTATATTCTGACTGAGAGCGTTGTTGGACTAGATGATGTCTTTATTTATATGAAGTGCGGGGTTTTGTTGAGTTTTTCTGCTTTTCAGGTGTTACATAATTGGGTAGTTATTGAGGTTACGTCGTTGTGCTGCCGAAATTCTCGGAGCAATACAGTTAGTTTAAACGAGGTTTAAAAGTCTGTCGTTAGTAACGTACTCGGGATTAATCTAAAATTACGGGTCGTTACAGATACCCTCACTCAAATATCTCATGAACGATTTAGATCAAATCATTTGTAACTATATTAAAAAGTGGGTCGTATCAATAGGACAATAAACCTTATACATATATTATAGACTATTTAGGTTATTTCTCGAACAAGATCCTCTTGTATATCAACTAGATATTGTTCAAAATTACACTAATAACCTTGGATTTTTATATAATGAATATTATAAATTGTAAATAATAATAATAATAAAATAATTATTAATCAATTATGAGGTTTTAGGCATAAATCCCAACAAGAGTATATACATGAAATAAATACAATAATCCAAGAGATAAATTGTGATTTAAATCAAAGACATTACAAAAATTCCTAAAAAAGATGGAATCAAAGTCCAGTTATTTATAAATCAAAGACATTACCAAAATTCCTAACAAATTGGAATTAGGTTTTAGAATCCTAAATTTGTATTTAAAATTGTGAAACATGGGTTCTATAAGCCATATCATTATCAATTTCTTCGTCATGAAACTGAATCTCTAAAATATCAAGGTAGAGCTCAAAATTTAAATACAAAACAATTTTTAAAGAAATAAATTAAGCGGAGAAGACATTTTTGTCTTCAAGCCCGAATTTTCATAATGCAAAGTTTAGAGCGATAAGGGAGGAGGAAGAACGAATTATAGATAGAAACACACATAAGAATGAATGTTGAAGAAAATCGGAACATAGCTTAAGGTTCAAAATAAAAAGAGTATTTCAGACAACACATGAGTTTGATTTGGGAAGACGGAGAGGTTCAAAACTCAAATCGAGGGGGGAAATCACCTTCTCGGTCATTGCACCGTAGATGAAAACTCAAATCGGGAGTGATGGAATGCATAACGCTGCGGAAGCGATTTGAATCATTGATACTCTAATTTCATCAATTTAACTAAACAGAAACATGCTCGAAACTTCGAAATAAAAGAAATAAGAACACATACCTTTGTAGTTCGAATTTCTTCAATTCCAATGCTTCAATCTTCTCACGAACTCTTCAAAGCTTCTCTCGAACACTTTGAGGACCACCTCCGGTAGTTCCGCTATCCTCGGGCCGAGCAACAGAGTGGTGGGACTCCCTTACAAGAGAAAGAGAAAGAGGAATGGAGAGGAGAATAGATGGTCTTGCTAGGAGGAAGAACCTTTAAAACTTCACAAGTTTTAAAAAATCTTCACAGAGAGCATTTTTTTACTCAAAAATAAAAAACAAAGAAAAAACTCAAAACAAAACTTTTGAGTTCTGACTTATTACATTTTTTTGAGCTTTCTTTTAGTCATAACAAGTGGCAAACATGCATAAAGCATGGCAAAGCTCACTTTTAATTATTTTATTATTTATTAAAAAATTAATTCAAAATTAATTTTAAATAAATAATATATATTTTATTAATTAAAATTTTTAATTAATAAAATATAATATATAATTTAATTAATTAAACTTTTTAATTAATTATGATTATTTAATTCAATATCAAATATTACTTAAATAATATGACTAATCCCGGTTTTCCATCATCAGTAAGTCGATCCTTCACAGATCGTTCGTAATCACAGCGGGTCATTTATACCGTTTAACCCCTGCATTACATCTTGTTCCTTAAGTACCACTGACACCTCTAATGAACAATTGATTTGTGGTCCAACCAACAAATCAGATCTCTCTCGAGCCAGGAGAGGGTGGGCCCATTGTTCAAGACCTGGAGTCAGCTATTAAGGGAACAACCTCTCTACTATCCCTAAAAGCGGATAGGAGTGAATTCCGTCTTGCTGGACTATGTCCTCAGCTACTTATTCGGTCTTATTCCTAAGATGGTAGACTTATTGAGTCGGCGAACTGGTCACTTTCACCCGTACAAGTAAAAGAATAAGCTCGAATAAACAGGAGTTCATAGCGAGCTCAGGATTGAGATCGAGTTACCTAAGTCATCATATGAAAAAGTCGGTCTTTACAGTAAACGGTGTTATAAAGAAAGAGCAACTTGATTCCTCGGTTCAGTCTTATGCAAACTCATTGCATAGGACGCCCTCACTCACATGTCTCCACATGAAGCGATCGGATCCCATCGTTTTGTACTATAAAAAGTGAGTCGCGTCCATAGTGTCCCCAGGATAAGGTACCTAGCCTTATCCCTATACTATAGACCGTTTTGGCTGTGTACTTGAACTTGATCCACATTCATGCCATATATGCCGATCAATTTGTGGTTGCTGTTTAATTTTTTGAAAATTCTGGTTGCTGTTTAATTTTTTGAAAATTCAGAAGCTTTGTGGTTGTTGTTTAATTTTTTGAAAATTCTGGGCAGACGGTTATTTTTTCTTTGGACGAGAATTATGGCTTCTAAACCCTAAACTAAAATGATATGAAGAAGGAAAATATTGAAGACCAAGATATGTCTTGGATTTAAATTATTTTCAATTTCTTAGGATATGCCAAATATGCCGGTCAATTTTGCTATTTTTTTTAATTTTAATTATGCATGTTGATGTATGATTTAATTTTATTAATTGATTGCATAAAGTATGCCATCTAGATTAAAATCCCCCACCATAGGTTAAGCATGATCATGCATTTCAATTATTTTTAATATAATTGTTATATTTGGAATATTATGATTAAAATGCTTTCTAATTTGATTAGATGATTTCCTAATATGTTTTTATTTCCATATCTTTCAATATAATTGTTATATTTGGAAATTTTAAATTAGGATACTTACAGGAATCCATATTTTTCTAATAAGGATTGAGATATCTTTTCTTAATGAGATTGAGATATCTTTTCCTAATGAGATTAAGATATTTTTTCCTAATGAGATTGTGATATCTTTTCTCTATCTTTCTCTAATGAGATTGTGATATCTTTTCCTAATAAGATTGAGATATTTTCCCAATAAGTATTAGGATATTTTCCTAATGAGATTAAGATATTTTCATAATGGGATAAGATATTTTCTAATCAGATTCATATATTTTTCCAATGAGATTATAATTTTTCTTTCCTTAATTAAAAGATAATTTAATTCATTCTTTAAATAGTTTAAATATTTGAATTTAGTTTATCTTTTATTCTAATAAGATTAGAATATATGATAATCTTTAATTTTGTTTTAAAGAGTTTAAAATTGTTAAAATTTCAAGATTATCCAAAAGGTGAATTAGTTTTTTAATAGGATTAAAAATATTGCTTAAAATCAACTAAAGTTCATTGATCTATTAATTAATAATTAATTAAAGATTAATGAATTTTAAATAAAATTTGACTATAAGGGAACCATGTCTAAGAAAGGTTACTCGAGTGAGGTACTTAAGTTGACTGAAAATGAACACCTCTACCTGGGAACTGGCATGGGGTTGAATTAGTCAAATTTTATTTTATTTCATTAAGTAGGCTCATAATGCAATTAGTTTTAAATAGTTTAATATACTTGGTAATTCACATTAAAATCAATCTAACCAACATAAGGGTTATGAAATAGTAGATTGAAAAACTTAGATAAATGAGATTAGCCTAAAACCCTATTTCAAAATATTTAGTGGGAGAAAGACATATGTCATGATAATCACACGGTCTCTATCATAGATTCACAACGTAAGATTCATGTGAGGCCTTGTGGTGGCTTTGGATCGTCCTCCCTACGGAAGGTGTTTGCATGAGTCAATATCAGAGTGAATCTCTTGAGAAAGTATTTTTAATAGTAAGTGTGAGAAGGAAATGTGTAAACATATCCTACGGTCTCTATCATTGGTTCACAACGTGAGATCCATGTGGGGCCTTGAGGCGGCTTTTGGACCGTCCCCCTACGGAAGGTGTTTACATGGGTTAATATCAGGGTGAATCTCCTGAGAATGATAAGATTGTAATTTTATTTTTAATACTTGACCTACCCTACGACGACACTTGTTGGGATAAAATTATAGAATCTAAAATGATGAGTTACACTCACAAAGATCTCATTAAGGTTGTTAATGATTTTCTTGACCAAACTAATGGTAACTAAATGTTATATAAATAAGAGTTATTTTGGGATAACACTTGGTTAAGATTGTCTCAGTTTAGTGAAGGAGCATTTGACCTACCCTACGGCGGCACTTATTCTAACTCAATAAAGTATCATTGCATTAGAAATTAATGATTTAGGGTTCATTTATCAAATTGTTTGTTTTCTATGCTGAAATTGAATGAATATTGATTGCATGTTATTAAATAATTTTTTATATATTTCAATATTATGTCATTTCTTTTATTTTTTTATTTTTCGTTATTGATTTGTCAAATTGAGAAAATATTATCACTTGAAAAAAATAATGTTAACACTATATAATGACAGTGTAAATTTTCTTTAATTTGTCTTTATTGAGCAATGTTCTCAAAAACTTGTTGGCAATGCTAATCGAATTGTTCGTGAAGCATATGATTAATAAATCAAGATAACAATATGGCTTATAAAAATTTTATGTTTGACATGTTAGATGTCAAGCTAAGAAGATAAAGAATATGACAACAACATATGAGATATTGTTGAAGTTAATAAAAGCTAGATTTAGATATTTATCTGAATAATCTAAATAAAAAAAAAATTAAGTATTACCAAAATCGAAGAAAAGAAATCATATGACTGCAGCTAAAAGAAAATAGTTTCAAAATTAGCAAAGTAGTCATAATGAGAATTTATGAAATATCTCTATAAGAAGAACATGAATAAAAGTAAATTTGATTTACTAGATTTTTGGTGGAAAATAATCATTACCACATAGATAGTAGATTCAGATCCACTATTGATATTTGTTCTTCTTTACATTTCATATGTAATTCTTGGAAAATACTTAATTATGTAGAATGATCTCTACTTGTTGGAACCAGAAAACTCATCTCAATTGATGTAGTGGGAGACATTAAGATGTCCATAAGAAATAAAGGTTCATATAGTATGAATATTTTAGTACTAGAATTTTAATTTTCAAAATTGTTTGAAAAGTTCAGCTGAAAAATAAGAATAATTTGTATGTGTTAAATTGTTAACATATAAAATACTACACATTGAGATATTCAGGATTATAGAATCCAATATATAAAGACAATTTATATTCTCCTAAAATATGATACTTGTCTTTGGCACTCAAGATTGATTCTGATCAATTTGAATAAAAAAAAGACTACTAAGAGTTGATTCTCTAATCCTTTCCTATTTATTTTTGCAATTAATCTTAGAAATTATGTGCATGCTCTAAATTGATAATTTCTTATTAAGATTGTTATAATTTATTTCTCCTTACTTTTTATCAATCTTTCTTCTAGCAATAATTAGAGTTTTATTAATTGTTTCTTGAAAGTGCGTTAAATTTGTTAAATTGGGTTGTCTTAGGAAAAAGTTTAATTAAACCCTATTCACCCCTCTCTAGGGTTGTCATACCGATCCAACAATTGGTATCAGAGCAAGGTTGCTTATCTTGAAATATTTTTTTTCTTGTTAAACTTTATTGTTAGAGCTTTATGGCAAACTTAGTTGTAAATGGTATTGTGGAAGGTCAATCAACTTCTAGGCCTCCTTACTTTGATGGGTCAAATTATGCATATTGGAAAGCCAGGATGAAAATTTATTTGCAATCTATTGATTATAATTTGTGGTTGATTATTTCTGAAGGTCCTTATGTTCCCATGAAAAAGGTTAATGATAATGATGTGCCTAAATTAGAAGAGGAATTTGATGAAAATGAAATGAAAAAAATGTTCTTTTAATGCTAAAGCTATAAATTGTTTGTATTGTGCTTTAAACAATGATGAGTTTAATAGAATATCTATGTGTTCTTCGACTAAAGAAATATGAAATACTCTTGAAGTGACTCATAGAGGAACTAATCAAGTTAAAGAAACTAAAATTAGCATGTTAGTTCATGATTATGAATTATTTAAGGTGAATGCAAATGAATCTATTACCGATATGTTTACTAGATTCACTAACATTACAAATGCCTTGAAGGGTCTTGGTAAAGAGTATACAACCTCCGAGAATGTTAGGAAAATTCTTAGATCTCTACCTTAAGAGTTGGGAAGCAAAGGTGACGTCAATTCAAGAAGCAAAGGATCTCACCAAGCTTCCATTGGAGGAACTTATTGGCTCTCTCATGACACATGAGATTACCATGAATGAGCATTTGGAGGATGAGTCCAAAAAGAAGAAGAACATTGCTTTAAAGACCATATCCTTGGAAGTTGACTCCGAAGATGAGGATGCTATTGATGAAGATGACTGTAACGACCCGTAATTTTAGATTAATCACAAGCACGTTATTATAACTAACCCTTAAGTTTATTTGAAATAAAAGCAATGCGCTCCGAAAAATTCGGCAGCACAACGACGTAACCTCAATAACTACCCAATTATGTAATACCTGAAAAGCAGAAAGACTCAAGAAAACCCCGCACTTCAGGTAAAGAAAGACACCATCTAGTCCAACAACGCTCTCAGTCAGAAAAATAAATATAAAACCCTTCAGGTCGAAATCCTGAAAGACAACTCAAGTCTAACTACAAAACATACGACCTTATTAACTTTATAAGACCAATGTTGAACTCTAAAACGAACTGAAACAAGAAGAGGATAATAACTTTAGCCCGTACACAACTTTTAGCCTTAAGCCAACTACTAGAAATAACACATAAAGACTGAAACCAGCGGAAGCAACTTCATAAATAAATAACAATTGGCTAACTATAAATACATAAAAGAGATTCAGCTAATGGTCCATTTTTCTCACGTCTCCTCGTCAGCATCACCAAGCTCGTAGTAGTACTCATCACCTGCAAAAATTGCATAATTTGTGGGAGTCAGTACATAACACGTACTGGTAAGTAGCTCCTACCTGAGGAGCCACCAAACAACAAACATACATGCATCACAACGATGTGCTTCTCACATCAAACATACCAACAATAATCATTTGAACATGCTCAATACATAAATAACCACAACATCATGCATACACTCGTGTCATACATATCCATCAACTAACTTGAGTTCTAACAAGCTCTCTCAAAATACAACCGAGTACTAACAACTCTATCCAGTTATTCTCAAACTCCATTGAGTCCTCCCCAACTCAACCCTAGCTTCACAAGCTCTCTCAGACTCTACTGAGTTCCCTAAGTCCACTCTCGGACTCCACCGAGTTATCTCAACTCAACTCAACTCAACTCGTGGCCCTCACAAGCCCTCTGAGACTAACTCCTTCGAGTCACATCGACCCCTGACCATTTGTACCCAGGGCATCGACACTTCTCTATGGCGCTCAGCGTTCGACCCTTGACCATTTATACCCAAGGCCTCGAACTGTTGCATCGCCCCTTGACCATTTGTACCCAAGGCGCACCGATGACTTTGCAACGTGTTGGCCCTTCCTGCGGCGCCCAACACTTGCTTAAACCATGGTGACATATCACCCCTCGACCATTTGTACCTGAGGTGTACTGATATTCACCCTACTTCCCTTAGTGACATACTACCCCTCGACCATTTGTACCCGAGGCGCACTAGTATTCACTGAATATTACACTCTTTTCTCACAACCTCGCTAGACTACATGAATCCTACGTCATGTAACTAGCCCAAACTCGAAACCACCCAACATGAATATGTACAGCACACCCACAACACATTTATCATGTTGTCCAATCAACACATCATACACAAAGAACTTCACCACAATGCAACACACACATCAATGATCGCATCATCAGATCAATATATTCAAGAACTCACTCAACTATACTAAGCACTCAGAAGTGCAAAGCCATATCAAAGAAACCATATTCAACAACACGTATTGTTAAGCACTCATATGTGCTTAGTCTTAACAGAGAACATATATATCCAACAGCACACGATTATGCTAAGCACTCACATGTGCTTAGTCTTATCAAGGAATTCACAAACAACAACATATGGATTTCTAAGCACTCAGATGTGCGTAGTCTTATCAAAGAGATCATAAACTAAAACATATGTATTGCTAAGCACTCAGGTGTGCTTAGTCTTATCAGAGACACAACAACATACATGGTTCATATAACACATAATATAAAGTAATCAGTAAAACATGCGTTCGAACATATAGCAAATATCAAACAGACTCCACAAGTAAGAACTACTTACAAAACATTCCAAGCACTCCAAACCTATTCGAAAGGCACCCAAAATCTCCCTTAAACTTAGTCAAACGCTTCGCAGTCGATTAGAACCTACAAATAAGAGTTTCCAATTGTTAGCATCTAAACTACAACCACTTATAGCCGTTTAAACGGGACTAGAACGTGCTGGAATTTACCGAGTTTCACTGAACAGAATGGAATGCTTGTCGGTTGGTGTTCGACAGGGTCCGAAACTACAACGGGCAGATTACACACATTAGAAACTAAACTACAGCACCTAAAAGACATTGAAGGAGGTTTAAGGCTTGGAGTTACCTACTGAACCATACCAAAATGGCTCGACACCTTGCTGGTTGGTGATCGACGGAGCCCAAATCTGCAGATTTGGAGTCGTTAGGGGATGGGTAACCCAAATCCAACGTTGATTAGGCTTGGGTCATTGGCGAACCTTGTCGAAATAAGAAATCGTCACCGATTTGCTTCTGAACCACAATGTTGCAGAAGGCAGAACGTCGTTGGGGTTGTTCGAGGGCTTAGATCGAAAGCCGGAGGAGGCGCACCACGATGGATGCCCAAATTCGCAATCCGCTGAAGATCGTCGCTCACAGCCCGCTGAGTCCGACGCCCAAAATGCCACTCAAGAACGTGTTGTTCACCGAACGCCGGAGGATGAAGGATCATCGTCAGACGTTGTTGGCCAGAAAAGGGAGGTGCGTTGCGGACGTCGTTCGTCGTGGATCTGCGTGTTGGGATTTATGCCCTAAAGCCTCGTAATTAATTAATAATTATTTGATAATTATTTTATTATTAATATTTGCAATTTATAATATTCATTATATAAATAAAATCCAAGGTTATTAGTGTAATCTTGAACTGTATGTAGTTGACATACGGGAGGATCATGTTCAAGTAATAACCTAAAGGGTCTATAGTATATGGATAAGGTTGGGTGCCTTATCCTGGTAACACTATTGATACGGCCCACTTTGTAATTGTTACAAATGATTTGATCCAAATCATTCATGTAGAGACATGTGAGTGGGGGTATCATATACAATGAGTTTGTATAAGACTGGACAACGAAATATATAATCTCTCTTTATAAATCCGTTATTTGAGAAGATTAATATTTCACAGGATGATCATATGTGACTCGATCTTAATCCTGAGTGAGTTATGAACTCCTGCCTGTGAGGGCTCGTCCTTTGATTTGTATGGGTGAGAATGGCCTTTATAGCCGATTCAATAAGCCTACCATTTTGGGGACTTGACCAAATAGGGAGTTGGGAACATAAGTTTCACAAGATGGAATTCACTTCTTCCCTATAGGGAAAGTAGATGAGTAGTTCCCTTAAGTGCTGATTTCGAGACTTGAACAATGGGGCCCCACCCTCTCACTGGCCCGAGAGGGACATGGTTTATGGTTGGATCATAAACAAGTTGTTCATTAGAGAATCAGTGGTACTTAAGGTATAAGATGTAATTACAGGGGTAAAACGGACTTTTGACCCAGCTGTAATTACGAACAACTCGTGAAGGATCGACTTGCATGTAATGGTTATATCCATGGACACAACTTGTCATACAGTGCATAAGAGTGCAACTCTAGGCCTATAGTGGAGTGACCTAGAGTTAATGAATGAAAGTCAATTAATTAAAGAGTTTAATTAATTAATTTTGTATCATTGGAGCTTATAAATCTGTAGGTCCATAAGGTCCCCTTGCTAGCTCATAGTAACACTAAAAGGATCAATTTAGTTGAAAGAAAATTTGAAATATTCAAATTAATATTTAATATATTTGATATATTAAATGTAGAAGAGTAAAATATATTTATTGTATTTGATACATTAAATATTAGAGGAAATAGTTTATGTATATGATACATTAATATTAAAAACTATATACTTATGTTATTTGAATGTGATTCAAATTGGTTTAAAGTATATTATAAAAGATTAATTTTATAATATTTGAATAAGATTCAAATAAATATAAAATACATATTTTAATATATTAGATATTAAAATGTATTTTATAAAATAAAATTAATTCCTAAAAGCCTTATTATAAATAAGACATTTAGGTTTAGCCAAAAGGTTGGCCAAATACACTACTCACTTTCTGCAGAGAATTGTTCTCTTATTCTTTCAAAGAGCTCCCACAAGCTTGATCCCGTGTTCGAGTCATAGCGAGGAAGATCTCGTGGAAAAGGGAACACAAGAAGAGCTTTGTAGTCTTCAAAGGTAATATGCTTGAACTCGTATTTTTTATTTTTAATTCTAAATAAAACAAAGATCGATTCCAAACGCTTCCGCTGCGGGGAATGAAGAGTTCATTCCCTACACTGCGAACGCCGAAAATGGGAAGGCGTCGCTCGTGGTCTGAGGAGGGGGAGAACGATCGGGGTCTGCTTGCGGTGTTCGCGAACGCCGCCGATGGACTGGGACCGCCGCAATGGTTCGCGCGTAGGACTGGCCGGAGGCGTCGCTTGTCGTGGCCGATCTGCAAGCGAAGAAGGCGATGTGAATCGTCAAAGGGGAAAGACGCCATCGCTTGCGTCGTGGGTCTCATCGAAAGGCGTCGGAGGAGATGAGGGGCTGGCCGAGATGGAGGTTTGGGCGTGCGACTGTGTTGAAGACAAAGGAGAGGGAGAGATGGAGGTGTGCGGCTTGCCTTGTTCATGGGTTGTTGCTGCAGGCTTCGCCGGTAGAAGAAGGTGAAGGGGCTTCGTGAAGGAGAAGGCTGAAGGGGGAGGGTTGCGTGCGGTTGGGGAAGGAAGAGAGTAAGGATGGAATTAGGGATTGTTTAGATGAAATTAGGGATTTGTTTTTCTTTGGCTTAAGTTGCCTTTGTCCTTTAAATCCCAAAAGAAAGAAATGACCATAAATGAAAGGGAGAAATGCTAGCATTTCTATAAAACCAAATTCTCTCTTTTCCAAAATCACCCAACTTAGAAATGAGAAAATCCTCAAACCTTAAAATTAAAGATTAAATAATGAATCTCTTTTCTCGAAATTTATTAAAAATTAAATTGATCTAACTTGAGGGACTAAACTGAAATTCTAATTTTTCAAATTAGAATCATGGACAATGAAGTCCAATTCACTTAGAATTAACGGACTAGAAGAGATTAAAGGCATAACTCCATCTAAATTCACTAATTTAGAAACGCGGGGCGTTACAATGACGCTGCTTATCTTTCACGTAAGTATAAAAATTTCTTCAAGAGGAAGAAACAATTGAAGAAGCATTTCTCCAACCAAAGAGAGTCAAAAGGTGAAAAGAGCAAGAAAGATGAGGTAATATGCTATGAATGCAAGAAGCCGGGTCACATAAGACCGGATTGCCCTCTCCTCAAATCATCCAAGAAATCAAAGAAGAAAGCAATGAAGGCTACTTGGGATGATAGTGATGAAAGTGAAAGTGGAAGTGAGAATGAAGAAGTAGCTAATATTTGCTTCATGGCTCATAGTGACAAGGACGACGAATAAGACGGTGAGGTAACTCTAGAACCTCTTTCCTATGATGAATTGTTTGATGAATTTGAAAATATGAAAAATGACTTAGAAAAACTTGGTTCTAAATATGTTGGGCTTAAAAAGAAATACAATGCCTTAACTAGTAAAAATAAGTCTTTACTTGATGAGATTGCTTGCTTAAAAGAGAATGAGCATGATATTGTGAAAATTGATGAAATAAATGTCTCTTATGATAAACATGCTTGTGATTGTGATGAGAAAAATGTATTGCTTGATAAAATTAAATTTCTTGAGCATGATGGTTGTGAAAAAGACAATTTAATTAATTTGCTCAAGGAAAATAAATTAAATTATTTGCAATAACTTGATAAGGCTAAAGAGACTATTAAAAGGTTGACAATAGGTGCTCAAAAGTTAGATAAAATAATTGAGGCAAACCTTTTGGTGACAAGAGAGGTTTAGGCTATATTGATGAATGCTCTACTCCTTCAAGTTCAAAAACTATATTTGTTAAAGCATCTTGTATTGTGCCTAAGCTTAATATGCCTAAGGTTGTGTTTAAGCATGCCAAATCTAGTTTTGTGCCTATATGTCATCATTGTGGTGTTGAAGATCATATTAGACCTAAGTGTTTTAAATTGAAATATGGTCATAATACTTTTTCACAAAGAAAATTTTCTCAAAGAGCAAAGTTTTACAATGCTCCAAGAAAGAATTTTTTCAAGAAAAGTAGAGTGCATAAATTTATTGTTAGGGATAAATCCTTGCATAATGTTGTGTGTTTCTCATGTGGCAAGTATGGACATAAAGATTATTCTTGTTACTTGTCTAAATCCAATGCTTTAAATGCCAATGCAAAAATGAAATGGATTCCCAAGTTTGTAAATGCTAACCTTCTAGGACCCAAACAAGTATGAGTACCAAAGGATCAAACTTGAACATTTTTGTTTGTAGGTTTGTTTGAAAGCCTCCAAGAAAAATAAATGGTACTTGGATAGTGGTTGCTCGAGGCACATGACGGGAGACCAATCCAAGTTTGTTAATCTTTCCAAAAAGGATGGAGGTTTAGTAACATTTGGTGACAACAAGAAAGGTAAGATTATTGGTAAGGGTAGTGTAGGCAATGGTTCTTCTACCTTGAGTGAAAATGTGCTTTTAGTTGATGGTTTGAAGCATGATTTACTTAGTATTAGTCAATTGTGTGACAAAGGCCTTAAAGTTGTGTTTGATAAAAATAATTGCATCATTGAAAATGCTAGTGATAGAAAAGTATTGTTTGTTGGTAATAGGGACGAAAATGTGTACACTATTGATTTGAATGATTGCCCTATTAGTGATAAATGTTTTTCCGCCTTGCATGATGATTCTTGGTTATGGCATAGAAGACTAGGTCATGCTAGCATGCACTTAATTTCAAATATTTCTGAAAATTCTTTGGTTAGAGGTCTTCCCAAATTTAAATTTGAAACAAATAAAGTTTGTGATGCTTGTCAAATGGGTAAGCAAACTAAGTCTTCTTTCAAATCTAAAAATGTGATCTCTACAACTAGACCTCTTCAACTATTACACATGGACTTATTTGGCCCTTCTAGAATTGCTAGTTTTGGAGGGAACTATTATGCATTTGTGATAGTTGATGATTTTTCAAGATTTACTTGGGTTTTGATGTTAAAACATAAGGATGATGCTTTGAAAAGTTTTGTTAGTTTTGCAAAAAGAGTTCAAAATGAAAAAGAATTTTTTATTTCTAAAATTAGGAGTGATCATGGAGGAGAATTTGATAGTGTTGCTTTTGAAACTTTTTGTGAAGAAAATGGATTTTCTCATAATTTCTCGGCTCCAAGAACTCCTCAACAAAACGGTGTGGTTGAAAGGAAAAATCGTACTTTGCAAGAATTTGCTAGGTCAATGTTGCATGAGTATGATTTACCTAAGTATTTTTGGGCGGAAGCCGTTAACACCGCTTGTTATGTTTTAAATAGAGTTTTAATTAGATCATCTTTAGATAAAACTCCTTATGAACTTTGGCATAACAAAATTTCAAGTATTGGGTATTTCAAAGTTTTTGGTTGTAAATGTTTTATTTTGAACAACAAAGAAAAACTTGGAAAATTTGATTCTAAGACGGATGTTGGTATTTTCCTAGGTTATTCCTCTACTAGTAAAGCTTATAGAGTTTTCAATAAGAGAACTTTGGTTATTGAGGAATCTATGCATGTAGTATTTGATGAATCTTGCAATAATGTTTCTAATGAGTCTATTTGTAGTGATGATTTATAAATTTTTTTTGGAGATTTACTTGTTAGTGACAAAGACAGGGAAATTTCTTCAAGTAAACAAGAAGTTCGCTCCAACGAAAAGAAGGAAGACGATTCTTCATATTTGCCTAAGGAATGGAGGTATGCTCCATCTCATCCCAAGGATTTAATTCTTGGTGATCCCGAACAAGGTGTGAAAACTCGTTCCTCTCTTAATATGTTTCATAATCTTGCATTTGTTTCTCAAGTTGAACCAAAAAGTTTTAAAGATGCCGAAAATGATGAGTTTTGGATCTTAGCTATGCAAGAAGAATTCAGTCAATTTGAAAGGAACAAAGTTTGGGAATTAGTCCCTAGGCCTTTTAATTCTTTTAATTGGGACTAAATGAGTTTTTAGAAATAAGTTGGATGAAAATAGAAATATCATTAGAAATAAAGCTAGACTTGTAGCTCAAGGTTATTGTCAAGAGAAATGAATAGATTATGAAGAGACTTTTGCACCCGTTGCTAGATTAGAAGCTATTAGAATGTTACTTGCTTTTGCTTCTTATAAGAATTTCATTTTGTATCAAATGGATGTGAAAAGTGCATTTTTAAATGGTTATATTATGAAGGAAGTTTATGTGGAACAACCTCCGGGCTTATGAAGTTTTGACTTGCTTAATCATGTCTTTAAGTTGAAAAAGGCTCTTTATGGTTTAAAACAAGCTCCAAGAGCTTGGTATGATAGACTTAGTAATTTCTTACTTGAGAATGACTTTAAAATGGGTAAAATTGATTCTACTCTATTTATTAAGTCTAAAGAAAATGATATGCTTTTAGTGCAAATATATATGGATGATATTATATTTGGTTCTACTAATCCCTCTTTGTGTGAAGAATTTTCTAAATGTATGCACAATGAGTTTGAGATGAGCATGATGGGAGAACTTAGCTTCTTCCTTGGACTTCAAATCAAACAACTCAAGGATGGTATTTTCATAAGTCAAGAGAAATACACAAGGGATTTGCTCAAAAGGTTCAAATTTAATGAAGGTAAAATTGCAAAAACTCCTATGAGCACATCCACCAAGCTTGACAAAGATGAAAAAGGTAAATGTGTGGATATAAAAGCATATCGAGGTATGATCGGATCTTTACTTTATTGAACCGCTAGTAGACCCGATATCATGTTTAGTGTATGTCTTTGTGCTAGATTTCAATCTTGTCCTAAGGAATCACATTTGCATGCGGTTAAAAGAATCTTTAAATATTTGCTTGGAACCTTTAATTTAGGTTTGTGGTATCCTAGAAATGTTGAGTTTAATTTGGTAGGATATTCCGATGCGGATTTTGCGGGTAGTTTACTTGACCGTAAGAGTACTAGTGGAACTTGCCAATTTCTTGGTAGTTCCTTAGTATCTTGGTTTAGTAAAAAGCGAAATTCGGTTGCCTTATCCACTACCGAAGCGGAATATATTGCCATTGCTAGTTGTTGTGCTCAAATTCTTTGGATGAAACAAACTCTTTGTGATTTTGGTTTAAAGTTTGATAAAGTGCCTATATTATGTGATAATACTAGTGCTATTAATTTGACTAAAAATCCTATACATCATTCTAGGATTAAGCATATTGATATTAGGCATCACTTTATTAGGGAACATGTGCAAATTGGTCAAATTGTTCTTGATTTTGTGAGCTCTACCAATCAATTAGCGGATATTTTCACCAAGCCTTTGAATGAAGAAAGTTTTTGCAAAAATAGGCTTGAGCTTGGTATTATTCGTTGTGATGACTCTTGATTTTATTTTTTTATGTTATTTTTTAGAAGGCATCTTGATAGGGGGAGAGTCTTGAAAAATATATGTTCTTGATTTTAGGGGGAGTTTTAATGTTTTTCTTAATTGTTCTTTTTGATGATTACAAAGGGGGAGAAGTTTAAGAAAAATGTATCCTAATGTTGTTTCATGATTTATGGTTGTGTTTTAGGAGAAGAATTAATTAAGAAAAAAAAAATTAACTTTTGAGTGTTTCAAGTATGAATTTTACCATATGTTGAACTTTACATTGATAGATCATCATGTGTTGCTATGGTTTATATGAATTTCAAGTAATTTTTCTTGAGTGGTTTGTCATCATAAAAAAGGGGAGATTGTTGGTTTTTTTTTGTCCTTAATCTCAAATAAATTAATTTTAATTAATGTCTTGACGATAACAAGCTTGATCTTAATTACTAATATTTTTAGTGTTTCGAAGTCACTGTATCGTAGAGCTCGAAACAAGGATCCCAACACATTTTGAATCACTGAGCTCAAACGGAGAAGTTACGGACAAAACAAATTTGAATGAACGATACACGTGGCGAATGACGTGACGTTGAATCATCAATCTTGACCAATCTGAGTGCGACAGTGGCCAAATGTTGATCATACGAGGGAGTGACATGTGGACTTTATTTTGTTTAAAATATATATAATATATATAATATTTATTTATTTATATTTTAAATATATATAACGGTAAAAAAAAAAAAGTATTTAATGCTGGTTACCGTTGGATTTTTTTTTTTTTAAATAATAATAATAATATATTTATATTATCCTTCCTCTCTTAATCTCATTCATCCATTGATTTACTTTTAATCTCAATCCAATGGTCCAAATTAAAATCAGATTTTTACCTCACTTCCCTCTCTTTTTAAACTTCATCTTCTCAAATTATTTTTCAACAATTATTTTCATCATCTTCTCTTCAATCCTCTCAAATTAAGAAAAGTCTTCATTGTTGCTCTCTCCAATCTCAATTTTTTTTTATCTTATTCTTGAGAGAATTTTATTGTATTGTGAGGATTAAGTTGTGAGTATAAATTTGTAAATTCACTCTATTAAGAGAGTTGTATTGTGTTATTTGAAATTCAAACTTTGTAACGGTTTGATCTTAGTCCGTGGAAAAGATCGGGTTTGCTCTTTAACCCGTAAAAAGAGCAGTGTAGCGGTTGGACTCTGATCCATGAAAAGAGTCAAGGAAGTTTTTATTCAAATTCTCAAGAGGCGCTTGGGGAGTGGAGTAGGTCGAGTTAGACCGAACCACTATAAAAATCACGGTGTCACATTCTCTAATTCTTTCCTATTTATTTTTGCAATTAATCTTAGAAATTATGTGCATGCTCTAAATTGATAATTTCTTATTAAGATTGTTATAATTTATTTCTTCTTACTTTTTATCAATCTTTCTTCTAGCATTAAGAAGAGTTTTATTAATTGTTTCTTGAAAGTGCGTTAAATTTGTTAAATTGGGTTGTCTTAGGAAAAAGTTTAATTAAACCCTATTCACCCCCCTCTAGGGTTGTCATACCGATCCAACAGAAGATACAGACCTTCAAAATAAGACTAATGGCAAATATAGTGGGAGAAAGTAAACTATGAGTAATCTTTCTCATTTGTTGTCATACTAGAGTCTATAAGCATTCCCTAATTCATAGTTGCATACAAGATATGTCAAGTGGAGGTTTAAGAAATCTTTTCTAAAAATAAATCTTAAAGAATGCATTTACAAATCAATTACATGAGTTCATTTTCAAAAATCAAAAGCAAAATGTTTGCAAGTAGTAAATGTTCATTTATGAAATGAATTTGATTTTTGAATGTAAGGTTTGATAAAAATATCAAAACTATGAATTTTAATAAATATTAATGGTATTGTATAGACAAGAAAATCATTAATTACTTGGTGGAGTTTTCTTATATTTTATGTGGATGACTTATTACTCATTGTGAATGATGTAAGATTTCAATCCAACATAAAATGTTGACTACCTAACCAATTCCAAATGAATGTTTTAAATTACTGAGTATGTCCTATAAATAGAGATTTCGAGAACAAAAGGTTATCTATGTCTCACACATCTTATATTGACAAATGTTTTGTCAAGTATATGATGTAATACTTCAAAAATGATAATGTATCATTCGTACATGAAGTTTATCTTGTCTAAGGAATAGTGTCTTCAGACATTTCAAAATGTTGAGAACATAAGATTGATTATCTACGTTTGAGTGGGAGAGAATCTAATGTACACATGAGACATGACATTTGACAGTAAAATTGGTTAGCATATAGTTAACCCAATGGTATGACCATTGCGCGGAAAATTTAAAACTTTTCTCAAAATATCTATGGATAAAATGAGAAATTATAATTTTGTGTATGGGGTTAAAGATTTGATCTTTACGAGATGCACTTGCTTTGACAAAGATTTATGAAAATCTATGTTTACCTTAGGTGGTAGAGCTTGATATACAAGTTAATATTTTTGCTTATGAAGCATTAAAAGAACTTGTATATAGCTAAAACAGTTTCCTATTATCTGAACGACATTCCAGGTATGGTTAAGCCTATCACACTTTATTGAGATAGAGTAGTGGTATAATGGCTAAAAGTAAGAAACTGAGAAACCACCAATGTATAAGGTATCATGCTGAGAGATAAAACATCATGGTAGGGACCAGGATGACTTTTAGTTGACAGTCGTTTTGATCTATATAAAAAGACTCTCCAGGCTAAATTGTTTGAGGGTCACTTAGAATGTCTAAGATTACGAGACATGTCTCATCTTCACTAGGGCAAGTGGGAGAACATGTTGTGTGTAGAGTATGCCCTAAGATACATGTCTCACCGGCTTTAGTGCAAGTGGGAGATTGTTGGGATTTATGCCCTAAAGCCTCGTAATTAATTAATAATTATTTGATAATTAGGTTATTATTATTATTTGCAATTTATAATATTCATTATATATAAAAATCCAAGGTTATTAGTGTAATCTTGAACAATAGGTAGTTGACATACAAGAGGATCATGTTCAAGGAATAACCTAAATAGTCTATAGTATATGGATAAGGTTGGGTGCCTTATCCTGGTAACACTATTGATACGGCCCGCTTTGTAAATGTTACAAATGATTTGATCCAAATCATTCATGTAGATACATGTGAGTGGGGGTATCATATACAATGAGTTTGTATAAGACTAGACCACGAAATATATAATCTCTCTTCATAAATCCGTTATTTGAGAAGATTAATATTTCATAGGATGATCATATGTGACTCGATCTTAATCCTGAGTGAGTTATGAACTCCCGCCTGTGAGGGCTCGTCCTTTGATTTGTATGGAGGAGAATGGCCTTTATAGCTGATTCAATAAGCCTACCATTTTGGGGACTTGACCAAATAGGGAGTTGGGAACATAAGTTTCACAAGATGGAATTCACTCCTTCCCATATAGGGAAAGTAGATGAATAGTTCCCTTAAGTGCTGATTTCGGAACTTGAACAATGGGGCTCCACCCTCTCACTGGCCCGAGAGGGACTTGGTTTATGGTTGGTACATAAACAGGTTGTTCATTAGAGAACCAGTGGTACTTAAGGTGTAAGATGTAATTACAGGGGTAAAACAGACTTTTGACCCAACTGTAATCAACTCGTGAAGGATCGACTTGCATGTAATGGTTATATCCATGGACACAACTTGTCCTACAGTGCATAAGAGTGCAACTCTAGGCCTATAGTGGAGTAATCTAGAGTTAATGAATGAAAGTTAATTAATTAATGAGTTTAATTAATTAATTTTGTATCATTGGAGCTTATAAATCTGTAGGTCCATAAGATCCCATTGCTAGCTCATAGTAACACTAAAAGGATCAATTTAGTTGAAAGAAAATTTTGAAATATTCAAATTAATATTTAATATATTTGATATATTAAATGTAGAAGAAAAAAATATATTTATTGTATTTGATACATTAAATATTAGAGCGAAGGATTTATGTATTAGATACATTAATATTGAAAACTATATATACATATGAAATTTGGATGAGATTCAAATTGGTTAAATGTATATTATAAAATTTTAATTTTATGATATTTGTATGAGATTCAAATAAATATAAAATACATATTTTAATATAATAGATATTAAAATGTATTTTATTAAATAAAATTGATTCCTAAAAGCCCTATAAATAAGACATTTAGGTTTAGCCAAAAAGGTTGGTCAAACACACTACTCAAACTTCTACGGAGAGAATTGTTCTCTCATTCTTTCAAGCAGGCTCCCACAAGCCTTGGTCCCGTGTTCGAGTCATAGCAAGGAAGATCTCGTGGAAAAGGAACACAAGAAGTTCATAGTTCTTCAAAGGTAATATATGCTTAACTTGTATTTTAATTTAATTTTAAATAAAAACAAAGATCGATTCCAAACGCTTCCGTTGCGGGGTTTGAAGAGTTCATTCCCTTCACATACTTTATGCACATGCAAGGGACTTTAATTAAAACATACATTCACAATGCATAATTAATTAAACACACTAAAGTGGACCGGTTTTGGCATCACGGGCAAGCAAGCAACTAAATTATTACAAGAATAATTCATAAACTAGGTTGAGACGCTTCTGAACCTTTCGAACCGCCCCGAACCGGCTTGAATTTGCTTGAACCGACAAAAAAAAACAGCAACAACAAAGCTTCAAATAAGCTGAACCGGTCCAAAACAGTTGTCCCGACTTCAACAGCCCGTAACTGGATCAATAACGACCCGAATCGGACCAAACAAATGTTGAACCGGACCACCAGAGGGTGAAGAACAAGGAACCGGTCTGACTTTCAGTGAACCGTACCGCTCGGGGACCGAACCAGACTGATTCTTCCACCTTGCGCTGAACCGGTTTTGTGCTGTTTTTTTTTTATAAAAAAAATAGCATGCTGTTTTTCCGGACACTCGAGCTTATCTCTTCAAAATGAAAGCCTATATGGAGTCTAATGACTCCGAATTTTTTACAGACTCTTCTGCACACATTAAAGCCCATACACGCTCGGGAAATTATAAAACGAAGTAAAAAACGAAGCTCAAATAAATATGCCAAAACCGGAAAAACACTTTAGACGCCTAGAAAAATTAATTTCTAAAAATAAATACCCACCGAGCTCAAATTGATGCAAATTGAGTGACCAAAAAATGCTCTGATACCAATTGATGGAGCACATATAGCGCAGCGGAAGCGAGACGGATCATTGGCACTCTAACTTCATCAATTTAGCTAAACTATAAACATGCTCAAAACTTGGAAATAAAAGAAATTAGAACACAAACCTCTTGTAGTTCGAAATTCTTCTATTCCAATGCTCGAATATCCTCACGAACCCTTCAAAGCTTCCCTTGAACTCTTCGAGAACCACCTCTGGTAGTCCCGCTATCCTCGAGCCGAGCAACGGAGTGGTGAGACTCCTTTACAAGAGAAAAACTTTAGAAGATGAAGATGGAAAGAGAAGAGATATTTGTGATGAGAGTTTTGAAGGAGAATGTCGTACATCCAAAAATTTCCAACAAAACTAAAGCATCATCAAACTCAAACCATTTGAACTCCATCCAATTTATAGGTCATTCACATGCAACAAACTTTTTGCTTAGCATGACACCTCAAAAATGGATGAATTAGTCTTCACACAAGTGTTCAACAATTGATGAGTTTATGCATGTAGTTAGTGATTCACAATCCACTTACTAAACTTGGATAATCCCACTTGTATTATTTTGTCATTTTAAAATTAATTCATAATTAATTTTAATAAATAAAATTTAATTAATTAAACTTTTTAATTAATCAATATTATTATTTAATTCAATATCAAATATTAATTAAATAATAAGACTAATCCCGGTTTCTTAAACCGAATCATCACACATGAATCCCTATTCATGTTTTAGACCGATCCCATATTTAAATCATATTTAAATATGTCCATCATTCTTCCAAAAACGAATTTGAATTGAATTAAAATTCTTTTTTCTCTCATATTGTTACACGGCTTAATCCGAGCTAGCCAGGAGAACCTAAAGGACCTACAAATCATGAGCTCCAACGATACGAGATTAACCGGCCAAACTCTTTAGCCAAGCTAACCAACATTCATTAACCCCCGGAGACTCCACTAAAGTCCAAGGGTTGCACTCTCCTCGCCGTAGATATATTTTTGTCCTCTTGATATAACCATCATCAGTAAGTCGATCCTTCACAGGTCGTTCGTAATTACAGCTGGGTCAAAATAACCGTATTACCCCCGTAATTACATCTTGTTCCTTAAGTCTCACTGATCCTCTAATGAACTATTGGTTTGTGGTCCAACCACCAAACCAATTGGTATGTGATCTCATCAATATACCAAGTCTCTCTCGGGCCAATGAGAGGGTGGGATCCCTAGTTCAAGACCCGGAGACAGTACTTAAGGGAACAACCTTTCTACTATCCCTAAAGGCGGGTAAGAGTGAATTTCATCTCGCAGGACTATGTTCTCAGCTCCATATTGGGTATTATCCCCAAAGTGGTAGGCATATTGAGTCGGCGAACTCGGGTCACTCTCACCCATACAAATCAAAGGATAATCCTGAATAAGCAGGAGTTCATAGTGTGCTCAGGATTCAAATCGAGTTACCTAGGTCATCATATGAAAAAATCGGTCTTTACAGTAAACGTAGTTATAAAGAAAGAGTGACTTGTTTCGCGGTTCAGTCTTATGCAAACTCATTGCACAAGACGCCCCCACTCGCATATCTCCACATGAACGATTTCGGATCACATCGTTTGTACTATGCAAAGCAGGTTGCGTCCAATAGTGTCCCCAGGATAAGGTACTCAGTCTTATCCCTATACTATAGACCGTTCTGGCTATTACTTGAACTTGATCCACAATCATGTCACAAATGAAGTTCAAGTATACAACCTATAACCATGGGTTCTTTGTTTATTGGAGTTAGGTTAAAAGTAAACACAATTCACTTTATTCAATAAAAACGTTACTAAATAAATCTCAATAACAACTTTACTAAATAAATCTCAATAACAACTTTATTGCAAAATAGAATATACATTCAGTTTACAAACCACGAGTTTTAGGACATAAAACCCAACATGTTTTATTTCTCCTTTTAAGATAGGACTCACATTATGGAAAAGAGTTGTTTTCTAACTGATTTAGAATACCACTCATAACCAATCTCTCAATCTTATTGAGATTAATGTGACCTAATGATAACTCCATTTTGGAGCTATTAAATACTTCCTAATATTAGCCTAAGACCGCTTTTAATTAGTTAATATATCTCATTTGTAGGAGAAAAGCGGCAAAGAGCTCGTGCGTCCGTTGGGCCGTTCGAGAGCTTAAAGTGGAGTTTTAGCGCCCCGGGAATGCATCGGGAAGAGGGGAACTTGATCCGTGAAGAAACGGGCCAAAACCGCCTTGGAGAGGCAAAGTTTCAGCCCCAAACCCGAGAGCCAGCGTCGAGACGCTGGCTCGACGCTGGAAAAACCCGAGAGCAAGCGTCGAGTGATAGCGTCGAGACGCTAGCTCGACGCTGCCCTGGCGTCGAGACCCTGCTTGGCGTCGAGACGCTCCGGAGGAGGCGCGCGCAGGAAATCATCAGGGCAGCGTCGCGACGCTGACCCAGCGTCGCGACGCCATCGCGAGCGCGCGCGGCAAACTTAGGGCACAGCGTCGAGACGCTGGCCTAGCGTCTCGACGCTACGACGATTGCAGAACTTAAATGACGATTTTTCTGCACTTTTTTGGTATCTTCTCCTTCATCTTCTTCACCATTTTTGAGGGCGTTTCATCTTCTTCTTCCTTGTTTTTCCTCTATATTTCGTGGAGCTCCGCCATTTTTGGCATGCGAGTGAGCTCCATTTCATTTGTAACTCGTGGATGATTCTTACCAAGGCCGTCGTTGGAGCGGGATTGACAAACCGCGCCATGAGCGGCTAAGGTAAGGGTGACGGTTTGGGAATAATTTAGGGCGATTTTGTTAGATGTATTTGGTTTTGATAATCCGCTTTTGAATTATGCACATTGGAATCTGTTTGTTTGCATCTATTTACTTTGCTTAATCCAACGCGCATGCTAAAATACGACGATTGACACTCGAGTAGTTTCGCATGTTGTGTATGTTAAAGAGTAGCGATGTCGTGCCTCTCACTGCTCGACTAAGTAACATAGGTAGATAGAACTAAATCGAAGTATCGGGTCGGGTAGGATAATTGTTGATTGCTTACGGCGTTTGCGGGCAATCTACTAGCAATTAGAATTCACGCTCAAATGTTCGTCGCGGTTAGCTAGTGACTGTCTAGATTTACCTTAGGGCTGATCACCTTGATGTAAACTTAGATAACGTATAATTAGAACTGTGTGGTCTAATTAAAATCTATGGAGTCGGCTACTTTGGGGCTTCTCTGGTAGTCGTCCGCGTGCATAATAAACTGATTTCCATGAACTTTGCATTAAATGATGAACCGAATTTATCTAACAATTGGTCCCGAAACTCCCAAACCGTACACACATTTTCTACTAGTTATACTTTCTTCGTTAGCTTTCTTATTATTTCCCTTTGCATGATAAAAACCCCCCCGTTACCAAAATCACTCAATTAATTAAATCCCAATTTCATTTGTGATTTTAATCCACCTATTCCTTGGATCGACCCTGTTACCACTGGCTGCAAAGCCTTGGTCATAGGCTTTATAAATCGTATTTTGGCAAGCCTCGACAGCTTGAGATTAAGTGGATATTCAAAAATCCGCGAACCACCTAACCTCAAGTACCAAAGATAGGTACTTGGAGAAAATTACGTGCCTATTAATTTGAGTCTTAGCTGTTTTAAACAACTCGGTGTTCAAAAAAAAATTCATTTGTTGGTCTTAACACAAATAAGTTGTTTGCAGAACATATTTGTACACCTCTTTTACAAATGAACAATTCATTAATCATAAAAGATACTTTATACAAAAGGTTCAAACAAATAATAGATAGATACAAGGTTCTAGGAACCAAGAATACATTTTCTTATCAAATGAGTCTATCTCTTTTCTACAACTTCATCAGCTCCCACTGTATTGGCCAAGACAACCTCTGATGGACCAAAACGTGGGTGTGTAGTTTGGTTCAATAACTTGCAATGAAGATATGGTCAAGTGCAAGTATACATTGTCAATCAAGTAATAAAATGGAAAGTATTCCAAGTATTGAATCCCAAGAGACTGTTGTGGAATTTAGTTTTAGAAAGAATTATTTTTCGAATGCAATGAAAGGTAACAAAAATAAATTGATAATGGTTGGTTGGTTTTGGTTTGAAAATAATAATAAAAACGGGGATCAAATCATGTTCCAGCCCTAAGTTGAGTTTACTTGACAGCCTGTGACCACAGAGTATGGGTGAGTATCGGTCGGTCGGAGTCGGTTTTTGGCTCAAACTGCCGCCGACCACCGACAAGTCGGTTTACGTCGGTCGCTTTGGATCGGTTTTGGGATGATTGGTGACGTCGGCCGACCGACGGTCGGTCGATTTTGATCAGTGTTTGGCCGAAATCAACCTGGTGAGAGAACTCCGGCGGGTTGTGGAAACAAAAATGTGAAAAAAAGAGAGAAAAAGAAGAGAAAGAGAGGAAGAGAATGGCCAACGGCGACGATGAAAGAGAGCAGCGATGGAGGCGTGAGAGAGGCGACGGTGATGGAGAGTCGGAGACCAACGGAGTGAGGAAGAAGATGATTAAAAAAATTGAAGATTGAGAGAAAGTGAAGAACATAAAAAATGAAAGAAATGAAATAAAGAAGAAAGATAGTTGGGAAGAAGATGAAAATCTGAAAAAATAAAAGCAATGAAGAAAAAAAAATATATTATTTCTTGGGAAGAGGTGACATTGGGAAGAGAAGACATTGGGAAGAGAAATTATTTTCCCAAGGTGGTGTGATGTGCACGCCACGCATGGCAATTTTTTTTTTTTTTTTTTTTTAAGTTGGTCGGTCGGTTCGGTCAATTCTAGCATTTTGGGCTAGCCGACCGACCGAATGGTCGTTTTTTATTGATAAAAATTGACCCCGACCGAATATTGACAAAAACCGACTGAACCGACTCAGTCCGGTCGGTTTTGATCGGTCGGTTCGGGTTTTCGGTTTGTTTTACTCACCCCTACCACAGAGTCACCACATAGTACCTTGTGCTTTGGATCGGATTCATCCTCTATTTAGCCTCTTTGCAAGTACCTTTAGGAGTCTAATCCATTATACCTATGGTCCAGTGGATAATGTGATCTTAGATAGTTAAGCATGCAATCCTATTGATCCTATAGTCTTTTGCCCCAATCATCAAGGACAATCGACGAAATCCTATTCCTAGGATTCTCTGCTATATCACCTTTACGAGAGCCGTTAATTTCCCGACCTGTCCAGTATCGACATTAACATTTCATGTTGATTAAGTGATCAAGTTAATCTAACATTTTTGCATATATTCAGTAAAGGACGAACCACACAAAGCATAAAGGGTAAAACCGTAATTTACAGCTGGCAAGGTAGCTCATTTCTTAATGGGCATACACATAATTTAATTTCTTAGAAAAACTTAGCTCATAATGAAAAATAAACTAAAGTACTTCATTGATAAATAATGCATAAGTACAAAAAATGGCTAAAGGGTAAAATGGTAATTTTACTTGAAAATTAAAGACAAAATGCAAATGGAATAAAAACAGAATTTAAATAATAAATAAATGACAGAATTGAAATAACGAAGGTTCTGAATTGAAAATTAAATTATAAATGCAAAAACTAGCGGGGTAAAATGGTAATTTTGTATTAAAATTAAGAACGGAAAGAAATGCGAAATAAAAACAAAATGTAAATAGAAAATGTGCAGAATAAAATAGAAAATAAATCTGGAAATTTTCTAACTTTCTCTCTCTCGAACTCGTGGACAATGGATGAAGGGTCTCTACTCGCTCGATTCACGTCGTCAAAGCGAATCGAATCCTCGCAACACCTTCCTTCTGGAGATGGCTGAAGTAGAAATTTTACAGAGGAGTCTTCGAGAGAGAAGGAAGGTTGATCAATGACGTGGGGAATGATTTGTTGTAGAAATTGATCGATGATTTGAATGAAGACTTGAGGTGCACTTTATAGGCCTTGGGGTTTGTTTGAAGGTTGCTAAAATGGGGGAGAGATCTTTGGAAATGGTTGTTAGGTCAAATGGGGATTTGGTTTGCTAAATCTTTTGAAGATCTTTGATAAAATATCTCAACTAATTCGTTTGACCAGTCAACTACACTCTGTGACTTCTATGTGGCCACAAGATGAAGCAGAATACAGTTTTCTTGAAAATAATTAAAACAACATTAATTCTTATAAAAAATTACTCTTTTACCCTCCAAATTGCTTCATATTGACAAAACGACCTTGAACATGTGACTTTCCTATTTTTATTCTTTTTTTAATCGATTATATGCACAATTATCTTTAATTTAACTCAAAAAGTCAATTAATGAGTATGCTTTAAAGGGTAAAAATACGACATAAATGACGTTCATCACACCCCCAAACTTAGCTTATTGCTTGTCCTCAAGCAATTCAACACGTAATAACAACAAAAATGAACAATTATGCAAATGTTTAACATGCTTTCAAACAAATTTTGCTTATAAACAACCTTTCAAGAGAGGTCTCATACTCTAGTGCCAGTCAGAATCCCATAAGTAGTTTCTCACATAAGTTTCTACTTTAATTTTGTAAACAAAGTTTTTTCTAGTCTATCCTTACCCATATGCTTAATCTATCTAAACTTTAGTCACTGAGTCTAGGATAGTCTCTTTCGTGAAATAAACTAGGCTTAGACTTTTCCTTCTTTATGTGAACTTTTAACACTTTATCCCCCAAACTTGTGTTGCTGCTAGGCTTCTTTTTTTTTTCTTTTTTTTTTATTTACTATTCTCTAGAGAATCTTTGTTGCTAGACTCACCTTCGTTCCAGCTTGCCTGCAATTTCATTGCACAGTGCATCTAGCTACGAGCAAGCTTCATAAACTCAGATAAATACTCACTTCCTAGTTATTCTTTCATACAGTGGCAACCATGGGTCACATGATCGCCCCTAGTTACTCAGCTAACTTAAGAAGGAGGAGTACCTCTAAAAAATAGATTTTTTTTTAAATTTTTTTTAGCTATTCTTCCTTTGGAAGAGACATAGCAACAATACGTAGCAGTCAACACATTATATATATGTTTCTCCCCCCCCCCCCCCCCCCAAAAAAAAAAAAAAAAAAAACTTAAAGGAGGCAATGTCCTCATTGACTATACAAGAGATTTTTCAAAAGGCATGGTGTGAGCATTAGTCTACAAAAAAACGTCAAGGCTAAACTCTCCTAAACATGTTAAACGGGTTAAACAAAAGGAAGTTTAGACTTGTGAAAAAGTTTTTGCATCGAAAAGTACTAATGGAACCCTATGTTTTTGAAAAAACTTACAAGTTATGACATTTGGCGCTATCTGAGTAGAGATATGCTATAGTTATCATCATAAAGGTTACTTTAAAGAAAACAAATGAAAGATAGCATGCTAAAACATTCTCATACTTGTGTAATCAAGTCATTAAGTTCTATTAGGCACATTCCACAAAACATCTATTCTAGTAGAGCAACAAAACAACTATCCTAACAAAACAACGAAATAATGAAATAACAAAATTCAACTTTTATCCTATCAGAAAAACAAAACAACTAACAACTAAAATGTAACTGACCAAAAATAACAAGATATTCAGAAAATGAAGGAAAGGAGTAGAGAGTAAATAAGAACGGTACTCCCCTAATCTTCAGACGAGACGTCGTCTTCGGAATCAGTATTCGAAGGAATATTCAAAAGAAACTTTTGGACTGACTTCAATGTTAAAAAGAAAGAGTCTCTTAACTTATATATTTTTCAAAAGTAGGTCAACTCCTGTGACTTTTTAAATGACATCATCACCTTTCGTTAGTGCACTATGTGGCCACATAGCATTTTATGCTAATCTGGTTTGTGGCCACATAGTTCTACAAATCTGTGTTTTGAATTTTCTAGTCAATCTCCATCCACGAGAATCTTTCCTGAAACACTGATAAAAACATTAAAAAGTTCATAAACAAAGATAACAAGCTGAATTATTTTGAAAACAATAATTTTTTTTTTTTTTTGTGTTTTATATATTCCTTATAAGTTCCTATGAGGCAATTCAATTCAAATCATCTCTCAGTTAGGTCCTCAGAAAAAGGTGTTCCCTACGGTCAACTTAAATACCTTTTCCTTGGCAGGACCAGTCTACGTCAGAGTTGATTTTGATTGAAACTACTCTACGAAACTTATAAACTTTTTTTTGTTTTTCAAACCTGACTAGAGATCAAGTGTCAACAAGGCAACTGTGTCCTTGTATTCTTCCAAACTCTCTCCCCAGTAAAGTTTAACCCTTTGTCCATTCACCTTAAATATCCTCCCATATTGATGTATCAAATCAACTGCACCATGAGGGTATACCTTATCAATGATGAATGGCCCTGTCCATCGTGACTTCAACTTCCCTGGAAATAGTCTCAGACGAGAATTAAACAGCAGAACTTGTTGTCCTTATTTTAAGATTTTCTGTTGAATCTTCTTATCGTGCCACCTTTTAGTCCTTTCCTTATAAAGCTTGGCATTCTCATATGTCGAGAGACGTAGTTCCTCGAGTTCATTCAGTTGAAGTCTTCTCTTTTCTCCTGTTGCCTTCATATTTAGGTTCATCTTTTTAATTGCCCAGTAGGCCATATGCTCCGTGGCAAGTGACATTCCTTCCCAAAGACGATCCTATACGGAGACATCCCGAGAGGAGCTTGGAAAGTTGTTCGATATGCCCAAAGAGCATCGTCGATTCGTATAGACCAATCCTTCCTTGAAGGGTTAACTGTTTTTTCTAAGATGGTCTTGATCTCTCGATTGGACAATTCTGCTTGTCCATTGGTCTGGGATGGTATGCAGTTGTTATCTTATGTCGCACACTGTATCTTCCGAGTAAACTACTGATAGTTTTATTCAGGAAGTGAGTTCATTTGTCACTTACCAAGACTCTTGGAGTTCCAAACCTAGCAAATATGTTCTCTTTCAAAAACTTTTTAACTGCCTTGGAATCATTGGACGAAGTCGTTTTAGCTTCAACCCACTTTGAAACATAGTCTACTGCAAATAGGATGTATATTTTCCCAAAAGACGATGGGAATGGGCCTATGAATTTGATGCCTCACATGTCAAAGACTTCGACCTCCAACATATAGTTCATTGGCATCTCGTTCCTGACAGACAAGTTTCCTAATCGTTGACAACTATCACATATTTTGGCGAACTCATGAGCATCTTTGAAGAGAGTGGGCCAGAAATACCCACTCTGGAGGACCTTCGCCGTCGTTTTCATCCCTGCGAAATGCCCTCCATACGGAGTTGCATGACAAGATTTCAATATATGTTTTGTCTCTTCTTCTGCGACGCATCGCCTTAGGACTTGATCTGCTCCTTGTTTATACAAATACGGCTCATCCCAATAATAAAATTTCAGGTCATAATAAAACCTCTTGAGTTGATGGCATGACATGTCTGGTGGCTTCAGTCCACTAACCAAGTAGTTCACAATATCTGCGAACCATGGTGCTTTTATTGCTTTTATTGCGAATAACTGCTCATCAACGAAAGTGTCTTGAATGATGGTCTCTTCTTCTCTCTGTGCGTCCTCCCCTAGCCGAGACAAGTGGTCCGCAAATTGGTTGTCAGTCCATTTTTTGTCTATTATTTCAAGTTCGAACTCTTGGAGGAGTAAGATCCATCTAATGAGGCGAGGCTTAACTTCCTTCTTTGAGAGTAAATATTTTAATGTTGAATGATCTGTATGAACCACAACTTTAGTTCCTACCAGGTAGGATCTGAACTTCCCAAAGGCAAAGACTACTGCAAGTAGCTCCTTTTCCGTTGTGGTGTAATTCAATTGAGCTTCTGTTAAGGTCTTGCTCGCATAATAAATAGGTTGCATGATTTTGTTTCTCTTTTGTCCTAGCACTGCTCCTACCGCAAAGTCGCTTGCGTCGAACATAACCTCGAACAGACAAGTCCAGTCAGGTTCAACCATTATTGGAGTTGTGATGAGTGCTTTCTTCAATACTTTGAATGCTTGCAAGCATTCCTCATCAAACACAAATGACCTCTCTATTTCTAACAACCTGCAAAGTGGTTTAGAAATTTTTTAAAAGTCTCTTATAAAGCGCCTGTAGAATCCCGCGTGGCCTAAAAAGATGCGAATTTCTTTCACCGTGGAAGGTGGAGGAAGTTTAGAGATTAACTCAACTTTGGTTTTATCCACTTCTATTCCTTTCTTCGAAATTCGATGTCCTAAGACAATGCCTTTTTGTACCATAAAATGACACTTCTCCCAATTAAGCACGAGATTTGTGTCTTCACATCGTTCCAACACTTGGTCTAGGTTCTTTAGACAGGTTGAGAATGTCTCGCCAAACACTGAGAAGCCATCCATGAAAACTTTCAGCGTCCTTTCCACCATGTCGGAGAAGATAGCCATCATGCACCTCTGGAAAGTTGTGGGTGCATTGCATAGTGTTGCGTGCTCAGTGTGTAAATAAAATGTGATGCGAGAGCACTTAGATCATGCAAGCATACATGGTCTTGCAGCAAGTGATAAGTATTTTTTCATTCGTTTTCCCACAGAGATTTATTCTTAGTTACTAACGAAGTGAGGTGCTAAATTAGAAAGGGTGACTTAAATGGGGTAGAATTGAGGGTGTTGTGCCAAACTAATGAAGAATGTACGAGATATGCGAGCATAAACAAAAGCAAGTAAAGAGACTAACTTGAATGTAGAGGAAAAAGAATTGCGGAGAAAGCAATTAAATCGCAAAAGTAGAAGACTGGAAAAAATGGCTAAGGCAAAAAGCAAAATAATAGAATTGCGCAGACAGCAATTATCTAGCAATTAAGTTAACGACAAATTGAGGGTGAGATAAGGAAACAAGGTCAACTAAAGACTCCCCTATAGGCTTTTTCGTACGATTATTCAGCAGTAACTTAACTTATCATGCATCAACTTAGCTTAGTCTCATGCATCTTTCGATTACATGCATTAGATCCTTTAGTTCACTCATATACAAGTAAGGCTTAAGCATCTATTTATATAAGCAAACTAATGAATTGTGCTAGGAAAACACCTATTCCTAGGTCGTTTTCTGGCTACCATGAAACGCTAGCATGAATGGACGATTCTGAACTCTTACTCCTTCCGGAGGTTAGGAGTTCTTTAGACAAAATGGATGGCCGATCAAAATTACCCGTGGGATGAAGTACACATACATTCAATGCATACGAAGCTATCCTACATGCTGAACTTTCGTATTTCTAACCTATAGATTCATCCTTAGCAGACCCTTGTGTGATTAGTTACTCATGGTTGATGGTGGATTGGAGAGATTAGATTGATTAAGCATGATTTAAAGCAAAATGAAAGTAAAGGAAAAACAGAAAGCGAGATGGAGATTAGCAAATATTTAAACGATTACTATATCAAATAAGGTTCAAAACTTAATGTGCAACAGACTGTCAAGCAGTACAGAACTTGAACAAATGAAGACGAAATGAAAGCAAAGCGAACAAACAGAAACAAAGGACAAAAAGCAGTAGAAAACAGAAGATAGAAAGCGATAAAAGTGTGCACGGATCCTCGCCGCAAGCGCCTCGGATGAGGGCGAAGATTAGCTGAACTTGGGGATGAATTCGATCAGAAGAGAAGAAGGATCTTCTCTTCTTCCTCTCGAGTTATCGACGCCAAGGGCTGATTTCTTCGTTCCAACAACCGGGAGAAGGAAATGGGGCTTTAGATTGCGTTGAGACGGGGAGCTCTACACTTCTCAGATGATTTTCTCCTTCACCCTTCACCTCCTTTTATAGTGTTTTGCAGGTATCTTCAGCCATGGAGAACCATCCATTTTAAACGACGACCCTCCACGTGGCAGAAGGAGAGAGCTTAGGCGGCTGAAAGATCGCAACTGTGACGGCGGACGGTTGGAACAACTTAGCAGCAACAGCTTTAAACATTGTGAATTCCTCGTCGTGACCGCAATGTTCATTGCGGAGACAGCAATGTTTCAGCAATTCTCCTGCAATGCAAATTTCACTCTTTTAACTTCGTTTTTTATTCTTTTTTGTTCCTTTTACAAATAAGTCCTAATTTAGCCTCATTCCTTGAATTCTCATATTTAAGCATGTATTAAGCTAAATTCTAACAAAAACGCTTAAGAGTTTACACAATTCTATAGTAAATAAGTCCCTAAAATATGTACTTTTGGAGAGGTAAAATAAGTCTGCAAGAAAGATGAATTTGTCAACCTTGACAAGAATATCCTCAATTTTCCCCTCCGGGTATGCTATGGATCTGTCTGCAAGTTGCAAGGTGACAGTAGTAGGTCGTGCTTCTCCTATTCCAAGCTGACGGAATAGAGACAAGGGCATGAGATTGATGCTGGCTCCCAGATCACACAAAGCTCTGCCCACGTGCTTGCCTCCCAGCTCGACTGGTAAGGTGAAGGAACCAGGATCCTTCTCCTTCTTTGGTAGTTTGTTCTGGAGTATAGCACTGCACTCCTCGGTGAGATTCACCGTTTCAAATTCACCAATGATCTTTTTGTTAGTAATTATATCTTTCAAGAATTTAACATAAGAAGGCATAGATTGCAAAACTTCCACAAATGGGATATTAACATGCACTTGTTTTAAAATTTCTAAAAACTTATTAAAGTGCACTTCTTGTTCTTGTTTTTTCTTCAGCCTTCTAGGGAATGGAGGTGGTGGCACATATGTAGGCAATTCAGTTCGCCTAATGACAGGTGGAGGCCTTGGAATTTCTTCTGGTTCCTCTATGATAGGTTTCAGCCTCACCCTTGTTGTGCTTGGTAGTGATTGATCATGGTTGGGCAGAGAATCCAGTGGAGCACTAGACTCTTCATTCTCTACTCGCTTTGGGGCTTCTCTGTTGTTGATCACCAACGGTCTCCCACTTCGAAGTTCAATTGCTTGAACTTGTTCTTTTCCATCCCTTCTTGGTACTTCAGTGTCTGCAGGCAATCTACCTTGGGGCCTATTTTTCAGTTCGTTGGCTAACTGCCCTATTTGGTTTTCTAAGCTCCTCAGGGTGGCTTGCTGACTTTGCAGGGTTGCATCATTTTTTGCAATGTACTCTTTAAGCAAATTCTCTACTGATGATCCTATTGGTTGGTTATATGGCTTTTGGTACATAGATTGGTTATTTTGTTGAGTGAAACCAGGTGTTCCACTCGGTCTTGGTTGGTTTTGTGCTTGGTTAGTATTTTGTTGTCCACCCCACGAGAGATTTGGGTGGTTCCTCCAACCAGGATTATAGGTGTTAGAGTAAGGGTTGTTCCTTGGTTGTTGTTGACTCCCAACATAGCACACCGAGGATGGGTTCCCAGGGCAAAAATCATACATGTGCCCTTCCCCACAGAATCCACAGATTAGTGCCTCACCTTGGTTATTTGCTGCGCTCGTTGAAACGGCTGCTGCGGTGTTGACACTTTGTTGGAGATTGGTTTGAGCCATTTGTTTTACTAGATTGGTCAGGGCATTGATTTGGCTACTCATTGCACTAAGTGCGTCCTTGTCTTGAGCCCTCCTTGGCTCTACAGGATCGTCTGACCATCTACAATGGGAATTTGAGATTTTCTCCAAAATCTCATAAGCTTCATTGTAGCTCTTTGAAAGCATGGAACCACCAGCTGAAGAATTCAACACTTGTCTTGTGCTGGGGTTGCATCCTTTAAAGAACACTTCTATTTGGATACACCATGGAATGCCATGGTGTGGACATTTGAGCAAAAGGTCCTTGAACCTTGTCCAAGCTTCATGTAATGACTCGCTTTCGGCTTGTTTTAACTTAATAATATCATCACGGAAGTTGGAGTTCCTATCAGGTGGAAAGTATTTGACTAGGAACTTTTCAGCTAGATCTGCCCAATTGACAATCGATCCAGAGGGTAAGGAATTTAACCACGTTTTGGCCTTATCTCTTAATGAATATGGAAAGAGGTATAGTCTTAAGGCTTCTTGGGAAACTCCTGGGATTACGAAGGTATCACTTACTCCTAGGAAGTTTCTCAAATGATTGTGGGGATCTTCGTTTTCCACTCCAAAGAATTGTCCAACAGTGGACAGCATTTGGAACATGACGGGCTTTAACTCGAATGAGTTAGCTGTAATCTCAGGGCGTATAATGCTCGGATTAAGCTCCTCAGGCATGGGTACTAGGTACGAAAGGATGGCATTATCCTTATCATTCGCAATTTCGATGGGGTTGTGAATGGTAGGTGCTTGGTTTGGGGCTTCTCTATCCATTTCGGGTTGTTGGGATTGCGATGACTCTGCGGAGTCCGCAATGTTTTGAGTTACAGGTGGTTGTTTAAAGAGACGTTTCTTAGCTTTGTTTCTGGCCCTTAGAAGTCTTTCAGGCTCAGGATTGAACTCTAGGTTGCTATTTGAATGCTCATTCATAAACTAGCTTGATGGTACCTGTAAAGGAAATGAAAGAAGATTAGCTCCAATAGATATTAAGTTTGTGTTTTCTAAATTAACACACTTCGTGTTTACTAAACAAAATCCCTGGCAGCGGCGCCAAAAACTTGTTGCGTGCTCAGTGTGTAAATAAAATGTGATGTGAGAGCACTTAGATCATGCAAGCATACATGGTCTTGCAGCAAGTGATAAGTATTTTTTCATTCGTTTTCCCACAGAGATTTATTCTTAGTTACTAACGAAGTGAGGTGCTAAATTAGAAAGGGTGACTTAAATGGGGTAGAATTGAGGGTGTTGTGCCAAACTAATGAAGAATGTACGAGATATGCGAGCATAAACAAAAGCAAGTAAAGAGACTAACTTGAATGTAGAGGAAAAAGAATTGCGGAGAAAGCAATTAAATCGCAAAAGTAGAAGACTGGAAAAAATGGCTAAGGCAAAAAGCAAAATAATAGAATTGCGCAGACAGCAATTATCTAGCAATTAAGTTAACGACAAATTGAGGGTGAGATAAGGAAACAAGGTCAACTAAAGACTCCCCTATAGGCTTTTCCGTACGATTATTCAGCAGTAACTTAACTTATCATGCATCAACTTAGCTTAGTCTCATGCATCTTTCGATTACATGCATTAGATCCTGTAGTTCACTCATATCCAAGTAAGGCTTAAGCATCTATTTATATAAGCAAACTAATGAATTGTGCTAGGAAAACGCCTATTCCTAGGTCGTTTTCTGGCTACCATGAAAGGCTAGCATGAATGGACGACTCTGAACTCTTACTCCTTCCGGAGGTTAGGAGTTCTTTAGACAAAATGGATGGCCGATCGAAATTGCCCGTGGGATGAAGTACACATACATTCAATGCATTCGAAGTTATCCTACATACTGAACTTTCGTATTTCTAACCTATAGATTCATCCTTAGCAGACCCTTGTGTGATTAGTTACTCATGGTTGATGGTGGATTGGAGAGATTAGATTGATTAAGCATGATTTAAAGCAAAATGAAAGTAAAGGAAAAACAGAAAGCGAGATGGAGATTAGCAAATATTTAAACGATTACTATATCAAATAAGGTTCAAAACTTAATGTGCAACAGACTGTAAAGCAGTACAGAACTTGAACAAATGAAGACGAAATGAAAGCAAAGCGAACAAACAGAAACAAAGGACAGAAAGCAGTAGAAAACAGAAGATAGAAAGCGATAAAAGTGTGCACGGATCCTCGCCGCAAGCGCCTCGGATGAGGGCGAAGATTAGCTGAACTTGGGGATGAATTCGATCAGAAGAGAAGAAGGATCTTCTCTTCTTCCTCTCGAGTTATCGACGCCAAGGGCTGATTTCTTCGTTCCAACAACCGGGAGAAGGAAATGGGGCTTTAGATTGCGTTGAGACGGGGAGCTCTACACTTCTCAGATGATTTTCTCCTTCACCCTTCACCTCCTTTTATAGTGTTTTGCAGGTATCTTCAGCCATGGAGAACCATCCATTCTAAACGACGACCCTCCACGTGGCAGCAGGAGAGAGCTTAGGCGGCTGAAAGATCGCAACTGTGACGGCGGACGGTTGGAACAACTTAGCAGCAGCAGCTTTAAACATTGTGAATTCCTCGTCGTGACCGCAATGTTCATTGCGGAGACAGCAATGTTTCAGCAATTCTCCTGCAATGCAAATTTCACTCTTTTAACTTCGTTTTTTATTCTTTTTTGTTCCTTTTATAAATAAGTCCTAATTTAGCCTCATTCCTTGAATTCTCATATTTAAGCATGTATTAAGCTAAATTCTAACAAAAACGCTTAAGAGTTTACACAATTCTATAGTAAATAAGTCCCTAAAATATGTACTTTTGGAGAGGTAACACATAGTCTGAATGGCATCCTTCTAAAGGCGAAGGTTCCATATGGACAAGTAAATATGGTTTTCTCCTGATATTCCAGGGCATGGTAATCTGGTTATAGCCTAAGTACCCGTCCAGGAAACAGTAGTAGTCCTTGCCTGCGAGCCTGTCAAGCATCTGGTCTATAAATGGCAGTGGGAAGTGGTTATTTCTTGTGGCTTTATTCAGACTACGATAATCCATACAGATTCGCCACCCTGTCACTGTCTGTGTTGGAATCAGCTCGTTGTTCTCATTTTTCACGACAGTTATTCCACCCTTCTTTGGGACACACTGTACTGGGTTAACTCAACTGCTGTCTGAAATCGGGTAGATTACTCCTGCATCTAGCCATTTAATGATCTTTTTTCGTACTACTTCCTTCATGAGTGGATTGAGCCTTCTCTGAATTTCTATGGATTTGTGGGCACCTTCTTTTAAGTTGATTTTGTGCATACAAAACGAAGGGTTAATTCCTCGGATGTCAGCAATGGTCCATCAAATGGCTTTTTTATGCTTCGCTAGCACCTGCGTCAAAGAAAGTTCATCTTTAGTCGATAGGTAAGCTGAAATAATTACTGGTAAAGTATTCTTTTTTCCAAGAAAAATATATTTTAAGTGAATGGGAAGATGTTTGAGCTCCAGCTCAGGTGGCTCGATCATAGAAGGTTCTAAAGGTTTGCTCATATTCTCGGTTAATTCATTTTCTATCTCTTCCTCTATGGCCACAGAGTTGGCCGCATTCTGCATTTGCTCCTCTTCAATGTCTTCTTCCCCCTCAAGTTCTTCTTCTTCATCTAGATTCATCTGTAGTTCATCAAAAATTGAATCGTCAGTTATTTCAATTTTAGAACATTCATCCATGTCTCCAGGGTATCTTAAAGCATTCAAAACATTAAATGTGACTTGTTGATCATTGACTCTCATAGTCAGTTCACCCTTTTGAACATCTATCAAGGTTCTTCCTGTTGTTAGGAATAGACGTCCTAAAATAATTGGGACATCTCAATTTGCTTCACAATCAAGGATGATAAAATATGCGGGAAACACAAACTCATCGACCTTCACTAAAACATCTTCAATTTTTCCTACGGGACGAGCTATTGATCTGTCTGCCAATTGCAGAGTGACAGTAATTGGTCTTGCCTTCCCGATCCCTAATTGTTGGAATATTGATAGTGGCATCAGATTGATGCTTGCACCTAGATCGCACAATGCTCTATCAACATTCCTTCCTCCTATGGAACAAGGTATGGTAAAACTTCTGGGATCCTTGAGTTTTGGAGGTACCTTGCTTTTAACTAATGCACTGCAACACTCAGTTAGTGCCACAGTCTCATATTCTCCCAATCTTCGCTTCTTTGCGAGGATATCTTTGAGAAACTTCACATAATTGGGCATCTGTTCTAGAGCCTCCACTAGCGGGATGTTTATGTGAAGTTGTTTCAAAATATCCAGAAATTTGTTGAATTGAACATCTTGATTCTTCTTCTTAAATCTTTGTGGGTAAGGAGGTGGTGGTCTGACACTTTGATACAGAGAAACGGGGATCTGAGGCTTTGTGGCTACAACCTCTATCGCAATGGTCTCATTGTCCTTATTTTCGGGTGTCAGATTCTCCTCGTTCGTCCCTGCCTTATCTTCTTTGGGCTCTTCTTCGATCTTTTTTTCTTTTTCCTTGGCAATCAGTTCAGATTCTTTTGTCAGATTCTTCAACAATTTAGTTGGCATTTATGGTCCTTCATACGCTAATCCGCTCTTTAGGGTCACTGTCTTGCAATGATCTTTCCATCTCGTGATGGGATCTCTGTATTACTCGGCAATGCTCCATTGGGTCTGTTTTTAAGCTCATTTGCCAACTGTTCTACCTGCATTTCTAAATTTCTCAACGCCGCATCATTTCTTGACATGTATTCCTTCATCAAACTTTCCATGCTGGGGGTTTGTGAAAATGTTTGTTCCTACGGTTGTTGATAACTCTTTTGTTGAGTTTGTTGTTGAGGTTGAGGAAAAAATCCTGGTGAAAATCCCTGCTTCTCATACTGGCTTGCGGTATTATTGTTCGTGCTTGTTTGTCCTCCCCATGAGAAGTTGAGGTGTTGCCTCCAACCTGGGTTGTAGGTGTTAGAATACGGATTAAACCGATTCTGGTTCCCTTGATGTCCTACATAATAAACAGAAGCAGGATTTTGTGGGAATTCTTCATACACATGGTTATCATTACAATAACTACAAGAAAAAGATGATATTTGATTCACGGGGGCTATGGCAGCCTGATTTCTCATTGTTAGGTTCTTTAACATATTGTTTATGGAAGTCAACTGTGCATTCACTGTGTTCATCGCATCTACTTATATCTTTCCAATGGCACTCCTTGAGGTAGTTGGGTCTTCTTCGCTCCAATTCATATTATTGGTTGCCATGGTATCCAAGATTTCATTCGCTTCATTGACAGATCTACTCAACAAGGATCCACTGGCTGATGAGTTGACCAAGGTCTTAGCTGCTTGGTTCAGTCCATTATAAAAATGTTCAATGATGATACAAGCAGGAAGACTATGGTGTGGGCATTTCCTAACTAAACTCTTGAATCTACTCCATGCTGCATCCACAGGTTCATTTATTGCTTGTCGGAAAGCAATAATTTCTCCTCTATATTTTGCATTCTTGTCTGCAGGGAAGTATTTCTTAAGAAATTTATCCACCAAATTTGTCCACGAAGTGATTGAATTTAGAGGGAGCGATTTCATCCAAGCTTCTGCATCTCCCTGTATAGAAAATGAAAATAACTTTAGTCTTAATACCTCAGAAGGTACTCTTGCTGTTTTAAAAGAACTACAAATCCTTAAGAAATGTTTAATATGTTTGTGGGGATCTTCATTTGTCAATCCTGAGAATTTGCCCATAGAATTAATCAATTGGAACATCGTGGGCTTGAGTTCAAAGTGTGTTGCCTCAAAGGTAGACTCTTGAATTTATGGATTGAGTATATCAAACATGGGTGCCGCATAATCTCTAATGGCTCTATCCCTCTCATTCGCGATGAAGATGGGATTCTGGGGTGGCACTCCATGTAGATTTGGTACCCCTTGTTGTACCGGTGGTATTGGTGGTTGACCACCATTTTGATTTACTCCTTGGTTTGGTAGGTTGACACGAGGATTGACTCCTTCTTGATCCATCAGAAATTGTTGAATAATCGCAACTTCTTCAAGATCCTTCCGTGCGTTCAACTCTTATTCTTCCCTCTTCTTTCGTCTTTGCTCTCTGCGACGAGGACGAAAGGTACGTTCTATGTCACGATCAAATTCCAAAAGGCAATGCCCTTTGCTCATGCACAGACTTAAACCTACAAAGTAAAATGCAAATCAAGTCAGATTTTCTGAGATAGTAACTTGTAACTGCAATCGAATAACAATGTCTAAAATAAAATAAAATTCGTTAACAGTCTCCGGCAACGGCGCCAAAAATTTGATGGACCAAAACGTGGGTGTGTAGTTTGGTTCAATAACCTGCAATGAAGATATGGTCAAGTGCAAGCATAATGGAAAGTATTCCAAGTATCGAATCCCAAGAGAATGTTGTGGAATTTAGGTTTAGAAATAATTGTTTTTCTGAAGTCTGAGTTTATTTTAGCTGCTTTCTTCTGCACGATTTTTTTCTACAAACTTTCAAAATTTCCTTATTAAGGGCTTATTCCAATTCCAATAAATTCTAAAAATGAATTTTTTATTTTTTTATTTTATTTTATCTATCCTTTACAAATTTGTTTGAATACAACAAAAATAATTTTGAGCACAATACCTTATATTATTTTTTCACATTGATTATCAAATATATATAAATATATATATATATAAATATATATATATATATATCCATTTTTGTTAGGCATCCTTAATTTTATGAATTCTAAGACTAAGATTTTTTTTTTTATTATTAATGTAGGTAAATTTTACAAACTTTTTTAAAGAAGAAAAAAAAAATAACACATAAGTATAGTTTTACCCGGACCTATGTGTCAAACACATCTTTCTCCGCCTCCACTCTCTTAAACTCGTCATTCCATCTGAATCCACTGCACCTGAAAACCAGCATCTCAACAATGACGTTTTATTTTAGCTATTTTTTTTGTACAATTTTTTCTATAATTTTTCATATTTTCATTGTTAAGGACTTCTTTCAATAAATTTTAAGAATGCGACTTTTGCTTTTTATTTTTTGTATCCTTCACAAATTTCTTTGAAGATAACAAAAATAATTTTGGCCACAATACTTCACATTTTTTTTCAATATCACTCACATTAATTATTCATTTTATTTGGATAGTTTTGAAATAAAAGAGAGTCGTACAATAATGTGTTAAATATTACATGTGAATTTGAAAGATTTTAATCCATTAATTTAAACGGATCCAAATAAACTGATGTTTTTATTTCTCTTCATTGTAAGAATATTGCATTTTGAATTTGGTTTAAGTACTATTTTTTATTGAACAATCTAATTTATATTTAAAATAATAAAAATAGGTTGAATTGTATTTTTAGTCTTTTTACACATTTTGTTTAAATTACGTTTTTTTTTTAATAATTAAAAATATTGTGGGAGGGAAGGAGAGAGAGAGGAGAAGAGAGAGAAATGTGTTGTTGACATGGAAAACGGGACAAAGTTGAATAATAATTATTGTAGAAGTCTCGAGAGTTGAATAGTAATTACTGTTAAAATTTGGGGAGTTGATATTTTTTGTCCGAGTTCAACAAGTCTGTGGTGTTACGATAAATCAATAACAAAGAATAAGTAAGCGCAGAAGAAGAACGACACAAATTTACGTGGTTCACTAACGTCGTGTTAGCTACGTCCACGGGTAGAAGGGAGAGCAGTATTATTACGAAGTAGGAGAGATTACAAATGAACAGATAGGGGGTGGCTGAAGTCATTAGAAGGGTTATATATGACACTCTTCTAATGACCTAATACAAAATGGGCCAAAGCCCAAAATAGATTCAAGGCATTCCAGCAAATCTCCATTTTGACTTGAATTCTCCTACAACTGACAAATGTACCAGATGCAACACAAAGTTACCAGATGCAACACGAAGTTACCAGATGTACACAAAACTCTCCTTCTGCCTCAGAATGCCCCATAAGAGGCCATCAACAATTCAAAACATTTAGCAAGTCCAAACAATGTTGGAACTTGTCCTGTGGAACTAGTTTAGTGAACATATCAGCAGGATTATCAGCAGTACCTACTTTCAACACCTTAACCTTCTTCTCACTTCTCAGGAAATGATATCTCACATCTATGTGCTTAGTCCTCTCATGATGGACTTGATCCTTAGCAGACATATTGCACTCAGACTATCACAATAAACAATGGCTTGATCATGATGCAAACCGAGGTCACCAACTAGCCCTTTCAGCCATATCTCTTCTTTAGCAGGTTCTGTTAAGGCCATGTACTCTGCTTCAGTAGTTGACAAAGTAACTGTAGGCTGCAGAGTTGCCTTCCAACTAACAACTGAACCACCAAGGGTAAAAACATAGCCAGTCATAGACCTTCTGATGCCGACATGTCCAGCATAATCAGAGTCAGAATAGCCGGTCACTAAACACTCTGTATCATTTTCATAAACCAAACCGACATCAGATGTACCTTTAAGGTACCGAAAGATCCTCTTCACAGCTTGCCAATGTTCCTTTCCAGGTTGCCCCATGAACCTGCTGACGACACTAACAGCATGTGCAAGATCAGGTCTAGTGCAGACCATAGCATACATCAAACTACCTACTGCACTAGCATACGGGACTCGAGACATGCAGTTGTTGCGTGCTCAATGTGTAAAGAAAAGTGTGCAAAATAGAAGAGAGAGCACTTAGAACATGCAAGCATACATGGTCTCACAGCAAGTAATGAGTATATTTAATTCGTTTTTTCCACAGAGACTTATTTAAGCTAATCGCGAAGTGTGAATGTTAAGAAAGATGGGATGGATTTGAGGGGGTAAAATTGGTTTTTAATTAACTACTTTTTGCTGAATGTATAAAGGGATATAACATAAACAGATGCAAGTTGGAATTAGATGCAAAGGATAAGAGATGGAATTAATAAACGAGAAGGAAAACAGCTAAACAGAATGTAAATTTGCAGAATTGCGTGGACCGCAATGTTTCCGCAATTAAATGGCAGCGAAACTGATTAAAATGGTGAATTGGGAGCTACTAATGACTATCCTATAGGCAGTTTATTACGATTATCAAGCTTTGGATCAACTCTCTATACATCAAACTCACTCTATCTCAAGTATCGTCCGATTCCATGCATGAGAGACTCAAGTTTACTCGACTTCAAAGTAAGGTCTTAAGCATCTTGTTAAAACAGGAGTTTTTAGTTTGTACTAGGGAAACGCCTATTCCTAGGCCGTTTCCTGATTACCATGAAAGGCTAGCATGGTTATATGACTCTGAACTCTTACTCCTTCCAGAGGTTAGGAGTTCTTTGGACAAAATGGATGGCCAATCGAAATTGCCCGTGGGATGAAGCTTACATACAACCAATGTTCGAGTGTTAATCTGCCTACTTGACTTACGTTTTTTAGCCTATAGTTCTGTCATTAGCATGCCCCTAAGTGATTTTAGTTACTCATGGATGTGTGGAGAATAGAAACAGTAGATAAAACAGACATGCTTAGAAGATAAATATGCTTAAAACAGCAAGCCAAAGCCGTAGCAGAAACAGATGGAAACTGTAAATAGCAGAACTGTACTTTGATTACTTAAAGTGTTTGAACGACAAAGGAAACTCCAAAAGAAATGAATTCAAGACAGACAGCAACGAAATGCAGTAATTGAAATACTAAACTAAGGACGACAATGAATCAGAAATAGAAATGGGAAGAACAGAGCATAAAACAGTAAAGGTTTGCTAGAAAACGTCGTGACAGTCGCCTCGAATGATGGTGATGAGAATGCAGCCGTGCTTGGATGAATCCAATCGAGAGAGAAGAAGAATCTTCTCTCCTTCCTATCAGATTATCGACTCCAAAAGCTGAGACTCTAACTCCAACAGACGGCAAAGGAAAAACAGTAGAAATGGTGGACTGCACGAAGACTTCCACGCTTCGAATGCTTGTTGATCCTCCGACTTTGACCCCTTTTTATAGTTGTTTGCAGGTGCGCTTGGGCCAAGGAGAACCATCAGTCTCCAACGTCATATATCAGAATGGATGGAGGAGAAAGAACGAATCCCTGAAAAGTCGGATCTAAACAGAAAAATGTCAGCCAACTTACGGTTTTAACTTGAATAATTGCGGCCACCGCAATTATTCCGCAATGCAGTCGCAATGGGTATTTTTTCATTCTTTTCTTCGGTTTTCACCCCTTTTTCTACCTATTGTGCATAAGTCCTATATTAGCTACCTTCTTCTAATTCTCATATTAAAGCATAGGTTTAGGCTAAATGCTCACAAAAACACCTAAATGTGTACATCTTCTTAAGCTAAATGGGTCCTAAATAAGTCACTTTTAGAGACTTAACACACCCCCAAACTTAAGGCTTTGCTTGTCCTCAAGCATACTAAGGACTTACCTAGGCTGCTGTTTCTTCTCTTTTTACTACTCACTAACTCCCTTATATTCTTGTCTCTAGCAGTGCTGTCCTGTGACACACCTCTAAGTTTAGAACTAACCTCTTGTCTAGCTTCTTCTGACTTCACCTGCCTACTATACCCACTGCTTTTGTTAACCCTCTACTACTGATCTAACTACTCTTATGATATCATGCTATTATCCCTAAGGCTTCAAATTCTACCAAGCTTTACTCTAGACTCAGTACATGCTTCTAGCTTATTTTCAATGTGTCTAGGATTCCTTAGAGTCATGCCAGTCTTAGTATTAACAGTGACAGTGGTACTTTTTAGAGAACAACCTAAGCCCTGGCATCACTACATTGGATATACATTCATCTTCCTAGACAAACCTACAAGTTACAACCTTGTGCTTAGCTCATTAAGGATCAGAGTTCTTTTCACATAGGACATCTAAGCCACAAGATTATAACTCCCAAGCATACATTCTTCTTCCCCTAATTCTCCTTTTTTCTTTTTTACTTAGGTGGAGTCTCTCCTTGGTTTGCCTTTTGATGCAATGCCACTTGAAAAAGACTCCCCTCTTTATTCTATTTTTTCACTTTTTCTATTTATCACATTTTTTTTTTTTTTTAGGAGAAGAAGAATGCTTATGTCCTAAGGAAGAGAGGAATGTTCCTAGGCCTAGGGTGGCCTCCCCCAAACTTCAACTACTCATTGTCCCCAATGAGTGTTTAAGGTGGCACACCCCCAAACTATCCTAGAAGCATCTAGTCCAAAGCAAAACAAAGAGAATTTAACAATCCTAGGCATAGGCAAAACATTCTAAAAGCAACTATCCCAGCAGCAGAAAATTTGAACATAACAGACAGGTTTAAGGGCTTATGGTTTATGCATGCTGAGCACTATTCAGAGGCAAATTTAAACTATCAAAGGGTGTCCTATGACACTCATCCAGCATGCTTCAAGATCAGCTATATAAGGTGGTCATGCTAGTAACAAAAGATAGAATTTAACAGATCACAGCCTAACTAAACGGACAGTCAAAAACATGCAAACAGTCACAAAAATTGCGGGAACCGCAATTATTTCGCAATACAATCTGGGCAGATTTCACAATGATGCAGGCCCCTAGCATGCTTTTTCCCGTTACTCAGGCCTCCTAAAAAGAAAACTAAACTAACCTACCTAATCAACTAACATCAGACTAGCCTAAGCAAAATAAAAATCATAAAACTAAACATTAAAAACAGATCAAACTGGAATCCAAAACAGCATACTTCACATGAAATAACAGAAAGCAGGAAAATTGTTTTTGTTTCTAAGGGAACAGCAAATACTCCCTTTAGTGCTCTTCAAACCAGCACTCAATCCTCATCATCTTCATCTGGTCGCCGTGGTCTTGGGGGCACCCATGGAGTTAGGAGGTTGGTGGGGAAGCCCGGGAAGGTGCACCCCAATTGGTCTGCAACTTCTTTGTCCCTCGCCTGCGCATAGTTGGCCCATTGAGCCATTCTTCTCTGCATGTCCATTAGGCAGGCCATGGATAGGGACTGCTCAGCAGCCAGCCTATCTAACTCGAACTCCATGTTGCCCTTTCTTCTCAGCCTCAGGTTCGCAGGCAGCTCCAAATGGCCTGTGTAGGGCATCTGCTGCTCCAAGCGCTCGGTGGGAACTCCTGAAAGCAAACACAACTTCGTTATAGTGTTTGGAAAAAATAAAGGTCCCTTACCCTTTTTAGCACACTCGGCTATGGCAGCAGTGATGACCTCTCCCACGTTGATCGTGAGACCTCTCATTATAGCATAAACCAGCAGCGAACGGCTCTGGTTAATTGTAGTCTCATGCGTCACTGGGGAGAGTCTTCTTCTTACGAAAGAAAACCACACGGCTGCCTTAGCCGTGAGGTTGGCACTCATAAGAGTGTGCCGCCCGTTGCGTGACACTGTCCAAGAGGCTTCAGGCTGGCCAATTGTGCGAATGGCCTCTTCTAGCACAGCTTCGGTCGGCTCATCCATGATCCGTGCATAATCCGTGTGAGGTTGGCCCCTGAGACCGAATGCTTCGTTGATGGCCTTGGCAGAGAAATCAACTTCCACCCCTCGGACCACAGATAGGCCATCCTCAGGGCTGAGCACGTTAGCATAAAAGTCATACACCATGCTGGTGTATGCTGGATTGGGAGGTCGGCAGAATTCCTCCCAGCCATGGTTAAGCACCCCTGCGCGCAAGAACTGCGGCAGGTCAGCGAGGCGATCAAGGAACCCCTTCTCGTGCAACAGGTCCCTTTTCCTCAGCTCCACACCCCTGGATTCGGCATCCGATGAGACATACCTCACTGATGGAGGCGCCTCTTCAGGGTAGAGTTTAGCCTTCCCTTTATCGGTTGGCTTGGATGATTCAGCAGCCTCCACCTTGAGGCGTTTGAGCGAAGGCTCAGTACTTCCTTCGTCTGCTGAAGGCACTCGCTTGGCCTTCTTCTTCTTCAGCTTTTTGGACTTCTTGGACTTCTTGGCCTTGGTCAATTTGGCCTTCTTCCTCTCTTTCTTAATGTTGATCTGTTGGAGGCAAGCCCCCAACGTCTCCTCCATGGAATCGTCCTGCGGTGCAGGAACATCAGGGCTGTCTTCTCTCATGGGAGAAAAGACTTCTTCTTGGCCTGCATCTCCACTGCCCTGCGTAGACTCCTGATAATCCCCATAAGGGAATTCCGGATCATGCCGAGGGGAATTGTGCTCTGCTGATGGTGTGTGCGCAGAACTCCGTGGTGAAGATGATGGCGCAGGGCTCTGCACTGCTTCAGGTGGCGAATCAGAACTCTGAGGTGCTGGAGACAACTCAGGGCTCTGTAACGGGGGTGACGACTCGGTGCTTGGCACTGGTTCAGATGGCAGAGGGTTGCGCACGGGTGATTCAGACGGCAGAGGGCTGCGCACAGGTGATTCAGACGGCGACGAACCTTCTTTGGCTGACTCGTGAGAATCACGATCAGGTTCTTGACTCTCCACAGAGGGAGTCTTGGCGGTGGTCGGTTCGGCAGCAGTCTTGACAGTCCACCGGCGCTTCTTTGGCGTGCCCACTGGCTCAGATGGGCCAGCAGGGATCTCAGTAACCACCTTCCACTTCCTCCTACGGATAGGAAGCTTGGAAAGACGGCCGGCACGTACAGCACCCTCATCAGCAAGGGCGAGAAGCCCTTCCCTCGCAGCCACTTCAGCTGCGTCGTCGGCCTTCTTCTTGGCGGCGGATCTCTCAGCCCTAGTGGAAACCATAGTTGCTTCTTGGAGATCTTGAGAGAGGAATCACAGATGGAGAGGATCGCAAAAATCTTGGAGATCAAAGAGTGAGAGAATCGTATCAACGAATGCGTTCTAACGGCTATAAATAAAACGAAGAAAATCCCAACGGCTAGTTTTGCGGATCCAGCAATTTTTGCGCAATTCCAGGGATATCTTTTCATCAAAATTCCAAACTTTGATCGCCCGTATCTTTCATTTGGCTTAACCATATCTTGCGTTTTAAGGCTTGATTTACTCCCCTTGATCCCCTCTTTCGGTTCCTTGCAAAAACAAACAAAACAAACATTAAATACGCAATTAAATTTACACCACAAAACGTACAAACGATCATCGAAAAAAAAAACAGAAAGACAGAAAAAAAAACTAAGGCATTGGCCTTGAATGAACGAGCACAGTAACCACTCGTTCTCTCTCGTTCTTTTTGTCATGCTTCAGTCAAGAGGAAGGCCGAGAGAGTCTTCACATCCCCTTCCTCATAGTAATGCTTTAGTCTGGCACCATTGACCATAAACGGCTGCCCTTGCTGCAAGTTTTTAATCTCTATTGCACCATGAACAAAGACATTAGTAATAATAAATGGACCCGACCATCTAGACTTTAGTTTGCCTGGAAATAACTTTAAGCGTGAGTTAAACAATAGTACAAGTTGGCCTTTCCTAAAGTCTTTGATCCTAAGCCTACTGTCATGCCAGATTTTAGTCTTTTCTTTATACATTTTGGCATTCTCATAGGCCATATGCCTAAGCTCATCAAGTTCATGCAGCTGTAAAGATCTCAATGTCCCTGCATCCTTTACACAAAAATTCAATTCTTTCATAGCCCAAAATGCCTTGTTTTCCAACTCAAGTGGCAAGTGGCAAGCCTTGCCATATACCAGCCTATAGGGGGACATACCTAGGGGTGTCTTATATGCTGTTCTGTAAGCCCAAAGTGCGTCCTCAAGCTTGAAAGACCAGTCTTTTCTATTCGGTTTGACTACCTTCTCTAGAATGTTCTTTATTTCCCTATTGGAAATCTCAGCTTGACCATTAGAATGTGGGTGGTAGGGGGTGGCTACCCTATGACGGATGTTATATTTAGCCAATAATTTCTCCATAGCCTTGTTAATGAAATGTGACCCCTCATCACTAATGATAGCACGAGGAGTCCCAAATCGAGTGAAAATATGCCTATGTAAGAAACTAGTGACCGTTTTAGCATCATTATTAGGACATGCCTTAGCTTCTACCCACTTTGACACGTAATCCACTGCTACTAGTATATAGAGGTTACCTGACGATGGAGGGAATGGTCCCATGAAATCAATGCCCCATACATCAAAGAGCTCTAACTCTAAGATGTAGGTGAGGGGCATCTCATCCTTACGACTCAAGTTACCTGTCCTTTGGCACTCATCGCAGTTGTGGGCGTAGTCATGGGCGTCTTTGAAGATTGTTGGCCAGTAGTAGCCACTCTGAAAGACCTTAGCAGCTGTTCTCTGCCCACCAAAATGTCCCCCATAAGGAGATGAGTGACAGTGCTGCAGCACAGATTTCGCTTCAGCAGCTGAAACACATTTCCTCAACAGCCCATCAGCACAAGTTCTGTAAAGGATGGGGTCGTCCCAGATGAACTTCCTTACTTCATTGAGGAACCTCTTCTTCTCTTGCCCTCCCTTGAACACTGGTAGTACCTGTGATGCACGAAAGTTAGCAATATCAGCGAACCATGGTTCCTCATCGTTATCACGATGGGACAAAGCAAAGACATGCTCATCTATGAAAGCATCAGAAATTGCGGTCTCTGCAATTTTTCCGCAATTGTGGTGCAATCGAGACAGGTGATCTGCAACCACATTCTCACACCCTTTCTTGTCCCGAATGTCTAAATCAAATTCTTGCAGCAATAACACCCACCTAATCAGCCTCGGCTTGGCGTCAGCTTTTCTCATAAGATATTTTAAAGCAGAATGGTCAGTATATACAATGGTCCTAGTTCCTACACTGTAATTTCTAAATTTTTCACAAGCAAAGACTACAGCAAGCATCTCTTTTTCTGTAGTTGTATAATTACATTGGGCCTCATTGAAGGTTTTACTGGCATAGTAGACAGGATGTGTCAGCTTGTCAATTTTCTGTCCTAACATGACTCCAACGGCATAGTCACTGGCATCACATAGCATCTCAAATGGGAGATCCCAATTTGGTCCAACTATGATAGGCGCTGTGACTAGTGCCTCTTTAAGGGATTTCCAAGCTACTACACATTCCTCAGAGAAGATAAAAGGCTTGTTTAGCTCTAGAAGCTCGCACAGAGGCTTGGCTATCTTAGAAAAGTCCTTGATGAACCTTCTGTAAAAACCAGCATGTCCTAGGAAGCTTCTAATGCCTTTGACATTTTGGGGCTCTACTAACTTCTCTATAATCTCTATTTTGGCCCTATCCACTTCCACACCTGCCCTTGACACTCGATGTCCTAAAACAATCCCCTCATCTACCATAAAATGGCATTTTTCCCAATTTAGGACTAGGTTGGTCTCCTCACACCTAGCCAGGACTTGTCCTAGGTTGTCTAGACAGATTTTAAATGAATCCCCAAAGACTGAGAAGTCATCCATGAATATTTCTATCATGGACTCATCCAACTCAGAGAAGATTGCCATCATGCACCTCTGGAAAGTTGCCGGTGCATTGCATAAGCCAAAAGGCATTCTGCGGAAGGCAAACGTTCCAAAAGGGCAAGTAAAGGTGGTCTTCTCTTGGTCCTTAGGATCTATAGTTATTTGGTTATAGCCTGAATATCCATCTAAGAAACAGTAGTAGGCTCTACCAGCTATTCTGTCTAGCATCTGGTCAATAAACGGTATAGGGAAGTGGTCTTTCTTAGTTTCTTTGTTTAACTTCCTGTAATCCATACATACCCTCCACCCTGTGACAGTCCTTGTTGGAATCAGTTCGTCGTTCTCATTGACTACCACAGTTATTCCCCCCTTTTTAGGTACACACTGGATGGGGCTCACCCATTGGCTACTAGCTATGGGGTAAATTACTCCTGCATCTAACCATTTTATTATTTCCTTCTTCACTACCTCTTTCATAGAGGGGTTTAACCTACGCTGGTGATCTACCTTAGGTGTGTGCTCTTCCTCTAATATAATTTTGTGCATACAATAAGAAGGGCTAATGCCTCGAATATCAGCAATAGACCATGCTATAGCCTTCCTATGTTGCTTCAGCAGTAAAATTAAATCAACCTCATGCTGTTCACTTAGTTTAGAGGAAATAATTACAGGCAGTGTATCATTATCTCCTAGATATGCATATTTGAGGTGAGTAGGTAGTGGTTTCAGTTCTAGAATAGGTGGATGCTCGATGGAGGGCTTCAAAGGATTTACAGTTCTATCAGTCAATCCTATATTCATACATACATGCTGAGGGTTAATTACAGGCATGTTCATTATGTTAGATACATTTAAATCAGCTACATCTACTTGTACATATTCGTTAGCATGCTTGGTTAATAATACATGCTCTAATTGTTTGTCCATAAGTGAGTCAACAACATCCATGCTTGCACACGACTCAGAATCAGAGGGATATCTCAAAGCTTTGTAAACACTAAATTTTACCTCTTCGTCATGTACTCTCATAGTTAACTCACCTTTTTGCACATCTATTAGTGCCCTACCTGTGGCTAGAAATGGTCTACCTAGCAGGATGGGTACCTCCTTGTCTGCCTCATAGTCCAGGACAATGAAATCTGCAAGGAAGATGAACTTGTCAACTTTAACTAGAATATCCTCAATCTTACCTTCTGGATATGCGATGGATCTGTCGGCTAGTTGTAAAGTGACTGTAGTTGGACGTGCTTCCCCTATTCCCAACTGGCGGAATAGGGACAAGGGCATGAGATTAATGCTAGCTCCCAGGTCACAGAGAGCTCGCCCCACGTGCTTTCCTCCAAGTTCTACAGGTAAGGTGAAGGAACCAGGATCCTTCTCCTTCTTGGGCAGCTTGTTCTGGAGGATGGCACTGCACTCCTCGGTGAGATTGACTGTTTCAAATTCACCAATTATTTTTTTGTTAGTTATAATGTCCTTCAAAAACTTTACATAAGAAGGCATCGATTGTAAAACCTCTACAAAAGGAATATTAACGTGTACTTGCTTAAGTATTTCTAAGAATTTATTGAAATGTACTTCCTGTTCCTGCTTCTTTTTAAGTCTTCTAGGATAAGGAGGTGGTGGTACATAAGCAGGTACGTCAGGGCGCTTTAGGATTGGTGGAGGTCTTGGAATTTCTTCTATTTCCTCTACAATTGGTTCTAAGCTGGCTCCTGAGGTGCTAGTGGGTGGTGAACCTTGGTTGGGCAGAGACTCCAGTGGAGCACTAGACTCGGTGTTCTCTACTCTCTTTGGTATGTCTTTGGTATTGCTTACCAGAGGTCTTCCACTCCTGAGTTCAATTGCTTGAACTTGTTCCTTTCCTTCTCTCCTTGGCAGTTCCGTGTCAGCAGGGAGTCTACCTTGGGGCCTACTTTTAATTTCGTTGGCTAACTGGCCTATTTGAGTTTCTAAGCTCCTAAGGGTAGCTTGCTGGCTTTGGAGAGTAGCCTCATTTTTTGCTATGTATTCCTTGAGTAGGTTTTCTACAGAAGAGCCTACTGGTTGGTAAGGTTTTTGGTACATTGATTGGTTATGTTGGTTATGTTGGGGAGTGAAACCAGATGTTCCACTCGGCCTTGGTTGGTTATTATTTTGGTTAGAATTTGGTTGGCCACCCCATGACAGGTTTGGGTGGTTCCTCCAACCAGGATTGTATGTTTGTGAGTAGGGGTTGTTCCTTGGTTGCTGCTGGGTTCCTACATAGCAGACCGAGGATGGATTCCCAGGGCAATATTCATATGGGTGCCCTTCCCCACAGAATCCACAGACTAGTGCCTCGCCTTGACTTGGTTGGGTGCCCATTGACATGGCTGTGGCGGTATTGGCACTGGATTGGAGATTGGCCTGAGCCATTTGCTTGACTAAGTTGGTCAGGGCATTTATTTGGGTGCTCATGGCGCTTAGAGCATCCTTGTCTTGAGCTCTAGTTGGCTCTACAGGATCATCTGACCACCTACAATGAGATGTTGAGATCTTCTCCAAGATCTCATAAGCTTCGTTGTAACTCTTGGACAACATGGAACCTCCAGCAGATGAATTTAAGACTTGCCTAGTGCTGGGGTTGCAACCTTTAAAGAAAACTTCTATTTGGATGCACCATGGGATGCCATGATGCGGACATTTGATTAGAAGGTCTTTGAAGCGTGTCCAAGCTTCGTGAAGAGACTCACTAGGAGCTTGTTTGAATTTAATAATGTCATCACGGAAAGTTGAATTCCTATCAGGTGGGAAATATTTGACTAGGAATTTTTCAGCTAGATCTGTCCAATTAAGGACAGATCCGGAAGGTAATGAGTTCAGCCACGTTTTGGCCTTGTCCCTCAAAGAGTAAGGGAACAAGTATAGCCTTAACGCTTCTTGAGAAACTCCAGGAATTAGGAAGGTATCACTAACTCCTAAGAAGTTCCTAAGATGGTTGTGGGGATCCTCATTTTCCATTCCAAAGAATTGTCCCACAGTGGACAACATTTGGAACATCACTGGCTTTAACTCGAATGAGTTGGCAGTGATCTCAGGACGGATTATGCTGGGGTTCAGCTCCCCAGGCATAGGTACAAGATATGAAAGAATGGCGCTATCCTTGTCATTCGCTATGTCTATGGGATTGCGAGTGGCAGGCACCAGATTTTGATCTCTAACATCCATTTCTCCTAGAGGTGGTGATGATAACCTTGCGGTATCAGCAGCTAATTGAGGTAAAGAAGGTTGTTTAAATAAACGTTTCTTGGCTTTATTCCTAGCTCTAAGTAATCTTTCGGGCTCAGGGTGGAACTCTAGATCACTAGATGGAAGCTCATTCATAAACTAACCTAAGTTTTACCTAAGGAAGAAGTGAAATATAGATCAAATGCAAACAAAAGTAAATGGATGATTCAAACTTAACAAAAACTTCGTTTTACTTAAAATAAGTCCCCGGCAGCGGCGCCAAAAACTTGTTGCGTGCTCAATGTGTAAAGAAAAGTGTGCAAAATAGAAGAGAGAGCACTTAGAACATGCAAGCATACATGGTCTCACAGCAAGTAATGAGTATATTTAATTCGTTTTTTCCACAGAGACTTATTTAAGCTAATCGCGAAGTGTGAATGTTAAGAAAGATGGGATGGATTTGAGGGGGTAAAATTGGTTTTTAATTAACTACTTTTTGCTGAATGTATAAAGGGATATAACATAAACAGATGCAAGTTGGAATTAGATGCAAAGGATAAGAGATGGAATTAATAAACGAGAAGGAAAACAGCTAAACAGAATGTAAATTTGCAGAATTGCGTGGACCGCAATGTTTCCGCAATTAAATGGCAGCGAAACTGATTAAAATGGTGAATTGGGAGCTACTAATGACTATCCTATAGGCAGTTTATTACGATTATCAAGCTTTGGATCAACTCTCTATACATCAAACTCACTCTATCTCAAGTATCGTCCGATTCCATGCATGAGAGACTCAAGTTTACTCGACTTCAAAGTAAGGTCTTAAGCATCTTGTTAAAACAGGAGTTTTTAGTTTGTACTAGGGAAACGCCTATTCCTAGGCCGTTTCCTGATTACCATGAAAGGCTAGCATGGTTATATGACTCTGAACTCTTACTCCTTCCAGAGGTTAGGAGTTCTTTGGACAAAATGGATGGCCAATCGAAATTGCCCGTGGGATGAAGCTTACATACAACCAATGTTCGAGTGTTAATCTGCCTACTTGACTTACGTTTTTTAGCCTATAGTTCTGTCATTAGCATGCCCCTAAGTGATTTTAGTTACTCATGGATGTGTGGAGAATAGAAACAGTAGATAAAACAGACATGCTTAGAAGATAAATATGCTTAAAACAGCAAGCCAAAGCCGTAGCAGAAACAGATGGAAACTGTAAATAGCAGAACTGTACTTTGATTACTTAAAGTGTTTGAACGACAAAGGAAACTCCAAAAGAAATGAATTCAAGACAGACAGCAACGAAATGCAGTAATTGAAATACTAAACTAAGGACGACAATGAATCAGAAATAGAAATGGGAAGAACAGAGCATAAAACAGTAAAGGTTTGCTAGAAAACGTCGTGACAGTCGCCTCGAATGATGGTGATGAGAATGCAGCCGTGCTTGGATGAATCCAATCGAGAGAGAAGAAGAATCTTCTCTCCTTCCTATCAGATTATCGACTCCAAAAGCTGAGACTCTAACTCCAACAGACGGCAAAGGAAAAACAGTAGAAATGGTGGACTGCACGAAGACTTCCACGCTTCGAATGCTTGTTGATCCTCCGACTTTGACCCCTTTTTATAGTTGTTTGCAGGTGCGCTTGGGCCAAGGAGAACCATCAGTCTCCAACGTCATATATCAGAATGGATGGAGGAGAAAGAACGAATCCCTGAAAAGTCGGATCTAAACAGAAAAATGTCAGCCAACTTACGGTTTTAACTTGAATAATTGCGGCCACCGCAATTATTCCGCAATGCAGTCGCAATGGGTATTTTTTCATTCTTTTCTTCGGTTTTCACCCCTTTTTCTACCTATTGTGCATAAGTCCTATATTAGCTACCTTCTTCTAATTCTCATATTAAAGCATAGGTTTAGGCTAAATGCTCACAAAAACACCTAAATGTGTACATCTTCTTAAGCTAAATGGGTCCTAAATAAGTCACTTTTAGAGACTTAACAGCATGTGCAATGTTCCTTTCCAGGTTGCCCCATGAACCTGCTGACGACACTAACAGCATGTGCAAGATCAGGTCTAGTGCAGACCATAGCATACATCAAACTACCTACTGCACTAGCATACGGGACTCGAGACATGCAGTCCTTCTCAGCTTCAGATTGAGGTGCAAATTCAGCAGACAAGCGAACATTTGTAGTACTATGAGTATCTATAGGCTTAACTGATGACATGCCAAACTTGGACAATATCTTCTGAATGTAGCCTTTTTGTGATAAGAAGAGCTTCTTCTGATTTCTTTCCCTATAGATCTCCATACCCAAAATTTTCCTAGCAGCACCCAAATCCTTCATTTCAAACTCAGCACTGAGAAGACCTTTCAACTTCTGAATCTCAGACTTGGACTTCGCAGCTATGAGCATATCGTCTACATACAGCACCAGATAAATAATAGAATTATCACCAGCTTTGTTGTGATACACACAACAATCATAAGAACTCCTGTTGTAGCCTAACTCAATCATATAACTGTCAAATATCTTATATCATTGTCTTGGAGACTGCTTTAGTCCATATAAGGACTTCTTCAGCTTGCAGACATAATCTTCTTTACTAGGAAGCTGAAAACCATCTAGTTGGCTCATATAAATCTCTTCTTCCAACTCTCCATGTAAGAAAGTTGTTTTCACCTCTAGCTGCTCAAGTTCCAAATTCTGATGTGCCACCACTGCTAGTAACACTCTGATGGAAGTATGTTTGACCACTAGTGAGAAAATCTCATTGTAGTCAACTCTAGGGATGGCAAAAAAACCCGCGGGTCCCCGACCCGATCGGGTCGGGGAATCCCCAGTTTGACCGGGTATGGGGGTCAAACCAGAGACAATAATCGGGTGCCCGGGCGGGGACGGGGCGGGGACGGGGGAGGGTATCCCCACCCCGTCCCCGTCCCCGACCCCGCCCCGCCCCGTTTATTTTTTTACATACTATTTAATTTAAGGGAAAACTAGAGGAATGTCTACAATTAGGCCACCCAACATGAAAAATGGCTAATCACTTTTTTAGTTTGAATTATGTCTAAAACCTATATTTAGTAGGGGATTTTAGTACCAAATGGACTTGTTTACCCTTCGTCAATTTCTCCTAATTTTGAGAATTAAAAATAGAATATTTTAAAATATAAAAAAGTTAGGAAGTGAGAGAAAACATAGTTTGATGTGGATTTAACAGAGAGGATTAATTAAATAGACAGAAGACGTTAAAAATGATAAAAGACACTTATCCCTATTTCCATACATGGTTATACCCCACCCCCAATAATCTAGATAACGTTAAAAATGATAAATGGGTCTATATACCGGAGGAAGTAATACAGGCAGATTGCATCCATCAATGGCAGTGTGTGTATGTCTGCAGAAAAAGTAAAAAAAATACCCACCGGGGGATGTGTATACCTACAGAAATTGTTCTAGCCACCCAATGAAGGTGTGTGTGACTGCACACAGACTAATACTGGGGCAGAGACAAAGTAAAAAAAATACCCACCAGGGGATGTGTATACCTACAGAAAGTGTTCTAGCCACGCAATGAAGGTGTGTGTATGACTGCACACAGACTAATACGGGGGCAGCCTGTGCCGTTTGTGCAGCTGCAAACAGTAGAAAATTTCATCAACAGTGTGGGTGTGTGCATCCGTGCACACATAATAAAGATGGGGCGTAAAGAAGTTTGGGAGTTGTGTGCATTACTGAGTAATAAAGGACGCCAACAACTTAAGAAGAGGGAATTGGTTTTTTTTAAAAAAAATAAGGTATCGCTTCCAAAATAAGGTATCGCTTCCCAAGGAATGGGTATGATTTGTTTTATGGGGTAGATGAAAAATTCGGAACACGCTACCTTGAATTAAATCATCCGCAAAAGGAATCGACAAACTCCAAATCGGGAACTCCAATATTCAAAACTCAGAAGCGAACAAAACTCAGAAGGCGCATACGTTCACCCTAGAAGCAACAAAAACGCAGTTGTTCTTCCATTTCTCCATAACCTACTTCGGCATCCTTCAAAGTAGAACACGACGCATTTGACGGCTACGTTCGACTTATACTCGCCATTCCTCTCTCGCAATTCTTCTTCATCCATGTTTTACCAACGAAAGAGGGATTTGTTTATATTAAAACCATTTCAAAAAAACTAAATAATGGTGATTCCTTTTTTTTAAGGGATTTGGTTGATCTCCAAATTTTTAAGGGATTTGTTTATATTAAAACCAATGGAAAACTCCAAGATTTCAAAAAAAAACTAAATAAGAGCTGGTGATTCTTTTTTTTTAAGGGATTTGGTTGATCTCCAAATTTTTTTAAGGGATTCGGTTGAATTCCGCCAGTGTTGAATTTGGGGGACAACAACTGTGCAACTTTTGAAATTATTATATTCGTTCATCTCGTCCCAAATACCATCAAAAAATACTATAATAGAAAGGGAGGACATGGTTGGTTGTTGTGTGGTTGGAGGTTGTTTTGTTTTTGCAGAATGACGGAAAAGGATGCTCGAATTTTTTCTCCTAGATGGTGGTGGCAAATGGAAAAACGAAAAAGAAAGACTTTACCTAAATGTAGGGTATTTGTTGGGACATAAATTAGTTTTTGACCGGTGTATGTGTGGATCCTTAATTTTAGGAAAGAAATAACAAAATTAAATTCACCTCCTACTTACACACGTCAGATCTAACCCTGACATTAAATATGTGTGCCGCAATGACTATATACTCCCACTAGTGTGCCCACGGTATCCCGTCGTGTGTGTGGGATATACCCATCCGATCACACAAAAGATACATAATGGGATACAATACTTAACGGAAAAAACAACCGTTTATTTTTAACCTGCAATGATCCACGTCATTCAAACTAATTAATCCTGCAAAAATAAATAAAAAAAAATTTCAAATATAATATTGTTGAACAAACCAAATGTTAGAAGGGTGTAATAGACAATAAACACAAACAGATTTTCTCCTAAAAAAACTCTAGCCATGAGTTACAACCTAAACACAGATTTAGACAAATTTCATTAACGGTATTTTTCTATAGACATTCCTCTGATTATCCCTTAATTTAATACTTATGTTATGTTTATGTTATTCGGCCCAAATTTTCTAACTAACTAAGCCCAAGCCCAAGTTTTTTCAAAAAAGAAAGAAAAAAACTAATCAGTTTTTATTTAGCCCAACCCAACCAAATAATTCAATTTAATTTACATTTTTATTTTTATTAAGAAGTATTTAAAGGATTGAAATTGTTAACGTTCCTGTTTCTGTTTCTTGTTCCCGTTTCTCATTTTTTAAGAACAGACTTGTTTGATAACTGTTCCCGTTTCTTGTTTCTAAAATTTGAGAAACGTTTCCAAAAAATGGGCAAAATTTGAGAAACTACAAAAAGATGTTTCTCTTTGTTCCGTTTCTATATTTATTAATTCGTTCCCAAAAATTGCTAAAATATGTTGTGGTTTGATGGTCTCAAAAATACTTCAGGTTAGCTTCTCCATTATACTTCCTAGGTTCGAGGCATTTATAGAGCATTGTTTTTTATTTTTATAATTTATTTATCAATTCTGCATTATTTTTTATGTATTATTTTAATTTTGATTTTTTAAATTTTAAATTTTGCAATATATATTATTTATTAATTTTGCAGTATTTTTTTTATGTATTATTTTAATTTTGAATTTTAAATTTTAAATTTTGCAATATAGATTTATATATTATATAAATTTTGCAATAAACAAATATATGTATATATATGTTTTTTTTTTTAGTTTGTAGTACACTTAAATCAATTAAAATTTTGCAAATATAAATTTTGCTCACTAAAACATGCATTTATTCTAATTTTATTATTTAAAAACCACGACATTTACAGAGCTATATAATTGAGTTGGATCTGTGTCGACATTATTTAAGGCAGAATGACTCGAGTGAGAGATAACATTGCAGATCAAATTTGGACAACATTTAAAAGATAAAAAAAAATTGCATCGGGATTTACTTGTATTAGATAAGGTAGATTTTTATAATTATTTTTTTGTATATATTTTAACGCGTGTTATATTTTTTATATTATATATCTAAATTCTATTTAAACTATGGAAAAAAAAAGGTAAAAGAACAAGAAACAAGAAACCGTTATCAAACAAGTTTCTGTTTCTGTTTCTTTTTTTCAAGAAACAAGAAATGAGAGTAGTTATCAAACATGTTCCTGTTTCTAATTCTCAAAAAACAAGAAACAGAGAACAAGGAACAAGAAACAGGAAACGAGAAACGGGAACGTTATCAGGCCCTAAAAAACCCTAACTTTATTTCTAATCCCCATTTTTTCTCATTCCTTTGACGTTCAAGCTGCCCATCCCTTTCCCTTTCTACTGCTCTTAGTCTGCCATAGGTGAAGTTGTTCTTCGTCTGCCATAGTTGAAGGCTTGAAGCTGTCGTTCGCCTGCCGTTCGTCCGTCGTTCGTCTGTTGTCCGTCTGCCGCTCCTCCACCGCTCTCTTCTGTCGCTCTTCTGCCGCTCCTCCGCCACTCTCGTTTGCCGCTCCTCCATCGCTCGTCGTCTGCCGTCGCCGCCACCTGCAGCGGCTACAACCCATTTTTCACCCTCGTCGGTATGGTGAACATTAAGAAATGTCGGCGTCGAGACTCAAGAGATTTTTAGCTCTGTCTTCTTTTTTTTTCTTTTTTTTTCAGTTTTAGCTACTAAATCTTAGCTACCAATCTACTGCTTTTTTTTTTCAGTTCTTATTTTTTCTTTCCTATACAAAACGTAAAGATTTTTTTGTTCAGTTATGTGAATAAATTAGTTAGTTTGTGTGAGTGTGACTAATGTGCCCTTATTTTTGTTCTTTTTACCCTTATTTTTGTTCGTTTTTTAGTTCTCCAATTATATTTTCCTTCTTTTGAACACCCAACTTTTTTTTTTGACCAAGGGAACAAATACTGAGTGGAATAAATACAATGATTTTATGAATATTATAATGAACCGATCGAAATCCTTAATTTTTGTATTGGAATAACTAAAGGAAGAAAAGTGACAAATTATAACTTTGACAAACAGAAAATTATGGCTAAAACTTAGGATGTTGGGGTGAGGTTGGATGAGGTTGGATGAGTTACTAAGGATTTTTTATTATTGTTGTTATTTATAATTTAGCCTTTGTTTTGAAAAAATAATTGGTATGGTTAGGAGGAAGTTGGGATGTAAATAATGTTGTGGAATATGAATGGTGTTTTGGAATATGAATATGGTTGTTTGGAATTAATTACCAAGAAGTGTTTATTTGGGGAAGGCCTCATAAATAATTGTTGGTAATTAATTTTCAATGGGATATTTATTTGGGGAACCTCATAAATAATTGTTGGGAATTAATTCTCAATGGGGTATTTATTTGGGGAAGACCAATTAGTAAATAATATAGGTGTGACTTAATTCTTCCATCATAGTTTATTTATTTTTCAAAAAAAAAAATAACACCACAACTATCTAGTTATTACTAAGGATTAAAAGATATCATTACTCTTCAATGATTAAAGGAGGGTCATTACTCTTAAAGGATTAAAGAATGGATCAAAAAAATAAATATTATTATTATTATTATTATTTTGTTACTTTTCCGCCTTGTCGAGAAGTAGTTTTTTTTTAAAAAAAAAAATATTTCATATTGTAAGGTGTATATTTTGTTTATATATTTATTTTTCCATTATTGAGTTGAGTTGTAAGTTAATTATTTATATTTGTTTATTTGATAGGAACAAAACAATGTCGTCTATGGATGTCGATAGGGATGGTAAAGAATTGGGTATCTCAAGTCCAAATTTAACTTCAATTTCAACCTCAACTTCAACCCCAACTACAACTCCAACTTCAACCCCATCTTGTTCAGGTATTTCTAGTTCACCTGAGATTTCAACATCTCCGAATGTCAATAATGTTGATGATTGTGTCATTACTGATGATGGAGTGTGTGGGAGTTTAAAGAGGAGGTTGACATCTGTTGTTTGGACTCGTTTTAAGAAGAAAAATATCGATGGCGTAGATAAGGCAGTGTGTAATTACTGTAATCGAAAATTAGGAGGTGAAAGTAAAAATGGGACAAAACATTTGCATGACCATATCAAGATTTGCCCTCATAGAAGACAAAAGGACATAAGACAATCCATATTGAATCCTAACAGAGAGAATAAAACATTAGGGATGTATACTTTTGATTCGGATGTTGCAAACCGAGCATTGGCTAAGATGATTATAAAACATGAATATCCTCTCTCAATGGTTGAACATGAAGGTTTTAGATATTTTTGTAACATCATCCAACCGTTATTTAAGATGATGTCCAGAAACACAATAAAGAAGGAAATCTTAAACATTTATGAGATCGAGAAGGCCAAAACCTTAAATTTGTTGGAAGAGATCAATGGTAGAATTGCCCTTACAACAGACATGTGGACTTCAAACCATCAAACAAAAGGATATATGGCCGTCACTCCACATTTTATTGATGCTAGTTGGGTTTTGCAGAACAAAATAATTAGGTAACTCTTTTGATTTTTTAAAATGTTTTACTATTAGAATTACTCGTACATGCATTTATTTTAGTTTTTCATTCATGTGATAGGTTTATATATGTCCCTACTCCACACAATTCTGAGACACTTTGTGAAGAGTTAGTTGAATGCTTATTAGATTGGAATATTGATCGGAAGTTGTCTTCTATGACCGTAGATAATTGTTCTACTAATGACTCCCTGATCCATATGCTTTTAGACAGGCTTTCTGAAAATTTAATGTTGGATGGAAGTTTATTTCATATGAGATGTTGTGCTCATATTTTGAATTTGGTTGTGAAAGATGGATTAGCTCTAATAGGAGATGGGATTGAAAGAGTTCGTGCTAGTGTTGTTTTTTGGACAAATACACCCAAGAAAATAGAAAAGTTTGAGGAAATTGCTTGTCAGTTGAATGTTCCCATTGGAAAGAAGTTAACACTTGATTGTTGTACTAGATGGAATTCCACGTATTTCATGTTAGCCACTGCTTTGGAATATAAAGTTGTTTTCCCCCGATTAAAACAACGAGAACCTAAATACACATGTTTGCCTTTGAATAAAGATTGGATATTGGCAAAAGAGGTATGTGAAAAATTGAAACTATTTCATAATGTGACTGAAACATTTTCTGGAACCAAATATCCTACTGTAAATCTCCAAATATCCTACTGCAAATCTATTTTTTCCAAAAATTTGTCAGATGTATTTGGCTATTTCTAAATGGTCTGAATCTACATTTGAGGAGATAAAAGTTATGGCTTCAAAAATGGTTCTGAAATTTGATAAGTATTGGAAGAAAATTCATGGGATAATGGCCATTGCAGCAGTCTTAAATCCACGATACAAGATGAAATTGATTGAGTTTTACTACCCGGATTTATGGAGATAATTCTTTTCTTGAGATGGAGAGGGTAAAACAAATTTGTTCAGATTTGGAGAAGGAATATCAAGTGAAGTATAGTGATACAGTTGGTACTCCTCATAAGCTCGGTCATTCCAAAACTTTAGGTAAAGGAAGTATGGAAGAGTTTGGAGATGATTTTAATGATTATGATTTGTTTGTATCAACTTCTAATACAATGAATCAGAAGCTGCAATTTGATGCGTATTTAGAGGAACATGTTTTACCTCGATCATCTGATTTTGAAATTCTAAGTTGGTGGAAGCTGAATGGGGTCAAATACCCAATTTTACAAACAATTGCTAGAGATATATTAGTTATACCATTATCTAGTGTTGCATCAGAGTCTACCTTCAGTACATGTGGTAGAATTGTTAGCCCACATCGCAATAGACTTCATCCAAAAATATTAGAAGCTTTGATGTGCGCTCAAAATTGGATTATAATTGAAGTTATGACAGGTATGTTTATGTTATTTTAATATTGTCTTTGTTACGTAACATATTAATCAATATTCTCTTATATGTTCAATGTGTGAAAATTGAAGGTTCTAACACTGGAAAAGAATTGGTTAAACGTTTGTCTACCTTTTTAGATGATGTTGATGAGGAGGTATGCATTTTATGCACATTTATAATCATGAAAATCATTTTTAGTTTTTATTGTCTATTCATATTTTGTGATACTATTATTATTTCTATAGGAAGGAGAAGAAGATGATGGAATATGATATACTAATTAAAGGATAAGACACCGACAATTTATGATTCGTTTATATTTAATATGTTATTATAATTTAATATTTTATCGTATTAATATATATTTCTTTTTACTACACGAATTTTGGAGACGGTCGTCCGTGAGTAGAAAAGAGACAAGAATTGTATTTGTCTATGGACAAATTGAATACAAGAATTTTATTTGTAACGCCCCGCGTTTCTAAATTAGTGAATTTAGATGGAGTTATGCCTTTAATATCTTCTAGTCCGTTAATTCTAAGTGAATTGGACTTCATTGTCCATGATTCTAATTTGACAAATTAGAATTTCAGTTTAGTCCCTCAAGTTAGATCAATTTAATTTTTAATAAATTTCGAGAAAAGAGATTTATTATTTAATCTTTAATTTCAAGGTTTGAGGATTTTCTCATTTCTAAGTTGGGTGATTTTGGAAAAGATAGAATTTGGTTTTATAGAAATGCTAGCATTTCTCCCTTTCATTTATGGTCATTTCTTTCTTTTGGGATTTAAAGGACAAAGGCAACTTAAGCCAAAGAAAAACAAATCCCTAATTTCATCTAAACAATCTCTAATTCCATCCTTACTCTCTTCCTCCCCCAACCGCACGCAACCCTCCCCCTTCAGCCTTCTCCTTCACGAAGCCCCTTCACCTTCTTCTACCGGCGAAGCCTGCAGCAACAACCCATGAACAAGGCAAGTCGCACGCTCATCCACTCGTCTTCTCCTCCATTCAACAGCCGACGACAGCAAGCGGCGGTGACCCGCAACCACGCCCCCATCTCCGCGATCCACCTGCGACATATCCATCTCCGGCATCGGCGAGAAGCGCAACCCACGCGCGCGACGCCCTTCGACAATCTCCAGCCCAACCTCAGCCTCCATCAACGATCCACGGCGTGAGCGAGCGGCGATGACCAATCTTCGGCGTTCGCAGACGTCGGCGGCACACTCGGACCACGCCGCGATTTATCTGCGGCGTTGCGAGCAAGCGACAGATCTGCAGCGAGCTCACCTTGACGGATCCAGATCTGTGCAGCCGCAACATCGAGCCTTCGTTTTTCTTTGTTTCGGCCAACGACTAGACGACTCCCTTCTCTCGGTGCGACGGGATTCGGCGGTGAGTTTTATTATCAGATTTATTTTCCCTTTCTCATTCTGACAACCCATGAAGCATTTCGTTTCTGTAGGTGAGACCTCACCCGTGCGTTTTCGTCGACTAGCGGCGATTTTCTTCTCTTCGACAGGGTTCGCCATCGACACACGCTTAATCGACCTCAGATTTAGATTAATCATTTGTTAATGACTTCAAAATTGGAGGTATAGGCTCCGTCGATCACCAACCAGCAAGGTGTCGAGCCATTTTGGTAAGCTTCAGTAGGTAACTTCAAGCCTTAAACCTCCTTCAATGTCTTTTAGGTGTTTTAGCTTAGTTTCTAATGTGTGTAATTTGTCCGTTGTAGTTTCGGACCCTGTCGAACACCAACCGACAAGCATTCAATTATGTTCGGTGAAACTCGGTAAATTCCAGCACGTTCTAGTCCCATTTAAACAGCTATAAGTTGTTGTTGTTTAGATGTTAACAATTGGAAACTCTTATTTGTAGGTTCTAATCGACTGCGAAGCGTTTGACTAAGTTTAAGGGAGATTTTGGGTGTCTTTCGAATAGTTTTGGAGTGCTTGGAATGTTTTGTAAGTAGTTCTTACTTGTGGAGTCTGTTTGATATTTGCTATATGTTCGAACGCATGCTTTATTGATTGCTTTATATTATGTGTTATATGATCCGTGTATGTTGTTGTGTCTCTGATAAGACTAAGCACACCTGAGTGCTTAGCAATGCATATGTTTTAGTTTATGATCTCTCTGATAAGACTAAGCACACCTGAGTGCTTAGCAATGCATATGTTTTAGTTTATGATCTCTCTGATAAGACTAAGCACACCTGAGTGCTTAGCAATGCATATGTTTTAGTTTATGATCTCTCTGATAAGACTAAGCACACCTGAGTGCTTAGCAATGCATATGTTTTAGTTTATGATCTCTCTGATAAGACTAAGCACACCTGAGTGCTTAGCAATGCATATGTTTTAGTTTATGATCTCTCTGATAAGACTAAGCACATCTGAGTGCTTAGAAATCCATATGTTGTTGTTTGTGAATTCCTTGATAAGACTAAGCACATGTGAGTGCTTAGCATAATCGTGTGCTGTTGGATATATATGTTCTCTGTTAAGACTAAGCACATATGAGTGCTTAGCAATACGTGTTGTTGAATATGGTTTCTTTGATAGGGCTTTGCACTACTGAGTGCTTAGTATAGTTGAGTGAGTTCTTGAATATATTGATCTGATGATGCGATCATTGATGTGTGTGTTGCATTGTGGTGAAGTTCTTTGTGTATGATGTGTTGATTGGACAACATGATAAATGTGTTGTGGGTGTGCTGTACATATTCATGTTGGGTGGTTTCGAGTTTGGGCTAGTTACATGACGTAGGATTCATGTAGTCTAGCGAGGTTGTGAGAAAAGAGTGTAACTTGTGGTTACAGGGAATGTTCAGTGAATACTAGTGCGCCTCGGGTACAAATGGTCGAGGGGTAATATGTCACTAAGGGAAGTAGGGTGAATATCAGTGCACCTCGGGTACAAATGGTCGAGGGGTGATATGTCATCATGGTTTAAGCAAGTGTTGGGCGCCGCGGGAAGGGCCAACACGTTGCAAAGTCATCGGTGCGCCTTGGGTACAAATGGTCAAGGGGCGATGCAACAGTTCGAGGCCTTGGGTATAAATGGTCAAGGGTCGAACGCTGAGCGCCGTAGAGAAGTGTCGAGACCCTGGGTATAAATGGTCAGGGGTCGATGTGACTCGAAGGAGTTAGTCTCAGAGGGCTTGTGAGAGCCACGAGTTGAGTTGAGTTGAGTTGGGATTACGCAGTGGAGTCCGAGAGTGGACTTAGGGAACTCAATAGAGTCCTTATGAAGCTAGGGTTGAGTCGGAAAGGACTCAATGTAGTTTGAGAAGAACTGGATAGAGTTGTTAGTACTCGGTTGTGTTTTGAGAGAGCTTGTTAGAGCTCAAGTTAGTTGATGGATATGTATGACACGAGTGTATGCATGATGTTGTGGTTATTTATGTATTGAGCATGTTCAAATGATTATTGTTGATATGTTTGATGTGAGAAGCACATCGTTGTGATGCATGTATGTTTGTTGTTTGGTGGCTCCTCAGGTAGGAGCTACTTACCAGTACGTGTTATGTACTGACTCCCACAAATTATGCAATTTTTGCAAGTGATGAGTACTACTACGAGCTTGGTGATGCTGACGAGGAGACGTGAGAAAAATGGACCATTAGTTGAATCTCTTTTATGTATTTATAGTTAGTCAATTGTTATTTATTTATGAAGTTGCTTCCGCTGGTTTCAGTCTTTCTGTGTTATTTCTAGTCGTTGGCTTAAGGCTAAAAGTGGTGTACGGGCTAAAGTTATTATCCTCTTCTTGTTTCAGTTCGTTTTAGAGTTCAACATTGGTCTTATAAAGTTAATAAGGTTGTATGGTTTGTAGTTAGACTTGAGTTGTCTTTTAGGATTTCGACCTGAAGGATTTTATATTTATTTTTCTGACTGAGAGCGTTGTTGGACTAGATGGTGTCTTTATTTACCTGAAGTGCGGGGTTTTGTTGAGTTTTTCTGCTTTTCAGGTGTTTCATAATTGGGTAGTTATTGAAGTTACGTCGTTGTGCTGCCGAGATTCTCGGAGCAATTTAAACGAGGTTTAAAAGTCTGTCGTTAGTAACGTACTCGGGATTAGTCAAAAATTACGGGTCGTTACATTATTTGTCTATAGACAAATACAAATTGAATTGTTATTAACTATTGTATCATTTGAATTTTATTTTGTTATAACTTTTGTTGTAATTCTATGCAAATGGATTGTCATGAGTTATAAACTTTTGTTGTAATTATATGCAAATGAATTGTCATGAATTATTTTGTTATGAACTTTTGTTGTAATTCTATGTAAATGAATTGTTACCATCCACAATATAACTTTATGAATTATATTTGTTTTAAATGGTATACATTTGCCTTTTTTTTCTCTTTCTTGCAAAATAAAGTAAAGAGAAAATGGATTTAAAGAAAGAGTCAAATAAAATTTAGAATTAATAATTTAATAGGAAAATCTCGCGGGGAATAATCGGGGAATCCCCGCGGGGAATAACAGGGGACATCGGGGACGGATCCCCGCGGGGACCCGTTCCCCGAACGGGGAATCCCCGCCCCCGTCCCCGTCTCCAATTGGCGGGGATGGGGACGGGTATGGGGATAAAAAAATAAATCGGAGGCGGGGATGGGGATAGTTCCCCCGGCCCCGCCCCGCCCCGTTGCCAACCCTAGTCAACTCCCTCCCTTTGTGTGAACCCTCTTGCAACTACTAGAGCTTTATACTTAATACCTTCCTCAGGTGTGATACCTTCCTTTTTCTTGAAGACTCACTTGCTAGTAACAATTTTTCTCCCTTTAGGTTGTTTGACTAGTTCCCAAGTCTGATTCTTATCAAGGGACTTCATTTCATCGCCCATTGCAGCAAGCCATTTTTCAGACTCACTACATGAAACAGCTTCTTTGTAGGTGGATGGCTCATGAGCATCCACATCTTCAGCAACCTGCAGTGCATAGTTCACCATATCCGGATACCTCTTTGGAGGTCCAACACCAACTCTCCTAACTCTATCAAGAGCTATACATGGCTGATGTGTCTGTGAACTAGAAGCTTCTGAACTAGCTGAAGGGAATGAACTCTTCATTCCCCGCAGCGGAAGCGTTTGGGATCGTTACTTTGGTTTATTTAGAATTAAACTAAAACAAGTTTAAGCATATTACCTTTGAAGACTACAAAGTTCTTCTTGTGTTCCTTTTTCCACGAGATCTTCCTCGCTATGACTCGAACACGGGATCAAGCTTGTGGGAGCTCTTTGAAAGAATGAGAGAACAATTCTCTGCAGAAGCTGAGTAGTGTGTTTTGCCAACCCTTTGGCTAAACCTAAATGACTTATTTATAGTAAGGCTTTTAGGAATTAATTTTATTTTATAAAATACATTTTAATATCTAATATATTAAAATATGCATTTTATATTTATTTGAATCTTATTCAAATATTATAAAATTAATCTTTTATAATATACTTTAAACCAATTTGAATCTCATTCAAATAGCATATGTATATAGTTTTTAATATTAATGTATCATATACATAAACTATTTCCTCTAATATTTAATGTATCAAATACAATAAATATATTTTACTCTTCTACATTTAATATATCAAATATATTAAATATTAATTTGAATATTTCAAATTTTTCTTTCAACTAAATTGATCCTTTTAGTGTTACTATGAGCTAGCAAGGGGACCTTATGGACCTACAGATTTATAAGCTCTAATGATACAAAATTAATTAATTAAACTCTTTAATTAATTGACTTTCATTTATTAACTCTAGGTCACTCCACTATAGGCCTAGAGTTGCACTCTTATGCACTGTAGGACAAGTTGTGTCCATGGATATAACCATTAAATGCAAGTCGATCCTTCACGAGTTGTTCGTAATTACAGCTGGGTCAAAAGTCCATTTTACCCCTGTAATTATATCTTACACCTTAAGTACCCCTGATTCTCTAATAAACAACCTGTTTATGATCCAACCATAAACGAAGTCCCTCTCGGGCCAGTGAGAGGGTGGGGCCCCATTGTTCAAGTCCCGAAATCAGCACTTAAGGGAACTACTCATCTACTTTCCCTATATGGGAAGGAGTGAATTCCATCTTGTGAAACTTATGTTCTCAACTCCCTATTTGGTCAAGTCCCCAAAATGGTAGGCTTATTGAATCGGCTATAAAGGTCATTCTCACCCATACAAATCAAAGGACGAACCCTCACAGGCAGGAGTTCATAACTCACTCAGGATTAAGATCGAGTCACATATGATCATCCTGTGAAATATTAATCTTCTCAAATAACGGATTTATAAAGAGAGATTATATATTTCGTGGTCCAGTCTTATACAAACTCATTGTATAGGATACCCCACTCACATGTCTCTACATGAATGATTTGGATCAAATCATTTGTAACAATTACAAAGTGGGCCATATCAATAGTGTTACCAGGATAAGGCACCCAACCTTATCCATATACTATAGACCCTTTAGGTTATTACTTGAACATGATTCTCCCGTATGTCAACTACATATTGTTCAAGATTACACTAATAACCTTGGATTTTATTTATATAATGAATATTATAAATTGCAAATAATAATAATAAAATAATTATCAAATAATTATTAATTAATTACGAGGCTTTAGGGCATAAATCCCAACAATCTCCCACTTGCACTAAAGCCGGTGAGACATGTATCCTAGGGCATACTCTACACCCAACATGTTCTCCCACTTGCTCTAGTGAGCCGGTGAGACATGTATCCTAGGGCATACTCTACACCCAACATGTTCTCCCACTTGCTCTAGTGAAGATGAGACATGTCTCATAATCCTAGACATTCTAGGTGGCTTTCAAACACTTTAGCCTGGAAAGTCTTTTTATATAGATCAAAACGACTGTCAATTAAAAGTCATCTTGGTCCTACCACGATTCTTTCTCTCTCAGCAGGATACCTTATATATTGATGTTATCTAAGTTCCTTAAGTTTAGCCATTACATAAAATGTTTTAGGCTTAACTATATCCGAAACATCTTTCAAACCAATAAAAAATTATTTGAGTTATACAAGTTCTTTACTTCATAAGCAAGAACGCTTAACTTGCATACCATGCTCCACCATCTAGGGTAAACACAGATTTCCATAAATCTTTGTTAAAACCAGTGCATCTCGTAAAGATCAAATCTTTAACCTTATACACAAAGATATAATTTCTCATTTTATCCATAGATATTTTGAGAAAATTTTTATTTTTCTGCGCAATGGTCATACCATTGGGTTAACTAATAAATGTTAACCAATTTTACTGTCAAATGTCATGTCTCAAGTGTACATTAGATTTTCTCCCACTCAAACGTAGATAGACAATCTTATGTTCTCAACATTTTGATATGTCTGAGGATACTCTTCCTTAGACAAGATAAACTTCACGTAAGAATGATACATTATCATTTTTGAAGTACTACATCATATACTTGACAACAATTTTGTCAATATAAGATATATGAGACATATATAACATTTTGTCCTCGAAATCTCTATTTATAGGACATACCCAGTAATTCAAATCATTCATTTGGAATTGGTTAGCTAGTCAACATTGTATGTAGGATTGAAATCTTACATCATTCACAATGAGTAATAAGTCATCCACATAAAATATGAGAAAACTCCCCTAATAATTAATGATCTTCTTGTCTATACAATATCATTAATATTTATTCAAAGTCATAGTTTTTGATACTTTTATCAAACCTTACATTCAAAAATCTAGTGATCAAATTCATTTCATAAATGAACCTTTACTGCTTGCAAACCTTTTGCTTTTGATTTTTGAAATTGAACTCATGTAATTGATTTGTAAATGCATTCTTTAAGACTTCTTTTAAAAAAAAAGATTTCTTAAACCTTCACTTGACATATCTCATATGCAACTATGAATTAGGAAATGCTTATATACTCTAATATGACAACAAATGAGAAAGTTTATCCATAGTTTACTTTCTCCATCTATATTTGTCATTAGTCTTATTTTGAAGGTCTGTACCTTCTTATTTACAAATCTTTTATTTTTGTAGATATATTCAAAACCTATGGGTTTTACCCCATCACGAATATCTACAAGTTCTAGATAAAGATGAGTACATCTACTCTATCTCGAGATTTATGACTTTGGTCTACTAGTCTTTGTCATTGACCATCATTTCAACTTTGAGGTCAAGAAGCCCTACATTTTGTCATCTAATTTGACAACTTAGGCTTCATATAAGCTCTTGTAACGGTCGGGTCATCTCATAACTCTCCCACTACGATGAGGCTTATCCAATTCATGACTAGGATCCATTTGACTATCAAATGTAATTAAATTGTTAACAACTTTTATTAACTATTTAGTGGCTTCACTTGGAACCAACTTTTCAACATTATTGAACATATTCAAGTTTCAGCATGTATGCTTAAAACTCTCAAAACTCGAAGGGTTGTAAACTAACTTTACTACTCTTCTATAATCTCAAAGTTGTCTCATGGACAGCTTTTAGATATAATGATGTTCACTATACAATCTATATTGTATATCCTAACAAGAGTCTGATAATGACGTGTAATTCTTTATTATTCTGACCATGTCTAACAAGATCTTGTTTCTCCTCTTACAGCACAATTTCACACAATTGTACTTTGTGCTAGAGTTGAGATAAAATCTCACTTTTTATCAATTAGTCTTAGTACATAAGGTTCCTGTACTTTTCACTGTGATCTGATCATAGTATCTTGATAGATTTACCTAAGTTACCTTCAACTTGAGTCTTATATTCCTTGAACTTTTCAAAATATTCAGACTTATGTTGCATTAGGTTACGATACTTATTTCTTGAATAGTCATCAGCTAGAGTGATGATATATTCATAAGTGTTCTTTGGCCTGTAGGCTTTTCCAACAAAAACCTATTGATTATCTTACATGGAAGGCAAGAAATTAAGACATATAAAGTAATTAACTCTAACATTTAGAGAATCACTTCGTAGTAGTCTTTTTATTCAAATTGATCATAATCAATCTTGAATGCCAAAGACAAGTATCATATTCTAGGAGAATATAAATTGTCTTTATATTCTGGATTCTATAATCCTAAATATCTCACTGTGTAGTATTTTATATGTTAATAATTTAACACATAGAAATTATTCTTATTTTTCAGCTGAATTTTTCAAACAATTTTGAAAATAAAAATTTAGTACTAAAATATTCATACTATATGAACATTTTATTAGTAATAAAGTTAGAGAAATCGAATTTCTCCTATGGTACTAAAAACACCATATTCAGCATTAAATAACAATTATTTTTTATGGACATCTTAATGTCTCCCACTACATTAATTGAGATGGGTTTTCTGGTGCCAACAAGTAGAGATCATTCTACATCATTAAGTATTTTCCGTAATGAAGAACAAATCTAAATAGTGGATCTGAATCTACTATATAGGTGGTAATGATTATTTTCCACAAAAAATCTACTAAATCAAATTTACTTTTATCCATGTTCTTCTCATAGAGGTATTTCATAAATTCTCTCATTATGACTACTTTGCTAATTTAGAAACTATTTTCTTTTAGCTACAGTCATATGGTTTCTTTTCTTGGATTTTGGTAATACTTAATTTTTGAGATTATTTAGATAAATATCTAAATCTAGCTTTTATTGACTTCAACAATATCTCATATGTTGTTGTCATCTTTTTTATCTTCTTAGCTTGACATCTAATATGTCAAATAGAAAATTTGTATAAGCCATCTCGCTATATTGATTTATTAATCATGTGCTTCACGAACAATTCGATTAGCATTGGCAACAGGTTTTTGAGAACGTTTCTCAATAAAGACAAATTAAAGAAAAAATTTACACGGTCATTATATAGTGCTAACATTATTTTTCCAAGTGATATTATTTTCTCAATTTGACAAATTAGCAACGAAAATTAAAATTGAGAGAAAAAAAAACATAATATTGAAATATAAAAAAAAAAAATATATTATTTAACAACATGCAATCAATATTCATTCAATTTCAGCATAGAAAACAAACAATTTGATAAATGAACCCTAAAACATTAATTTATAATGCTATGATACTTTAGTGAATTAGAATAGGTGCCGCCGTAGGGTAGGTCAAATGCTCATTCACTAAACTGAGACAATCTCAACCAAGTGTTATCCCAAAATAACTCTTATTTCTATAACATTTAGTTACCATTAGTTTGGTCAAGAAAATCATTAACAATCTTAATGATATCTTTGTAAGTGTAACCCATCATTTTAGATTCTATAATTTTATCCCAACAAGTGCCGCCGTAGGGTAGGTCAAGTATTGGAAATAAAATTACAATCATATCCTTCTCAGGAGATTCACCCTGATATTGACCCATGTAAACACCTTACGTAGGGGGACGGTCCAAAAGCCGCCGCGAGGCCCCACATGAATCTCACGTTGTGAACCAATGATGGAGACCGTAGGATATGTTGACACATTTCTTTTTCCCACTTACTATTTAAAAATACTTTCTCAAGAGATTCACCCTGATATTGACCCATGTAAACACCTTCCGTAGGGGGACGGTCCAAAGCCGCCTCGAGGCCTCACATGAATCTCACGTTGTGAATCTATGGTAGAGACCGTAGGGTTATTTTGACATATGTCTTTCTCCCACTAAGTATTTTGAAATAGGGTTTTCTATTACTTAGACAAATTAGGCTAATCTCATTTATCTAAGTTTTTCAATCTACCCTTTCATAACCCTTATGTTGGTTAGATTGATTTTAATGTGAATTATCAAGTATATTAAACTACTTAAAACTAATCACATTATGAGCCTGCTTAATGAAATAAAATAAAATTTGACTAATTCAACCCCCAGGCCAGTTCTTAGGTAGAGGTGTTCCTTTTCAGTCAACTTAAGTACCTCACCCGAGTAACCTTTCTTAGACAGGGTTCCCTTATAGTCAATTTTTATTTCAAATTCATTTTTCTTAGACAGGGTTCCCTTATAGTCAATTTTTATTTCAAATTCATTAATCTTTAATTAACTATTAATTACTAGATCAATGAACTTTATATTTTAAGCAATCTTTTTAATCCTATTAAAAACTAATTCACCTTATGGATAATCTTGAATTTTTAACAATTTTAAACCCTTTAAAACAAAATTAAAGATTATCATATATTCTAATCTTATTAGAATAAAAGATAAACTAAATTCAAATATTTAAACTATTTAAAGAATGAATTAAATTATCTTTTAAATAAGGAAAGAAAAAATCTAATCTCTAGGAAAATATCCTAAGCTCATTTGGAAAATATCCCTAATACTTATTAGGAAAAGATTTCCCAATAAAAGATTTCCTAATCTTATTAGGAAAAGATTTCCTAATAAAAGATTTCCTAATAAAAGATTTCCCAAGATTTTCAAATCTTATTAGGAAAAAATATCACTATATCTAGTAAAAGATATCTCAATCCTTCTCAGAAAATTATGGATTCCTATTCTGAAAGGAAGTATCATAATTTAAAATTTCCAAATATAACAATTATATTGAAAGATATGGAAATATAAACATATTAGGAAATGATCTAATCAAATTAGAAAACATTTTAATCATAATATTCTAAATATAACACTTATATTAAAAATAATTAAAATGCATGATCATGTTTAACCTATGGTGGGATTTTTAATCTAGATGGCATACTCTATGAAATCAATTAAAATTTAAAACATACATCAACATGCATAATTAAATTAAAAAACAATCAACATGCATAATTAAATTAAAAAACACAGCAAAATTGACCGGCATATTTGGCATATCCTAATTGAAAGCAATTTAAATTACAATAATTTAAATCCAAGACATATCTTGGTCTTCAATCTTTTCATTCTTTGTACATAAAAATTAGGCCTTTTGAAAACCCTAATTTCATCTCATATACTTTGAGACAGCAAGGCGTCAAACCACCGGCAGCCACTCACCGATAACAAAAACTCTGATGCTTTAAGATTCTCACATCGCTTTGAAGAAACTCCATGAACACAAAATCGTCTACATGTATCTGACCTTAGTTGGATTGAATGCACTCACCATTTGAAACCATCTTCACGATTTCACCACCCAGATCATAGAATGTTCATCACACAAACTTGTGCTTGTGTATTAGGCCTTTAAGACTCCAGCGGCAAAAACATCACAACACTTGTTTGTGAAACTTTGGTTACAAATTGGTCCTTCATTATTGAATCGTACAACCCATTCAACCACACCTTTTTGTACTTGAACAAATCTCTATTCAAAGTTTCAAAGTTTCTGCCAACTCTTGACACAAAATGCTTTGACCATGGAATTGACAAGTTACAAAGAAAAACTCAACTCACTGGGTTTTACAAATGATCTATTAAAAAAAACTTTATTCTAATGCCTCAAATATGCCTAAACAGTCAATTCGCAAACCACATATATCACATATATGAAAACATTAAAAAAAAACCCACCAACATAAACTTTTAATTCTAAACAAAACTCAAAGAAAAACCCACCAACATAAACTTTTAATTCTAAACAAAACTCAAAGAAAGCTCTGATACCAATTGAAGGGAATGAACTCTTCATTCCCCGCAGCGGAAGCGTTTGGGATCGTTACTTTGGTTTATTTAGAATTAAACTAAAACAAGTTTAAGCATATTACCTTTGAAGACTACAAAGCTCTTCTTGTGTTCCTTTTTCCACGAGATCTTCCTCGCTATGACTCGAACACGGGATCAAGCTTGTGGGAGCTCTTTGAAAGAATGAGAGAACAATTAAGGTGAGTAGTATGTTTTGCCAACCCTTTGGCTAAACTAAATGACTTATTTATAGTAAGGCTTTTAGGAATTAATTTTATTTTATAAAATACATTTTAATATCTAATATATTAAAATATGCATTTTATATTTATTTGAATCTTATTCAAATATTATAAAATTAATCTTTTATAATATACTTTAAACCAATTTGAATCTCATTCAAATAGCATATGTATATAGTTTTTAATATTAATGTATCATGTACATAAACTATTTTCTCTAATATTTAATGTATCAAATACAATAAATATATTTTACTCTTCTACATTTAATATATCAAATATATTAAATATTAATTTGAATATTTCAAATTTTTCTTTCAACTAAATTGATCCTTTTAGTGTTACTATGAGCTAGCAAGGGGGCCTTATGGACCTACAGATTTATAAGCTCCAATGATACAAAATTAATTAATTAAACTCTTTAATTAATTGACTTTCATTCATTAACTCTAGGTCACTCCACTATAGGCCTAGAGTTGCACTCTTATGCACCGTAGGACAAGTTGTGTCCATGGATATAACCATTACATGCAAGTCGATCCTTCACGAGTTGTTCGTAATTACAGCTGGGTCAAAAGTCCGTTTTACCCCTGTAATTACATCTTACACCTTAAGTACCCCTGATTCTCTAATAAACAACCTGTTTATGATCCAACCATAAACGAAGTCCCTCTCGGGCCAGTGAGAGGGTGGGGCCCCATTGTTCAAGTCCCGAAATCAGCACTTAAGGGAACTACTCATCTACTTTCCCTATATGGGAAGGAGTGAATTCCATCTTGTGAAACTTATGTTCTTAACTCCCTATTTGGTCAAGTCCCCAAAATGGTAGGCTTATTGAATCGGCTATAAAGGTCATTCTCACCCATACAAATCAAAGGACGAACCCTCACAGGCAGGAGTTCATAACTCACTCAGGATTAAGATCGAGTCACATATGATCATCCTGTGAAATATTAATTTTCTCAAATAACGGATTTATAAAGAGAGATTATATATTTCGTGGTCCAGTCTTATACAAACTCATTGTATAGGATATCCCCACTCACATGTCTCTACATGAATGATTTGGATCAAATCATTTGTAACAATTACAAAGTGGGCCATATCAATAGTGTTACCAGGATAAGGCACCCAACCTTATCCATATATTATAGACCCTTTAGGTTATTACTTGAACATGATCCTCCCGTATGTCAACTACATACTGTTCAAGATTACACTAATAACCTTGGATTTTATTTATATAATGAATATTATAAATTGCAAATAATAATAATAAAATAATTATCAAATAATTATTAATTAATTACGAGGCTTTAGGGCATAAATCCCAACACTAGCTTCCTGTGAACTAGAACTCTCTGGCATATCAGTTTCTTCTAGCACAGTCTCAGATTCATTTTCAACATGTTGATCTTCTCCACCTTGGGGTTGTGATTCACTCCCAGATGGAATGAATTTCAGCTCCACCTGTTTATCAACATTACTAACATCTTCTGCAACAGAAGACTTCACAGTAGAGTTAAGCATAGAATTTTCATCAATTATCACATTCCTACTTAGTATGACTCTATTTTCAGAAGATGACCAGATTCTATACCCTTTAACTCCATCCCTAACACCCACATATACACATTGTTTAGCTCTTGGCTCTAATTTACCCTCATTAACATGGTAATAAGCAATACAACCAAAAACTTTTAATAAAGAGTAATTAGCAGGCTTACCAGACCACACCTCGTAAGGTGTTTTACAGTCAATACCTGTGTGAGGTCCACGATTAATCAGAAAATATGTTGTGCTTACTGCTTCTGCCCAAAAATTTCTAGATAACCCAGCATTAGAGAGCATGCACCTTGCTCTCTCTAACAATGTCTGATTCATGCGTTCTGCCACACCATTTTGCTGCGGGGTATGTCTGACAGTGTGATGACGGGCAATCCCTTCATCCTTGCAGAACTCATTGAACTCAGACGAACAAAATTTCAGACCGTTGTTTGTTCGCAGTCTTTTGATCTTCTTCCCAATCTGATTTTCCATTAATGCCTTCCACTGCTTGAAATTCTTGAAGGCTTCACTTTTATGCTTCATCATAATTACCCAAGTCATTCTTGAATAATCATCAATCATAGACAAAAAATACTTACTCCCTCTCATAGATTCCACTCGTGAAGGGCCCCAACAATCAGAATGAATGTAATCGAGTGTTCCCTTTGTACAATGAACACCACTCTTTGGAAACTTACTGCGATGTAGTTTCTCAAATACACAATGCTCGCAGAATTCAAGACCCTGCATCTTGTGCCCACAAAGAAGATCCCTCTTAGACAAAATCTGCATCCCGTTTTCACTCATATGACCAAGCCGCATATGCCATAGCTTGGTCATATCCTCTTGGTGAACCGTAGACGATGCAACAGCAGCAGAACCTGTTACTGTAGCCCCTGTCAGAAAATACAAGGTGTCACGCTTGACACCTTTCAGAACCACCTTAGAACCCTTACAGATATTCACAGTTCCACTTTCACCTTTGAAATTGAAACTCTTATTGTCAAGAACACTCAACGATATCAGATTCTTCGTCATTTGTGGAACGTGTCTAACTTCGTTCAAGGTGCAGAAAATACCATCATGTGTCTGTATCCTGATTGAGCCAATTCCAACTACCTTGCAGACTTCATTGTTAGCCATAGAGATATTGCCTCCATCTATCTGCTCATAAGTTGTAAATCACTCCCTGATTGGACAAATATGGTAAGAAGCTCCAGAGTCAATAATCCACACATCCTTACAATGTGAAAATTTATTTGCAACTAAGGCCAAATCAGAATCAGAATCGATATCAGTTTCTTCCTAAGCGGCAGAACCTTCCTTCTTTCCATTCTGCTTTGCTAGCTTAGGACATTGGTTTCTTCAATGCTCTTTCTCCTTACAGTATCTACAGACATCGTTAGTTGTAGGACCCCTAGGCTTAAAATTCGATTTCTTCTTTTTACTTGGATTTTCCGAATTTTCATATCCCCTACTAGTTGCAGCAACTAACCCGGTTGTCTGTGTTTTTGTACTTGGAGCAGATGCCTTATAGCGGCCTTCTCTGGTATGAAGAGCAGATCTGACATCTTCTAGAGACAGTTTCTTTCCCAGCAATAAAAGAGTCGACAAAATTCTAATATGAAGGAGGCAAAGAAACTAACAGAATTAAGGCAGCATCCTCATCATCTATTTTAACCTCAATATTTCGCAGGTCTAGCAAAATCGTATTTAGTTTATCTAGATGGTCTCTAAGAGGCGTACCTTCGTGCATATGCAAAGTAAACAAACGTCGCTTCAAAAGCAACTTACTGGTTAAAGACTTCGTCATGTAGAGACTTTCGAGCTTCAACCAGAGACCCGCAACAGTCTCTTCATCTGTGATTTCATTGATGACGTTATCATCTAAACATAGCATGATTGTTGAATGAGCCTTCTCCTCCAGGCTATTCCACTCATCGTCATATGCGCCTGCTTTCTTCATTTTCTTAGACAGCGGCGCCCACAAACTCTTGTTCTTCAACAAGGCTCGCATCTTGATCTGCCATAAACTGAAACTGTGTCTCCCATTGAACTTGTCGATTTTCATGCTTACACCAGACATCTTTGTTATCGAAAAAATGCGGAATTTCGAAAACTAACAATGAGGCTCTGATACCAATTTGTTACGATAAATCAATAACAAAGAATAAGTAAGCGCAGAAGAAGAACGACACAGATTTACGTGGTTCACTAACGTCGTGTTAGCTACGTCCACGAGCAGAAAGGAGAGCAGTATTATTACGAAATAGGAAAGATTACAAATGAACAGATAGGGGGCGGTTGAAGTATTAGAAGGTTTATATATGACACTCTTCTAATGGCCTAATACAAAATGGGTTAAAGCCCAAAATAGATTCAAGGCATTCCAACATGTGGGTCAAACGGGGAAAACTTTTCCTCAACTTCTTGGGTCAAACACCCCTTAAGAAATTGTTTGGCTCAAAGATTGCACAAGGAGAAGGAGTTGGGGGAGTGAACATACCTATTTGGCCCAAGGATTAACAAACAATGGTTATATTGACCACCTCCCCCATTCTCCATTTTTTTTCTATTTTTTTTTAATAAAATTCTCTCAATTCTCTCAAATCTTTTATTTTCTTTTTAATTTGTATTTAATTTTAATTTTGTATTGATTTTTTTTTCACAAATTACATATGTAACATCTTAAACACGTGTGCGAATGAGATATAAAATGCACATTTTTTAAAATACTATAGTATAATTTTTAATTTAGTAAATATTGTACAATAAACAAGCTTCATCTTTTAAAAAACAATTATGAACATATTTATATTTTTTAAGGATAAATACACAAATAAAATGGAGAGGATGAAAAATCTTAATAAAATTTTAACTATCATTTTCTTTTAAAATTTTATTCTGGAAAATAGAATGAACTGAGGGCAATATTATCATTATTAAATCAATTATATTAATGTTGATATAATACTCTAAAATATTATCTTATTATTGAGTTATCAATCAGGAAAAAAAAAGAAATCTTTCATTTTTACTGCACATATAATCAAACAAAATGAAAATTTTAGGCTCTTTTGGAATGGTAGAATGTAAATTTGGGCAGTGAGTTAAAAGAAAATGGAACAAAAATTCAAAACAAGCAACACGAGGATGAGACATTGAGTTTTTTTTTCTCCCTAATTTCTCTCTCTAGATTTCTTGTTGTTGTTCTTTTTTTCTATCTCTAGTTTATTGGAAATGAGGTTTTCAATTGTCGGTGAAATTGTCCATTGAGCCAAAGTGGCATGACTTTGCTTTTGGTTCCACCCAAAAAGTCTGGTACTAATGGAGATAATTGTCCTCACTTATATATCATGGATCACTCTTCCCTAACCAATGTGAGACTTATTGTTAGCACTCCTAATAAAATGAAGGGAAAACTGATTTATTTTGCAATAAATGCTTAGAAGAAGAAAATGTGTGAATTTTGAGTTGAAAGGAAAAATAGGTAAACAAAAGGGGGGTTGTTTTTTTTTCTTTAATAATTTTTTTTAATGATAATCTTGGTTTGTTTCTATGCTCCTACTTTAACATAATGAGGCTAAGTAAATGTAGGGAGGAGGAAAAATAATTGAATTTTACTTGTTAGTAAAAATAAAAAATGAAGAGTGAATATTTTTTTTAATGATGTTAATAAAAACAAAATTGAGAAATTAATTTTTCTGATTTTGAATTAAAAAAAAAAATTGAGATTTTTTTTTTGAAAAAAAAATATACTTGTTAATAAAAAATAAAAATGTATTAAAATATACTAACAAAATCGATATATGTTTTTTTCTAAGCATATTGTACATCTTTAAATATGTTTTTTTTTAATCATAGAGTCTACTCATTCTTGGTCATATTTGTAAATTTAAGGTTGTCTTCCAAGTTACGGCACCTCCGGATGAAAGGAGAATAGGGTCATCTTTCTTAATCGAGGTCCGACTCGCGTCGTCTTTTTTTTATTTGTGTCTGTTCCGCATGCGCTTCGCCCGAAATTCTGAATGACTTACTTTTTTCAGTAAAATGAATGACTTGCTTCTTTCGTGTATTATTTTACATTTTCCCAAAAGAATATTCATTCATTTCTTTCTGGATTTAAAAACTATTCAAATCAAATGAATTAAAATCTTTCAAACTCACATGTAATATTTAAAACATTATTGCAAGACTCATCTATTTTAAAACTATCCAAATAAAATGAATAATGAATGTGAAAGATATTAAAAAAAAAGAAGGGGAGGAAATCTCGATTTTAGAATTTATTGAAAGAAATCCTTAATAATAAAATTTTGAAAAATTGTTGAAACAAAAAGTTAAAATGAGAGATGTCCACTTGCCCCGCCCCGCCCCGAATGGGACGGGGAATCCCCGATTACACGGAGAATGGGGCGGGGAGCGGAAATTTTTTTTGCCCCGTTATCTAAACGGGGCGGGTAATAGCATACCCGTCCCGTATACTTTTATATATTACATATATATATTATTCATCAAAAAATTAACTACACACTTCTTTTTTTATCTAAAAAAAATACTCTTACCAATAAAGTTCCAAAAAAACACACATCTTACAAATATAGTTTATGGAATTAAATATATATAATATTAATCAACTTAACAAATAACAAAACTTAAACAAAAAATGGATAAGAATAAATTTAAAAAAGTAAATTATTCGCGGGAAATACCCGTTACCCGCGAATTCCCCGCGGAGAATACCCGCCCCGTCCCCGCGAAATTTAAGGGGGTGTAATCGGTTCGGTTTGAGTGCTGAACCGAAACCGAACCGATAAGAATAGTGAAGGAAATGTGAAACCGAAACCGAACCGCCGGAGGTTGTGAACCGAACCGAACCGACCGATTAACCGACGGTTTAATCGGTTCGGTCTGGCGGTTCACCGATTAGTTAATTCAAAGAGCAATGGGCCGAGTTGGGTTAAGTTTAGTGGGCTGGATAATGGGCCGCTAATGGGTTATGGGCCCATTCTACTTTGTAGGAGTAAATAGTTCAAAAAATATGAAATATTGTCAAGCTCGAACTCAAGACATCTTAGTTGTAAGGCGTCTCTAAAGCCACTGGACCGCTTACAATTATTGGTAATCCTTCGGTTTATTATATATATATAGTAATCGGTCGGTTCGGTTATCATCGGTTTTAAAGCATCAAAACCGAAAACCGACCGAATATATTCGGTTTTCTTAATATTCAAACCGAAACCGTCAACCGAACCGAAATTAACGTCGGTTTCGGTCGGTTTTTCGGTTCGGTTCGGTTTTTTCGGGTTTCCCTTGCACCCCTAATAATTACTATTCAAGTTTGTCTCATTTTCCAAGATTTCTCTTTTACAACATATTTCTCTCTCCCCTCCCACGATATTTTTAATTATTTAAAAAATAATGTAATTTAAACAAAATGGATAAAATGACTAAAAATAGAATTCAACCTATTTTTATTATTTTAAATATAAATCAGGTTGTTGAATCAAACTTACTACTTAAACTAAATTCAAAAGGTAAGAAATAAAAACATTAGCTTATTTGGATTCATTTAAATTAATGGATTAAATTTTTTAAAATTCACATGTAATTGTGGTCAAAATTATTTTTGTTATCTTAAAAAAAAATTTGAAAGATACATAAAATAAAAAGCAAAAAATGCATTCTTAAAATTTATTGGTAGAAGTCCTTAACAATGAAAATATGAAAAATTATAAAATAAAAAAAAATTGTACAAAAAAAACAACTAAAATAAAGTCATTTTTTAGATGCTGGTTTCCGAGTGCAGGGGAGGGAGGAATGATGTGTTTGACACATGGGTTCGGGTAATGTGTTCTTTTTTTTTAAGTGTAAAATATACATACATTAATAAAAACAAAAAAAAAATCTCAATCTTAGAATTCATAAAATAACAAAAATTGATAAATATATATATTTTGATAATCAATGTGAAAAAATAATGTGGGCTCAAAAATATTTTTGTTGTATTCACATCAATCTGTAAAGAAAAAAAATATATTGGAATTGAGAGAAATTCTTAATAATAAAATTTTGAAAGTTTGTAGAAAAAATTTGTGCAGAAGAAAACAACTAAAATAAACTCAGTTCAACAACTCTCTATTCCAAACACACTTTAGACTAAACAATTTCATGCCTTAATCAATTCAACAAGTTTTGCCCTAAGCACACACTACAACTCCCTCTCGTCCCAAACTTCAACAACTTCTTGCCCTAAACACACACACTACAACACTCAACAACTTCTTGCCTCAAACACACACTACAACTCCCTTGCCCGAAACACACACTTCATGCCTCACACTCAACAACTTCTTGCCCCAAACACACACTACAACTCCCTTGTTCTTGCCCCAAACACACACTACAACTCCCTTGCCCGAAACACACACTTCATGCCTCAAACACTCCCCAGACTAAACAAATTAACCAACCTACAACTCCTTGGGTCAAACACCCCTAAACAATTACTCCTATACAATTTTACACTCTTAGACTAAACAACTTTGCAACTCAAAAACACCCAACTCCCTAGACTTCCTAACCCTAGTTTGATCAAGGGATTAATGACAGTGAATAACAAAATTAATGTAATTTTTTTACTGAAAAAAATGATTTTAAAATTGTTCAGTTTATTTTAATAAATAATGTATTTTTTGAGGAATTATATTTTGTTATCCCATCACTTTAAAGTTTTAAATTCAATTCTAGTATACTCAAGTTGCCATTTAAACGTCTCACATCATGGAGACAAAAACCCTCTTATAATCAATGTTTTCCTTCAAATTTATATATATAGCATTCAAAAAATGGTACAAACTAGCTATTTTCTAGTTATCATTGAAAATAATCCAATTAACCTAAATTAGAAGTATACAAATAAATATTTTACGTGTGACAAATTATTACCAAACACAAATCAGCTAAGCACTGCACCGTATAATACCAAACTTCAAAAGACAAACTTCAGTAATTCAATCTAAACTTGCAAGCAAACAATAGGTCATAAATCTAGCAACCTGTGGACCTTATAGTAAACAAACTGTTATAATCAGAAACGGACTAAAGAAAGTATTGTAATTAAACAACTATTACCCAGCAAAATTGAAGTTCATAAATAATTGTTTCATCTTAGCTGCAACAACTAATGGTCTTCGTAAGACAAAAAAGAAAGGCAAATAGAATCATAGAAAAGGAAACACGGCCAGACAATATCTCTACTACAAAAATTATGCAGCACCAGCACCTTTTCCCTTCTTTTTCTGGAGTTTCTTCATGTAAAACTCGAGTTCTTTGCCCTCCAAGATATATCTGCCAAAAAATTGCAAAACCTCAGTAAAATTACTAAGAAAATCCTTCTGGGGTGTGTGCTAAACAAGCTGAAAAGAACACAACAACAAAAAAAACAGAATCATATAGGGTTTCAAATTGATTACCCGTCAGATCGCCCACATTGACCTGGCCTTGATGAAATACAAGCCATCAAACGACCACTGCTGAATTGCTCTTCAATATGTTGGTCGAGCTTGCGATCCTGTTGACGCTTCTCTACCTTGCGCTGAACATGGTTACTCTTCTTCACCTCCTCAGCAGCAGCAGCTTCACCTTCCTATCAACCATATAATATAAATCAGGTCATCTCACGAATCATGCTCTAGACTATTTGAACTAATTAGGAATGCCATTAACATGATCCATCAAACTTATTTTCAACACATTAAAAACCCTTACATAACACACAGAATCAACTAAATATCAATCACAAAATCTACAGAGCTTGCTCTACTACCTCTTCCTTTTTAGCAGATGCAGCAGTCTTCTTCTTCCTTCCAATATCCACTCCATAGTGCTGCAAATACCACTGCTTAAAAGGTGCAGCATCAACCTGAACAATGGCACTCTTTACCAAAGTCTGGGTACGAACAAGCTCATTGTTAGATGCATTGTACACCACATCAAGAATACGGGTCTTCCTAGTCACAGCCTCGCTACCCCATGAGTAGTTCCCAGTATCAAGTCTAAAAGCACGCCACTTGACGTTTCCTCCACGAACTCTAACCCTTCTGATTGATTTCTCACTGGATAGCTTAGTGTTGGCAGGTTGCCTTCCGAGCTCATACCTTTACAAAGAAACAATGTCAGAGAACGTCCAGAGCTCAATACAAACATGGTCAAGAGAATTGACAATTACACGGAAACACAAATTGGAAAAGACTACATTAGCATTACTACGCTAATAAGAGAATTTACAATTACACCGTTCATTAAGTATGAAAATGTTAACATAATTAGGGACTTGTAATTTATCCAGACATGAAAACACGTCAATCTATCAGATGAGATGAGATAACTAATGCAGATTAACTACATTTATTGAAATTTACACTGGAAAATAAAACAAACGAAAAACCCTTGTCAGTGCCATCAATACTATCCAAGAAAAAAATCAATGTTTCAGCTAAACCTACAAAATCACCAAGTGTGTACTGGAAGAAACCAAGCAAATAAATGAATAAAACCATGAAATCTTTTGAGGGCCAGTTAGCAACTAGTTCGGTGAAATGGAGTAAAAACTGGTGAATCAAATTGCACTCAAATAAATAGGAGCAAAGATAGTTACTTTCGCTTCTTCCTCCAAGCCTTCTTCTTGCCACCAGTGGCACGTCGCTTGTGCATAGAATCACGAGAAATACCTATACAGAAAGCCCTTCAAGATTAACAGAAGGAAAAACAAGCAAACAAATGGAGATATGTAGAACAATCTGAAATCCCGCATGTAACTAACTTACCCATCTTGACGAGACGAGAGCTCCTGCGCGAAGAGGAGTTCTAAGGTTCCTGTGAAAAACAATGAAAGAAACAGCAAACAACGCTCAAACCCTAAAACCTAAACGTGAAATATAGAAAGAGAATGAGAGAGCGAGAAGCATGAAAGAGGTTAACAGAGATAGATGTGAATGAAGCATAGAAGAATGGGGCAACAAACTCACCGTGGAGGGCAGCAGCCGATCGGCGGGCGGTAAGGTTGGGTGCACAGCGGAAGGCAATAAGAGTGAGGTATAAGGAGGAAGGAGAAATATAAATTAGGGTTTTGCAGCGCCTATTGTGGGCTTAAGATGGGCCGAATAACTTCATATATGGGCTGGGCTGGAAATATACTTAGAAATATATGCGCAAGGCCTGGGTGCTATCTTTTTTAGAAATTTGTGAAAACTTACTATAATAAAAAGGTTTAATACACAAATAGCTCATTTATCCCTATGATTTCATATTACCGGCGTTTGGCACGTTGTTTTAGGTTCAGAATCTTTAGAATCAAAATCATGACGGTTTGTCTAGTAGAGTTCTGAATCCTGTAAATCATAAAACGGTGTTTGGAGTCAGTGTTGAGAAGCCTGTGTTTGGGTGCATTGTTCTGAAACTCGGGCTTGGACAAAAAACAAAATCTTTTTTTCTTTTGCAACTTCATTTTTTTTTCATTTTTTTTTCTTCTTATTTTCTAGTGGATGTTTAGTGAATGGTATAATTTTTTATGCAACATGGGACAATTTTTTTTGGAAACAAATGAAGCATTTAATTTATGTTATAGTCTAAGAATAAGAAATTTGTTTTCAACAATCAAAACATTGTTTACCATTAACAAACATAAAAACATAACATGTCAATCGGTTTGAATTTTGTTTTTAAAAAAAATACATATTTAGACAAGGAATTAAAAAAAAAAAAAACTGAAAAAATCAAAAGGGAGTGAAAGCAAGATTGAAATAACAAGCTACTATTGTATTTTGATAGAGTTTCTCAAGTATGGGCTGTTTTTTTTTAATATTGTATTTTTTAAAACTTATTATAAAAATATTGTACCTTTCAAACTATTTATAAAAATATAGCAATTTTAAATGGAGGTCGTCTCCTCCCCCATCTTGTTCTACGTGGATGAAGGTCGTCTTTTCAAAAGACGATCTTGCTCCACATGGGATGAAGGTCGTCTTTTCAAAAGATGATCTTGCTCCACATGGGATGGAGGTCGTCTTTTCAAAAGACGACATTTATCGTTATCTACCTCATTTATTAAAAAATTCATATCTTTTTAACCAGATATTCAAAATTTTCAAAAAAGGTATGGTTGGAAAGCTAACAGCGAGAGCTTCAATTTGATACCTGGTTCCACTATTTTTAGAGTTGTGTATCAAAAGATAAAAATCATCGAAGTTGGACTATAACTCTGCAAATTTCAGAACGGAAGATTGTTTTGAGGAGTGCATTAAAAAATTGACATCTTTTTACCCAAATATTAAAAAAAATCGAAAATGGTACTGTTGGAAAGTTAACACAGAGAGCTTCAATTTGATACCTAGTTTCACTATTTTTTGAGTTGTGTATCAAAAGATATATATCGTCAAAGTTATGAAAACTTCACTAAACCCAAAACTGAATATACGACTGAAAACTTCAAAACTGTAGCTAAACTTCGACGATCTGTATCTTTTAATACACAACTCTACAAATATTGAAACTAGATATCAAATTGAAGCTCTCTGTGTTAGCTTTTCAACCGTATTTTTTTAGAAATTTTTTAATATCTGAGTAAAAAGATGTCAATTTTTTAATGCACTATTCAAAAGAATCTTCAGTTCTAAAATTTGCAGAATTATAGTCCAACTTCGATGGTCTTTATCTTTTGATACACAACTCCAAAAATAGTGAAACCACATATCAAATTGAAGCTCTCGCTGTTAGCTTTCCAACCATACCTTTTTTGAAAATTTTGAATATCTGGTTAAAAAGATATGAATTTTTTAATAAATGAAGTACATAACGATGAAGGTCGTCTAAAGACGACCTCCATCCAATGTGGAGCAAGATCGTCTTTTAAAAGACGACCTTCATCCACGTGGAACCAGATGTGGAGGTCATCTTTTCAGACGACCTCTATTTAAAATTGCTATATTTTTATAAATAGTTTGAAATTTACAATATTTTTATAATAAGTTTTAAAAAATACAATATTAAAAAAAAACAGCCCTCAAGTATGTGTCCTTTTAAATAGGCTGTTTTTTTTTAATATTGTATTTTTTAAAACTTATTATAAAAATATTGTAACTTTCAAACTATTTATAAAAATATAGCAATTTTAATTGAAGGTCGTCTTAAGACGATCTTCACATCTTCTTCCACGTGGATGAAGGTCATCTTTTCAAAAGACGATCTTGCTCCACATGGGAAAAGACGACCTCCATTACCTCATTTATTAAAAAATTCATATCTTTTTAACCAGATATTCAAAATTTTCAAAAAATGTATGGTTGGAAAGCTAACAGCGAGAGCTTCAATTTGATACATGGTTTCACTATTTTTAGAGTTGTGTATCAAAAGATAAAAACCAAAGTTGGACTATAACTCTGCAAATTTCAGAACGGAAGATTGTTTTGAGGAGTGAATTAAAAAATTGACATCTTTTTACCCAAATATTAAAAAAAAATCGAAAATGGTACTGTTGGAAAGTTAACCCAAAGAGCTTCAATTTGATACCTAGTTTCACTATTTTTTGAGTTGTGTATCAAAATATATATATCGTCAAAGTTATGAAAACTTCACTAAACCCAAAACTGAAGATACGACTGAAAACTTCAAAACTGTAGCTAAACTTCGACGATCTGTATCTTTTAATACACAACTCTACAAATAGTGAAACTAGATATCAAATTGAAGCTCTCTGTGTTAGCTTTTCAACCGTATCTTTTTAGAAATTTTTTAATATCTGAGTAAAAAGATGTCAATTTTTTAATGCACTATTCAAAAGAATCTTCAGTTCTAAAATTTGCAGAATTATAGTCCAACTTCAATGGTCTTAATCTTTTGATACACAACTCCAAAAATAGTGAAACCACATATCAAATTGAAGCTCTCGCTCTTAGCTTTCCAACCATACCTTTTTTGAAAATTTTGAATATCTAGTTAAAAATATATGAATTTTTTAATAAATGAAGTACATAGTCGTCTTTTAAAAAGACGACCTCCATCCAATGTGGACCTTCATCCACGTGGAACTAGATGTGGAGGACCTCTATTTAAAATTGTTATATTTTTATAAATAGTTTGAAAGTTACAATATTTTTATAATAAGTTTTAAAAAATACAATATTAAAAAAAAACAGTCTTTTAAATACAAGCTGAAGTTTATAATTTCAAACATTTCATAAAGTTAGAGCTTCACATAAATAAGAAATTTAAAAATTTAGAAAAAAATTATAATTTTGTAATTAGAAAAAATCACATTCTATTTTAAAATAAAGTAAATAAAAGTTAACATGAAAATAACATTGGAATTGAATATGGTTAATCATTATTATTTTTTAATTTTAATTTGTTAACTTAAAAATTAAATGTTATTTTTTTAAATTATTAATATAAATAATCCGCCTAGAATATATTTTTCTTATCTTACAACTAAAATATTATACATAGAGCTATGGTTAATTAGATTAAATATAGATGAATGAAAGGAATAATTTTATTTAAATAAATTTAATTAAAAAAATTTATAATTATAATTAGAGATGGTGAAACTCACCCTAATTATAAGAAAAACTGGTAGATAAATTATAGAACCCACCATAATTATGAGAAAAATTGAAACAAAAATGGTGTAATATTAAGAAAAATCATGGTTTGGAGGGGTAACCCATTGGTTTGGCTTCCCAAACCCGGGGTACCCAACCCCTTTCCCCAAACGTGGTTTTGGGTTTGGAACCCAAAACCACTTCAACCCAAACTCATCCTCCAAATGCCTCCTTAATGTTCACCGTTCTTATTTTCTTGGGTTCAGAACCCTAAGATTTGTCTATGAACCTTGGGAATCAGAAAATGGTGTTTAGGGTGTAGTGTTGGAAAGCTTGAGAATCAGAAGGGGTGCAGTGTTCTGAAATCCGGATTTGGATAAAAAAAAAAAATCTTTTTTCCTTTTGCTTTTTCGTTTTCCCCCTTATTTTTTAGTAGATGTTTTGTGAATTGTAGATCTTTTAATGCAACATGAGACCAGTTTTTTCAGAGACTTTTGAATGAAACATTTAGTTTATGTTATAGTCTAAGAATAAGAAAATTGTTTTCGACCATCAAAACATTGTTTACAATTAAAAAAACATAAAAAAATATATATATATATAAATAAATAAATATGTTTTTTTCTGAAAAAAAAAATACATATTTGGATAAAAAATAAAAATAAAAATTGAAAACTTAAAGGGAACCATGAAAACAAAAATGAAACAACGTCTATTATTGTATTTGAATAGAGTTTCTCAAGTGTGTGTTCTCCTAAATACAAATCGAGGTTTATAATTTCAAACATTTCATAAATTGGATAAATGAGGAAGGAAAAAACAGTTTATAAAAACAAATTTAAAAAATTAGAAATAAAAAAAAAATTATAATTTTGTAATTCGAGTAAATATACATTCTATTTTAAAATAACTTTCTTAAGTAAATAGAAGTTACCATAGAAATAACATTGTGACTATATATATATATATATATATATATATATATATATATATATATATATATATATATTTTAATAAATTATAATTAGATATTGTTAATCATTATTAATTTTTAATTTTATTATGTTAATTTAAAAATTAAATTTTATTTTTTAAAATATTAATAGAAGTAAGTCACCTAAAATATATTTATGAGAAAATTGGAAAGATAAATGAGGAGAACTACCATAATTACAATAAAAGTAGAAAGATAAATGTTGAGACCTACCATAATTGTGAGAAAAATTGAAAGAAAATGGTAGACCTCACCAAAATGTTGTAATTTGAAAAAAAAAAATCAAAAATTTGGAAGGAGTGATCCATGGAGTAGGGTTTCCAAACATTTGAAACCCAAAATGACCTCAACCCAAGACAAGCTACCAAACGCCCCAAAGTTGAGGGCTTAAGATCTCCCTTGTTTTTTTCAATTTTATTTTTTTCTTTTTAAAAATTAAGAATATATACATGCCTTTATGGATTGTTTATTTTTGAAATTTGAAAAATTCTAAAGTTTTATAAAAAAAACAGTGAAAAAACAAGTCGAATTTTCAAAAATCAAAATAAAATGGTTATCAACAAGACCTCATGAGTAATTGAGAATGACCACTTGCACAATATAAATGTAAGGTCACTATGAACATTTTTGTTTAAAGTACAACAAAAGTATAAAAATATTAATGTTTTTGTTTAAAGTACAACAAATAGAGTATAAAAATTAGAACCTCCGATCTCACGTAAAGTAGTAGATGTCAATACCGCTCATGTTAGCTACAAACAAATTTAATTCAAGTGTTTTTACACGTGAGGGAGACAAAGCTAGGCAAGATACGATGGAATGAGATTGAGACAAGATGGATCACTCTAGGTTTTTGAACTTATTCAAAAAATTATTTTTGCAAATAATGTGTTTTGAACGCTTTCAAAATTTATTAATTGTTTATGCCTCGTTTGATAACTATTTGGTTTTTGAAAATTAAGCCTATAAACAACACATTCACATATGAATTTTTTGGTTGTGTTATCTATCTTTTGAGCTGTTTCCAAAATTTGGGGAAAAAAAATTGCTTTTGTTTTTAGAATTTGGCTAAGAATTGTAATGTTTTCTTAACAAAGTTGAAAGTCATTGTAGGAATTCACATGTGGATGTATGATTTATAGGCTTAATTTTCAAAAACTAAAAACTAAAAATCAAATGGTTATCAAACTCGCCTTATTTGTTTACTTTTGGAATCCCAAACCCAAATACTTTTTTTATTCATAACTGATGATTTTATAAAGGATTTTGAGAATTTGGTACTCTCCCAATTTGAATAGACTGGGTTAACATGAGTTTGGTGAGGATCAAAAAACTGAGGTGGAGACGCAATTGAACCATAGAGAAAGGCCTGGGCCGTTTGGTTTGAGGATTTGCAGATGCCTGGGAATAGGGGATGTCTGGGAATCAATGATGTATGTGTTTGGTGCTGGGGAATGTCATCAGATTTCCATGGGAATCAATGATGTTTGTGTTTGGTGCTGCATGTGAATGTCATCAGATTTTCATGGAAATTAAATAATGTTTGTGTTTGGTGTTGCATGTGAATGTGATCAAATTTGCAAATAAATTTTCAATTGTAATTAATTAATACAATAATAAAATTGAAGAAATAACGATAAAGATTATATAATTCAAAAACCAAATATAATTTATCATTGATTACTAAACATAACATACACAATATGAGATTGATCCATATTAACATACACAATATGAGATTGATCCATATCCCAATAGCTTCATGTTCGTAGACCTGAAAATTACAAAATATTGTGACATGTTAATTCGAATGTTCATAGCATGTCAACTCAAAATAAGTATAATATTCCAACAGTAAATCCATATCCCAATAAATATTACAAATTCATATCTCTTCTTCCAGAACCTCCATTATAAATTCATATCTTTCCTCTGTCGGAAGATTAAAGAAATAATCAATCTGGGATTGATCTTTGGTGATAATCTTACCGACTCGAACTCTCTGTCGAACAGTCAATCCATCCACATTCTGATTTCACTAACTAATAAATTGCGTCGTTCGTCTCGTGTAGATTCTCGTTCAGCTACCTGTCGATAAAACGAAGCAATTTCTTGAATATTTTCATTAGCATTTGAAAGATGACTACTCATAACATTCTCAAGCCCATTCACTGTCGCTACTAATGGATCCACACTCCTTGTTCTTTTCTTACTTGACCTATTTGATGTATTTGCAGTAGATTGTGTATTTATTGGTGTTTCACTCATTGAGGTCGGTCCATCCACTTCTTCCATTCCGCATAGTTGTGGATCAGACACATAAAAACTAGCTCCTCCCCAAAATTCATTGTTTGCCATTTCTCTTTCCACAGATTCATACATATCAGCTGGACCTTCTGCACCAAGTCCATTGGCTCTATCTTTCCCAAAAACAAGGGCTAATTGTTCGAAGAATGGAAAAGGCTTATTTCTAAGGCCTTTTGATACATATCAGCTGGACATTTTGATAATAATATGTAAACTTACATTAGGAATAAAAAGTTTTTTTTTACTTACCTTTACCCATTCATCAAATATATGTTGTTCTGCTTCTACGCACTTGTCTTTATCATTCCATCCAAAGCCGCTACAATTTGGGTCTAACATTCCAGATATTGCATTATAATGCTTCTTAAATAATTTAACTCTGGACCATATGTGTGGTTGAGCCTTAAGATCGCAATTAGGAATTTTTTCAGCCATCCATTTTTCTATTTGACTGAGAAATCTTGATTTGAAAGTACCATTATTAGCCTTCCAAGTGCCAATATTGGATAAGTCCAATAAACATTCCACTCATTTTTCATCTTCTGCCTTACTCCACATGCGTTTCTTACTTGAACCAACTTTAGCTTGTTCACTATCATCATTCATATCTATGATTCACATAAGATATTAAAGTATTAAAACTCAAAATTTATATATAACATTGCATGAAAATGAAATGTGCATGAATACATATCATGAATATGAAATAAATAGCAAACTCATAACATCTCATAAAGTCTTACAAGACCTAAAAAATCAAGAACACAAATGTTTATATGATCCATAAAACTCTGCCTAGATAGTAACAATACTAATGGTTAATGCCTCTCCACCCCTCAAACATTTCAATTGCTAAATTATCTCTCCAATTCTTCCATTCATTTGAACTTTCAACATGTGTTATTCGATCAGTATCCATGTCAACAGTACTTGAATGAGTGTCTCCAAATTCGTCTTCTAAAGGATCTACAAGCATTTCTCTTCTTATAAGATTATGAATGAGACAACAAGTTGTGATCATCCGACATTGAACTTTTAATAGATAATAAGATTTCCCTCTAAGAATAGCCCATCGACCTTTCAATAGTTCAAATGCCCGTTCTATTACATTTCTTGCAGATGAATGCTTCATATTAAAAAATTCTGGTGGAGTTCTTGGTTGGTATCCTTGCCTCCAATCATTTAAATGATATCGTTGTCCTCTGTAAGGTGCCAAAAATCCTTCACCATTTGTATAGCCAGCATCACATAGATAATAACAACCTAAATAAACCAATTAAATACTTGAGAATGTACATAAATTATTTTTCTAATCCAAATGTATTTATAGAAGTCTACCCTAAACTATATACCCAACCATTATACATGTTACCTTTTGGAATCTTTAATCCATTCTTCCTAGACACAACATCTCGTAAAACTCTCGAGTCAGAAGTTGAACATTCTCATCCAGGTAAAACATAGATGAATTGCAAATCTTGGGAGCAAACTCCTAACACATTTGTAGCAATTTCATTCTTCCTCGATCGGTACCTAGGTCTATCAAGAATACCTACGTTGACTTTAATGTAGGTTCCATCTAATGCACCTAGACAATTCTAAACACAAAGAAAACTCTACTTTAATTAAGGTCACATTTAATATAAACCACTTATTATTATTTAAATAAGATTAGAACTATAACAATTGTACCTTAAACCACTTCCACTTTTTGTCCAAGCAGTTGGCTGACACTGACTCAAGTTGTTTAAGTAATAACTCATGTAGGCGTAACACAGAGTTAAGAACGGTATTAAAATGTCTACTAATTGTTTCTCCTGAACGGGCTAGAAGTCGACGTATAACTCTATTTTTAACATCATGTGCAAGGATGTGTAAAAACATTGCAACCATCTCTTCCACTTCTACATGTGTCGTGCCTTGTAATTTTCCAGTCATTTTAAGCATATGACATAATATACTAAAGCATCTCATATTCATACGTGTCATCTCAAAACATCCTAAATCACTCTCATGTATCAGACGAAAAAATGTTATTTCTCTAACTCGATATCTATAGAAAGAACTTCCACCCATAAGTCTTCTTTGTGTTTGTCCTCTATGCATAAGCATTACTACTAATAGAAAACATGTTTTCATCATATGTTTTAGCATCTCTAAATAGGACAACAAGATAACTAGAAATTGTTGTTCGGTAGCTGAATATATGTGAGTCATATCTGCATAATAAACAAAATGTTCAAAATCATCACATCTATGATTAATTATTATATGGTAGTCTTAGTTCAAACAAATCATCACATCACACTTATAATTAGTTATTATGCATGATTCTAGTTCTCTTTTCATCTTTGATGTTACGATAAATCAATAACATAAGCGCAAAAGAAAATGACACATATAAGATTTTTCCTGCCATGACCTTCTAATTTGATAAAACAAAGCTTAAAATGGAAAGAAGATAATATATTGTGTTAGCTATATGAGATCGCACAACCTATGCGATAGGTTGTGCGATCTCATAGGTTGTGAGATCGCATCGAATAGGTTGTGAGATTGCATCGCATAGGTTGTGTGATCTCATGGGTTGTGCGATCTCATAGGTTGTGGGATCGCATCGCATAGGTTGTGTGATCGCATAGGTAGCGATGCGATAGTTGTGCGATCGCATAGGTAGCTATACGATAGATGTGTGATCGCATAGCTACCTATGCGATCGCACAACTATCGCATCGCTGCCTATGCGATCGCACAACCTACGTGATGCGATCTCACAACCTATGAGATCGCACAACCTATGCGATGCGATTCCATAGCTAACACACAGGTTCATCTTCAGATCAAATAGGTTTTCAATAGCTAGAGATTGGAATGAATCTAACCAAAAAAATAAAAAATAAAATACCCTAAACCTGAAATCAGAGTCTAGGAAGAAGAAGATTTAAAAAAAAAAAAAAAATGAGAAGAAGAAGACATACCTGGAAAATTCGGAGAAGAAGAAGAAGAAAGAGAGAAAATTATGCCCGGGCTAAAGCAAAAGTCACGATTTTCGAAGGGAACTAATAAATGATGCCCGGCATAAAGGGGCAACTTTCTAACCAAACATGGGCTTGGACATCCCAAGCCCATGTCCACCTTTCAATGCTATCGAACCAAACGACCCCTCAATCCATTAGCAATTACAACATTCAGTGTTGATTCTTTCCAAAGAGAAAATTGTTATCATTTAGCTTCACATATAGGGTTGAGGAAAGAACACTTGGAATTTGTTGTAATTTGTAAAAGAATCTGAAGGTTAAATACCAAGGGTTTATAATCTTTGGTGTAACTTACGAATTAAATTCTTGAATTGAATTTGTATCATTCGTAACTGTTTACAAATACTGTGTATTTGGTTGTCTGTCAGTTTTATATAACTGATGTATTTATTCATAAATACCGTGTATCTGGTGGGCTATTTATTTTCTATAACTGATGTATTTATTCACAAATACACTGTATCTGGTGGCCTATCAATTTTCTATAATTGACGTATTTATGCACAATACAGTGTCACTGTCGTTAATTACAGTGTACTTATTGTGGTCGTTTCAGTTTGAGAGAGTTACAATTTGTACTACTACAAATAGTAGCTTGATTCTCCATTTGAAGTATCAGAATTAGAATTAGAATTTGAATCTGAAAATGAGAGTCTTGTATCCCAAACATTTGAGCTTCATCTAATTTTCGAGTTTTCTTTTTCCTTTGATTTTCTTGTGTCTTGGTTTTGTTGGGAGCAAGTATTCAAGAGTTCTGCCAGATCCAGGTAGTTCGAGTTGTTGTTCTACCAGAGCAAGTCGTTGAATCCTACTAAGACGATCGTTGTAGTCTGTTTTCAACTTGTGCATAGCGAACAATTATCACAACGCTTTATAAGCGTGCCTCGACTTTGTTTTCATATTCATCACGATTTCCAAAAGTTGTAATTATAAGTAGCTCTTGTTACTATATTTATGTCTTTATACATCTTCTGTAACTTTGTATCTCAAATTTGATTACATACTTGAGTTTCTGGATTTATATTCATATACAGTGTAAGTACTTTTGATACATTGTATCTTGCTACGGTGTAATCTGTGTGTTCGGGATTTTTTATATTAATAATGTATTTTAAATAACTTATTATAGAAATAGGGTAGTTTTCAAAGTATTTACAAAACTAGGGTACCTAAATCGTGTACCATGGACACGATTTCCATAAATCGTGTCCATGGTACACGATTTAGAGGGTAACTCGTGTCCATAGTACACGATTCAGGGGTAACTTGTGTACCATGGACACGATTTACATGACGTGTCAACCTAAGTCGTGTACCATGGACACGAGTTACATATGACGTGGCTTGCAAGTGAGGTGATCATAACTCGTGTCCATGGCAGGGGCGGACCTCTGAAGGGACTAGGGGGGCCACGACCCCCCCAAAGTTTTTTGTTTTCTTATACACGTAGGTAAAAATAATGCCTTAAATATATAATATTGTTATTAAATACATTTCGGCCCCCCCAAATTAACAAACGCTCATTCTTCTGCAGTGGTCATTGTGCAAGTTTTTATTTTGTTGTGCCTGAGTTCGAAACCCAGCCTTAACAATAATTCATTTGCTTTACATTTCCTTCCATATATATTTTTTAAAAAACAATGGTTCTCCTTTTAATATTTTGTTTATATATATTTAAAAATATATAAATTTTATTCTTAAAAATAATTAAGACCTATCTTTTTTAGTATTTACTTCTATAAGATTTTTTTTTAATTGAAATGGTAGTATGTATACTTGAGAGTTATATTATTTTAATCATTGTAATTTTAAATATCTAAATTTAGTACTCATCATACTTTAAATTAACTCTTAATATTAATTTATTTATTAACATTTTCAAAAGTAATTGAGACTATATTAACATCTTTTTATAAATTTTGAAAACAAATTCATGTTGTATTGTGTTTTTTCTTGAATATTTTTTTTTTTTAAATGTCTAATAAATTTTTGAACTTACAATTTTGTGTTTAATAGACCCATGAACTTAAAAAAGAGTTCGATATATTTTTTAACTTTCAATTTTGTAACTAATTGGTCCTCAAATTTCCAAGTTTAAATCTAATATATCTTTGTCTTTATTTGACATTTTTTAAAATCTAGAAATTTATTAAAAACAAAATTGGAAGTAGTTTAAATCTAATATATCTTTGTCTTTATTTGACATTTTTTAAAATCTAGAAATTTATTAAAAACAAAATTGGAAGTATAGGAATCGATTCAACACGTTTAAAGTTTAGGGACGCATTAAATACTTTTTTTTTTTTTTTTGCAACGGTAGTTTAATTAATGCGGGGATTGAACCCATGACCATTTGGTCACCGGCTCAATCCTATGCCAATTGAGCTATGCTCGATTTGGCCGCATTAAATACTTTTTAGAGTTTAGAGACTCATTAAATATATATATATATATATATATTTAAATATAGAGATGAACAAAATTATATGATGGTACTTAAGTTTATTTAAACTTAGTCCGTAAATATGCTTATCCCTGATAACTTTTTTTTTTAATGTCAACATAACTTGAGAGGGTGAATTCGAACCTCTAGATTTTTTGCGATTTTTTTTAATATTTATATACTATAATTTTTTGGCCCCCAAACATCAATGTCTGGATCCACCCCTGGTCCATGGTACACGAGTTACCCACTAAATCGTGTACCATGGACACGAGTTACCCCTAAATTGTGTACCATGGACACGATTTAGGAAACTCGTGTCCATAGTACACGATTTAGGTACCCTAGTTTTGTAAATACTTTGAAAAATACCTTATTTTTGTAATAATTTATTTAAAATACATTATTAATATAAAAAATCCGTGTGTTCGTGTTTCTCAATTCATATATATAACGTATGTTACAACCGGGACGACACACCAAAATGAGTAGTTATTGGCAATTGGGGCACTTAATGGATTGAAAAAAAATATAATTAGGGTAGAGATGTGTATGGCTAAGGGGTTGTTTGGAGCGCTCAGTAAGTTATTATAATCGGTGGTTATAATAGTTTGTTAAGTTATTATAATTGGTGGTTATAATAGTTAGTGTAAATATTATTGAAGTCAATATAATATTTTATTAATTGTGGGTTATAATAGTCGGTAGGTCAAACATAGACTGAGTTATAATAACCCAGTTCACCCATTGGTGCCCCGAACACCCTCTAAAGCTCTGATACCATCAAAGGATATAAAGAATAATAATCTTCACAATTAGGTAAAAAAAGACAAAGTATATAGCCTTGGATAAATACACTTTGGAGAAAAATAACATTGTAAAGATAAATAGACTAAATTATCATAAAGACAAATAACATTCTATCACATACCTCAAATTCGAGCGACACTATTATTAAGGGTTAGACAATCGTTACTTTAATGCAATAGGTACATTAGGTCGTCGCATTCACAGTCATAGGTGTCAATCTATAACGACCTAACTTAAATAGTGTGTCATTTATCTACTAAACCACATTGAGATGAACTCTTTTCACCAACTAGCACTCCGTCATAAGTTTGAATTGACTTCTCCTTTTAAGCTCTACCTACTTATATGCCTAGACAATACTTAACTCGACCTTAACTGCAATTCGTAGATTATGGCAGCGGCACATCCACAGTCATATGCGCTAGTCTATGGGCATGTTTGGGAGTGATTTTGGAAGGACCAAAATCACTTTTTCATTCCCACAATCACTTATATTTCAAAATTATGATGTTTGGCAAAAAATAATTAGTGATTTTTGAATAATTCAAAATCACTTTGAGTGATTCCCGGTCAATCACATAGGAGGTGATTTTTAGTGATTTTTTTGTGAGTAATTGTGAGAAATTTATTTTTGAAATGGTTATTAATTTAAATTAAAAAATACAGAAATTGAAATATATATATACTAATGTACTTTTTGTACAGATTGTATTGTTTGCTTTGTTGGTAATGATGCCCAGTTGAGTTTCTTCATGGCCCAAGTTTGAATCTAAATGGATGTTTGTTATATTTTTGTTTTCAATTTTGCAATATATATAAATACTTTTAAATCTTTAATAATTTATTTTTAAAAAACCCTTAAACCGGGGTTGGAATCTAAAGTTTGTTTTTTCAATTTTTCAATATACATATACTTTTAAATCTTTGGTTTTTAAAAAATAAAAATAATTTGATAAATATTTTAAAATTTAATTCTTTTTTTTTATTATATAATTTGATAGTTTTTTTAAACATTATATTTGAGTAGTTAATTCTATAATGGTTTATTATAGTTTTATAAATTAATATAAATATTATATATATATATATATATTACAAATTATAATTTTAAAATCACTTTTGAAGCAAACCAAACATTAATAATTTAAAATCACTTCTAGTCATATAAAAATCACTTCAATCCAAACATTAAAATGATTATATAAAAATGAATTTTATAAAATCAATTGTAATTAAATCTCTTCTCCTAAAATCAATAACTCAACAATCACTCCCAAACATGTCGTATATCAACCTATCTTAAATTGTGGGTCAATTATTGACTAACCCATATTGAGATTAGTTCTCTCACCAACTTGTGTGCTGTCCTAAGTTCGAATTGACTTCTCTTTCTAAGCCCTACGCATAACTAACAACTTCGTACTTGGCTCAACCTTAGCTCCTAGCAAATCTTATCTTCCATATGGCCGTCAATTAGGTGCAATTAGGTGCCACGTGGTAGAAGTGAATTTTACCCCTAACATAATACGTAAAGATTCAGCTTATTAGGAAGTGTATGATGGGTTATTATAGTTGGTGGATTATTATAGTCTGTGTTTGGGATGCAGAGTTGTATAGTCTGAGTTTAGTACGTCTGTGTTTGGGGTGCAAAGTTGTTTAATCTGTGTTTAAAATACAGTTTTCTTTAACATGAAGTTTAAAATATGTGTTTATGTTAGTTTATTTTTTTTCTACAACTTTTTGTTGTATTTGTATAGTTAAATGTATATTACATATTAATCTTTTAAAAGTTAAAAAAATAAATATTATTTAAGAAATCACAAATAATCGACAACAAGAGGCTCGATGGAGAGAAAAACAATACAGTTTTCTTTAACATGGAATTTGAAATATGTGTTTATGTTAGTTTATTTTTTTTCTACAATTTTTTTTGTTATATTTGTATAGTTAAATGTATATTACATATTAATTTTTTAAAATTTTTAAAAATAAATATTATTTAGGAAATCACAAATAATCGACAGGTTCAGTGGAAAGAAAAATTTGGGATGAAATGAAAGATAAAAAATCGTGAGGTGAGGAAGACAAAGAGAGAGGAAAAATCGGTAAATTGAGTGAAAAAAAAGAAGAAAAAAAAGGGTACAGTAAACTCTGTAGCAACCGGGGTTATAATAACCCCTGCCCCAACTTATATAGTTGGGACTCCAAACATGGGGTGGGCTAATAGCCCACCCCACCCCACCCAACTTGGGGGCCAAACAACCCCTTAACTATATGATGGAATCATATTTGATTCGAAGGAAAATAAAATATTCATTCCCGGAGGAGGGGATTTTTTTTTTTTTTTAATGACAATATTCGGGGTACAATTTCAAATCTCATACATTTTAGTCAATAGTTCATACTTTACGGGGATAAAATTGCACATATCGACTAGTGACCAAGAGGTCTTAAGTTCAATCCTCACTCCACATGTTGTAAAAAAAATAAAATAAAATAAATAAATAAATAAATAATTGTGGGATAAGGATTGGCGAGAGGAATGATCAAATTAAAATAGCCCTTATCTCCCTAATCAACAAATCATTTGAACCGCCAGATGGTTCAACTGACATATGTATGTGTTGACGATTAAGAGGTATGCGGTTCCAATCCTCTCCCAATATACTTAAAAAAAAAAAAAAAAATTGAATCACAAACCCAAACCCAAGAATACAACGTACTTAATAAATTTCCAATGAAAGACAAAATTTATACTGTATTACCCAACATAATCACACCTGTACTTTCAACACAAGGAACCAGGAGCAAATCATACAAATTACATGGTATCTTCAACACAAGGAACCCAAATATTTTTTACTAATTTGAAAGTTCATCGTCCTTCTAAGTTCTAGCTACACGAAAACCATCCTCTCTATTTAAAGAATGGTTTAAAATTTGTTCATTTAAACCAGGGAGAATCACAAAAATAAAAACAATCTAAAAGCAAATTTAGTCAACTTCCAAAGAGGGGAGGGGAACATCATAGACGGTAATGTTTAGGGAAGGCAACAAAATGATGTTATATAAAAAAATTCACAAAAAAATCAGCAGTTCGAAACTCTCACACATAAATTTTGTTTATAAGTGATAAGAATACGTGAGTGTACTAACCACTTTCTAACTAAATTCAAATAAACTTAGTACCATCGTATAAATTAGCACATATGTCTTATCAAATAAGAAAAAAAAAAAGGAAATTCGAGTTTAATCCATGAAGTTAACTTTAAAGCTTGAGTCTATTAGATCCCTAAACCTTAACAAGTACCTAATTGGTCTATAAACTTTCAATCTATTATCTTATAAGTTTTAAATTTTAAACGTGTCCAATAAATCCCAAAACTTTTCATTTTATTTCTAATAAATCTTTAAATTTTAAAAAATGTCGAATATAACAAAATCTATATTAGACTTAAAATAAAAAATTCGAGAACCTATTAGACACAAAATTGGAAGTCCATAAACTAGCTTGAGTCTATTAGATTCCTCAACTTTAAAATGTCTCTAATTGGTCCATAAACTTTCAATCTATTATCTTATAAGTTTTAAACTTTAAACGTGTCAAATAAATCCTCAAACTTTCCATTTTGTTTATAATGAATCCCTGAATTTGAAAAAAATGTCGAATAGAACAAGATCTATATTAGACTTAAAATTGAAAATTTGAAAACCTATTAGATGTAGAATTGGAAGTCCATAAACTTGAAAGCTTGAGCCTATTAGATCCCTAAACCTTAAAAAGTCTCTAATTGATCCATAAACTTTCAATCTATTATCTTATAAGTTAGCAATTTTTTTTTTTTTTTTTGACAACATGTATGTGAGGTGGGAGAATTGAACTCGTGACCTCTTAGTCTAGGTCATACATATGCCGATTGAGCTATGCTCATGTTGACAAAATAAAGCAATTAAGTATAGAGACTAAAATCATGTTTTGCCATTTTTTTAAATATAAATACATAGAAAAGAAAATGAAATTTGAAATAATAATTAAGAAAAATATCGTTTTTAAAGGTTAAAAAATATATTAAAAAAAAATATGAAGTGTGGTTTATATTTATATTTATATAAAAAAAAGATAGTTTAAAATTATTTTGAAGAGAAAAATTATATATATTTTCAAATCAATAAAAACACTTTATCTTTTATAAATATATATAACCATTTTTTTTTTATTATTAAAACGAGGATGAAAACAATTATGTTAAAAAAATAGATAATTTATGAATAAAATTTTCTATATTTTAAAATAATAAAATAGTGATCTTTTATAAATATACATACAAAAAAAAAAAAAAAATATTAAAACAAAATGAAAACAACTTAGAAAGGAAATAAAATGCTATTAACTAGCCATCCAACCAAAGTTAGGTTAGGGGGCCAATATATAACTAGGCTTAAACCCTAAACATGCATGGTCACGGTGACAACATACATTTTCATTAAGTTAGGGGATCAATATATATAAAATACTAAACTTATATATAAGACATTATTTTTGCCTACATATATAAAAAAATTTAAAATTTAGAGAAATAATCTTTACATAGTTCCACTCCTGATCATCGTTATCCATAACATTACTATTTAATCTGTTGAAATTCCAATTAGTAGGGCAACATATATAACAATATTGTGTATGCTATTATTATTAATGAATTATAAAGTGATTAATTTATGTGATTAATGATTGAGAGTATATAATTTATGGTCATGGGTTAAATGTATAATTATACTATTATGCATAGATACATTAGTTATTTGTGTTTCTATGAGGGGCTGCAATACAAATAACAAATCTCATCAACCACCATTTTAACGTTTTATTTGATGAGGGTTATGGTTACTGCTTCTGGAGATTTTCACGTGGAACTTTCTCATCCGAGAAACCTAAGATCTCTACTTTAAAACAATCAGTAGGATAATTTTGTAAGTTCTCCGAGAAGTAGAAAGCCAAATCCGTGGAATCATGAATTCAACCAAACATACAGTTACGCTTCTGCTTCTTTAGGATTCTCTTGAATTCGTCATGGAAAATCTTTATTGACTTTTGTTGAAACTCTAATTTGAATTTCCAACATAATCAACCAGCAAGATCTAGATGCTTCATCATAGTAATAATTGGAACAAAAAAAGGTTAATAAGATATTGTTAGATTAAACAAAATGTATTTAAAATTTTAAAAAATAATTAAATTATTCGATAATAGATTTGAAATTCAAATAGATTTATTTGCAGATTCATAAATACAATATCTATACATATCTGGTTTACCTGATTCTATTCAAAGTAGGATGATGATATTTAAATGTTGGGTAAAAAAATTGGGAATGAAGGAAGGGAAATTAGATAAATTGACCTTTGATAGCAAAACTTTAATAAAAATGACTCGTCTATAGATTTTTTTAAGGTTTTAATCTGTTTGATGTTTTTTGAAGTGTGAAGTTTCCTATTTACTCTTGACTTAAGAAATTCCATTTTTGTTTTCTCTTTCTTCTTCCCTTCTGCATTTTTTTAATTCTCTTTAGGCACTAATCATCAAGCTTCTGGAGCATCGACTACATACATTTTTTCGATGGAAGGATCAAACAAACTATCTCCTAACATGTAGAACTCGAAAAGTTACATGGAATACCAAAAAAATTCTTTAAATTTGGCCAACTGAGCTCAAAGTTATGACATTTTAGGGTTTAAATTAAATCAATTTGACTTTACCGAGATTAAGACTCAATATACTTAAATATTTTGCTCAATTTATAAGCATGGTTGTAAAGAACGTGAAAAAACGTATGAAAACAAGTGGTCATTTAGTCAAAACAGAGTTGTATTGAAGGAGATATGATCTTCGAAAGATAGACGCAAAATCGCACATCGCGAATGCGCGATCGCACAAGCTACGCGATGGCCCGATCGCACAAACTACGCGATCGTACAAGCTACGCGATCACACAAACTACGCGATCACACACGCTATGCGATGGCGCGATCGCACAAACTACGCGATCACACACGCTATGCGATCGCACAGTTCATTCTTCCGAACAACGTATCTCTTTCGATACAACTCCGTTTTAGCTAAATGACCACTCGTTTTCATACTTTTTTTCACGTTCTTTACAACCATGCTTATAAATTGAGCAAAATATTGAAGTATCTTGAGTTTTAATCTCCGTAAAATCGAATGAATTTAATTTAAACTTTAAAATGTCATAACTTTGAGTTCAGTTGATCAAATTGGAAGATTTTTTTTTTTATTTCATGTAAATTTTCGAGTTCTACATGTTAGGAGATAGTTTGTTTGATCCTTGCATTGAAAAATATCTGTAACCGATTGTAGATGAACGTGACGAATGTGTTGAAGATTGATGATTAGTGCTCAAAGATAATAAAAAAAAGTAGAATGAAAAAAAGAAAGAGAAAACAAATGAAGTTTCTTAAGTCAAGGGTAAAGAAGAAACTTCATACTTTAAAAAGCCTAAAAAAAAGTTAAAACATTAAAAGAGTCTAGACACAGGTCAATTTTGTTAAAAATTTTTGGTGACAAATTACTTTTTGCAATTTCCCAATGAAGGATTGCCCTAGCTCTAAATCGGTTTGGCGCCACATTTCCAATTAGCTCGAATAAATAAATTAAAGAAAAATTGAAAATAGGGGGAAACAAATACACACACGGCCTGTCCAGCTCCAGTCTCCGATCGCGCAGTCACCACGACGCCGAGCGTTAATCCACACACTGAAGCAGCACGGTCCATTTACAGTTTCAAAATTGTTCATCAATGTCGGAAGTAATTGCAGTCATGGATATTGACGACGATAATGGCAACAACGAAGTTGAAAAATCAGTCCAGGGCAAAGATGTCGCCAGTCCTGCCGCCGCACCCGACGGCAAAGCGATACCCTGGGTCGAGAAGTTCCGGCCAAAGTCTCTCGCCGATGTTGCTGCTCACCGCGACATTGTTGACACCAGTAAGACTTCTACACCATAAAATAGGCTGCTCGATACATTAGGGTTCTCGCTTTCAACTCAAAGTAGGGATTCGTTCGTAGTTGAAAGATTAGTCTGAAACAGTGAACGATTGTCATAACGAATTTATGTGTTTGTCGTTTAATTTCTCTGTTTAGCAAACCCATGTTTGATATTTCAATTTGTATGCTCTCATTTTTGTTGTCTCTTGGTTTTCTTTCTGTTATGTGGGATGTTAATCAGTTGACAAGCTGACCAGTGAGAATAGGCTGCCACATCTTCTGTTGTACGGTCCTCCTGGCACTGGCAAGACATCAACTATTCTTGCGGTTGCCCGCAAGCTTTATGGAACGAACTACCACAACATGATACTGGAGCTAAACGCATCAGATGATAGAGGGATTGATGTTGTCAGACAGCAGATTCAGGATTTTGCAAGTACCCAAAGCTTTTCATTTGGGTATGATTAATTATCTATCATTCACCTTCCCTCTTGCTTTCATGTGCCATCAGTCTAAATTCTAAAAGATACTCTCTGTAATATTGGGAGTATGTTCAGGAGGTTAAGTGTAGCACAATACATCTTGCAATTGGTCACTCTGCAAGCAGTGAACAAAGCATCAAAACTATTTCATTTTTGAATTATATGATGGTCCATCACTGCAATGTATATATATTATATAGAGTAGGGTAAAACTGTGATTTTAGTGTCATATTGACACTTCGTTGGTATTAGCTGATGGCTTATTGAAACAATTGTCTTACACATCCTAATACGATTTCTGTAGAATACACCATTTTTATGCAGTTCAAAACATCTAAATTTGCAGGGCAAAAGCATCTGTAAAATTGGTACTATTGGACGAGGCAGATGCCATGACCAAAGATGCACAGTTTGCTTTACGTAGAGGTTTCTCTCATATGTTTCCTCTCTCATCTCTCTCTCTCCATATTTCATCGAGCTTCTGTACCCTATGCCTATTATTGGTATATTTGTCTTCATGCAGTAATTGAGAAATATACGAAAAGTACAAGGTTTGCTCTTATCTGTAATCACGTCAATAAGATTATTCCAGCCTTACAATCAAGGTGTACCCGCTTTCGATTTGCTCCCCTTGATAACTTTCATGTCACCGAACGACTCAGATATGTTATTGAGGCTGAGAGGTATGAAGTCTCCCTTGTTTCACTTACAATACACACATAAATCTTTTTATTGCTTCCATTTATGCCTGACTAGCAAACATACAAAATCTTTGACGGTTTGGCATCTAGGGTATATTGATGTTCAATGGAAATTTCCTTTATTTGATACTCTGATATAAATTTCAATCTATCATTCTAGCTTCGTAAATAATGGAGGTAGGAATGCACAATCTCTCTCTCTCTCTCTCTCCAAATCCTGTTGACTATGGACATTTTAGGTAGAGTTCATTGAACTCTTTCTTATTGTTCAATGGACATGTAGTGGATACTTGGAGTTTCAATGGGACATTCTGTCCTACTTTTCGTCTATGTTATCTTTGCTTTTCCATAAAAATTCACTTTTAAAAAGAACATGTAGTTCATTGAACCTCGGTTGTTTTTGTAGGCGATGTTAGTTGGATTCTATATATTGTTTGAATGTTGTCTATTGGACTGTTTTACTCATGTTTTTGGAAACTATATTGTGACATGACACTTGAACATACGTATGATGCTCTATACTTGAATGCTAATCAGGTTGGACGTCACTGAGAGTGGCTTGGCAGCCCTTGTTCGACTTTGCAGTGGTGATATGAGAAAGGCTTTAAATATTCTGCAGGTAATAGAGTTTTTATTTAACTGTTGTTTTCTGGCTGTGGTTGTATTGCAGTTGCTCTGATCAGAATAAAGTGATGACTTAATTTTATGAGAATTAAGAAATATTGAAGTATAAACGGGAAACATATCATGTCAGTAATATGAGGTGTAGCAAGTTGTTGCCCTTTATTAAAGATTAAGAGTGCGATATCCTATTACACAATCACTGTTAAAGTGGTTTTTCACCTTTTCATTTTTCACCCTTACCTTGTTAACTAGTAATAGTAGGAATCGAGCTTACAAGGGCATCCAAAAAAAAAATGAAAGAATACAAGGGCATCCAAAAAACGATAAGCCCGGAAGGAGGTCCCTAGAGAAAAGGGGTCCAGTCGAGTAATAAAAGGCCTATAGAATAATTACAAAAAAGCCACGTCACCGACGTCCACAAAAAAACTTGAAATCTAATAATGGACCAAATAGCACCAGACGCCCTTTCCGTTCCTCTAAAGGTTCTACTGTTTCTTTCCTCCCATAAAACCACGCAGATCCCAACCTACCACAAAATTTTTCCTTTCTCCTGAAAAGGCAGATGGATAAGGAACTCTTCGATCATCTCTCTAAGGCGTCTGTGCCTAGCAAACTGGACGCCGAACACCTCAAAGAAGAGGTTTCACACATCCTGAGCGAACTTGCAACTCCACAACAAATGATCCAGATCTTCCTCCGCCCTCCGACAAAGAATACAGCAAAAAGGACCAACCAAAGTTTTTTTTTTGCAAGAGACGGTTTAAAGTGTTAACTTTTTCATGAATGACCAACCACACAAAAACTGAATCTTTTTTTGGAACTTTCACCTTCCAAAGAGAAGAAAAGACCGACTCATTGACCGGGGAAGGATTAAGAAGGCTCTAAAAGAATGAGCTGCACGAAAAACCCTCAACGGGATTAGGGGTCCAAAGACGAACATCCTTCCTACCCGGACTAAGAGTAAGCCCCCCAATTAAAGCCAGGAGAGCCACAATATCCGTCGTTTCCCTATTGGATAAAACTCGACGAAAGCCAAAGGAGAAAGAAGGAGAACTCTCCGACTGATTAAAAATAACCGCGACAGACTGATTTTTCAGGGAAGACAAATGATATAACCTAGGAAACAAAGAGTAGAGGGGACAATCTCCCACCCACTTATCTTCCCAAAAATAAGTATCTTTATCATCTCCCACAGAACACTGAATCAAGCTAGAAAAGGATGAAATCTCGCAAGAGATATCCTTCCAAGGATTTCTGAAAGTGCTTTTAGTCTTACCCGATAGCCACTCGAGCGGATGAGGGCCGTATTTACTCGTGATGACCTTGTGCCACAGGGTATTAGTCTTGAGGGGAAACCGCCAGAGCCATTTTGCAAGCAAAGTTTGGTTACATACCCTTAAATTACCCAACTCAAGACCCCCAATGCGCACCTTTTCCCTCCTCAACCCCTTCCCACATAAAATCTCTCATGGGTTTCTCCATCACCTTATACACCGAGCAATGGGCTCTGTAAAGGGAGAAAAAGTACGTGGGCATCCCACTCAAGACTGCCCGAATAAGCGTCAACCTCCTTCCCTTCGAGAAAAAACTTCTTTTCCAGGACGACAATCTCTTATGCACTTTTTTCACCACAGGATCCTAAAAGGCTATGGACTTGGGATTATGGCCCAGAGGTAATCCTAGATAAGAGGACGGGAAAGAACCAATCTCGCACCCTACTAAGCTTGCCCACCTGACCAATTTATTAGCGCCACAATTTAAGCCCAATAACTGACATTTGCTTCTATTAATCTTCAGCCCCGACATGACTTCGAAAAAAGCCAAGATATGGTTCAAGATGAGGAAAGAATTCTCTTTGCCGGAGCAAAAAAAGAGCGTACCATCAGCGAATTGGAGATGGGATAGGGGAATCCTATGAAGCACGGATACATATACGGATACGATAAGATACGGCGATACGCCAATTTCCAAAAACTAGGATACGGATACGTTGAGGATACGCTATTTTTTTCTTTATTTGTTTTAGGATATATGTAAATTAAACATAAAATACTAAATATATTCCAATAAAAAAACATATAATGTCAAGTTAATTAACAATTTAATAATTGTAATAGGAAACTCAAACAATAAAATCGAAGTTTTCGTTCGGCCGAGAGAAAGAAGGATTACACAATTAGGTTTTAGTTTTAAGTTTTTACTTTTCACTGAAGTTATTTTAATTTGTCTTTTATTTTTATTTAAAATGTAAAAATGGGCTTTAAGGATTGGGTTTGTTAAAAAAATTCTCCAGCGTGTCCGAAAACACATCCTTGGAATATCCTAGACGTATTGTTTTTTTTTTTTTAAAAAAAGGGATACGCAAAATTGCGTCTAAGATACGTATCCAGAGAGTATCTGGGCGTATTCGATACGGATTCGCTGCCCTCTTGAGAGTATCCGTGCTTCATAGGGGGAATCCTATTACTGTCCACTTCAAAGCCCTCTAGGATCCTGCCCTCCACACTCCTAGAGACCATTCTACTTAGAGCATCCACCACCAGAAGGAAAAGGAAGGGGAAAAAGGATCCCCCGCCGCAATCCTCTCGTGGTAGAAATCCGACCTCTTGGTTTCCCATTAACAAGAATCAAATACTTAATCAATCTCGTGCACGTCCAAATCCAGGATCTCCACTTAAACCCAAAACCTTTCTTCTCAAGAACCTTATCTAAGAAATTCCAATCTGCATGGTCATAGGCTTTTTCGAAGTCGATCTTAAAGATAACTCCTTCTTTTGCTAGGCCACGATACTCCTCTATAGCTTCGTTAGCTACAAGAGCTTGATCCAAAATTTTTCTTCCCGCAATAAAGGCTCCTTGATTCTCTAATATAGTCGAAGGAATAACCTTTTTCAATCTATTGACCAAAACTTTGGCAATAATCTTGTACACAAAAGTTTCATTAAAAGATTTATCAAGAACACCACGTTCAAAGAAGTCCTTGAACATCCGCTCGAGATCTTTCTTTATTCCTTCCCAATTGTCCTGATAGAAAGCCATAGAGAACCCATCGGGCCCAGGAGCTTTATTTCTATCGCACTTGAAGACAACCTTTTTAATTTCCTCGAGCGTAAAAGGGCCCACCATCTGAGTCTGCTTCCTCTCGGAGATGGGTGACCACTCCATCCCATCCACAAAAGGCTTGGGCTCAATCGGCGGGGCATAAAGGTTTGCGAAGAAAGAGGTGATTTCATCCTTAATCTCCTCCTCCCCTCTCAGTAACACCCCCCTCTCATTCTCGAGAGGGCCAATAAAGTTCTTGCTTCTTCTCCCATTAGCAATTATGTGGGAAAAGGCCGAGTTACAATCCCCTGCCCATCTCACTTTGGCCTTTTGTCTCCAACTAATTGTTTCCTTCCTAATGAGGTCTGCAAACTCCACTTTCAAAGAGAGATGTTCTTCTTTTAAGAAATCATCCAACTGATGTGTCTCTTCGATGTCATCCAGAGTTTTGATCATTTCCAACACCTCTTGTTTCTTATTTCAATATCCCCAAACACCTCCTTGTTCCAGGCTTTTAAAACCATCTTTAGGGATTTCAGCTTACCCATAAACCGATAGCCTTCCCACTTCCCTTGCACCTCCAAGTTCCACCACGAAGCAAAGGAATTCTTAAATGAAGGATATTGGAGCCACATATTCTCAAAACTAAACGGGCAAGGCCCCAGTTTTGGAGACCCAAGGTAAGACATAAGGGCCAGTGATCCAAGGTCACCCTAGGACCCAATCTCTGGTGAACGCTTAAGAAAACTTCCATCCAACTTTGTGACAATAAACTTCTATCAATTCTGCTTCTGGCTCTACTATTAGCCGACCATTGGCTAAGGGGGGATCAAAAAGACTAGCCCTCAATAACATCATTGAAATCCTTCATAATTCTCGTCACTCTTCCTCCTGAAGCATTTTCAGAGGGAGATCGAGTAACATTAAAATCTCCCACTAAGCACCAACAAGAGCCACAACGTTCGAACAACTCACCCAATTCGTTCCAAAAAGTCGTTCTGGCAACAAGGGTCGGGGGACCATACACCCCAATAACCCAACCTACCCTATTGCCAGAGACTTGGAAAGAGATGGTCATAGAAAAAGTCCTTCTAACCGTCTCAACCACCCCCACCGATCTACCCTTCCACAAGATCAACACCTCACCGGACGCACCAACGGAATCCAAACCCACCCATTGGACTTGCCTAACTCCCTACAAACTCATCACAAACTCCCGACTAACGTCACTGCTCTTAGTTTCCACCAAAACCACAATGTCTTGATCTTCTTGGGAGATAACATCTTTCACTAACCTCCTTTTTTTCCCGACCCCCAAGACCCCTCACATTCTAAAAGAGGACTTTCATTAGGAACCTGTCACGACCCCGACTTCCAAAGGAGCCTTTTTCTTTTCGTAATTAACCGTACAACTCAACTTTTTTGCCTCCCTCGCCACATTTTTCGACTTATCACCTTTTTTTTTTTTTTTTTTTTCTCTTCTCTTCGGGATCACCTATTCCTCCTTAGTCGGAATCTGATGGACCCCGATAGAAGCCAGGGCAGCCCAACGAAGAGGCCAATTGCCAAAAATGCCCCTGTTGATAGGGTAGCCCTGCAGACCTGGCGGGTAAGGATTGGGTAAAGAATCTTCCGTAACCAGCCCATTCGTAAAAGGAGGGTTTCCTCCCCCGAGACTACTGCTCAAGGCCCCGACCAGCGGAGAAAAAAACGAGCCCCCATTACTAAACGCGTAGAAAACCGGGTAAGGCATGGCATTTTCAGCACCATGGAAGGAATTGAGAAAAGTAGGAGACACAAGGTATTGGCCAAAGTCGACATGACTTCCCCCCCCCCCCCCCCCCCCGAAGGTAACTGAATGGCAAGTAAGTGGTGAAGGTCATCCTCTGCCATGTCGGCTTTTGTATGCCGATGTTTCTTTCATTTTTGTAGTTAGAAAATGGCAAGTAAGTGGCGAAGGTCATCCTGCCGCATGCAAAGAATGCACAATTGCGGACACAACACAAAGGAAGAATGTCGGTGAATTCAATCCATTATGTTAACCCTACCATGTAATATCTACCACACAAAAAAATTGACCTTTGGAATTTTACTCTTCTAGTTAGCGGCAAAAGCTGAGGCAACCTGGAGCGGAGAAGGGACAAAAATAAAGTGTGAAAAAGGGATCTACAAGAGAAGCCTCCCCAAGGATCCGGAGACCAAATCCCTGAGTCCCTTCTCCTCGGAAGCACAAGTTGGTCTTGCAAAAGGGAAATAAGAAATGCCACATCAATCGACTTTTTGTTAGAAAGAGGATGGCTAAAGCCGAAGGATATTGAAGAAGAGGGAACATAAGGGGAAGGAAAAATTGAAGCAACCGAATGTTGCTTCTTCTAAGAGAGGTGATATAAACGAGGAAACAACTCGCATAAGGGTTTACCACCTACCCAACAATCTTCCCAAAAATAAACTTTCAAGCCTTTCCCAGCGGAGCATCTAATAAACTCAAAGAAGAAAGGGAATCTAGATGCAATAGCTTTCCAGAAGTTTTTACCAGGTCCCTTAGAACCACTATTTGTCACCCACTCAGAAAGGCGCAGACCATTTATACTCACTATAACTTTGTATCACATAACATCGGGCTCCATGAAGAACCGCCACAACTACTTAGCCAACAACGCCTCATTACGTAATCTAAGGCTCTCAATTCTTAATCATCCTCTACTTCTGCTAGCTTCACCACTAGCTCTTAACCAAATGTGACCCTCTTCCCTCATCGACCCCTTCCCACAAGAAATTCCTCATCACACTCTCAATAGACTTACTCACTGATGTCAAAATTCTGAACAGAGACAAGAAGTAGCTGGAGATTCCACTCAACACCGACTGGATAAGGGTGAGTCTACCTCCTCTGGAGTCCTGTCTTAGGTAAGATTCAGAAATATCAACATTATAGGTTACAAATAAACATAAGTTGGCTTATATATGACCAACCAAGAATCCTAAAATTAGAATACTCTGGGACTATGTTGTGAGAGGGTTCCTTTGGGTTTATTGGCTTGAAAGGGACAAAAGGCTTTTTGAAGATAAGTCTACTGATTTTAATTCTTTTTGTGACAACTTTCAGCTGTTAGCCTCTTGGTGGCGTCACACTTGCAATCAATTCTTTTGTAATTACCCAATAGCGTTGATTTTCGACAATTGAGTTTTTTTTGTTTTTGGAGGGGGTTCTCCCCCCCTGCACTGCTCCCCCTTCTATTTGTCTAATATATATAATGTCTCTTATAAAAAAAAAAAAAAAACCAAGAACCCTAAATTGTTTAAATTGAAGCTAAGCAATATTAACTGAATAAAGCATGCATAAATCTACCTAAAACATCCCAAAGTATAGTTTAGGGCTAAGGGAGGGGAGTAGGCTTAAGCCCAAGTCAACCAAATAAAGTCCAAAACTAAAATTCACAACTATCATAAGTGGTTAATATCCTTGGTGTTTAACCAAACTTTAAGTCATCCCATCTTCTTGGTGCTTTTTTATGGTCTTTGGTTCATAGGAAGTTGAGTTTAACTTTATCTGGGTTCTCAACATTTCCACGTGTGGAAGTTTCACAGAATTGAGCTTTGATTTCAAATGCAACAAAGAAAAAAGAAAGTAATTCAAGTGATTAGAGTCATACTCATGACGATATTAATATACGAACCATGGTTCAGTTCCTTTCTTCTGTTAGTACTATGAGAAATGATGTTAAGTGTGAATAAGAAAGGCCACAAAGCACTCTTAAATCTCTGACACCAATCTGCATATTTTGGAGTCTGGATGACAATGCACCCTTAAATCATCATGCACTGGTGCATGTTAACATTCTTTTATAACTCGTAGATGAATAGAAGACATTTACATATGTTATTTAGTTGTTACTTTGTGATCTGATGATGTTTTCGATATTTTCCTTTTTTCATGTAGTCAACGCATATGGCTTCTCAGCATATTACTGAAGAAGCTGTATACCTATGCACAGGAAATCCAATGCCCAAAGACATAGAGCAAATATCATTTTGGCTGCTGAATGAACCATTTTCTGACAGTTTTAGGCGTAATTGGTTTTCTCTGCAATTTTCCATTTATTTTGATGTGTTTTGCCAGTTTTTATTTATTCTTACCAATCCCGTTTTCAGGAATATCTGAAATGAAGACCAGAAAAGGATTAGCTATGGTTGATATAGTGAGAGAAGTCACTATGTAAGTGTTTTATCTCATTTTATATGATTTCTGAGTCAATATTTGCTTGACTTTTCCAACTGTTCAATTCATGTAGGTTTGTTTTTAGGATCAATATGCCATCGGGTGTCAGAGTTCAGTTGATAAATGATCTGGCTGACATAGAGTATGCATCAATCTCTTTACTTCATATAATTTCTTGTCAAGTTTTATTATTTTATTCTGTTGAAATATATATGATGTGCAAAATAAGGGGCACCGTTGTCAACTTGAACAAACATCGAGAAATACTCAACCTTTTGATGTTGATGTCCACCATATGCATTTCATCTTATTTGTTACGCATATATTCAACAATAAACAAATCAACAGGTTAAAAAAATTGGGGTTTCTTTTTTGTGGATAGGGAGGAGCTTACTAAGTTGAACGAGTATTTTGACATATAAGTAGAAAAGGACAGGGAATCTTAGTTTTCCAATCTAACTTCTTAAACATTCTTACTCATCTACTTCCACTTTTGTAAGCCAAAAGTTCTGTTGTATCATTTAGTTCAACGAATAGATGAAAGCACTTCTCCAGCTGTATTGCCTTTACGTGCACTATCATAGAATTATGCTGAAGTTTTCTTTATGGATAAAGATAGAGACATTCTATCATATGATTTGCTGTTATCTTCTAATCTTATCTTTTCAATTTGAAAAAGCATGGTCAACTGCTGGACCTAACACATAGAAATAGAATTCTTTCTAACAAAGCTTTGAACATGAATCAATGATCAACGCATTAGTTGAAAAAGACTTGGCTAATTAGCATATACTTGCAAAGCTTGTAAGTTGTAACCTCACCCAACTGTACAAAGAATATATTCCGCTTATCAATAGAATAGAATAGGCTTTAAAGTTTTCGAAGACCTGAAAATAATGAATTTTCATGACATTCTTTTTACCACATGAAGAGGGAAATAAAGGTGCTGCAAAGGACTAAGAGAGAATGAGTTGAAGCTAGGTGGTCACCTACCTAAGATTTAATATCCTATGAGTTTTATTGACAACCAAATGTAGTAGGGTAGGGTCAAACAGTTGTCTCGAGAGTATAGTCAAGGTGTGTGTAAGTTGATCTGGACCTCCACAGATTTCAAAGAAAAAGAACACCCCGACTTGGAGGATACATATTAAGTTTTTTAATCTGTTAGTGAATTATTAACCAGTTTAACTGGGTGCTGTTTGTAGGTACAGGATGAGTTTCGGATGCAACGACAAGTTACAACTCGGATCACTCATCTCATCTTTTACTCGAGCTAGATCTGCAATCGTTGCTGCTGCAGAGTAGTTGCGTTGGCTAAAGCGAGATTTTGTAACGTATTAGGTCGTTTTGCTTACCAACCATCCGTTGCAAGCACCCGTGTGCATGGATTAGGTACGAACTGTAGAGAATGTGAACATATTCTTCATTTGACTTCCAGCTTTTGATGCAAAAAGTAAATGTTGACATTGATGTTGTGTGTATGGGAAGGAAATGCAATATTTGAAACTTTGAAAGTCTGCAAGAAAAGGTTAGATAACATTTAAAGTATTTCTTTTCTTTGTTGTTGATGGACTGGTTCACTTCCAATATTTCGGCACATGCTTATCTTTAATAGTAGTTCTGTCTACAACCACCAATCTTTTGTTCTCCATGCGTGCTGAATTTGTTTACTGTATTTGTTGAGTTTTAGAATATATAATTTTTTTTTCTCCTTGTGGGTTGGCCATTTTATACGTTTTATATTTTACTTCCCATTGTATTTTACTTTCATTAAAAATAAGAAATAAAAGCACATGACAAAAGAATAGTATGCTTCTAGATAAGCATGGACAATTTAGATGGATAAAGCTACTATAGACATCTGTATTTTCTTTAAAAAGTTAAATAAATAAAAACCCTTAGATGCTATCCAAACCTCAATGTTTTTACCCAACATGTTTGGTATACAGTTTTGTTTTATGTTTTCAGATTCACTAAGTTTAGTGAGATGTGTTTTTGAAAATTATTTTTATCCTCAATAGTAGAGCATATTTAATATGCAATTTGAATTTTGTTTTATATTTTTAGATTCACTGATTTTAGTTAATATGTATTTAATAGTAGATGTGTTTTTAAAAATTAGTTTTAGATTATGTGATCAAAATAGTAAAAATTTGGAAAACAACATTTTTATGTTTTTATTTAGATTTTTATTTTTTTTAAATGCATAATTATATTAAAAAGATAATTTTTTTTTTAATAAAAATAATATTTCATGTTATAAATCAATTTATTTAGGACTGATTATAGTAATTAGACCCAAAATAATGGCAAATATAACAAAATTTAAAACATTTTGCAAATATGACAAAAAATCAATGATTATCATTGATAGACTGCTATCGCTACATGACTATTATCGCTACATGACTATCACTGATAAACTTCTATCTGTTGACAAAATTCTATAAAAAAACTGAGGTGATAGATTACTATCAACGATAAATTACCGATAGAAATTTTCATATTTGCAAATTTTTTTAAAAAAATGTTATATTTTTAATTATTTTACATTTGGTACAATTTTTCATATTATAAATTATATGATATCATACCCAATTTATAAAAAAAAAATGTTTATAAATTAATTAATAATAGTTAATATTTTATTTATTATCTTAAGGTTTTTTTTGTTTTTTATTTTTAATATTTCTTTTAGTTCAATAAGGGTGGTGGGTTTGAACTACTGACCTACCCTACTTTTAGTTAAAGGTATATGTTTTATCTCGTTGAACTATGATCAAGTTGATTTATTTATTATTATTATTTTGAATTCGATAACATGCATTAACAAGTTGATATGTTCAAGTTGACTTCTTATTTTCTTATCTACAACTTTTTTTCTTTTCTTTTTGAAATCAACAATTGCGAAGGTGAAAAATTGAATCATCAACTCTAAGATGATAATTCGTGTTTTTTTTTCTTGAATTGACCTCCCTACAACTATGTTATTGATGGTGAGAGATTTGAAACTTGATACAACTATTGTATTCTTTGCATATTTCTTTTAATGCAAATATGTACACTGGTCCGATAAGTTTGGTAGGAATCTAAATGATAAATTGATAATTTGTGAACATTACATTAAAAACGTGCAATTTAAAATTATACCAAACGTTATAATATTCAAAGAAAATAATTTACATTTTGAAAACATTTTTTTTTTCTATTTAAATTTTGAAGTTACAAAAGTACATTATTAAAATAAATAATTGTTTTTTATAATAATATTATTAAGCTGGATTTGATTCAACATTCTAATCTTGTAGGTGGGAAGAAATTAAATGGTTTAATATATATTTTATATTTTAAAGATTAAATGACATTGTCAATTTGGTGGATAAATGATAAATCACACACTTTTTTTCTTAAGATTGAAGGTACAACCCCTCAACCAGTAAAATGATATAATTTAGTATAAACCAAGTGATATTTTTTTCCCAAGTAATTTATTATTATAAGATAAGAATAAATAATTAAAAAAAGAAGAAGGTAGAATTAGGTACAAAATATAGGAGGTTAAAATGTTATTACCAAATAGTAATTATATGGTGTTATTACAGCCAATAATCACAAGGCAATGGCCGTCTGATCTAAAACCCTCAAGTGGTGGGCCCCGCGGTGGCGCAGTCATAGACTCGAGTCTCGTGCGACCGCGACCGTCCGTTTTTTTAAAAATCAGACGGTGGTAAATTCAAAAGGGCTTGTGCAGGTACATGAACATATCCTGCAGCGGCGACATCTGATTCCCACCCTGAAAGTGCGTCGCGAATTCATGTTCCAGCGAGGTATCATCCTGTATGTAATTATATTGAAAATTAAACGCATTTTTCATTTCCTTCCATTTTCGTTCGCTCTGTACTTCAGAGCTCGCCAACTCCGGCGACACCACTTGCTCCGAACAGCTCGATTCCGTGTGCAATCTCGGTATCGAATCCGATGTTTCGAACTGTATGTAATCGTCCACCGACGCACCACCACCGCCCCCGAAAATGATCTTCGGCTTGTTGTCTTGTTGATCTTCGAAGCCGTTTGTGTTCCGATTCTCGATTACGCCCTTCTTGTTGTAAATCCGGCACAGAACCCAATCGTCAAGCTGCAAAATCACAACCGTTGGTTCAGATTTTAGAATGGCAAAGGCGTAATTAAAAGTTAAATTTGTTGTTGAGTTGTACCCTGAGGCTGAGAGCGTTGTTCTTGTTGCGAGCGGAGCGGTCGACGTCGGCGAGGCGGTACTCGTGCATAATCCAATTGGTTTTGTCTCCTCTAGGAGCTTTACCGGCGTAGAACACCAAGGCCTTCTTGATTCCAACCGGTTTCGGATGACCGATCGGCTTATCGGCTCCGGTCGCCTTCCAGTAACCGGAACCGGCAGCCCGGTTGGGTCTCGAACCGTTGGGATATTTCCGCTCCCTCGGCGAGAAGAAATACCACTCTTTCTCTCCGTGCAAAGCCAGTTCTGTAAGAAGAAATCAACGGTGAGAATTGAGGACACAGATGAGAGATGAGAGATTCAATTTCTTATCTGGTTCATGAAATTACCAGGAAGCTCCCAAGGATTGAATTTATAGAGATCGATCTCGGCGATGATCGGAACTGCAATCGGCTGGGAAGCGCATCTCCGGCAGAGATAGTGGATCACCAGCTCCTCGTCGGTCGGATGGAACCGGAAACCGGGCGGCAACTGAGTCAACTCGGCCGTCATTTTTCTTGTGAAATGTGAGGTTGTTACGTCGTCGGCGGTTCAAATGTTGAAACAAAGGAAGGGAAGGGATATTTATAGGGGGTGGGGAGAGGGACACGTGGCGGAGAGAAGGAAAAAACACGTGGGGATATAAAACGCTTTATTTACGGGTTGTCGACCAGAGAAAACAAGCGCCGCCTTAGACACGTGGCGGATCAACATGTCGAGTGCATGCGTGACCAATGGACACGCATGCACATGATTTTGTCATCGCTTACGCACATTGTTTTGGTTTAAAGCGCCTGCCAGATTCCATCACTCGCACAACTGCGGCAAAAATATTGTGATCTCTTTTTTCTTTTAATTAATTATTCAAATACACCCCATAATCTCTCTTTCTTTAATATTTTAATTACTTAAATAAATTCTTTATTTTTTATTTATTTTATTTTTATCTTTAATCTCTTGATTGAATATATATGTCTCTATGTCTCGTGTGGTTGAGACATATACCTCCAAATTTCATACCTCTCACATGTTGTCGTCTTCAAATTTTGAACTTCCTAGCGTGTTATCTCTTTTTTTTATCAATAAATTTATAAAATATCTATTTTGATCTCTAAATTTACTAGTTTCTTCATTTGTGTAATTTTAAAATGTTTAATTTAGTACCAATGTAAACATATTTCAATGGTAATTAACGCGTAATCATTTTTTTGAGGTTGAATGTTGAAATCTTCATATTCCAGTTGCTACATTTATTATACTAAAAAAATGTCTACACATTAGTTTTTTTTTAAAAGAGAAAAAATAATAATATTGACAAGATAGTTATTATTAAAAAAATTTGAGATGACCAAAATGGATAATTTGATGAAGTTTAGGGACCAAATAAGTTTTAAATTTAATAATATTGATGGTATTTTTAGATATTCTAATAAATTATTTTTTATTTGTCTACATTAGCCAGCTTATGCTATGAATCACCATCGAAATTAGGTGGATTCCATTTAAATCTTCTCAATCGACATAAAATATGGGACTCAAAGTAAGATAAAGCACATCCATCACTAATTCTACTTAATCATGCTCAATCATGAGACTTATTTTAACCTATGGTAGCACATCTCTACTCTTTGATTGGACTATTTAATTTAATTAATTAACAATAACATCCTACTTATCATGGCATGATGATGTCATCACATGCCTAATTCTCACAATGCAATATCATAATCTCATGTGCATTCGGTAATTTGCAAATACCATTATTTGAAGTACATCTTCCTCAAAATTCACATATCATATGAAAATTCTATTTTTTTTTTCGTATAGCTCATCTCACATAATACTTTAAGTACTTCCATCGTGAAAGTAATTTTGACAAACACAAAATTAGTATTAATTGATGATCAATATCTGCTTACACATAAGTAATTAGTTAAAAATTCTTTTTTGTTGGCCTAGTTTTATTGCATTTAACATATACGTGCATTTCATTAAAAAAAAAAAAAAAAAAATAGCCAATAAATTTACCATATATCAAACTCGGATAGTAAACGGATATTATATTTATTTATGTATGAGTAAAACTTGTTTGCAGACCCGCCACAAACATCTTTTGTCGCCTAACCATGTGGGTGAGTGAATAAATATTTATATCATATGTTTTTTAAATCTTCCCTAATTTTCTAACGTCGTTATCTTTTTTTTTTTTTTTTTTGTCCATTTTCTCTCACTCCTCTCACATTCTCCTTCCTCCTTCAAGTATTCTTCTCTTTTCCCTCTCGTCTTTCAACCCCTCCTCCGGTGGCCATAAAAATTGAGCTCCAACCTCAATGGATTAAAAAAAATTCCCACTTTTTCTTTTGATGCGATTTTTGTGGAGGGGAGGCTGATCAGAGTGGTGACGAGGCTGATCGGAGTGGTAGCGACAATTTTGAAATTGGAGGAGGAGAAAATTTAAAGGTTTTGTTCAATTGGGATCCCGACAAATTTCAATTTGTGACGTGTGTGGATTGTAATGGAAGCTCTAAAGTTGTAGAATAGAGGAGAAGAAGACAATGTGGGTTGATACAAATTCCAATTTGAACTTTTTTTAAGGAGTAAAAAAACAGTTTTTCCTTTTTTATTTTTTAAATTTAATTTTAGTGTTCGTTAGACATAGATCAGTGGGAGGAATGAAGGAGAAAAAAGATGAAATCGATTTCCATGTTAATCAGTGGGAATGAAGGAGAAGAAAGATGGAAATCGATTTCCATGTTGCGAGGAGTGGGGTTGAAGGACAGGAGGGTAAGGGCCTTCAAAAGAGGAAGGAGAAGGTGAGAGAGAAGATGAACCAAAAAAATCGTAGTAAAGGAACAAAGTTAGAAAATTAGAGATAATTTTTTTTATAAAAAATTATAAAGATTTAACCAATCACAATATGCCACATGGTTGGGCTGCAAAAATGGTTGTAGTCTAAGCATGCAAACGAGTTTTACTCTTTATGTATTATTATTTTATAATTTAGACTGTTATGACCCACTACGATTGACTTGGTATAGAATCTCGTTGACCAGAATCTAGAGGCGAAGCGCCTGATAGAAGTATGGGGCAACACGCCGATCTAAAATTTGATTTGAATTTTATCATTTTATATTAGACTTTGATGTATTAGATAACAAACAAAATTAAGTAAATTTTGTGTTGATTTTCGTATTCTTATTTTTTTTTTTTTGTTAGAGTGAGTAACAAGTGTAATATTGTGAATAAATTTGGCTGGTTATACCTCGAGCCGCCCATGGACCATGAAGATTGAAGAGTATGGAAAATAATGGATACTTTATTATTAGTTGGACCAAAAAATCGGCGTGGAATTGGCATAAATCGCGGGGTTGAACGATTGTTCGTAATTTATTGGTTATTGAGCCCACTTTTCAACGGTGGCTTTGAAGTACACGTCATCATACCCACTTCTCATCACATCCTGCCGTCAACTGTTTAACGCCTTTCCTCGAACTTCCCCTTCATATCAATCTCCTTTGTTTTTTTTTTTTCCCCTTTTAATAAGTAATTAATAACGTTTGACCAATTAAAAATATTTTTTTTTTGACAAATATTCAGATCAAAGTTTGAATATTCGATTTATCTAAAATAAAAATTGTTAATGCATTCACTAATTGTGTTAACTTTAAATTTGTAGATCAATTTTTATGTATTATTAGGAGACTTCTTAAAATTGTTAGAATGGATTTACTTGTCATATAAATCTAATATATATTTGTGAGTGTTTGAATTCGGTTATGTATCATTCCTGAATGAATGTTTATCTCATGATTTTATTATATATAAGGGGTATTTAGGTGGGAGGGATAATTTTTGAAATAAATTAGAAAAATAGTGTTGTTTTAAAACAATTTTGAATTTATTTTTTTTAGTGGGGTTGAAGACGCCCACTTTGACTAGTCACTCTAAAATTGAATTCCATTTTTTCTCTCTTTTACGTTTTTGGATGTTTTTTTTTTAAATCTTTTTTTCTCTCTTTTTTTAGTTTTTATTTATTTATTTTAAATTTTTAAAAATATTTTTTTTATCATCTATACAATATTATCATTTATTTTCAACTAATTAATTAAATAAAAATAATAAAAATAAATAAATCAAAACTAAATTATAAATAAACTTTTAAGAATCTTTATAACTTTATATATAATTATCTCACTTAAAATATTTTAAAATAAACTAAAACAAACTAATATGTAAAAATAGAAATCAATTTTGGAAGTGACACGTGAAGCTAATTGAGCCAACAATATGAGTTAATTAGATATTTAGATAAGTACTAAAAAAAAATATATATATATAGATATTTAGATAATATTGTTAGATATGATTTAATATCAACCATCACATAAATTTGTAAAATAACTTTAACCTTACAAATTCTATATTTCAAAAAATGAAAATCAATTTTTGAAGTGACACATGTCATATAGCCAACAATATGAGTTAATTAGATATTTAGAGCCATTAATTTATTTTGTTTAAGTTTATTTTGAATTTTTTTAAGTTAGATAATTAGATATGAGTTAATTAGATATTTAGAGCCATTAATTTATTTTGTTTAAGTTTATTTTGAATTTTTTTAAGTTAGATAATTAGATATAAAGTTATAAACATTGTTAAAAATATTTATAATTTATTTATTTTTATTATAAGTATTTTAAATTATTAAATTTTAATTAATTAGTTGAAAATAAATAATAATATTTAGTAGATGATAAAAAAAATATTTTTGAAGATTTAAAATAAATAAATAAAAACTAGAAAAAGAGAGAAGAAAAAAGAAGAAAAAAAATGGGGTAGAAAAGACAACCAAAAACGTAAAAAAATGAAAAAATGAAAAATCAATTTTGAGAAGTGATACATGGCAGCATGTCACGACAGTTTGATGATTATTTTTTAGTTAGGGTTGAAAATAAATGATAATATTTGGTAAATGATATATATATATATATATTTTTTTTTTAATAAATATATCAAAACTAGAAAAAGAGAGAAGAGAAAAAAAATAAAAAATTAGAGAGAGCCGCGAATAAAAGAGAATCCAATTTTTGAGGTGACATACCATACGATTCGAGCACGTGTTGCCATACGATTGGACTGCGTTTACCCCATTTTTGACTGGTCAGTGCGTCGCTTCAACCCGCCCACTCTAATAATTTTTTTTTTTTTAAATAAATATATCAAAACTAGAAAGAGAGAGAAGAGAAAAAATAAATAAAATAGAGAGAGCCGCAAATAAAAGAGAAAAATGAGAATCCAATTTTTGAGGTGACAGGTGACGGCATACGATTGGACCACGTGCTGCCATACGCGTTTACCCTATTTTTGACTGGTGCCCCGTTTCAAACTGCCCACTCTAATGAAAAAAATAAAATTAAAATAAATATATTGTCATACACTCTATTTAGTGTATAAAAAAAAAAAAAAAGTGAATCTTGGCTGTCATGACCTTTGCACAATCTTATGGAGCTCGACAATATAGAAGTTGAATGGTTGAAATTTAATTATCTGAAATATTAAATATATATGTTTGGATATGCATATCTTTAAATTAATAAGTAGTGTTGTTTTACCATTATTTTTTTTTTATGAAAATTATATTTAAATAATTAAATAAATGTAAGATAAAATAGTGAAGATAATATAAAATAATAATTAGTCTAAATAACTTATTGATATTAATACTTAGATAAAAATAATTAGTAATGATTAATTAATATAAATGAACTAATTAATCAGATTATATTGTTATTGTTTATTATTCATCCCACCTATATTGAGGGTATAAATTTGTAAAATAAATAAATAAATAAATAAATAAATAAATATTAAATATTAAATATTAAATATGTGTGTAAAAATCCATGGAATAAAGAGGGTCTTACATGAAGTCTAACTTGTAGGTTAAGTAAGGTTTGGTGTAGATGTAATGAATCATGTGATTGTGATTGTGATTTAGGTCAACAACAACTTTGGTGGACCCCACAAGATTTCCTATGGTTTTAAGTGTGTGTCTTCAATCTTTTTTGGAAGTATGTGTGTGTGTTTTTTTTTTTTTTTTTAAAAAGAAACTGCAATCAATTAAATTAAAAAATTACTCAAAGGGCTACGTAATGAACAATCTAAAGAAACTAAACTCGACAACCATGAGAGTGGACAAACCACCCAATCACACATCCCGACATGGGTAAAAGCATGACCAACTAAACTATGGACCACCTTATTCATGGATCGAGGGACAAAATTCAGCCCTTTCACCATAAGAGAGAGCATCAACGCTCTAAGTTCATCCAACACAACACCTTGGGGAGAAAATTGAAAAGAATTGTTGTAAACCACCTTCACCACGCATTGAGCGTCCGACTCTACCCAACAACTCGTGAGACCCATGGAGGCCGCCGACTTCAAGCCACTAAGGAAAGCTAATGCCTCGACCGAAAATGGATCAATCTTCCCTGCCACTTGCTTCGAACGGGCAACGACCAACACACCCCGCCAATCACAGATCACAATACCTAATCCCACACAGCTGGCCGACGGATGACATGACGCATCCACGCTGATCTTGAGCACCCCCACCTCCGGCGGTACCCATCTTCTCATCCCTGTCACTGATGCCTGCCCCAATACCTTCCCAGTCAAAGGGAGTTTAGACGCCTCTTTATACACCCTAACATAGTCCCGAATCCAGCACACCTTAGCCGACACATCCAAGAGAACTTGCCGCTGAGCCTTGTTGTTCCGATCCGACCATAGGGCCCAACAAGAAGTCAAGAATATCTCTAGATCTAAAGCGGGCAACATATAAAAAGCCCCAAAAAATACATCATGAATACCTCTATGGGTCGTGGCCAGACGCACCACTGGAGGAAGAATTAGATTCCATACTAGTTTCGCGTGTTTGCAAAGAAATAGTACATGGATAGCCCTCTCCCTATCTTTCTCGCACATAACACACCATGGGTACACCAGAACACGCCGGAAGCACAAGTTATGATTCGTCGGGAGAATGTCATTGTAAATCCGCCAAATCAGGACCTTGATCATGTTCTGGACCTTTGCTCTCCAGAGGCCATACCACCACTTATCCTCCTTCGACCCCAAAGAACTAGAGGAAAAGGACAAGCTAGATGCAAATACCTTGTAGGCACTTTTAACAGGAAAAAACCCCATCTTTTGTGAAATGTCACATCCAACTATCTTGCACTAGAGTCCGACATCCCACTCAACTTTTCAACATCCAAATGCCCACTCCCCGTAATAAACTCCCCCACCTTTAAATCTGCAGTCGCCGGTGGGGTGGGGGGGGGGGGGGGGGGGAAGTACCCATTGGTCCCCAAACAAGGAGACCGTCATGCCATCGTCCATCCGTCTCCTAATTACCAAACAAAGCAAATCTCTTCCCTACAACAGGCTTCGCCAAACATACGAGGGATGATACCCAAGTTGCGCCCCCAACACACTCACATAAGCAAAATATTTCCCTTTGAACACCTGAGCCACCAGTGAGTTAGGAAAACAGAGGAAGCGTCACACCTGCTTAGCAATCAAAGCCTGATTAAAACCCTCCAGGCTACGAAAATCCATTCCCCTTTCTCCTTAGGCAAACACATCCTCTCCCACGACATCCAGTGGATCTTCTTCTTGCTCTGGGAAGCCCCCCACCAAAACCTGGACATATACTGATTCAGGTCCCTACATATGCCTTTAGGGATCTTAAAAAACAAGACATTGCATACGTCGGGATAGTTTGGCCCACAACCTTAATGAGAACTTCCTTCCCCTAGAGCCACCAAAACCTGGCCATATACTGATTCAGGTCCCTACATATGCCTTTAGGGATCTTAAAATAAGACATTGCATACGTCGGATAGCTTGGCCCACAACCTTAATGAGAACTTCCTTCCCCCAGAGGAGAACATGTTACTTTTCCACCCTGCCACCACCTTCTGCACCCGTTCCTTCAAGAAAGTTCAAATCCACACGCTTATTCCGCGAGAAATGAGACGGCAAGCCCAAATACTTACCCAAGTGTCGCACCACTCTCACTCATAGAGAAGAGCTAAAACGGGACCAAACAGTGCATGAGATATTGAGGCTAAACATGACCACCAATTTAGAGAAATTTACACTCTGACCAGAGGCACGCTCATAACACCAGAGAATGTCCCTAATTGTGGAACATTCAGCCATAGAAGCCTTACAAAACAACAAACTATCATTAGCGAAAAAATAAATGAGAAATAATAGGGCTCTTCCTCGCAACTCTACACCCGACCAACAACTTCAAATTGTGCGCTTTTGAAATAAGACATGAAAAACACTCTGAACACAACAAAAAAAGGTATGGAGACAACGAGTTCCCCTGTCGCAACCCCATCTTCAGATGGAACAGCCCACGCGCACCCTCATTTAACAACACAAAAAAATTGACAGTGGACACCCATACATGGTCAAAACCGAGCTTCAACATAAATCGCTCAACCCGGTCATAGGTGATGGAGCGTAAAACGCTGCGGAAGCGATTTTGAATCGTTGATACTCTAATTTCATCAATTTAACAAACTAGAAACATGCTCTAACAACGGAAATAAGAAAAATTAGAAAACATACCCTTGTAGTTCTAATTTTCTTCAAAATCCGCCGCTCGTTCCTCGTCACAAACGCTTCGAGCCTCTTCTCACGAACGCCTCGAGGGCCACCTCCGGTAGTCCCGCTATCCTCGACGTCGTGCAACAGAGTTGTGGGACTCCTTTAAAAGAGTAAAGAAAGGAAGAAGGACGAAAGAAGCAAAGGAAAAAGGAAAAGAGATGGGTCTGAAGAAGTGAAGAAGTTCATAAGTTCTTCCCTTTTTTTTTACAAAGACACACACTCACACACACACACACATATATATATATATATATATATATATATATATATATATATATATATATAATTTTATAAAATTAATTCTTAATTAATTTTAAATAATAATAAATATTTTATTAATTAAACTTTTAATTAATAAAAAAAATATAGATATATTAATTAATTAAACTTTTTAATTAATTAATATTATTTAATTCAATATCAAATATTAATTAAATAATATGACTAAACCCGGTTTTCCGAAAACCGACTTTTTGCACATGAATCTTATTCATGTTTTAGACCATTCCCATATTTAAATCATATTTAAATATGTCCATCATTCTTCCAAAAACCGAATTTGAACAATTCAAATTCTTTTTCTTTTTCTTTTCTATTATATTGTTGTGCGGCGTTATTCGAGCTAGTCAGGAGAACCTAAAGAACCTACAGATCATGAGCTCCAACGATACGAGATTATCCGGTCAAAACTCTTTTAACCGAACTAATCAACATTCGTTAACCCCCGGAGACTCCACTATAGTCTGATGGCTGCACTCTCCTCACTGTAGATATATTATGTCTTGATATAACCGTCATAGGCAAGTCGACCCTTCATAGGTTGTTCGTAATCACAGTCGGGTCATTTATACCGTTTAACCCCTACATTACTTCTTGTTCCTTAAGTACCACTGACACCTCTAATGAACAATTGATCTGTGGTCCGACCAACAAATCAGTAACCCTCTCTGATCAAGAGAGGGTGAGCGTTCATTGCTCAAGCCCTGGAGTCAGCTATTAAGGGAACAACCTATCTACTAACCATGAAGAGTGGGCTAGGAGTGAATTTCATCTTGGTGTACTATGTTCCCATCAACCTATTCGAGTTTTATCCCCAAGATGGTAGGAATATTGAGTCAGCGCTAATGGGCCACTCTCACCCGTGCAAGTCAAAGGATACTCTCGAATAAATAGGAGTTCATAGCGAGCTCATGATTAAGATCGAGTTACCTAGGCCATCATATGAAAAAGTCGGTCTCTTCAGTAAACGGTGTTATAAAGAGAGAGCGACTTGATTTCGTGGTTCGGTCTTATGCAAACTCATTGCATAGGACACCCTCGCTCGCACATCTCAATGTGAAACGATTCAGATCACATCATTTTGTACTATACAAAGCGAGCCGCATCCAATAGTGTTGCTAGGATAAGGTACCCAACCTTATCCGTATACTATAGACCATTTTGACTGTCTACTTGAGCCTGATCCACATTCATGTCATACATGAAGCTCAAGTACTCAACCTTCGCCATGGGTGTTGGTCATTGGTATAGGATAAACTAAACACGTTTCACTTTATTCCAATAAACATTTTTACTGAATAAAACTTAATAACTCATTATTAATAAATAGAGTACTTACAAACACAGCTGTTTACAAACTACGAGTTTTAGGACATAAAATCCAACAATAGGCTTTAGCCATGTCAAACTTCAAAGCAGCCAAACCCCGACTCCCAGTTCTCATATTCATAATATGGTGCACACATTCATAGCTAATAAGAACATTGTCAGTAATAAGCCTACCTGGAACAAACACACTTTGAGAATAAGAAATAATCTCGGGGAGCACAACCTTCAAGAGATTAGCAATGAAATTTGTAACAATCTTATAGGACACATTGCACAGGCTAATTGGTCTGAAATCTTTGACCTCCTCCAGACGCTTGATTTTTGGAATCACGGCGATATTGGTATGATTTAGATCCCGAGCAGAGGTCCTACCATTAAGAATGTTCAGACACACCTCCACAGTCTTATCCTTTAAAATGTCCCAGAAGCGTTGAGAGAATAGAGCTGGGAACCCGTCCAGTCTCGGGACCTTTGAGGGATGCATCTGAAAAAGAGCACTTCGAACCTCTTCCGCTATATACGGAGCCAAAAGTAGATCATTCATTACCTGGGTAACCTTTCGAGGAACACAACCCACAACATCCAGAATATCCTGCTCACCGGGATCTGATGAACGAAAAAGTGAAGAAAAATAGTCCAAAAAAATCCTTTCATCGCCTCATCACCATCCCTCCACGACCCATTCGAACTCTGAATCCGGTGAATGGTATTTCGTGCCTTTCTAGAGGAGGCACGCTTGTGGAACCACTACGTATTTCTGTCCCCCCCACTTTAGCTATCCTTCTCGTGATCTCTGCTTCCAGAACATTTCCTCGGCTAATAAGGTCTTATCCAGTCAATTTTCAATCACCCGAATCTCAGCGGAAACTGGACCACCCGTTCTACTATACATAATCTGAAGCAAAGCCTTCTGTGTATCGATATCTTTAAAAAACTCAGCCTTCAGTCTTCGGCCCCAAGCCCCCAAGCCCCCAAGCCCTGCCTGCAACGTCCCAAAGACTCGAGAAAATGGGCATTAGAAACACCTGACATGCCTGGGCCTACCTTCCCCTCACCCCAGCATTGCTGCACCCTGGTTCGACAATTGTCATCAAGAGTCCAACACTCCACGAAGCGAACGGGAGGTGGCCTCCTTCCCCATGCCTCACCTTGGCTCCCCAACCTCAGCTTAATACAAATGGGTCGGTGGTCTGACAGAAGCTGAGGAAAAATAAGGAGCAAAAACCCTCATTCTCCCGAAACCTGTCCAACCTCTTCAAAATAACCGATTTATTTTCCCATCTATTAGACCAAGTGAACACACTTCTTCTGTATCCAAAATCCTATAGTTGAACTTCGTTAACAACTTTCCTGAACAACTCCATATTACGGTAGGACCTATGAGAGCCTTCTTTCTTCTCCGCTGCCCACATACACTCGTTTAGGTCGCCCCCCACAAGCTAGAAGGAATCATCTCCATTAGACAACCTTCTCAACAACTCACATGTGTTTACCTTATTCTGCGTCTCGGGACACCCATACACCCCCGAAAACTGCCACATTTTCCCACCCCATCCAATACTACAGTCGATATGATTCTTCGAATATGAACGAACCTCTACCTGAACCCCGTGCTTCCAACAAAGACAGAGACCTCTGCTACCTCCACTACTAGCAATCGCCAAACAATTATTATAATTTAATGACTGTTTCATCCCTTCCATCTCGAACACCGCACATTTAGTTTCAGACAGAAACAAAACCTCGGGTTTATTTAGACGAATCACGTCCTTCAGATCTCTAAACGTCCTCAGATTATCCGGGCCCCGAACGTTCCAACATAAGATAAAAAAAAGATATATTGTTGTTTTAAATACACATCGTCTTTTCAAAATATGTGTGCTCTAAAAAGACGATGTGTGTCAACGCGAACACACATCATCTCTTAAAGAAACGATATTTGATGACGTAGTAAAAAAATGTCACTTTAAATTTCGTTGTTGTACGTAATAATAACAATATCATGATTTAGATATTAAATGTGACTGTGATATAATGTTATTATTTTTTTTCTTTCCGTTTCGCACTTCTTTATTTTTTTTCCTCGTAGTTATTTTATTTTTAAAAATAAATATAATATTATATTTTAACTTTCATATTTTTTTAAATAAATAAAATTTCAACTTATTTTTCTTTTCTTTTCTTTTTTCCAAAAAATAAATCTAAATTTAACTTTTATTTATAACTTCTTTTACAAATAAATAATATATCTTGTTTATATCTACTTTTACAAATAAATAATATACGACTTACAAAACTAAATTATAAATGTTGATACAAAAATTTGGTATCAGCGGCAAACTTGATTTAATTAGTGAAACGGGCTTGATCTTGCAATACCTGAAAAGAAAGAGAGTAAGCTAGGATCGGTGAGGGGCTTTCCACACCGGCTCCGACGCTCAAGTTAGCTCTAGAGAAAGAAAAACAGATAGAGAGTTGAATATTGAAAGTTTGTAAAGTATGAAATTTGAATAATCTCTGATTGCTTACCAAATATATTATGAATCTTCTCCTTATATAGAAATACATAAATATCCGTTAAGGGCTATTAAAGGGTCATTAGGAGGAGTCTTTATGATTCTCATAACTCCTAGTCGTTACAAATATTGTATAACGACCTTTAGAGAGGCGTTTCCTTTAACCATCAATGTCGAGCCGACTGCGGGGAGGGGTCAGTGTTTTATCTCCTTTGGCTGAGCCGACCCCACAAGGGAGGTCGACCTTCATGGCTGGCCGAGCCGAGCCCCTCGAGGGGCTCGACTCCTTCGTCGCTTGAGGAGCCGAGGCCGAACCGACCTGTGTGATCGACTCCTCGTCGTGGTGCGGTCGAGCCAAGCTCCTTTAGGAGCTCGACTTCTTCTTGACACCTCCCTCTCAGGTTGGCGCCGCTTCCCTCTCTCTCGACTTTTCCTCATGGGCTGAGCTTTATTATTAAATGGGGCTTTGTGTTAGGGCCTTAGAACTTTACCCATAACAGTTGCCCCCAATCCTCATTCTAGTTTCTCTGAAAAAACCTTTGAATGTGGATGCTCTGTAGCGTTTGGTAGAGGGTAGCTTTAGCCTTTCCTTCGAGCTTTTCCTTCTTCTTCTCATGGATAATTCTGTGGGACCATCGAAGAGGCTTGAGCCGTGTTTAACATACCCGGATGATGCTACTTTCGAGCCTTCTTCTGAAGGTAGATGCAATGATCATTCTCGTCCCGCGGTGCCTCGAACCTGCCCTTTGGGACCTTTGACTCAAGAGGCTTTGGATGCCTTGAGTGCGACTTATAACGTTCCGACGACTATGAGGATGAGACATTTGGCTTCTAACGAGCGTGTAGAGCTTTCTCCTTCTGGGGAAGTAGCTTTTTATCTGTCGATGTTTGAGAGTGGCGTGCGCCTACCACCTCATCCCTTTGCTCGACGATTTTTGTCGTAAATGGGTATCAATCCTCATCAACTCATGTCAAATGGGTGGTGTTCCTTGTTGGGGTGTTACATATTATGGCTTCAGCTAGGGAATTTGCCTCATATGGAGGCTACAAATTTCCTATCTCTACATATCTTAAAGCAGAGTTCTCGAGTTTCACTCTTTATAATTACCTCAGCTCTCGCCTATCTGAGAAGTCGGTGGTTCGGTGCCCCATTTTTGTCAAGAAGTGGAAAGAACAATGGTTTTTCGTGAGTGGCTCCTGGCTGACTGCTTCTGACGACGTGGTCGTCTCGACTGACTTCAAGATTCATGGTATGTCTGCTCTTTTGAGTCTTTTCTATTTTGTTGTATGTAGCTGATCTCCATTCCATTATTTTTAGTCGATGTGAAATGGGCAGCCTCTACGTCAGGTCACTCTTTTCATGTAGTTGTTCTTCTTCTGTCGGACCCACCTCAATCGAGCCATAGCTTGATGCAACAAGGCGTTTTAGTGGAACACCATCTGGCTGCCGGTACTCTCCCCATCTCGATTGGTACGTAGATTTCCTCTTTTTCTCTTTCAAGGCTTTTTACTGTTTGAGCTTATCTCATGGTGAGTATTTTCATAAGGTAGACCATTTTTCCCTTATAACTCGATGAGATAGACTCTATATTCTTTTAGTTTTAGGTCAGATCCACCTGGATCGGTTTCCTGAAGGCGGGGCTGCCCTATGGAACGAGCTTCTCATATTTCCTGGTTGGCCCCACGAGGGTCATAGGTGGAATTTTTTCTTAGATTGACTTCTAGAGTTGAGCCTTCTCCGAACCCCGCCGGGTTCTACTCATGCAACTTAACTTGAATCTCCGCCAGGATCTAGCTTTTAGTTGATGTTAATCCTCATGGGTTTTGACTTGATTTGCACACACACACACACACACACACACACACACACACATATATATATATATATATATATATATATATATATATATATGTGTGTGTGTGTGTGTGTGTGTTTTGGTTAGGGGTGTCATCTTGTCGGTTGATATCAGTGGCCGAGCGTTTGAAGTTGGCGTCGAAGAAGCGGTCCTTGGGACCGAAGCTCCCTAAGATTATTCCGCTGTCGCGTTCTTCGATGGAGGTGTCTGGTGGTCAACTTCCTAAAAAACAGCGTACTTGCTCTTTGTCGACGTCTCAGTCTAGTGCTCGAGCATACACGCCCTTTCAGATTCCTTCCTTTGGAAGCGATTCGATTGACTTTGGGGGGCCGTTGCTTTCGGCCTTTGATGAGACTGCCCTTTTGGGGCGTGTTTCATCTAGTTGGTTGGAGTTGTCGGATCACCGCCCCCACGTTCATTACGCGAACCCTCGGGAGGGGTTTCAGAGTGCCGTTATGCGTCTTAGGGAGATATTTCACTCTTTTTTTGTTTTGGTTCTTTTTATGCTATTTTTGGCTCACTGTAATGACCCAAACTTCAGGTAAGAGAAATTCATTTAATTATTATTATTATCGGGCTCGATAGGGGATTTAAGTGGTTTGATCATTTAAAATTTGGACTTAAAATGAATTGGGCTCAGGTTTGACTAAGTCAACTAGGTTTATTTGGTTTTGAAAAGCAATTAAAATTAATAATAATAATAATAATAAAATTAATAAAGTAATTAATTAGTTAAGTAAAATAAAGTAAAAAAAAAATTCTTCTTCTTCTTCATTCTACGAAATTCAAGCCGCCGCTCCCTTTCGATTTCGATTTAGTAGTTCACAAACGTTCCGTTCGACTTCGTGATTCAATACTCGCCCCATTCTAGTGTTGAAATCGTGTGTTTTTCTTGCAATTGAGCATACTGTCCAACAAAGAATAACGACCCCGTAGCGAGTTTTCGGTGGTTAACAAAGTCTCGATCCCTTTTGAATTCTTTTGTAAATATGATAGTCTTTTAAATTAAGACTTGGTTTCCCGACGTTTAGGATTCAGACAATTCGTTGTTGTCAAGAGACAAATTTTTGGAGTAGAAGTTTATTGGGTTGGTACTTAGGCTTTCGTAAGGCAACATAAAGTTATTTTCGTCGGCAATCAATTGAGGTAAGTGACCTTACTGTTGGTCAGCCTTCGGGCTAGGTTGAAAATTTTATGATATTGTTGAGTTGATTGGATTAAATGTTGAAATTGAACTGAATGTTGAATATGTTGAATTGAATTCTTTATAAATGTCGAATGAATTTCTGTGCAGCTCTAAAAGCTCATGTAAGTTATGAAAGTACTCTTATGATGTTAGATGAGAGATTTATGATGGAAGTTATGAGAATGTCATGTTCCTTTTATAATGTTGAACATGCTTGTTGTGGGATCTCATTATTGTATGCCACATTTTTCAGTCAGGATAATTGATAACTCCATTTTGGAGCTATATTTCACTCCCTAACTCTAGCTAAAAGTCGTGATTAATTGTTTAATATGTCTCATTTATAGGAGATTTGCGGCATAGAGCTCGTGGCATCCTTTGAGTGCGTTTTGTGGCTAAGGAAGGCATTTTAGTGCCTCGGGAGTGCTTCGGGAGGCTCACGCTTGAAGATATGAAGCAAATTGCCTAGGAGAGGCAATTTTTTAGCCCCAAACCCGAGAGCAAGCGTCGAGACGCTCCGGAGGAACGCGCGCGCTGGAAAACATCGGGCAAGCGTCGAGACGCTCGCCTGGCGTCTCGACGCCATCGCGAGCGCGCGTTGGAGAAATTGGCCACAGCGTCGAGACGCTCGCGCAGCGTCTCGACGCCATCACGACGAAAACGCGTGCGGCATTTAGGGCACCAGCGTCGAGACGCTGGCCTAGCGTCTCGACGCTCCGACGGCTTAAAACGTCATTTTGACGATTTTTCAGCCAATTTTTGATTACCATTCTTCCCATCATCGTTTTGCTCTCGGGTCTTCTTCATTTTCTCCGCCATTTGTGGCCATTGGGAGCTTATTTTCTGTATTTTAGCTTGGGGATGATGCCCAAGGCTTCCATGGGAGTGTTGGAACTCCAAACATCCATGGTTGGCTAAGGTACTTGTGTTTGGATTTGGGTTAATTAGGGATTCTTGCTAAGTATTTAATGTTTTGATAATTTATGCTTAATGGTTCTGATTTGGCTTCGATTATGTATGCATTTATTGTTCTTACTTCATCCTATGCATGCGTTAAATTTCGCCGACTGACAATCGCGTTTTCTAGCTTATGTTAGCGTTAAAGAGTAGCGATGCCGTGCCTCTCACTATTCGACTAGTAACACAGAACAATAGAACTAAACCGGAGTATCGAGTCATGAATGATAGTTGTTGGTTACATACAGCGTTGGCGGGTAGCCAGTTAGCAATTTGATTGCGTGGTCGAATGTCTGTCGTGGTATGCTAGTGACTGTTTAGAGTCAACTTGGGGCTGATCACCCTAATGAAACTTTAGATAATGTTTAATTGGATCTTCTGATTTGGTTAATTAATATGGAGCCGGTTACACTTGGGGCTTCCCGGGTAACCGACCGCGTGCATGTCATTATTGATTAGCCTTACTTTAGAATTAAATGATAAATGTTAAAACGCTTAGCAAGATCCCGAAATTCCGAAATCCAACACTCTTCATTCTCAAGTTTATTATTTTTCCGTTAGCCCTTTTCATTACTTTGCATGATAAAATCCCCCTTTTTGTGACAAACTTCACCAATCAATTTAACCATAGCTCAAACAATTAATTCTCAATTTTTTTCCCTCTCTGTGGTTCGACCCCGTTACCGCTAGCTGCAAAGCTAAAAGCTACGGGTTTATAAATTTATTTTGGCAAGCCTCGGCAGCTTGAGATTTAAGTGGATATTCAAAAATCCGCTTACCAAAATTGGGCCGTTGCCGGGGAGGGCAACTAAAAATGAGATTAATTTTTGTTTTTGATTAAGGTTGATTGGTTGTTTTTAAAAATTTTAAGTGAATTATTTTTTTTTTTTTAATTTTATTTGGATAACGGTCCTCTTTCCAAGATTTTAAAGTTCAGGTTACATTCGGAAGAGATGGAGGTCTTGGAAAACGATAATGAGAGTCTGAGAACGCTGAAGGAGTGGGCGATGGATGGCTTGCTCTGCCAGCCGCTGTGCATATCATTTCCGCCGATAACAGGTAATTTTGAGCTAAAATCAAGTTTGCTTAACTCACTTCCTTCTTTTTATGGCAAATCAGGTGAAGATCCGATCAAGCACCTCAAGGAATTCCATATGGTGTGCTCTGCGATGAAAACGAGCGAAGTAACTGAAGATCAGTTGAATTTGAGAGCCTTTCCTCTGACCTTGAAGGATAAAGCGATGGATTGGCTGCACTACTTACCTGGGACTATCTCTACATGGAATGGGTTGAAAGGGTTGTTTTTAGACAAATACTTCCCCACTTCGAGAGCCAAGTTCCTAAGGAAGGAGATCTACGGGATCATTCAAGAAGAAGGGGAGACCTTTCATAAATGCTGGGAGCGGTATACCCGGTTGTGCGAAGACTTCCCCCACCATCGGATCTCGGAGGCAGATCTCATTCGCTTCTTCTATGAAGGCTTGTGTGATCATGATAGATTGATGCTAGATGCAGCTAGTGGAGGGGCGTTGATTGACAAGACCCCAGCGGAAGCCAGACAGTTGATCTCCAACATGGCTGAGAACCGTCGCCAATACGGGGGAAGAAATGAACAAGCTAAACTGTCGACCGACATAGAAGAGCTCAAGGAGAAAATGTCTCAGGTATTTGGTATTATTCATACGTTACAAGAAAACTCATCTCAGGCTGTTCCTTCTATTTCAGGTCAAGCCCTTGAAGGCATGTTCAAATCGTTTATGGAATCTAGCCAGGAGACCAGAATGCAGATGTGATCGCTAAGCGATGGGTTCACGGAGACCAGGATGCAGATGCGATCGCTGAGCGAAGGGATCACAGAGGTAAATGCTAGAATGAGTAAGTTGGAAACTCAGGCAGCAGATTGCCCAAATGGTATTGAACTAAAAAGTGGAAGGGATATTTCCTTGATTTCTGCGCCTGAGAATCCTTGGATGCTACCCCCACAAGCGAGGATGAGTTCCTGTGAGCAGGTCTATGCCATTAAACTACGAAGTGGGAGAGAAATTTCTCCAAACATCGTTGTTGTGAAGAAAGAGGAAGGCAAGGTTGAGAAAAAGATCGAGGATCTTGAGTCAGAAGGGAAGAGAGCTCAGTTGGGAGCACCCCCGAGTTTGAAAGGCTACATGCCCAAGGCTCCCTTCCCAAGCCGTCTGTTGGCTCCAATTGTTGAGAAAAAGGGGAAGCCGATTGAATTCTCCCCAAGCCATCTTGAGAATGAGAAGATGGACAAGAATGATGAGAAAAAGAACGAAACTGTCCCTGCAATTTTCCAAGGTACGCTTCCACCAAAGTGCGTCGATCCTGGTATGTTTACTATCCCATGCACTATTGGTACTAAGCTGATTGAAAATGCCATGCTAGATCTCGGTGCCTCAATTAATGTCATGTCTGTTGATGTGTTTAAAGAGCTTAAGCTGTGCAATTTAATTGAGTCTAATGTAGTTGTCCAACTAGCCGATCAATCTTGTGTGCATCCGTTAGGGAAAATCGAGGACATGTTGGTTAAAGTGAAAGATTTGTTGTTTCCATGTGATTTCCATGTGCTTAATACGAACAAAAATTCTTTGCATGTTTCCTCTCCTATCTTACTAGGACGCCCATTTATGAAGACCGCTAAGGTCAAGATTGATGTTGATAGAGGTGCCTTGTCTGTAGGATTTGATGGAATTGTGAATGAATTTTTTATGAATGAATCGAAGTCTTTTGTGTATGATGAGAATGGAAAAACAAAATCTGTGGGTTGTGTGAAGGAAGAGAATTTGACCTCGCGCTTGAGGGACTATTCTTTTGCTTCTGTTAGGAAGAAAGATTTAGACTTGAATGATAATGGTGCTGTTTTTTATTGCACTAACAATGATGATGTTCACGTGCTTAAGGCACGAAGAGAAAAAATATTTTTAAATGATGTTTGCAGGAACAGTGTGGACGAGGACATGTCTGGGACGTCCCCCGCGCTGTCAGAATATGGATGAGTTCGTTGGGTGAATTCAGTCGAGCAAACGACTTTAAAAATTCTGCGCTTCTCGGAGGCACCCGAGTGTTGAACTGTTTTTAAGTCATTTAGTTTTAGTTTAGTTTCGTAGTGTAATTTAGCTTAATTTAGCTTGCTGTTTTTTTTTTAGGAAATAAGGAGAAGTTGAGGAAATTGGGCTCAGATAAGCAAAGCGCCGCCTCTTTCCCCTCGCCAGCTTCGCAAAGATCAGGGAAGTGTTGTTTTTCTTTCCCTTTACCTTTTGTGTATTTGATAGAGAAGCATTGAGGACAATGCTATCTTCTAAAGTTGGGGGTGGAGTTGGATGTTGTGGATATGCATGTGTAGTTCGTTGAGCAGTGTTAATTTTGAATTTGAAGTGCTTGAGACTCTGTTGATATGCTTTCTAATTATGACGATCTAGGAAGTTTCTTTTTGGAATCTGAGCATTTGCATAATCTAGTTTTTGCATGATGGTGTTTTGCATTTATTAGGTTCATGTCAAAAATTTTAAATTTTTTTCTGTTGCTCCCTTGCATCTATCGAGCACTTAGCAACCTCATCTTAGACTCCGTAGGCTTAGTTTGATTGCATGTCGCACGATTCTTGTTGTCACCCCGAAAGGCACCCCTAGGGTAGCTTGTTGCATGAGAGTTAGTGGTTAATTAAGCCTGATAAAAAAAAACAGAAAAGCATGTTGGTTAGAAAATTCTCCCGAGGCGTTCCTCCTTTTTAAGTGCGCACTTAAGAAGTGAACGTTAGTCCTTAAAAATGTGAAGCTTTGGCCAAAGCTTGACATGTTAGGCAACTCGGGAATGGAAAGAAAAAGAAAATAAAGTTGGGTTCAAAGAAAGTATTCAAAAAGAAAAAGAGAAAGAGAAAAAGTTTGAGAAAATCGTGTTAGGCATTTTAATTCATTCCTCTCTCTTATGTGGTCAAGTGTAGACTGTTCTTAAATGCTAGAAGTAGGGGGAAAATGGGATGATATGTTGCATGTGGTTTTTCCGGGCTTACGTAGGTTCAGGATAGGTTGGCTAGCACACACACACGTTAGGGAACGATAGTTAATTTTTGATGTGTTCTTGATTAAATGCATGCGCCGATTGCTTTCATGATTATGTTATGTTTAGATTTGTGAAAAGCATTGAGGTTTGAATTAGAAGCATGTATGCATGGTCCTTTTGAGTCAAATTCTTTATTAGCCTTGCTCGAGGACTAGCAAGATTTAAGTTGGGGGTGTTTGATAACTCCATTTTGGAGCTATATTTCACTCCCTAACTCTAGCTAAAAGTCGTGATTAATTGTTTAATATGTCTCATTTATAGGAGATTTGCGGCATAGAGCTCGTGGCATCCTTTGAGTGCGTTTTGTGGCTAAGGAAGGCGTTTTAGTGCCTCGGGAGTGCTTCGGGAGGCTCACGCTTGAAGATATGAAGCAAATTGCCTAGGAGAGGCAATTTTTCAGCCCCAAACCCGAGAGCAAGCGTCGAGCAACAGCGTCGAGACGCTTGCTCAACGCTGTAGCGTCGAAACCCTGCATCAGCGTCGAGACGCTCCGGAGGAACGCGCGCGCTGGAAAACATCGGGCAAGCGTCGAGACGCTCGCCTGGCGTCTCGACGCCATCGCGAGCGCGCACTGGAGAAATTGGCCACAGCGTCGAGACGCTCGCGCAGCGTCTCGACGCCATCACGACGAAAACGCGCGCGGCACTTAGGGCACCAGCGTCGAGACGCTGGCCTAGCGTCTCGACGCTCCGACGGCTTAAAACGTCATTTTGACGATTTTTCAGCCAATTTTTGATTACCATTCTTCCCATCATCGTTTTGCTCTCGGGTCTTCTTCATTTTCTCCGCCATTTGTGGCCATTGGGAGCTTATTTTCTGTATTTTAGCTTGGGGATGATGCCCAAGGCTTCCATGGGAGTGTTGGAACTCCAAACATCCATGGTTGGCTAAGGTACTTGTGTTTGGATTTGGGTTAATTAGGGATTCTTGCTAAGTATTTAATGTTTTGATAATTTATGCTTAATGGTTCTGATTTGGCTTCGATTATGTATGCATCTATTGTTCTTACTTCATCCTATGCATGCGTTAGATTTCGCCGACTGACAATCGCGTTTTCTAGCTTATGTTAGCGTTAAAGAGTAGCAATGCCGTGCCTCTCACTATTCGACTAGTAACACAGAACAATAGAACTAAACCGAAGTATCGAGTCATGCATGATTGTTGTTGGTTACATACAACGTTGGCGGGTAGCCAGTTAGCAATTTGATTGCGTGGTCGAATGTCTGTCGTGGTATGCTAGTGACTGTTTAGAGTCAACTTGGGGCTGATCACCCTAATGAAACTTTAGATAATGTTTAATTGGATCTTCTGATTTGGTTAATTAATATGGAGCCGGTTACACTTGGGGCTTCCCGGGTAACCGACCGCGTGCATGTCATTATTGATTAGCCTTACTTTAGAATTAAATGATAAATGTTAAAACGCTTAGCAAGATCCCGAAATCCCCAAATCCAGCACACTTCATTCTCAAGTTTATTATTTTTCCGTTAGCCCTTTTCATTACTTTGCATGATAAAATCCCCCTTTTTGTGACAAACTTCACCAATCAATTTAACCATAGCTCGAACAATTAATTCTCAATTTTTTTCCCTCTCTGTGGTTCGACCCCTTTACCGCTAGCTGCAAAGCTAAAAGCTACGGGTTTATAAATTTATTTTGGCAAGCCTCGACAGCTTGAGATTTAAGTGAATATTCAAAAATCCGCTTACCAATAATTTAGTGAAAATTATACCCATCCGTAGTCATGATTGATACCTAGTAGAATGAGGCTCTGCTCCACTGACCGGATGTCAACTAACCATCAGTAGGAGTGAGTCTCCAGATAAGTCTACTACACCGAGTAGTTAAGAGAGTTATTGCGAGACTAAGCTAATTGTTCACTCAGATGACCATAACAAAAAATTACAGAACAGTGAGGTTTAAGTCCCCTTCAGTTCATATTGCATGTGATTGCATAGCCTGACCCCAGTAGTGGGGTTACTTACTAGGTATTTTATTTAAAATACTCATTCTTACTTAATTTTTTTCCAGGTAATACTAGGAACGTACAGGGCGCTTGACGAGGTGATCGATTGATGATGCCATTGGACATGTGGAGTCAGAGCTTCCTCGTTCATAATTATTTCGTTATTTATTGAGTCAGTCCAACGATTTTGCTAAGGATTAACACCAAGAATATTGATTTAAATTTTTGTCTTAAATGCGTTGAACTTTTTTTTTTTATGTTTTCACTGGGATCCCGAATTAAATGTATTTGTTATCTTTGAACATTTATATTTTTATTTCATTATTTCTAAAATAAACTTTTAATCGTTTATTGAGGTTTATGACCTCATGCTTGTAGTAACGATCTTAGAGTAATGTCATAGGAAGTCGGGTCGTTACACTCACTCCTCTTTGTTTTCTTTTTTAGACTTATCTGGATATGTCAGCTTCGGTTCATCGCCTCTCTGATGAGGTTCTCTTTCTTCGTCGTTGTTCTGTTCCGTTCTGAGTTTGAGAGCGTGGAGACATCTCATGCCTAGACTATCTGGTCTTTTGAGAGTACCCACACTTTGTTGATTGTTGAGCTTGAGGCGAAGCTTTCCTCGTCTGCAGAACTTGCTGCTATCTCGGAGAAGCTCTCTTTGGCGGATGCTCGTTTGGCGCATCCTGCTTTCCTGACCGAGGAGTTTAAGAAGAGCCTCCAATATGTAACCCTTCAGGACGAAATGATGAGTATTGGGGTCTCCTGGTCGACTGATCTTGCCAATGAGCGTTATCCTGAGCTTGACTTTGACTTGCTTCAAGGAGCTTCGCGGGACTTTGGCGCAGCTGCTGATGATAGTTTCTTGGAGGATATTCTGGATTTTCCTGAGTCGTGACTCAATCTGCCTCTTTAGCTTTTATTAGTTTCTTGTAGCGTTGATTTTTGTAGCGAATAGTGTTGCGTTTTAGTGAGCACCAACGAACATGACGTTGTGCTTTTTGTAGCCTTGGTTGATTTTTTGGATAACGAATTGTGTCTTCTCTATCTCTTGCCTCTCACTCGGGTTTTGTTGAGTTTTTTTATGCATTGCAACACTTGAGTAAGCATAAAATGAGCATTGCTATTTTTATTTGATAAATTTGACGAAGTAGACAATAGAACAAACGATTTCTAGTTGCTATGCAATTTTTTTATCGCTATGTCATAGCACAGCCGCGACGCCAACTGTTCTCCTTTCACCGTTCCCAGTCTTGCTGAAGCTGAGAACTTCGTGCTTTGGTGGTATGTTGACGGGGAAACTTTTAGCTTGTAGGTCGACCAAGTATTGCATTGTTGGTTGCCTTTCTTTTCTTCGGGTGTCGCTATTTTTGTCCACCATGATCGTTCTCCAGCTATTGTTGATACCGAAATTTGGTATCAACTGTAAACTTGATTTGATTGGTGGAACGAGCTGACCTTGCAATACCTGAAAAGAAAGGGAGTAAGCTAGGATCGGTGAAGAGTTTTCCACACCAGCTTCGACGTTCAAGTTAGCTATAGAGAGAGAAACAGAGAGAGAGAAAAAGAGTTGAATATGGAAAATTTGTAAAGTATGAAATTTGAATAATCTCTGATTGGTTCCTAAATATGTTATAAATCTTCTCCTTATATATGAATCCATAAATTGTCGTTTTTTTTAGTAACACATACAAACTTATAGAAGAAGGAGGTCAGTCGCCAGAGTTACGGAAAGCCACTCAGGTGGGCTTCCTCCTCATTCCGCCGAAAGTCCCTCATCACTAGCGCGATGAGATAAAACATGGGCAACTCAATTCTGAGAATGATAAATATGTTCGAAAGAAAAAGTTGCAACAAAAGCAATCTGAATAATGATTTCATCAACGAAGAGACTCACTTCAGATAGGTCCTCCACTTCACCCTCAATAATCTTGATCACATGCAGACAATCGGACTCCACATGGATGTGATTAGGGCAGTCCAATGGAATGGACTTGATGCCCACACAAATCGCTTGTGCCTCAAGAACACTAATAAACCATTCTTCCCTAGACGATCGACAACATGCTGAAATGGCAGCACCTAAAGAATCTCTGATGATCCACGCAATTGCTCATCGTTTTTTTGACTCATCCTAGGACGCACCACAGTTAATTTTCCAGTGGCCCTGGAATGGGTGGATCCAACGACGGTCCACAACATCCGTCACAGCCGCCACGTCCTCAGTTGGAAGCTCTCGGGTCAAATCCTAAAAAAAATTCATCTCTTGGATGCAGTTGTCTATTATAATTGTCATAGATTGAGAGTTAGCATGCCCCCCAGAATGGTCGTTAGGGGCTATTAGAGGGTCATTATGAGAAGTCTTTATGATTCTCATAACTCCTGGTCGTTACAAAGATTGTATAACGACTCTTAAGGAGGTGTTTCATTCAACCATCAATGTCGAGCCGACCCCGGGGAAGGGTCGTTGTTTTCTCTCCTTTGGCCGAGTCGACCTGTGTGGTTGGCTCCTCTATATCGATGCATATTTCTGACCCTCCACGAGGTCGGTCTTAGATGGTAGGTACGAGTCCGAGCAGTCCTGCAAAGAAAAAGAAAACTACATCGGTGTGGGGCTAGGTCCAACACATTCTGATGCTTAAGTCAACAAGTGTGGTGAGCTTAAGTAGAGTCTTTGTAGCTTGAGAACGTATATTTTGCATACCTTATATGAAGAATGTGACTTCATATTTATAGGGCGGTGGTCGTGATGATGACACTGACACCCTTCCTGTCATGTCGAGGGAGTAGGCGTCGATCCTCGGCTGATTATTCGAGACTGCACCTGTTATGCCCATTTTAAGGGCGACAGACGTCAGCTGATAACCCGAGGTGTAATCATGTTGACAAATTGACCCTCTATGGCTAATCATGGTCGCCTTGAAAGGACAACTCGACCCTTTCCTTCGACCGATTTTGCAGGCGTCCACGGGGCCCGTTGGTGACGTCAGATGGATGGCGTCATGTTGAGGCGAGCCATAACAAAATTAAAAAATAAAAATAAAGATGGGAACAGGGAATACATTACTCGTCTCCTCCATATTTAGCTCATGAGGATTCCCCTCCACCCACGGAGTAGGGTTCGCTAAGACAGTGTACATGTATATTGTTACGTCTCCAAAAGTATACATTTTAGGGACTTATTTGCTATAGAATGGTGTAAACTCTTAAGCGTTTTTTATAGAATTTAGTCTAAACATGTGCTTATATATGAGAATTTATAGAATGAAGCTAAATCAGGACTTATGTGTAAAAGAAAGGAAAAAGAATCGAAAACAAAGCTAAAAAGTTGAATTTTCTGTATTGCAGGAACATTGCGGAAACATTGCTGTCTCCGCAATGTTTTAAGAGAAAATGTTAAGTTGTTCTAACCGTCTTCTGTTTTGTAGCGATCTTTCAGTCGTCCAATTTCTCTCATGCTGCCACGTGAAAGGTCTTCGTTCAGAATGGATGGTTCTCCTTGGCCGAATCGTACCTGCAAAACACTATAAAAGGAGGTCAAGGGGGAAGGAGAACAACAAGCTTGGAAGCGTAGAACTCCCATCTCAACGCAGTTTCTTCTCCCTGTTTTCTCTTCCGTTTGTTGGCGTGAAGGACTCAGCTGTTGGAATCGATAATCTGAGAGGAAGAAGAGAAGATCTTTCTTCTCTTCTGATTGGATTCATCCAAACAAAGCTCCCCTTCTCCCTTCATCCGAGGCGTTTGTGACGAGGGGCTTTACGCACACATTTATATGCTTTTTACTGCTTTTTGCCGTCTATTTTCTCTACTGCTTTCTGCTATTCACTTCTGTTGGCTATTGCCTTTCAATTCGTCTTCATTCCTTTAGTTTTTTTTGTGTTGTAATCGTTGCACATTAAGTTTCGAATCTCACGTAATCGAAGGAACGTTTACCCACGTTGCAGTCTCTTTATCGCTTCCTGTTTCTGTCTTTACTTTCATTTTACTGTTAATGATGTTTAATCTATCTAAACTTTCCATTTCCATTTCATCCATGAGTAACTAAACCACATAAGGGTCTGCTAATGATGAATCTATAGGTAGAAATACATTAATTCAGCATGTAGGATAGCTTCAAATGCATTGAATGTATGTGTGCTTCATCCCACGGGCAATTTCGATTGGCCATCCATTTTGTCCAAAGAACGCCTAACCTCTGGAAGGAGTAAGAGTTCAGAGTCATCCATTCATGCTAGCCTTTCATGGTAGCCAGAAAACGACCTAGGAATAGGCGTTTTCCTAGCACAAATCATTTACTTGCTTATATAAATAGATGCTTAAGTCTTACTTGGACATGAGTGAACTAAAGGATCTAATGCATGAAATCGAGAGATACATGAGAATGAGTTAATTTGATGCATGATAAGTTGATCTACTGCTGAAGAATCGTATGAAAAAGCCTATAGAGGAGTCGTTAGTAGCCCTTGTTTCCACACTTTACCCTTAAAACGTTGTTAGTACCATTGCTAGGAAATTGCTGTCTGCGCAATTTTCTTAGTTTAAATTTTGCCTTAGCCATTTTTCTTAGCTTTCTATTTTGCGATTTTATTGCTAGATAATTGCTTTCTCCGAAATTCTTTTTCTTCTACTTTCAAGTTAACCTCTTTACTTGTCTTTGTTTATGCTCGCATATCTCGCACGTTCTTTATTAGTTAGGCACGTTAATCCCAATTCTACCCCATTCAAACCATCCTTTCTAATTTAACATCTCACTTCGCTAGTAACTAAGAATAAATATCTGTGGGAAATCGAATGAAAAAATACTTATTACTTGCTACAAGACCATGTATGCTTGCATGTTCTGAGTGCTCTCACATTGCATTTTAATTTACACATTGAGCACGCAACAAGTTTTTGGCGCCGCTGCCGGGGATTTTTTTTAGTAAACACGAAGTTTGTTAAATTAGAAACACAAAACTTAATATTTATTGGAACTAATCTATTCTCATTTCTTTTACAGGTACCATCGGGTTAGTTTATGAATGAGCATTCACGTAGCGATCTAGAGTACAATCTTGAGCCTGAAAGATTACTTAGGGCCAGAAACAAAGGTAAGAAACGCCTCTTTAAACAACCCCCTGTGACTCAAAACATTGCTGACTCCGCAGAGTCTTCGCAATTCCATCAAATCGAAATGGATAGACCAGTCCCAAACCAAACACCTACCATTCGTAACCCCATCGAAATTGCGAATGATAAGGATAGTGCCATCCTCTCATATTTAGTTCCTATGCCTGGGGAGCTCAACCCAAGCATTATCCGTCCTGAGATTACTGCCAACTCATTCGAGTTAAAGCAGTAATGTTCCAAATGCTGTCCACTGTGGGACAATTCTTTGGAGTGGAAAACGAAGATCCCCACAATCATCTGAGAAATTTCCTAGGAGTTAGTGATACCTTCCTCATCCCAGGAGTTTCCCAAGAAGCTTTAAGACTTTATCTCTTTCCCTACTCATTAAGAGATAAAGCCAAAACGTGGTTAAATTCTTTACCCTCTGGATCGATTGTCAATTGGACAGATCTAGCTGAAAAATTCCTGGTCAAATACTTTCCACCTGATAGGAATTCTAACTTTCGTGATGATATAATCAAGTTCAAACAAGCCGAAAACGAATCACTTCACGAAGCTTGGACAAGATTCAAGGACATTTTGCTTAAATGTCCACACCATGGCATTCCATGGTGTATCCAAATAGAAGTGTTCTTTAAAGGATGCAACCCCAGCACAAGGCAAGTGTTGAATTCGCCAGCTGGTGGTTCCATGCTCTCAAAGAGCTACAATGAAGCCTATGAGATTTTGGAGAAAATCTCAACTTCCCATTGTAGATGGTCAGACGATCCTGTAGAGCCTAGGAGAGCTCAAGACAAGGATGCACTTAGTGCAATGAGTAGCCAAATCAATGCCCTGGCCAATCTAGTCAAACAAATGGCTCAAACCAATCTCCAACCTAGTGTCAACACCGCAGCAGCCATTTCAATGGGCGCATCAAATAGTCAAGGTGAGACACTAATCTGTGGATTCTGTGGGGAAGGGCACTTATATGATTTCTGCCCTGGGAATCCAGCCTCAGTCTGCTATGTAGGAAGTCAACAGCAGCCTAGGAACAACCCCTATTCTAACACCTATAATCCTGGTTGGAGGAACCACCCAAATCTTTCTTGGGGTGGGCAACAAAATGCTAACCAAGCTCAAAACCAACCAAGACCGAGTGGAACACCTGGTTTCACTCAACAACATAACCAATCTATGTACCAAAAGCCATATAACCAACCAATAGGTTCATCAGTAGAGAATTTTCTTAAGGAGTACATTGCAAAAAATGATGCAACCCTGCAAAGTCAGCAAGCCACCCTTAGGAGCTTAGAGAACCAAATAGGGCAGTTAGCCAATGAATTGAAAAATAGGCCCCAAGGTAGATTGCCTGCTGACACTGAAGTGCCAAGAAGGGATGGAAAAGAGCAAGTTAAAGCAATTGAACTTCGAAGTGGGAGACCATTGGTGAGCAACAATAGAGAAGCACCAAAGCGAGTAGAGAATGAAGAGTCTAGTTCTCCACTGGATTCTCTGCCAAACCATGGTCAACCACCACCAAGCACAACAAGGGTGAGGCTGGAACCTATCATAGAAGAACCAGAAGAAATCCCAAGGGCTCCACCTGTCATTAGGCGAACTGAATTGCCTACATATGTGCCACCACCTCCATTCCCTAGAAGGCTGAGGAAAAAACAAGAACAAGAAGTGCACTTTAATAAATTTTTAGAAATTTTAAAACAAGTGCATGTGAATATTTCATTTGTAGAGGTTTTGCAATCTATGCCTTCTTATGTTAAATTTTTGAAGGATATAATTACTAACAAAAAGATCATTGGTGAATTTGAAACAGTGAATCTCACCGAGGAGTGCAGTGCTATACTCCAAAACAAGTTACCAAAGAAGGAGAAGGATCCTGGTTCCTTCACCTTACCAGTCGAGTTGGGAGGCAAGCACGTGGGCAGAGCTCTTTGTGATCTGGGAACCAGCATCAATCTCAATCCCCTATCTCTATTTCGCCAGCTTGGAATAGGAGAAGCACGACCTACTACTGTCACCTTGCAGCTTGCAGACAGATCCATAACATACCCTGAGGGTAAGATTGAGGATATTCTTGTCAAGGTTGACAAATTCATTTTTCTTGCAGACTTCATCATTCTGGATTATGAGGCAGACAAGGAGGTTCCCATCCTGTTAGGCAGACCATTTCTAGCCACAGGTAGGGCTTTGATCGATGTCCAGAAAGGTGAGCTCACCATGAGAGTTCATGATGAGGAGGTTAAATTCAGTGTTTTTAAAGCTCTAAGGTATCCCTCTGATTCTGAATCTTGTGCAAGTATGGATATAGTAGATTCACTAATGGAAGAACAACTTGAGCATGAACTGTTAACTAAGCATGCTACTGACTATGTACAAATAGATGTAACTGACTTAAACATTTCTGAAATAATGGATATACCTGTGGATAACCCTCAGCATGTTTGTATGACCAATGACTTGTCTGAAAGATCCATGAATCCATTAAAACCATCAATTGAGCATCCACCTCTATTAGAATTAAAACCATTGCCTGATCATCTTAAGTATGCATATCTAGGAGAGCATGATACTTTGCCTGTTATCATTTCGTCCAAATTGAGTGAAAAGCATGAAATTGCGCTAATATTGCTGCTTAAGCAACATAAAAAGGCTATTGCATGGACGATTGCTGATATAAGAGGTATTAGTCCTTCCTATTGCATGCATAAGATATTGTTGGAAGAGGAACATACACCTAGGGTAGATCACCAACGTAGGTTGAACCCCTCCATGAAGGAGGTAGTTAAGAAAGAAATAATCAAATGGTTAGATGCAAGTGTAATTTTCCCTATAACCAATAGTCAATGGGTGAGTCCAATTCAATGTGTGCCTAAGAAGGGTGGGATGACTGTAATAGTTAATGAGAATAATGAACTAATTCCAACTAGAACTGTTACAGGATGGAGAGTCTGTATGGACTATAGAAAATTAAACAAAGAAACAAAAAAAGATCATTTTCCTTTACCATTTATAGATCAAATGTTAGATAGGATAGCTGGCCGAGCCTACTACTGTTTCTTAGATGGTTATTCGGGATATAACCAAATCACCATAGACCTTGTGGACCAGGAGAAAACAGCCTTTACATGTCCCTTTGGAACATTTGCTTTTCGCAGAATGCCTTTTGGCTTATGCAATGCACCAGCAACATTTCAAAGGTGCATGTTGGCCATTTTCTCTGACTTAGATGAGTCCATGATAGAAATATTTATGGATGACTTCTCAGTCTTTGGTGATTCTTTTAATAATTGCTTAGAGAACTTAGGACAAGTCCTAGCTAGGTGTGAGGAGACCAACCTAGTCCTAAATTGGGAGAAATGCCACTTTATGGTGGAAGAAGGAATAGTCCTAGGTCATAGAGTGTCTAGAGCAGGAGTAGAGGTCGATAGGGCCAAGATAGAAATAATAGAGAAGCTAGTGGAACCTCAAAATGTAAAAGCTATTAGAAGTTTTTTAGGACATGCAGGTTTCTATAGGAGATTCATTAAGAACTTTTCAAAAATCTCTAAACCTTTGTGTGAGCTTCTAGAGCTAAACAGACCATTTGTCTTCTCAAAAGAATGTTTCCTAGCATGGACAACACTTAAGGAAGCCTTAGTCAAAGCACCAATTATAGTACGTCCAAATTGGGACTTACCATTTGAAATGATGTGTGATGCTAGTGACTATGCAGTAGGGGTCATGCTAGGACAAAAAATAGATAAACTAACACATCCTGTATACTATGCAAGTAAGACTCTGAATGAAGCACAATGTAATTACACAACCACGGAGAAGGAAATGCTAGCTGTAGTATTTGCTTGTGAGAAGTTTAGGAATTACATTGTAGGCACTAGAACAATTGTGTACACCGATCACTCTGCACTAAAATATCTAATGAGGAAGGCTGATGCTAAGCCTAGGTTGATTAGATGGGTATTATTGTTGCAAGAGTTTGATTTAGATATTAGAGATAAGAAAGGAAGCGAAAATGTAGTTGCTGACCATTTATCTAGATTGCGAAGTAATTGCGGAAAAATTGCTGAGCCAGCAATTTCTGATGCCTTTGTTGATGAGCATGTCTTTGTGTTAGCACATCGTGATAACGATGAGGAACCTTGGTTTGCAGACATTGCTAACTTCCTTGCCTCGCAGGTACTACCAACTTTCAAGGGAGGGCAAGAAAAGAAGAGGTTCCTAAACGAAGCTAGGAAGTTCATCTGGGACGATCCTACACTTTACAAGACTTGCGCAGATGGATTGTTGAGGAAGTGTGTCTCGGCTGCTGAGGCTAAGTCTGTGCTGCAGCACTGCCATATGTCTCCCTATGGTGGACATTTTAGTGGCCAAAGGACGACTGCAAAGGTGTTCCAGAGTGGCTACTACTGGCCCACGATATTCAAGGATGCACACGACCATGCACACAACTGTGATGAATGTCAAAGAACAGGTAACCTTAGTCGGAAGGATGAGATGCCTCTCACCTACATCTTAGAATTGGAACTCTTTGATGTATGGGGCATTGATTTCATGGGACCATTCCCTCCATCTGCAGGTAATCTCTATATACTCGTAGCTGTAGACTATGTATCTAAATGGGTAGAAGCCATAGCATGTCCATCAAATGATGCCAAAACAGTCATTAAGTTCCTTAATAGGCATATTTTTACAAGGTTTGGTACACCACGTGCAATAATTAGTGATGAGGGGACCCACTTTATAAATAAAGCTATGGAAAAGGTATTAGCTAAGTACAATGTTAGACATAGAGTAGCAACCCCTTACCACCCAAACTCAAATGGACAAGCTGAAATATCCAATAGGGAGATCAAGAACATACTTGAAAAAGTGGTCAAACCTAATAGAAAAGACTGGTCTTTTAAGTTAGACGATGCACTTTGGGCGTATAGGACTGCATATAAAACACCCTTAGGTATGTCTCCTTATAGGCTAGTGTATGGAAAAGCATGTCACTTACCATTCGAATTGGAAATCAAAGCCTTTTGGGCCTTAAAAGAGCTAAATTATTGCGTGACCGATGCAGGAACTTTGCGGTCTCTGCAATTACATGAGTTAGATGAGCTAAGACATATGTCCTACGAAAATGCTTAAATGTATAAGGAAAAAACCAAGATTTGGCATGATAGTAGACTGAGGATCAAGGACTTTAAAAAAGGCCAGCATGTCTTATTATTCAACTCACGGTTAAGGTTATTTCCAGGCAAACTTAAGTCTAGATGGTCAGGTCCTTTTGTGATAACGAACGTTTTTGTTCATGGTGCTATTGAGATTCGGAACTTACATCAAGGGCAACCGTTCATGGTGAATGGTGCGAGGCTGAAACATTACTATGAGGAAGGAGATGTGCAAACACTCTCGGCCTTCCTTTTATCTGAAGCTTGAGAATTGAATCGAGAGGGGATGAGTGACCACTGTGCTCATCCATCAGAAGGCTATGCCTTAGTTTTTTTTCTTTCGTATTTTCGGTTGTTGTTGTGTGTTTATTTTGTGATGTTAATTACGAATTTTTGTTTTATTTAGGTGGATTTTAATAGTAGATCTTTAAGAGGAGATCAAAGAGATGAATCAAGGGGCGAAAATCCACGAAGAAGGTGGGGCTAAATCAAAGATTCGGTTGCTGAATGTTGCAACTTAAATCAAGAAATATCCCAACGGCTATGCGAATTAATTGCGGTAGATTTGCTGAGTCCGCAACAGAATAGAGCCGTTGGAATACACTCGAGTACAAATAGCCAACCTTCGAGCCTTGCCCTTTACGTTTTCTCAATCCGTTGGACCTCAAGAATTCAGTCTTCTTCTTCCTCTGCATCTCCTACCTTCAGATCCTCAAAGCATGACAATGGTATCCACACGAGCAGATCGTTCCACACCCAAATAGAAGTCGCCTGACGCAGAAGAAGCTGCGAGAGAGGCACTGCTGGCCTTATCAGATGCCGATGTTGCGCAGCCCTCACGGCCTCCGATGCTGCCAGTGTGACGAAAGAAGTGGAAGGTGGTGACTGAGATACCTGCTGGTCCTTCTGAACCAGTCGGTACACCTAAGAAACGAAAGTGGACGGTTGCAGTGGAGAATCCACTGATCCAAGAAAAGAATGCCAGCGAGAAGAGTCGTGGGAGTGGCCGCCCATCCTATGAGACGACCAGGCAAAGCCCTGAACCTTCCCCACAGACGCCGGAGCCTGAAGCTCCACCTGAAGAGCACCAAGACTCGGTGCCAAGTGCAGAGCCGGCGGAGAACGAGGAGGTCTTCTCCCCCTTAAGGGAAGTCAGTCTTGACAGCCCTATGAAGGGGGGAAGCAGGGATTCGATGGACGAAACATTGAGGGACTGTCTCCAGCAGATGGCCTCCAAGGCACGTCTCAAGAAGAAGGCCCCCGTGATCGTAAAAGGCAAACGGCCGAAGGCCTCAAAGCGAGCCAAGAAGAAGAAGGTTAGTGGTGAACCTTCTTTAAAGAAATTGAAGGTTGAGGCTGTTGAGTCGGCCAAGGCAAAAGAGAAGGGGAAAAAGAAGATGTACCCCGAGGACGAACCTTCAACTGTGAGGTTTGTCTCACAAGAAGTAGAGGCCAAGAGCCTCGAATTAAGGAAGAAGGAACTCCTCCACGAGCGAGGATTCCTTGATGCGTTGGCGGACCTGCCGCAATTCTTGCGCGCAGGAATCATCACCCATGGCTGGGAGGAGTTGTGCAGACCCCCAATCCCTGCCTACCCCGACATGGTGTATGACTTCTACGCCAACCTCACCCACCCTGAAGCATGTCTGTCCACGGTGACGGGGGTAGAGGTCGACTTTTCTGCCAATGCCATCAATGAGGCATATGAGCTCAAGGGGTATCCACATTCTAATTACGCCAAGATGGTTGATCTGCCTTCTGAGGCAGTCTTGGAAGAAGCCTTGCACACGATAGGCAAACCAGAAGCATCGTGGGCCATTTCAAGGAACGGGAAGCACACCCTGATGAGTGCAACCCTGAGGGATAAGGCGGCCGTCTGGTTATCTTTTATGCGCAGACGAATCTCCCCTGTGACCCACGAGACGACTATCAACCAGGGGCGATCCTTGTTGCTGTATGCCATCATGCGGGGACTCACCATTGACGTTGGTGAAGTCGTTGCTGCCTCAATTGCTGACTGTTCAAAGAAAGGTAAGGGTCAGCTATTCTTCCCAAATACCATAACTAAATTGTGCCTTCGTGCAGGAGTGCCAATAGAGAAGAATGAGAAGCAGTTGGCTTACACGGGCCATCTGGAGCTGCCCACCCTCTTGAGGATGCGTCGGAGGGGCAACATGGAATTCGAGATGGACAGCTTGGCTGCTGCACAGTCATTGTCCATGGCCTGCTTAATGGACCTGCAACACAAGATGGCTTAGTGGGCTGAGTATGCACAAGCGAGGGACAAGGATGTAGCTGACCAGCTGGGGTGCATATTCCCTGCCTTCCCTACTGACCTGTTGAAGCCATGGGCGCCTCCTAGAGAAAGGAGAGATGAGGATGAAGATTTTGAATGCCAATCTGAAAGGCATTCGAGGGAGTTTTCTGATCCCTATTGAAATAAAAAAAAAAACTTGCTTTTCTGTGACTTGTGACCCCTTTTGTAATCAAATTCTTGATCTGTTTTATTTGTTCTTTTTGTTTGTTTAGGATAGTTTACTTATGTTTGATGGTATCTGAGTAGTTAGTATAGTTAGTTTTACTGTTTAGGTTAGTTTTGGATGTCTGGAATAGCATGCTAGGAGCCTTGATCAATGCTAAAAATGCTCTGTAGGTTTATTGCGGATTCTTTGCGGAGTCCGCAATTTTTTTGTTAGTTTTCGCATGCTATTGGATGACTGTTGGATGGGTTGTTTCTGTTTATATCTCGATATTTTGCTGCTGTACTGACTTCATTATGTGATCTATCTGTTAAGCATGTTGGATGAGTGTCTTAGTACACCTTGGATAGTTGAAATTATCTTCCTTTAGTGCTCAGCATGTACCTCTATAAGCCCTTAACATATTGTTTTTCCGAATGTTCTGCTTCTGTGCTATCTGTTTTAGGAAGGTCATTCTATGCCTAGGAGTTTTAAATTTTACTTGTTTTGCCTTAGACTAGATGCTTCTAGGACAAGTTTGGGGGTGTGCCACCTCAGACTCTCATTGGGGACAATGAGTAGTTTAAGTTTGGGGGAGGCAGCCCTAGGCCTAGGAACATTCCTCTCTCCCTTTTAAACATAAGCATTCTTCTTCCTTAAAAAAAAAAATGAACTGAAAAAAAAATGAAAAACAAAAGAATAAAGAGTAGCGTCTCTCTTGAGGTTGCTGAGTAATCAGGGTCATTTGTGTAACCCACAAGTGGCACTGCGTCAAAAGGCAAACCAAAAGGGGGACTCTACTAAAGTAAAGGGAAAAAGGAAAAACCAAGGAAGAAGAATGTGTGCCTATGAGTTATAGCTTATGTGCTTAGGTGTCCTGCATGAATGAACTTTGATCCTCAATTAGCTAAGCACAGGGTTGTAGCTTGTAGGTTTGTTAAGGAAGATGAGTGTTGATCCAACACAGTGATGCCAAAGCTTAGTTGTTCTATGGACTGTACTCTGATTCTTGCATGTGCTAAGCTTGGTATGACTGTGAGGATTCCTAGGTAGCTAAATTAAAAATACCTTAGAAGCATGTACTGAGTCTGGGATAAAGCAAGGCAGAATTTGAAAACTTAGGGATAGCTGCACAATGAACCTAATGACCGAGGCAGATAGATTAGTTGTAGGAGACTTATAAAAGCAGTAGGTTTATAAGGCAAGAGAAATCAGAAGAAGCAAAATGGGTAGTTAGTTTAAACTTAGAAGAGTGTCACAGGACAGCCATGCGATGGATAGTAAGCTTAGGGAAGTCAGCAAGTAGTCGAATAGAGTGATAGCAGCCCAAGTAAGCCCTTATATTGCTCGAGGACGAGCAATAACTTAAGTTTGGGGGTGTGTTACGTCTCCAAAAGTATACATTTTAGGGACTTATTTGCTATAGAATGGTGTAAACTCTTAAGCGTTTTTGATAGAATTTAGTCTAAACATGTGCTTATATATGAGAATTTATAGAATGAAGCTAAATCAGGACTTATGTGTAAAAGAAAGGAAAAAGAATCGAAAACAAAGCTAAAGAGTTGAATTTTCTGTATTGCAGGAACACTGCGGAAACATTGCTGTCTCCGCAATGTTTTAAGAGAAAATGTTAAGTTGTTATAACCGTCTTCTGTTTTGTAGCGATCTTTCAGCCGTCCAATTTCTCTCATGCTGCCACGTGAAAGGTCGTCGTTCAGAATGGATGGTTCTCCTTGGCCGAATCGTACCTGCAAAACACTATAAAAGGAGGTCAAGGGGGAAGGAGAACAACAAGCTTGGAAGCGTAGAACTCCCATCTCAACGCAATTTCTTCTCTCTGTTTTCTCTTCCGTTTGTTGGCGTGAAGGACTCAGCTGTTGGAATCGATAATCTGAGAGGAAGAAGAGAAGATCTTTCTTCTCTTCTGATTGGATTCATCCAAACAAAGCTCCCATTCTCCCTTCATCCGAGGCGTTTGTGACGAGGGGCTTTACGCACACATTTATATGCTTTTTACTGCTTTTTGCCGTCTATTTTCTCTACTGCTTTCTGCTATTCACTTCTGTTGGCTATTGCCTTTCAATTCGTCTTCATTCCTTTAGTCTTTCTTGTGTTGTAATCGTTGCACATTAAGTTTCGAATCTCACGTAATCGAAGGAACGTTTACCCACGTTGCAGTCTCTTTATCGCTTCCTGTTTCTGTCTTTACTTTCATTTTACTGTTAATGATGTTTAATCTATCTAAACTTTCCATTTCCATTTCATCCATGAGTAACTAAACCACATAAGGGTCTTCTAATGATGAATCTATAGGTAGAAATACATGAATTCAACATGTAGGATAGCTTCAAATGCATTGAATGTATGTGTGCTTCATCCCACGGGCAATTTCGATTGGCCATCCATTTTGTCCAAAGAACTCCTAACATCTGGAAGGAGTAAGAGTTCAGAGTCATCCATTCATGCTAGCCTTTCATGGTAGCCAGAAAACGACCTAGGAATAGGCGTTTTCCTAGCACAAATCATTTACTTGCTTATATAAATAGATGCTTAAGTCTTACTTGGACATGAGTGAACTAAAGGATCTAATGCATGAAATCGAGAGATACATGAGAATGAGTTAATTTGATGCATGATAAGTTGATCTACTGCTGAAGAATCGTATGAAAAAGCCTATAGAGGAGTCGTTAGTAGCCCTTGTTTCCACACTTTACCCTTAAAACGCTGTTAGTACCATTGCTAGGAAATTGCTGTCTGCGCAATTTTCTTAGTTTAAATTTTGCCTTAGTCATTTTTCTTAGCTTTCTGTTTTGCGATTTTATTGCTAGATAATTGCTTTCGCAATTCTTTTTCTTCTACATTCAAGTTAACCTCTTTACTTGTCTTTGTTTATGCTCGCATATCTTGCACGTTCTTTATTAGTTAGGCACGTTAATCCCAATTCTACCCCATTCAAACCATCCTTTCTAATTTAACATCTCACTTCGCTAGTAACTAAGAATAAATCTCTGTGGGAAATCGAATGAAAAAATACTTATTACTTGCTACAAGACCATGTATGTTTGCATGTTCTGAGTGCTCTCACATTACATTTTAATTTACACATTGAGCACGTAACATATATATTTAATAATCTATTATACACTCTCAAAATTAAATTTCTATCCGACACAAAATTAAAAATCCACATACCTATTAAAAAAACAAGTTAACGTCTAAAGATATGGGATAATTTTATTAGCTTTAAACAATTGCATATACACACAAAGAATTTGATTTTATTTTATTGAAAGAAAAAGGTTAGTCTTTATCAAAAATGTTGAATTCAATCCTAGTTTTTGTCAAATTGGAATTTTAGCGAGAATAAGACAAGAATATCCCTTCTCATTTGACACCTCTAAACGCCTTTGCAAAACAAAAGAGATAGTGAGATAGGGGAGTTTGGTAAGGGATAAGAATGAGAACAAAATCACACAAAAACATATGCATCTCAAAAAATTTAATGTAAATGCATGCATCTAATTCACCATTCCAAACAAACTAATTACTATAAAAAATTGTTTTTTTTTTTTTTTTTGGCTGCGCATGCTCAAAGCTGTCAATCAGCTATCACAACTTTCTTATCTTAATATTATTGTTACAAACAAGTGGGATTGTAAAGGAAAATTATAAAATAAAATAAAATCAATTTTCATCTTTGTTTTTTTTATTGTCAAACTTCTCTTAAATTTTCAATTTCATTTAATTATATCTCAAATTAGATAATCCTATAATCTTAAAATATGTTTAATTTTAACTCTATTAAATTTTCATTTGAAATATCGTTTAAAAAGATAGTCTTATATGTATTTAATGAATTATATAATATATGTATTTATAATACATAATTGATAGAATTTCAATCACATTAAATTTAAATCTATGATTTTTGACAAAATTATTTAATAGTTAATTTATGTATTGATGAACTTAATTTTGTACAAAAGTTAATTTTATTGAAATTAAAAAGTTTATGGAGATTTTTATGTTGTGTTTTTTTTTTATTGTTAAAATTAATGAGTGAATTAACGAAAATTGAAATGATGGCAAACACTTCAACACATATTTTAATTTAGGATAAAAATTGATACAACCTACAACTTTAGGGATTAATATTTTTTTTTTCGAAAATTCTATTAGCAAATTGAGATTTTAAAGTTGTCTCTAGCTAATTTTCCTTACAATCGAAATATTTTATATATAAAGAGTTATTATGTAAATTTTGACATTTTCCTATATTTATTTTTAACTGTATCTAGGGGTAAGGGCAGATCATTTGGACAAATTTGTCAATGTCCCATTAATCATTTAATCTTAATTTAACCTATTTTCACCCTAATATTCCAACCTTAATTTGTAGAACAATTTTCCAACTGTACAAAAATTTATTAACTAAAATATCTGAGATTTAAATCTTTCACTTTACATGTTCTTGAACATAATTAAAAAAAAAAAAAATTATATATATATATATATAAAAATTAAAATTACACCTAAATAGAAGTGTAACATTAATATTTCGGTTAATGAGCTTGATATCTTATGATATCAAGCATTGTAGAAACCTAATTCAAAATTCAAATACATAATTATTAAAAAATTGAAATGTGTTGCACCAAATATTTTGCACAAAAAGTATATTATAATAAAACCAACAACTTTCTCCATTTAAAATTTTAAACTTAGAAAAAAAATAAATAAAGAAAAAGGATCGAGTTTGTCCAATTGATGGGTGCGCAACATAAACAGAGTGAAGTTTCCCATGTCTCCACTGGCTCTCTTTCAATATATTAAAGTGGCATCATTTTATTTGCATAAAAAAAAACAATTTTTCATACATATATTTTACGGGTGGAGCTAAGACCTCATAATAATATTGAGCTATATTCTTATTGACTACAACAAATTTTCATTAAAAAAAAAACTACAACAAGAATAATGGAATCATAATTTAAAACTAAAGAACTAAAATGAATTAAACTAGGTTAAAAATTACCATGTTGGTTTTGTAGTTATTTTATTTTAGTCTCGATATCTTCCATGTTTAAATTTAGTTATTGTGTTTTTAATAAATTTTATTATTTTTTTTCTTTTTTAGTTTTAATAAATCTTAAATTTTGTTATCATAGTTAATTCGAAACTAATTTTACAAAATATAAATAATAATTTTCATTAAAAAAAAAAAAAAAAAAATGTAGTTTTCATGATTTAGATAAAAAGTTGAGATAAATTAATTATTTTTTTGAAAAAATTAACCATAAAAATTAATTTGAAGATTTATTGAAAATTTAAAGATTGAACTTTGACATTAAAAAATACAAAGACTAAAATAAAACAAGTCTCAAACTACAAAATCAAATGACGAGAATAAAAATTGTGAGACTCACTTCATTACGAATTATGGATGTACCAAAATCAAGAATGAGAATAAAGCGTGAGACACATTTCAAAATTTACAATCTCATTCACATTATGGTATTGATTAATCACATTTTCATTTTTAATTGAGTAGTGTAGGATCTCACCATTTTTTTTTGTTATGAAATTTCTCCACACATCCCAAAATGTTATTTTATTTTCATAAACAATATAATAAAAAAAGTGAAAAATCTCAAACTTGGGTGCAAAGGCAAAACTAGTGTCTCCATCAACTTCCAGTTGTGTCCACAACAGACAACCATATGGTCCACACCACACCAATGTCTGGTTTTTATCTTAATTTTTGGGTGTCCAAGTGAATTGCACCACATTTATTTATTTATTTATTTATTTATTATTATTTTTAAATTAATCTGAATAAAACCTGTCGCCCAAAATTGCCCATCTTGTGAAGGGCGGCGCCGCTTAGAATTCTTTGCCGTCAATTTCGATCCCATCGGTCCATACTATCTATACCTAAACCTATCATTCTAATTTATTCACCATTTGCCTTTATCCTTTATCCTTCTTACATTCAATTTGAGATAGGGTAGTGCTATAGTTTTCACCACAATGTTGGAGATGCTATGCTACTAAACTTCTAGTTCTAACGTTTGCTAGATAAGAATGTGATAGATAAGTGAAAGATAGCATCTGTACTGATACGATACGTTTTGAGTGAAATTATAAGTAAAGTCGTGAAGACTTATGTTCTAAGTGTGGATCGTATCATCATATAATTGTGAAAATTGTAAAGGTGTCTGTCGTTCCTAACAAGTGGTAGTATATTAGAGTAATATTCTAGATTTAGCTCTATTGGTAGAATCTTCGAGTGTCAAACAAAGAAGTACTTGGTGGAATCTAAAAAAATGTAGACATGTTTGATACGTGGTTTAGTTCTATTGAATAGACAATGTGCTATGGAAAAAGAAGTTGACTTAGGTAAGGGTTTGACGGATGGATGACTATTTGATGGGAGACTTGATAACTATTTATTTTCTTTGTTTGAGAGGGAGAATTATTGAGAGTAGAATTCATAGACGTAAGGATATTCAATTTAGCATGAATTTATAACAACACAAACAATTTATGAAGTTTTACTCAAGATGCAAATCTAGAATTGAGGAAAATTAATTTTTCATTACTACATAGATATTAAAAATTAATTAATTAATTATTATTATTTTTTTTTTAATAAATCATCAAGAGTATCTTCTTAGTTCTTAGAATTAAAAATATATTTTTAATAACTAAATTATAATTTAATTTTAAATAAAATAAAGTTAAATAATTTTAAAACAATGCTTCGTTTTACTATGAGTATATAAATCCTTATAGTATTACAAAATGAGATGATGATTCGAATAATACTCTGGAAATGTTTTTCTTTTTTTGGCTATTTAATTAATGGTGGATTGTACCTATGATCTCTTGGTCAAAGACACAACTTTATGTTAATTGAATTGTGTTCGGTTTGACGATTTTGGAAATGTTGTATCATATTTGATAAATTTATATGTTTAGTGATATTACATTTACCTATGGGGAATTGTGCATGGTAGGCTACTTCAGCCTCATCATCGGGCCCGAAGCCCAAAGGTCGACCCAAGCCCAGCCCGTTCGAGCCGTATTTGGATCGGCTCGTTGGGCCGACCCAAAGGCCCGATCCAATATAATAATATATTATATATAGAAATTGTAATAATAATAATTTAGAAAATAAAAAATAAAAAATAAATAAAAAGTCATTCATGGCTTATATTCAACCCCAACTAAACTACACATATGACCTACATGTGACATATGAGAGATGAAAAATTTATTTAAACAAAAAGAAAAACTATTTCAAAAAATTTATCATATTCTTGTCTCATCCGAAGATTTGAGGTTGAAGGAAGTTTATTCTCTATAAATAAGTTTTCTTGTCCCATATAAGAATATTTGAGGTTGGAGAAAGTTTATTCTCTTTAAATAGACTTTAATCTCATAAAAAAATTATATTTAAAAATAATATTTTTATTCGAAGGGTCAACCCAACCCGGCTCAAAGGGTGGATCTAGGCCCGATCTAATTTTGGCCCATTGAGTTTGGCCCATGGATTGGGCTATGGACCTATGTTTTAGGGGTTGAGCCGGCCCAAGCCCGACCCAAACAGTGGTTTAGGCCCGATGGGTCTGGGCCAAGTTTGGGCCTTTGATTCTTTGGGCCGGCCCGACCTGATCCAATGATGAGGCTGAAGGTTAAAAATCGACTATTATGTCATTTTTAATTTTTTATCTTCATTTATAAATCTTATAATCCCACATGCTTATCTCTCCTATCAATTAATTACACGTATTTATCCCACTATTTTAGCTTTTTTTAGTCGATTTGTCTTCATCTCCCTTCTAATAAAATCTCACGATTTTTGTCAATTTATTTATATAAAAATATTATAGGTACAAATAAATCATTAGGATATGAATATATATACTCATGTCATAATATATAGTATATATGATTTATGAAGATATTTCATACATAACTTAACCTTATGTTTAAAATAATTGGTATTTTTATTTATATAAAACTATACCATTTTTACCGAATCGCATAATAATGATTACATATGGTAGCATATTAATTTATATTCGTTTATACCATGTATGTATGAGTAGACAAATTAGAAATTGAATATAACCTTGTTTATTTAATAAGAAGTCAGTTATGAATATATATTGTATTATAAATTATATATAATTATACACATATATACTAACTCATGTATTATACATTCAAACTGTTTAGGTAGTTCTATTATTGTAATGAATATATAATCATAACATAAGGTCAGGGGCGGACCGTACAAGGGATTAGGGGGCCATGACCTCCCAAATTTTTTATTTTTTAAAAATATGTATGTAAAATTATTACCTTAAAATATTTTGTTTTGATATTATATATAATGGCCCCAATTGAAATGAAATTGCATTGTGGCTTGTTGGTTGGAGCTTAGGACTTGTACCATGAATTGTGGGTTCAAAACCTATCGGGAGATATATTAAATTTTTATATTTTTTTTTAGTACAAGTTTCAATTTTAATTTTTATATATTTATATTAAAAAAATGTTTAAATATGATTTTCATATTTGTACTCTAAAATTGTATTATTAATTTAAAGTGTTCAAATTTAATCTTTATACTTCGAAAAATATCTTAAATTTAATTCTCACTATTACTTTATTTATTATTTTTTTTTCAAATGTAATTTAATTTATATTAACATGCTCTCTATAAATTTTAGAAACATATATTCATATTATATTGTGTTTTTTCTTAAAATAATTTTTTTTCAAAAATATCTAATAAGTTTTGAACATTTAATTTTGTGCTTAATATATAGATCCACAAACTTAAAAAAATGTTTACTATATTTTTCAACATTCAATTTTGTATCTAATAGGTCCTCGAATTTTTAAGTTTAAGTCTAATATATCTTTGTCTTATTCATTCATTAAACCTATTGTTTACATTTAAAGTTTAGAAACTTGTAAGATAAAAAATTTAAAGTTTAGGGATCCATTAAAGAATTTTTAAAGTTTAGGGATCTAATAGACTCAAGCTTTAAAGTTCATGGACTAAACTCGTAATTGAATTTTTTTTCTAATTAATAAGACATCGAGATGAGCTAAATTTTATGATGGTATTAAGTTTATTTGAACTTACCTATTCTTATCACTAATAATTTGTTTTTAAGGTCAATATAACGTGGGAGTGAATTCAAACGATTTTTTTTTGTGATAACTCCCAAACATGAATGTCTGGATCCGCCCTTGCATAAGGTCATATATTTATTTCATATTCTTACCTAAATTTTGTTATCTATGATAATAAGTACAATACTTTATTTCAAATAATTACAAGTCTTACCTAAATTTTGTTCTTGAGAATTGGATGATGTAAATAATTTAAAGAGTAGTATCAATTAATCAGTTATTGTAATACAAACAATTTGCAATATAATTAAGCTAAAGAGGTTTCCTTTATAATGAGATGTTGGCAATGAAAAAAGGAGATATAAAGAAGAAACCTTCCTATCTTCCTTGAGAAGTTCTTTATATTCTTCAAATTCCTTCAATTAATGAACAAATGATGAATATTTGACATTTTCCCCATTTTGCAATTAGAAGTATCACCAGTTTGTTAAAGAGATTATGCATTTTTAGAAGCCTTGGGGGATGAAACTTCTGTGCCACATATTGGACAAACCCTTTTGATTTGAAGCCATTTGCTTATACACTCTGAATGGTAAGGATGCTCACAAGGAAGAGCAGACAATTCTTCACCATCTTCATATTCAACTTGGCAAATCACACACCGATCTATACCACTTCTGTTTTCGATCGTTCGAAACTTGCTCGAGTGCAAGCATGAAGGTATTTCGTTCATCAGTAGCCCCCTCTTTTCTTCTCCAATGAACTCCCCTAATGCAACCAACTCTTCATAGGTTAGCTCATCCAAATCAAAATCCTCAAAATCCTCCTCTTCATCTTCATCTTCTTCATCTTCGTCCATATCTTCATTTTCATCGGTAGTCTCGTCATCGGCAAGAAAAGCCCACCGGGACCGAAGTTCTTGGCCTTGCGACGAATCATAGGTGCCGAGACCATTGTTGCTGTTGGAATCTGAAATTTCATCTTCGTCGCTGCCACTTTCGATGGTTTCGAGCATCGTATAGGCCCTCTCGTGCTCCTGCTGCTGCATTGCCAAGGCCATGATCAAATCTGAGTTCACCTGTTCCACATAAGCAAGGGGAATCCTTTGGGGAAGTTGCTCATCCTCTTGCTCTTCCATTACAAATGATAAAAATCTTTGAGAACAGTGCAACACAAGAGCCATGGATAGGATATATGAGGCTGCATATTTTGCTGGTTTCTTGAATGAGAGACAACTTTCATAGAAGGCAACTGGAAACCAACTCTAATGGACATTTCAATATTCTAGATTCCCACCTTGTTCAAGTTCTTCAACCTACCAAGCCCCTCATCTAGAGGGGGGTTCAAAGTTTTCTTTGCAGAGAAGGCAGGTTTTGTGCAAAGGAATGTAAAGTTGTAAATCTCAAGTAAAAGTGTAAAACATTATTTTATGCATCCATCCTAATCCTACATTTCAGATAGCAAAACACTTGCCAGCCCTTATCTCGCGTCTCGTCTCAGCAAATCTATGATGGCCGAGGCGATAACCTTTGTTCATACCTGAGGCCGCGCAAGAACTGACCGAATGGATGGGGTGTTTTGATAAGCTAAATTACAATTAAAGAGTAATTGGTAAATTTGGAATCTAAATTAATCAATTTTGGAACTAAAAGGCACATTTCGTTTCATAAACCATGTCTCTCATGAAGACAGTTCGAGATAAAGCGAATTCCATGTCAAATATATAGAGCACATTACAAGTTTCAGCCCAACATGAACATTTTTTGCATTTCACTCACGAACTCCATTGCTCCGGGCTGCAGCCTAATTGGAAGTAATCATGAAACAAGTCATCTTTCTCATACATAAGAAGAAAGATCAATCCATTCGTCCCTTCAAGATTCGCTCTTTTACTTCAGTTGGCGTACTGCAACAAGAAAATTACATGCTTCATCATAAAACAAGTCATCTTTCTCATACATAAGAAGAAAGATCAAACCATAGAGCTCAAACCAGTAGGGGTGCATTTGAAAATTACATGCTTCATCATAAAGATTGGAAATGTAAATAGGAAACTGAATAATGCAATATCTCTAAAACAGTTAATAAATTGCACAACTTTAAACAAAAAGGCCAACATGACAGGTTCTGTTACATTTTATTTTTTGTTTGGACAAGAAACGGTTTATTAAGGTAATATTTTGTTACAAATATTGTTATTTCATCCAAGGTAGTATGCAAAATGTTTGGCAAAAGCAACATCTACCCGAAGAATCATAATTCACAACAAACCACTTCCTTTTTTTTTAAAAAAAAACAATAAACCATCCAGAAAGATATCTCAACCATTAAACATCGAGAATTAAGAATATGTGGCTTACACAACATAGACATGCCCTCCCCATCCACTCAAACAGTCCCGATCCACAGAAGACAGCAGCGCTTGAGAGATGGTTTCAAATAATTCCTCTGGTTCCTGGCCAATACAAAATTGAATTGACAGAGTTAATTTTATAGTTAAAAACATTTTCACGAAAGAATTATGACATTTTTTTTTCTAATTATTCTATCAAGAGGATAAATTTGAACATCATGCGCAGCTCTTGGCACAATCAGATGAAAGAAACTACAGTGCCTAAATTCTAACAAGTTGCTCAATTAAAAATCTGAAATAGCAAGACTATATTGGATTGGATTGTCTTTCAAAAAGCTCAGCCAATACCTCAACAACTGGATAATTAAGGGCGCAAGACAAACCCAATAAACTAAGGAAGCCGACTGAAACCAAAATTGGTAAGTTGGTTTAAAGAAAGGTCGGTTGGGTAACCTAGTTTCGGTTTTTCCAGTCTTAGAAAATAACCCCGAGTTGGTTGGTTTCAATATTCAATATTTTCAACTCTGTCAATCTGACTAACTGATTATAAACTGCTCAGTGCCACTTCTCTATGTGTCTTAACCTTCAACCACTCTTACTCAGAGACATAGTCATGTTGGCCATCTCCTCTCCAGAAACCTCAATAGCAGATTCCCCACCCCTCAGTATCTCACTCTCATTTTCCTCTCTGTTATCTTCCTCCTCGATCTCTTCTCGTGAGTCATAACTTTACATCACTTCTCATCTGTTCATCAGTTTATTAAGTCACTACCCATAGCTGAACAATTATCTTCATTTTTCATTTTCCTTTTGTGCAACGATTAAATCCATGAGATTTGTCAATCCCTTTGTTCGATGATTATCTTTGATTTGCCAACTCCAACTGGAAGACACATTTTTAACGTACCTAATTTGTCCTTCCAGTCTCTAAGGTAATGGTGTATGCCCAATCAAATCCTTATCTTTTTCATTTGTTATTTTTCCACTCTCTCTCTAACACACACATGCACAAATTTCTCCGCCTCTTCCTTTTGTGGGCATAAGCTTAATCCTTTTTCTTCTATGAATCGATTCTGGGTATATGTTTTCATTTATTCTTCATTCTCAAGCCAAAGCCATGGTGTTTAGTACTCTATTCTGAAATCTTTTTTCACATGGGGGGTGGGGGTGGTTAATTGTAATGCCTACAATGTAACGGAAGATATATCTACTTGCAGCACAAGCTTACAACACTAAAACCAATTAATTGAACTGACTAACCAACCAACTTTTGTTTTGATTCAGTCCTCGGTTTTAGCACATCTTATCAGCGGCTCAGTTATTTTGAATATCTTACATTCAAGTGTTGGTATCCATTTGGTCAAAAAATTGTCCTGACCAAAACCACTAACACACACACCTATGGAGATGGTAGATTACTAAATCGCAAAGATTAAGCAAACAAACAACTTAGATACATTTCTTCCTCAACGCAAAGCAATTTAGAATCCAGTGATGAATATAAAGCATATGTAAATGGAATATACCAACATACCATGTCAGGTTTAAACATTGCCTCACAAGCACCATAAAGGGACTCTGATGCAGTGCCAGAAACAACAAAATCCTTGGCAAGCTCTCTGGAAACAATGAATTTGACAACCAATTAGTTTTACATTTGATAATCCTATAACTAGAATTTCTTTTATCACCAAAACCAGATTTCATTACAATGTGTTGCAGAGGCTGCACCTGAATTTTCAAGTCTGATGCACATTTTTTTAATCAAACAAAGTGAAGAAACCCATATAACTAATTTAAGCGCCAATTCAAATCAAACACAATAAAAAAGTTGGGATTAGACAGAAAGAAAAAAGAGAGTACTCACTTGGCCCCAATGGAATCCATCGTGCAAATGAAGGGTTTGTCTTCATCACTCAATCCACCAATTACAGGCTGGCAGAAGTATGGACCAAACCTATGAATAATAAAATTGATATATATGAGTCTTCTATCCGGCCTAAAAAAGCCAAATAACAGTTACAAATTCAACCCTTTTTGTGTGCGTTGTTTGTCCATGGCTGACACCCTAAAACTATAGATCAAACAAATTTCAGGGCAATACTAATTTCCAATCCATTATAACACGACTTCATGGCCAGTTCTATAAAGTAGGGTAACTGAGACAACAGTTTAGTGTGGTACTGTGGTCCACTACATTAAAATTGAGAAGATCAAATTTCAAGTATTTGAATCTTTATTTATTTATTTATTTTTATAAGAGATAAAAGCCACTTCCTTCAAGAAACGAAGAACAAAAGAGGGCAACCTAATGGGCAAAAGGACAATGGGTCTCTTCCCCAAAGGAGAAAGGTTACAAAAGTACCATCCAATCTAAGTTGATAATGAATGTGGAGTAATTACAAAAAGACTTGTGTTGGCTACTCCAATTGGAGGTCATAAACTGTACAAGCTCACAAAAGAAATCAAAAGAATTGAACTCATCTTTAAAAAAAATCTTTGAATCTTGGAAATAGTACTTAAGCTTTTGGTATATTCATAGCAAGCACTAAGAGCAAACTTACAACCTAATGATTTCATAGTAGGAAGGATTAATTCTACCAATTTCACATCCATTGTGATTATGCCACAACAGTTTTTATCGCCTTAGAAAGCTAGGGCAGAGACTAGGAACTATCTTGAGATGGAGACACTAGATCCGATACAGTTCATAAGTTTATCCACATTTCAATTATCCAACAATTTAACTTGCAATCCTATTTCAAAGTAAATATAAAATATCTTGTTAGTCAGGTTAACACAGTTGAACTACATATATGTACTGTAATGCATTGAAGGTTCACACATCATAAACTCTCAAGTGACCCTTAGTGCAGTGCAACATCTCAACCAAGTCAGCTTACAATCTTACTCTTACACCAACACACAACAATCACAATGGAATAAGAATCAACACACACGCAAAAGAAGCTGTGCAAATCCTAGAGTAATCTCAACCATGTTTTTTAGTGAAGGCCAAAAAATAGAGAAGATGCACGAACTCGGTAGTTGTTCAACCTTTTCTCATAAAGACGAGCTGAGACCAGGCTAGCGAATGTCTCAGGCTTCATGTCCCTCTCTTCTCGAAGTTGGTACAGTTTGTGCTGATAGACAAGCCGTTGATACCTTCATTTCAAGGGCAGAAGGAGTTAAGCAATGGAAAATTAAACCCCCCCACCCCAAAAAAAAAACGAATCTACCACAGAAACATACAGTGTCTGAGCATCGGTACCGAGGCCCGAAAGGCCGAGAAATAGCTTATCATGAATCCTGTAAATTTTCTGGAAATCAGTGGCAATAGTCTGCAGCTGAACACCAAGCCTACGATCACTGGCGATGGCAAAGCAATTCTTGCCCACCATCGCAACTACAGCACTTCCATTATACTCAAAGATCTACAATGACAATCCAATATGACAATGTATGAACTACATAAACTAGCTAAAAAAAACCCAGAAGCAGGGCAAAAATAATGCTAAGAAGAGAAACCCACCGACATGAGGTCCGAAACTGAAGCTTTCCTGGAACAAAGTATGAGAAACTTTGTGAGATGAGAAAAAGAAGGGAAAGAATTATGAGCCCATAGCGATCGGAAATGTTTGTACAGAAATCAAAATCAAAGAAACCCTAATGGAAAACAAGCAGAGAAACATAGAAGATGAACTGAAGTTATGAAAATTGATGAAAGAAGAAATCCAAACCTGAGAGAAGAGAGAGTTGAATCGCAAAGAGGAATGCGGGAGAAGGAGCGAGACACTGGTTTTAGTATTTAGCAATAATGGCTTGGGCTTCACTCCAACCCCTTTCTCTCCCTTTCTCACTCTTCAGAAACTGTCGGGTTTTCCCTGACCCGACCCAACCAATGGACAACTCAACTGGATTTGGGCTTTTTTTTTGGCTCCATAAATTGGGCTACTCATTGTGATTACTAGCTAAAAATAGGGGGCATTATAATAGGGGTCATAAGAATAACCAAAAAAAAAGAAAACCGAATTAAAAAATAGCTAACAAACTTTCATATTTTTATCTAAGGACTTCCAGAATTGTAGGAGATGACAATTTTTATCTCGATTATATTCCTAATATATACGTTTATTTACAGACAACCCATATAACTGATTTTATATTTTCTTTTCGTTTTAGTTTTGTTTAAAACAATCCCCAGCTTATTTTCAAATCCCCAGATTTTTAGAGACAAAGTTAACAATTTTCATTCCAGTTATACCCCTAGTATATACACTTATTTACAAACAACCTAAATAATCGATTTTATATTTCTTTTTCGTTTTAGTTTTGTTTAAAACAGTCCCCAACTTATTTTCAAATTCTCAACCGCCAGAATATATCCTTCATTATATGGAACAACCATCGTAAAATTATGGGTTTTCAAAACCCATTCATATTACCCATTTAGTACCAAATCACTAGTTTCTCCCATCAATCTATTTCTTCTTCATCGCTCAATCTATCACATTCACCTATCTTCACCAACAATTTAATGGTTTCCCATCATATTAGTTTCTTTCAATGGTGTATGGGGTGACAAGAACATCTACAACAACTTCAAGGTTTTCACTATGGATGTACCATACGATTCAACCCTTGATGAACTCCACAAGTTCATCGCTCAGCTACTTTCACTAGATGGCACAAAAAGAATCTCACAATTATCCCTATTTAAGAACGGGGAAGAGAAATTGTTGATCACTAGACTCGCTGAAGTCAGAGAGCTTGTGTGGGTGCTAGCAGGATATTCGAAGCGTATGTACGACAACTATTGTCTGGTTGTCGATATTTCGTCTGTAGATACAAGCACATACAGCGGGAGTAGTAACCATAAGAGGATGTCATGTCTGAAGAAGAGGAATTTACATTTCATCGATCCATATCGTATTGACGAACTTGCTGAGAACCTGACCATTATCGAAACATGTATTTTTTTTATAGCAAAGTGGACTTAAGAGGTTAAAAACCCGACCGATATTTCCTTTAAGACACAAATAACGGTCGGTATTTCTTTATTTATCGGTCGATATTTGTGTATTTACCAATCTGGTAATTTGGCAGATCAGTTTTTTCCCCCCCCACTTTCTTAAGTACTTTTATGTGTGCAGAAGATGCCTCGAATTTGGGTATGTTTCGGTAGTGTGTGGAATGAAAGAGAAAAAGGATTATTATGGTGGGGATTTAAGAGGGTGTGACGTAGACACTGAAATTACGTACAATAATTTTTTAGGTCGGGTTTATAGCCTAAGTAATATAAATCCAGGTCTATACGACCCTGTAATTAGATGTATACTCCAATTAAAGTCCAGAGCACCGACTTTTGTTATTAAGAATGACGAGGACCTTCACACTTTCTTGACTTGGGTAAAGTCTTTGTATATCCCCTGTATATATATTCTGTTGGGTTTTATGTCCTAAAACTCGTGGTTTGTAAACAGTTATGTTTGTAAGCACTCAATTTAGTAATAAAGAGTTATTAAGTTTTATTCAGTAAAAAAGTTTACTGGAATAAAGTGAAACGTGTTTAGTATAACCTATACCAATGACCAACACCCATGACGTCTCCTGAGTACTTGAGCTTCATGTATGACATGATTGTGGATCAGACTCAAGTAGACAGTCAAAACGGTTTATAGTATATGGATAAGGCTAGGTACCTTATCCTGGTAACACTATTGGATGCGGTTCGCTTTATATTGTACAAAATGATGTGATCCGAATCGTTTCACATGGTGATGTGCGAGCGAGGCGTCCTATGCAATGAGTTTGCATAAGACTGAACCTCGTATCAAGTCACTCTCTCTTTATAACACCGTTTACTGAAGATACCGACTTTTTCATATGATGGCCTAGGTAACTCGAGCTTAATCCTGAGCTCGCTATGAACTCCTGCTTATTCGAAAGTATCCTTTGACTTGTACGGGTGAGAGTGGCCCATTAGCGCCGACTCAATAAACTACCATCTTGGGGATAAAGTCGAATAGGTAGCTGAGACATAGTACAACAAGATGGAATTCACTCCTAACCCGTTCTTCAGGGTTAGTAGATAGGTTGTTCCCTTAATAGCTGACTCTAGGGCTTGAACAATGCGCGTTCATCCTCTCCTGATCAGAGAGGGTGGCTGATCTGTTGGTTGGACCATAGATCAATTGTTCATTAGAGGTGTTAGTGGAACTTAAGGAACAAGATGTAATGCATGGGTTAAACGGTTTAATGACCCAACTGCAATTACGAACGACTTGTGAAGGATCGACTTACCGATGACGGTTATATCAAGAGGACATAATATATCTACAGTGAGGAGAGTGCAACCCTCGGACTTTAGTGGAGTCTCTGAGGGTTAACGAATGTAGATAGATTTGGTTAAAAGAGTTTTGAGCGGATAATCTCGTATCGTTGGAGCTCATGATCTGTAGGTCCTTTAGGTTCTCCTGGTTAGCTCGGATAAAGTTGTGTAACAGTGTTATAGGGAAGAATTTGGAGAAATTCAAATTTGGGTCTGTTGATCGAGGTTGAACATATTTAAATATGATTTAAATATGTGATCAGAGGAAGATGTATTTAAATATGATTTAAATACTTGACTGGAGAAAAATATGAATATAGATTCATATTGGGAAAAATCAGTTCTCGAAAAACTGGGGATAGGTTTATTATTAAATTAATATTTGATATTAAATTTAATAATAAATTTATTAATTAAAATTGTTTTAATTAATTTTAATTTATAATCATTTATTATTATAAATTAAATCCAACAAGTTCAACATGTAGATTCCTACAATTTCCCACTTTCTCCTTTTGAGTTGAGAAGATAAGGGTTTGGGTTGGGGGACCAATCTTGAAATTCTCTTTTTTTTTTTTTAAATTGTATGACAATGTTTATCTCTCTCTCTTCTCGGTAGTTCTCTCTCTCGTTCTCTTCAATTGTTGAAGGTGAAGATTGAAGAACTTGTTGAAGCTAGAAGATTAGGTGTTACAATTGAGTGTTTCTTGTGAAGAAGCTTGAGGTTTGAAGTGTTCATCCCTCTATACTCAATTTGTACTTTAATTGTTGGAGTATTTGGGAAGTAAGATGAGGCTTTGACATTGTTGAAGCGGTCAACAAGCTCAAGAACCCGAATCATCTTCTTCATCATCTTCACCTTCTTCTTCTTCCTCCTTTACCCTCTCAACAAACCCCCTTAGTTCAAGGAGTCCCACTACTCCGTTATTAAGCCCGAGAATAGTCGGGACTCCTCTAAGGGTGGTCCTCGTCGTGTTCATGTTGTGTTCGTGACTGGAGGAGAGGTAGAGTTCGAGGGGGCTGTAGAGGTGCTGAGGAGACGAGAAGACAAACAACAAAACAAGGATATGTTTTCCCCTTGTTCTTGGCGTTCTGGTAAATTCACCGGTCGGTATTACCGGATAAAAAATATCGATAGGTAATTTACCGGTCGCTTGCTAAACGTTGTTTCTCAAGCATTATTTAGCGTTTGATTCTTCGGTCGACATTTACCGGTCGAGCATATCGATGGGAATTTACCGAAGGATCTGACCGGTAAGCGTTACCGGTCGAGCTTTACCGGTTTATCGGTTCAAGGCTTACCGATAAGGATTTATCGGTCGATGCTTACCGATCTAATCCCTATCGGTTTACCGGTGTAAGTATTCGATATTTACTGAACCGGTTTACCGGTGGTTGCTTACCGGTTGAATGCTTGTGAAGCATTTACCGATCGAGGCTTATCGGTGTGCCATTTACCGGTCAGATCTTACGATCTTTACCGGTGGCACACCGAGGTGCCTTACCGGTGGGTCTTTACCGGTCAACCTGGGGGTTGACTTTTACCGGTTGGTTTACCAGTGGGTAATGACGTTTACCGGTGGCTTTCGAGAGGCTGAAAAATGCTAAGTGTTGGTATTTTTCTTCTCTCTCGGTTTGTTGCTTACTGATTATTGAAGATCCTCAGCTAGTTTAGGCTTTTTTCGCTGCACCTTTGGTTGTGCCGGGTTCTCGATTTCATCAATTGGTATCAGAGCATGCTTTAAGCTCTCAATTTGGAACAAATTGAGTCCTAGGTGAGTTGCATTTGATTTCTCTGCTTGGGTAGCTGAAGTGATATCAGCTTATGACATCTCCTTTATTTCTTACTCTTACTTTCGGTTTGTAATAACATGTCTGTTAAAAAGGCTTAATGTGTGGTTGAGAGTCTGTAATTCGTTGAGTCTTAGAGTTCTAGGTTGTTACGGAGTCGAGTAGAAGAAGAAGCAACGAAGCAAGGAGTCTTGAAGGAGTTTGAAGAGTTCGAAAAGCTTCGAGAGCCTAGCTTGGGGTTGAAGAACAAACTTGTAATAATTAGTATTGTTTGCTTGATGCCAAAAACTGAATCACTTTAGTGTGTTTAATTTATTTAATGCATGAGATGTATGGTTTAAATTAACGCTCTTGCTTGTGCATATAGTATGCCATGTAGATTTCAAATCCCACCTTAGGTAGCATGTTGAATGCATTTTGTATGCTATAAGTGTTATAATGTATAGGATGCATGCTTAATTCATGAGATTCAATATAAAAGTTATATTGGTTATGAATTAGGAGTTGTATGTTTAAGTGCATAATTGATATAAGTGTTATATTGATTATGAAGTTAAATATTCAACTTGTCATGCCTTAGTGATGCATGTTTGAGAAGCATGTAGATGTTTGTTGTAGAAAGTCTAAGTTTTGCAAAGTGTTGTAAAATTGGATAGACTTTTAAAATCTATAACAAAGCAAAGAGCATGTTCATTTAGGGTTAAATGAGTCGATCTGTTTCATTAGATGAATAGATCGATATCTCGTAAATGCTAAGATTATGAGAAACTCACCCTGTGAAATCCTGTCTAGGTTGGAGGATTATGAATTGACGGATCACCTCCTACCTGGGGACTAATCGGTACTTGAGTAAAGTTAACCCGACTTTATGAGCATGCGTGAGAGGTGTGAGGTTTGTAAAGTGTTTATAACTTAGACATCTCAGGTAAATTGTTTGCCTAGACTTAAGGTTTTATTTTCTTAGCCGGATAAAACCTGAGTAATTTACCCTAAAAGTCGTCTATGATACTTAGTAGATGTGTTGAGAAGGAATATATGATATATCCCTTTTCTGCTACGCACTCCGTATAGTTCACAACGTGAGAATTTTGTTCGGTTGTGCGATGTCAATAGGGCATACCCAGAAGGGCGGTGTTTGCAACTTTCGATAGCATGGTGAATGGAGTAAGTATTTATAGAAGTGGGAGAATGAAGTGCGTCAGTACTTCCTGTGGTCTTTTCCATTGGATTGAACCGTGAGATTCTCATGTTCTGCCTGCAAGGTGACCAAGAGTGGCACCAATCCCTACGGAGGGTTGGTCATGGGAGATTGAATATCTCAGTCACCATTTATGGATAAAGAAACACAGGGTCATTCCCAACTTTGACATTCCCTACGGTTGCACCGTTGGGGTCGTCCTGTGAATTCTAAAAATGGAGGGTCACACTTACGGGATTTGCTAAGGAGTTAGTAAATTCAGACCGAAATGATAACTAAAATGTTATAGGAATATAAGTTATTATGGCATTAGCTTTTAGTCAAGAATGTCATGATTTAGTAAAAGAGTGCTCGATTGCCCCAAGATAGCGACCATTCTGACTTACTAAAGTATCGTTGCCAGTAAATAAAGAGTTAGGGTCCTTTATTTGCTGCTAAATCTTTAATTGGTTTAAATAGGTTAAAACTGTTTCACTAATAGATTTACATTCTGTTTTCAGCATGTCGAGTTCGTTTATTCAGCTCCTAGCACACGAAAATTAACCGACGAGAATTATGGGACTTGGAAGTCGAACCTGAATACGATTATGGTTCTCGACGACCTGAGATATGTCTTAACGGAGGAGTGTCCTCCACTTCCTGGCTCAAGTGCTTCATGAAGTGTTCGTGAGGCATACAATGGTTGGATTAGGGCTAATGATAAAGTCCGAGTCTATATCTTGGCGAGCATATCTGATGTTCTGTCCAAGAAGCACGAGGTTATGGTTTTCGCGAAGGAAATCATGTCTTCATTGCAAGGGATGTTTGGACAACCGTCCTCATCTCTTCGATATGAAGCCCTCAAGTATATTTACAACTGCCGCATGGTGGAGGGTACCTCTGTTAGGGAACACGACCTTAACATGATGGTCCACTTTAATGTGGCGGAAGTAAATGGTGTTACCATCGATGAGAATGGTCAAGTGTGTTTTATCTTGGAATCTCTTCCGAAGAGTTTCCTTCATTTAAGAACCAATATGGTGATGAATAAGATAGAATACAACTTGACTTCGCTTCTGAATGAGCTTCAGACTTACTAGTCTCTGCACACCTCAAAAGGAAAAGAGAAGAAGGCAAACGTTGTCACTTCTAAGAAATTCCATTAGGGGTCGGGGTCAGGGAGTAAGTCTGAATCTACTTCTATGAGTAATGAGATTATTCACAAGAAGAAGAGAAACTTCAGGAAGGGCAAAGCCCATACTGTTCACAAGGTTTAGTCTTCAGACAAAGGAAAGTGTTTCTTTTATGGTGAAGATGGGCATTGGAAGCGCAGCTGCCCAAAATACCTTGCTGAGAAACAGGCAAAGGAAAAACGACAAGGTAAATATGATTTATTGATTGTCCAAACATGTTATGTGGATTATGAGTCCCATACCTGGATGTTGATTCAGGAACCACTAATCATGTTTGTTTTTCTTTTCAGGAAATTCGTTTCTGATAGCCGGTTTCTCGTCGGAAATGACTTATGAAGACGTCTTCGCAACTGATACAGTGGGAGCTTGTTGTAGTTGTTGTATAGAGATAATTTCATTTGATGTAATTATTGTCTATATTTCTAGTTTGAACTGAACACCTGTATATTGTATCTTTTGTTTTATTAATGAATGGTTCATTTCGCAAAAGATGTATACCTTGGTGTTCTATTAAACTCGAAAACAACTTGTGTGTTAAGACTTACTCTCATAAAATTTATATTGGAAGCTATAATTAAATTAACAAAGGTTGTTAATATAGCTAGTTCTTCTCAAATGTTGAGAAAGCCTCGATGCAGTGGGAGGATTATGTGATAACCCGACCCACTGTATTGGCTTGTCATATGACTCTAGTTATCATACTTGCTGATGACAGTGAGTACATAGACAAGGACCAGTGGCTCAAAGCCATGGATCTTCGAGAGGTTTTGAGACCTAGTCTATGAGGTGAAAACCTCTAAGGCTTGACTTTCTCGCAAAGGGAATGTCCCAAACGGAAGAGGTTAATTGTGTATTAACTTCATCTTTTGTTGTCAGATGTAAGTTAAATAGAATACTCGTATCCATTTCCCTGTTCTATGTGATAGAATAAGGCAAATGGATGTCAAGATTTGCAAACTTGATTAGAGTATCTATAAGTCTCGATCAATGAGATTCATTATTCAGGATTAAGAGCAAATTGTTTGTATGCTTATTCAATTCATTTATGAATTGGAACAAACATCTAAATCCTGAATTATAAGGTTTGATAGGTTGATCAAATCCTATGGCTTTGAACAATAAATTGATAAAATTTGTTTGACAAGTATTTAATCAATGTTGTAGCTCTCATAATAAATTCTCGTAGTTCATATCCTAATCATTGAGAATGATGTAGGACTCATTTCTCTGATAAGCATAAACTAGTGATCCAATTCCAAATAGTTCATTTGGATATAGCTTAGTTGGTTCTAAGGATTCAGGTTGATCTGAATCATAAGAACAAATCGCTAGTAGGAGCTGTCAGTAAAATGCGGTTAATGTTTTGTCACAATGCTAAGGAGAAATAGAATACAAGAGTTGTATTGATGATTCCTCAGTTGTAGCTAAATTTCTTGCAGCTTGAGAAACAACAAAAAGTTTATAAGTTGAACTCTTGTATAGTGCTATGAGTAGATGTGATTGTCACATGGAATACCTCACAACACTTCATGCTGATTTGTTTACTAAGTCTCTCACGGCTAAAGTGTTTGAGAGACACCTAAAGAGTTTAGGGCTCCGAGTTGTTGAGTAGGACAGTGGGAGAAAACTGGAAATATGAGATATTTTAGTTTTCTCGGCCAACATGTACACCACAGACGTTTAAGTCCAAGTGGGAGTTTGTTGGGTTTTATATTCAAAAACTCGTGGTTTGTAAACAGTTATGTTTCTAAGCACTCTATTTAGTAATAAAGAGTTATTAAGTTTTATTCAGTAAAAAAGTCTACGGGAATAAAGTGAAACGTTTTTAGTATAACCTATACCAATGACCAACACCCATGTAGTTCCGAATTTCTTCAAGTCCCGCCGACCGTTTCTCGTCACGAACTCTTCCGACCTCTTCTCACGAACGCCCCGAGGACCACCCCAGGTAATCCCGCTATCCTCGGCGCCGAGCAACGGTGTTGTGGGACACCGAAAACAAAAGAAAAGAAAAGAAGAAGAAGAAGCAGAGGAAGAAGAAGATTTAAGCAGATGGGTGTTCACTCAGCTTCAAAAACCGAAACTTGAGAAAAAATGAAAAATCTTTCATTTTTAACAACCCAAAACCCACCCAAAACTTTTGCTGAGCCAAATGGCGGGCATGCATAAATACCACCATATATATATATATATATATATATATATATATATATATATATTATTAATAAAATTAATTCATAATTAATTTTAAATAATAATAAATTTTTTATTTATTAAATTTTTTAATAAATAATATATATATATATATATATTTAATTAATTAAACTTTTTAATTAATTAATATTATTTAATTCAATATCAAATATTAATTAAATAATTTGGCTAAACCCGGTTTTCCGAAAACCGACCTTTTTGCACATGAATCCTATTCATGTTTTAGACCATTCTCATATTTAAATCATATTTAAATATGTCCATCATTCTTCCACAAGACGAATTTGAACAATTCAAATTCTTTTCTTTTATACTGTTGCACGACGTTATCCGACCTAGCCAGGAGAACCTAAAGGACCTACAGATCCTGAGCTCCAACGATACGAGATTATCCAGTCAAAACTCTTTTAACCAAACCAATCAACATTCGTTAACCCCCGGAGACTCCACTATAGTCCGAGGGTTGCACTCTCCTCACTGTAGATATATTATGTCCTCTGATATAACCGTCATGGGCAAGTCGACCCTTCTCAGGTTGTTCGTAATCACAGCTGGGTCATTTTAAACCGTTTAACCCTTGCATTACATCTTGTTCCTTAACTACCACTGACACCTCTAATGAACAATAGATCAATGGTCCAACCAACAGATCAGTTAACCCTCTCATCACATGAGAGTGTGAGCATTCATTGTTCAAGCCCCGGAGTCAGCTATTAAGGGAACAACCTATCTACTACCCCTGAAGAGCGGGTTAGGAGTGAACTTCAATCTTGTTGTACTATGTCCCCAACTACCTATTCGACTTTATCCCTAAGATGGTAAGTTATTGAGTCGGCGCTAATGGGTCACTCTCACCCATACAAGTCTAAGGATACTGTCTAATAAGTAGGAGTTCATAGTAAGCTCAGGATTAAGATCGAGTTACCTAGGCCATCAAATGAAAATGTCGGTCTCATCAGTAAACGGTGTTATAAAGAAAGAGCGACATATTTCGCGGTTCGGTCTTATACAAACTCTTTGCACAGGACGCCCTCACTCTTCGGATCACATCGTTTTGTACAATACAAAGTGAGCCGCATCCTATAGTGTTACCAGGATAAGGTACTCAGCCTTATTCGTATACTATAGAGAGAACTTGAGCTTGATCCACAATCATGTCATACATGAAGCTCAAGTACACATATTCAGCCAAGGGTGTTGGTCATTGGTATAGATTAACCTAAACATGTTTCACTTTATTCCACTAAACTCTTTTACTAAATAAAACTAATAACTCTTTATTCTAAATAGAATATTTACAAACATAACAGTTTACAAACCACGAGTTTTAGGACATAAAACCCAACACGAGCGAGGGCGTCCTATGCAATGAGTTTGCAAAAGACTAAACCGTGTATCAAGTCGCTCTCTTTTTATAACATCGTTTACTGAAGAGACCGACTTTTTCATATGATGGCCTAGCTAACTCGAGCTTAATCCTGAGCTCGCTATGAACTTCTGCTTATTCGAAAGTATCCTTTGACTTGTACGGGTGAGAGTGACCCATTAGCGCCGACTCAATAAACTACGCTCTTGGAGATAAAGTCGAATAGGTAGATGGGGACATAGTACAACAAGATGTAATTCACTTCTAACCCGTTCTTCAGGGTTAGTAGATAGGTTGTTCCCTTAATAGTTGACTCTAGGGCTTGAACAATGCGCGCTCATCCTCTCCTAATCAGAGAGGGTGTCTAATCTGTTGGTTGGACCACATATCAATTGTTCATTAGAGGTGTCAGTGGAACTTAAGGAACAAGATGTAATGCAGGGGTTAAATGGTTTAATGACCCAGCTGCAATTACGAATGACCTGTGAAGGATCGACATACCGATGACGGTTATATCAAGAGGACATAGTATATCTACAATGAGGAGAGTGCAACCCTCAGACTTTAGTGGAGTCTCCGGGGGTTAACGAATGTTGATAGATTCGGTTAAAAGAGTTTTGACCGGATAATCTCGTTTCGTTGGAGCTCATGATATGTAGGTTCTTTAGGTTCTCCTGGTTAGCTCGGATAAAGTTGTATAGCAGTGCTATAGGGAAGAATTTGGAGAAATCCAAATTCGGGTATGTTGATCGAGGTTGAACATATTTAAATATGTGATCGGAGAAAGATGTATTTAAATATGATTTAAATACTTGACCGGAGAAAAATATGAATAGAGATTCAAATTGGAAAATATCGGTTTTCGGAAAACCGGGATAGGTTTATTATTAAATTAATATTTGATATTAAATTTGATATTAAATTTATTAATTAAAATTGTTTTAATTAATTTTAGTTTATAATAATTTATTATTATAAATTAAATCCAACAAGTTCAACATGCATGGCATGTTGAACATGTGGATTTCCTACAATTTCTCACTCTCTCGTTCTCTTCAATTATTGAAGGTGAAGATTGAAGAACTTGCTGAAGCTAGAAGATTAGGTGTTGCAATTGAGTGTTTCTTGTGAAGAAGCTTGAGGTTTGAAGTGTTCATCCCTCTATACTCAATTTGTACTTCAATTGTTGGAGTATTTGGGAAGTAAGGCGAGGCTTTGACATTGTTGAAGTGTTCAACAAGCTCAAGAACCAAAATCATCTTTTTCTTCATCTTCACCTTCTTCTTCTTCCTTCTTTTCCCTCTCAACAAACCCCCTTAGTTCTAGGAGTCCCACTACTCCGCTACTAAGCCCGAGAATAGCCGGGGCTTCTCTAAGGGCGGTTCTCGTCGTGTTCGTGACCGGAGGAGAGGTAGAGTTCGAGGGGGTTGTAGAGGTGCTGAGGAGACGAGAAGACAAACAACAAAACAAGGTATGTTTTCCCCTTGTTCTTGGCGTTCTGGTAAATTTACCGGTCGATATTACCGGATAGGAAATATCGATGGGTAATTTACCGATCGCTTGCTAAACGTTGTTTCTCAAGCGTTTAGCGTTTGATTCTTTAGTCGAGATTTACCGGTGGGAATTTACTGAAGGATCTGACCGGTAAGCGTTACCGGTCGAGCTTTACCGATTTACTGGTAAAAAACTTGTGAAGTGTTTCAACCGGTTTACCGGTTCAAGGCTTACCGATAAGGATTTATCGGTCGGTGCTTACCGGTGTAAGCTTACCGATTTATTGGTGTAAGTATTCGATACTTACTGAACCGGTTTACCGGTGGTTGCTTACTAGTTGAATGCTTGTGAAGCATTTACTGGTCGAGGCTTACCAGTGTGCCATTTGTCGGTCAGATCTTACAATCTTTACCAGTGGCACACCGATGTGCCTTACCGGTGGGTCTTTACCAGTCAACCTGGGGGTTTATATTTACCGGTCGGTAATGACGTTTACCGGTGGTTTTCGAGAGGCTGAAAAATGTTAAGTGTTGGTATTTTTCTTCTCTCTCGGTTTGTTGCTTATTGATTGTTGAAGATCCTCAGTCAGTTTAGGCTTTTTCCACTGCGCCTCTAGTTGTGTCGGGTTCTCGGTTCCATCATATCCACTGTGTCAAAGTTTATTCAAACACCTTCAATGCAAATTCTCATTCCATATATGGTCCCAAATAATCCATATACATCCACTTCCAAGCAAGAAATATCAATGACATCAACTTCCACATCGTTCCCGTATAACATAGGGCAAATACCATTGACATCCATATCCACATCCATTCCATATTATTTAGTTCAAGATATACCAACAACACAATTTTACCCTAGTGTGCCACAATTGTCTAACAATGTGGTGGCATATAACTTGGGGGATGACGCAGACCATGTTACTGAACATTATGATGTCTATGATTTTGGTGAAATGAGAAATCCTACTGAATATAATGATGGTGGTGATGGTGAAAAAGAAGAGGACGAGTCTGGTGAAGAGATACATGTAGAAAACACTGTTGAGGTACCTGTAGAAACCATAAACCATAAACTCTATACTGGTGAAGAGATTCATGTGAAAACCCTAAACCCTATACTATTTTTTTTACCGGTGTAATTACAGACTCCATTTTTTAATTATACAGATTACCTAATTTAGAAACAATAATAGGAAACCAATGAATAATATAAACCTATAAGCAATTCTCTGTTTCTATAAGCTCTTCTTTGTTTTCTATACGTCTCTTAAAAATAAAAAATAAAAAATTTACTCAAAACAATTCATTTATTTGAACTTCTATAGTTTCCCCTACCATTTTCAGTCTATTATTGATATAAAATTGTAAATACAGTATAATTGAGACAAACTTCACCTACCTATAAGTGTAAAAACAATGTTTTCAATTACACTGTATTTGCAATTTTTCAATTTACAATTACACTATACATTAGAAGAAAAAAAAAACATATTGTTGGAAGAAAATATGCTAGTCTTTGTAATACATTTCGAAAACAAAGAAATGCATTCTAAGTTTGCAAATTACAATTACAGTGTATTTGCAATTTGCAAAATTGGAATTACACGGGACTTGCAATTGTGCATAATTGGAAATACACGAGACTTGCAATTGTGTAAATTGTAATTACAAGTGTATTTACAATTTTACAAATTTTAATTACTGTGTATTTGCAATTAACAAATACACGGTAAATATATCAGAAGGCAAATTACAAAAATTGTAAAATACAGATAAATACAAGGTATTCTAAATAGTGGCCATGACAAATTAATATACAAGAAAAAAAAATGGAAATATACCTCAAGGGTCAACATATTTTCACTAGTTTTTAATCACAAAATGTACTACACTATGAATTGAAATGACATGTACTCCCTCACTAGAATTGTGAATTTCCAAATACAGTATTTTTTTCAAATCACAAAAACATTATTTTTGCAATTCACTTATTGAAATTTTGCAATTTGTAATTACACTATAAATATTATTTTGAAAATTGAAAACATAGTGTATTTGCAATTTTGCATATTAGAATTACAGTGTATTTTGCAAATTTCTCTCTTTTAATTCCAATTTGAGTTATTGTATTATTATTCATTTACACATGAACCTAATTCCATTTATGTTCTAAGTGTAAGTACACTGCCCTAACTTTTACTCATCATGAAACTCCATCACAACTAAGCTAGGATATTTATTTATCATCATCTTGTACAAAGCTACTAACTATGAAATTGATTGATACATACAAGCAAACACAACACAAGACACTCAATTTTATTCACTTCGGATCAAACTTACAAACTCTCAAAACAACCCCTTTTCAGAAATTTCAAAACCTAAAAAACTCACAAATTCACATAAACAACTGTCTTTAATTTTTTTTGTATAATTAAACCAAAAAAACTACATAGAGAGAATTTGAAATTTACCTGAAGAAGATAATGGTAATGGAGGAATGAAAGAAGAACTATGAATTAAGGTCGTATCGTCATTGCTCTCGAATTCTTCATTTTTCCCTCTTCTCCACATTTTGACAAGTTCATCTTCAACTCCATCTTCAGCCAATAAAACACCCAAAAAAAACTTAAACAAACTCCAGAGAAAGAACACACCAAAACCCAGAATCCAAAATCTCCCAATTCCAAATCCAAGAATCCAAAATTAATTCCAAATCCCAGAATCCAAAATTACTCAATCTGTGGGTCTCTCCTGTTATCATGCAGGTGATGGCGGCGTCAACTGGAGACATTGTTGCTCCAGGATGGAGAGGCGTGGCGACTGGTTGTCGGCGGCGAAGGAGGGCGATGGGCGACTAGCCTGATACGAGAGAGGGAAAATAGATGAAGGGGAAGAAGGGTCGTTGGATATAAATATTGGAAGAGAGAGGAAAGATTTTAATAAATATTGGGAGAGAGATGAGAAGATCTTGGTAAATATTGTTAGAGAGAGAGAAAAAAAAATCTTATAAATATTGGAAGAGAAAGAGAAAGATATTTTAAAAAACAAATCGTAAAAAGAGCAATGGTAAATAAGGAATTGCAAAAAGAGGAGAGATAAAAGAGAAAACAAAAAAAGACATGTATCAAACTTAAAAAAGAAAAAGAACATTTCTTGAAATGGGATCTCAAAAAGGGGAAATTTGACTTTATAGACCCCAAACCAAAAGTAATGGGCATTTTGGTCCCCAAGGTTTTAAACTATATATTTTACACCCTTGAGTGTGAATTGTCTAAAATACTCTTGTATAGATCCCTCCCTGTGCAAGAAACTTTACCGCAAAAAAAAAAATAAACGTTGTGAATTTTTTCCTTCTTCTTCCTTGGACCTTTCAAACTTGAAATTCTGATTGCCCAATTTCTTCTTCATTCTTCATCTATTCAATTAGTGGGTGACCCATTATTCCCCTTCCCTTCGTTTCTTCGAGATATTAGAGTTTCAACATTTAAATTTTTAATTTTCAATCGATAATTTTGTTAATCGCTAAAATTTTGAAGATTTTCGGCATGTTCGGTTGTTTTTTCTTGTAAAAAGAAAGTTTTTTTACGAATTTTTTTTAAAACGGCTTTGGCGAGAACGAAGACGAAGGAAGAAGATGAATTTCATACCGATAATTTTTTTTTCCTGACCGATAAATTACAGATGAGGAAATTTATTTTCCCTCCTATGTAAATTTACCGGTCGGTCCACTAAATTTACCCCAGTCTGGAATTCCCACCGGTAAAACAAACAGATGGCTTATTTTGAGGAAGATTTAGGAAAAAAATTATATGGAAAAGTGAATAAATTTACTAGTCTGGAATTTCCTAAAACAAACAGATGACTTATTTTCAGCCTTCGGGAAGATTTAGGAAGTAAAATAAAAAAATATGGAAAATTAATCTAAAATTCTATGAAAATCTATCATTTTAATCTGAAAAATCTAAAAAATAGGATTTGAAAATCTATCGTTATAACAAAAAAAAATATGGATTGAACCTTAAATGACTCCAAATCTTAAATAAAGATTTACTATTTATGATTATTTTAAGTTATAGCAAATCTTTATAACTCTAAAATAGAACGTAGATTTTCAAATTCTATTTTTTTTTCTCCTAAATCTACGCTTCTATTTTTTTATTATTTTTTTTCTCCTAAATCTACGCTTCTGTTTTTTTATCGGTGAGAATTAAAGACCGGTAAATTTACAGATGAGGGAAAATAAATTTACCCATCTGTAAATTTATCAGTCGGGAAAAACCCACCATGAAAATAAGCCTTCTGTTTTTTTTTATCGGTGAAAACTACAGACCGGTAAATTTACTGGTGGGTTTTTTCCGACCAGTAAATTTAAGGGAAAACAAATTTATTCATCTGTAGGGAAAAGCCACCCATAAATTTACCGGTCTGGAATTCATACCGATAAAAAAACATAAACGTAGATTTAGGAGATTTATCGGTCGGGAAAAACCCACCAGTAAATTTACTAATTCATACCGATAAAAAAACAGAAGCGTAGATTTAGGAGATTGAAAAACCCACTAGTAAATTTACCGGTCTGGAATTCATACCGATAAAAAAAACAGAAGCGTAGATTTAGGAGAAAAAAAAATAATAGAATTTGAAAATCTACATTTTATTTTAAGTTATAAAGATTTGCTATAACTTAAAATGATAAATAGTAAATCTTTATTTAAGATTTGGAGTCGTTTAGAGTTCAATCGATATTTTTGTTATAACAATAGATTTTAAAATCCTATTTTTAGATTTTTCAAATTAAAATGATAGATTTTCATAGAATTTTAAATTAATTTTCCATATATATATATATATATTTTTTTTCCCTAAATCTTCCTCGAGGCTGAAAATAAGCCATCGAAATTCCAAGTCTGGTATTTAGAGAGCCGAAGGAAAAATTGTAACTTCAAGTGCTAAAGTAAGGGTATTTTATACAATTCATACTCAATGGTCTAAAATATATAGTTTAAAACCTTGGGGTCCAAAAATCTCAATAGTTTTGCTTTTGGGTCTATAAAATCAAATTGCCCCTCAAAAAGGGTCATTCATTATGATTTTCCAATATTAAACCCACGTGGTGGTACCTTACAGTTGGGCCATGTCTCTAGATTGCAAAGCGTTGAAGCCCAACTTGAGTCAAGTTCTACTAAAAAAGAGAGAAATTGTCGCAAATGACTACTTTTAAGTAGCATATTTTTAAATATGTCCTAAGATCTTACAATTTTCATCTATGTTTTTTTTTATTAATTTTACTTACTATTATGCCCCTCATTAATGTATTCTCCTCATAATAATATTTATTTTATCTCCCTATTTTGTGTCTTACATTACAATCATATAATAAATATCAATTTTCTCTCTCCATTTATGTAACAATATTTAATACAATTTTTTTCTTTTTAATTTGATTTACATCATTTTAGGGATTTCTTCCCACAAAAATATATGTATTTTCTATCTATAGACATCATATATACTTATATATACTTCATATATGAGCATATATCCATTTATACTGTATATATACTTATAGATAATATGTATTTGTTTTTTAGAAAATATATGTATTTTTTATATATACCCACCACCATATATACGGATATATATTTCATATATGAGTATATATGGTTTTATATTTCATATATACTTATAGATATTATGTATTTTTTTAATGAAAAAATATATACTTTATATATTTCATATATTTCATATATCATATATATTTATATTGCGGAGAGAGAATTTTTTAGGCCTGATCATGAGAAGGGAGAAAACAATTTTAATGAGAAGAGAGTGACGTGATTAATGAGAATAAGACACAGGAAAATAAAATATAATCTCAATAATTCTCCTATTTACCTTTTGAATTCTAATATTTCCTTAAAATGAGGAAATATTATTTTATTTTATTAGAGAGTTTGAAAGGTTTGAAATTAATTGTAGCCAAATTTTTATAAAAAATCTTAAAATAGTTTGACATTTTTTTATAAAAATAAGAACTGTGGACATTAATATAAAATCAAAGGCATAAAGTGACTATTTGTTTACTTATGCCAAAAATATATATATATATATATATATATATATATATATATTCCCAAATCACTAAACTAATTTATGTTTTGAGATCCAGTTTCTAAACTCTCTCCTCTACCCGACTAACTCCACACTTCACTAACATAATTCTTAGGTCTTCCTCTTCGTATATAAATATTTCTTCTCTCTTCCAAGTTGACCTTAATTTTTTTCTATTATTTTTTGTGTTTAATTTAGTAGTTACTTAGAGGTTAAATTTTTTGTTTCAAATTTTGTTTCATTATAAAATGTGAGTTGTTGATACCAAAATTTGGTATCGGCTATAAATTTGATTTGATTGGTGGAACGAACTTGACCTTGCAACACCTGAAAGGAAAGAGAGTAAGCTAGGACCGGTGAAAGGCTTTCCATACAGACTTTGACGCTCAAGTTAGCTCTAGAGAGAGAAATAGAGAGAGAACGAAAGAGAGTTGAATATATATGAAAAGTCTATGAAGTATAGAATTTGAATAATATACCTTCCTCCTCTAAACTTAAGGATATCCTCCTTATATAGGGATCCTTAGGTAACTGTTTAAGGGTCGTTAATGACCATTTAAGGTCATTAACATGGGCATTCATGCTGGTCATAACCCCTAGGGAGTTACAAAGAAGGTGTAACTCTCGGGGAGGCATTATCTTCAATTGACCTACATGTTCAACCGAGCCGACCCGAGAGGTCGGCTCCTCTTCTTTTTGTGCAGAGCCGTCCCGAGGGGTCAGCTCATTTTCTTCTTGCGTCCACCCCTACTATTTGTTTGCTCGGTATTCTTCGTGGTTAGTCTTTTACCCGATTTATGGCTTCACCTCAACTGAGTAGGTCTCTCCTTGGCGTTTAGTCCATCGGGTCTCTATAACTCGAGTCTGATTATTTCACCCATAACAGTTTCCCCAATAAGTTGGGTTTTGCAAATGAAGTGATGTGTTTTTTGTACAACCACCTCTTACTTAGGTTCTAGAGTTTATTTGAGGCCCTTTTTCTTGGAATAACTAGAAGATTCATATCATTACCTTGCGTTGGTTGCTGGGGTGAAATATTTATTGGTTACTCTCGAGGGGACATGTACCTTGCTCCTCTCCAAGGGGGGTACGTTTCTCGCTCCTCTCCGATGGGGTTACTCCTCCCAAGGAGAGTCACGTATTTTGTTCCTCTCCAAGGGAGCTATCCTCCCAAGGGGGTCACGTATATGATATCTCGCTTCTTTCCAAGATGACCACGTTTCGTGTTTTGGCCTACTCGGATCGACACTCATGGTTTGGATCTAATCTCATCGAGATTGATTTTCTTAAGACGGCGTTGCCCTACGGAGCGAGCTTCCCATAATGTTCGGTTGACCCCATAGGGCTCAGCTTCTTTAACATGTCGATTTAGATCGGCGTCCTGAGGTTGAGCCTCGTCAAAACCTCGTCGGGTTCGACTCAGCTTGAACCCCCGTCGAGATTCAAATGCTTCTCCACCGACATCATCCGACAGGAAGATACACACACACACACACACACATATATATATATGTGTGTATGTGTGTGTGTGTGTATCTTCCTGTCGGATGATGTCGGTGGAGAAGCATTTGAAGCTGGCGTCGAAGACACAGTCTTTGACATCAAAGTCTCATTAGGTTATTCCGTTGTTGAGTTATTCGATGGAAGCGTCTGGTAGACACCCTTCTCGGAAGCAGCGTACTTGCTTCTCGTCGGCATCCGAGTATAATGTTCAGGCTGATGCGATCTTCCAGACTCATTCTCTGAGGGAGAGAAATTTCTTTGGCGACAACCTGATTGACTTCGAGGGAGGAGGGGGGTTGCTTTCTGACTTCAATGAGACTGTTATTCAGAGGCGCGTTTCTTCTGGTTGGTCGAAGTTGTCCTACTACCGCCTCTTTGTTCATCATGTGAACCCTTTGGCGGGGTTTTAGCATGTTGTTATGTGTCTTCAGGAAGTAATTTTATTTACTTTTCTCTGGTTTTCGATGAAGTAATTTTATTTACTCTTCGATAGAGGCGTCTGGTAGACACCCTTCTCGGAAGTAGCGTACTTGATTCTCGTCGGCGTCCGAGTATAATCTTCAGGTTGATGCGCTCTTCCAGACTCTTTCCCTGAGGGAGAGAAATTTCTTTGGCGACAACCGGATTGACTTCGAGGGAGGAAAAGGATTGTTTTTTTACTTCGATGAGACTACTCTTCAGAGGCGCGTTTCTTCTGGTTGGTTGAAGTTGTCCTACTACTGCCTCTTTGTTCATCATGTGAACCCTTTGGCGGGGTTTCAGCATGTTGTTATGTGTCTTCGGGAAGTAATTTTATTTACTCTTCTCTGGTTTTCTGTGCCCTTATGTTGTTTTTAGGCTAACCTATATTTGTTGCTCTACAAACTTATCTGAACATGTCAGCCTTGGCTCATCGTCTTTCTGACGAGGTTCTCTTTCTCTGTTGTTCTTCTGTTCCTAGGTCCGAGTTGGATCGTGTAGAGGTTGCTCATGTTTTAGCCATTCGATCTATGGAGAGTGATAATGCTTCACTGGTTGCGGAGCTTGAGGCGAAACTCTCCTCATTGTCTGCGGAGCTTACTGCTACTGCGGAGAAACTCTCTTTGGTGAATGCTCGTTTATGGGACCCCTCTTTTATGGCCTAGGAGTTCAAGAAGAGCCTTCAGTACATCTCTCTTTAGGACGAGATGATTGGTACTGAGGTTAGTTGGTCGACCAATCTTGCCAAGGAGCGTCACCCCAAGCTCGATTTTGAGTTCTTGCACAGCCAGTTCAATGAGCTTCAAGACATTCCTCCTGAGTTTGAGGATTCTTGGAGCTACTATTGGTGATGACTTCCTGGATGATGTCCTAGAGTTTCCTGACACCTCACTTTTCTTTCTGCTTTTAGACTTTGTGTTGTTTCAGCAATGTAGCTTTTCCTTGAACTTCAGTAGCGTTGCATTTACTTCATTTTTGAACTTGGTGTACTATCGAGTTTTGTTTTTTGAATGAATGAATATTTGTCTATTTTCCCTTACTCAAGTTTGTTTGGTTTCTGTTGTTGTTTTCTTAACACCAACGTACTTGAGTACAAGAAGGCATAATCCGTAGAGTTTTCATTTTGAAAGCTTGGAAATAGTTGCTTCACAATGCTCTTAGTGATACATTTTTTCTTCCATCATTGTCATTTGTTTGCATTGTCAGTTCGATGATGATTTTCGGTCTTGGGTCGACCCCTACAGTGGTCGGCGCTCTTCTATTCGATTGACCCTTACGAGGGTCAGCTTGCTGGCGGTTCTTCAAGATCGACCTTCTTGACTGACCAAGCCGACCCTAAGGGGTCGACCTTCATCTTAGTTGAGTCGACCCTACGAAGTCAACCTTTTCTCCTTGTCAAGTCAATCGACGTGCTCTCTTTCTTGAGGTTGATCGATCCATCAACTTCTCGTATCGGGAGTTCCAGATCGTTGTTTACATCTTGGTTTGACCCGAAATTCTCGCATATAGCTCATCTAATGGATTTTTGAATTGCAGATAAGTTTAGTGTTGTTGGCTTTGGAGTTGTTGTAATTCTGCTACCAAGGATAGACTTTTCAGCCTTTTCTTTTGCAAGGATCTCTTGTTTCTCCCGGCTGAGCTTTCGTCTGCTATTTCTGAACGGCCAGATGTATTTGACCGTTGTCAGATGACCTCGCGGTTGGTTATTCACCTCGTCGTCTTTTTCGTTACATGGTCAATCCCTATGGGATCGGGTGCATGTCATCTAATCTACCTCATAAGGCTTGGCCGACCCTTTTGGGGGTGGTCTCAAGTTGTTTGGCCAACTGCTATCTTCGAATCGGTCGGACATGTTGGTCTGTTGGATGACATCTTTCCAGTTGAGTTGTTCATCTTGTTGCTTGACCGTTCCCCTTGGCGAGGTCAGTAGTTTCTCTCGAGCAGGTCATATTTTTTGCTACTCCCAAAGAGGTCACAATTTTTTGTTCCTCCCAAGAGGATCACCCTTTTGGCTCCTCCCAAGGGGGTCACCATGCTTGGTTCCTCCTAATGGGATCACCATCCTTGGTTCCCCCCAATGGGGTCACCTTCTTCGGTTTTTGTATGCTCTCGATGATCGTTTGTCTAGGACAGTCTCTCTTTCAAGTCTTGTCATTTTTCATCCCCTTCCAGATGCAGGCTCCTTCCCTTCAATTGCGGGCTTTCTCCTTTGGTCGGATCTCGCCTTATCGGGGTTTGATTTGACACCTCTGATCGTTGATCCGACTCTGGGTCTCCTTTTGGTCTTTCGACCTTTGGGTCTTTTTCTAGGCTTGCTACAATTGGTTTTTGCTTTTGTTGGAGCTTCGTGATGTCAATAATATTTTTATCTACCCTTTGACCTCATTCTTCTAGAACTGCATACCGCTCATCCGATATGGCTTCTTGGATTGTAGGCAGATTTGACGTTGATTGGCCTTGCCCTTTGCGCTATTGTCGGATCTAGTTCCACCGACATTATTTGTTGCGTTGATGGTCTTGATTTAGTTCTTCCGTCAATAGATGACTGGTTCTTTCCACATGGTTACTGGCCATGGTGAGATCTGCATTTGCAGGAGTTCCAAGATACGGGCCACGTTCTGATCTAGTCCTTGGATTTTCGCCTCCAACGCTTCATACCGTCGGTCAACTTTTTTCTATAAAATGTCAACCGAGTTTGATTCTGCTCCGGTCACCAGCGGTGTTGCGATTGGACGAGATTCACCTTGGCCTTCAAGAGTTGGTCCATTCCCCTTGGCCGGATCCCGTCAGATAAAGGCATAGCTTGACTTTTGGTCTGATGTTCGGACACTTTTCTGGATCCTTCTTTTCGACTTTGCTACAGTCAAATTATGTATTTGCGATAGCTAAAAGATGTAAGCCACGCTCTGGTCCAAATTATGCACCTTTGCCTCCAACGCTTCATACCGTTGGTTAGCTCTCGCCTCTAGGATGACGACCATTTTTTGTTCCATTTTTATCGTCAGTTGCGTTGTGACCGGGTGGTGATCGCTTTTCTGAGCATTCTTTTGTACCGACGTGCTCTGGTTGACAGCTGGTGGATCTTCAATATGTTTATCGGGGTGTTGGTCGATTTGCCTTCCAATCCTCCGGTGTTGACGTCTTCTGCATTGCAGCTCATGCTCATGACTCCGAGTGGTATTGCAAGGGTGCTGACAATGATGGAACGCATATCACAAATGTGGAAGCGATTTGGATCGATGACACTCTAATTTCATAAATTTAGCCAAACAAAAACATGTTGAAAACTGAAAATTGCAAAGAAGTATAAACACATACCTTTGTTGCTCAAAATCTCCAAATTCGTTGCTTGTTTCTCCTCACGGACTCTTCGAGAATCACCTCTAGCTTCGTCAATTTGTAGCTTTAGTAAAAAATTCAATCCATATATATATATATATATATATATATATATATATCAATAATAACTCTTTCCATGAGTTTTGTCTTCACATCCAAACATAAAGGACCTACAGATCATGAGCTTCAACGATACGAGATTAACCGGGCAAACTCTTTTAGCCAAGCTAATCAACATTCGTTAACCCACGGGACACTCCACTAAAGCCCAAGGGTTGCACTCTCCTCACCGTATATATATTTATGTCCTCTTCATATAACCATGATTAGTAGCTCGATCCTTCACAAGTCGTTCGTAATTACAGCTGGGTCAAATATACTGTTTTACCCCAATAATTACATCTTGTTCTTTAAGTCCCACTGATTCTCTAATGAACAATTGGATTGTGGTCCAACCACCAAACCAGATTCCTCTCGGGCCAATGAGAGGATGGACTCATTGTTCAAGAACCGGAGTCAGCACTTAAGGGAACAACCTCTCTACTAAACCCTAAAGGAGGGTAGGAGTGAATTCCATCTCGCAGGACTATGTTCTCAGTGATGGAGCGCATGTAGCGCAACAGAAGCGAGTCGGATCATTGGCACTTTAATTTCATCAATTTAGCTAAATAAGAAACATGCTCAAAGCTTTGAAATAAAAGGAATTAGAACACATACCTCTTGTAGTTCTAAGGACTTCTATTCCGATGCTCGAATCTCTTCACGAACCCTTCAAAGCTTCTCTCGAACTCTTCGAGAACCACCTCCGGTAGTCCCGCTATCCTCGGGCCGAGCAACGGAGTGGTGAGACTCCTTTATGAAAGAAAAAGTTTGTAAGAAGAAGATGGGAAGATGAAAGGATGAGGATTTTGTGAGAAATATCTAACACTTAGATTTCTAATTTCTCCAAGTAATATGAACTCTTCATCAACCCTCATCCAAATGTTCAAACTCTTTGAAAATTCATCAACCTCAAACCATTTGAACTTCATCCAATTTATAGGCAATTCACATGCAAAAACCTCTTTGCTTAGCATGACACCTCAAATTGGATGAATTAGTCTTCAACCAAGTGTTCCAAAATTGATGAGTTTATGCATGTGGTTGGTGATTCCTCAACTTGGATAAATCCACTCAACTTGGATAAATCCACTTGACTTGGATAATCCCACTTGTAATATTTTGTCATTTTAAAATAAATTTATAATTAATTTTAATAAACAAAATAAATTTTAATTAATTAAACTTTTTAATTAATTAATATTATTATTTAATTCAATATCAAATATTAATTAAATAATAAGACTAATCTCGGTTTCTTAAACCAAATCATCACACATGAATCCCTATTCATGTTTTAGACCGATCTCATATTTAAATCATATTTAAATATGTCCATCATTCTTCCAAAAATGAATTTGAATAAATTCAAATTCTTTTTTCTCTCATATTGTTACACGACTTAATCTGAGCTAGCCAGGAGAACCTAAAGGACCTGCAGATCATGAGCTCCAACGATACGAGATTAACCGACCAAACTCTTTAGCCAAGCTAACCAACATTCGTTAACCCCCGGAGAATCCACTAAAGTCCAAGGGTTGCACTCTTCTCACCGTAGATATATTTCTATCCTCTTGATATAACCATCATCAGTAAGTCGATCCTTCACAGGTTGTTCGTAATTACAGCTGGGTCAAAATAACCGTTTTACCCCCGTAATTACATCTTGTTCCTTAATGAACTATTGGTCCCACTGATCCTCTAATGAACTATTGGTTTGTGGTCCAACCACCAAACCAATTGGTATGTGATCTCATCACTATACCAAGTCCCTCTCGGGCCAATGAGAGGGTGGGATCCCTAGTTCAAGACCCAGAGTCAGCACTTAAGGGAACAACCTATCTACTAATCCCTCAAGGCGGGTAGGAGTGAATTCCATCTCGCAGGACTATGTTCCCAGCTACCTACCCGGTCTTATCCCCAAGATGGTAGGCTTATTGAGTCGGCGATCTCAGACCACTCTCACCCATACAAGTCAAAGGATAAGCCCGAATAAACAGGAGTTCATAGCGTGCTCAAGATTCAAATCGAGTTCCCTAGGTCATCATATGAAAAAGTCGGTTGTTACGTCTCCAAAAGTGCATATTTTAGGGACTTATTTGCTATAGAATGGTGTACACTCTTAAGCATTTTTGATAGAATTTAGTCCAAACATGTGCTTATATATGAGAATTTGTAGGATAAGACTAAATCAGGACTTATGTGCAAAAGAAAGGAAAAAGAATCGAAAACAAAGCTAAAGAGTTGAATTTTCTGTATTGCAGGAACATTGCGAAAACATTGCTGTCTCCGCAATGTTTTAAGTGAAAATGTTAAGTTGTTCTAACCGTCTTCTGTTTTGTAGCGATCTTTCAGCCGTCCAATTTCTCTCATGCTGCCACGTGAAAGGTCGTCGTTCAGAATGGATGGTTCTCCTTGGCCGAATCGTACCTGCAAAACACTATAAAAGGAGGTCAAGGGGGAAGGAGAACAACAAGCTTGGAAGCGTAGATCTCCCATCTCAACGCAGTTTCTTCTCCATTTCTTCTCCCGTTTGTTGGCATGAATGATTCAGCTGTTGGAATCGATAATCTGAGAGGAAGAAGAGAAGATCTTTCTTCTCTTCTGATTGGATTCATCCAAACAAAGCTTCCCCTTCTCCCTTCATCTGAGGCGCTTGCGACGAGGGGCTTACGCACACATTTATATGCTTTTTACTGCTTTTTGCTGTCTGTTTTCTCTACTGCTTTCTGTTATTCACTTCTGTTGGCTATTGCCTTTCAATTCGTCTTCATTCCTTTAGTCTTTCTTATGTTGTAATCGTTGCACATTAAGTTTCGAATCTCACGTAATTGAAGGATCGTTTACCCACGTTGCAGTCTCTTTATCGCTTCTTGTTTCTGTCTTTACTTTCATTTTACTGTTAGTGATGTTTCATCTATCTAAACTTTCCATTTCCACATCATCCATGAGTAACTAAACCACATAAGGGTCGGCTAATGATGAATCTATAGGTAGAAGTACATAAATTCAGCATGTAGGATAACTTCAAATGCATTGAATGTATGTGTGCTTCATCCCACGGGCAATTTTGATTGGCCATCCATTTTGTCCAAAGAACTCCTAACCTCTGGAAGGAGTAAGAGTTCAGAGTCGTCCATTCATGCTAGCCTTTCATGGTAACCAGAAAACGACCTAGGAATAGGCGTTTTCCTAGCACAATTCATTAACTTGCTTTTATAAATAGATGCTTAAGCCTGCCTTACTTGGACATGAGTGAACTAAAGGATCTAATGCATGAAATCGAGAGATACATGAGAATGAGTTAATTTGATGCATGGTAAGTTGACCTACTGCTGAAGAATCGTATGAAAAAGCCTGTAGAGGAGTCATTAGTAGCCCTTGTTTCCACACCTTACACTTAAAACGTTGTTAGTACAATTGCTAGAAAATTGCTGTCTGCGCAATTTTCTTAGTTTAAATTTTTGCCTTAGCCATTTTTCTTAGCTTTTTGTTTTGCGATTTTATTGCTAGATAATTGCTTTCTCCGAAATTCTTTTTCTCCTACATTCAAGTTCATCTCTTTACTTGTCTTTGTTTATGCTTGCATATCTCGCACGTCCTTTATTAGTTAGGCACATTAATTCTAATTCTACCCCATTCAAACCATCATTTTTAGTTTAACATCTCACTTCGCTAGTAACTAAGAATAAATCTCTGTGGGAAATTGAATGAAAAAATACTTATTACTTGCTACAAGACTATATATGCTTGCATGTTCTGAGTGCTCTCACATTGCATTTTAATTTACACATTGAGCACGCAACAAGTTTTTGGCGCCGCTGCCGGGGATTTTGTTTAGTAAACACGAAGTTTGTTAAGTTAGAAGCACAAGGCAAGTGTTAAATTCTTCAGCTGGTGGTTCCATGCTTTCAAAGAGCTACAATGAAGCCTATGAGATTTTGGAGAAGATTTCAACTTCCCATTGTAGATGGTCAGACGATCATGTAAAGCCTAGGAGAGCTCAAGACAAGGATGCACTTAGTGCAATGAGTAGCCAAATCAACGCCCTGACCAATCTAGTTAAACAAATGGCTCAAACCAATCTTCAACCTAGTGTCAACACCGCAGCAGCCATTTCAATGGGCGCACCAAATAGTCAAGGTGAGACACTAATCTGTGGATTCTGTGGGGAAGGGCACCTGTATGATTTTTGCCCTGGGAATCCAGCCTCAGTCTGCTATGTAGGAAGTCAACAGCAGCCTAGGAATAACCCCTACTCTAACACCTACAATCCTGGTTGGAGGAACCACCCAAATCTTTCTTGGGGTGGGCAACAAAACACTAACCAAGCACCAAACCAACCAAGACCGAGTGGAACACCTAGTTTCACTCAACAAAATAACCAATCCATGTACCAAAAACCATATAACCAACCCATAGGGTCATCAGTAGAGAACTTGCTTAAGGAGTACATTGCAAAAAATGATGCAACCCTACAAACTCAGCAAGCCACCCTTAGGAGTTTAGAAAACCAAATAGGGCAGTTAGCCAATGAATTGAAAAATAGGCCACAAGGAAGATTGCCTGCAGACACTGAAGTGCCAAGAAGGGATGGAAAAGAACAAGTTCAAGCAATTGAACTTCGTAGTGGAAGACCATTGGTGAGCAACAATAGAGAAGCACCAAAGCGAGTAGAGAATGAAGAGTCTAGTGCTCCACTGGATTCTCTGCCAAACTATGATCAACCACCACCAAGCACATCAAGGGTGAGGCTGGAACCTATCATAGAGGAACTAGAAGAAATTCCAAGAGCTCCACCTGTCCTTAGGGGAATGAATTGCCTACATATGTGCCACCACCTCCATTTCCTAGAAGGCTGAGAAAGAAACAAGAACAGGAAGTGCACTTTAATAAGTTTTTAGAAATTTTAAAACAAGTGCATGTGAATATTCCATTTGTAGAGGTTTTGTAATCTATGCCTTCTTATGTTAAATTCTTGAAGGATATAATTACTAACAAAAAGATCATTGGTGAATTTGAAACAGTGAATCTCACCGAGGAGTGCAGTGCTATACTCCAAAACAAGCTACCAAAGAAGGAGAAGGATCCTGGTTCCTTCACCTTACCAGTCGAGTTGGGAGGCAAACACGTGGGCAAAGCTCTTTGTGATCTGGGAGCCAGCATCAATCTCATGCCCTTATCACTATTCCGTCAGCTTGGAATAGGGGAAGCACGTCCTACTACTGTCACCTTGCAGCTTGCAGACAGATCCATAGCATACCCTGAGGGTAAGATTGAGGATATTCTTGTCAAGGTTGACAAATTCATTTTTCTTGCAGACTTCATCATTCTGGATTATGAGGCAGACAAGGAGGTACCAATCTTATTGGGCAGACCATTTCTAGCCACAGGTAGGGCCTTGATCGATGTCCAGAAAGGTGAGCTCACCATGAGAGTTCATGATGAGGAGGTTAAATTTAGTGTCTTTAAAGCTCTAAGGTATCCTTCTGATTCTGAATCTTGTGCAAGTATCGATGTAGTAGATTCACTGATGGAAGAACAACTTGAGCATGAACTACTAACTAAGCATGCCACTGACTATGTACAAATAGATGTAACTGACTTAAACATTTCTGAAATAATGGATATACCTGTGGACAACCCTCAGCATGTTTGTATGACTAATGACTTGTCTGAAAGATCCACGAATCCATTGAAACCATCAATTGAGCATCCACCCCTATTAGAATTAAAACCATTGCCTGATCATCTTAAGTATGCATATCTAGGAGAGCATGATACTTTGCCTGTTATCATTTCGTCCAAATTAAGTGAAAAGCATGAAATTGCGCTAATATTGCTGCTTAAGCAACATAAAAAGGCTATTGCATGGACGATTGCTGACATAAGAGGTATTAGTCCTTCCTATTGCATGCATAAGATACTATTGGAAGAAGAACATACACCTAGGGTAGATCACCAACGTAGGTTGAACCCCTCCATGAAAGAGGTGGTAAAGAAAGAAATAATCAAATGGTTAGATGCAGGTGTAATTTTTCCTATAGCCAATAGTCAATGGGTGAGTCCGATTCAATGTGTGCCTAAGAAGGGGGGGATGACTGTAATAGTTAATGAGAATAATGAACTAATTCCAACTAGAACTGTTACAGGATGGAGAGTCTGTATGGACTATAGAAAATTAAACAAAGAAACAAAAAAAGATCACTTCCCTCTACCATTCATAGATCAGATGTTAGATAGAATAGTTGGCCGAGCCTACTACTGTTTCTTAGATGGTTATTCGGGATATAACCAAATTACCATAGACCCCGTGGACCAGGAGAAAACAACCTTTACATGTCCCTTTGGAACATTTGCTTTTCGCAGAATGCCTTTTGGCTTATGCAATGCACCAGCAACATTCCAAAGGTGCATGTTGGCCATTTTCTCTGACTTAGATGAATCCATGATAGAAATATTTATGGATGACTTCTCGGTCTTTGGTGATTCTTTTAGTAATTGTTTAGAGAACTTAGGACAAGTCCTAGCTAGGTGTGAGGAGACCAACCTAGCCCTAAATTGGGAGAAATGCCACTTTATGGTGGAAGAAGGAATAGTCCTAGGTCATAGAGTGTCTAGAGCAGGAGTAGAGGTCGATAGGGCCAATATAGAAATAATAGAGAAGCTAGTGGAACCTCAAAATGTAAAAGCTATTAGAAGTTTCTTAGGACATGCAGGTTTCTATAGGAGATTCATTAAGAACTTTTCAAAAATCTCTAAACCTTTGTGTGAGCTTCTAGAGCTAAACAAACCATTTGTCTTCTCAAAAGAATGATTCTTAGCATGGACAACACTCAAGGAAGCCTTAGTCAAAGCACCAATTATAGTAGGTCCAAATTGGGACTTACCATTTGAAATGATGTGCGATGCTAGTGACTATGCAGTAGGGGTCATGCTAGGACAAAAAATAGATAAACTAACACATCCTGTATACTATGCAAGTAAGACTCTGAATGAAGCACAATGTAATTACACAACCACGGAGAAAGAAATGCTAGCTGTAGTGTTTGCTTGCGAGAAGTTTAGGAATTACATTGTAGGCACTAGAACCATTGTGTACACCGACCACTCTGCACTAAAATACCTAATGAGGAAGGCTGATGCTAAGCCTAGGTTAATTAGATGGGTATTGTTGTTGCAAGAGTTTGACTTGGACATTAGAGATAAGAAAGGAAGCGAGAATGTAGTTGCTGACCATTTATCTCGATTGCGAAGTAATTAAGAGAAAATTGCTGAGCCAGCAATTTCTGATGCCTTTGTTGATGAGCATGTCTTTGTGTTAGCACATTGTGATAACGATGAGGAACCTTGGTTTGCAGACATTGCTAACTTCCTTGCCTCGCAAGTACTACCAACTTTCAAGGGGGGGCAAGAAAAGAAGAGGTTCCTAAACGAAGCTAGGAAGTTCATCTGGGACGATCCTACACTTTACAAGACTTGTGCAGATGGTTTACTAAGGAAGTGTGTATCAGCTGCTGAGACGAAGTCTGTGCTGCAGCACTGCCATACATCTCCTTACGGTGGCCATTTTGGTGGCCAAAGGACGGCTGCAAAGGTGTTCCAGAGTGGCTACTATTGGCCCACGATCTTCAAAGATGCTCATGACCATGCGCACAGCTGCAATGAATGTCAAAGAACAGGTAACCTTAGTCGGAAGGATGAGATGCCTCTCACCTACATCCTAGAGTTGGAACTCTTTGATGTGTGGGGCATTGACTTCATGGGACCATTTCCCCCCATCTTCAGGTAATCTCTATATACTCGTAGCTGTAGATTATGTATCTAAATGGGTAGAAGCCATAGCATGTCCATCAAATGATGCCAAAACAGTCATTAAGTTCCTTAATAGGCATATTTTTACAAGGTTTGGTACACCACGTGCGATAATTAGTGATGAGGGGACCCACTTTATAAATAAAGCTATGGAAAAGGTATTAGCTAAGTACAATGTTAGACATAGAGTAGCAACCCCTTATCACCCACACTCAAATGGACAAGCTGAAATATCCAATAGGGAGATCAAGAACATACTTGAAAAAGTGGTCAAACCTAATAGAAAAGACTGGTCTTTTAAGTTAGACGATGCACTTTGGGCATATAGGACTGCATATAAAACACCCTTAGGTATGTCTCCTTATAGGCTAGTATATGGAAAAGCATGTCATCTTCCCTTCGAGTTGGAAATCAAAGCCTTTTGGGCCTTAAAAGAACTGAATTATCGCGTGACCGATGCGGGAACATTGCGGTCTCTGCAATTACATGAGTTAGATGAGCTCAGACATATGTCCTATGAAAATGCTAAAATGTATAAGGAAAAAACTAAGATTTGGCATGATAGTAGACTTAGGATCAAGGACTTTAAAAAGGGCCAGCATGTCTTATTATTCAACTCAAGGTTAAGGTTATTTCCAGGCAAACTTAAGTCCAGATGGTCAGGTCCTTTTGTGATAACTAACGTGTTTGCTCATGGTGCGATTGAGATTAGAAACCTACAACACGGGCAACCGTTTATGGTCAATGGTGCACGATTGAAGCATTACTACGAGGAAGGAGATGTGAAGACACTCTCGGCCTTCCTCTTATCTGAAGTTTGAGAATCGAATCGAGAAGGGATGAGTGACCACTGTGCTCATCCATCAGAAGGCTATGCCTTAGTTTTTTTTCTCTCTTTTCCAGTATTTTCGGTTTTTGTGTTGTGTGTTTATTTTGTGATTTTAATTACGGATTTTTGTTTTAATTAGGTGGTTTTTAATAGGAGATCTTCAAGAGGAGATCAAGGAGATGAATCAAGGGGAAAAGATCCACGAAGAAGATCGGGCTAAATCAAAGATTTGGTTGCTGAATCTTGCAACTTAAATCAAGAAATATCCCAACGGCTATGCGAATTTATTGCGGAGAAGTTGCTGAGTCCGCAACAGAATAGAGCCGTTGGGATACACTCGAGTACAAATAGCCGTCAGATGATCCGTGCCCTCTACGTTTTTGTTAATCCGTTAGACCTCCAAATTCTGTCTTCTTCTTCCTCTGCATCTCCTACCTTCAGACCCTCAAAGAACAAACAATGGTATCCACACGGGTCGATCGTTCCACACCAAAGAAGAAGTCGCCTGACGCAGAAGAAGCTGCGAGAGAGGCGCTGCTTTCCTTAGCAGACGCTGATGCTGCGCAGCCCTCACGGCCTCCGAAGCTACCGGTGCGGCGAAAGAGTGGAAGATGGTGACTGAGATACCTGCTGGTCCTTCTGAACCAGTCGGTACACCCAAGAAAAGAAAATGGACGGTTGCGGTGGAGGATCCACCGGTCCAAGAAAAGACTCCCACCGAGGAGAGTCGTGGGAGTGGCCGCCCCTCGTATGAGACGGCCAGGCAAAGCCCTGAGCCTTCTCCACAGACGTCGGAGCCTGAAGCTCCACCTGAAGAGCACCAAGACTCGGTGCCAAGTGAAGAGCCGGCGGAGGAAGATGAGGTATTTTCCCCCTTGCGAGAAGTCAGTCTTGACAGCCCTGCAGAGGGGGGAAGCAAAGACTCCATGGACGAAACATTGGGGGATTGCCTCCAGCAGATCACCACCAAGGCACGCCTCAAGAAGAGGGTCCCGGTGATCGTGAAAGCCAAACGGCCGAAGGACTCTAAGCGAGCCAAGAAGAAGAAGGTTAGTGGTGAACCTTCTTTAAAGAAATTGAAGGTTGAGGCTGCTGAGTCGGCCAAGGCAAAAGAGAAGGGGAAGGCGAAAATGTACCCCGAAGACGAACCTCAAGCCGTGAGGTATGTCTCTCAGGACGCAGAGGCTAGGGGCCTTGAATTGAGGAAAAGAGACCTACTCCATGAGCGGGGCTTTCTTGATGCGCTGGCGGACCTGCCGCAATTCTTGCGCGCAGGGATCACCAACCATGGTTGGGAAGAGCTGTGCAGACCGCCCATTCCCGCCTATTCCGACATGGTATATGACTTCTACGCCAACCTGACGCACCCCGAAGATGGTCTGTCCATGGTAAGGGGAATTGAGGTCGACTTCTCGGCCAAGGCCATCAATGAAGCTTTTGCTCTCAAAGGGCATAAGTACACTGACTATGCGAGAATCGTCGAATCACCCTCTGCGGCTGTCCTAGAAGAAGCCCTGCAAATCATAGGCAAACCTGAGGAGGACCTGGACAATTTCAAGGAATGGGAAGCACACCCTGATGAGTGCAACCCTCAAGGATAAGGCAGCCGTCTGGTTCTCGTTTGTGCGCAGACGCATCTCCCCTGTGACCCACGAAACAACTATAAACCAGGGGCGATCACTGCTGCTGTATGCCATCATGAGGAGCCTCACCATAGATGTTGGTGAAGTCATTGCCGCTTTCATCACCGACTGTTCAAAGAAAGGTAAGGGCCCTCTCTTTTTCCCAAACACCATTACTAAACTCTGCTTACGTGCAGGTGTGCCTATAGAGAGGAAAGAGAGGCAGCTGGCTTACACCGGTCATCTGGAGCTGCCCACAGTCTTGAGGATGCGAAGGAGGGGCAACATGGAATTTGAGCTGGACGGCCTGGCTGCCGCACAATCACTGAACATGGCTTGTTTGATGGACCTGCAGCGCAAGATGGCTCAATGGGCCGAATATGCACAAGCTAGGGACAAAGATGTAGCTGACCAGCTAGGATGCATCTTCCCTGCCTTCCCTACTGACTTGTTGAAGCCATGGGCGCCTCCTAGAGAAAGGAGAGATGAGGATGAAGATGTTTGAATGCCAATCTGAAAGGCATTCGAGGGAGTTTTCTGATCCCTCTTGAAAATAAAGAAAAAAAAACTGCTGCTTTTCTGTGACTTTTTGTCTCTGTTATTAATCAACTTCTGGATCTGTTTTAATTGTTCTTTTGTTTGTTTAGGATAGGTTGTTTTTGTTTGATGGTATCTGAGTAGTTAGTTTAGTTAGTCTGCTGTTTAATGTAGTTTTTGGATGTCTGGAATAGCATGCTAGGAGCTTTGATCAATGCTATAAATGCTCTGTAGGTTTATTGCGAATTCTTTGCGGAGTCCGCAATTTTTGTTAGTTTTTCACATGCTATTTGGACGACTGTTGGTTGGGCTGTTTATGTTTAAGTTTTGATATCTTGCTGCTTTATTGACTTCAATATGTGATCTATCTGTAAGCATGCTGGATGAGTGTCTTAGTACACCTTTGCTCGTCCTCTATAAGCCCTTACTATGCTGTTTTTTACACAATTTCTGCATCTGAGTTATCTGCTTTAGGAAGGTCGTTTTTATGCCTAGGAATTTTAAATTCTGTTTGTTTTGCCCTAGACTAGATGCTTCTAGGACAAGTTTGGGGGTGTGCCACCTCAGACTCTCATTGAGGACAATGAGTAGTTTAAGTTTGGGGGAGGCAGCCCTAGGCCTAGGAACATTCTTCTCTCCCTTCTTAGACATGAGCATTCTTCTTCTTTGAAAAAAAAATGATGAAAAGAAAAAATGAAAAGCAAAAGAATAAAGAGTAGTGTCTCTCTTGAGGTTGCTGAGTAATCAGGGCCATTTGTGTAACCCACAAGTGGCACTGCATCAAAAGGCAAACCAAAAGAAGAGACTCTACTAGGAAAAGCAAAAGAAGGAAAAGAAAAACCAAGGGAGAAGAGTGTATGCCTGCGAGTTATAGCTTATGTGCTTAGATGTCCTTTATGAATGAACTATGATCCTCAGTTTGCTAAGCACAGGGCTGTAGCTTGTAGGTTTGTCAAGGGAGATGAGTGTTGATCCAACACAGTGATGTCAAAGCTTAGTTGTTCTATGGACTGTACTCTGATTCTTGTATGTGCTAAGCTTGGTATGACTGTGAGGATTCCTAGGTAGCTAAATTAAAAATACCTTAGAAGCATGTACTGAGTCTGGGATAAAGCAAGGCAGAATTTGAAACCTTAGGGATAGTTGCACAATGAATCTAATGACCAAAGCAGATAGATTAGTTGTAGGAGAGTTATAAGAGCAGTAGGGTTACAAGGCAAGGGAAAGCAGAATAAGCAAGATAGGGAGTTAGTTTGAATTTAGAAGAGTGTCACAGGACAGCCATGCCTTAGATAGTGAACTTAGGGAAGTCAGCAAGTAGTTAGATAGAGTGATAATAGCCCAAGTAAGCCCTTATATTGCTCGAGGACGAGCAATAACTTAAGTTTGGGGGTGTGTTACGTCTCCAAAAGTGCATATTTTAGGGACTTATTTGCTATAGAATGGTGTACACTTTTAAGCGTTTTTGATAGAATTTAGTCCAAACATGTGCTTATATATGAGAATTTGTAGGATAAGACTAAATCAGGACTTATGTGCAAAAGAAAGGAAAAAGAATCGAAAACAAAGCTAAAGAGTTGAATTTTCTGTATTGCAGGAACATTGCGAAAACATTGCTGTCTCCGCAATGTTTTAAGTGAAAATGTTAAGTTGTTCTAACCGTCTTCTGTTTTGTAGCGATATTTCAGCCGTCCAATTTCTCTCATGCTGCCACGTGAAAGGTCGTCGTTCATAATGGATGGTTCTCCTTGGCCGAATCGTACCTGCAAAACACTATAAAAGGAGATCAAGGGGGAAGGAGAACAACAAGCTTGGAAGCGTAGATCTCCCATCTCAACGCAGTTTCTTCTCCATTTCTTCTCCCGTTTGTTGGCGTGAAGGATTCAGCTGTTGGAATCGATAATCTGAGAGGAAGAAGAGAAGATCTTTCTTCTCTTCTGATTGGATTCATCCAAACAAAGCTTCCCCTTCTCCCTTCATCCGAGGCGCTTGCGACGAGGGGCTTACGCACACATTTATATGCTTTTTACTGCTTTTTGCTGTCTGTTTTCTCTACTGCTTTCTGTTATTCACTTCTGTTGGCTATTGCCTTTCAATTCGTCTTCATTCCTTTAGTCTTTCTTATGTTGTAATCGTTGCACATTAAGTTTCGAATCTCACGTAATCGAAGGATCGTTTACCCACGTTGTAGTCTCTTTATCGCTTCTTGTTTCTGTCTTTACTTTCATTTTACTGTTAGTGATGTTTCATCTATCTAAACTTTCCATTTCCACATCATCCATGAGTAACTAAACCACATAAGGGTCGGCTAATGATGAATCTATAGGTAGAAGTACATAAATTCAGCATGTAGGATAGCTTCAAATGCATTGAATGTATGTGTGCTTCATCCCACGGGCAATTTCGATTGGCCATCCATTTTGTCCAAAGAACTCCTAACCTCTGGAAGGAGTAAGAGTTCAGAGTCGTTCATTCATGCTAGCCTTTCATGGTAACCAGAAAATGACCTAGGAATAGGCGTTTTCCTAGCACAATTCATTAACTTGCTTTTATAAATAGATGCTTAAGCCTTACTTGGACATGAGTGAACTAAAGGATCTAATGCATGAAATCGAGAGATACATGAGAATGAGTTAATTTGATGCATGGTAAGTTGACCTACTGCTGAAGAATCGTATGAAAAAGCCTGTAGAGGAGTCATTAGTAGCCCTTGTTTCCACACCTTACACTTAAAACGCTGTTAGTACAATTGCTAGAAAATTGTTGTCTGCGCAATTTTCTTAGTTTAAATTTTTGCCTTAGCCATTTTTCTTAGCTTTTTGTTTTGCGATTTTATTGCTAGATAATTGCTTTCTCCGAAATTCTTTTTCTCCTACATTCAAGTTCATCTCTTTACTTGTCTTTGTTTATGCTTGCATATCTCGCACGTCATTTATTAGTTAGGCACATTAATTCCAATTCTACCCCATTCAAACCATCATTTCTAGTTTAACATCTCACTTCGCTAGTAACTAAGAATAAATCTCTGTGGGAAATCGAATGAAAAAATACTTATTACTTGCCACAAGACCATGTATGCTTGCATGTTCTGAGTGCTCTCACATTGCATTTTAATTTATACATTGAGCACGCAACATCGGTCTTTACAGTAAACGGAGTTATAAAGAAAGAACGTCTTGTTTCGCGGTTCAGTCTTATGCAAACTCATTGCACAGGACGTCCCCACTCGCATGTCTCCACATGAACGATTTCGGATCACATCGTTTGTACTATGCAAAGCGGGCCGCATCCAATAGTGTCCCCAGGATAAGGTACCCAACCTTATCCCTATACTATAGACCGTTCTGGCTATTACTTGAGCTTGATCCACAATCATGTCACACATGAAGTTCAAGTATACAACCTATAGCCATGGGTTCTTTGATTATTGGAGTTAGGTTAAAAGTAAACACAGTTCACTTTATTCAATAACAACTTTACTGAATAAAACTCAATAACAACTTTATTGCAAAATAGAATATACATTCAGTTTACAAACCACGAGTTTTAGAACATAAAACCCAACACTCAGCTCCTTACCCGGTCTTATCCCCAAAATGGTAGACATATTGAGTCGGTGATCTCGAGCCACTCTCACCCATGCAAATCAAAGGATAATGCCGAATAAAAAAGAGTTCATAGTGTGCTTAGGATTCAAGTCGAGTTACCTAGGTCATCATATGAAAAAATCAGTCTTTACAGTAAACGAAGTTATAAAGAAAGAGTGACTTAATTTCGCAGTCTGGTCTTATGCAAACTCATTGCACATGACGCCCCCACTTGCATGTCTCCACATGAACGATTTCGGATCACATCGTTTTGTACTATACAAAGTGGGTCGCGTCCATAGTGTCCCCAAGATAAGATACCCAGCTTTATCCCTATACTATAGACCATTTTGGCTATTACTCGAACTTGATTCACAATCATATCACCACATGAAGTTCAAGTATACTTCATATAGCCAAGTGTTCTTAGTTTATTGGATTAGGTTTAAAAGAATACAATTCAATTTATTCAATAACAACTTTACTGAATAAACCTCAATAACATCTTTATTGCAAAATAGAATATACATTTAGTTTACAAACCACGAGTTTTAGGACATAAAACCCAACAGACAATGGCTTACTCGTTCCCACAGACGGTGCCAATTGTTGATATCGAAATTTTGTATCGACTGTAAACTTAATTGTATTGATGGAACGAGTTTGACCTTGCAACACCTGAAAGGAAAGAGAGTGAGCTAGAACCGATGGGGGGGAGGGCTTTCTAAACTGACTCTGACACTCAAGTTAGCGCTAGAGAGAGAAAAAAAAGAGTTGAATATGGAAAGTCTATGAAGTATGGAATTTGAATAATATACTTTCCTCCTCTGAGCTTAAAGATCTCATCCTTATATAGGGATCCTTAGGTAGCCGTTTAAAGGTCGTTAATGGCCATTTAAGGTCATTAACATGACATTCATGACGGCCATAATCCCCGGGGAGTTAAAAAGAAGGTGCAACTCCTGGGGAAGCGTTATCTCCAGCTGACCTACATGTTCGGCCGAGAGGTCGGCTCCTCTTTGTTGTCGAGCCACCAAGCTGACCCAACTAGTTTGTCGAGCTGCTTGTTGAGCCGACCCGAGAGGTCAGCCCCTCTTCTTTTTGTGTCGAGCCGACCCGAGGGGTCAACTTCTTATCTTCTTGCGTTGACCTCTTAGGGTCGGTGCTACTCTTTGTTTGTTAGATCTTCTTCGTGGTCAGTCCCTTGACCCGATTTATGACTTGACTTCAACTGAGTAGGTCTCTCTTTGGCGTTTAGTCCATCGGTTCTCTGTAACTCGGATCTGATTATTTCACTCATAACATAAGTCAAAACTATCGTTTCGTTATTTCATTAAATAAATATTCAAAATCAAAGTTTTGAATGAATATATATAAATTTTGAAAACATATTATGTAAATTCCAATAAAATCCGGAAAAACGAGGTTGTTAGGATGATTCAAAATTGTGTTACTATTCAAATTCTAAATTGAATGAATTGATTTTTTTAACGAAAATGAATTGTGATTATTTGAATGTTTTTTTTAAATCATATTATTTAAATTTCAATGAAATATACTTGACTACGTTCAAAATTTTCAAACAATTTAAAATATATGCACGGATTATTTGTTGGTCCAAATTTCAAAATAATTGAATTACTTTTGAATAACAATGAATTGTTTTATTATACATATAAGCGCCCATGGCCTAATGGATAAGGCGTCTGACTTCTAATCAGGCGATTGTGGGTTCGAGTCCCACTGGGCGTGATATATGTATTCTAATTTGTTTTTTTTTGCAATTTTTTTTTAATTAATGCGTGGAGGGAGATCGAAACTTTAACCGGTCATTAGTTCATATCTTATGTCAGTTGAAACTTATACTTTAACATAATGTAATACAAAACCAAGAGTATGTATTTTATCATTTTTTTTCTTATATATATATATATATAATTCGCTTAACTTTTTTTTTTGCAAAGATTTTTTAATTAATGCGGGGAGGGGATCGAAACTTTAATCTTATGGTCATTAGTTCATATTTTCTGTGAGTTGAGATCTTATAATTTAACATAATGTAATACAAAACCAAAAGTATGAGTTTTATCATTTTTTTTTCTTATATATATATGTATTTTTTTTTTTTACAATATTCGAGGTTGGAGATTGAATCTATGACCTTTCGGTCACTAGTTCATACATTATGCTAGTTGAGTTTTGCTCATGTTAACGTATGAATTTTCTCGTTGCCCGTTTTCTTCCTTTGCCTTTCATTTTTATATGTAATTTTATTTTGAACATAGTTCATTAATCAATTGATTAACTAATTGATATTGATTTTCCTAAATCTATAATTAATTATTTAATTAGAATAAATCAATAACAATTTATTAAATTATATAATCAGTTCTTTTTCACAAATAAAATGAAAATAGTTATTTACTGAAATTATTTATTAACTAGTTAACGAAATCTTAAATATATTTAATTAGTACAAATATTAATTTTTCAATAATTATAATTCATTACTGATTTGTTTTTTTAATCAATTAACTAGTTTTTCGTATTAATTATGATTATTTAGTTAATTATTGACAACGTATCATGTTTATAAAATATTTTTAGAATATTCCTTATTTATATATCATGTTTTCTTTGTTTACCTTATTTCTTTAATATTTTTATTAAAATATATTTCTTTATATTATTTAAATGAAACCAATTGATTTAAATTAAATTTGTAACTAATAATACAAAACAATAATGAATTAAAATTAATTAACTATTTCATTATAATAAATAAATAATATTTAATTATTTATTTAATTCATTTTTATAGATCAAGATATATTAAATTAATGTAATTAAGCTTATTTATACAAAATATTAATTAAATAATTATAATAATAAATTAACTCGGTTGAATTATTCATTTTTCAATACTTTAATTAATATTCAATTAAAAGTATTATATTATTATTAATTAATTAAATTGTATTAATATTGTTTTTTTATTGTGTTATTAATTAATCTATTAAAATTATATTAAGTTTTTAGGATTATTTTCATAAAAAAAAAAATACAAACATAATTTGTTCCATCAAATTCTTATAACATTTTCATGCACAATCAAACACATTAATCTTTGATTTTCAAACAACATTTATCTATGGGCATATATGAAACCTTAAACCAAACAACCCTTTACGTTCTTAAAACTCATAGAATAAAAAAAAAATTGTTATAAAACGACAATAAAAACAACAAAAGAACAACACTAAAAGAGAAGAGAATGAGGGAGCAAAGTAGAGTGAAATCAAATTGTATTCAACTGATTTGAGGTGTGTTTGAAATACTTCACACAAGCTCTGTTTATACAAGTAATTGATAGTTAAACTTAAACCATTGATAACCCACTTTGAGAGTCTCAATGTTATTCATAAGGAGAGTAAGTCATGTGGAAGACTAGCTTAAATGAGAGAGTTGAATCTATATGTACCACATATATGACATGTATATATATGTTTATGGATATTCATATATACCACATACATACCTTGTATATATCATGTTTATAACACTCCCCCTTAGATATCCATTGTATGTAATATATGTCTCGTTAAAACCTTATTAGGAAAAACTCAATGAGAAAAATTCTAGTGAAGGAAAAATAATGCATTATACATATACTTTAACAACTCTCTCATTAAAAACCTTGCTAGGAAAACCTAGTGAGAAAAATCGTAATCAAGGGAAAAAAAAAGCAATGTTTTTACTCTCCCTCATGGAAACATCACATGAGATCTCCGAGTCTTCGCATTTCAATGTGGTGCACCAACTTCTCGAATGTTGTGGTTGGTAACGCCTTAGTAAATTAAGTATGCCAAGTTCTTCTTTGAAGAAATTTGTTGAACAATGATGTCGCCATTTTCTTCAAGATCTTGAGCGTAAAAGAGCTTCGGTGATATATGTTTTGTTTTATCTCCTTTAATGAATCCTCCTTTGATTTGTGTTATACATGTTGTACTGTCTTCATATAATACTGTTGGAATATTTTACTCAAAACACAAGCCACATGTTCCACGAATGTGTTGAGTCATTGATCTCAACCATACACATTCTCGACTAGCCTCATGAATTGCAAGAACTTCAACATGATTTGAAGAGGTGACTGTGATGGTCTGCTTTATGGATCGCCATGATATAGCAGTTTCTCCACATGTAAACAGATAACCTGTTTGAGAACTGACTTTGTGTGGATCAGATAAATATCCCGCATCTGCATAACCTACTAGATCAAAATTCGATTTGTTTGAATAAAATAAACGCATATAAATCGTTCCTCGGAGATAACGAAGTACATGTTTAACTCATTTTCAACGTTTTTTTGTTGGAGAAGAACTATATCTAGCTAATAAATTGACTGAAAATGTTATATCAGGTCGTGTATTATTAGCAAGATACATAAGTGCACCTATTGCACTAAGATATGGTACTTCAGGACCAAGTAGTTCTTCATTATCTTCTTGAGGTCGAAATATGTCTTTTTTTACATCCAGTGATCGAACTACCATTGGAATGTTCAATGAGTGTGTTATACCCATGTAAAACCTTTTTAAAACTTTTTCTATATAAGTTGAATGATGAATGAATATATCATCTCCTAAATGCTCAATTTGTAGGCCAAGACAAAACTTTGTTTTTCCGAGATCTTTCATCTCAAATTTTTTCTTAAGATATTCTAGTGCATTTGAAAGCTCTTCAGAAGTTCCAATTATATTCAAATCATCAACATATACAACAATAATAGCAAATCCCGATTGTGAATTCTTTATAAAAACACATGGACAAATATGATTATTTTTATACTCTTCTTTCAACAAATATTCATTAAGACGATTATACCACATTCGCCAGATTGTTTTAATTCATATAAGGATCTCTGTAATTTGATCGAATATAATTCTCTAGCATTTGAATTATATGAATTTGGTATCTTTAATCCTTCATGGATTTTCATATAGATATCATTATCGAGAGATTCATATAAATATGTTATGACTACATCCATAATATACATGTCAAGCTTTTCATACACACTCATGCTAATTAGATATCTCAATGTTATTGCATCCACCACAGGATAATATGTCTCGTCATAATCAATATCAAGCCTTTGCGAGAATCCATGTGCAATAAGTCTCGCTTTATATCTTGTGATCTCATTCTTTTCATTCCTTTTACATATACAAATACTCATTTGTATCCCACAGGTTTTACACCTTCTGGTGTACGGACTACGGGTCCAAAAACTTCACGTTTTGAAAGTGAGTTTAATTCTGCTTGGATTGCTTCTTTCCATTTAAGCCAATATTTTCTATGTCGACATTCTTCGATAGATCTAGGTTTAGAATCCTCGTTTTCATGAATAATGTAGTGATCAACATTGTAAGCAAAAATGTTGTCAATAATTATATCATCCCGATTCCATTTTTTCTTTGTCATGACATAATTTATCGAAATCTCATTGTTATTCTCAGGTACTTGACCTTCGATATTATCATGATTAGTCATGTTTAAGATTTCTTCTGAAATATTCGCGTTCTCAATTAGGTCATTTTGATTGTTGAGTACTCTTCTTTTTCAAGAATTTTTATCTTTGGAACCTACTGGTATACCACGCTTCAGGCGTGCCGCAGACTCATTAGCTGAAACAACTTGTTGTGTTGGGATTTCAATTTTGGATGGAGCATTTGCAGCTGGTATATACGACTTGGTCACTTTCTTAGCATCGGCAAATGCATCTAGCATTTTATTTGCTATATTTTGTAAATGAATTATCTTTTGAACTTCTAGTTCACATTGATTTGTACGGGGATCAAAATGATACAATAATGATGCATTCCATGCAATTTCATTTTTCAACTTCTTAATTTCTCCCTCTAATGTTGAAAATTTTGTCTCATTAAAATGAAAATCAACAAATCGTGCAGTAAATACATCACCCGTCAGGGATTCAAGATATCTAATAATTGATGGGGAACAAAATCCAACATATATTCCTAGCCTCATTTTGAGGACTCATCTTAGTACGTTGTGGTGGAGCAATTGGAACATATACTTAGAGATGTCCATAGGTTAGGGCGGGGTTGGGTAATATCTTCCTCGCCCCCGTCCCCGTCTCCCATTCCAATACCCGTCCCCGCGAAATTCCCCGTTTAATTTCGTGGGGACAGGGCGAGTATTCCCCACGATAATTTTTTTTTTAATTTATTCTTAACCATTTTTTTTTTAAGTTTTGTTATTTGTTAAGTTAATTAATATTTTATTATATTTAATTCAATAAACTTTATTTGCAAGATGTGGTTTTTTTAGATCGAGGAATGAAGATATGGTTATTTTTTTTTATGAATATATATATATATATATATATATATATTATACGAGGTGAGTATTCGGGGCAGGGCGGGGCGAGTATGCTATTACCCGTCCCCGCCTCGTTTAACTAACAAGAAAAAAAAAATCTCGCTCCCTGCCCACTTCCCCGTGTAATCGGGGATTCCCCGCTCCGTTCGGGGTAGGTCCCCGCGGGGTCGGAGCGGGGCGGGGTAAATGAACATCTCTACATATACTGCACATTCAAAAATTCGTAGATGAGAAATACTTGGCTCCTGGCCATAAGCTAATTGTATTGGAGAGTGCTTATAATAAGTTGTTGGCCTAATGCGTATAAGTAACGTTACATGCAAAATCGCATGACCCCATACAAATATTGGAAGCTTTGCTCTAATAATCATTGGTCTAACAATTAATTGCAAACATTTTATTAGGGGTGGCCATCGGTCGATCGACATAGGTTTCCGGTCAGAATCGACACCAAAACCGACCAGTCGATTTCCTTTAAAATGAAAATCAACTCTTTTTTGTAGCATGATACCGTCGACCGATCGACCAATCGGTTCAGCCGGTTTTACGTATTTATTTATAAGTATAAAGTAAAAAAAAAAAAAAAACTAGGACAACACTTACGGCGGCTCAGCGGGATTCAGTGGTCGGATGAAGTTTGGTTTGCAAGAAGAAAGGAAATGAAAACGGTAAGCAAAAGAGGTTGGGTGGCGATGCAAAAAAAATGGAAATAAAATAAAGAAAGAAGAAGAATGAAACGAAAAATGGAGAGGGAGAGAATCAGAACCGAGAATGGGAAACACCAAAATCTAGGAGAGATAAAAAAAATATATGATTTTTAGTTTTTATGATTTTTAATTTTAAAAATTCCAAATCTCATTTCCCTTTAATCTAGGAGTCATTCACAAAAAAAAAGGAAGGAAAATAATTATTATTTTTTAGAACGTGAATGATGGGGAGAGACAAAACAACACACATTAATTGATTTTTTTTAATCACATTTGTGAACGCGTTGTCGAGGCACGCCAAATTACATTTATATAAAACTGGTATCTACTCTAACTTGGAGAATAGTGATAACCAGGTCGATCTTAGGGAACCGAAAATTAGTTTCTCCTAATCAATTTCTATTTGCCTTAATTAAAACTCAAAATGAAAACATGGGGAGTTTGCTTAAAGTAAAAGTAAATGTAAAACTAAAGCATGCAGAAAATTAACTATCGAAAATTAAAGAGCGGAAAAATGAAATTGTAATTGGTGATCCTAATTTAAAGGATCGGAATTTACTTTGATGTGACTTAGATCATAGAGATTCTAACATACTTAGTTATTTTATTCCAAGCACACAGCTTGCTTGCCCGGACTCGTAACAAACAACCCAAATAATTAACTAAGATCATGCAATCCTAATTAAACTTGGCAATTAACCAACTGGAGGAGACCGCTTCATATCGATTAAAAGCCAGTAACGGGAAACACTTTGACTGACTATTCATTTGGGTCTCGTTCTGAATAACCCAATTTTTCTTCTAACCCGAAGTCCATCATGCAAACAAGAGTGATCACGGCCTACCGACGTCACTTAGGCATAATTGAACCCTTGTTACTTGGCGATTAAGACAGGCACTCGTGTCGTTAATCTTTAACTATTTCGCTGGTAAAAACAATTAGAGCGTCAATCCAATCAAATTTGCTAACTACTGTGATATGTTTATGAGAAGAAGATGCTTGAAATAATAAATGCTAAGTATAAATTAAGCACAAACCCTCACTAAGTGCATCAAATATATAATCCCTACCCTTAAATTAGAGCACTTGCCTTAGTTGTTCGTGGTGAAAATATTATCTAAACTACAATAGTTTAACTTTCATACAAGGAAAAAAGAGAGAAACTAGAGAGAAAATAAGGTAAAGCCTCCCAAAATCGGATTACAATGGAATTGGGGAAAAGATGAATGACCTAAAAAGTGAAACTTATACTTTTATATTACAGGGCAGCGTCTCGACGCTACGGACGAAAATGAGGCGCGCACGAGTTTTCGAGGCGGAAATCTTCGGGTTGTCCCAATCGTAGCGTCGCGAAACTGTAGGCCCAGCGTCGAGACGCTAGCTCTCGGGTTGATCTTTAATTTCAGCTCAGTTCTGCGTCGCGACGCTTGCCCCTCGGGTTAAATGGCTCCATCTTCATTTGATAACTTCAACTTGAGCGTTAATGCCTCTTTTTTGCACCATTTGATGCCATGGACTCATTTGTGCCCCCATTCACTCAAAACCAATAAATTAATCAAATAAACACAAGTGAGTGAAGTATCGGTGAGAATTAGGGCCTTAAGGATAGCTCTTTTGGTGAGCTATCAAACATCCCCAAACTTAAATCTTGTTAGTCCTCGAGCAAGGCAAACCTCTGCACTATCCCATGAAATTACAATTGCATATCAATGACTCTAACCTCAATGCTTTAGATAACAAAATATTTGCAAAAGAAGAAAACAGTCAAATGTATGCACACACTGAGAAATTTAAAATTAAACTCATCATCCCTTATGTGTGTGTGCGCGTAGTCCAACCTATCATAATCCTTATAAGCTCGAAAAAACCTTATGAGACCCTAGAGCTCGTTTTTCCCCTACTTCTAGCAATAAGAACAGTCTACAACTTTCAACACTAGAGAGAGGAATAAGTCACAAAGGTGCCTATTATTTTCGAGGTACTTTGTACTCTCATTTTTATTTTCTTCAACACTTTTTTTTTCTTTTCTTCTCCAAGAGAGTCTTTGATGTCAAGCTTACCTTCGTTTCAGCTTACCCGCAGTTCCACTGTACAACGTATCTGACTACGAGCAAGCTTCACAATCTAAAGACTAATACCCACTTCTTAGTCGCGACCTTAAGAAGGAGGAGTATATCAGGAGATTTTATTCTACTTTTTACCCTTTTTATTCTTGAAAAATAGTGATGATATATTTTCCTCAAATGAAACATCACAAACACTAGTGTATCAAACATCCCTAATGGTGCCTTTCAGGATGACAACAAGAGTTGAGGCCAAATAAGACAGCTTTAAACCTACAGAACTAGGGACAAGAGAGGACTATGTGCTCAATGAGTATAAAAGAGTCAAAAGAGAAAAAAAAAATTAAATTTGGCTCAAATAGACATACATTCTCATGTTTTTCAACAGATGCAAATAAGAAAAATAAAAAACACATCCTAGATTGTCCTAATCAAATAACATGGAATCAGAATCTCATGCATCTCCAGTTCAGAAATCAACACATGCTCAAACACTAGAGGAATTCAACATATATCCACCCCCAACCTCAAACAATACATTGTCCCCAATGTATTAATTACACCTAACTAAACAATTTAAGCAACAAAAAATGAGGGGAACAGAAAACCTCCCCTGATTTTGTGTGGTCCATGGTTGAAGATGAGTGATCATTGCCCAATTCTTTTGTCTCTTAGGTAAAACACCTACAAAAGAAAACAAACAAAGTTAGGAAAGGAAAAACTGAAAGTAAAGACAAGAAATGAAAAAAACATGGGTTGCCTCCCAAGAAGCGCAATTTTTTAACGTCGTTATACCCGATGTGTCCACCACTCTGTCAAGGTACATAAAAATTATCGTATTTCTTCAGTCTCTTCTTCCTAGAATCAACAAAACCTGTTAAGAGAAGAAAGCTCTTTGACTTTTCGAGGCAGTCGGACAGAGATATATTTTTTATTTTTTTTAATAAAAGGAATAAAGTAAGACTCAACAGACTCAAATAAAATAAAGTAAGACTCAACTAACTCAACAGGAAAGTAAGACCCCACAGACTCAGGAAAATAAGGAAAATATCATGCATCAATAAAGGAATTTTCAAGAAATATAACAGATAGAGACTCGTCATCTTCAAACTCTATCACCTGAATCTTCTTCTCGGGAGTAAGCTCAACCTCTTTCTTAGTCTCAAAAACTTCATCTTCGCATGACAGAGCATTCTCAAATTCTTCATCGGCGTCGGGGTACATTTCCTCAAGAAACCTCTCCTCGGTGGTATGTTCAAAGGATTGCTCTACTTCAATCTCCAATCTCTTTACTGAATCAAGCATACGACCCATCTGGTCCTTTATACCTTGTATTGCAGCTCGATTTTCCTCTATCTCCGCTCGAAATTCCTCTTTAAATTGGAGAGCTTGATTAGTCAATTCATTAATCATTTGTTCCAATGGCATACCTTGGCAAGAATTCTGAGGAAATTGGTTTTGTTGCTCGTCCTGACCTCCATTGCAAAAGCTAGATCAATCCTCTCATCTAGGATTATAGGTGTTTACGTAGGGATCATCATAAGAATGACACGGGCCAGGAAACTCTTGAGTGGGGTAGGCTTCATCCCTGTAGGTTTGTTTCAGCTTGGGACATGCGTAGGAAGAATGCCCTTGAAACGAGCAAATACTACATACTTTTCTTGCCTGCATTTTCTTAACAACCACCTCACGAAAAGAAATATTTTTTTGATTTTTTAAGCAAATAAAACTCAATTAAGAGAAACTTAATGGTTCCCCAGCAACGACGCCAAATTTGGTGAACGGGTTGTCGAGGCCCGCCAAATTATATTTATAAAACTGGTATCTACTCTAACTTGTAGAATAATGGTAACCAGGTCGATCTCAGGGAACCGGAAATTAGTTTCTTCTAATCAATTTCTATTTGCCTTAATTAAAACTCAAAAGGAAAACATGGGGAGTTTGCTTAAAGTAAAACTAAAACTAAAACATGCCGAAAATTAACTAACGAAAATTAAAGAGCGGGAAAATGAAATTGTAACCAGTGCTCCTAATTTAAAGGATCGGGATTTACTTTGATGCGACTTAGATCATAGGGATTCTAACATACTTTGTAACTGAAGGGAATGAACTCTTCATTCCCCGCAGCGGAAGCAATTAGAATCGATCTTTTGTTTTGTTTAGAATTAAACTAAAAAATAAGTTAAGCATATGTACAATTACCTTTGAAGATCAATCATCTTCTTGTGTTCCTTCTTCCACGAGATCTTCCTCGCTATGACTCGAACACGGGATCAAGGCTTGTGGGAGCTCTTTGAAAGAATAAGAGAACAATTTTCTCTGCAGAGGTGAGTAGTGTGTTTTGGCCAACCCTTTGGCTAAACCTAAATGTCTTATTTATAATAAGGCTTTTAGGAATTAATTTTATTTTATAAAATACATTTTAATATCTAATATATTAAAATATGTATTTTATATTTATTTGAATCTTATTCAAATATTATAAAATTAATCTTTTATAATATACTTTAAACCAATTTGAATCACATTCAAATAACATAAGTATATAGTTTTTAATATTAATGTATCATATACATAACCTATTTCCTCTAATATTTAATGTATCAAATACAATAAATATATTTTACTCTTTTACATTTAATATATCAAATATATTAAATATTAATTTGAATATTTCAAATTTTCTTTCAACTAAATTGATCCTTTTAATGTTACTATGAGCTAGCAAGGGGACCTTATGGACCTACATATTTATAAGCTCCAATGATACAAAATTAATTAATTAAACTCATTAATTAATTGACTTTCATTCATTAACTCTAGGTCACTCCACTATAGGCTTAGAGTTGCACTCTTATGCACTGTAAGACAAGTTGTGTCCATGGATATAACCATTACATGCAAGTCGATCCTTCACGAGTTGTTCGTAATTACAGCTGGGTCAAAAGTCCGTTTTACCCCTGTAATTACATCTTACACCTTAAGTACCACTGATTCTCTTATGAACAACTTGTTTATGATCCAACCATAAACCAAGTCCCTCTCGGGCCAGTGAGAGGGTGGGGCCCCATTGTTCAAGTCCCGAAATCAGCACTTAAGGGAACTACTCATCTACTTTCCCTATATGGGAAGAAGTGAATTACATCTTGTGAAACCACTACAACAAATTGGGGCTAAGATGACAGTTGTGAAAAGATCTACAACATACAAGGGCGGTTTTTAAAAATCCGCGCTCAAATTCACGTTTTTTTTTTTTTCTGAAATAAAACATACAAGGGCGGTTCAGAACCGCCCTTAAAGGTTTTGTTTTAATGGCGATTTTACACCGTCATCGAATCCAGGAAAACGACAAACCGAGGAATCCAAAACGACGTCGTTTCATGTATTCATCAAAACGACGTCGTTTTCATGTTTAACCGCCATCCTAAGTTAGGTTCAAAACGACGTCGTTTTGATGTAAACCGCTATCTTAAGTTTAAATCAAAACGACGCCGTTTTGATTCAAACCTAAAAGTCCAAACGGTGACTTCAAAACGACGGCGTTTTGATAAAGTAATTAAAACGACGTCGTTTTTGCTTAGAACCGCCATCGTAAGTACTTATCAAAACGACGTCGTTTTGATGCCAACCGCCATCGTAAGTCTGAATCAAAACGACGTCGTTTTGATTCAGCCCTAAAATTAACCTCAGCCCCGATTTTACATCAGTTTCGTCCCCTCTGCTCAGCAGCTGCGATAAAGAGAGTTTGAGGTTGACGACGACGGCTTCGATGGCGGTGGTTGACGACGGCTGACCTTGACGACGGCGGACGGTGCTTGTTGACGGAGCTGACGACTGTGTTGACGGTGCTTGTTGACGGAGCTGACGGTGACGACGGCGTGAGGAAGCTGACGGTGACGACGGCGTGAGAAAGCTGACGGTGACGACGGCGTTGACGAAGCTGACGGTGACGATGGTGGTTCTTGAGACGGCGGTTGTCGTTTGTGGTCCCTGCGCAAACGACAAAAATTATTTGGTGGTCCCGGCTTAAACGAAAAAACAATTTGGTGGTCCCGGCGCAAACGACAAGGTAAGCCTTTTGGTTGAATTTTTATTGAATATGCATTTTGGTTGTATTTTGGTTGAGATTGATGAAGATAATTTAGTTGGATTTTTTTTTTTTTTGTTCTTTAAATCTCAATTTTTTTTTTGTTGTTTCCAATGTGATTATATTTCTAAGATTTCTTACCTAAAATTAATGGTATATGAACTAAGTGCATTATTAATCTCAATTTTTTTTTGTTCTTTAAAAACTTATATTTCTAAGATTTAAGCCATAATTGGCTTTTTTTTCTCTTTTTTTTTTCTCTTTTTTTTTTTTTCTCTTCTTTACCTTTTGACTAAGTGCATTATTCACGTTAATGGTGTAATAAACAAAACAAAAAAGCCAATTATGTTTCATAAATGTACCTTATTAAAAAAGTCGTAAGCATAAATTAATTTTTTTAACTTTTAAAAACCCAATTGAAAATAGGGATATCTTTGAACACCAAAAGCATATTTTATCGAGAAAGAGAGAATCCAAATTAAAAATAATGGTCAACTTTAGAAACTAAATATATAATCTAGAGAGACACATAATAACCCTAATTAGAAATAACTATAAATTTTAGAAACTCAAAAGTATTAGGAAAAAAGGTAAACTTTAGAGACGAAAACATATTTTAAACAATGAGGATCTAAAATGGAGATAAACTTTAGAGAAGAAAGCATATTTTAGTTAGACCCAACCTAAACTAGAAATATAGATAAATGTTATACACAAAAACATATATTCTTTATGAAGAGAAAATTCAAATTGATGTTTAAGAGATGAGTACGGTTGATGTCCAAATTTCTCATATTTGGAACTTTAATAAAGTTGGTACTTTCATGAAATTAAAGTAGAGCACTAACTTAACTAATCAACTTATCCAAACTTATAAACATAATCACTAAAGTAAACTATATTTTCAAAACTAAACTAAAGATTGACGGAAAAACATGAACTTACAAATTAAATTTAGAGAGAAATTATAAACATAATAACTAAACTAACTATTCAAAATTAATGAACTAATTAACAAGTTTAGAGGTTGGTGTGGGTCAAACAAACAAGATTATAAACTCATAAACCAAACTCATAAACCAACATCATGATGTTTGGTCTTGTTTTAGTAAGTGGGGATTTTGTTTTTGTTTTGAAGGACATTTGTGAAAATTTGTCAATATTAAAATTGAATAAAAAAATAAAAAATTTCTATTATTAATATTATGTTCATATTAGTGATATTTTGTTCATATTTTTTATTGAAGAAAGAATGGAAGTAGTAGATTGACTAAATAATATACTAAGTAATTTTTTTTTTTTTTTTTTTTTTTTTGTAGATTATATCTTGTTATAAATTTTTCCATATGGATAAGTCATGAATGGACAATGATAGGTTGTCAAATGAGTACAACTTAGGTGTTGAAAACTTCATTGAAAATGGATTACGTCATTTCAAAGGGTCAAGTTTCATGTGGTGTCCATGCTTAAAGTGTGCAAACGCACTTAAACAAGATGCTAACACAGTTAGAGACCATTTGTTTGTCCATGGCATTGATAAGAGTTATAAGACATGGTTTTTGCATGGTGAAGAAGTACCTATTAAGGATGAAGACGAAAGTGTTCATAATTTTGGTAAAGGAGCTTGTGATGAAAATGATATAAGAAACACAACTGACTTGTTTGAAGCTGCACAAGACTATTTTACAACTGAAGATACAAAATTTGACAAATTATTGGGTGATGCACAAAAGCTATTGTACTTGGGTTGTAAATGTTTTACTAAGATTTCTGCATTATTGAAATTATATAACTTGAAAGCCAAATACGGATGGAGTGATAAAAGTTTCACAGAGTTATTAACATTAGTACATGACCTACTACCAAATCCGAATGAGATTCCAACTTCTTTATATGAAGCAAAAAAGACACTGTGTACTCTGGGAATGGATTATAAGAAGATTCATGCATGTGTCAATGATTGTGTTTTGTTTAGGAAGGAACTTTCGGATGCAAATTCATGCCCAATTTGTAACACATCTAGATGGAAGCTTCGTAAGAATTCCGATGAAGTTAAGAAAGGTGTTCCAGCAAAGGTTATGTGGTACTTTTCCCCAATCCCTCGATTCCAACGAATGTTTCGAAGTGCAGAGACATCAAAGTTGTTAACTTGGCATGTTGGAGGAAGGAAAAATGATGGGTTTTTGCGACATCCTGCAGACACGCCATCTTGGAAATTAATAGACAACCTGTGGCCAAATTTTGGTTCTGAGTCAAGAAATCTTCGTTTAGCTATCTCAACTGATGGAATTAACCCTCATGGCAACCTGAGTAGTAGATATAGTTGTTGGCCAGTTATAATAGTTATTTATAACCTTCCACCCTGGTTGTGCATGAAACGAAAGTTTATGATGCTGACTACATTAATATCTGGTCCGAAACAACCTGGAAATGACATTGATGTATACTTGGGTCCATTAATTGATGACTTGAAGAAACTGTGGATTGATGGGGTTGCTTGTTTTGATGCATTTCGAGATCAAACATTCATCTTGAAAGCTGTGTTATTGTGGACCATAAACGACTTTCCAGCATATGGAAATCTATGTGGTTGTACTGTAAAAGGTTATCGTGCATGTCCAATTTGTGGGGAACAAACGTCCTGCATTCGATTGGTAAACGGAAAAAAAATGGCATACCTTGGACATCGACGATATTTACCTCGTTATCATCCTTACCGAAGGGAGAAAAAGACTTTTAATGGACATCAAGAGTTTGAGTTAGCACCAAATCCATTGTCTGGAGATGAAATCTATGCTACAATCAGTAACATTCACACTATATTGGGTAAACAGACTGGAAAACAAAATTCAGATGAACTTTCAAGTAGTTACTGGAAGAAAAAGTCCATTTTTTTTGAGTTAGACTATTGGAAGAAGTTGCATGTAAGACATTGTCTGGATGTAATGCACATTGAAAAAAACGTGTGCACAAATATCATTGGTACCTTACTTGATATTCCTGGAAAAACAAGAGATGGAGTAGAGACCCGGGAGGATTTGGTTGATTTAGATATTAGGTTAGAATTGGCCCCGGTAAAAAAGGGAAACCGAACTTTCATACCTCCAGCATGTTATACACTGTCACGAAAGGAAAAAATAAGTCTATGTAAAACACTTGCAGAAATTAAGGTACCTGATGGATATTCATCCAATATAAGAAGTCTAGTGTCACTCAAAGACCTAAAGCTTTATGGTCTTAAATCTCATGACAATCATGTTCTCATGCAACAGTTGCTACCAGTGGCAATTCGTGGAATTCTACCAAAGCATGTGAGGTATGCCATTATTAGGTTTTGTTTTTTTTTCAATTCACTATGTAAAAAAGTGGTGGATTCGGCGAAGCTTGATGAGTTGCAAAAGGAAATAGTCGTCACTCTATGTTTGTTGGAAAAATATTTTCCACCATCATTTTTCACCATTATGGTGCACCTTACCGTGCATCTAGTGAGAGAAGTAGAATTGTGTGGGCCGGTTTATTTAAGATGGATGTATCCTTTTGAGAGGTACATGAAAGTATTAAAAGGGTATGTTCGGAACAAAAATAGACCAGAAGGTTGTATTGGTGAATGTTACATTGTTGAAGAAGCTGTGGAATTTTGTTCTGAATTTCTCTCTGGCATGGATCCGATTGGGTTGGGATCAAGTTTAAAAGAAGAAAAGTTAGGTACTACTAGACCAATATCAACGGCTTCTTGTATCAGACCAGCTAAACAACAATTAGATCAAGCTCACCTTTATGTTCTTGAAAACACTGACGACGTGCTTCCATTCATAGAGTACGTATACACCCTACTTTTACAACTTTAGAGTTTTACATATGTAGTAGAGTAACATGTGTGAACAATCATTTGCAACAGGCAACACAAGAAATATTTGAAAGTAGTCAATCCGAAACAATCAAAAAATCCAAAGTGGTTGCAGGATGAGCACAATCGTACCTTCATAAGTTGGTTATGGGAAAGGGTAACATTTCTTAATTAAAATATTTTGCAAAGTTTCTATTAAGATGATTTTCTAATTGTAGGATAAAATACAGGTTATGCTTGCACTTGAGATCCCGAACAACCATATATCATCCACTTTGAGGTGGTTAGCTAATCGCCCTCGACCGAATGTATCGACATATGCTGGATATATGGTGAATGGTTGTCGATATCACACAAAAGAACGTGATCGTGTAAGAAGTGTCCAAAACAGTGGTGTTAGCATCGTTGCAAACACTATGCAAGTTTCTAGTGCTAAAGACAAAAAACTAATTGTCACAGACATGATTTTCTATGGAGTAATTCAGGAGATATGAGAACTAGACTATTATAGTTTCACGTTTGTTTTATTCAAATGTGATTGGGTGGACAACAAGGGTGTTAAGATAGATGATCTTGGATTTACAACAGTGGATCTTAATCGATTGGGACATAAATCTGATCCATTCATTTTAGCAAATCAAGCAACTCAAGTGTTTTATGTAAATGACCCTATGAATCCTAGTTTGCATGTGGTTCTTTCTCCACCGGAACGAGACCACGAAGATGAGTCTAATGATGATGAATTGGGAGACACAGATCTTGATTGTTATGGGTTATTGAAATCCATGCCTAATATTGTTAAACTCAATGATATGAATGAAGACTCGTCTGTTTATACTAGAACCGATTGTGACGGTACATGGATTGACAACAAGTAACTCATTTTCAATGCATGTATGTGGTCAAAACTATATAAGGTTTTATTTTAGTTTTTAATTTTTAATTATTCAGTTCATTTTTATACTACTAAACTCATTTCTTTTTTCTTATGTGCAGTTTTTTTTATCATGGATGCACCTAGTAGTAGTAGTAGTAGTGGTGAAGATGAAGCGTGTGAGAGACATATGAGAGTTAGGGGTATCACTACCATGAGCGACTTAGCGCGAATTAGGGATGTGGGGGATAAAGTGATTATTAGATATAATGATGAAGGGCATCTAGTTGGAGAGAATGCAATTAAATTGCAGAGTTATATTGGGGTTTGTGTGAGGACCCAAATCCCCATTACATACGACCACTGGAACCACGTGCCGCGTGACTTAAAGGAAAGAATTTTTGAATGTATTCAGGTATGTTTTTTATTACATCGTTTATAATGTATATTATATCGTTTTGATTTTTTGGTTTAATTCGTATATGGTTGTAGATGTGATTTGAGGTGGACCCTCGTTCGCAATACAATATCATTCAATCTGCTGGGAAAAAGTATAGATCATTTAAAAGCACGTTGACCCAGAAGTATGTCATCCCGTTCAAAGATCAACCATCTTGTCTGGCCCATCCTCCAGAAAAATATAGTTTCATCGAACAAGCTGATTGGGATGCATTTGTTCGAGCGAGATTATCTAAAGAATTTCAGGTAATTTATATAATTTTACATAACCTATAAGGAAAATGTATTTGTATATAGTGTAACTTTTGTAATATACATTTTTTGGATTCTTTCTAGAAACATAGTGATGAACAAAAAGATCGAAGAGCTAGTCTTAAATACAATCATCACATTTCGCGTAAGGGGTATGCGAATTTGGCCGAGGAGTTGGTAAGTCTTAATGTCGTTAGTGTTCAAGCGTTCTAGTACTTAGATGATGTACTTAATATATTTTTAAATTTGGGTTCAGAAACATGCTGGGAAATCGACACATCGGTCGAGTCTATGGAAAAGTGCAAGATTGAATAAGAAAACAAATGATTACGATGATGATGACACACGTAAAGTGGCATACAAAATTGTAAGTTTAATTTTCAATGCTAGTGTATGTTATGTAATTATGTATATTCAATAAAATTTTATCACTTTGGGATAGGATGAGTTGGAGGAAGAATGTGGAGGAGAAGACATTCTATCACAAGCATTGGGTACACCCGAACATTCTGGACGGGTAAGAGGAGTTGGAGGTTTCGTGACGCCTTCTACATATTTTAACCTTGTAAGGCCCAAGTCGAAGGAAGAAAATAAATCAGCTGACGTGGTTTATCCTTCAAAGACCCCAAAAACTAAATCTACCCAAGACGTGGTTGAAAGAAAATCAAAGAATAAAGGTGTTGATTTAGATAAAAATCTTGACGTTGAGACTGAGCAACATTTAAAGGTAAGCAATTGATGATTTTATAATATATTATTATGCATTAGTATATTATATTTTTTTAAGTAATTGATGATTTTATTTCATTTGTTTGAAGAGTACACCATGCAACTTAGCAATAGGCTCAATTTCGAACATTGTTGCCGTTGGCACAATGTTTGAAGGGATGGAGAATGAGAGAGTTCATGACATACTTCTAGGAAAACAAAATGTGAAGGTCCTTGTGGAGATGATTTATGGACAAGAAGACATTCTTATTCCTATTCCGGTGAAGGGGAAGATGGAGACTCTTTTCGTTTGTCAGGATAACATAGTTGCTTGGCCTCGTAGCCTTGTTATTCCCATAGTCGAGAAGGTATGTTACTCGAGTAAAGTATTTAAATGTGAATGTTTTCATTGGCCTCGTAGTCTTTTGAATCTCACATTTATCGCATTTAACTTATATATTGTGTTTTTTTATAGGATCTTAAACCGAAGACACGAATCACACATAGTTTTCCTAGTGAAGCGTTTGTTCCTCCATGCATCAAGATGTTGTATCGGTACGCTGAAACACTCGATAAGGATCTGTCCTTGCGGGTTCCTTTAAGTGAAGATGTCTTTGGAAAAGGGTTAACTCTCTACGTTATGCCAGAAGATGTCATGCAATTCTGTGCAATGGTAGAGATATCGAATACGTGCATTCTAGTATATATTGCGTAAGTACATATTCTTAATCATAGTATAATTAGTTACAACTATTACGTTATCTATAGTCTCATGCATATATCTGTGAAAAAATGTGATACAGGTTTCTTTGGAAATCATTAGAGAATCAAGGAATACTAGATATGATAACTGTAGTTGACTCAAATGAAATTGCACCCTTTTATGGGACAGTGGAGACTCGAACCAAAAAGTTGGCATCTATTTTTTCACAACAACAACCTGGACAAAAAGTACCGATTCCATATAATCCTGGGTAAGAGTCTACAACTACCTGTATTTTAGTATTTAATATGTTCATTACATTTATGCTTCTCATTATTGGTTTCTGAGTATTATGATAGTTCTGTGGATTTTGGGAATTTATTGTTGGATATGTGCAATAAGACATATTTTGTAGTATGATTTGAGAAACGATATGTTGGGAGTGTATGTATTCTTTTTTTCAGGAATGTGTTAGTCAATTTTCAAACGAAACTCTGCTCAAATTTTTATGAATCTATGGTTTCAATTGCCAGTTACTATATTAAAAATGTGTAGTTATGCTTCTCATTATTGGTTGGTTTTGATAGTAATCATTGGATATTGTGCGTTGTGGAAGTATATGAGAATACAGCTTATATTTTCGACTCCCTCCATCCTACCATGTTAGAGGACTTGAAACGTATCGTAAATATGTAAGTTTGTTTAATATTAATTGAAGTTGATTTAGTGTATGGTTATTAATGTTAAGACAAAAGCTACAGGAATATCAGTTGACTAATTTCTCTCTTGCGTACTGATGTGTATTTAACCTTTATTTCTCTGTTGATGTATCCTACCTAATTCCCTTAAATCCATGGTTAGGTAGAAGGTTAGGTATTTTTCATTTATTACCTCTTCTTTCTCTTCTCCTATTTAAGGAGTGTATATTCACAGAATTATTAAAGCAATACACATACGTTTACTCATTCCTGCAAAACCTCAATTTGGTATCAGAGCCCCTCATGGCAAACGCCGCTCAAATACAGCCACCCATCAGCACTCCCTCAACACCCATAGCCGAAAGAAGGAAAGGAAAAGAAATCTCTGTGGAAGGAGATACCTTTCAAGTACGCTATGGTAATCAATCCCTTGGCACTCCAAATTTTGTCAGCATCCTGAATCAGGTAACCTCAATCAAACTAGATCGAGGCAACTTTCTCCTCTGGCAGAATATTGTCTTGCCAATCCTCAAAAGCTATAAGCTCGAAGGACACCTTACGGGAAAAACTCCACCACCAGAAGCCTCAATAATTCTTCCTCCTTCTGAAGATGACCCAGAGGGCTTACTGATGCCCAATCCTGAGCACGACATATGGTTAGCTGCTGATCAGCTTTTGGTAGGATGGATTTACAACTCAATGACTCCTGAAGTAGCAAGCCAAGTCATGGGTCACGGTAATGCTAAAAACTTATGGGATTCCATCCAAGAATATTTTGGGGTTCAGTCAAGGTCACAAGAAGATTTCAATCGCCTCATGCTGCAACAAACTCGAAAAGGTACTATGAAAATGTATGAATATTTAGGTACAATGAAAAAATATTTCGATAACCTTCATATGGCTGGTTTTCCTATGGATGTAAGGAGTTTCATCTCCCATGTCACTGCTGGTCTTGATGAGGAATACACACCCATTGTATGTGTGATCAGAAACCAGAATATGTCTTGGAGTGAGATACAGTTTGAACTCTTGTCATTTGAGCAAAGACAGGAACAACTACAAGCATTGAAAGGTGCTATCTCAGTCAATCAGGCCTCTGCAAACTTTGTCAATACTGACGGATCAAAGACAAGCTCTCAAACTCCCTACAACAACTATAACCGGAACAATCATGGACCTTCCAACAGAGGAGGGAGAAGCCGAGGAAGGAGTCGCTATGCACCCTACCCTCCCAACAACAAGCCTACATGCCAAATCTGTGGCAAGTATGGTCACCCTGCATCTATTTGTCGACAAAGATATAACTCTCCTGAGGATTCTGCCACTCATCCATCAGGTAGTTCAACTGCTCCCACACAAAATCAGAACGTTAGCTCCCCCACTGCACTTATGGCATTCCCTGAAACTCTTCAAGATCCTTCTTGGTACTTGGACAGTGGGGCTAGCAACCATGTAACTTCTGAATTGGGAAAGATGTCTCTCAAAGGTAAGATCACTCAACTAAAGCACATTATTGTAGGGGATGGTACGAAAGTCCCTATTGATAGCATTGGAACTATGCATCTAAATATCAAAAATCGACTGCTAATTCTTAAAGATATCTTGGTTGTGCCCCTAATAAAAAAGAATCTTATTAGCATCTCAAAACTTACTCGGGATAATGATGTGACTGTTGAGTTTCATGATTCGTTTTGTTTTATAAAGGAAAAGAAGTCCAAGCAGGTGTACTTGGTAGGGAAACTTGAAAATGGACTCTACAGATTGATGGATGCAAATGAAGCCTCAAGGATGGAACATAAAGAAGCTCATGATGACTTAGCTTTTATGGGAGTAACCTCTTCTGTACAAGCTCGAACACTAAAAGACCAAGGAGAATTGACAAACTTTGCTAGTTTTTCTCTTTTGAATTGTACTTTGGATGTTTGGCACCAAAGATTGGGCCACCCATCACCTAGAATTTTGAGTCAAGTTCTCCACAAATGTAAAGCTTCTATCAAAAGTAATGACAAAGTATCTTTTTGTGAGGCATGTAAATATGGAAAATCTCATCGACTACCCTTTTCTTTATCTGATTCTCGGGCTTTCCATACCCTCGACTTAATACATACAGACTTGTGGGGACCAGCCCCATTACCATCTACAGAAGGCTACAATTACTACATTGCATTTTTAGATGATCATACACGATATACTTGGATTTTTCCTATGAAATCCAAAGGAGAAGCTTTTACAATCTTTCAACAATTTAAAAGCCAAGTGGAAAAACAATACAGTCGTGCCATCAAAACAGTGAGGTGTGATGGTGGAGGTGAATTTAAACCACTTGTGGTTTTTGGCAAACAACAGGGCATTAACATTCAGCTTACATGCCCACACACATCTGCCCAAAATGGCCGAATTGAAAGAAAACATCGTCACATTGTTGAAACAGGGTTAGCCCTTCTTGCTCAAGCTCAAATGCCCTTACACCATTGGTGGGATGCTTTCCATACAGCTGTGTATCTTATCAACCGTGTTCCATCTCCCACGATTGAAAATGAGACACCTTATTTCCTCTCAAAAAGGAAATCTCCGGACTATCAAGCATTGAAAGCTTTCGGATCAGCGTGTTATCCGTGCCTTCGACCATATCACCAACATAAGTTCAACTTCCACAGTGAGAAGTGTGTTTTCTTAGGGTACAGTGATTATCATAAAGGCTACCGTTGTTTAAGCTCTTCGGGGAGAATTTATGTTTCAAGACATGTCTGTTTCAATGAAACAGAATTTCCTTACAAACAGTTGTTTCAACAAGAATCGAGTATGAATGAATCTAATCCTCCTTCAACCATCTCATGGCTGCCTACCCCACTACCATCCTATCCTTCAGTCCATCCCCAGTCACCTATCTCTATTGCCTCTGCCCCTCCACAAACTCCCTTCCATCCATCAGATGAACCTCTTTCCCCTGTCTCCACTTTCGCTATTCCCATTTCCCTTACTTCACCCATTACCTCATCCCTTCCCATTTCACCTACCATAGATAATTCCCAACCACAGGTTCACAATGACCATTCCATGATCACTCGAGGCAAGGCCGGCATATCCAAACCCAAATATCCTTTCACTGGTTTAACTACACTTCAGGGGTCCCACGATTGGTCCCAAATGGAGCCCACTTCCTTTAAAGAGGCCTCCACTTTTCCTGCTTGGCAGACTGCTATGGATGAGGAGTTTACTGCTTTAACACAGAACCAGACATGGGATTTGGTTCCACCATCTTCATCTCCTAATCTTGTTGGTACGAAATGGATTTACAAGATTAAACGCAATGCGGATGGTCAAATACAACGATACAAAGCTCGATTAGTAGCCAAAGGATATCTTCAACAACCAGGTATTGACTATGGTGAAACTTATAGTCCGGTTATCAAACCTTCATCTATTCGAGTGGTTCTCACCTTGGCTGTTTCCAGAAATTGGTCTATCAGACAACTTGATGTCAGCAATGCTTTTCTCCATGGTTCTCTTCGAGAAGATGTCTACATTGCCCAACCTCAAGGGTATGTTGATCTTAATCGCCCTCAATACATTTGCAAACTTAAGAAGGCTCTCTACGGGCTTAAACAAGCCCCCCGTGCATGGTATGATGCTCTTCGTGCCTCTCTTGTTACCTGGCACTTCTCTCAATCGCAGGCTGATATGTCTTTATTCACATATCACTCCAACCATGGCGCAATTTTTCTTCTCATCTATGTGGATGACATTATTATAACAGGCTCGAACCAAGCATTGATTGATCAAGTTATTAGCAACCTGCAGTCCAAGTTTGCTCTCAAGGATCTCGGCCCTCTACATTATTTCCTTGGCATTCAGGTTCATTATACTGACCATGGACTTAACTTGTCTCAATCTAAATATGTGCAGGATCTTCTTGCTCGATTACATCTTCAACACATCAAACCTGCTGCTACTCCTATGGCGTCAAACAATCATCTTCACCTCAATGACAGCCCTCTGCTTCCTGATCCTCATTTGTATCGCAGCACCCTTCGTTCCTTGCAATATCTTCTCCACACTCGTCCTGACATCGCTTTTGCAGTAAACAAGTTGAGCCAATTCAACCAATGTCCCACAACCAATCACTGGAGTGCACTCAAACGAGTACTTCGATACCTCCAAGGAACCAGACACCTCGGTATTTCCATAGTTTCCTCACCTCATCTCTCCATCACAGGTTATTCTGATGCGGATTGGGCTGCCTCTCTTGATGATCGTAAATCCGTTGGCGCGTATTGTATTTTCCTTGGCGCTTCTCTCATCTCTTGGTCCTCCAAGAAACAAGTTGTGGTTGCTCGATCAAGCACAGAATCCGAATATCGAGCTCTCTCTCATGCTGCTTGTGAAATCATTTGGCTCCGCTCTCTTCTCACTGAACTTCGTGTTCCCTTGAAAAACACTCCGGTTCTCTGGTGTGACAATGTCAGCGCTGCAGCCCTCGCCTCCAATCCGGTGTTTCATGCTCGCACCAAACACATTGAGATAGATGCTCATTTTATTCGCGACCAGGTTCTTGCTCAACGTCTTGAGATTCGTTATGTTCCCTCCAGTGAACAGATTGCTGATTGCCTTACCAAACCGTTACCTCAGTCTCCTTACACCTTGTTACGTGCCAAACTCGGTCTTCGCCTTGCACCTACGTCTCGTTTGCGGGGGGATGTTAAGACAAAAGCTACAGGAATATCAGTTGACTAATTTCTCTCTTGCGTACTGATGTGTATTTAACCTTTATTTCTCTGTTGATGTATCCTACCTAATTCCCTTAAATCCATGGTTAGGTAGAAGGTTAGGTAATTTTCATTTATTACCTCTTCTTTCTCTTCTCCTATTTAAGGAGTGTATATTCACAGAATTATTAAAGCAATACACATACGTTTACTCATTCCTGCAAAACCTCAATTATTAAGTTTGTTCAAAATTATGCATTTATTAATTTACATGTTTTTCAACTTTATTTAGGGCAATGCGAGTTTGTATGGCTCAAAATACCGCCGTTCAAATACCACGAAAGAATACTACTAATTGGATGAGCATGAAGGTAAAATAAATGAATTATAATCAATTGTTATTATATGTTTGACCAATTTTAAATATTCTTATTTATTTCTATATTTTGTATAGTGTCCTCGCCAAGAAGGTAGCGTCGAATGTGGGTACTATGTGCTCAAGTTTATTAGAGAAATTTTATAAAATTTACGGACTCCTTTGAACTCTATTGTAAGTAATGCATCTTTACTATTATATTTTAAAATATACATTGTATTTTCTTCATTATCATAATATTTATCTTTTGTTTTCGTGTAGTTTGATAGTAAGAAGTCATTTACACGAGAAGAACTTGACGTAGTACGGACGGAATGGGCAAATTATATTGCAAGCATCGCATTTGGGTAAACTAGTGTAATGTAGTGAACTTTGTAGTTTTTGTGCAAATTTTGGATGTAAATATGAATTATGGGAACACACATGTTTGTACTTAGACTTTTTACAAGAACTAATATCTTTTGTAGTTTATTTGGATGTAAATGTTAAATATTTTGTTGTTTTGAATGAAATGACAAGAATTTAGTTTAATTTCACATCCAACATTGTATTCATTCAATTAGAAGAATTTCAGTTATAAAATGTTCACTGAAACAAAACAGGATTAAAACAAAACAGCAATAATCCGTATTAGGTAATGCTCAATAATCTGTATCTGAAACGAAACATGACGTTTTAAGCCCGTCATTAAAACTATTTACAATGACGGTTTTCCACCGTCATTAAAAATACCTTTAATGGCGGTTGGTAACCGCCATCTTAGGGTTACGATGGTGGTTGTTAACCGCCATCTTAGGGTTACGATGGCGGTTTTTAACCGCCATCTTAGGGTTACGATGGCGGTTGTTAACCGCCATCTTAGGGTTACGATGGCGGTTTTACATTCCAAAACCGCCATTGTAAGGTTTAGATGGCGGTTTTAAACCGTCATCTTATCCCTACGATGGCGATTTCAAAACCGCCATCTTAGGCTTACGATGGCGGTCATCTTTAATGGCGGTTATGAACCGCCCTTAAAAGGTAACCGCCCTTATACCCCTAAGATGGCACCACCTTAGAGGGCGGTCGTAAAACCGCCCTCATATACCTAAGATGGCAGTTCAGAACTGCCATCGTAGGTCTAATTTGTTGTAGTGAACTTATGTTCCCAACTCCCTATTTGGTCAAGTCCCCAAAATGGTAGGCTTATTGAATCGGCTATAAAGGCCATTCTCACCCATACAAATCAAAGGACGAGCCCTCACAGGCAGAAGTTCATAACTCACTCAAGATTAAGATCGAGTCACATATGATCATCCTGTGAAATATTAATCTTCTCAAATAACGGATTTATAAAGAGAGATTATATATTTCGTGGTCCAGTCTTATACAAACTCATTGTATAGGATACCCCCACTCACATGTCTCTACATGAATGATTTGGATCAAATCATTTGTAACAATTACAAAGTGGGTCGTATCAATAGTGTTACCAGGATAAGGCACCCAACCTTATCCATATACTATAGACCCTTTAGGTTATTACTTGAACATGATCCTCCCGTATGTCAACTACATACAGTTCAAGATTACACTAATAACCTTGGATTTTATTTATATAATGAATATTATAAATTGCAAATCTTAATAATAAAATAATTATCAAATAATTATGAATTAATTACGAGGCTTTAGGGCATAAATCCCAACAGTAACGCCCCACGTTTCAAAATTAGACAATTTGTATGTTGTTTAATTAAAATTGTCACTTGGGTTCCATTTGAGAATTTTGCTATTGAATGGGTTGATTGAGTTGTGGAATTTAAGTTTTTGTTGGGTTTTAAGTGTTTAAAAGAAAAGGAAATAAATAAAATAAAAAAAAAAGAAAAACCTATTCCTAATATCTTCCCTTCTCCACGATCAATCGCAAGAGAAACCTCCAACCGCACTCCTCATCTCCCTCTCGCCCGGACTCCATATTTTCGGCCGACCTCCCTCCATCTCCGACGACAACATGTGGCGCCGACCCATCTTCGCGATCCACCTGCGGCAAATCCATCGACGGCGGACGACGCACCAAGGCGAGCGGCGGATTTCCTTCGGATCTGAAATTGTGCAACCGCAATCCCTCAACGCGGCGGCGATTCCTTCTTCCCATCACCGGCGATGCGCTCAGACGGCGGCGCGGGCAGACGGAGATCTCTCCCTCTCATCCTCGGCATTCAGCAAACAAGGCATTCCGAACGAGCGGCGCGAGATCGGCAACTCCAAGCGCGATTCTTCTTCGATGGTGGTGGCGGCGCGAGCACCTGCAAGCGAAGGATCTTCTCTCCGACAATCCTTGTCAGCGGTTCGAAGGATGGGCCTTAGAGACGCGATCTCGACACCCATCCCTACACGACTTTTTCTTTGCGACAAGCGTTAGTGTACGATCGGTCCAGATCTGTAGCGACGAACCCGAGCACACCCTTGAGCGGCATATTTGGTGTCAAATGTTAGCGGCTGTGGGCAACGACCTTCGGCGATGAGTTACTCTTCACGATTTTACTCTCTTTTAGACCCGAAACCCCCTGAATCACTCTTTTCTTTGTAGGTGCGACCTCAACACGCATTTCTCGTCGAATCAGTGGCAATTTACACCTCTTTGCTGAGTTTCGACAATGGTCCAAGCTTAATCGATGCTAGATTTGAATTACTCATTCTCTAACGGTTTCAAATGTGCAGCCTTAGGCCTTATCGATCAGGAACCAACACCCTTTCAAGATCTTTTGGGTAAGACATTAAGTAACATTGCAATCTTTGCCTTTTCAGTCATTTTTAGGTTCTGTTAATTAGGTACTAATAAGCATAAACATTTTGTTTGCAGCTGCAAACCTTTTCGAGCATCCCTGAATTCCCCCTAGCTAGGATTTGGGTCATTTTTGGGTGAATCTCAAGCGGTAAGGCTTCTCGTAGACACTTTTATACTCGGTTTAAGGTGCTGGAAAATGGCCCTAACTAATAGGAAATTGTGGTTGTGGTGTAGGTTCGGTGTCAAGCGTTCGAACTAGGAGTTGAGGCGTTTTCTTAGAACCTTTGGTTGTCTAGGAATTCTTTGTTTGTAGATAGTTCTTACTTGTGGAGTCTGTTTGATATTTGCTATATGTTCGGACACATGCTTTACTGATTACTTTATATTATGTGTTATATGAACCGTGTATGTTGTTGTGTCTCTGATAAGACTAAGCACACCTGAGTGCTTAGCAATACATATGTTTTAGTTTATGATCTCTCTGATAATACTAAGCACATCTGAGTGCTTAGAAATCCATATGTTGTTGTTTGTGAATTCCTTGATAAGACTAAGCACATGTGAGTGCTTAGCATAATCGTGTGTTGTTGGATATATATGTTCACTGTTAAGACTAAGCACATATAAGTGTTTAGCAATATGTGTTGTTGAATATGGTTACTTTGATAGGGCTTAGCACTACTGAGTGCTTAGTATATTTGAGTGGGGTTTTGAATATATTGATCTGATGATGCGATCATTGATGTGTGTGCTGCATTGTGGTGAAGTTATTTGTGTATGATGTGTTGATTGGACAACATGATAAATGTGTTGTGGGTGTGTTGTACATATTCATGTTGGGTGGTTTCGAGTTTGGTCTAGTTGCATGACGTAGGATCTATGTAGTCTAGTGAGACTGTGAGAAAAGAGTGTAACTTGTGGTTACAGAGAATGTTCAGTGAATACTAGTGCGCCTCGGGTACAAATGGTCGAGGGGTAGTATGTCACTAAGGAAAGTAGGGTGAATATCAGTGCACCTCGGGTACAAATGGTCGAGGGGTGATATGTCACCATGGTTTAAGAAAGTGTTGGGCGCCACGGGAAGGGCCAACACGTTGCAAAGTCATCGGTGCGCCTTGGGTACAAATGGTCAAGGGGCGATGCAACAGTTCGAGGCCTTGGGTATAAATGGTCAAGGGCCGAACGCTGAGCGCCGTAGAGAAGTGTCGAGGTCCTGGGTATAAATGGTCAGGGGTCGATGTGACTCGAAGAAGTTAGTCTCAGAGGGCATGTTAGGGCCACGAGTTGAGTTGAGTTGAGTTGAGATAACTCGGTGGAGTTCGAGAGTGGACTTAGGGAACTCAGTAGAGTCTGAGAGAGCTTGTGAAGCTAGGGTTGAGTCGGGGAGGACTCAATGGAGTTTGAGAATAACTGGATAGAGTTGTTAGTATTCGGTTGTATTTTGAGAGAGCTTGTTAGAGCTCAAGTTAGTCGATGAATATGTATGACACGAGTGTATGCATGATGTTGTTGTTATTTATGTATTGAGCATGTTCAAATGATTATTGTTGATATGTTTGATGTGAGAAGCACATCGTTGTGATGCATGTATGTTTGCTGTTTGGTGGCTCCTTAGGTAGGAGCTACTTACCAGTACGTGTTATGTACTGACTCCCAAAAATTATGCAATTTTTGCAGGTGATGAGTACTACTGCGATCTTGGTGATGCTGACGAGGAGACGTGAGAAAAAGAGACCATTAGCTGAATCTCTTTTATGTATTTATAAATTAGTCAATTGTTATTTATTTATGAAGTTGCTTCCGCTGGTTTCAGTTTTTCTGTATTATTTCTAGTAGTTAGCTTAAGGCTAAAGGTTGTGTACGGGCTAAAGTTATTATCCTCTTCTTGTTTCAGTTCATTTTAGAGTTCAACATTGGTCTTATAAAGTTAATAAGGTTGTATGTTTTGTAGTTAGACTTGAGTTGTCGTTTAGGATTTCGACCTGAAGGGTTTTATATTTATTTTTCTGACGGAGAGCGTTGTTGGACTAGATGGTGTCTTTCTTTACCTGAAGTGCGGGGTTTTGTTTGAGTTTTTCTGCTTTTCAGGTGTTACATAATTGGGTAGTTATTAAGGTTACGTCGTTATGCTGCCGAATTTTTCGGAGCGCATTCCTTTTATTTCAAATAAACTTAAGGGTTAGTTATAATAACGTGCTTGTGATTAATCTAAAATTACGGGTCGTTACATACTTAGCTATTCTATTTCAAGCACACAGCTTGCTTGCCCGGACCCGTAACAAACAACCCAAATAATTAACTAAGATCATGCAATCCTAATTAAATTTGACAATTAACCAACTGGGGGCGACCGTTACATATCGATTAAAAGCCAGTGACGGAAAACACTGTGACTGACTATTCATTTGAGACCCCTACCGAATAGCCCGATTTGTCTTCTAACCCGAAGTCCATCATGCAAACTAGAGTGATCACGGCCTACTGACGTCACTTAGACATAATTGAACCCTTGTTACTTGGCGATTAAGGCAGACACTCATGTCGTTAATCTTTAACTATTTCGCCGGCAAAAACAATTAGAGCGTCAATTCAATCAAATTTGCTAGCTACTGTGATATGCTTATGAGAAGAAGATGCTTGAAATAATAAATGCTAAGTATAAATTAAGCATAAACTCTCACTAAATGCATCAAAGATATAATCCCTACTCTTAAATTAGAGCACTTACCTTAGTTGTTCGTGGTGAAAATCTTATCCAAACTACAATAGTTTAGCTTTCATACAAGGGGAAAAGAGAGAAACTAGAGAGAAAATGAGGTCAAGCGTCCCAAAATCGGATTACAGTGAATTGGGGAAAAGATGGATGACCTAACAAGTGAAACTTATGCTTTTATACTAAAGAGTCGTGTCGAGACGCTACAGGCAGCGTTGAGACGCTGCAGACGGAAATGAGGCGCGCACGAGTTTTCAAGGAGGAAATCTTCGGGTTGTACCAGTCGTAGCGTCGCGGCGCTGTAGGCCCAGCGTCAAGACGCTAACTCTCGGGTTGATCTTTAATTTCAGCTAAGTTGGGCGTCACGACACTTGCCCCTCGGGTTAAATGGCTTCTTCTTCATTTGATAACTTCAACTTGAGCGTTAAGCCTCCATTTTGCACCATTTGATGCCATGGACTCCTTTGTGCTCTCATTCACTCAAAACCTATAAATGAATCAAATAAACGCAAGTGACTCAAGTATCGTTGAGAATTAGGGCCTTAAGGATAACTCTTTTGGAGAGTTATCACACATCAACCAAAAACTTGGAAATTATAACTTTATTATATTTTCGGTCGGTCGGTCGGAATTGTGCATCTCGACCCCTCCGACCGACTAAACTTTGGTTTTTTATAATAAAAAACCGTTTCCGACCGAATAACCCTCTAAATCGGTCGGTCGACGTCGGTTTGATCGGTTTTTCGGTTTGCTTTGTCCACCCCTACGTTTTATAAATGATGTCGCCAAACCATTTTGTGTGTGAACATGAGCTACAGGATGTTCAACAGTTATCTCAATTGACATACAATAATTATTAAATGCTTGAGAGGTAAATTCACCAGTATTATCAAGACAAAATTTTTAAATTCCATAATCAGGAAATCGTAATCTTAATTTAATTATTTGAACAATTAATCTCGCAAATGAAAGGTTTCGACTTGATAATAAACAAACATGTGACTCAATTGATCATTCCAAATAGTAAATATTGTTGGATCCACGGCCGACGACTTTAAAATATTTTTTCTTGAGAAGGTTGCTTCCCATCAAGATGGAGGAAGAGAACTTTGCAAGTTCATGCTACATCAACGCAGAAGAAGTCGACGTCTCAAAAGATTTTTTTTTTCTCAAGGTACCGAGCTTTAATTGAGAAAAAAATGAAAGAATACCAGAAATAACGCTACTCATTCAGAAAGAATAAGAAACTTCAAAGAAAGAAGAGCCCAAGGGAGCCTAAACATGAGAGAAAATAAGATAAATACTTTTCTCAACCTCGACGACCGACGACTTTAAAAGAATTTTTCTCCCGAAGGTTGCTTCACATCAAGATGGAGGAAGAGAACTTTGCAAGTTCATGCTACATCAGCACAAAAAAATTCGACGACTCAAAAAAAGTTGACCAAATGACTTCTGTCTTCAATCGCATTAAGTCTTCAACTACTCGACCTTCGGTCTTCCAAAGGATGAGTATGGTCGCGATAAAAGAAGAAAATCAATGCCTAACTTTTACCTTCATTCGACCTTCAGCTTCCCAAAGGGAAAGTGTCTCCACATCAAAGAAAGACTGACCTCCAACATTTGTTTCATCTCAAAGTGACAAGTGATTAATAGGAAAGAAAGATGAAGATCGTGGTGGCAAAGTTGTTCTATGAATAAAGTAACAACAAGAAGATTCGCAATCATGTTTTGATCGAGCTTGTCAAACTCGTCAAAATAAATTTATAATTACCGATCAACGACTTGTAGTAAACTACAGCAGACCGGGTCGAACCACAGGGAGCCGAAATCAATTTCTCTCACTTAAATCCTAAATTATGTAACAAGGGGGGTTTAAAATTGCTTGGTAAATAAAATAAAACATAAAAAAGAAAATTAAATGCAGAAAGTAAAACGAGAATTAAATTGAAGATTACTTGAAACCAATTTGGAGACATAGTCGGACTAATTATGTAAAATTCGATCATTAAAAGCTAAATAAATCGTCAATTCCTTAATTTAAAGTCTTTTTTTTTTTTTGAAGTCACTTAATTTAAAGTCTAATCGACCAATCCGGAACAGTCGGATTGACCCCTAAGGTCCCTTAATACAATTAATTCAACAAAGCATCCTAATTAATTCTAAACTAGTCAATTAGCTGGGCACGATAGCGTTCCATGTCAATTGACTAGCCGCCTTAAGCTCTAGGGATTGATTATAACAATTTAAACTAAATTAATTAACTTAATTTAATTTAAACGTCTTCCTAAATCTAGGGACTATCATGCAAACTATGAAAATTAATTGGAAAAGCTAATTAATTAGCCTAAACATGCTTAACCCCAAATGTTACTTAAGTGCAATCGATTACAACAATTACGGATTGCAATTTTATGCTTTAGTGAAATGAACATCCATGCAAACTAAGTTGTCAAATTAGATAAACAAACATACTCATTAAATAAAATAAGAAATATGGAGCAATTAACTAAGGATTGACTTAACAATCATGGAAAGATCTCACAAAAATTACATAATTAAGCCTGACTTACTTCCAAATTGGCGTTACGAGCCTAGCCGTAACGATTCCCGACGTCATATGTATCATTAAAGCTCAAAATCTTCAATAAAATCTCTTACAAAAGTCTAAAAACTACTTAGGGGGCGTTTGGGGCGCAGGGTGGGTTATTATAGTTGGTGGGTTATAATAATCTGTGGGTTATAATAGTCTGTGTTTGGGGTGCAGAGTTGTATAGTCTGGGTTTAGTAAGTCTGTGTTTGTGGTGCAATAGTGTGGGTTTAAAATACAGTTTTCTTTAACATGAAGTTTGAAATATCTGTTTATGTTAGTTTATTTTTTTTCTACAACTTTTTGTTGTATTTATATAGTTAAATGTATATTACATATTAATTTTTTAAAAATTAAAAAAATAAATATTATTTAGGAAATCACAAATAATCGACAACAAGAGGCTCGGTGGAGAGAGAAATAATACAGTTTTCTTTAACATGGAGTTTGAAATAGGGTTGGTTGCACAAATAGCAATCAGGCCCAAACTAATTGCAAAATTAGCAAACTTTAAAATGTTTTGCAAATATGGCAAAAAAACCCGTTTCTATCACTGATAGACTTTATTATATCACTGATAGACTTCTATCAGTGATAGACTATTATCTCTGATAGACTATTATCACTGACAAAAATCTATAAAAAGCTGAGGTGATCAGCGATAGACTTCTATCAGTCATAAGATATCAGCGATAGAAATTGCTATATCCGCAAAATTTTTAAAAACATGCTATATTTGCAAACAATAAGTCTTAAATTGTCATTTACTACAATTTCGCTTTGAAATATGTGTTTATGTTAGTTTATTTTTTTTCTACAACATTTTGTTATATTTGTATAGTTAAATGTATATTACATATTAATTTTTTAAAAGTTAAAAAAATAAATATTATTTAGGAAATCACAAACAATCGACAGGTTCGGTGAAGAGAGAAATTTGGGATGAAATGGAAGATAAAAAATCGTGAGGTGAGGAAGACAAAGAGAGAGAAAAAATCGGTAAATTGAGTGAAAAAAATAGAAAAAAAAACAAAGAGAGAAGAAAACTCGAAAAAAAAACAAAGAGAGAAGAAAACCCGAAAAATTTAATGAAAAAAAAAAAAAAAAAAAAAACCACTACTGTAGCACTGCTACAGTGTTACTGTAGCAACCCGGGGGTTATAATAACCCCCAGCCCCAACTTATATAGTTGGGGCTCCAAACATGAGTGGGCTATTTAAGCCCACCCTACCCTACCCAACTCGGGGGCCAAACAGCCCCTTAAAAACTACAAAGCTCGAGCTCATCCTCCTAAAAATGATTTTCTCTCTAAAATAATTTATGGCCGCGGTCTAGGTTGAAAATCCGGAAATAATATAGAATTTGGGCTTGAAATGAAGATTGGGCTGAAAGGGAAGGCTTCAGGCGCGGATTGGACTTGGGCCGGTCAGGTGGACCGCAGGCCCGCGCGTTTGGACGCTGGAGGTGCTGATGGAAGCGGCACGCGCACATGGGAAGGGAGCTGGGCCATTCGCGGACTGGGCTGCGGTTTCGGGATGGGCCGCACATGTGTGGAGTTGGCGAAGTAGGCTGCAAGCGTTAGTTGACGGTTGACTTAATACTAAAAATGAACAAATTTAGGTCCTCCTTAGGTTTTGAACACTCGCCACATATTACTTTTAAATAATTCTACACCAATAAGTCACTAATCACTTTTGTGATAACAAATGATTATTTAATAAATATTGTATTATCAGATGGTTCGACTTGTTAATATTAAGCTCTAAAACTCTTCTTTTAGACTTCAAACGAGCGTAATGACCTAATTCAACCCTTAGCACTTTAATTCAACAAAATATATAATTTAAGCACATTAATTTCAGTAAACTCACAAGACTTTAGAGCTATAAATTAGCATTTTTAGAGTGTTATCATGTTCCTTCACGTATGAAGAAGAAATTCTTTGTTCTCATAAATACAGAAAGTTCCTTGAAGATGAAGAAAAATCTCACCATTCTAACCCGTCTTACAAACGAAGAATATGGCCAAGACCATGATGAAAGGAAGGACACTTGAAATGTAAAAACTCCTTATCGCAAGAGTCTAAATTGCATGATGACCTGACCCACACGAGCTTGAAAGGTGAACGACCCGAATAAAAAAAAAATCATTGAACTACGTCTCGACTTGATCTATATCATCCATAAGGTACGTAGGCAGCTTAAAAAAATTAATTAAGTTTAGTCTCCCCCAAATAAAAGGAAGTGTCACAACTATTGAAGTGTGGCGTTGTAGACCAAAGTTGTACATCTCTATTTACGGTGATGTTGCCAAGGTGTTCAACACTAGAATTTAAGATACACTACCTCATTAAGGGTGACAGCACATAAAAAAGAATTTAAGATTCGCACCACGGCAAAGGTGACGCCACAAAACGAACGTGTATTCTATTGTGACTGTGATAGTACAAGTTGAATGTGCAAACTGCCATAAGAGTATAAAAAAAGTTGGAGGCTCCTTTCACTTCAAGTGTGAGTCTTCGCTCCTTTAAAGTACTCGTTCACTAGCTAAAAGTTCAATTTCGACTGTTGGTCGCTTCAAATTCAAGTTCGACCGTTGCTCGCGCCAAGTTCAAGTTCGAGCAATGGTCACTTCCCGTTCAAGACCAGGTGTCACTCGCTCGAAGTTCAAGTTCGAGCTTTGCTCACTTCAAGTACGAGCTCCACCTGCTCCAAGTTTGCGATTTGCTTACTTCCAAGTCGATCTTCACTTCCCCTAGGTTCGAGGTTTCGTTTGCTTCGAGTTCAAGTTCGAACGTTGCTTACTTCAAGTTCAAGTTTGAATGTTGCTCACTTAAAGTCCAAGTTCGAACATTGATCACTTTAAGCTCAAGTTCGACTGATGGTCATGTCAAATTCAGGTTCGACCGTTCCTCGCGTCAAGTTCAAGTTCGAGCATTGGTCGCTTCCCGTTCAAGATCGGGTGTCGCTCGCTCGAAGTTCAAGTTTGAGCCTTGCTCACTTCAAGTACGAGCTTCATCCGCTCCAAGTTAGTGATTTTCTTACTTCCAAGTCGATCTTCGCTCACCCCAGGTTCGATGTTTCGCTTGCTTCAAGTCCAAGTTACATTTGAAGACAAGAAAATTGGCAATTCCTAAATAATGTCGCGTGTCTTCATTACGGCCATTTGATTGAGTAATTAAGCTTGGCCGATCAAATTGGGTCATATTGCAATTGGGCTAGAGTCCACAAACCATTTAAATGACGACCCAAAACTCAAAGGATTAGGCCTAAAGCTAACAAAGCTCAAACTCACTATGTGCCCAAGGAAACTCTATAAACAGAGAGACCCTCCTTCATTTGAAGGGTTTGAAAATTTAACTCTCTAACCACAAAAGAGTCTAGAACCCATGGAGAATTTAGAGAAAACTCTAAAAATAATGAAGACCATACATGCTCTGAAGACTTCAAGACTTTAAATATCATAAGACTTTGAGGACCAAAATCTCTTCGAATATCTCCAAACTTTGAAGACAAATTGAAAACCTTTGAAGCGTGTCAAATTTCAAGATTCCGACCAGTCAAAGGTTGATCATCCAAAAAGATCAACAAGCCCAAGATCGACCCAAACAAATCAACACGCTCCCGCCCTCAAGACAAATTCACATAGACTCCAACCAGTCAATGGTCGATCATTCAAGAAGATCAACAAGCCCAAGATCGAACTAAACACATCAACACGCTCGGGAACAAGGGCTTCAACCCTCGAGATAAATTTACATTTGAGAGAGAGAATCAAAGGATAAATATTAGAGATTCTTTTGCGGAAAATTAACACGGAACAAGGGCCAAAATATTTTTTTGTGGTCATTTTTCGAAATTGAGGAAAATTATTTAAATTAGAGGAAAATGCAAAAGAAAGTAGACATGAACAGAGATTGAACCCTGAATGCTAAGGGGGCTGAGAGAGATTTCACCACTAACGCTTATACTGAATTCGCTCCTAAGATCGAAGATTTCAGTAAAGGACACAATTTTATTTCTATTGAGTTATGGGCAATAGACAAACTCTGTTGCTCATTATTTACATTTTTATAAGACAATTTATCCATTTCATATATACTATTATAAACACATATTTTATTTTATTTCGAAATGGATTGCAAAAGTGGTAGCACAAATAATTATTTTTTAATTCATACAAACAATCCTATACATTAAATAAATATACTTTTTGATAAGTTAAATTATATAATTATTATTATTCACCATATATATACATAATTTTAAAAGGGAAATTGTATTTCATGTCAATTTAGAGTAAAATAATAAAAAAAATATAGCATTTTTAATTTTTTTTTACAAATATGACAATTTTGTATCACTCAAAGTAGTCTATCACCTCTGTTTTTATAGAATTTTGCCAATGACTATCAGTCATAGTCATTTTATCAATGAATATAAGTGATAACAATCTATTAGTGATAGTCACTGATTTGTCATATTTTCAAAATATTTTATATTTTACTATATTGACCATTATTTTGGGTCTGGTGGCTATTTATGCAACCAATCCATTTTAAAATTATATTATAAGCTTTATTTTATAAAGAAAAAAATGACGTGCAAAGTGAAAAAAAATCTAGTAGATCTTAAAAGTTCGCAAAATTTTGTACGCTCAACCACTATTAAAAGAGAGTGCATAAAAGTAAGGATTACTGATATAAGAATGTCCAAAATTAAATAGTCATTTTGATTTGTGTCTAAAATATTTTTTATTGTATGAATGTCTAAAAATTATAATTAATGTGTAGACTATAAAGACCAAACTACCCTTCATAACTATTTTTAAACTACTCCTAAAATTGTGCATTAAATCAATGAGCTAAAAAACCACTGTCAAATTCAAAAAAATCCCAAAAGGTAAAAAAACAATCCCAAAAAGGAAAAAAATAAAAAATCATGCTTAAGTCTTAATTTATATTTAAAAAAATCTAAACTCTAATTCAAAAATTTTAAGACAAGTCTACCCCAAATTAAAAAGAATGTTTAAAAAATAAAATCATATTTTATGTGATAATTTTCATAACAATTGATTAATGCATAACAAGACGAGAAATATTGATTAATGCATTACTGGGCGAGAAAATATAGTATATTTAATCCATGTGTCGATAAAAAAAATCACTAAGGAAAGTGTATTTGCATTACTAGGACGAAAAATACAATATATAAAAAAAAAAATCGTAATTCACTTGAATACACTTGGTTAAAACAAAATGGGGAACGATTGATAAATATAAAACGTAAATACAGTGTATGCAAATACATTGGATGTATATGCAAATACACTGAATATAACGTACCTTGGTACCAATCCAAATGCAGAGAGAAGCGGAAAGGAAGAAGAGTGATTTTGTAGATTGTACCAAGTTTGAGCTCGGGAAGCTTGCTCGTAGACATTCTCATCCATTTCTTATGTTTTCACATTGCAACTTCATGTCTGCTTCTCAGGATAGGATTTGAAATTGACATTTTAGGTAAATCGAAGTCCTGATTGGAACAATAAGTAAAATCCTACAAATCACAAGCGAAACGAACAAGATAAATTATCAGAAAATAAACCAGTGATTAGAACAATAAGCGAAAACTCCTCTGAAAAATAAAATTTAACCTGTTCGCAACTAATGCTTCTCTCTCTAAAAAAAATATTAAACAACCTCTTCTCACAACAACACCAACCAACATCAGTCAAACAAATCTTCAAGCAAGTCGATTCTCAACACTAAATGAACGAAAAATTATCATCCAAAATTAAAGCATAAGTAGCGGGAATGAGATAGAGTTTGAGAAAAATTGCAAAGAAAATTCTAATAAGGGAATGAGATATAGTTTGCGAAAATTTGCAAAGATGAAGAAAAGGAAGATATAGTGAGCGAAAAAAAATACATTATTTAATATTAAACCAAAAACATAAAGAAAAAAAAAACTTTGAAAGAGGTGATTTTGATTTTGATTTTTTTATCCATTAGAAAATGATAGGATTTTGTAAGAACACTACCGTCATGTGAATCTGCTTAATGATAATATTTCTTACGGAACATTTTTGGAGGGAGTGTTCTAAAGCGACTGTGAGTGTGGGCTGAGTGTCTTCATAAATCAATCCTTCAATTTTTTTTCTGCTCAAAATTCCCTTCTTCCTTATTTGTAAATCACTTTTCCGTATCAAAATAAAACTTTGTTCTTTTTTCTCTAATTCAGCACTTTCTTCTACAAAAAAATGATTGTTTTTCACCGTCTATTTAATCTAAATCTTGAAGAGTAATTTTGGGCCCGTTTGATAACGTTCTCGTTTCCTGTTTCTTGTTTCTGTTTCTCATTTTTTTTTAGAAACATACTTGTTTGATAACTATTCTCGTTTCTTATTTCTAAATTTTTAGAAACGTTTCCAAAAAATGGCAAAAATTGAGAAACTATAAAAAAATGTTTCTTTTTATATTACTTTGTTCTCATTTTACCTAAACATAGTCTTGGCTTGTTGGTCCAAATAGGTGCCTAATTTTCTCTCTTCTTCTAAGTTCTTGGTTTTGAGTCCAAGGTGGTATGTTTTTTTTTTTTTTTTATATATATTTTATTTCTTAATTTTGCAGTTTTTAATATATTATTTTGATTTTGAATTTTAAATTTTACAATATATTTATTTATTATTTTTATTTTTGTAATTTTTTTTTTTTGATATATTATCCAATATGTATATTTATTTATTACGGAGTTATATAATTGAGTTGAATCTGAATCGACATCATTGAAAGCCGACTCAAGTGGAAGATGACATTACAGATCAAATTTGGGTCACATTTGATAGATAAAAATAATTTTATTTGTGTTGTTAATTTTGTATCGGAGCTTACTTGTATTAAATAATGTAGTTTTTGATAATTAGCTTTGCTTTATATATATTTTAACGCATGTTATATATTTTTTATACTATATAACTAAATTATATTTAAACTATAAATAAAATGAAATAAAAAAGGTAAAAAAAAAAAAAAAAAAAAAAAACAACAAGAAACAAGAAATTGTTATCAAACAAGTTTTTGTTTCTTTTTTTTTAAAGAAACTATAAACATGAGTAGCTATCAAACACGTTCTTGTTTCTAGTTCCTAAAAAATAAGAAACAGGAAACAAGAACTAAGAAACATGGAACAAGAAACGAGAACGTTATCAAACAGACTCTTTGATATCAAATTTGTTTTTGCTGTAATATTGTCCTGCATATGAACTAAAATGATTTTAGAGAAATAAGTTTTTTTAGGGAAAATAATTTCAAACAAGATTTGTCCCTAAACTATCTAGAGGGGTAAAATGGGGAGTTCGGTGGAGGAGATTGATCATCTTACGTTGGACATTATTCAAATGATTTTTTTCTTTTTTCTTTTTTTAGATATTTTTCAAAATCAACCCCTAAAAGTCACATTTAGAAAGATTTTCCTAAAAGTAATTTCAGCTTCAAAGTTTTCTTTGACATCACGACCAAAACAATCATCGTGGGATAAAAAAAACCCTTATGGGGCCGTTTGGCCCACGGAGTTGGGAGGAGTGGAGTTGTGGGGAGTAAACTTACTCCCAGTTTGGTCCAAGGAGTTGTTTAACTCGGACAAAAAATATCAACTCCCCAGACTTCTACAGTAATTACTATTCAACTACCCAGACTTCTACAGTAATTACTATTCAACTCTCCTTCATTTTTCTCTCTTTCTCTCTCTTCCTTTTACAATATTTTTTAATTATTTAAAAAAAACATAATTTAGACAAAATGTGTAAAATGACTAAAAATGCAATTCAACCTATTTTTTATTTTAAATATAAATTAAGTTGTTGAGTTAAAATTAAAATTGGTACTTAAACAAAATTTGAAATGTAGTATTCAAGAAGAAATAAAAATATAAAAATATAGCTTATTTGGATTCACTTAGATTAATGGATTAAAATCTTTCAAATTCACACGTAATAGTTAATCGAGTATTGTACGACTATTTGTTTTATTTCAAAACGATCCAAATAAAATGAATAATTAATGTGAGTGATATTGAAAAAAAAAAAGGTGAAGTATGGTAGTCAAAGTTATTTTGGTTATCTTCGAATAAATTTGTAAAGGATAAATAAAATAAAAAACACAAAAATCGTATTTTTAAAATTTATTGGAAGAAGTTCTTGATAATAAAAATATGAAAAATTATAGAAAATAGGTTCTAGGTGTAGTGCATATGAAATTATGAGTTTAAGTGGGTGGAAGCGAGGAAGAACGTGTTTGACACATAGATATGTTTATGTGTTGTTTTTTTTTTCTTTAGAGAAATTTGTAAAATATACTTACACTAAAAAAACAAAAACAAAATCTCACTTCTAAAATTCATAAAATTAAAAAAAATTAAAGATTGAGTCTTTAAAAAATAATAATAAATATATATTATTGATAATCAAGGTGAGAGAGATTAAAAAATTAATGTGAGGTATTGTGTTCAAAATTATTTTTTTTATCTCCAAAGAAATTTGGAAAGTAGATAAAATAAAAATAAAAAATTGCATTATTAGAATTTATTAGGAAAAGTTTTAATAAGAAAAATTAGAAAGTTTGTAGAAAAAAAAAATTGTATCGAAAAAACTAGTAAAATAAACTCAGATTTCAGAACTTGAGGTTCAACAACTCTCTGTCAATGGGAGGCGGAGAAAGATGTGTTTGACACATGAATAGACTATACTTATAGGTAGACAATCTTATAATTCATAAAATTAAGGATGAGTCCTAACAAAATATATCTATATATATTTATATATATCTATATATATATATTTTTTTTTTTATTTTTTTTTTCTTTCTTGATAATCAATGTGAAAAAATAATGCCAAATATTGTGCTCAAAATTATTTTTGTTGTCTTCAAAGAAATTTGTCAAGAATAGATAAAATAAAAATAAAATATTTCATTTTTAGAATTTATTGGAATTGGAAGAATTCCTTAATAAGAAAATTTTGAAAGTTTATAGAAAAAAATTGTGCGGAAGAAAACAACTAAAATAAACTCAGACTTCAGAACTCCAGACTAAACAACTCCCTCCTCCAAACACACCACAGACTTCAGAACTCCAGACTAAACAACTCCCTGTCCCAAACAGACATACCTCAGAACTCCCCAGACTAAACAACTCTCCAGACTAAACAACTCCAGACAAAACAACTCCAACTCCCCCAACTCCTTGGACCAAACGCCCCCTATATTTTGAAAATGTGCCTTGTTTCGAAAACTGAAAACAACTTGACCCAATTTTTTGAATTATCCAAACAATTTAGCTCATTTTTTTTTAATTACCCAAAATACGTCTAAGTATTTTAAAAAATATACATTTTAAAATTAAGTTTGAGATCAAATGTAGCTTAGGTCTGTTTTGGTTGGTAATTTGAAACAAAATTTTGTAAACAAATTTGTATTTCATATTTTCATATATATATTTGGTGTAGATTTAGAATTTGGAACTCAATTTAACTAATTTAATTTTTTTTTTTATAAACCATAAAATTAATTGTAGTCACCAATTAAATATAGGTTGAATATAAACTATTATTAATTAATTTATGAATATATTTTATATTATAAAATTTGTATAATTATTATTTTATGGTATCATATAATTCGGAATTGATCGAAAAACATTATATTATACATATTTTAATTTAACAACAATGAATTGATTTTATAACATAAAATACTATATTTATTAAATTTTCTATTTTAAAATATAATTCTGCATTTTTAAATTTTAAATACACTCAAAACAAAATAAAAATTATTTTCAGAATTTACACAGTTTGGATCACAGAATCTAGATTACATATTTGTCGCATATTCACTAGATTTTATGAATCTGAAAATATAAAACATAATTTTGATTCTCTATCGACCTTCCGAGTTCTTATTTGACAATATGAATGCAAGTTGCACAACTAATATAAAATGATGTGTCTTCGACCAAGAAGTCAAATGTTGGAACTCAACGCTCCACATGTTTTATTTTAAGTAGAGAGTGTACTTAGCATTGATTATGGCATTTGGATTTATAAAATAAACAATTAATTCAAAGACAAAACCATTGACTTAACCAACGTTCAATTCTCTTTTTAGTTCTGTTGGTGGAAGTCAACTGCTTGCTTGCTGGAGAGGGAAGTACTCAAATAAATAACATTATTAGATTCCTGATCCGAATTATACTTTAATTATTTTTATAATTCTTATTTGAATTTCATCTTTTATATTTTTAAATAATACACTTCCATCCTTCATTCATGTATAAAAATGATGTAGCTTAATTTAACTAAAATGGAATCCTCTTCAATTTTTTTTTTTTTAACTATAAGTATTATTTAGATTTAAAATTGACAAAGTTAATGAATAGACGAGAGATATTTTCTATTTTATAAGGAATGAAAAACAAATTAAACCTTAAAAAGAAACTAAAAATAATTAAACTAAAGATTAATATGAAATTATTCTGAAATTATTCTTAATTATATCCGCATCAAAAAAATATACTCAACGGCTATAATTAAATTGTCTAAGACGAACATAATTTCACTCACATAAAATATGTACTCAATTAAGAAATTAGAGGTAATTCGAATTCTCTACCCAATATGTTGTAAAATATATATATATATATATATATATATATATATATATATATATATATATTATTTAGCATATGTAATATAAAAATTAAAAACTTGTAATGGCATCGTATCTCACAATAACGTTGAAAATAAATTTTGTTAATGAAGAGTAGAGTATGATAAGTAATAATTAAAAGTAAGCAGGCGTGCAAAAACTTCCCCCAGTTTTGCCCCGAAGTAATCACTTTTGAAGATTTTGGGATAATTAACAATAACCAAGGGAAATAGATAACTATTTGATTTTTTTTTATTTTTAAAAATTGTGTCAGTTTTTTCTATCATTTATTTACAATAATTTTCATATTTATGAAGAAAAAATTTATAATTATTTATTAAGATGAGGCTTTAGTGAATTATTTATTAAGATAAGGCTTTAGTGAACTATATTAACCTTCTTAGTCAGATTTTTTAAGTTTTTAAAACTTATCTTCAATTTTGAAAACACTTGTAAAAGATAGATGACAAAAAAAAATAGACTTATAGGTGAACTTAATGTTTATAGATTTATTTTTCACAAATCAAAAACTAAAAATCAAATGGTTAATTATCAAATGGAGGCTAAGCATTTAAGTTGAAGTGCGAGTATTTCACTCTCTTTAAGGAGATTATTCAAGCACTTAGGGGGTGTTTGACCCAAGAAGTTGTTGGAGAAGGAGTTGGGGAAGAAGTTTTATCTCCGTTTGTTCCAGACTTGCTGAACTCGGATAAAAAATATCAACTCCCCAGACTTCTACAGTAATTACTACTCAACTCCCCAAACTTCTACAATAATTACTATTCGAGTCTAACCCGTTTTTCAAGGTAGCACATTTCTCTCTCTTCCTCTCTCACAATATTTTTAATTATTTAAAAAAAAAAACGTAATTTAAACAAAAATGTGTAAAATGACTAAAAATGCAATTCAACCTATTTTTATTATTTTAAATATAAATTAGGTTGTTCAATCAAAATTATTACTTAAATCAAATTCAAAATGTAGTATTCTTACAATGGAGAATAAAAACATCAGTTTATTTAGATCCGTTTAAATTGATAGATTAAAATCTTTCAAATTCACATGTAATATTTAACACACTATTGTACGACTCTCTTTTATTTCAAAACTATCTAAATAAAATGAATAATTAATGTGAGTGATATTGAAAAAAGAATGTGAAGTATTGTGGTCAAAATTATTTTTGTTATCTTCAAAGAAATTTGTGAAGGATACCTAAAATAGAAAAACAAAACTCGCATTATTAAAATTTATTGAAAAAAATTATTGGAAGAAGTTCTTAACAATGAAAATATGGAAAATTATAGAAAATTTTGTACCAAAAAATAGCTAAAATAAACTGTCATTGTTGAGATGTTTATTTCCGGTGGATTCAGATGGAATGAGGAGTTTAAGTGGGTGGAAACGGAGAAAGATGTGTTTGACACGTGGGTCAGAGTAAGATATGTGTTCTTTTTTTTTTCTTTAAAAAGTTTGTAAAATATACCTACATTAATTAAAAAAAAAAAAATCAATCTTGAGTTGTTGTGTTCAAAATTATTTTTTGTTGTCTTCAAACAAATTGAAATAAGTACTTAATAATAAAATTTGGAAAATTTGTAGAAAAGCATTGTGTAGAACAAAACAGTTAAAATAAGCTCACATTCAAGAACTTCAAATTTAACAATTTTTTGTCCCAAACACACCACAGATTTTAGAACTCCAGACTAAACAAATCTTTTTCCCAAACACACATACTTCAGAACTCCTTAGACTAAACAAGATTAAACAACACCAACTCCCCCAACTCTTTGGGTCAAAGGCCCTGATTAGCAAATATCTTGTCTATTTTCTTTTTTTATGTTGTTATTTTGGACAAATAGGAATAGGTGGGTGTGAATGAAAATGATTTTTATTTTCTTTTTCTATTGAAGAAAATAATGAAAATGATTTTAAAATTGTTTTGTTTGGTATGAGTTTTGTAAGTTTGTGAGGGTCCGTTTGATAACGTTTTTGTTTCTTGTTTTCTGTTTTTTGTTTCCTGTTTCTTATTTCTGGTATTTTGAGAACTAGAAACAGAAACATGTTTGATAACTATTCATGTTTCTTGTTTCTTGAAAAAAAGAAACAGAAACCCGTTTGATAACATTTTTTTGTTTCTTGTTTCTTGAAAGAAGTTTGATAACATTTCTTGTTTCTTGTTTTTTCAAAGAAAAAAAAACACTTTCAAACATAAATATGTTGTTTGATAACTATTTTTTGTTTATTTTTTTATTTTTTATTTTTGTTCTCTATGTGTTTTTTTTTTTCTTTTTTTTATAGTTTGAATAGAATTTAGTTTTCATAATCTAAAAAATAATTATCCAAAGTTTACATAATCTAATACAAATAAGTCTCGATGCAAAATTAAAAACAACGATAAAATTGTATTTATCCTTCAAATGTTGTCCAAATTTGACATGCAATGTCATCTCCCTCAAGTTATTTTATCTTAAATGATATCGATTTGGATCCAATTCAATTATATAACTCTGTAAATATCGTGGTTGTAAAATATTGAAGTGGGACTAAATGCATGTTTTAGTGAGTAAAATTTATATTTGAAAATTTCTAACTAGTTCGAGTGTATTAAAAATTAAAATTATATATATTAAGGACAAATAACCCAGACATCTCCACAATGGTATGACATTGTCCACCTCGTGACTTTGCTTTTGGTTTCACCCAAAAAGCCTCATACCATTAGAGATAAACCCCCTTATATACTCATGATCCAAGCTATTTCCCTTTTCTAGTTAATCTGAGATATTATTTGTATCCTAACAAAATATATATATATATATATTTACAAATAATACAGGTATATATTTACAAAATTTAAAATTCAAAAAATATATAAATATACATGTTGCAAAATTCAAATAAAAAGAAACAAGAAATTAGAATTATATATAAAAAGCATATAAATAGAGAGAGCTTGAAAGGGTCTTCCAACATTAGATTTTTTGAATTTTAACAATATTTTGTAGTTTCTCAAAATATTGGTTTGTACCTTCCTAAATGTATAAGGTCTTCTCATGCCTCCAGTTTTTTTTTACGCCAACACGAGTATAGTTCAAGTTGTTTATGTCAGTTGAGCTATGCTCTTATTGGCGAATCTATTACTCATGAACGTCCAATGAAAGTTAAACAAAAAATCTATTACTCATGAACGTCCAATGAAAGTTAAACAAAAAAACAACCATAAGAGTTTGAGCTCAAAACTTTACAACAAATAACATTCCTCCTCGTAGAAAAAAGAAAAAAAGAAAAAAATGGAGAGTGTTATGTATTGTGAGTATTTTTATAGGAGATATTTATACCAAAATTTTAAAGGGTCGGTTGCAGAAACAGCAATCAGGCCAAAAATAATTGCAAATTTAGCAAAGTTTAAAACTTTTTGCAAATATGGCAAAAAATCAGTGGCTATCACTAATATACTTTTTTACGAATAGACTTTATGACTATTACTGATAGACTTCTATCAGTGATAGACTATTATCACTGACAAAATTTTATAAAAAATACTACTATCAGCAATAGACTTCTATCAGCGATAAACTTCTATAGCGATATACCATACTATCAGTGATAGAAATTGCCATATCTGCAATTTTTTTTAAAAAATGCTATATTTTTAATTATTTTACTCTAAATTGACATCGGTTACAATTTTCCAATTTTAAATCTAAATATTAAATAAACAATTAATTAGTTAAATTTTTAAACTATCTTACAAATAGTTAACATGAACATAGTTAAACCGGCATAATATACGACCTAGATTAAGAAGTCATAGGTTTGATTCTCACCATCCCACATATAAAAATACAGATCTAAGTAGGTTTTTTTTTTTCTTTTTTTTGGAACTCACGTTCCAAATGTGCATTATTTGATGTAAGCTTATATGATTCTTATTCTTCCAGGCGGATAAATACCAGCCATCATCCCTCTTAAAAGAATTCGGTCTAATCGAAAGTAATTTTCCCTTCATTTTAGATCTGGAACAAACATAGATCGGTAAAAAAAACGTTTTTATTATTTTATTTTATTTTCACTCGAAAACGAGGGAAAGAAGAATAGAAAGGGGAGAATTTAACATATTTGGGGAAAGAATATATATATATATATATATATATATATATATTAAAAGAATTTTAATAATTAATTTTTTCATCTGGTTAAGATTTAACCGAAAATTTGACGGAGTGACCAAAAATGCATCAAATCAAAACTTCAGGAGTATAATTGTTGAATTTGAAATATTGGAGAAAACCCAAACCTGAGGCACGAGTAATTTTCCCTATATCTTTTCTTTTAATAAAAATCTTAATAGTTACTATAATTAACATTTTTTAAAAACTTTTTATAATGTAGTTGTTAACTTATCCTCGTCATATTCAGTCTAACAAAGGAAAATGATGACATTCATATGGTATTTATTGGTGCAAGAATTAGGCTCCTTCCTTCGGGTCGAAATTGGTGGTCTGCGGCGCTCCGATGCAGACCTGCAAAGACGAAACAAAGATAAACTTAAATCGGTGAGAAGCTTGACCCAACACGTTTCGATGCTTAAGTCAGTCAAAGAGTAGTGAAAAGGTCGAGCAGTAAAGTTGAGAGTGGATTGTCCAGGAGTGAAGAATCTCATTTACCTCATCAAGGAGAGTGATCATTCCTTACAGGGGCGGATCCAGAAATTTTTGTCAGGAGGGGCACAATTCCAATAGGGTTAATGAGAAGTTTAGTCCTTAAAATTTTCGATTTATGTCTATATAGTCTTTGAACTTTAAAATGTGCATAACACACTCTTAAACTTTCATTTTTTAGTCTAACAGATCCAGAGACTTTCGATTTTGTGTCTAGTAGATTCTTCAAATTTAATTTCGTGTTTAATAGATCCCTTAAACTCTCAATTTTGTATCTAATAAAGACATATTAGAAAATTCAAAATATTAAACGTTTTGTTAGACATTAAATTAATGGGTCCCCACCTTATTCGATATTTAAAAAAAATCATATATCTATTAAATACAAAATTAAAACTTTCAAATGTAATTTAATAAACCGTTAGAAAAAACAAAAATCAATATGCTTAAGAAAAAAAAATTAATATACTTAAGTCCTCTCAAATATTAAAGTTAATGAATTTAAATCCCTTAAACTTGATGAATGTATTAAACACAAATTTAAAAATTGAAAGATATATATAATATTTTTTTTAAAGATATAATATTTATATTAAGTAATATTAATTAAATAATAATAATAATAAACTATTTTAAAATACTCTACTTAAATATATATAATTAAATAATAAAATTTAAAATATTTATCTTTTTTTTTAATTGAATTAATTTTTATTTTGTAGAATCTAAAATAATTTAGTAAAAGATTTAAAATTTTAAAACAGAATTATGTGTTTTTAAAATCTAAAATAATTTGCCAAATAAAATAAAAAAAAAAAAAGAAATTTAAGCGCTTAGGAGTTGTTTAGGCCCCAACATGGGTGGGGTGGGCTTAAATAACTCACCCCACGTTTGGGGCACCGAGTTATTAAACTCAGATTGGGGTTATTATAACCCCCAACTTGCTACAGTAATACTGTAGAAGTTTTTTTTTTTTTTTTTTTTTTCACCCAATTTATAGATTTTTCCTTTCTTTGTTTTTTTTAACCCAATTTATCGATTTCTCCTCCCTCTCTTTGTCTTCATCACCTCACGATTCTTTATCTTCGATTTCATCCAAAAATTTTCTCTCCATCCACAACGTCGAAGCCTCTTGTAATGAATTATTTGTAATTTCCTAAATAATATTTATTTTTTTAACTTTTAAAAAATTAATATGTAATATACATTTAACTATACAATACAACAAAAAGTTGTAGAAAAAAAATAAACTACCATAAACACATATTTCAAATTCCATGTTAAAGAAAATTGTATTCTAAACACAGACTTCCTAAACTTAGACTAAACCACTCTGCACCCCAGACTTACTAAACCCAGACTATACAACTCTCCACCCTAAACACAACTATTATAACCCACCAACTATAATAACCCACCAATTATAATAACTTACCTTGCGCCCCAAACACACCCCTTTAGAGATCCAAACTCGTGGAGCTCCAAGCAAAATACTTGAAAACCGTGCCTCTTACCAACTTACCAGAAGAAAGTTTTGTTATAATATCCGATTTCGTATATACAAATATGTATAGTAGGGTTGTATTTTTTGAATTTTATATATAAATATATAAAAGTAATAATTTGAGGGGACACGTGTGTTGGGAGTGCAAGGAGTACGACCAAGTCCCACATCGGTTAGGAGAGGAGAAGATCATGAGTATATAAGTAGGGACAACATTCTCCATTGGTATGATGCTTTTTGGGGTGACCAAAAGCAAAGTCATGGGGGTTATGCCCAAAGTGGACAATATCATACCAATGTGGAGATGGGAGGTCCGATTTTCCTTATCAACGTGCCCCTGACCCCAACCTGGCTCTGCCTCCTTATCAACGTATGGCTCTGCCTCCTTATCAACGTAACCTGTTTCCTTATATTGTGGGTAAATGGCGCATGGAGTGTTGGTAGAGGTCGGGTGTGACTGTCTTGTGGAGATGGGATGTATTTTTTTTTATTAACTTAAAAGGCTCACTTTTCTAAGTGGAGCAGTGAGACAGCTGAAGACGCAACATTAATGATCGATTTTAGAAGGCAATTTCAATTTGTGTGAGGGACAGCCAAGGGGAACCTTGCTTGCACGTTTTGCAGCTTCAAACATTCTCCATTATTTGCTTCACCAAAGATTAGTTTTGTTCCTTTTCAAAATAATTTTTATATTTCTTTTTTCTTTCTATTTTTTTCTTCTTTACCAAGTATTTTTCAAACTAATTTAATTTTAAAATGTCAATCAAATTCCAAAAGAAAAGAAAAACATATTTCCAAATTTAAAATTCAGAAACTCAAAATCAAATCTAGTTGCACCATTTTATCAAATTGAACCCTTAAACTTAAATATACGTTGTAATATTTACCCTACGTTCAATTTATGCTAAATTCATCACTAATTTTAGAAAAAAGTAAAGTAAAAACTCTTGAAACTAACTAATTTCATCAAAATCAAGTATTGCACGCTATAAAGCTTCATTAAGGCATAAAATTTAACTCATAAATTTCAACAAAAATTCATTTCTAATTTCATTTTTCTTAAAAACTGTGATTCATGATGTATATTTTATATTTATTAAATGTGCATGAGAATATTCATTTATGTTTTTTTAATGAAAGTTTATTAGATGGTAAAAATTACAATCTTTATTTAAGTTTAAGATAAATATTGCAACACTTGTCAATATTTAAGGTGTAATTTGATGAATATTAAAAGTTTATGGTTAAATTGATGCACCTTCTTTTGTAAAAAGGAAAAAAAAAAAATAGATATTGTCCTTTTTATAACCTCAACCAAAAGGTCATAGGTTTGAGTTCTCACTATCTCACGACTATAGAACTCAAAATAAAAATAAAAAATGAAAACATTTTTAACCTCTAATGAGAAGTAACAATTTAGTTAATGAACTTTAATGATTTAGTCTCTTCATTTTCAATTTTACAACAATTGAGTACTTGAAATGCAGTATGTAACAATTTAATTCACGATACTTTAAATTTTGTAATGATTAAATCTCTATCGTATAAAATTGTTAAGATTTCTTATCTATCTAGATTAATAAATTGATTAGAAACCAAATGTGTTTATAAACCATAAATGATTAGAAACCAAATGTGTTTATAAATCATAAAAACTAAGTCATTTAATTTTGTTGAGATTTTTCATGGTAGAGAGTAAAATAATTGTTACAAATCTGAAACTACATTAACTAAATTGTTACAAATTTTAAAATTATAACAACTTGATTAATTGTCATAAATTAAAGTTTAGGGACAAAATTGTTACTTCTATGAAAGTTTAAGACCAAAATATTTTTTAATCAACAAAAATTAGATAGAGATAAAATTTATATTTTTCATCAAATCAACCTTATATAGTTTTCAAATATTAGCTGTAATTTTAATAATACAAAAAAAAAAAAAAAAAAAAAAAAAAAAAAAAAAAGCTGAAAATTGCCGTGACGCATTTTATAAAAATATTTGTGTAAGACATATGTACTGCTGTGAAACCGCTCCAAAACTTCTTACCCCAAAAGCCAAAAATTGAGAATTTAACTATAGAATAACAATTATCCAGTTTTAAGGTATGTTTGGGAGTGATTTTGGTAGGACAAAAATCAATTTTTCCATTGCAAAATCATTTCCCTTTAAAATAAATATGTTTGACAAAAAAGATAAAATTGATTTTAGCTAAATTTAAAATTGATTATTAAAACATTAGTTTATAGGTGATTTTGGTTGAGGCGATGAACCGAGAATCACCACTCAAATTTTCCCTCATTCTATTCAAATGTGAAAATATCAATTTACCCCTTTTTTTTTTTTTTTTTTTTTTTTTTGTAAATTATAGATGACGGACATTGTCCGTCATTGAAACAAATATATATCTCAACGCATATGGTACTCTGACGCATTCGGTGCGTCGGTTTAGACTACTTTACCCGACGCATGGCGTCGGGTTCATCTTTTTCGACACCCTTTTTCCAATGCCCGTATGTGTCAGGAATGACTTTATCCAACGCATTTTGAGGCTTTTCCGACGCATTTTTGCATCAGAAAATCTCTGAATTGTTGTAGTGAAATTACCCGGATGCATGGTGGGAATGATTTTCATTTTGTATTTGGGTGGTGAATTTTGAAGGTTGGAATTCAAATATTGTTATCTAGGATTAGGATGAGGCTTAAGAGGATATGATCAATGTAAGCAAGAAGAATCCTACCCCGTATGATCAATGTAAGCAAGAAGAATCCTACCCCGAGCGACATAGGAAAACGAAAATACGATAATTTTTTGAAAAATGTTTGCCTTGAAGTATCATATGAGAAGATAAATTGGTTAGTCAATAGTTAAATAAATGTTTAATTAAATAATGTCATTTTGGTAATTTAACATTTTTAAAATCAATTTTGAAACTAAACGTGAATAATTCAAAATCACTTCTCATTTTATGAAAATCACTTTAACCAAACATGCAAATGATTGTATGAAAAATTTTACAAAATTAATTATACTTAAATCACTAACTCAACAATCATTAATTCAACAATCATCCCAAACACATTTTTAGAATTGTACGATTTTGTTTTACTTGATCTGACGTGTTGATTCAATTTGACCACCATGATTAAATTTTTTGAGTTTTACTTTTAATGTATTACAAATTCTCAATCAAATTCTACCAAATCAAAATTGTTAAAATTTGTTTATAAATAAACATATTTGATGTGTCACTAAATTATTATTTTCTATACATATTTGAATGCGTAAACAAACTATATTTTGCGAAAGATCCAGAACTTTAAGTCAGGGACTTAAATTTGTATACATGAATTTTTATTTGAACACATTGATATATATAGTAGATTCAAAACTTGATGTTAATCATAAATCCATATAAAGACAATTTTAAACACATTAATATATAATTATATTAATTTATATTTTTTTATATTTTTTTATATTAATTTTTTAATATATTTTGATATTATTTTGTTCAATATAAAGTCGACTAACATAAAACGTGGACACAAATTTGAATTTTTCACTATACATCTTGTCAAAAAAAAAAAATTAAAAAATAAATATAAAGTAGGATTGATTTTTCTATCTAAATATATATATATAAATAAATAATAAATAAAAAAATAAATATAAAGTAGGATTGATTTTTCTATCTAAATATATATATAAAAATAAATAATGTAATAATAAGTATTGTTTTTTTCTTATTTTTATGTCTTATAGCTTATTCTAAAAATAATTGGACTAACAATTTAAAAATATTTTTATTAATTTTCGTCTATATTTTTTAACGTCAAAACTTCACCTCGCAAATTGGTAAGGACAAAAAAAAAACAAAAAAATATTGACAAAGAGAAATGAAAGAGAAGAAATAAGAATTTGAAAATAATTAGATATTTATTTTAGAAAAAGGTATTTTCATAAGTTTTTTTTAAAAAAATATTAAATAAGAAAGAAAAAATTTAAAATAAATAGAAATTTGGAAGAGAGTTATCAAAATTGGATGTTAAAGAATTTTTTTTGAAATAATTATATAATTAGAAGGAAAAAAATGATTTATTTTAGGTATTTTTTTAAATGAAAATAGACCGGACATTTTCGATATTTAAATTAATGCACCTCTTAGTCAAGGGAACAACATTATGCCAATTGAGTTATGCTCGATTTTACATCATATACATATTAAATTTTACGTGTTTAATAACAATAAATGATATCACATCTAAATATATTATAAAACAATAATTTAGTGACACACCAATATTTCTTTTGAGTTTAAAAATGGAATTAAGGAAGATTTGAACATTAAAGGAGAAAATACATGTTAATTAGCACTCAATCCCTCCCCATGTTGTAAAATATATATATATATATATATATATATATTCAATCAAAATAGTCTCACACGTGTGAATGCTTGGAAGCGTGGCCCCGTGGTGTGTGTACGTTTAAATATGTTGCTTATTTTGTTCCAAAAAAGAAAAGGGAAAAAAAAGAGGTTGGTTGATCTCTCTCACGTGACTAAACAGACGAGTTTCCGCTACCATTGGGTCCGGGTCAGTTTTCACACTGTTTTTTTTACTTAATTTACTTGCATACCCACTAACTTTCTCTATTTGCATTTCCCCCCCGTTATTAATCCATAATTCGGAAATTACAGTTCGACTCAAATCCGTCATCTTCATTTCTTTATTGTTTTTAATTTATTTCCTTAAAAGTAATTGACAGCCAATTATTAAGCAATGTATATAATCAAAGAGAGAGACGCCTCGTTTTCTACGCAGAAAATTGATATATGAAATTCCCCCGACTTTTTTTTATTACAGATCCAGACGAATTTCTATATTTCTTTTCAGTGAGAGAGAGAAGTTGAGATTTCTACTGTGCTGATACAAAAGGAAACGGTATTTCTGCTATAATTCGATCGGCGCTTGGGGAATCAATGGCGAAATCGGATCAGTACGGTATCGTCAGATTATTACTGTACTGCATTTCTGCTTTGGTATTGACGGCGGCGTTATTCGACTGCGTCTTCGGCGACGACGGCGGCGTAAGTTACGACGGAAGATCGTTGATCGTCAATGGCGAACACAAACTTCTCTTCTCTGGTTCTATTCACTATCCGCGGAGTACTCCCGATGTAAGTTCGATTTCTTGCTAATTTCGTTCTCTACATTCTTCTGCGATGATGATTCCGATGGTTTCTGTTGCGAATAATTTGAAAACGCTTTGTTTTTTTTTTCTTTTCTATAGATCATCCGTTTCGCATTGTAGTGAAATTAGGTGTGATTAGAAGTGGTTAGTTCAAAAAGAGAAATTAAATGCTTTTGGTTGTCATTTAGCGTGTAGGCGAAGTAGATAACCGTATTGGTTCATCATTTCATGCTCGTTTATGAATTCAACTTTTTCTAAAATCGATTTTCTCTCTCTTTTCCTGAAACGGTGTTTTCATTAATGAAGTTTCCCGCCAATGAAGAAAATAAATTACTGTTACGAGTAAAAAATCACTTAATAAGGAATTAAATATTTTGGTATGCATTTCTATTTTGTTTCGGTGTGATTCAATAATTCAAATGAATTTCTGGGATTTAGATGAGAAATATATATTATACAATCAAAGCAGCAATTCCGAGAAGAGATTACTTATACATATTGCATTCCTAAAAAACAATCTAGTTCTAAGAATTAGAAATGACAAAATATTTTATTTCTTATTAAGTTTTGCAATCCTGCCAAACCGAGCATAGCCGAACATAAGGTTGTGCGTTTGACTACAATTCTCACATTAATTAAATAAAATACCTTTGGAAAAAAAAGTTTTGCAATTCTAAATTCTTAAATCAAAACTTTGTTTTGACTTTTGTTGCAATTTTTTTTTTTTTTTTTTTTTGTATACAGTCTATTTTTAATATTATTAAATATGGTTTTTTTTAACTTCAATAAATGTGGAAGTGTGAGAGATCAAAATTTTAATTTTATTAATTATTTTTATACAATAAAAATAGATATTTATAAAAGGTTGTGACATAAATAGCAATAATGTCCAAAATAATAGCAAATATTTCAAAATGTAAAACATTTTGCAAATATGACAAAACAATTAGTGATAGTAAGACTTCTATCACTAATAATCATTGATAAAAGGATTCTCATACTACTTATAGTCATTGACAAAATTTTATATAAAAAATTAGAAGTATATCAGTAGCTATTATTGATAGTTATTGATTTGTTATTCATGACTATCACGAATATAATTCTATCCGTGATTATTATATATGTGAATCTTTTAAAAAATACAATATTTTTTCATTATTTTATTCTAAATTGATATTTGGTGTAATTTTTCTATTTATAAATAATATTTTGTTTCTAATTTTATATATAATTTGCTATGTTAAATTTATATTGTGCATTAAAAATTTGTATGTATGTTGCGTTTTAAATCACATCAATTGTAATTGTGGGCCAAGTGACTTTGAGATTTTAAGTTTAAACCCCTTGTAAAAAAAAAAAAAAAAAAATTACAGGTCAAAAATTGAGTTTGAAAATGAGCGGTGGATAATTTGTGTTAAATACAATTGAAAAAGATTTAAAATGAATTTGAAAAAAGTATATTTGTAAAAATTTAGAATACCAAAAAAGTATAGTAATGATTCACGTCACCGCATGATGGACGAATGGGAAGTCTCTCCATGAAATTCAAATTCACGCGTGAACATTGGCTACTACTACTACTACGAATAGACAGTGAAAAAGGCTGGATCACAATCATCCCATATATAGTTCAATTGGGCCGGGTCAACCCTTAAAGCCCACAACTTTTTTCACTGTGTTGTTTTTTTAGCTCATGGGGTGAAGATAAAACGGATCGTAATTGGTGTCTTATCAACTTAGCTAGACTCAAATTGACATTTTTTCTTTTATTAAAGTACTATCGATATGATTCAACTTCCTGTTATCTATTAACTTATCAACATGAGCAACTCAACCAGCATATTATATATATTAGTGACCTCCCCAAGAGGTCTTAGGTTTGATTCCTCACTCTCACATGTTGTAAAAAAAATAAAAAAAAATACGGCTATTCATTGACTTAAGAATAAGAAATCTTGGGTTCGAAGTTCACACTTGTAATGTCATTTCCAGTTATTTATGGTTATTGATCCACTGAAGCTTTCAGGTTGAATTATGATGTTGTTCTTGTTTGTTATGCAGATGTGGCCTTCTTTGATAGGGAAAGCAAAGGAAGGTGGACTAGATGTGATACAAACCTATGTGTTCTGGAACCTTCACGAACCCCAACAAGGAACCGTAAGTAGTACTCAATCTCTCTCTAGTCTCTAATAATCTCTAAATCAAAGGTGATATCATGGCATGAACAGCAAACAAAATCTTGATGTTTTTCCAATTTCCAGTATGAATTTAGTGGAAGACGCGATATAGTAAGATTCGTAAAGGAAATACAAGCACAAGGATTATATGCTAGCCTTAGAATTGGACCCTTCATTGAGGCAGAATGGAGTTATGGGTAAAAAAATACACATTCAACTCTTTATCACAAACAACTGTTCCTTATAAATAACCATTAATTCTAAGTTGTTGTCTTAACTTTCAGTGGTCTACCATTTTGGTTACATGATGTTCCGGGAATTGTTTATCGATCTGATAACGAGCCATTCAAGGTACATTTTTCTTTTTCTTTACTGAAATATATAATATAATATTGATAACAAAATGAAAATTCGTTATTGTTTTCAATAATGGGCAGCTTCATATGCAAAACTTCACCACCAAGATAGTCAACATTATGAAGTCGAAAGGCTTGTATGCTTCACAAGGAGGGCCAATTATACTTTCACAGGTTCAGTTATATTGAATATCTTTTCTTTTTAACAACGTTTTTACTCTGTTTTCTTCTTTTAATTAAGACGACTCATGCATATGATCGATGGAGTTTGCAGATTGAGAATGAATACACGTTGGTGGAGGCAGCCTTTCGTGAGAAGGGACCTCCTTATGTTCTATGGGCAGCAAACATGGCGGTTAGCCTTCAGACTGGTGTGCCATGGAGCATGTGCAAGCAAAACGATGCTCCTGACCCTGTGGTACTATATATTTTTCTTAATAACATGTGGGATAGGAGAATCGAACCTGTGATCTCTTAGTCACTAGATCGTACATTGTCGTACATTATGTCGGTTGAGCTATGCTCATGTTGACACTGTGTTACTATATATGTAAACATTAAACTTAAATATTATACATTCTTTTCATTTCTTTATGTTGCTCATATATTAATTGGCAGATAAATACGTGTAATGGGATGAGATGTGGAGAAACATTCCCTGGACCAAACACGCCTAATAAGCCATCTATGTGGACTGAGAATTGGACTAGTTTGTAAGTTTTGCAGATCCCTTTTCACAAAAAAATTAAAGAAAGGATGTGTTTTTTTCTTAGAATGTTATAGAGATTGTTGATTACCTGAATATCAATATCAGATTGATATTAGTTTCTAAATTTGTTGTTTAATCATCGACAACTTTTATGTTACAGCTATCAAGCATATGGTAACGAACCGTACATAAGATCAGCAGAGGAGATTGCATTCCATGTTGCTCTCTTCATTGCTTCAAAGAATGGGACTTATGTCAATTATTATATGGTATTAATATAAATCTCTCCCTCAATTTTTTGTTTCTTCCAATGAATCTAACTAAAGATGTACATGTTCATTTTTTCCACTAGTATCATGGAGGAACCAATTTTGGAAGATCAGCTTCTTCATATATGATCACAGGCTATTATGATCAAGCCCCCCTGGATGAATATGGTATGGCATGTTTGAAAACTATCCATCTTATTTAAATTCGCTCAAACGGTTCGAATTTTGCATCAACTGAAAACCTTTTACTACATTTTTACTGCAGGTTTAATTAGGGAACCAAAATGGGGTCATCTTAAAGAATTACATGCTGCAGTTAAGCTATGCTCCAAGCCTTTGCTCACTGGAACAAAATCGAACTTCTCACTAGGCCAATCACAAGAAGTAAGTTTTATTATGTTAGTACCATCATTCCATGCAATCATAAGTACTCACTCTTCTTTTTTAACAGGCCATTGTGTTCAAAAGTGAGTCCGGAGAATGTGCTGCCTTTTTGGTGAATAGGGGAGCTAGAGATGTGAATGTCCTGTTCCAAAATGTTACTTACGAGTTACCTCTGAGTTCCATCAGCATCTTACCAGATTGTAAAACTGTGGCCTTCAATACTAGAAGGGTAAGATTTACACCGAGAACTAGCGGAAACCTTTTAACAGCAGTTTTTTTCTTTTCCCTCACAACAGCAGGTTTTAACCGTTGAAATATATTTGATCAGGTAAGCGTACAGTATAATACGAGATCAATGAATGCAGTACAAAAGTTTAATTCGTCTGAAGAATGGCAAGAGTTCAAGGAACTGATACCTAGCTTTGATGAAACTGAATTAAGAGCAAACGAGTTATTAGAGCATATGAATACTACAAAAGACAGTTCAGATTATCTTTGGTATACTTTAAGGTAAATAATAGTGGGAAGCGGCTGATATTAATCTTAAATAAGCAAAAGAATGGTTGGAAGTGAGAATGAACTAATGGTTGTAAAATGCAGGGTTCAACAGGATTCTCCTGACACTCAACAAACACTCGAAGTGAATTCTCTAGCCCATGCCTTGCATGCATTTGTCAATGGAGTTTACGCAGGCTAGTCTTATCTTCCTTTTTATGGTCGAAACTTGTAGATGTAGAAACCTTAATAACTGAGCATTTTGCTATTAATGTTTTATAGGCTCTGCCCATGGAGCTTTCAAAGAAAGAGGTTTCTCTCTGGAGAAGAATATTACATTGAGAAATGGAACCAACAACATCTCATTTCTCAGTGTGATGGTTGGGATACCGGTACAGATATTTTATCTTCCCTTCCATAGTTTGTGCATTTTAACACCATGAAAGGTATTTGTAACCTAATGCATCACATTATACAAAAGAAATCATATCCACAAAATTACAAGAAACACCTCTATTGATTATAGAAGGTGGTAAGATCATAAGTACAAAAAGAAGAGGGTAACTTGCTCCAAGCAATGGCTAATAGAGCCGTAGAGTCTATGAAATGGTGAACGTCTTTGTCGATGTGCCTAAATATATAGTTCCAAAACTTTACCGCATAAAGACATTCACTAAATAAGTGAATTTGAGATTCCTCATTTGTAAAGCACATGTGGCAGCAATTAGGGGAGATAATGCTTTGTAAGTCTCTTTTGTAGCTTATCATGAATGTTGATGAGTGGCTCAATTCCCATAAAAAAAACTTAACATTTTTTAAGAATCTCCCAAACCATAAGGACTTGTATAAAGTAGCGTGTTCATTCATCCCCAAGGTTGCAAGAGCTGATGCCATCACATTATAGATCTAATGCATCACATTATATATCTTAGCGAGTTCTGATAGTTTTAATGTGAAGGATTCTGGAGCGTTTCTTGAGACCAGAGTTGCTGGACTGCGAAGAGTGAGAATTCAAGGCGAGGATTTCTCTGCACAACCTTGGGGATACAAGGTCCTTTAATTTTCCATCCTCCTAACATGAGTAATATTCTCAAAATATATATATATATATAAATACACACATAAAACTAACCTCTTTTTCATACTTTTGTGGGTTTTTCTGAACAACTTGGCAAAAGGTTGGCCTATCAGGAGAGAAATCGAAAATATTTTTAGACACTGGGTCAAGTGATATTCAATGGAGCAGGTTAGGAAACTCTTCTCAGCCCCTCACATGGTATAAGGTACTACCAATAATCAATTGTTTAGACTACTCTTTCTACAGCAACTATCTTCAATTCAATTTGTTCAATAACACTGACCTTTGTCATTGTCATTCATCGCTAATTGGCAGACTCAGTTCGATGCGCCTCCAGGTGATGACCCAATTGCCCTGAACCTTGGCTCCATGGGGAAGGGTGCAGTTTGGGTTAACGGCCATGGCATTGGCCGATACTGGGTCTCCTTCCGCACCCCAAAAGGGAAGCCTTCACAGCAATGGTAGGCAGTTTATTCAGACCTCATCTGGTGTTATATTATATCTGTCCATCTATCAGAATTCCTTCCACTAGTTCACAATTCTGTATCTCCTTTCAATCCAGGTATAATATACCGCGTTCCTTCCTCAAGCCAACTGGAAACTTGTTGGTTATTTTTGAAGAAGAAACTGGAAACCCGGTCGGGATATCTCTGGATGCTATTTCAATTAGCAAAACATGTGGGCAAGTGTCTGAATCACATTATCCCCAAGTAGCTTCATGGATGGGAGAAAAGAAACAGAGGGTGAGGGGTATGAAGAACAGAAGCAGAAGACCTCAGGTCCGATTAAGCTGTCCTACTAACAAGAACATCTCCAACATCTTATTTGCAAGCTTCGGGACCCCTTCCGGTGACTGTCAAAGCTACGCTACTGGAACGTGTCACTCACCAAACACCAGAGCCATTGTAGAGCATGTGAGTTTTTTTTCCTGAAACACATCACCACTTATAAAAAAAAAAGTATTATCTCTCATTAAATAGAATGTAGTCAATTCACATGAAAATTGTGTTGTGATGTTTCAGGCATGTCTAGGGAAGTCAAAATGCTCAATTCCAATCTCAAATCCGAACTTCGGTGGCGATCCATGTCCACAGGTCACCAAAACATTGTTGGTCGATGCACAATGCACATAATGATGGAAGATGCCTTGCATGAAGTATACATGACAAGATAATTCACAGTAACTTTCAATAGATAAATAGCTTTAGCCCATGTTCACAGGTTATTTCATTCTTTTAGGAGTCCTAGAAACAATTATGCAATACACCATTGAGTGATTCAATGCAACCATAGTTCTATTGTCACAGAAAATTAATTTTTTTTGCTAGTGAATTTTCCTACCATATTAACAATTGAAATGTTTCAAAGAAGCTACATATTACATATATAAGGTTTGCCTGGAATGTTAATGGACTTCCCTAAAAGCGGAGATTAAATTTTGAAAACTAAACGTACAACTCCTTGCAAGCAAAACTCAATCATCTTTCATATCCCACATTTTCCAGCAATTTATACTTTGTGAACGATCCGCTTGCATCTCTGAAACTGTTTAAGCCTACGGATCTTGCTCTACAGCAGAAATAGGAATTTACATCAAGGCCTATTCACCTATATTACCAGTCTGTTTGTTTCCTTTCTGCTGCTTTGTAGCCTTTTTCCTTTTAGTAATCTCGAGATTTGATGGTAAGAGGGCCTTCTGTTGAGGTAAATCAGCAACGAAAAGCAGCGTTTGAGCCCAACCAGCATATTTTCCATACTTGCTGACAAATGCCTCCGCCACACGGTTGCAAAGCTTTGGCGTTAGACGTGCACCAGCAAGCTCAGGGACAAGGTACCTAGTAGCAATCTTTTCATCCCACACAGAAGAAACCTTTCAATCAACTTTAAATGAAATAAAAATCAATACAACTAAAACAAAATGGCCCAGAGATTCAACAATTTAAACCATCATTCTAATGCCTATGACCTTTTTTCTTCTTTCTAATGACTCTCTGTCATTGAGCTGAATGAAGAATCGACTCAAATACATGGAAAATTTCCCTTCTAGTTCTGCCCACTTAACACCAAAACAGAATCATCACAATCAAAAGGTAATATGACCACTTCTATCTATTCTAATACAACCTTTTCCCTGTAAGTGCTATTTCTTTTTCAGGCCCCAGAGAAGACAAGGATGACAAATCTCAAGTCTATACAAGCCAAAGCCCATTTGGATCATATAATGAAACTGAAATGGTTTTTGTTCATTTGAAAAAGGGATATAATACCTGCCAGACGTGTGTGTCAACAGGAATGGCATGGTGCTGATCGAGAGAGAAGAGAGCAACACAAGCTGCCACCTTTGGACCGACGCCAGGCAATGTAGAAAGGGCATTAATCGCCTCTTCAAGGTCCAAATCACGAAGAGATAGAAGCCATTCTGCACCTCCCCCAGCTTTGGCTTCTAGAGCATTTACAGTGCCAACTATGTACTTAGCCCTGCTTATTCACATTAAACTATCAAGAGAAGAAATCACCCAGCTTGAAACACATGAGAAAGTGTATGTTGCTAATACATATAAAAGATTAAACATGTCTTAACAACCTATTTTTTTTTTCTTTTTTAATATCCGCGAGTGTCGAGGCCAGCTTGCCCGCACCCCCTCACGGGACAATTGTCTGACCCTACTATATTTGGTTGCCAAGAAAACTCTAGAATATTAAATCCTAGGTGGGTGGCCACGAGCAGCCCCATGCTCATTCACTATAAACCCTTATTGACCACTAGGTCAATCCATGATGATTTTAAGGTTTTCGATTGATTAATTGACAGTGTTGCCATAATGGAGCCCTTATATTTTCCACTTTTCGTGTAAGCTTACATAACTTTACTTTTGGTTTCCATCAATTTCCATAATTGATAGAGGTATGGATAGATTTGAAGAATGAAATTAGTATTGAAATCAATATTAGAATAGAGATATTAACCTGTAACCAAAGCCTGCCACTCTAAGGTCAGCCTCAGAGACCAAGGACAGCCTCTCCAAAGAGGGGAATTCATGGAAATCAAAACCTCCAACATTGCCCAAATAATCCCCAAGCGATGAGATGTAATCCACCATTTTGGTGATTCTCCCAATATTGTTATTGGAAGAACACAAAAATTGAATCAAACACTCAAGTGGGTCTTGCCTGAGAACTCGAGCACCTTCCAAATGGCGAGCCAACACATGGAATCTCGGATCAGCCGCCGAGAAGACCTCCCAAATGGCACTCAGGGAGATGCCGGCGTTAAGGAAATCGAGCAAGGCCAATCTGGCGGCGGCGGCGGAGGAGGAGGAGGATGATGTTGAACAGGAGTGAAGGCAATATGAAACGTCGCCATTTGGAAGGTGGTTGAGAGAGATAAGATGAGAGGCAACGACGCCGGTGAAGTGAAGGGGGGCGGTTTGTTTCCAGCGGAAGGTTTGGCCGGTGGGGAAAGTGAGAGGCAGCGAGAGGTCTGATTTGGTGAGATTGAGGGGAACCCAATTGGGAGGGGTTGAGGAGGATGATGGGGATTTGAGGAGGGTTGGGGTTTTCCTTTTCTTTGGGTTCTTGGATACGACGGTGGTGGGCCTTGAGTGGGAGGGTTGAGGGGTCGGAGGAGACGGCGGTGATGGCGGTGGCTTGGCGGAGGGAGTGGAAGGTGGAGTGGGACTGAGCCTCTTCGTCATTAGAAGGGGTCTCAAATTAAATGACAATGAGGGCATTTGGAGGGTTGGAGAGTGCTGTTTCCGTTCAAATATTGACACCAACGACCAATCTTTTTTTCTTAGTATAACTTTTACTTTTTTATTTATTTTTTATTTTTTTGGCAAAGGACAACTTTTACTTTTAACGTTCCCTTTTAAAAATCTAAACTTTTAAGGAAAATTGTAAAAGTGGTTAATTTAGAATAAAATAATTAAAAATATAGCATTTTTTAAAAAAAATTGCGGATATGACAATTTCTATCACTGTATGTCTATCGCTGATAGACTCAGTCTTTTTTATAGAATTTTGTCTGTGATAGAAGTCTATCACTTATAGCAGTGATAGTCATATACCAACGATATAGTCTATCGGTGATAGAAATTAATTTTTTTGTCATATTTGCAAAATGTTTTAAACTTTGCTAAATTTACAATTATTTTAGATCTGATTGGTGTTTGTGCAACCAGCCCAACTTTTAACCGTATTGAAATATTTCTTCAGTGAAATTAATAAGAAACAATTTGAATATTGAGTAGGATTTTGTAATGAATCATTTTTTTTTAATGTTATTTTTGAAAATTTCATCGATAAGACCTTTTCAATTCTAGCCAATATCTTATTACAAATAATTCTGACAACTTTCGGGGAAAAAGAGACATTCATCTTAGATCGTGCAATTTGATTTATTTTTTCTATTTTGTTTTACCACTCTCCATCTGAGTAGAAAGACACATTATTCTGGATAGAAAGAAAACAACAATTGAAATAAATTTATGCTTCTGATTAAGGTAACCTTAGATGCTTTAATTGTTCATTCTAGTATTGAGGGAAAGGTGTAACCTATGGATTAAGTTAACCGTGCATTAGGGTTTAATTTTTTTCTTTTTTAATATTTAACTTTCTATTATTTTTTTTACTTCCTTTAAAAAAATAGAATGTTTTTCAATTTATCCCTTTAAATTTTAGGGTTTAGATTTTAAAATTTAGGGTTTCATATTTACGGTTTAGGGTTGCCAAGGTCAATGTCTTGAATGTTTTCTTTATTGCATTTTTCTACAGTTTATTTACTTTACCGCATGAACAACAAACCAACCACTTTTTATTTACTTTGTTACCGTATCTAACGAATGTTAGTAACTTATGATTTAATTGACACTTCCTTAAATTTTCGCTCATCATATTCCCTGTGGATCTGATGGAACTGAGGTCCTAAAACAACCAGAGGCGCAGCGGAAAGAAGCCTAAACTGGCTGAGGATCTTCAGTAATCAATAAGTAACAGACGGGAGAGAGAAAAACCAACTAACACTTAACTTTTTCTTTAACCCGAGTCCCACCGGTAAATACCATCCCGACCGGTAAAGTCAACCGGTAAAGGTTGACTGGTAAGGCACGACCGATAAACTTCTCGGTGTGCCACCGGTAAACTTCATAAGTTTACACTGGTAAAAAGGCACACCAGTAAGCCTCGAACGGTAAACTTCACAAGTTTCAACCGGTAAAGAACACATCGATAGATTTACCTCGGTGAACCAAATTGGTAAGCTTCACAAGCTTCAACCGATAAATGGTACACCAATAAATCACGACCGGTAAAACCAAACGAATAAAACAGTACCGGTAAAACCGAACAGGTAGGCTACCACCGGTAAATCGATACCGGTAAGCCTAGACCGGTAAACTGGTCGAGTAAACTTCACTAAGTTTACACCAGTAAACCGGTAAACCGGTAACTATTACCGGTATGCTCGACCGGTAAATATCGACTGAAAAGCTCGCCACACGCTATCTTATAGCGTTGGCCACGCCACCGGTAAATTCACAATCGGTAAGCTTTACCGGTATACCGACTGGTAAACCCCATCGGTAAATTTACCAGAAGCCTGAAAAACACCAAAAAACGTACCTTTTTTGGATTTGCCTTCTTGTCTCCGCAACAACCTCCTCTGCAAAATCTTCTGAAGCGCAGTCTGATCACGAGCACGATGAAGACCACCCTTAAAGGAGTCTCAGCTATTCTCGGGCTTAGTAGCGGAGTTGTGGGACTCCTTTGAGCTAAGAGGGTTTGTTGAGAGGAAGGGAGGAAGAAGATGAATATGGTGTGGTTGAGAATAAAGATGAAGAAATAACCTTTCACTTCTTCAACAAATTCTTCACAAGAATTCCCTCAATTCACCAACAAGAACTTCAGATCTTCAAAGATTCTCCAAGAAATTTCTTCAACCGTTGAAGAATTACCGAGAGAGATTATCCAACAATCATTAGTCTTCAAAGTGAAGTGAAGACACTTCTTAATACTTTTTTTTGAGTACATTGGGGGTGGGGGGATTCGAACCACAGACCTCGTGGTCGTTAAGACATACATATGCCCGCTGAGCCATGCTCGCTTTGGCAACACTTCTTAATACTTACCTCAAAAGATAAGTGGGATTAGTCAAAGCAAGAGGGGTTGAACATGCACCAGTTAACTTAATAAATTATTATAAAATTATTTATTATAAAAATTAATTCAGAATTAATTTTATAAATAAATAATAATAATAATAAATATAATTAATTAAACTTTTTAATTAATTATTTTATTATTTAATTTAATATCAAATATTAATTAAATAATAAAACTAATCCCGATTTTCCGAAAATTGACTTTTCTTATATGAATCTCTATTCATATTATCCTCCGAACACATATTCAAATCATATTTAAATATGTCGAACCTCGATCTACAAACCCGAATTTGGATCTCTCCAAATTATTTCATTTGCATTGCTACACCACTTTGTCCGAGCTAACCAGGAGAACCTACAGAACCTACAGATCATGAGCTCCAACGATACGAGATTATCCGATCAAAACTCTTTTAACCGAACTAATCAACATTCGTTAACCCCCGGAGACTCCACTATAGTCTGAGGGTTGCACTCTCCTCACTGTAGATATATTATGTCCTCTTGATATAACCATCACGGGCAAGTCAATCCTCCACAGGTCGTTCGTAATCATAGCGGGTCATTTATACCGTTTAACCCCTGCATTACTTCTTGTTCCTTAAGTACCACTAACACCTCTAATGAACAATTGATCTGTGGTCCAACCAGCAGATCAGATCCCTCTCTGATCAGGAGAGGGTGGGTGCCCATTGTTCAAGCCCTGGAGTCAGCTATTAAGGGAACAACCTCTCTACTAACCCTGAAAACGGGTTAGGAGTGAATTTCGTCTTGCTGTACTATGTCCTCAGCCACCTATTCGAGTTTATCCCCAAGATGGTAGACTTATTGAGTCGACGCTAATAAGTCACTTTCACCCGTGCAAGTCAAAGGATACTCTCGAATAAATAGGAGTTCATAGCGAGCTCAGGATTAAGATCGAGTTACCTAGGTCATCATATGAAAAAGTTGGTCTCTTCAGTAAACGGTGTTGTAAAGAGAGAGCAACTTGATTTCGCGGTTCAGTCTTATGCAAACTCATTGCACAGGACGCCCTCGCTCGCACATCTCAATGTGAAACGATTCGGATCACATTATTTTGTACTATACAAAGCGAGCCGCATCCAATAGTGTTACCAGGATAAGGTACCCAGCCTTATCCATATACTATATACCGTTTTGATTGTCTACTTGAGCTTAATCCACATTCATGTCATACATGAAGATCAAGTACTCATACTTCGCCATGTGTGTTTGTTATTGGTACAGGTTAATGCAAACATGTTTCACTTTATTCAATAACACTTTACTGAATAAAACTCAATAACTCCTTATTGCTAAATAGAACATTTACAAACACAATTGTTTACAAACTACGAGTTTTAAGACATAAAATCCAACATGATCAGCTCTGGAATATGTCCAGATACTACACGTTAGCGCTTTGGTATTTACTTGTATCATTGCGGTAGGAGACTCACTTTTGTGACTGTTTTCACCCATTCCATCAATTATTGCATGCTCTATCACATTCACCATCACATGCCCATACACAAAAGAATGCACCGAGTTTGAGCGAATCAGTAGATTCGGTCTTCAATGGCGGCTCTAACAGATTTTGACTTGGTCTTTGATAAAATCGCGCTCGCATGGTTGGCCGGATCATTGCTGCTCATCGAGGAACATTGTGCTCGCATCACTAGTTTTGCAGCCGCATAGTTGACATTTCTTGAAAATCATAAAACAAGTTTAAATAGTCAAGTTAGACGTCTTTTTACCACAAAATGATAACATTATCATTTTATGGTTCCCAGATTCATTATTTCCTCCTTTTTGACATTTATTGAGTCTTTTAGACACGTTTACTTATCCACATGATTAAAACTGGGCCTAAATCGCCTAGGTTTGAAGGTAAAATGGGGTAAATTAGGTGTTCATCACACCCTCAAACTTATCTTATTGTTTGTCCTCAAGCAATACTAATGAACCGACAACGACTTAGTTTTGATAGAATAACATAATTCAGATATGGATTCAAACGAAACTTTTCTTAGAAGAGGGTGCTATCCTCATACATTTCTATGTTTTTCCTGGGCAAGACCTTCAGAATTCTCCATTTTTGCCCCTAAAGTCACAAGCTATACTACACTTTTGAAATTCTAAACTTTTTTTTAAATATAATTTATAAATATTAACATAAACAAATAAAATGTTCAATGAGTATGCAATCTATGTGTCCCATAGATCTTGTAGACCTATTTTTTTTGTAACGGTATTTTAATTAATGCGAGGATTGAACTCATGACCTTTCAGTCACGGGTACAACCTTATGTCAATTTTAAGCTATGCTCGGTTTGGCTTGTAGACCTATTTTTGCAACTATATTAATGCATTTTTATTTTCTTTCATAATGTATGCACAAATCAGATTCATAACCATTCTCGGTTGAGTGTTGGCATTCATTTTGACATGATTTTGAGAAGATGCACATAAATATTCAATCTATAGAAGACAACTAATTGAAAAATTCAGAGAAAAACAAATAAAGAAATATGCAACATCCTTTCAAGTTCTGGTTCATGAGCAAAAATAAGTAGTCATGTTGGCGCCTGGACTTCCCTTTCTCCGTCGCGCTCCGTCGTGAGTAGTCGTCGGGGCTCCAGTGTACCTGCACAAGGGAAGGAGATGAACTTACATCGGTGTGGGGCTAGGCCCACGGGGCTTCGATGCTTAAATCAGATAGTGTACTGAGCATAAGTAGGAGTGGTAGTGTGTAGAGTTTGCGTAGAGTTACGCCTCAGTTCCGCTCTGTTTAGATGCTCAAATCTTCAAAACTTTTTTCACTGCTGTCTTTTCTCTCTTTTTCTTCGTCCACTCTCAGTTTGCCTCTTCAAAATAAGGAAAATTCATTTTATAATTAGGGAAAATATTGTCGCAGCGCGAGCTTAGGCGCCGCGAAAAATCGTGAAAATCTTTGCTTCGGTAATCGTAGCGCCTAGGCGCTGAGCCTTCTGCCAAAATGATCGTTCAGAGCAGCGCCTAGGAGCTATGCCTTCTGCCAAATTTGTCCCGTCAGCGCCTAGGCTCCCATATTCAGCGCTTAGGCGCTATGCCTTCTGCCAAAATGAATGTTCGGGCGCCTAGGCGCTAAGCATTCTGCCACAATTCTTTGACTTAGAGTCGCGGTAACATCTTTTTCCCTTTCATCTTCGATCCTTCTCCAACTTTCCTCACTAAATCACCTACACGCAAAATCATCAACAATCAGACAAAAACAAGTAACAAACGACCTTTTCACTGAACTAAAACTCTAAAAATAACTTGTTTTACTAAGTCTAAAAATCACTTAACAAACTACTTCCAACTTAGCATTTTGCTTGCCCTCGAGCAAAGAACAAGATGATTCTATGAATAGACAGTTGTATTCAAAAGACTCAAATCTCAACGTTCTGATTGACAACTTAATCGCACATGAAAGAAACATTTGAGCACAATCAATTAGTAAGAAATCTAAATTCCTTAATTCTTCGAGTGTTCAAATTATTCTCTTTACTTCACAATTTCCTTAATATCTAAAAATATTGATAAGGCTAAACACACATCAGTTACTTTGGTTGTAATAACAGTCAAGAGAATAAACATTCATAGTGTACAAATTATACTAAAAACTCAAGTATCTCATCAAACTACCAAAATTAAATGCACAAGGTCTATCACCCTCACATAATTTCACTCACAACGCTCAACTGTTTAGGGCATATATTCGATGAACTCTCACACCAATACATAAAAGATTTTTATCATAAACTTGCTAATATATCACATCATAGCCATCGATGAACATAATGAATGCAAAAATTTAAGGGTCTCATTTTGGATGTAATTTGGCTTAGGAACGGGTAGATGGATAGAAAATTTTAAGTTCTCTTATTGAAAGAATTATACACAACTTATCCACATGAAACTTTTACTTCTATTTTCAAGGAGCTTTTACTCATACTTTCATTTCCAAGGTGGAATATCAAGTTTTTTTTTTCTATCCATCTACCCGTTCCTATCAAGCTTTTACTACAACTAGCAACGGTGACGCTACAACTAGGCGCTAGGCATTTTGCCACAATTCTTTGACTTAGAGCCGCGCTAGCATCCTTTTCCCTTTCATCTTCGATCTCTCTCCAACTTTCCTCACTAAATCACCTACACACAAAATCAACAACAATCAGACAAAAACAAGTAACAAACCGCATTTTCACTCAACTAAAACTCTAAAAATAACTTGTTTTACCAAGTCTAAAAATCACTTAACAATACTCTTTGTCATGATGATGGTAATCGTCGTCCCCTAGTTCCCGAGAGACTTGAGGGCGATGTTGTAACGTTGTCTCGTCAGGTGAGTCAAAGATGTCTTGTTAAGCACCTTTCAAGTTGATCGAGAGGCAGTCTGGAAACATCGGATGCTCGGGTGAGCGGTTAAACCCGGATCCTCGGAGCCCTGGGGCCGGCCCCAGGTTGTTGATTCGTCTGGTGCTGGTGTCACGACCTCAACTTCTTGGGGAAGTGGATCGTGACGTCAGCGGCTGACCTCATGGTGAGGTAGCCCGTAACAAGTTATACAAATTTTTAATATTTGGAAACTCGTGGGTTACTATCAACCTTATTTATCTCTAGCTGATTTTAGAGGGAAAATCTAACCGACATTATTATTGAAAAAACTTTCAGATCCCAAATAGCTGAAAAATTTGGGACAAAGTGATAAAAGACCTTTTCAATCTATATATGAAGAAAATAATAACAAATGTAATTTTCAAAAGAGAGCAAAAATGTAACACGCAAACAACATAAACTAAAGGGCGAAATTGAAGATATATGCTTTCATGTCAATAAATAATAACACATAAGAAGCTTTAATCCATTGCTACATAATGTACCAATCTGGCATGATGTGAGATTAGGGTCAAGCTCTGCCCAGAGTTTGTCCAATTCTTTTTCTTCCTCTAAACTCTCTCGAAGACATGGTTCTTTAAATCCAAAATTGAACTTCTAGTAGGAAGATTTAACTCATCTGAAAGTTTGTTCTTCCTCTTCTTCCTCCTCTTCGTCCTATGCCCACTCATCTACCATCTTCACAAACATCCCTAATAAACTCAATTCACACAATTGAGGAGAGAAATCAATCCATGTTTTTAATTTAATGTAATTATTGAGATCTCTAGTATATATATATATATTTATTGCCCTTTTCTTTTCTTTTTTTTAAATTTATTTATTACAATTATTTTAAATTGTTTTCATTATTATTAATTAATTAGAGTTATTTTAGAACAACCACGTTAAGGCCTCATTTACTTGGTCGTAATGTAATTTGACTTGCAATTGTAATAAAAAATGCTTCAATCACACTCGATTTTTCTTTGATGTTGTTTGCTTAAGTGCCGATTCAAATGTAATCTTATTTTCATTGGGAGTGTTTACTTTTACATCTTAAATTTTGTAAGTTTACCATAATACTCTTTCATTTGAATCTTGTTCAGACTCTCGTTTACGATTAAAGAGTATTTGATGAACTGTGTTTTCTTTCCCAACTTTCTTCTTCTCCATTCTCTGATTTTCTAAGCCTACATAAACATCTAGTTCCTGCAAGGTTTTATAACTCTGAAAATTATTTCAAGACAAACTCATTTCACAAATTCAGAATAAGATGAACTTGAAGATTATTTCAAGACAAACTCATTTCAAGAATGAGAGAAAAATTATTGCACAAAGTCGGTTCCTGCAAGGTTTTTTTATAACTCTGAATATTATTTCAAGACTAACTCTGAAGATTATTTCAAGACAAACTCATTTCAACAATGAGAAAAAAATCATTGCACAAATTTGGTTCCTGCAAAAAATCATTGCACAAATTTGGTTCCTGCAAGGTTTTTTATAACTCTGAATATTATTTCTACACAAACTCATTTCAAAAACTCCAGAACAAGATGAACTTGAAGATTATTTCAAGACTAATTCTGAAGATTATTTTAAGACAAACTCATTTCAAGAATGAGAGAAAAAGTATGAAGAAGATGAAGTTGAAGATTAATTCAAGACAAACTCATTTCAACAATGAAAAGAAAAAAAAATGAAGAAGATGAAGTTGAAGATTATTTCAAGACAAACCCATTTTAAGAATGAAAGGAAAAAAAAATGAAGAAGATAAAGTTGAAGATTATTTCAAGACAAACCCATTTTAAGAATGAAAGAAAAAAAAAATATGAAGAAGATGAAGTTGAAGATTATTTCAAGACAAACCCCTCCCAAGATTTAGAGAAAATAAAATGAAGAAGATGGAGTTGAAGATTTCGAAGAAGAAAGAAAAAGAGCAAAACATGGAAGAGATGTCAAAAATGAAGGGTGGGTCTCACGTAATGTGCAATGGAAATCCGATTGAGGACTCTCTCGAATGTAATCTAATCGCAGATTACAACGTGAGACCCACACTTTCAATGGAAAAAGAAGTGAGACCCACCGTCATAATTATGTTCGATTGATTATGTTTAGAGTGAAAGTGAAGTAAACGCAACCTTAATGAATTTCACATCATTTTTTGAATTTAAAATTATTTCTTGAATTTTATTGATTTTAAATGGGAAGTATCTTTTATTTTATTTTCTTTGGAAACTAAGTTTTGAGTACTTTTAGTTTAAAAAGTTTCTAAAATTTTAATTCTATGTCTAGTTAGACTCCACTTGTTTTAATGATTACTATGTAATTAGAATAGTGGGACCCAATTTCATTACGATTAATTGTGTTTATCGAAATCTAGAAAGGTAATAAATTGTGAAACCCGCTTCTTTTTCCAAAATGAGAAAAACATTTTTCAAATATATTAAAGGGTATTAGGGTAATCATACGAAATTTCATATGTAAGTAAACAATTTAGTGGAAATCAGATTACGTTCGAATTCTGTCTATTGATTTTCATTATGACGAAGTAAACTTAGCCTAAATTGAACTATTTTGACTTCATAAATGGAAAGGGTCAAGTTCCCTAAGCTGAACAAAGTCATCGTCGTCCATCAAGGCTATTACGCTAGTCGGAAAGCTGTCATCATTCGCACCTTCAACAACGAAACTCGAGATCGTGCTTATGGCCACTGTACCCGACCAAGGTCATCCGCAAGGACTCGTCGAAGAAGATTGATAAGAATGAATGAAAAATGTCCAAAATAAACTAATGTTGTTTATATATTTATTTTTTAGTACAATATATGTAGAGTTTGGAGATTTAAACATTCCGCCTCAAAGGAAGGAGAACATGCCATTTTTTTTAGTCTAATTGGGTATATGAGGATTTGATCCTTCCCTCTCAAATTCTCAAGAGAAAGAGTGAGTTATGCTCACTTTGAAGTAAGTTTTAATTACGAAGAAAGTGAAAATAATGATTTATTACTGTTATTATTTGAATCATACACTATGAGAAGATTCTAAGATTACATGGCACACATGACACGTAAACAAAAATTATACAGAAAAGCAAGATACAGAAACATTTGTGGGCCACGGTGGCACTAAAGCCCATGAGCCTGGGCTCGTGACAGCTCATTTGGGCCGGAGAAAACTATTCTGGAAGTGGGATATGGGCCAAATCCTCTCTAAAAGGAACCGGGGCGACGTCACCAGGCCCAAAAGAATTACTGAGCCCATTTTCCATATGGGCTTGGGCCATCGGGTCGTACTTTTCGGGCTCAATGTAAGTGACAACCCTATCTTTTCGAAAGGTTAAGTAAATAACAGAGAGAATATACAAGGCCATGAAAGGAAAGACGACGAGCCCAATGAATACATTTGCAAGTTTGGGTAAATGGTTGTGGATTAGCCAGCCCACGAAGGCCGTACTAAGATAATAGATGTTGATGCCGATGATTGCCAGGCCCAATATCCATGAGATTACAATGATCTGAAAAAAGCCCAAAACAAATTTAAAAACGTGTTAATGGGCCGGCCCAATATTGGTATTGTAAGGGAGAAGATTCTCTTACGTATATGGAATTCTTGTGGGGGCCCATCTTCGTGCTGCTGCTACTGAATTTCAGCAGCGGAATTAGAGCAAATGGAAGCTCGAACGAAAGAATCATCTGCCAAATTACCAATTAATTCAAAATTGTCTATTATGTTCCACAATCTTACAATATTAATCTACTTTAGTTAAGTAAACTTAGATTACTAATTTCATTCCGCCTCTTAACTTACTAATTTCATTTTTACTTATTTTCTTTTTCGTTTTTCTCAACCATAACTTACTACATAAGACATAAATTACAATCATAAAATTTGAGAAATTTATACGGACGATACTTAATTTTCAACTATTCGAAAGATTGACTCGAATTTTAAAAATTAGTCTAAATGACTCTCTCCTGATATCATCAACCATTTTTTTAATATTACTTTGGTCGCTCTCGTTTTCGTTATTGTGCGTGGTCCACTTTAGAATTGAATTTTTCTACCCTCCCATGAGCGTGACCAAGAACGAGAACGAAAAAAATAATCAACAAGAACTATTAAAATTATGGTTGATGATGTCAACGACATTTGATCAATTAATCTAATTTTTAAAATTCAAGCCAATCATTCTTTGTGGTAAAAATTTGTCATCCGTACAGATGTAGCATAAAAACTTAATATTGTTAAAAGAAATGGAGAAATAACATAAAATATTTTGCAATATGAATGGGTACAATTGGCATGAGGAGCCTACGTGCAGGGGCGTACAAGGGATTATGTTTTTTCTTACTATTAGTTTATTTTTAAATTTTTTCAAATGTAATTCAATCTATATTAACATGCTTTTTATAAATTTTAGAAACATATATTACACATTATATTGTATTTTTTTTTAAATAACTTTTTTTTCTTTTTCAAAATGTCTAATAAGCCTTTCAACATTTAATTTTGTGTTTAATAGATCCACAAATTTTAAAAAATGTTCACTATATTTTTCAACTTTCAATTTTGTATTAGATTCTCGAATTTTTAAATTTAAGTCTAACATATCTTTGTCCTATTCGATATTTTTTAAAAGTTAGGAGTTCGTTAAAAATCTATTATTTATCTTTAAAGTTTAGAAACTTGTAAGATAAAAAATTGAAAGTTTAGTGATCTAATAGATTCAAACTTTAAATTTCATGTACTAAACTCGTAATTTAATTTTTTTTTCTAATTAATAAGACATTGAGCTAAATTTTATGATGATATTAAATTGACCCCTCAAACATGAATGTCGTGATAAAAAGAAAAAGAAAATAGAAATTACCGAAGCAATAATGATGAGACGACCAGCTCCTTGAGGTCCACCAATAATGGAGACGATGAGACTGGGCGTAATGGCAATGGACCGAGTCAAGAGGTTCCTTGCCCAGGTTTTCATTTTCAGGTCCAAGAATCCCTTGATTAATTAACCCCACCAAATTTAATTAATTTAAAATAAAAAATCAATAAAAGGAAATAATTAAAATAATAAAATGATATTACCTGCATGATGAACTGTCCGGCATAAGTGCCGGTGATGCTGGAGCTTTGTCCGGAGGCAAGCAACGCTATGGCGTAAATAGTGGAGCTCGATTTTCCCAAAACATTCTGCAAATAAATAATAATTAAATTAAAATAGGATATAATAATTGGGCGGGGCGGCGGATGAGGATATCGGAGCGGACCTGGAGGAGGAAGGAGGCGGAGTTGAGGGTTATATCGGAGCACTGATCGGCGGTGGTTTCAGAAACGTTTCCGACCGTACAAACGGTGCCGGAAACTGAAACCACGGCCACGTTTATCAAAAATGCCACCAGCAATGCAAATCCGCTCTCTATTAGGAAGTACCTGCACGCGTCCTGCATTCATCCCATTTCTATTTATATATATATATATAATTACTATCGACACACGAAGATAACTCAAAGTCAAGTTACATACGTTGATACCACGAACGGAATTGGGCACTTTCCTTGAGAGCACGAGAGCGGAATGAAGAAACAGGTTGTGGCTGTTCCAAAAATTCAAATTCAAAATTCAAATTCAAAATTCAAAATTCAAAATTATTTAAGAGAATATAGTATATGAGTTTGAAAAAAATGGTACGGCATAACGAGAGCGCCGAGAAGAGCAATGGCGTCGCCGGTGGCACCCTGGCCGTTGAGTTTGGGCACAAACATTCCTTTTAAAACGCCGCTCGCCGGAGGCTTAACGTAACTCATTTCCCCGAAGAAACACGCCGCCATTACGAATACCAATATTGCTATCAGCAATTCCAGCTTCCTCACCTGCAATTTCCAATTTCCATTTTCCAAATTTATATTATTCCAATTTATTTTTGTATTATTGATATAACATACATCACTTTTATATATATATATATTTTCGATAAAATATAGACCCTTAAACTTTAGAAGATGTATCACTTAAAACTCTAAATTAATAATTGTATTAATTAAAATTTTAAAGGTAAGTGAATCAATTTAGACAATTCATTTTAAAGCCGTTAATACATCATTTTTACATGTGAATACAACTTTTTTAAATACATAAATTAACGTAATATTCTAGAGAAATAGGATAGTATATAATGATTTTTCGTTTTCTCTCATCTCGGTCTTCCTCTTATTTATTTTTTCCTACTAATTTAAAAAGAATTACGTGATAATTTTTTTTTGCTGTTTTGTTAGAATTTTGGAAAAAATAAAATAGTTTTAATTAGGTTATTTAAAATTTTATTTTAAATGAAATCAAATAAAAATAATTATAAATTACTAATGGACGATCTTAAAGGGTTCACTTATGAAAATTTAAGATTTTAAATTTTAACTAATACAATTATTAATTTAAGGTTTTAATTATACAACTTTGAAAGTTTATAGGTATTAATTGATTTTTTCTTAAAATATATTACCAATATACAAACATAAAATTCATTACTAATTATCGCAAAATTCTCTTATTTAAATAAAGTTTAGGGATCATACTAAAAAAAAAAAAAAAATAACAATAATTAGAATATTAAAAAATTAGGTATATTGAGTATTTTAAAGTTTAGAGGAAATAAAAATAGTATGAAAATTGGAATATTAAAAAGGAATTTACCCCATATCTTTGGAGTCCAATGAGCAAGAGGGTGCTTAAACCGGTGAGAAGAACTCCAGCCCAAACTGGGATATGGAATAGTATATTCAGGGCAAAGGCTGTTCCTATCACTGCAACCAAACACAAAAGGAAGAAATATAAGCTAAACTAATTAGAGTGTTAATAATAATAATAATAATAATAAAAGATTAATTATAACCTTCTGGAATATCGGCGGCTATTACAGCAAGTTCAGCCAGCAACCAAAGGCAGTACTTCACAAATTTTGGATATTCGGCTTTGCAGACTTCTGAAAGGTGTTTTCCTTTTAAAAACACACAAAATATATTAATTACTGTTAATTAATGAAGTAATTAATAACCATAAATTATATGCGTGGTTGATTAAGCTTCTTAATTTTTTTATTTTTTTTTTTAATTATTTTTGTTACTTACCAGTGCTTACGCCAAGATTTGCAGCGAGGGATTGGATTATGAGCGCAAATATTAATCCGATAAGCACCACCCATAGAAGCTGACACCCATTGAATAACAACATTTTATTACAAAAAAAAATAAAAAATAAAAAATAAAAAAAATCACAAATTAAAACTTATTTTCTTATTATATATTTTTTTCTTTTTTTAAATCTCAAAACTTACAAAATCAAACCTACTCCATTATGCCGATTTGGTCGTCCCCCTTTTCTTTCTAGTGGTAAATTTAAAGAGTTTTAAAATCTATCTCTCCCGGACAAATTTAGTGTTCTAATTATATATATATCATTTTATTTTTTCTAAAAAAATGAAGACTAAAAATAAAGTAAACAATTTTACATTTAGTTTTATAATTATATGTATTGATATTTGGGGAATATGCTAAATCCTAATTTGATTCCTCTTTCATGATTTAGAATATGATGCAATCTAAAACTAAACTTAATTTTCGTAAATATAAAAAAAAAAAAAGATGAAGATCACAAATGTCCAACTAGCTAGATAATATTTGATATGAAAATTAGAGTTAGTTTTAGGTTGTATATATATCATCCTATTCTAAATGAACTTCAAGAAGAATCAAAAGATTTAGTATGGTATCAGAACTTAGATCTTAAGAACTTCAAAATCATACAAAATTCTAAGGCGACGACGTGTTGCCGCCGCTGCCCACAACCATCTCTCTTTGATTTATTATGTTGCTTTTATTAATTTGTCTCTTTTTATTTCAGAGAAAAAAAATTGTTTTGTTTTTAAAGGAAGAATGTGAAAAAAGAATAAGAAAAAACATAAAAACATAAATATAAATATATAACTCTCATATTCTCTAATAATTAAATTTAAGACAAACTAAGAAGGTAAATTATTCTTATTTCTTTGTTTCTAATCTTTTTCGATTAACATTAAGCATAGTTCAACGGGTTAAAATACAATCGTTCCTATTTTGTTTTTGTTTCTAAACATAATTCAACTGTTGTGATAAAAAAAAAGTCTAAAATTAAATACGTGGATCCATAAAAATGAAAAAATAAAAATAAAAGAAAAAAAAAGTGGTTGTTTTTTGTATTGTAGTATATATTTGTTGATTTTGATTACCGTACCTCGTATCCGTGATTAGCTCCAGCCTGCAAGTCGGTTTCCACTGAAAATTAACAAAAGAACACGATATAGCCTGTCAGATTACAGCCTTCTAAATATATTTTCTTTTTATAAAAAAATTATATCAAATCAACTATTTTGTATTTTTTAAAACTAAATTTATAGCTATTTATGTATGGGAAAAACATTGCTTTATCCACTGGTTTTAATAGGATATCATGTTCAATTTCTAATAATATAGTGTATTTTTTATCACTCATATTTTCATAAATAAACTAATTTTACTTAAATTTTGAAACCCTAAAAATCCACATTAAGAAGTCATCGTAGAATCTCTCTTATTGATCGGTGTGTAGACAAGTTTTTCGAGACGACGAAAGAGAAGCTTACAGTTGCCCGGATCAAGGTAAGCCAATGAGACCAGGAAGCCAGGGCCAACGTGTGAAAGAAACTTTCTCCATCCAGGTTTCTAAATCATCAACCATTGAACTTAAAAAATTAAAAAAATTAAAAAATAAAGAAAATAATTTAATTTTGTTATTCTTCTTTCTTAGAGAGCGACCTGATTGTGTTCTTGGTGATTTGGTGGTTTGACGGCGTCGTCGATCGGAGTCGTGTTCACCGCCGCTATGCGGTTGCTGCCACCGCCAAAAGACGGTGTCGCCGCCGTACTCATCTGTGCTTCCTTCTGCTGACTTGCCATTTCTTCTAGTCTCTCTCTTTAAGGTCGTTGCTGACTTGAGGATCTAATGGAATCAACAGTTTATATAGGTTTTGTTATGCTAAAATTGAGTGTGTTTTTTTATTGGCAATAGGGCTTATTTTATAAAAATGTATTACATTGTTATCCAACCACTCAACCGCTTATTTAAGTGCTTTATAAATAAACAATTAATGGGGAAAAGAGAGAGAGTTTTTGTTTTATATTCGAGTCAATTTTAACATTAACATTTTAATTCAATCAATTTAAATTATAATTATATTCAATTAGTAGTGAAATTAATACCATCATGTTAGGATTTAGATGCTTTTCCCATTGGAATTTAAGTGCTGCTTTTGAGTGATGTATTCCTCTGTCGATTTTAAGTGGACTTTCGGCTTATCTTGAATATAATATTTATTTTACTATTTGTTCATGTTTTCCAATTGAACAAGATATATTTATGGAATAATAAAACATTTCCCAAAAAAAAAAAAAAAAAAAAAAAAAAGCAGAGACTTTATCCAAATATGAATAATTGAGATCATAGATTTGTTTGAGTTGCTGACATGAGAAATTATGTGTTTGACACTTTATGGATGTACTTTAGCGGAAGTACTTTGATTCTAAACACACATAAGAACATGTTTGTGAGAATTTTAGTGAAAATGTTTTTTTTTTAATTATTTTTAATGTTTGATTTTATATTTTTAAATATGATTTTAATACGACAATATTTTTTTTAATTATTTCAAAATTACTCTCAAATATATTCTTAGTATAAACTTGTATTCATTTAATTTTGTGATTAATTAGACATGTGAAAAATTAAAAAGAATCAAGTTAAAAGAATAAGTTTAAACTCTATAATGGTTATGTATCTAAGATAATAATTAAAGAAAACGTCATTAAAAGTATTTAATGATACTTTTTTTTAAGTATAACATAAAAATCATAAAAGAAAAATAGTTCCGTTGAATTATGCTCGCTCACTTTAGTCCTTTCTAGTGCATGCTATTTGATCAATCAGTTGGCAAACATGTTTTCACAAAGTATTTTAACATGTTCTCTTTACTTTTTCTGGGGCATATAATTTTTTAATCAATCAATTTTGTACCATTTATATCTTCCTTTAAAACATGATACTACATTTTTATATATATATATTTTCGCGCTAAAAAACACTTTGTTTTGCTAAAAAAAAAACATGATACTACTCTCAGTTGTGAAATTTAAAAAATAATATGTTTATCTGAATTAAATTTTTATTTGATTCATAAAGTTTGAAAATGTACTAAAAGGTTTTGAAGTAGAATTAATATAACAAAATGATGATGTTGACTTCCAAACCATTATAAAAATTCGGCTCTTGAAACTATATTTTTTTGGGTCGGTCCCAACTTTCAACCTCTAATGAGTTCGCATAAAAATTGCCACGAGCTAGACGAATACAAAACACGACTTGGAGAGAATATGACCATTTTGAGACAATTTTGGTTATTTGTTTATTTAAAATTTTGAAATGCATATAGACCATGTTTCATGCCTCCAATATTTGAAATAATAATTGTCATAATATTCTCCCTGTAGTATATAGTATAGGTATATATATAGCTGTCCAATTAATTGTTTAAACTTTGTTAGAATATGGAACTGAGACAGAGAGCTGAAAAATTAGCTTTAATGAGATTTTGCTTTCGTTTAGATTTCTTTCTTTCTTGTCTTGACAATGGTCATCTAGGTTGATTATTGCACCCTAGAAACTAGCAACTAAATAGAAGACATTTTTTTCTTTTTTTTTTAATGCAATTGAAAAAAAATGTATTTGGCTCAATCCTTGGTGGCCACCTACCTAGGAAGGGTCAGGCGGTCTGTTTGGCCCGGACACTCACCGATATAAAAAAAAAATGTATTTTATTTTGTTTTCATTATGCTTGGTGGAGGTAGGATTTTATTTTTTATAAGTAGTGACATATAGTGTTAAATCGAGCATAATTCAATTGACATAAAGTTGCCAAAGCGAGCATAGCTCAGCTGGCATATGTATGATTTGATGACCAAGAGGTCTGTGGTTCGAATCCCCCCACCCCCAATGTACTCAAAAAAAAAAAAAAAAATTGACATAAAGTTGTGTTATTGATTGAGAGATTATGGATTCCATCATTGCATTAATTAAAATACCGTTGCAAAAAAAATGTAATGATATATATATTAACAAGATTAAAGGATATTATATAGTATGAGTTATTACATTGGATATCCTAGGTTTTACAAAATATGGGATGTTTTTTGTGATATTGATGTGATCTCATAAAGGAACTTTATAGAAAGTATGTATGAAAGGAATTTTTCAAAAAAAAAAAAAAACAAAACAAAAAAATTGGATGAAAGGGTTAAATTTCAATTATAAGTTTAATTTTTAAACTTTTAGATTTGTGTCTATTTGGTCGAACTTTAAAAAGTGTTTAATAGGTCTCTAAAATTTTGATTTTGTGTTGAATAGTTATCAGACATATAATATTTTTTTAAAAAAATTAACTTATCTATTAAATATAAAATTGAATTTATATCTAATGGCATCCTAAAATTTTACTTTTGGTGATTAGTAAATTCATGAATTTTTTAAAAGAATGGTGATTGGTAAATGATCTATTAGATGAAAATTTAAAAAACACAAAATTAAAAATTCAAATACTTATTAAATATTTTTTAAAGTTTAGAGACCAAATAAACACAAATTAAAACGAAACATTCAGGTACTAAACTTGTAATTTAACCAAAGGTTAATTATGTAAAGAGTAAAATTTAGTACATACTAGGCTACACCTATCTTTTACAGCCTAGTCACATGACACAATTTGTTTCATCAATTTTATCCTCTTTCTTTTGTTTTATTTATTTATTTATTGTTTTACGATTTTTTTTTTCTATCAGATTTTTAATTTATGAGACCTAGTTATTTTTTCAATCAATTGTATACCGACAAAATTCATTGTATTTCTTTGATAATCTTTGCTTTTGTCTTCGATTTTCTCATTAGAATATGATATATTTATACAACCCTAAACTCCCGAAGCGCATAGGAAACTAACTAAATACTAACTAAACTCTAACTAGTTTCCTAATATGGTAATTCCTTAATATATACTTAATTACACACGATTATATATTTTGTGCAATTATTTTTTTCATGAATTCTATTAATTGTATTTGTAGGTCAAATCGAGCATAACTCAATTAACATAAAGTTGTGCTATTGATTAAGAAGTCATGAGTTTAATCCCCGCATTAATTAAAATATATTTGCAAAAAATTAACAAAAAAAAATAAAAAAATTGTATTTGTACCGGTAATTGCATATAATTATATATTTTTATTATTATACTTAAACACCAAATCTAGCAACATTTAGAGTGTAAAAAATATTGACCAATTATGAAAGTTCTTGTAATTTAGGACGCGTGGATTCAAATCTTAAATTTTTGTAGAGCAGATTGATCGTTTGACTTTAGATTTTGAATAATTGTTGCTAGATTTGACGTTTGATGATAATAATTGTTGCTTCAATTTTCATAACTTATCAATTGGAAATTAAAGGCTTTAAAATAACACTATAACAAAAACATAAATGTTGTTGGTGTGGATTCAAACATCTAATTTTTGTAGAGTGGATTTGTTGTTTGACATTAGATTTTGAATAATTGTTGCTAGATTTGAGCGTTTGTCGATAATAGTAAAAAATATATAATCATATTCAATTAGGCGTACAAATACCATGGATAAAGTAAAGGGCATTTGGTTCAGTGGTATGATTCTTGCTTTGGGTGCGAGAGGTCCCGAGTTTGATTTTCGGAATGTCCCAAACAATTATTTTTCAAAAAAAAAAAAAAAGAAAAAAAGAAATACTATGGATAGAATTAATGAAGAAAAATTATTGCATAAAATATATAATTAGGTGTAATGAGGTGTACAATTGATTGGAATTTTTTTTTTGGACGGCTCTCATAAATTAAAAATCTGAAACATATAAAAGACGAAAAAAATACAAATACAAAAAAAAAAAAAAAAAAAAAAAAAAAAAAAAAAAAAAATTGAAGGAAAAAAAGAAATTAAAAAAAATGTATTAAAAAAAAAACGGCTTGAAGCAAAACGGCGTGAGGGCTTAAGTAACAATTTTTTTTTTATTAAAAAAAAACAAATTTTTTATTTAAAAACAATATAAAATCTGACTAAAAGATATGTGTAACCCAACATGCACCTCAGTTTTACTAGTATCTAAAAGCACGAAGAAATTAAGTTAAGTTATAAGCTACATGTTTGTGTGTATATTTTTTTTTTTTTTACAATATTTGGGATGAATGAATCGAACTTGTGACCTCTTAATCACTAGGTTATAGATTATACCAGTTGAGTTATGTTTATATTGACTATGTTTGTGTGTTTGAGATGTCTGCATCTAAATTTGGTCGGATAAATATAATAAAGGAGACAAAGTCTATCCTGATTCATGACATAAATTTTAGTTTATAATTAATATTTTACATATTTTTTAAAATATAAATACATATCAAATTATTCTAGTTGAATTGACATGACCATTCAATACTTAATTTAGATATATAGAAAAAAAAAACAATAGGAAGTATATGCCAATGGACTATGGAGCAAAAAAATCATAGGTAGCGGCACTAGTACTTCCTATATTTTTTTTTTATATATGTATAGCCTTTCAAATTTAAAAATTTAGAAGGATAAATTGGGATGAATTTTATTTTATTATTTACTATAATAATAATTATTTTTTTACAAAAGTACTATATTACTCGAAAAAAAAGATCTCATAGCCTAGAACTTTAGGAAGAAAATTGTTAAAAAAACGAAAATTGCTTATTTTCCTCCATTTTCGATTTGTCCTTGTGATAAATCCTTAATTATAGAAATGCCCCATTGGCAAAGCAAATATAAAATGAGATTTTTTTTTTTTTTTTTTTTTTTTTTTTTTTTTTTTTTTTTTTTTTTTTAAGTAAAACTTGCTTACAGCCCGGATATCTTTTGCAGCCCAACACGTGTCACGATTTGATTTGCTGAATATTTATATTATTTTTTAAATAAAAAAACTCTTCACGTCCGTTTACTTAGATTTTTTTCTTCGGTAACTTTCTCTTTCTTCGATCAACAATTTCTCCTATTTTCTCTCTCTTTCCTCCATTTCTATCTGGCATGACCTTTGTTTTCAATTTCATCTTTCACTCACTCTTCCTTACTCTACAATAAGTATTGTTTTCCTTTTTTTTTTTGTTAACTATTTTTTAAGGCAGTAAGATTTGTAATACTCTAAAAGATATCTCTAGACAAATAAAAAAAAAATTGTTATCATTTTTTTTTTGGGAATTTTTTCTTATAAAAAAAAAATCCAATCTACCTTCCCCTTTACTAACCTCAGATGAATCCATATCCAACCGTGAAATTTCCCACTCTTTCCTTCATTTTCTCTAAACCCACTTGAAAATTTATGTCTATATAACACACAATCAATCCTGCAAATTTCAAATAATCTCAATTAAAATTTCATGGCCTTGAAATTGGAGTGTAGAGAAATGAAGAGAGAAAATAGAAAAAGTTGTTAATTTGCTGGAATAAGAAAAGGAAGGTTACTACAATAAACGGGCGTGAAAGATTTTTTTATTATTTCAAAATGATTTAAATATTAGCCAATCAAATCATGAGAGGTGGCTGGGCTGCAAAAGATACTTGTAGCCCAGGCAGCAACCAAGTTTTTTTTTTTTTTTTTTTTTTTTTTTTTTTTTTTAGTACATTCAGTTGTATGAAGTTCTACCACACTCCAAATGAATTCATTTGTGGTATGAAGTTCTACCACGCTTCAAATGAATTGAAGCCACTTGGATTGTTTCTATTTACAAAAAATGATAAAATTAAGAGTGAGGCCCACTTAATAATTTTTAGTTCTCTCTCCTCTTTAATAAATTTATCTTCTCTTTTTTTAATTCTTTCTCCCCTCTCACTATTTTTTTTATTCTATCTTCTCTCCTCTTTCATCTTCTTTCTTTTTCTTTCTCATTTTTTATTAGGAGTGCTAACAAAGTCTCGTATTGGTTAGAGAAGAGATTGATTCATGCTATATAAGTGAGGACAATTATCTCCATTAGTACGAGACCTTTTGTTTTAAACCAAAAGTAAAGCCATGAGGTTTAGACCCAAAGTGGAGAAGCCCAAAAAAGAGAGAGACGAGACAATTAAAAAGAAGGATAAAACCATGAAAGATGAGAGAATTAAAAAATGATTAAAAAAAAGATAAATTTGTAAAATGAGGGAGAATTATAACATGGACCCACTATTAATTTTAGAGATTTTCTAATTCAATGGAGGTAGTAGGAAGAATTCCATACAACAGATGTACTAAATTTATAAATTTTTTCATAGACAACGAGATGAAAGCCTATCTATAGACTATGCTAATAATTTAATCATTTTTCTTATAACATATCTAAAACGCTTACGCATGTATCATATAAAATATATAGCATTTTGCTATTTTATATTGTTTCAAAAAAGGAGCATAAGCTTACTAAGAATTGACATGTATTTTTTTTCTTAAGGTCGAAGGTTCATAAATTATATTTTTTATTTTTGAGATTTAAGTTTGATAACATTCAGGTTCTTAAACTTTCGACATTTTGAATTTATTATGAATTTAGTCCCTTTGTCCGAATTTTTGTTACTGTATAGAAGTTGATATGACTTTTTTTATTATTTAATTTTAAATATTTTTTTTTATTATTTTTAAATAATATATATATATATATATATATATATATTTTATTTTTTCCTTTCCTTTCTTTTTTTCTTTTTCTTTTTCTCCTTTTTCCTTCTTCTTCTCATCCTCCTTCTTCCAACCATTCATGGTGGTCGCTGTCCGCTGGTTGTTCCTTTTTTCTTTTTTTCTTTTACTTCTTTTTCTCTTCTTCCCTCTCCTTTCTTTTATTCTTCTTTTTCTGTTTAAAAAAATAAAAAAAATAATAAAAAATAATAATAACTAATAATAACGATGATGATGAATATGATGAAGATAAAGAATATAGGCATCTGAGGTAATACGTTGAATTTGGATAACAAAATGCAACAAACTTGGATGAGTTCCTATATTGGATAATTAATAACGTCAAAGTGTTATTAAATTCGTTGAATTTTTTTTTTTTTAGCAAAACAACTTATAGTGTCATCGTGAAAATGATTGTAATTTGTGATTAATAAACAGAACTATGGTGACATATTAAGAGATAAGGCGTAACACGTGCCTTTAGCAATTAGCCATGAGCAGCCACGGGCTTTCTCTGCGCTTTAAATTATTACAAGAACAATAATTTTCATTTTTCGGGGACAGAGACTTTTATTTCACCTCAATTTTCCTTTTTTATTTTATTTTATTTTCATCTCTATATTTTTTAATATTATATTTTAATGAACTATTGTAAAAATCAATAGTTTTTTTTAAAGAGTTTCAGACGTGGTTGGTTGTGTGTTGATACCAAAAAATGGTACCAACGATGAATTTGTAATTGATGAATCAATTTACACCAGCAAAACAAAACAAAATGAAGAAATAACATCGATGTGGTGCTGAACCACCAATACTCCGACGATCAAGTTAATATCAAGCTTGAGAGTGTGTTGCACACTTTTAATGCAGTGCAAAATCGCAAGTACACGAATCAAGTAATAAAGTGTAAATAATTACGAATATCGTCCTCATGATTGAATTTCTAGCTCACTTAAGTACCCCGGATAATAGTGTTTAATTTTATCTAGAGAAATAAAATGCGAAGAAGGTTGTGACAAAAACTACGAAAACAAACAATAAAATAAGGTAACAAATGAGACAAATCACGAGAAAAGTATCTTAGGGATATGATTTCACCAATTAGACTGATGCTTCAATCAATCAAATGTCTAGATTATTCATGCAAATTTCCATAAATCTAGAAGGACAAAAATAACAATTGACTCTTACGAGCGCAATTGGTCTCATGCAATGTAATAAAACTAATATATCAAACTAGTTTTTAAAGATATGCAAGGCATTAAAAACTCTTCTTTAAAACAACTTCTAAAAGAGCCATAATCATTCTCATGTTAGAACTACTCTTAGTCATGCAATCAAGATCTAGTCTAAATTATCATCTCTCAAGCATAAATTTAAACCATGAAAACATACAACCTTTGATCAGAAGATTATAAGCATTAAGAAAGTAAAAGCACGAATGGAAGATAAACAATCAATCTAAACATTCAATTAATCAAAACATCAAAACTAAAAGGCTACATCAATCCCCCAAGATAATAAATTTAGCTACACATGTTCAATACTAAAAAAATCTTAAACAATGAGAAATTCATCAACAAAGTTCTAAGAAAAGGAGAATAAAACTCAATGTCGTGCCGTTCTCCGTTCCCGGCGTGCGGTCTACGATCCTTTGCTTCAAAATCTCTTCCTCCGCTTCAATCGTCGTTTCCTCCTCTCCCAAGTGTGATAATCTCGAAAATATGGTTTTTTCTCTCTCAAAATCGAACCCTAGGTCGGCTGGAAAAAGATGCATTTATAGCAAAATCTGCCACATCGTCGAGACCCTAGGGGCAGCGTCTCGACGCTGTCCCGAAAATAAAATCTTCTGTTTTTGGAAGGCCAGCGTCTCGACGCTACGGACGGAGTTGACGCTGGATGACTTTCCGTAGCGTCTCGACGCTCCGGGTAGCGTCTCGACACTACTTTTGCGGGATTCTTGGCTTGTAGACAAAATTTGAGCGTCTCGACGCTCTGCCCTCGAGATTTTTGGCTTGACCTTCTTTTCCAATCACCCAATTGGTTCAACTTTTCATTATAATCCTCAATAATGCTCCCTTTAGCTCCAATGGCTCAATTCCTACAACATAAAAGAGAATCAACGTAAAAGTGCTCGTTTAAACGGTAAACTAGCGATAAAAATGCTATAAAAATAGCACACTTTGTGAGCTATCAAACACCCCCAAATTTAAGTTTTTGCTAGTCCTCGAGCAAAATAAAACAAGACCATAAAACAAATCAATAAATGCATGCATGTGACTCCAACCTCATTACTCTCAATAGAGACAATCCACAATTGAAGAATAAATTCAACCATAGCCTATTGTTTTTCTTTTGTATCCAAAACTACCCATAAAACTAAGCATTCATCTATGGTTTGAGCCATGGTGACAATCGAGAGAACAAACAATCATAGGCTACCATTTTATGATAAAGCTTAAGTACCTCATTAAATTACCACAATCGAATGCACAAGATTTAATACCTCACACAATTTCGCTCAATCTTCTCACTAATCAGGATATATATAGGATAAACACTCAACCCAATGCATAAAAGAATTTTACCATAAGCTTGCTAAAACATCAAATCTTCATCATCAATGAATCAAATGAATGTCAAATTTTCGGGTCTCGCTTTGGTTGTAATTGGGCTTAGGTAAAGGTGGATGGATGGTCGTTTTAAGCTACTCAATTGGAAGAATTATTGTTTATACCACATGAAGCTCGAAAGATTTGTTGACTCTTGGTAAAGTTACTCCTCTCGGCGGCTTTTGTTCACAATTTTTTTTTTTTTTTTTTTTTTTTTTTTTTTTTTTTTTTTTTTAAAAAAAAAACAACAAAGCCACTACGAGGAATGTTTCATGCATTGTGTAATACTTCAATTTTCTCCTTTGGATTGATTGAAGCATCATGTGGTATACATCTTTATTCTTCAATTCAAGGTTCAAATGGAGGAAATCAACAATAGAATGGATATAAGGCTTGGAATGTGGCAAATTTCCAACAAAAAGATCTAAGGCTCAAAAATAGCTTTCTAAAGATAATGTCAAGGTTGGTCTTTTGAGAAAGCTAAAAAATGGTTTAACCTAATTGTCCTTGTGAAAATAAGACATTCAAATTGAGTTCAGAGATTCCAGGCATGCCATATCAAAGCAAGTTCTAGAAAATTCAGTCATGCATGGAACGCTCAATTTAAGAGAAAAGAGCACTGTGTAAAGATAGTGCTTAATGACTCAAAATCTCACAGACAGGCAGGGTATAATGGCATTAAACCTTATGCATTCATCAATCAATAAAGCAATGAGATACTATTTAATTTTTTTTTTTCAAATAAAAGTCAAATCATGTTGTCTCTCTCATGCATGAAAACTCAACAAAAAGATGCATTCTAAGCTTACAAGGTAATCAAACATACAAAAGGGAAACAAAAGTTGAAAAAAAATCAACTTTTCAGATATGGTTTCATAGTTCACCAATTCAGATCATCAAAATTCAGAATATCTCATATATTATCCTAATCACATGCAATGCATCACAAATCAACTCAACATTCTATTCTATGAAACATAATCATGGCCTTTAACATGCTAGTCTCACCCCTAAATTTCAAAACATGCATTGTCCTCAATGTATAAAATAAAAAAATCAGCATGCATAACACAATAATAAAAAGTGATAGGGGTAACGAAACTGCCCTAAAATGTATGCGTTCACTGCTCCTCATCGGATGATACGTATGGAGGCATCGGAGGAGGGAATGACTGATCGGTGCCAGACTCATACTGATAGCGCAAACACTCGTACAAGTGAGTGAACTGCTCCTCCGAACGCCTTTGATGGCGCTGGACTCGCAGCGACAAATGCTGGAGTTGCTCGTCGATAGATCGTGGGGCACGAGCTGGCTGAGGAGGAACTGACATATCTGGAACAGGTCCCTCGAGATACATATCGTCCTTATCCTGGCTACCTGCACCGGCAACCGCATTATCCATTCCACGCAACCTCATAATAAAAAATTTCTCCATGAGCGCTAGATGGTGGATCACCTCCTCGTGTCCATCCCATTCAATACCGGATCGCCTACAAAGCTCCGTGATAAGAGACAAGTGCCCAAGTCCGCCAGTGGTGGCACCTCGTCGAGTGCATCGCATCGAGTGATGGATAATTTTGCCCACATCCACCGATCGACTTGTGGCAATCGCATACAAAAGGATTACCCTTTCTTTTGTCACATCGCTCAGACGAGCTATGAGGAGCAGCTTGACACAAATAAAACTATGTCATACCCTGTTGGTGACAGTGAGGTCGGTTGCTCTGAATCGAATAACCTCACCTTGCTTGATGACCCACTGAGCACCCGACTGACAAAGCTCTCTAATGACTTGATAAACGTCGAGCTGCTCGCTGGCATATATGTTGTACTCATCCCGATCAAAGTCAGGCAGAGAGAAACAAGCGTTTATACTGGTTGCGTCAAACGGGATGCGAAGATCTCTCACGAAGGATTTGGTGTCCCCCTCAATCATGTTGGCGTAGAATTCTCGCACAAGGGATACGACTGCAGTGCAAGGCTGCTGCACAAATGCTGACCAACCTCGTTGTATGATGTTTTGAAAAAGGAGATGTTGGTGCACTTCATCCGGAGTCAGGCCCCATTCAGGTAGAACATTTATCTCTATTATATTACGTTGAAAGTTTTCAAAGGCACCAAAACTAATGAACCGATTGGAATCAAACTGAGCCCCCGATGAAGATGAAGAAGCTCGTGATCGTTTAGATCCCGCCATTTTTTTTTTTTTTCAAGAACACGAAGAACACAAACCCAACAAATCCCCAAATTTCTATGCCCAAAACAAACAAAAAAACTCCCACAATACACTCAAATCAACTCTAAATTTCTCTACACAACAACAAAAGAATGTAAAAGAGTGAGAAAGTGTAGAAATTACCCTTGAAGAAAACCTTGAGTTGAAACTTGAATGCTAAAAAATGGTGGAAACAATCTTCAATCAAACATTAAACGGCCAAAGAACTCAAGATCGGGAGTTATGGAGTGGAGATTTGAAGAAGAATGAAAGATTTGTGGGAATATTGAGGTGATTTGGGCTTTAAATCGAGAGAGGAGAAGGGAGAGAGGTTAGGGTTTGCAAAAGGAGGAAAAAATTTATGCCTCTGTTTTAGAAATTTGGAATTTGAATTCCAGATTTCGTGATGGCGTCTCGACGCTAGGGCAGCGTCTCGACGCTGTCCTCTCGGGTTTTGATGCTGCAGCAAACTTCGTAGCGTCGAGACTCTAGGGCAGCGTCTCGACGTTGTCCTCTCGAGTTTTGACGCTGCAGCAAACTGTTGGGTTTTATGTCCTAAAACTCGTAGTTTGTAAACTGTTTGAATGTATATATTCTATTTCAATAAAGTTGTTATTGATTTTTAGTGAATTGTGTTTGTATTAACCTATACCAATAACTAACACCCATGGCGATAGTGTAAGTACTTGAACTTCATGTGTGACATGAATGTGGATCAAGTTCAAGTAGACAGCCAAAATAGTTTATAGTATAGGGATAAGGCTGGGTACCTTATCCTGGGGACACTATCGGACGCGGCTCACTTTGTATAGTACAAAACGATGTGATTCGAATCGTTTCATGTAGAGACATGTGAGTGAGGGCGTCCTGTGCAATGAGTTTGCACAAGACCGAACCAAAAAATAAAATCGCTCTTTCTTTATAACACCATTTACTGTAAAGACCGTTTTTATTTCATATGATGACTTAGGTAACTCGATCTCAATCCTGAGCTCACTATGAACTCCTGTTTATTCGACCTTATCCTTTGACTTGTACGGGTGAGAGTGGCAGTTCGCCGACTCAATAAGCCTACCATCTTGGGGATAAGATCGAATAAGTGGCTGGGGACATAGTTGTGCGAGATGGAATTCACTCCTACCCGCTTTAAGGGTTAGTAGAGAGGTTGTTCCCTTAAGTGCTGACTCTAGGTCTTGAACAATGGGCCCATCCTCTCCTGATCAGGGAGGAATCTGATTTTATGGTTGGACCACAAATCAATTGTTCATTAGAGGTGTCAGTGGTACTTAAGGAACAAGATATAATACAAGGGTTAAACGGTTTAAATGACCCGTTGTGATTACGAACGACCTGTGAAGGATCGACTTACTGATGATAGTTATATCAAGAGGACACAATATATCTACAATGAGGAGAGTGCAGCCCTTGGACTTTAGTGGAGTCTCCGGGGGTTAACGAATGTTGGTTAGTTCGGTTGAAAGAGTTTTGACCGGATAATCTCGTATCGTTGGAGCTCATGATCTGTAGGTCCTTACGGTTCTCCTGGCTAGCTCGGATAAAGCCGTGAAACAATATAAAAGAAAAGAAAAGAATTTGAATCGTTCAAATTCAGGTTTGCGGAAGAATTTGGACATATTTAAATATGATTTAAATATGAGATTGGTCTACAATATGAATTGGATTCATATGCAAAAAGTCAGTTTTCGAAAAACCGGGTTTAATTATATTATTTAATCAATATTTGATATTGAATTAAATAATATTAATTAATTTATATATTTTTTATTAATTAAAAAGTTTAATTAATAAAATAATTATTATTATTTTTAATAATAATAATATATAAATATAAATATAAATATAAATATAAATATAAATATAAATATAAATATAAATATAAATATATATATACATGTGTCTTACATGCAAGATGTAAGACACATCAGATCAATTAAAAAAAAAAAAAAAAAACAAAAACAAAACTTTAGTGGGTTTTGGGTATTCAAAATGAATTGTGAATTCATTTTGTTTTTCTTCTTCCGTCTTCTTCCTCGGTTAACTCAGCTCTCTGTTTAGAAAAATAAGTTTTTCTTCAGTGAGCTTCTTCCTTCTTTTCTTTTGTAAAATGAGTCCCACTACTCCGTTTCTCGGCCTGAGGATAGCGGGACTACCGGGGGTGGTCCACGAAGGTTTCGTGAGAAGGCTCGTTCAGCTCGTGAGGAGCTTTTGGCGGTGAAAATTGAAGAAATTCGAACGACAAGGGTATGTGTTCTAATTTCTCTTTTTCTTTGCGTTTGCATGTTTCTGTTTGTTTAAATTGATGAAATTAGAGTGTCTATGATCCAAATCGCTTCCGCTGCGTGCCATGCGCTGCATCACAAACTTCGTAGCGTCGAGACTCTAGGGCAGCGTCTCGACGCTGTCCTCTCGGGTTTTGACGCTGCATCAAACTTCAGAGCGTCTCGACGCTGTCCTCTCGAGTTTTGACGCTGCAGCAAACTTCGTAGCGTCGAGACTCTAAGGCAGGGTCTTGACGCTGTCCTCTCGAGTTTCGTGCCTGCAATTATTATTATTATTATTATTTTTTATTACATGCAAAACAAACAAAACAAAAATTAGAGTAAAGAGAAAACATCTAACAAACAAAACAAACAACAACGAAAGAGAAAACAAACGAAATTGGGTTGCCTCCCAACAAGCGCTTTAGTTAACGTCTTTAGCTAGACGGGACGATGCATCATTCAGGTTCGTCCAAGTAAAGGCTCTCCAGACGTCGTTCCTCAGTGCCACAATAGTGTTTGACTCTTTGTCCATTGACCTTGAATGACTGTCCATCAGTTGCTTCTACCTCGATTGCTCCATGTGGGAACACTTCCTTACACAACAAGAAAACGAGTCTATTGCAGCAGTTTAAAAAGTGTTGCAAGATTTAATAAAATCGCAACAATTTTTCATAACAAAAAGCTATCTGTTGCAAAATGTATGTATTGCAGCGGTTTGCTTGCACCGGTCAAATAATGTGTTGCAATATGTAGTCCATTTGTTTTAAAACAATTCGTGAAGCCCAACTCTTATTTCAAATTTGGGGCAATGAGATAAATGACCCTTTTTAAGTTTCAAAATCGATAGATGTCCTTTTTTTCAAAAGTGATATATGTCCCTTATTTAGTTTAGTTTATCTCTCCTATCTTTTTTCATTACTTAATTACCCTCCCCAAATCTCATAACTCTCCCCCAAGATTTTCTCTATTCTCTCCCCCTCAATCTCATAACTCTGCCCCAACATTTCAACATTTTCTCTATTCTCTCCCCCTCTTATTTATTTCAAAAATTCAAAATAACAAAAACGTATTTCCTCTATTCTCTCTCCCTCTGCCGGTTACAAAAATTAAAAATTACAAAAAAAAATAACGTATTTCCTCTATTCTCTCTTCCAAATTAAAAACGTAAAAAAAAAGTAAAAAAATTACATAGAAAATCATAAAAAAAAAAAAAAACAAGTGCAATTTGCAAAGTGCAATTACACAATACATTGCAGAGTGCAATTACACAATACATTGCAGAGTGCAATTACACAATACATTGCAGAGTGCAATTACACATTACATTGCAAAGTGCAATTACACATTACACATTACATTGCAAATATTGTAATTTGCAAACTGCAATTACACTAATTACACTGTAATTGTAGTGTAATTGAGTACGGTATTTATAATACTCTGTATTTGCAAAAACTAAAAAACAATTGTACTGTATTTATAAAAAAAATCAAATAATAGTTTTTGGAATAAAAAATAATCTTCAAATACCTTGTAATTGCAAAAAAAATAAAAAAAATAAATAAAAAAAATAATAGGTTTTGCAAAAATCAAATAAATAGTTTTTTGCAACAAAATATAATCTTCAAAATACTCTGCAAAAAAAATAAATAAATAAAAATAAAAATAAATAGGTTTTGCAAAAATCAAATAAATAGTTATTGCAACAAAATATAATCTTCAAAATACACTGTAATTACAAAAAAAAAAAAAAAAAAAAAACGTTTTTGCAAAAATCAAATAAATAGTTTTTGCCACAAAATATAATCTTCAAAATACCCTAAAAAAAAATACGTTTTGCAAAAATCAAATAAATAGTTATTGCAACAAAAAATAATCTTCAAATACCCTGTAATTGCAAAAAAAAAAAAAAAAAAAAAAAAAAAAAAAAAAAAAAAAAAAAAAAATCACTTGCAACATAATCTAATCAAATATCTCGTGGTTCTTCCAAGAACTAGAAAAATCCCAAAATTGAGTCGAGCTTTGTCAATTTTGAAAGGTAGGATCATTCGAACATGAACCGCAACCACATTATCGCAGTGTTTTCACCCCACAAGCAATCAAAACAGAATATCTCTTCCGAAATTTGAAGAATTGAGGTCGACGATGATCTTTCTCTTCTTGGTGACGGCCGATTTAGGTACGACGAGTGCATTTTTTAGGTGACAAGTCACCACCGATTTGATTTGAGTCTGTAAATCTCCATTCCTTCATGAATGTGAGGCATAAGTAGGAACAAAATAAAATCTAACATTTTTTAATTATTTCTACGATAAATAAAATCAGAGAAATTGAAACATTGTTTATAAGAGATTTTAGATTAGAGGAGAGAGAATATGATTGATTATTAAAGATTTCAGATTAGGAGAGGGAGAATAAAGAAATAGTAAATAAAGATTAGGGAAAGAGAATTGAAGATTTTGTTGGAGAAAATCTCCTTGGGAGGGAGAGATGAGTATGTGTTTTAAAGATAAAACTAAAAAAAAGAGGTGAAGTTAGGAGAGTAAAAAAGGAATGAATAATGAAGGAGAGAGAAAATGAAAAAAGAAAAGGGACACGAAACTCAGTTTTAAAATATGGGACATCCATTCAAATGAGTTTCAAAAAAGGATGATTTATCATGAATTCCCTTCAAATTTTTGTGTTCGGACCAATTTATTTATTTTGTGTTTAGCCCAACTCTTATTCCTTTCTTTAAAAAAAATCATTTCAAACAACCCTAGGAATGAAAGATATGTTCAAAAATTACAAAATAAAAAAATAAAAAAATAAAAAACTCTAAAACCCATTGCCCTCACAGACCAACGAAAACCCTAAAACGGTTTTGCTTAATTCCCTCACAAATCTTTTCTTTCATCTTCTTCAAATCGATCTTCTTCAAATCTCCGACCAACGAAATTTGCATTTCTCCATTTTGCATTTCTCCATCTCTCCAATTCTTCCAATGGCGGCCATCTCAGAAACTCAGTCCCTTTCGTCTCTAATCCAAAAGCCCATCTCAGAAACTCAGTCCCCTCCGATTTCAAATTCTTCACCTCACTGAAACCCTAGAATGCGATGGATTTCCGGTCACAGAGAGAGGATTAAGATCGGTAACTTATGGCGTTTCAACCGCTTCATTGATAACAACTGTTTCGCTCCGCCTACGCTCGACAGAGACGCTGATGTTGACGCTCTCAGGCGGAGGCCTTATTGGTTACTTCCTCGGCAGGAGCTCCTTGATCTCTTCATCCTCAAGCTCGATGACTCTGTATTTGGTGATTCCTTTGCCATTTCTGACTTTTTTTTCTTTCAACTTTTTCTTTGTTTTTCGTAAGACATGAGAAATCTGACTTGGATGAAGTTCGTTTTCGCTTCGAAATTTGCTATCGGTTTTCTTTTTCGTTGGTTGAGATGAAAGATGGAGAATCGGCTTAAAGATAACTTGCTTAAGAGATTAAAGAGGAGTAGTTTCCTGAAAATACTGTAGCGTAAGTCGTTTAAATACAGTGGCTAATTAAAGTGTAGTGGCTAATGGCGACTATGGCTAAGAAAATTGTAACAATAATATAATTAACTCTCGCGATTCCTTTACATTATGACATTTTCCCCCTACTTTGTAGCTGTGGAGAACAAATGTACTGTGAAAATAACCAAATATTTGATTGAAGCTACTTGTTCTTTATATTTACGGAATTATAGTGTTAATCATAAATTGAATCAATTTTATATGGTTTGGCTATCCAGGCGTTCGTGTATCGTGCAATAGTACAGTAGCAGATCTCAAACGAGCGATAGAGGAAGTTTTTATTCACCCGGGGGAGTGAACATTGCAAGATTACATGGTAATATTGATGATCATGTTATGAGATTTGTGATTAATTTTACCACCAATGATTTTGTGTTTGTTTCTTTTGGGAGATTTGAAATTTGATTTTGAGTTTTACATGAATGTTGTTTATTTCCAATTCCACCACCTTAAATATTAGGTCACTTGTCTGCGGACATTTCTGCTTGTGTTATGAAGGCGAAAAGCTTATTGATGACAAAAACATGCATTAGATTTTTTGGCATTAAAGATGGTGATCAGGTGTGGCAATGTTGTGATTTGTCTCTTGCTTGAATGCTGGCTGCTCTCTAGCTTTTAATGTTTTGATCTCAAAAAAGAAAAATGTACATTTATTTTCCTTCTCCATCCCTCTTTGTCCAAATTGTGCTCTTTTCTGCCATATGTTTTATTGAATATTTCAACAACCCTTTTCAATTCTTTTGGATCCAAGTCTTTGGGTCCTATTCATTTCTTTTGTCCATAATTTTTTTTTTGTTATCTTAAGTATACATGCTTAACAGACTCGTTTTTCTACTCTCTGCCTATGCCTTGCTTTTATGTTTTCTCTAATTGATGCAGGCCTGACATAACAATAAAAATTTCACGTTCATACCTAGGGGTTTGGTATTTAAAAGTTGTGAACAATTTCCAGGTGCATACCTAGGGGTTTATAACTGTTTTCTTTTTGGGTTTTCAGTTATTTGCATACAAGTTTCCCTCCATTTGCTCACTGCAATCTGAAGTCGGCCAACATCTTACTTGATGAAGAACTGATGCCTCATATTTGTGATTGTGGGTTGTCTGTTTTGAGGCCATTTGTGACCAATAGAGTTAAAACGAAGGTAAATACTCTTGAGAATATTTCTAGTTTATTTTTTTTTTGCATTTGATGGTATATAAATAACCCTAAACGTTTATTTTGGTAGAGAGACTTTGTTTATAAATTAGACAAGGATGATGTATGTCATCTTTGATAACTAGTTTGTTTTTCGTTATTTGTTTTTGAAATTTTAACTTATAAATATTATTTCCACCGTACGATGTGTTTCTTTATTTTGTCTCATACTTTTAAAAAATATTTTCAATATCTAAGCCAAATTTTGAAAATAAAAAAGAGCAGCTTTTAATTTTTTTTTTTATATTTTAAATTTGATTAAGGATTCACGTTTTTTTGCAAAAATAGTGAACAAATGTATTCTTCAATATGGAAATGGGTTTGATGTAGGAATATTTATCCTCTGTGAAATGGGTTGTGCTTAAATTGAGTTTGATGTTTACATTGTTCAAAGTTTGTTTTCTCCCCGATTTTGGAAAAACATTCGCCTCTTGGTCACGATGTTTGGGAATATTTATCTTCTTTTCACGACGTACCCTACTTTCTTTACTTGGATGATCCAAAAGGAAGGACGCTGTGTATTGAGATTTTGTTTTCTTCTTTTTCTTCTTTTGGTTTCTCTCTCCTATTAATGAATGGGAGTTTGGTTGGTCTCATGTTTTCTTCCTTTTTCTCTCTCTTTCTTTTTGTGATTCAATGGCCAAGGAGTTAGAAATACTATTATGAATCAACAATTACATATCAACTTTTGTTACTTGAAGCCTAATTATTTTGGCTGTTATATGAACTAATTGCTAGACTATGGTTGATTTGATATTACCACAGTATTTTTAGTACTAATTCTAGTTTTGCTGTGAATTCTATTCTATATTCACTTTTCAATTTGCAACATGGAATGAATGAAATGGTGATATAGAATTGTGGTTAAGTACATTTGGAAGCAGATTGATTATTTCAATGACATGATTGGTTTTGATGCAATTTGAAATATAATTGAAAGGGGTGCTTCATTTTATGAATTTTTCTTTGAAGCCCAAGTTTCTTTTCGTTATAACCTTCTGGAATCTCATGTGTCTATGTGTCCTCAATGTTCAATGAAATCATTAGAGTACCGAGAGCTTTTTTTTTGGAAAATAGTTGATTACGAAGTCTAATTATTTTTTGGAAGATGATTATGATGAAAAAAAGGGAGTTTCTTGCAGGATGTGGACCATTCCTGAACATAAACGTATGGCACGAACAACGTCTGTAGAAGCCGAAGAATTGAAATTAGTTTCAGAGGGTTGTGACCTGAAAACTGTATGCATCTCCAAATTTATCTTGCTTCTTCAGTGCTATAATGAACCTGCTAGTGTAATTACTCTGCCATCCACATATTAAATTTTTCTTCTTCTCCTCCCTCTATTCTCTCCATTTGTGTAGTTACAGCAGAAGGAAGTTATTTTTTCATCTAAAGACACTTTAGCTATAAAATTTATGTTTATTTTTATTTTTTTAGCTTTTAAAAATGTATTCTTCTAAATGCAAATTGGTATTTTCTTTAGATGATTTCTTGTTTGTACCGGGTAGAGTCAATGTTTAGTGATAAACATGGCTTCTGTGACGTGTCGATATCGTCTGTTCGGTGATGTTTCTCATGAATGGAAATAGACTCCCTCGTATAATGAGCATTACAATGATATTTTGAGCTTTTGTATCCTTGGAACAAGCTGCTTCTAGAGAGTCACCTGAACAAGTTGGGGTTCTTAGCAAAGTTGAGGTATGTCTCTTTTGCAAATCTTTTTTAAATTGTGTTTTTTCTGGTTTGGAAGAACAAATTAAATACCCTTTGAAACCATGACAAAATTAATGTCAATGTTGATCTTGATGAATTGATTCTTTGTTGTTATTTTTAACAGTCTCAAATTGGAAAATGGAGATTCATCAGCAAAAGTCAAGGCACATACGAAGGCTATATGTTCCCTTTATTTGTTGAGGAGCAACTTGACCTCTAGCTAGAGAAACATGTCAGAGAGATAATTTGAGTATGTTCTTAAACCTCATATCCTAAAGTCCATAGATTTCATTATAAACACAATAATTAGCTTGGCTTGCTGAACCCATCCATATTCTCAATTCTTAAACAAAAGAAGAAAAATCAACTGATTTATATATCAAATAGATTTGGTTTGTAAGATAGAAATCTCTTAGTTTTCTTTTGATTTTTGTTTGTGGTACAATTGTGAATCTAATATATAGTTTTGAACTTTTTTTCTTCTTGACATTGGTGGATGAAGGAAGCTTTAGATATCTTAGTTGAAAGACTAACATCCATGGGAGAGCAAAAGGATGATGATATCTTCTAACAACTGATGATGATCTGTGAGAGAGAAAGCTGAGTCTTGTTATTTTCTCCTTGTAAATATGGAAAGGAAAAATGATGTTGGGTGCCATGTGAAAAGTTAATGGTTTGATTTTTCCTTTATATTTATTTGGTAACTCGATATTCATTTTAGGCTTGAGCAGTCTTAAAAATATAAAAGATTTGATGTCTGTTATGTGCATAATGAATCATAAAGATCTTTCTGTTACTATGAAATAAGAAAATTTCATTTTCAATCAACTAGAATATTTATAAATTTGTTGCTATTTATTTCAAAATTGTCACAATATGGGTGTTATTTGCAACGGTTGTGAGAAGCTAGTAGCTTTAAAAAAATGATGCTATTTATTTCAAAACTGTTGCAATAGGGGTCTTATTGTAGTAGTTGTAAGAAGTCATTTAAGTTTGAAAAAAGTGTTGCTATTTATTTTAAAACTGTTGCAATAGGGTGGGTGTTATTGCAACGGTTGTGAGAAGTCATTCTAGCACTTTTAGAAAGTGTTGCTAGATCCCTCTCAACACTGGTTTAGGCAGGGGTTTTTTAAGTGTTGCAAAAAGTGTTGTAGGGGTTCAAAACTGCTGCAATAGCTCAAAAAAATCCCTGCAATAGCCCTGTTTTCTTGTAGTGTTAATAGTAAAGGTAGTAAAGGGCCCCGACCACCTAGTTTTTAATTTACCTGGAAACAAACGTAAACGAGAGTTAAAAAGAAGTACTTGTTGTCTCGGTGTAAATGATCGTTGTTGAATTCTTTGATCATGCCATCTCGCCGTGCGTTCCTTGTATAGCTTGACATTCTCATAGACTTGACCTCAAAACTCCTCCAACTCATTAAGTTGTAGTAGTCGTTCTTCGCCAGCTTTCTGAGAGTCAAAGTTCAACTTCCTGGTGGCCTAGAATGCTTTATGTTCCAATTCCACAAGTAAGTGACATGCCTTCCCAAACACCAATTGATATGGGATGTACCAATTGGAGTTTTAAAGGTTGTACGGTAGGCCCACAGAACACCAATTGATACGGGGATGTACCAATTGGAGTTTTAAAGGCTGTACGGTAGGCCCACAGAGCTTCATCCAATTTGAGAGCCCAATCCTTCCTGGTGGTGTGGACGGTCTTCTCCAATATCTGTTTTATTTCCCTGTTAGAAACCTCAGCTAGACCGTTAGTTTGGGAATGATAAGCAGTTGAAACTTTATGTCTAACTCCATATTTGACAAGTAAAACATTAAACTAATGATAGCTCGTGGAGTGCCAAACCTGGTAAAAATGTTCTTGTGAAGGAACTGTAAGACAATACGAGCATCATTTTTCTTAGTGGCAATTGTCTCAACCCACTTAGACACATAATCTACTGCAACTAAAATATATAGATAACCATGGTAAGAGGGAAAGGGACCCATAAAATCAATTCCCCAAACATCAAACAACTCAACTTCAAGAATAGGAGTTAAAGGCAATTCATGGTGTCTCGAGATATTACCTGTTATTTGGCACCTATCACACGTCTTAACAAAAGTATAACAATCCCTAAACATAGTAGGCCAATAGAAACCAAATTGCAATACCTTGGCAGCAGTACGTGTGGGTCCAAAATGACCACCAAACGGTTTTGGGTTCAGAACCCTGAAAATCAAAATCATTGGGTTTGTTTGAGGGTATTATGAACACTGTGAATCAGAAAACAATGTTTGAGGTGCAGTGTTGGGAAGCCGGGGAATCAGAAGCATGTGTTTGGGTGCAGTGTTCTCAAACCCGATGTTGAATAATAAATTTCCGTCAATCACAAATTGACACATCATTAATTTAGGTAATTTAAGTTAATGATAAAAAAAATTATAAATTTGGGACCAATTACAAATTTACATGTGTAGACAGGTAAAATTGACAAATGAAATTATGCCACTAGTATCAATTCATCAGACAACCCAAGCTAGTCCAATCAAACATTGCCACATAGCTTGACATACCTAAAAAGGATTTTGGGCCAAATTTAAATAATTCAAAGCTATTGAAAATAAACTTATTAAACCCAAATAAATAAAAGCCCAAAAGTTGGGTCAAAAGTCAGTCAGGCCCAAGTTCATACTAGGTCCATCAAACTCGAGGCCACCAGAAGTCAGAGAAGTCAGAAGCTCCAGCAATTAGAGAGTCAGAATTCAGAGGTTCGAGGACTACATAGGCCGCTCGAAAGATCAACAAGCCGACAGCTCCAAAGATCAACAGGCCGACAGCTCCAAAGATCAACAGGTCGCTCCAAGCCGACAGGTCGATCCAGAATCTCGTGTGAACACCCGGGTTTGGACAAAAAAGAATATTTTTTTCTTTACTTCTTCGTTTTTTTTCTCCTTATGTTCCAGCGGATGTTTTGTGAATTGTAAGACTTTTAATGAAACATGGGACAATTTTTGTTAGAGACTTTTGAATGGAGCATTTAGTTTATGTTATAATCTAAGAATAAGAAATTTGTTTTCAATAATCCAAACATTGTTTACCATTAAAAAAAACATAAAAAAGTAACATGTCAATCGGTTTGATTTTTTTAAAGAAAAAAAATTGAAAAATCCAAACGGAATCATGAAAACAAGAATGTAACAATAACCTAATATTGTATTTGGATAAAATTTCTCAAGTATGTATTATCCTAAATACAAACTGAAATTTATAATTTCAAACATTTTATAAAGTTGGAGCTTCTCATAAAGTTTAAACCAAGAAAAAAAAAAACAGTTTGTAAAAACGAATTTAAAAAATTAGAAATGAAAAAAATTCTAATTTTGTAACTAGAGTAAATACATTTTATTTTAAAATAACTTTCCTAAGTAAATAAAAATTATCATGAAAATCTATGAAATTAACATTGTGACTAAATATGGTTAATCATTATTATTTTTTAATTTTAATATATTTAACATAAAAATTTAATATTATTTTTTAAAAATATTAATATGAGTAAGTCGTCTAAAATATTTATTTTCTTATCTTATAACTAGAAAATTATACATATTTTGAGCTTGTTAATTATATGAAATATAGATAAATAAAAACAATAATTTTATTTGGATCAATCTAATTAGAAAATTATATAATTATAATTAGAGATGTAGAAATGGTGAGACCACCATAATTATGAAAAAAAGTGGAAATAAAAATGATGAGACCCACCAAAAAAATGTAAAGAAAATAACGGATCCCACAAAGATATAATTTAAGATAAATTATGGGTTTAGAAGGAGTAACCCATGGGTTAGGGTTCTCAAACCCGAGGTATCGACCCATTGCCCTAAACATGGAAACTCAAAACCACCCCAACCCAAGACAAGTCTCCCTGAACTTTTTTCCCAAAAAAACAAAAAAATAACTACCATTACCATTGTAGCGAAGGCCCGACCCAAAGAATCAAAGGTCCAGGCTTGGCCCTGACCCGATAGCCCAAAATTAGAAAAGGTCGGGCTTGGGTTGACCCTTTGAATAAAAATATTATTTTTAAATATAAAATTTGTAAGAGATTAAAACTTTTTTATATTTATAGAGAATAAACCTACTCCAACCTCAAAACTTCTGTGGGACAAGAACATGGTAGTTTTTGGGAAGTAATTTTTCTTTTTGTTTAAATAATTTTTTCTCTTTTTTACCTGTCCAACTTTCAAGGCCCAATTATTATGATTTTTTTCTATTTTCTATGCCATATGACAATGACATGTAGACCATAGGTGTAGAATAGTGTAGTTGGACTTGGACACATTTTTTTTTTTTTTTTCTAAATTATTATTATTACAATAAATAAATATATATATATATATAATATTATTATATTGGATCGGGCCTTTGGGCCGGTCCAACGAGCCGATCAAAACACGGCTCGAGCGGGCTGGCCCATTCAATTAAAAAAAAAAATCATATCTAATCCAATTCGTGAAAGGGCTGGGCTGGGTCGGGTCGGTCAACCGTTGACCATGAGTCGGGCTTGGGCCGACCTTTAGACTTCGGACCCGATGATAAGACTGATTTGCAAGAGAGAAATGAATTCTTTAGTCCACTTAATAGTTTTTACTTGAGGTTGATTGGTGTGTAATTATTTAGTGTTAAAAAAAATACAATGCCAACAAAATTATGAGTAAATTTATAACTTTTCTTTTTCTTAATATCCTCCACAATCATCCAAACTATTATTTCCAATTTTTTTCTCCAAATTAAATTCAAGGTTCAACCATAATTAGTATATAAATTTGATGGTCATTTTCGAATATATATATATCTATATATATTACTTTTTGTTTTTAAGTTTAACAAAAAGTGGGGTAAGAGGGACTCGAACTTCTGACCTCAAATAAAGAAGTACATGTCAACTGAACTATGCTTAATTACTTTGACATATAATATATTAGTTATCTAAATACAAATATCTAAGTCAAAATTTTGTAGGATAATTAAAAAAATAAATAATAATTTATATGTCAAACTCCGCTCACGTATTGTTGAATTAAAAAAAAAATAACATAGACTAATAATAGTTTAGATCAATCTCAAATAACATCTTCGATTTTTATAATAAGTGGACAAGCTTCCAAAGACAAAGTTGGTGAAGGAATAATCATCCAAAAACAAAAAAAATTGATAGACTATAGGATGTGGTTTATTACTTAGATTGTTAAGAGAAAATCTAAAGGGATTCTTCATAGATTCTAAGCTTTAATTAGTTAATTAGCTGAATGTTAACATCTTTCATCTCGTGATCAGCTGAGTTGGTGATTAGGAAATATTGCTAATTCACAAAAGTAAATCAAAATTAGTAGTTGGTTGAAACTCGCATCCTCTAGCATTGTCTAATTTTGACAAGCCATGCATAAAGACAAAAGTGAAACTTAACTAGACTATTTTTACCTAAATGTCAATAATTGTTTACCTGCGTATTTTCATCCAGTGAGCTGAATTGGTGATCATACATCCAGTGAACTGAAATAATTTGAAATTTTAAAGCTGAAAGAGGTTAAAAAGGCATGATAACTCCATTTTGGAGCTATAATTTACTTCATAATTCCAGCTAAATATCGTTCTTAGTTATGTTAATTTGCCTTAGTTATAGGTGTTTCATGGTTAGAGAGCTCGAGGAGTCCAAGAACGTGTTTCAGAGCTAAGAAGGTCGTTTTAAGGCCTCAGAATCGCTTCGAGAAAAGAGGAGCTTCAAATATGAAGAATTTGCCAAAAAGAATCATCCAAAGACAAAATAAAATGCCTTAACCCGAGAGCAAGCGTCGAGACGCTGCTCGACGCTCCGAAGAGGAAAACTTTGAAATTCGCGTCCGTAGCGTCTCGACGCTACGACAATTATATAAAGCTGAAAGTGCTCTAATTTGAGTTAGGGATTTACTTTTATGCTTAGAGAGGGTTTATGTTTATTTCTAGTACTTGTCAAATCTTTCCAACAAAAATTGAAAATCTTGGCTTAGGGGGTTAGGCGTGCTTTTATTAAGGCAAGTGATTCTTTTACAAAATTTTATCTTATATTATATAGAATATTAGACTGTTTCAAAGTTGAGGGGGGCTCGAGCCCCTAAACCCGTATTTACTTTTATGCTTAGAGAGGGTTCATGCACGCGCAACGTTACTCCTTACTATTTTTTGATTAATTGAGGGTTTATCACCTTAGATTAATTAAGAAGCATGTTTAATTAGAATTTACGCCTTTAATTAATTCTTTGGGGTGTTTGTGTCGGTTGCGAGCAAACATTGCGCGTGCATGAAATAGAATAACTATGCATATTAGAATCTCTATGAACTAAGTGCATCAAGTAAATCCCGAGCACTCAAATTAGGAGTACAAGTTACTTTATTTTACTTTTCCGTTAGCTATTTTACTGCTTTCCTTTATTTTTGCGTAACCCAATCCCCCTTTTTTATCGCTTTATTTATTGTTTTAGTTAAAGCACAAATAGAAATTAATTAAGAAAAGTTAATTTAGGTTCCTGCGAATCGACCTAGTTACCATTGTTTTACAAGTTAACCAGTATTTATAAATGTTATTTTGGCAGGACTTGACACCCCGAACATAGTGAACATACCAAAAGTTCGCTCACCAAAATTGGCGTTGTTGCCGGGGATCCATTTAGTTTCTCTTAGTTAAATTTTATTTGTTTAAAAACCAAAAAAAAAATATATATTTTCCTTTTCTTGTGTCTTCTTATTTTAGCATGGCAGATCCTCCACGACATTATTGGGGACGAACTTCAAGATATGAAGTTGAAGAAGCTTCTTAGAATCATTTCCAAGGTATGTCATTGGAACAAATGATCAACGAAAACATTATTCAGACTAACCAATCTACGCAGGAAATGCGTGAGGCTCGATTTAGAAACTCAAGCCCAGTTGCAAAGAATGAGTGAGCAAATTAGTCATTTGCTCGATTCAGCGAAGAAATTGGAAGTCAAGGAAGAACATCAAGTTGAACATACCGCCAAGGAAAGGGTCATTATCGAGATGTACCCCGATTTTGAGAAAGGAATTGAGGAATTTATGACATGCGGAGGCGAGAACGATGAGACTGAGGAGGATGAGCTGAGCCCCGAGGAGCTCCCTGAAAGGACTGATGATGCAGACGAGCTGGGAAATGGAGTTGACGCCGTTCTAAGATGGATAAACTGGGGAGGTGACCTATCAACCAGTGACGAAGAATGCATCAGAGAATGCTACAAGGTAAGTATTCCTTCACCGGTTGATTTTGATTTAGAGCATGAATTTTGTATTGAAAATTTATTTGAGGATTCATGCATTGATGAGCTCGAGCATCTTTCTGTTAATGAAAATATTTTTGGAAGTCTTTTCATGGATGATGTAGAACTAACTTGTGTTGAAAATTCTGTTGTGATGGATGAGGAAGTGGCAATTGTGCCTTTAGAAAATTTATCTCATTTTCCTTTGTCTTGTGATAATTCATGGAGATTTATCTTGCATGCCCCCTTCCATCTGTGCATCTGTGAATGTTGGTCACCTTGAGAATTTTGATGTGATCCCTCCTCTGGTCGAGTCTTTTAATTTTGTCGAGTCAGTTGAGTCTTCTTTTATTTTGTTTGAGTTTGTTGAGTCTTTCTTTCCATTAAACAATAATACCAAAAAAATAACAACTCTGTCCGGCTGCCTACAAAAGTCGAAGAACTTGCTTCTCTTAGCATGTTTTATTGATTCAAGGAAGAAGGGGCCGGAGAAGTACGAGAATTTCTACGTACCCTGACAGAGAGGAGGACACGTCGAGCATAACAACGTTAAAAAATTGCGCTTCTTGGGAGGCAACCCATGAGTTTTCAATTTCCTGTCTTTACTTTCAGTTTTTATTTTTCCTAGCTTAATTTGTTAAATTGATGAAATTAGAGTATCACCGATCAAAAATCGTTTCCACTGCGTATATTGCTTCATCACCTGCATGTTACCATTTTGTTCCCTAGCATAAGGGCTTTAACACTTTACTTTGTTATAATATATTATTGAACTTTTGCCTTTGAATATCACACACCTAACATTTGTCTCTATTGCATTCTAAATTTTCTTGCAAAAAAAAAAAAAAAAAAACAAAATTCCAAAGAATGGAAGAACAATACTTCACACATCCATCCATCTCTATTGCATTTTAAATTTTCTTTTCTCATATACTACAATTTTTTTTTTATATTTATGAACAATTAAAATCACTCTTGTCCGGTTGAAAAATCACTCTCAAATATACATAAGGGAAAAGTACATTTTTAGTCTTCGAACGACTCCTTGTCGGCTCTTCCTTCGGCCACCCCTTCGGAGATCAGTATTTTCTCTTTCTTGCTCGGTTTTTTTAGTGGGTTGAACTTCTAACCTCTTTTGAAACTTTGGCTAGGGTCTAATTTTTTACCCATACCAACTACAAATATGATTTAAAAGTATTTAGTAGCTAAAAGAACGATTATATATTATTATGATTAAATTCATTAATTGTTAACTACATAAGCCTCCAACATAATAATAATAATAATTATAATCAAAAGGAGAGATGAGTTTAATTATATCTCCCTGTCCTCAACATATTACAAAATCTTAAAATCTCATCATTCCATTTACAAGCTTCACAAGTGTGTTCTCCATAATTATCTTCTTCATCAACCCAATTCCATCTCTTACAATTATTCTTACTTATTAAATCACAAGATTCACAACTTCTCCGGTGGTCGGGAACCTCTTTTTCCGGCAAAAAAATGCGGTTGTTAATCCAAATATCTCCAACAAAACCCTTAACTCTCCGGCGACATTCGGCCATTTTGACCCCTAATTTGGCTTCACAACTCTTCAAAAACTCCACTCCATCATCCTACAAATTCACCGAGTACAAAACGACACCATATACATAAGAAGCTTCTAGATGACCTTTTTAGGCAGAAGCTTTTAAATTGGCCAATCCAGAAGCTTCCTTACGATGAGTGAAGAATTCCAACATTCCATTTTTGTATAAAGCTTCTGCATTCGTTCTTGTTGCAATTCTTCATGAAGGACCTAAATTTATCGGTGTTCTTCCATGGAACTTTCTCGAAGCTTTGAAGGGACACGTGTCGGAATATGTGTCCGTCTTCTGATGCTTCAAGAATATCTTTGTCGGCTAATTTGGCGTTGAATAAATCCGTGGATGAAGAAGCTGCGACTTTGCCAAGAATTTCGATAAATAATTCTTCTGGAAGTGATTTAATGGCGGCTGAATCTATGGTGAAACGCATCCTTTTGTTCATTCTGTACGTGCATTTGTTGTAGTAAATTTGTAAGTTATGTAACCTATAAATTTAAAAAAAAAAAAAAAAATCTTAATTAGAATTTTTTTAGTATTTGAAAATTTAGGTGCATCTAGGAGAACTAATTGGGAAAGAATTTTAAATGTTTAGTTTTGATAAAATAAATTTTCATATTAATCTAAACAAGTCACTTCCAATAAATAAATACTTTTGAAATTAGTGTAACGAATTTTATAAAATTAATGTAACGAATTTTATAAAATTAATGTTACATCCAACCGCGAATTTACTACGAGTTCAGGGGCTCGAGCCCCCCTTCAACTTTGAAATAGTCTAATATTCTATATAATATAAGACAAAATTTTGTAAAAGAATCACTTGCCTTAATAAAAGCAGGCCTAACCTCCTAAGCCAAGATTTTCATTTTTTTTTTTTTGAAAAGATTTGACAAATACTAAAAATAACTAAAAGAAAAAATATACAATACTATAATTTTAATTTCTTATTTAGAAGTGTTTAATAAGTACTACATTAATTATATATTAATATATTCGAAATTATTTTAATACGAATTTATGTCTCGACATTAAGTTTTGAATCTTTCTTATTATTATGATTCAAAAAATAAATCTCTTACAATATATAAATGTGTTCAAAATTATTTTATATATGTTAATTTAAGTTTTATACGAATTTAAGTCCCGTGACTTCAAGTTCTAGACAGTGTATCTTTTCCCTTTTTCATTATTATTCTTTTTAGTTTGATTTAGTTCAATAATTTAATAGATATATTTTATATTCTAGTCATAAAGCTCTCTGAGAAGTAATGAATATTTACGTAGAAATTAATTTGTTAGAGGTTTTCTTGATGTCAAATACTAATTTAGTTTTTATGAGAGTTGATTAAAACAAAAAAGATTGGTTGTCATTAATTATTAAATAAGTTATTCCAAATTCCAAACAAAAATAACTAATTAACAAGTTATTCCAAATTCCAAACAAAAAAAACCTAAAAACAAAACAAAATAGCTTTTTAAATTTTTGTTTGAAAAAGTAAAATTTGGTCTTCTCCTTAAACCCACTGTCCCCACCACCATTAGGAACCCCGTCGCCGGGCGCCAAGTTCCGTACAGTCACGCGCCGTCGTCTGCTTTTTCTATCTCTAAATTCTAAAAAATTATAGTTTAATGCAAAACTCAAAAGTAATTCTACACGTACTTTGAAACCCGAGCGCCCAAAACCTTCGAATTTCTTTTCTGCAGATTCGTCGGAGCAATAGCATCAGACTGAGCTTCGAACGACGTCCTTTTCTTCATAACCTTCAACTTCAACTTCGCTACAAAAACGTCGTCGTCTTGCTCTTTTATTCTTTAATTAATAAAATTTTGAACGAAGATGGCCTATTACTCTTCTATTTATATAAGAGCATTAATTAATTTGGAATAAGATAGATTTATAATTTTGCAGACTTTATTTAATTAAGAAAAATATTTGCTTTTCCTTTTTAACTCTAAATTTTCTTTTAAAATCTTACTTGAGTTCGTTTTTGGAAAAAACAAATATATTTAAGTTAAAAACAACGGATTTTGTTTAATTTTCACTCAAGATTTTATTATTTTTTAATTCTCTTATGTTAAGGTTGGTTGATCAATTAGGAAGTTCCCGTGGGTTGCACATTTTTTAGAAGGTACGATCATCATACCATCATTAATGCATCAGAACTCTGCAATTAAGTGTGTTTGGGCGAGAGTAGTATTACTACTGCACCCTATGACCCTACTCAACCCAACCCAAAAGTTGAAGGGTTGGATTGAGTTGGGTTGAGGTGGATTGAGAATCCACCAACCCGAAATTTTTGAATTTTTCAGGTTGGGTCATAAAACTCTCAAACCCAACCCAACCCAACCCAACCCAACCCATGTACACTCTTGTATGTATGTATGTATGTATGTATGTATATGTATGGTGAGAGATAAATGAGAAAGAGTGGAGTGAGAAATGACTTGATGACGATACACCATATATGCGAACATAAAATATAAATTCAAGAAAGGGAGAAATATTGGATTGAACATGGCATAGCCAATGCCAAATAGAAAATACAAATAAATACGAGATAAATTATCTGTAAATAGTACGCGGTCGGGTTTCATTTCCTCATCGACTCTCTCTTGAAAAAAGAGGTTCTTTAGTTAAAATTTAATGTAACTAATGTTATTAGTTGAAGAATCTCTCACTTGCAACTCTAACACACCCGTCCACCATTATGTTCATTAGGATGGACACACTCGGGTGTGGGTGGGAGAGAAGGGTGAGTTCTTCGCGGGTAGAATTTGGACTACTCTCTACTCCTACAATATGTATGTTCACATCTTCATCAGTAATTGGTTTGAAGATTGGATTCAAGTAAGCATTTCCTATGGATGGTTCCACATTGAAATTGCTCTCCTCTAACTCATCTTTCTTCAACGCTTCCTAAATAAACAAAACTTCTTCATATCATACATTACAGAAAATAATAATTTAAATACTATTTAATTAGCAATTAAATTTTAATTGAAATACTTAGGCGTTACCTTGAATGAGTATTTACTAAAAGCGGGTTCAAACCGATTGTTGCAATACTTGTGGAAGATTAAAGTTGATATCGTTGAGACGAAGAACAACAAATTATACTAAGAAAAATATGAATGAAATGAAGCATAAAACGTAGTAAATAAACCAAAGAGTGCTAGTTGAGATATTATCAAATCAGCAACAGAGGGAGTGTGGACATGAGGCCAAATGCACCAACTTGGTTATACACGTTGATAACATGCACATTAATAAATAAATACATTAATTCAATTAAGTTTAGATTACACATGAATCTTTAATATATATATATATATATATATATATATATATTTATGCTATTTCCAAACACAAAAGAAGCTTCACCCATCCCCAATTTTGAGTTCGATTTATGGCAAACAAGGAATTTCCGGCAATAAGGATATCATAAACATAGTTAGACAATATTCTAATCTCACCATCCATTATTCGAGTTTTAATAGTTGAAATTCGATCGAAATCCCATATCGCTAATAGCTTGATGAAACTTAAGGTACCACAAACCTAAAATAGACCGAAACCTCTAGAACTAATCCGAGGAAGACCCCGAAAAATCCTAGTTTTATGTCTGGTCGCATCAATCAGCTCGCTTGGGATCATGTCTTCTTAGGGCTCCCCTGAAACGCTAGAAGAATAAATTCACTGTCGAACCCTTAAAGCAACAAGCGAGAATGGACAAGAAAAAGAACCTTTCCACTTTTCTACTAACGCTTTTATCTTTAATAAAAATCCATCCGTGTAGCCTTTGCTTTCTGTTGTTCTTATCCGTACAAGTGAACAAGAAATCATCAGCTATTTTCAGAACCTTACCCGGTATATATATATATATACATATAAATATGTATATATGTATGTATTGACTTGATGGCGATACACGATATATGCGAACAGAAAATATAAATCCAAGAAAGGGATACGTATTGGATTGAACATGACATAGCCAATGCCAAATAGAAAATACAAATAAATACGAGATAAATTATCTGTAAATAGTACGCGCTTAGGTTTCATTGCCTCATCGACCCTCTCTTGCAAAAAGAGATTCTTTAGTTGAAATTTAACTAATGTTATTAGTTGAAGAATCTCTCACTTGCAACTCTAACTCACCCGCCCACCATTATGTACATTAGGATGGACACACTCGGGTGCGGGTGGGAGAAAAGAGTGAGTTCTTCGCGGGTAGAATTTGGACTACTCTCTACTCCTCCAATATGTATGTTCACATCTTCATTAATAATTGGTTTGAAGATTGGATTCAAGTAAGCATCTCCTATGAATGGTTCCACATTGAAATTGCTCTCCTCTAACTCATCTTTCTTCAACGCTTCCTAAATAAACAAAACTTGTGCATATCATACATTAAAAAAATAATAAATTAAATAATATTTAATTAGCAACTAAATTTTAATTAAATTACCTAGGCGTTACCTTGAATGAGTATTTATTAAAAGCGGGTTCAAACCAATTTTTGCAATACTTGTGAAAGATTAAAGTTGATATCGTTGTGACGAAGAACAACAGATTAAACCATGAAAAATATGAATAAAATGAAGCATATAAGGTAGTGAATAACCCAAAGAATTTTAGTTAAGACATTATCAAATCAACAACAAAGCGAGTGTGGACATGAGGCCAAATGCACCAACACTCTCGTATCGTTGGTTATACACGTTGATAACGTGCACATTAATAAATAAATACATCAATTCAATTAAGTTTTGATTACACATGAATCTTTAATACATATATATATATATATGTATGTATGTATGTATGTATGTATGTATGTATGTATGAGAGATAAATGAAAAAAAGTGGAGTAGGAAATGACCTGTGGAAAAAATGGCAATTGACCCTCTTCAATATGCACATCTCAACTCAAGAGTAGATGAGGAAGAGGAAGATTATGATGAAGAGGAGTGAAGGAATGTGCTGAAAACATCTGGTGTCACTTGAAGCCCAAAACAGGCTACATAGGAAGGAGGTCAATTTTAAAGTAGGCAAAGAAAATAAGAAGAAGAAGAAGAGATTGGAGGTCAATCTGTTATAAGGCCCTTTGTAGTTAGTTAATCCGAAATCGTTTTCCGATTTTTTTTTCTTCTTCTTAATGTTCTAAGTAAGTAAATGATTTATCGATCTAACATTAGGTCTGTAGCTGTTGAAAAGTAAATGCTTGTTCATTATGTAATCCATGTGAAGAGTGTTGTTAACCTTTGGGGTAAGGGTAAGGGTAGGTTGTACTTTTTTTTCTCTCTCTCTTTTCCCTTGTTCAGAGCTTATATATATGCATGTCATTTGTCAAACCCTAATTAATTTACTTGAGATAATAGTATCTTAGTTTGGATTCCAACATTGCTCTGTTGGTTACCCTTTTGTTTGAGTTCAACCATTTGCAGTTTGGGAGATTGAATCATCAACCGTTGGGATAGAAGTTGGTGTATTGTCTATTACACTATGTTCGGTTTGACACCCTTCATTCCATCACTAAACCTTGCTAGTACGAGATTTCATCGAAAGAGAAGATTCAATGGCCCTGCTGTTGGGTTTTATGTCCTAAGACTCGTGGTTTGTAAACTGTTATGTTTGTAAATATTCTATTTAGAATAAAGAGTTATTAGTTTTAGTCAGTAAAAGAGTTTACTGGAATAAAGTGAAACGTGTTTAGGTTAACCTATACCAATGACCAACAACCATGACTGAACATCAGTACTTGAGCCTCATGTATGACATGATTGTGGATCAGGCTCAAGTAGTCAGTCAAAACGGTCTATAGTATACGGATAAGGCTGGGTACCTTATCCTTGTAACACTATTGGATGCGGCTCACTTTGTACTGTACAAAACGATGTGATTCGAATTGTTTCACATGGAGATGTGCGAGTGAGGGCGTCATGTGCAAAGAGTTTGCATAAGACCGAACCGCAAAATATGTCGCTCTCTCTTTATAACACCGTTTACTGATGAGACTGACATTTTCATTTGATGGCCTAGGTAACTTGATCTTAATCCTGAGCTTACTATGAACTCTTGCTTATTAGACAGTATCCTTTGACTTGCACGGGTGAGAGTGACCCATAAGCACCGACTCAATAAGCCTACCATCTTGGGGATAAAGTCGAATAGGTAGTTGGGGACATAGTACAACAAGATTGGAGTTCACTCCTAACCCGCTCTTCAGGGTTAGTAGATAGGTTGTTCCCTTAATAGCTGACTCTGGGGTTGAACAATGAACGCTCACACTCTCATGAGATGAGAGGGTTAATTGATCTGTTGGTTGGATTACAAATCTATTGTTCATTAGAGGTGTCAGTGGTACTTAAGGAACAAGACGTAATGCAGGGGTTAAATGGTTTAAAATGACCCAACTGTGATTACGAACAACCTGTGAAGGGTCGACTTGCCCGTGACGGTTATATCAGAGGACATAATATATCTACAGTGAGGAGAGTGCAACCCTCGGACTATAGTGGAGTCTCCGGGGGTTAACAGATGTTGATTAGTTCGGTTAAAAGAGTTTTGACCGGATAATCTCGTATCGTTGGAGCTCATGATTTGTAGGTCCTTTAATTTAGGTTCTCTTGGCTAGCTCGGATAACGTCGTGCAACAATATAAGAGAAAAGGTAAAAGAAAAAGAATTTGAATTGTTCAAATTTGGTTTTTGGAAGAATGATGGACATATTTAAATATGGGAATGGTCTAAAACATGAATAGGATTCTTGTGCAAAAAAAAGTCGGTTTTTGGAAAACCGGGTTTAGCCATATTATTTAATTAATATTTGATATTAAATTAAATAATATTAATTAATTAAAATTAATTAAAAAGTTTAATCAATTAATATATATATATATATATATATATATGTTGGCTTAAAGAATGAAAAAAAGCTCATTTTGAGCTTATGAGATTAAAGCTCCTCCTCCATCAGATCTCGATTTCCATCTTCTTCTTCTTCTTCCTTTCTTTTCTTTTATTTTTGGAGACCCACAACTCCGTTGCTCGACGCCGAGGATAGCAGGACTACCTGGGGAGGCGCCGAGGATAGCGGGACTACCTGGGGAGGTGCCGAGGATAACGGGACTACATAGGGTGGTCCTCGGGGCGTTCGTGAGAAGATGCTGGAAGAGTTCGTGACGAGGAACGAGCGGCGAAGCTGAAGAAATTCGGAACTACAAAGGTATGTAATTCTAATTTCTTTATTTCCGTTGTTTAAACATGTTTTCTATTTGTTAAATTGATGAAATTAGAGTATCACCGATCCAAAATCGTTTCCGCTGCGTATATCGCTCCATCACGTGCATGTTACCATTTTGTTCCCTAGCATAAGGGCTTTAACACTTTACTTTGTTATAATATATTATTATATATTATTGAACTTTTGCCTTCGAATATCACACACCTAACATTTGTCTCTGTTGCATTCTAAATTTTCTACAAAAAAAAAAAAAAAAAAAAAAATTCCAAAGAATGGATGAACAATACTTCACACATCCATCCATCTCTATTGCATTTTAAATTTTCTTTTATAATATACTACAATTTTTTTTTTTTTTTTTTTTTTTTAAATTTTATTTATTTATTTATGAATAATTAAAATCACTCTTGTTCGGTTGAAAAATCACTCTCAAATATACAGAAGGGAAAATTACATTTTTAGTCTTCGAACGACTCCTTGTCGGCTTTTCCTTCGGCCACCCCTTCGGAGATCAGTATTTTCTCTTTCTTGTTCGGTTTTTTTTAGTGGGTTGAACTTCTAACCTCTTTTGGAACTTTGGTTAGGGTCTAATTTTTTTACCCCTACCAACTACAAATATGATTTAAAAGTATTTAGTAGCTAAAAGAACGATTATATATTATTATCATTAAATTCATTAATTGTTAACTACAGAAGCCTCCAACATAATAATAATCCAAAGTAGAGATCAGTTCAATTATATCTCCCTGTCCTCAGCATATTACAAAATCTTAAAATCTCACCATTCCATTTACAAGCTTCACACGTGTGTTCTCCATAATTATCTTCTTCATCAACTCAATTCCATCTCTTACAATTATTCTTACTTACAAAATCACAAGATTCACAACTTCTCTGGCGGCCGGGAACCTCTTTTTCCGGCAAAAAAATGCGGTTGTTAATCCAAATATCTCCAACAAAACCCTTAACTCTCCGGCGACGTTCGGCCATTTGGCCCCTAATTTGGCTTCACAGCTCTTCAAAAACTCCACTCCCTCATCTTTCAAATTCACCGAGTACAAAACGACACCGTATACATAAGAAGCTTCTAGATGGCCTTTTTGGGCAGAAGCTTTTAAATTGGTCAATCCAAAAGCTTCCTTACAATGAGTGAAGAATTCCAACATTCCATTTCTGTATAAAGCTTCTGCATTTCCGTTCTTGTTGCAATTCTTCATGAATGACCTAAATTTGTCGGTGTTCTTTCATGGAACTTTCTCGAAGCTTTGAAGGGACACGTGTCGGAATATGTGTCCGTCTTCTGATGCTTCAAGAAAATCTTTGTCGGCTAATTTGGCATTGAATAAATCTGTGGATGAAGAAGCTGCGACTTTGCCAAAAATTTCGATCAATAGTTCTTTTGGAAGTGATTTAATGGCAGCTGAATCTATGGTAAAACGCATCCTTTTGTTCATTCTGTACGTGCATTTGTTGTAGTAAATTTGTAAGTTATGTAACATATAAATTAAAAAAAATAAAAAAAATCTTAATTAGAATTTTTTTAGTATTTGAAAATTTAGATGCATCTAGGAGAACTAATTGAGAAAGAATTTTAAATGTTTAGTTTTGATAAAATAAATTTTCTTATTAATCTAAACAAGTCACTTCCGGTAAATAAATACTTTTAAAATTAGTGTAACGAATTTTATAAAATTAATGTTACATCCAGCGACGAATTTACTACGGGTTCAGGGGCTCGAGCCCCCCTCAACTTTGAAACAGTATAATATTCTATATAATATAAGATAAATTTTTGTAAAAGAATCACTTGCCTTAATAAAAGCACGCCTAACCCCTAAGCCAAGATTTTCAATTTTTGTTGGAAAGATTTGACAAGTACTAAAAATAAACTAAAAGAAAAAATATACAATAGTATAATTTTAATTTCTTATTTAGAAGTGTCTAATAAGTACTACATTAATTATATATTAATATATTCGAAATTATTTTAATACGAATTTATGTCTCGACATTAAGTTTTGAATCTTTCTTATTATGATTCAAAAAATAAATCTCTTACAATATATAAATGTGTTCAAAATTATAGTATATATGTTAATTTAAGTCCCGTGACTTCAAGTTCTAGACAGTGTATCTTTTCCCTTTTTCATTATTATTCTTTTATGTTTTATTTAGTTAAATAATTGAATAGATTTATTTTATATTCTAGTCTAATTAAAGCTCTCCTAGAAGTAATGAATATTTACGTAGAAATTAATTTGTTAGAGATTTTCTTGATGTAAAATACTAATTTACTTTTTATTAGAGGTTTTCTTGATGTCAAATACTAATTTACTTTTTATCAGAGTTGATTAAAACAAAAAAAGACTAGTTGTCATTAATTATTAAATAAGTTATTCCAAATTCCAAACAAAAATTACTAATTAACAAGTTATTCCAAATTCCAAACAAAAAAAATAACTTAAAAACAAAACAAAATAGCTTTTTAAATTTTTGTTTGAAAAAGTAAAATTTGGTCTTCTCCTTAAACCCAATGTCGCCACCACCATTAGCAACCCCGCCGCCGCGCCCCAAGTTCCGTACAGTCACGCGCCGTCGTCTGCTTTTTCTATCTCTAAATTCTAAAAAAATTATAGTTTAATGCAAAACTCAAAAGTAATTCTACACTTACCTTGAAACTCGAGCGTTCAAAACCGTCGAATTTCTTTTCTGCAGATTCGTCGGAGCAATAGCATCAGACTGAGCTTCGAACGACGTCGTTTTCTTCATAACCTTCAACTTCAACTTCGCTACAAAAACGTCACCGTCTTGCTCTTTTATTCTTTAATTAATAAAATTTTGAACGAAGATGGCCTATTACTCTTCTATTTATATAAGAGTATTAATTAATTTGGAATAAGATAGATTTATAATTTGGTAGACTTTATTTAATTAAGGAAAATATATTGCTTTTCCTCTTTTAACTTTGGATTTTCTTTTAAAATCTTACTTGAGTTCTTTTTTGGAAAAAAAAAAATATATTTAAGTTAAAAACAACGGATTTTGTTTAATTTTCACTCAAGATTTTATTATTTTTTAATTCTCTTGTTAAAGTTGGTTGATTAATTAGGAAGTTTCGGTGCGTTGCACATTTTTTTAGAAGGTACGATCATCATACCATCATTAATGCATCAGAACTCTGCAATTAACTGTGTTTGGGCGAGAGTAGTATTACTACTGCACCCTATGACCCTACCCAACCCAACCCGAAAATTGAAGAGTTGAATTGAGTTGGGTTGAGGTGGATTGAGAATCCACCAACCCGAAAATTTTGAATTTTCCAGGTTGGGTCATAAAACTCTCCAACCCAACCCATGTACACTCTTGTATGTATGTATATGTATGGTGAGAGATAAATGAGAAAGACTGGAGTGAGAAATGATTTGATGGCGATACACCATATATGCGAACATAAAATATTAATTCAAGAAAGGGAGAAATATTGGATTGAACATGACATAGCCAATGCCAAATAGAAAATACAAATAAAGACGAGATAAATTATCTGTAAATAGTACGCACTCGGGTTTCATTTCCTCATCGACCCTCTCTCGAAAAAAGAGGTTCTTTAGTTGAAACTTAACGTAACTAATGTTATTAGTTGAAGAATCTCTCACTTGCAACTCTAACCCACCCGTCCACCATTATGTACATTAGGATGGAACCACTCGGGTGTGGGTGGGAGAGAAGGGTGAGTTCTTCGCGGGTAGAATTTGGACTACTCTCTACTCCTCCCATATGTATGTTCACATCTTCATAAATAATTGGTTTGAAGATTGGATTCAAGTAAGCATTTCCTATGGATGGTTCCACATTGAAATTGCTCTCCTCTAACTCATCTTTCTTCAACGCTTCCTAAATAAACAAAACTTCTTCATATCATACATTACAGAAAATAATAAATTAAATACTATTTAATTAGCAACTCAATTTTAATTGAAATACTTAGGCGTTACTTTGAATGAGTATTTACTAAAAGCGGGTTCAAACCGATTGTTGCAATACTTGTGGAAGATTAAAGTTGATATCGTTGAGACGAAGAACAACAGATTATACCAAGAAAAAATATGAATGAAATGAAGCATAAAAGGTAGTAAATAAACCAAGGAGTGCTAGTTGCGATATTATCAAATCAGCAATAGAGGGAGTGTGGACATGAGGCCAAATGCGCCAACACTCTCGTATCGTTGGTTATACACGTTGATAACATGCACATTAATAAATAAATACATCAATTCAATTAAGTTTAGATTACACATGAATCTTTAATATATATATATATATATATATATATATATGCTATTTCCAAACACAGAAGAAGCTTCACCCATCCCCAATTTTGAGTTCGATTTATGGCAAACAAGGAATTTTCGGCAATAAGGATATCATAAACATAGTTAGACAATATTCTAATCTCACCATCCATTATTCGAGTTTTAATACAATGATCGTCGCAATTCATTCGAAATCCCATATCGCTAATAGCTTGATGAAACTTAAGGTACCACTATCGGGAAGACAGTTTCAAGCCATATAAAGAAAGACTTTCTTAGCTTGCAAACCTTGGAAAACCTAAAACAGACCGAAACCTCTATAGAACTAATCCGAGGAAGACCCCGAAAAATCCTAGTTTTATGTCTGGTCGCATCAATCAGCTCGCTTGGGATCATGTCTTCTTAGGGCTCCCCTGAAACGCTAGAAGAATAAATTCACTATCGAACACTTAAAGCAACAAGCGAGAATGGATAAGAAAAAGAATCTTTCCACTTTTCTACTAACGCTTTTCTCTTTAATAAAAATCCATCCGTGTAGCATTTGCTTTTTGTTGTTCTTATTCGTACAAGTGAACAAGAAATCATCAACTATTTTCAGAACCTTACCCGGTATATATATACATATATATATATATGTATATGTATATATATGTATATATATATGTATGTATTGACTTGATGGCGATACACGATATATTGCGAACAGAAAATATAAATCCAAGAAAGGGAGAAGTATTGGATTGAACATGACATAGCCAATGCCAAATAGAAAATATAAATTAATAGGAGATAAATTATCTGTAAATAGTACGCGCTTAGGTTTCATTGCCTCATCGACCCTCCCTTGCAAAAAGAGATTCTTTAGTTGAAATTTAACTAATGTTATTAGTTGAAGAATCTCTCACTTGCAACTCTAACCCACCCGTCCATCATTATGTACACATCTTCATTAATAATTGGTTTGAAGATTGGATTCAAGTAAGCATCTCCCATGAATGGTTCCACATTGAAATTGCTCTCCTCTAACTCATCTCTCTTCCACGCTTCCTAAATAAAAAAAACTTATGCATATCATACATTACAAAAAATAATAAATTAAATAATATTTAATTAGCAACTAAATTTTAATTAAATTACCTAGGCGTTACCTTGAATGAGTATTTACTAAAAGCGGGTTCAAACCGATTTTTGCAATACTTGTGAAAGATTAAAGTTGATATCGTTGGGACGAAGAACAACAAATTAAACCATGAAAAAATATGAATAAAATGAAGCATAAAAGGTAGTGAATAAACCAAAGAGTTTTAGTTAAGACATTATCAAATCAGCAACAAAGCGAGTGTGGACACGAGGCCAAATGCACCAACACTCTCGTATCGTTGGTTATACACGTTGATAACGTGCACATTAATAAATAAATACATCAATTCAATTAAGTTTAGATTACACACACATGAATCTTTAATATGTATGTATGTATGTATGTATGTATGAAAAAGAGTGGAGTAGGAAATGACCTGATGACGATACACGATATATGCAAACAGAAAATATAAATCCAAGAAAGGGAGAAGTATTAGATTGAACATAACATAGTTAATACCCAATAGAAAATACAAATAAATGTGAAATAAATTATCTGCAAAAAGTATGACCTTATGTTTCATTGTCTCATCAACCCTCCCTTGAAAAAAGAGGTTCTTTAGTTGAAACTTGACCAGTATTATTAGTTGAAAAATCTCACTTGCAACTCCAACTCACTCGTCCCCCATTATGTACATTAGGGAAAAAGTTGCATTTCTCGATAACGAAGCTTTCACAGCCTCGAGAATACTGCAATGCATACAAATTATATTAATTTTTTTACGAGAATAATATTGAATGAAAAATTGGAATAATTGATAATGTAGTGAGAATTAAAAATTCATTACTTAGAAGGAATTAAGAAGATATTATCAAATCAGCAACAAAGCGAGTGTGGACATGCGACCAAAATGCACCAACACTCCCGTATCGTTGGTTATACACGTTGATAACCGATACATTAATAAATAAATACATAAATTGACTTCAGTTTAGATTACACCTGAACTATATATATATATAGGGTTGAAAAATAATCTCATAATGGAGCCCAAATCAATTATCCAAAAGACAATAAAGAAGAGAATGCTTCTCCAAAGTCATGTAAAAGATGCCAAACCGAGCATAGCTCAATTGACATAAGATTGTGCTCGTGATTATGAAGTCATGGGTTCAATCCTCGCATTAATTAAATATTGTTGCAAAAAAAAGTCATCTAAAAGATTAGTAAAGAGGAGAAGACCTCTATCCTCATGTTTTTATTTTTTGTTTTATTCTTGTAGTAATCATCTTCCAGGTAGATAAAGCCTAAAGTCATTAGTAAAGGACCTCAAGCTAATTAGCTTAGACAAATTTTGATTTTCCTTTCAACAAAACTTCACTTACCAGGATGTACGTACGTCCATGTATGTATCTATGTGTTATATACAACTTACATACATGTATGTAGTATGTAAGTACATACACAAACGTATCCAACGTATATATAAATTTTGTTTATGTATTTTTTTGCTTCTTTTATTATTTTCTACTATAATTTTTATCAAACAAAATTTACATTTCCACCCTCCTTAAACTTTGTTTATGTTTTTTTTTTCTTTCTCAAAACTGTAACGTGTCACTCATTTTCTGTATTTCTAGTTTCTATATATTTATATCTCTCACCCGTTTTAATTATATAATTAATTAAAATATTAATATTAAAACAAAATTAATCTTGCACTAGATAAATATCATCAAATCTTGGGACGAAGAACAAAAGATTAAACCATGAAAAATATGAATGAAATGAATCATAAAAGACAATGAATAAACCAAAGTAAGTTAATTGAGATATTATTAAATCAGCGAGAAAATGAGTGTGGACATGGGGCCAAAATGCATCAACACTCTCTTATTGTTTTTTGGTTTTTTTGTTTTTCTTTGTTTTTTTTTTTTTTTTTGACAACACACTCTTTTATTGTTGATTATGCATGTTGATAACTTGCTGATTAATAAATAACTACATAAATTCACACAATTTAGATTACAAATGAATCTTAAATAAATAAATATATATACATGTATGTATCTACGTACTACATACATACAACATACATACATGTATGTATATACATATATACACAAATGTATATACATACACACATGTATCATACGTATATATGAATTTTGTTTTTGATTTATTTTGTGAGTTTTTGATTTATTTTCTACTATATTTTTTATCAAACAAATTCCACATTTCCACCATTTCTTACCTTGTTATATATTTTTATATATACTAGTCAGTTAGTAACACAATTAATTTAAATTTAACAAAATATGTTATAAAATAAAACATGAAAGATCAGAAAGTTAGGGTAAAAGATATACAATGAAATTCAATAATTAAGGTGGGGGAGGATGATTAGGTACACTATCTGATGGTTTGGGGTGCAAGGGAAACCCGAAAAAACCGAACCGAACCGAAACCGACGTTAATTTCGGTTCGGTTCGGTTCGGTTGACGGTTTCGGTTTGAATATTAAGAAAACCGAATATATTCGGTCGGTTTTCGGTTTTGATGCTTTAAAATCGATGATAACCAAACCGACCGATTACTATATATATATAATAAACCGAAGGATTACCAATAATTGTAAGCGGTCCAGTGGCTTTAGAGATACCTTACGACTAAGATGTCTTGAGTTCGAGCTTGACAATATGCATATTTTTTGAACTATTTACTCCTACAAAGTAGAATGGGCCCATACTCCATTAGCGGCCCATCATCCAGCCCACTAAACTTAACCCAACTCGGCCCATTGCTCTTTGAATTAACTAATCGGTGAACCGCCAGACCGAACCGATTAAACCGTCGGTTAATCGGTCGGTTCGGTTTCGGTTTCACATTTCCTTCACTATTCTTATCGGTTCGGTTTTGGTTCAGCACTCAAACTGAGCCGAACCGAACCGATTACACCCCTAGTGATGGTGAAAGAGGGGTGAGTTCTTCATTGCTCCTTTGAATTAACTAATCGGTGAACCGCCAGACTGAACCGATTAAACCGTCGGTTAATCGGTCGGTTCAGTTTCGGTTTCACATTTCCTTCACTATTCTTATCGGTTCGGTTTCGGTTCAGCACTCAAACCGAGCCGAACCGAACCGATTACACCCCTAGTGATGGTGAAAGAGGGGTGAGTTCTTCAGTGGAAGAATCTTGACTACTCTTTTCTCCAATTTGTACGGATGAGCACTCGAGTGCGGGTGAGAGAGGAGGGGAAATTTCTTCACTGGTAGAATTTGGACTACTCTCTACTCCTCCAATCTGTATTTTCACTCAATAATTGGTTTAAAGATTGAATTCAAGTAAGCATCTCCGATGAATGTTTCCAAATTGAAGTTGCTATCCTCTAGCTCATCTTTCTTTAACGCTTCCTAACGAAGCACAACTTCTTCACATCATACATTACAAAAAATAATAGCTAAATACTATTTAATTAGCAAAAGACAGTGAATAAACAAAATAGTGATAGTTGAGATATTATCAAACGAGCAACAAAGCGAGTGTGGACATGGGGCCAAAATACACCAACACTCTTTAATCGTTTGTTATACACGTTGAATAACCTGCACATTAATAAATAAATCCATATATTCATTTAATTCCCTTAATTCTAGATTACACATGATATTTTAATCAATAAATATATACATATATGCATGTACGTACGTACGTCCATGTATGTATCCCCGTACCTACATTCATGTATGTATCTACGTGCGTTCATACATACATGTACGTATGTATTACACGTATGTATGTAGGTACATACATACATGAATGTACGTACATACATACATGCATGTACGTACATACGTACACATGTATGTACGTACATAGTGATACATAGATGTATATAGATACATAAATGTATACTTATACATGTATGTATGTATTGTTGGGTTTTATGTCCTAAAACTCGTGGTTTGTAAACGATAAACATATTTTATTACTAATAAAGTGTTATTAAGGTTTATTCAATAAAGTTGTTATTGAATATGTGAATTGCTTATTTCATTTTAGAAAACTCTAAATCCAATAAACTAAGATCCATGACTATAGCATGAGTACTTGAACTTTATGTGGAGACATAAAAGTGGATCAAATTCGAGTAAATAGCCAAAACGGTCTATAGTATACGGATAAGACTGAATACCTTATCCTGGGGACACTATTGGATGCGACCCATTTTGTATTTAGTACAAACAATGTGATCCTAAATCGTTCATGTGGAGACATGCGAATGGGGGCGTCCTATGCAAATAGTTTGCATTAGACTCGACCAAGAAATATAGTCACTCTTGCTTTATAACGCTGTTTACTGTTTTAAAGACTGACCATTTCAAAACGATGACCTAGGTAACTTGACCTTAATCTTGAGCTAACTATGAACTCCTGTTTATTCGAGATTATCCTTAGATCTGCATGGGTGAGAGTGGCTCAACAACGCCGACTCAATAAGCCTCCCATTTCAGGGGTAAGACCAGATAGATAGTTGGGGACATAGGGTGCAAGATGGAATTCACTCCTACCCGTCTCTAGGAATAGTAGATAGGTTGTTCCCTTAAGTGCTGACTCCAGGTCTTGAACAAGGGGCCCCACCTTCGCATTGGCCCGAGAGGGACTTGGTATAGTGATTAGATCACATACCAATCGGTTTAGTGATTGGATCACAAACCAATTGTTCATTAGAGGATCAGTGGGACTTAAGGAGCAAGATGTAATTGCGGGGGTAAAATAGATATTTGACCCAATCGTAAATTACGAACAACCTGTGAATGGTCAACTTATTAATCATGGTTATATCGAGTGGACAAAAATATATCTACAGTGAGGAGAGTGCAACTACTAGGTTATAGTGAAATGTCCTGGTAGTTAACGAATGTTGATGATTAACTGGGTTAAAGAGTTTAATCAGTTAATCTCGGATTGTTGGAGCTCATGATCTGTAGGTTCATGAGGTCCCCCTGCTAGCTCATATCAGACTAAATCTTAGAATAGTGTGACGAGTGAATTCGAAGTGTTCAAATTCAGATTAGGGAATAAACGTTAAATATATGTGATATATTTAACGGCATAACGTTCAATTGCAAATTGAACAATAAAGAGAGATGGAGATATTTAAATAAGATTTAAATATCGAAAATATGAATAGAGATTCATAATCAAGTATATCGGGAATGTTTTTTTTTTTTTTTTTTTTTTTGACTTCAATAAAACAGAATAACTCAATGCCCAGGAGGGCTACATTCCCAAATATCTGATAAACCTAACTTAGTTATCCAAATGGGGAAGTTGTTAGCCCAAATAACGGGCAAATCTTTGGACAAAGCCCAACCCGCGATGTTGTGTGCCACCTTGTTTAACGATCTGGAGATGCCTTGAATAGAAGAACAGTTTATCTCCACCATCAGCAAACGAATTTCAGCGATGATCGCTCCTTGAGAAGAAACCAGTCGATCTCTATTTTGGATAGCTCTCGCCATTATCTGAGAGTCAGTTTCGATTTCAACCTCCCCAACGCCAAGGCTTGCCGCTAGCTGAAGACCGTGTAAGATCGCAAGGGCTTCGGCAGAAAGCGGATCAAGACGATGATGCAGAGGAGTTGCAGACGCTCCTACAATGGACCCTGAAGAATTGCGGATCACTGCACCCAAACCAGTTCTGAGTTCCAGCGGGTGGCACGCCGCATCCACGTTGATTTTGAAAGAGTTCGCCCTCGGAGGTCTCCATTTCGAATTTGAGATTCTGACAACCACATAAGTTGTCCTCGAATTGATCGTGTTTGCAGGGTGATACTCCAAGCAGTACTGAGAAATCCAATTAACCTTCATCTCTATATCAGGTATGGGTTTTTCCAGTCTTTTTTGGTTTCTGTCATTCCAAATTGCCCAACAACCAACGCTGAAAATTCCCAACTCTTTATGATTTAGCCATTCTGCAATGTATAGCAATGCATCTTTGATCTGGAGGTGTCCAAGCTTAAACTTGTCGTGTTGGGGAAACAAAGATTCCCAAATGTTTTTTGCCCTTTTGCAACCAAACAAGGTATGCTCGATTGTTTCCCTCCGGTTTCGACATTGCACACACCAAGGATGGATTGGAAGCTTTCTTGCCCATAAGTTGTTGTTGGTGGGAAGTATATTATGGTAGACTTTCCACATGAAGATTTTGATTTTGTTTGGGATCTTTGAGCTCCACAATAACTTCCACCAATTTAGTTCTTTCTCATTTTCTGTGCTGGAGCTTTCTGTTTGCAGGTTCCAAAAGAGCTTATAAGCGCTTTTGGTTGTGAAATTTCCATCCTTAGTATAATGCCACATCCATAAGTCACATCTGTTTGTTTTGCATATAGGAATGGATTGTATAATCTCTACATCATCTTCCCTTAGTAGTCCCTGCATTTTACCACAATTCCACTGCCCATTCTTATTTATGAAATCATTAACCTTCAGCCCATTAGTTTGAGTGGTTGGTTGAGAAAGGAGCCGAAATGAAGTCTCTCTAGGAACCCAAGGGGAGTCAAACATGAGGGTGGATTCCCCATTACCAATGTTCTTTCGCACCCCTTTCGCCAAAAGATCTCGCCCCCAAATAATACTCCTCCATATATAGGATGGACTCATCCCTAAAGATGCTTCAAGAATACATGTAGATGGGTAATACCTGCCACTGAATAATCTGGCCGCTAGTGACATGGGGTGTTGAAGAAGCCTCCAAGCTTGCTTTGCAATTAGAGACTGATTGAATCCGTCTAGACAACGGAAACCCATACCACCTTTTTCTTTGGGCATGCATAGTAACTCCCATCTCTTCCAGTGAATTTTGGGTTTGTGTTGTGAAGATCCCCACCAAAATTTGGCCAAACTCCTCGTCAGTTCCTCACAAAAAGACTTACGTAGTCGAGCACATGACATCACATACGTAGGAATGGCCTGGGCCACTGCTTTAATAAGAATTTCCTTTCCCCCAGATGAGAAGAAATTCCCTTTCCAACTAGCCAGAACGCTTTTAACACGCTCTTTGAGATAATCCAAATCCCTCTGTTTATTTCTAGAGAAATGCGATGGCATTCCCAAATACTTCCCGAGATTTAGTACCACCTTCATGTGCATATAGTTGCCAATTTGAGACTTTAAAACCAATGGGACATTAGGGCTGAATAAAATAGCCGATTTAGCATAATTAACACACTGACCTGACGCTTCCTCATATGTCAACAAAATTTTCCTGACAGCCATAAACTCAGTTATAGACGCCTTGCAAAATAACAGGCTATCATCCGCAAAGAACACATGAGATATAGTTGGACACCTCTTTGCAATTTGACATCCGCTTATCACCTTTTGTGTTTGAGCTCTCATTAGAAGACTAGATAGACTTTCAGCACAAAGGAGAAATAAATATGGGGATAGGGGATCTCCCTGTCTAAGCCCTCGATTTGGCTGAATGAGTCCAGTCGGATGTCCATTAATCAACACAGAAAATTGAACCGTAGTAATACAATCCATAATCAGACTAACCCAATCCGCATGAAAACCCAACCGCAACATCACCCCTCTTAGAAATCCCCATTCAACTCTGTCGTACGCTTTGCTCATGTCTAGCTTCATAGCCGCCGTTCCCATTTTTCCTTGTCTTTTATTTCTGATATGATGAATACATTCATAGCTTACCAAGAGATTGTCTGAAATGAGCCGACCAGGGACAAATGCACTCTGAGTTTCAGTAATAACCGTCGGTAGTATTTTCTTCAGTCGATTAGCAATCACCTTAGTAATTATCTTATAGGCCACGTTACATAAGCTGATGGGTCTAAAGTCAGCCACTTCCTGCGGCTTTTTATGCTTTGGAATTAGCACAATATTGGTGTGATTAAGGGCTCTAACTGACCGCTTATTATTTAGAACCGCAAAGCAATATGCCAGAATTGGACCTTTGATGAGATTCCAGTACTTCTGATAGAATAGTGCGGGAAAACCATCCGGTCCAGGGGCTTTTGTTGGGGGCATTTGGAATAATGCCTCTTTAATTTCTTCTTCGGTGTAATTGGCCAACAACGAATCATTCATCTCATTAGAAACCTTTCTCTGAACTGGCTCAAGTGCAGCCTCTATTTGTTCCTCAGTCGGGGACGTTGAGCTAAACACCTTGGAAAAATAATTTAGGAAAATAGATGTTAAATCCTTCTCCTGAGTTGCCCATTTTCCTCCCTCATCTCTGATTCGACGAATAAAATTTTTCTCACGCCGAATACTTGCTTTCTTATGGAACCAACCAGTATTTTTGTCACCATAATTAAGCCAGTTTTCACGAGACCTCTATCTCCAATACATCTCCTCAGATTGGAGAGCCTTGTTAAGTCTTCCTTCAATAGTATTGATGATATGAAAATTAGGGCCCCTCTGATCATTGTAAGCCTGCTGAAGGTAGGCTCTCTGTTTTTTAATCTCCACCTCAAAATCATGTTTTTTGTGTTTACCCCACTGTCTTAGCCTGTTTCTGCAACAAGAGAGATTAGACAAGAACACCCCAAGAGGGTGGGTTAGAGGGCATAAAGTGTCTTTATCTCCATGCCAACATTGTTGAACTATTTCGCCACACTCTTCCTCTTTCGTCCACATTTCCTCGAAACGAAACCGGTTATGTCTGCGCCCACCCCAATCTCTCGTAGTACATTTATCATTTGGAAACCAAAGAGTAATACAAATTGGGCGATGGTCAGAACCATACCATTCCAAATGTTCAACAGTAGGATGTTTAAAAATATTACAAAAATTTGTATTGCCGAGAAACCGATCAAGACGTTTTAGGATTGGTTCACCATTTTGCCACCGATTGGTCCATGTAAATGGATGGCCACTGTACCCAAGATCAAGGAGTTGGAGGTCATCAATAGTCTCACGAAACCGAACCACCGTGCTGGATGTCCGTAAAGAGCCTCCTTGTTTCTCCATTGTACCCAAACATTCGTTCAAGTCTCCTCCAATCAGCCAAGGAGAATCATCTCCATTAGCCAATCTGCTAAGTAGCTCACAAGTAACTATTTTCTTCCCCTTTTCCGGGCAGCCATAAATACCCGAAAACCGCCATCGATAACCTGAAAATACCATACTGCAATCAATATGATTTGGGGAAAAAGACCGAATCTCCACATCCACCTCTTCTTGCCAAAGTAACCCAATTCCACCACTTTTCCCTCTGCTATCAATTGTCAATCCATTTTTGAAGTTGAGATCACTTTTCACTTTTTCCATTCTAATTTTATCACACTTTGTTTCAGATAAAAATATTACCATGGGTTTATGAAGACGTACCACTTCTTCGAGGTCCTTAAACGTCCTCGGGTTACCCAATCCCCGGACGTTCCAACAGAAGATTTTCATTGGACCCGGCGGGGCTGATCCACAGCCTCCACCGATGAGATATTTTGCTCTGGTTCGACATCAGATTTCTGTTTTTTTATCAAAATGACTTCCAGCACGTCACCCCCCTCCTTTCTCTTCTTGCTCATTTTGTTTTCAAAAAATTCACCATGTAGTTGTTTTCAATCCAAAGGTGGTGAAATTCTCTGAAATCTCCTTAAAATCCCCTGTTTCCCTTCTTTGTGTTCAAAATTCAGTATATCAGAGCTTCCAGTTGGTTGATTGTGGTACATGGGCCCACTCTTAAGATCACTATTCGTATTGTTGGCAACCCAATCTCCATCTTCCATCTGAATTAGATTGGTCAAACCATGTGGGTCCCTTAGTGGGTGATGATTAAATTCCAATTCCATGCCCTTTAAATTTTCCTCAGGTAGGGTCAATACCTCCCCAACTGAAGTCTCCCCAAATATAGCTTTGCCTTTTATTTTGGATTTCTTCAGATCTGCAGCCAATAAATTTGTAACCGCCGACTTTTCTCCCTCATCAAAGTTTTCTTTCCTTCCCTCCTTTAATTTTGCCCCACTTTCCATAATTAAATCTCTCTCATTAATACTTTCTGAAACGTTTCCTCCGCTAAAGTTCTCCTCTCCGATGGGTTTCCCACCGGCGACCTCCCCCCTTCTTCTCCCCTCCCTTCCCCCTCCTTGATCCCTCCCCTCTTACCTCGGTCTGATCACTGGCTTCACCCTCTTTTTCCTTCAAGTTTTCCTTTCTCCAAATCCCGTCACTCCTTCCTCTCCCACGTCCCTTCCCCCAAAATTGAGAGTGTTCCCCCCTATGATAGACATCTTTTTGTCTGAACTCTGTTGCTCTGAGCCATGGTCCATAAGGGTTTTTGGCTCCCAACTCCACTCCATCATTATTTTTTTCACATTCATTCAGTAGGTGACCTACCCTCCCACACCCAAAGCAGAACTCAGGGAGCTTCTCAAATCTGAGCAAAATCCAAAGTTCCTCTGCTTGACCCTCCACCTTAAGTTTCAAAGCTCGTCGTAGCGGTTTTGTGATGTCTACCCTTGTCCTCACCCTCCCAAATCGTCCCCAACAATCCCCATTCATTATTGGCTCAACTTCTTCCACTTCTCCAACTCTCCTGACCAACTCAAATAAAGCCTCCTTGTTCCTGCACCCAACCGGTAGATTAAAAAATTGAATCCAGAATGATGCAAACCTGAATTCCATCTTTTCTGGTTGGTCCCAACTCTTGGGATGCTCAAGCAATATTATGGCACCATCGAAGAACCAAGGCCCGTTATTCATCACTTTCTTCAGATCTATGGTGGTCTTGAACGTGATTAGAAACACATTCTCCCCTACGCATTCCACCGTCGTCCCTCTGTGAACATTCCACACATTTTTCATCACATTCCTGAATGCCTCGATGTTGATAAAATTGGATATAAGAACTTTTCCCACTAAGCACAAAGATAAATCACAATGTTGTGGCTTTGCAATCTCTTTTAGTTCAGTGACTTCCTCTTCCTCTTTGGTTAGTTTCAGCTCTTGGCACATATTAAGAATTTCTTTGATGTCCATTGCTGTTCGTCAACCTTTTTCCCTTCACCTAGTATATCGGGAATGTTAGAGATTAGTGATGGATTTATTGGATATTAAATTTGAATGAATTAATTATTTAATATTAATTTAATTTAATTTAAAATTAATTATTTGAATTAATTTTTGAATCGAATTAATTGGGTCAAATTTAGTTAAAAGTCAAAATATTGACAATTGACTAAAACTTTGAAAGTCAAAGGTCAAATGTTGACTCCACTAAACCTTGAAAGTCAAGAGTCAATATGTTGACTAAAGTTAGTGGAAAAATCTAATTCTTGAGTTAGTGGGAAAAACCAGTTTTTGGTGTTTTTATGACTAATTTTTTTTTGCTAGGTGTTAATCCCACATCAAGCCATTAATCCCACTCAATTGAGTGGATTCTATGTGTCATCCTAATGTTAACTCAATTTTGCATGTGGTCTTCTATATATACAAATGGTTAATTAGATTAACCTCTTCTTGGCAATTTGATTAATTGTGAGAATTGTAAAGGACAATTTTTCTTCCATTCTCTCCAAATCCATCTTCAATTCCCTTTAAATTAGTCACTCAAAGGATCCCACAGTCTCGTTTTAAGGCCGGAGAATAGTCGGAAAGACTCTCGTGGTGGTTCGTGACCGTTACATTCGAAGATCGGGCTTGGAATCGAGAAGATTTTGAGCTTCAAAGGTAATTTCTAAATTATTGTCTTTGATTTTCAAATTACATGCTTTTTCCTTTGAAATTAACAAAAAATAGAGTACTTAGATCCAAAATTTCTTCCGCTATGCATGCCGAAACTCTGTCAAATTGTATTAGAGCATGCTTTAAGTACTTCATTTTGGTTAATTTCGAGTCGATGGGTAGTAATTCATGTGATGAATGCATGGACTTTAATGTATTACAAAGAGTCTGTATTTTTTCTAAAGTCATTAGAGTCCATTTTATGGTGTAATTTATCAAAATTGGAAGAGACGTCGAGCTGAAAACCGAAGAGAAGAGAAGAATTTTTGTTGCCTAGACTCGAATTCCACCCCCAGACCCACGACCCGCACATTTGTTCGTCCAGGCGGCGGCGGTTTGGTCCGGTTTGTGCAATCCAGCAGCTATCAGGCGGTTTTCAGCGATTTTTCGGCCAATTCAGCCTATTTTGAGCCGATTTCGAAGTGTTCGGGGATGGTTCGAGGTCTTTACCTAAATTATTTATGTAATAATTTAGTTAATTGCTTGTTTAAGATGTCAAAACCAATCCATTTTAGTGTGGTTCATTTATTTATGCATTGTGAATGTATAGTTTTAATAAACATAATCTTGTGTGCATATTGTATGTCATGTAGATTTAAAATTCCACCATAGGATAAGCATGAAGGATGCATTGAAAGTATGTTATAAGTGTTATAATATATAGTATGCATGTTTAGGATTCCATGAAATATGATATATGTTGTTATATTATTGCATGGAATGATTTTATATAATTGTTATATAAAAGCATGTTAGATGTATATTATAGGGTTTGTCTAAATAATAAGTGTTATAAAATGAATTAGACGTTAAAACCTATAACAAAGATAAATGCATGCTCATTTAGGGTTAAATTACCAAGCAATCTTCTGTTTTAATAGTTAAAATAGGTCGATATCTTGTAAAACTTCGGTTACAAGAAAAACTCACTCGGTAAGATATTGTCTAAGGCTGAAGGTATTTAAGTTGACGGTTTACGGAACACCTCCTACCTGGGCATCGAACTGGCGTTTGAGTTTAGTTAACCCGGTTTTATGAGCATGCGTGAGTGATGTGAGGTTTTAAAAGATTTATCATCTAGACATCATAGGTTAAAATCCAGTATAAACGTTATACTCGGAAAGATTACCTAGACTTATGATATGTTTTAGTTAGCCAAAATATATGCCTAAGTAAAATCATACCCAACCGTCTAGATCACTTCAGTGGGATGAAAAATGTTTTCAGCTCCTACGTCCTTAAGAGTTCACACCGTGAGATTCATGCTCGGCTTCGAGTCACCCTGGGAGCGACCTCTAGTAGGAAAGTATTTGCATGAGTCAATAACAAGGTGAATAGGGGAAGTCATTCATAGTAAGTGGGTGAAGGCTGTGTGTCAACACATCCTACGGTCTCCTCCATTAGGTTGCACCATGAGATTCCCATGATGCGCCTGGTTGTCTGCCCTGGGGGCGACCACCCCTTAAGAGGGTTGTATCATGGGATTTAGAACACCGCGAACTCCAGAAATGGATAGGGTCTCATAGGTCCGTTTTCAGCATTGTCTTTCCAACTTTGGGAACTTGTTGATTCCGATCTCTGAGGTCTGAAAATGGAGGGTCATACTTACAAGAATTACTAAGTGTTAGTAACTTATTGACTAAAGTAAACAATAGCTAAAAGATCTATTGGAATATGAGTTATTCTAGTAATAGTGATTCACTGAGATTGTCTCAATTCAAAGGAGAAGTGATAGACTGCCCCTAGGTGGATGTTGCTCTAAACCTTTGTAGTATTGTTGCAATAAAGAATAAATGATGGGTACATTATTACTTTTGCTAAACTTGATTGAATAATATGAAAGGGTTAATAACAATTTCACTAAATAAGATATGTTTACTTTTTTCAGCATGACCAACTCAATAGTACAGTTACTAGCTTCTGAAAAACTTAACGGGAATAATTACGCAACGTGAAAATCAAATTTAAACACAATACTGATAATTGATGATCTAAGGTTCGTTTTAACTGAGGAGTGTCCTCCAAACCCCGACTCAAATGCAAACCGAAATGTTCGGGATGCATATGACAGGTGGACAAGGGAAAATGATAAAGCCCGCGTCTACATTCTAGCCAGCATATTTGATGTATTGGCTAAGAAACACGATGGTATGGGTGCTGCCAAAGAGATTATGGAATCTCTAAAGGGGATGTTTGGACAACCGTTCTTCTCCCTTAGACATGATGCCATCAAGTACGTTTGTAACTGCTGTATGAGAGAAGAGACCTCTATTAGAGAACATGTCCTGGACATGATGGTCCATTTCAATATGATAAAAGTAAACAAAGTTGTCATAGATGAGAAGAGCCATGTCAGTTTTATTCTGGAGTCTCTTCCGAAAAGCTTCCTAAAGTTCCACACAAATGCGATGATGAACAAAATTGAATATAACTTGACTACTCTTCTAAATGAGCTTCAGACTTATCAGTCCCTCCTGAAAATTAAAGGACATGAAGTGGAGGAAAACGTTGCTACCACTAAAAAGTTCTATAGAGGATCGTTCTCCGGGACGAAGTCTGACCCTTCTTCTTCTAAAAATAAGAGTATTTTGATAAAAAAAAAAAAAAAAGAAAGAGAAGGGGAAAAGTAAAACTCCTACTGAACGCAAAGGCAAGGTTCAAGTTGCAGATAAAGGAAAATGTTTACACTGATGGAGCGTTGATGGAACGCAGCGGAAGCGATTTGGATCATAGACACTCTAATTTCATCAATTTAAACAAATGGAAACATGCAAAAGCAATGAAAAAGAGAAATTAGAACACATACCCTTGTCGTTCGTAATTCTCCAAATTCACCGCCAGAAGCTCCTCACGAGCTCACCGAGCCTTCTCACGAAACGTTCGTGGACCACCCACGGTAGTCTCGCTATCCTCAGGCCGAGAAACGGAGTGGTGGGACTCCTTTTACAAGAGAAAAGGAGGAAGAAGCTTCAACTGAAAAACAATTTTTCAGAAAAAGCAGAGGAAACAGACGTAGAGATAGAGAGAGAATCACAATTGAATTCACAATTCAATTGTGAGACCCAAAGTGCACTCACTTTTCTTTTTCTTTCTTTTTTTTTTTATTTTTTTTATTTTTTTTATTTCAATTGATTTGTCAAAATATATATACCTGTGTATATATAAAACATACATGTGTCTTACATCTTGCATGTAAGACACATGTATATATATATATATATATATATATATATATATATTTATATATATTATTATTAAAAATAATAATAATTATTTTATTAATTAAACTTTTTAATTAATAAAATATATATATATTTTAATTAATATTATTTAATCAATATCAAATATTAATTAAATAATATAATTAAACCCGGTTTTCCGAAAACCGACTTTTTGCACATGAATCCTATTCATGTTTTCAGACCAATCTCATATTTAAATCATATTTAAATATGTCCATATTTAAATCATATTTAAATATGTCTATCCTTCTTCCACAAACCCGAATTTGAACGATTCAAATTCTTTTCTTTTCTTTTATACTGTTTCACGGCTTTATCCGAGCTAGCCAGGAGAACCGTAAGGACCTACAGATCATGAGCTCCAACGATACAAGATTATCCGGTCAAAACTCTTTCAACCGAACTAACCAACATTCGTTAATCCCCGGAGACTCCACTAAAGTCCAAGGGCTGCACTCTCCTCACTGTAGATATATTGTGTCATGTTGATATAACTATCATCAGTAAGTCGATCCTTCACAGGTCGTTCATAATCACAACGGGTCATATAAACCGTTTAACCCTTGTATTATATCTTGTTCCTTAAGTACCACTGACACCTCTAATGAACAATTGATTTGTGGTCCAACCATCAAATCAGATTCCTCCCTGATCAGGAGAGGATGGGCCCATTGTTCAAGACCTGGAGTCAGCACTTAAGGGAACAACCTCTCTACTAACCCTTAAAGCGGGTAGGAGTGAATTCCAATCTTGCTACAACTATGTCCCCAGCCACTTATTCAATCTTATCCCCAAGATGGTAGGCATATTGAGTCGGCGATCTGGCCACTCTCACCCGTACAAATCAAAGGATAAGGTTGAATAAACAGGAGTTCATAGTAAGCTCAGGATTGAGATCAAGTTACCTAAGTCATCACATGAAAAAAATCGGTCTTTACAGTAAACGGTGTTATAAAGAAAGAGCGATTTTATTTCTTGGTTCGGTCTTGTGCAAACTCATTGCACAGGACACCCTCACTCACATGTCTCTACATGAAACGATTCGAATCACATCGTTTTGTACTATACAAAGTGAGCCGCGTCCAATAGTGTCCCCAGGATAAGGTACCCAGCCTTATCCCTATACTATAGACCATTTTGGCTGTCTACTTGAACTTGATTCACATTCATGTCACACATGAAGTTCAAGTACTCACACAATCGCCATGGGTGTTAGTTATTGGTATAGGTTAATACAAACACAATTCACTAAAATTCAATAACAACTTTATTGAAATATAATATTTACATTCATACAGTTTACAAACTACGAGTTTTAGGACATAAAACCCAACATCCAATGCAACGAGAATGGGCATTGGAAAAGAAACGGCCCAAAGTACCTTGCAGAGAAGAAAACCGAAAAGGAGAAACAATGTAAATATGATTTACTAGTTGTTGAAACATGTTTAGTGGAGAGTGATTACTCTACTGATGGCGCAGCGGAGGCAGAAGATCAGATCTTCATCACTTTTAGGTATCAAAAGAGAGCCTATGCGAAGGAAAACAGAAGCTTAAAATCATACATTCTTTAGCTCGAAATTCTCTAATTTCTTCAAGTCTTCAACTTCTCCAAGTCTGCAACAACCGGATCTCCTCTCGAACTATTCTAGGACCACCTCTAGTGTAGTCCGAGCTATCCTCAGGCCGAGCAACAAGGTTGTGGGACCTTTTTATGAGAGAATTACTTTAGAAGAGGTGGATGATGAAGTTTATTTGATGATGAACTTTTGAAGAGAATGTCTCACATTCAAACTTCAAAATTCTCAACTTTCATCAATCTTTAAATATTTTGAGTTTCTCCCATTTAAAGGCATTTACATGCATCAACAAGCTTGCTAAGCATGACACCTCACTTAATAGGTGGATTAACATGCATCAACATGCATAAAAAAACTTGCTTAGCATGACACCTCACTAATGGGTGGATTAGTCATCAAACAAGTTTCCAAAATTGATGAGTTTATGCATGTAGTTGGTGATTCACAATCCCACTACTTAACTTGGATAAACTCACTCAATCTTGGATAAATCCACTCAACTTGGATAGTCCCACTTGTATTATTTTGTCATTTTAAAACTAATTCATAATTAATTTTTTTAATAAACAAAATAAATTTTAATTAATTAAACTTTTTAATTAATTAATATTATTATTTAATTCAATATCAAATATTAATTAAATAATAAGACTGATCCTAGTTTCTTAAACCGAATCATCACACATGAATCCCTATTCATGTTTTAGACCGATCTCGTATTTAAATCATATTTAAATATGTACAACTATCTTCCAAAACCGAATTTGAAATGCTTCAAGTTCTTTTTTCTCATATTGTTACACGACTTAATCCGAGCTAGCAAGGAGAACCTAAAGGACCTACAGATCATGAGCTCCAACGATACGAGATTACCCGACCAAACTCTTTAGCCAAGCTAACCAACATTCGTTAACCCCCGGGGACTCCACTAAAGCCCAATGGTTGCACTCTCCTCACCGTAGATATATTTCTGTCCTCTTGATATAACCATGATTAGTACGTCGATCATTCACAGGTCGTTCATAATTACAGCTCGGTCAAAATAACCATTTTAGCCTTGTAATTACATCTTGTTCCTTAAGTCTCACTGATCCTCTAATGAACTATTGGTTTGTGGTCCAACCACCAAACCAAACTGGTATGTGATCTAATCACTATACCGAGTCCCTCTCGGACCAATGAGAGGGTGGAATCCCTAGTTCAAGACCCAGAGTCAGCACTTAAGAGAACAACCTCTCTACTAAACCGTAAAGGCGGGTAGGAGTGAATTCCATCTCGCAGAACTATGTTCCCAACATCTACCGGGATACTAGATTCAGGGGCCACTAATCATATTTGTTCTTCTTTTCAGGAAAGTAGTTCCTGGAGAACGCTTGCGCAAGACGAGATAACTCTCAGGGGTGGAACATGAAAGGTTGTCTCAGCAAAATTAGTGGGAGATTTGAAGTTGTTTTTTGGAGATAGATTCAATATATTAGATAATGTGTATCTTGTTCCTGGAATGAAAAGAAATCTTATATCTATCTCTTGTTTGTTAGGAAAATTGTATAAAGTATCTTTTGAAATTAATGAAGTGTTCATTAACAAAAAAGGTATTCCTGTTTGTTCTGCAAAACTAGAAAACAACTTATATAAGTTAAAACCGACCAGAGCGAAAGCTATTTTAAATATCAAAATGTTTAAAACGGCTGAGACGCGAAACAAAAGGCAAAAAGTTTCTTCAAGTACATATCTTTGACACTTAAGACTTGGCCACATTAAACTCAATAGGATTGAGAGATTGGTTAAGAATGATCATTTAAGCCAGTTAGAAAACAACTCTTTGCCAGCATGTGAGTCTTGTCTTGAGGGGAAAATGACGAAAATATCTTTTACTGGAAAAGGTCTTAGAGCCAAAGAATCCTTAGAACTCGTGCATTCGGACCTCGGTGGACCAATGAATGTTTTCTCTTCTTCATCATCAGACGCTTTTGGGGTCACCATCTTCCCTCTCCAACTTCACCAAATTGGGCATGTCAATGTGCCTAGAATAAGGAAAGCGCCACTTCTCGTCAGAAACGGGCACTCTTGCAGATAAACATAATTGGGTGATAGTGTTTGGGAAAGATAGTTGTCCCTTCTCCATTTGTTTTTCTTTTCTAAAAAATTTCCTTTCCCTAAAATAACAAACAAGATTACTGTGAGATGACCAATTTATTTCTGAAATTCAAACAACTTAAATAACCTCAAACATTAATAAAAAAACAATCAACTGGAGCAAATTAATTTTATGCGATGATAATGCTCCCTTTTCCTTCTCGCGAGAGTATCATCCTTCATTCAAGAGGAACGTTGAGAGCGTCCTATGTACCTCCTCGCCGTAATACTGCTTTAAGCGCGCTCCATTGACCATGTAGGGCTCTCCCTGATTTGGATCGATAAGATTTCTAATGACTTCTGCCCTATTTGGCTCTTCCATTGGTTGAACAATTGCAGGCTGGTTCAGGTGAGGTTGGTTCCTAGGTGCTATGGGCTCAGGGTTCCTATTTTGGTTTTCCATATTTCTTGCGGCCTCCCTTTGCTCTCGCAACCTAATCCTAAATGATCTTTCAGGCTCTGGATCTAATTCGCACTTGTATCCAGGAAATTCCCTCATAAACCAACACCTTTGGTACCTGAAAAAGACAAGTCAATGGTTAAGCTCAAATCGTTTAGCGTGAGTCTCAAGTTAAGACAAACTAACATGCAAACAAACAAATCCCCGACAACGACGCCAAAAACTTATTGCTGTTGGGTTTTATGTCCTAAAACTCGTGGTTTGTAAACTGAATATATATTCTATTTTTCAATAAAGTTGTTATTGAGTTTTATTCAGTAAAGTTGTTATTGAATAAAGTGAATTGTTTTTACTTTTAACCTAACTCCGATAAACAAAGAACTCATGGCTATAGGTTGTATACTTGAACTTCATGTGTGACATGATTGTGGATCAAGTTCAAGTAATAGCCAGAACGGTCTATAGTATAGGGATAAGGCTGGGTACCTTATCCTGGGGACACTATTGGACGTGACCCACTTTGTATAGTACAAACAATGTGATCCGAAATCGTTCATGTGGAGACATGTGAGTGGGGGCGTCCTATACAAGGAGTTTGCATAAGACTGAACCGCGAAATAAAGTCACTCTTTCTTTACAACTCCGTTTACTGTAAAGACCAACTTTTTCATATGATGACCTAGGATACTCGATCTGAATCCTGAGCACGCTATGAACTCCTGTTTATTCGGGCTTATCCTTTGACTTGTATGGGTGAGAGTGGCCCGAGATCGTCGACTCAATAAGCCTACCATCTTGGGGATAAGACCGGGTAGGTAGCTGGGAACATAGTCCTGCGAGATGGAATTCACTCATACCCGCCTTTAGGGACTAATAGAGAGGTTGTTCCCTTAAGTGCTGACTTCGGGTCTTGAACTAGGGATCCCACCCTCTCATTGGCCTGAGAGAGACTTGGTATAATGATGAGATCACATACCAATCGGTTTGGTGGTTGGACCACAAACCAATAGTTCATTAGAGGATCAGTGGGACTTAAGGAACAAGATGTAATTACGGGGGTAAAACGGTTATTTTGACCCAGCTGTAATTACGAACAACCTGTGAACGATCGACTTACTGATGATGGTTATATCAAGAGGACAAAAATATATCTACGGTGAGGAGAGTGCAACCCTTGGACTTTAGTGGAGTCTCCGGGGGTTAACGAATGTTGGTTAGCTTGGCTAAAGAGTTTGACCGGTTAATCTCGTATCGTTGGAGCTCATGATCTGTAGGTCCTTTAGGTTCTCCTGGCTAGCTCGGATTAAGCCGTGTAACAATATGAGAGAAAAAGAATTTGAATTTATTCAAATTCAGTTTTGGAAGAATGATTGACATATTTAAATTGGGATCGGTCTAAAACATGAATAGGGATTCATGTGTGATGATTCGGTTTAAGAAACCGGGATTAGTCTTATTATTTAATTAATATTTGATATTGAATTAAATAATAATATTAATTAATTAAAAAGTTTAATTAATTATAATTTATTTTGTTTATTAAAATTAATTATGAATTAATTTTAAAATGTCAAAATATTACAAGTGGGATTATCCAAGTCAAAGTGGATTTATCCAAGTTGTGAAGTGAATTGTGAATCACCAACAACATGCATATAAACTCATCAATTTTGGAACACTTGGTTGAAGACTAATCCATCCAATTTGAGGTGTCATGCTAAGCAAAGAGTTTGTTGCATGTGAATTGCCTATAAATTGGATGAAGTTTAAATGGTTTGAGGTTGATGAATTTTCAAAGAGTTTGAACTTTTGGATGAGGGTTGATGAAGAGTTCATATTACTTGGAGAAATTAGAAATCTAAGTGTTAGATATTTCTCACAAAACCTCATCACTTTCACCTTCCCATCTTCTTCTTCCAAACTTTTTCTTTCATAAAGGAGTCACACCACTCCGTTGCTCGGCCCGAGGATAGCGGGACTACCGGAGGTGGTTCTCGAGGAGTTCGAAAGAAGCTTTGAAGGGTTCGTGAAGAGATTCGAGCATCGGAATAGAAGTCCTTAGAACTACAAGAGACGTGTTCTAATTCCTTTTATTTCAAAGCTTTGAGCATGTTTCTTATTTAGCTAAATTGATGAAATTAGAGTGCCAATGATCCGACTCGCTTCCGCTGCGCTACATGCGCTCCATCAATTGCGTGTCTACTGCGTGGGCAAAATTATAGCAAATACTAAGAACATTCAAGCGCGCATGATCGAGTACATCAAGTGATAAGTATATTTATGTCGATTCCCACAGAGATTTGGTGCATGCAAACGTTAGTTGGAGTGATAACTTGGAGACAAAGTAACTAGTGACGAATTGTTTGGAGGGATCTTCAGAAATAAAAATAACAAAGAACAAAATAATAACTACTTAAAACGGAAGTTCAACAGAAATGCGTAGAAAATGCTAACCAGCAACAACCTGAACAATACTTCAGACAAAACTACGAAAATAATGCGTAAACTGCAAGATAACAACTAAAGTAGATGCGAGAGTTCTCAGCTTAGCAAACAGGTCAGACTAGGAATAATGACGGTTTAACTCATGAATCAGATATTTCAACAAAGAATAAGCATACATACAAACCACATAGCATAATCTCACGAGATCTTTCGATCCTCGTCGTTAGGAATTAAACTTCATTCTCATCCAAACTTAGTTCTTATCCTATTCATAACAACATGCTATTGATTGTACTAAGAGAGCGACTATGTCTAGCCTCCTCTCTGGTTACCATGAAAGGCTAGCAAAAGCATGCGAAATCAGACTCCCTACTCCTTTCAGAGGTTCAGAAATCAGTAACACATAATGGATGACCGGTCGAAAATGCATTAGTGGAATAACAACACACATGCTTTGAAAAGATTATGCTAAACTTACGCCAAAATATCCTTTTCATTTATTAAACCTTACTCCTAGCCTTCCCTTCGGGAAATTAGTTCAACATGCTAAAAACAACAAATAAAACAGTAGAGAAGTTCATTACAACTACCAAACTAAGTTGCGGTATAAAAGATAAGAGTAAAGATGAAGAGAGTAGGGTTGAAGAAGCTTTAGAGGGCTGAAGAAGATGATCTTTAACTCCACGGGTTCCTATTGGTTTCTTCAAGCAACCACTCTACTTCTCCTCCAAGAATCCTTTCTCCATGAAGCTTTTCTCCAGATATTTCCTTCTTTACCTTGCGGATGATGGAGCTTTCTTCAATGGAGGTCTCTCTTCCTCCAAAAACCGAGTTCATAAGATTATTCTCTATGAATGAACTCTCATTTTCTCTTTCCACTCTTTTCTATATATACCCCAGGGTTTCATTCCATTTGACCCTAAAATGGATGATGAAATTCCATTGGAAAACTGCAAATAGAAAAAACATCTTTGCTCGTACAGCTGGGGACAAAATCTGACACTTCACGTGCTCAGGTACGGTTTTCTCGAATGCTTTGCTCTTGCAAAAACTCTGCAAAGGTCCTAGCTCTGCTACCAAATTGCGCCAGCGAAATACCTGCAATAAAAATCCCAGTTCTGCTGCCAAAATGCTTCAACGAAATCTTTGCGAAACCTGAATTCAAACAAAAAGGAACTTATTTAAGTACAATCCGGCATACATATGTACAATTTTCGCGCAATGAATCTTAAGCAAACTCTTACTCAATTGCAACACAAAGTCCTTTAAAACATGAATCTTTGCTCACCAATACTCCATGAAGACTCTAAATTCCTTCTGTTTTAGCCATAATTAACTCTCATTTGGAGAGTTATCATTTACGAAAGAAAATATATTCGAATTTATGTTAAAAGTTATATGGGAGAGAAATGAAAGATTGGTTGAAGTAGTCATGAGGAAGGAAAATAATTGGTGGATAAAATTGTTTCATAAGTAACATTTGGAATGAAAATGTTCAATAAGTATTTGAGGGACTTTCATAATTAATCTGACAGGTGGAAGTTGAAGGAGTTAAATCAATTATTAATTAAGACGACGAACTGTATCATTGTTGAGATAATGAGTGGGCGGGTAGTAAGAGGTTTGATGTACTAAGATGAGCCATGGTAGGAAAGATGAGCTAAAATCTTAATAACGAAATGGAATGGATGGAAAGTAAGTAGAAACAACTATAACCGTGAAAAATGGTATGTTAGGAACGAAGATTTCTAAAGGACAATTGGAAAATGCACGTGACTCTTAGGCCAGTACAATTAACATACAAGACGATAATTGGATTGCGCTACACCCACCGCTCTATCATGGGATACAATTGTATTAAGTGTTGGAAAAATGATGATCTAATTTATAATTGTCATTTGATTAAGGTGGGTGAACATAGTAAGTAGTAGTTGCCTCAATAATATTTTGATTAGTTCAAAGACGTCTCAAATTGTCTATCTTTTTATTATTTGTAATTGTGTATCTATTGTTCTTTTCTTTTCCTATTATTAGTATCTTATCTTAATTTTAATATTGTTTATTTAAGAAAAAACTAAATGTTTTTATTCTAAATGATAAAAAAGTTAATAATAATAATAGTATAGAATAGAATAATAATTGTTTAGCCCATTCTCAAACACCTTAGATTTTTATAATGACTCGACAAGCTTCCAAATGACAATGTTGGTAGAGTAATATTCATCCAAAATAAAAAAAAATCATAGACTATAGGATGTGGTTTATTACTTAGATTGTTAAGAAGAATTCTCTAGCCTTCATGGATTCTACAACCTTTTTACAATGCGAGCTTTTTATCCCGTGAGATGAAAAAATGAACCTGTAAAGTTGAAAAGGTTAAAAGGGCACTATCTCATCATACATCAGAGACCAATACAAAGGGATCAAGAGGTTTTTTTTTGCATGCAAGAAGAGAGAAGAGCAATAGAAAGTTTTGAATGAATTAACTTTATTTTCTAGACGAAGAGAACTTCACTTATTACTAAAGAAAACTTCATACAATATTTACTTGTTTGTTTGTAATTAATTTAATAAATCATAACTTAGCGATATTGAACCATGGTATGCTGATATAGCTAATTTTCTTGCATCGGAGGTGGTACCAGAGTTTGAGAAAGGGCAGGACAAGATTTTTTTTTTAAACGACACTAAGAAATATCTTTGGGATGACCCAAATTTGTACATATGCTGTGCAGATGAATTGCTGAGGAAATGCGTCTCGGCATCAGAAGCCATTGCCATACTACAACACTGTCACACTGCACCATACGAAGGTCATTTCGGCGGTCAACGGACCGCCGCTAAGGTATTTCAAAGTGGGTATTTCTGGCCTACCATCTTTAAAGACGCATATGATTTTGCTAAAACCTGTAATGATTGTCAGAGAATTGGAAACCTGGGTAGGAAAGATGAGATGACTCTCACATATATCCTTAAACTTGAATTGTTTGATGTATGGGGTATTGATTTTATGGGACATTTTCCCCCATCTGCAGGTAATCTCTACATATTATTAGCAGTTGACTATGTGTCAAAGTGGGTAGAAGCCATTGCATGTCCCTTAAATGATGCAAAACAATGATTAAATTTCTTAATAAGCGTGTATTCACTCGATTTGGCACACCACGAGCGATAATTAGTGATGAGGGATCACATTTCATAAACAAATCAATGGAGCATGTTTTAGCCAAATACAATGTCAAACATAGGGTAGCAACACCCTATCATCCCCACACAAATGGGCAGGCTGAGATATCAAATAAGGAAATCAAGAGCATATTAGAAAAAGTGGTAAAACCTAATCGAAAGGATTGGTCATTCAAGCTTGATGACGCCTTATGGGCCTATAGGACAACATATAAAATACCTTTAGGAATGTCACCTTATCGATTAGTGTACGGAAAAGCATGTCATTTACCTTTAGAATTGGAAAACAAAGCATTTTGGGCGTTAAAGGAATTGAACTTCTGTCTGACTGATGCGAGAACATTGCGTTCTCTGCAATTGCAGGAATTAGAAGAATTAAGGCATATGGCTTATGAGAATGCTAAATTATATAAGGAAAAAACAAAGATCTGTCATGATAACATACTTAGGCCTAAAGATTTTAAAAAGGGGCAACAAGTACTGTTATTCAATTCGAGATTAAAAATCTTCCCTTGCAAACTTAAATCACGATGGTCAGGACCCTTTGTTATTACTAATGTTTTCACTTATGGTTCAGTTGAAATCCAGAATCCTGATAAAGAAGAGTCGTTTTTGGTAAACGGTGCAAGATTAAAACATTTCTACGAAGAAGGAGATTTGAGGACGCTTTCAACATTCCTCTTATCGGAAGCATAAAAGATGCCAGATACAGTGAAGAGCAAGAGCTGAAGCGTGACATTCATTTTGCTCAATTTAGATGTTACTTTATTGTCAATTACGCATTAAAATTTGGTAGTTGTAGTTTTAAATTAATGTTACTTTTGATTTATTTGAATAAGGGAAATTAAAAAAAGGAAGATGGCGTACGCAGGGCATATTGAGTTGCCTTTCTAGCTGAAGTTGCGCCGAAAGGGCAACATGGAAATTGAACTAAATAGCTTGGCGGGAACTCAGAGCTCAATGATATCTTGTCTGACTAATTTGCAGCAGAAGCTTGTCCAATGGGCAACGTATGCCAAAGAAAGGGATATCATGATTGCTGAGGATCTGCGATGCAAATTTCCTGCCTTCCCTGAAGCCGTGCTGCAGCCCTGGGTGCCCTCGTGTATGGAGGATGGAGAAGAATGCGAAGATTGAAAGCATTCTAGGGAAGTTTGACTATTCCCTTATCTTGCCTGTTTTTCTGTGACAAATGTTACCCCCCCCCCCCCCCACCCAATTAAATCGAATCAACTTGTTGTTTTTAGTTTCAATTAGGTAGTGTAGCTTAGTTTTTTTTAGCTTAGTTTTTGATAGCCCGTTGGGCCCTGCTTAGATTAGGATAGCTAGAAGGTGATGGTCAAATGAATGGATGCACGGTTTATTTTTCAATGATGGTTGACTACAATTGTTGTTTGCTGCTTGCCAAGCATGTTCATTCTAGAGCATGCTAGTTCTGTTTTAATCAAATGAGCAATTTAGCTTTGCGCATACATTGCATTGCTAGCAATACTGCTTTTGTCTTCTGTGTTTACAAGAGAATGTTATTGTTTTAACATGCTAGCAGTTTGGCAATTATCTTCTTATTGTTTAGTGGTTAATTAAGCTGTGCTGGATGAGTGCCAAGTATTGAGATAAAACTGAACAATCATCTCTCTAGTCAGCCGTAAATGTTGTTGGTCTAACTTATTTTAGTTAGTCTAGTAGCCCTTAGATCAACCTTGGGAAGCTCCTTATGGCACCTTTGCAATAGAACTGATAGCCTACCTAGGCCTTGTGTTAGATGCTTCTAGCAAAGTTTGGGGGTGACGCACTCCTATGCTCTCCTTGAGGACAATGAGCATTTTAAGTTTTGGGGTAAAGCAGGCTAGAGAAATTTGAAGAATTGCATTCCTCTATTCTAAGTTCGAGAGCTCCCCCTTCTAAAAAAAAAAAAAAAAATGAATAATCCGAGTTTTCTTTAAAGCTGCTGAGTAACCAGGGTTGATTGTGAGCGTCACAGTTAACGCTGCGTCAAAAGGTAGTTTAAGAGAAATAGGAGTCAGAAGTGAAGGTCTCATCACTCCAAGGATGCAACCCTAAGAAGGTTAGCTGGTCTATATGTGGAAATCTGATTCTTTGTGAGGATTTGAGCTTAGGGATGTATTTGAGGAGTGAGCTTAGAATAAGAATGATATCCTTGAGGGCGATGCCATGTTCCAATTGTTCTAAAAGTCGAAATCTGATTACATAAAGGTGTGGAAGTGGCATGGCCGAAAGGAGTTATTGAAGTAAGGCTGAAGCCCAATGAAAAGCTAGAAGTATGTACTAAACACAAGATTTAGGGAGGAAGGAGAGTTTGAGCTAAGCTATGATGGGTGAAGCCTAAGGCTAAGCTGAAATCTAAAATGCTAAGGGTGTAAGACTGTAAAAGAAGTTTGGAAAATTAGAGAAGGGAGTGGTTGTGCTGTTTTATTTAAATCGCAGGACAATAGAGATTTTGCCACTTAGCTATGAGAGAAATTGCTAGCTAGCAGCCTTGCTAGTGTATGTTAGCGGAAGAAAACTCGGTAACAGAGCAGTTAGGTAGGGCAATTGCAGTATAGTTGTAATGTTTTGAATACGTAAATTAGGCAGGGATAGATTATAATATTGCTCGAGGTCTAGCAATAGCTCAAGTTTGGGGGTGTGTTAACTCTGCAAATGAGAGTTATTTGAGCCTTATAAAGATAGAATTTGTGAAGTCTTCGTTGCATTAGTATTGGTTATGAGCTTTAATTGTGTTAAATTAGTGGCATTTTGAGAAGAGCTTTGCATTAGAGCTTTGTGTGAAAGTTGTATATAGTTAGGCTCTTTTGTGTTTAAATAACTAAGCTTTGATCTTCTCAGGTGTCGCTGAAACCTCACGAGGATCGCATCGTTCTAAGAGAAGAGATTATTAGAGATCTATCCATTGCGGCAGCAAAGTTGGCATTTTTAAAGTACCTTTGCGGCTGCAGCGCAAACGCAATTGTTGTACCCGTTTCTGCTGAAGTGTCAGTCTTTGTCTCCTGTCGTATGCCCAGGTTGCTGTTGCCATTTTTGCTGCCCTCCAATGAGGGAAAGGGAGCTATTTTAGGGTATGGAATATTGTAGAATGCTGAAGGATATATATAGAATGAGAAGGGAAGAGAAATAGAGAGAGCGGTAGAGGAAGATATTGAAGAATTTCGAGAAGCTCTCTCGGTTTCAGGGTTTTCTGGGAAGAAGAGAAGATCTCTCTTCTGAACACATCTTCCCCACGCCAAAGCTGAGCATCTGCATAAAAAGACAAGAAGAATGAGTGAAGAGCTGTTGAAAAGAGTGCAGCATTCTAAAGAACCGATCATCCTCTCGTTTTGTAGTGTTTTTCTAGTGTTTCAACTTTTCTTTCTCTGCTGTTATTTGATCTGAGATGCATTCAGTAGTTAAGAACTTCTTTGTTATGTTGAACTCTGTTTACATCATGAGTAGCTAATTTGTAAGAGGTTGGCTAGGATGAATCGATAGTGAACGGATTTGCATTTCAGCATGTTGATTTAACATGAAGTGTTCTGAGCATATGTGTTCTTCATCTAAAATGCGTTTTCGACCGACCATCCATTATGCATTACAGATTTCTGAACCTCTGAGAGAAGTAGGAATTCAGAGTCGTATGTTCATGCTAGCCTTTCATGGTAGCCAGAGAGGAGTCTAAGCATAGTCGCTCTCCTAGCACGTTAAATGGCTTGTTTGTATGAATATGTTGCTAGTTTTGTTTGGACATGAATGAACTAAAAGCCTAATGCATAAGATCGAGAGATGTTATGGGTTTCTGCTTGAATGCTGCACATACTTGTTTAATTGCTGCTGATGTTGGGATTAAAAAATAGCGAGATATAATTAAATGCGGAATAAAATAAATATATCTCAACCTCCCACTTCACAGGTTAGAATCCAAAAGCCAATCAGTCACAAAATACAATAGTAAAAGATAAGGGAAAAAGATAATAACACCGAGAGATATACTGGTTCGCCCCGATCTCGGGACTATGTCCAGTCTTCTGCAACTGCAGGTTCTACTATAATGGAGATTACAATTGGTCTCTCAAGCTCGCGCTACAAAACTCTCTCAAATAGCCCAACTAGAACTATTTGCTTCCAAGTACCACAACCCGGTAGCTTGGGATAAACAAAGAAGAGAAACCCAAGTTCCAAAGAAGCATACACCCTGTATTTTTCTAATTTGTTGCTTACTGCTGCACTATGAAAAGAATACAAGAATACAAAAATTCTTCTTTCACTTTTGCTACTGTCGTAGGTCATGCACCTTCTACAGCAAAAAAAAAAAAAAAAAAAAGAATACATATACATACATATATATATATATATATATATATATATATATATATATATATATATATATGTTTGTTGCATCACAATACCCTAGCCCACAAATGGGCAAAGCCCAATTTCTTTTCCATGCGTCACTTGTTGGATGAAGCTTTAAAACAAAGGGTTATGTAATTTTATTTATTTTTTGACTTGGTCAAAAATAAAACAATCCACCCACATATATTATAAAATATTATATATATTATATTTCTTGAGGTTTGTCTCCATAAATCCTAACAGCTGAGATGTTAATCTGTGAACTGTTGTATGATTCCTAGCCCACCTTGCCTTTTTACTTAGAAAACTTCTATGTTTGTTAGTTTGCTGCGAAAGTTTTGGTAGTACCGCATTGCTTGTTATTCTTGTGTTTTAAGTTAACAATTACACTCTGGTTTTCTGTACGGGGTTTGTGCTGTTTTATTTTAGTATTGCGTTCACTTTGCGTATTTTACAATTTCTGAGCACGCCATCAAAAATCAATTCATCACTGGTTACATTTCTCACGTTAGAACGCTAGAATCGTTATTGCTCTTACAAAATCTCTGTGGGAATCGATATAAAACAATACTTATCACTTGCTGCGGATCATGTATTCTTGCATGATTAAGTGCTCCACATAACTAATTTACACCCCTACTGAGCACGCAACACTTACACCATCAACCCTAATCGGTGTGTCCCTTCGTAGTGGAGCAAATGTCCCGACTTCCTTTGTCAGCGTTGCGATGCTCCCAAATTATATTTCCACTATGTGTGATACGGGTGCATCAACTTAGGGATGTATTTTTCCTCTGCAACGTAACCAATATGTGAGCGTCCCTAGCGGGGCCAACACCTGAACTTGAAGTGTCATTGTGGAGATGTACACTTCTCGTTCAGGATGTTGCTCTGAATGATGGCGTCGTCTTTCGGGCTGTTGTTATTTGTACCATACGTCGTTTCTTTTGTCATATTTATCATTATCTCATTTTTACTTGCTTCATTTATGCTAATTTCTTTCCTTTTTACTTGATGAGGTGAAGTTGAAACTTTGAACTTGAAGATGAGGTGACAGAGCATTGAATTCAGAGATGAAGTGACGAGACCTCCAAAATCTAACTTAAACTCAATACTTGAGGCAAGTAAAGCCAAAAATCGAGCTTGAAGCGAGCGATGCCTCAGACTTGGACTTTAAAGCGAGCGACGCTCGAACTTGGAACCTGTAGCGAGCAACACACATTTTTTTTTAACTTGAAGCAAGCGACGCTCAAACTTGAACTTGGAGTGAGCGAAACCTTGAACGTAGGGCGAGCGAAGATTGATTTGGAAGTAAGCAAATCGCGAACTTGAACTTCGATCGAGTGACACTCGGTCTTCAACGAGATATGACAAGCGCTCGAACTTGAACTTGACGCGAGCAACGGTTGAACTAGAAGTTCAAGCAGGAAACACTCGATCTTGAACTTAAAGCGAGCGACACTTGGTCTTGAATTTGATGTGAGTGGCGTTCGTCTTGAACTTCAACTTGAAGCAAACAACAATAGAGCTTGAACTTGAAGCGCGAAACACCCGATCTTGAACTTAAAGTGAGTAGCACTTGGTCTTGAACTTGAAGTGACCAACACTCAAACTTGAAGTTGAAGTTGAAGCGGGCAACACCAGGTCTTGAACTTAAAGCAAACGACACTTGGTCTTGAACTTGAAGTGACCAACACTCGAACTTGAACTTGAAGCGAGTGGCGCTCAATCTTGAACTTAAAGTGAGTGGCACTTGGTCTTGAACTTGAAGTGACCAACACTCAAACTTGAAGTTGAAGTTGTAGCGGGCAACACCCGGTCTTGAACTTAAAGCAAGCGACACTTGGTCTTGAACTTGAAGTGACCAACACTCGAACTTGAACTTGAACTTGAAGCGAGCGGCGCTCGATCTTGAACTTGAAGTGAGCAGCGCTTGGTCTTGAACTTGAAATGACCAACACTTGAATTTGAAGTTCAACTTGAAGCGACCAACACTCGAATTTGAAGTTGAAGCGAGTAACACCCAGTCTTAAACTTAAAGCGAGCAACGCTTGGTCTTGAACTTGAAGCGACCAACACTCAAACTCGAACTTGAAGTTGAAGTTGAAGCGGGCAACACACGGTCTTAAACTTAAAGCAAGTGACACTTGGTCTTGAACTTGAAGTGACCAACACTCGAACTTGAAGCGAGCGACGCTCGATCTTGAACTTGAAGTGAGCAACGCTTGGTCTTGAACTTGAAACGACCAACGCTTGAATTTGAAGTTCAACTTGAGGCGACCAACAATAAAGCTTGAACTTGAAGCGGGAAACACCTGATCTTGAACTTAAAGTGAGCGACACTTGGTCTTGAACTTGAAGCGACCAACACTCAAACTTGAAGTTGGAGTTGAAGCGGGCAACACCCGGTCTTAAACTTAAAGCGAGCAACGCTTGATCTCTAACTTGAAGTTGACACGAGATGACATCGACTTTAAAGATCACCTAAAATTTGAAGATGAAACAATCACCTAAACTTTGAAGATGGAGTAATAACCTCGATTTTGAAGATGAAGCGACGACATCAGCTTTGACGATGGAGCGAAAACTTCGACTTTGGAGATCACCTAAACTTTTAAGATGAAACGATCACCTAAACTTTGAAGATGAATTGACCACCTAAACTTTTAAAATGAAGCGACGACATCGAGTTTGAAGATCATCTCAACTTTGAAGACGAAACGACAACCTCGACTTTGAGACGAAACGAAGCTGCCATAGAACTTGGAAATGAAGCGGAGTCGTCTTCAAACTTGAACTTAAAGCGAGGAAGCCTTCGAACTTGAACTTGAAGCGAGTAAAGCCTTTTGTCCGTACGAAACTTGTACCTTCACCCTAGTGGTAGTGTGAACGTTCAGCTTGTAGCGTCACCCTACGAGTAGTGCACGCGCACAACTTGCAATGTTAGTTTACAAAGGAAAAGAACATCTTTGTTGTGTCCCCTTTATTGATGATGCCGATGTTCGAGCCGTGGCTGCAGTTCGCGGGCTTCTAGAGGGTTCGCGTGAGGAGCTGAAAGAGTTTCAGTGGATGCCTTGATTTATGTATTTTTTTTGTTATACTCACTGTATCTTCTTCTAGAATTCTCTTATGTAAATGCAATTTTTGGATTGTTTGTTGATTACTGATTCTGTTCAGAACAATCATTTGACTCGCCTCAACTCATTTTGGAATAATTTTTTTTTTATATTGTTGTGACTGAACTAAATTTTTTTAGTTGCCTACGTACCCTTGAATGGAAGGGATCAAGTCATAACGTAGTTCAAATACATGATTTTTTTTTCGGGTCGTTCACCTTTTAAGCTCGTGCGGGCCAGGAGCAACATGTAGTTTATACTCTTACGTTAAGGAGTAATTACATTTCAAGTGCTTTTGTCTTCATCAAGGTCTTGATCAAATCTTTCGCTTGTAGGATTGGTTAGAATGATGAGGTTTTTCTTCACCTTCAAGGAACCTTCTGTATTTATGTGGACAAAAAATTTCCGCTTCATGCGTGAAGGAACACGATTGTGAATCTTCTTGTCACTACTTTCTTCATCGAAGAGTCTTGCCCCTACGGTCTTCATTTTTCTTTGTTGTTGATCACTTGTCAATTTGAGGCGATCAAAAACAGATGTTGAAGGTCCGTCTTTCTTTGATGTAGAAACACTTAACCTTTAGAAAGCTGAAGTTCGAGTGGAGGTAGAAGTTAGAGAGGGATTTCCTTCTTTTTTCGCGGCCATACTCATTCTTTGGAAGATAGAAGTTCGAGTAGTTGAAGGTTTGATGCGATTGAAGATAAAAGTTCTTTGGTCGACTTCTTTTGAGTCGTCGACTTCTTCTGCACTGATGTAGCATGAAGTTGGAAAGCTTTCTTCCTATTTCTTGATGAGAAGAAAACTTCTTGATAAGAATTCTTTTAAAGTCACTGGTTGTCGAGGTTGAAGATGATATTTATTTTCTCCTATCTCATGTTAGACTTCCTCGGACTCCTTATTTCTTTCTTCTTGGAAAGTTTATTGTTTCGTTTATCATCTCGAAGTATGCAATCTTATTTCTGGACAAGTCTTTGTCGTCGTATTTTCTGACGAGCCACGACGGTCTAACCTTCATCCTCATTTCCGATGGGCTCAGGTTTTACCTGAGAAATTGGCTTTGGAGTTTCATGTCTGAACCGAACAATTATTGGTTGGAAGGTCCCAAACTGGATCAGGTTTTCCTTTTGCTTCTCAAATGAGGCCGGAGATAATTGAGCGTCGGAGTTCATTGTTACCGCAACGTGGTTTGATTGAGCTATTTCATCAAGGTCTAGCTCAATTTTTCCCTCCTTAGCTAACTTTAGAATGAACTCTTTTTGGACAAAACATTTCTCCACTTAGCTGGGATCATCGACTTTGTCCATTTCTTTCGGGCGCCTACACTCGGGAAACTCAATCAGTCTTGTTTCCAGTAGTTGCTCTAACATGTCAGGAATGTCAGCGTCTGGAAACGGGTAGGCTTTTTCTTGTTTTTCTTTTAAAGTAAGGCGATGTTTCTCGCCTCCGTCATTTCTTCTTTCTGTCTTGTATTCCTTTCCTTTTGAGGAAAACCTGAAAGGGGTCGTGCTGACGACCATGAATTCTTCCACGACATTTTTCGTGATCTTCTCACTGTTCTTCATTTCTTTTTTCACTTTGTTGAGATTCGGGATTAGGAGGTCCTTGCTCCCTTTGTTGGCGATACTCAACTCCATATCGTGGGCACGAGTCGCTAACTCTTCAAATGTGTGGGGCTTTATCCCTTGCAGGATGTAATGAAGTCCCCAATGCATGCCGCTGATGCACATTTCGACGGCGAACACCTCGGTGAGTCGATCCTTGCAGTCGAGACTCAACGATCTCCAACGGTTGATGAAATCGATGACTGGCTCGCCCATCCTTTGGTTAGCGTGCGAGAGTTCGGACATACTAACTGTTCGTCTCGTAATGTAAAAGCGATTCAAGAAGTCTCTCTCAAACTGCTCCCAACTGTCAATCGTCTCGTGTTCCAAGTGGGTGTACCAGTGGAAGGCGTTTCCTTCCAGAGTTCGGACGAATTGCCTAACCAGCAAGTCTCTGCGAGTTCCAGCATTCTCGCACGTTTCGACGAAGTGGGCAATGTGTAGTTTAGGATTACCCTTCCCATCGAACTGTTAAAATTTTGGCGGCTGGTACCCAGTGGGCATTCTTAAGTTGTCGATCCTCTTGGTATACGGTTTGGTATACAAAAGGGAGCTTTTGGTGGGCCCACCGTACTGAGCTCTGATGGTGTTAGTCATCATGTCCTGCAGTTGTTGGACAAATAAGGAAGCAACCGAAGTCGAGTGCTGCGGTTGGTTTTATTGGACGAAAATTTTTCCTTTGTCATTTCCTCTTGCTGCAGGAGTTTGACTTGACTCTGCAGCCTCTCTACTTTGCATCTGATTTCTCAAGTTTGCAATCTCGAGGTCTCGTTCTTCAACTACTTTCATCAGAAAGTTTAGTTTCTTTTCCATTTCAGTGATCGCTTCGTCGCTTATGTGTGCGTCTACCATCATTAGAGACATCACATTTGGATCAGACCCCTTATTTGGTTGATCAGAGGAGAGAACAAATTCATCATACAAGAAATTTTCCTGAATGATTATCCCCTCACGCATAGACTCTGCCATTCTTTCCTCCATAACATTTATTTCAGTCATCATGACAGATGCTACGTCAGAATCGAGCTCAAATAGAGGGTTACACCTGACAACAAATTCGTTACTTGTAGGTGCCCCTGACAATGTCATTCTTTCTTCCATAGTGTTTGTTTCTGTCGTTATGACGGATGCTACGTCAGAATCGAGCTCGAACAGAGGGTTACATCTAATAAGAAATTTGTCACTCGTAGATACCCCTGACGATGTCATTACTCTGCTCACAATTGTGACAAAATCATGTGGACAATCGTGGGGAGTAGAACCCGTGTAGGGGTTGTTCATGACAACGGTCGTTGAAGGAGTTCTGAACGACATAACTTCACTTGTCTTTTGAGATGAGGGAAAGAGATGAGAGGTAGAGATGTCCCACTGAGCGTGCCGATCTGTTCACACAAGATTTCGACGAAGGATGAAAATTCGACACTTGTAAATGAAATTTGAATTTGTATTTGTATTGTATTTTTCTGTACGTAGTGGATTACAATCTCTAATGTTTATCCTCTGATTCTTTCTCTCCCAAATGTAACTGTACTCGAGGGCTTCGCAACTTGTTCTCGAGGTTGGATTTATTTCGAGGGCTTTGCAGCTTGTTCTCGTTGTTAGATTTGGATTGAGGGCTTCGCAACTTGTGATCGATGTTGAATCTTCAGCTTCGCGTGGCGGTGAAGTCTTCTGGTGTTTGATCTTCAAGAAGTGTTCAGTCTTCAGGATTCAGGGAGTCTTCGTTGCTTTTGAATTCTCTCTGAGTTCTTAGGAGAAGAAATTTTTTGAACCCTCAAAATGAAGAATGAACTCTCTATTTATAGAGTTCTCAAGAGCCTGATGGGCTTGAGCTTGGATCCAATGGGCTTGGATCCAATTGGTTTGGGCCCAATGGGCTTAGGTCCAATGGACTTTTGGGCTTTGGGCCAAATTGTCATTTAAATAACCTTCTGTGCCGATTTAATTTTGAGTCTAATTGCGATATAACCCAATTTGATCGGTTAAGTTTATTTGATCCAACGGTCATGATGAAGACACGTGGCAACCGCTGATTGACCGAAATTTCTCGGTCAACACTCCTATCTCAGGCAAAAAAATCAATATCTTCTCCTCACACCATAGTGACCTGAACAATAAAGACAAGGTTAGAGCTTGAAGTTCTAAAATTTTTGCAAGAGGCTTCAAGGGTAAGAGATGGTAGTTTGTTTTCTAATTTTCTTGTATATTTACAAGTTTGTTATGTTTTTTTTTACACATTTACAAGTTCACCATTTATCAAATTTAGATGTACAAATTCACTTTTAGTCTTAAATGACATAAGTTGTCTCTTTATTTCAAAAAATGATTGACTTTGTTTTCAAAATTAATTTTTTTTTAAAAAAACTTTTAATCTTATTTTAGTATTAGTTTTAATGTTTCTTTTTCTTCTTCCTTTTATGTCAATCCTAATATTTAGAATTTTTATTTAAGGTATAGGTTTTCCTAATTTTTTAGATTTTTTTTTGTCTAAGGTATAAGTTTTTACAAATATTACTTTAAGTGATTTCCATTATTCTTTGCATCTTTTAAGTAGGATTAAAATTAGGTATTTAAAGTAAATTTCAATTTGTCTCTTAATTGGAATATTTTTCAAATGGAATTTCAATGTTATTTGTATTTTTTATAATCACCCTGTTTTTGTTTTAAAAATAAATGTTAACAAATTTATTTCTATAACTATGAATTTCTTTGAGGGCGGAGTAATGTGGCTTTCGTAGAGTTTCGACTCTCGTGCAAGCACACGAAAATCCTCCCAATCATTTCTAAAAAAATAATAAATCAACTTGTTTTAAAAATAAAATATTATCATGTAAATATCCTATGACGGAGTTGAGATAATTTCTCAAATTCTTGAGATAAACAATTTCCTTTAAATAAAAGAAAATTTAATATGATAATAAATTAAGAATACATCTCACTCAATATATCATATTCTTACTTTATTCCTAAAGTTAAGATTTTATTTAATGAGACATTATTTTTTAAAAATTTAATTCTATTTATTTTCTCAAATTAAGAACATTTTAAAATTAACTGGATAATATAAGATAAAATATGGCTACCGTTTTAACGGGTGTTGTAGGGTGCTAATACCTTCCCTACACTCCACCGACCCCCGAACTTACTTTCTGAAATCGTAGACCAGTTTTCGTTTTAAGGTGACCAATCACACCCAAAATGATTGGTGGCGACTCCATCTCTTTTTATTTTCAAACCAAAACCCTTGAAAAAGGACGTTGGTCGCTCTGCGTCGCGATGACGTTGCGACAGCATGGCGACTCCACTGGGGACGTTTTTTTAGAGGGTCACGCCATTGCATTTTATCTTTTTATTATCCAGTTTTCTATTTTTTTGTCCTTTGTTTTTTCTTTTAATTTTTGTTTATTAATTTTATTGTTAAGTATTTTTTTTATGTAGCATGTTTTATTTAATATCACTGTATTAATATATTTATTGCAATTTACATTTTGCATTGGCATGCACACACTTTCACAAGCCTCCTACCCGAGCTTTACCTTTAGGATTAGATTTGGAGACTTAGTAGTGCGACCTTCGTGGAATTTCGGTTCCCGTGTAGGCGCATGAAATTCTCCACTCAAGCTAACTACGCTGTTTAATCAAATAGAAGACTTGGGGACCGTTTCCTTCTAAGAATGATTAGAACTTGAATTACACTCATGTGCATCCTAGGGCCAACCCGTTATTATCCAAAGTTTGAACTTTAGGATACATATATTTTTTTATGTTACATGTTTGATAATTAAACTTACTGTATAGCATATTGCTAATATCATTCATGTATTCAGACTGTCTATTTATTCTTTGTATATAATTGCTGTCTTTTTGTTTTGTTTCCTTTAAAAAAATAAAAAATAAAAAAAACGTATTGGTTTAAAAATTTCAAAATATTAATCACAGCTACATACTCTAGTTGTACCCTATCAGATTAAAATTAATTTTTTTATTTTTATAACATGAGAAATAATTCCGGTGATATTTATCTTTCAGGATTAGAGTATTATCTTACGTCATTTTTGTTTTTTTCACGTTCTCAAGTAATTCCATTGTTATATCAATGACAATGAAATTAATTTGAGATTCATTATTTTATTTTATTCGATTTATTTTTCCCTCCTAAAAAAGGGAAAAGAAAACAAAACAAAAAAATTACTAAAAGGAAAGTATCCATGTTTTCTTTTGGTAAAACAAAAAAAAGGTAATAAATCTTTGTATATATTTTTTTTAAAGTGAATTCTTTTTTATTAGCTTTCTTTTGACTTTTTTTTTAAAAAAAAAAACACAAAAAAACCTATATGTCACACCATTCACATACATCTCATGAACATTCTTTTTATACCCTCATGCATAATTGTTTTTTCATATTGATCTATTCATTATAGGAAATCAAAAAAGGGGGTTCATTTGTATTCTGACATACCCTAGAATTAAAATAGTCATCCATTTCATGAGACATTAATCGATTTTCATAAAATCTTCCAGTCATGATTATGATTAGAAGACATTTCATTTTTCTTTCTTGAGATGCATTTAGAGTCTAGCATTACATATTCACATGCATAATATAAATTACCAATGATTGCTTGAATGTCGAATTTGAGGACGCAACATATCATTTGGAGCAATTAGCAAATTTTTTTTTTTTAAATAAAAAAAAAACCATGCATCATTGTTTGATTTATCGTATAAAGTCAAAAAAATTTAAAAATCTCTTAAATTTGTTATTCATCCAATTCGATAACATCATTTAACACACATGCATATATAAAAAAAAATCATGCATTATCTTATTTCGCATGTCAAGTCATCGTTTGTTCATCAATTGCATCATATCATCTCACACATGCATATATAAAAAAAAATAAAAAATAAAAAAATAATTTGTTATCGTACACATGCATACATCACAAAAAAGAAAATTAAATTTTATTTTTATCTTATACATGATAAAAACGCGCATGCATCATTATCTTCTTTCACATGTAAAATAAAAATAAAAACAATAATAACTTTTTTCTTTCTTTCAATTTCATAATATCATCTCATGTTTCACAAAATATTCTCGAATTTTATCACATCGTCCATTACATCATTGAAAAAAAAGAATTTTGTTTAGCTTTTATGATTATCATCCTTGTGTTTACTTTGATTGTTCTTGTTAACTGAAAACTTAGCAATAATTTTGAGCAAAAATGTTGAATCATCACTTGGAGAGAATAAAAAAATAGAAAAAAAAGAAAAAGGGAATGAGTGCTTTCACTACTCTTATATAAGAAATTGTCAAAGTTTCAACCATTTTATGACTTCTCGAAAATACCTTTCTCAAGTTTTATTTTGACCTTCATTATTTCCTCGTGTGCTAAACATCATACCATCATATACGAGTAGAACAAAGTTTTAATCTTCACATTGGGGCAAACACCCTTTTGTAGTGAGAGTCCAAATTACTCACTGTAAAACCATGAACCTCATGCCACATAAAATTTGAGGCAATTTACCCTGATCCACCACAAAATCTTTGACTAAACTCAACATCTACACTTATATGATGTTTCTCTACATTTATATACTCACCTAGCCTTTTTCTAAACCCGTCACATTTAATTAGATGACAAACATCACAAATTATTCACCAAGAGAGCTTCAAAGATAATGAAATATTATTGAACTCTTGTGATCTACTGCTTCATAATTAAGACTTGTAATTTCTCATACTTCGTTATATTCAATTTCATTTGATCCGAATTTCCATTTCTTTCCATTCCTATCATTTGTTATTTCTCTTTCTTCGATTATAAAGTGATTCCAAGGCCTAAGATAATAGGTTGAGAACTAATGAGTCGGTAACCGTGAAAATCATCTTGAAGTCTCAATTTCTTTCAATGAGTTTTGCTCGCGGGACATCCTCATCACGATGCCAAGGACTATGGATGAAGAAACAACCTGAGAAGATTATTGCATTTGCAAAGAAGAGATTAGATTATTTTTAATGTGATTGCAGAATTTCTGGCTAAAAAAAAACAAAACAAAAAAAAAAGCATTTGTGCAATGCTTGAAAAATCTCCTTTGCAAACCAACCAATTGGGGCAAAGTCTTCGTCTTTGCCACACTGGATCAAGACCACCATCAATAAACTGGGGCAAAGTCTTCGTCTTTGCCACACTGGAGCAAGGCCACCATCCACGCTGGGAGCAAAATCAACATCAACAAGCTGAAACATTTTATTGCATCATTTCTTTAAAATAAAAAATTAAAATAAAAAATTAAAAAAAAAATTACAAGATTGATGCAATCAGTAGATCAAAAAGCTTCATCTTGAAATGCTTAAAAATCTCATCTTTAAATCAACATTGGAGCAAAGTCTTCGTCTTCGCCACACTAGAGCAAGACCACCATCAACGCACTGGGGGCAAAAGCATCCCCTTGGCCACATTTGGGCAAAATCGTTCATCTTTGTCACACCAGACCATGTCAAGGTGGAGATAATCAAAATTATCGAAGACCTCGAGCTTACTCAAAGAAAGGAAGATACACATATGAGATGATTTCTCAAGGGGCTGCTTCAAGTTATCAAAACTATTGTCCAAAGAATTAGAATCACTTCGTTCGTCTTCCATTGGATCATATTCCAATCTCTTACTCGAATATTAAAAATTTATAACCAATCTCTTATTGTTCAGGAGATTTGAAGACCACATTCTCCTCTGTTTTTTTTTTCCCTTACGAAGAAAACATGTATTGTTTACCATTTCATACTTAATTCGGACTCAAATTCATTTTCTTGTATTCAAACCACTATGTCTATTACAAGACTAAATTGTGAAGCAACTAATCAAGTAAGATATTCAATACTACCAACTACCTTTGATAGTTCTCTAACCTAGCACATGAGACACTACCCACAAGTCCACCACGCCTAAAATGGTTGAGTGATCTACGATTGACATACATAATCCCTTTCAAGTGAAAGCATTCAAACAAAAAAAAAATATCTCTAATGATGACAACATTTTCTCTTTTGATTCTTTACTAAGTATCAACTAACAAGAACAATGAGAGTATACAAAGATAATCATTTTCCTTAAACATGAAAATCATTTTGATATCATATTTTTCACATATCTTACATTTCGTTAATCGATTTAAGATCATTTACGTCATTATTTCTCAAAAACAAAAATCATTCTCCAATATCATGGTTAGATAAAGATCAGGCATACATGTTGCATTTATTTACCATTGGGATGCACATGCATACATGTTGCACCCATAACAATTTTTTAAAATCTATCCTTGACATACACATACATACATGTTGCATTCATCACACTTTTTTAGTAGGCACACATGCATGTATACTACATTCATGATATTCATTTTTCTACTATTGTCGTGCATATACATCAATACATCATGCCCCCAAAATCAATTTCATTGGTCAAACCAAAATAAATTAAGGCACACGTTGTCATACATTATTAATGAGCAAGTTCCACGGTAACGCTGGACGAAATTTCATTGGCAAATTCATCCACATGATCTAGTTCATTTGCATTTTTACATTTGCATGTGTGAAAAACTCACATTTCATTTTAGTTCTCTTTTGAGAGTCATCATCAATTCATTTTAGGTTTCACATCGTGTGAAAAAACTCACATTTCATTAGTCATTTTAGAAAGAAAAAACTAATCTTTTTAGAAAGAAAAAACTAATCTTTTTAGAAAGAACTCAAAATCAAAATTTATCACTCAACCTTTTTACATTTATTCTTGTTGGTTAAATCGAACCCTACTATTCAGTAGCGGTCGAAGCCTGTGTCAACCCAGGTCCGTTTTAAATTTCTTGTTGGTTAAATCGAACCCTAATCCAAGATTAGCGGTCGAAGCCTGTGTCAACCCAAGTCCGTTTTTAATTCCCTTGTTGGTTAAATCGAACCCTATTATTCAGTAGCGGTCGAAGCCTGTGTAAACCCAGGTCCGCTTTAATTTCCTTGTTCGTTAAATCGAACCCTAATCCAAGATTAGCCGGTCGAAGCCTGTGGACATAACCCAGGTCCGTTCAATTCCCTTTTTGGTTAAATCGAACCCTAATCCAAGATTAGTCGGTTGAAGCCTGTGGACATAACCCAAGTCCGTACAATTCTCTTGTTGGTTAAATCGAACCCTAATCGAAGATTAGCCGGTCGAAGCTAGTGGACATAACCCAGGTCCGTTCAATTCCCTTGTTGGTTAAATCGAACCATAATCCAAGATTAGCCGGTCGAAACCTGTGGACATAACCTAGGTCCGTTCAATTCCCTTGTTGGTTAAATCGAACCCTAATCCAAGATTAGCCAGTCGAAGCCTGTGGACATAACCCAGGTCCGTTCAATTCCATTGTGGTTAAATTGAACCCTAATCCAAGATTAGAAGTCGTAGCCTGTGTAAACTCAGGTTCATTCAAGTTCATGAGAAATTTATGATAATCCCTTTCAAGTGAAAACATTCAAAAAAAAAAACAAAAAAACTCCAATGATGACGATATTTGTTTCCTCTTCTGATTCTCTGCTAAATATTGGCGGATAAGAAGGATGAGAGTAGACAATAATGGTTACTTTGTTTAAACATTAAAAAAAAATTGTTGTCAAATTTATTTAACAAACTCTCTGCATTTCATTGTCGAATTTGACATCGTTGTTATTCTTCAAAAAATCAAAAAATCACTTTTCATATGTTGCGTTTTTTAAAACAGGTCATATGAAGATCATGGATATACATGTTGCGTTTATTGTTTTACCCTTAAGCATGCATGTGCATCATGGCTTCAAAGTTAAATTCATCGTTTAAGTAAAAGAAAATTGAGGCATGTAGTGTCAATCATTGTTTCATTATCACTTCTTAGAGTTAACGGATAAATTTCATCCACATTGTTGGGGCAAATGCACCCTTCTTTTGCACATGTGTCATTCATGATAAATAGTTCATCGCACTTTACAACTTGCATTTGCATATCATCACAACCTCTCCTGAGAGTCAGTCAATTCATGTTAGTTTTCACATCTTGTGATAGACTCACATTTCATAACTCATGCACATTCGTGAAAAGTCATAATATTTTCGAAAAAACCTTTTTAGGAAATTCCATGATGGCAACTAAGTTTTGAAATAAAAAACCGTTGTCTTTAAAAAAAAAAAAAAAAAAAAAAATCCATTCTACCTTCTACAATTCCTTTGGGTTAAATCGAACCCTACTATTCAGTAGCGGTCGAAGCCTATGTAAATCCAGGTCCGTTTTAATTTCTTTTGGTTAAATCGAACCCTAATCCAAGATTAGCGATCGTAGCCTGTGTAAACTCAGGTCCATTTTAATTTCCTTGTTGGTTAAATCGATCTCTAATTCAAGATTAGCGGTTGAAGCTTGTAGACATAACCCAGGTCCGTTTCATTTTTTGTTGGTTAAATCGAACCCTACTATTCAGTAGCGGTCGTAGCCTGTGTAAACCCAGGTCCGTTTTAAATTCATTATTGGTTAAATCGAACCCTAATCCAAGATTAGCGGTCGAAGCCCGGGAGATAGCCCAGGTTCATCAAAAAATCATTATTGGTAGTCGAAGCCCGGGAGATAGCCTAGGACCATCAAAAAATCATTATTGGTTAAATCGAACCCTAATCTAAGATTAGTCGGTCGAAGCCTGTTGACATAACCCAGGTCCGTTCAATTCCATTGTGGTTAAATCGAACCCTAATCCAAGATTAGCGGTCCAAGCCCAGGTCCATCTAAAACTCATTGCTGGTTAAATCGAACCCTAATCCAAGATTAGCAGTCGAAGCCCGGGAGATTGCCCAGGTCCATCTAAAAATCATTGTTAGTTAAATCGAACCCTAATCCAAGATTAGCGGTCGAAGCTCGGAAGATAGCTCAAGTCCGTCTTAGTATTAATAATAAACAAATTTCCGCCTTCCCAATACTTTGTCTTCATCCTTTGTCTACCCTTTCAACTCTTCAAAGATACACAAAGGGGAGCAAGCTATAGACACCATATTTGGTCCGACCATTTGTTTATTATTAAAATTATTTTTTCCTATTTTTGTGTATTTTTGTCATCTTTCTTTAAACCATTTTTAACTTTTTAAATTCACTTATTTATTTATTTATTTATTTAATTCCGAAACTTCAAGAAAAATAACAAAAAAGAACGTTTTGGTTGTTTGGAAAAGTTTTTACCCAATTTGACAAATAAAATTAACATTTAATGAGTATAAAATTTTAAGTCATTTTATGACTAAAATTTGATATTCATTTATTTACTTCAATGAATATAAAATCTTTAATTCATTGTTGGGTTAAAATTTGATATTCATTTATGAGTATAAAATATTTAATTCATTTTTTAATTAAAATTTGATATAAAATATTTGTTCATTTTTGGCTTAAAATCTATTTCAATTGAAAAAACATTTCAAGTAATAAATTCATTGAGATTTTTACCTTTGATGTTGTTTTCAATGACCTATAAATACCGACCAAGAGAAGAGTCATAGGAGGACACAAAAATATTAGAGCGAAAGGCTCGTAGAAACGAAATAGAATATCATATCAAAAAGGCAAAGGCTAGTCACTTGGAGAGAAAATGTTAGTTTTTATGTCAAAACACTTCTTTGACTAATTTAAAATAACTTTCTCACCCCTCCAAACTCTACCACCTTTTTCCTCTATTCCTCCTATCTCAGGCAAAAAAGAACAACAAAGACAAGGTTAGAGCTTGAAGTTCTAAATTTTTTGCAAGAGGCTTCAAGGGTAAGAGATGATAGTTTGTTTTCTAATTTTCTTGTATATTTACAAGTTTGCTATGTTTTCTTTTTACACATTTACAAGTTTACCATTTATCAAATTTAGATGTACAAATTTACTTTTAGTCTTAAATGACATATGTTGTCTCTTTATTTCAAATAATGATTGACTTTGTTTTCAAAAAATTTTTTTTTTTTTAAAAAACTTTTAATCTTATTTTAGTATTAATTTTAATGTTTCTTTTTCTTCTTCCTTTTATGTCAATCCTAATATTTAGAATTTTTATTTAAGGTATAGGTTTTCTTAATTTTTTAGATTTTTTTGTCTAAGGTATAAGTTTTTACAAATATAGTGATTTCCATTATTATTTGCATCTTTTAAGTAGGATTAAAATTAGGTATTTAAAGTAAATTTCAATTTGTCTCTCAATTGGAATTTTTTTCAAATGAAATTTCGATGTTATTTGTATTTTTTTGATAATAACCCTGTTTTTGTTTTAAAAATAAATGTTAATAAATTTATTTCTATCAGTATGAATTTATTTGAGGGCTCAGTAATGTGGCTTTCGTAGAGTTTCGACTCTCGTGCAAGCACACAAAAATCCTCACAATCATTTCTAAAAAAAATAATAAATCAACCTGTTTTAAAAATAAAATATTATCATGTAAATATCCTATGACGGAGTTGAGATAATTTCTCAAATTCTTGAGGTAAACAGTTTCCTTTAAATAAAATGAAATTTAATATCATAATAAATTAAGAATACATCTCACTCAATATATCATACTCTTACTTTATTCCTAAAATTAAGATTTGATTTAATGAGACATTATTTTTTTAAAATTTAATTCTATTTATTTTCTCAAATTAAGGATATTTTAAAATCAACTGGATAATATAAGATAAAATATGACTACCGTTTTAACGGGTGTTGTAGGGTGCTAATACCTTCCCTACACTTCACCGACCCCCGAACTTAATATATGAAATCGTAGACCAGTTTTCTTTTTAAGGTGACCAATCACACCCAAAATGATTGGTGACGACTCCATCTCTTTTTATTATCAAACCAAAACCCTTGAAAGAGGGCATCGGCCGCTTCGCGTCGCGATGACGTTGCGACACTTACCATTTTGGGGACTTGACCAAATAGGGAGCTTGGAACATAAGTTGCACAAGATGAAATTCACTCCTTCCCATATAGGGAAAGGGAAAGTAGATGAGTAGTTCTCTTAAGTGCTGATTTCGGGACTTGAACAATGGGGCCCCACCCTCTCACTAGCCCGAGAGAGACTTGGTTTATGGTTAGATCATAAACATGTTGTTCATTAGAGAATCTGTGGTACTTAAGATGTAAGATGTAATTACAAGGGTAAAACAGACTTTTGACCCAGCTGTAATTATGAACAACTCGTGAATGATCGACTTGCATGTAATGGTTATATCCATGGACACAACTTGTCCTACAGTGCATAAGAGTGCAACTTTAGGCTTATAGTGGAGTGACCTAGAGTTATGAATTAAAGTTAATTGATTAATGCGTTTAATCAATTAATTTTGTATCATTGGAGCTTAGAAGTGTAGGTCCATAAGGTCCCCTTGCTAGCTCATAGTAACACTAAAAAAATCAATTTAGTTGAAAGAAAAATTTGAATATTCAAATTAATATTAAATATATTTGATATATTAAATGTAGAAGAGGAAAATATATTTATTGTATTCGATACATTAAATATTAGAGAAAATAGTTTATGTATTAGATACATTAATATTAAAAACTATATATACATATGAAATTTGATTGAGATTCAAATTGGTTAAATGTATATTATAAAAGATTAATTTTATGATATTTGAATGAGATTCAAATAAAAATAAAATACATATATTAATATAATAGATATTAAAATATATTTTATCAAATAAAATTAATTCCTAAAGGCCCTATAAATAGGACAATTAAGTTTGTCAAACACACTACTCAATTTCCCTACCAAGAGAATGATTCTCTCAAAACTACATTTCTTTCAAAGAGCTCCCACAAGCCTTGATCTGATGTCCGAGTCATAGCGAAGAAGATCTCATGGAAAAAGGAACACAAGAAAATTGTGATCTTCAAAGGTAATAGTATGTTTAACCATGTATTTTAGTTTAATTCTAAATAAACCAAAGAGACGATTCTAACGCTTCCGCTGTGGGGTTTGAATCGTTCATTCCCTTCAATTGGTATCAAAGTTTTCTTTGATTTTTATTTAGAATCAAAAGTTCATGTATGGATGTGTTGAAGTGAGCAATCTAAGAAGAATGAGTTATTGTGTAAATAAGTTAGTGACTTAGTTGTATTGACTTAGCTGTTTATAATAAGTCTTGTGGTTAAGAATGTATTATGTAATTAGGTGAAACTAGTTGCCTTGTAGTTAGGCTATGAACTAGATATTTTGTTGTATACCTCTGGTATATATATGTTGTACCTAGTGAGGGGAAAAGACAATTGAAGTATTATTATCCATTAGCTTTTCTACATGGTATCAGAGCTATACCGAAAGTAGAAATTGAAGTTTTTTTTGCTTTCCCCTTCTCGTTTCTACAGCCATGACCGAAACAAACTCTTCCTCCTCTATTGTCCCTCATGAATCTCGAATTATTATCCAAGACAGTACCTCATTTCCTTCTGGAATCATCCTTTATGATACGAATGTTCCGTTATGGTTGCAACTTATGAAGATTCGTATTGGAGCTCGAAACAAATCTGGATTCCTTACTGTTGCCAAGGTTGATCATCCAGGTTTGTCCAAAACTTATCTTACTATGAATGATGCATGAATTATTGATACGGGTGCTACTGATCACATGACAAACAATTCTACCCATCTTTCCTTTATTCGTTCTTCAACCCAACTTCACATACTCACTGCCAATGGAGGAATTGCACCTGTTACTGGTGAAGGATCTGTACATGTGTCAAATTTCATTACCCTTGATATCGTGCTTGTAGTTCCTTCTCTTTCCTTCAACCTTTTATCTGTTAGCAAAATCACAAAGGCTTTAAATTGTACTGTAAATTTTTGGCCTGATAAATGTATCTTTCAGGATATTGATTTTGATCTGGACACTACAAACAATCAAGTAACTGGTCAAACAAAAAACACTGAAGGGAGCCAAGGAAATAAAGATATGGAATGGTTGTGGCATCGTCGCCTTGGTCATCTATCATTTAATTATCTTCGCAAATTGAAACCCAGGTTGTTTTTACATACGAAGTCCAAGTTTAATTGTGATATCTGTGAAATGGAAAAAAGCCATATATTTTCTTATCAGCCTAGTTATAATAAGAGCCCTACACCCTTTATGATTATCCACTCTGATGTTTGGGGACCTGCTCAAATTCCTACTATAAAAGGTGCTCGTTATTTTGTGACATTCATTGATGAGTGTACTCGTATGATTTGGATCTCTCTCTTACGAAACAAAGAAGAATTTTGTTCTGTTTTTCAAGATCTATATAAAATGGTGGCTTCTCAGTATCAATATCGAGTTCAAGTCCTTCAATCTGATAATGGTGGAGAGTACATAAACTCTGATATGAAGAAGTTTTGTCAAGAAAATGCCATTCGACATCAAACTTCGTGTTCTGGTACACCGCAACAAAATGGTTTGGTAGAACGAAAGAATCGTCAAATACTTGAAGTTGTTCTTCAAGCTTCCTTGTTTGGAATGAAAGTGCCTCGAGAGTATTGGGGTGAAGTAGTTCGCTCTGCTGCATATCTTATCAATCAGACCCCATCTCGAGTCATTGAGTTCAAAACTCCATATAAAAAACTCCATGAACTTGTCTCAGCACCAATTGGCTCGAACCTTGAACCACGTGTGTTTGGTTGCAATGCATATGTCCACCAAGTTACAAACAAGCTAGATCCACGAGTTCTTCGCTGCATATTTGTTGGATATGCAGATTTAAAAAAAAAAGATATCGGTGTTATGATTCTGTTACCTCTCCAAATGAGCGTTATTTAGGACCTTAATTACTTGATATTAATGACATCTCTTGAGCATTTTAATTAGAAGTTAGCATAATATGTGTTTAAAAGTGACAATTTGTGAAATGATGTTAATTTGAGGCTTATGTGAAAAAGCTACGAATAAGTGTACAAAGTGATGCAAAAATGCCTAATTTATACCTTGCAGATGTATTGCTGAAGTTTTGCGAGGAACGCAATGGGATCAGAAGAAGGGAAGCTGGAAACAGAGCATTGCGAGATCGCAATGCAATCGCAAAACCAGTCTTCGCTGTTGCGTTTTTCCAGCCGCCAACTCTCCCTGCTGCTGCCACGTGTGAGGATTGTTACCTCAAAAATTGGATGGTGATCCATGATTAGGGAGCAGCCTATGGCAACCTCTGGAGGCTATATAAAGAGAGCTAGATGAAGGATCAAGGCATTGAATTGAAGGGAATTCAATCCATATCTCTCGACGGTGAAGAGAAGCCGCATAGGCCAAACCCGAAGACGAATTACTTTCTCCCGTTTGTTGGATCGAAGAAACGAAAGCCCTTGGCGTCGATGATTCGAAAGGAAGAAGAGAAGAACCAACTTCTCTTCTGATTGAATTCATTCCCCAAGATCAGCTGACCTTCTTCTTCATCCGAGGCAAATTGTGGCTTAGGGATTCTTCACCCATTTACTGCTTTCTTCCATTACTTTCTGAATTAGCTACTGCTGTCTTTAAGTCTTGTCTTGGACCATCTAATGTTTTTCTCTTCCATTACTGTCTTCGAATTGTCATATGTGTGCTTACGAATTGTTATTCGACTTGCCTTTTAAGAGTAATCAATTATTTTTGTTGAGTTCTTCATTTAATTGTCTTTCAATCAATAAGTTTTGTTGAGTTCTTCATTCCATGATTAGTCATTTAATATTGTTGAGTTCTAAAGTCATGAGTAGCTAAGTTCATAGAGGTTTGCTAGAGATGAATCTGTAGGTTATGCTTATGTGAATTCAGCATGCACTACAACAAATTGGGGCTAAGATGACAGTTGTGAAAAGATCTACAACATACAAGGGCGGTTTTTAAAAATCCGCGCTCAAATTCACGTTTTTTTTTTTTTTTTCTGAAATAAAACATACAAGGGCGGTTCAGAACCACCCTTAAAGGTTTTGTTTTAATGGCGGTTTTACACCGTCATCGAATCCAGGAAAACGACAAACCGAGGAATCCAAAACGACGTCGTTTCATTTATTCATCAAAACGACGTCGTTTTCATGTTTAACCGCCATCTTAAGTTAGGTCCAAAACGACGTCGTTTCATTTATTCATCAAAACGACGTCGTTTTCATGTTTAACCGCCATCTTAAGTTAGGTTCAAAACGACGTCGTTTCATTTATTCATCAAAACGACGTCGTTTTCATGTTTAACCGCCATCTTAAGTTAGGTTCAAAACGACGTCGTTTTGATGTAAACCGCCATCTTAAGTTTAAATCAAAACGACGCCGTTTTGATTCAAACCTAAAAGTCCAAACGGTGACTTCAAAACGACGGCGTTTTGATAAAGTAATTAAAACGACGTCGTTTTTGCTTAGAACCGCCATCGTAAGTACTTATCAAAACGACGTCGTTTTGATGCCAACCGCCATCGTAAGTCTGAATCAAAACGACGTCGTTTTGATTCAGCCCTAAAATTAACCTCAGCCCCGATTTTACATCAATTTCGTCCCCTCTGCTCAGCAGCTTCGATAAAGAGAGGTTGAGGTTGACGACGGCGGCTTCGACGGCGGTGGTTGACGACGGCGGACGGTGCTTGTTGACGGAGCTGACGACTGTGTTGACGGTGCTTGTTGACGGAGCTGACGGTGACGACGGCGTGAGGAAGCTGACGGTGACGACGGCGTTGACGAAGCTGACGGTGACGACGGTGGTTCTTGAGACGGCGGTTGTCGTTTGTGGTCCCTGCGCAAACGACAAAAATTATTTGGTGGTCCCGGCTTAAACGAAAAAAAAATTTGGTGGTCCCGGCGCAAACGACAAGGTAAGCCTTTTGGTTGAATTTTTATTGAATATGCATTTTGGTTGTATTTTGGTTGAGATTGATGAAGATAATTTAGTTGGATTTTTTTTTTTTTGTTCTTTAAATCTCAATTTTTTTTTGTTGTTTCGAATGTGATTATATTTCTAAGATTTTTTACCTAAAATTAATGGTATATGAACTAAGTGCATTATTAATCTCAATTTTTTTTGTTCTTTAAAAACTTATATTTCTAAGATTTAAGCCATAATTGGCTTTTTTTTCTCTTTATTTTTTTTTTTCTTCTTTACCTTTTGACTAAGTGCATTATTCACGTTAATGGTGTAATAAACAAAACAAAAAAGCCAATTATGTTTCATAAATGTACCTTATTAAAAAAGTCGTAAGCATAAATAAATTTTTTTAACTTTTAAGAACCCAATTGAAAATAGGGATATCTTTGAACACCAAAAGCATATTTTATCGAGAAAGAGAGAATCCAAATTAAAAATAATGGTCAACTTTAGAAACTAAATATATAATCTAGAGAGACACATAATAACCCTAATTAGAAATAACTATAAATTTTAGAAACTCAAAAGTATTAGGAAAAAAGGTAAACTTTAGAGACGAAAACATATTTTAAACAATGAGGATCTAAAATGGAGATAAACTTTAGAGAAGAAAGCATATTTTAGTTAGACCCAACCTAAACTAGAAATATAGATAAATGTTATACACAAAAACATATATTCTTTATGAAGAGAAAATTCAAATTGATGTTTAAGAGATGAGTACGGTTGATGTCCAAATTTCTCATATTTGGAACTTTAATAAAGTTGGTACTTTCATGAAATTAAAGTAGAGCACTAACTTAACTAATCAACTTATCCAAACTTATAAACATAATCACTAAAGTAAACTATATTTTCAAAACTAAACTAAAGATTGACGGAAAAACATGAACTTACAAATTAAATTTAGAGAGAAATTATAAACATAATAACTAAACTAACTATTCAAAATTAATGAACTAACTAACAAGTTTAGAGGTTGGTGTGGGTCAAACAAACAAGATTATAAACTCATAAACCAAACTCATAAACCAATATCATGATGTTTGGTCTTGTTTTAGTAACTGGGGATTTTGTTTTTGTTTTGAAGGACATTTGTGAAAATTTGTCAATATTAAAATTGAATAAAAAAATAAAAAATTTCTATTATTAATATTATGTTCATATTAGTGATATTTTGTTCATATTTTTTATTGAAGAAAGAATGGAAGTAGTAGATTGACTAAATAATATACTAAGTAATTTTTTTTTTTTTTTTTTTTTTTTTTGTAGATTATATCTTGTTATAAATTTTTCCATATGGATAAGTCATGGATGGACAATGATAGGTTGTCAAATGAGTACAACTTAGGTGTTGAAAACTTCATTGAAAATGGATTACGTCATTTCAAAGGGTCAAGTTTCATGTGGTGTCCATGCTTAAAGTGTGCAAACGCACTTAAACAAGATGCTAACACAGTTAGAGACCATTTGTTTGTCCATGGCATTGATAAGAGTTATAAACATGGTTTTTGCATGGTGAAGAAGTACCTATTAAGGATGAAGACGAAAGTGTTCATAATTTTGGTAAAGGAGCTTGTGATGAAAATGATATAAGAAACACAACTGACTTGTTTGAAGCTGCACAAGACTATTTTACAACTGAAGATACAAAATTTGACAAATTATTGGGTGATGCACAAAAGCCATTGTACTTGAGTTGTAAATGTTTTACTAAGATTTCTGCATTATTGAAATTATATAACTTGAAAGCCAAATACGGATGGAGTGATAAAAGTTTCACAGAGTTATTAACATTAGTACATGACCTACTACCAAATCCGAATGAGATTCCAACTTCTTTATATGAAGCAAAAAAGACACTGTGTACTCTGGGAATGGATTATAAGAAGATTCATGCATGTGTCAATGATTGTGTTTTGTTTAGGAAGGAACTTTCGGATGCAAATTCATGCCCAATTTGTAACACATCTAAGGTTATGTGGTACTTTTCCCCAATCCCTCGATTCCAACGAATGTTTCGAAGTGCAGAGACATCAAAGTTGTTAACTTGGCATGTTGGAGGAAGGAAAAATGATGGGTTTTTGCGACATCCTGCAGACACGCCATCTTGGAAATTAATAGACAACCTGTGGCCAAATTTTGGTTCTGAGTCAAAAAATCTTCGTTTAGCTATCTCAACTGATGGAATTAACCCTCATGGCAACCTGAGTAGTAGATATAGTTGTTGGCCAGTTATAATAGTTATTTATAACCTTCCACCCTGGTTGTGCATGAAACGAAAGTTTATGATGCTGACTACATTAATATCTGGTCCGAAACAACCTGGAAATGACATTGATGTATACTTGGGTTCATTAATTGATGACTTGAAGAAACTGTGGATTGATGGGGTTGCTTGTTTTGATGCATTTCGAGATCAAACATTCATCTTGAAAGCTGTGTTATTGTGGACCATAAACGACTTTCCAGCATATGGAAATCTATGTGGTTGTACTGTAAAAGGTTATCGTGCATGTCCAATTTGTGGGGAACAAACGTCCTGCATTCGATTGGTAAACGGAAAAAAAATGGCATACCTTGGACATCGACGATATTTACCTCGTTATCATCCTTACCGAAGGGAGAAAAAGACTTTTAATGGACATCAAGAGTTTGAGTTAGCACCAAATCCATTGTCTGGAGATGAAATCTATGCTACAATCAGTAACATTCACACTATATTGGGTAAACAGACTGGAAAACAAAATTCAGATGAACTTTCAAGTAGTTACTGGAAGAAAAAGTCTATTTTTTTTTAGTTAGACTATTGGAAGAAGTTGCATGTAAGACATTGTCTGGATGTAATGCACATTGAAAAAAACGTGTGCACAAATATCATTGGTACCTTACTTGATATTCCTGGAAAAACAAGAGTTGATAAGTCTTAATGTCGTTAGTGTTCAAGCGTTCTAGTACTTAGATGATGTACTTAATATATTTTTAAATTTGGGTTCAGAAACATGCTGGGAAATCGACACATCGGTCGAGTCTATGGAAAAGTGCAAGATTGAATAAGAAAACAAATGATTACGATGATGATGACACACGTAAAGTGGCATACAAAATTGTAAGTTTAATTTTCAATGCTAGTGTATGTTATGTAATTATGTATATTCAATAAAATTTTATCACTTTGGGATAGGATGAGTTGGAGGAAGAATGTGGAGGAGAAGACATTCTATCACAAGCATTGGGTACACCCGAACATTCTGGACGGGTAAGAGGATTTAGATAAACATCAAAGAATAAAGGTGTTGATTTAGATAAAAATCTTGACGTTGAGACTGAGCAACATTTAAAGGTAAGCAATTGATGATTTTATAATATATTATTATGCATTAGTATATTATATTTTTTTAAGTAATTGATGATTTTATTTCATTTGTTTGAAGAGTACACCATGCAACTTAGCAATAGGCTCAATTTCGAACATTGTTGCCGTTGGCACAATGTTTGAAGGGATGGAGAATGAGAGAGTTCATGACATACTTCTAGGAAAACAAAATGTGAAGGTCCTTGTGGAGATGATTTATGGACAAAAAGACATTCTTATTCCTATTCCGGTGAAGGGGAAGATGGAGACTCTTTTCGTTTGTCAGGATAACATAGTTGCTTGGCCTTGTAGCCTTGTTATTCCCATAGTCGAGAAGGTATGTTACTCGAGTAAAGTATTTAAATGTGAATGTTTTCATTGGCCTCGTAGTCTTTTGAATCTCATATTTATCGCATTTAACTTATATATTGTGTTTTTTTATAAGATCTTAAACCGAAGACACGAATCACACATAGTTTTCCTAGTGAAGCGTTTGTTCCTCCATGCATCAAGATGTTGTATCGGTACGCTGAAACACTCGATAAGGATCTGTCCTTGCGGGTTCCTTTAAGTGAAGATGTCTTTGGAAAAGGGTTAACTCTCTACGTTATGCCAGAAGATGTCATGCAATTCTGTGCAATGGTAGAGATATCGAATACGTGCATTCTAGTATATATTGCGTAAGTACATATTCTTAATCATAGTATAATTAGTTACAACTATTACGTTATCTATAGTCTCATGCATATATCTGTGAAAAAATGTGATACAGGTTTCTTTGGAAATCATTAGAGAATCAAGGAATACTAGATATGATAACTGTAGTTGACTCAAATGAAATTGCACCCTTTTATGGGACAGTGGAGACTCGAACCAAAAAGTTGGCATCTATTTTTTCACAACAACAACCTGGACAAAAAGTACTGATTCCATATAATCCTGGGTAAGAGTCTACAACTACCTGTATTTTAGTATTTAATATGTTCATTACATTTATGCTTCTCATTATTGGTTTCTGAGTATTATGATAGTTCTGTGGATTTTAGGAATTTATTGTTGGATATGTGCAATAAGACATATTTTGTAGTATGATTTGAGAAACGATATGTTGGGAGTGTATGTATTCTTTTTTTCAGGAATGTGTTAGTCAATTTTCAAACGAAACTCTGCTCAAATTTTTATGAATCTATGGTTTCAATTGCCAGTTACTATATTAAAAATGTGTAGTTATGCTTCTCATTATTGGTTGGTTTTGATAGTAATCATTGGATATTGTGCGTTGTGGAAGTATATGAGAATACAGCTTATATTTTCGACTCCCTCCATCCTACCATGTTAGAGGACTTGAAACGTATCGTAAATATGTAAGTTTGTTTAATATTAATTGAAGTTGATTTAGTGTATGGTTATTAAGTTTGTTCAAAATTATGCATTTATTAATTTACATGTTTTTCAACTTTATTTAGGGCAATGCGAGTTTGTATGGCTCAAAGTACCGCCGTTCAACGTCGTACTTCAAAATCGATGTAGGAGAAAGCACGAATCCCTGAAATAACGGAATATAACAGAAAAAGATCAGCCAACTTACGGATTTCACTTAAAACATTGCTGTTTTAGCAATGTTTCCGCAATGCTGCCGCAATGCACAATTTTCATTCTTTTAGTTTCGTTTTTCATCCCTTTTCTTTCCTTTTGCATACAAGTCCTAATTTAGCTACCTTCTTCTAATTCTCATAAATAAGCATATGTTTAAGCTAAATCCTAACAAAAACACCTAAGAGTGTGCATCTTTCTAAGCTAAATAAGTCCTAAATAAGTCACTTTTGGAGACATAACACACCCCCAAACTTAATGTCTTGCTCGTCCTCGAGCAAACTAAGGACTTACTTAGGCTGCTGTTTCAATCTCCTTAACCACTTACTGACTCCCCTAAGTTCCTATCTATAGCAGTGCTGTCCTGTGACACACTTCTAAGTTTAAAACTACCCTCTTAATTTGCTTCTTCTGACTTCGCCCGCCTAATACTCCTACTGTTTCATTAACCCCTTACAACTGATCTACTTGCTTTTGTCATATCGTGCAACTATCCCTAAGGTTTCAAATTCTACCTAGCTTTACCCCAGACTCAGTACATGCTTCTAGTCTTTACTTTTGAGTTACCTAGGATTCCTTAGAGTCATGCCAGTCTTAGTATTAACAGTGACAGTAGTACATTTAGAGAACAACCTAAACCCTGGCATCACTACATTGGACATACATTCATCTCCCTAAACAACCCTACAAGCTACAAATTTGTGCTCAGCTAATTGAGGATCAGAGTTCTTTTAAATCAGGACATCTAAGCCACAAAGTTGCAACTCCTAGGTATACATTCTTCTTCCCTACTTCTTCCTTTTTTCCTTTCTTACTTTGGTGGAGCCTCTCCTTTGGTTGCCTTTTGATGCAATGCCACTTGTGGGTTACACACTTGGCACTGATTACTCAGCAACTTTGAGAGAGACACCCCTCTTTATTCATTTTTTTTTCAGTCCATCATTTTTTTGTAAAGGAGAAGAAGAATGCTTATGCTTTAAGGGAGAGAGGAATGTTCCTAGGCCTAGGGTGGCCTCCCCAAACTTAAACTACTCATTGTCCCCAATGAGTGTCTGAAATAGCACACCCCCAAACTGTCCTAGAAGCATCTAGTCTAAGGTAAAACAAAGAGAATCTAAAAACCCTAGGCATAGACAGAACATTCTAAAAGTACATATCACAGCAGCAGAAATTCGTAAAAACAGGCAGGTAAGGACTTAAAGCTATGCATGCTGAGCACTTTTTAGAGGTTAATTTAAACTATCAAAGGGTGTCCTCTGACACTCATCCAGCATGCTTTTAGATAAGCTATATAAGGTAGTCATAAGAGCAGCAAAAGATAAAATTTAAACAGAACCAGCCTAGCTAAACAGACAGGCAAAAACATGCATTTACTAATAAAAATTGCGGATTCCGCAATTATTTCGCAATAGAATCAGGACAGGTATATCAGTGAACAAGGTCCCTATGCATGCTTTTTCCAGTCATTTAAACTATACAAAAAAGAAAACTAAGCTAATCTACCGAATCAGCTACCATCAGCCTACACTAAACGAATTTAAATACTAAAACTAAAGAACTAAAACAGATCAAAATATTAACTCAAAACAGCCAAAATCTCATGGTTCAACGAAAAGCAGGTTTTTTTTTTTTAAGGGAACAGCAATACTCCCTGGAGTGCTAATCAGCCACGCACTCAGATGTCTTCCTCATCATCATCCCTTCTTGGTCTGGGAGGCGCCCATGGAGTCAGTAGGTTTGTGGGGAACGCAGGGAAAAGGCAGCCCAATTGGTCAGCAACCTCCTTGTCCCTTGCCTGTGCATATGTGGCCCATTGAGCCATCTTCTTCTGTAAGTCCATCAGGCAGGCCATTGACAGAGACTGAGCAGCAGCCAGGCCATCGAGCTCGAACTCCATATTTCCCTTCCTTCGCAACCTCAAGGCAGTAGGCAACTCCAGGTACCCCGTATAGGCCAGCTGCCTTTACATTCGCTCGATTGGGACCCCTGCACGTAAGCAGAGCTTAGTAATTGTATTAGGAAGGACAAGTGGACCCTTACCCTTTTTTGCGCAGTCAGCGATCGATGCTGCAATGACCTCGCCAACGTTGATTGTGAGGCCTCTCATGATTGCATAGACCAGCAGCGATCTGCCCTGGTTGATGGTGGTCTCATGGGTCACTGGGGACAGCTTCCTTCGCACGAATGAGAACCAGACAGCTGCCTTGGCTGTGAGGTTAGCACTCATGAGAGTGTGCCTCCCATTGCGTGATACCGTCCACGCTGCCTCAGGCTGGCCAATGACTCAGATTGCTTCCTCCAGGACAGCTTCTGTTGGCTCATCAACTATCCTTGCATAGTCAGTGTGTTTCTGACCCTTGAGGCCATAGGCTTCGTTGATTGCCTTCGCTGAGAAGTCCACCTCAACTCCTCTGACCACTGATAGGCCATCTTCAGGATTCATCAAATTGGCGTAGAAATCATACACCATACTTGAGTAGGCTGGGTTGGGCGGTCTGCACAGCTCCTCCCAGCCGTGATTGATTATCCCTGCGCGCAAGAATTGCGGCAGGTCTGTTAGAGCGTCGAGGAATCCCTTCTCGTGCAGCAGTTCCCTCTTCCTCAGCTCAGTGCCTCTGGACTCGGCATCAGAGGACACATACCTCACTGATTAAGGCTCATCTTCGGGGTACAGCTTGGCTTTCCCCTTGTCTTTCGGTTTGGCTGACTCAACAGCCTCGATCTTGAGCTTCTTCAGCGAAGGCTCACCCCTGGCTTTCTTTTTCTTGGACTTCTTCGAAGCCTTAGGCCGTTTGGCCTTGACAACCTTGGTGGCTTTCTTTCTCAATCTCGCCTTGGTTGTGATCTGTTGGAGGGAGTCTTCTTCTTGATCTAGCCACTTTCTTGACTCTCCACAGAGGGAGTCTTCTTCTTGATCGCTGCTTCGGCCACAGCCACCTTCCACTTGCGTTTCTTGGGTGTTTCTGCTGGTTCAGAGGGTCCAGCAGGGATCTCCGTAACTACCTTCCACTTCTTCTTGCGGATAGGCAGCTTGGGGAGTCGTTCAGTGTGTGCAGCCTCAGCATCTGCCAAGGCAAGGAGTGTTTCCCTCGCAGCAATTTCAGCGTCTTCAGCCTTCTTCTTGGACGCCGATCTCTCAGCTCTCGTTAGCACCATGGTTGAATCGTAGGGATCTGGAAAGAGGAATTGCAGATGAAGAGGGAAGGAGATTTCTTGGAGTTTTGTGAATCAAGGAAGCGTACGGATCAGAACGCTTCTAACGGCTATAAGTAATGATGAAAATCCCAACGGCTATTTCTGTTGCGGATTCAGCAAATCTACCGCAATTAAATGGCCGTTGGAAGATTTTCTTAAACTTAAATGCCAATCTTCTCGCAACTGAATCTTCGATTTGGCCCAATATCTCCCTCGATTTTTAATCTTGATTTCATCTCCTTGATACCCTCTATCGATCCCCTATAAAAACAAATAAAATCAACATCAAATTCGTAATTAAAATCACACAAAAAGATACGCAAATAATAACCGAAAAAACATCAAAAAATAAACTAAGGCAAAAAGCCTCGTATGGACGAGCACAGTAATCACTCGTCCTCTCTCGTTCTTATTTTCACGTTTCAGTCAAGAGGAAGGCCGAGAGAGTCTTCACATCCCCTTCCTCATAATAATGCTTCAATCGTGCACCATTAACCATGAACGGTTGCCCTTGCTGCAGGTTCTTAATCTCTATGGCACCATGAACAAACACATTAGTTATTGTAAACGGACCTGACCATCTGGACTTAAGTTTGCCCGAAAATAATCTCAGCCTTGAGTTAAATAATAAAACAAGTTGGCCCTTCTTAAAGTCCTTAATCCTAAGTCTACTGTCGTGCCAAATCTTGGTCTTTTCCTTATACATTTTAGCATTTTCATAAGACATATGTCTAAGCTCATCAAGCTCATGTAATTGCAGAGACCGCAATGTTCCCGCATCGGTCACGCAATAATTCAGTTCTTTCAAGGCCCAAAATGCTTTAATTTCTAACTCGAATGGTAAATGACATGCTTTGCCATACACAAGTCTATAAGGAGACATACCTAGGGGTGTCTTATATGCAGTTCTATATGCCCAAAGTGCATCCTCGAGTTTAAACGACCAGTCTTTTCTATTGGGTTTGACCACCTTTTCGAGTATGTTTTTAATCTCCCTATTTGATATTTCAGCTTGGCCATTCGAATGTGGGTGATAAGGGGTGGCTACCCTATGTCTAACATTATATTTAGCCAACACTTTTTCCATAGCCTTATTAATAAAGTGTGTCCCTTCATCACTAATTATAGCACGAGGTGTCCCAAACCTAGTAAAAATATGTCTATTAAGGAATTTAACAACTGTTTTGGCATCATTATTTGGACATGCTATGGCCTCTACCCACTTAGATACATAGTCTACAACTACAAGTATGTAAAGGTTACCTGCTGATGGGGGGAATGGTCCCATGAAGTCAATGTCCCACACATCAAAGAGATCTAACTCTAAGATGTAAGTGAGAGGCATCTCATCCTTTCGACTAAGGTTACCTGTTCTCTGGCATTCATCACAGCTGTGTGCGTAGTTGTGGGCATCCTTGAAGATCGTTGGCCAATAATAGCCACTCTGGAACACCTTTGCAGCTGTTCTTTGGCCACCAAAGTGTCCACCATAAGGGGCTGTATGGCAGTGCTGCAGCACAGACTTTGCTTCAGCAGCTGACACACACTTCCTTAGCAAACCGTCAGCACATGTCCTGTAGAGTGTAGGATCATCCCATATGAATTTCCTTGCTTCATGAAGGAACTTCTTCTTCTCTTGTCCTCCCTTAAAAGTTGGCAGTACCTGCGAGGCAAGGAAGTTAGCAATGTCAGCAAACCAAGGTTCCTCATCGTTATCACGATGAGCCAATACAAAGACATGTTCATCAATAAAAGCATCAGAAATTGCGGTTTCCGCAATGTTATCGCAATTATGTTGCAATCTGGAAAGATGATCCGCAACCACATTCTCGCACCCTTTCTTATCTCTAATGTCCAGATCAAACTCTTGCAACAACAATACCCACCTAATCAACCTAGGCTTAGCATCAGCCTTCCTCATAAGGTATTTAAGTGCAGAGTGATCTGTATACACGATTGTTCTGGTGCCTACAATATAGTTCCTAAATTTCTCACAAGCAAACACTACAGCTAGCATCTCCTTCTCAGTGGTTGTGTAGTTACATTGTGCCTCATTAAGTGTCTTACTAGCATAGTATACAGGGTGTGTTAACTTGTCAATCTTTTGTCCTAACATAACCCCTACAGCATAGTCACTATCATCACATAACATCTCAAAGGGAAGATCCCAATTTGGTCCTACTATAATAGGTGCTGTGACTAGTGCTTCCTTAAGGGTCTTCCAAGCTAGGAAACATTCTTTAGAGAAGATGAATGGTTTATTTAGCTCTAGAAGCTCACACAAAGGCTTGGAGATCTTTGAAAAGTTCTTAATGAACCTTCTATAGAAGCCTGCGTGTCCTAAGAAACTTCTAATGGCTTTGACATTCTGGGGTTCTACCAACTTCTCTATTATTTCAATCTTGGCCCTGTCAACCTCTACACCTGCCCTAGACACTCTATGACCTAGGACAATCCCTTCGTCCACCATGAAGTGACACTTCTCCCAATTAAGGACTAAGTTGGTCTCTTCACATCTAGCCAGGACTTGTCCTAAGTTCTCTAAACAGTTTGTGAACGAATCACCAAAGACTGAGAAATCATCCATGAATATCTCTATCATGGATTCATCTAAATCAGAGAAGATTGGCAACATGCACCTTTGAAACGTTGCCGGTGCATTGCATAAGCCAAAAGGCATTCTGCGAAAGGCAAAAGTTCCAAAGGGACAAGTGAAGGTTGTCTTCTCCTGGTCCTTGGGGTCTATAGTGATTTGGTTATATCCAGAATAACCGTCTAGAAAGCAGTAGTAAGCTCTACCAGCTATCCTATCTAACATTTGGTCAATGAATGGTAGAGGGAAGTGGTCCTTTTTGGTTTCCTTATTTAGTTTCCTATAATCCATACACACTCTCCACCCTGTAATAGTCCTAGTTGGAATCAGTTCATTGCTCTCATTGACTACTACAGTCATCCCCCCCTTCTTAGGTACACATTGTACCCACTGACTACTAGCTATAGGGAAGATCACACCAGCATGCAGTAGGAAGGGCTAATGCCTCTAATATCAGCAATAGTCCATGCAATAGCCTTCCTATGTTGTTTAAGTAATAAAATCAACTCAACCTCATGCTTCTCACTTAATTTAGATGAAATAATTACAGGCAGAGTTTCATTACTTCCTAAATATGCATACTTAAGATGTGTGGGCAGTGGTTTCAGTTCTAAGAGAGGTGGATGCTCAATGGATGGTTTTAATGGATTCAGAGATCTTTCAGTTAAGTTAATGTTCATACAAACATGTTGAGGGTTATTTACAGGTATGTCCATTAGTTCAGCTATGTTTAAGTCAGTTAATTCTAGTTCTACATAATTATTAGCATGCTTAGTCAACAATGCATGCTCCAACTGTTCTTCCATTAATGACTCTACAATGTCCATGCTAGCACAAGATTCAGAGTCAGAAGGATACCTCAGTGCTTTAAAAACACTAAACTTAACCTCCTCGTCATGAACCCTCATAGTGAGCTCACCTTTTTGGACATCAATCAGGGCCCTACCTGTGGCTAGAAAAGGTCTGCCTAATAGGATGGGGACCTCCTTGTCTGCTTCATAATCTAGGATAATGAAATCTGCAAGGAAAATAAACTTGTCAACCTTTACAAGAATATCCTCAATCTTACCCTCAGGGTAGGCTATGGATCTGTCTGCAAGTTGTAAAGTGACAGTGGTTGGACGTGCTTCTCCTATTCCTAGCTGGCGGAATAGAGATAGGGGCATGAGGTTTATGCTGGCTCCCAGGTCACAAAGAGCTCTGCCCACGTGCTTGCCTCCTAGCTCTACAGGTAAGGTGAAGGAACCAGGATCCTTCTCCTTCTTGGGTAGCTTGTTTTGGAGTATGGCACTGCACTCCTCGGTGAGATTTACTGTTTCAAACTCACCAATAATTTTTTTGTTAGTTACAATATCCTTCAAAAACTTAACATATGAAGGCATAGACTGCAAAACTTCTACAAAAGGAATATTCACATGCACTTGTTTAAGAATTTCTAGAAATTTGTTAAAGTGCACTTCATGTTCTTGTTTTTTCTTTAGCCTTCGAGGAAATGGAGGTGGTGGCACATATGCAGGCACGTCAGGTCGCCTTAGGATAGGTGGAGGCCTTGGGATTTCTTCTATCTCTTCTATGATTGGCTCCATCCTTGCCCCTGATGTGCTTGTTGGTGGTGGACCTTGGTTTGGCAGAGACTCCAGTGGAGCACTAGACTCTTTGTTCTCTACTCTCTTTGGTGTGTCCTTGGTGTTGCTCACCAATGGTCTCCTACTCCTAAGTTCAATTGCTTGAACTTGTTCTTTACCATCTCTCCTTGGCACTTCAGTGTCAGCAGGAAGTCTACCTTGATGCCTACTTTTGATTTCATTGGCTAGTTGCCCTATTTGGTTCTCTAGGCTCCTAAGAGTAGCTTGCTGACTCTGTAAAGTAGCATCATTCTTGGCTATGTATTCCTTGAGTAAGTTTTCTACAGAAGATCCTACAGGTTGGTTGTATGGTTTTTGATACATGGATTGGTTATGTTGAGGAGTGAAACCAGGTGTTCCACTCGGTCTTGGTTGGTTAGGAGCTTGGTTAGAATTCTGTTGGCCACCCCATGACAGGTTTGGGTGGTTCCTCCAACCAGGATTGTAGGTGTTGGAGTAGGGGTTGTTCCTAGGCTGCTGTTGGCTTCCAACATAGCAGACTGAGGCTGGATTCCCAGGGCAGTATTCATACGGGTGCCCTTCCCCACAGAATCCACAGATAAGTGTCTCACCTTGACTTGGTTGAGTGCCCATTGACATGGTTGTGGCGGTGTTGACACTGGTTTGGAGATTGGCTTGAGCCATTTGCTTAACTAGGTTGGTCAGGGCGTTTATTTGGCTGCTCATTGCACTTAGAGCATCCTTGTCTTGAGCTCTAGTTGGCTCAACTGGATCATCTGACCACCTACAGTGAGATGTTGAGATCTTCTCCAAGATCTCATAGGCTTCGTTGTAACTCTTGGACAACATGGAACCACCAGCAGATGAGTTTAGCACTTGCCTGGTGCTGGGGTTGCATCCTTTGAAAAAGACCTCTATTTGGATACACCATGGGATGCCATGGTGTGGACATTTAAGAAGAAGGTCCTTAAACCTTGTCCAAGCTTCGTGAAGAGACTCATTCTCAGCTTGTTTGAATTTGATTATGTCATCACGAAAGGTAGAATTCCTATCAGGTGGGAAGTATTTTACTAGGAATTTCTCCGCCAAGTCTGTCCAATTAAGGACTGATCCAGAGGGTAATGAGTTTAACCACGTTTTGGCTTTGTCCCTCAAAGAGTAAGGGAAAAGGTAGAGCCTCAAGGCTTCTTGGGAAACTCCAGGGATGATGAATGTATCACTGACTCCTAAGAAGTTTCTAAGATGGTTGTGGGGGTCCTCATTTTCCACTCCAAAGAATTGTCCCACAGTGGACAACATTTGGAACATCACTGGCTTTAACTCGAATGAGTTGGCAGTGATTTCAGGGCGGATGATACTTGGATTTAGCTCCCCAGGCATGGGAACTAAGTATGAAAGAATGGCACTATCCTTATCATTCGCTATTTCGATGGGATTGCGAGTGATAGGTACCGGATTCGGAACTATTCTATCCATTTCTTCTTGAGAGGATTGCGGAAACTCTGCGGTTTCAGCAATTATTTGAGGTAAAGAGGGTTGGTTAAAGAGACGTTTCTTGGCTCTATTTCTAGCCCTAAGTAATCTCTCAGGCTCAGGGTTGAACTCTAGATCACTACTTGAAGGCTCATTCATAAACTAACCCAAATAGTACCTGAAAAAGAAATGAAAATAGATCAGCTTCAATAGATAATAGACTTGGTGTTTCAAACTTAACAAACTTCGTTTTCACTAAACTAAATCCCCGGCAGCGGCGCCAAAAACTTGTTGCGTGCTCAATGTGTAAAATAAATAAGCAATAAGAGAGAGAGAGCACTCAGAACATGCAAGCATACATGATCTTATAGCAAGTAGTAAGTATTTTTTCATTCGTTTTCCCACAGAGATTTATTATTAGCTACTCGTGAAGTGTATTGTTAAGGAAGAATGGGTGGATTTGATGGGGTAGAATTGGTTTTAAGTTGTCTAATTTCTAAGGAATATGTAAAGGGTAGCAACATAAACAAGTGCAAGTCAAAGATAAACTCAAATGAAAAGAGAAAAGATTAATAAACGAAGAGGAAAACAGCTAAACGGAATTTTAAACTTAGCAGAATTGCGAGAACAGCAATTCTACCGCAATGTTACTAACAGCGAAAGTGTGTAAAATGGAGAAACAAGGGCTACTAACGACTCCTCTATAGGCATTTTCTCACGATTCTCAAGCATTGGATCAACTCACTATGCATCAAACTCACTCAATCTCATGTATCTTCCGATTTCATGCATTAGATTCTTTAGTTTACTCATATCCAAGTAAGGTCTTAAGCATCTTGTTAAAGTAGAAAGTTATGGTTTGTACTAGGAAAACGCCTATTCCTAGGTCGTTTTCTGGCTACCTTGAAAGGCTAGCATGAGTGTATGACTCTGAACTCTTACTCCTTCCAGAGGTTAGGAGTTCTTTGGACAAAATGGATGGCCAATCGAAATTGCCCGTGGGATGAAGCTTACATACAATCAATGCTTCGAGAGCTATCCTACATGCTTGGTTCACGTTTTTAAGCCTATAGGATTGTCATTAGCATGCCCCTATGTGACTTAGTTACTCATGGATATAGACAGAACCGAAATAAGAGATGAAGTAGTCATGCTCAGAAGGAATTTAAAGACAAACAGCAAGGAAAACAGCAGGCAACAAAGACAAGAAACTGTGAAATAATGAATTTTGCTTTGATTACTTGATTGTTTGAATGAACAAAGGGAAGTTTAAAGTGAATAACATAAAGACAGAAAGCAACGAAATGAAATGAACTAGCCACTAGAAAAGAAACAACAACTAAACAGAGCTGGAAATTAGAAATAAAAGACAGAAAGCAGTAATTGAGCTTGAACGCCTCGTCGCAAATGCCTCGGCTGAAGGGAGAGAAAGGATAGCCTTGCTTGCTTGAATCTTCTCTCCTTCCTATCAGATTATCGACTCCAACAGCTGACCCTCTCACACCAACAGACGGAGAAGAAAAACAGGAGAAAAGATGGAGCTGCGAAGAGACTTCTACGCTTTCGGATGATGTTTGAACCCTCGACTTTGACCCCCTTTTATAGTAATCTGCAGGTGCATTTGGGCCAAGGAGAACCATCCATCCTCAACGTCGTACTTCAAAATGGATGGAGGAGAAAGCACGAATCCCTGAAATAACGGAATATAACAGAAAAAGATCAGCCAACTTACGGATTTCACTTAAAACATTGATGTTTTAGCGATGTTTCCGCAATGCTGCCGCAATGCACAATTTTCATTCTTTTAGTTTCGTTTTTCATCCCTTTTCTTTCCTTTTGCATACAAGTCCTAATTTAGCTACCTTCTTCTAATTCTCATAAATAAGCATAGGTTTAAGCTAAATCCTAACAAAAACACCTAAGAGTGTGCATCTTTCTAAGCTAAATAAGTCCTAAATAAGTCACTTTTGGAGACATAACACCTGTCTATCTTCTCGTTTTCGTCTTCAGAGCAAGGCACACTCACCTCTGGTGCTTGGTCTTCAGGCATTTCCTCTCTGAGAGGACTGTCTTCTTCTTCTCCCTCCTGCACCTCACCAGCTATTGTTGAGGCCAAGTCAGGCTGACTCAGCGGTGACAGTTCGGTCCAGGACCGCTTCTTTGAGGTGGTGGATGGTGGACTCTGCATTTCTTTTTCAACGTGTTTTGCTGCAGGCGAGCTTTGGCTGTTTTTGCCTTCACTGCTCTTTTTCTTTGGTTTCTTCACCTTCTTGAGCTTTCCCCCTATTTTCTTTTTCTTGGAAGGGGAAGATTTGCTCTGCACTTCTAGGCGGGCTGCTTCAAGGCATCACTTGCCATCACTGCTTCTTCTGTGGCTACCCTTGATTTTGCGGGAGCTTTGGAGCTTTCAGGCTCCGATCGCAGGGATTCTCTTGTTGAAACCATTTTCTTTTTAGGAAGGGAGGGGAAATTTTTTTTAAAGAAGAAGAATGACTGAAACTGGGAGTGGAGCTCGAAAAAATTCAGAAAGGACTTTTGCTTTTGTGTGTAAGATTTCGTAGAGGGAACAACTACTTATATAGAGATTTGCATTTACTGCTTAATGACTTTGCTGCCTTCGCATCGCATTCGCAATTTGGCCCAACCAATCAAAACCTCTGAAATGTTACCATTGGAGATTCTTTCCTGTTTTGGGGGCGGCAGCAAAATTTGCACAACGTCACTTCGCTGAAAACTCTGCGCAGCCCATAATTGCTTTCCTTTCTCCTTGATTCGCTCCATCAGCTTTCCCATATTTGCTTTAACTTCAAGTTTTCCCCCTAATCAAACAATCCAAAATTTAAAAATAAAATTAAAATCAAAATGTACACTACAACTTTTGAATTTTAATGCAAATTTGTCAATAATTTAACATCTCAATTTTTTAGCACACAAAAAATATTTTTTCATTCAGCACGTGCTCCTCCACGCTTCTAGTGACTTCATGCCTCAACTAAGAGGAACGCTGAAAGCGTCCTCACATCCTCTTCTTCATAAAAATGTTTCAGCCGAGCACCATTGACTGAAAATAGCTTGCCTTTCTCCAGATTCCGTATTTCTATTGAACCATAGGTAGAAACGTTAGTAACAACAAAAGGACCTGACCATCTAGACTTTAATTTCCCTGGAAAGATTTTCAATCTTGAATTAAATAGCAACACATGTTGTCCCTTTTTAAAATCCTTGGGCCTTAGTCTACTGTCGTGCCAAAATTTTGTTTTTTCTTTGTATAACTTGGCGTTTTCATAAGACATATGCCTTAATTCTTCTAATTCATGCAATTGTAAAGACCGTAAAGTTCCAGCATCAGTCAAGCAAAAATTTAATTCCTTTAAAGCCTGATAACTCCATTTTAGAGCTAATTATCACTCCCTAATTCTAGCTAAATGCCGTATTTATTTAGTTAATATGTCTCGTTTGTAGGAGAATTACGGCGAAGAGCTCATGGTGTCCATTGGACGCGTTTCGTAGCTAAGAGCGATGTTTTAACGCTCCGGGAGTGCATCGGGAAAAGGGCAAACTTATCCAAGAAGAACCAGACCAAAATTGCCAAGGAGAGGCAATTTCCCAGCCAAAACCCGAAAGCAAGCGTCGAGACGCTTGCTCAACGCTGCCTGGCGTCGAGATGCTCCGAGGGGCGCGCGCGCTGGAAATCATCGGGGCAGCGTCGAGACGCCATCGCGATGCGCGCGCTGATCGTTTAGGTCGCAGCGTCGCGACGCTTTCCCAGCGTCTCGACGCTCCGACGAAATTAAAAGGGTTGAATGACGATTTTTGCAGCCATCTTCTTGCATCTTCTTCTTCCTCTCGGCTTTTTCTTTATTTTTCCCTTTGCTCCGCCATTTGTGGCTTGTTTTTGGAGCTTTCCTTTGTATTAGAGCTAGAGATTATGGCCAAGGCTTCCGTTGGAGCGGTTTTGGCAACTTCCTCCATGGTTGGCTAAGGTATTGTGTGAGATTCAGGATGATTTAGGGATTTTTCGTTAGGCTTTTACATTTTGATAATCTATGCTTATGGTTCTGAATATGCTTAAATCTTGTATGCATTTGTTGTTCTTTCTTAATCCAATGCATGTGTTAGATTTCAACGACGGACAATCGGGTTTTCTAGCATGTGTTAGAGTTATAGAATAGCGATGCCTTGCCTCTCATTTTCGCCTTAGTAACACAGAGCAATGAAATTAATCGGAGTATCGACATATGCATGTTAATTGTTGGGTACTTTAGGGTTGACGGGTAGCCAATTAGCAATGGGAATGCATATTCGAATGTTCGTCGAGGTTAGCTAGTGACTATTTAGAGTCAAATTGGGGCTGATCACTCTAACGAGGCTTTGAATAATGTTTAATTAGGACTGTTAGTTCTAGTTAATTAATATGGAGCCGGTTACTTTAGGGTTCCCAGGTAACCGACCGCGTGCATGTGAAATTATTAGCCTTAGTTTTGAATTAAATGATAAATGTTAGAATGCCTAGAAAAATCCCGAAATCCCCCGAATCGAACACTTTTTAATCTCTTTCTCTTCAATTTCTTCGTTAGCAATTTATTTCTTACCTTGCATGTTAAAATCCCCCTCTTGTTACAAAACCCAATTAATCAATTAATTTGCATTTCAAACTTTAATTTCAATCTAATTAGTCATTCTCTGTGGTTCGACCCTGTTGCCACTAGCTGCAAAGCTAAGGTCAATAGGCTTATAAATTCATTTTGGTCAGGCTTCGATAGCCTGTGAATTAAAAGGATATTCCCAAATCCTTACCACCAAAGCCCAAAAAGCCTTGTTTTCCAATTCTAGGGGCAGATGACATGTTTTGCCATAGACTAATCGGTAGGGAGACATTCCCAAAGGCGTTTTGTAAGCTGTCTGATAAGCCCATAAAGCATCATCTAGCTTTAACGACCAATCCTTCCGATTAGGCTTCACTACTTTTTCTAAAATGCTCTTGATCTCCCTATTGTAAATTTCAGCTTGCCCATTTGTATGGGGATGATAGGGTGTTGCCACCCTATGCTTGACATTGTACTTAGCTAGCACATGCTCCATTGATTTGTTGATAAAATGTGATCCTTCATCACTGATAATTGCACGAGGAGTGCCAAATCTTGTAAAAACATGCTTGTTAAGGAATTTTATCATTGTTTTAGCATCATTCAAAGGACAAGCTATGCCCTCAACCCATTTTGACACATAGTTTACTGCTAAAAGGATGTAGAGATTACCTGCCGAAGGGGGAAATGGTCTCATGAAGTCAATACCCCATACATCAAATAACTCTAATTCAAGAATATATGTTAAGGGCATTTCATCCTTCCTACTCAGGTTACCTGTTCTCTGACACTCATTGCATGTTCGAGCAAAGTCATATGCATCCTTGAAAATTGTAGGCCAAAAATATGCGTTTTGAAATACCTTGGCGGCGGTCCGTTGACCACCAAAATGACCTCCTCCATATGGAGCAGTATGGCAGTGCTGCAAAATTGCTTTGGCTTCTGTTGCTGAGACACATTTTCTCAGTAGCCCATCAGCACAACATCTGTATAGGTTCGGGTCATCCCACAGGTATTTCTTGGCATCATTGAGAAACATTTTCTTGTCTTGCCCCTTGCTGAACTCTGGTAACACCTGTGAAGCAAGAAAATTGGCTACGTCAGCAAACCAAGGTTCAACATCATTAGCACAGTGTAATAAAACAAAATTATGTTCATCAATGAAAGAATTCATCATTGCGGGTTCAGCAATATTTTCGCGACAGCTCTCCAGTCTGGATAAGTGATCAGCAATGACATTCTCGCAACCCTTCTTGTCTCTGATTTTAAGATTAAATTCTTGCAGCAACAAAACCCATCTAATTAGTCTTGACTTTGCATCAACCTTCCTCATTAAGTATTTAATTGCAGCATGGTCGGTATAAATGACGGTTTTGTTTCCCACAATATAGGCTCTAAATTTCTGGCATGCAAACACCACAGACAACATTTCCTTCTCAGTGGTGGTGTAGTTACATTGAGCCTCGTTCAATGTTTTGCTAGCATAATACACAGGGTGGGTGATCTTGTCTCTCTTTTGTCTCAACATATCACCAATGGCATAGTCACTGGCGTCACACATCAACTCAATTGGCTTGTCCCAATTTGGCCCGATGACAATGGGTGCTTGGATAAGGGCAGACTTCAGTTTGTTCCATGCAATTAAGCATTCATCTGAAAAGATGAAAGCTCTATTAAGCTCAAGGAGTTCACAGAGGGGTTTTGAAATTTTGGAAAAATCCTTAATAAACCTTCTGTAAAATCCAGGCCTAGGAAACTTCTAATGCCTTTAACATTTTTGGGTGGAGCTAGCTTCTCTATGACATCTATTTTTGCTCGGTCAACCTCAATTCCCTCTTTAGAGACCCTATGTCCCAACACTATCCCTTCTTCCACCATAAAGTGTCATTTTTCCCAATTCAAGACTAGGTTGGCTTCCTCACACCTAGTGAGTACTTTCCCTAAATTTAACAAACATTGGCTAAACGAGTCACCGAACACAGAAAAGTCATCCATGAAGATCTCAACTATTGACTCAGCTAGGTCAGAGAAGATAGCCAACATGCACCTTTGAAATGTTGCGGGTGCATTGCAAAGCCCAAATGGCATTCTGCGAAATGCAAATGTACCAAAGGGACAAGTGAAAGTAGTCTTCTCTTGATATTGAGGATCAATTGTGATCTAGTTGTATCCTGAATAGCCATCTAGGAAACAGTAAAAGGCTTGACCAACTAATCTGTCTAACATCTGATCAATGAAGGGCAAAGGGAAGTGATCCTTTTTGTTCTCTTTGTTTAGTTTCCTATAATCCATACAAACACGCCATCCAGTGACAGTGCGTGTTGGTATCAATTCATTAAGCTCATTCACAACTACAGTCATGCCTCCCTTTTTAGGCACACACTGTATAAGACTCACCCACTGACTATTAGATATAGGAAAGATTACACCAGCATCAAGGCACTTAATGATCTCTTTCTTAACAACCTCTTTCATAGAGGGGTTCAATCTTCTTTGGTGCTCTATTCTAGGAACATGTTCTTCTTCCAACAAAATTTTATGCATGCAGTATGATGGACTTATTCCTCTAATGTCAGCTATGGTCCAACCAATTGTCTTCCTATGTTGCTTAAGTAAGACTATCAATTCAGATTCATGTTTTTCATGCAACTTTGATGAAATGATGACATGCAAAGTTTATTTTTCACCTAGATATGCATACTTTAAGTGAGCATGCAATGGTTTTAATTCCAGGGAGGGTGGTTGTTCAATCGAAGGGGTCATGGGGGCAGTGGTTCTTTCATTAATTACATGGGTTATACTCGCATGCTTTGATGTATTTTCTTTATGCATTGATGCATCACACATTTCATGAATATTCAAATCTTTCAAATCTACTTGGCCATAGTCCTTAGCATGCTTCTCTAGCATTTCTTTCTCATGCTCATCCTCGATTAAAACATCTATTATGTCCAAGGCAGAACAATTCTCAAGGTTAGAAGGATACCTGAGTGCTTTAAACACATTAAATTTCACCTCTTCATCATTTACACGCATGGTAAGCTCACCTTTTTGCACATCAATTAATGTTCTACCTGTAGCTAGGAACGACTTTCCCAAAATGATTGGCACGTCCTTGTCAGCTTCATAGTCCAGAATGATGAAATCTGCAAGGAAAATAAATTTATCAACCTTCACCAAGATTTCTTCAATCTTACCTTCTGGATAGGAGATGGATCGATCTGCCAGCTGCAGGGTGGCAGTAGTTGGGCGTGCTTCGCCTATACCAAGTTGCTGGAACAGTGACAAGGGCATCAAATTGATGTTGGCTCCTAAATCACAAAGGGCCCTTCCTACATGGCGGCCTCCGATGTCAACTGGCAAGGTGAATGAGCCAGGGTCCTTCTCCTTAGGTGGCAGCTTGTTTTGAAGGATTGCATTGCATTCTTCAGTAAGATTGACTGTCTCAAACTCGCCTATGACTCTTTTGTTAGTGATGATATCTTTTAAGAACTTTACATAGGATGGCATGGACTGTAGCACTTCTACAAAGGGTATGTTTACATGCACTTGCTTCAGAATGTCCAAGAATTTGTGGAAGTGTGCTTCCTGCGCATGCTTCTTCTTTAACCTCCTTGGAAAGGGTGGTGGTGGAACATACGGTGGTAGGTCTGGCTGTCGGATCACTGGAACAGTTCTTGTGATCTCCTCTGGTTCTTCCACAATAGGTTCAAGCCTCACAGTTCTTGTGATTTCCTCTGGTTTTTCTTCCTCACTCAAAAACTTGTTGCGTGATTTATTGCGTACCGCAAGTGTACGGGTCAAGTTTTAATATAGTGATTTAAGTAAAGAGTATCGTCCACAAGATTGGTTTTCTAGATCAATTGAGTATCATAGGTACTAACCACAAATTCTATTTAGATTAAAAAGACTTTGAAGTGAGTGAAAAATAAAAGTCTGAAAAGTATTGGGAAACCTTTAGGAGAGGAAACCTAGGGAATTGATTTCATCGAATAGATTCATGCTTAATTAATCTATTAATCCAAAAATAGTCATGCATACAATTATAAGCCAAGAAGTACAAAACTCATAAAAGACTCGCTAGAGCTCTATTAATTCTCTTCCCTTAATATAAAACCAACATGTCTGTCTAGTTTTAATAGAAAAGAAAGGCATTAAGCAACTTCTATTATCGGCCTCTAAGAGAAGTCTTCATTTTCATGCAAGAATTTACAAGTAGTCAAGTGTTTGAGTTCTACTCTAAAATCTACTCTTTCAAGCTAGAATTAAAGCAATAAACAATTTATACTTTGGCCAAAAGATAAAAGCATTAAGCAAACAAACACAAGTACAATTGTTGCAATATGAAGAACATTAGATTAATCAAACATGAAAACTAAAACGATTACATCAATCCCCTAAGTAAAAGTCTAGCTACTCATAATCACTAAAATCATGCTTAGACAATGTTTAGAATCCATAAAATAAACAATAAAATCAAAGGTAAAAGGAGAAAAACTCTTGTCGCATGCCAAGCCTCGTTCCCGATGTGATTTGCACGTTCCCGAGCCTCCGAATCTCTTCTTCAGCTCTCTAGAGTGTCCCTCACGCCTTTCCAATGAGTGTATTTCGAAATTAGGGTTCAAATCTCCCAAAAATTGGCTTCCCCCGTCGAATGGAGAAAAATATGCATTTACAGAAAAAATCGTCATAGCGTCTCGACGCTGCCCTTTAAAAACGCGTGAAAACTGATATGGAAAGCCAGCGTCGAGCATAGTGTCGAGACGCTATAGCTCGACGCTACAGGTATATGTACTACAAATGCGGAATGTATAACAATATCAGCTTAGTGGCGTGGTGGTCTGGGCGATCCATGGGCAAGTAGTGCGGGTGCGCGTGCCTGGATTCGAGGTTGGGGTTGTACATTATTTATTTTTATTTTTTCTGTGAGGGATTAGAGCTTCGAGACGCTGTCCCCTCGGGAAATCTGGCTTGAAAAGTTCATTTTGGAGCATCTCGACGCTATCCCCTCGGTATTTTTGGCCTGGTTTCTTCTTTTTCTTGGTTCTTGGTCATCAAAGTTCATATTTTAAGCTAATTTTTCATGCCATAACTTCTAAAAAGCTCTGGTTTGCTCCAAATGCTCGAAATATACAATTTAGATAAATAATATCATTAAAACATTCTTTTAAACTCCAAAATTAGCATAATAAAGGCTCTAAAGATAGCCCATTTAGTGTGTTATCAGTGGTAGGTCTGGTTGTCGGATCACTGGAACAGTTCTTGTGATGTCCTCTGGTTCTTCCACAATAGGTCCAAGCCTCACTCTCGGCTTTGCTCTTGGTTGCACAATGTTGGTGTCTGGCTGATGTTGCAGTGGAGCACTAGACTCGAAGTTCTCTACTCTTTGTGGCTCAGCTCGATTGTTGCTACTCAAAGGTCTTCCACTGCGCAGTTCAATTGCTTGAACTTGTTCCTTTCCATCCCTTCTTGGGTTCTCAGTATCTGAAGGCAATCTTCCCTGAGGTCTACTTTTTAACTCACTTGCAAGTTGTCCAATCTGGTTTTCCAAACTCCTTAATGATGCTTGCTGACTCTGAATGGTGGCATCATTCTTAGCCATATATTCTTTTAATAGACTCTCAACAGATGCTCCCATAGGTTGGTTGTTCACAGGTGGCTTTTGGTATTGAGATTGGTTGGCCTGGTGATTCTGAGTGAAACCTGGTGGTCCACTTGGTCTCGGCTGAGACTGCATTGGGTTAGCATTCTGCTGACCATTCCATGAAAAGTTAGGATGGTTCCTCCAGCCAGGATTGTATGTATTGGGGTAAGGGTTGTTCCTCTGCTGTGGTGGATTACCTACATAGCAAACAAATGCTGGATTGACTGGGCAGTAATCATAGACATGGCCTTCCCCACAAAATCAACATACTAGTGCATCAATCTGATTTGCGACAGCTGATGTTGTTGACGCAGAAGCAACAACATTTGCACTTTGCTGGATGTTTGCCTGCGTTAACTGCTTCATCATGTTTGTCAAAGCTGTGATTTGATTGCTCATGGGACTTAAGGCATCCACCTCATAAGCTCTCTTTCTTCTACTAGGCTCAACTGGATCGTCAGACCATCTGCAATTGGTAGCATAAATCTTTTCTAGAATTTCAAAGGCTTCATTATAACTCTTCGATAGCATAGATCCTCCTGCTGATGAATTAAGCACCTGCCTTGTGCTTGGGTTGCAGCCCTTGAAAGAACACCTCAATCTGAATACACCATGGATTGCCATGGTGAGGGTACTTCAGCAGCAAGTCCAGGCCTCATGCACTGACTCATTCTCTGACTGCTTGAATTTGATTATGTCATCTCTGAAGTTTGAGTTTCTGTCAGGTGGGAAGTATTTAACCAGAAACTTCTCGGCCAAGTCAGTCCAATTAGCTATCGACCCTGAGGGAAGTGAGTTCAACCAGGTTTTAGCTTTGTCCCTCAGTGAATATGGGAATAGATAAAGTCGCAAGGCCACTTGAGTCACTCCTGGTATAACGAATGTATCTCTAACACCAAGGAAGTTTCTCAAGTGTTTGTGCGGGTCTTCATTTTCAATACCATAGAATTGCCCCACAGTTGATAGCATCTGAAACATGACTGGTTTCAGCTCGAAGGAATGGGCAGTAATTTCAAGTCTAATTATGCTTGGGTTTAGTTCCTCCAGCATTGGTACTAGATAGCTAAGAATGACATTGTCCTTATTGTCATTGGCTATCTCAATTGGATTCCGAATGACAGGTACCCTATTCGGCCCTCCTGCTTCTTGATCCATTGCAGGTGGATGTGTATCAGGTTGGTTCCTAGTTTGGTTTTCTAACTGGATTGCAGGTTCCCTTCGTTCTCTAGCTCTGTTCCTCAAAGTCCTCTCGGGTTCAGGATCAAACTCGAATTCGAAGTTGGGAAACTCGTTCATAAACCAGCTTCCAAGTACCTACAAAAGTCAATCAGCAGTTAAGCTTCAATCATTTAAGCTCAACTCTCAAATTAACACAAATCGTTTTTAAGACAACAAAGTCCCCGACAACGGCGCCAAAAACTTGATGCGTGCTCAGTAGGGGTGAAAATTGATTAAAATGAGCACACAACCATGCAAGCATACATGATCCTGTAGCAAGTAATAAGTATGTTTTTATATCGTTTTCCCATAGAGACTATGCTGAAATAACAACGATTAAGTGTGCTAATAGGAGAAATGTAACCAGGGATGAAGTGATTTTGATGTTGAGAACTGAATTGTAACATACGCAAAATAAACGCAAAATTAAAGCAACGCAGAGGGTAAACTAAGCTGACTACTGATTAAAGTGCTAAAGTAACTTGCAAATGTAAGGAATAATGCAGATCTAGCAGAACTTTCGCAACAGGCTAACAAACAACTAAGTTCTAAGAGGAAACAAACAAGGTAAGCTAGGAATCATACAATAGCTACGCAACATGATCATTCAGCAGCAAATAACCAGAAGCATGCACCGTTCAAGCAGATCTCATACATCTTCCGATTTTATGCATTAGGTTCTTAGTTCGCTCATATCCAAACAAGACTAGCAACCTATTTGTATCAACATGCCATTAAACGTGCTAGGAGAGTGACTATTCCTAGACTCCTTTCTGGCTACCATGGAAGGCTAGCATGAGTGTGTGACTCTGAGTTCCTACTCCTTTCGGAGGTTCAGAAGTCTTTAATGTGTAATGGATGGCCGATCGAAAACACATTTGGGGTGAAGTTCACACACACTCAGAACATATATGCTTATTTAACATGTTGAAATCACAAGTTGCTTGTTATTGCTTCATCCTAGCCAACCTTTGTAAAATTTAGCTACTCATATTATAAATTGAAGTTAATAAAGCAGAGAAGTTCTCAAACGCAACAAACATCATAAATGTATAAAACAGTAGCTACAACAGCAGAAATAAATACTAAGAAGAACTCTAAAACTCTAGAGGATGATCAGCTCTTCAACTCCTTGCCCCTTGTGTTGACTGTAGGGAGAGCTGCTCTGCTTGGTAGGAGAAGACGTGATCAGAAGAGAAGAGGAATCTTCTCTTCTTCCCAAGAATCTCTGAATACCAAGGAAGCTCCTCGGATCTGTCAATGGCTTTCTCCCTTTTCGATTCCTTCTCAATGCAAAAACTAACTGATCTCCCTTTTCTCTTTCCTTCTCATTCTATATATATGTCCTCATCTTCCTCCAATATTCCATACCCTAATATGGGTCCTTAATTCTCATTGGAGGACACAAAAGCAGCTGGGAGGTACGCCAGTGGACAAATTCTGAAATTTCTGCAGACAAAGGTACAAGTTTTGCGAGTGCGTTGCGGCCGCAAAGGTCTGATAAAAATCCCAACTTTGCTGATGCGTTGCGACCGCAAAGGTCTTGTGCACAACTATTCTACTCTTTGTCCTAATGCGATCCTCACGAGACTTTAGCGGCATCCTGAAAAGACATTGCTTAGTTATTTAAGTACAAAAGAGCACAACTTATGTACAGATTTTCACACAAGCTCAAATGCAAAGATCTTCTCATAAAAGCTACTAATTACACACTTTCAGCTCATAATTAAATCTAATGCACAGAAGACTTCACACATATTACATTTTATGGCCTAAATAACTCTCATTTGGAGAGTTAACAATATGCAGTAAGTGTTTTAACTAAATTCATGCATGCACCAAGTGAAGATCACATGGTGGTTGTTTATCGAATCTTGCGATACCTGAAATCTTTTCCAGGAAAAGGATTGTTTTTCCAGAAAAATGAAGATCTAGAAGTCAAGGGATATACAAATGTTGATTGGGCTGAAAGTCACACTGATCGAAATTCGACGCCAGGATACTTTACCTTTGTTGGACGTAACCTAGTTACATGGCGAAGCAAGAAACAAAAGGTTGTTGCAAGATCAAGTGCAGAGGCAGAATTTCGTGGAATGACACAAGGTATCTGTGAGTTGCTATATGGATAAAACGTATTTTACATAATCTTGGTATATGTTTGTCAAAACCTATGATGTTATTATGTGATAACAAGGCAGCCACAACAATTGCAAATAATCATGTTCAGCATGACAGAACCAAGCATGTGGAAGTTGATCGACACTTCATCAAAGATCATCTTGACAAAGGTGAAATTAGTCTTCCATTTGTCACATCAAAAGATCAGTTAGGAGATGTTCTAACAAAGGCTGTAACCGAAAAAAACTTTTAAAGCTCACTTACCAAGTTGGGAATGATTGACATATATTCACCAATTTGAGGGAGAGTGTTGAAATGAGCAATCTAAGGAGAATGGGTTATTGTGTAAATAAGTTAGTGACTTAGTTGTATTGACTTAGTTGTTTATAATAAGTCTTGTGGTTAGGAATGTATTATGAAATTAGGTGAAACTAGTTGCCTTGTAGTTAGGCTATGAACTAGATATTTTGTTGTATACCTCTTGTATATATTGTTGGAATTAATTAAATAATTAATTCATATGTGGGTAACAAATTCAATAGCAATTATATTTGGGCTATTTAATGGGCATTTGAGTGATCTTGATTATGGGCCCAAGACTTCCATATAGTGGTGTGGCCTGTTGAGCAGAAACCAGCCCGTTGGTCCTAGGGGATTATGGGAAACCCTAGAATCAACATATATATAGTTTAGGTTATGGTACCCAATAGGCTATGCTGCTTTAGCCTCTCCTATTCTCCATCTGATAGGGAGGATTGCCCATGATTGGTCTGAGTTGCATAGATGAGGAAGACCACAAACCACAGAGTATTGAAGGCTATAGATTTATCACATCCAATGGTTTCAGGTAATTCTAATCCCCTCTAATTTAGTTTTCTTCCATGCTTAGATCCTAAAATTCTGTCATGATTTGTTCTTGGATTAAATGTATTTATTCTTGAATAATCATATATTGAGTTTTTCCCAATAAATATTCCAACAAGTGGTATCAGAGCGGTTTTTGCATGGTAGATTACTAATTTTATCAAACATGTTGTCTTTCCTTTGATTCATAAGATTTCGATTCAATAGGATTTTAGAATTATTTTACATGTTGTGTGAATTACTCGAACGATTGAATAGTCAAATTTAATTCGGATGCTTTTGCATATTTGAGTTATATCATTAAGGATTATGAATGTTTTCATATGCATATTTTGGCTCAATGATAAAAAAAAATGTTTTCATATTCAATCTCTGACTATATGATGGTTGTCAGGAAGAAAGATCATTAGAGAAAGAATTAAAGAATAAAAAAGAAAAAAATAGTGTTCGCAGCAACACTGTTGTTGCGGAAAATGGCTTAAAGAGGTGCTAGGACACCGTAGCATGAGATTTCCGGTGGGTCTTGGCCCACTGCAAATATACAGATAACATAATGAATTTTATGTTATGTTAATATATATGATTTTAAAGATAATACTATTGTTTGTATTTTCCTTTTATAACAATAATATTTGTTTATAAAATTATATATATGCCTTATGTTATAAATTTAAATTTGGGCATGAAAAAGTGTGGAGAATTATTTAATTTTTCATTTTTGGTGTGCTTGATAAGGTATCAAGAATTAGCACAATTAGTACAATTTATTTGGAATGTTTTTGTAAATTAAAACATTTATAAAGTTATTAGATTATTAGATGGAGTGTATTTGTTGCTTATGCAGATTGTGATCGGCCCAAAGGAAGGTTACAATTTGGCCAAACAACAAATACCAATAATAAGTATGAATAACATAATGATGTGTCCTTGAAGTTGTTAGTCGGCCCAAAGGAAGACTAAGGGATAAGTTATTATATTTTATTATTGGATTCTAAATGTGATGCCCCATGCATATGTTAGGTTGTCAGGTGGGTTGAAATCCCAATAAAGTTTTTTTTTTTGGGCATTCTAATTTTTATTTTTGAGGACTTTTCCCTTTATAAATTATGCATGTAAAAATATTACTCTTAATTTTGAAAATAATCTTGGTAATTTTATTTTCATGAAGATAAAATTAATAGTAATTAAAATAAATGTGTTTTGCATAATAATCTGATTTTCTATGTTAGTGTTGATTTGATGGATCATGCTGCCAAAGTAGCCTCTGATTTCTGATATTGACTTTCATAGTTAATTAGATGTTTGTGGACCTGTTGTTTATGCGTTCTGTTGTCGGCCCAAAGGAAGACATCAGTTTGGCCAAATAGCAGGTACATCTATGGTTAGCTGGTGATAAAACATGAATAATATAAAGTTATGCCATGTGAGTGATTGTCGGCCCAAAGGAAGACTTTCACTTGACCAGATTAGGTATCAGTGTTTCCTCACCACATTGAGAGTACTCCACATTGAGAGTACTGTTTGCAAGTTGACAGTCGACCCAAAGGAAGGTTGTCAATGTTGTGTTTGGTATCTTGTTGTCCTCATAAAGTTTAATTTGAAGGTATTTTTATAAATACTAAGTTATTTATGGGCATGTTTTAGTTGTTTTTTCAAAATTTTAAATACTATTGCCTTGTTTGATTTTGAGAATATTTTTGTTCACGTTGTAATGAATAAAGAAACATTTTCATATTTTTTTTTTCTACTTAGCAACATCCCATTCAGATTAATTGGGATTTATATAAAAAAAAATGGAATAATCTTAATTTCATAAGCTTTATGATGATGAAATTTTTTATTCAAGGGAATCATGTTTGATAAGAAAATAATTAGGAAATTCTTTTAAAAAGATAAAGATTGTTCTGAAATGAACATAAAGTAAGAGACATTTAAACTTTTGGTTAAATGTATCTTAATGAAGAACAATGGAACATAAGAGAGTACACTATGATGCTTGTAAGGGTAGATGAACCCTTAATGAGCGAATCTTCGATGGTATCTTAATAAATACTAAGTTATTTATGGGCATGTTTTAGTTGTTTTTTCAAAATTTTAAATACTATTGCCTTGTTTGATTTTGAGAATATTTTTGTTCCCGTTGTAATGAATAAAGAAACATTTTCATATTTTTTTTTTCTACTTAGCAACATCCCATTCAGATTAATTGGGATTTATATAAAAAAAAAAATGGAATAATCTTAATTTCATAAGCTTTATGATGATGAAATTTTTTATTCAAGGGAATCATGTTTGATAAGAAAATAATTAGGAAATTCTTTTAAAAAGATAAAGATTGTTCTGAAATGAACATAAAGTAAGAGACATTTAAACTTTTGGTTAAATGTATCTTAATGAAGAACAATGGAACATAAGAGAGTACACTATGATGCTTGTAAGGGTAGATGAACCCTTAATGAGCGAATCTTCGATGGTATGTTGAAGAAAATTGTTTTAAGTATAAAAGAACAAAATGTACTCAATTAACTATTTCCTTAAGGGAGAAATTAAAGTCGACACAAAGCTTCATTTTGAACATATTAGTCCAAATCACTAAAAATTAGGATCCAAATTTCTCCTATTTTTTAGAAAATTTAGACATGTAGGAAAATATGTTCTTAGTACTTCTTTTCATAATGTATAAAGAAAATTTGACTTCTCACTTAGGATTTAAACAAAGTTAGTTTAGTTCGCATGTCAGACTTCCATGTGTTGAATAGACTCTAGTATTTCTATTCATTGATGATTTGTTTTTTTTATTTAACAAATTTTCGAGTCTGTATTAAATAGGATTAAGGGAAAAATAATGAAATAGTCAATAATTAAGTGCATTGAGAGGTTTACTCTCTTTGAACAATCTTTCATAGTCTATTTTATATGGCTTCTTAAAATGCTTAACAATATTGTTTAATATTTTCATAAATATATTCTCAGTGAAGTCACTTATGTTTGATGTCAGAGAGGTCTTTAGTTCTGGATATCTTGAAAGTCATATGATTAGTTTCTAGTGATGAAACCCTATGAATTTGGTAGCGAATGTCTATAAGGCCTTTTGTTAAACTTCTTTAAGAATTTATAGAGCCATTAAGTAAGACGTTTTTTAAGGCAAACCTGAGTAGAGTGTGTTGCTTATAGAATGATTCAAAGCTCATAAAGATGAGGTTAGAAGTATGACAAATTATTTCTCTTTGCATTTAACTTCTTTGGGAAAAAACTTAAGATTGCAGCATAAAGTTAAAGTGGTGTACCACATAAAACAACAACTAAATCTCTTGCAATTAAAGGTTAGGCAAATGCTTAACATTATGTTTGCATTTAGAGATGTCCAACTAATGATTGGTCCTAAAGGTCAATAAGAAAAATTTGGATTTAAAGATTATTTGTTGTTACTCTAGGTACACTAGTCATTTTCATGATTTCTAAAATTAAGTCTCACTTAGGTTCATTTGTTAGATATCTTTACTTTCTTAAGGATGTTGAGTTTGAGGGGGAAGATAAAATGAGGAATGTTATCCTTATGAAAAGAGAATTTGAGTTATTTTCTATATGTGAAAACATTAGTTAAGATTCTCCTCATTTAAGTAAGACAAACTCAACATTATTAAAAGTGTTATTAAAGTAATCACAAGAGATGGGAGAAATCCAAGTATAAAGATTTAAGTTTGACTTAAACGTAAAAGTAATATGATTTCATTATCTTCCCCTAAAGTCAAACAAAGATTTAACTCTTAAAATAGAGAATTAATGTCACAAAGAATTAGGTGAAACAACAATGACAATATTTGACATCTTGTCATATTGCCTTTAAGAGGTAATGTGTGTTGAAAGATATAAGGTTTGTCTAGTTATTATGTTTCAATTATTATGGGTGACATTAATTATTTAGAGACTTGTGATAACACTTCAAAACTATTTTTAAAAGTTATGTCAAATAGATATAAAGATTGATAACCTATATAGTTTAGAAACTCTTGATCTAGTAACACAAGGTTTCAAAGGTTTCATTCCATTTGTGATCTTAATAAGGTTTTTGTTTGTAACTTCATAAGCTTCATTCATTAATTATCACATTTAAGGTCTAAGGTATACAAAAGTGATAATTATGAATTACAGACTTAGTAGGAGTAAAATTATTTTCTTAGTGTAATATGACTATAACGTGATAAATACTAAGCTATAGGATGAAAGCTTGTATGAATATCTCTTTTATATTGTGAAATGATATTGTGAGATCAATCTCAAGTAACATTGAGATTTCACAAAAGAGGTTATGTCAGAAAGTCTCCCAAGTTTTCTAGCATAAAGTTGTATGCACTAAGAAATATTCAAAACATTAAAGACGACAAATTTAGTCTCAATAAAGGTCCCTTGAATAAAGAAATGAAGAATTTCATGCTTGAAGTTTAGACGCTTCCACTTCCGTATTCATATCAATAACAAAAGGCAATATTTTTATAACTCTTAATTGGATCTAAAGAGTTTTAAGGTAATTAACAAAATGATACATGCTCACTCGTCAAAATCAAATAAAGTAGAGATCATGAGGTAATTTGATTTTGATAATAGTAAGAGTTGCCAACAGGATCCACCTTCCCGGTTATGTTCACTAAATGAGTAAAAGATACTACTGTAAATAAAAGTGACAAATAGTCATTTGTAGTAGTTTCTTTTATCATTAAGGTTTGTGGTCATAACACTTTGTGTGGCAAGAAACTCATAAATTTTAATTCTTGTCACTAAGTTGTCTTGACAAGAATTTGTAATTCTTTTCAATTTATAGCAACAAAAGCTTTTATGAGAATCATAAGCTTTAGTTGATAAAGAAAATTCAGAGTTTTTATTGTGTCTAAAGGAATACAACTTCATCATTACGGATACGTTCATTAAGAAATTTCACACACAAAAGTTTTGGGAGCATAATGCTCATATAGGTGTGAAAATTATGGTACGTCAGTTGAGTGGGAGTTTGTGCTTTCGTAAAGTAGACACAAAATTTTGTTTCTGCAGAATAAAGAAGATGAATTATTTTTGTTACTCTGAATCACTTTCTTTCTAACAATAGTTTAACATAAGGCTAGAAAGAGTTAAGTTTGATCTCTCTAAAGAATAAAGTTGACCAGTTGAAAATAGACATGTTTAGATCACATTACATGTAATTTTCATGCTGCTCTTCCACACTTGATCCATGTCATTGAGTATATTTGGTGTGGTGATCATTGAAGGCTGAGTTGCGACCATACATGTGACAAAAGTCGCTTTGGTTCCTCATTGGTATACAAAATGGACCGGATTGTGATTAAAGGGAAGTTATTTTTAAAATAGCATTAAGTTGTGCACTAAAGAATAAATTAATAATTGCTAATAAGGAAATTGTTGCCCAAGTGGGAGATTGTTGGAATTAATTAAATAATTAATTCATATGTGGGTAACAAATTCAATAGCAATTATATTTGGGCTATTTAATGGGCATTTGAGTGATCTTGATTATGGGCCCAAGACTTCCATATAGTGGTGTGGCCTGTTGAGCAGAAACCAGCCCGTTGGTTCTAGGGGATTATGGGAAACCCTAGAATCAACATATATATAGTTTAGGTTATGGTCCCCAATAGGCTATGCTGCTTTAGGCTATGTTGCTTTAGCCTCTCCTATTCCCCATCTGATAGGGAGGATTGCCCATGATTGGTCTGAGTTGCATAGATGAGGAAGACCACAAACCACAGAGTGTTGAAGGCTATAGATTTATCACATCCAATGGTTTCAGGTAATTCTAATCCCCTCTAATTTAGTTTTCTTCCATGCTTAGATCCTAAAATTTTGTCATGATTTGTTCTTGGATTAAATGTATTTATTCTTGAATAATCATATATTGAGTTTTTCCCAATAAATATTCCAACATATATATGTTGTGCCTACTGAGAGGAAATAACAATTGAAGCATTATTCTCCATTAGCTTTTCTACAGGATGTTGGGTATTTTAATTATTTCATTTATGTGATATTTGGTTTGCGAAATTGATTGTTTAGACATATTTGTGACATTAGATTTGTCGCTTTGATTAGATCATTGTAAAACCCATAAGGGTTAGGATTTTATGTATTTTTTTAATCAATCAATCAAAAGTTGATTCCTCCAAAGTTTCCATCTGGAGTAACATTAACCTAAGGAATTCGGTGCAAGCTAGATGAGAATCCTTCAAAAAAGTTAGATTTCACTATCAATATTTGTTCTTCAGTACATTTTATATGTACTTGAATAATACTTAATGATGTATATGCTGGCACCAGAAAACTCATCTAAGTTGGTGTAGTTAGAGATATTAAGATGTCACTAAATAACAATTGTTGCTTAATGTTGAATATGGTGTTTTTAGTATTATAGGAGAAATTCAATTTCTCTAACTTTATTACTAGTAAAATGTTCATTTGGTATGAATATTTTAGTACTAGAGTTTTTATTTTCAAAATTGTTTGAAAAGTTCAGCTAAAAATAAGAAGAATTTGTATGTGTTAAATTGTTAACATATAAAATATTATACAATACTCAGATATTCAGGATTATAGAATCCAGAATATAAAGACAAATTATGTTCTCCTAAAGGATGATACTTGTCTTTGGCACTTAAGATTTATTCAAATCAATTTGAATAAAAAGACTAATAAGAGGTGATTCTCTAAATGTTATAGTTAATTACTTTATATGTCTTAAGATCTTTCCTTACCTGCAAAATAATCAATATGCCTTTATTGAAGTTCCCACAAGCCTTGATCCCATGTTCGAGTCATAGCGAAGAAGGTCTTGTGGAGATGGAATACAAGAAGGTTATTGTTCTTCAAAGGTAATATTGTTAGATCATGTCTTTTAGTTTAATTATAAATAATATAAAGGGGTTTTAATGCTTCCACTGGGGTTTGAAGTGTTCATTCTCTTAAAGCAATGTAATTTTCTCTCTTTCTTCTCCTTAGTCCACTATTAATTTTTCTCTCTCTCCCTTCCCTCCAAGATTTCACTTAATGCTCACTGAGGAGCAATTGCAGTGCATTTTTCAGGTTCTCATTCTCTTTATATCTTTTATTTATTTAAACTGATGTGTGTATTTCCAATGACTTCAATTGATCCATTGTTGTTTTTTTAATGTATAATTTGTTTCTTGTGCTTGAACTGGTTATATGGTTATAGGACACAAGCTCGTGTACTTTTAGTAAGAAAAACTTTAAATATATTTTTTAATTCAGTTAATTTGAATTAAGTATTTTAGGCCATGTTTACCAAATCGTAATGGAATTTTCTCAACAATCGTACTAAATTAAGGCTTCAATTGTAATCGGTTTACCTTTGATAATGTTTACTTAAAGATAATTCAAACGTAATCTGATTTTCATGGGCAGTGTTTACTTGCACGTAGTCATTCAAACGTCTCTCTCTGTGACAAACCGTGTTCCTTCTCATCGGAGCCGAGTTTCGCAACCTCTTCTTCGAGTTCCACTTTCTCCATCGGACAATTCAAAGTTGTGAGTTCGTCTTCGAAACTCTTGGGACGCTCTGAACTTCAACAATTTTGTAGGAAATCTTGATACGATCGTGTGTACAATCGTTATTGGAATCATATACTTTTGGTGAATCGTGTAAGTCTTGCTTTTTTTTTTCATCTTTTGTGTATTATTGTGAGCGATGACGAGGTTGAAGACGATCTGAGTTTATTTATGCCAATAATTAATATGCATAAGTATGATGATTTTTTAGCATTTGGTTTCGTTTAACAATAAATCAACGATCACAAAAAAGGTAAATGTGTTTATTAATGGTAGATAGAAATTAACGTCGAGCTTGAAGAAGGATCGTCGTAAAAAATGGTGAATTGTAGATGTAAAAATGAAAAAACCGAGGAAGAGAGAGAAGGGGCATTTCTAAAAGGAAATGGGTCAAAAACCGGTGGGACCATATAATCTTCAATGGTAATCTGATTGAGCACCCACCCTCAAGGTGGCAGAGGAATGAGGTAATTAGATTGTAAATTTTGAGGTGGGCCCACACTTTGATTACATTTGCAGATTTTGGTAAACGTCATCAAACATAATGAATGTGGGTCCCACCATTAGAATTCTCATTGATTGATTACGTTTGGGGTTTTAGTTCATTTGGTTGAAATGTCCTCTTGCAATCGATGATGCATTTCTTTTTATAAGTGCTTAACTAATGAGTAAAGTCTTCTTCTGAAAGAATGTTGTGATGTTGGGAGAACAAAATCTTGTCATAACTATTGGTATAATATCGGTAAGATATTGTTAAATTCACATGAACATCTTCATTTAATCATCATATGAGCAAGTCCATATATAACAAGGAGAATAAATCTCTTCTCCTTGAATCTCTCTAAAGATATAAATTTAGCCCCAAAAATAATAATTACAAGGAGATATATCACAACAATATATCTCAATACCCTCCTTCAAGTTGTAGCATGAAGGTCTCAAATGTCCAACTTGAAGAAAAAAAATTCTAGTCACTGTTGAACGTCGAAACTCTCCATTGAATCACCTCTCACGTCTTCAGCGAACTCTCGATCCCATCACGTCTTCACTGAACTCTCGATAAATTTCACAAATAACTTTCTTTAAAAGATCTCATGCCATTGAACTGACTCAAAATCATGGCCAAATCTCAACACCAACCGGAAATGATGACCTATGATCTCTTCTCGTCGCCACACTTCACCTCCGAACTCTAGGAACCAATCAACTATTGCTGCCACAAATTTCACAAATCATAAATTTACCAAATCTTCCTCTTCTTTTTTTCTTTCAAAAATTGATTCTCAAACAGATCTCAGCCAAGCCAAAAATAGTTATTTGAAAAATAAAATCTAGAAATTCAACAAATGCTCATTGTTACTATATTGTTCACGGTCACTGTTCACTGTTCATAGGCACGATCACTATTCACCGATTTTTTTTTTCAAGCCAAATCCCAACGATCTCACGTCAGATTTCTCATACCTTTGTTCACGCAAACCCACGTTGCCACTATCGAACTCTCGAACGACCTCTAATCTGTCCCACCTCGTATGATCTGTCGTCGCCTGCTTTCTCGAACACCGTTGACGCTCCGACCTCTCAGATATATCTTGCAACCACTAATATCGTCGTACCCTCGTACGTTGCCACCCCCACTTTTTCTATGGTTTTTTCTCTGTTTTCAAAATTTGGCGGCGATCATCCTAAGATTTTTCTGGAATGACTTAATGCTCTGATACCATGTTAAATTCACATGAATATTTCTCTCTATTTTCTCATTTAATCATCATACGAGCAAGTACATATATAACAAGGAGAATAAATCGCTTCTCCTTGAATCTCTCTAAAGAGCTAAATATAGCCCCAAAAATAATAATTACACGAAGATATATCACAACAATATATCTACATAAATATTGACTATATATTTAATAGTTCTTTCCAATGAGCTGATGTGAGTATTGAATTTTCTAGGAAAAAATAGCTCAGGGGAACAATGTTTTGAGCAAGAAGGAGGTTCAAGCAAGAAATATTGTGTTGGGAAATTTTTTTGATGATGTAATACACATATTCTTAGCCCGTGTACTGAAAAGAGAGCTAATAATAGGCGTATTAAATTATCAGTTTTTTTCTATTAAAATGGATATTGTTTTGTTGATTAGGTCTTGTGGTAGTGTTTGTTGTTATGTTCCTCCCTTTTGGTAAGTTTAATAGGTGTTGGTATTTTCCTAAGTTGAAAAGATAGCAAGTGTTGTTTGTGTTCATTTTTTTGTGTTTAGTTATTGGGTCTTGAGAAATTATGTTTTCATGTTTCTAAGTCTTGGTAAGTTTAGTAAGTGTTGTGGTAATAAAATTTTGAATGTTCACAAATTTCGGGTTGTCGAAGCCCACCAAAATAATATTTATAAACTGATTTCACTAAGCTAACTTGTAGCTAGTGGTAACCAGGTCGATCCACAGGGAGCGATCTATAATCCTAACTTAATTAAATGGAATTTGATAAAACGGAAGGGGGGGTTGCTTGGAAAATAACTAAACAAGTAGGAATTGCGCTAACAGAAAATTAAAACGGGAAGTAAGAAAGCTTAATTAGAAAGTATCGGGATTGATCTATTGTATTTCAGTTCATCGATTAACATAGAAATTAGTCGAGATGCTCATGCACGCAAAATGTTTGCTCGAGACCGAAACAAACACCCCAAAGAATTAGTTAGAAACATACAATTCCAATTAAACATGCCTCTTAATTAATCTAAGGTGATTAGTCCTAAATTAATCAGAGAACAATAACGGGTAATATCGCGACGAATTATTCTTAAGTCTAATTCGATTTCTCTCCTAACCTTAAGCCCACCGTGAAAAACGTTAATCAATTCCTACCCCCAACTATCACTTAGGCTCGAATTGATTAGCCACGAGTTGGACTTTCACTACTTGCATTAAGACTAATCAAGGATTAATGCTAGCCGACTAACATACGAAACAAATTATGGGCGTCACTCCTAATTGGAAAGGCAAGTCATTCATTCTTAATGTAGGTACAAGATGAAATAATTCACACAAATATGCTAAACATATATTTAAGCACAAATCTCACCTAATACAAAATATTAACAATCCCTTAACTAACTAATCAAGCATAATACCTCTAGGTTTCCATGGAGAAGAAGCTTCTCCAAGAATCCATGGAGGTTTTTGCCCTCATACAACCCAAATATGAAGAAAGATCAGAAAATGGGAGAAAAACGGCAATCCCGAGGAAGAAGATGAATAGTGAATGCCCTAAAATCGGGAAAAATGGGTTTTATAGTCGTCGTAGCGTCGAGACGCTATGGACGAAAAGTTCAGCGCGTACCTTTTCGGAGCGTCGAGCAGCGTCTCGACGCTTGCTCTTGGATTTGAGCAAAATAATTTGCCTTTGGTTGCTCCCCTTTGACAAATTCTTCTCTTTTGACACTCCCTACCACGAGTTCACCTATAACAAGGCAATTTAATCAATATTAAACATGACTTTAAGCTATAATTAGGGAGTAAACAATAGCTCTAAATTGGAGCTATCAAACACCCCTAACCTAAATCTCGCTAGTCCTCGAGCAAGGCAACTTTTGAATTATCACCACAGAACAAAATTTTTATGCTATCGACTCTAACCTCAATGCTTCAAAAATAAAGGCATTTACAACAAAAAGAAAGCAGTCGATTGCATGCACTAAATTAAACTGCTACTCCCCTACGTGTGTGTGTGATTAGCAACTTATTCTAGCTCTCATAGACTCGGAAAAACTTTATGCAACCCTACATCTCGTTTTTCCCTACTTCTAGCAATTAAGAATAGTCTAATGGCTTTTCAACAATCAAGAGAGTAACAAATTAAAAGGCTTATAATTTTTTTTTTCTTGAGTACTCTGTACTCTTTATCTCTTTTGAACCACTATATATATGTTTTTACTTTTTCTTTCTTTTGCTTCTCTAAGAGAGCCTAACGTGTCAAACTTGCCTTCGTTCCAACTTACCTGCAGTTCCACTGCACAATGTATCTGACTACGGACAAGCTTCACATTTTTAAGGACTAATGCTCATTTCTTAACGTGCACTTTAAGAAGAAGGAGCATCTCAGGAGTTTTTATTTCACATGCTTACTTTTTTACTAGGCAATAGCTTTGTTATAATCTCGATTAACCTATTACAACCTATCATGCATCAAGTCTTCCCTAGGGGTGCCTTTCGGGGTGAAAACATGACTTCAGGCTAGATAAATAAATTCTAAGCCTACAGAGTCCATAATAAGATGCTACATGCTTGATAAGTGCAAGGGAGAGACAACAAAAATTTTGAAAAATGCCCAATTAACGCATACAATCTCATGCTTTTCCTAATATTCAACTACGAAGATTTTAAAAATATATCATAGATTGTCCTCATCGAACAACATGCAAATTCAGACTACAACACTTCAAATTCAGAGAATACCCATGTTGGACAACTACACAAAAGAGTCCACGGACCAACCATCCCCAACTTTAGAGAGATGCATTGTCCTCAATGCATCAACTATCAGATAAAGCATTAAACGAGCAAAATTAAGGGAACACGAAAACTTTCCTGATCTTTCCAAGGTTGGCGGAGAAAGAACGCTATCTTCCCTTCCCAATTTAAGGTCACAATATCGAGCATTCCTCTTATTCTCCTAAAACAAACAAAACAAAAGCAAACAGACAAACTTTAAAAACTAAACTACTTAAAGCGACAAACTAAAACAAACAGAAATAACAGTTCAAACTCGGGTGCCTCCGAGAAGCGTAAATTTTTAAAGTCGATTGCTCGACTGTATTCACCGAGTCTACTCATCCATAATCGATCTTGGAAAATGCCTCATCCATCTTCCCAAATTCATCATTCCTACAAAAATCCACAAACAATTTTTTCTCTCATGCCTTCTGCACACAAACATCATTTTCATATAAAGCACAAACAACGTCAACATTCCCAACAGATTCCTGTGATTTTAACTCATCAATTCTAAACTCATTCACATCTCCATCAAACTCAACAGACAGGACATCTTTATCAACATCGATTTTAACTTTTGCAGTTTTCATAAAAGGTCGTCCCCATAGAATTGATGCAGAGACATGAAAGGGTTTATCATTCATTTCAAGAACATAAAAATCAGCAGGAAAGTACAAATCATTTACTCTAACTAGAACGTCCTCAACCTTTCCCAAGGGATGCACATAAGATTTATCATCCAATTGCACAATAACACCGGTTTCATGCAAGTCATTCAGTTTAAGCTCTTTAAAAACAACATATGACATTACATTAATCGATGCTCCTAAATCTAGCATGGCACGATTAATCATTTTATCTCCTATAGTGGAAGGCAAAGTAAACATACCTAGGTCCTTGCATTTCTATGGCAATTTACCTTCTGAGATAGCATAGACGTTCTCACTCACCTGCTTTTCTTCCTTGTCCTTCGCCTTCCTTTTGGAGGTGCACCAGTTCTTCAAGAATTTGGAGTACTTGGGGATTTTCTTTATGGCTTCCAAAAGGGGAATGTTCACCACCACCTTTCGAAAAGTCTCTAAGACTTCTTTATCTGTTTCATCCACCTTAGGCTCTAGCTTAGCCAACCTACTTGGAAAAGGTGCTACCGGAACACATTTTGGTTCAGGAAAAGGGGATTTCTCATCTCGGTCCTCTTCTTCTATGACTTCAGAACTCAACTGTCTTTTGGGTTGGGAGGCTTTGGCACATACTTTTGAACAACGGGAGGAGTTTTCTTCTCTTTGTTCTGCACTTCAGGTGTAGGCTTCATCAACCTGCTCGGAAACGAGCTTTAGGCATGTACACTCTTCTCCTCGGTTCAGGGTCTTCAACCAGATCATCCACCACCGGTGTAGAATTGGAAGAAATGTCCTTCCCGCTTCTCAAGGTCATGGTGCACACTTGCTCACAAGTGCTCGCCATCGTCTGCAGAGGTGGTTTCCATGAACACTGATCTTTCACCTTACTCATCCTTTCGTCTAGCTTCAACACTGCATTGCCCAGAGTTTGCAAGTGAACTTCATAGGTGTCAATCCTATTTCGGGTCTCCTCTTCAAGTTTGCAGCTTGATGCCACGAAGGCTTCCATCATCTCTTCCACAGTTTGTCCTGAAGTGGAAACTCGAGCTCGAGGTCAATCTTTTGCCAATTGGAGAACCACTTCATGCAACTCAGACACTTGAGCTTTGACCTCGTTCAAGTCTGTTGAGAAACTGGCTTGATTACTCCTTCTTCCGCTATACTGCTGAAGGTTCCCAGCCATATTAGAAATCAGGATTCTGGCTTCCACGGGAGTCTTATGCAGGAGAGATCCTCCACTAGCAGCATCTAGCATTTTTCGGTCTTGTGGGAGCAACCCGTCATAAAAGTACTGAATGAGGAGATTCTCAGCTATCTGATGATTAATCCCTAATTGGCACATAATTTAGAGCTATTATTTACTCCCTAATTATAGCTAAAAACCATGTTTAATATTGATTAAATTGCCTTGTTATAGGTAAGCTCGTAGTAGAGAGCTCGAGGAGTCCAAGGACGTGTTTCAGAGCTAAAAGGATCGTATTAAGGCCTCGGGATCGCATCGGGAGAAGAGAAGCTTCAAAAGTGGAGTTTTTGCCAAAAGGGAGCAACCAAAGGCTTAAATTGAAGATCAGACCCGAGAGCAAGCGTCGAGACGCTGTCCCGAAGCGTCTCGACGCTCCGAACGCGCGCGCTCTGAATTTTGTGTTTGTAGCGTCTCGACGATACAGTGAATATAAAAATGTTTTTTTTCCCGATTTTAGGGCATTCACTATTCATTATCCCTCTCGGGATTGTCGTTTTTCTCCATCTTTTTCTGGTTTTTCTTCATTTTGGGTTGTATGAAGGCAAGAACCTCCATGGATTCTTGGAGGAGCTTCTTCTCCATGGATAACTAGAGGTATTATGCTTGGTTAGTTAAGTTAAGGGATTGTTAATCTTTTGTATTAGGTGAGATTTGTGCTCTAATGAATGTTTAGCATTTTTGTATGATTTTCTTGCATCTCCTATCTACATTAAGAATGAATGACTTGCCTTTCCAATTAGGAGCGACGTCCATAATTTGTTACGCATGTTAGTCAGCTAGAATTAATCCTTGATTAGTCTTAATGCAAGTAGCGAAGGTCTAGCTCGTGGCTAATCAATTCGAGCCTAAGTGACTGTTGGGGGTAGGAATTGATTAACGTTTTCACGCTGGGCTTAAGGTTAATAGAGAAATCTAATTAGTCTTAAGAATAATTCGTCGCGATATTACCCGTTACTATTCTCTGATTAATTTAGGACTAATCACCTTAGATTGATTAAGAGGCATGTTTAATTAGAATTGTATGTTTCTAATTAATTCATTGGGATGTTTGTTACGGGGACGGGCAAACATTTCGCGTGCATGAAGCATCTTGGCTAATTTTCATGTTAATCGATGAACCAAAATACATTAGATCAATCCCGATACTTTCTAATTAAGCATACTTGTCAATTTTATTTCTCCCGTTTTAATTTTTCGTTAGCGCAATTCCTTGCATGTTAGTGATCTTCCAAACAAAACCCCCTTTGTTTTATTTCGTTACAAATTCAATTCAATTAAACGAGGATTATAGATCGCTCTCTACGGATCGACCTGGTTACCACTAGCTACAAGTTAGCTTAGTGAAATCAGCTTATAAATATTATTTTGGCGGGATTCGACAACCCAAAATTTATAGGACATTAAAAAATCCTACTTACCACTCCCACACAGTCGGTTATACCTATCCCAATAATCGTATAGATTCTCCTCAGCTTCCTACGTGATCCTACAGATTTGCTTCTTGATGGCAGCGACTTTTGAGGCAGGGAAGTACTTTTCCAAAAATGAGCCCTTCAGTCCGTTCCATGTCGTGACAGATCCAGATGGAAGACAATGCAACCAGTCTTTCGCCTTTTCCTTCAGAGTGAAAGGGAAGGCTCTTAAGCTCAGCTGGTCCTCAGTCACTCCTTGGGGCATCATCCCCGAACATACCAGATGGAATTCCTTAAGATGCTTCAAAGGATCCTCACCTACATTGCCACAAAATGAAGGTAGGTTGTGACTTAATCCAGCTTTTAATTCAAAATTACCTGGAACTACCGGATACGCTATACACAGTGGTTTTCGGTCCAAGTCAGGTGATGTCAACTGTCTCAAGGTCCTCTGAGGCTCATCGTTAGCCGGGAAGTAAGAACTTGACAAGTATGCTTAATTAGAAAGTATCAGGATTGATCTATTGTATTTCGGTTCATCGATTAACATGGAAATTAGCCGAGATGCTCATGCACGCTAAATGTTTGCTCGAGACCGATACAAACACCCCAAAGAATTAATTAGAAACAGACAATTCCAATTAAACATGCCTTTTAATTAATCTAAGGTGATTAGTCCTAAATTAATCAGAGAACATTAACAGGTAATATCGCGACGAATTATTCTTAAGTATAATTCGATTTCTCTTCTAACCTTAAGCCCACCGTGAAAACGTTAATCAATTCCTACCCCCAACTGTCACTTAGGCTTGAATTGATTAGCCACGAGCTAGACTTTCGCTACATGCATTAAGACTAATCAAGGATTCATGCTAGCCGACTAACATGCGTAACAAATTATGGGCGTCACTCCTAATTGGAAAGACAAGTCATTCATTCTTAATGTAGGTAGAAGATGCAAGAATTCATATAAATATGCTAAACATACATTTAAGCACAAATCTCACATAATACAAAAGATTAACAATCCCTCAACTAACTAATCAAGCATAATACCTCTAGATTTCCATGGAGAAGAAGCTCCTCCAAGAATCCATGGAGGTTTCTGCTCTCATACAACCCAAATGTGAAGAAAGACCGGAAAAATGGGAGAATTAGGCAATCCCGAGGAAGAAGATGAATAGTGAATGCCCTAAAATCGGGAAAAATGCGCAGCGTCTCGACGCTACGGACGGAAAGTTCAGCGCGCGCCTCTTCGGAGCATCGAGACACTTCGGGGCAGCGTCTCGACGCTTGCTCTCGGGTTTGAGCAAAATAATTTGCCTTTGGTTGCTCCCCTTTGACAAATTGTTCTCTTTTGACGCTCCTCTTTTTCCGAAGCGGTCTCGAGGCCTTAAAACGATTTTTTTAGCTCTGAAACACGTCCTTGGACTCCTCGAGCTTTGTACCACGAGTTCACCTATAACAAGAAAATTTAATCAATATTAAGCATGACTTTTAGTTATAATTAGGGAGTAAACAATAGCTCTAAATTGAAGTTATCATGTTGTTATGTTCCTAAGTCTTGGTAAGTTTATAGGTATGTGCTAATTTTTTATGAGTTTTGTTGTTGGGTTCAAAATAAGTTTTGTTGTTATGTTCCTAATTAGTTTTGGTAAGTTTAATTGTTTGTGCTCATTTTTTATAGGTTTAGTTGTTGGGTTCATGATAAGTTTTCTTTTTATGTTCATAAGTTTTGGTAAGTTAGTAAGTATTGTTATGTAACTAAGTTTTGGTAAGTTTAATGGTTTGAAGTAAGTTTAATGGTTTGTGTTAATTTTTTAGGGGTAAATAGAAGAATATCTAAAACATAGGAGGCCAACATGAAAAATTTCTAACACCTCTTCTTTTTTTAATTATGTCTAAACCCTATATTTAGTAAGACAACTTACACCCAACTGGACGAACCTACCCTTCTACAATTTCCACTCATTTTGAGAATGAATAAAAATAGGCTTCAAAAATGTAAATTGTTGGGAGGAGAGAGAAAGAAGTTATGAATGAGAACTTAACAGAGACGATAAAAATAGTAAAAAGAATTGACACTTATCTCATGAGAGTTACATGGTTATACCCTCAGCCCCCAAATAATTAACAGACGAGTCTGTATACCTGAGGAAGTGATGCAGCTGCAGACGAATCCACCACGAGAGGTGTATACATGGCTGCACATAGAGTAATAAAGGGAAGGCGGATGGTTGGCCAACCACTTACAACAGATAAATGTGATGCATGAGTCAATGCTTCATTTGAATCTGCGTGAGCGTTTCCCCATGAATTTGAAATAATGACATTTAGGGGCTCAATGGGGAAAATCACTAAAACACGCCACCGATATGTCACTTGTTGTAAACCACCACCGATTTCTCTACTCAACACACAAACAATCTGGGTGTACACCATCCTTCGATAACGCATACACAGAAGGTTTCTTCCCCAAAAACGCATACAAAGAGCTCTCCAAACGCGAAAACAACAGGCATTCCACAACATCCTTCAACCTAGAGGCTACAGGCATTTCGTTCTACAAGCATACGGAAGATTCCCCTAATTTGGTAAACGTTTATCCTCTCTCGCATTTCTTGTTCCTGTCTGGTTTTTGAACGAATAAGTAAAAGTTAGTGTTAGTTTAGCTATGAGGGGTTTTGGTTTAGGAATCTAGGCTTTTAGCTTGCGGGAACTGGACAAAATATTTTTGAATCGGGTGATTTGAATTAAGAGTGCACGGTTGAGCTCCCAGATTTTTAATATTTTGAATAATAGGTGAATTGCCCTTTTTTTTAGGGATTCGGTTTAGCTCCAAGATTTTAAAGAGTGGAAGGTTATTTTTTTTTTAGGGATTCAGAAAGGATTATAATCAAGGATTTTTCAGTGTCGTTTCAGAAGAGGGACAGACGTGAAATCGTGTGGTGGGAATCCAGCTCCAGAGCCTTGGAGATTGAACTGGTGAATTTCGCAAGTGTTGAATTCGGGGTGACAGCAACTATGCAAGTTTTGAAATTAGTGTAACGGTTCATCTCGTCCCAAATCTCATCAAATGCCACCATAATCGAATGGTAGAACATGGGTTGGTGTTCTCTGGTGGAACATTGGTCTACCACCATGTTCTGCGTTGATGGTGATTTCTAGTTGTGAAAGGATAGAAAAACAATTCTTTCTTGGAGAACGGCTGGAACAGGAAGAGGGAAAGTAGTAATGGAACAGGAAGCTGCAAATAAAATCCCGATAGAACTTCGTAGTAAGAAGGCTGAAGGTTTCTTGAAGATTCAGGGGAAGATTCTTAAAATTGGTAGACAATGCATAATTGTAGGGGCTGTTGTTGCTTAACGATCAGATGTTGACCGATTTGTCCTCGTTTGTAGGGTGGGGAGTGTTTTGGTCGTTGCCTATTTTTAGGGAAAACTACATCAGGATTACAAGGGTGGTAGTAATTCCCACAGGTGTGTCCATACGTATACCCTGACCGAGGTGTGTGCGACGGCTCTACTCGAAGGAACACATGGAGATATACAACGATAGAAATCACTTAACGAAAAAAATAACGAAGTTTCTTTTAACGGGAAATCACCCACCTCACCCAAACAAAATTTGGTATCCAATTAATTAATTTATAAACTAATTAAATTTTAAAATAGGGGATCCTAGTAGAGGTATAATGGGGAATCAACTAAAACAAATCTCTTCCTAAAATAACTCTATACATAGAGTGCAAACAATACATGTATTTAGACATTTTTCATTAACCCTAATTGTTTGTAGATATTCTTCTTACATTCCCAATTTTTTATGTGGTTAGTTGTTGGGTTCATGATAAGTTTTGTTGTAAAGGATCAAGAGACCCAATACTAATGATTGACACCAAACCCTGTCATAGATTAGAAATGGGGGTAACCAGAAGAATGTCTACAAACTAGAAAGTCAAGATGAAAAATGTCCAACACCTTTTTTCTTTTGAATAATGTCTAAACCCTATATTTAGTAAGGCAACCTAAACACAATTGGACAAACCTACCCTTCTACCATTTTCAATAATTTTGAAAATAAAAATAGGCTACAAAAATGTAAATTGTTGGGAGGAGAGAAGGGAAGTTATGGATGGAGAGTTAAAAAGACGTTAAAAAGGGAAAAACTAATTTACATTTATTCCATGAGAGAAAAAATAATTTACATTTATTCCATGAGAGTTACATGGTTATACTCCCAAGACTCGAAATTTTAACAGAAGGTTCTGTATACCTGAGGAAATGATGAATTTTGGCTCTGTATACGCTTTGTATATCTGAGGTGATGAATTTCGGCTCTGTATACGCTTTGTATACTTGAGGTGATGAATTTCGGCTCTGTATACCTGAGGGATTTTGGCTCTAGGAATTTTGGCTCTGTATACCCGAGGAATTTCGGCTTTGTATATGCTCTGTATACTTGAGAAAGTGATGAATTTGGGCTCTGTATACCTGAGTGATGAATTTCGGCTCTGTATATCTGATGAATTTCGGCTTTGTATACCTGAGTGATGAATTCCGGCTCTGTATATTCTGAGGAAGTGATGAATTTCGGTTGTGTATACCTATGGAAGGGATGAATTTCAGCTCTGTATACCTAAGGAAGTGATGAAGCTGCAGAAAAATTCACCACGTCACGTCAGGTGTATACATGGTTGTACACATAGTAATAAAAGGAAATCATATGATTGATCAACCACTTACAACAAATGGATGGTATGCATGAGTCGCTCCGAATGGCAGATTGACAACCACTGTATACCGTTCCCCGATGAGTTGCTTCATTCCTCCATTGAAGTGTATACAGTGCAATATTAACCCCACAACTTTTGAATCGGACAAATCGTAACAAATCGAAAAGAAAACGTACGATTAAAAAACACAATAAATCCAAAAAAAAATAAAAAAAAATAAATACCGTGTTAGTAGTCGGAGAAAGCTTCGATTGGCAGCTTCACGACGATTAAAAATTGGAGAAGCTATTGCGTGACGAAGCGATAACAAAAAAAAAAGAAAACGATCTGTAGAATAGAGATGTGTGAGGTTGAAGATGAACCCTAACTAAACTAACGAAAAAAATCTCAATCAACTCAAATCGGTTATTATATATAGGGATTTCATTCTACTAAATATTAATAATATTATTATTTTAATTAGTTATTTAAATTTTAAAATATTTACTTTTCTAATTCTACTCTATTTAATTAATTAAATATTTTGTAAAAAAAAAACCCGAATCAATGAATATCCTTGTATATAGGGATTTTATTAAAACTTATATTATTTAATTATTTAGATTTTAAATTATTTACTCTTCTAATTATACCCTATTTAATTAATTAAATGTATTTAAATTTTAATATCTTCCATTTGTTAGAGTTGATATCGTATTTTCTAAACTATTTTAAATCTTTAAATTATGTAATCTTTTCATTTTGGAGTTATTTAATGTTTGAATATATAATTCTCTAAGATAAACTTTGCTATTTATATTTATATTTTAATGTTATTTACCAATTAAAACTTACGCTACACGATACAATAAATTTTAAATTTGATATACGTTTCGTTGGTTTTTGACACACCCGTGGAGATATAAAATGACAGCGCCGCACACACATTCGGTCAGGGCATACGTTTGGACACACCCTAATTACTAACACCTTGTAATCCTAGAGCTTCCCCTAAGAATAGAGAACAACCAAAACACTGCTCACCCTACGAACTAGGAGAGATTAGTCAATATCAGATGGAACACAACGACATAAATTACTTAACGGAAAAAATAACAAAGTTTTTTTTAACGGAAAATCATCCACCTCACCAAACAAAAATTAATTAATTTCAAAACTAATTAAATTTTAAAATTCAATAAATTAATTTCAAAACTAATTAATTTTTAAAATAGGAAAGCCTATAAGCTATAAGGGGTATAATGGGGAACCAACTCAAACAAACTTCTTCCTAAAAAAACTCTAGACATGTGAGGCAAACAATACACGTATCTAAACATTTTTCATTATGTCTAATTATTTGTAGACATTCCTCTTAAATTCCCTTAGAAATGTAGGATGATGGAGTTCATTTGTTGCTCACATTATTTGTGAGAGTTTGGCCCGTGGGTTTTGCTTTGGAAGTCAAGCCCACGTTTGGGTAGTGGGCTTCCCAGCCCAGGTTTTTGAAATCCAACCTCATGGGTAGAACAATAATGGGGAAACAAGAAGAATGTCTACAATAAATAACGTTTAATGGAAAATGTCTAAATACGTGTTTTCTTTGCAAGGTATGTCTAGAGATTTTTTAGGAGCAAATCTGTTTGAGTTGGTTCTCCATTATACCCTTTTAAGATTTCATATTTTAAAAATTATTAGTTTTGAAATTAGTTTATTTTATTTTAAAATTTAATTAGTTTTAAGAGTTTATTTGGTGAGGTGGATCATTTCCCGTAAAAAGAAACCGAATTAATTTTTTTCCCGTTAAGTAATTTATGGCATTTTGTATCTCTATGGGTGTATACGCTTGGGCACACCCATGGAGATATACATCGAGTGGGGTCGCGCACGCACACCTCTGGTAGGGGTATATATATGGACACACCACAAGGACATTCTCCAACCCGTGTAATCCCGATGTAATTGTAATTGTATTTGAAATCTAAGTTGAGTGAATTAGATTCAAGCGGTCTCATATAAGATAATTAAATTTGTGAATTTGGAAGAGAATTTTAAAGTCTCAAATTAATTTGGAGTTTTATTTAAAGTTCAAAAATTAGTTTGAAATCTAATTTGAGTGAATTAGATTCAAGCGGTCTCATATAAAATAATTAAATTTGTGAATTTGGAAGAGAATTTTAAAGTCTCAAAATAATTTGGAGTTTTATTTAAACTTCAAAAATTAGACGTGGAGATATACTTCGAGTGGGGTCGCGCACACACACCTCTGGTAGGGGTATATATATGGACACACCACAAGAACATTCTTCACCCGTGTAATCCTGATGTAATTGTAATTGTATTTGAAATCTAATTTGAGTGAATTAGATTCAAGCGGTCTCATATAAGATAATTAAATTTGTGAATTTGGAAGAGAATTTTAAAGTCTCAAATTAATTTGGAGTTTTATTTAAAGTTCAAAAATTAGTTTGAAATCTAATTTGAGTGAATTAGATTCAAGTGGTGTCATATAAAATAATTAAATTTGTGAATTTGGAAGAGAATTTTAAAGTCTTAAAATAATTTGGAGTTTTATTTAAACTTCAAAAATTAGAAAGAAGAGGAGAAGATATGTAGTTACAAACCTATTTTTTAGGTAATTTGAAAAGAAAAGAAATTAGAAATTAAAAAAACAAAAAATGAACCCTAATTTTGTCTTTCTCTCTCCCTCTTTATCGATGTGTCCATCTCTCTTCGTTTTTAGCCGTCACCCAACGCCTCCCCTCATCTTCTCAATCCGGCAAATGTTATTCTCTAACGACCACACATTTGACCTCAATATTTCGACAAATGTCGATGAGTTCAAGAAATCGGAGCGACGTGATTCCATCTCCTCCGACCAGTGCGTTCTTGGCGAGTTGTAGCGGCCACACATCACCACGACGTCGGTCTGTTCTATTTACGCTAAGTCGTCGTCGTTCGTTCGATTTACTCCCAACCACCACCATCGTTCACAGCTATAGTCTTTCCTCTATCGTTATGCTTCACATGGGAATGAACCCACCTCCCAAAGTCCAGTGCACCCAATACAGAACATGCTGAGACGGTCACAACCAGTGTGGCTTCGTCAGGCTCCACATCACTCTACAACATTCGAAGAAACAAGGCAAGTGCATCCTCATACATCCCACAAGAGACATGACAGTCAATGACTGTATTCCAAGCCACTAAATTTGGTTTGGACATTTCATCAAACAGGTTGCGTGCTGTTTGGATGTCTTTCAACCTGCCATACATATGAATAAGCGTGCCTTTTTATTACTCTGTGTGCCTCTTTCAACCTGCCTCTTTATTACTCTGTGTGCAGTCATGCACACACTTGCAATGATGGATTCTTCGTTGGCTGTATCACTTCCTCAGGGTATACATATTTTGTCCACCAGTTTCGTGTGTGTTCATCAGGTATACATACACTGTCCACAGGTATACATACTCGGTCCCCCAGATTTTTTTATGTCCCCCAAATTTATGCGTTTATATTTATTGGTGAGGGTTTAGAATAAGTCACATACCGGGTCCGTGTTTCAGGTTTCCCCCATTCAGCTGCTAAATGTAATTATTGCAAATTCATTGGGAATGCTCACTGTAAATGGTTGGCCGACCATTTGCCTTCCTTTTATTACTTTGTGTGAATGCATGTGCCTTCCATTTTTTACCATGTGTGCAGGCATGCACACACCGCCGCTGATGGATTCGTTGTGGTTGTATTACTTCCTCGGGTATATAGACTCATTTCTTAATTATTTGGGGCGAGAGGTATAACCATGTAACTCTATAAGTGTCAATTCAGTTTTATCATTTTTAACGTCTCTGTTAAATCCACGTCCAAAACTTCTTTCTCTATCCTCCCAACATTTTATATTTTTAAGTCTTATTTTTTTCATTCTCAAAATTAGGAGAAATTGTGGAAGGGTAGGCTTGTCCATTGGGTTGTAAATTGCCTTATTAAATATAGGATTTAGACATAATTCAAAAGGAAAAAGTGGTTAGATATTTTTCATGTTGTCTTCCTTTGTTTTAGACATTCTTCTGGTTTCCCCAACAATAATTTATCCCATGGATTTGTGAAACACCTCTCACATTCCCGAAGTTAATGTTGTCCGATGGAATCTATCTCATACTCACCAATGTTTTCTCTCTCTCTCTCTCTTCGACTCTTCCCCTTCTCTGCCTCTTCACTCCCTCTTCTTTTGTTTCATTTTCACCAATGCTTTCTCTTTATCTTCGTCTCTTCCTCTCCACTTCCATTGAAATCATATCTCATGCTTCCTCTTCGTCTCTTCCTCCTCTCTGGCTCTTCACTACCATTGAAACCTTTAACCCTACGTCTCCATCCCTTTTCCTCTTCATGTCAGACGCTTGATTGGAATTTGCGCCATAAAGTGGAATGTGCGTTGATAGCTCCAAAATAGAGCTATTATTTACTCCCTAATTATAGCTAAAACCATGACAAATATTGATTAAAATGCCTTCTTGTAGGTGATTTCATGGTAGAGAGCTCGAGGAGTCCGAGGACGTGTTTCGAGGCTAAAAACGACGTTTTAGAGCTTTATGGATGCATCAGGATTGAAGGAGCTTGAAGAATTGAAGAAATGGCAAAAATTGCCATTGAAAGACAATTTTTGGCCACCAAACCCGAGAGCAAGCGTTGAGCAACAGCGTCGAGACGCTGGCTCAACGCTGTGCAGCGTCAAGACGTTGCCCTAGCGTCTCGACGCCGCCCCGACGATTTCCGAAGATTGGCGAGCGCCAGCGTCGAGCGCGCGCGCTGCCAACTTAGGGCACAGCGTCGAGACGCTGCCCTAGCGTCTCGACGCTCTGACGGATATAAATTCAACATTTCCGATTTTTAGACGATCCTCTCCCCTTTTCCCTTCGGGATTGCCGTTTTCCTCATTGAATTTCTGGTTTATGCCCATTTTTGGGTTGTATGATGAAGACAACCTCCATGGAAGCTTGGCAAGACTCCATCTCCATGGATAGCTAGAGGTTAGTGGTTGGTTAGTTAAGTTTAGGGATTGATTATCTTTTGTATTAGGTGAGATTAGAGCTTAATTGAATGTTTAGCATGAATGAATGATTTTCTTGCATCTCTTGGTCTGTATTAAGAACGAATAACTTGCCTTTTCGATTAGGAGTGACGTCCATAATTAGTTACGCATGCTTAGTTGGCTAATATTGATTTTTGACAAACCTCAATACTTAGTAGCGAAAGTCTAGCTCGTGGCTAATCAATTAGAGCCCAAGTGACGGTTGGGGGTAGGAATTGATTAACGTTCTCATGGCGGGCTTAAGACTAAGAGATAAATCGAATTAGTTCTAGGATTAGTTCGTCTCAATGATACCCGTTACTGTTTGTTAATTAATTTAAGAGTCATGAACTTAGATTAATTAGTGGGCATGTTTAATTAGAATTGCACTTCCCTAATTAATTCATTGGGATGTTTGGACCCGATAAGGACATAACATTTTGTGTGCATGAAACGTCTCGGCTAATTCACATGTTAATCAATGAACCAAAATACATTAGATCAATCCCGACACTTGCTAATCAATCGTATTCGTCAATTTCATATTTCCCATTTTAATTTTCCGTTAGCATAATTTAGTTTTCGCCACTGATTTTTCCAAACAAAACCCCCCTATTTTTATCATTGCAAATTTAATTCAATTAAATTAGGATTATTAATTGCTCCCTGTGGATCGACCCCGTTACCACTTAGCTGCAAATTGCTCGGTGCATTCGGGTTTATAAATTTCATTTTGGCGGGTCTCGACAACCCGAAATTTGTGAACGTACAAAAGTTCACTACCAAAATTGGCGCCGTTGCCGGGGAACAAAAATATAATCTTAGTTGATTGAATTTTATTTGTTTTGTGTTTTTATTTTATTCTATTTTTCTTTTGTAAATAATTTTATTTTATTTTATTTCTTTTTATTTTTATTTTCTTGGTTTCTGTTTATTTTTATTCTTCTTGTACAGTATGACCCGTTTCTTTTAAGTTTTTGTGTACAGTTTTATTTTAAATTTTGAGGAGAGTAGAAGAGATGGAGGCTGAGGCTAATTTTGAGGATCAAAGGACCATGAGGCAGTTGGCATTACCGGACATAAACCGCCAACCACTGTGTATAGTGTATCCGGTAGTTCCAGGTAATTTCCAATTAAAATCTGGGTTAATTTACCAACTACCTGATGGAGCGTTGATGGAACGCAGCGGAAGCGATTTGGATCATAGACACTCTAATTTCATCAATTTAAACAAAACGGAAACATGCAAAAGCAATGAAAAAGAGAAATTAGAACACATACCCTTGTCGTTCGTATTTCTCCAATTTTCACCGCCAGAAGCTCCTCACGAGCTCAACGAGCCTTCTCACGAAACCTTCGTGGACCACCCACGATAGTCCCGCTATCCTCAGGCCGAGAAACAGAGTAGTGGGACTCCGTTTACAAAAGAAAAGGAGGAAGAGGCTCACTGAATAAAACTAAACAGAGAGCTTTGAGAGAAGAATACGGAAGAAAAACCAAAACTTCAAAATTTTTGAATTCTCAATTCAAAATTGAAGAACCCAAAAGGCAGTCAGCCTTTTAATTTTGTTTTTCTTTTTTTTTTCTTTTTTTTTTTTAATGGATCTGTCAATATATATATATATCCTGCTTACATGTGTCTTACATGCTTGCATGTAAGACACATGTGTATATATATATATATATATATTTATAAATTATTATTATTAAAAATAATAATAATTATTTTATTAATTAAACTTTTTAATTAATAAAATATATATATATATATATATAATTAATATTATTTAATTCAATATCAAATATTAATTAAATAATATAATTAAACCCGGTTTTCCGAAAACCGACTTTTTGCACATGAATCCTATTCATGTTTTCAGACCAATCTCATATTTAAATCATATTTAAATCATATTTAAATATGTCTATTCTTCTTCCACAAACCCGAATTTGAACGATTCAAATTCTTTTCTTTTCTTTTATATTGTTTCACGGCTTTATCCGAGCTAGCCAGGAGAACCGTAAGGACCTACAGATCATGAGCTCCAACGATACGAGATTATCCGGTCAAAACTCTTTCAACCGAACTAACCAACATTCGTTAACCCCCGGAGACTCCACTAAAGTCCAAGGGCTGCACTCTTCTCACTGTAGATATATTGTGTCCTTTTGATATAACTATCATCAGTAAGTCGATCCTTCACAGGTCGTTCATAATCACAACGGGTCATTTAAACCGTTTAACCCTTGTATTATATCTTGTTCCTTAAGTACCACTGACACCTCTAATGAACAATTGATTTGTGGTCCAACCATCAAATCAGATTCCTCCCTGATCAGGAGAGGATGGGCCCACTGTTCAAGACCTGGAGTCAGCACTTAAGGGAACAACCTCTCTATTAACCCTTAAAGCGGGTAGGAGTGAATTCCATCTCGCACAACTACGTCCCCAGCCACTTATTCGATCTTATCCCCAAGATGGTAGGCATATTGAGTCGGCGATCTGGCCACTCTCACCCGTACAAATCAAAGGATAAGGTTGAATAAACAGGAGTTCATAGTAAGCTCAGGATTGAGATCGAGTTACCTAAGTCATCAAATGAAAAAATCGGTCTTTACAGTAAACGGTGTTATAAAGAAAGAGCGATTTTATTTCTTGGTTCGGTCTTGTGCAAACTCATTGCACAGGACGCCCTCACTCACATGTCTCTACATGAAACGATTCGAATCACATCGTTTTGTACTATACAAAGTGAGCCGCGTCCAATAGTGTCCCCAGGATAAGGTACCCAGCCTTATCCCTATACTATAGACCATTTTGGCTATCTACTTGAACTTGATTCACATTCATGTCACACATGAAGTTCAAGTACTCACACTATCGCCATGGGTGTTAGTTATTGGTATAGGTTAATACAAACACAATTCACTAAAATTCAATAACAACTTTATTGAAATATAATAATTACATTCAAACAGTTTACAAACTACGAGTTTTAGGACATAAAACCCAACAAACTCCCACTTGGACTAAAACGTCAGTGGAGTACATGCTGGTCGAGAGAACTAGAATATCAAATATCTAAAGTTTCTCCCACTGTCCTACTGAGCAGCTCGCAGCCCTAGACTTTTTAGGTGTCTCTCAAACACTTTAGCCGTGAGAGACTTAGTAAACGGATCAGCAATGTTGTGCTCCGAGGCTACCTGTGTGACGATCACATCTCCTCGTTGCACTATCTCCCTGATGAGATGATACTTCCGCTCAATATGCTTTCCACGCTTATGGCTTCTAGGTTCTTTAGAATTTGCCACTGCACCGCTGTTATCACAATAAAGGGTGATTGGCAAGTTCATATTTGGAACAACTTCCAAATCTATCAAGAACTTCCTAAGCCATACAGCTTCCTTCGCTGCTTCGCAAGCTGCGACATACTCAGCTTCCATGGTGGAGTCAGCAATACAACCTTGCTTTATACTCCTCCATACTATTGCTCCTCCGTTAAGAGTGAATATTGATCCTGATGTAGATTTCCTGGAATCTATATCAGTCTGAAAATCAGAGTCAGTGTATCCTGCAAGGATCAAATCCTTCGCGCCATACACAAGCACATAGTCCCTCGTTCTCCTAAGATACTTGAGGACGTGTTTAACGGCTGTCCAGTGATCATATCCTGGATTGGACTGGAACCTACTGACAATTCCTACTGCATAGCAGATGTCGGGTCGTGTACACAACATAGCGTACATGAGACTACCAACTGCAGATGCATAGGGAATTCGTCTCATATCCTCAACCTCTTGAGGTGTCTTAGGAGACTGTTCCTTAGACAAGTGAATTCCATGCCTAAAAGGCAGCGAACCTTTCTTGGAATTCTGCATCGAATATCTTGACAACACCTTGTCAATATAAGATGCTTGAGACAGCGCTAGCACTTTGTTCTTACGATTCCTTATGATCTGAATCCCTAGAACAAACTGAGCCTCTCCCAAATCTTTCATTTGGAATTGGGTCGCTAGCCAATTCTTAACGTCAGTTAGAAACCCTACATCATTCCCAATGAGTAGTATATCGTCTACGTACAAGACTAAGAAAGCTACAACAGTATTGACTACTTTCTTGTAAACACAAGGTTCATCAATATTTTGTTCAAAGCCATAAGATTTGATCGCCGTATCAAACCTTATATTTCAGGATCTAGATGCTTGCTTCAACCCATAAATGGATCGATTAAGCTTGCAAACCTTTTGCTCTTGACCCTGAAGTATGAATCCCTCTGGTTGAGCCATATAGATACTCTCCTCAAGATTACCATTCAGAAAGGCAGTCTTGACATCCATTTGCCAGATTTCATAATCATAAAATGTAGCAATGGATAAGAGTATTCTAATCGACTTTAACATGGCAACAGGAGAAAAAGTTTCTTCATAGTCCACCCCTTCTCTTTGGGAATAACCTTTTGCCACAAGACGAGCCTTAAAGGTTTGCACCTTACCGGCTTGGTCTCGTTTTCTCTTGTAGATCCACTTGCAACCGATAGGTCTTTCACTATCTGGTTGATCTACAAGATCCCAGACCGAATTGAAGTACATAGACTTCATTTCGAGATCCATGGCTTTAAGCCACTGGTCCTTGTCTATGTCATTCATTGCCTGTTTAAAGATCAATGGATCCTCAACGCCATCATCAGGTATGACGACTTGAGTTTCAGACAAGCCGATGTAGCGGTCAGGCTGTCTTACATCCCTCCCACTGCGTCGAGGCTTTCTCAACTCTTGAGAAGGACCAGCCTGATCAACAACCTTTGTTGATCCGTCTGTAGCTTTCCTGGAAAATTCGGACAAAACAATTTTGCTCGACGGTTGATGATCTCTCATGTGGTCTTCCTCTAAGAACGTGGCATTAGTCGATACTAGTACCTTGTTCTCATGAGGATCGTAAAATAGACCACCTTTCGTTTCCTTGGGGTAACCTACAAATAGGCACAATTTTGAACGATGTTCCAACTTCTTTGGATTGGGTACTAGCACATGTGCCGGACACCCCCAAATCCTGAAGTGACGTAAACTACCTTTACGCCCTCTCCATAACTCATAAGGTGTTTCAGAAACACTCCTAGAGGGAACCATGTTCAAAATATATACTGCAGTCTCTACTGCATATCCCCAAAACGAACTAGGCAAATGAGCATAACTCATCATAGATCGAACCATGTCTAACAGGGTTCTATTTCTCCTCTCGGACACACCATTCTGCTGTGGTGTTCCTGGCGCTGAGAGTTGAGATATTATTCCATGTTCTATCATATAGTCCTGGAATCTTAAATCCATATACTCTCCACCTCGATCTGATCGGAGTGTTTTTATCGATTTACCTAATGTGTTCTCAACCTCTGCCTTATACTCTTTGAACTTTTCAAGAGCTTCGGACTTATGATGCATTAGATAAAGATAACCGTACCTAGAATAATCATCAATGAAACTGATGAAATATTCATACCCTCCTCGTGCTTTGACATTCAAAGGACCGCAGAGATCCGAATGCACGATTTCTAGAGGTTCTTTGGACCTATGACCTTTTTCAGAAAAAGATCGTTTGGTCATTTTACCCTCAAGACAAGACTCACATGGCGGTAAAGAGTTGTCCTCTAAACGATTTAGCAGACCACTCTTAACCAATCTCCCAATCCTATTGAGATTAATGTGACCTAGTCTTAAGTGCCAAAGATAAGTACTTGGAGAAAGTTTCTGCCTTTTAGTTTGAGTCTCAGCTGTTTTAAACATTTCAGTGTTCAAAATAGCTTTGGCTTCGGTTGGTCTTAACACATACAAGTTGTTTTCAAGTTTCGCAGAACAAATACGTACACCTCTTTTGCTAATGAACGCTTCATTATGAACAAAAGATACTTTATACAACTGTTCTAACAAACAAGATATAGATACAAGATTCCTCTGGAAGGTAGGAACCAGGAGTACATTTTCTAGTAAAATGAAACTATCTTTATACAACAACTTTACATCTCTCACTGCTTTAGCTGAGACAACCTCTCCAGTTCCAACTCTGAGAGTTATCTCACCGCGAGAAAGTGGCTGCCAAGAACTAGTTTCCTGAAAAGAAGAACAAACATGGTTAGTAGCTCCTGAATCAAGTATCCAGGTATGACAATCATGTTTTACTAAACATGTTTCAACAACAAGTAAATCATATTTACCTTGTCTTTCCTTTTCAGCCTTTTTCTCTGCAAGATACTTTGGGCAATTCCGTTTCCAGTGCCCATCTACACCACAATGGAAACATTTTCCTTTGTCTGTAGATCTAGTCTTGCTCTTACCTGCAGCAGGTGCTTTTCCCTTCCTTTTATCTTTCTTCTTCTTTTGAATACTCTTATTCTTAATAGAAGAAAGTTCAGACTTACTCCCAGAAGACGACCCCTTTTGGAATTTCCTAGAAGTGACAACATTTGCCTCCTTCTCTTTTCCTTTAGAAGTGTGAAGGGACTGATAGGTCTGTAGCTCGCTGAGGAGAGAAGTCAAATTATACTTTATCTTTTTCATTACCAAATTGGTTCTGAACTGAAGGAAACTCTTCGGAAGAGATTCCATGATAAAGCTTACTTGACTTGACTCATCTATAGTAGCTCTGTTTACTTCCGCCACATTGAAGTGGACCATCATGTTAAGGACATGCTCCCTAACAGAGGTTCCCTCCTTCATGCGAGAGTTGTAAACGAATTTGAGGGCTTCATGACAGACCGATGAGGACGGAAGTCCAAACATCTCCTATAATGAAGACATGATTTCTTTAGCAGAAACCATATCCTCGTGCTTCTTAGCTAACACATCAGATATGCTGGCTAAGATATAGACTCGGGCTTTATCATTAGCCCTTGTCCATCTATCATATGCTTCTCGAACAGTTCGAGTCGCATCCGAGCTAGGAGGGGGAGGACAATCCTCTGATCAGACGAACCTTAGATCATCTAGAACGAGAATCGTATTCAAGTTCGATTTCCAGGTCGCGTAGTTATCGCCGGTTAACTTATCGGAAGCTAGTAAGTGAATGAAAGAGCTAGACATGCTGAAAAGAGAATGAATAAATATTAGTGAAAAGGTTTTAACCTAATTTACACACCAATCAAGAATTTAGCAAAGAATAATAATGTACCCAAAACTCATTATTAAACTGCAACGATACTTCAGTGGGTCAGAATGGTCGCTACCGAGGGGCAGTCAAGCATTCCTTCACTGAATCAAGACATTCTTGACTAAATGCTAATACCAGAATATCTCATATTCCTATAGCATCTTAGTTATCGCTGTTTGGTCAAGATTTACTAACTCCTTAGCAAATCTCGTAAGTGTGACCCTCCATTTTTAGAATTCATAGGGCGGCCCCAACAATGCAACCGAATGGAAATGTCAAAGTTGGGAATGGCTCTATGTTTCTTTATCCATAAATGGTGATTGAGATGTTCCGATTCCTATGAAACGGCCCTCCGAATGGATCGGTACCACTTGTGGGCACCTAGCAGGCGGAACATAGGAATCTCACGGTTCAATCCAATGGAGGAGACCGCAGGATGTATTGACATACTTCCTTCTCCCACTTACTATAAATACTTTCTCCATTCACCTTGCTCTTGAATTATGCAAATACCATCCGAATGGGGATGCCCTATTGACATCACGAGGCCGAGCATAATTCTCACGGTGTGAACTTGACAGAGAACGTAGGAGGAGGGGGGACATATCATATATACCTTCTCAACACCTCTACTAAGTATTTTAAGACGGAATGGGTAAATTACTCAGGCATTATCCGGCTAAGACAATAAGGCCTAAGTCTAGGTAAAACAAACTTTGACCTATGATGTCTAGGTGATAAACACTTTATTACCTCACACCACTCACGCATGCTCATAAAGTCGGGTTAACTTTACTCAAGTACCGGATGGTCCCCAGGTAGGAGGTGTTCCGTAAACCGTCAGCTTAAATACCTCCAACCTCGAACAGGATGTCCCCAGGTGAGTTTCTTGTAACCTTAGCATTTACAAGATATCGACCTATTCATCTAATGAAACGGAACGATACATTCAACCCTAAGTGAGCATGCCTTTGTCTTTGTTATAGATTTTAAAAGTCTATGCCAATTTTACAACGCATTGCAAAACTAAGACTAACTACAACAAACTTCTACATGCTTCTCAAACATGCAACACTAAGGCATGACAAGTTGAATATTTAATTTCATAATTAATATAACAATTATATCGATTATGTTTTTAAATATACAACTCCTAATTCATAAATTAATATAACACTTATATCAATTCTCATGAATTAAGCATGCATCCTATACATTATAACACTTATAACAAACAAAATGCATCTAATGTTGGATGTTTAATTTCATAATTAATATAACACTTATATCAATTATTCTATTAAGCAAACAACATCTAATTCATGAATTAATATAACTCTTATATTAATACTCATGAATAAACATGCATCCTATACATTATAACACTTATAATATACCATGTGCATAAAACTATGGCAATCTATGTTGTTGATTTAATTTCATAATTAATATAACACTTATATCAATTATTCTATTAAACTAACAACAACTAATTCATGAATTAATATAACATTTATATCAAAAATCATGAATTGCCAAATATGCATACGATATATTATAACACTTATAACATATTTTCAATGCATGAAGCATGCTTCCTACGGTGGGATTTTAAATCTATATGGCATACGTTATGCACATACAAACATGGAATTTAATTAAAACATACATTCGCAATGCATAATTAATTAAACACACTAAAGTGGATCGATTTTGGCATTTAACAAGCAATAACTAATTTATTACAAGCTTGAACAACAAGCTACGTCTTGAGCGGACTTCGAACTCTTCGCACCACCTTTGACCAACTTGCTTCCTCCGAACGCTTCGGCCAAATTTTCTTCGAATTTCTCCTTGTATTGCCCAGAACGAGTTTGAACTTACACCGAACATTTCGACGAGTTTCAAACTCAAACTTCTTTCACAAAGAAACCTATATGGACTCTAATGACTCTAAAAATACAGACTCTTTAGCATGCATTAAAGCCCATACATTCTCGGGCAATTACAAATAATGAAATTCAAAAAGAAACTATGCCAAAATCGATATTCACTTTAGACATCCATTCAGAAACAATTTCTAAATAAAACCCACCATAACTCAAATTGATAGAAATTGAGTGGCCAAAAACGCTCTGATACCAATTGATGGAGCGTTGATGGAACGCAGCGGAAGCGATTTGGATCATAGACACTCTAATTTCATCAATTTAAACAAAACGGAAACATGCAAAAGCAATGAAAAAGAGAAATTAGAACACATACCCTTGTCGTTCGTATTTCTCCAATTTTCACCGCCAGAAGCTCCTCACGAGCTCAACGAGCCTTCTCACGAAACCTTCGTGGACCACCCACGGTAGTCCCGCTATCCTCAAGCCGAGAAACGGAGTAGTGAGACTCCGTTTACAAAAGAAAAGGAGGAAGAGGCTCACTGAATAAAACTAAACAGAGAGCTTTGAGAGAAGAATACGGAAGAAAAACCAAAACTTCAAAATTTTCGAATTCTCAATTCAAAATTGAAGAACCCAAAAGGCACTCAGCCTTTTAATTTTGTTTTTCTTTTTCTTTTTTTTTTTTTTTTTTTTTTTTTTTTTAATTGATCTGTCAATATATATATATACCCTGCTTACATGTCTTACATGTAAGACACATGTATATATATATATATATATTAATTGAAGAACCCAAAAGGCACTCAGCCTTTTAATTTTGTTTTTCTTTTTCTTTTTTTTTTTTTTTTTTTTTTTTTTTTTTTTTTTTTTTTAATTGATCTGTCAATATATATATATACCCTGTCTTACATGCTTGCATGTAAGACACATGTATATATATATATATATATATTTATAAATTATTATTATTAAAAATAATAATAATTATTTTATTAATTAAACTTTTTAATTAATAAAATATATATATATATATTTAATTAATATTATTTAATTCAATATCAAATATTAATTAAATAATATAATTAAACCCGGTTTTCCGAAAACCGACTTTTTGCACATGAATCCTATTCATGTTTTCAGACCAATCTCATATTTAAATCATATTTAAATATGTCCATATTTAAATCATATTTAAATATGTCTATTCTTCTTCCACAAACCCGAATTTGAACGATTCAAATTCTTTTCTTTTCTTTTATATTGTTTCACGGCTTTATCCGAGCTAGCCAGGAGAACCGTAAGGACCTACAGATCATGAGCTCCAACGATACGAGATTATCCGGTCAAAACTCTTTCAACCGAACTAACCAACATTCGTTAACCCCCGGAGACTCCACTAAAGTCCAAGGGCTGCACTCTCCTCACTGTAGATATATTGTGTCCTTTTGATATAACTATCATCAGTAAGTCGATCCTTCACAGGTCGTTCATAATCACAACGGGTCATTTAAACCGTTTAACCCTTGTATTATATCTTGTTCCTTAAGTACCACTGACACCCCTAATGAACAATTGATTTGTGGTCCAACCATCAAATCAGATTCCTCCCTGATCAGGAGAGGATGGGCCCACTGTTCAAGACCTGGAGTCAGCACTTAAGGGAACAACCTCTCTACTAACCCTTAAAGCGGGTAGGAGTGAATTCCATCTCGCACAACTACGTCCCCAGCCACTTATTCGATCTTATCCCCAAGATGGTAGGCATATTGAGTCGGCGATCTGGCCACTCTCACCCGCACAAATCAAAGGATAAGGTTGAATAAACAGGAGTTCATAGTAAGCTCAGGATTGAGATCGAGTTACCTAAGTCATCAAATGAAAAAATCGGTCTTTACAGTAAACGGTGTTATAAAGAAAGAGCGATTTTATTTCTTGGTTCGGTCTTGTGCAAACTCATTGCACAGGACGCCCTCACTCACATGTCTCTACATGAAACGATTCGAATCACATCGTTTTGTACTATACAAAGTGAGCCGCGTCCAATAGTGTCCCCAGGATAAGGTACCCAGCCTTATCCTCATACTATAGACCATTTTGGCTGTCTACTTGAACTTGATTCACATTCATGTCACACATGAAGTTCAAGTACTCACACTATCGCCATGGGTGTTAGTTATTGGTATAGGTTAATACAAACACAATTCACTAAAATTCAATAACAACTTTATTGAAATATAATAATTACATTCAAACAGTTTACAAACTACGAGTTTTAGGACATAAAACCCAACACTACCTTCTTTTTGTGGTAATGCAGGTGAGGATCCTCAGAAGCATCTTAAGGAATTCCATCTGGTATGTTCGGGGATGATTCCCCAAGGAGTGACTGAAGACCAACTGTGCTTGAGGGCCTTTCCTTTCACTTTGAAGGAAAAGGCAAAAGATTGGTTGTATTGTCTTCCATCTGGGTCTATCACGACATGGAACGGATTGAAGGGCTTATTTTTGGGAAAGTACTTCCCTGCCTCAAAAGCCACTAAAATTCGGAAGCAAATCTGTAGGATCACGCAAGGAGCTGAGGAGAATTTATTCGAATGTTGGGAGCGGTACAACCGACTGTGCGGGAGCCATCCCAATCACCAGATAGCTGAGCATCTCCTCATTCAGTATTTTTACGATGGTATGCTTCCACGAGACCGCCAGATGATTGATGCTGCTAGTGGAGGATCTCTCCTTGATAAGACTCCCGTGGAGGCTAGAATTCTGATCTCTAATATGGCCGGGAATCTTCAGCAGTATGGTGGTGGAGGAGTGGAGCATGCCCGTCTCTCAAAGGATCTGAACGAGCTCAAAGCCCAAGTACTCGAGGTAAGTAACTCACTTCTCATAGTAGCTCAAAGCTTACAAAAATCTCAATCTTCTGTTGCAGATCGAAATGTCGAGGAGATGGTGAGTTCTTACTTGGGGAAATTTTCGGCCATGTTTGAGAGTAGTGGAGCTCAAGTGCGAGGTCTGGCTGATGTAATAAGAGGCTCGACGAAAGGCTTAGTAAGGTGGAGGATCAGTGCTCACGGATACCGCCACAACAACCGATGGCAAACACTTATGAACAAGTGTGCGCCATAACCTTGAGAAGCGGGAAGGAAATCTCTCCAATTTCTACACCAGTGGAGGAGATTCCTGAACCAAGACGGAAAGGGGTAAATTTTGATCCCACCTGTACTAGAGTGTATGTGCCTAAAGCCCCCTTCCCAAGTAGATTGATGGATCCTCCAGCCGAGTTGGAGAGCGAAAAGAAGAAAAATCCTCCAGTTGTTCCAAAGTATGTGCCAAAGCCTCTGTTACGTCTCCAAAAGTGACTATTTTAGGACTTATTTGTGTTAGGAAGTTGTGCATTTGTGAGTATTTTTTATAGGATTTAGCTTGAACCTATGCTTATATATGAGAATTAGAAGAAGGAAGCTAAATTAAGACTTGTATGCAAAAGGAAAGAAAAGGAATGAAAAAGGAAGTTAAAAGAATGAAAACTGTGCATTGCGGAAGCATTGCGAAAACATTGCTAAAACCGCAATGTTTCAAGTGAAATCCGTAAGTTGGCTAACCTTTTTCTGTTGTGATCCGATATTTCAGAGATTTGTTCTTTCTCCTCCAACCACGTTGAAGTACGACGTTGAGAATGGATGGTTCTCCTTGGCCCAATCGCACCTGCAGAATACTATAAAATGAGGTCAAAGTGGAGGGTTGAAACATCATCCGAAAGCGTAGAAGTCTCTTCGCAGCTCAATTTCTCTCCTGTTTTTCTCTTCCGTCTGTTGGGATGGAAAGCTTAGCTGCTGGAGTCGACAATCTAATAGGAAGGAGAGAAGATTCATCTTCTCTTCTGATTGGATTCATCCAAGCAAGGCTTACCTTTCTCTCCTTTCAGCCGAGGCATCTGCGTCGAAGCGATCACGCTCATCTTACTTGCCTTCTGTTTTAGTTTCCTATTTCCAGCACCGTTTGTTGTTATTTCTTTTCCATTAGTTAATCCATTCCATTTCGTTGCTTTCTGTCTTTATGTTAGTAACTTTAAGTCTTCATCTGTTCATTCAAACAATTGATTAATCAAAGCACAATTCATCATTTCGCACTTTCTCTTTTCCATTTCTGCTTACTGTTTTTCCTTTCTGTTTTGTCTTTAATTTTCTTCTAAGCATGTCTACTTCATCTAATATTTTTGTTCTATCTACATCCATGAGTAACTAAGTCACATAGGGGCATGCTAATGACAATACTATAGGCTAAAACACGTGAACCAAGCATGTAGGATAGCTCTCGAATGCATTGATTGTATGTAAGCTTCATCCCACGGGCAATTTCGATTGGCCATCCATTTTGCCCAAAGAACTCCTAACCTCTGGAAGGAGTAAGAGTTCAGAGTCATACACTCATGCTAGCCTCTCAAGGTAGCCAGAAAACGACCTAGGAATAGGCGTTTTCCTAGTACAAATCATAACTTACTGCTTTAACAAGATGCTTAAGACCTTACTTGGACATGAGTAAACTAAAGAATCTAATGCATGAAATCGGAAGATACATGAGAATGAGTTAGTTTGATGCATAGTGAGTTGATCTAATGCTTGAGAATCGTGTGAAAAAGCCAATAGAGGAGTCGTTAGTAGCCCTTGTTTCCACATTTTACACACTTTCGCTGTTAGTAACATTGCGGTAAAATTGTTGTTCTCGCAATTCTTTTAAGTTAAAATTCTGCCTTAGCCGTTTGTCTCTTCGTTTATTAATCCCTTCTCTTTACATTTGAGTTTATCATTGACTTGCACTTGTTTATGCATCTATCCTTTACATATTCCGTAGTAATTAGGCAACTTAAAACCAAATCTACCCCATAAAATCCACCCATTCTTGCTTAACAATACACTTTGCGAGTAACTAAGAATACATCTATGTGGGAAACGAATGAAAAAATACTTACTACTTGCTGCAAGATCATGTATGCTTGCATGTTCTGAGCGCTCTCTTATTGCATATTCCTTTTAAACATTGAGCACGCAACAAGTTTTTGGCGCCGCTGCCGGGGATTTAGTTTAGTGAAAACGAAGTTTGTTAAGTTTGAAACACAAAGTTTAATATCTATTGGAACTGGTCTTTTTCTCATTTCTTTTGCAGGTACCATTGGGTTAGTTTATGAATGAGCCTTCAAGTAGCGATCTAGAGTTCAATCCTGAGCCTGAGAGATTACTTAGGGCCAGAAATAGAACTAAGAAACGCCTCTTTAACCAACCCTCTATACCTCGAATAATTGCTGAAACCGCAGAGTTTCCGCAATCCTATCAAGAAGAAATGGATAGACCAGTCCCAAATCCGGTACCTACCACTCGCAATCCCATCGAAATAGCGAATGATAAGGATAGTGCCATTCTCTCCTACCTAGTACCTATGCCTGGGGAGCTAAACCCAAGCATAATCCGCCCTGAAATTACTGCCAACTCATTCGAGTTAAAGCCAGTAATGTTCCAAATGTTGTCCACTGTGGGACAATTCTTTGGAGTGGAAAATGAGGACCCCCACAACCATCTTAGAAACTTCCTAGGAGTTAGTGATACCTTTCTCATCCCTGGAGTTTCCCAACAAGCCTTGAGGCTCTACCTTTTCCCTTATTCTTTAAGGGATAAAGCAAAGACGTGGTTAAACTCATTACCCTCTGGATCAGTCCTCAATTGGACAGACTTGGCGGAGAAATTCCTAGTAAAATATTTCCCACCTGATAGGAATTCTACCTTTCGTGATGATATAATCAAGTTCAAACAAGCTGAAAATGAGTCCCTTCACGAAGCTTGGACAAGGTTCAAGGACCTTCTGCTTAAATGTCCACACCATGGCATTCCATGGTGTATCCAAATAGAGGTCTTTTTCAAAGGATGCAACCCCAGCACCAGACAAGTGTTAAATTCATCTGCTGGTGGTTCCATGTTGTCCAAAAGTTATAACGAAGCCTATGAGATCTTGGAGAAGATCTCAGCATCTCACTGTAGGTGGTCAGATGATCCAATAGAGCCAAGTAGAGCTCAAAATAAGGACGCACTCAATGCCATGAGTAGCCAAATAAGCGCCCTGACCAACCTAGTTAAACAAATGGCTCAAGCCAATCTCCAAACTAGTGTCAACACCGCCACAGCCATGTCAATGGGCACACAACCAAGTCAAGGTGAGACACTTATCTGTGGATTCTGTGGGGAAGGGCACCTGTATGAATACTGCCTTGGGAATCCAGCCTCAGTCTGCTATGTTGGAAGCCAGCAGCAGCCTAGGAACAACCCCTACTCTAACACTTACAATCCTGGTTGGAGGAACCACCCAAACCTGTCATGGGGTGGCCAACAGAATACTAACCAAGCTCCTAATCAACCAAGACCGAGTGGAACACCTGGTTTCACTCCCCAACATAACCAATCCATGTATCAAAAACCATACAACCAATCAGTAGGGTCATCTGTAGAAAATCTACTCAAAGAGTACATCGCCAAGAATGATGCTACTCTACAAAGCCAGCAAGCTACCCTCAGGAGCCTGGAGAATCAAATAGGGCAACTAGCCAATGAACTCAAAAGTAGGCCCCAAGGTAGACTTCCTGCTGACACTGAGGTGCCAAGGAGAGATGGAAAAGAACAAGTTCAGGCAATTGAACTTAGAAGTGGGAGACCATTGGTGAGCAACACTAAAGAAACCCCAAAGAGAGTAGAGAACAAAGAGTCTAGTGCTCCACTGGAGTCTCTGCCAATCCAAGGTCAACCATCAACAAGCACATCAAGGGATAGGCTGGAGCCAATCATAGAAGAGATAGAAGAAATTCCAAGGCCTCCACCTATCCTGAGGCGACCTGAAGTGCCTGCATATGTGCCACCACCTCCATTTCCTCGAAGGCTAAAGAAAAAACAAGAGCAGGAAGTGCACTTTAATAAATTCTTAGAAATTCTTAAACAAGTGCATGTTAATATTCCTTTTGTAGAAGTTTTACAGTCTATGCCCTCTTATGTTAAGTTTTTAAAGGATATAATCACTAACAAAAAGATCATTGGTGAATTTGAAACAGTGAATCTCACTGAGGAGTGCAGTGCCATACTCCAGAACAAGCTACCAAAGAAGGAGAAGGATCCTGGTTCCTTCACCTTACCAGTAGAGCTAGGAGGCAAGCACGTGGGCAGAGCTCTTTGTGACCTGGGAGCCAGCATAAACCTCATGCCCCTATCACTATTCCGCCAGCTAGGAATAGGAGAAGCACGTCCCACCACTGTCACCTTACAACTTGCAGACAGATCCATAGCATACCCTGAGGGTAAGATTGAGGATATTCTTGTAAAGGTTGACAAGTTTATTTTCCTTGCAGATTTCATCATCTTGGATTATGAAGCAGACAAGGAGGTCCCCATCCTATTAGGCAGACCATTTCTAGCCACAGGTAGGGCCCTGATTGATGTCCAGAAAGGTGAGCTCACTATGAGGGTTCACGATGAGGAGGTTAAATTTAGTGTTTTTAAAGCCTTAAGGTACCCCTCTGACTCTGAATCTTGTGCTAGCATGGACATTGTAGATTCACTGATGGAAGAACAGCTGGAGCATGAATTATTGACTAAGCATGCTAATAATTATGTACAATTAGATTTAACTGATTTGAATGTTTCTGAGATAATGGATATACCTGTAGATAAAATACAGCATGTTTGTATGAATAGTGACTTGACTGACAGATCCATGAATCCATTAAAGCCATCCATTGAGCATCCACCTGTCTTAGAATTGAAACCCTTACCCACTCATCTTAAGTATGCATATTTAGGAAGTAATGATACTCTGCCTGTGATTATTTCATCTAAATTGAGTGAGAAGCATGAGGTTGAGCTGATATTATTACTTAAACAGCATAAAAAGGCTATTGCATGGACTATTGCTGACATTAGAGGCATTAGCCCCTCTTACTGCATGCATAAAATAATATTAGAGGAAGAGCATACACCCCGAGTAGATCACCAACGTAGGTTGAACCCCTCTATGAAACAGGTAGTAAAAAAAGAAATCATAAAGTGGTTAGATGCAGGTGTAATCTTCCCTATAGCTAGTAGTCAGTGGGTGAGCCCTATACAATGTGTACCTAAGAAGGGAGGGATGACTGTAGTAGTGAATGAGAGCAATGAACTGATTCCAACTAGAACTATTACGGGATGGAGAGTTTGCATGGATTACAGGAAATTGAATAAGGAAACAAAAAAAGACCACTTCCCTCTACCATTTATTGACCAGATGTTAGATAGGATAGCTGGTAGAGCTTATTACTGCTTTCTAGACGGTTATTCAGGATATAACCAGATCACTATAGACCCTAAGGACCAGGAGAAGACAACCTTCACTTGCCCTTTTGGAACATTTGCCTTTCGCAGAATGCCTTTTGGCTTATGCAATGCACCAGCAACGTTCCAAAGGTGCATGTTGGCAATCTTCTCTGACTTAGATGAATCCATGATAGAGATATTTATGGATGACTTCTCAGTCTTTGGTGATTCATTCACAAACTGTTTAGAGAACTTAGGACAAGTCCTGGCTAGGTGTGAAGAGACCAACCTAGTTCTTAATTGGGAGAAATGCCACTTCATGGTGGACGAAGGGATAGTCCTAGGTCATAGAGTGTCTAGAGCAGGGGTAGAGGTCGATAGGGCCAAGATTGAAATAATAGAGAAGTTAGTGGAACCTCAGAATGTGAAAGCCATTAGAAGTTTCTTAGGACACGCAGACTTCTATAGAAGGTTCATTAAGAACTTTTCAAAGATCTCCAAGCCTTTGTGTGAGCTTCTAGAGCTGAATAAGCCATTCATCTTCTCTAAAGAATGTTTACTAGCCTGGAAAACTCTTAAAGAAGCACTAGTCAAAGCACCTATTATAGTAGGACCAAATTGGGACCTTCCCTTTGAGATGTTATGTGATGCAAGTGACTATGCTGTAGGGGTTATGCTAGGACAAAAGATTGACAAACTAACACACCCTGTATACTATGCTAGTAAGACACTTAATGAGGCACAATGTAATTACACAACTACGGAAAAGGAGATGCTAGCTGTAGTATTTGCCTGTGAGAAGTTTAGGAATTACATTGTAGGCACTAGGACAATCGTGTACACTGACCATTCTGCCTTAAAATACCTTATGAGGAAGGCTGATGCTAAGCCTAGGTTGATTAGATGGGTGTTGTTGCTGCAAGAATTTGATCTCGACATTAGAGATAAGAAAGGCTGTGAAAATGTGGTTGCGGATCATCTTTCCAGATTGCAATATAATTGCGATAACATTGCGAAAACCGCAATTTCTGATGCCTTTATCGATGAACATGTCTTTGTATTAGCACATCGTGATAATGATGAGGAACCTTGGTTTGCTGATATTGCTAACTTCCTTGCCTCGCAGGTACTACCAACTTTCAAGGGAGGCCAAGAGAAGAAGAGGTTCCTGCATGAAGCTAGGAAGTTCATATGGGACGATCCTACACTCTACAAGACATGTGCAGACGGTTTGCTGAGAAAGTGTGTGTCAGTTGCTGAGGCGAAGTCTGTGCTGCAGCACTGCCATACAGCCCCCTATGGTGGACATTTTGGTGGCCAAAGGACAGCTGCAAAGGTGTTCCAGAGTGGCTACTACTGGCCCACGATCTTCAAAGATGCCCACGAATACGCACACAGCTGTGATGAATGCCAGAGAACAGGTAACCTTAGTCGAAAGGATGAGATGCCTCTCACTTACATCCTAGAGTTGGAGCTCTTTGATGTGTGGGGCATTGACTTCATGGGACCATTTCCCCCATCAGCAGGTAACCTTTACATACTTGTAGCTGTAGACTATGTATCTAAGTGGGTAGAGGCCATAGCATGTCCAAACAATGATGCCAAAACAGTCATTAAGTTCCTTAATAGACATATCTTTACTAGGTTTGGAACACCTCGTGCTATAATTAGTGATGAAGGGACACACTTTATTAATAAAGCTATGGAAAAAGTGTTGGCTAAATACAATGTTAGACATAGGGTAGCCACCCCTTATCACCCACATTCGAATGGACAAGCTGAAATATCAAATAGGGAGATTAAAAACATACTCGAAAAAGTGGTCAAACCCAATAGAAAAGATTGGTCGTTTAAACTCGAGGATGCACTTTGGGCATATAGAACTGCATATAAGACACCCCTAGGTATGTCTCCTTATAGACTTGTGTATGGCAAAGCATGTCACTTACCATTCGAATTAGAAATTAAAGCATTTTGGGCCTTGAAAGAACTGAATTATTGCGTGACCGATGCGGGAACATTGCGGTCTCTGCAATTACATGAGCTTGATGAGCTTAGACATATGTTCTATAAAAATGCTAAAATGTATAAGGAAAAGACTAAGATTTGGCATGATAGTAGACTTAGGATTAAGGACTTTAAGAGAGGCCAGCTTGTCTTGTTATTTAACTCAAGGTTGAGATTATTTCCAGGCAAACTTAAGTCCAGATGGTCAGGTCCTTTTGTGATAACTAACGTGTTTGTTCATGGTGCAATCGAGATTAGGAACCTGCAGCACGGGCAACCGTTCATGGTTAATGGTGCACGATTGAAGTATTATTATGAGGAAGGAGATGTGATGACTCTCTCGGCCTTCCTCTTGACTGAAACGTGAAAATAAAACCGAGAGAGGACGAGTGATCACTGTGCTCGTCCATGCGAGGCTATGCCTTAGTTTATTTTTTGCTATTCTTTCGGTTACTATTTGTGTATGTTTTTGTGTGATTTTTATTACGAATTTGATGTTGATTTTATTTCTTTTAATAGGGGATCGAAAGAGGGAATCAAGGAGATGAATCCAGGATAAAAAATCGGGGAAGATATGGGGCCAAATCAAAGATTACGTTGAGGAAATATTGGCATTTGAAACGAAGAAATCTCCAACGGCCATTTAATTGCGGTGGATTTGCTGAATCTGCAACAGAAATAGCCGTTGGGATTTCCATCATTACAAATAGCCGTTAGAACCGCCGTGGCCCATACGCTTCCTTCATTCACTGAACTCCAAGAAAGCTCTCTCCTTCTTCCTCTGCAATCCCTCTTTCCAGATTCCTACGATTCCACCATGGTGCTAACAAGAGCTGAGAGATCTGCGTCCAAGAAGAAGGTCGACGACGCTGAGATAGCTGCGAGAGAGGCACTCCTTGCCTTGGCAGATGCTGAAGCCGCGCGGACCGAACGCCTTCCCAAGCTCCCTGTCCGCAAGAAGAAGTGGAAGGTAGTAACGGAGATCCCTGCTGGACCATCTGAACCAGCAGGAACGCCCAAAAAGAGGAAGTGGAAGGTGGCTGTGGCCGACGCAGCGGTCAAGAAGAAGACTCCCTCTGTGGAGAGTCAAGAGAGTGGCCGTCCATCCTACGAGACGGCCAGACAAAGCCATTCGCCATCTCCACCAGCGCGAAGCCCCGAGCCGTCTCCATCTCCACAGAGCTCTGAACAAACTCCACCGCCGCAGAGCCCTGAAGCATCACCCATCTCCCAGACGCCTGAACCTGAAATCCCAGATGCAGAGCATCAAGAATCGGCGCAGGGCGGTGAAGAAGCTGAAGAAGAAGAGGTCTTCTCTCCTTTGAGGGAAGTCAACCCCGAGAGCCCAGCATAGGGGGATGATTCGATGGATGAGACATTGGGGGATTGCCTCCAACAGATCACAACCAGGGCGAGATTGAGAAAGAAAGCCACCAAGGTTGTCAAGGCCAAACGGCCAAAAACTTCGAAGAAGTCCAAGAAAAAGAAAGCCAGGGGTGAGCCTTCATCAAAGAAGGTTAGTGGTGAGCCCTCTCTGAAGAAGCTAAAGATCGAGGCTGCTGAATCAGCCAAAGCGAAAGATAAGGGGAAAGCCAAGCTGTACCCCGAAGATGAGCCTCAATCTGTGAGGTATGTATCCTCTGATGCTGAGTCCAGAGGCACTGAGTTAAGGAAGAGGGACCTGCTCCATGAGAAGGGGTTCCTTGACGCGCTAGCAGACTTACCGTAATTCTTGCGCGCAGGGATCACCAATCACGGCTGGGAAGAGCTGTGCAGACCACCCGTCCCCGCCTACTCCAGCATGGTGTACGATTTCTACGCCAACCTGAGGATGGCCTATCTGTGGTCAGGGGAATCGAGGTGGATTTCTCAGCTAAGGCAATCAATGAAGCCTATGGCCTCAAGGGTCAAAAACACACTGATTATGCAAGGATCATTGATGCGCCAACTGAGGCGGTCCTAGAGGAAGCACTGCAGATCATTGGCCAACCTGAGGCAGCGTGGACGATTTCGCGCAATGGGAAGCACACTCTGATGAGTGCTACCCTCACAGCCAAGGCAGCTGTCTGGTTCTCATTCGTACGGAGGCGGTTATCCCAGTGACCCACGAGACCACCATCAACCAAGGCAGATCGCTGCTGGTTTATGCGATCATGAGAGGCCTCACAATCAATGTTGGTGAGGTCATTGCAGCCTCAATCGCAGACTACGCCAAAAACAGTAAGGGTCCACTTTTCTTTCCCAATACAATCACTAAGCTTTGCTTACGTGCAGGGGTTCCAATCGAGCGGATGGAAAGGCAGCTGGCCTACACGGGGCACCTGGAGCTGCCTACAGGCCTGAGGATGCGCAGGAAGGGGAACATGGAGTTCGAGTTAGACGGCCTGACTGCTGCTCAATCTCTGTCAATGGCCTGTCTGATGGACCTGCAGAAGAAGATGGCTCAATGGGCTACATACGCACAGGCAAGGGATAAGGATGTTGCTGACCAATTGGGCTGCATCTTTCCTGAGTTCCCCACGGACCTACTGACACCATGGGCACCTCCACGTGCAAGGAGGGATGATGATGAGGACATCTGAGTGTTAGGATGATTAGCACTCAAGGGAGTATTTCTGTTCCCTACAAAAAAAAAAACTACTTTTCGTTGAACTATGTGAATTCTGTTACTTTTGAGTGCATTTTTAATCTGTCTTTCGTTCTGTATTTTTGTTGTTTAGAATTGCTTAGTGTAGCTAGATGGTATCTGATTAGGTAGGTTGTTTAAGTTTTCCTTTTTGTTTAGCTGAGATGACGGAAAAGAGCATGAAACAAGGGTTGTTTACTGTTATATCTGTCTATAGTTCCATTGCGAATTCCTTGCGGTCTCCGCAATTTTTGTTAACAGTTGCATGTTTTTTACTGCCTGATTAGCTAGGCTGGTTCTGTTTTATTTTTGTTCTTTTGCTGCTATCTTGACTACCTTATATTGCCTATCTATAAGCATGTTGGATGAGTGTCTTAAGGCACCTTTGATAGTTTAAATTAACCTCTTAAAAGTGCTCCGCATGCATAGCTTTAAGTCCTTCCCTGCCTGCTTTTATAAATTTTTGCTGCTGAAATGTTTGCTTTTAGAATGTTCTGTCTATCCCTAGGACTTTTAGATTCTCTTTGTTTTACCCTAGACTAGATGCTTCTAGGACAAGTTTGGGGGTGTGCCACCTCAGACACTCATTGGGGACAATGAGTAGTTTAAGTTTGGGGGAGGCCACCCTAGGCCTAGGAACATTCCTCTCTCCCTTTAAGCATAAGCATTCTTCTTCTCCCTTACAAAAAATGATGAACTGAAAAAGAAAAGAAAAAATGAAAAATAGAATAAAGAGGGGTGTCTCTCTTAAGTTGCTGAGTAATCAGTGCCAAGTGTGTAACCCACAAGTGGCATTGCATCAAAAGACAACCAAAGGAGAGGCTCCACCAAAGTAAGAAAGAAAAAAGGAAGAAATAGGGAAGAAGAATGTATACCTGGGAGTTGCAACTTTGTGGCTTAGATGTCCTGAATAAAAAGAACTCTGATCCTCAATTAGCTGAGCACAAAGTTGTAGCTTGTAGGGTTGTTTAGGGAGATGAATGTATGTCCAATGTAGTGATGCCAGGGTTTAGGTTGTTCTCTAAATGTACTACTGTCACTGTTAATACTAAGACTGGCATGACTCTAAGGAATCCTAGGTAGCTCAAAAGTAAAAACTAGAAGCATGTACTGAGTCTGGGATAAAGCTAGGTAGAATTTGAAACCTTAGGGATAGTTGCACGATATGACAGAAGCGAGTAGATCAGCTGTAAGGAGTTAATGAAACAGTAGGAGCATTAGGCGTGCGAAATCAGAAGAAGCAAAATAAGAGGGTAGTTGTAAACTTAGAAGTGTGTCACAGGACAGCACTACTATAAATAGGAATTTAGGGGAGTCAGCAAGTGGTTAGAGAGGATAAAACAGCAGCCTAAGTAAGTCCTTAGATTGCTCGAGGACGAGCAAAACCTTAAGTTTGGGGGTGTGTTACGTCTCCAAAAGTGACTATTTTAGGACTTATTTGTGTTAGGAAGTTGTGCATTTGTGAGTATTTTTTATAGGATTTAGCTTGAACCTATGCTTATATATGAGAATTAGAAGAAGGAAGCTAAATTAAGACTTGTATGCAAAAGGAAAGAAAAGGAATGAAAAAGGAAGTTAAAAGAATGAAAACTGTGCATTGCGGAAGCATTGCGAAAACATTGCTAAAACCGCAATGTTTCAAGTGAAATCCGTAAGTTGGCTAACCTTTTTCTGTTGTGATCCGATATTTCAGAGATTTGTTCTTTCTCCTCCAACCACGTTGAAGTACGACGTTGAGAATGGATGGTTCTCCTTGGCCCAATCGCACCTGCAGAATACTATAAAATGAGGTCAAAGTGGAGGGTTGAAACATCATCCGAAAGCGTAGAAGTCTCTTCGCAGCTCAATTTCTCTCCTGTTTTTCTCTTCCGTCTGTTGGGATGGAAAGCTTAGCTGCTGGAGTCGACAATCTAATAGGAAGGAGAGAAGATTCATCTTCTCTTCTGATTGGATTCATCCAAGCAAGGCTTACCTTTCTCTCCTTTCAGCCGAGGCATCTGCGTCGAAGCGATCACGCTCATCTTACTTGCCTTCTGTTTTAGTTTCCTATTTCCAGCACCGTTTGTTGTTATTTCTTTTCCATTAGTTAATCCATTCCATTTCGTTGCTTTCTGTCTTTATGTTAGTAACTTTAAGTCTTCATCTGTTCATTCAAACAATTGATTAATCAAAGCACAATTCATCATTTCGCACTTTCTCTTTTCCATTTCTGCTTACTGTTTTTCCTTTCTGTTTTGTCTTTAATTTTCTTCTAAGCATGTCTACTTCATCTAATATTTTTGTTCTATCTACATCCATGAGTAACTAAGTCACATAGGGGCATGCTAATGACAATACTATAGGCTAAAACACGTGAACCAAGCATGTAGGATAGCTCTCGAATGCATTGATTGTATGTAAGCTTCATCCCACGGGCAATTTCGATTGGCCATCCATTTTGCCCAAAGAACTCCTAACCTCTGGAAGGAGTAAGAGTTCAGAGTCATACACTCATGCTAGCCTCTCAAGGTAGCCAGAAAACGACCTAGGAATAGGCGTTTTCCTAGTACAAATCATAACTTACTGCTTTAACAAGATGCTTAAGACCTTACTTGGACATGAGTAAACTAAAGAATCTAATGCATGAAATCGGAAGATACATGAGAATGAGTTAGTTTGATGCATAGTGAGTTGATCTAATGCTTGAGAATCGTGTGAAAAAGCCAATAGAGGAGTCGTTAGTAGCCCTTGTTTCCACATTTTACACACTTTCGCTGTTAGTAACATTGCGGTAAAATTGCTGTTCTCGCAATTCTTTTAAGTTAAAATTCTGCCTTAGCCGTTTGTCTCTTCGTTTATTAATCCCTTCTCTTTACATTTGAGTTTATCATTGACTTGCACTTGTTTATGCATCTATCCTTTACATATTCCGTAGTAATTAGGCAACTTAAAACCAAATCTACCCCATCAAATCCACCCATTCTTGCTTAACAATACACTTTGCGAGTAACTAAGAATAAATCTCTGTGGGAAACGAATGAAAAAATACTTACTACTTGCTGCAAGATCATGTATGCTTGCATGTTCTGAGTGCTCTCTTATTGCATATTCCTTTTAAACATTGAGCACGCAACAGCCTCCCAATCCAAGAAAACAGCTGAGTCCCAGGATCATTGAAGAAGAGGACCAAGATGAGGAATCTCCTGTTCCTAAGCAAAATTGTGTTCCAGTTGCGCCATTCCCAAGTAGGCTGGCTAAGCCAAAGCCTAAGGTAGATAAGGAAGATAAAGAAGTCTTGGAGACTTTTAAGAGGGTTGTGGTAAACATTCCCCTTTTGGAAGCCATCAAGCAAATTCCTAAGTACTCAAGGTTCCTTAAGAGTTGGTGCACCTCCAAAAGGAAGCAAAAGGCGGAAGAAGAAGTTAAAAGCTTGAATGACTCAAGAATGTCCAACATTGTTCTACCAACGAAATGCAAGGATCCAGGTATGTTTACTTTACCTTGCATAATAGGGGACAAAATGATTCATGATGCCATGTTAGATCTAGGATCATCAGTTAATGTGATGTCTTATGATGATTTTCAAGATCTTAAATTGAAATATATGCATAGATCTGGTGTTATAGTGCAACTGGCTGATAAATCATTTGTGCATCCTATGGGAAAAGTTGAAGATGTTCTTGTTAAGGTTAACAATATGTACTTCCCCGCTGACTTTCATGTGCTTGAAATGAATGAAAACTCATCTCGTATGCCTGCGTCAATTCTTTTAGGACGTCCTTTCATGAAAACTGCTAAGGTTAAAATTGATGTGGATAAAGGAGTCTTATCTGTTGAATTTGATGGAGATAAGAGTGAGTTTAAAATGGATGCATTAACTGATAAACCTGATGGGAATGTGAATGTGGATACTGTGAATGCATTGCTTGGGATTGATGTTGTTATTGTGCAGGAGAAGCCTACGAAATTCTTTTCTGTGGACTTTGGCAGGAAGGATGGATATAGGAAGATGGATGGAGTATCTTCCAAGATGTTGGACTATGGATGAGTAGAGTCCGAGAATACAGTCGAGCAATCGACTTTAAAAATTTGCGCTTCTCGGAGGCACCCGAGTTTGAACTGTTATTTCTGTTTGTTTTAGTTGATTACTTTAAGTAGCTTAGTTTTTAATACTTGCTTGTTTGCTTTGTTTCGTTTTTCTTAGGAAAATAAGGGGATTGCCCGGCTTATGGACCTTAAATTGGGAAGAAATGATAACGCCCTCTCTCCGCCAACCTTGCAAAGATCAGGGAAGTTCTCGTGTTCCCTTATTTTGCTCGTTTATTGCTTTATATGATGGTTGATGCATTGAGGACAATGCATCTCTCTAAGGTTGGGGGTGGTTTGTCTGTGGACTTCTGTGTAGTTATCGAGCATGGGTTTTCTCTGAATTTGAAGTGTCGTAGTCTGAATTTGCATGTTGTTCGATGAGGACAATCTAAGATATGCTTTTAAAATCTTCGTAGTCGCATAATAGGAAAAGCATGAGATTGTATGCGTTATTTGAGCATTTTTCGAAAATTTTTAAAATTTTCCCGTTGTTTCCTTGCATCTATTGAGCACGTAGCATCTCATTCTGGACTCTATAGGCTTAGAATTGCTTTATTTAGCCTGTAATCATGTTGTCACCCCGAAAGGCACCGCTAGGGAAGGCTTGATGCATGATAGGTTGTAATAGGTTAATCGAATTGTAGCGAAGCTATTGCCTAGTAAAAAAACAAGCATGAAAATAAAAGCTCTTGAGGTGCTCCTCCTTCTTAGAATCGCGACTAAGAAGTGAGCATTAGTCCTTAAAAATGTGAAGCTTGCCCGTAGTCAGATACATTGTGCAATGAAATTGCAGGTAAGCTGGAACGAAGGCAAGTTTGACATGTTAGGCTCTCCTAGAGAAGAAAAAGAAAGAAAAAAGTAAAAATTTAGCAAGTTCAAAAAAGAAAAAAAAATTAGGCCTTTTAATTTGTTACTCTCTTGTTTGTTGAAAAGCCGTAGACTGTTCTTTATTGCTAGAAGTAGGGGAAAACGTGATGTAAGGTTGCATAAAGTTTTTCCGGGTCTATGTGAGCTAGAATATGTTTGCTGAACACACACACACGTAGGAGAGTAACGGTTAGATTTTCGAAATGTTCTCAATCAGTGCATGCGATTAGTTCCATTCTTGTTAAGTAAATGCCTTGATCTTTGAAGCATTGAGGTTTGAGTCGATAGCATGCAAAATTTAGTTCTGTGGTGATAATTTAAGAATAGCCTTGCTCGAGGACTAGCAAGATTTAGGTTGGGGGTATTTTGATAGCTCCAAAATAGAGCTATTATTTACTCCCTAATTATAGCTAAAATCATGACAAATATTGATTAAAATGTCTTCTTGTAGGTGATTTCATGGTAGAGAGCTCGAGGAGTCCGAGGACGTGTTTCGAGGCTAAAAACGACGTTTTAGAGCTTTATGGATGCATCGGGATTGAAGGAGCTTGAAGAATTGAAGAAATGGCAAAAATTGTCATTGAAAGACAATTTTTGGCCACCAAACCCGAGAGCAAGCGTTGAGCAACAGCGTCGAGACGCTGGCTCAATGCTGTGCAGCGTCAAGACGTTGTCCTAGCGTCTCGACGCCGCCCCGACGATTTCTGAAGATTGGCGAGCGCCAGCGTCGAGCGCGCGCGTCTCCAGCAAGGGTTGACGCCCTCGCAGTGAGTTTTGGTGGGTAACGAGGCTCATTTTTTTCTTTTCGGATTTATTTCAAATGTGGAATTTCTGAACATTAGATTTGGGTTTTATGCAAATTGTCCAGATTTGTCTGATTTTGGAACCCCTCTGTTTTGGTGTTGAAACCAAGTTCGGGTTGAACCAATTTAGCCTAGGAGTATCGGTGGGCTGTAATTTGCGTAGGTAAATGGTAGTAAACTTTTGTACGTTCACAAATTTCGGGTTGTCGAGACCCGCCAAAATGAAATTATAAACCCGAATGCACCGAGCAATTTGTAGCTAAGTGGTAACGGGGTCGATCCACAGGGAGCGATCAATAATCTTAATTTAATTGAATTAAATTTGCAATGATAAAATAGGGGGATTTTGTTTGGGAAAAAACAGTGGCAAAAACTAAATTTACGCTAATGGAAAATTAAAACGGGAAGTATGAAATTGACGAATACGATTGATTAGCAAGTGTCGGGATTGATCTAATGTACTTTGGTTCATTGATTAATATATGAATTAGCCAAGACGTTTCATGCACACAAAATGTTTGTCCCTCTCGGGTCCAAACATCCCAATGAATTAATTAGAAAACTGCAATTCTAACTAAACATGCCCACTAATTAGTCTAAGTTCATGACTCTTAAATCAATTAACAAACAGTAACGGGTATCATTGAGACGAATTAATCCTAGAACTAATTCGATTTATCCCTTAATCTTAAGCCCGCCGTGAGAACGTTAATCAATTCCTACCCCCAACTGTCACTTGGGCTCGAATTGATTAGCCACGAGCTAGACTTTCGCTACTAAGTATTGAAGTTTGTCAAAAATCAATAATAGCCAACTAAGCATGCGTAACTAATTATGGACGTCACTCCCAATCAGAAAGGCAAGTCATCCGTTCTTAATACAGACCAAGAGATGCAAGAAAATCATTCATTCATGCTAAACATTCAATTAAGCTCTAATCTCACCTAATACAAAAGATAATCAATCCATAAACTTAACTAATCAATCACTAACCTCTAGCTATCCATGGAGATGAAGTCTTGCCAAGCATACATGGAGGTTGTCTCCTTCATACAACCCAAAAATGGGCAAAAACCAGAAATAAATGGGGGAAAACGGCAATCCCGAGGGGAAAAGGGGAGAAGATTTTCTAAAAATCAGAAATGTTGGCTTTATAAGCGTCTCGACGCTGTGCCCTAAGTTGGCAGCGCGCGCGCTCGGGGTAGCGTCGAGACACTAGGCCAGCGTCGCGACGCTGTCGGCGTTGAGCGAGCGTTGAGACGCTGGCGCTCGTCAGTCTTCGGAAATCGTCGGGGCAGCGTCGAGACGCTAGGACATCGTCTCGACGCTGCCGCTCAACGCTTTCTCTCGGGTTTGGTGGCCAAAAATTGCCTTTCAATGGCAATTTTTGCCATTTCTTCAATTCTTCAAGCCTCTTCACTCCCGATGCGTCCATGAAGCTCTAAAACGCCGCTTTTAGCCTCGAAACACGTCCTCGGACTCCTCGAGCTCTCTACCATGAATTTACCTACAAGAAGGCATTTTAATCAATATTGAGCATGGTTTTAGCTATAATTAGGGAGTACATAATAGCTCTATTTTGGAGCTATCAGTAAACTTATTTAACTATTTGGGCGAATTTTACAGCACCATTTTCTAGTCTCAAAAGTAGTATTAAATGCTGGAAATTGTTGTAGGTTGGGACCAGGAGCTGTCGTGACAATTTTAGTAGTGTCGTTGGACTTAGCTTAAGGTAAGTGACCTTACTGCTAGTCAGCCTTCGGGCTAGGTTGGGATTTTTTTTTATGATATTGTGTAGTTGACTGAATTGTATGTTGAGATGTGAATTTAATTCTATTTGTATACTTGAGAGATGTAAATTTTCTGATGTTGTACGTAACTCTGAAAGCTTATGATATGTAATGGAAGTGCTCATATGGAGTTAGATGAGAAATTATGAATGAAGTGATGAAAATGTTATAATTTTTCTTGTTGAGGGGGTTAGAGATTTATGATGTAAGTTATGAGAATGTTTATCATGTTGAACATGCTTGTTGTGGGACCTCATATTTGCATGCACATTTTTCAGTCAGGATAACTAGTGACAATTTTACCCATCCCCTAGTCATGTTGGTACCTAGTAGACTAAGGCTTTGCTCCACTGACTGGATGCCAACTAACCACCAGTAGGGGTGAGTCTCTAGAGGAGTCTACTATACTGAGTAGTTGAGAGAGTTATTGCGGGATCAAGTTAATTTTTCACTTAGATGGCCATCACAGTAAATTACCGAACAATCAGGTTTAGGTCCTACTAGTTAGAGTCACAGTCAGTTCATGTTGCATGTGATTGCATAGCCCGACCCTAGTAGTGGGGTTACTTACTGAGTATTTTCTTTAAAATACTCATTCTTTCTTAAAAACGTTTTTTTTTTTCAGGTAATGCAAGGAACGTATATGGTGTTTGACGAGGTGATTTGTTGGTGATGCCATGGGACTTGAGAAGTCAAAGCATCCGCAGTCATTTATTAAATGCTTGTTTCATTTTAGTCATTTCAATCGTTTTGCTGAGGATTAGAATTGACAGTTTTGAGTTTTAAACTTTGTTTTAAATGAACTTAGTTAATTATTTTGTAAGTTTTTACCGGGATCCCAAATTAAATGTATTTGTTTTGATGTTGAGATATTCTGAAAAATATTAGTTTTGTTCCATCTATTTCTGAATTAAAGTTTTAAATTATTTTGTTGTTTTACGACGTCATGCATGTAGTAACGACCTTAGGGTGATGTCATAGGAAGATGGGTCGTTACAGAAGGAGTGGTTGACTGCCCCACGACAGCAATCATTCTGACTCACTGAAGTATCGTTGCAAATTAATAATGAGTTTATGGATACATTATTATTTTTTTTGCTAAATTTTTTATTGGTTGTTTAAAATAGGTTAAGTTCAATTCACTAATAGAATTTATTCTTTTCAGCATGTCTAGCTCTAGCTCGTTTATTCATTTACTAGCTTCCGACAATTTGAACGGCGATAACTACGCAACCTGGAAATCGAACCTGAATACGATTCTTGTTCTCGATGATCTGAGGTTTGTCTTAACAGAGGATTGTCCTCCCACTCCTAGCTCGACTGCAACTCGAACTGTTCGAGATGCGTTTGATAGATGGACTAGGGCTAATTATAAAGCCCGAGTCTATATCTTAGCCAGCATATCTGATGTGTTGTCTAAAAAGTATGAGGTTATGATCACCGCTAAGGAGATCATGTCTTCATTATAGGCGATGTTCGGACAACCGTCTTCATCGGTCCGTCATGAATCCCTCAAATTCGTTTACAATTCCCGCATGAATGAAGGAACCTTTGTTAGGGAGCATGTCCTTAACATGATGGTCCAGTTCAATGTACCAGAGGTAAACGGAGCTTCCATTGACGAGAAAAGTCAGGTAAGCTTTATCATGGAATCTCTTCCGAAGAGCTTCCTCCAGTTCAAAACCAATATGGTTATGAACAAGATAGAGTATAATCTGACCTCTCTCCTCAACGAGCTGCAGACTTATCAGTCCCTACATAGATCTAAGGAACAAGAGAAGGAGGCAAACGTTGTCACTTCTAAATTCCGAAGAGAATCGTCTTCGGGGAATAAGTCTGAGTTTACTTCCTTCAAGAATAAGTGTATTCAGAAGAGGAAGAAGAAAAAGAAAGGGAAGAGAATAACTCTCGCCACTGACAAGAGCAAGGCCAAAGCTACAGACAAAAGAAAATGTTTCCACTGTGGCATTGACGGGCACTGGAAACGGAACTCCCAAAGTATCTTGCGGAGAAAAGAGCTGAGATGGAAGCACAAGGTAAATATGATTTACATCTTGTTATAACATGATAGTTCTACCTGGATACTTTATTCAGGAACCACTAACCATGTTTATTCTTCTTTTCAGGAAACTAGTTCCTGACAACTGTTTTTTTTTTAAATAAGATAATTGTCAGGTTTGAAACAGAAGAGGTTATCTTAGTCAAAACAGTGGGAGCGTTATAAAGCAGTTGTTTTAGAGATAGCTTCATTTTATTAGAAAATGTATTCTTGGTTCCTGGAACCTTGTATCTATCTCTTATTTGTTTGAACCTTTGTATAAAGTATCTTTTGTGATTAATGAATTGTTCATTTGTAAAAGAGGTGTACAAATATGTTCTCCAAATTTTATAAACAACTTATTCGTGTTAAGACTAACATGAGGCTAAACTGCTTAGTTCGTTTCAGGGATATGTGGTAAAGGTTGTTACATGTATATTGAACATAGTTCCCTCTAAGAGTGTTTCAGAAACACTTTGTGAGTTGTGGAAAGGGCGTAAAGGTAGTTTACGTCACTTCAGTCTTTGGAGGTGTCCGACACTCGTGCTCGTGCCCAATCCAAAGAAGTTGGAATGATGTTCAAAACTATACCTATTCGTAGGATACCCCAAAGGAAACGAAATGTGGTCTATTTTATGATCCTCACAAGGACAAGGTGCTTGTATCAACAAACGCCATGTTCTTAGAGGAAGACCACATTTGAGATCATCAGTATTCGAGCAAAATTGTTCTGATTGAACTTTCCAGGAAAGCTACAGGTGTATCAACAAAAGTTGTTGATCAGGTTGGTTCTTCTCAAAAGTTGAGAATGCCTCAATGTAGTGGGAGGGATGTTCGTCATCCTGACTGTTACATGAGTTTAACAGAAACCCAGGTCGTCATACTTGATGATGGCATTGAGGCTCCATTGAACTATATACAAGCAATGGATAACATAGACAAGAACCAGTGGCTTAAAGCCATGGACCTCGAATTGGAGTCGTTGCACTTCAATTCGGTCTGGGATCTTGTAGACCAACCAGATAGTGAAAGACCTATCGGTTGTTAATGGATCTACAAGAGGAAATGAGACCAAGCCGGTAAGGTGCAAAGCTTTAAGGCTCGACTTCTGACAAAGGGTCATTCCCAGAGGGAAGGAGTGGATTGTGAAGACACTCTTTCCCATGTTGCCATGTTAAAGTTGATTAGAGTACTTTTGTCTATTGCCACGTTTTATAGTGATGAGATTTGGCAGATGGATGTCAAGACAACTTTTCTGAATGATATTCTTCTAAATGGCTATCTTAAGAAGTGTATCTATAAGGCTCAACTAGAGGGGTTCATTATTCAAGGTCAAGAGCAAAAGGCTTGCGAGCTTATTCAATTCACTTATAAATTGAAACAAGCATCTAGATCCTGGATTATAAGGTTTGATACCGTGATCAAATCTTATGGCTTTGAACAAAATATTGATGAACCTTGTGTCTATAAGAAATTAGTCAATATTGTAGTAGATTTCTTAGTCTTATACGTAGACTGTATCCTAATCATTAGGAATGATGTAGGACTCCTAACTGATATTAAGCAAAGGCTAGCAACCCAATTATAAATGGTAAATTTGGAAAAGGCTCAGTTTGTTCTAGGGATTCAAATCGTAAGGAATTGTAAGAACAAAAATGCTAGCGTTGTCTCAAGCATCTTATGTCGACAATATGTTGTTAGGATATTCGATGCAGAATTCCGAGAGAAAGGTAAGGTACCTTTCAGGCTGCGAATTCAGTTGTCAAAGGAATTGTCTCCTATGACACCTCAAGGAGTTGAGGATATGAGACGTATTCCCTGTGCATTTACATATCAGTAGTCTGTTGTATGCCTTTTAATATACACGACCCGATATGTGTTATGCAGTGGGAGTTGTCAGTAGGTATAAGTCCAATCGAGATTTGATCATTGGACTGCCGTTATAAATTTGTCCTAGTATGAAGGAGTAGAATCGCAAGGTTGTATTGCTGACTCCACCATGGAAGTTGAGTATGTTGCAGCTTACGAAGCGACGAAGGAATATATTGAAGGGAATGAACTCTTCATTCCCCGCAGCAGAAGCGTTTGGAAAAGATCTTTGTTTGATTTATTTAGAATTAAACTAAGAATACAGTTAAGCTAGTATTACCTTTGATGAACAATCATCTTCTTGTGTTCTTTTTTCCACGAGATCTTCCTCGCTATGACTTGAACACAGGATCAAGGCTTGTGGGAGCTCTTTTGAAAGAATGAGAGAACAATTCTCTCTGCAGAGGGTGAGTAGTGTGTTTGACCAACCTTTTGCCTAAACCTAAATGTCCTATTTATAGGGCTTTTATGAATTAATTTTATTTAATAAAATACATTTTAATATCTAATATTAAAATGTGTATTTTATATTTATTTGAATCTTATTCAAATATTATAAAATTAATCTTTTATAATATATTTTAAACCAATTTGAATCTCATTCAAATAACATATGTATATAGTTTTTAATATTAATGTATCATATACATAAACTATTTTCTCTAATATTTAATGTATCAAATACAATAAATATATTTTACTCTTCTACATTTAATATATCAAATATATTAAATATTAATTTGAATATTTCAAATTTTTCTTTCAACTAAATTGATCATTTTAGTGTTACTATGAGCTAGCAAAGAGACCTTATGGACCTACAGATTTATAAGCTCCAATGATACAAAATTAATTAATTAATTAACTTTCATTCATTAACTCTATGTCACTCCACTATAGGCCTAGAGTTGTACTCTTATGCACTGTAGGACAAGTTGTGTCCATGGATATAACCATTACATGCAAGTCGATCCTTCACGAGTTGTTCGTAATTACAGCTGGGTCAAAAGTCCATTTTACCCCTGTAATTACATCTTACACCTTAAGTACCACTGATTCTCTAATGAACAACCTGTTTATGATCCAACCATAAACCAAGTCCCTCTCGGGCCAGTGAGAGGGTGGGGCCCCATTGTTCAAGTCATGAAATTAGCACTTAAGGGAACTACTCATCTACTTTTCCTATATGGGAAGAAGTGAATTTCATCTTGTGAAACTTATGTTCCCAACTCCCTATTTGGTCAAGTCCCCAAAATGGTAGGCTTATTGAATCGGCTATAAAGGCCATTCTCACCCATACAAATCAAAGGACGAGCCCTCACAGGCAGGAGTTCATAACTCACTCAGGATTAAGATCGAGTCACATATGATCATCTTGTGAAATATTAATCTTCTCAAATAACGGATTTATAAAGAGAGATTATATATTTCGTGGTCCAGTCTTATACAAACTCATTGTATAGGATACCCTCACTCACATGTCTCTACATGAATGATTTGGATCAAATCATTTGTAACAATTACAAAGTGGGTCGTATCAATAGTCTTACCAAGATAAGGCACCCAACCTTATCCATATACTATAGACCCTTTAGGTTATTACTTGAGTCACTCTTTCTTTACAACATCGTTTACTGTAAAGACCGACTTTTTCATATGATGACTTAGGTAATTTGATCTCAATCCGGAGCTCGCTATGAACTCTTGTTTATTCGGGCTTATCCTTTGACCTGTATGGGTGAGAGTGGCCCGAGATCACCGACTCAATAAGCCTACCATCTTGGGGATAAGAACAAATAGGTAGCTGGGGACATAGTTTCGCGAGATGGAATTCACTCTTACCCGCCTTAGGGATAGTAGAGAGGTTGTTCCCTTAAGTGTTGACTCCAGGTCTTGAACAATGAGCCCACCCTCTCACTGGCCCGAGAGGGATCTGGTTTAGTGGTTGGACCGCAAACCAATTGTTCATTAGTGGTGTCAGTGAGACTTAAGGAACAAGACGTAATTATAGGGGTAAAACGGTATTTTTGACCAGTTGTGAATTACGAACGACCTGTGAAGAATTGACTTACTAATGATGGTTATATCAAGATGACAAAAATATATCTACGGTGAGGAGAGTGCAACCCTTGGACTTTAATGGAATCTCCGGGGGTTAACAAATGTTGGTTAGCTTGGCTAAAGAGTTTGTCCGGTTAATCTCGTATCGTTGGAGCTCATGATCTGTACGTCCTTTAGGTTCTCCTGGCTAGCTCAGATAAAGCCGTGTAACAATATGAGAGAAAAGAATTTGAATTTATTTCAAATTCGTTTTTGGAAGAATGATGAACATATTTAAATGTGAGATCGGTCTAAAACATGAATAGGATTCATGTGTGATGATTCGGTTTAAGAAATCGGGATTAGTCTTATTATTTAATTAATATTTGATATTGAATTAAATAATAATATTAATTAATTAAAAAGTTTAATTAATTAGAATTTATTTTGTTTATTAAAATTAATTATGAATTAATTTTAAAATGACAAAATAATACCAGTGGGATTATCCAAGTTGAGTGGGTTTATCCAAGTTAAGTAAGTGAATTGTGAATTACTAACTACATGCATAACTTCATCAATTGTTGAACACTTGTGTGAAGACTAATTCATCCATTTTGAGGTGTAATGCTAAGCAAAGGGTTTGTTGCATGTAGATGGCTTATAAATTGGATGAACCTCAAATGGTTTGAAGTGGATGAATTATTCAAAGAGGATGGCCTATAAATTGGATGAACTTGAAATGGTTTGAGGTGGATGAATTATTCAAAGAGTTTGAATATATGGATGAGGGGTTGATGAAGAGTTCATGTTATGTTACTTGAGAAATTTGAAATCTAAGTGTTAGATATTTCTCACAAAACTCTATCTCATACACCTTCCCATCTCCTTCTTCCAAAGTTTCTCTTGTAAAGAAGTCTCACCACTTCGTTGCTCGACCCGAGGATAGCGGGACTACCGGAGGTGGTCCTCGAAGAGTTCGAGAGAAGGTTCGTAGAGTTCGTGAGGAGATTCGAGTATCGGGATTTGAAGAAATTTGAACTACAAGAGGTGTGTGTTCTAATTTTTTTATTTCCAAGTTTTGAGCATGTTTCATATTTAGCTAAATTGATGAAATTAGAGTGTCAATGATCCGACTCGCTTTCGCTACGCTATATGCGCTCCATCAATATCTTACATATAATTTCTTTCTGAAAAAATAAATTTACGAAATTTAAAAAGGAAATGATAACTCTAAATAATAATAAAAAAAAAAAACACACCACCAAATAATGTATGGCAGTTTTGTTTTCAAAAAATGATATTTATGAATTTGAAGATTATGATATCTATGTAATTTTAAATTGGAAAATTGTAGTAAATGACAATTTAAGACTTATTGTTTGCAAATATAGCATGTTTTTAAAAATTTTGCGGATATAGCAATTTCTATCGCTGATATCTTATGACTGATAGAAGTCTATCGCTGATCACCTCAGCTTTTTATAGATTTTTGTCAGTGATAATAGTCTATCAGAGATAATAGTCTATCACTGATAGAAGTCTATCAGTGATATAATAAAGTCTATCAGTGATAGAAACGGTTTTTTTTGCCATATTTGCAAAACATTTTAAAGTTTGCTAATTTTGCAAATAGTTTGGGCCTGATTGCTATTTGTGCAACCAGCCCTTTTAAATTTCTTATATTTATAATAAATAAATATGGGAAAACAATATCGGACATATTTTCCCTTTTTGAAATAAATATCTATGAAATTTAAAAAATAAGAAAATTATATCTACAAATATTATAATCTTTTTATGTGGGGAAATCATATACGACATATTCATCTTAATTTTTTTTTTATCATATATACAAAATTAACAATAAAATTGAAAAATATATCTACCTAACTCCCCAATTTATTTTTTTTATCCCGTAACATTAATTTTTGGATTGGTTGCACAAACAATAATAGGTCCAAAATAATTACAAATTTAGCAAAATTTAAAACATTTTACAAATATGGCAAAAAATAAGTGGACTCTATCGTTGATATATGATCATCACGGATAGACTTCTATCAATAGACTATTATCACTGACAAAATTTTATAAAAAACTGAGGTGATAGATTACTATTAGCGATAGACTTCTATCCGCGGTAAACTTTTATCAACGATAGACCATACTATCAACAATAGAAATGAATATATCCGCAATTTTTTTAAAAAAATGTTATACTTTTAATTATTTTATTCTGACATATGTTATAATATTCCTTATTTTTTTTTGTAAATGAATCTAAGAAATTAAAAAAAAAAAAACGAGAGGAAAACTCCGAATAGAATAATAAATTTTAAAAATGAGAAGATAAATTCAAATATGATATCATCCATGTATATGCAGTAGGAGGGTAACAAACCGAACCGAACCGAACCGACACGGTTCGGTTCGGTTTTAGGGATATTATATAGTTTTCGGCCCGACCGAACCAAACAAGTAAGGTCATCTGATTTCAATTTGTCTGAGAAGATGCGCCTCTTTCGTCCGCAAACCGCAAAGTGCAAACAATCATCTCTCTCCGCCTGCGTTCGCCTCCTTCATCGTCCCTGTCTCCTCCGACGTCACCGACGTCGATAGCGACTCTCCCAACGCCGCCGGCCGTCAGTGATATAAACTCCGCCGCCGCCAGTGATCCATTGTTGGGTTTTTATTCTAAACTCCGACCCTTCAGGTTTTTATTCCCTTCTCTCTCACTTTCACCTGCGACGATTGTTGGGTTTTTCACCTGATAAATCACTTTGAAACCAAGCTTTAATTGAAATTTGATTGAAATTTGAACTCCAACCATTTTGTTTCTTCTTTTGTTCTCATTTGTGTTGTGGGTTTGTTTTAGTTTTCAATTATGTTAACCACATATACTAGGAACCTGGATAAAACTTGTTAGAAAGCAGCATTTAGGAGTGTACTTCTGTAGTTTTAGTGATTGTAACAGGCAGAGGAAGTTCTTGGTTATTGAGACTCTTGGCTTGGGATAAGCTTTTGGATATCTTATTAAGAAATTGAGAAAATTTCTGGTTGTGGTGAGTCTCTTTCTTTGACTAGTTTAAGCACACACGCACCCCATTGATCGATTGAGGGAGTTCTATTCTCATCGTTTCTACTTTCACAACACAACTTTATCTGCTTGTTTTTTTAAAAATCTCTACATATCCGTTGTGATACTCACGTTCTGATACTATGAAGTTACCTCATGTTCTGAATTATATACGTGATTTTGTTAAGTGCTATTTTGTTCACTAGGATATGTGGAAAAAGCCTATTTCAAATTACATATGCATGGCCAAGCTAGACATTTCCACTTGATATTCTGGATATTACAATAATTAAACTATTTCATTCGTAATGCAGCAATCCTTCACTCTCTCTCCCACATTGGCTTGAGGAACAGAGCTAACTGGTTCAGTTTATAATTAGAACTCTAAAAAGGAAAAGGAAATGCTACGAAGACGACTTTGTTATTTGCTATCTAGCACATTTGCCTCAGTTCATACTAAACCCTCACCTGCTATTGTAATAAACCAAGCATTAGCACATCCATTCCTAGAGTTCCAGAAAAACCCTAGCCTTGATCGGAGTGTAGGTTTCCCTCTTTCTGGAAATGTCTTGGGTTTTCGAGCTTATAGCCTTTTGAGTTTAAATGATCTGAGAGACAAAGTTCCGAGGAAACAGAAGACGAGAAAGGGGCGTGGGATTGGTTCTGGGAAGGGGAAGACTGCAGGGAGAGGTCACAAGGGGCAGAAAGCAAGAGGTTCTGGAAAGCTTGGGTTTGAAGGGGGTCAAACCCCACTTCGTCGTAGGCTTCCTAAAAGAGGCTTTAAGAATCCTTTCAGTCTCACATTTCAGGTATTTGATTTATGTTTTCATGTTATTGCTTTGATGCTTGTGATTATTATTTTACTTCTCAATTTTTTTAAAGGTGTTTGTAAGGAAAGAGATTAGTTCCCAGTTGCTATACGTTTAACTTTTTGCAGTAGTTTGCTGCAAAATTGTATAATGGATTCCATTTTCATCTTGAAGAAAACAAGTCTTTAATATCCAATATCTCGCTTTGTACTTGTAATTTTATTTCAGTAAATAGCATGTAATAGGCAATTCATATTGCATGATCTTTAAAGATTTACCTTCTGCACTTTGCATTACTTAATGTTTAGCACATGCACAACAGTTGGTATCTTCTGATGTTAGTTCCCTAACAAAATTACTTTGTATAGTTGGTGTCTTTTATATAGTGTTAGTGCCCTAATAATTTTTTGGGCAGGATATTTTTTCCTCGAGTATTATGATATTCCTTTTCTTGATTCTTTCTTTTGTTTTACGACAGCCAGTTGGTTTGGGAAAGATTGCTAAACTTATAAATGCTGGGAAAATTGATTCTTCTGAATTAATCACTATGAAAACACTCAAGGTATCACATTACTTCTATTTTAGTTAGTTTATCTAAAGCCTGAACTACTTGTTTTTTAATATTGTATTATATTATTCTACTTACCATTGTGAAAACAGGATACAGGTGCAATCGGAAAACAAATAGAGGATGGGGTAAGATTGATGGGACGTGGTGCTGAACAGATTAAGTGGCCAATTCACCTAGAGGTAAATCTTCAACTACTAATGTTCCTGTTTTTTTCTAACGTTGACTTCAAAACCTATATACTCCTTAGTTAAGCTGATGTATTGTATCAATTATTTATAAATCCTGGCTATTGTCATGCTCTGAATGATGGTGTCATCAACCAGTTGCTTGAGAATCTATCAATAGCTATAAATTATAATTATGATGTTTGTTTGGAGAAGTAAAGAAACGAATGGTTAACACATTTTGTCCTAGGTTAATTTTTTTATTTTGGTCCATCAACTTTGAGGTTTACGTTTATACCATTTTGGTCTATGAACCTTCAAAATCCCTATTTTAGTCTATCAGCTTTTAAGAAAATAAACATTTTTGTCCTAGCCTGCGCCTGCCCAATATCTATTTCAGCCAACTTATGTGGCTCCAATAGCATGTCAATACATTAATACAACACATTTGCAGTCATAGGTATTCATATGTTTAAACAAGTTCCTTGAACAATTATTTGTATCTTTTCTGTAATCAATGAAAAGTTTGTTTCTTGTTGAAAAAAAAAAACTTAAACAATTGATAGCAAACTAACATTGAGAACCAAAATAGACATTTGAAAGTTTAGGGACTAAAATAGTCGTAGTCCAAAATGAAAAAACCCATAAATAAAGGGACTAAAATGAGATTTAAACCGATGTCCTATTACTTCCCAAGGACTGGTTTTTGAGGGTTTGTGCAATAATATATTAGTGGCTCGTTTTTGTGTTGGGAATGTAGGCAAAGGAATGATACATTTATTTTATTATTAGTAGTAGTAGCAGAAGCAGCAATAGAGAGAAACATATATTTAAACCCACAAGAAGGAATAACCTAAAGTCCTTAGGGAAAAGGGAGAAGCAAAAATTGCCTCCAATCTAAATTGAGAAAAGGGTTACTGTAAAAGGGTTTGTGTAAGGCACTCCAATTCGAGGCTGTATATTGTACAAGATCAAAAAGTTTTCAAGAGAAACTTATCTGAGAACAATCTGGAGTTCCTCTCTTTCTAAAGAAGCAAAAGGAGAGCTCTACAAGCATTTCTCCAAAGAACTTTGGCTTTATCAAAGGCCGTAAAAAGTTACAAAGAAAAAGTTGCACCTCTGAAAGAATTAATATTATTTTATATAGTTCCGTTTTCATATTTGTTTGGTTACAATGAATAATACTTTATATAGCTTAGTATTTGCCTGTCTTATGCATGTTAGTAGTCATGTTTTACATGGGATTGGACATTGTATATCACATGACTAACACTTGGGTTGCGAATGGAAAAACATGAATTAAAAAACAGATCATCCATTTTCCTTCATTCGGGTCGGACGACATACATCTTGGTTGGTTTCACCACCACTAGAGATTGGACATATATTAAATCTTTATTTGGTGGGACAAAAAAGAGATTATTATTTAATAATCATTTTTTTTGTCGATTATTATTTAATTTAAATAGCTGCAAGACCAAAACAGGGGAACAACTTGTCCCCTCTTTGAATGTGGACTCTTCTGTGTGGTATTCATTCTCGTTCGGCTCTTGGAATCACATCCAGCCGTGGTTGGAACAGCTCGCAAAATCCAACCACTTCACCTACTTCATTGCCCCCAACCGTTTCTCGTACCTCTATTGAAACAGAATGGTTTCATGTTCCTTCATCGATTGGTTATTCCTCCCCGTTCGTATCTCTTTTTCCAATTTCGGTCTCGATTAGTTTACAAGATTGAATGGCTAATTTTCCTCCGGATCCTCGATTCGATTGTTTTCCAAGAATGTTGAGCCGGGTATGTAAGCTGTGTATCTGGGAGGAAGTTAAAAGAAGAGCTTTCGCTTTTTTGCACCCTGTTTTGGTCTTGCAGCTATTTAAATTAAATAATAATCGACAAAAAAAAATGATTATTAAATAATAATCTCTTTTTTGTCCCACCGAATAAAGATTTAATATATGTCCAATCTCTAGTGGTGGTGAAACCAACCAAGATGTATGTCGTCCGACCCGACCTCAGACTCTTTCTTCCCGACCTATTTGACCCTCTGGCCGCTGTTATTTAGGTGGTATCCCGAGATCGAATTCCTCCCGGGAACACACGAAAGAAAGATATGAACTGGGTAAATAGAAATGGAAAAGAGATGTTTCCAATTCATTCAAATCCGAAGCTTTTTCTACATCCATATGATCTACTAAAGTCGATCGGTATTGCCCATATAATGAAAGCAAATCTTGGTCCATAGAATCCCAAGAAGGTAAGAAATCCAACCTGTCCGATGCTTCTTCGGCCAAATACAATATACAAGTGGGACCTGCACTATGAGCAAGCTGTGCGAAAAACCGCTTCTTTTTTCCGGTTTTGCAACAACTTGGGCGAAATGGGGTTCTACCGGGAAACCATGGATTTTTGAGTTTTTGCCATTGGTTACTGGTCGAGCCACTGGAATGGAATGAGATAAGAATCTCTGGAGATCTTTCCTCTCCACTTACTCGTAACAGACTTTCCCTCTGTAGAAGACTTCTTCTGAATGGCATAATTGTCCGATTTATTCCTCGATCTTCAAAGAAGACCGACTTCTCCTACTCCTCCTTCTCCTTTAGGATAGGATCGTCGTTGGTCCTTCTTTCACTAATGATCTAATGGAGATCACCTTTAGGATAGGGACGAGACTTTCTATCGCTTGCGCTTGCTTTTCACTCTCAAGACAACGGTCTCTCTCTTCTATAAATATAAAGCGAAGCAAAGCGCATGGCGCTGAAGTGAAGAAAGCTCAATAAACACAGACGAACACGATGCAGGGCATAGCATAAATGAGACCGCTGATCATTTCATAAAACATATATGCTTGGCCTTTCTCGATGCTTTTTTTTGGGTGACTCACCAACCGACCCAGCAGTGATCGATGACAGAATGGTACGAACAAATCCAATGACTTGGATTTGGGGTAGTTCTCCATTTTCTTTTCTCTTTACCCCTTTTGATATCTTTCTAAATGGGTGTGCACCTCCAGATGGGCAGGGGCCGGTCTCCCACTCTCTTATGCAACATTTATTAGCTTAGCTGAGTTGGGTGGATCGTGCAATAAGCCTCTCTCGACCCTCCCTTTCTCATACGTCTTTATGAAAGCCTCTCGCCTTTCGAGATCCGGTCCATCATCAACTCAGTCAGATCTTCTTGTTTGCTTGCTTTGATTAGGCGAACTTTAACGGATTTGATCGGCATTTCGTGCCTGCTGCCCTGCGGAATTCGACCTTTTATCAGCAGGTTGGGTAGCGTAGTAAGGTTAGAGGCGCAATTAAATTAGAAGAGTTGGCCCTATATTTCGATTTTTTTCGAAATTCGATTGCTGTCTCCGAAGTCCTTCTTGATCGATGGTCCCCATTAGCATTAGTGCCAATTAGCAGCCGCTTTTTTTGGAAGGCGAGGTACTCATGTGTGATCGCAGATTCCACGGTAGCTGTCGTTCTAGCTCGACATTAGGAGCACGGGGGCTCGAGATATCTAAAGGAGGTACGGACCCCTCCCATCGTACGGTACGATGCAGTTGAAAAACATAAGCCCTTGTTTGGTTTGTATAGGCTGGGCTTACGTTTTCTTGCTTTTCTTTGTTGAACCCTCCACGGTCTACCCTCTTTCTCGATATCCCAATTCTAGCGTTGGTTAGCAGAAGTATAGATAGGATTTATTACAACATTTATGTGAAAATAACAGAAGTCGCTATAAAGGGAAGAAGCACATCCTGGACCTTCACTTGCGAAGCGCTACGCTCCTGCTTACGAAAGACTACTTTCCAAGCGAATTACTGAAGAAAGACTACAGAGAGTGGGAATCAAGCTCCAGCCCTGAAAAAACAGCCCGAGGATCTGCCTATGCTACTATCGACCTATGCTACTACCAAGCTCACCGCTGCCAAGCAAGGGATGGCAATAACGAAAACTTCGATACCCAAATGAATTCACCCAAAGACTTAAGACCGAACTAATCTCATTCTTTTTTGCATTACTGCAACGCGCCAACCGAAGCAGAAAGCGAAGCTCCTCCGTAATGCCTATCTATATATGTGAGTGGCTCTTTTTGGAGACTTAGCCCAATGGCTACCACCAGAAGTGTGCTAAGTTAGTCACAGGGAAACCTAAAAGTTCTTTCGAACTTCCGACTCTATAAACTTGGATGGCTTGCTTGTTTAGCTTGTCCCCTACCAGAAAAAACAGTGTAACGTCTTTCTTTGACGTTTTTGAAATGTCTAGCTGCCATGGGTTAATGACCAGACCAAAACTTTACTTTCATAGGACTATTTCCCTTCCAAATGAGATTGCTAAAATTCTGATTCAAATAGGAGACATTTCCATGGAGGACATTGGAGGCTGACTTCACTGATAAACTCCCTGATGATTCAGAAATCCAAAAGGCATGTGTAAGGGTACTAATAGGGGTTTATGGGTATGATATTAGTAAGAGAATAAGGGTAATTAGTTAGGGAGTTGGTTAGGATATTGGGTTATAAATAGAAAAAGTGGGATTGAGGGAAGGTAGGCAATTGTATGAGTGAATTAGGGCTTGAGAGAGTGTTCTCAAGAGGAGAGGGTGCAAGTACCTCAAATTACTTGTTTATCTTGTAGCTTGGTTACTTTTATATTACAATATATTCTAGTTCCGTATTCTCATTAGGTGGTACCCTAACAGCATGATCCGAGGCTTGTCCATGAGTCTGGCCCATTATTCCAACTCTATCTAAATGTCCCCTCCGAAACCTTAGGTCCTAAGCTTCACTAGATTCAAGCTAGCAATTTTGAACTAGGAGAGATTTAGAATTTTTAATGGAACAAATCGGGGGAAAGGGCTCGAGTGACCCAAGCATCTTACCAAAACCTGCTTTACTGGCCGTCTCCCAATTGGAAGCTAATGTACTCTTCTCGAATAAGGTTCTAGTGTTGCAGATGTTCTTCCAAGGGCTGCAGCTAGCTTTCTTTTTAGTCTGGTTTGGGATCCAATTGCTTTCAGATTGCCAGTATTTGCTTCTTATAACAGAAAAAGAATATTGCTTCTGTTTGTGTAGCTTTGTAGACATTGTTATTTGCCTCGTGATTGATGTGCTTAGTTCAACGTAGTATTAGGAAAAATACAAAGAGATTATAAAAAAATTATTGGCTAATTTTTTCATAATCAGAGCTCTCAAGCTTTTTGCACTTGGAACTAATCTTAAATATGTGATGTTTTCAGGTGTCGAGGGTTACTGTCAGGGCGAAGGAAGCCGTCGAAGCTGCAGGTGGGACTGTTAGGAGAGTGTATTACAACAAATTAGGCTTTCAGGCACTGCTCAAACCCGAGTGGTTTGAAAAGAAGGGCAGACTCCTGCCACGAGCAGCGAGGCCACCCCCAAAGCAGCGAGACAGAGTTGACAGCATTGGCCGATTGCCTGCTCCAACTAAACCTATTCCTTTTTCAGTTGAAAATGAAGATGGAGGAGGGGCAGCTTCCAGTTTGGCTGTCTAATCTTAGTCATTCAAATAAAGAAATTTAACTTTCGGGTTCCCTTTTTCAAGCGCATTTTCTCTTGTTGGTGCTTTTTGTAATCTGATGATAATAATTTTGTTTCTATTAGATGATGCAGTTTCATGGCGCTTATGTTTTCCTTGGCTGCTCTAAGTCTTCACACATTTTTAGGATTCAGGGTGGTAATAGAAATGGCGTCAGGTTCAAGAGCAACATATTCGTGTGGCAAATTGCACTTGCAATAAGCAACACTATTAACTGGAACTACTGTTAAGTTTTTGCAGGAAATATGAAGAGATTTTTGTGGATCTGAAGGAGATAAGGAGAGGTTCGACTCTTTTTCAATTTATTTGGTCTTGCATACAGTTAGTTCCTTTATTGCTTTATTTATCTTCCTTCAATGATGCCTTTCTCCAATTCCAAGGGATTTTAAGTTTAGACCATGGATGATTATTGAATTACTTAGTCGAGTTGTGTGCAAGCTGGCCTTGAATATATATAAAGAAAATATTAAATGACTTGATATGTAGCTCAACCGGGAAGACGTATACTCTAGATCAAGAGGATGTGAAGCAAAAGTATAAATATGGGAATTGATACAAACGGGCTCTGAAAAAGAATGAAAATGTGAACTCTGGAAGGCTTGGATAAATCAAGAACTCAATTGAAGACAATTTTGGTATATTATTAACTCATTGAAGAAAAAGATTTTCGTGGGAGGAATTATTTTTTCCTTTACTGATTATTCTGATGAAGAAGATGGAACTTTATTTTTCAGAGGCTGTGGATTGAACCAAATGAACAATTAATCCTACGCAGTTAGTTCAGATCTCTGCCATAGACACAGTGGTAGAAGAAGAGATTTTGTTAATGGGTATGCTGTTCTTCCAGTAATCCATTGGGGACAATCTACTGCTCAAATGGCCATTTGATGACTTCAAGAAGATATTTTCACGAGTATTCTATATCTTCAATGTTTTTCAGATACGTGTTTGATAGCAGATTCATAAATTAAATTTATTTATAAATATATTATCATATTTTACGCTATAAATTTTATTTAATTAATTAATTAAAAATATCATACAACTAATAGAGATGTCCACCGGGTGGGGATAACTTTCCCGCCCCCCATTTCATTCTCAAGAATCAGGGTGTGAATTCTTGTGGTAGGATTTTCTGCGGAAAAAAAATTCTGGCTAATTTTATTTTTAGAAAAAAACGAATTAATCGGTTTTTTAAGAAAAAAATATTCAATTAAATAGCTAATTATTTCCTATGAATATTCATTTCAATGATTAATTTCTCGTGAAAAAATCTTAAACCTCTTCCGAGAAATAAAACTATTTCATATTAAGTTATTTAATTATCCATGCATAGGAATTTAAAATGGTTCAAACATATTAAATTATTCATAAAATATTTCATAGGTAATTAAATCATTAATAAAATTTTAAATTTAAATATTACAATTCATAATCGATTCAAACATGTATTTGTATTTGGGATTCACCGTTCCAAACGATGGGTCTCCATGGCAAAATGAACATCTCTAACAACTAATAATATATTATATTATAATTTATATTAGTTTTTTATTTTTATAAAAATGAAATTAACTCCTAATATAATATTATAAATGCAATAGCGGTACCTATTATTATATTCACAATATAGTCTTACTACATAACATTAGTATAACACATCAATCCTGACACAAAATATTGTACTACATAACATTTTCGTATACCTCTTGATAATATATTTATAAATCATAAAAATAGTAATTAGGTCAATCTCAACTATTATTAATTAATTTATGAACATATTTTATGTTATAAAATTTGTATAATTATTATTTTACAATATCATATAATTTATAATATATGAACCCATGAAATCTTAGTCAAGATCACAACTTTATGTAGTTATGCTCGATTTGACATAATTTATAATATATTATACTATGCATATTAATAAAAAAATGAAATTAATTTAACGTGAAATACTATATTTAAAAAAGTTTTATAATTAGTAATGTAATACTGTTTTTATAATTTCAAATTAAAAATTTGATAGAGAATATGAAAAATATTGTTTTCAAAATTCACTATTTTTAGAAGATTCAAAATTTTCATTACTTACATCACATAATTTAAAAACAGTTATAAAAAAATAAATCTGTCAAACTTATATTCATTCAACCCATTTGAATACTAAACAGTACCAAACATATATATATATATATATATATATATATATATATATATATATATATATAAATAATGCATTACATCTTCTATCTTACGTATGATTTGTACAAATGTGTGAAGGTGCTTATTGCTTGTGAAAAGGTAGTTCTCATTTTTTGCAGCATAAGAAAACGGCAATCAACCTTTTTGTGGTTTAGAAGTGTAATTGATGTAAAACATGCAGGGAGAAAAAAAAATAGAAATGAATAAACGTGGAATAAACTAGATTATATCTCACTCTCACACTTCACATGTTAGACCCAAATAAATTATTAATTACAAAATTAATATAATAACAAAGATAAGAGAAAAAAGAGAGAGCGACACCGAAAATTATACTGGTTCGGCCCGATCTTAGGATTACATTCAGTCTTCTGCAACAATAGGTTCTACTATAGTAGAGAATACGAGAGGTTATTTAAATTCGCGTTACAGATCTCCCTCGAATAGTCCAACTCGAACTATTTTCTGTTTTAGGGTTTAGGGTTTAGGGTTTACGAACGTCGCATCAGGCGACGTTATGGAGGTTCGACGCAATATGCGACGTTATACTAGTTCGTCGCATCCGGCGGCGTTATTCTAGTTCGTCGCATCATGCGACGTTATTCTACTTCGTCGCATGATGCGACTTTATGCTAGTTCGTCGCATGATGCGACGTTATGGCGTAGTTCGTCGCAGCATGCAACGTTATTCGAGTTTGTCGCAGGATGAGACGTTCTTTCCCTTCGTCGTACATTTCGACGTTATTTTCTCTTCGCCGCATAGGGTGCGACGCCTTAAGAGAAACGTCGCTAATGGTCAAGTGCGACGAAGAATTAGCGACGAAGCTTGCGACGTTTAATTTTCGTCACTAATAAGTATTAGCGACGTGTTTTTGGCGTCGTTAAATGCAACATTTCTGGTAGTGTTCCAAAACAAACAAAAAAAAAAAACCTCAACCCAATAAAGAGAACAAACATAATTCCCTTTCAAAATACCTCCACTCTGCGCCATACAAAAAAACCTTGACAAAACTCAATTAAAAAGGTCAAGTCATAAGGTCACTCAAAATCACATCTTTAGCTTAAAAAAAAACTTAATACCTAGCTAAATAAATTGGCCCAAACATTAAACCATCAAAAAAATAATCGTAGTTCATATGTGTTTGCCCCGAGGTATGATCAAGCTACGTGGAACTGTTCCCCAGACATAAATGACAGTCATGTACTCCCACTTCAACTAAGTGGTAACAACTTATATCTTCTTCCATCTTGAACATCTGTTCTTGAAGAAATACTTTCTGCAAGTGACTTGACTCTTTCATTTAAGTATGTTCACTACAAGAAAGAATGGTTTTTCCGACGTTAATAAACGTCGGGCAAAAGACAAATATGCGTCGGCAATCGAATTCCCGACGCCAAATCGCGTGTCGGTAAACACCTCGGGTAGGCGCGTGGGGAAAGGGTTCCCGACGCGTTAATGGACGGCGTCGCAATCCATTGTTGACGCCATGATGTCGCGTCAGCAATTATGGGTATTGTCGACGTGCAGCCTTGGCGTCAGTATCCTTACAGCTGACGAGGCCACTGAAATGCATCGGCAATGATTGGTCCTGCCGACGCGTGGCCGAGGCGTCGACATGGTCTAACGATTGCATCGGCAATGATGAGTCCTGTCGACGTGTGGTTGTAGCGTCGACACTCTGGAATGATCCCGATGATTTGTTGATGGCGTCGACATTTTCCTTTCATATTGAATTTTGGATAATATTATAAAATTCATTTTTTTTTAGGCTTTCAATATCATTTGAATCTATAAAAAAATCATATTTATTTTGCAATTGAATATATGAATATAACCAACATTCATTAAAATTTTAAAAAAATTAGTACAATATTCATCATGAGATACAAAACATGAAAGAAAAATGAAAAATAAAGACTTAAATGTAACAAAGTTTGTACAATATTCATGAGTGATTTAATAACACATGCACATGAAAGAAAAGTCCAAAAACCGAAGACTTAAATGTAACGAGGTCAAAGCATTTCAAATCTCGTTATCACAATCTTCCCGGTTCATAGATCCCAAAACACCTAATTCAGAAAAGAAAAAAAAAAGAAAGAAAAAAAACCTTATAAGCACAAATTAGAATAATCACTTTTCTATAATTTCAAATTAGAAACCTCCAACATCTACCACCACAAAATTCGCAAAAATCAAAGTATGAGATATGTACCAAAATTTAGTAGGAGAATAATCACTTTTCCATAATTTCACCTAGTAAGTTTACAAAAGTAGGATCCGCACCACAAGGTTTACAAAAATTCACTTGATCAAATTGCAATGTACTCATTACAAAAATCAATCATACTTTTAAACTTCGAACTAATTATTCATATTGCATATAAATATGAAATGTACTCAAGCTAGTATATCTCATAGATCAACACCACAAAGTTTACAAATTTGAACACAAATGACAATTCATACCACTATTAGACATCATGGGGTTCCATCCTAAAACCAATTGGTGATAGGAGGAGTAGCCCATGTGTGTTATATTATGAGTGAGGTCCCTTTTCATCTTTTCGATGTGGGATCCTCAACATGCCCCCTCAAGATGGTGCCTCTTTGGGTTCATCATCTTAGGTCGGATCCCTTTTTTGGACCGAATACCCGTTTGGGCTTTGTGGGCTCTGATACCATATTAGACACCATGGGGTTCCATCCTAAAACCAATTGGTGATAGGAGGAGTAGCCCATGTGTGTTATATTATGAGTGAGGTCCCTTCATCTTTTCGATGTGGGATCCTCAACATGCCCCCTCAAGATGGTGCCATTTTCAAGATAAAACGGAATCCGGATGGTACTGTGCAACGCTACAAAGCTCGACTTGTGGCTAAGGGTTTTCACCAGAGCCCTGGGGTGGATTTCTTTGAAACATTCAGCCCTGTGGTCAAAGCGTCTACAATTCGGGTTGTTCTAACCATTGCCGTCTCTCGTGGTTGGGCACTCCGTCAATTAGACTTCAATAATGCATTTCTCAATGGGACACTTACCGAAGATGTATATATGGAGCAACCTATAGGGTATATCGATCCTCAACGCCCAAAGTTTGTGTGTAAATTGAACAAGGCTATTTATGGGCTCAAACAAGCCCCGCGAGCGTGGAACAACACACTGAAAACAACTTTGCTGGCTTGGGGATTTCGAAATTCACAATCTGACACGTCGTTGTTTATCCTTCAATCGGGTACGTCTCTTACCCTACTACTTGTCTATGTGGATGATGTTATCGTGACTGGAAATGATGCATCAGTAATTGATAAGTTAGTTTGTAACTTGAATGCCACGTTTGAGCTTAAAGATCTTGGTCAGCTGAGTTATTTTCTTGGAATTGAAGCTCATTACTTAGCATCTGGACTGTTGCTTACTCAGGCAAAATATGTTGACGACTTACTTTCTAAGTTGTGTTTAGTTCAGCTGAAACCAGCCCCCTCACCATGTGTGTTGGGGAAACGTCTCTCTTTAAGTGATGGTCAACCTCTTGCTGATCCGTTTGTGTATCGGAGTACCATCGGTGCGTTACAGTACTTGACACACACTCGACCTGATATTGCCTTCGTTGTCAATCATCTCAGTCAGTTCCTCCAATGTCCGACTGACATACATTGGCAAGCGGTCAAACGTGTTTTACGTTATCTCAGTGGTACGAAGCAATTTGGGATTCTGATACCGCATAGTGATGACCTTCGTATTTCGGGTTACTCCGATGCTGATTGGGCTTCCAACATCGATGATCGCAAGTCGGTGGCAACATATTGTATTTTCTTGGGAGATTCCTTGGTATCCTGGTCCTCAAAAAAGCAAACCGCCGTCGCTCGATCGAGTACAGAGTCAGAGTATCGCGCCTTGGCTCATGCGTCTGCTGAAATAGTGTGGCTGAAGCAACTCTTGTCTGAAATTGGGGGTTTGTCTGCATCTCGACCTGTGCTATGGTGCGACAATCTCAGTGCTTCAGCTCTTGCAGCAAATCCTGTGTTTCATGCACGAACTAAACACATTGAAATCGACGTGCATTTTGTTCGAGACCAAGTGTTAAAAGGGTCACTTGAGATACGCTATGTTCCATCCGCGGATCAAGTAGCTGACTGTCTCACAAAGCCGCTTGCACATTCTCAATTCTCTTACTTACGATCCAAACTCGGGTTAGTGGAACTTCCCTCTCGTTTGCGGGGAGATATTGAGGAGCAAAGTCCAAGGCAACGTGGCAAGGACGTCAACAATCGTCTAAATCCTGCCACGTCGTAGAGAGTTCCAGATCCTTCCCCTACCCAATGTGGTTAGGGTTCGTTATGATTTATTTAACAAATGTGGTTATGGGTTGTTATGATTCAGTTCTTCATGTATATTCTGTTGTTTAACCCATATTGGGAATATTGAGTTGTATAAATAGAGGGCCTTTGGTACCCTACAGATATCAGAAAATATTTAGATATTTGCTCCTACTTTCCCTCTGTGTGTTTTTAATTACCACAACATTAACAAAACTTCAATTAGTTTGGGACTTAAACCCTAAACCCTAAAACAAAATGTCACTTCTTATAATTTCCAAGCATCATTCAATATTTTGCAGTCATTATAAACCCTAAACCCTAAAACAAAATGTCACTTCTTATAATTTCCAAGCATCATTCAATATTTTGCAGTCAAAACAATAATGAAAATGTGCTCATAATCTATTGAGCATAAGAGGTATAACATTGCAACTCCTAATCAATTCATCTTCCAATCTCAATCTCAACATACAACATGCTTAACATCACAAAACCACCACAAACATCTCATCATACTTAACATGTCAAAACATATAACAATTCAAAGACTATAACATTCATAAAAATTATATTCATCACACAAATTAGACATACATCATGCTATCATACACCAAAGACTCAGACTCAGAATTCATTGCTTAAACATTATCAGCATTACAATTCTATAGAATTCCAAGGGAATTATAATTCACAGAAAATTACAGCCTCTTAGATGCAGATTCATGATGCAAATAGAAGGTATAATATATAGAGAAAGAAATGAAGTTGAATTAATTAATCAAACGAGATGAAAATGACAAAGCAATGCGAGAGATTACTTGAGCTTAAAGATTGTATGACTGAAGTGGAAGCAGATCTCAAATGGCGGAACCTGACACTTCTTCGTGGAGGAATATGAGGAATAGGGAGGGAGGGAGGGAGGGAGGGAGGGAGGGAGGGGGGGGGGACACTTGCGGCGACGACGGAGAACAGGGGAAATCTTTCTTTTTTACGGCAGTAGCGGAGGGAGGGAGGGGGGGGGACACTTGCGGCGACGACGGAGAACAGGGGAAATCTTTCTTTTTTACGGCAGTAGCTGAGAGGAAGGGAGGAGGGGAGACAGCGGCGGTGGTAGCGGAGAGGAAGGGAAGAGCGACAACGGTAGTGGAGAGGAGAGAGGAGCGACGGCGGCTGCGTTGTAGCGGAGAAAAGGGAGGATCGTCGATGGCGGCAGCGTTGTAGCGGAGAGAAATGATGACCGTCGACGGAGGCTGCGGTGGCAGCGGAGAAGAAACGACGGCGTTAGATTCAGTTTCGGAGAAGAAGGATGGAGATGCGGCCATTTTTTGAAGAGAGAGAAAGATTCAGCAAAGCAAAAGGTAAAATCGAAGACTTAGGGCATTTTAGGGTGGACCTTTACCGACGCAATCTAAAACGCGTCGGTAAATACGAGGTAATTACCGACGTGAGGTTGGACCGCGTCGATAATTAATATAGTTATCGACATGGTCAAAGGTCACGTCGGTAAATACGAGGTAATTACCGACGCAAAAAGGACGGCGTTGGTAATTACTAGTAATTACGAATAATTACAATATATGTGTCGACGCGTCCAAGACCGCGTCGACAATTATATTAATTGTCGACACTAAGTTTGGTCGCGTCGGTAGTTAATATAATTGTCGACGCGGGCTTGGACCGCGTCGGCACATATATTATAATTATCGACGCTTAGGGGACGCCATCGGTAATTATAATCATTATCGACGAATTTTTTGACGCGTCGGTAAGTGTTATAATTGCCGACGTAATATGTGGCGTCGGTATTGCCATTTTTTCTTGTAGTGGTTGTCAAGCTAAAGACTAAAACCTTTGACCATACTCGTTTGTGCGACTTCATCAATCCATTCAAATGTTTAACAATTGAGGTTTCATGATAGCCATCAATTTTCTCTCTCAGACTTCTCAATTGTTTCTGAATTGATGGATCTTGATCTCATTAATCGAAATTGGCTATCATTGTTGTTGGCTCCATTGCACCTCTACATCTACCATTTGTAACTTTAAATGACATCCACTATCTCTTTGATCATTTGGCAACCCTAAACCAATATTTGTACAATGTGAAATTTTTGTAGCCAACTGCCACCACTTGGGATTCTAACTTGAGTTTACACAGGCAACCGTCAAATTCACAATTGTAACCCTCGTCATCTAACTTGCTAGTAGAGATGAGATTCATCTTCATCCTAGTCATAAACCTAACATTGTGCAACAACAAAACAATACCACATTCTGACTTTAGACTAACATCTCCAATCTCACTAGTTTTGAAGACTCTACCATTACTCATCCTCACTAAACTATGATGTCCACCTGTGAATGATGTGAACAAATTCCTACCTGAAGCTATGTGAACTGGCGTTGTACTGTCTACAACTTATTCAGATGAGTGATTACTACTCTCTATGTCACTCTCAACGTAGACACATGCATCGTACACTATGTTTGCATATTGTTTACTTTCTTGACCCTCTCTTAATTTCCTACACTGACTCTTGTAGGTGACATTTCTTATGACAGTAAAAACACTCTACCTCCTTATTCCTATGACTCCAATTTTTATTACTGTTATTCAGTTTATTCTATTCATAATCATCATTGTCTTTACCCTTAGTTACAACTAAAGTTGATCATACAGTAGATTCTTTACTACTACTACCCTTCATACGAATTTCCTCAACTATAGCTAAATAAAAAATCCCTAAAAAATTCAGAGTGTTATCTTCAGTCGAATTAGACATCAATCTTCATCGTTTCTCAACTATCAAGTAAATATATTAATAACGGAGTAGCATACACTTCATTAGTAAATTTTATCTTAACAAACTTCAACTGATTAATCAAAGTGGTAACCTCATTAATATAGGAATTTACTCATGCATCTTTAGCCATTTGCATGTTGAAACATTACTTAAGGAGATAAGCTTTATTATTAGCACACAGTTTCTCATACTTGTTTGTCAGCACTTTCATTAGCTTGATTGCAGTAGTCTCATTGACTACAAGACTAGTCACTTCCATTAACAGAAACATCCTTATGTTTGCAACTGTTTGTTCATCTAGAGCCTCCCAATCTCCATCTAACATCTTTTTCGGTCTCTCATTCAGTGCCTTATGCACTTTCTCACCGGTTAAGAAATCTTTGACATGCATCTTCCAAAACCTCAAAATTTTCCCATCAATTTTTGTGACTCCCTCAAATTGTTTTTTGCTCCAACGATCCTGTGACTCCTGAACCAAAAGCTCTGATACCACTTGTTGGGATAAAAAACACAAGATATAAATAAATGTGGAATAAATTAGATTATATATCACTCTCCAACTTCATAGGTTAGACCAAAATAAGTTATCAATCACAAAATTAATAATAACAAAGATAAGGGGAAAAAAACCGACACCGAAAGTTATATTGTTCGCCCCGATCTCGAGACTACGTTCAGTCTTCTGCAACGGCATGTTATGCTATAATAGCAATTACAAGAGGTCATTCAAACTCACACTACAAATCTTTCTCAAATAATCCAATTCGACTTCTAAGTACCGCAACCCGATAGCTTGGGATAAATAAATAACCCAAAAATTGAACAAACCCTATTCCCTTTTAAAATATCTTCGTGCCATATAAAAAACTGAACAACATTCAATTAAAAAGGTTAGGTCACTCAAAATCACATATTTGACTTAAAAAATAATAATAATAATAATAAATAAATAAACTTATATATATAAAAAGGATGGCAAAAGGCATAATTATTCCAACACCATATTTTACTAATGTCTATTTTCTATAAATATTTCAGCCATATTTTACAAGTTTTCATTTTCTTCAAATATCTCAGTCATATTTTACAAATGTTCATTTTCTTCAAATACTTTGTAACCAAACGAAGAGAACAAAGTGTGGAAACAAGAGAGAAATTGCACAAATGAAAAAATTACTTCAAATGAATTTTATGCATTAAATTGAAAACATTACAAGTATTTATAGGTAAGTAAATATTAATTCACTAACCCATAAACTACCTCACTAACCTTGAAATTCTCTACAATCATCTCACTATGCCACTAAGCCACTACCCCACAAAATTGGAGGCATTACCCTAAATACATGTCATTAGCCTAAATGAATGACATCAACTTAATTTCAAATAAGTAAAATTAAACTAAGTGAAATAAACTTGCATAATAAATTTGTACTAATTTTTAACACTCACACCAAGTGCACTCCTGAATTATTCAAACTTGGATTTACCTTGTATCTTGGTAAATATATCCGTAACTTGCTCCTTAGAATGTATTTTCTGCAATTGGATGTCTTGCATCAAAACTTTCTCTCGGACAAAATGAAAATGTGTTTCAATGTGCTTTGTACGAGCATGAAACACTGAATTCTTTGCAAGCTTGATTGCACTTTCATTGTCACAAAAAATGGAAATTGGATAATTCAAACTTGAAAAGATTTCTCCCATAAGCCTTTTAAACCAAATGCATTCTTGAGTAGCCATAGTAGCTGCTATATATTTTGCTTCACAACTTGAAAGAGCAACAGAGGTTTGCTTCTTATTGCACCATGAAATAGCCCCTGGACATGTATTAAAAAAATATCCAGTTGTGGAACGTCTGTCATTTACGTTACCAGCCCAATCTGCATCAACAAAACCACCTAACACAAAAGATGTAGCTTGTTTATACAACAAGTCAAACCACAGGGTGCTCTTCACATATCGAAGAATCCTATTTGCAACAATTAAATAAGCTTCACACGACTTATTCATAAACTGAGCAACGACACCAACAAAATAAGAGATGTCAAGCCTTGTGATAGTTGATAACTCCATTTTGGAGCTAATTATCACTCTCTAACTCTAGCTAAAAGCCGTGATTAATTGATTAATTTGTCTTGTTTATAGGAGTTTCGCGGCATAGAGCTCATGGTGTCCATTGGACGCGTTTCGTGGCTAAGGAAGGTGTTTTAGCGCCCCGAGAGTGCATCGAGAAAAAGGGAAGCTCATCCATGAAGAACCGAAAAAAATTGCCAAGAAAAGGCAATTTTCCAGCCACAAACCCGAGAGCAAGCGTCGAGCAGGATGCGTCGAGACGCTTGCTCAACGCTGCCTAGCGTCGAGACGCTGCCGAGGAGTCGAGACGCTCCGAAGAGGCGCGCGCGCTGAGAATTATCAAGGCAACGTCTCGACGCCATCGCGATGCGCGCGCTGAGTTTTTTAGGTCGCAGCGTCGCGACGCTGGCCTAGCGTCTCGACGCTCCGACGGATTATAAAGGCTGTAAAGACGATTTTCAGCCATCTTCTTCGTTTTTCTCCGCTGTTTTTCCTCGTTGCTCCGCCATTGTTGGGCGTTTTTTGAGCTTTTCTTTTGTATTTAGCTTGGGATAATGGCCAAGGCTTCCATGGATGCTATCGTGGTCAATTTCTCCATGGTCGGCTAAGGTAAACGTGTAGGATTTGGGATTGATTAGGGATTTTTGCTAAGCTTATATGTTTTGATAATTATGCTTAATGGTTCTGTTTTGGCTTAATTCCTTGTATGCATTTATTGTTCTTGCTTAATCTATGCATGTGCTAGATTTCTAGACGGACAATCTCGTTTTCTAGCATGTGTTAACGTTATAGACTAGCGATGTCGTGCCTCTCCTTGTCGACTTAGTAGCACAGAACAATAGAACAAATCGAAGCATCGTGTTATTCATTCTGATTGTTGATTACTTTAGAGTTGTCGGGTAGTCAGTTAGCAATTGGGGTGTGTAATCGAACGTTCGTCGTGGATAGCTAGTAACTGTTCGAGGTTAAATTGGGGTTGATCACTCTAATGCGATTACGGACACTGTTTAGTTAGGATTGCGAATTCTAATTAATTAATATGAAGCCGGTTGCTTTAGGGTTCCCGGGAAACCGTCCGCGTGCATGTCAATTCATTAGCCATACTTTAGAATTAAATGATGAACATGAAAATGCTTAGCAAAATATCGAAATCCTCCAAATCCAACACTTTCTAATCTCATTCGTATTATTTCTCCGTTAGCATTTTACCTTACTTTGCATGATTTAAACCCTTGTTTTGTGACAAAAACCTCTCAATCAATTTATTTGCATCTCAAACAATTAATTCTCAATTTTATTCCCTCTTTGTGGTTCTACCCCGTTATCGCTAGCTGCAAAGCTAAAAGCTACGAGTTTTATAAATTTATTTTGGCAAGCCTCAACAGCTTGAGATTGAAGTACCCCAAAAGTACCTCCACCAAAATTGGCGCCGCTGTCGGGGAGGGTAATTAAAAATTGAAATTATGTTTGATTTTGACTTAGGTTGATTGGTTGCTTTTCTGAAAAAAAATTCTGCTTTGTTTGTGCATGTTTGAAATTTTTGTTGTTGTATGACCCGTTCTTCTGAGCTAAGTGGATTTCAGTTTATACTTGAGATAGACAGAGAAGAGCGGAGGTTAAGGAGAGAAGCCCGCGAGGGGCGAAGGTTGTTTGACGAAGAAGGAATTGATCCCTTCTTGCGTGAGGAGATGACATAGGGAGATGTGCCCAGGACATTGAAGCAGCTGGCAGCGCCAGATCTGAACCAGCAGCCGCTCTGCATCACATACCCCGTGGTAGCAGGTGATTTTGAATTAAAGTCGGGTTTAATTCACCAATTGCCTTCTTTCCATGGCAATGCAGGCAAGGACGCAAACAAACACCTGATGGAATTCCACTGCGTTTGTTCGGGGATGAAGCCCACAGGCGTCACGGAGGAGCAGTTGAATCTAAGGGCATTCCCCTTTACGCTGAAGGATAAAGCCAAGGACTGGCTTTACTATTTGCCCTCCGGTTCGATCACGACGTGGCAAAAGATGAAGAGGGTGTTCCTGGAAAAGTATTTTCCTGCCTCTCTTGCCACCACGCTGAGGAAGAGGATATACGGTGTCGCAACGTCATTGCGACGCGGAGCGGCCGACGTCCTCTTTCAAGGGTTTTGTTTTAAAAAATAAAAGAGATGGAGTCGCCACCAATCATTTTGGGTGTGATTGGTCACCTTAAAATAAAAACTGGTCTACGGAAAGAGAGATTAGGTTCGGGGGTCGTTTGAGCGTAGGGAAGGTATTAGCACCCTCCAACACCCGTTAAAAACGGTAGCCATATTTTATCTTATATTATCCAGTTAATTTTAAAATGTCCTTAATTTGAGAAAATAAATAAATAATAGTTTTGTTTAAAATGAATGTCTCATTTAATCAAAGCTTAACCTTAAAAATAAGGTAAGAGTTTGATATATTGAGTGAATTTAACTTTAATTAATTATCATATCTAAATTTCCTTTTATTTAAAGGAAATTATTTACCTCAAGAATTTGAGAAATTTATCTCAATTCCGTCATAGGATTTATATGATAATATTTTATTTTAAAATAGGTTGATTTATTATTTTTTAGAAAAATGATTGGGAGGATTTTCGTGTGCTTGCACGAGAGTCGAAACTCTACGAAAGTCACATTACTCAGCCCTCAAATAAATTCATAGTTATTTAGTAAACATTTACTTTTAAACAAAAATTATTGATTATGGATTTTAAGGCGAAATTGAAATTTATTTGAAAAATTCCAATAAGAGACAAAGTTGAAATTCTTTTGAAATAAGTATTTAAAATAAATAATTAAAATTTATTTACAAACTTAAGGTAAAATTAAAGATACCTTAAAATCTTAATTTTTTTAAAAAAGGAAAATATATTATAACTTAATTGAAAAACAAATACTTAAAGTATGTCCAATTTGTAAAAAAAATAAAGTCAAATATGTAATGGTAACTCAAATATCAAATTTGTAAAATAAAAAAAAAGAATTATTTGTGTAATTAAATGGATATGGTAAATTTGTAAATAATATAAAGTTAATGGCATTTTCGTAAATAACTTCAAATCTAAAAATTCGACCTTCTTCTTCACGATTGTTCAGGGGGGGTTTGTTGTCTGCTTCTCCAGTTGCCGCCGTCGTCGTGTGGGAAGTCAACTGCTCGGAGTTAGTCGCCGTCGTCGTTGAACTCGCCACTGGTTTGGCCTGGTTCTGCGCCTCCGGGGAGATTTCGTCGTCGCCGGTTGCGAGCTTCGCCGCCTTGAAGTTCAGAGCCATCGTGAAATTCCGCCGGAGTCTGGAGCTTGGTCCGGCGCTGTGTTCGTGAAGATCCGTCGGAGTTTGCTCGTGGGCCGCCGTTCGCCGCCGTGATGTTCGGTCAGTGTGCCGCCGTGCGCGCCGCCGTTCGTGATCTGTTATAGCGCCGCCGTCGTCCGATTCTGTTCAACATCGATCTGGAAAAATCGTCGTTGAAGCTCCGCCGCTGGTTTGGTTCGATCACCGCCGTCTACTTTCGTGGAGCTTCGCCGCTGGTTTTTGGATGGCCGCCGCGAATGGGGCTTCGTCCACCGCCGTAGAGTTGTCACGGAGTTTTGCCGGAGGTGGTGTGTCTCGCCGGAGTTTGAGGTTGAAGATGAAGAGCTTGGAGTTGGAGGTAGGTGATGATGAACAGTAACGAAGAGAGAGAAAAGTGGAGAAAGTTGGGGTTTTTTTTGAGGAGAGGAAAAAAATGGATCCTTTGTTTTGACTCAAAAATAAAGTAATATCTTTCAAATTGGTAGCATTTCCAATATTCTATTCTCGAGCCTTTTGCTCTGATATTCTATGCCGTTCCTAATTTCACGAGCCTTACCGCTCTGATCTTCTCTTCCGTCCTCCTTTTACCTATTTCTCTTAGTCGGTATTTATAGGCCATTGAAAACCGCATCAAAGGTAAAAATCTTAATGAATTTATTTCTCGAAATATTTTCTCAATTGAAATAGATTTTAGGCCAAAAATGAACAAATATTTTATATCATAAATGAACATCAAATTTTAAACCAAAAATGAATTAAATATTTTATACTCATAAATGAATATCAAATTTTAACCCAAAAATAAATTAAAGATTTTATATTCATTGAAGTAAATAAATGAATATCAAACTTTAGCCATAAAATGACTTAAAAATTTTATACTCATTAAATGTTAATTTTACTTGTCAAAATAGGTAAAAACTTTTCCAAACAATTTCTTTTTGTTATTTTTCTTGAATTTTCGGAATTAATAAATTAAATAAATAAAAAGGTGAATTTTAAAAGTTTAAAAATGGTTTAAAGAATGATGACAAAAATACATAAAAATAGGGAAAAATAACTTTAATAATAAACAAATGGCCGGACCAAATACGGTGTCTACATACGGGATTACCCAAGACGTGGGTGAGTTCCTACACGAGTATTGGGAATGCTTCGGGCGCCTGTGCGCGAGCTTTCCGCATCATCAGATAGCCGACCAGCTTCTAATTCAATATTTTTATGAGGGTATGACACCTCATGATCGGCAGATGATCGATGCAGCGAGTGGAGGGGCACTGATTGACAAGACCCTAGTTGAGGCCAAGCAATTGATAGCAAATATGGCAGCCAACTCGCAGCAGTTCGGTATTCGTGGAGCAGGACAAGTCCACCTGGTGAGCCAGATAAATGAGATGACTGAGATGAAGGCCCAGGTGGCCGAGATAGGGAATTTGTTGAAGAAATTTGTGGGAGGAAACCGCGAGGCGGAAGAGGTCAATGCCATAGGGGGATATGCTTCCAACCCTAGGAAGTACGATCCTTATTCGAGCACGTACAACTCTGATTGGCGAGACCATCCAAATATGAGCTATGGGAACAGAGATGGACAACCACGCTACCAAGGTCAGTCGTACGATAGACCTCAGAATTCCACTCAAGCTCAGGCCTCTAGTTCCTCCAGTTCTATGGAAGAGATGGTAAGAACCATCGTGACATCGACGAGCCAGTTTCAGAAGGAAGCTCGAGAAGAGCTTAACTCGCACAAGGCAGAGCTGCAAAATTTGAACAAGCAGCTGACTCAGATGGCAGTGTCGATCAGTAAGATAGAGAGAAAGAGCTCCGGGAAGCTTCCTTCCCAAACCACCGTGAATTCATGTGAGAATGTGAGTTCGATCCAGTTGAGGAGTGAGAAATCAGTTCCCTCTAGAGCTGTGAAGGAAGCAAAGAAGGATGGTCTGAATGTGTCCTTCCTGAGTGATCTTGAGGATGAGAATGTTGAAAAAGAGAAGAAGAATGTGCAGGAGAGTGTTCCCGCAGCACCTTTCCCCAGTAGGCTTGCGAAGCCTACCTTGGTGAACGATGACGAGGAGGTCCAGAAAACCTTCCAAAAGGTGATGGTGAACATCCCACTCTTGGAGGCGGTGAGTCAAATCCCCAAATATGCCAAATTCCTCAAGAGTTGGTGCACGAAGAAGAGAAAGTCAAGAGTGACTGAAGAGAAGAAGAAGGAGAATGTCTCGGTAATTCTTCCGGGTATGTTGCCTACCAAGTGCAACAACCCAGGTATGTTTACTATCTCGTGCATGATAGGTAGTAAAACTGTTAAAAATGTCATGCTTGACCTGGGTGCATCTGTTAACGTTATGTCTTACGCATTATTTCTTGATCTTAAACTTAATGAAATGCATGAGACTGATGTATTTGTTCAATTAGCAAATGGGTCTTGCATATGTCCTAGGGGGAAGGTCGAGGATATTCTGATTAGAGTAGGAGATATGATGTTTCCTGCGGACTTTTTTGTATTAGACATGAATGGAAAATCTCTGAATGTATCGTCCTCCATGTTGTTAGGGCGTCCTTTTTTAAAGACCGCTAGGGTCAAAATTGATGTGTATAAGGGCGTCATTTCTTTGGAGTTTGATGGAACTATGCATGAATTTTTCTTATTTGATAAGAAGTCTGTGGAAACTGTTGCCTGTTTGGAGTATGTTGAGAATGAGAGTTTGACCTCGAGCTTGAGGGATAACTTTTATGTCTCTTTGAAGAAAAAAGATTTAGATTTGATTGATGATAGTGCTGTTTTTTCTGAAACTAATTTTGATGATATTCACGTGCTTGGGGCACGAAGAGAAAATATGTTTTTAAAGGATGTTTGCAGGGATAGCGTGGATGAAGGAATGTTTGGAACGTCCCCGCGCTGTCGGAATATGGATGAGTTCATGGGGAGAATTCAGTCGAGCAAACGACTTTAAAAATTCTGCGCTTCTCGGAGGCACCCGAGTGTTGAACTGTTTTTCTGTATTTAGTTTATTAATTGTTTTAGTTTAAGTTTCGTAGTTTAATTTAGTTTATTTGCTTGCTGTTTTTTTAGGAGAATGAGAGAAGTTGAGGAAATTGGGCTTCCGCCTCTTATCCCTCGCCAACTTCACAAAGATCAGGGAAGTGTCGTTTTTCCTTTCCTCTTTTATTTTTGTGTATCTGATTAAAAAGCATTGAGGACAATGCTATCTTCTGAGGTTGGGGGTGGATGTTGTGGATTTCCATGTGCAGTTTGTTGAGCAGTGCTAATTTAGAATTTGAAGTGCTTGGGACTCTGTTTACTGCTTTCTAATTATGATGATCTAGGAAGTGTCTTTTTGAAATTTGGGCATTTGCATAATCTAGTTTTTGCATAGGTTGTTTTGCATTAATTAGGTTCATGTCAAAAAATTTAATTTTTTTTCTGTTGCTCCCTTGCATTTATCGAGCACTTAACAACCTCATCTTAGACTCCGTAGGCTTGGTTTGATTGCATGTTGCATAATTCTTGTTGTCACCCCGAAAGGCACCCCTAGGGTAGCTTGTTGCATGAGAGTTAGTGGTCAATTAATCGAGTTAGCATGAGCTAAGCCTAAAGTAAAAAAAAAAAAATAGAAAAGCATGTTGGCTAGAAAATTCCCTCGAGGCGCTCCTCCTTCTTATTGGTACCTAAGAAGTGAGTGTTAGTCCTTAAAAACGTGAAGTTTTATGGATGAATTTGACGTGTTAGGCTACTCGGGATTGGAAAGAAAAAGAAAATAAAATGTTGGGTTCAAAGAACCTTAACCAAGAGTACAAAGTACTCGAAAAAAAAAAAGTATGAGAAAATTGTTTTAGGTCTCTTAATTCATTACTCTCTCTTGTGTGATCAAGTTTAGACTGTTCTTAAATGCTAGAAGTAGGGGGAAAACGAGATGACATGTTGCATGCGGTTTTTCCGGGTTTACGTAGGTTTAGGATAGGTTGGCTAGCACACACACACGTTAGGGAGCGATAGTTAATTTTTGATGTGTTCTTGATTAAAATGCATGCGTCGTTTGCTTTCGTGATTATGTAATGTTTAGATTTGTAAAAAGCATTGAGGTTTGAATTAGAAGCATGTATGCATGGTCCTTTAGAGTCGAATTCTTTATTTGCCTTGCTCGAGGACTAGCAAGATTTAGGTTGGGGGTGTTTGATAACTCAATTTTGGAGCTAATTATCACTCCCTAACTCTAGCTAAAAGCCGTGATTAATTGATTAATTTGTCTTGTTTATAGGAGTTTCGCGGCATAGAGCTCATGGTGTCCATTAGACGCGTTTCGTGGCTAAGAAAGATGTTTTAGCGCCCCGGGAGTGCATCGGGAAAAGGGGAAGCTCATCCATGAAGAACCGGGAAAAATTGCCAAGAAAAGGCAATTTTCCAGCCCCAAACCCGAGAGCAAGCGTCGAGACGCTGCCGAGGAGTCGAGATGCTCCGAAGAGGCGCGCTCTGAGAATTATCGGGGCAGCGTCGAGACGCTGGCCTAGCGTCTCGACGCCATCGCGATGCGCGCGCTGAGTTTTTTAGGTCGCAGCGTCGCGACGCTGGCCTAGCGTCTCGACGCTCCGACGGATTATAAAGGCTGTAAAGACGATTTTCAGCCATCTTCTTCATTTTTCTCCGCTGTTTTTCCTCGTTGTTCCGCCATTGTTGGGCGTTTTTTGAGCTTTTCTTTTGTATTTAGCTTGGGATAATGGCCAAGGCTTCCATGGATGCTATCGTGGTCAATTTCTCCATGGTCGGCTAAGGTAAACGTGTAGGATTTGGGATTGATTAGGGATTTTTGCTAAGCTTAAATGTTTTGATAATTATGCTTAATGGTTCTGTTTTGGCTTAATTCCTTGTATGCATTTATTGTTCTTGCTTAATCTATGCATGTGCTAGATTTCTAGACGGACAATCTCGTTTTCTAGCATGTGTTAACGTTATAGACTAGCGATGTCGTGCCTCTCCTTGTCGACTTAGTAACACAGAACAATAGAACAAATCGAAGCATCGTGTTATTCATTCTGATTGTTGATTACTTTAGGGTTGTCGGGTAGTCAGTTAGCAATTGGGGTGTGTAATCGAACGTTCGTCGTGGATAGCTAGTAACTGTTTGGGGTTAAATTGGGGTTGATCACTCTAATGCGATTACGAACACTGTTTAGTTAGGATTGCGAATTCTAATTAATTAATATGAAGCCGGTTGCTTTAGGGTTCCCGGGCAACCGTCCGCGTGCATGTCAATTCGTTAGCCATACTTTAGAATTAAATGATGAACATGAAAATGCTTAGCAAAATTCCGAAATCTCCCAAATCCAACACTTTTTAATCTCATTCGTATTATTTCTCCGTTAGCGTTTTACCTTACTTTGCATGATTAAAACCCCTGTTTTGTGACAAAAACCTCCCAATCAATTTATTTGCATCTCAAACAATTAATTCTCAATTTTATTCCCTCTCTGTGGTTCGACCCCGTTACCGCTAGCTGCAAAGCTAAAAGCTACGGGTTTTATAAATTTATTTTGGCAAGTCTCGACAGCTTGAGATTGGAGTACCCCAAAAGTACCTCCACCAATAGCAAAATAAATTAAACTACCAACAAGTTGTCGAAAAAGTGTTGCATCTGCCAATCGTTTTCTTTCTTCCTCAATCAACTTTAAGGATGGCTTCATAGGAGTAATCATTGATTTTGACTTCTTCATGTCAAAACGGTCCAACAAACTGTTTGCATACCCTTTCTGTGAGACAAAGTATCCACCTGACCTTTCAACCTCCAAGCCAAAAAAAACATCTCGCTTCACCCAAACTCTTCATTTCAAAACGAATAGACAAAACATCTCGAAGATTATTAATTTCAACTTCATCATCACCCGTTATGATCATGTCATCAACATTGAGTAGAAGCATTGTACATACTGAAGTTCCCTTTTTAACAAATAGACTTGAATCTGCATTTGAAGACTTGAACCCACAAAACTCAATATATTGAGCAATCTTACCATACCAAGCACAAGGAGCTTGCTTAAGACCATACAAAGCCTTTTTGAGTCGACACACATATTTTGGAGACTCTTTAGAAACAAAACCATGAGGATGTTCCATAAAAATGTCTCGATCCAACTCTCCATAAAGGAAAACATTCTTCACATCTAACTACCATAATTTTCAATCTTTGCAAACAACTAATGAAATAATTGTCTGAATAGTTACCATTTTTGCAACAAGACTGAATGTCAACTCGTAATCTACACCATATTGTTGTGAAAAACCTCGAGCAAAAAAACGAGCTTTATACTTGTCGATGGTATCATCAGACTTTTTCTTTACCTTGTAAACTCATTTACAAGTAACTAACTCAACATTCTTTGGCTTTAGAACAAGTTCCCATGTGTCATTCTTGTTTAAAGCCGAGATTTCCTCCTTTATTGCTTCTTCCCATTTAAGAGTACCTCTAGCTTCATTGTAAGACTGATGTTCATCTTCACAAATATCACCCATTAAAAAATAAGATACAACCGAACAATTATTTAATTGTACCTCACAATCAGATAAATAATTGGGTTGTGTTCTTCGCCTAGAAGACCTTCGAACAACAGTCTCTGTATCTTCATCTACTTGAACATTTTCTCCAAGACTAGTATTAAGCTCATTTTCATTCGATTCTTCATCAGTAAAGAAAGCTGACAAGTCAACAACACCTTTCTTTGAACTTGCATCCATTTGATGTGATGAAACTTCATCAAACACCACATCTTGAGAAACAGAAACTTCTCTTGTATTTGGATCCATACATCTCCATCATTTTCTGTGAGTATTATATCCAACAAAAATACAACGCCTAGCCTTTGGGTCAAGTTTAGTATGCTTACTCTTTGAAACATGAACATAACAAACTGACACAAAAACTCGAAGATAGCTCACATTGAGTTTACGACGATATAGTACCTAAAAAGAAGATAGATTTGATCTCGTCCATAGATGTAGACGATTTATGACGTGACAAGCTGACTGAATAGTTGTTGCCCAAAGCTTCATTGGAAGGTTCTTTGCATGCAACCAATACAAGCACATAGATGTAAGATGTGCTAATTTACGTTCAGAAACTCCATTCTGCTGTGGAGTGTTAAGACATGTCATTTGGCGTTGAATGTCATGCTCTTTGCAATAATTCTAAAATTGATCAGACATATATTCTCCCCCATTATCTGTGCAAATACACTTTATCGGCAGCATAAATTTCTTCTCCACTAGCTCCTTGATCTGGATAAATTTGGAGAAAGACTCACTTTTAGCTTCCAAAAAATACACCCAAGTGAACCGAATAAAATTGTCCACTATAACCATAACATAACGACAACCAGAATAACTGTGTATTTTCGTTGGCTCCTGATAGCTAATTTCGTGCTTAATTAATGTTAAATTGCCTTGATTATAGGTACTTCACGGTGAAGAGCTCTTGAAGTCCATAAGACGTCGTTCGGGGCTAAGGAGGTCATTTTAAGGCCTCGGGATCGCATCGGAAAAGGAAGGGCGTCAAAAGTCAAGATTTTGCCAAAAGGGAGCAACCAAAGGCAAAACAAATTGTCCAAACCCGAGAGCAAGCGTCGAGATGTTGTTCGACGCTCCGAAGAGGCGCGCGATGAAGTTTTTCGTCCGTAGCGTCTCGACGCTGCCACAACGTCTTGACGCTACGACGATTATAAATGGGTTTCTTCTCCTATTTTAGGTTATTCTTTGCTCGATTTTCTTATTTAGTCCGCCATTGGAGCTTGGCTTGAAGCTTCTCCTTCATCTTCTACCTCTTGTATGAACTCCAAAGCCTCCATGGGAGCTTGGATTAGTCCAAACTCTATGGAAGGCTAAGGTTAGTGCAGGTTTTGGGGATTGAATGTAAGGATTTGTGGATTTTGTAATTGTTTGAGATTTATGTTTTAAGTTTCTACCCTTGGTCTGATTTATGTTGATATTCTTCTTCTTCCATGCTTATCTTATGAATATTGCTTGCATGGTAGCTTGACATCCTTGATTGCTAGCATTTTTCGATAGTTAAATAGGGTAGTGACGCATCCTATTCTCTGTAACAAAGCTTGAGTGAGCCCGTAGGTAGTACATAAGCATGTTGTCTTAGTTAGTGTGAGCCAACCCCGTTGAAGAAGATAAATTGAATTAGTCCTTGGAGTAATTCGTCACAATGCACCCGTCATCGCTTTTAGCAAAGTCTAGGATTGACACCCATAGATTAGTTAATTGCATGATTTGTTACTGTTTTTAATGAAGTCTGGGATTGACACCTTTAGATTAGTTAATTACAAGTTTAGTTGGAATTGACACCTCCGACTAATTCTCTCTGTGGATCAGTTATCGCGGGGGTTTCCGGGTAATTGTTTGTGCATATCAATTGATTCTGATTAAGCATGTATTAGTTCAATGATAACAGTTACATGATTTCGCAAATCCTGAAGTTCCCATAAATCCGACACGTTCGTATTATTGAGTTTTATTTCTCCGTTAGCTCTTTATTCTCCTTTTTGCATGATAAAAACTTCCCCCTTTTTTTTGTCACCACAAACACAATTCAAGTCAATTCTCTGATTTCATTTGACGTTCCCTGTGGATCGATCCCGTTGCCACTAGCTGCAAATAGCTTGGTGTAATCGGGTTACAAATTTATTTTTGGCAAGCCTCGACAGCTTGAAATTTGGGGCACACCATCGTTTGTGCTCTCACCAGCTCCATCAAATCTGAATGAACTAACTGCAATGCAACAATAGCTCTATTATTTGAATTTGGGAAGGGAGGACGATGTGATTTCCCAAATTGGCAACCAGGATAAACCACATCATGGCAAATTTCTTTAAAGAGGGGAACACCCGAAAAAAACTTCTTCATAGAAATTCTTTGCAACAATTGATAACCAACATGGCCCAACCGAGCATGCCAAAGTGTTGCACTATCATTCTGACATGTCTTTTCAACATATGCATCAGTTGCAGACAAAACATAGAGGGAATCTTTCCTATTGCCGGTAAACAAAACATCAACATAAAATTGTTTAATATTAGAAACAATTTTCACATCATCTGGACCAAAGAGAACATACCTCCCAGAGTCGGCAATCTAAGAGACTGAAACCAGATTGTTCTTTAAGGAACATGATAAACATCTTCGAGAGAAACATCATCAACATTTGGTGCACCATCCTTAACGTTAACTTGCTCTTCTTGAACAATATAATGTATGGAATTATCAGTCGTCGCAATGACTCTTATTCCTTTATGGGTACGTACATCAGAGAGAAGAGAAACATTTCAAGTTGAATGATTAGAACAACCAGAATCAACAATCCAATCCTCATTATAATCTATAGAAGCATTAACATGCAAATTATTTGGTTGATCAATAGTTTCAATTGATAACCATTGTTCTCTAGTAACTTGTTCAGGTTTGTTACTTTCCTATACAACATTTGCTTCTGCTTCTTTGAGAATCACCCGACAATTTTGTCTAATATGGCCGAATTTCCCACAACGATGACACACCACCTTCACTCGAAAATCACGTTTGATGTGTCTCTGCTTGGGGTTATTTGGGCTAGAGGGGTGGATTTTGAAACAAATTACAAAAAAATGGTCATTTTGAAACAATTTAGAAAAATAGGGTTGTTTTCTTGTCGTTTGTGGGAATGCGCGGGTTCAACCCGCGCATTTCAATATTTTTTAAAAATTTGACCACGTCGTTGACAGAAGTCAGTTACGGATGAGAATGCGCAAGTTGAACCTGCGCATTCTTCTCCTTCAAAATCTCAACCGTCTCCTTTTAAAAATTCGATCTCTATCCGCTTTCATCCCACACCAGATTAGGACGTCGTTGGTCATGCGCATTCTTCTCCGCTCTACCCCTCACAATCAGTCGCTTGCCACCATTTTCTCCGTACATGCTTCCTGGAGCACTGCCGCTTAAAACCTCCGTGGGGGTTTATATATTTTTCGGTCGGCTCCGCAAAGGGTTTATATATTTTTCGGGTTGGGAAATTGTGAAAATTGAGTAAAAAATGGAGGAGGTTAATGAAATTGATCAGGTAGTTTTAATTTTTGTTTATTTTGCATCCATTACACTGGAATTTTCTTCAATGGAGGAGGTTAATGAAATTGGTTTTTTTTTCTAGTTTTTCTTTTGTGAATTTCGATTTTGCCTTGAGTTTTCTATATTTGATTGGAAGATTTTTTTGCTTCTTTCTGGCCACAAACATAAAAGAAAACTCTCACTCTCACTCTCTCAATTCTTGGTATTTTGAATTTTCTTTGTGTGTTCTGCATAACCGAACAGAAATGTTGAGATTTCCATTTCTAATAAATAATAAAGAACATCCCATTTTTTTTTTAATATTTTGTCATCCCATTTCTAATCCAATTCAACTCCAGGTTATCATTCATTCATTTTCCCCATTTTCTCACCCCCTCTCTGCCAATTGCCCTCGTCTCCTTAACTTTATTTCCATTCTCTAAAATTTCTTTTATGGAGTTTCTGGTGTATTCATGGGTCAATTGACCGCAGAAAGGTAGAAAATTTCTGGGGTTTCAGGGGCATCCATGCGATTTTGTGCTCTCTTGCCAATTTTTAAATCCACAAGTTTCTCCTTCAACTTTCTTTTCTTCTCTGCCAATTGACCGCAAAATCGCAGAGAGTTTGATTTCTAGGGCATTCATGGATCGGTGAAAGGGGATAGAGATCGAAATTTAGCACGGTAGGTTGAGATTTTTAAAGGAGGCGGTTGAGATCAGGTCGTAACTAACTTCTGTCAACAACTTGGTCAAATTTTAAAAAAATATTGAATGCGCGGGTTCAACCAGCCCATTCCCACAAACGACAACTCTTTTTCTAAATTGTTTCAAAATGACCATTTTTTTGTAATTTGTTTCAAAATCCACCCTTCTAGCCCAAATAACCCCTCTGCTTGCCACACCTAAAACATCTTTTTAAAGTGTCATTGGACTGGCCTTTCAAGCTTGGAATCATTGTCGTCATTTGAATAAAACCTTGGAGAAGAATTAACTCTTCCCTTGTCTTTTGCATAAAGAACAACTTTCATCTCAGAGTGAGTTTGTTTGTTGTTGTCAAACATTTGTTTCATCAATACCTCTTGATTTGAGAGCAAGTTTTTCAACTCAATGATAAAATGTTGTTTTACCCAACCTTGTATCGACGAAATAAATGACATAAACTCATTTCGCAGTCCACGAATAAGATAACAACGCACATGAGCATCACCAATAGGATCCTCCTTGTCTAATTCTGAAATTTCAGACCACAAAGTTTTAATATTCAAAAAATATTATGAAACCGGCAAATTGCCTTGAGTCCTTCCAGTAAGTTCGTTCTCCAAATACTGCAACTTCGTCGTGTTCTTTTGAGTGAACAACGTTTCAAGTGTGTCCCACACTTTCTTTGGAGAATTTACATCACGAACATGCTCAATATACTCTTTGCCAATAGAAGTTCGCAAAACAAATAAAGTTTTGCCACACTTGACCTTTCACTTCCTTCGTGGCTCAACATTCTCCCAAGTATCTTCTAGAATTTCTGCATCATCACCGGAAACAAGATCCCACAAATCTGGCCCTTGTAGAAAAGCCTACATACATAACTTCTAATAACTATAATTATCACCGGCAAGTTTGTCTACACAAACACTATTTTCACCGTTCATCTTCAACGAGTATTTAAACTCAAACACTAGACAAAGAACCTGAGAACTCTAAAACCATGTAACAAAACGAAGAGAACAAAGTGTGGAAACAAGAGAGAAATTGCACGAAGGAAAGAATAATTTCAAATGAATCCTATGCATTGAATTGAAAACATTACAAGTATTTATAGGTAAGTAAATATTAATCCACTAATTCATAAACTACCCCACTAATCTTGAAATTCTCTACAATTATCCCACCATGCCACTAAGTCACTATCCCACAAAATTAGAGGCACTACCCTAAATACATGTCACTACCCTAAATGAATGACACCATCTAAAGTACAATTAAACTAAGTAAAATAAATTTGCATACTAAATTTGCACTAATTTTTAACATATTTCAGCCATATTTACAACTGTCCATTTTCTTCAAATATTTCAGCTTTATATTGGTTTAGTTTATGTTTTTTTAATTCTACTTTATCCTTTAATTATCTAGACATTTGTGTATTTATTAAAAAAAAAAAAAAAAAATGTTTAGATATTCATTAAGTGTATATTATTATACTATTTGAATATAATAATGATTGATTTTGTTTTCTTAACCATCTCCCGCATTTAATTACCATTGATTTTCGAAGATCTGTAATTCGAAAACACGAAAATTTTCAAAAGAATTTCTGTATATTTTCAATTTTTTTTAAAGATCTGTTTGAAAATTGTTTTCTTTTTTTTTTTCTTTCTCCTTAATCATTTTTAAATTCTCAATTTTTTTTTAAATTTAATTTCAACTTATTTAAAAAAAAAATCTTCAATATACTACGTTTATACCCAATCGAGGATAACTGACGTTGGCTTCTTGACTAAGAGGTCAGAGGTTCAATCCCCCACCCTGCATTAATTAAATATTTTTACAAAAAAAAAATATTACGTTTATATATATTAATTCAACATATATATTAAGTTTTTTTTTTCAATATACAACGTCTATATATATATTCCTTTTTAATTCGAATTACATACTTCATATTATTAAGTGTACTTCACATTTATGAAAATATATACATTGAATGAAACAAGAATATATGCACTTCATATATTAAATATGCATCACCTCTATATTTATAAACGTAGAAGGAAACAAATATATAAAGCCAAACCGAGCATAACTCAATCGGCATAAGGTTGTGCCCGTGCCCGTGACTATAAGATAGGTCACGGGTTCAATCCTCGCTTTAATTAAAATAGTGTTGCAAAAAAAAACAAATATATAAAAAACAACCTACAAAATATGAAGCTTGTGTCTTAAAATTAAGAGGAAAAAATGGAGAAAAAAAAGAAAACCCAAATTATATCTCTCTCTTACGCGCAGTCCAAACACCCATGTCACCTCCCTTTGCAAACTTTGCCTCTCTCTCCCTCACGCACGTTCTTTTAAGGGGGCACCATCGTTTTCCTGTGCAATTCGGGGATGGCACCCGTTCCAAACACCCTCCGTCATCGTTTCAAAGTCGTGGTCGGATCTCGTATCGTTCCTCACACCCACCGTCATCATTCCAATGTTGCAGTCCAAAGTCATCGTTCCAAAATACCCCCTGTCGTCGTTCTAATGTCGCAGTTAGACGTCGTCGTTCCAATATAATGTTGCAGTCTAACATCGTCGTTCCAAACACCCACTGTCGGAACCGACAAAGAAGGTTACTTTTAGGGTTTACACGAATGAGAAGAACGAGAATGGAAAGAGATGACTATGACGATTCGTTTTTTTGGAAATTAACCTTCTCAGGCTTCGTTTGTGATTGCGGTAGCTTTTAAAATAATTGTTGGGAACTTTGCTTTTAAAAAAATCAATTGTTTTAAGAAGCAAATTAATGTTTGGTAAATTTAGACTTGAATAAGTTGGTTACTATTATACATTTTTTAAAGTTTAGAGACTTATTCAACACAAATATGAAAATTTAAGAGTTAAACTTGTAATTTTAAATTATTGAGTGTATATTATAGCTAACTAGTGGAACTCAATTCTTTTAAGCATGTTGAGAGTGTTATGGGTGAAATCAGTCGAGGCCCATGGTCAACTCAGACTCCGGGGCCAGCACATTCATCTCGGTCGACCCACAGCTCAACCCTAAGCTCGGTCGACCCCCAGCTCGACTTTCAACTCGGTTGACCCTCTATTCGGTCATACGCCACCTGCTAGGCGTACGACGTCTCCTAACACATGCCACCTACTAGACGTGCGACGTCTCCTGACACACGCCACCTACTAGACGTGCGACGTCTCCTGACACACGCCACCTCTTAGGCGAATGACGTCTCCCGCCATACGCCACCTCCTAGGCGTATGACGTCTCCCGCCATACACCACCTCCTAGGCGTATGACGTCTCCCGCCATACACCACCTCCTAGGCGTATGACGTCAGCACAACAATCAACGTCCATCTCTCCTATAAATATGGAGCTCCACCCTTCATTGAAGATATGCGGCATACGGTACGCATCACTCTCACTCCTACTTATGCTTAGACTCTCTCTAACCTAAACATCGGAGTGGTGGGGTCAGCCCCGCACCGCTACAAGCTTTGTCCCTCTCCTCGCAGGTCAGGTTCGAACCACACGGCGAACCCGATCATCCGCAGCCCGCCGGCCAGGAGATCCAAATTCTTGCATCAATAGAGAGTATAATCAAAATTTCATATCCGTTAGAAAATAGGAAGATCTTGGTTATGTAAATAAAAATAATTATCTCTATTGGCCTAATTTTTTTTTTAGTGAAACTAAAAGCAAAGTTATGGAGTCTTACCCAATACAAACTATATTTATGTAATGTATTGATTATATATAAAGTAATTTATCAAAGTGAGCATAACTCAATTCACATAAATATGTGTTAACTATTAAGAGGTTCGTGGTTCAAAATCTCCACTCCATATTCTAATAATAATAATAAAAAAAAACTATATTGTAATTTGTACTAAAAATATGGAGGAGCAAATTGAGAGAGGAAAAGTTAATTGGCAAATAATAAATTAGAAGGAAAATTGGCTCCTTTACCAATAACCTTGCTTTGTTTTTCTGAATGATTACCATACTTTTTTACCAAGTTTATTAGTGTTTGGCTTTATATATGCAATTATTATAAGCGCCATCTATTACTTCAACTTCAACAGGTATATGCTTTTTATTAGAGATCTTCAAACTTTTGTTTAGTTTCAAAATCTGCTCCACTCTAATTGTTAGTTATTGGCTTAGATTTTCAAATGTTTTATGGATCTATCATTCAGTAGGTTGTTTGTTTTTATGATTAATAAAATCATAAATTTCTTTGCTACTTGAATAACTCAATTTTTGAGTCCTCAACTTTAAAAGTGGTAAATAAATGGGTGAGAATTCGTTTAATATATCTATTTGATTTTTTGTTTTTTTTAAATTAAGGCTTATAAACACTATTTTTACCTATAATTTTTTTTATTTTGTGTTATCTACATTTTACTAATGTTTTCAAAATTTAAGATAAGTTTTGAAAAAATTTTAAAAAACAAAATTGAAAAGTATTTTATGTTTTGAAAATTTGGTTAAGAATTCAAATCTTTCGAAATTTGGGCGGTAATAATGCATTTAAATTCATGCCCGGTGCGTAGTTTTTTGCACAGGTGTAAGACCAATCAACCCTCATTCTGGACTATCTAGGTGTGTTACCCGTTGCACCAAGTGGTTGTTTAATAATTTGTTTTAAAACGTTCATGCCTCGTGCGTGGTTGTTTGCACAAGTGCAGGATCAATCAACCCCCACTTTGGGCTATCTAGGTGATGCGCTCACTCACCCGTTGCACGGAGTGGTTGTTTGATAATTTTTTTTGAAAAATCACTTGGTGTAATGGGTGAGTGCTCCGTCTAAGATAGCAGAGAGTGGTGGTTCGATTCTGCCCTAAAGCAGATTTTCAAAAAAATTATCAAACAACCATTTGGTGCAACGGGTGAGTGAGCGCAGTGGGGGTTGATTGATCTTGCACCTGTGCAAAAAACCACGCACGGGGCATGAATTTAAATGCATTATTACCGCCCAAATTTTATAAGAATCAAACAACCACTTGGTGCAGTGGGTGAGCGCGAGATTTTAAAAAATAATTATCAAACGCATCACCTAGATAGCTTAGAGTGGGGGTGATTGATGGTGCAAAAAAACCATAGCCTAGAGTAGGGGTTGATTGATCCTGCACCTGTGCAAAAAAACCACGCACGGGGCATGAATTTAAATGCAGATTTTAAAAAAAATGGTTCATGAATTTAAATGCATTATTACCGCCCAAATTTTTAGTCAAACCGAGCATAGCTCAATTGACATAATTCAAATATTTCACATGTGATTAAAATGCATTATTATCGAATGTTTCCTTACAAAAATAAAAACTATAGAAGGGGATTGGGAGAAAAACAAGTACAATTTTCAAAAAAAAAAAGAAAAACTCCAACCTCCTTAGGCCCGATTTTTTATTTTTGATTTTTGGTTTTTGGTTTTTGAAAATTAAGCCTATAAACAATATATTCACATATGAATTCTTTGGTTGTGTTATCTATCTTTTGAAGTGTTTCCAAAATTCAAGCCAAAATTTGGAAACAAAAAAAAAGAAGCTTTCAAAAATTTACTTTTATTTTTTAAATTTGGGTAAGAATTGTAATGTTTTCTTGACAATGTTAAAAGTCGGAAGAATTCACATGTGATATATGATTTATAGGCCTAATTTTTAAAAACCAAAAACTAAAAAATCAAATAGTTATCAAAAAGGGGCCTTAGTTTTTAGTTTTTGATTTTTGAAAATTAAGTTTATAAACAATATCATTCATCTATGAGTTTCTACCATAATTTTTATCTTTATTAGGTAAACATTAGAACTCTTGGGCAAATTTCAAATTTCAAAAGCAAAACTAAAAAATTACTTTTGTTTTTGGAATTTAGGTAAGAGTTGTAATGTTTTCTTCACAAAGTTAAAAGTCATTGGAAGGATTCACATGTGATGTATGATTTATAGGCTTAATTTTCAAAAACCAAAAATTAAAAAATCAAATGGTTATCAAAAGGTGCCTTAGTTTTTAGTTTTTGTTTTTTGAAAATTAAGTTTATAAACAATATCATTCATCTATGAGTTTCTACCATAATTTTTATCTTTATTAAGGAAACATTACAACTCTTGAGCAAATTTTAAAAACAAAACCAAGTTTTTGAAAACTATATTTTTTTTTTTTCCAAAATTTGGCTTGAATTTTGAAAACATTTGTAAAAGATAAATAACACAACAAAGAAACTCATAGGTGGATATATTATTTATAGGCTTAATTTTCAAAAACTAAAAACCAAAAATCAAATGGTTATCAAACAGGAGCCTAAATAGTTATCAAACTCGATCTCAACTTTCTATTTTGTGTCTAATTGTTTCTGATTGAATTTATTGACTTTTAAAAATGTCTTATAAATTAGGAATCTATTAGATATAAAATTAAAAGTTTAGAGACTTATTTGATACTTTTAAAATTGAAAGATTAGGGAAATATTATACACAATCGTAAAAGTTTAAGGACTTGACTTGTAATTTTGTTTTTTTTTGTGTATAACTAATTCGTGTGTTGGCAAAATATTTTTCCTAGTATTTTAAAAGTATTTTTTTTAATTATATGATTTTTTTTATTTTATTATTTTTTTTTTTTTTTTGTAAAACACCAATTTTATATTGAACTTTACAAGATGTATAAAATTTTACCTTTTTCTTCCTTTAAGAAAAAAAATATAATTTTGGTCCATAAAGTTTGAATTTGATTACATTTTGATTCTGAATTTTCAAACTCAACATTTTAACTCTTGAGGTTTGGAAAAATATATTTTTTTTGTCTCATTTTAACTCCGGAGGTTTGGAAAAATGATTTTTTTGGTCTTTGCCCTCAGTTTTTCGTTATTGTAGCTAACGGAAGGTTGACGGTACATTTTTTTAAGGAAAAAATACATTATTGGTCTATGAAGTTTAAGTTTGGTAGCACTCGTGTGCCCAAGCTTTCAAACTCTACATTTTAGTGTCTGACGTTTGAGTTTAGTACTATTTTGGTCCCTTCATCTATAATTATGTTAAGGCATCTAACTGAAGTTGACATGACATTTTTTATTAATAAAATATTATTATTTTTTAATATTAAATATACTTTTAAATAAAATATATATTTTTTACTTTTTACCTTTTTTTTTTTTTTCTCCTTCTCCTTCCATTTCTGCTTCCTTTCTTTCTAGCCTACCCCATTTTTATTTCCTCCTGAGATTTCTCAAATTGACTCAACTTCTTCAGCTCTCACTTGCTTAGTAAGTGTTCCTTGTTTTTATGTCTTGTATTCATTGAACGTGTGAAATATCTTGATTCCACGAATTTCCCAAGGTGTTAAATATACTTTTAAGCTACGGCCGCAGCAGACGGCAATGAACGATAACGGCGACAGACGACGATAAACGACAGCAACGACGGCCATGGATGGTGAGAGAGAAAAGAATGGGAGGAAAGAGGAAAAATGGGAGGAAAAGAGGGAGAAAAGGAGAAGAAGAGAAGTAAAAAAAAAAAATATATATATATATATATATATATATTTCATTTAAAAGTATATTTAATATTAAAAAATAATAAATAATAATATTTTATTAATAAAAAAATGTAACGTCAGCTTTCTTAACGAAATTATAGACAGAGAGACCAAAATAGTACTAAACTCAAACTTCAGGGGCTAAAATGTCGAGTTTGAAAGCTGAGGGACATGAATGCTACCAAACTAAACCTCAGTCGACCTAGTGTACTTTTTTTTTTCTTTTTTTAATTATTATTTTATGACATTTCTTTTATATTTTTTACGATCTTTTTTTTCTATTCTTTCGCTCCTCCTCTTTATCTCCCCTCCACCACAACCCACATTTTTGTTAGTACAATGTGAGGTATTGAGATTTGAACCTTTGACCTCAAGGAATGAGAACATGGCTGAACTATGCTCATGTTGACTTCAAATTGCACCTTAAACTTTGATAATTATTGCGATATTTCCGTTAAACATGAATAGATATTTCGAATCTATTCGTTGATCGACTTTTTTTTTTGACAACATGTGGGGGTGGGGATTGAACCATTGGCCTTTTGGTCACTAATACATACATTATGTCGGTTGAACTATGTGAATGATGTCGGTGGCAGAATATGTCTGCTGTGGGCATGGGCCTAGGACCCCATTTTTTCGTTGTGGATTGTTAGGTCGGGTCCAAGAATTTGTTGAGAAAGGACAAGGAGGAATCTGTTGGGTTTTATGTCCTAAAACTCGTGGTTTGTAAACGATAAACATATTTTATTACTAATAAAGTGTTATTGAGGTTTATTCAATAAAGTTATTATTGAATATGTGAATTGCTTATTTCATTTTAGAAAACCCTAAATCTAATAAACTAAGATCCATGGCTATAACATGAGTACTTGAACTTTATGTGGAGACATAAAAGTGGATCAAGTTCGAGTAAATAGCCAAAACGGTCTATAGTATACGGATAAGGCTGGATACCTTATCCTAGGGACACTATTGGATGCGGCCCATTTTGTATTTAGTACAAACGATGTGATTCTGAATCGTTCATGTGGAGACATGTGAATGGGGGAGTCCTATGCAAAGAGTTTGCATTAGACCGGACCGCGAAATAAGTCACTCTTGCTTTATAACGCTGTTTACTGTTTTAAAGACTAACTATTTCAAAACGATGACCTATGTAACTTGACATTAATCCTAAGCTAACTATGAACTCCTGTTTATTCGGGATTATCCTTAGATCTGCATGGGTGAGAGTGGCTCAACAACGCCGACTCAATAAGCCTCCCATTTCAGGGATAAGACCGGATAGATAGCTGGGGACGTAGGGTGCAAGATGGAATTCACTCCTACCCGTCTCTAGGGATAGTAGATATGTTGTTCCCTTAAGTGCTGACTCCAGGTCTTGAACAAGGGGCCCCACCTTCTCATTGGCCCGAGAGGGACTCGGTATAGTGATTAGATCACATACCAATCGGTTTAGTGATTGGATCACAAACCAATTGTTCATTAGATGATCAGTGGGACTTAAGGAGCAAAATGTAATTACTGGGGTAAACCAGATATTTGACCCGACCGTAAATTACGAACAACCTGTGAAGGGTCAACTTACTAATCATGGTTATATCGAGTGGACATAAATATATCTATAGTGAAGAGAGTGCAACTACTAGGCTATAGTGGAATGTCCTGGTAGTTAACGAATGTTGATTAACTGGGTTAAAGATTTTAATCAGTTAATCTCAGATCGTTGGAGCTCATGATCTATAGGTCCATGAGGTCCCCCTGCTAGCTCATATCGGACTAAACCTTAGAACAGTGTGACGAGTGAATTCGAAGTGTTCGAATTCGAATTAGGGAATTAGCGTTAAATATATGTGATATATTTAACGACATAACGTTCAATTGCGAATTTAACAATAGAGAGAGATGGTGATATTTAAAATAAGATTTAAATATCGAAAATATAAATATGGATTCATAATCATGTATATCGGGAATGATCGGGATTAGTGTTGAATTTATTGGATATTAAATTTGAATTAATTAAATTGTTTAATTAATTATTTGAATTAATTTTTAAATTGAATTAATTTGATCAAAGTTAGTCAAAAGTCAAATTAAAGACAATTGACTAAAACTTTGAAAGTCAAAAGTCAAATGTTGACTCCACTAAACCTTGAAAGTCAAGAGTCATTTTGATGACTAAAGTTAGTGGAAAAATCCAATTCTTGAGTTAGTGGGAAAAACCATTTGTTGGTGGTTTTATGAGTCAAACTTTTTTGCTGAGTGTTCATCCCACATCAAGCCACTAATCCCACTAAATTGAGTGGATTCTACATGGCATCCTATTGTTAACTCAATTTTGCATGTTTTTGCATGTAGTCTTCTATATATACAAAGGGTTGATTAGATTGACTTCTTCTTGGAATTTTGATGAACTTTGAGAATTGAAAAGACAATTTTGTCTACCATTCTCTCCAATTCCATCTTCAATTCTCTTTTAAATTAGTCACTCAAAGGATCCCACAATCCCGTTCTAAGGCCGGAGAATAGTCGGGAAGACTCTCGTGGTGGTTCGTGATCGTTACGTTCGAAGGTCGAGTTTGGAATCGAGAAGAATTTGAACTTCAAAGGTAACTTCTAAATTATTGTCTTTGATTTTCAAATTACATGCTTTTTCCTTTTAAATTAACAAAATAAGAGTACTTAGATCCAACGTTGCTTCCGCTATGCATGCTAAAACTCTATCAAATGGTATCAGAGCATGCTTTAAGTACTTTTTTTTTTGGTTAATTTAGAGTTGGTGGGTAGTAATTCATGTGATGAATGTATGTGTGCTAAAATAGAAATTTTTGGTCTTTGGCATCCATTTCTCTTCCAATTTGTAATAATTATTGTAATTGCCTCATGATGGGCTTTAATGTGTTACAAAGAGTCTGTAATTTTTCTAGAGTTATTAGAGTCCATTTTAGGATGTAATTTATCAAAATTGGAAGAGGCGTCAAGTGGCGGTTCGGTTCGGTTCGGCGGCGGTTCGTGCAATTCCACAACTTACAAGCGGTTCGTGCAATTCCACAACTTACAAGCGGTTCGAGCCGATTCGAAGTGTTCGGGGGCGGTTCAAGAATTTTTTCTATTTTATTATTGTAATAATTTAGGTAAATGCTTGTTTAGGATGCCAAAACCAATCCATTTTTAGTGTGGTTTATTTATTTATGCATTGTGAATGTATAGTTTAAATAAACATAATCTTGTGTGCATATTGTATGCCATGTAGATTTAAAATCCCACCATAGGATAAACATGAAACATGCATTGAAAGTATGTTATAAGTGTTATAATATAAGTATGCATGTTTAGGATTCCATGAGATTTCATATAAGTTGTTATATTTTTGCATGGAATGGTTTTATATAATTGTTATATAAAAGCATGTTAGATGTATGTTATAAGGTTTGTTTTTATTTTTATAAGTGTTATAAAATGAATTAGACATTAAAACTTATAACAAAGATAAATGCATGCTTATTTAGGGTTAACTACCAAGCAATCTCCTGTTTTAATAGTTAAAATAGGTCGATATCTTGTAAAACTTCGGTTACAAGAAAAAATCACCCGGTAAGATGTTGTCTAAGCTTTGGGGTATTTAAGTTGACGGTTTACGGAACACCTCCTACCTGGGCATCGAACTGGCGTTTGAGTTTAGCTAACCCGGTTTTATGAGCATGCGTGAGTGATGTGAGGTTTTAAAAGGTTTATCACCTAGACATCATAGGTTAAAAGCCAGTATAAGCGTTATACTCGGAAAGATTACCTAGACTTAGGATATGTTTTAGTTAGCCAAAATATATGCCTAAGTAAAATCATACCCAACCGTCTAGAACACTTCAGTGGGAGGAAAAATGTTTCCAGCTCCTATGTCCCTAAGAGTTCACATCGTGAGATTCATGCTCGGCTTCGAGTCGCCCTGGGAGCGACCTCCAGTAGGAAAGTATTTGCATGAGTCAATAACAAGGTGAATAGGGAAAGTCGTTCATAGTAAGTGGGCGAAGGTTGTGTGTCAACACATCCTACGGTCTCCTCCATTAGATTGCACCGTGAGATTCCCATGATGCGCCTGCGAGTCTGCCTTGGGAGCGACCACCCCTTAGGAGGGCTGTATCATGGGATTCGGAACACCGCGAACTCCAGAAATGGATAGGGTCTCATAGGTCCGTTTTCAGCATTGTCTTTCCAACTTCGGGAGCTTGTTGATTCCGATCTCCGAGGTCTGAAAATGGAGGGTCACACTTACAAGAATTACTAAGTGTTAGTAACTTCTTGACCAAAGTAAACGATAGCTAAAAGATCTATTGAAATATGAGTTATTCTGGTAATAGTGATTAACTGAGATTGGCTCAATTCAAAGGAGGAGTGATAGACTGCCCCTAGGTGGATGTTGCTCTAAACCTTTGTAGTATCGTTGCAATACATAATAAATGATGGGTACATTATTACTTTTGCTAAAACTTGATTGGATAATATAAAAGGGTAATAGCAATTTCACTAAATACGATATGTTTACTTTTTTCAGCATGTCCAACTCAATAGTACAGTTACTAGCTTCTGAGAAACTTAACGGGGATAATTACTCAACGTGGAAATCAAATTTAAACACAATACTGGTAATTGATGATCTAAGGTTCGTTTTAATTGAGGAGTGTCCTCCAAACCCCGGCACAAATGCAAACTGAAATGTTCGGGATGCATATGACAGATGGACAAGGGCAAATGATAAAGCCCGCGTCTACATTCTGGCCAGCATATCTGATGTATTGGCTAAGAAACACGATGGTATGGGTGCTGCCAAAGAGATTATGGAATCTCTGAAGGGGATGTTTGGACAACCGTTCTTCTCCCTTAGGCATGATGCCATCAAATACGTTTATAACTGTCGCATGAGAGAAGGGACCTCTGTTAGAGAACATGTCCTGGACATGATGGTCCATTTCAATGTGGCAGAAGTAAATGGAGCTGTCATAGATGAGAAGAGTCAGGTCAGTTTTATTCTAGAGTCTCTTCCGAAGAGCTTCCTACAGTTCCGCACAAATGCGATGATGAACAAAATTGAATATAACTTGACTACTCTTCTGAATGAGCTTCAGACTTATCAGTCCCTCCTGAAAACTAAGAGACGTGAAGTGGAGGCAAATGTTGCTACCACTAAAAAGTTCTATAGAGGATCGTCCTCTAGGACGAAGTCTGACCCTTCTTCTTCTAAAAATAAGAGTATTTCGATGAAAAAGAAAGGGAAGGGGAAAAGTAAAACTCCTAATGACCGCAAAAGCAAGACTCAAGTTGCAAATAAAGGAAAATGTTTCCACTGCAACGAGAATGGGAATTGGAAAAGAAACTGCCCAAAGTACCTTGCAGAGAACAAAGCTGAAAAGGAAAAACAAGGTAAATATGATTTACTAGTTGTTGAAACATGTTTAGTGGAGAGTGATGACTCTTCCTGGATACTGGATTCAGGGGCCACTAATCATATTTGTTCTTCTTTTCAGGAAACTAGTTCCTGGAGAATGCTTGCGGAAGGCGAGATAACTCTCAGGGTTGGAACAGGAGAGGTTGTCTCAGCAAAATCAGTGGGAGATTTGAAGTTATTTTTTGGAGATAGATTCATTATATTAGATAATGTGTATCTTGTTCCTGGAATGAAAAGGAATCTTGTATCTATCTCTTGTTTGTTAGAACAATTGTATAAAGTATCTTTTAAAATTAATGAAGTGTTCATTACCAAAAGAGGTATTCCTATTTGTTCTGCAAAACTAGAAAACAACTTATATAACTTAAAACCGACCAGAGCGAAAGCTATTTTAAATATCGAGATGTTTAAAACGGATGAGACGCGAAATAAAAGGCAAAAAGTTTCTTCAAGTACATATCTTTGGCACTTAAGACTTGGCCACATTAATCTCAATAGGATTGAGAGATTGGTTAAGAATGGTCATCTAAGCCAGTTAGAAGACAACTCTTTACCAGCATGTGAGTCTTGTCTTGAGGGAAAAATGACGAAAAGATCTTTTACTGGAAAAGGTCTTAGAGCCAAAGAATCCTTAGAACTCGTGCATTCAGACCTTTGTGGACCAATGAATGTCAAAGCACGAGGAGGATATTAATATTTCATCAGTTTCATAGATGATTATTCAAGGTACGGTTATGTTTACCTAATACATCATAAGTCCGAAGCTCTTGAAAAGTTCAAGGAGTATAAGGCAGAAGTTGAGAACTTATTAGGTAAAACAATTAAGACACTTCGATCAGATCGAGGTGGAGAGTACATGGACCTAAGATTCCAGGACTATTTGATAGAACATGGAATCCAGTCACAACTCTCTGCACCTAGTACGCCACAGCAAAACGGTGTATCGGAGAGAAGAAACAGAACCTTGTTAGACATGGTTCGATCGATGATGAGCTATGCTCATTTGCCTGATTCGTTTTGGGGATATGCAGTAGAGACTGCTGCCTACATTTTGAACAATGTTCCCTCTAAAAGTGTTACTGGAACACCTTATGAGTTATGGAGAGGGCGTAAAACTAGTTTACGTCACTTCAGGATCTGGGGATGCCCGACACATGTGTTGGTGCAAAACCCTAAGAAATTGGAACGTCGTTCAAAAGTATGTTTATTCATAGGCTACCCAAAAGAATCGAAAGCTGGATACTTCTTTGATCCAGAAGAAAATAAAGTATTTGTATCGACAAATGCTACTTTTCTCGAAGAAGATCACATGAGAGATCATCAAACTCGCAGTAAACTAGTATTGCGTGAAATTTCTAAAGAAGCTACAGATAGATCAACAAGAGTTGTTGATGAGATTGATCCTTCAACAAGAGTTGTTGATGGAGCTAATACTTCTGATTACTCACATCCATCTCAAGAGTTGAGAGTGCCTCGACGTAGTGGGAGGGTTGTGCAACAACCTTACCGTTACATGGGTTTAGTAGAAACTCAAATCATCATACCAGATAATGGAATAGAGGATCCATTGACCTATAAACAGGCAATGAATGATGTTGACAAAGATCAGTGGATCAAAGCCATGGACCTCGAAATGGAGTCGATGTACTTCAATTCGGTCTGGGAACTTGTAGATCAACCAGATGGGGTAAAACCTATTGGTTGTAAATGGATCTACAAAAGGAAACGAGACCAAGCTGGTAAGGTACAAACCTTTAAAGCTCGATTAGTGACAAAGGGTTATACCCAGAGAGAGGGGGTAGACTATGATGAAACCTTCTCTCCTGTTGTCATGTTAAAATCAATTAGAATACTCTTGTCCATTGCCACATATTATGATTATGAGATTTGGCAAATGGATGTCAAGACAGTCTTTCTGAATGGCAATCTTGAAGAGAGTATCTATATGTCTCAACCAGAGGGGTTTATAATACAGCATCAAGAACAAAAAGTTTGTAAGCTTAAACGATCCATTTATGGGTTGAAACAAGCATCTAGATGCTGGAATATAAGGTTTGATACTGCGATCAAATCTTATGGTTTTGAACAAAACATTGACGAACCTTGTGTTTGAAGGGAATGAACTCTTCATTCCACGCAGCGGAAGCGTTTGGAATCGTTACTTTGGTTTATTTAGAATTAAATTAACATACAAGTTAAGCATATATGAAATTACCTTTGATGAATCATCTTCTTGTGTTCCTTTTTCCACGAGATCTTCCTCGCTATGACTCGAACACGGGATCAAGGCTTGTGGGAGCTCTTTGAAAGAATGAGAGAACAATTCTCTCTGCAGAGGGTGAGTGGTGTGTTTGGCCAACCTTTTGGCTAAACCTAAATGTCTTATTTATAATAAGGCTTTTAGGAATTAATTTTATTTTATAAAATACATTTTAATATCTAATATATTAAAATATGTATTTTATATTTATTTGAATCTTATTCAAATATTATAAAATTAATCTTTTATAATATACTTTAAACCAATTTGAATCACATTCAAATAACATAAGTATATAGTTTTTAATATTAATGTATCATATACATAAACTATTTCCTCTAATATTTAATGTATCAAATACAATAAATTTATATTACTCTTCTACATTTAATATATCAAATATATTAAATAATAATTTGAATATTTCAAATTTTTCTTTCAACTAAATTGATCCTTTTAGTGTTACTATGAGCTAGCAAGGGGACCTTATGGACCTACAGATTTATAAGCTTCAATGATACAAAATTAATTAATTAAACTCTTTAATTAATTGACTTTCATTCATTAACTCTAGGTCACTCCACTATAGGCCTAGAGTTGCACTCTTATGCACTGTAGGACAAGTTGTGTCCATGGATATAACCATTACATGCAAGTCGATCCTTCACGAGTTGTTTGTAATTACAGCTGGGTCAAAACTCCGTTTTACCCCTGTAATTACATCTTACACCTTAAGTACCACTGATTCTCTAATGAACAACTTGTTTATGATCCAACCATAAACCATCCCTCTCGGGCCAGTGAGAGGGTGGGGCCCCATTGTTCAAGTCCCGAAATCAGCACTTAAGAGAACTACTCATCTACTTTCCCTATATGGGAAGAAGTGAATTCCATCTTGTGAAACTTATGTTCCCAACTCCCTATTTGGTCAAGTCCCCAAAATGGTAGGCTTATTGAATCGGCTATAAAGGCCATTCTCACCCATACAAATCAAAGGACGAGCCCTCACAGGCAGGAGTTCATAACTCACTCAGGATTAAGATCGAGTCACATATGATCATCCTGTGAAATACTAATCTTCTCAAATAACGGATTTATAAAGAGTGATTATATATTTCGTGGTCCAATCTTATACAAACTCATTGTATAGGATACCCCCACTCACATGTCTCTACATGAATGATTTGGATCAAATCATTTGTAACAATTACAAAGTGGGCTGTATCAATAGTGTTACCAGGATAAGGCACCCAACCTTATCCATATACTATAAACCCTTTAGGTTATTACTTGAACATGATCCTCCCGTATGTCAACTACATACAGTTCAAGATTACACTAATAACCTTGGATTTTATTTATATAATGAATATTATAAATTGCAAATATTAATAATAAAATAATTATCAAATAATTATTAATTAATTACGAGGCTTTAGGGCATAAATCCCAACAATCTCCCACTTGCACTAAAGCCGGTGAGACATGTATCCTAGGGCATACTCTACACCCAACATGTTCTCCCACTTGCCCTAGTGAAGATGAGACATGTTCCATCATCCTAGAGACATTCTAGGTGGCTTTCAAACACTTTAGCCTGGAAAGTCTTTTTATATAGATCAAAACGATTGTCAATTAAAAGTCATCTTGGTCCTACCACGATTCTTTCTCTCTCAGGATACCCTATATATTGATGTTATCTAAGTTCCTTAAGTTTAGCCATTACATAAAACGTTTTAGGCTTAACTATATCTCAAACATCTTTCAGACCAATAAGAAATTATTTGAGTTATGCAAGTTCTTTACTTCATAAGTAAGAACATTTAACTTGCATACCATACTCCATCATCTACGGTAAACATAGATTTCCATAAATCTTTGTTAAAACCAGTGCATCTCGTAAAGATCAAATCTTTAACCTCATACACAAAAATATAATTTCTCATTTTATCCATAGATATTTTGAGAAAAGTTTTTATTTTTCTGCGCAATGGTCATACCATTGGGTTAACTAATAAATGCTAACCAATTTTACTGTCAAATGTCATGTCTCAAGTGTACATTAGATTTTCTCCCACTCAACCGTAGATAGTCAATCTTATGTTCTCAACATTTTGAAATGTCTTAGGACACTATTCCTTAGACAATCTAAACTTCATGTAAGAATGATACATTATCATTTTTTGAAGTACTACATCATATACTTGACAACAAATTTGTCAATATAAGATGTGTGAGACATAAATAACATTTTGTCCTCGAAAACTCTATTTTAGGACATACCCAGTAATTTAAATCATTCATTTGGAATTGGTTAGGTAGTCAACATTTTATGTTGGATTCAAATCTTACAACATTCACAATGGGTAATAAGTCATCCACATAAAATATGAGAAAATTCCACTAAGTAATTAATGATTTTCTTGTCTATACAATATCATTAATATTTATTCAAAGTCATAGTTTTTGATACCTTTATCAAACCTTACATTCAAAAATCTAGTGATCAAATTCATTTCATAAATGAACATTTACTGTTTGCAAACCTTTTGCTTTTGATTTTTGAAATTGAACTCATGTAATTGATTTGTAAATGCATTCTTTAAGACTTCTTTTCAAAAAAAAGATTTCTTAAACCTTCACTTGACATATCTCATATGCAACTATGAATTAGGAAATGCTTATATACTCTAATATGACAACAAATGAGAAAGTTTATCCATAGTTTACTTTCTCCATCTATATTTGTCATTAGTCTTATTTTGAAGGTCTGTACCTTCTTATTTACAAATCTTTTACTTTTGTAGATATATTCAAAACCTATGGGTTTTACCCCATCACGAATATCTACAAGTTCTAGATAAAGATGAGTACATCTACTCTATCTCGAGATTTATGACTTTGGTCTACTAGTCTTTGTCATTGACCCTCATTTCAACTTTGAGGTCAAGAAGCCCTACATTTTGTCATCTAATACGACAACTTAGGCTTCATATAAGCTCTTGTAACGGTTGGGTCATCTCATAACTCTCCCACTACGATGAGGCTTATCCAATTCATGACTAGGATCCATTTGACTATTAAATGTAATTAAATTGTTAACAACTTTTGTTAACTATTTAGTGGCTTCACTTGGAACCAACTTTTCAACACTATTGAACATATTCAAGTTTCAGCATGTATGCTTAAAACTCTCAAACCTCGAAGGGTTGTAAACTAACTTTACTACTCTTCTATAATCTCAAAGTTGTCTCATGGACACCTTTTAGATAGAATCATGTTCACTATACAATCTATATTGTATATCCTAACAAGAGTCTTATAATGGCGTGTAATTCTTTATTGTTCTGACCATGTCTAACAAGGTCTTGTTTCTCTTCTTACAGCACAATTTCACATAATTGTACTTTGTGCTAGAGTTGAGATAAAATCTCATTTTCTATCAATTAGTCTTAGTACATAACGTTCCTGTACTTTTCACTGTGATCTGATCATAGTGTTTTGATAGATTTACCTAATTGACCTTCAACTTGAGTCTTATATTCCTTGAACTTTTCAAAATATTCAGACTTATGTTGCATTAGGTTTCGATACTTATTTCTTGAATAATCATCAGCTAGAGTGATATGAAATATTCATTAGTGTTCTTTGGCCTGTAGGCTTTTCCAACAAAAACCTATTAATTATCTTGCATGAAAGGCAAGATCTTAAGACATATAAAGTAATTAATTCTAACATTTAGAGAATCACTTCGTAGTAGTCTTTTTTATTCAAATTGATCATAATCAATCTTGAATGCCAAAGACAAGTATCATATTCTAGGAGAATATAAATTGTCTTTATATTCTGGATTCTATAATCCTGAATATCTCACTGTGTAGTATTTTATATGTTAACAATTTAACACATACAAATTATTCTTATTTTTCGGCTGAACTTTTCAAACAATTTTGAAAATAAAAATTTAGTACTAAAATATTCCTACTATATGAACATTTTATTAGTAATAAAGTTAGAGAAATTGAATTTCTCCTATGGTACTAAGAACACCATATTCAGCATTAAATAACAATTATTTCTTATGGACATCTTAATGTCTCCCACTACATTAATTGAGATGGGTTTTCTGGTGCCAACAAGTAGAGATCATTCTACATAATTAAGTATTTTCCAAGAATTATATAAAATGTAATGAAGAACAAATCTTAATAGTGGATCTGAATCTACTATATAGGTGGTAATGAAAAAATCTAGTAAATCAAATTTACTTTTATCCATGTTCTTCTTATAGAGGTATTTCATAAATTCCTCTTATTATGACTACTTTGCTAATTTAGAAACTATTTTCTTTTAGCTACAGTCATATGGTTTCTTTTCTTGGATTTTGGTAATACTTAATTTTTTAGATTATTTAGATAAATATCTAAATCTAGCTTTTATTGACTTCAACAATATCTCATATGTTGTTGTCATCTTCTTTATTTTCTTAGCTTGACATCTAATATGTCAAATAGAAAATTTGTATAAGTCATCAAGTTATATTGATTTATTAATCATGTGCTTCATGAACAATTCGATTAGCATTGGCAACAGGTTTTTGAGAACATTTCTCAATAAAGACAAAGTAAAGGAAAAATTTACACGGTCATTATATAGTGTTAACATTATTTTTCCAAGTGATATTATTTTCTCAATTTGACAAATTAGTAACGAAAATTAAAATTGAGAGAAATAGACATAATATTGAAATATATAAAAAAATATATATATTTATCTAATAACACGCAATCAATATTCATTCAATTTCAGCATAGAAAACAAACAATTTGATAAATGAACCCTGAAACATTATTTTTTTTTTAATGCTATGATACTTTAGTGAGTTAGAACAAGTGCCGCCGTAGGGTAGGTCAAATGCCCCTTCACTAAACCGAGACAATCTCAACCAAGTGTTATCCCAAAATAACTCTTATTTCTATAACATTTAGTTACCATTAGTTTGGTCAAGAAAATCATTAACAACCTTAATGATATCTTTGTAAGTGTAACCCATCATTTTAGATTCTATAATTTTATCCCAACAAGTCCCGCCGTAGGGTAGGTCAAGTATTGAAAATAAAATTACAATCCTATCCTTCTCAGGAGATTCACCCTGATATTGACCCATGTAAACACCTTCCGTAGGGGGACGGTCCAAAAGCCGCCGCGAGGCCCCACATGAATCTCACGTTGTGAACCAATGAAAGAGACCGTAGGATATGTTGACACATTTCCTTCTCCCACTTACTATTTAAAAATACTTTCTCAAGAGATTCACCCTGATATTGACCCATGTAAACACCTTCCGTAGGGGGACGATCCAAAGCCGCCTCGAGGCCTCACATGAATCTCACGTTGTGAATCTATGGTAGAGACTGTAGGGTGATTTTGACATATGTCTTTCTCTCACTAAGTATTTTGAAATAGGATTTTCTATTACTTAGACAAATTAGGCTAATCTCATTTATCTAAGTTTTTCAATCTACCCTTTCATAACCCTTATGTTGGTTAGATTGATTTTAATGTGAATTATCAAGTATATTAAACTATTTAAAACTAATCACATTATGAGCCTGCTTAATGAAATAAAATAAAATTTGACTAATTCAACCCTCAGGCCAGTTCTTAGGTAGAGGTGTTCCTTTTCAGTCAACTTAAGTACCTCACCCGAGTAACCTTTCTTAGACAGGGTTCCCTTATAGTCAATTTTTATTTTAAATTCATTAATCTTTAATTAACTATTAATTACTAGATCAATGAACTTCAGTTGATTTTAAGCAATGTTTTTAATCCTATTAAAAACCAATTCACCTTATGGATAATCTTGAATTTTTAACAATTTTAAACCCTTTAAAATAAAATTAAAGATTATCATATATTCTAATCTCATTAGAATAAAAGATAAACTAATTCCCCCTATTGTTAATCTTGAAATTTTAACAATTTTAAACCCTTTAAAACAAAATTAAAGATTATCATATATTCTAATCTTATTAGAATAAAAGATAAACTAAATTCAAATATTTAAACTATTTAAAGAATGAATTAAATTATCTTTTAAATAAAGAAAGAAAAAAAATAAAATAAAATCTAATCTCATTAGGAAAATATGCTAAGTTTATTTGGAAAATATCCTAGGAAAAGATTTTCGAATCTCATTGGAAAAGATTTCCCAATCGAAAAGATTTCTGAATCTCATTGGAAAAGATTTCCCAATCAAAAAGATTTCCGAATCTCATTGGAAAAGATTTATCAAGATTTCCCAATCTTATTAGGAAAAGATTTCCGAATTCCCAATCTTATTAGGAAAAGATTTTCCTGATATCAGAAAAGATATCCTAATCAATATTAGAAAAATATGTATTCCTATTATAAAAGGAAGTATCCTAATTTAAAATTTCCAAATATAACAATTATATTGTAAATATGGAAATATAAACATATTAGGAAATCATCTAATCAAATTAGAAAGCATTTTAATCATAATATTTCAAATATAACACTTATATTAAAAATAATTAAAATGCATGATCATGCTTAACCTATGGTGGGATTTTAATCTAGATGGCATACTCTATGCAATCAATTAAAATTTAAAACATACATCAACATGCATAATTAAATTAAAAACACAGCAAAATTGACCGGCATATTTGGCATATCCTAAAAAATTGAAATCTAATTTAAATTACAATAATTTAAATCCAAGACATATCTTGGTCTTCAATTCTTTCCTTCTTCAAAATTTAGGGTTTCAGAAACCCTAAAATATATTTTCTATCTTTATTGGTTGTCGACTGAAAAACCCTAACCTCACGCTACATGCAATTTGGGACCCATGATATTTCGATTTCCATCGGCTTCAATGAACTTAAAATTTTCCAAAAAGTTTACGAAACCAGCGTCATCCTTTTGAACTTATTGAAGACAATCATATTGAATTTCAATTTTACAAATGAAGCGAATGTTCCATGCGCAAAAGGAATTAAACACCTCACAAATTGCAATGAAGTAGCTCAATTCGTTTTGCGAAATCATCTTCACCGTGATTGAAGTCCATTAAGTCTCCAACTTTGCTTTGTGTTCACACATCAGCAATATGAAGACAAAAAAACAAAAACTTGCTGTTATATGCTTGCCCAGACCAACGCGAGTGGACCCTTTTGCTTCTTCTTTCAGTAAAACATAAATTACAAAAAAAACATATACCCTAAACTCTTTTAGAGTTTTACAATTGATCTAATCAAAATCGATAAATCTAATGCCTCAAATATGCCTAAACAATCAATTTGCAAACCACATATATAATAAATTAAAATACCCATCATACATGACTTTTAATTCTAAACAAAACTCAAAGAAAGCTCTGATACCAATTGAAGGGAATGAACTCTTCATTTCACGCAGCGGAAGCGTTTGGAATCGTTACTTTGGTTTATTTAGAATTAAATTAACATACAAGTTAAGCATATATGAAATTACCTTTGATGAATCATCTTCTTGTGTTCCTTTTTCCACGAGATCTTCCTCGCTATGACTCGAACACGGGATCAAGGCTTGTGGGAGCTCTTTGAAAGAATGAGAGAACAATTCTCTCTGCAGAGGGTGAGTGGTGTATTTGGCCAACCTTTTGGCTAAACCTAAATGTCTTATTTATAATAAGGCTTTTAGGAATTAATTTTATTTTATAAAATACATTTTAATATCTAATATATTAAAATACGTATTTTATATTTATTTGAATCTTATTCAAATATTATAAAATTAATCTTTTATAATATACTTTAAACCAATTTGAATCACATTCAAATAACATAAGTATATAGTTTTTAATATTAATGTATCATATACATAAACTATTTTCTCTAATATTTAATGTATCAAATACAATAAATTTATATTACTCTTCTACATTTAATATATCAAATATATTAAATAATAATTTGAATATTTCAAATTTTTCTTTCAACTAAATTGATCCTTTTAGTGTTAGTATGAGCTAGCAAGGGGACCTTATGGACCTACAGATTTATAAGCTTCAATGATACAAAATTAATTAATTAAACTCTTTAATTAATTGACTTTCATTCATTAACTCTAGGTCACTCCACTATAGGCCTAGAGTTGCACTCTTATGCACTGTAGGACAAGTTGTGTCCATGGATATAACCATTACATGCAAGTCGATCCTTCACGAGTTGTTCGTAATTACAGCTGGGTCAAAAGTCCGTTTTACCCCTGTAATTACATCTTACACCTTAAGTACCACTGATTCTCTAATAAACAACTTGTTTATGATCCAACCATAAACCATCCCTCTCGGGCCAGTGAGAGGGTGGGGCCCCATTGTTCAAGTCCCGAAATCAGCACTTAAGGGAACTACTCATCTACTTTCCCTATATGGGAAGAAGTGAATTCCATCTTGTGAAACTTATGTTCCCAACTCCCTATTTGGTCAAGTCCCCAAAATGGTAGGCTTATTGAATCGGCTATAAAGACCATTCTCACCCATACAAATCAAAGGACGAGCCCTCACAGGCAGGAGTTCATAACTCACTCAGGATTAAGATCGAGTCACATATGATCATCCTGTGAAATACTAATCTTCTCAAATAACGGATTTATAAAGAGTGATTATATATTTCGTGGTCCAATCTTATACAAACTCATTGTATAGGATACCCCCACTCACATGTCTCTACATGAATGATTTGGATCAAATCATTTGTAACAATTACAAAGTGGGCCGTATCAATAGTGTTACCAGGATAAGGCACCCAACCTTATCCATATACTATAGACCCTTTAGGTTATTACTTGAACATGATCCTCCCGTATGTCAACTACATACAGTTCAAGATTACACTAATAACCTTGGATTTTATTTATATAATGAATATTATAAATTGCAAATATTAATAATAAAATAATTATCAAATAATTATTAATTAATTACGAGGCTTTAGGGCATAAATCCCAACAGTGTTTACAAGAAGATTGTTAAAACATCTGTAGCATTCCTCGTGTTATATGTCGACGATATCTTACTCATTGGGAATGATGTAAGATGCCTGACTGATGTCAAGAAATGGCTAGCAACTCAATTCCAAATGAAAGATTTGGGAGAAGCTCAATATATTCTTGGGATCCAAATAGTTCGGAACCGCAAGAATAGAACATTAGCCATGTCTCAAGCATCCTATATTGACAAGATGTTGTCAAGATATAAGATGCAGAATTCCAAGAGGGGTTTGCTACCCTTCAGACATGGAATTCACTTGTCGAAGGAACAATGTCCTAAGACACCTCAAGAAGTTGAGGATATGAGACGCATTCCCTATGCATTGGCAGTTGGAAGTCTGATGTATGTTATGTTGTGTACACGACCCGACATATGCTATGCAGTAGGTGTTGTCAGCAGGTTTCAGTCAAATCTTGGACTTATACATTGGACAACCGTTAAGAATATCCTCAAGTATCTTAGGAGAACGAGGGATTACATGCTCGTGTATAAAGGTAAGGATCTGATTCTTACAGGATACACTGATTCTGATTTCCAGTCGGATAGAGATTCGAGAAAATCAACATCGGGATCAGTGTTCACTCTGAATGGAGGAGCTGTAGTATGGCGGAGTATCAAACAAAGTTATGTTGCTAACTCCACTATGGAAGCAGAATACGTAGCTGCCTGTGAAGCAGCAAAAGAAGTTGTATTGCTTAGAAAGTTTTTGAACGATTTGGAAGTTGTTCCAAATATGCATCTGCCTATCACTCTCTTTAGTGATAACAGTGGAGCAGTTGCAAATTCAAAAGAGCCAAGGAGCCATAAACGCGGGAAACATATTGAGCGAAAATATCATCTCATTCGAGAGATCGTCCAACGAGGAGACGTTATTGTGAAACAGATAGCCTCTGAGGACAACATTGCTGATCCATTTACAAAGATTCTCACGGCTAAAGTGTTTGAGGGTCACCTAGTGAGACTAGGACTACAAGATGTATAATCTAGGGCAAGTGGGAAAAAACTATGGGTATGTGATGCCCTAGTTTATTGTATTTATTTCTCATTATGAAAAACTCAACATTATGTATATATATGGATATATATTTGTTACCACTGGAGTTTTAGTCCAAGTGGGAGTTTGTTAGGTTTTATGTCCTAAAACTCGTGGTTTGTAAACGATAAACATATTTTATTACTAATAAAGTGTTATTGAGGTTTATTCAATAAAGTTATTATTGAATATATGAATTGCTTATTTCATTTTAGAAAACCCTAAATCCAATAAACTAAGATCCATAACTATAACATGAGTACTTGAACTTTATGTGGAGACATAAAAGTGGATCAAGTTCGAGTAAATAGCCAAAACGGTCTATAGTATACGGATAAGGCTGGATACCTTATCTTGGGGACACTATTGGATGCGGCCCATTTTGTATTTAGTACAAACGATGTGATTCTGAATCGTTCATGTGGAGACATGTGAATGGGGGCGTCCTATGCAAAGAGTTTGCATTAGACCGGACCGCGAAATAAGTCACTCTTGCTTTATAACGCTGTTTACTGTTTTAAAGACTGACTATTTCAAAACGATGACCTGGGTACTTGACCTTAATCCTAAGTTAACTATGAACTCCTGTTTATTCGGGATTATCCTTAGATCTGCATAGGTGAGAGTGGCTCAACAGCGCCGACTCAATAAGCCTCCCATTTCAGGGATAAGACCGGATAGATAGCTGGGGACATAGGGTGCAAGATGGAATTCACTCATACCCGTCTCTAAGGATAGTAGATAGGTTGTTCCCTTAAGTGCTAACTCTAGGTCTTGAACAAGGGGCCCCACCTTCTCATTGGCCCGAGAGGGACTCGGTATAATAATTAGATCACATACCAATCGGTTTAGTGATTGGATCACAAACCAATTGTTCATTAGAGGATCAATGGGACTTAAGGAGCAAGATGTAATTACTGGGGTAAAACAGATATTTGACCCGACCGTAAATTACGAACAACCTGTGAAGGGTCAACTTACTAATCATGGTTATATCGAGTGGACATAAATATATCTATAGTGAGGAGAGTGCAACTACTAGGCTATAGTGGAATGTCCTGGTAGTTAACGAATGTTGATTAACTGGGTTAAAGAGTTTAATTAGTTAATCTCGGATCGTTGGAGCTCATGATCTATAGGTCCATGAGGTCCCCCTGCTAGCTCATATCGGACTAAACCTTAGAACAGTGTGACGAGTGAATTTGAAGTGTTCGAATTCGAATTAGGGAATTAGCGTTAAATATATGTGATATATTTAACGACATAACGTTCAATTGCGAATTGAACAATAGAGAGAGATGGTGATATTTAAAATAAGATTTAAATATCAAAAATATGAATATGGATTCATAATCATGTATATCGGGAATGATCGGGATTAGTGCTGGATTTATTGGATATTAAATTTGAATTAATTAATTTAATTTAATTTAAAATTAATTATTTAAATTAATTTTTAAATTGAATTAATTTGATCAAAGTTAGTCAAAAGTCAAATTAAAGACAATTGACTAAAACTTTGAAAGTCAAAAGTCAAATGTTGACTTCACTAAACCTTGAAAGTCAAGAGTCATTTTGATGACTAAAGTTAGTGGAAAAATCTAATTCTTGAGTTAGTGGGAAAAATCATTTGTTGGTGGTTTTATGAGTCAAACTTTTTTGCTAAGTGTTCATCCCACATCAAGCCACTAATCTCACTAAATTGAGTGGATTCTACATGGCATCCTATTGTTAACTCAATTTTGCATGTTTTTGCATGTAGTCTTCTATATATACAAAGTGTTAATTAGATTGACTTCTTCTTGAAATTTTGATGAACTTTGAGAATTGAAAAGACAATTTCTCTACCATTCTCTCCAATTTCATCTTCAATTCTCTTTTAAATTAGTCACTCAAAGGATCCCACAATCCCGTTCTAAGGCCGAAGAATAGTCGGGAAGACTCTCGTGGTGGTTCGTGACCGTTACGTTCGAAGATCGAGTTTGGAATCGAGAAGAATTTGAACTTCAAAGGTAACTTCTAAATTATTGTCTTTGATTTTCAAATTACATGCTTTTTCCTTTTAAATTAACAAAATAAGAGTACTTAGATCTAACGTTGCTTCCGCTATGCATGTCGAAACTCTATCAGAATCGCCCAAGGGGGGGAAAGACGACGATGATTGTTGGTGTCCACGACCCATCAACGGCTGCTCATTGTTCATCCACGGCTGCAACTGGTTCTGACCGGAACGTTGTTGTTTGTCGTCGCGACTACTTTCGTTGCGGCCGTCGCCGACCTTTCCTCCACCGCGACCACCCCCGCGGTTCTTACCTTCGTTGTGGCAATTTTGGCCTCTATTGTCTTGACGGTCAGTGTGGTTTGACGGGACAAAAATCGATGAAGAATTATCATCGGTTGTCTGAGCAATCATGGTGGCATTCGAATTCGTAGCAGTCTGTTTTGCTAAGCCCGCCTCTTCAAGAGTGAGCATGGAACGATCTTTATAGAAAAGTGGAAGGGGATCACTTTGACGAATGAGTGTGCCCACTCCTCTATAAGCTTCAGTTAGACCAACGACCAATTGAAGAACGAGACGGTTGTTCGAGACCGGAGCCCCAACGTTCTTGAGTTGATCTGATAGAATCTTGAACCGTTGACAATATGCGGAGGGGTTAGGAAAATCCTCCATGTTTGTGTGAGAGAATTCTTGCTCAAGTATTACCGCACGAGAATTTTTGTTGTCTTGGAATATATCACACAATTGATTCCAAACTTCCATTGTCGTTGAGTTCATGTTCGAGAATTGTATGCAACAAGTCATTCGAAATAGTTGCATAAATCCATTGTAGAACTGTAGCACGAGGGTTGTCCACAATTCTTTCTCCTCATCGTTTGTAAGCTCAACAACACCATCTTTCGGTAGAATGATGTGATTGATGACCCGATGAGACCGTGCGTGAATTTTGGAAAGTTCCGCCCATGTCGTATATTGGACATTTTTCATCTCAAGAGTGATGGAGACATTGTTCTTGATGTTAGATGTCGTTGAGCTATGCTCTTGTTGGCTAATTTATATACTAGTTACAAGTTCATAATTAGTCTAACTACATACTAAGATTATGTTATAATGATGGTAACAACATACTAAGTCTTTAAGCTTAATTTATGGTAATTATATGCTTGATTAACCTGACCAAATTTATTGAACGATATACTAATTATATTCCTATGCTCATGTTGGTTATTAGTTGATATACTTTCCTTTGAAAACTTCAATAAAAGTATTCTCATGTGCATTTAGTGCATATAAAAATCATATCTAGAATTAATAAAGTTTAAAAGACTTGATTTTTATCAAAATTAATGAGTTTGAAGAGTTTTTACTTTACTTTCTAATAAAAACTAGTGGGTAAATGTAGTAGAATTGAATGTAGGGTAAAAATTGCAACAAGTTTAAATTCAAGGTTGAATTATCAATTTTTATTTTAACCCTTCAACTTAACAAATTATATCAATTTTTATCTTTAACATTGTAACACGTTTCAAAATTAAAAGTGAAAATTGATATAAATTGTAAAAAAAAAAATACTGAAAAGTTGAAAATTGATATAGGGTAAAAAAAAATCATATTTATTTATGGTATTTAAATTTGAATATATGGAGAAAAGTGTTTTTGTATCGAAATTAAAAAAAAACACTACTGTCTAGTGTCTACATTCGATTGAAAAAGGCATTTTCAAACACATCTTGTAAAGAGATAGCCGTGTAGACAGACAATAGTGTTTTTGCTGGAACTAATTTTATTTATTTATTATTTTATTTTATTTTGGCTTCCTTGTATTATTTTGGTTTTTGCTGTTTCCCCCCCGCCCCGCCTGTTCTTTTTGTAATGGTTTAAAAAATTTATTCTTTTTGGTCCCTAGAAAATCATTTTTTAAAAGGAAACAAGAAAAAAAAATAGAAAGTGAATCAGACAATTAATTAGTAACAGCCGAGTGTTTTTGGCGATTAGCTTTACACAAAATTGATTGCTGTAGAACAAAAGCTACACAATTAAAAGTCCAACTCACGTAAAATTATTAATGGAAAGCAATGAGTTAAACAAAAAAACAAATCAATTTATGACCTATTTCAGACCCTAAAGCAAGTCGTTGCTGTGTAAACGACCAAGAAGTTTGATTTGTAGTTCGAAATTCTCCCACCTCTATTATATTAAAAAAAAAAAAAAAAAAAAAACATATTTTGGACAGTGAAATCAATTTCCTCCTAGTAGATCTAACAATGAGTCTCTATAACCAACAAGAGCATAGCTCAACTGAGATGATGTATCGTCTAGTGACCGTGAGGTCCTAGGTTCAATCTTTCACTCCCGATATGTTGTCAATCGACATATGTATAAACTAGTGATCACGAGGTTAATCTTCCATCCCACATGTGGAAGTAATGTTTAGAAGCTTAGAACATCTTTGGTTGATTATTTGAAAACAAGAGATTCAATGAAACAAAGTTGTATTATTTCCTGTTTTTCAAATATGTGTTTGGTAACTGATTTAGAAATTTGATATCAATTTAAACAATTGTTGGAGATGTGTTTGATAAGATATAAACCATAAAATTAGTTGTAGTTACCAATAAATATTAGGTTGACTATAAACTATTATTAATTAATTATGAACATGTTTTATGCTATAAATTTTGTATAATTATTATTTATTCTACATATTTTAATTTAACAAAAAAAAAAGTTTAGGAAAAAAACAATTTAGACCCTAAACTTATAGAATTTAGCAATTTTAACCCTGAAATTTCAATTTCATTAAATTGAACCTCAAACTTGCATTGATTTTTTATAATAATTTTTGTTGGGTAAATGAAGAGGCTCGACAGATAAACGTAAGCGTGCTTTTAACATATTCAAACGAAAAGTTAATCTAAAGTCTACATTGCAACATTATGCAAGTTTGGGGTTCACAATTTGATGAATTGAAAGTTCATGGTCTAAATTGCAACACTTATGCAAGTTTCAGGTTCAATTTGATGAAATTGAAAGTTCAGGTTAAAATTGCTACAACCCACTAAATTTAGGGTCTAAATCGTTTTGTTTCCTTAAATTTATACCGGGAAATACTATATTTATTAATTATTATATTTTTAATATAATCCTACATTCTAAAATTTCAATTTTTTTTATTTAGGGTTTCAAATTCAAAATTTGGATATACTAATGATATAAAACTTTTGTTTTCAAAATTTCTACTATTTTATCATAGAGTTGGAAAATAGTTTTCAAAAATATATTTGTAAAAAAAAAAAGAAAAATTCAAATAAAATCCATGTTACATACGAAAAAGGCCTTTAATTTAAAAAAATGGGGGCCTACAAAAATATAGAGCATCCTAAAAATCTCCAACAACCCAAAGTGGTGAGGATTTAAAGAGGTGTGGTTGTTTGTTAATGTTGTATTTGATCCATTTTGAAAACAAATTTATTTTAATTTTAAGCACTGACTGCCAAACATTGGACCAATGGACATTATCCGTTGGTTTTGTCGTAATTAGTAATTACAAAATTAAATAAATAAATAAATAATGTTTCCTAGCGTTACCATTTGAATTCAAAATTCAAAAACAACAAAACTCCAACGTTGAACAAAATATTGTAACATATGAGACAATGGGTGTCTCCGTCTCGGTGGGGTTTTTTCCTATCCCCATCCATAAATTACACATCTTTTTTTTTCATTATCTCGTCCAATTAGTTACACTGAAATTTTTTTTATTGAGAAGTCGAAAAGATCAAATGACACTGAAAAATTTTCTTGTTCGATCTAAAGCTCATAGCATCGTACGAGAGACAATTAAACGAATAAATCAAAAGAATCATTTCAAAGATACTTAAATCGTTCAAGTGGGGGAGAAGAGAGAATTTTTTTTTAAAAAAATGAAGGATATTAAATGAGAGATAAATGACAAATGATGTAAAGTGAACAAAAAATATGGCGTGAGTCTTACGTAATCAATAAGTAATCAAAGAATGAGAAATTGATTCATGACCTATTGGTAGATATTTTAAATGACTAAATTGATTCATGACCTATTGGTAGTCTTACGAAAGAATGATAAATGACTAAATAGAAATGAGTCTCACAATATTTTATTCTCATTCTTTGATTATGATTGCAGGGAGTAAACACATCCTAAACTCAAATTTCAAAGATAAAAATGTAATATTTTAAAATTTATGGACTAAATAGAAAATATACTCAAAATTTAAGATTAAAAATATACCATTTTAAACCTAGGGACTAAATAGAAATTCAAAATTTTAGAGATGAAAATGATATTTTCTCAAACTGATTTTTATTAAAAAAAAAAAAAAAAAAAAAAAAAAAAAACTTCTCCAACGTTAACAAAGGTAGATATTTACTTTTCAAAAAATAAAAAAATATATTTTTGTGATTGGAAGATAAAAGGAAATGGAATACATAATTAAATACATAAGGACAAAATGGGACAATTTAAAAGTCAAGGGCAAATACAACGGACTTTTAAAAAATACTTTAATCCAATTAGTTGGTTATTTTGTTAGATTAATTTAGATGAGGGTAATCATTTTTTTTTAAGTTGGAGGATAGTTCACCTTGCTAAGGTATATATTTTAAACTTAGTGGTTAGATGATAAAAAAAAAATCACAGATTGAATTAAATAAAATAATTTTATAAAGAAGGCAAAATAAAAATATATTTTAACCATAGATTGACCTAATGATCATGAAAGGATCTTGAGACTATTAAAACCCTCTCAGAGCGAATGAATTTAATCATTAGTGACCACTTGTCTAGAAATTAATTTCCGTCAAATGTTGTAAGATCATTCGGTCTCTTCTGTGAGATTAGTCGGAGTGCTTGGTTCAGACACTCACAAATATATATATATATATATATATATATATATATATATTTTTTTTTTTTTTTTTCATACTATTGTTTATATTTATATGTTCGAATCTCCTATCCGAGATATTGTCAAAAATATATATATTATCATTATATTTGTTTTATTTTTATTTTTATTACAACGAAGATGAGGATTAAGCAAACCTCCAACCTTTTGAGAAGTAGTATATGTTCTATTATTAAATTATGCTCACTTTAGTTTATATTTGTTTTGTTTCTTATGTAAATGAAAGTTTATTTTTATAAACATGAACCTAATTCAACTTGTATAAAAGATGAACTAATGACTAAGAGATCAGAAGTTGGATCCTCACCCTATATAAATTAAATATTTTTTAAAATTTCCTAAAAAAAAAAAAGAAGAAATAGAAATCCTCATATTTGGTTTGAAACAACAAACACTTTTTAAAAATTGTTTTTCCTTTCTCTTGAAATCTGTGTTACGATTTCACTAGTTTAAACCTTTTTCCAGTACTACACTGCTAGTAGTACACAACAGTTTTAACCCTATTTTTTTTTTTTTTTTTTTTTAATAGTATAATAAATGTGAAGGATAGAACTTTGAACCCAACTTAAAAAAAAAAAAAAAAAAAAAAGATTTTCAACTATGTTGGTGTTGGACACTAATTTTAACTTAAATTTTACTAATTAAAAGGTCTATTTATATATTTACTTTTTTTTTTTTTTTTGAAAGAGTGGTTTTTTTATTTGTAAAAAGAAAACAAATTATCAGTTTGATTTTATAATATAGCAGTTTAGAATATCTTACATGTATATATATTTTGCTGTGGATAGAATAAAATACCTTATAGTTTGCTTACAAATAAAGTAAAAAAATCGCAAATTGACCTTTGACTTATCTTTTCTTTTATTACCCCGAAGTTAAAGAGAGTTATTTTCGGTGGTAATAAGATCCTTTCATTTCTTAATTTCTATAATTGTGTGACTAACCTAATCTTGTCTTAAAAACATAAAACATTAAAAATAAATAAAAAAATATAAAAAAATACAGATTCAGTGACCGTTTCGAATTCAAATTCAAATAAACTTGAATTCTAAATCTGACATCCCTGTGACTTTCGAAGGTTGCAAAAAGGCCCCCACACACCCCGACAACCGGAGGAGCTAAAGCCAGAGGGGCGGTACAGATGGCGGTATCTGATTGGTCTGTGACGCTCCAAAAGAAACCCACAGGGGAAACCAAGTGGGATGTCCGCTCCTAACGAATACCGAGTTTTGGCTTCGACGGTCAGGATCTACCCGAATTCAAAATCATCCAAATTCCCCGCCCTAAAGCAAAAAACAACTGTAATTAAAATCCCCCTTTATTATTATAAATCACACTTCCCCTCTCCCTCACTTTCGATAACGCTCTCTTCTTCTTCTTCTTCTTCTTCTTCTTTCTTTGATTCTTCTCTCTTCAAAATCTAAATTCAAACCCCATCAATCAAATTCTCTGCAAATTCCAAGAACTTTAACCATCTTTTCTTTTCTTTCCGTTTTCAATTTTTGCTTTTCTGCTTTCTTGGCGTCTCTCTCACGCCAAGAACGCCCGGAAATTCGAATTTGAAGAGAAATCTACATTTTATTGGTTTTGTTTCAATTTGTCTCTCTAATTCTCATCTGGGTTTGATCCGCCATGTCAGCACATAATCGCCGCCCGTCGTTTTCCTCGTCGACGTCCTCGTCCTTGGCCAAACGACAAGCGTCGTCGGCCGATATTGTCGGAAAGGTTATGGCAGTTCCACCGCACTTGGCGAAGAAGCGAGCGCCACTCGGTAACCTTACCAATCTTAAGAATGTTTCTCATACTGCTGCGAAAACCTCTGTTCCGCCTGCTATATTGGTACTTACTTCTACTTACACTCGACTTTTTATCATTTTTGTTCTTTCCTTTCATTTCATTGCCTTGGTTTTTTTCTTGCTGGGGTTCAATTTTGTGGGAGTTGATGTTTTTATTTTGCTAGGGTTTTTATTTTTTTGGTTGTTTTCTTAAGTGGGGTTTTGGAATTTGGCTTCTGGGTGTTTCTGAAATGAATTTCCTATTATTGGGATGTTTGTATGGATGCTTTAGATTGCTTGAGGCTGAGTGGAAATGGAGGAAAAGGGATGAGAATCCGTTTTTTTTGTAGCTCATTTTCCAGAGCTCTTTGGATTTTACCCAAAACTTCCACTGGAATCATACCCAGAACTTGAACAGAGATTTCTTCTCACGTCCTTGATTTTTCTTGTTAATCAAGAAACTTTGTAGCAAGTGGCTGAGGTTGAAAATTATGTGTGGCCTCAGTGTTGATGACGATATATGAAATGTTTTTTTTTTCAAACAGGTCCTTGGATTTACAATTTGGATAGCCTTGTGGGTCAACCCTTTTCTTTGTTTGTTTAAATATTGTCGATGGAGCCCAGTTCCATTGCTGAAAATATGTACCCTTTACTATTTTTGCCTATAATCAACACTATGATTTTGAAGCTTAACCAAATGGAACTTCAAATTTGCAGGTGCCTTGTGCAACCAAAGCTGTCAAGGCCAGAAAGAGTTCTCCTGCTAGAACTCGTAGAACAAACTTGCCAGCGAATAATACGACGACATTGCTCGATGTCAAAACGACGAGTGCAGTTGCCCCTAGTAATGTTGCAGCTTTCTCAAGAACTGAGGCCACCGCGGTCTCTAGTAGTATGGACGTCTCTCCGACTAAATCAGATGGAGTTTCAGTTTCTGTAGATGAAACTATGTCTACTTGTGATTCTTTCAAGAGCCCCGACGTTGAGTACATGGACAATAATGATGTTCCTGCAGTTGATTCCGTTGAGAGGAAAACTAAAAGCAGTCTCTGCATTTCAGGTCACGCACCAATTAGTAGTCAGGCACCAATTAAAGGTGAGCTCATGGCGAAATGTTTGAGGAAGTATTTGAAAGTTGCAGCATATCTGCCTTGTTATGAATTTGATTGTTTTGTATGGGTTTTTCAACAGCTGTTTGTTTCCCTTTACAGGTAGTATATGCAATAGAGATGAACTTGCAGACATGGAAACCGATGATGATATCATTGATGTCGATACTGATTTCATGGATCCTCAACAATGTGCTACAATTGCTTGTGATATTTACAAGCACTTGCGAGCATCTGAGGTGGTTATCTTCTTCAATCTAAGAATTTACTTTGAGTTCTTGATTCTCAAAAAATTTCTCATTGTTTAATGTTGTTGGTTCAGGCAAAGAAAAGGCCTTCTACAGACTTCATGGAAAAAGTTCAGAAGGATATAAATTCAAATATGCGCTCCATACTGGTTGATTGGCTTGTGGAGGTAACTTTCCCTTGTTGAGAATGGAGATTAATAGATTTCAAAGTCATTTCTTCATTCTCTAAGGTTTGACTAAATCTCTAAGTTCCATTTGTGCAGGTAGCAGAAGAGTACAGGCTTGTGCCAGATACTCTATATTTGACCGTGAACTACATAGATCGATACCTATCTGGAAATTCGATGGATCGACAACGGTTACAGTTGCTTGGTGTTGCTTGCATGATGATTGCATCGTAAGAATTCAATACCATAAATGTTGTGTCCCTCGCATTTCGTTTCGATTTGATAGCCTGATGTTAACCATTAGGTGTATTCTCTCAGAAAATATGAAGAGATTTGTGCTCCTCAAGTGGAAGAATTTTGTTACATAACTGATAACACATATTTTAAAGAAGAGGTATTGCAAATGGAATCTTCTGTCTTGAATTACTTGAAGTTCGAAATGACAGCTCCAACGCCGAAATGTTTCTTAAGGTAGTCAATGAATTGTGATGTTGGCAACGCTGTCTGTTCTTTCACTTTCCTATATCACCAATGAACTTGTAATTCTGATTTATCGTTTCATTGCTGTAGGCGATTTGTTCGTGCTGCTCAAGGTGCCGATGAGGTTTCATCAATGCAGTTGGAGTGCTTGTCCAACTTCCTTGCTGAATTATCTCTTTTAGAATATAGTATGCTCGGCTACGCCCCGTCGCTTGTAGCTGCCTCAGCAATTTTCTTGGCGAAGTTCATTCTTCTCCCAACTAAGATACCATGGGTATGGTGGCCATCATCTATCTCCTTCTCTACTATTTCTTTATGGTGAATTGAGAGAAAAGACATGGTATTTGAGTAGCCTGTCAATTAAACCAATAAGCTCATACATTATACTGTTGTCATCTTTGCTACAGAACTCGACCTTGCAGCATTATACGCGTTATCAGCCATCCGATCTTGTCGACTGCGTTAAGGATTTACATCGCCTCTGCTGTAACACTCATAATTCTAGCTTACCAGCAATCAGAGAGAAATACAGCCAGCATAAGGTGAGCAGATTCTTGTGTTCTGCCTCTTCTTAACAGAATATGATGTTTAGTTATTCTTTTGATTTTGTTATGTTTATATGCTGATATCTTGATGGTTTTTTCCTCAGTACAAACACGTGGCGAAGAAGTGCTGCCCTCCGTCGATACCTCCGGAGTTCTTCCAGAATCAAACACAGTAGATTTGTATTCCAATGCTCTGTTGGATAGTAGCAGCCTGACTTAACAGCAGATAATAGAGACTAGAGAAGATTAGAGAGAGACATAAAATGTCCCTCCCTCATCCCTCCTCCCATTTTTGTGGATCTCTTCTCCTCCCCCACTCTGATTTGTAAGCTTTTTCATCATAGCTTTTGATGTAAAAGCCAATGCCACTGGTTTTTCTGCATAAAGTCGGGATCACGACGGTTTGTTGTAATGTTTTTGTACAAAGAAAGTTCATATGTGCTTAATCATCCTTCCTCTAAACTTGATGATATAAAAACCAGTGATGTTCTACTAAAACGAAAAGATATATTAACATAGCTCAACTGACATAAAACATGTTTCATCGATCATGAGGTCCGAGGATCCAATTCTCCACTCCACTTATTGTTTGAACTAAAACAAAATTTCAGCCCTTGTGATAAGTATTATTTCTGTAACAATATCTCAATTATATTACATGAAACCAACGTAGTGTAAGATACTTTCCATGTCCATTCATCTCATTGACATTGTTTGGAGAATGGATTTTGGTTTTGGGCCGAATGGACACCATTAAGGGCTGCATCGAGGCCTGGTTAAGGCAGGCCCAATATCATTGTGGGCCTTATTCTTTTAATTGAGCCAATGACAATCTTCAAAGCCACAGGGGGCCACGTCATACGAGCTCTCCACGTTATCAGGGCTGATGTAACGTGGGCTCCACGTGGGGGTCCCATCCTCGTAGGAGTTATGAGTTAGCCTCTGAAGATCGGAGCCGTCCAATTTGATGGTGTAGATCTCACCGTAGGGTTGATAGTGATGTGGGTTCGAGATTGGCTCCGCAGATATCCCCGCATTGTCTGTCGTGAACACTAGAACCTTCCCATCCGGACTCCAATTCGGATGGTTCGCCCGACCCGCCGACCCGCTTTGAAACAGCTTCCTCAACCCGGTTCCATTTGGATGGATCAAGAACAGATCGAAACTTCCGCCGCCGGGGCTCTCTCGGTCCGATGCAAATGCGATCCAATCTCCGTCTGGCGACCAACTGCACATTGTATCCGTCCACTGGCCCTCCGTCAGCCGGTGAAGCCCTTTCTTCTCGCCGTCGACGGCGTCCATTATGTACAGGTTCTTGTAGCCAGTTCGACCCGACCGGAAAACGACCCATTTCCCGTCGGGGGACGGCGACGGGAAGGCGTTGTTTTCACCGTTCGTCGTTAGCTTCTTGAAATTCCTCTCGTCATCATCCACGTTGATTGAAATTATATCGACCTGAGAACTCACCGGCGCAAAATCTGGACCGGCGCTGGTGTACACTACACCTTCCCGCACTGGATCCCACGCCGTCGAGAACGCCGCGCCGGCAAAAACCTTATGCTGATTCGAACCGTCCCGATTGACCACGTATAATCCGGGGAAGTTCACGAAGGCTATACGGTCACCGGCAGGAGAAAAAGAGGGAAAAGAACCGGCGAATCTGAGTAAGGATAAATTAGGAACAGGGCTACGAACGTTCTCGAAGAACAGTGGATTGTTTTTTCTTCCATTGCTGTCACCCCTGCACTTGTGGTAACCGATACGAGTACCGTCGGCGGAGATGAACGGATTGAAATGGTGAGAATTAGGCGAAACTGCTTTTGTCAGCTCCTTGAACTCTCCGGTGACGAGGTCGAACAACTCTATATGGCGAAAAGACGAATCGGGTCTCCTTGTCGCGACGGCGATAAGGTTTTTGTTGGCCGGAGAAGTTGCGGGCGTGAACACGTGCAAACCAGGTGGAGTGAGTCGTTCAATTATCACTGAATCGGGAGAGATTTCTCCATGACTCGGTAGAATCGCTCTGTATATACTCAGCCACTGGTCAACGCCTCTCCGGTGAAAATACAGAGTCGAATCGTCGGTCCAGCACGGCCAACCACCGTGTTCAACGATCTTAACTCGGCGAGTTCCGTCGCGAGTTAGGAAAATATATATATCGGTACTTAGTTCCTCAACCTCGCCGTTCCAGCCCTTCTGCCCGTAAGAAGCCACCGCTGTCCAAACTCCAGACGGCGAAACAGAGGGGCTAAAATCGGCGATTCCATGCGGCGTCAATCGGCGAGTTAAACCCGATTTCAAACTCCTTGAGTACACCGCCGTCCAACTAGTTCTTAACTCGGCCGGGTCCTCGTGAGTCGAAACATACACCAAATAATCGCCGCTTAAACTCGGGCGATCCTTGAACGAAACCCTAAATTCGTTCTTGTCCTCATCGTCCAGTAGGGAAATTTGCAAGCGATGAGGAATCTCGAGCTCCGACCGGCGTCTGGCGCTAATTCCGACAGCACCGAAAATCGCATCGTAGAAGATTCGGGAGATTCCGTTTCTCTCGGTGACATAGACGAGTTCGAAATCCGGCTGTAAGGACTGTGAGTTGTTAGTTAGCAGAGAGAGAAGCGTGGAAGACGAAGACGGGGAAGGGAAATGGCCATTGAAATTGACGGATTGTGCGTCGGTGATTAGGGTTTCATCTGCCGCAGAAGGGGAACCGTTGCCGTCCGCCTGGAGAGTGAAGACATCGAAGGCGTAGAAGGACCTGCCGAGGGTGGTGAAGACGATGCTGTCGCCGCCACCTGTTGCCGCTGACGAAGACGGCGGAAGGAGAGAAGAAAAGTGGAGAAACAAACAGAGAAAAACCAGAGGCATGGCGAATTGCAGTCGTGAGTGTGGAAAAGCATGAAGATAAGGTGCTGTGGTTATTGTTTGGAAGAGTGGACACGTTAGCAGATAAGTGGGTCCTACTAATATAGGAGTTTGTTTACGTGGCGATGTGTGATTCGGTTGGTGACTACTCCTTTGTTTTGTTAATTTTAATTTGTCTGACGTCTCATGCCTCAAGTCATTTAAAATTACGCGCAAAATTCTAATTTTATTTTTAGAAAATTAGAATTATACAGCCAACAAATTTTAAAAAATAAATTACAATTAGATAGTCCTCTATATATATATATATATATAAAGGTTGAAAATATCTGTGGATATGATATATCCGTCGATATATCCGTAAATTGAAAGGTTGGATATAGATATTAAAGATAAATGGATATCTCCAATATATTTTATAAATACCCGTAAAACATAAAAAATATCATTTATTAATTTCAATATGAATATAGATACTAATAACAAGATCTATAACTTAATTTCAAAGTAAAATGAACTTAATTATTAATTTAAATAATTTTTTTAAAAAAATTGATTTACACATTTTTTGGTGGATATCGATATTTCACCGATATATCCGTAAAATTGAACTACCGATATGGATATCGATATTTTCGCCATTGTATATAATATATATTTATTATTTTTTTTAAAAAAAAAATTAAATTTAATCTGACATAATTACCAAAAATTCAAAATCTTGTTTTCATTTTCACTAAAAAATCATTTAGCCTCCGTGTAGCGATTTTGTTTTTATTTTTCAGTTTTTAAAATTTAAGTCTATTTTCCTCTAATTTCTTTTTATAGATTACATTTGGAAACATTTGGTTTCTTAGTCAAATTTAAAAAACAAAACTACTTTTTAAAGTTATTTTTTTTAATTTTTAAAATTAATTTAATTTTTTAAAATATTGATAGAAACTAGACAACAAAACAAACATAGTTATAAGTAGAAATAGTGTTCATAGACTTAATTTTCAAAAATTAAAAATTAAATTGTTATCAAACGGACCTATAAAATTAAATATATATTTTCTTAGTTTTTTATTTTAAAATAAAAATGCATTTTTACCAAAATTAAATTTTCAAAAATCATAAGATTTGAATTTGAAAACAACGACAATATACAAATTCCAAGATTAGAACGCGATGCACAAAATTGCAGATAGGACCAATTTCCAACGGACCAAGGACATATTATGTTAATATAAGGCTAAACCTATATGTATAATATATACAAAATCAAGTTCGGTGCCCCTGGCTCTTTGGTGGATCTGCCCTGCTTCTAAAAGTAGAGGACGTGTTCGACAACAAATAGAGGAGCAGTTAGTTGAAGATGTACGTGAGACGAGGTTCACCCCAACTTTGAAGACATGCCTCATATGACTCAAATGCACGAAGTTGGTAGTTCTTCCACAATAATGGGGATGATGATGTCACGTCAGATCAAAGTATCTTCACACACCACCATATCATGTGGCTGGTGGCTCATCATCACATGTTTTACGAACAAGATGAAATAATTCTTTGTCGTCGACAACCACCTCATACTCGGCGACGTCCGTCTTGTGACACATTAAATTTTATAACGGACCTTAATCACATTGTTTGGAAATACTATTAGATAAAAATACAACATTTTTTTTCTTATATATATGAAACTAATTTGTTTACTATTTTTATATTTCTCATTTTCAAGAACCACCCTAACCCTTATTTTTTAATTAAAGATATCAATTGATTGTTTTTTTTTTTTTCTTTTTTTTTCAATTTACATATAATATATAAACACGCCTTTGTTAAAAAATGAACCAAAAAAAAAAAAAAAAAATGTTGCGATGAATGAAGAACATAGTTAGAAGTAAATGCGTTAAGGAAGAGAATCACAGTAGCAGCGGAATTTTCTGTGGTCGTCACTTTCCTCGAAACTTACAGACGAAGTCACATACCCACAGAACAGAAGTATTTCAAATTTCAATCCTAAATCCATTCTCGAGCACCATTTCTTTTCCTTCAGGAATGAGCTTTCTGAGGCCCTTTATGTTGTGTTCTTCGCTTCGCTGGATGACCTGCCAGAGTTGGGGTTTCCCCAGATGGCCTGGATTTGACGGTTTCCTCAGATTTCTTGTGCTTTTGATTTTGTGGTCTATGCTTTTGGAGATTCATTCCATTCCTTCCTCATCAATGTATCCAACTCTTCGTGTCGGAGATCGATTTCTTGTCGAGAAGGTAATTTATCAATCACCTTTTCTTTCTTCTGTCTTTCTCACCTGAATTTTGTATTTCAGAGTTCGACCTGGGTTTTAGGGTGCATGTGAAATGGCCGTAGGAAGGTAGATGTGGATTGGGATTTAGGGAAGATTACGATGAAGCTCGATCAATTGACGCTTTAGAATTATGCTTTGGTTATTTTTTATTCGAATCAAATGGATGAATCATGTGTATTAATGTAGTAACTATGCATTATTTTACAAAAACCTTGATAGTTTCTTGTTAATAGCTATTGTTATATAAAAAGGAGAAAGAATTGAAAAAATAGAAAACAATATGAACATGAACAAGGCAATGAGATTTGATCTCGGTAATTAAAGCCCGTTTGATAACCATGTGGTTTTTGAAAATTAAGCCTATAAACACTCCTTCCACCTATTTGTTAGTTTATTTTGTTATCTACCTTCTACAAGTGTTTTCAAAATCGAACTAAATTTTGAAACCTAGAAAAAGTAGCTATTAAAAACTTGTTTTTGTTTTTGGAATTTGGCTAAGAATTCTAATCTTTCCTTAATAAAGATGAAACTCATTGTTAAGAAATGGTGAGAAAACAAACACATTTTTCAAAAACCAAAAATAAAAAACCTGAGATGCAGAGATTATTTTCACCATGATAAGCTTAATAAGACAAGCAGTTGGCTACCATTTCTTGAACACCAAAAACTCGTTTTGAATAGTTTGATATAAACTGAACCTAGGGTTACTGAAGCTAGGTGAAAAAAGTAGAAGGGACTTTGGGGGAATAAGTTCAAACTCCATGTTGGCTATATCCTATGAAATGCTGTAGGATCAAATGACCGTCTTGTGAGAATAGTTGAGACACTCACAGATTAAAAACAAAAAGTTTGATATAAGCTGTTAATGTCATTTACCTTGACTGTTATGAAAATTTCCATGTGTTCTCTGCTCAAACTAATATACTTATATTCTGGTCGCATTTTCTTCAGGCCTCTTATTACATCACAAGTCCCTCTATAGATGACATTATTACCTTCCGAGACCCGACACAGGTTAGTTGACAGATCACTAACCTGCATGTCTTTTACTTCAACAGTTTTTCTCTAACAGGATTCTGTTGGAATTATGGTGTGCTATAGCAATCTGAACGAAGAGAAGAGAGCGTAGTTGTAAAGAGAGTTGTTGCAAAAGCGGGAGACATGGTTGAGGTATGGAAGAGAGTATTCTTATCATTATGTTATTTCTATGCAACTAAACATGTTACAGTGCAATGTGTATTACTAGTTTTATGAACGATTGACCACTTTTTTGTGCGCTAATAAATGTACACTCATAAGCTACCCCTAAGCGGTGGCTCTGGTCTATGAGATGTTTGGTGCATCTAAGTTACTAGATTTATTTTTTTTTTAAGTAAGAAACTGAACTTCTATTGAGAATAATGAAAAAATAGAAGGGCATACAAAAAACAAGCCCAACAAACGAAGTCCCAGAACTACAAGAAGGGGCTCCAATCCAAAAAAATCAAACAAAGATCATAATTACAAAAAGGCCTAGGGAACGATGCCAACAAAGATGCATTAAACCTAGTCACCCCCTCATCACAAGACCACTCCACCTCTCTAAAAATCCTATCGTTTCTCTCAATCCCCCCACAATATAGCAAAAAAACTAGCATGCCACAAAATTTTGCCTTCTCTCGAATCGGCGAACCCAGGAGCACCTCCTCAATCATAGCGTAACAATCACCATGCCACGCCAAACTGGAACCAAACAAATTCAGCCACCGAGCCGAAATAGACTGAACAAACTTACAACTCCACAGAAGGTGATGTTTCTAAGGTCCTAGTTTCAAGCCTGTACAGAAAATCTTTAATAATTTTGAACTTTGTTCTCTTAGAGCTAGTCTTGGGAGGGTCGAAGCCTCCTAGAGATTAGTTAGGGTGAACTATAAGCATAATGCAAGAAATGGGGCTCCTCACTACTCCATCCAGTTATAAAGAAAAAAAAATGTATATTGGTAGTTTATGTGCAACTGCGTTTCCTTTTTATTAGTCACAGACTAAGACTGCTACAAATGCCATATCAATTTACAGCGGAAGAATCCTAGTGTTAAAGAAACTAACCATTTATGTGGTTTTTATCCAACACCTTCCAGGTTTGTGAGGGATGCCTCTATGTCAATGGAATTTCGAAGGATGAAAGCTTCTTAGCGGAGCGGCCAACATACACCACAAAGTCAACTGTGAGTTTTGTTTCAAACTATACTTCCTTTTTCATATCACTGCATCATCCTGCAATTTTCTCTGACAGCAATAAGACTTCTAAAGCACATCCTTAGAGATTTGATTATTAATAACGAACCCTTATTCTCGACAAATTATCTCCAAATTCATGGCATTGATTTTTCTAGTTTGTAGTTAATTTCGCTTGTTTCAAACTTGCAGCAAGTTCCAGAAGGCCATGTTTACGTGTTGGGCGACAACCGCAACAACAGCTACGACTCCCATATTTGGTTAGTGTTACTAACTTCATGTCAGATTATGTATATGTATGAAAGCTGGGTATTGGTTCTGATGCTGTATAGTTTGCCTGTTAATGCTCCAAGGAAAATACTATTTTATTTGAGTTTAACCAGAAAATTTTGAATTGTGTCATTGTCCTTAGAATTGGATGCTCCCAAGTTTCTCTCTCTCTCTCTCTCTCTATCTCAACTTCATCTTTTTCTTTTTGTATTTGTAATAAATAAGTTGCAAATAGAAATGAAGGAAAGGAGTTTTCATTTTTCTTATAGTTTTTGTGATCTGAACAGGGGACCTCTGCCCATCAAGAACATCATTGGGAGATACCTCTGGTCTTGCCACAAACCAACAAGTTGAAATGGAGCTCAGGAACATTATCCTGTTTGTATGTGTCAATTTTTTTAGTCCCACATCTGATATGAATGCCAAAGAAACAAATTTTTTTCATTCTTGTGTATTAGTATTAGCTATGGTGGAAGTCCAAGTTAATTTTGTTAGCTATATTCTTAATCGCCATGCCCTTTGTTTGTTTGTTATTCTTCATCAATATACAAATTAAGGGTGCATTTTGTGAATGATTATTCCATATAATAAAAATATATTGTTTCTTTAGAATCTTAGCTTATTATTGACACGTCTCAATTTTAAATAACAAGAGTGTTGATGTGGACGGTTAAATTCGAACTTGGCTTGTGTGACGTGGAAAACTTAAAACGTGGACTTGTGGACTTGTGATGTGTTACAAAAATCATGAAAATTTATTTTATCGATTCAAAATGGAGAACAGAACAAAAATATGTCTTCCAAATTCGAACATATGAGGATATTGAATGCTCAATATGAAGAGAGAAGATGTTTGTACTGTGTTATAAAAAAAATTCAAGAAATAACACCAAATCAACCTGTATATCATCAAGAAGAAGTCGATTGTGCTATTGTTGAAAAAGACCAACATTAATAACCTCGTGGACGAACAAAAATCTATCTAGATTTTTTTGGATGTGCAAATTATTGGGTAAGTTGTATAGATGATTATGGATTTCATTATAGGAGGGAAACTCTTGGAAATGTTTTGAATGATATAATGAAAGCATATGTGATCGTGAAAAAGTTGTGATACCACAATAAAGGAAGAAGATTTTCGAGTTGTTAGAAAAAAAATTGCACTTTGAAAATCAAGGAAAGTGATTTTTTTTTTTTTTGACATGTTAATGTGGGAGATCGAACCCAAGACCTCTTAGTCTCTAGTCGTTAGATCATGTCAGTTGAACTATGCTTTTGTTGGCAAGGAAAAAGAATATTAATGGTGGCTATGAAGCACGGATACCTTGTATAGGGCAGAGAATCCGCTTCGGAAACGTTTCGGAAACGGATACGCAGGGATACGCTGAGGAAACGTATCAGATACTCACTTTTGAGTATCCCTTTTTTTTTTTTTTTTTTTAATTCAGATACGCCCAGGATACGCCCAGACACGCTAAAGGATACGTTTGGGGATACTTTTGACATTTTTTTTACCACAAAAATTGCTATTTAAAAACTAAAGCCCAAATTTTAAAATTAAAGCCCAGCCCAATACTTAAAAAGTTAAAAACATAACAAATTAAACCTAAACTAAACCCTCCATCTGTCTTTCTATTTTACGATTTCCATTTCACGAAGAAGCCCGCCCTCCTCTGCGTTTCCCTCTTCTTCCTCCTCTGTCTGCGTTTCCCTCTTCTTCCTCCTTTGCCAAGCTCCATCAAAACTCCAAAGCTTCGACATTTCTCCTCCTGATTTGGAGGCCGAGTTGTTAGATGATGGTGGGGATGATCGAGAGGATGTTATGGAGACTTGAAGGCCGAATTGTTGGAACTTTGTTTGAACCCTTTATAGCTATTTGAGTATTCAAAACATTGTTTAGTAATTTGTTGAATGTTGATGTTTGATAATATATTTAGTATTTTATATTTAATTTACATATATCCTAAAAAAAATACATAAAAAAATAACGTATCCTCAACGTATCCGTATCCTATGTTTTTAGAAATTGACGAATCGTCGTATCCTGTCGTATCCCGTATCCGTATCCGTCTCCGTCTCCGTGCTTCATAGAATGGTGGCTAAGTGGGTCGTGAATGTTGACGAGTTGCTTAATGTTATCTTAAATCTACTTGAATTCTGGGTTGAGAATAAACTAATTTCCATACTATTCATAGAAGGATTTTCTTTTTTTAAAAAAGGATCATTTCTTCAATGAGTTGCTCCAATATTCTGCCTTGATTGGAGCTGAGTTTAGGGCATAATATGAATCCAATTGCAGCCTCCATTGATTCTATTTGCTGTGATTGATTGACCTTGATTTCATTAATCAAATTGATCAAATTATTTGTCTGATGTCAATGGTAAAATAAGGAAAAATATATAGTAGGTGGTTGTAAGAATTTTCCTTATTGAATGCAGCAGGATTTTGACTTTGCACTTGCACATCTGCTAACTTTTCCTTTGATTTAGTAATATGTCTGCTAGACTGCTACGGCTAATGGAATGAATGAGCTGCTGCTGGTGGAATTTGATTGATGAGTATACCCGTGCCAACAAGAACAGTTCACTAAACCCAGAACGGAAAATACGACTGAAAACTTCAAAACTGTAGCTAACCTTCGACGATCTGTATCTTTTAATACACAACTCTACAAATAGTGAAACTAGATATCAAATTGAAGCTCTCTGTGTTAGCTTTTTAACCGTACCTTTTTCGAAATTTTTTAATATCTGAGTAAAAAAATATCAATTTTTGAATGCACTCCTCAAAATAATCTCCAGTTCTGAAATTTGCAGAACTGTAGTCCAACTTCGATGGTCTCTATCTTTTGATACACAACTCCAAAAATAGTGAAACCACATATCAAATTGAAGCTCTCGCTGTTAGCTTTCCAACCATGCATTTTTTGAAAATTTTGAATATTTGAATAAATCTTCATCCATGTGGAGCAAGATCGTCTTTTCAAAATACGACCTCCATTTAAAAGTGCAATATTTTTATAAATAGTTTCAAACTTCCCATATTTTTATAATAAGTTTTAAAAAATACAATATTATTAAAAAACAGCCAATTTTGAGCACCAATAAAATAAACCAAATTTATAGCAAAAAGAATGTTGCTATTACAAAAAAAAAAAAGACACCAACACCAACAAAAACAAACCACAACATGCCAAGTTTACATGAAATTGACTTGCAAACAACAAGGGATTTGGACCACTTCCCGATTCTTGTGAAGCTTGAATTTGTACACTTTGACCCGAATTCTCCTATAAATAATAGTCCAAACAAAACAACAATGGAATGAGGAAACTACTAAACTACTGGTCATTTATTTTAAAATTGCAAAATAACCAAAATTCCGTGGACTAAAATTTGGCCTACTAATTTGATATTAGGAACATGGGGAGATCAAAAGAGTACTATTGGGACGAGATCTAGGACCACGCGGATGACGTGACAAAGAAGATGTTTATTATAATATGAAAAATATAGGAGTATAGGAATAAAATCCTTCACTTACGGGAAGTCCAAACTCACGGACTTTGTTGATTATAGTTGACAATTGCTTGAGAGAGATGAGTTTCAAAGAGGAGCCGAATGGCGAGCCTCTTCAGTTGAAAACGCCACTGATAGCTCTCTAAATGAGCTATTATTTACTCTCTAATTATAGATAATTACCTGCTCAATGATATTAATTCTACCTTATTGTAGGTGTTTCACGATTAGGAGCTCGAGAAGTTCAAGAGCGCGTTTTGATGCTAAAATGAGCGTTTTAGGACTTCGGGAATGATAACTCCATTTTGGAGCTATCTTAATGTCCCTAATTCTAGCTAAAACCATGATTTATATTGATTAAAATGCCTCCTTGTAGGTGATTTCATGGTGAAGAGCTCGGGAAGTCCATTGATGATTTTCGGGGCTAAAAAGGTCATTTAACTTGTTTCGGGAAGTGTTCGGGTCAAAACGATAGGCCAAACGGAGCTCGGGAGCCAAAACGACCCAAAAGTGGGCTAAGAGCCGAGAGGGCAGCGCCCAAGCGCCGGCGCCCAGCGCCCAGGCGCCCGACGAACGCCGCACGCCCGCGCCCAGACGGCCAGACGCGCGCGCGCCCGCACGCGCCGCCTCGCCTCGCGCCCGCCGCCTCGCCTCGCGCCCGCCGCCTCGCCTCGCGCCCGCGCGCTCCGCCCGCTCTGCCTCGCCCATGCCCGCGCGCGCCCGCGCGCCCTCGCCCGTGTCGCTCAACGCCGACAGCGTCGAGACGCTGACCGAGCGTCTCGACGCCCCGAAGTCTGAAGCGTGATTCTGAAGATCCACCCGAGAGCAAGCGTCGAGCGCAAGCGTCGAGCGCAAGCGTCTCGACGCTCGCTCGACGCCGCGCGCGCGTCTCGACGCTACCCCGCGCGCGCGGCAGCCAACTTAGGGCACAGCGTCGAGACGCTGGCCTAGCGTCTCGACGCTCCGAGCTTTAAAGGCGTGAAAACGTTAGTTTTGCAGCCATTCTTTGATCCTCCATCTTCTCCAAGCTTCTCCTCTCGGTTCTTCTTCATTTTCTCCGCCATTTGTGGCCTTTTGGAGCTTATTTCTTGTATATTAGCTTGGGGATGATGCCCAAAGCTTCCATGGGAGTGTTGGAACTCCAAACCTCCATGATTGGCTAAGGTACTTGTGCTTGGATTTGGGTTAATTAGGGATTTTTGCTAAGTTTCTAATGTTTTGATAATGTATGCTTAATGGTTCTGAATTGGCTTTGAGTATGTATGCATTTGTCTATCTTGCTTAATCCAACGCGCATGTTAGATTTCGACGATTGACACTCGAGTCATCTTGCATGTTGTGTATGTTAAAGAGTAGCGATGCCGTGCCTCTCACTGCTCGACTAAGTAACACAGATAGACAAAACTAAATCGGAGTATCGAGTCGTGTATGATAGTTGTTGATTGCATACAGCGTTGGCGGGCAATCTACTAGCAATTAAATTACATGTTTGAATGTTCGTCGCGGTATGTTAGTGACTATCTAGAGTCAAATTTGGGGCAGATCACCCTAATGCAACTTTAGATAATGTTTGATTAGAACTGTGTGGTCTAATTAATTTCTATGGAGCCGGTTACCTTGGGGCTTCTCGGGTAACTGACCGTGTGCATATTATAATCAATTAGCCTTACCTTAGAATTAAATGATAAATGTTAAAACGCTTAGCAAGATCCCGAAAATTCCCCAAATCCAACACTCTTCATTCTCAAGTTTATTACTTTTCCGTTAGCACTTTTCACTACATTGCATGATTAAAACCCCCCTTTTTTGTGACAACCTTACCAACTAACCTAATCACATCTTAAACAATTAATCCTCAATTTTATTCCCTCTTTGTGGTTCGACCCCGTTACCGCTAGCTGCAAAGCTAAAAGCTACGGGTTTATAAATTTATTTTGGCAAGCCTCGACAGCTTGAGTTTATAGCGATAGTTCAAAAATATCGTTACCAAAATTGGCGCCGTTGCCGGGGAGGGCAATTAAAAATGAGATTAATTTTTGTTTTTGATTAAGGTTGATTGGTTGTTTTTAAAAAAAAAAAAAAAAAAAAAAATGATTTTTTAGTGAATTGTTTTTTGTTTTATTTTATTTTATTTGGATAACGGTCCTCTCTTCCAAGATTTTGAAAGTTCAGGTTACACTCAGAAGAGATGGAGGTCTTGGAGAACGATAATGAAAATCGGAGAACGCTCAAGGAGCGGGCGATGGATGGCTCGCTCAGTCAACCTTTGTGTATATCATTTCCGCCGATAACAGGTAAGTTTGAGCTAAAATTTAGTTTGCTTAACTCACTTCCTTCTTTTTATGGCAAATCAGGTGAAGATCCGATCAAGCACCTTAAGGAATTCCATATGGTGTGCTCTGCGATGAAAACGAGCGAAGTAACTGAAGATCAGTTGTACTTGAGAACTTTCATTTTCTCCCTGAAGGATAAAGCGAAGGATTGGCTGCTCTACTTACCTGGGACTACCTCTACGTGGAATGGGTTGAAAAGGCTGTTTTTAGACAAATACTTCCCCGCTTCGAGAGCCAAGTTCCTAAGGAAGGAGATTTACGGGATCACGCAGAAGGAAGGGGAGACCTTTGATAAATATTGGGAGCGGTTTACCCGGTTGTGCGAAGACTTCCCCCACCATCGGATCCCGGAGGCTGAACTCATTTGCTGCTTCTACGAAGGCTTGTGTGATCATGATTGTTGGGTGCTTGATGCAGCTAGTGGAGGGGCGTTGATTGACAAGACCCCAGTGGAAGCTCGGCGTTTGATCTGTAATATGGCTCAGAATATGCAGCATAATGGAATTGAAGCACGTGAGCAAGCCCGCCACCAAAGCGAAGTGAAAGAGCTCAAGGGCCAACTGTCAAAGATACACGACGGTTTGCTTAAATTTCAAGGAGACCCATCGCGAAATCGTCCTTCTGTTTCTTCTCAATCCATTGAAGGAATGTTCAAGTCCCTCATGGAAACTTATCAGGATACCAATGCGCAGTTGCGGTCGATGAGAGAAGGGATGACGGAGGCAAAGACCAGAACGAGTGGGATGGAAACTCAGGCAGCTGATTGGCCAGATGGTATTGCACTGAAGAATGGAAGGGATATTCCCTTGATTTCGGCGCCTGAGAATCCTTGGATACTACCCCCACACGCGAGGATGAATTCCTGTGAGCAGGTCTATTCCATCACCGCTGTTGTGGAGGGAGAGGAAGGCAAGGTTGAGCAAAAGATCGAGGATCTTGAGTCAAGAAGCAAGGAAGCTCAGTTGGGTGCACCCCCGAGCTTGAAAGGCTACATGCCCAAGGCTCCCTTCCCAAGCCGTTTGTTGCCTCCAGTTGAGAAAAAGGGGAAGCCGATTGAATGTTCCCCAAGCCATCTTGAGAATGAAAAGATGGACAAGAATGATGAGAAAAAGAACGACATTGTCTCCGCAATTTTCCAAGGTACGCTTCCACCAAAGTGCGTCGATCCTGGTACGTTTACTATCCCATGCACTATTGGTAATAAGCTGATTGAAAATGCCATGCTAGATCTCGGTTCCTCAATTAACGTCATGTCTGCTGATGTGTTTAAAGAGCTTAAACCATGCAATTTAATTGAGTCTAATGTAGTTGTTCAACTAGCCGATCAATCTTGTGTGCGACCATTAGGGAAAATTGAGGACATTTTGGTTAAAGTGGAAGATTTGTTGTTTCCATGTGATTTCCATGTGCTTAATACGAACAAAAATTCTTTGCATGTTTCCTCTCCTATCTTACTAGGACGCCCATTTATGAAGACCGCTAAGGTCAAGATTGATGTTGATAGAGGTTCCTTTTCTATAGGATTTGATGGAAATGTGCATGAATTTTTTATGAATGAGTCTAAATCTTTTGTGTACGATGAGAATGGAAAAACAAAATCTGTGGGTTGTGTGAAGGAAGAGAATTTTACCTCGCGCTTGAGGGACTATTCTTTTGCTTCTGTTAGGAAAAAAGACTTAGACTTGAATGATAATGGTGCTGTTTTTTATTGCACTAACAATGATGATGTTCGCGTGCTCAAAGCACGAAGAGAAAAAATGTGTTTAAATGATGTTTGCAGGAACAGTGTGGACGAGGACATGTCTGGGACGTCCCCCGCGCTGTCGGAGTATGGATGAGTTCGTTGAGTGAATTCAGTCGAGCAAACGACTTTAAAAATTCTGCGCTTCTCGGAGGCACCCGAGTGTTGAACTGTTTTTCTGTCATTTAGTTTATCGTTGTTTTAGTTTAGTTTCGTAGTATACTTTAGCTTAATTTAGCTTGCTGTTTTTTTTTAGGAAATAAGGAGAAGTTGAGGAAATTGGGCTCCGATAAGGGACGCACCGCCTCTTTCCCCTCGCCAGCTTCACAAAGATCAGGGAAGTGTCGTTTTTCTTTTCCCTTTACTTTTGTGTATCTGATAGAGAAGCATTGAGGACAATGCTATCTTCTGAAGTTGGGGGTGGAATTGGATGTTCTTGATATGCATGTGTAGTTCGTTGAGCAGTGTTAATTTTGAATTTGAAGTGCTTGAGACTCTGTTTATATGCTTTCTAATTATGACGATCTAGGAAGTGTCTTTTTGGAATCTGAGCATTTGCGTAATCTAGTTTTTGCATGATGGTGTTTTGCATTTATTAGGTTCATGTCAAAAATTTTAAAATTTTTTCTGTTGCTCCCTTGCATCTATCGAGCACTTAGCAACCTCGTCTTAATCTCCGTAGGCTTAGTTGATTGCATGTAGCATTAATTCTTGTTGTCACCCCGAAAGGCACCCCTAGGGTAGCTTGTTGCATGAGAGTTAGTAGTTAATTAAGCCTAATAAAAAAAAAACAGCAGAAAAGCATGTTGGTTAGAAAATTCTCCCGAGGCGTTCCTCCTTTTTAAAGTGCGCACTTAAGAAGTGAACGTTAGTCCTTAAAAATGTGAAGCTTAGACCCAAGCTTGACATGTTAGGCAACTCGGGATTGGAAAGAAAAAGAAAATAAAGTTAGGTTCAAAGAACCATAACAAAGAGTACAAAGTACTCAAAAAGAGAAAAAGTACGAGAAAATCATGTTAGGCATTTTAATTCATTGCTCTCTCTTATGTGATCAAGTGTAGACTGTTCTTAAATGCTAGAAGTAGGGGAAAACGGGATGATATGTTGCATGGGTTTTTCCAGGCTTACGATGGTTTAGGATAGGTTGGCTAGCACACACACACGTTAGGGAGCGATAGTTAATTTTTGATGTGTTCTTGATTAAATGCATGCGCCAGATGCTTTCATGATTATGTTTTGTTTAGATTTGTAAAAAGCATTGAGGTTTGAATTGTAAGCATGTATGCATGGTCCTTTTGAGTCAAATTCTTTATTAGCCTTGCTCGAGGACTAGCAAGATTTAAGTTGGGGGTGTTTGATAACTCCATTTTGGAGCTATCTTAATGTCCCTAATTCTAGCTAAAACCATGATTTATATTGATTAAAATGCCTCCTTGTAGGTGATTTCATGGTGAAGAGCTCGGGAAGTCCATTGATGATTTTCGGGGCTAAAAAGGTCATTTAACTTGTTTCGGGAAGTGTTCGGGTCAAAACGATAGGCCAAACGGAGCTCGGGAGCCAAAACGACCCAAAAGTGGGCTAAGAGCCGAGAGGGCAGCGCCCAAGCGCCGGCGCCCAGCGCCCAGGCGCCCGACGAACGCCGCACGCCCGCGCCCAGACGGCCAGACGCGCGCGCGCCCGCGCGCGCCGCCTCGCCTCGCGCCCGCGCGCTCCGCCCGCTCCGCCTCGCCCATGCCCGCGCGCGCCCGCGCGCCCTCGCCCGTGTCGCTCAACGCCGACAGCGTCGAGACGCTGACCGAGCGTCGAGACGCTGACCGAGCGTCTCGACGCCCCGAAGTCTGAAGCGTGATTCTGAAGATCCACCCGAGAGCAAGCGTCGAGCGCAAGCGTCGAGCGCAAGCGTCGAGCGCAAGCGTCTCGACGCTCGCTCGACGCCGCGCGCGCGTCTCGACGCTACCCCGCGCGCGCGGCAGCCAACTTAGGGCACAGCGTCGAGACGCTGGCCTAGCGTCTCGACGCTCCGAGCTTTAAAGGCGTGAAAACGTTAGTTTTGCAGCCATTCTTTGATCCTCCATCTTCTCCAAGCTTCTCCTCTCGGTTCTTCTTCATTTTCTCCGCCATTTGTGGCCTTTTGGAGCTTATTTCTTGTATATTAGCTTGGGGATGATGCCCAAAGCTTCCATGGGAGTGTTGGAACTCCAAACCTCCATGATTGGCTAAGGTACTTGTGCTTGGATTTGGGTTAATTAGGGATTTTTGCTAAGTTTCTAATGTTTTGATAATGTATGCTTAATGGTTCTGAATTGGCTTTGAGTATGTATGCATTTGTCTATCTTGCTTAATCCAACGCGCATGTTAGATTTCGACGATTGACACTCGAGTCATCTTGCATGTTGTGTATGTTAAAGAGTAGCGATGCCGTGCCTCTCACTGCTCGACTAAGTAACACAGATAGACAAAACTAAATCGGAGTATCGAGTCGTGTATGATAGTTGTTGATTGCATACAGCGTTGGCGGGCAATCTACTAGCAATTAAATTACATGTTTGAATGTTCGTCGCGGTATGTTAGTGACTATCTAGAGTCAAATTTGGGGCAGATCACCCTAATGCAACTTTAGATAATGTTTGATTAGAACTGTGTGGTCTAATTAATTTCTATGGAGCCGGTTACCTTGGGGCTTCTCGGGTAACTGACCGTGTGCATATTATAATCAATTAGCCTTACCTTAGAATTAAATGATAAATGTTAAAACGCTTAGCAAGATCCCGAAAATTCCCCAAATCCAACACTCTTCATTCTCAAGTTTATTACTTTTCCGTTAGCACTTTTCACTACATTGCATGATTAAAACCCCCCTTTTTTGTGACAACCTTACCAACTAACCTAATCACATCTTAAACAATTAATCCTCAATTTTATTCCCTCTTTGTGGTTCGACCCCGTTACCGCTAGCTGCAAAGCTAAAAGCTACGGGTTTATAAATTTATTTTGGCAAGCCTCGACAGCTTGAGTTTATAGCGATAGTTCAAAAATATCGTTACCAGGGAATTAACCAGGCGAAGAAGAGAAGAAAAAGTACCATTTGACATTGAAAGTCCCGCCTCGAGACGCTGCACGCTGTGCAAAGGAAAATTCAGAAATTCAGAAAATCAGACTTGGGAGCAAAGTTGGTCACAACGTCTCGACGCTCCGAAGTAGCGCGCACGAGGAATTTGCTGCCTGTAGCGTCTCGACGCTACGTCAATTATAAATAGGAACTTTTCCGATTTTTTTGTCATTCACTGTTCATTTTGCCCTCGGAATTGCTGTTTTTCTTCTCCATTTTCTGGTTTTCCTTCCTCCATTGTTGTATGAATCAAAGTTCCTCCATGGATTCTTGGAGAATCACATTCCTCATGGAAGACTAGGAGGAAAATGCTTAACTAGAAGGTAGAGAGATTGTTAAACTATTGTATTAGGGGAGATTTTTGCTCTTTAATGACTATTTAGCATATGTATGAAGCTCTTGCATCTTCTACCTATATCGTTCTCGAATAACATGCCTTTCTAATTAGGATTGACGCCCCTAATTGTTACACATGTTAGTTTGTTAGCTTTTAAGTCCTTGGCAAGCCTTAATTGCCAAGTAGCAAGGGTCTAATCATGTCTAGGTATTTCGAGCCTATACAAATGGTAGGCGCTAGATTTACTTCAGATTGCATGGTGGGCTCAAGGTTAGGAGAGAAATCGAATTATTCTTCGGAATGGTTCGTCACGATGTTACCCGTCACTGCCTCTTAATTAGTGTAGAATTGATCACTTTAGATTAGTTAAAGGGAAAATTTAATTAGAATTGCACGTTTCTAGTAAATTCGTTGGGGTGTTTGTGCTAGAACATGGCCAAACATTTTGAGTGCTTGAGCATCTTAGCTAAATTTCCCTTGAATATTGATGAATCTAAGTACGATAGTGATCAATCTGATCCTTTCTAATTAAGCATGCTTGTTTGATTGTTAATTTCCCGTTTATTTTCCGTTAGCGCAATTTCTTGCATGTTTTCAAAACCAAACAAAACCCTCCAATGTTTTTATTTTAAATTGCGAGTAGAATTCAATTGAGATTAGATCAATGCTAGTTCCTTGCGGATCGATCCGGCTACCGCTATCTACAAGTTAGATAAGCTAGCCAGTTTTATAAATATTAATTTGGCGAGCCTCGACAACTCGTTCACTAGCCACTTGCGGACCTTCGTTGGAGCTGCTCTCATCGAGAACACTTGAAGGTGAACTGTGATACATCTTGGGACGCCTCCAAAAAGCAAAGAAGAATTGCTTTGTTCATTCGTGATTGGAATGGAGCTGTCATATCGGTTGGATGCAGATCTTCTAGGGAAGTTTGGTCGGTTAGTGTCCTCGAGGCGCAAGCAATTTGTGCTAGCATCGAGTCCATACCATTGTGTTGTCCTAATCATATTCAGGTGGAGTTTTATTGTCTTCATGTTATTAATCTAATTAAGGGGGGAAGAAAAAGACCTTTATGAAGTGGGTATGTTTGTCGCTGAAATCGTTTAGCGGGTTGTTCTGGAGCAACGCTTTCGTTCGATCATATTTCTCGATCTCAAAATAGAGCTACTCATGTTTTGGCTTGTTGTTCTAGCGATGAAGGTTGTCGGAAGAGTCGGGAGGAAACCCGTCTGAGTGACTTTTTGAAACTTTGTCGATTGACCTTTTATTTTCCAAAGTTTGCTTGTCTTGTATAAAAAAAAGGTAAAATAACTTTTTAGTCCCTAAGGTTTGACATTTGTGTCACTTTAATCCGTAGGTTTCAAATTTGAAAAATCATATCCCAACATTTGAAAAATGCTCAATTTTAGTGGTTGAATAACAATTTTAGTTCTTGAATTTACGGAACTTCATATTTGTGAAATTGTATGTAGAGAGTATATTATTCAGATACATTCTAATGGGAATTACATGGGATTTTATGCAGAATATACAGAAATACATAAGGAAAATATCATAAATGTCAGCCCCAAAATACAACCCTAATTGTACATGATTTACGCTAACACCCTCCCTCAAACTCAATGTGGTATAGTGGGAACCAAATTGAGTTTGTTAAGTAACTGAGTGAAGCGACCATGAAGTAGTGCTTTGGTGAGGATGTCTGCGGGTTGTTCTATAGTAGAGATAGACTGTAGGCGAAGAGTGTTGCTCTAAAGGTGATGACGAACAAAATGACAGTCATTTTCTATGTGTTTGGTGCGTTCGTGAAATACATCATTATGTGCAATCTGAATAGCGCTTCGATTGTCACAATGAAGTATGGTAGCAGATTGCTGAGGAATACCCATATCGGCAAGTAGCCATCAGAGCCACAATAACTCAGAGGTGGCATCAGCAAGTGCTCGATATTCAGATTCGGTGCTAGAGCGAGATACCACAGTTTGTTTCTTACTACGCCAAGAGATGAGAGAGTCTCCTAAGTAGAAGCAATAACCTGTTGTGGATCGTCGATCAGTTGGATCACCCGCCCAATCAGCATCGGAGTAGCCAGATAACACCAGAGATGACTGGGAAGAAAACTGAAGTCCATGGACAAGAGTGTCCTTAACATACCGTAGGATACGAAGTACGGCAGTAAAATGTATAGTCCGAGGGGCAGCCATAAATTGACTGACAATATGTACTGCATAAGCAATATCAAGGCGGATCACAGTTAAATAAATAAGACTACCAACAAGCTGTCGATACAGAGTAGGATCCTGGAGAGGAACACCATCAAAAGGAGTTAAACGAACATTAGGATCCAATTGTGTAGAAGATGTAGCAGAATCAGTAATACCAGACCTAGTCAGAAGATCAGAAGCATATTTTGCTTGAGATAGATAGTACCCATCATGGCGAGAGGAGACTTCCAGACCAAGAAAGTAACTGAGTGGGCCCAAATCTTTCATCTCAAAGTGTTTCCCCAGATAATGTTGCAAATCAGAGATAGCCTGAGGATCATCACCTGTAATGATCATGTCATTCACATAAAGAAGCAGAAGAACAATACCATGAGGAGTTTGCTGAGTAAATAATGTTGTATCGTGAGGACTTAAAGTAAATCCAAGTTGAGTGATGGTGGAACTGAATGTGGCAAACCAGGCACGTGGAGCTTGTTTTAGGCCATACAAGGCACGACGGAGAAGGCACACCTTCCGAGGAGGAGGAGAGGTTCCTGGTGGTGGTTTCATAAATACCTCTTCTGATAAGTTGCCATTGAGAAAAGCATTTTTGACATCCATCTGAAGAAGGGGCCACTGTTTGGCAGCTGCAACTGCTAAGAGACTGCGAACAGACGTCATTCGAGCCACTGGTGCAAATGTTTCCTCGTAATCAATGCCATACTCCTGAGAGTATCCTTTCGCAACTAGCCGAGCTTTGTAACGTTCAATAGAACCATCAGAATGCGTTTTGATCTTATAGATCCACTTACAGCCAATGGGTCTTTTGCCTGGAGGTAGATCGACATAATCCCAAGTATGAGTCTTTTCTAAGGCCTGGAGTTCCTCATTCATTGCTTGCTGCCAGAGAGGGTTAGTACTGGCTTCATGATAAGATGAAGGTTCAACTAGAGACATGATAGTGGAAAAACAATGATAGTCTTGGAGATGATGAGGAATTTCCCTTACCCGAGTGGAGCGACGAGTGATAGGTGTAGGATCAGGTTCAACAGTAGAGACAGATGTAGCTTCCGGTAAAGCAGAGATGGGAGCAGATTGATCAAGCTCAGGGACAGATGGAGTGTTATCCGATGGAAATAAATCATTGGAAAGATCGGTGAAAAATGGTTGAGAGGTGGAGAGAGAGGTATGGAAGGAGGAAAGACTAGAGAACATACTGTGTTCCCAGAAAGTAACATGGCGTGAGATGCGTAAGCGTTTAGAGATGGGGTCCCAACAACGAAAACCTTTATGCTCAGTTCCATAGCCAAGAAAGCAACATAAACGAGCACGAGATTCAAGTTTGGTATGTTCATGTGGGTGAAGAAGTACAAAGCATGCACAACCAAAAACTTTAAGATGAGAATAAGAAGGGGGAGTACCATATAAACGTTCAAAAGGAGAGATGTTCTGGAGAACTGAGGAAGGAAGACGATTGATGACATAGACAGAAGTGAGAGCAGCTTCCCCCCAAAACTTCTCAGGGCATGAGGCAGAAAGAAGTTGGGCACGAACAGAATCCAAAATATGACGATGTTTGCGTTCTGCTCGTCCATTTTGTTGGGAGGTGTGGGGACATGATCTTTGGACAATTGTGCCTTGGTGGGTGAGGAATGAGAGGAGGCTGGAATCTTTATACTCCATTGCATTGTCTGTTCGAAGAATTTTAATGGTTCGAGAGAATTGTGTGTGAACCATAGTGGCAAAAGCAATGTAAACTTGAGATAAATCAGAGCGATTTTTAAGAAAATATACCCAAGTAAAGCGAGAATAGTCATCAATAAATAAGACAAAATAACGACAACCATTGACAGTAGAAGTAGGAGCAGGACCCCAAATATCAGAATGAATTAAACCAAAAGGTGTATCACATGAAGATGAGGAAATCGGAAAAGATAAAGCTGGTTGTTTTGCAAGCTTACAGTTCAAACAATCAAAACAAACAAACTTGGAAACATTATTTAAATTTCCATCAGAAACTAAATTGCGAAGTTTTTCAGAAGAAGCATGACCAAGACGTAGGTGCCACTGATATATGTCAGAATCAGTGACAGAGGCAGATATAGGTGGAGAGGCAGGCAATTGAAGGGAGGTGAGCTCAAACAATCTTCCCACTTTGCGACCGATACCAACTATCTGTCCCGTCTGCAGATCCTGAACCTGACAACCATTAGAAGAGAAACAAATAGTAAGACCAAGGTCACATAATTGACCGACAGATGCTAAGTTAAAGGTCAAATTAGGGACACGATAAGTATTTGGAAGATTTAAGGTAGGTGTGACAACAGTCCCAACATGAGAGATAAACATGCAATTTCCATCAGCAGCATGTATGAGAGGAAGAAAAGTAGCGGGAGTGGAAGATGTCAACATCGATATATCAGAGGTCATATGATTACAACAAGCTGAGTCAAGAAGCCAAGAGTTACCTGGAGTGACAGCAAGGGCAGAGGATTTGGAGGAGATCACCTGTTTAAAAAGATCCTGAAGATCACTAATCTGGAAAGTGGGAGGAGTAGGTTCATCAGAAGGGGTAGTAGCAGCAACAACAGATGAGGAACCAGCTTTGGAGAAGTTCCTTGATTTCGTGGAGTGACCCTGAGGACGAGGTGGTCGAGTAGGACAGTTGTCCAATATGTGACCAAATTTATGACAGTACCTGCACTCAATTGTAGGGCAGTGAGAGAACTTATGACCAGAAAGCTTACAATTCTTGCAGAAGAGGAGCCCAGAGGCAGAACGTGAATGAGTGGTTGCGAGAACCACATCAGATGGCATCGATGAGATTAGACCCAGTCTTGTCTCTTCAAACAAGATTTCCTGAATAGTTGCATCCAAAGAGGGTAAAGGATTGCGATGTAGTAAAGCAGCACGAACAGATTCATATTCCGGACGAAGACCCATAAGAACCTTAATCAGTCGGAGATGATCAGGACTGATTTTAGCTTGAGCAAGTTGAGTCCAAATAGGTTGAAGCGTGGCGAGATATTCATTTACCGATTGACCCATATCCTGATTAAGACTAACAAGAGTGCTGTGCAACTGATAATAGTGAGCAAGTCCAATACTTTGAAAGCGTGTAGACAAGAAATCCCAAAGTTCTTTAGCATTATCAAAAGCATCAAATTGAGCATGAATGGCAGGAATAGAAGTGTTACCAAACCATGTGAGTATTTGATGATTTTTGCTGTCCCAATCTTCTAAACGATCAATAAACTTGAAGTCTTCCTCAACAGTATCCTTAACCATATCGTCAGCAACTTTAACAGGTTCTCCATCAACTTTAGCAGATTCTTTTGCAGTGGCCTTGATTGGTTTGGAGATATCTCCAGTAACAATGCGCCATAATTTTCGACCGATCAGAAAACTTTTCATCTGATGAGCCCAAGTAATATAATTAGTCCCATTGAGAATTGTACTAATAGGACGAAAAACATCACCTTTCTCCATTGAAATTTAATTTAATCAAATTAAAATTTAATTTAATTTAATCAAATCAAATCAAAGCTGCCAAAATCAAAGCGGCCAACCAAACAAATCAAATCAAGGCTACCAACCAAACAAATCAAAGCTGCCAAAAAACAAATCAAATCAAGGCTGAGCTTGTGAATGAGGCAGTGTACAATCAGCACGATCTGGGCGGAGATGGTGCGAGTTGGGCGGTCCACCCTTCTACGCTCACAAACTGGGCGGAGCTGGTGGAGCTGGACGATCTGAGGCAGAGGCGGCGGTGTACAAGCAGCACGATCGGAGGGCAGAGCTGGAGCGAGCGGCTGCACGAACAAAGGTGATGGCAGTGGCGGCGGAGCTGGTGCGAGCGGCAGCACGATCTCAGATCTGAGCTTGTGAATGAGGGCAGTGGTGGAGGAGGGCAGTGGCGGCGGAGATGGTGCGAGCGGCAGCACGATCTCAGATCTGAGCTTGTGAATGAGGGCTGCGCGATCTGTAGACTGAGCGGCGGAGGATGGCTGGTGGCTGGTGCGAGCGGTGGAGGAGGGCAGGTGGCTGGTGGCTGGTGCGAGCGGCGGAGGAGGGCAGGTGGCAGGTGGCTGGTGGCTGGTGCGAGCGGCGGAGGAGGGCAGGTGGCTGGTGCGAGCGACGGAAGAGGGCAGGTGGCTGGTGGCTGGTGCGAGCGGCGGTGGAGGACGGGTGGCTGGTGGCTGGAGCTAGCGGTTGGCGATCGGCTGAGGAGGGCTGAGCAAACGGCGACGGTGGCGAGATCTGAAAAATAAAACCCTAATTTTCTAGGTATTTTGCTCTGATACCATGTGAAATTGTATGTAGAGAGTATATTATTCAGATACATTCTAATGGGAATTACATGGGATTTTATGCAGAATATACAGAAATACATAAGGAAAATATCATAAATGTCAGCCCCATTATACAACCCTAATTGTACATGATTTACGCTAACAATATTAAAATAACTTGAACAACTACAACTTGAGATTGTAAAGTATCTGACAGAAAGCTTAAAAAGACAGAACTGTAAGTGTTGGAAAATAAATGAAAGCAATAAAAGACTAACTTTAGCCTCCCTTCTATCATTTATCTCTAACTCCTCGATGCAAGTGTGTGAGATAAGTTAAAACAAAGGACAAAACCTCGGTGTAGTGTCACAAAACTTAAAAAAACAATAAAGGAGATGCTCCAGGATGTCTATGCATAAGGTCCATGAATAAGTGTCACTTTTGTCTAAGAAATTATTCTCTTCTTTCTTCTAGTCTTGGTCACCTTTAGAAATTATTCTCTTCTTTCTTCTAGTCTTGGTCACCTTTATGTAGACCTCAAGGTCTAGGATTTGATGTCGAGATCTGTTAGGGACAAGTAACATCCACATTGTAACGATATTGTCCACTTTGGGCATGACCCTCATGGCTTTGCTTTTGGTCACCCCAAAAGGCCTCGTTACAATGTAGATGTTGTCCCTTACTTATATACCCAAGATCTTCCCCTTTCTTAACCAATGTGGGACTTTGTTTGCACTCACAACAATCCTCCCCTCAAACGAAGGACCACAAAGCCTCCCCTCAAATAGTCATCTATCCGTGTTTAAACTCGAGCATTATCACCTTTAACCAGGTCACTCTTCATGAGAGCATGCCCCTGTCGGATAAGCTCGACCACAAGATCAACCATGACTATGTCATCGAGGCACACCGACATGGTTAGGTAAGGGGCATGGCTCTGATACCACTTGTTAAGGACAAGTAACATCCACATTGTAACGATATTGTCCACTTTGGGCATGGCCCTCATGGCTTTGCTTTTGGTCACCCCAAAAGGCCTCGTTACAATGTAGATGTTGTCCCTTACTTATATACCCATGATCTTCCCCTTTCCTAACCAATGTGGGACTTTGTTTGCACTCACAACAATCCTCCCCTCAAACGAAGGACCACAAAGCCTCCCCTCAAATAGTCATCTATCCGTGTTTAAACTCGAGCATTATCACCTTTAACCAGGTCACTCTTCATGAGAGCATGCCCCTGCCGGATAAGCTCGACCACAAGATCAACCATGACTATGTCATCGAGGCACACCGACATGGTTAGGTAAGGGGCATGGCTCTGATACCACTTGTTAAGAAAAGCACGTGACTTTTCCTAAAAATCTCAACCAATCAAATTATAACAACAAAACAATTTATTGTATGAACCTCCTTCAGCCACGTTACCTCTTTTAAAGCCTTTCTCTTCGTTTTGCAGCTTCAGCTCTCTCCCTCTCCATCTTCAAGTTGCAGACATGCAAAATACAGAGAAGAAAAGAAAACTATGGAGGAAAAGAGCAAGAAGAAGAGGATAGGTGAAGATGACAACGTATTTATAGTGGTTCGGCAACGAGGCCTACATCCACTCTCGAACAGGTAGCTGATGCTTTATTTCTTCTCTCAAAACAGTATAATATTCTCTTACAAATCTAACTTCTTTCTACAGATTTCTCATGCTCCAATTACAAAGATGTGAAGATGGGTATTTATAATGGAGAAGATAGAGCTTTACAGAAACTAGAATTAGTTTGTAGTTTTAAAACTAATTTTTGTTTCTATTAAAAACTGTAAATCAAGTCAACTCCCTGATTCTTATTTGTCTATTTTGAGTGATAGGTATATTTTATTCACAAACTTTACAAAATCTCCACCTTGAACAAAAAAAAGCCTCACCTACCAGTCTTCTTTCTCGTACTCTTCAGTCAGGTGAGTCTTCAACCCTTAGAAGGTTAAGACAATACTCAAATTTAGAACGAGTTACAACTTTAGTTAGAACATCTGCTGCGTTCTCTTCTGATTTAACTTTCAAAATGCATATGCTTCCTCTGTCAATGATGTCTCTAATAAAATGTAATTTTACATCAACATGCTTAGTCCTTTCATTACATTGCTGATTTTTTGTTAGATGAATGGCACTTTGATTATCACATAGCACATTCACCACTTCTTGATTGAACCCTAGTTCACCAATTAGTCCTTGTAGCCATAGAGCTTCTTTTACAGCTTCTGTTGCAGCAATAAACTCTGCTTCCGTGGTAGATAGGCTACCACAGATTGCAAATTTGATTTCCAACTGATTACATTACCTCCAAATAGGAAGGTATAACCCGTTAGTGATCTCCTCTTGTCTAGATCACCAGCATAGTCAGAATCGACATAGCCAAGTAGCTCCATACTCATCCTTTTAGGGGTTTTATAGAGAAGCCCCATTTTAGTAGTTCCAACTAGGTACCTTAGTACCCATTTCACAGCTTCCCAATGAGATTTTCCAGGATTTCCCATATATCGGCTAACTAGACTTGAACAATATGCCAAGTCTGGTCTTGTGCATACCATTAGGTACATCAAGCTCCCGGTAGCATTAGAGTAAGGCACTCTCTCCATTAATTTTCTATCTTCCTCATCTTTAGGAGAGTCCTTTGCTGATAGTTTGAAATGTAGTGCCAGGGGCATGCTAACTGCCTTAGCATTTGACATATTAAATCTCTTTAATACCCTTTTTGTATATTCCTCTTGGCAAACAAATAATTTGCCAACTTCTCTTTTTCTAGTAATCTACATTCCCAAAATCCTTTTAGCAGGACCAAGGTCCTTCATATCAAATTCTTTTCTAAGCAATTGTTTTATTTTCAGTAATTCTAGAGGATCTTTCCCAGCAAGTAGCATGTCATCGACATATAAAAGAAGATATATTTTATCACTGCTGCTAGTTTCTTTATAGTAAACACATGGGTCATATAGACTTCTCTTGAAGTTAATTTTTATGACATAGTCATCAAAACGCTTGTACCAACACCTCGGTGACTGTTTTAGCCCATATAAGGACCTTTTTAGTAGACAAACAAGTCCTTTGCTCTTGCCCTTTTCAAACCCAGGGGGTTGAGCCATGTAGATAGTTTCCTCCAAATTTCCATGGAGAAAAGCAGTTGTCACGTCCATTTGCTCAAGTTCTAGGTCTAGGCAGGCAACAATAGCAAGAATGATTCTAATGGATGTGTGTTTGACAACTGGAGAGAAGATTTCATTGTAGTCCACTCATTCTTTTTGGATAAAGCCCTTGGCTACCAATCTAGCCTTGAACTTTATAGTCTTCTGATCCTCTCCTCCCATTTTTCTTTTGTAGACCCATTTGCAAGGTACTACCTTCTGACTTGGTGGCAAATAAACCAGCTCCCAAGTTTGATTTTTATGAAGAGAATTCATCTCCTCATCCATAGCTTTCTCCCAATTAGATGAATCTTTAGATTTCATAGCCTCTTCAAAAGTTCTTGGCTCATCTTCTTCAACTTTATCCACTGAATTAAAAGCATAAGCTGCAAAATCAGCTTGAGCAAACCTCGAGGGAGGTCTCACTGTCCTTCTTTGTCTATCTCTACTGAGAGAATAGTTTGTCAAGTCACTCTCTTGATTTTCAACAGCCTCTTCTTCAACATCAACTATTGTTTCTTGACTTTCCAACTGTGGAGAGTCACTTTCAGTGGACTGTAAATTAGTATCAACTGCCTTCTTAAAAAGCTCCACCTTAGAACTACAACTTTCCTTTTCTTCAAGAACTTTAGTGGAGGATTCAACCCCATTTGAATTCATATAGAATTCTGATTCTCTAAAAACAACATCTCTAGAAACAATAGTCCGATTAACATTGAAGTCCCATAGCTTGTACCCCTTAGTTCCTTCAGGATACCCAAGGAACATGCATTTAATGGCTCTTGGCTGCACTTTCCCTTGTCTCACATGAACAAAAGCAATGCATCCAAAAAATTTTAGATTAGAAAGATTAGGTGACTTACCTGTCCATTTTTCTTCTGCTATTTTGAGATCTATGGAGGTGCATGGGCACCTATTGATAGTATAAGTGGCTGTTGCCACAGCTTCAGCCCAGAAATTTTCAACAACTTTTGCTTCTGACAACATACAACGAACTCTTTCCATAATAGTTCTATTCATACGCTCAGCCACACCATTTTGTTGAGGTGTGTAAGTAACGGTCTTGTGTCTAGTGATGTGTTAGTTAAACTCAAAGTGCCTAAAATAGAGGAAGAAGAATAGTCTTCCCTTGATCCTAAAGTTTAGGATGGTGGGTTTACTATCATTAGTTGAGGAACTTTACCAAGTTTCTTAATCATTATTTTTAGTAATGGTTATTCTTAGATAGATGTTATTTTTGGCATTAAGAAATGTGTATTTAAAGCTAGTTATTATTGAATGAAGATGTAGTAGTTGCATTCCCATTTCTCTTCTCTCTTAGAAACAACAGTGGTATCAGAGCTAAAATTCTTAAGGGGCCTGTGAGTGAGAGTTAGTGAGATATCCCTTAGAGAAACCGAGTGATACACTTTGAGATTTGAGTGAGATGGAATCAGGATCGAGCAGTCTTTCTTCACTGGCTCCACCAGTGTTTGATGGAGAAAACTACCAAGCATGGGCTATCAGAATGCAAGCCTACATGGAGGCTTGTGATTATTGGGAAGCAGTTGAGAGCGACTATGAGGTTGCTGCACTTACCGATAATTCAACAATCAACCAGATCAAGACTCACAAGGAGAGGGTCACCAGGAAGGAAAAAGCTAGAGCTTGCCTATATGCAGCTGTGTCTTCATCCATATTCAACAGAATTATGGCCTTGAAGTCAGCAAAGGAGATCTGAGACTTCCTCAAAGGTGAGTATGAAGGTGATGAGAGGATCAAGGGCATGAAAGTGTTGAACTTGGTGAGGGAATTCGAGAGAATGCAAATGAAGGATTCTGAGTCCATTAAAGAATACTCAGACAAGTTGATTGCGATTGCCGACAAGGCAAGAGCATTAGGAACTGATTTATCTGACAATAGATTGGTTCAGAAAATTCTGGTTTCAGTTCCTGAGAAATATGAAGCAACCATTGCTTCCTTAGAAAATACCAAAGACCTCTCTAAACTCAAGGTGATAGAGTTAGTAAGTGCTTTGCAAGCACAAGAGCAGAGGAGGTTGATGAGGCAAGAAGGAAGCATTGAGGGGGCACTGAAAGTCAGAATGCAACAAGGAGAAGGTGGAAGAGAGAAGAAGTGGAGAGGAAGAAAGGATAGTGGCAGCAGTAGCTCAGATTATGCTGTAAAGGATGATGGAAGTGCAGGTTTCAGCAAGGGCAGTGCATGCAAGCACTGTGGGAAACATAATCATCCACACTTCAGATGTTGGAGAAGGCCAGATGTGAAGTGTAGAAGGTGTCATTCAATGGGGCACATTGAGAGATTCTGTAAGGGATCTCAACAGCAAGGAGGAGCACATGCTGCAGTACAACAAGAAGAAGATCGACTTTTTGTGGCTACCTGTTTCTCATCAGTCACTCAATGTGACAGTTGGTTGGTTGATAGTGGGTGTACCAATCACATGACAGGTGACAAGGAGTTGTTCAAGGACCTTGACAAGTCATTCAAGTCAAGGGTGAAGATAGGAAATGGTGAGTATCTAGAAGTGAAGGGGAAGGGCACAGTGTCAATAGAGAGCTGTGTAGGAACCAAGTTGATTACTGAAGTGCTCCTAGTTCCTGAGATTGATCAAAACTTATTAAGTGTTGGTCAACTAGTAGAGAAGGGATTCAAAGTATTATTTGAAGAAGGAAAGTGTCTTATTCTCGATTCCAATGGGAATAAGTTGTTCAAAATAAAAATGCAGCACAAGTGTTTCTTATTGGATCCACTCGAGAAGGAACAAATAGCTTTCAAGTGTCAAGTGAGTGACACTGAGCTATGGCACAAGAGGTTGGGGCATTTTCATCAGAAGGGGTTGCAGTATTTGCAGAAGAATGAGATGGCAGTTGGAGTACCAGTTCTGGAGGAGCTGAAAGCAAACTGCAAAGCTTGTTTGACAGGGAAGCAAACGAGACTGCCATTCAAGAAGTCAATTTGGAAAGCAACAGAGAAGTTGCAGCTCATCCACACTGACTTGTGTGGACCTCAACCAACTCCCTCACTCAATGGTAGTAGGTATTTCATTATTTTTATTGATGATTATACCAGAATGTGTTGGATTTACTTCATGAAGCATAAGTCTGAAGTAGCTGAAGTGTTTCTGAAGTTTAAAAGATGGGTTGAGAATCAGAGTGGTTTCCAGATTCAGGTGGTGAGGTCCGATAACGGGACTGAATACACGTCACAGAGGTTCAATTTCTTCTGTGAAGAAACTGGAATAGAGCATCAGCTCACTGCTCCATATACTCCACAACAAAACGGAGTCAGTGAGAGGAAGAACAGGAGTATTATGGAGATGACAAGATGCATGTTGCATGAGAAGAACTTGTCAAAGGAGTTTTGGGCTGAAGCAGCAAATACATCAGTTTTTTTATTGAATAGACTACCTACAAGGGTATTGGAGAAGAAGACACCGTATGAAGCTTGGTTTAACACTAAACCAAAACTGAAAAATTTGAAGGTGTTCGGTTGTTTATGCTTTTCGCATGTTCCATATATGAAGAGAGACAAGTTGAGCGAAAAGGCAGAACCAGGAATATTTGTAGGCTATAGCATGGTGTCTAAAGCCTACAAGATCTATCAACCTCACACAAAGAAGATGGTGATTAGCAGGGATGTTCAGTTCTTAGAAGATGAAGAGTGGGACTGGGCAGAAGAAGCAGAGGTGAAACAACAAGAAGTCTCTTTAGATCCTGATGAACTGGTTGATGATGCACCAGTTAGAGGGACTAGACTGCTGAGTGAGGTATATGAAAGAAGTAGTGTAGCTGTGTTAGAGCCTGCAGGGTATGAAGAAGCTAAAAGAAATCAGAAGTGGCTGGATGCAATGAAGGAGGAACTGAGTATGATAGAGAAGAACAAGACGTGGGAGCTGGTAGAGAGACCTACAAACAGGAAAGTGATTGGAGTCAAATGGGTCTTCAAGACCAAATTGAATCCAGATGGATCTGTGAACAAGCTCAAGGCCAGGTTAGTGGTCAAAGGGTATGCACAAGTCTGGGGAGTTGATTTCTCTGAGACTTTTGCACCTGTTGCAAGGATGGACACAATCAGGTTGCTACTGGCTGTGTCAGCTCAACATGGATGGAAGGTGTATCAGCTGGATGTGAAGTCGGCATTCCTGAACGGAGTGTTAGAAGAAGAGATTTATGTTGAGCAACCAGATGGATTCATCACACCAGGGCAAGAGCAAAATGTTTACTTATTGAAGAAGGCTCTCTATGGTTTGAAGCAAGCTCCAAGGGCATGGTACAGCAAGATGGATGAACATTTGCTGAACTTGGAATTTGTGAAGAGTCTGAGTGAATCAACACTCTATGTGAAGAAATCAAGTATTGGTCTTGTGATTGTATCTCTCTATGTAGATGATTTGCTGGTAACAGGAAGTGATGGTGCTCAGATAGAGGTTTTCAAGCAAGAAATGATGAAGGTGTTTGAGATGACTGATCTAGGTCTGATGCATTACTTCCTGGGTATGGAGATTCAACAAGGACAAAATGAAGTGTTCCCCTGTCAGAAAAAGTACATGAGAGAGATATTGAAGAGGTTCAATATGGAGGAGTGTAAAAGTGTGAACACTCCAATGATTGAAAAAGAGAAGTTGCAGAAGGCTGATGGAGAAGAACCTGCAGATGAGAATGTGTACAGAAGTCTAGTTGGATGTCTCATGTATCTCACATGCACTAGACCTGACATCATGTACACTGTAAGTGTCTTATCGAGATTTCTTCACTGTACAAGTAAGAATCATATGATTGCTGCAAAAAGGGTTCTGAGATATCTGAAAGGCACAATGTCTTTTGGAATAAAATTCAGCAAAGTTGAGAGCTTTGAGTTGCAGGGTTACTCAGACAGTGATTGGGCTGGGTCATTGGATGATATGAAGAGCACCTCTGGGTATTGTTTCACTTTTGGCGCAGGGTGTTTTTCGTGGTGTTCAAAAAAGCAAGATATAGTGGCTCAGTCAACTGCAGAAGCTGAGCTCATTGCAGCAACTGCAGCAGTCAACCAAGCTGTTTGGTTGAAGAAGTTGATGCATGACTTGCATCTAAAGCAAGAGATGAGTGTGAAGGTGTTTGTGGATAATCAAGCTACTTTAGCTATTTCATTGAATCCGGTTTTTCATGGAAAGACCAAGCATTTTAAGATCAAGTATTATGTTCTGAGAGACATGCAGAAGGAAGGAGAAGTGCAATTGGTCCATTGCAGCTCGGAGGAGCAAATAGCAGATATCTTCACTAAGTCTTTTAATGTTGGTCGTTTTCAAGCTCTTAGGAGCAAGCTAGGTGTTTGTAGCATTTGAGTTAGGAGGAGTATGTTAGTTAAACTCAAAGTGCCTAAAATAGAGGAAGAAGAATAGTCTTCCCTTGATCCTAAAGTTTAGGATGGTGGGTTTACTATCATTAGTTGAGGAACTTTACCAAGTTTCTTAATCATTATTTTTAGTAATGGTTATTCTTAGATAGATGTTATTTTTTGCATTAAGAAATGTGTATTTAAAGCTAGTTATTATTGAATGAAGATGTAGTAGTTGCATTCCCATTTCTCTTCTCTCTTAGAAACAACATGATGCCATTCTCAATACAAAAGTTATTAAACTGATTTCCCAAGAATTCTAAGCCATTGTCAGTTCGCAAGTACTTTATCTTTCTATCAGTTTGAGTCTCAACTCTAGTTTTCCATTCTTTAAACTTTTCAAAGGTTTGATCCTTAGTTTTAAGAAGGAAAGTCCAAACTTTTCTAGAAAAAACATCAACTAAAGATAGAAAATACCTTGATCCTCCCCAAGATGGAGTTTTATTTGGCCCCCATAGATCAGCATGAATGTAGTTCAATATGGCTGTTGTAGTATGTTCTCCTTTGGAGAATTTCATTCTCTTTGCCTTTCCATAGACACAATGTTCACAGAAATTGAGTCTTTTGGTTCCATGTGTTTTAATCAACCCTTGTTTCATCAATTCTTGCAAACCTTTCTCACTAATATGAGATAGTCTTCGATGCCAAAGTTCAATATCCTCTGAATTTTCGGCTTGTGCAACTTCAGCATATTTAGTACATACAACATTCTTTAGGACATAAAGCCCATTCTGTTTTTCTCCAGAGAACACAAATCTATTAGATTTCCAGATTTCAAAACAACCATTATTTCCATGGTATGTGCAGCCTTGATCATCTAACATTCCCAAAGAGATTAAATTTCTTCTCAATTTAGGAACATGTCTTACTTCCCTTAGGAGAACTTCTCTATTGTCTTGAAGTTTCAGGACCACTGAGCCTATTCCCACGATTTCGCAACCATGGTTATCTCCCATAAAAACTGAACCTCCTTCCCAAGATTTGTAATTAACAAACCATTGCTTTGAAGGAGTCATGTGATAGGTACACCTTGAGTCCAAGACCCAGTCTTCCTTTTCCACATTAGTTTCAATGGCTTTTTCCTCAGTGGCAGCAAGTACTTCGGAGTACTCATAACCTTCTTCACCAACAAAAACTTCTCCTTTACTATGTTCCTTTCCTTTAACAAAGTCTCTTCTTCTTTCGGGGCAATTTCTTTTGAAATGTCCCTCCTTGTGACAAATATAGCATTTTAGGACTGTCTTCCCCTTTTGATTCTTATGATATCGATTGAAACCCTTTTTCTTGAAAGACTGTTTTCCTTTGATGAACAAAGATTCATTATTTCCACTACCTTTAGGTTCTGTTTGCAGCTCTAACTCTTTGCATTTCAATGCTGAAATTACTGTATTAGAAGTAACTGAATCTCTTCCATATTTCATGGCAATCTTCACATCTTTGTAACTTTCTGTCAAGGAGTTGATTAAGATAGCTGCCTCACTTTCACTGCTTAGCTTCTCTTCATTTTGATTAAACTCATTTGTCAACTTTTTGAACTCATCAAGATTGGCATCTAAAGATTTGGCTGAACTCATTTTGAAAGTAAACAATTTTTCTCTTACATAAATCTTGCTTGAAAGATCTTTTCTTTCATACAGGGACAATAGTTTTCCCCATATTCCATAAGCTGTGGTTTCATCTTCTACTTGCCTTAGAACATTGTCTGAAACGTTTAAAACCAGAGCACTATACCCAGTCTCTTCAATTGTCTTCTTTTCTTCGTCTGTGACAGTGGCAGGAAATGTCTTTGGATCACTCAAGGAAAGAAGAGCCTTTTGTGACATCAAAACTGCTTTAATTTTCTTTGACCATAGTCTAAAGTTTCCTTGTCCACTGTATTTTTCAACTTCATATTTTGCTACAGCCATTTGAAAAAAAAATTCTTGATGAGTTCTTGATTAACCAAGCTCTGATACCAGTTGTAAAGGACAAGTAACATCCACATTGTAACGATATTGTCCACTTTGGGCATGGCCCTCATGGCTTTGCTTTTGGTCACCCCAAAAGGCCTCGTTACAATGTAGATGTTGTCCCTTACTTATATACCCATGATCTTCCCCTTTCCTAACCAATGTGGGACTTTGTTTGCACTCACAACAATCCTCCCCTCAAACGAAGGACCACAAAGCCTCCCCTCAAATAGTCATCTATCCGTGTTTAAACTCGAGCATTATCACCTTACCTTTAACCAGGTCACTCTTCATGAGAGCATGCCCCTGCCGGATAAGCTCGACCACAAGATCAACCATGACTATGTCATCGAGGCACACCGACATGGTTAGGTAAGGGGCATGGCTCTGATACCACTTGTTAGGGACAAGTAACATCCACATTGTAACGATATTGTCCACTTTGGGCATGGCCCTCATGGCTTTGCTTTTGGTCACCCCAAAAGGCCTCGTTACAATGTAGATGTTGTCCCTTACTTATATACCCAAGATCTTCCCCTTTCTTAACCAATGTGGGACTTTGTTTGCACTCACAACAAGATCAGTGTGAGGAGCCGTCATAATAAACACCACGATTTGAGAAAGATAAAATCGAATCTTCAAAGGAATTTAAGACCTTCTATGATTCTATCAAAAAGCCCTTATGCGCCTGCATTCTTGGGCGCCTCAAATCATTCTTGAAACCATACCCTTGTTCTAAAATAATTTTTCATAAACTTTAAACATTCTTCAACGACATAAAATACTCTTATATTCTCTAATATTTATAAAAACATCTCAAATACCTCTAAAATAACAATTTCCGTTAAATCATAAAATCATTTGAACTCTTATAACAATCTCTAGACTTTCATAATATTTTTCGAAAATCTCATATAATTTTTCCTAAAATCATACATAAATCTAAATCTCTTCCAATTCCATAATAATAATTAAATAATAAAACGTTATATAAAATAAACCACTCACAACTACTACGGGCGAGGTTTGTTCGGGTCGTAAATAGTTTCAATCTCTGCTTGTCCTGAAATAATAATTTTGCAAACGAATTAATAATTTTATACAACTTATACCCCAAACTAGAGCGCAACAACACCGTATTACTCCAAACTTTACTTTCTCCTTAATTCATGAGGTAACCATAATTTTCATGAGTTTAGCTTTAAACTACCAAGTAATTAAGATCATAACTCTAAAATAAAGTTCTCAATCAATTCCATTGTACCAATTCCTCAAAAAAAAAAAAAAAAAAATCACTGTACCATTCTCCTTACAAGATTTTATTCTTCTCCTTCCTTTTTCTTCCATGGGCAATCTCATTGGTTTTCTTTTCTCTAAGAGCTTGCAATTTCCACATAAAAAAAATAACCCTTCTTCAATTTAATCCTTGAAAAGGAAACAATGATTTTCACTAACTTTCCCCTTTTCATCTCAAACATTACCTTCACCCTAGTTTCTCAATTAATCCATTGAAGTTTCCAACTAATCCATGGAAGTTTTCAACTTAGGAAGAGAAACTCCATTTTTTTGCTTCTAAAGTTCATGAGAAAACTTAAACCAAGAGTTAGAATACTTACCAAAATCTTCAATTCAAAACTTGAAACTCCTTTCTTGATTTTCTAGTCCAACTTTACCCATCCAAGACAAAGCTTTCATTCTCCACCTCCCTTTCTCTTCTCTTCCCTTTCTTTTTGGTTTTTCACGCTTAAATTTTTCCTTTTTTTTTTTTTTTTATAATATTTTATTATTACAAAAGTGTGGCTTGGATTAAGCCACACCATTTTTTTTTCCTAACATTTGTGTGGCTTCTGTCAAGCCACATTTTTTTTTAACATTAATATTATTTTTAAACTAACCCAAAAGTATAGGAATAAGTGTTACACTTCTTTACATTCTCGAAGGTTTAAAGCCTCGCACCTTTGAAGAACAAACAACTCGCACCTTTGAAGAACTAACAACTCGCACCCACGATATGGAGCTCAAAATTGCTAGTCGAGGAGACATAGACATTTTAGTCTTTAACATCAAAAAAGATGAAGAAAACTTCGCAAGTTCATGTTACATCAACGCTGAAGAAGTCGACAATCTAAAAGAAATCAACCAAAGGATTTTTGTCTTTAATCTCATCAAGACTTCAAGTACTGGACCATCAGTCTTTAAAAGGCTAAGCGTCTCTACATCAAAGAAAAATCAACCTTCAACATCTGTTTTTGATCGTCTCAAAATGACGAGTAATCAAGAAAAAAGAAAGATGAAGTCCTAGAAGGCGAATCCATTTGGTGTTGTAAATCACGACAAAAAGATTTACAGTATTGTCCCTTCGTGTATGAAGAGAAAATTTAATGTTCTCGTAAACGCAAAAGGTCATTTGAAGTTTAAGCCAAATCTCATCATTTTAACCAATCCTACAAAGGAAGGTGCGATCAAAACTATGATGAAGATAAAAGCACTTAAAATAAAAAATACTTCTTATCGCAAGAGCCTAAACTGCATGGTACTCATAGCCCGCATGAGTTAAAAATGTGAACGGTCCAAAAAAAATATAATAAAAAAAATGTGTGTCTAATGAACTACGCTATAACTTATTTCTTTTGTTAAAGGGTACGTAGGCAACTTGAAGGAAACTTTAAGTTAGTCCAGAATAAAAAAAAAAATCATCATCATCTCACATCATGAAACAAGAAAAAAAAAAATTCTAAAAAAAAAATAAAAATATATCAATTCATTATGAGAAACAAGTCTGACATTGGAAAATAAAGTTAGCCAAATAAGGACTTAAAGTCACTACTACAAGATATGCATAAAAGCAATAAAACAAAGAGCTTGATCATGACATCCACTTGTCGTTTTTCAACTTTTGTTGTGCATCATTCAATATTCCACGAAGCACTTCTAAAGTTTTGGCATCCATATCAGTAAGAACAGGGGCATTTTCAATATTGCTTATAGTTTCCTGCAATGTAAAAGCCGGGAGTTTATGTTGAGCTATATGTTCTTCCTTCTCAAGAATCATCTTGAAAATTTCATCTCGCTTAGCTTTCACAACTTTAAGCTTGACTTCCAATTCTTCTTCTTCCTGCAGTACTTGTGAATGTTGTTGCTGAAGCGAACCCTTATATGCAAGAACATAACTTTCATCATATAATGTCTTCTCCAAGCTAAATTGAGCTTCTTCCAGTTGGCGATTCTTACTCAGTGAAGTTAGTTGAGAAGAGAACGAAGAATGTAGTGTATTATATTTTCCCACTTTCCGAAAATACTCACCCACAACTTCTTGAAGAGGAGCAAGATTTTCCACACAAGTTTCAGAAATTGCAAGAAATAGTTTGCATGTCTCTTGTTCAAGGCAAGGTACCTTATCAAAAGAGGTACGTATGATCTTTGGTGTATACTCTCCCCCATGGGCCATGGCCAGGGCACCTTGACGTCGAAAATCAGAAATAACGATGCCAGCACAATAATTAGAGACCTTAGAAGTAGCAACATTAATCGTTCCTCTCACTAGTTCAGAAAAAACCCATTTGTTACAGGAGGTCGAGACTGCAACACGATTTTATCATCGACACTTTGAAATTTCCAACACGTGCGACCACAGAATCAAAGATGTTGAGACTCGTTTGAGATAACGGGCTATGATGTCCGCCAGCTTTTAAAACAAGGTCATCTAGGGGCAACTAAAAAAAAAGACGTTATATTATAAAGATATCACAAATACATTGAATAAAATAAGAAGGGATAAGAATTCTAACCAAGGGTGCAGCAACATCAGGAAATTGTGAAGCACTTGGAACACCATAAAAAAATCCATCAATATCGTCTGAAGATTTATTGGATTTTGAAGGTTTGTTCCAATGGCGATCATCATTACTACTACGACTATCATGATTGTTGTTTTTAATGTCAAACCCACCAGCTTCAAACATGTGAATCATTTTACCTTCATTATCATCACCAACCTTTTTAGGGAATTTAGGCTTGGAGGGAAGAGGAAAAGTACTATCCACCAAACTTTGTACGCCTTCTTCAAGATAATTTCCATGTTTGGCTGACCACCAACTTTATAACGTTGAGTAACTTGGACGTGTGGATTTGTCGCACGTGCTGGAAGATATACTTGGGACAATGTTTTTCCTTGCATACATATTACCCAAAGACATAACACATTGCTTAAATTAACTTTAGGAATTTCTATGTTCAAATTATTCGGTACGTCTTGACAAAATCAAAATTGTCGACTAAATCGTCAATGATTATAAGCCTCAATGACCATCGAAGACCCACATCGTGAAGATAGGAAACATGATCGAATGCTTACAAAGAACGAAGAAGTCCAAATGAAAGCTTCCTATCATCTTCCAAAAGCTCGCCCTTATTTCTTGCTTGAAGACTTGCATACCATGATACATAGTTACCCTTATGAATGTGTGTGCGGGCTGTTGGAATATTTATTGGGAAAAAATCCAATATATGATTATTCAAGAATACATACATTTAATCCAAGAACAAATCATGACAGAATTTTAGGATCTAAGCATGGAAGAAAACTAAATTAGAGGGGATTAGAATTACCTGAAACCATTGGATATAATGAATCTATACCCTTCAACACTCTGTGGTTTGTGGTCTTCCTCATCTATGCAACTCAGACCAATCATGGGCAATCCTCTCTATCAGATGGGGAATAGGAGAGGCTAAAGCAGCATAGCTTATTGGGGACCATAACCTAAACTATATATATGTTGATTCTATGGTTTCCCATAATCCCCTAGGACCAACGGGCTGGTTTCTGCTCAGCAGGCCACACCACTATATGGAAGTCTTGGGTCCATAATCAAGATCACTCAAATGCCCATTAAATAGCTCAAATATAATTGCTATTGAATTTGTTACCCACATATGAATTAATTATTTAATTAATTCCAACAATCTCTCACTTAGGCAACAATTTCCTTATTAGCAATTATTAATTTATTCTTTAGTACACAACTTAATGCTATTTTAAAAATAACTTCCCTTTAATCACAATCCGGTCCATTTTGTATACCAATGAGGAACCAAAGCGACTTTTGTCACATGTATGGTCGCAACTCAGCCTTCAATGATCACCACACCAAGTATACTCAATGACATGGATCAAGTGTGGAAGAGCAGCATGAAAATTACATGTAATGTGATCTAAACATGTCTATTTTCAACTGGTCAACTTTATTCTTTAGAGAGATCAAACTTAACTCTTTATAGCCTTATGTTAAACTACTGTTAGAAAGAAAGTGATTCAGAGTAACAAAAAAAAAATTCATCTTCTTTATTCTGCAGAAACAAAATTTTGTGTCTACTTTACGAAAGCACGAACTCCCACTCAACTGACGTACCATAATTTTCACACCTATATGAGCATTATGCTCCCAAAATTTTTGTGTGTGAAATTTCTTAATGAACGTATCCGTAATGATGAAGTTGTATTCCTTTAGACACAATAAAAACTCTGAATTTTCTTTATCAACTAAAGCTTATGACTCTCATAAAGCTTTTGTTGCTATAAATTGAAAAGAATTACAAATTCTTGTCAAGACAACTTAGTGACAAGAATTAAAATTTATGAGTTTCTTGCCACACAAAGTGTTATGACCACAAACCTTAATGATAAAAGAAACTACTACAAATGACTATTTGTCACTTTTATTTACAGCAGTATCTTTTACTCATTTAGTGAACATAACCGGGAAGGTGGATCCTGTTGGCAACTCTTACTATTATCAAAATCAAATTACCTCATGATCTCTACTTTATTTGATTTTGACGAGTGAGCATGTATCATTTTGTTAATTACCTTAAAACTCTTTAGATCCAATTAAGAGTTATAAAAATATTGCCTTTTGTTATTGATATGAATACGGAAGCGGAAGCGTCTAAACTTCAAGCATGAAATTCTTCATTTATTTATTCAAGGGACCTTTATTGAGACTAAGTTTGTCGTCTTTAATGATTTGAATATTTCTTAGTGCATACAACTTTATGCTAGAAAACTTGGGAGACTTTCTGACATAACCTCTTTTGTGAAATCTCAAAGTTACTTGAGATTGATCTCACAATATCATTTCACAATATAAAAAGAGATATTCATACAAGCTTTCATCCTATAGCTTAGTATTTATCACGTCATAGTCATATTACACCAAGAAAATAATTTTACTCCTACTAAGTCTGTAATTCATAATTATCACTTTTGTATACCTTAGACCTTAAATGTGATAATTAATGAATGAAGCTTATGAAGTTACAAACAAAAACCTTATTAAGATCACAAATGGAATGAAACCTTTGAAACCTTGTGTTACTAGATCAAGAGTTTCTAAACTATATAGGCTATCGATCTTTATATCTATTTGACATAACTTTTAAAAAAAGTTTTGAAGTGTTATCACAAGTCTCTAAATAATTAATGTCACCCATAATAATTGAAACATAATAACTAGACAAACCTTATATCTTTCAACACACATTACCTCTTAAAGGCAATATGACAAGATGTCAAATATTGTCATTGTTGTTTCACCTAATTCTTTGTGACATTAATTCTCTAATTTTAAGAGTTAAATCTTTCTTTGACTTGGGGAAGATAATGAAATCATCTTACTTTTACGTTTAAGTCAAACTTAAATCTTTATACTTGGATTTCTCCCATCTCTTGTGATTACTTTAATAACACTTTTAATAATGTTGAGTTTGTCTTACTTAAATGAGGAGAATCTTAACTAATGTTTTCACATATAGAAAATAACTCAAATTCTCTTTTCATAAGGATACATTCCTCATTTTATTTTCCCCCTCAAACTCAACATCCTTAAGAAAGTAAAGATATCTAGCAAATGAACCTAAGTGAGACTTAATTTTAGAAATCATGAAAATGACTAGTGTACCTAGAGTAACAACAAATAATCTTTAAGTCCAAATTTTTCTTATTGACCTTTAGGACCAATCATTAGTTGGACATCTCTAAATGCAAACATAATGTTAAGCATTTGCCTAACCTTTAATTGCAAGAGATTTAGTTGTTGTTTTATGTGGTACACCACTTTAACTTTATGCTGCAATCTTAAGTTTTTTCCCAAAGAAGTTAAATGCAAAGATAAATAATTTGCCATACTTCTAACCTCATCTTTATGAGCTTTGAATCATTCTATAAGCAACACACTTTACTCAGGTTTGTCTTAAAAAACGTCTTACTTAATGGCTCTATAAATTCTTAAAGAAGTTTAACAAAAGGCCTTAGACATTCTCTACCAAATTCATAGGGTTTCATCACTAGAAACTAATCATATGACTTTCAAGATATCCAGAACTAAAGACCTCTCTGACATCAAACATAAGTGACTTCACTGAGAATATATTTATGAAAATATTAAACAATATTGTTAAGCATTTTAAGAAGCAATATAAAATAGACTATGAAAGATTGCTCAAAGAGAGTAAACCTCTCAATGCACTTAATTATTGACTATTTCATTATTTTCCCCTTAATCCTATTTAATACAGACTCGAAAATTTGTTAAATCAAAAGAACAAATCATCAATGAATAGAAATACTAGAGTCTATTCAACACATGGAAGTCTGACATGCAAACTAAACTAACTTTGTTTAAATCCTAAGTGAGAAGTCAAATTTTCTTTATACATTATGAAAAGAAGTACTAAGAACATATTTTCCTACATGTCCAAATTTTCTAAAAAAAAATAGGAGAAATCTGGATCCTAATTTTTAGTGATTTGGACTAATATGTTCAAAATGCAACTTTGTGTCGACTTTAATTTCTCCCTTAAGGAAATAGTTAATTGAGTACATTTTGTTCTTTCATACTTAAAACAATTTTCTTCAACATACCATCGAAGATTCGCTCATTAAGGGTTCATCTACCCTTACAAGCATCATAGTGTACTCTCTTATGTTCCATTGTTCTTCATTAAGACACATTTAACCAAAAGTTTAAATGTCTCTTACTTTATGTTCATTTCAGAACAATCTTTATCCTTTTAAAGGAATTTCCTAATTATTTCCTTATCAAACATGATTCCCTTGAATAATAAATTTCATCATCATAAAGCTTATGAAATTAAGATTATTCCATTTTTTTTTAATATAAATCCCATTTAATCTGAATGGGATGTTGCTAAGTAAAAAAAAAAAAAGTGTTTTTTTTATTCATTACAACGTGAACAAAAATATTCTCAAAATCAAACAAGACAATAGTATTTAAATTTTTTGAAAAAACAACTAAAACATGCCCATAAATAACTTAGTATTTATAAAAATACCTTCAAATTAAACTTTATGAGGACAACAAGATACCAAACACAACATTGACAACCTTCCTTTGGGTCGACTGTCAACTTGCAAACAGTACTCTCAATGTGGTGAGGAAACACTGATACCTAATCCGGTCAAGTGAAAGTCTTCCTTTGGGCCGACAATCACTCACATTGCATAACTTTATATTATTCATGTTTTATCACCAGCTAACCATAGATGTACCTGCTATTTGGCCAAACTGATGTCTTCCTTTGGGCCTACAACAGAACGCATAAACAACAGGTCCACAAACATCTAATTAACTATGAAGATGTCAATCTCAGAAATCAGAGGCTACTTTGGCAGCATGATCCATCAAATCAACACTAACATAGAAAATCAGATTATTATGCAAAACACATTTATTTTAATTACTATTAATTTTATCTTCATGAAAATAAAATTACCAAACTTATTTTCAAAATTAAGAGTAATATCTTTACATGCATAATTTATAAAGGGGAAAGTCCTCAAAAATAAAAATTAGAATGTCCAAAAAAAAAAAAAAAAAAAAAAACTGTATTGGGATTTCAACCCACCTGACAACCTAACATATGCATTGGGCATCACATTTAGAATCCAATAATAAAATATAATAACTTATCCCTTTTAGAAGATAGTCTTCCTTTGGGCCGACTAACAACTTCAAGGACACATCATTATGTTATTCATACTTATTATTGGTATTTGTTGTTTGGCCAAATTGTAACCTTCCTTTGGGCCGATCACAATCTGCATAAGCAACAAATACACTCCATCTAATAATCTAATAACTTTATAAATGTTTTAATTTACAAAAAACATTCAAAATAAATTGTACTAATTGTGCTAATTCTTGATACCTTATCAAGCACACCAAAAAAGAAAAATTAAATAATTCCCCACACTTTTTCATGCCCAAATTTAAATTTATAACATAAGGCATATATATAATTTTATAAACAAATACTATTGTTATAAAAGGAAAATACAAACAATAGTATTATCTTTAAAATCATATATATTAACATAACATAAAATTCATTATGTTATCTGTATATTTGCAGTGGGCCAAGACCCACTGAAAATCTCATGCTACGGTGTCCTAGCACCTCTTTAAGCCATTTTCCGCAACAACAATGTTGCTGCGAACACTATTTTTTTTTTTTATTCTTTAATTCTTTCTCTAATGATCTTTCTTCTTGACAACCATCATATAGTCAGAGATTGAATATGAAAACATTTTTTTATCATTGAGCCAAAATATGCATATGAAAACATTCATAATCCTTAATGATATAACTCAAATATGCAAAAGCATCCGAATTAAATTTGACTATTCAATCGTTCGAGTAATTCACACAACATGTTGTAAAATAATTCTAAAATCCTATTGAATCGAAATCTTATGAATCAAAGGAAAGACAACATGTTTGATAAAATTAGTAATCTACCATGCAAAACCCGCTCTGATACCACTTGTTGAAATATTTATTGGGAAAAAACCCAATATATGATTATTCAAGAATACATACATTTAATCCAAGAACAAATCATGACAGAATTTTAGGATCTAAGCATGGAAGAAAACTAAATTAGAGGGGATTAGAATTACCTGAAACCATTGGATGTGATGAATCTATAGCCTTCAACACTTTGTGGTTTGTAGTCTTCCTCATCTATGCAACTCAGACCAATCATGGGCAATCCTCTCTATCAGATGGGGAATAGAAGAGGCTAAAGCAGCATAGCTTATTGGGGACCATAACCTAAACTATATATATTGATTCTAGGGTTTCTCATAATCCCCTAGGACCAACGGGCTGGTTTCTGCTCAGCAGGCCACACCACTATATGGAAGTCTTGGGTCCATAATCAAGATCACTCAAATGCCCATTAAATAGCCCAAATATAATTGCTATTGAAATTGTCGACTAAATCGTCAATGATTATAAGCCTCAATGACCATCGAAGACCCACATCGTGAAGATAGGAAACATGATCGAATGCTTACAAAGAACGAAGAAGTCCAAATGAAAGCTTCCTATCATCTTCCAAAAGCTCGCCCTTATTTCTTGCTTGAAGACTTGCATACCATGATACATAGTTACCCTTATGAATGTGTGTGCGGGCTTCAAAATCGTCAAAGTATTTAGCCCCACCTTCGCCAGAAAACTCGACCATCATCGGTCCCCTAACAGCTGTTGGAATTTTATAATGCGTATTAAAATAATAAGCAAGCCAAGCATGAACATAATGCAGAGGAAAACAAGACTTTGAACCCCCAGCAGAGGGCGATGCATCGTGAATTTGGCCTAATCCACTATAGATGTTGGCCAAAACAGGAACAACAAGGCTAAAATTATAACCTTCAGCCATAAGGCTGACAACTTTAAAAACTTCTGGACGAAGAAACATCTTTTTGTTATGAAATACGAATAAGCATAAACACACAAGAAAGAAAGGAAGCCTGGTATGTCTTATCCCTCAATTCGTCTCTTACGCCCAACTCACAAAATAGATTTGTTTCTTTCTCAGACCAGTCATGACACTTGATGAAAGCCCCATCTGGGTTGTGGGTCGAGCGAAGGCGAGAATTCTTCTTTGCCTTTCGAGGATGAGGCTTCTCATACTTCTTATTTCCTTTAAACCAAAAAGAAATCCATGATTTGATGGATATTTGAGAATGATCACATTGTTGAGATGCGATGTGATAATAAGCAGCAAAAATATACTCGCAACTTCCTTGACAATCATCATTCTCTCAATCATGTGACCCTAATAACTTCTTTCAACAAGGAATAACTTTATCATAAAATCTGTCTGGAATGGAAAGGCTCCATTATCTCCACATGTCCCATAAAGAGATAGACAGTTCCCAAAAAGAAGTATGAAAAGTATTTGTGGATGGACACCATGCTTCACGAAAGGCTCGAACAATGTCATTATTGCGGTCATATGTGTATAGAGAGGCCATCACAACATCAAACAAGCGAGCCTTCTTTAATATCGTTGTATTACGGGAAACTACGATCTCTAACCACTCCCAATAACAATCTATGCAGTAGAATTCTCCGTAGATCTTTAACGTAGATCCCCAACGGACATTTTCATCTTCACTAATTCGACGACCTAGCGTTGACTCTGATTTTTCGTCCGGCACCTTATTATGTATTGAAGACTCTAAAATCCACACTTTCAATGAAGAATCATGACTCAAAGGCTTCTCTCTAGACCACTTGGATAAAAAGATAGAACCATCCAAGGGAGTTTGTGATTCGCCAAAATTTCCACATACCGTCTTTCCTACACGAAGAATAACTCGACTTTCGATAGGTTGATCTTTATCCTTTAAGATGACTAAGTAGTTTTCCTCTAGATCGGGATGTTCGGTAAAATACACCATGATGAACCCCTACAAAAAAAATAAGTTAGGCATGTGTGTGTCTCGACATCACTGTTGGATCTGGTAAGCACTCTTGTCAGGCTACAACAATCACCAAAGGTGATGTGTCTAGACAAAAGTGACATCACTACAAGTGGATCTGGGGAGCACTCCTGTCAGGCTACAACAATCACCAAAGGTGATGTGTCTAGACAGAAGCGACATCTCTGCAAGTGGATCTGGTGAACACTCTTATCAGGCTACAACAATCATCTAAGGTGAAGTGTCTAGACAAAAGTGACATCACTGTAAGTGGATTTGGGGAGCACTCCTGTCAGGCTACAATAATGACAAAAGGTGATGTGTCTAGACAGAAGTGACATCTTTGTAAGTGGATCTAGTGAGCATTCCTATCAGGCTACAACAATCACCAAAGGTGACGTGTCTAGACAGAAATGACATCACTGTAAGTGGATATGGTGAGCATTTTTGTCAGGCTACAACTATCACAAAAGGTGAAATGTCTATACAGAAGTGACATCACTGCAAATGGATCTGGTGAGCACTCATGTCAGGCTACTACAATCACCAAAGGTAATGTGTCTAGACATAAGTGACATCACTGCAAGTGAATTTGGTGAGCACTTTTGTCAGGCTACAACAATCGCCAAAGGTGATGTGTCTAGACATCACTGTTAAATTTGGTGAGCACTAAGTAGAGGGCATCTTACTAGCAAATCAAGAACAACAATGACAAAAAAATAATTCGATGATCTATGGTGCAATAGAAATAGTTCACATATGAATATTCAAAGGGGTCTAAACAACACGTATGCATATTCAAAATTGCAACAAAAAAAAGTTTTGAGTATATGTTACCTCTTGATGACGAGCAAAGATCAATTGAGTAATAGAAGCAGCTGTTAAACAAAATTGCTCACTACAATTGCGAAAGAAAGTATATTTAAAAAAAAAATCAGTACAATAGCAAAAAAAAAAAAAAAAGTAGTTAGTACAATAGCCTAACATTAAGTTTAGGGTTGTAAAAAAAAAAACGGCACTCAGTAGTCTAAGGATGGTAGGGTTGTTAAAAAAAATTAAGCTTAAGTACAATAGCAGACTCTACATGCAGTGTTATGTCTTCATCAAAGTAAAGGGTTTTCAAAGATTCTTTTACCTATTAGCTACAATGACAAAGGTAAGATGCAAATGGAGGAAGATTATTGCCACAAGTGAAAATAAAGCTTAACACCTACACATTGAAGAAAGTTATAGGAGCATAGTCAAATAAAAGAAAAAAAAATGTTGAAGAAATAAAAAAATTTGAAGGCATACCAAAAGCTCTTTCAATGGATTGATTTTTGTATTGGTTCATGCGATGCCCTCCAAATTATAGAAGGGAGAATTATGTCACAACATACAAGATTTTTTTTTTTAATTTGATAAGAATTTTGGCCTAATCAAATAAGGATGTCTCCTACTTTTTCATTAAGGGAAAAAAAATCTCACTCCTCATTCATATGTCCAAAAAGAATAAATTTTGATATATATAAAAAAAAAAGTCGCATACTTTTTCATTAAGGAAAATAAAATATAACTCCTAGTCCATATTTCAATTAGAAGGAGATTTTTAGCTGAATGCAAAAGTCAAAATTTTGGTCAATTACAAAAATAAAATTCAAAATTTTATCCGATTCATTATTTTGATTACTAAATAGTGATGGAAGTCAAACTTTTGACTCATTGTTTCAATTCTTTGGCATTAAAAAAAAGATTTATAAAAGGTTGTGACGTCAAAAAAATTAGTGTTGACTTTGTAAAAATAATAATTTGGAGTCGTGAATCAAATTTATGTTGCCAATCAAAATCAATAAATCAATATTTTGATTAAATATAATATATTTTAATGGCAAATTATTTCTTTGTTTCCGAAATCCACGCATGCATATAGGTGCATCGATTTCGAAGAGGGGCATTTGTTGAATAATAAATTTCTGTCAATACACATCATTAATTTAACTTAATTTAAGTTAATGATAAAAATATATATTTATAAATCTGGGACCAATTACAAATTTACACGTGTCCTCAAATTAAATTAAAAGATATGTAAAATTGGCGAATCAAATCATGGTATCGATCCAGCTAGTCCAATCAAACTTTCCCACATGCAGGTTGGACCGAAGCTAATTTAGTCTGAGATTGCTAAAAATGATATTGGGCCAAATTTAAATAATTCAAGCTATTGAAAACGATTGATTAAGCAAAAATAAATAGAAGAATTATGGTAAAAAACATTCTTTTGACGGGCTGATTGCACAAACAACAATCAGGCCCAAAATAATTGCAAATTTAGCAAAGTTTAAAACATTTTGTAAATATGGCAAAAAAAAAAGTCAGTGACTATCATAGAGTTTATGACTATTACCGATAGACCATACTATCAGGGATAGAAATTGCCATATCCGCAATTTTTTTTAAAAAGTACTATATTTTAAATTATTTTACTCTAAATTGACATCTGTTATAATTTCCTTCTTTTGACCTCATATTTCATAAATGTCACTAGGTTTCAAAATATTACGGCTTTAGCACGACTCGATTTTTTTTTTTTTTTAATTTTGTATTTGCCCTCTTATTTTCAAAATTCAGAATAAAATAATTATAAAAATTATATATTTTATATTCCATCAATGTGTTCTCATTTAATGCTATAAAAAATTATTTATAACTCATAAATAATATTGATTAAATTTGTTAAATATCATTTTATTTTTTCCTTATACGAATTTGGAAACTATTTTTCTAAAAAAAATTGAATATCATTTTTTTTTCATCTCCTTTAGTCAATCCATTTTGTAAATTGTTTTTTCAAAAAAAAGAAAAAAACATTTCTTTCAATTCATGTGTTCATCCCAAATACATCAACCATAATTCTTTTTTTTTTTCTTCTTCTTTCAGTTCCACATTGTGTTGCAAATCCGTGAAACTATTTTATATTCCACAAATGTATTGTCATTTAATGTTATATGAAAAAATTTATATTGTTTTGATATTTTTTCATTAATTTTGAATATTGTCATTGTCTTTTTTCCTTATTTATATCACTCACGACTTTGACAACTAATTTATCTAAAAAAAATTTTCATAGCTTATGTTGTAAATCCATTTTGTTTCGGTAAGTTTTTTTTCTTCTTTGAGTTCCACTATGCCACAAATACGTGTTTTTGTAAGTTTTTTTTTTTTTTAAGTTTAATTTCTTTGAGTGGGTTTTTTTATTTTATTTATTTTTTATTTCTTTAATATATATCCGAATATAATTTAGACTCGGTACCTAATTGACAAACAAAATTGTATTCGTATACCTCTATAACTTAATATATACACAAATATAATTTATAATCATTACCTAATTAAACATTGAAATAGTATTCTTATACTTGCATTATTTAGTATATATATATATATATATATAGCAGAATATAATGTAAAATCATGACATAATTGACAATTTAGTATATATACAGTACGAGAATATAGTGTATAGACATCCAAATTGTGTTCGTATACCCGCATTACTTAATATATACCCTAATATAATTTATAATTAATACCTATTTGACAAACAAAATTATATAAGTATATCTGCATTATTTTAATATATACCCGAATATAATGTATAATCGATACATAATTATGTATCATCGATACCTAATTAACAAACACAATTTTACTCTTATACCTTAACTATTGAATATATACTCGAATATAATGTATAATCGTGACATACTTGACAAATAAATTTGTATTTGTATACCTGCATTACTTAATATATACCTGAATATAATGTATAATCGTTAACTAATTAAAACGCAAAATTGTATTCTTATGCCTGCATTATCTAATATATTCCCGAATATAATGTATAATCATGTCCTAATTCACAAACATAATTCCTAAAAATAATAAAAGAAATTTATATTTTATAACATTATTGAAACATAATTTCTTAAATAAATAGGAATTTCAGTCGCTATCAAAATTTTAGTCGTTCTTTCTTGTGGACGAAATTAGGGTTATTACAATTTTGAAAAATAAAGGAGATGAATGAATAGTGGATCCGAGAAAGTTGTTTTGATTTTTTTTTCTTTATAATATTAAGGTTGATTTGATATAATGGGATAATATATTTTCAACCGAAAATTTCCTAAACCATATATTATTTTCAAATATTTTTAAATAAATCAATTGTAATTAAAACTAAATATAGTATTTGGGCATTCAAGTAATTTCAACCATGTTATCTCTAAATCAACTTGGCTCGTGACAAAGTCGTAATATTTGAAGCCTAGTGACATTTGTGTCATTAAGATCCTCAAATTGTCTATATATGTAAACAACCTAAATAAATAAAAGTCCAAAAGTTGGGCAAAAAATCAATCAGGCTCAGACCTAAATAGAAGAGGTCACCATTCATTCTAAGCATTTAGCTGAGCCAAAATATAGAGAAGTCAGAAGCTCCAGCAATCAGAGAGCTAGAATCAGAGAGTTCGGAAGCATCAAAGACTCAAAATTCAGAAGATTCAAAGGCTCAGAAGATACGAAGACTACAAGACTTCAAGATCAACAAGTCAACAGGCCGCTCCGAAGGTCAACAAGCCGACAGTCTGATCCAGAAGTTTCAAAGGCTCAGAAGATTCGAAGACTACAAGACTTCAAGATCAACAAGTCAACAGGCCGCTCCAAAGATCAACAAGTCAACAGGCTGCTCCAAAAGTCAACAAGCCGACATCTGATCCAGAAGATCAACAACCCCAAGTCGACATACTCGAGAGAAAGCATTAAAGGATAAATATTAGAGATTGTAACACTTATATACAAAAATCAATTAAATTCAACCTTTATTTCCACGTATTAAATTTCTCCTATTGAAATTTCGTGTGAACAATATTATATTGATAATTTTTTTTAGTAAAATATTAATAATATCTTTTTAAAAGAATATACTAATCTAATAATATTAATGACAATTTCTTTGCAACAAAAAATATTAATGACATTTGATTTCAATTTCAATAACTAAATAAAAATTTGAAGATAATTTCAATTATTATATCTAACTTGTTGACAATTTTAATAAAGTTGGGAGTATGTGTCTGAAATTTTGAAATAAAAAACTTGTTTTTGAAAACTTTTTTTTTCCGTTTTTAAAATTTGTTAATGAATGTAAAAAAAAATCAAAAACTTAAAAACAAAATACTGAATTGGTTACCAAACAGATCTGTTTTCTAAAAATTAAAAACCAAAAACCAAAAACAGGAATTGAATGCGTTATCAAACGGTCCCTAAAATGGTTATCAAACGTGACATTAGGAATTCAATTGCAATTTAGTATATATATCTCACAAAATCATAAATTTTGGCTCTATAAACCTCTAAATTTGGTATCACGAGCCTAGCCGGACTATGAGAAAGAGAAGTATTTATAGGTGGAAAAAGAGGCCAAAATTCGATAAAATCTGAAAGTTTGAAGGTCTGGGGAGTGTTGGGCTGCATTGAATGCGCATTTGAGGCTCAAGAGGCGCGAATGGGCCGAGTTTGAAGGTCTGGGGAGTGTTGGGCTGCATTGAATGCGCATTTGAGGCTCAAGAGGCGCGAATGGGCCGAGATTGAAGAAGCGTGTTAAGCAGTTAAGGGCTGAAGGATGCGCGGTCATGTGTTGGGCACGCGTGATGCGCGCTGCTTAAGAACGAAGATGGCACTCGGTTGAAGGTGGAAGTTGGGCCGCTCGCATAAGCGTTGTCTGAAGGAGCTCCCGTGTGGCGCGCATGATGGTTGACTGGGCGAAGTGGGGTTTGCGACTTCGTGGGCTGGTGGGTCGAACAAAGCAAAATGGGTTGCGAGATTGGCTAACATGAGAAAGTGTGGACCGCTGATGTACGGAAGCAGCTGGACGCTTTGGGCTTGATAGTTGAACCGTCTGGAGCGGTGTAGGCGGTTTTTCTTCATTTTTAAGGAAAATGGTGATGAATAGCTAAATATAAAAAATCAAATCGAAAAATAGCTAAAAAAATTATCTAGTTGGATTTTATAGCCATCTAAATTATAGGAGAGGGAGTGGACATTTTTCTTTCAATTATACCCGAGTATACATGGATATTTCCAGTCAGCCCACACTGAAATTTGATTTATTTATTTCTTTTTAAATCTCTCAGCAACCAAAAAATATCATATCCTAAAATATCGAACTAACTCTTAGAATCTTGTTTTTTTTAAGTTGTTTCAACTCATTTTTCTGGTTAATACTCGATTTATACTCTTTGTTCATACCACGAGATTCATGATGTTAGGGTTACAAAAATCAAAGACGAGGGATTCATCTACACATACCACCAGATTTCATAAAGCAAATGGTTGCTTATCTACAACAACTTAAGGTCTTGCACGATGCACGTAACTTGTGATTCAACCCTTGCTCAACTCAACAATTTCATCGTCAAACTTCTTGCACTAAACGCCCAAAAAAGAATTTTACAATTGTCCCTCTTTAGGAACGAGGAAGGAAATCATTGATCATAAGACTATCTAAAGACATGGAGGTCGTGGATGATGAAGCTATAGATACAAACACATACAAGAACGACGCCGGTCTTAAGATTCTCAATACCAAAAATATGTTATGATTATTAACCGAGTATATAATATTATATATATATGTAAATTATTAACTATCAAGAGAAACAACAATGTGTCTTATATGCATGTAATTAAACACATCAAATCAGTCAATATCTATGTGTATACACGATACATACGTGTAGAAAACTACAACAACAATCTATAATAGTCTATGGTACTACATACTAGTAACACACATTCTTACATATATTGTTGGAATGCCTTGAATTTGTTATGACCCTCTACGACTGGTCGGTACGGGGGTCTCGCTGTTTTGGGTTTTTACTTATCTGTTTTGGGCTTCAACCCATTTTGTATTAGGTCATTAGAAGAGTGTCATATATAAACCTTCTAATGACTTCAACTGCCCCTATCTGTTCATTTGTAATTCTCTCCTATTTCGTAATAATATTGCTCTCCCTTTTGCCCGTGGATGTAGCTAACACGACGTTAGTGAACCACGTAAATTTGTGTCGATTTCTTTTGCACTTATTTTCTCTTTGTTATTGATTTATCGTAGCATATATATATATATATGCAATAAATATATAGCAAAGTTATGTCTATATGCATATATACAAACAATAATTATAGTCAAACACATTTAATATGCAATTAATACAATAATGCAAGAGATAAATCCTGATTTAAATTGAAGACATTACAAAAATTCCTAAAAAAGAGAATCAAAGTTTCGTTATTTTATAAATCAAAGATGTTACAAAAATTCATAAAAAGTAGAAATATTAAAATGATTTTTTTTTTTTTTTAGTACATTGGGGATGGGGGGATTCGAACCACAGACCTCTTAGTAATCAACACATACATATGTCAGCTGAGTCATGCTCGCTTTGACAATACACTATTTTTAAAGTTAGAACAATAATTACACCTATATACCCCAACAGAAACATCAACACCGTTTCTCACAGCAAAAAATAATGATTATAATTTAAATTATTTTAAATAATTCCAACGATTTTTTAATTGTTACGATTTTTCCTTCCAACTATTTTCTCTCTCATACAATCATCATTTTTTTGTGGTTGATTTGATTTTTCAACGGGTTAATCTGGTAGAGGTATTTCAGTCGGAAAAGAGTTTAACGATTATACTAAATATAGTTAGCTATTTTTTAACCACTATTCCATTATAACTATTCCTCTGGTCGCCCTTTTTTTAATTAGTTAAACATCCTAACGCCGTTAGTAGCGTCTAGACGCCACCCCTCGACTTTTTGACTTGTTTTTCATCATCTCTTCACTCAGGATCTTAAAATCGACATTATTTTGGCCCATTCTTCATCATATTTGATCCACGAACTCCAATTTTCTCAAAGTTACTCAATTCCTACAAAATAGATAAGTTAACATGTAAGCATATCAAAATTAACCTTATTTAAGAACTATAAATTAACACTTTTAGAGTGTTGTCAATAACTCGCCTAAAATATATTTTTCTTATCTTCAAATTATAAAATCATATATTTTTGAACTATGGTTAATTAAATTAAATATAGATAAATGAATAGAATAATCTTATTTTGATAAAAGTAATGAAATCAACATTTTAATGGAAGAAAACTATATAATTGTAATTGTCAACATGAGCATAGCTCAAATCAACATATTGTATAAACTAGTGAACAAGAGATCACAAGTTAAAAAATAAATAAAAAACGAGAGAAAAATAGCACTTCCATCAAATTTATGGAAGAAAGAAAAATCATGGATTTGCAGTTGAAGGCACTTTAATATTCCAAACTATTGAAAGTGCACATACTTGACTAGAGGACATGGCTGTAAATAGTTATCAATGACCTAGTGAGCGATCAAATTTGAAACCAACCACTAGTGTGTATGAGCTCGGTGAGGTAAAAGTTCTCTAAAGGCCCAAATAGCAGCTTTGTCTAATCGTTTGGTTAAAATTTCAAGTCAATAAGCTCCACAACCAATTGTAGCCTACCATGAACCAAGTTTAATATGTCCATAACCTAGATTATGGGTATAGAATCACGGACAAAATAAATTTGCCTACTCATTATCATAGAGGACATAGCTTCAAGTGAAGCTGAAAAACCTATCAAAAGCAATCCCTCTACTCAGGGGTGGATCCAGACATTCATATTGGGGGATATAAAAAAAAAAGTTATCGCAAAAAAAATCGTTTGAATTCACACTCACACATTATATTGACCTTCAAAAAACATTATTGGTGATAAATAATAGGTAAGTGAATCAAAAGTTGACTAAATTCTAATAATCTTAATATCATCATATAATTTAGCCCATCTCGATGTCTTATTAATTAGAAAAATAAATAAATTACGAGCTTAATCCATGAACTTTAAAGCTCGAGTCTATCAGGTCTCTAAACTTTAAAAAATCTTTAATAGGTCCCTAAACTTCCAATTTTGTATATTACAAGTTTCTAAACTTTAAACATAAACAATAGGTTTCTAATAAATCCCTAAATTTTAAAAAATGTCGAATATAACAAAAATATATTATACTTAAATTTAAAAATTCGAGAACCTATTAGATACAAAATTTAAGGTTGAAAAATATAGTGAACATTTCTTAAAGTTTTTGGATCTATTAAGAACAAAATTAAATGTTCAAAGACTTATTAGATATTTTGAAGAAAAAAAATTATTTAAGAAAAAACACAATATAATGTGAATATATATGTTTTCTAAAATTTACCGAGATAATGTTAATATAGATTAAATTATGAGAAATTGTAACAGATGTCAATTTAGAGTAAAATAATTAAAAATATAGCATTTTTTTTTTTAAAATTGCGGATATGACAATTTCTATCACTGATAGTACGGTCTATCGCTGATAGAAGTTTATCACTGATAGAAGTCTATCGCTGATACTAGTCTTTTTTTATAGATTTTTGTTAATGATAATAGTCCATCACTGATAGAAGTCTATCGGTAATAGTCATAAAGTCTATCAGTGATAGCCACTGATATTTTGCCATATTTGTAAAAGGTTTTAAACTTTGCTAAATTTGCAATTATTTTTAGCTTGATTGTTGTTTGTGCAACCGGCCCTTAAATTATATTTGAAAAAATTAATAAATAAATTAATAGTAAAAATTAAATTTAAGATACTAAAACAATACCATTAAAGTACATTGCTTATAAAAGTAAATGTTAAAAATTAATTATTGTACACAAGAAAATATAAAAAAAAAAATAATGTGCCTCCTCCAATGAGAGTTGAACCCATGTATCTATGATTCAAGGCTTGTCCTTTGACCACCAAGACAAAGTGCAATTTAAATTAATTTGGGGTTAGTATAAATAATATTAAAACAAAATATTTTAAGGTAATATTTTTACCTACATATATATAAAAAAAATTATTACAATTTGGGGGGGGGGGGGGGGGGGGGGGGGGGGGGGGGGGCATGGCCATCTCCTATACGGTCCGACCCTGTCTCTACTTATTCTCTTCCTTTACTTACTCCTCAACTAAAGCAAATAAATCTATTTTTTTTTTTTTTTTGATGCTTCCAAGAAATTTGATATTAATCTTTCTTTTGTAGATGTATTGAAAAAAAATGTCAAACTAAATAAGGTTTGTGAAGGAATGACCCTCCAAAAAAAAGAAAAGGAAAGAGGTGGACATAATTTATCTCATTGAGGCATGCACTGCAACATTTAGAGGAAGTTACCTTATAAGTTGAAAGATCGAGAGAGTTTTTCTATCCCTAATAGTTTTTGTTGTACTTCATTGAGAATGTTTTGTGATTTAGGTGTCAACATAAATTTACTTTTCTTATTTTTATGTTGAAAGTTATATATTTGGAAGATTAAGCCCAATTATGTGAAATTCCATGTTGAATTAGAAATTTTGGTTAATCACATATCATAACGTATGTATTTTTAATTAATGACAAGAATACATTGAGACCTATTATGAATTAACATGTGTCCCAAATTAAATTTGGAAAAAAAAAATGACAAATCCAAAATAATTTTACATGTTTTCATTATGGTCATTTGTGTTGGGAAAAAACCTTTCACTTCTACCGTAGGAATAAGCAAAAAATAACTGAGAAATTAAAAGAAAGCAATACAAATAGAAAACACAAGAATTTACGTGGAAAACTCCAAAACCGGAGAAAAACCACGGCCTACCAGAAAGAACTTCCACTATGTGAAAAATTGTTACAATCACACAGAATTCTTACGTGGAAAACTCCAAAACCGGAGAAAAACCACGGCCCACCAGAAAGAACTTCCACTATGTGAAAAATTGTTACAATCACACAGAATTTTCTCTCACAATCTCAATTACAAGACACTCTTCAAAGCTAATATGCACCACTCACACCCTTTTGCCCAACTCTGACACTAGAGAATACAATAGGGAATGTAACTAGAGTTAGCACACCAAGCTTAAAATGTTTCTAACTGGGATAATTAAAACTCAAAGTCATAGGCTCCTTTTATAGTCCTAGGAGCACATGACTTACCTGAATCTTTCCGATGTGGGACAACCACTCTTCTTATATATTGCCAGAATCCCTACAAATTTCATCTTGGCAAGATATTTGAAGAATCCAAAACTTCTGCTGCATCTGTTATCTTTACCGACAATCATAGTCCACAACTTTTGTTGCATCCGTTGTCTTTACCGACAACCATAATCCTCAACACAAAGAACTATAACTCACCATTGTCTTTACCGACAACCATAATCCTCAACACAGAGAATTATAACTCACCATTGTCTTTACCGACAACCATAGTCCTCAACATAGAGAATTATAACCCACTCCACCATAAAGAGTAGACCATTTGAAATATCACATTCCAAGATTTTTACTTTTTCGTCACATGCCGACAAACCTTGCTGAAATTTATGGTGCAACTTCCACCTACTTGGCTCACCTGGAAGTTCTCAATCATCGACATAACTTCCACCACACACCTTGCATAACTGCCAAGTCAATGCCTGTGTGCAAACCTGTGGAACCGCTGACATCACATCATCTATCATGGTAAAGCGGACATACCATAAAGATGAATTTTGTCTTCCTTCAATGGAAGCCAGCAGCATCTCCTCTGACGAGAGAGACAACGTCAGCATCCGACCCAGAGCTCTTTGACGAACCTGCTCTGTTAGGACAATCATATTTCATATGCCCAAACTGTCCACATTCCCAACAACCTTTCTTCTGCACGAAGTTCTTCTTCTTCTTCCAATTGCTAGCTACCAACACTGAATCATCCCGTGAAGTACACCCTCCACTCTTCAGTCTTCTTTCTTCTGAAAGAAGTTTACTAGTAGCCTCAGCAAAATTTAAAGTCTCCTTCCCGTACATCAAGATTGGCTTCATATGTTCATAAGAAAATGGAAGTGACAAAATGAGCCTAAGTGCCTTATCCTCATCATCTATTCTTAGCCAAATTTAATCTGATTGCACTTGCTACTCTCAAATCCATTTCCTCTCAATCTTCATCATTCATGCTGGACTTCTTAGAACCTCTACTGGAATCGCCACTAGACTCCATTGGACAATCATCACCGGTTAACTTTTCAGAAGAACCAGCACCTGGTCTTCCCTTCAAAGCCTTGTGTAACCCAGATTGTATCAACACATCCTTGACTTGCACTTGCCACAAGCCAAAATTCATCTTTCCATCAAATTGCTCTACATCAATCTTCACTGGACTCATAAAGGTTGACATTTATGCTTCACTCCTAGGAATCTGCAAATAGTGAACAACCCACACTATTCACAATACCAGCCTAGTTCGTTTCAAGAAATCTTTTCTGATGTGGAAGCTCAGACAATGTTGCAACCACAGAGCATACTCAGAAATCAAGAAACTACAAACCTAAAGCTCTGATACCACTTGTATGAAAAAAACCTCCCACTTCTACCGCAGGAATAAGCAATAAATAACTGAGAAATTAAAAGAAAGCAATACAAATAGAAAACACAAGAATTTACATGGAAAATTCCAAAACTGGAGAAAAATCACGACCCACCAGAAAGAACTTCCACTATGTGAAAAATTGTTACAATCACACAGAATTCTTACGTGGAAAACTCCAAAACCGGAGAAAAACCACGGCCCACCAGAAAGAACTTCCACTATGTGAAAAATTGTTACAATCACACAGAATTTTCTCTCACAATCTCAATTACAAGACACTCTTCAAAGCTAATTTGCACCACTCACACCCTTTTGCCCAACTCTAACACTAGAGAATACAATAGGGAATTTAACTAGAGTTAGCACACCAAGCTTAAAATGTTTCTAACTGGGATAATTAAAACCCAAAGTCATAGGCTCTTTTTATAGTCCTAGGAGCACATGACTTACCTGAATCTTTCTGATGTGGGACAACCACCCTTCTTATATATTGCTAAAATCCCTATAATTTGATCAAATAACACGATCAAATTTGTGTCATATTACAATGGGATAACTACATAAATAATAGTCATATAATGGCTATGATTTCTAAATGTAGTTAGTTTCTAAATTTATTAAAAATGTCAACGAAATTTTAGATTTTTCAAAAATATTGGGCTGCAATTACTTAAGAACCCTTTCACCTATCTAATTTTATAAAGTGAAAAATAAAATAATGTATCCCTCATTTAAGGAAATATCAAGATTTAAATAGTCAGAAAATAATGTAATTAATGAGATACGATTCTGTTTCCTTAAATTCTATATACATGGTATATTTGGAAAACAAAAATAAAAAGCATATGTTATATATATATATATACTTATACATACACCCGCCATGTTCCTTATTATTAAAACTATATATATATATATATATATATATGACCTAATATATATACTCATACCAGTATATGTGACATATTTTTGTATAAATGATCTGGTCTATATTCTTACAACTATAAGTGATATATAAATATTATATTATTTAATATATATTCAATTGTATACTGCCTAATTATAATCATATGTACACCCTATAAATTGTATGTTTATAATTAAACCTAAACTCTATATACATGGTATATTTGAACAAGATTCAAACATATATGTTATAATTATTATGACAGTATATATATATATATATATGACCTGATATACATACTTATACCTACACCCGCCGTGCTCTTTATTCCCTACAGTATATATGACAAAATTTTATATCATGACCTAGTATATATATTCTTACAACTAATAGTGATGTATAGTATATATATTCTTACTACTAATAGTAACCTGGTATATATACTCTTACAACTAATAGTCATAATATATATAAACAGAATGTACATGAGGATATAATATATAGGCAGTATATTAGGTATAAATAAAGAATGAGAAATAGCTAAACATACCCATTTGTATTTTTGCAAATTAACTAGAGGCTAAAACGATATTCAACTTAAAGGAAAACTGTGGCTGACACGATCTTGAATGTCAATGAAAACCGGTGGAAATGACTTGGGAGAAAGAGAACTAGAAAATGAAAGAAAATGACAGAGAAAGAAGAGGGCAAAAAATGGGAGATGAAGACCAAGTGAAATGATGGTGTAGGAATAACGTAAGTAAATGACTAAAATGGTGGAAACAAAATTGGAATAAATCCTTACAATAATGAGAATCAAATTAAATGGTGAAAGAAAGAAGTGGTAACAGAAAATGAGAGATAAATTCGAAATTTATTACAAAAATTAAATTTAATAACTAAACGGAAAGATAAATGAAATAATGTTATGAAAATAGACACACATTAATGAGGGCATAATGATAATCAAAATTAATCAAAAATAGAAATGAAAATTTAACATTTTAAAACATATTTGAAAATATTACCACGAGAGATTTTTACTAAAGCCAACTGGTGAGAAGTGGGGGTTGAAAAATAGTTAACTAAATCATTTTGTTGAAAAAAAACTACTTTCTATATTTAGAATAATATTTACAATGTGTTTGGACAAAACTACCCTTAACTCAAACTCCCTGCAAAAAAAAGATTTATTAGAATGATGAAAAAAATAAAGATTTATTGAGAGAGAATCCAGGGAAAATAAAGATTTATTCCAGAGAATCATGCGAAAATAATAAGAAACTAAGATATGGTCAATGATAAAAACCACCAACTAAATCGAAACACGTAAACAAAAATCAATAAAGTCTAATGCAAAAGAGAATTGAGAAAAATAAAGATTTATTCCAGATAATCATGGAAAATAATAAGAAACTAAGATATGGTTAATGATAACAACCACCAATTAAATCGAAACACGTAAACAAAAATCAATAAAGTCTAATCTACAATATTAATCCAAATTAATTTTTAACCAAAATTTTCATAGACAGTTGTGAAAAAATGATAATAATAGTGCTCTCGATAATTTCTAATGTGTGTATATATTCGTATTTACATGTACATATACTATGTAAGTATATCATATGAGTATATATGTATATACATAAGTCATTAATGGGTGAATGTACATATAGGTATAACATAGACTGTAAGAAAATTACATAAGCAATCGCGACGCGGAGCGGCCGACGTCCTCTTTTATAGGGTTTTGTTTTAAAAATAAAAGAGATGGAGTCGCCACCAACCATTTTGGGTGTGATTGGTCACCTTAAAACAAAAACTGGTCTAGAAAACAGAAATCAAGTTCGGGGGTCGGTTGAGTGTAGGGAAGGTGCTAGCACCCTACAACACCCGTTAAAACGGTAGCCAAAATTCTATCTTTATTATCCAATTAAATTTATTGCGAAAGTCCTTAATTTGAGAAAAATAAAAAAATGGTTTTTATAAAAACAATGTCTCATTTAATCAATTCTTAACTTTAAAAATAAAGTAAGAGTTTGATAGATTGAGGGAAAATTATCCTTAGTTAATTATCATATTAAATTTCCTTTTATTTAAAGGAAATTATTTACCTCAAGAATTTGAGAAATTTATCCCAATTCCGTCATAGGATTTATATGATAATATTTTATTTTAAAACATGTTGATTTGCCTTTTTTTTAAGTGATTGGAAGAATTTTCGTATGCTTGCACGAGAGTCGGAACTCTACGAAGTCACACTACTCATCCCTCAAATAAATACAATGTTTCTTTAAAAAGACATTACTTTAAAGTATTGTTAATTATGAACTATAAAGCTACATTGAAGTTTATTTGGAAATTTTTTTAATTTAGGACAAATCTAAAATTTATTTGGAAAAGATTTAATAAGGAATCAATAATTAAAATTTATGTACAAAACTTAAATTAAGGTAACATTTGAAAGATACCTTGAAATCCTAAATTTTAAAAAAGGAAAGAAACATATCAAATCAATAACTAAAACATAAATAGTCAAAATATTTCAAAGGTCTAATTTGTAGATAAAAATAAATGCCAAGTATGTAATGTCAAACATCACATTTGTAAAAATAAAAAGTAAAGAGGGGTATTTTTGTAACTAAAAAGACAATGACAAAATTGTATCAAAATGTCATTAATGGCAATTTCGTAAATAACCTGAAACTTAAATTATACCTTCTTCTTCCTTTATGTATTATACCTTCTTCTTCTTCTTCCTTAATGTTCAGCCGCTGCCGATTGAAAGTGGGTAACAAATCCGAGGTGAAGCTGCCGCCGACGAAGTCAATCCGCCGTCGTCGAGGTCAAGCCGCCGCCGTCGAGGTGAAGGCCGCCGCTGTCGAGGTCAAGCCGCCGCTGTCGAGGTGAAGGCCGCCGCTGTGAGGTGAAGCTGTCGCCGACGAAGGTTGTCGCAGTCGTGAGGTGTAGCCGCCGCCGTCGAGGTCACCGTTGTCGAGGGGTTACGGAATGGTGATTCAATGATGGTGGAGATGGTGGATTTGGGAAAGAAAATGGAGTTGGGGAAGAAGGTGAAGTTGGGGAAGAAGATGAATAGTAAGAAAAGAAAAGACAAAAAGTAACCTCGATTTCCGTGAAAGTTTAGATTGAAGAGGAAATTCAAATTTTGTCAAATTAAATTTTCTCCCAAAATACTAATCTTTTCCCCCAAAAAATCCCTCCCTTCCAATATGATTTTCCCGGTATTTATAGACGATCGATCGTCAACTATGGTTAGAATAATAAATTAATGACTCAAAATTTCGTTCTTAATTGAAACGGATTTTGACCAAAATTAACAAATATATTATACTCATAAATGAATATCAAATATTTAATCCAAAAATGAATTAAATAATTTACACTCATAAATGAATAAATGAATATTAAATTTTAGTCATAAAATGACTTATAAATTTTATACTCATCAAATGTTATTCTTATTTGTCAACTTAGGTAAAAATCCTTCTCAAACAATTAAAACATTATTTTTGTTATTTTTCTCAAATTTTCGAAATTAAATAAATACATAATAAAAAAAGTGAATTTACAACTTAAAAAGACTCAATCAAATATGATAAAAAAAAATAAATAAATAAGGTAAAAACATTAATAATAAACAAATGCCCGGACCAAATACGGTGTCTACAACTTGCTCCCCTTTGTGTATCTTTGAAGAATTGAAAGGGTAGACAAAGGACGAAGACAACGTATTGGGAAGGTGAAAATTTGTTTATTATTAAAACGAAGATGGACTTGGGTTTACACAGGCTACGACCTCTAATCTTGGATTAGGGTTCGATTTAACCAACAAGGAAATGAAACGGACCTGGGTTATGTCCACAGGCTTCTACCGCTGATCTTGGATCAGGGATCGATTTAACCAACAAGGAAATGAAACGGACCTGGGTTATGTCCAAAGGCTTCGACCGCTAATCTTGGATCAGGGTTCGATTTAACCAACAAGGAAATGAAACGGACCTGGGTTATGTCCACAGGCTTCGACCGCTGATCTTGGATCAGGGTTCGATTTAACCAACAAGGAAATGAAACGGACCTGGGTTATGTCCACAGGCTTCGACCGCTAATCTTGGATCAGGGTTCGATTTAACCAACAAGGAAATGAAACGGACCTGGGTTATGTCCACAGGCTTCGACCGCTAATCTTGGATCAGGGTTCGATTTAACCAACAAGGAAATGAAACGGACCTGGGTTATGTCCACAGGCTTCGACCGCTAATCTTGGATCAGGGTTCGATTTAACCAACAAGGAAATGAAACGGACCTGGGTTATGTCCACAGGCTTCGACCGCTAATCTTGGATCAGGGTTCGATTTAACCAACAAGGAAATGAAACGGACCTGGGTTATGTCCACAGGCTTCGACCGCTAATCTCGGATCAGGGTTCGATTTAACCAACAAGGGAATGAAACGGACCTGGGTTATGTCCACAGGCTTCGACCGCTAATCTCGGATCAGGGTTCGATTTAACCAACAAGGAAAAAAGTAAAAGGCTGAGTGATAGATTTTGATTTTGGTTTTGGTTTTTTTATTTTAAATTTAAATGGGACAACGGTTTTTATTTCAAAACTTAGTTGTTAAAATGAAAGATATTTTTTAAAACAGGGACTTCGTATTTCAGAAATTTGCTTTAAAGGGGCGACCGTTTTTATTTCAAAACTTAGTCGTCGACATAAAAGACACTTTTAGAACAGGGATTTCGTATTTCAGAAATTTGTTTTAAAAGGGACAACGGTTTTTATTTCAAAACTTAGTTGTCAAACAAAAGACTCCTTTAAAACAGGGACTTCGTATTTCAGAAATTTGCTTTAAAAGGGACAACGATTTTTATTTCAAAACTTAGTTGTCAAACAAAAGACTCTTTTAAAACAGGGACTTCGTATTTCAGAAATTTGCTTTAAAAGGGACAACGGTTTTTATTTCAAAACTTAGTTGTCAAACAAAAATTCCTTTTAAAACAGGGATTTCGTATTTCAGAAATTTGCTTTAAAATGGACAACGGTTTTTATTTCAAAACTTAGTTGTCAACAAAAGACTCCTTTAAAACAGGGACTCCGTATTTCAGAAATTTGCTTTAAAGGGACGACGGTTTTTATTTCAAAACTTAGTCGTCAACACAAAAGACACTTTTAAAACAGAGATTTCGTATTTCAGAAATTTGGTTTAAAGGGACAACGGTTTTTATTTCAAAACTTAGTTGTCAACACACTTTTAAAACAGGGACTTCGTATTTCAGAAATTTGCTTTAAAAGAGACAACGGTTTTTATTTCAAAACTTAGTTGTCAAAAAATGAAACTTTTTTTTTTAGAGATTTTTTTTAAAATGTTCTTTCGAAAACATTAAGACTTCATGAATATGAAGAAGACTGAAATGTATGAGTTATGAGATATGAGTTTGTCAAATGATGTGAAAACTAGAATGAATTGATGGATGAGTCTCAATAGAGAATGTGATGACATGCAAATGTAAAAATGCCAAATGCAAATGGATTAATTTCGCCCAACGTTACGGTGAAACCTGCGTATGATAAGGTGTGCCTTCATTTGTTTTGGTTGGACTAATCAGATTGATTTTGAAAACGTGACGTATTGATCATATGCACGCTAAGGGTAAAAAAATGAATATCATGAGTGTAATGAATGCAAAAAAGTATGCATGTGCATATCAATGGTAGATTAAAAATGTCATGAATGCAACATGTATGCATGTGCATGTCAGTGGTAGATTAAATGCAACACGTATGCATGTGTATGTGAATGGTTCTCACCATCTAACCATGTGCATATCAAAGGTTTTTTTTTTTTTTTTTTTTTTTTTTTTTTTTTTTTTTTTTTTTTTGTAATGATGTGAATGTTTCAAACTGGTGAACGAAACGCAAGATATGTGAAAATTATGACATCAAAAGAATTTTCATGTTTAAGAAAAATGATTATCCTTGTCTACTCTCCTTGTTGTTGTTAGCTGGCATTTAGCAAATAATCAAAAGAGAACATGTTGTCATCATTGGAGATTTTTTTTTTTTTTTTTTTTTTTTTTTTTTTTTTTTTTGAAATGAATGCTTTCACTCGAAAGGGACTATGTATGTCAATTGTAGAGTACTCAACCATATTAGGCATGGTAAATGTTTTGGAAGTGTCTCATGTGCTAGTTTAGAGAATTATCAAATGTAATTTGTAGAATTGAATATCTTACTTGATTAGCTGCTTCATAATTTAGTCTTGTAATAGACACAATAATTTGAATATGAGTTTGAGTTCGAATTAAGCATAAAATGGTAAACAATACATGTTTTCTTCATAAGGAAGAAAAACAGAGGAGAATGTGGTCTTCAAATCTCCTGAACAATAAGAGATTGATTATAAATTTTTAATGTTCGAGTAAGAGATTGGAATATGATCCAATGGAAGACGAATGCAGTGATTTCAATTCCTTGGACGATAATTTTGAGAACATGAAGCAGCTCCTTAGGAAATCATCTCATGTATATATTCTCTTTCTTTGAGTAAGCTCGGAGTCATCGATTATCTCCACCTTGACATGGTCTGGTGTGACGAATATGAACGATTTTGCCCAAATGTGGCAAAGGTGAAGGCTTTTCCCAGTGTTGATTTGTAAGTGGTAGCTTCTTGATCTATTGATTGCACCAATCTCGTTTTTTTTTTTTTTTTTTTTTTTTTAGATAGAGATGGTGCGATCAATTATTCCAGCTTGTTGATATCGACTTTACCCCAATATTACAAAGATGAAGTCCTTGCTCCAGTTTGCAAAGATGAAGACTTTGCTCCAGTCTTTTTATGGTAGCGTTGTTCCGGTGTGGCAAAGACAAAAGTTTCGCTTCAGTTTGATGATAACTTTGCTCCAGTGTGGCAAAGACAGAGGCTTTGCTCCAGTTTTGTTGATGATGACTTTGCTCCAGTGTGTAAAGAATGAAGACTTTGCTCCAGTTTAGAGATGATGACCTTGTTCAGTGTGACAAAAGCGAAGACTTTGCTCCAGTTTAGAGATGATGACCTTGCTCCAGTGTGACAAAAGCGAAAACTTTGCTCCAATTTAGAGATGATGGTCTTGCTCCAGTGTGGCAAAGATGAAGACTTCGCTCCAGTTTAGATATGGTGACCTTGCTCCAGTGTGGCAAAGATGAAGATTTCGCTTTAGTTTACATATGATGACCTTGCTCCAGTGTGGCAAAGTTGAAATTTTTGTCCTAGTTTGGCGAAGATGGAGGCTTTGCCCCAATTGGTTGCTTTGCAAAAGAGATTTTCCAAGCATTCCGGATCTAGTTCCTTGATCTACTGATTGCCCAAATCTTGCATTTTTTTTTTTTTTTTTTTTTTTTTTTTTTTTTTTTTTTTTTTTAAAGATAGTTTCTTTTATTTAGCAAGAATTTGTGCAATCATATAGAAAAAACTGATAATCTATTCTCTTCTATGCAAACTCCAATTGTCTTCTCAGGTTGTTTCTTCGCCCATAATCCTTGGTATCGTGATGAAGATGTCCCGCGAGCAAAACTCATTGAAAGAAATTGAGACCTCGAGATGATTTTCAAAGTTACCGACTCATTAGTTCACAAAACTATTATCTTAGGTCTTGAAATCACTTTCTAATCGAGGAAAGAGAAATAACAAATGATAAGAATAGAAAGAAATGAGAATTTGGATCAAATGAAGTTGAATCTGAGGAATATATGAAAAATTACAAGTCTTAATTATGAAGCAGTAGATCACAAGAGTTCAATACTATTTCATTACATTTGCAGTTCTCTTGAAGAATTTGAGATGTTTGTCATCTAGTTAAATATGGTAGGTTTAGCAAAAGACTAGGTGGGTAGATAAATGTAGAGGTGCACCATGTAGATGGTGAGTTTAGTCCGGGATTTTATGGTAGATCAACAAAATCAGGGTAAATTGCCTCAAAGCTTATGTGGCATGCAGGTTCAAGGTCTTACCGTGAGTAATTTTGGACTCTCACTGCAAAAGGGTGTTTGCCCAGTATGAAGATTAAGATCTTGCTCAACTGTTGTGTGGTGACAAAGTGTTTAGCACATGAGGGATATATAGGTCGAAATAAGGTCGTCTTCAACTACGAATTCGTCTCAATTATGAAATTTGAGAGAAATATTTTCCAAAGAAGACATAAAATGGTTGAGATTTGACAATTTCTTTTATAAGAGTAGTGAAAGCACTCATTCCCTTTTTTTTTATTTTTTTTCTATTTTTCCATTCTCTCCAAATGATGATTCAACATTTTTGCTCAAAATTCTTGTTAAGATTTCAACTAACAAGAACGACCAAAGTAAACACAAGGGTAATCAAAGTGAAAAAAATGTTTTATTTTTTTTTATTTTTAAATGATGTGATGAAGAATATGATAAAAAATGATAATGTTTTGTGAAAAAACATGTGTGAGATGATATTATGAAATTGATGAATAACAAATGATTTTTTTATGTGAAATGAGATAATGATGCATGAGCATTTTTATCATGTGTGAGATAGAAGTGAAACTTGATTTTTGTGATGTATGCATGTCCATGATAACAAATGATTTTTTTTTGTTTTTTTTTTTTTACATATATGCATATGATGCAATGATTTGACATGCAAAAGGATGTATCAAATTTTTTTTATTATTTTTTTTATGATGGGATAACAAATGATTTTTTTGTTTTTATTTTTTTATCTTTTGATGTATGCATGTCATGTGAGATAGAAGTGAAACTTAATTTTTGTGGTGTATGCATGTGCATGATAACAAATGATTTTTTTATTTTGTTTTTTACATATATGCACATGATGCAATGATTTGACATGCAAAATGAATGCATCAAATTTATTTTTATTATTATTTTTTTTATGATGGGATAACAAATGATTTTTTGTTTTTATTTTTTTATCTTTTGATGTATGCATGTGTGAGGTGATTTTATGCAACTAACAAATAATTTTTTTTTAATTGTTATGACTTGACATGGGAAATGATAGAATGCATGATTTTTTTATTTTTTTATGATGCATATATGAGATGACTTTATGCAACTATCAAATAATTTTTTTTTTAAATGTTATGACTCGACATGCGAAATTAGATAATGATGCATGAATATTTTTTTTATTTTTTTATGATGCATATATGAGATGACTTTATGCAATTAACAAATACTTATTTTTTTTTTAAAAAAAAAATGTTAATGCCTTGACATGCAAAATGAGACAATGCAATGAAATTTTCTTTTTATATGCATGTAAATATGCCTAGACCTAGATGTATTTAGAAAGAGAAAAAAAGTATTCACGAGAGAGAAATTTTGTACTTGCATGAGAGCCCAAAGACTCACAAATTTATGAACGTGAAAAATGCACGATGCTTATATCCTAGAGTATGCTAAAACTTAATGGACTCTTTGGATTTCATGTGATGATTGAACCAAAATGAGAAAATGATCTTATGGAAGTGTATGAAGGTGTCTAAAAATGTCCTACTCCTAGATGAAATGTGTATGAATGATGTGTTACATTTTTTTAATTTTTTTATTTTTAAAAATGGAATAATATCAAAAACTAAAATGTTAGAAGACAGACCAACACTTAATTTCAATGTTATAAAATAACAAATGAAATAACTTAAGTAAAAACATTTCATGTGCCTATACGGGGCATTTACATTCCCTCGACGGTCGACACTACTCAATCTTAAAGATTTTTTCATTCGCTTATACAGAGCATTTACATCCCTCGATGGTCGACACTACTCAATCTTGAATTTTTTTTTATTTTTTAATCATTAATTTTAAATGACGTATGTGAAAGAAAAAATATGCAAATAGCAAATCTAACCAGATTTTTCATGTGCTTATACGAGGCATTTATATCCCTCGAGGGTTGACACTACTCAATCTTGATTTTTTTATTTTTTATTTATTAATTTTAAATGACGTATGTGAAAGAAAAAAAATATATATTTTTTAAAAATGAAAATAGCAAATTCACTCAGATTTTTTCATGCGTCTATACGAGGAATTTATATCTCTCGAGGATCGACACTAATAAATCTAAAAATGCAATTAAAATAAATGAAAATTGTTTTGAAATAAAATTTAAGAAATAACACAATCATGGAAAATGAAATAAGACTTTTCATGTGCCTATCATTAACAATCTTTTTACGGTCAACACTACTAAGTTTTAAAATAATTATAAAAAGATCAACGTTATTTTGAAATAAGAAGGAATGATAATGAGATAAGATTTTTCATGTGCCAACACAAAGGTAATTCTTTTGAAAGTCAACATTACTAAATCTAAAAATGAAATTAAAATGATGGAAGTTGTTTTGAATTTAAAAATGAACAATAGAATAATAATCGAAAATGAAACAAGACCTTTCATATGCCTATTATTCACAATTATTTTGATGGTCAACACTACTTAGTCTTAAAACAAAGTAAAAAAAAAAAAAAATACTACTAAATCTTGAAATGGAATTAAAATGAAAAAAAATTTGATGAAAAAAAATATGTTTTTTTTTTGAAAATTTGTTTTAAAAATGAAATGAACGAAACAAATATAAACTCAAGACTATACAAATGCCACGATAATTATAAAAAACAAAATGACCTAAAACATTATTTCAACCACAAAGTAAATAAATTGAACAATAATAAAAATGGTGTGATGGTAAAATTCTAAACCTAAAGGACAAAGGTCCCCAAATTAATTTCAATGTTATAAAATAACAAATGAATTAACTTGAGCGAAAATTTTTCATGCGCCTATGCGGGGGCAATTAAATCCCCTCGAAAGTCGACACTACTAAATTCTCAATTCTAATCCTAAAAGGTATAGCTCGGGTATAGAGCCGTGATTGTGTGTGAAATGCATGATTATGCAAATTGAGATGCGATAAATAATAACACTAAATAAGACAAGCTAAATAAAATAATACAAAAATAAATAGACAAAAACAAAAACAAAAACAAACAAAGGACCAACAAAAAATGAAAACGGGATAATAAAAGATAAATACAATGGCCTTGACCCTCTAAAAACAGGTCCCCAGTGGAGTCGCCATGCTGTCGCAACGTCATCGCGACGCGGAGCGGCCGACGTCCTCTTTTATAGGGTTTTGTTTTAAAAATAAAAGAGATGGAGTCGCCACCAACCATTTTGGGTGTGATTGGTCACCTTAAAACAAAAACTGGTCTAGAAAACAGAAATCAAGTTCGGGGGTCGGTTGAGTGTAGGGAAGGTGCTAGCACCCTACAACACCCGTTAAAACGGTAGCCAAAATTCTATCTTTATTATCCAATTAAATTTATTGCGAAAGTCCTTAATTTGAGAAAAATAAAAAAATGGTTTTTATAAAAACAATGTCTCATTTAATCAATTCTTAACTTTAAAAATAAAGTAAGAGTTTGATAGATTGAGGGAAAATTATCCTTAGTTAATTATCATATTAAATTTCCTTTTATTTAAAGGAAATTATTTACCTCAAGAATTTGAGAAATTTATCCCAATTCCGTCATAGGATTTATATGATAATATTTTATTTTAAAACATGTTGATTTGCCTTTTTTTTAAGTGATTGGAAGAATTTTCGTATGCTTGCACGAGAGTCGGAACTCTACGAAGTCACACTACTCATCCCTCAAATAAATACAATGTTTCTTTAAAAAGACATTACTTTAAAGTATTGTTAATTATGAACTATAAAGCTACATTGAAGTTTATTTGGAAATTTTTTTAATTTAGGACAAATCTAAAATTTATTTGGAAAAGATTTAATAAGGAATCAATAATTAAAATTTATGTACAAAACTTAAATTAAGGTAACATTTGAAAGATACCTTGAAATCCTAAATTTTAAAAAAGGAAAGAAACATATCAAATCAATAACTAAAACATAAATAGTCAAAATATTTCAAAGGTCTAATTTGTAGATAAAAATAAATGCCAAGTATGTAATGTCAAACATCACATTTGTAAAAATAAAAAGTAAAGAGGGGTATTTTTGTAACTAAAAAGACAATGACAAAATTGTATCAAAATGTCATTAATGGCAATTTCGTAAATAACCTGAAACTTAAATTATACCTTCTTCTTCCTTTATGTATTATACCTTCTTCTTCTTCTTCCTTAATGTTCAGCCGCTGCCGATTGAAAGTGGGTAACAAATCCGAGGTGAAGCTGCCGCCGACGAAGTCAATCCGCCGTCGTCGAGGTCAAGCCGCCGCCGTCGAGGTGAAGGCCGCCGCTGTCGAGGTCAAGCCGCCGCTGTCGAGGTGAAGGCCGCCGCTGTGAGGTGAAGCTGTCGCCGACGAAGGTTGTCGCAGTCGTGAGGTGTAGCCGCCGCCGTCGAGGTCACCGTTGTCGAGGGGTTACGGAATGGTGATTCAATGATGGTGGAGATGGTGGATTTGGGAAAGAAAATGGAGTTGGGGAAGAAGGTGAAGTTGGGGAAGAAGATGAATAGTAAGAAAAGAAAAGACAAAAAGTAACCTCGATTTCCGTGAAAGTTTAGATTGAAGAGGAAATTCAAATTTTGTCAAATTAAATTTTCTCCCAAAATACTAATCTTTTCCCCCAAAAAATCCCTCCCTTCCAATATGATTTTCCCGGTATTTATAGACGATCGATCGTCAACTATGGTTAGAATAATAAATTAATGACTCAAAATTTCGTTCTTAATTGAAACGGATTTTGACCAAAATTAACAAATATATTATACTCATAAATGAATATCAAATATTTAATCCAAAAATGAATTAAATAATTTACACTCATAAATGAATAAATGAATATTAAATTTTAGTCATAAAATGACTTATAAATTTTATACTCATCAAATGTTATTCTTATTTGTCAACTTAGGTAAAAATCCTTCTCAAACAATTAAAACATTATTTTTGTTATTTTTCTCAAATTTTCGAAATTAAATAAATACATAATAAAAAAAGTGAATTTACAACTTAAAAAGACTCAATCAAATATGATAAAAAAAAATAAATAAATAAGGTAAAAACATTAATAATAAACAAATGCCCGGACCAAATACGGTGTCTACAACTTGCTCCCCTTTGTGTATCTTTGAAGAATTGAAAGGGTAGACAAAGGACGAAGACAACGTATTGGGAAGGTGAAAATTTGTTTATTATTAAAACGAAGATGGACTTGGGTTTACACAGGCTACGACCTCTAATCTTGGATTAGGGTTCGATTTAACCAACAAGGAAATGAAACGGACCTGGGTTATGTCCACAGGCTTCTACCGCTGATCTTGGATCAGGGATCGATTTAACCAACAAGGAAATGAAACGGACCTGGGTTATGTCCAAAGGCTTCGACCGCTAATCTTGGATCAGGGTTCGATTTAACCAACAAGAAAATGAAACGGACCTGGGTTATGTCCACAGGCTTCTACCGCTGATCTTGGATCAGGGATCGATTTAACCAACAAGGAAATGAAACAGACCTGGGTTATGTCCACAGGCTTCGACCGCTAATCTTGGATCAGGGTTCGATTTAACCAACAAGGAAATGAAACGGACCTGGGTTATGTCCACAGGCTTCGACCGCTGATCTTGGATCAGGGTTCGATTTAACCAACAAGGAAATGAAACGGACCTAGGTTATGTCCACAGGCTTCGACCGCTAATCTTGGATCAGGGTTCGATTTAACCAACAAGAAAATGAAACGGACCTGGGTTATGTCCACAGGCTTCGACCGCTAATCTTGGATCAGGGTTCGATTTAACCAACAAGGAAATGAAACGGACCTGGGTTATGTCCACAGGCTTCGACCGCTGATCTTGGATCAGGGTTCGATTTAACCAACAAGGAAATGAAACGGACCTGGGTTATGTCCACAGGCTTCGACCGCTAATCTTGGATCAGGGTTCGATTTAACCAACAAGGAAATGAAACGGACCTGGGTTATGTCCACAGGCTTCGACCGCTGATCTTGGATCAGGGTTCGATTTAACCAACAAGGAAATGAAACGGACCTGGGTTATGTCCACAGGCTTCGACCGCTCATCTTGGATCAGGGTTCGATTTAACCAACAAGAAAATGAAACGGACCTGGGTTATGTCCACAGGCTTCGACCGCTAATCTTGGATCAGGGTTCGATTTAACCAACAAGGAAATGAAACGGACCTGGGTTATGTCCACAGGCTTCGACCGCTGATCTTGGATCAGGGTTCGATTTAACCAACAAGGAAATGAAACGGACCTGGGTTATGTCCACAGGCTTCGACCGCTAATCTTGGATCAGGGTTCGATTTAACCAACAAGGAAATGAAACGGACCTGGGTTATGTCCACAGGCTTCGACCGCTAATCTTGGATCAGGGTTCGATTTAACCAACAAGGAAATGAAACGGACCTGGGTTATGTCCACAGGCTTCGACCGCTAATCTTGGATCAGGGTTCGATTTAACCAACAAGGAAATGAAACGGACCTGGGTTATGTCCACAGGCTTCGACCGCTAATCTTGGATCAGGGTTCGATTTAACCAACAAGGAAATGAAACGGACCTGGGTTATGTCCACAGGCTTCGACCGCTAATCTCGGATCAGGGTTCGATTTAACCAACAAGGGAATGAAACGGACCTGGGTTATGTCCACAGGCTTCGACCGCTAATCTCGGATCAGGGTTCGATTTAACCAACAAGGAAAAAAGTAAAAGGCTGAGTGATAGATTTTGATTTTGGTTTTGGTTTTTTTATTTTAAATTTAAATGGGACAACGGTTTTTATTTCAAAACTTAGTTGTTAAAATGAAAGATATTTTTTAAAACAGGGACTTCGTATTTCAGAAATTTGCTTTAAAGGGGCGACCGTTTTTATTTCAAAACTTAGTCGTCGACATAAAAGACACTTTTAGAACAGGGATTTCGTATTTCAGAAATTTGTTTTAAAAGGGACAACGGTTTTTATTTCAAAACTTAGTTGTCAAACAAAAGACTCCTTTAAAACAGGGACTTCGTATTTCAGAAATTTGCTTTAAAAGGGACAACGATTTTTATTTCAAAACTTAGTTGTCAAACAAAAGACTCTTTTAAAACAGGGACTTCGTATTTCAGAAATTTGCTTTAAAAGGGACAACGGTTTTTATTTCAAAACTTAGTTGTCAAACAAAAATTCCTTTTAAAACAGGGATTTCGTATTTCAGAAATTTGCTTTAAAATGGACAACGGTTTTTATTTCAAAACTTAGTTGTCAACAAAAGACTCCTTTAAAACAGGGACTCCGTATTTCAGAAATTTGCTTTAAAGGGACGACGGTTTTTATTTCAAAACTTAGTCGTCAACACAAAAGACACTTTTAAAACAGAGATTTCGTATTTCAGAAATTTGGTTTAAAGGGACAACGGTTTTTATTTCAAAACTTAGTTGTCAACACACTTTTAAAACAGGGACTTCGTATTTCAGAAATTTGCTTTAAAAGAGACAACGGTTTTTATTTCAAAACTTAGTTGTCAAAAAATGAAACTTTTTTTTTTAGAGATTTTTTTTAAAATGTTCTTTCGAAAACATTAAGACTTCATGAATATGAAGAAGACTGAAATGTATGAGTTATGAGATATGAGTTTGTCAAATGATGTGAAAACTAGAATGAATTGATGGATGAGTCTCAATAGAGAATGTGATGACATGCAAATGTAAAAATGCCAAATGCAAATGGATTAATTTCGCCCAACGTTACGGTGAAACCTGCGTATGATAAGGTGTGCCTTCATTTGTTTTGGTTGGACTAATCAGATTGATTTTGAAAACGTGACGTATTGATCATATGCACGCTAAGGGTAAAAAAATGAATATCATGAGTGTAATGAATGCAAAAAAGTATGCATGTGGAAAGGCAACTACTGTGATAAAACTTTCACTTCTGTTTTTGTTATTTATTTCTCATAACATATCAGCATATTTATACATACTGAGAGTATTAACTACAGAAGGAAAATATTTCCTACAGAAGGAAAATATTTTCTGTACAAGGAAAATATTGAGAGAAGGAAAATCAATAATTAACAAAATCTCAAGAAGGAAATATAGTCATAATTACAATGAATATTGAGCCTTGATTTTGGAATTGAATTGTTGACTAAACATCCAGCTGTAGGTGCGTGATCTGGGCAATTTGGAGGATCAATTCAGCAGGATCATTTTCCTTTTATTGTTGAGAAAATCAGGGGACTGATTTATGATGAGTTGTCAGATGAGCTTGTGATATCCCCCCGCAAACGAGTGGGTTGCAGAACTCCGAGTTTGGACCTGAAGGTTGCAAAGCTGGTGAATGATAATGGTTTAGTTAGGAAATCAGCCAATTGATCGTGTGATGGCACGTAATGGACAGCAAGTGATTTGTTATGTACTTTATCACGAATGAAGTGGATATCCAATTCAATGTGTTTGGTCCGCGAATGGAAAACTGGGTTGGATGCAAGAGAGATGGCGCTTGTATTATCACTCCAAAGTATGGTTTAGGGTTTAGGGTTTAGGGTTTAGGGTTTAGGGTTTAAAATCCATTTTGAATGGTAGATTAAAAATGTCATGAATGCAACATGTATGCATGTGCATGTCAGTGGTAGATTAAATGCAACACGTATGCATGTGTATGTGAATGGTTCTCACCATCTAACCATGTGCATATCAAAGGTTTTTTTTTTTTTTTTTTTTTTTTTTTTTTTTTTTTTTTTTGTAATGATGTGAATGTTTCAAACTGGTGAACGAAACGCAAGATATGTGAAAATTATGACATCAAAAGAATTTTCATGTTTAAGAAAAATGATTATCCTTGTCTACTCTCCTTGTTGTTGTTAGCTGGCATTTAGCAAATAATCAAAAGAGAACATGTTGTCATCATTGGAGATTTTTTTTTTTTTTTTTTTTTTTTTTTTTTTTTTTTTTGAAATGAATGCTTTCACTCGAAAGGGACTATGTATGTCAATTGTAGAGTACTCAACCATATTAGGCATGGTAAATGTTTTGGAAGTGTCTCATGTGCTAGTTTAGAGAATTATCAAATGTAATTTGTAGAATTGAATATCTTACTTGATTAGCTGCTTCATAATTTAGTCTTGTAATAGACACAATAATTTGAATATGAGTTTGAGTTCGAATTAAGCATAAAATGGTAAACAATACATGTTTTCTTCATAAGGAAGAAAAACAGAGGAGAATGTGGTCTTCAAATCTCCTGAACAATAAGAGATTGATTATAAATTTTTAATGTTCGAGTAAGAGATTGGAATATGATCCAATGGAAGACGAATGCAGTGATTTCAATTCCTTGGACGATAATTTTGAGAACATGAAGCAGCTCCTTAGGAAATCATCTCATGTATATATTCTCTTTCTTTGAGTAAGCTCGGAGTCATCGATTATCTCCACCTTGACATGGTCTGGTGTGACGAATATGAACGATTTTGCCCAAATGTGGCAAAGGTGAAGGCTTTTCCCAGTGTTGATTTGTAAGTGGTAGCTTCTTGATCTATTGATTGCACCAATCTCGTTTTTTTTTTTTTTTTTTTTTTTTTAGATAGAGATGGTGCGATCAATTATTCCAGCTTGTTGATATCGACTTTACCCCAATATTACAAAGATGAAGTCCTTGCTCCAGTTTGCAAAGATGAAGACTTTGCTCCAGTCTTTTTATGGTAGCGTTGTTCCGGTGTGGCAAAGACAAAAGTTTCGCTTCAGTTTGATGATAACTTTGCTCCAGTGTGGCAAAGACAGAGGCTTTGCTCCAGTTTTGTTGATGATGACTTTGCTCCAGTGTGTAAAGAATGAAGACTTTGCTCCAGTTTAGAGATGATGACCTTGTTCAGTGTGACAAAAGCGAAGACTTTGCTCCAGTTTAGAGATGATGACCTTGCTCCAGTGTGACAAAAGCGAAAACTTTGCTCCAATTTAGAGATGATGGTCTTGCTCCAGTGTGGCAAAGATGAAGACTTCGCTCCAGTTTAGATATGGTGACCTTGCTCCAGTGTGGCAAAGATGAAGATTTCGCTTTAGTTTACATATGATGACCTTGCTCCAGTGTGGCAAAGTTGAAATTTTTGTCCTAGTTTGGCGAAGATGGAGGCTTTGCCCCAATTGGTTGCTTTGCAAAAGAGATTTTCCAAGCATTCCGGATCTAGTTCCTTGATCTACTGATTGCCCAAATCTTGCATTTTTTTTTTTTTTTTTTTTTTTTTTTTTTTTTTTTTTTTTTTTTTTTTTAAAGATAGTTTCTTTTATTTAGCAAGAATTTGTGCAATCATATAGAAAAAACAGACGGTTGTAAGAAAATTAGAAAATATGGATGCTCTCGATAACTTCTAGTGTGGGTATATATTCGTAGTTACATCTATAATAATGTGTATGTAAGTATATCATATGAAGTATATGCGTGTAGATACACCATAAGCCATTAATCCGTGAGCATTGGACAAATGATACTAAAAAAAATTAAAATTGGTATGCATATTGAGTTTACCCGGAAAAAACGTTCAATCAATTGTATGGTTAATGATAACAACATTGAATTAGGAGATTTGCAAATCTTCCATCTTCCAAATTGATTTGAAACAGTCATCGATTCTCAACTTTGAAACTCTCTACCTTGAAAAAACTATCTACCTCAACCTTCTAAATCGTTGAACGCTTGAATTGGGCTGAAAATTTTGACTCCCAAGACTATGACGTATTTTTGGAGTGCCCTCAACTTTTCTCTGTACATTGTCATCGTTTCTGTTACGATAAATCAATAACAAAGAATAAGTAAGCACAAAAGAAGAACGACACAGATTTACGTGGTTCACTAACGTCGTGTTAGCTACGTCTACGGGCAGAAGGGAGAGCAGTATTATTACGAAAGTAGGAGAGATTACAAATGAACAGATAAGAGGCGGCTGAAGTCATTAGAAGGTTTATATATGACACCCTTCTAATGACCTAATACAAAATGGGCCAAAGCCCAAAACAGATAAGTAAAAACCTAAATCAAACAAATTCAAGGCATTCCAACAAATCTCCACCTTGACTTGAATTCTCCCACAACTGACAAATGTACCAGATGCAACACAAAGTTACCAGATGCAACACGAAGTTACCAGATGTACACAAAACTCTCCTTCTACCTCAGAATGCCCCATAAGGGGCCATCAACAATTCAAAACATTTAGCAAGTCCAAACAATGTTGGAACTTGCCATGTGGAACTGGTTTGGTGAACATATCAGCAGGATTATCAGGAGTACCTACTTTCAACACCTTAACCTTCTTCTCACTTCTCAGAAAATGATATCTCACATCTATGTTCTTAGTTCTCTCATGATGGACTTGATCCTTAGCCAGACATATTGCACTCAGACTATCGCAATATACAATGGCCTGATCATGATGCAAACCGAGGTCACCAACTAGCCCTTTCAGCCATATCCCCTCTTTAGCAGCTTCTGTTAAGGCCATGTACTCTGCTTCAGTAGTTGACAAAGTAACTGTAGGCTGCAGAGTTGCCTTCCAACTAACAACTGAACCACCAAGGGTAAACACATAGCCAGTCATAGACCTTCTGCTGTCAACATCTCCAGCATAATCAGAGTCAGAATAGCCGGTCACTAAACACTCTGTATCATTTCCATAAACCAAACCGACATCAGATGTACCTCTAAGGTACCGAAAGATTCTCTTCACAGCTTGCCAATGTTCCCTTCCAGGTTGCCCCATGAACCTGCTGACGACACTAACAGCATGTGCAAGATCGGGTCTAGTGCAGACCATAGCATACATCAAACTACCTACTGCACTAGCATACGGGACTCGAGTCATGTAGTCCTTCTCAACTTCAGATTGAGGTGCAAATTCAGCAGACAAACGAACATTTGCAGTACTAGGAGTATCTATAGGCTTAGTTGATGACATGCCAAACTTGGACAATATCTTCTGAATGTAGCCTTTCTGTGACAAGAAAAACTTCTTCTGATTTCTTTCCCTATAGATCTCCATACCCAAAATTTTCCTAGCAGCACCCAAATCCTTCATTTCAAACTCAGCACTGAGAAGACCTTTCAACTTCTGAATCTCAGACTTGGACTTCACAGCTATGAGCATATCGTCTACATACAGCAGCAGATAAATAATAGAATTATCATTAGCTTTGTTGTGATACACACAACAATCATAAGGACTCCTGTTGTAGCCTAACTCAATCATAACTGTCAAACCTCTTATACCATTGCCTTGGAGACTGCTTTAGTCCATATAAGGACTTCTTCAGCTTGCAGACATAATCTTCTTTACCAGGAAGCTGAAAACCATCTGGTTGGCTCATATAAATCTCTTCTTCCAACTCTCCATGTAAGAAAGTTGTTTTTACATCTAGTTGCTCAAGTTCCAAATTCTGATGTGCCACCATTGCTAGTAACACTCTGATGGAAGTATGTCTGACCACTGGTGAGAAAATCTCATTGTAGTCAACTCCCTCCCTTTGTGTGAACCCTCTTGCAACTACTCGAGCTTTATACTTAATACCTTCCTCAGGTGTGATACCTTCCTTTTTCTTGAAGACCCACTTGCAAGTAACAATTTTTCTCCCTTTAGGCTGTTTGACTAGTTCCCAAGTCTGATTCTTATCAAGGGACTCCATCTCATCGCCCATTGCAGCAAGCCATTTTTCAGACTCACTACATGAAACAACTTCTCTGTAGGTGGATGGCTCATGAGCATCCACATCTTCAGCAACCTGCAGTGCATAGTTCACCATATCCTGATACCTCTTTGGAGGTCCAACACCAACTCTCCTAACTCTATCAAGAGCTATACATGGCTGATGTGTCTGTGAACTAGAAGCTTCTGAACGAGCTTCCTGTGAACTAGAACTCTCTGGCATATCAGTTTCTTCTGGCACAGTCTCAGATTCATTTTCAACATGTTGATCTTCTCCACCTTGGGGCTGTGATTCACTCCCAGATGGAATGAATTTTAGCTCCACCTGTTTATCAACATTACTAACATTTTCTGCAACAGTAGACTTCACAGTAGAGTTAAGCATAGAATTTTCATCAAATATCACATTCCTACTTAGTATGACTCTATTTTCAGAAGATGACCAGATTCTATACCCTTTAACTTCATCCCCAACACCTACATATAAACCCTTTTTAGCTCTTGGCTCTAATTTACCCTCATTAACATGGTAATAAGCAGTACAACCAAAAACTTTTAATAAAGAGTAATTAGCAGGCTTACCAGACCACATCTCGTAAGGTGTGTTACAGTCAATACCTGTGTGAGGTCCACGATTGATCAGAAAACATGCTGTGCTTACTGCTTCTGCCCAAAATTTTCTAGATAACCCAGCATTAGAGAGCATGCACCTTGCTCTCTCCAACAATGTCTGATTCATGCGTTCTGCCACACCATTTTGCTGCGGGATATGTCTGACAGTGTGATGACGGGCAATCCCTTCATCCTTGCAGAACTCATTGAACTCAGACGAACAAAATTCCAGACCGTTGTCTGTTCGCAGTCTTTTGATCTTCTTCCCAGTCTGATTTTCCACTGATGCCTTCCACTGCTTGAAATTTTTGAAGGCTTCACTTTTATGTTTCATCATAATTACCCAAGTCATTCTTGAATAATCATCAATCATAGACAAAAAATACTTACTGCCTCCCATAGATTCCACTCGTGAAGGGCCCCAACAATCAGAATGAATGTAATCGAGTGTTCCCTTTGTACAATGAACACCACTCTTTGGAAACTTACTGCGATGTAGTTTCCCAAATACACAATGCTCGCAGAATTCAAGACCCTGCATCTTGTGCCCACAAAGAAGATCCCTCTTAGACAGAATCTGCATCCCTTTTCCACTCATATGACCAAGCCTCATATGTCATAGCTTCGTCATATCCTCTTGGTGAACCGTAGACGATGCAACAGCAGCAGAACCTGTTACTGTAGACCCTGTCAGAAAATACAAGGTGCCACGCTTGACACCTTTCAGAACCACCTTAGAACCCTTACATATATTCACAGCTCCACCTTCACCTTTGAAACTGAAACCCTTACTGTCAAAAACACTCAACGATATCAGATTCTTCGTCATTTGTGGAACGTGTCTAACTTCTATCAAGGTGCAGAAAATACCATCATGTGTCCGTATCTTGATTGAGCCAATTCCAACTACCTTGCAGACTTCACTGTTGGCCATAGAGATATTGTCTCCATCTATCTGCTCATAAGTTGTAAACCACTCCCTGATTGGACAAATATGGTAAGAAGCTCCAGAGTCAATAATCCACACATCCTTACAATGTGAAGATTTATTTGCAACTAAGGCCAAATCAAAATCAGAATCGGTATCAGTTTCTGCCACAGCGGCAGAACCTTCCTTCTTTCCATTCTGCTTTGCTAGCTTAGGACATTGGTTTCTCCAATGCCCTTTCGCCTTACAATATCTACAGACATCGTTAGTTGTAGAACCCTTAGGCTTAAAATTTGATTTCTTCTTTTTTCTTACATTTTCTGAATTATCACATCCCTTACTAATTGCAGCAACTAACCCGGTTGTCTGTGTTTCTGTACCTGGAGCAGATGCCTTATAGCGGTCTTCTCTGGTATGAAGAGCAGATCTGACCTCTTCTAGAGACAAAGTTTCTTTCCCAACAATAAAAGAGTCAACAAAATTCTCATCTGAAGAAGGCAAAGAAACTAACAGAATTAAGGCAGCATCCTCATCATCTATTTTAACCTCAATATTTCGCAAGTCTAGCAAAATTGTATTTAGTTTATCTAGATGGTCTCTAAGAGGCGTACCTTCGTGCATATGCAAAGTAAACAAACGTCGCTTCAAAAGCAACTTACTAGTTAAAGACTTCCTCATGTAGAGACTTTTGAGCTTCAACCAGAGACCCGCAACAGTCTCTTCATCTGCGATTTCAGTGATGACGTCATCAGCTAAACATAGCATGATTGTTGAATGAGCCTTCTCCTCCAGGCTATTCCACTCATCGTCATCTGTGCCCGCTTTCTTCGGTTTCTTAGACAGCGGCGCCCACAAACCCTTGTTCTTCAACAAGGCTCGCATCTTGATGTGCCATAAACTGAAACTGTTTCTCCCATTGAACTTGTCGATTTTCATGCTTACACCACACATCTTTGTTATCGAAAAAATGCGGAATTTCGAAAACTAACAATGAGGCTCTGATACCAATTTGTTACGATAAATCAATAACAAAGAATAAGTAAGCGCAGAAGAAGAACGACAACGATTTACGTGGTTCACTAACGTCGTGTTAGCTACGTCCACGGGCAGAAGGGAGAGCAGTATTATTACGAAGTAGGAGAGAATTACAAATGAACAGACAAGAGGCGGCTGAAGTCATTAGAAGGTTTATATATGACACCCTTCTAATGACCTAATACAAAATGGGTCAAAGCCCAAAACAAATAAGTAAAAACCCAAATCAAACAAATTCAAGGCATTCCAACCGTTTCAATTTTGGGAAGAAAAAAAAACCCCTCCTTTCAAAATGCATGAATCTAGGACAGTTGTTAATGAGTTGAATTTGAGTGTTCTTAATTGGATTTATTTTTCTTTTTATTTTTTTCCTTTTTTTGCTGTTAAAAATTTTAAAATATAAGTTGTTGAATTTTTTTTTTCTTCAAAATCATGAATCTAGTGGTTAGAAACTAAAACAAAAAAATAAATAAAATTAGTTAGGTGAGTTCTCCGTAAATAAACGTATATACCAGAGGTATAATCGAGATGAAAATTGTCAACCCCATTTCCTAAAATCGTGGTAGTCATTGGATGGAAATAGAAAAGTTTACTAGCTATTTTTCAATTCAGTTTTTTATTCTTAGCTATTTTTGACAATTCTTCTTTTTTTTTTTCTTATTACAATTTGACTCAAAATGAAATGGGTCCAAAAGCTAATTATGTGATAATTTGGGCCAAAAATCTAAATTTAAAAGAGCCCAAAGCCAACAAAGTTTAAAACCCAAAATATTAGGCCCAATTTCATAAAATGGTAATTGAACCCAACCACTTGAACTTGTGCTTTTTAATTACAATTATATAGTTTTTTTCCATTAAAATGTAAAATTTTCATTATCTTTATCTATATTTAATTTAATTAATTAATTAATTATATATTTTAAAATAATTTAATTAACTATAGTTCAATATATATATAATATTCTAATTCTAAAATAAAAAAATATATTATAGACAACTTATTCATAATACTTTAAAAAATAACATTTAATTTAATTTTTTTTTTTAAATTAACAATATTATAAGTAACAAAAATAAATGATATTTTATTTTAAATTTATTAAGATAAAAATAATAATATTTAAATAATATTTAATCTTAAATTAGTTATAGAAAAAATGGTATTTTATTTTAAAATTAGTCACACAAAAAAAAAATATATATATATATAGCAAATAGCAATCAGGCCCAAATTAATTGCAAATTTAGTAAATTTTAAAATGTTTTGCAAATATGGCAAAAAAAAAATATGTTTCTATCACTGATAGACTTTATCATATCACTGATAGACTTCTATCAGTGATAGACTATTATCACTGATAGACTATTATCACTAACAAAAATCTATAATAAAAATCGAGGTGATCAGCGATAGACTTCTATCAGTCATAAGATATCAGCGATAGAAATTACCATATCCACAAATTTTTTAAAAACTTGCTATATTTTTAATTATCTTATTCTAAATTGACATCGGTTACAATTTCTCATATATATGTGATTTTCATTTTCAACTTAGTTATATTAAAATAACATAAAATATGTTACTTTCTTTTTAATTTAATTAAATTAAAATTACAAAAACTATGTAAATGTTGCTCTTTATGCAATTCTATGTTTTAATTTTTTTTTTTTTTCATTAACTACTTTAATTTATGACATTATTGTGAATAATTGTTTTCAAATAAAATTTGCATGTCGGTGGATGGACAAATGACAATAATTAGGGTTAAAAAATATAACTAAGGAAATATCAATTTCAAAATGGACGGAAGAATTGATTCTTCCTAAATTTTCTAAAAGTGCAGCCACATTATATAAAGGATTGACAGTTTTCAAAACATCGAAAAATAATAGTTACCCAAACTCAAGCTACATAAGCCTGCACTCCAAATACAGACTTCAAAAACTTAGGCTACCCATCCCTGCATCTCAAACATAGGTTTTTGATTCACAAACTTCTAAATCCTCATATCTACCCCAAGATTTCTGATTCCGAACGTGCGCATCAAACTTTTCATAATGGTTTTTTGATCATTCTGAACTATTCGAACAAGTGTCGCATACGAGAAATAGGACGAAGAAGGAGTCTGAGATGGGGACAAGGTATTCTCCATCCCCATCCTTGTTTAGCTAACGAACATTTCTAGAGTATCCATTTAAATCTTTCAAACTAAAATACTTGAGATTTTGTGTCAAATGAGTTGATTTCCATGGCATATTTTAAAAAAAATGTCTAATATGAACTTATTTATTATTTCTAGGATTTTATGTGTTTAGTACAATTTTTTCTTACCAAAATACTCTTGCATCTAATAAATTGAATATCATTTATTAATTTATTTTTTAATCTTCCTTAAAAAAACTCAAAAATTTCTCTCACTATTTCTCTCTCCAAAAACCCTTGACAACTCTCCTCGTCGCCATATCTCTCCCTTGCCTGTGTGGATTTTCTTCTTCCTCAAGATCGATCCCGCTCAGATCTCAACTCAAATCTTGTTGTCGCGAGCCCAAATTTGTTGTTCTCACCGTCGGGCACCCAGATCATTGCTCGCCTAGATCCGTCTCGCGATGTGGACGACGACTGAAGAACGAAGTTTTTATGTGCAGTCCGACAAAAATGTAGACTACTTGGGAAGAAAAGAAAGTTTATCTAAAACGAAGATTTATGCTACTGGCTTTTAAGAATAAATTTTGATATAAACATGGTAGGTTTTATATAAGCAGGATATTAAGACATTGTTAGAAGGAATATTCAAGGGTATGCTTAATATAAACAATTAAAGTCGAAGACTTTGGCAGGTGGACGATGACTGAAGAACCAATTTTTTTATGTGCAGTCCAACGAAAATGTGGACGGTACCTGAAGAACCAAAAATGAAGAAAATAAAAGAAACGGATGATTTTGTTTTTCTTTTTTCTCTTTAAAATTAACTACAAAGTTAACGAGGGAATAACTTAATAACATGGTGTTAAAAATTGGTAGACATGTTGAAATGGAGAAATTTCGATTTTTCTCTCATTTTGACAAGATCTCGTCAACCTGAAAGATAAAAAAACAAAATTTTCAGATTTGTTTTTGTTTATTTTTTCACATCAATTTCTACGATTTACATCGAAACAATAGATTACAAATCAAAATCACCATAACTCAACAATAATTCACTAAATATGTACACATCATTTGCTGTGTAAAAAAAAAAAAAAAACAAATGCTAATATGTAAAGTTAATTAATGAGAGGTGGGCCTCTCGTACTATTGGGTGAAACATATCCTAAATCTGTCAAATAGAAATGAATGGGTAACAAAAAAAATGACTATCACATCCAAATTTTTGAAATGTATTTTTGTTAGGTCCATATAGGGGCTGTAATAATTAATAAATAACAATAAGGACAAAGCACAAGTTGGAATTTTCGCCAAATGAAAACGTACCTGTTAAATTATTGAACTTTCGACAGCCACAGTTGAATTGACTACTATTTTTCTCTTCAATAAAGGTTGTGAATTGGGCCCCACCTCACACCCTTGGACGTTGACCTTTTACCCTTCTCTTAAATACACACTTTCTAAATTAAGGCCGACGACGTTAAAAGCGATTTAAAAATAATTTTAACCGTTTTTTATATTTGGTAAAACTAATTTTTAAATAATTTAAATAAAATTACTTTTTAACTTACGTTGATTTACAAAAGCTATTAATAGTAGCTTTTGGATTTTGATTCTTTAAAAATCTCTTCTATTTAACCAAATTTTTTTAAATTTTTTATTTTTTTTATTTTATGAATTATTCATACTCTAACTAATCTTATTTTATCATTTTTTTAATTTAATTTGATGTTTTTTAATTATTGTTCTTATTTATTTATTTATTTATTTCAAAGTTAGATTTTGTTTGGCACATTTTTTATATATCAATTTTTTTTTATATAGTTTATAAAATTATTTAGTGTAAAAAAAATATAATTTTTAATTTAAATTATATAAAATTTCATATTACCTTATAAATTTTTTGAAGTTAAATATTAATACAAACTCATATTTAATTATTGAAATATATTTATATTTGGGTTAATATCGCTATTTCATAAAAGATTGGTAGGAATTTACCAAACACTATAATCACACTAATTAACTTCGTGCTACAACTGATTTTTCTAAAAGCACAACTGGAAGCAATTATTTTAAAAGCTACCGCAATCTCAAACTAAGCCTAAATCTCGGTAATATTTCCACGTTTTCACTTTAAAAAATTTAAACATCTTTTATGTCAATTTACATGTACTTCAATTGATTAAGAATTAATATATATCAACATAGTTGAGTGTACGATTTAGTGACTAAGAGGTCATACTTCGATTCTCCCACCCCTATTCGTTGTCAATTTTTTTTTATTAGAATTAAGCATAACTCAACTTTAAAACATATATTTCTATCTAAGAAGTCAAAATTTTGAATTTCTCTACCTTCACATCTGTTGAACTCTATATATATATATATATTTAATTAAAAGCTTCGAATACTCACCCCACATATTAACTAAAACAAAAATCTTTACATTTCTCTTGTGAGAAAAAAAAATATATATCATATGGTGTTATCACATATAGTTTTGTTTTCTAATAACAAATCAATGCAAATTGAAAATACATTTTTCAAATATTGCATATATGTTTGTGAAGTTCAATGACGAAAATATTGATATCGATATCCATATCGGTAGTTCAATTTTACGGATATATCCATAGATATATGGGTGAAATATCGATATCCACGAAAAATTCTGTAAATCAATTTTTTTAAAAAAATTATTTAAATTAATAATTAAGTTCATTTTAATTTCAAATTAAGCTATAGATCTCGTTATTAATATCTATATCCATATTGAGATTAATAACTGATATTTATTTTTTTTATGTTTTACGGGTATTTATAAAAGATATTGGAGATATCCATTTATCCTTAATATCTATATCCAACCTTTCGATTTACGGATATATCGACATATCCACGGATATTTTCATCCTTGGTGAAGTTATTGGATACATTTTGCTAATTTTATCGGATGAACTTATTCTTGTGCATGTTAAAAGTTTTAGTTTTTTACTATTTTATTTATAATGTAATATTAAAAAAAGAATTCATCACTTGTAACATTTTAATGATTGGGTATAAAATATTTATGTTTAAATTTCATTTTGAACTTTTAGACTATCCAATTTTAGTTTCTAAATTTTAAAAATGTTAATTTTAGTTTTTAAACTTTCAAGTTTATTTCATTTTTGGTTCTTGAACTTTTACACGTTCATTTTAGTCTATAAAACGGTAAGAAACAATTGTTTTGGTAATTATTGTAATTTTACTTTTGACAAATAAATAACGATTTTGAATATGTGTATTAACATATTATCATAACGTGTACACAAGTGCCAAATAGGTTAGTTGACATCCTTGAATGAGTAGATGTGATAAAATATTAGCTATTGTTTTAAAAATTTTAAAATTAAAATAAACATTTTGAAAGTTAATAGACCAAAAAGTAGTTATTTTATTAAAGTTGATTGATAAAAATAAAATTTAAACTACATTTTTACTAGTCAAACCGGCATAGTTTCGTAATAATTGATATGTAATGTATTTTTTTTCTCTTAAAGTCGAAATTTAATTCTCCTTCCATAATTATTGAACTAAAATATGTGCTATTAAATTATGCAAAATGAACCTTCAATAATTAAATTTTAAGTTAATTCGATTATCTCCACCCATTTATACGATTTGATTCCAAATTTTAGGAATTAAAATTATTTAATTCACGTGTCTCTACCTCTCTCAACCACTAGTATGACCTCTCTATCTTATCAAGCAACTTGCAATTCCAATGGCCAATTATTGGAAATGGTTTGTTCCATTCACATTCTCAAAAACACTTTAATTATTATTCTTATTTTTTTTTTATTTTATTTCGATCATCTTCTAATACTCAGCTGTTTCCCATTTAAATCAAATATATTTTTAATTATATATTTTGACTGAAAATTCGACCCCAAGAATTTGAATTTCTTTGGGGGATTTTTTTTAATATAAAATTTCAGAAAATGAAGCATTATATATCATTATGTTTGGTTTGGAGCAGAAAAAGACAAGACATCCAACTGCCCAATGGAACAATAGTCAATAGATGTGAACCAATGTCAATACTTCAAAGTCAATAGTTGTGAACCAATGCCAATATTTCTATAATTTAAATGCTTATTTCTAATATGTAAATTAAAAAAATATATATAATACTTCTCTAAACTTTTAATTTAGTGTTCGGAGTCCTTAGAAAAATATTTAATATTAATTCTTTTATCTAATAGATTTATAATTGTCAAAAATTTAGAAACTAACTATATAATATCAAAATATTATATTAGCTACGTATAGTTCTAGTAATATTGATTTAATATATTTAGACAAAAAAATCAATTTATATCCTTAAAAGTTGTATTAATTAAAATCTTAAATTAATGATTGTATCAATTTAAACTCTAGACTTTCATAAGTGTATCAATTTACACCTTATGATGGAATTTTATTTTAAAAACGTTAATTTAAATAGGTGAAAAGTTATAATTTTAATAATTAAACTCTAAACTTTCAGATAGTTTGTGGTATGTTTGGAACTAATTTTATTTTAAAAGTCGCTCTTTTTCATAACTAAAAGCGTACTTGATCAACTTATACATCAAAATGGTATTATTGTTGTAGAATTTTGGTCAAGTTGATGACTGAATTAATTAACTAAATGCCAAAACCAATTAATGAGATACTAACCTTCAAGGGGGGAAGGATATGAGTGGTCCCTAATTAACGTCAATATATGGTGCCACCTAAACCATCTCTATTATTTAGTTTAGCTTTTTTTTTTTCTTTTTTTTTTTTTGTTAAGACAATGTTGTAGTAAAATAATTGAGCAAATTTTGACAGGCGTTTGAGACACCAATGAATTATTATAATTTAGTCTACTTTTAATCCACTGATTATTTAAGTTTAAAGTAAATGAAGTAACATAATTCATTTCAACAAAATAAACTATTCATAAACTATTATAATTTCACACAACAGTCTAAATTACTACTGAGTGCTTATAGTTGAAGATGCGGATGATGTCATAGGCGAATCTCTGCTAGTGGATTGTCGATCAACTGGAACGGAATCGGAAGAGTAATTGTTGTGTCGTGGTAAACCACTGCCTTGAAAGCAAAATTCGGCACGACCTCGGTGTGAATCGTTTATGCCGGTTGCTCCCCAAGGTTAACACAACATCCAACCCTCACGTCCACTCGTGAGAGAATGATTGGAATCAAGACAAAGATACGATGCTCAGAATTTATTTTTTGTGAATGAAAAATTGATCTATAATTCCCTTCAACCCCCATTTAAATACATAAAATAGAAGGGAAGTTTCAAACAAAATTAATTAAGATATTAAATCAAATTAATTCAGAATTAATTCAAAAAACGTTTTAAAGGAAATTAATTCAAAAAACGTTTTAACGGAAATGAATTAATAATAATAAAAACGTTTTTGCAATTAATGTAAAACTGTAATAAATTAAAAGATAAGGTTTGTAAAAAGATCATCATTTTTCCGGCTGGTCATTCCCAACAATCCTCCACGAATGACTACCACGGAGAAAATAGGAAACAAAAACCAAAATCTGAGCAAAGAAGAAATAATAAGCTTAAACAACAATATCTTACGATTTGAATTGTTGCATAGTGAAGTGGGGCAACAACCTAATTGAAGGCAGTGAGTTTCCTCTTAACTTTCATCAATTAAGGTTGAGACCCCCACAACACGCTCCATTCCTTATGTTTTATCTTGAATCCGCGATACTGATACAACATCAAGTGCTTTTTAAGGCCATGCACATCGAACCTCGGGTCACCGTGAAAGTTCTAGAAAGAGACCCTATACTCTTTCATAGAAGGCAACCACACCTTCACAATCACGTTAAATGCTTCATCAAGTCTGTACTCAGACCACTCAACAGCTGATCTATGAAGACTTCTAGGAGTTCCATCAAGTCTGTATTCAGACCACCCAAATAAAGGGCTATGGATACCTTTCAAGCGTTCCATCAAGTCTTACCTAGACCACACAAATAAAGGGTTATGGATCTACTATAAGGGTTTGATTCTCATATTTGCTGAAGACTCTAGAATTACTCTTCCTGTTAGGCCTTTGGTGAAGGGATCCGCTAGATTGTTTCACAGCTCCATGTCTAAGGCGTAAATGCCTTCTTTTGTCGTTAGACACAGTGTTTTAGCAATACCTATGGCAACATGTGAATCGCAATGCATAGAGACCGGTACTGACGCACCCACAATGGTACGTCTCCCAGTAGGTTTCTTAGCTAGGTCAAGAGTTATGGACTCAGACTCTATGGTGAACCGTGCTATGCATGCCTGCTTTACTTATTTCCATGAAATAACTTCTCCACCTAGTATGAACACATATCCTCTAGTGGTACCCACATCGTCATTGTTCGTTATCCAATTTGCATCACAATATTTTTCTAACACTGCATGAAATTTATTAAAATGCAAACATAAATTCAATGCACCTTTAAGGTACCTCAAGAATCAACGAAGAACAGTTCAATGATCTTTTTCAAGAATATGTGTATATCTCTACTCGATCTACTCACAACACAAGCAATAACAAGTCTAAATAGTTCATCAGAAACATGACACTCCGTATAAATTTTGCATATTCAGATCGAGTAACAATATCTTCATTATTCTTCTTAAGACTCATACTAGCATCATAAATTTACAAGAGTAACATCATAGCAGTTAAATCTCTTTAGTAAGTTTTCAATGAAAAATCATTTTTGATTTTTCTTATCTTAATATCTAGTATCACATAGTAAAATCAAATGATTTTTCCATTTCTTTTCCATTGAATGATGGTTTTAACCACTATCTCCCCCACATTTGAGATATTAAAAATATATTTCAATTTCTCAAACATATTTATGCATGAATACATAAATTATAAACATCACAATAAATTGATGTATACCATCATCAATAATTCATTTAATTTTACATGACTATATTTCAATACATTTCATCAATAAGAGATATATTGCTCATGATATCTCTTCATAATGACATAATATGCATATTTCAATAAATGTTATCCAAAACATTTATTCATTAGTTGTTACATTTTAAAATCACATAACAACATCATCAGAACACAAATGCATCTCTATGTCACAATATATGGAACATCTCAATCACATGTGTTATCCACAATTTATATATTTGATGTTCTTATCTATGAATCATTAATAAGAAAAATTAGAAAAAAAAATTCTTTTCATTTTTCATGATCATAAACATGCTCGATAAAATATTTGACATGAATAACTTCATATTTTCAATCAATGAAAATATGCATGCATAATTGACCAACAAGATCTTAAATAGCCCTTATAAAATATCACACATTTTAGCATAACTATCAAGATCTTAAACTATAGTCAATTTCTACGAGCTCCACATAGACATGAGAGATTTTGCACATTTTTGTTTTTTCCTTTCTGCCAACAAGCTAGGTAATAAACCAATATTGTTCTAAAGTCAAACTAAATTATTATCACTAATAATAATTTTTCAATTTCATAAAAAAATTATGGTCAAATTGAATACTTTTAAACATGACAATTTATAATATCAATCACGCATTTGTATTGTCAATTAAAAAATACTCATTACCTTAATCTTTTAACTGCTTCACAATTTCTAGCTGCACCATTAAACAACTTTAGCAATATTATTCATCGCTGCATCACTAAACAACTTTAGCAATATTCATCACTGCATCACTAAACAACTTTAGCAATATTCATCATTTTCAAAAATGTCATTCTACACACATGAGCTTTATTATTATCTTCATCCATGCTAATATGATAATTAGACTTCTCAAATAACATCACATTTGATGTTAAAAACATAATACAACAATAATAATATTATTCCTTACCTCATGTCATGAAGAAACAATTTGATATAGTAGATAATAATAAACAATACTCAACAAATATTTATTGAATATTATGTCCAAATATAGTCATAAATAAAGTTGCTAAATCATCATCTCTCATATGTATATATAAAGATTTGAAAAAACTTTAATCTCACAATATTAGATTCAATCTAAATAAAATTCATTCAATATCCATCATCAATAAGTTAAACTATATTTGTGGAACTAATTAACTCATCAAAATATTCTCCACTAAAAAGATTTGATTGAATTTCAATAACTGACTTGTTGAGATCAAATACTAACCAGATAATTATAAACAAATTCTAGATATAATTCTTTTAATAGACTGGTTGCACAAATAGCAATCAGGCCCAAACTAATTGCAAATTTAGCAAAATTTAAAATGTTTTGCAAATATGGAAAAAAAAACCCGTTTCTATCACTGATAGACTTTATCATAACACTGATAGACTTCTATCAGTGATAGACTATTATCACTGACAAAAATCTATAAAAAGCTGAGGTGATCAGCGATAGCCTTCTATCAGCCATAAGATATTAGCTATAGAAATTGCTATATCCGCAAATTTTTTTAAAAACATGCTATATTTTTAATTATCTTATTCTAAATTGACATCGGTTACAATTTCTCTTCTTTTAATTTCCTTGATTTATCATCTTCTCCAGTAAAGTCAAAGCTTCATACTCAAATAAAAGGAAATTAAACACAAAAGTCAATCAAATTTGCAGAAAAGACTAAATTACTTAGTCGAACAAGCCACCCAAATATTTGCAATTGAGATAGATTTAATATAAATTTAAATATCGACGATCAGTCAGATTTCTATCAAGAATCACAAGATATCCACAATAACAATTAGTCCTCAAACCTCAAGAGTTTCTCACTCAATATGAAACAGATTCAAACTCAATTTTCATGGTCTTAGTTTATACTAACATGAAAAAACCAAACATGCTATATAAACATTAACAACATACTTTATCTTGTCATCACAATATTAGAAAAGACTAACAATTATCATATTGATTTTCCTATCAATTTCATTAGTCAAAGCTGCCAATTAAATTGCTCATGTTGATTCTAACAATTTTGATAATATCTTAAGCACAAATTTAAAGATATATTTGTGAACAAATTAACCATATCAAAATATCTTCCACAAAAAGAATTTAAACAATTTTAATTGTTGAAATCAAATATTTGACATTTTCCTTTTCCCCAATTTGAATAATCATCAACAAACAAATAGAGATCTCACACCAAACATGAATAATTATACCCGCGTACACCACCATCAACAAATATATGAATTAATGGATTTAAATTAATATTTGGAATACCTCCCACATCTCCTTAAATTGATGCTTGGCGATTAGCCAATAAAACTTCAGATGCTTGGTAACTCCACGATTAGTCAATCAATTGAATCTCCCACATGTACAAAATAGATTAAGCCAATTAGCAAGTGATTATAGAAAATTGATGCTTTTGAGACTCTACATAAGCAACACAAGACAAACACCCACAAACCTCTATTTAAAACCTCACATTTTCCAAAATTGAACTCAATATATAATACCAACTTGCTAATTGAATTTTGAAATTTTCTCACAACAAAAACAAGTTTTATAACTAATTGCATCAGTCCAAAGAACAAACAATTATTCATATATTAAAATTATCACACAAAAATTGATAAACAAATCCAGGAGACCTCCAACTCATGGTAAAACTCTTCACTACCTAGATTTCATTCAAAACTAAATGTCTAAATGAATCAATTAGTTCGATTAATCTTGAACTCAAATTTATAGATTCACATTCGCATAGAGAGCAAAATCAAATGACATTCAATATGCAATGACAATTCGCATAAAGAGAGAAAAATCAAATGACATTCAATATGCAATGACAATTATACACAAATGAAATCAATAAAATAGAGTTCCAGAAGGTTCAACCATGAAAGCTCACAATCAAACTTAAAATCAATAAAAGAGAGAAAAAGATACCGATGCGATACGCGGTTCCTCATCTTTAACGCCCCTCTTTATTCTTCTGTTTCCCATTGGATAGATTTGGGATCAAGAAGATTATTTCCGGTTAAAGATCAACATTGAAAAAATAGAGTTTTGCTTTCAAATTGTTGGTTGTCGATCAACTGGAACGGAATCAGAAGGGTAATTGTTGTGTCGTGGTAAACCACTGCCTTGAAAGCAAAATTCGACACGACCTCGGTGTGAATCGTTTATGCCGGTTGCTCCCCAAGGTTAACACAACATCCAATGCTCACGTCCACTCGTGAGAGAAGGATTGAAATCAAGACAAAGATACGATGCTCAGAATTTATTTTTTGTGAATGAAAAATTGATCTTTAATTCCCTTCAACCCCCATTTAAATACATAAAATAAAATGGGAGTTTGAAACAAAATTAATTAAGATATTAAATCAAATTAATTAATAATTAATTCAAAAAACGTTTTAACGGAAATGAATTCAAAATTAAATGAATTCATAATAATAAAAATGTTTTTGCAATTAATGTAAAACTGTAATAAATTAAAAGATCATCATTTTTCTGCGCATAGACTAGTCATTCCCAACAGTAGGTACATATATAATGAGTGTTTGATTTCATAAAATGTTTGTATTTTGAGTTGTCTTTCTCACAGTATTGGTCACCTTAGGTTTAAATGTCAATGGTTAGATATATTTCCTAAACACACATGAGCATGATATTAGGGTTTGACATATTACAATCACACTATGCCACCTAAGTGTATTTTTAATGCATCAGAGGCACCTTCATATTAACTATAAGTGCGTTGAATATATATATTTTTTAGTACAATAAATATGGATACAAGAATTTAAACTTTCAACTTCAAGAAAAAAAATTAAATGTTAATTATCAATGAGATATAGTCAAGAATATCTCATCTAATCTTGGATCTAACCGACTAAAGGATGATATATACTAACCTAATCATTTAGGCTTTGCTATATCACGAATCGTTTGGGTTGACCCTTCCTTGTTCATATGTCGTGTTTTACCTATTTTTGGTGGGTTCACCTTTTTTTAGTGCAATCTTTAGGTAGTTGTTCACACGAGATTTCAATAGAAGAAATTTGATACGTGGAAATGAGCTTGATTTTTATTGATTCAGATATATAAGTGTTACAATCTCTAATATTTATCCTATGATGTTATCTCTCGAGTACGTAAACTTTAATCTTTGAACTTGTTGATCTTTTTGGATGATCGACCTTTGGAGTTTTTGATCTTCTTTGATGACCGTTCTATGGCTTGTTGATGTTCTTGGAACGGCCTCTGGCTTGTCGATCTTTTTGGATCGGCCTGCTGACTTATTGATCTTCTTGAAATCTTCGACTTGTAGCATATTGAAGATCTTCTACTTGTAGCTTATTGAATGTCGTCGACTTGTAGCTTATTGAAGGTCTTCAACTTGTAACTTATGGAAGGTCTTCAACTCGTAGCTTCTTGAAGGTCTTCGACTTGTAGCTTTTTGAAGGTCTTCGACTTGTAAGTTGTTGAAGGTCTTCGACTTGTAGCTTCTTGAAGGTCTTTAACTTATAGCTTACTGAAGGTCTTGGGCTTGTAGCTTATTGAAGGTCTTCAACTTGTACCTTATTGAAGGTTTTCGACTGGTAGTTTCTTGAAGGTTTTCGAATATTTTGAGTCTTGAATCTTCAGAATTATGAATCTTTGATGCTTCTGAATTCTATGGATTCTCTAGCTTCTGACTCTTATGAACTCTGACTGTTGAAGCTTCTGAGCTCTTTGGATTCTGGCTGAATACTAAATGTCGAATGTCGAATCTTGGAGTTTCTGTCTCAATGCCGAATGTTCTCCCTAGATCTTCTGTCTTCGTGCTCAATGCCCAAATGAATGGAGATCTTTTCTATTTATAGAGTTTGGTGGACCCTAGTATGGGCTTGTGTTTGGTTGGCTTTGGGCCCAAACGTTTGAACCTTAGCTTATTTGGGCTTAATCCAGTCATTTTCAACCGGACTTCAATTATTTAAATTTGTCCGAATCTATTTTTAGTGATCTCGAGCTAAATTAGGTTTGGGTCCAACGGTCACGCGACATGATTTGATTGGACTAGCTTAAGTCGTTCGTTGGATCAATATTAGACACGTGGCGTTATTTGATTTGCTAATTTTTTATGTTTCCTAATATAATTTGAGGACACTGTTGGAGGCAATAAAGGAAAAATTGAGACAAATTCAAAATGAAGAGATAATATGGAGAATTTTCTTGTATTGAGTGTTGTGGCACTTTGCTCAATTGGAGCTTACTTTCAAGAGGTGGAGAACACCTCTATTTATAGGTGTTAAAAGGAGACTCTATAGATTCCTAGAATTAACTCTTAGGAAGTTACATGACCTTTCATATTAGGGAGTTACATGATCTTTCATATTGTTAGGAGACTATAGAGATTCCTAGAATTAACTCTCTAGGAAGTTACATGACCTTTCATATTGTTAGACCCTCTTACATAATCCAAGGAGTTACAATCAAGAACTCAAAGGACTAGTTATTGAGGTTACAAATTATTCATTTAACACCCCCTCTTAATTTGTAATTTTCAAAAACTTCTTGAACTTCTCGAACTTCTCTAACGTAACAACTTTGGTGAACATATCAGCCGGTTGATCATTGATGTTGATGAACTCCAAGTAGATTTCTTCTTTGTTTACCAAATCTCTAATGTAATGATGACGTAACTCAATATGCTTTGATCGAGCATGAAAGACAAGATTCTTGGTCATTGCAATTGTTGACATATTATCACAAAAGATTTTTGTTGGCATGACCTGCTCTATTTGAAGATCTTTGAGAATTCTCCTTACAAGAGGCTTCAGTTGCAACTGTGTATATTCTGCTTCAGATGAGGATAAGGCAACAGTTGTTTGCTTTTTTGAACTCCAAGATATTGCATTAGATCCCAAACAGAACACATAACCTGGGGTACTTTTTCGATCATCAAGGGAACCAACCCAATCATTGTCAGTGTAGCCAACCAACTGACAATCATTCTCATGGACATATTTTAGTCCATGTTTTTTGGTACCCTGCAAATATCTCAAAACTCTTTTAGCAGCAGCATAATCATTTTTGCTTGGTTCATTCATGTACCTGGAAATGACGCTAACATGATACATAATATCTGACCTGGTATTAGTAAGATAGATCAACGAACCCACCAGACTTCAAAAACTTTTTGGATTTGCTTTACCAACATTATCATCACAACATAACTCATTTAAGTCTTGAAGCTCCCACGTCTTATTTCTTTCGACGCTAGCTATTTCTTCATCCATAGCTTTGTTCCAAACGTCTTCTTTTGCGACATCATCAAAACTTTGTGGCTCACAAGCAAACATAGCAAAGTGTTCACTTGAAGCATATATATCTTGCAAAGACTGCATTCTTCTTGGAGGAGATTCTGAGTTATCTTGATTTGAAGTAGATTCAACTAGAGATCTTGCCGGAGTTGACAGACAACTTCTTGGTGATCCCAAATTCTGAGAGACTGGTTGCCAATCAGGCTCTTGAATAATTTCATCATGTTGAGAATTATACTTCTCAAAATCCCATGTGGCCATTTCATCGAATATTACGTCTCTTGATATCATTCTCCGTCTTTGGATTTAGAAGTCGGTATCCTTTTGATTCATCACTATATCCGATGAATAAGTATTTAGCTCCTTTTTTTTATCAAACTTCTCTCTTTCCCATGAAGGAACAAGAGAATAAGCTGGACAACCAAAAACTTTCAAGTGATAAATAACTGGTTTCTTCTTATTCCATGCTTCGAAGGGAGTTTTGTCTTCGACTGCTTTAGTAGGACATCGATTGAGGATATAAACAGCTGTATTAACAGCTTCTGCCCACAAATTATTTGGAAGATCTTTGGCCTTCAACATGCACCTTGCCATTTCCACAATGGTCCGATTCATTCTTTCAGCAACGCCATTTTCCTGAGGGCTATGTTGAACCGTGAGTTGTCTCATTATGCCATTCTCCTTGCAATAGTCCATGAATGGTTTATAAATGAACTCGCCTCCACGATCTATTCTCAATGTCTTGATCTTTTTGCCACTTTGATTTTCTGCAAGAGCCTTGAACTGAAGAAAACTAGCAAAAGCTTCTGATTTTTCATTAAGAAAATAAATCCACATCATTCAGGTAAAATCATCAACGAATAATATGTAATATCTCTTGTTAGTGAGTGATGAAGTTCTTGTGGGGCCACATATATCTGAATGTACCAACTTTAATGGATATTTAGCCCTCCATGAAGTTTTAGGGAAATGAAGTCTATGGATTTTCCCATAAATGCAACCTTCACATATTTTTCCATCATCTTCAATATTTGGAAGTCCAATCACCATATTTTTCTGTTTTAAAGTACTAAGACTTTTGCTGTAAAGATGACCATACCTTAAATGTCACAAGTGAAAAATATCTGGACTTTCGCTTTTGAGAGCAAAATTCTCTTCTGGTCATTTTTCTTGTCTAGAATAATGCATTTGCCATCATCAAAGTTAACTGCATATCCGTTTTGGAGCAATTGACCTACACTCAACAAATTTTGAGTTATGTCAGGAACATAAAGAACATCTGAAATATACCTTGTATCTCCTTTCTTGGTGTGTACAACAATGACACCCTTTCCTTCTGCTTTCTGCATCTTGCCATCGCCAAGCTGCACTTGAGAGCTAAAACTGCTATCAATCTTGACAAAGAAGTCTTTATTTCCTGTCATATGATTACTGCAACCACTATCCAGGTACCATTTACTTTGAGATTGACTTTGGTCAATTGTGCAACAAAATAATTTCTCCCCTTCATCTTCTTTTGTAAAATTTGCTTCATCTTTTTCCTTTTTATTTTGAAACCAACAATGTTTTTGGGAATGATTTGGAATCCGACATTTAGTGCATCTAAAGTAACAATCTTTAGACTCATGATTTGATTTTTTGAAAATAATGCAGTGAGAGTCGGAATTACCAGATTTTCTTTGCCATTTACCCTTGTCTCTTTGACCTTGTTCTTTCTTTTGCGTTGGATTCCACCGTTTTTCGGAGTTGGACTTGTAAGTCTTCTTTTCTGCAAAATCGAGGTTGGTATGAAAAACTTGCTCTACTGATTGACTTGGAGACTTGTTCAACCTTTCTTCGTGAGCTTAAAGTGAACCCATTAGTTCAAAAATTGTCAACTTAGACACATCTTTGAATTCTTCTCTGGCAGCAACAACATATGATTGAATTTTGGAGGAAGACTCCGGATAACTTTTTCATTGATTCTCTTTTCTGGAATTTTTTCCCCATAACACTTCATCTGGTTGATTATCTGTGAACCTCGAGAAAAATAATCTCGAACGTTTTCACTTTCCTTCATCGCCAAGTTGTCAAAATCTCTCCACAAGGATTGCAACTTGATGAAAATAACTTTTTCAGTTCCTTTAAATTCTTTCTGCAAAATCTCCCAAGCATCTTTAGCTTTTTTAATACCAAAAAATCGAGGGAAAATTGACTTACTAACGCCTTGCTGAATGAGACGAAGCGCTAAAACATTTCGCTTTTTGTTCTTCTTAAACTCCTTCTCTTGATCTGCTGACCGCTCTGAAGTGACTTCATCTTCTTCTACGGCAGGTACTTCATAATCTTCTTCAATGATTTCCCAAAGATCTTGAGAAATAAAAATGGTCTCCATCTGACTTTGCCAATATTCATAATGGTCTCCATCTGACTTTGTCAATATTCATAATGCTCTCCATAAAAAACCAGAACTTGGTTTGTTGGGATTGAAAACAAGTTTGGAACACGATTGGGGTTCATTTTAGGATAGCTCTGATACCAAATTTGTTGGAGGCAATAACGGAAAAATTGAGACAAAATCAAAATGAAGAGATAATATGGAGAATTTTCTTGTATTGAGTGCTATGACACTTTGCTCAATTGGAGCTTACTTTCAAGGGGTGGAGAACACCTCTATTTATAGGTGTTAAAAGGAGACTCTATAGATTCCTAGAATTAACTCTTAGGAAGTTACATGACCTTTCATATTAGGGAGCTACATGACCTTTCATATTGTTAGGAGACTATAGAGATTCCTAGAATTAACTCTCTAGGAAGTTAGATGACCTTTCATATTGTTAGACCCCTTACATATTCCAAGGAGTTACAATCAAGAACTCAAAGGACTAATTATTGAGCTTACAAATTATTCATTTAACAGACACATGTAAATTTGTGATTGACCAAAATTTCTTATTCAACACTAGACTTTTAGTCTCAGCTTTGGTCAACTTGCCACCTGAAGGATTTCTTGGACTGACTTAGTAGAGTGTAACAATCCCATTTTTTCAGTGTCGAGCTTGAGGTGGAGTAGCTTCCTTGATGGTGGATCAAGCTACCTAATCCTATTACGCACCAAAAAACTGAAGCCAATTACTGAGTAGGGTTGAGTTTTAACTTACTTGCTAGAGCCATATTTGATATAGTGACATATATTGTTCAATTGACATCAGTTGTTGTTGTTCTTTTTTTTTTTCTTTCCCAAAACTAATATTAAAAGGAGAAATTATTTTAGGAAGTTGGTGTCGAGAGAAACTGCAAAAATTCTTCAAATTTATATTCAATGGTTATTAGGGTACAAATATATTTTCGAATACATCTCCCCACATGTGGAAACTAATGATTTCAGATCTTTCAACGATTATTAAATACACTTCCCCACATGTGAAAACTAATGATTTCAGTTAGCTCATCTAAATCGACCAACTGACCACTGATTTAGTCAATTTGGTTTAGACTAAAATCAAAATTATAATTTTTATGGTTGGGTCAGGCATAATTAGACAAAGATATTGTTAGGGACAACAAAACCATACATTCTCCACAATAGTATGATAGTGTTCACTTTGGGCATAAATTCTCATGGCTCTGATACCACTCGATAGGACAATAGACTCCATACATCTTTAATGGTATGAAGTCTTTTGGGTGAAATCAAAAGCAAAGTCATGTAACTTATGCCAAATTTGGACAATATTATACCATTATAGAGATATCTAATGTCTGTAATCCTAACATATACTTTCAATAGTGACAACGAAGGATGGTGGTGAGCTTAAGTTGATGATTGGTTACGGTCAAATTTATCAATACACTAATGGGCGTTTGAAGTGCTATTTTGGGTTCAGAACCCTGAGGGGTTTGTCTGCCGAGGTTCTAAATCTTGGGAATCAGAAAACGGTGTTTGGGGTGCAATGTTGGAAATCTGAGAATTAAAAGCTTGTGTTTGAGGTGTTGTGTTCTGAAACCCGGGTTTGGATTTTTTTTCTTCTTTTTTCCTTTTACTACTTCGTTTTTTTCTTTTTATTTTCTAGTGGATCTTTTGTGAATTGTAGAACTTTTTATGCAACATGAGACAATTTTTTTTTTGTAGACTTTTGAATGAAGCATTTAATTTATGTTATAGTCTAAGAATAAGAAAATTGTTTCCAACAATCAAAACATTGCTTACCATTAAAAAACAGAAATAAAACATGTCAATCGGTTTGATTATTTTATTATTTTTTTTTTTTTAAAAACATATTTGGATTAAGAATTAAAAAAAAAACTCAAAAAATAACCATGCAAACAAGAATGAAACAATAACCTACTTTTCTATTTAGATAAAGTTTCTCAAGTATGTGTACCCGAAATACAAACTGAGGTTTATAATTTCAAACATTTCATAAAGTGGAGCTTATCATAAATTATAAACGAAGAAGGAAAAAATATTTTGTAAAAACAAATTTAAAAATTAGAAATGAAAAAAAATCTAATTTTGTAATTCGAAGAAAACTACATCCTATTTTGAAATAACTTTCCTAGAGAAATAAAAGTTACTATAAAAATTGATTGAATATTGTTAATCATTTTTATTATTTTAATTTTAATATGTTAACTTGAGATATTGTTAATTAGATTAAATATAGACCAATGAAAAGAATAATTTTATTTAGATAAATATAATTAGAGATGGTTGGACCCACCATATAATTATAAGAAAAAATGGAAGAAAAATGGGACCCACTATAATGATGAGAAAAGTGGAAAGAAAATGGTGGACTCCACCAAGATGTTATAATTTTAAGATAATTTATGAAGTTCACGTGTTTTTTGAGGCAGCGTTGAGACGTTATCTCAGTTTTCCTATTTATACAACTTATTCTCATACGATTTGGGGGGAACCAACTTTGGGAGATGTGAACATTAGTTCGAAATACATTCGTTGGAGAGGCTAAAAGACACCCTAGAGAGCTGAAAAAGAGATTTGGAACCTTGGAAACATGCAAATCACATCGGAAACGAGGCTTAACACGCTACAAGAGTCCTTCTCCTTTGCTTTTGATTTTATTGCACAGTTTTATGGATTCTAAACTAAGTATAGAGATTGTTTTAATGATTATGATTAGCTAAACTCTTACTTAGGGGATTGATGTAATCGTTTTAGTTTTCATGTTTGATTAATCTAAGTACTTTCATATTGCAATAGTTACTCATGTGTTTGTTTAATGCTTTTATCCTTCTGGTCAAAGTATAAATTGTTGTTTGTTTAAATTCTAGCTTGAAAAGGTAGAGTTTATAGTAGAAGTCGAACACATGACTACTAATAAATTCTTGCATGAACATGAAGAATTCTCTTAGAGGTCGTTAATAGAAGTTGCGTAATGCATTTCTTTTCTATTAAAAAACCAAGCATACATGTTAGTTTTATAAAAATGGAAGAAAATTAATTGGACTCTAGCGAGTCAGTTATGGTTTTATTCTCCTTCGCCTATAACGCATGACTATTTTTGGACTGTTAGATTAATTGAGCATGAAACTATTCGATGTAATCAATTCCTTAGATTATTCTCTTCAAAAGGATTTCCATTATTTTTTAGTCTTTTAATGTTCACTTCATATCAAGTTATCATTAGTCTAAATAAAATTTGTTGTTAGTATTTATAGTATTTAATTGATCTAGAAAACCAATCTTGTGGACAATACTCTTTACTTGAATCACTATATTAAAATTTGATCCGTACGCTTGCGGTACATAACAAATTATTCAACAAGTTTTTGGCGTTGTTGTCGGAGATTGACATATTTAGTTCAATTGATATTGTGGAGAATTCAACAAATCTTACTTTAGATTGTATTTTTATTTTTTATTTATACTTATTTTTCTTTGTTATTTTTGCTTTGAGTCTTTGTCTATCTTGACTATATAATTATTTTGATTGGTGTTTTCATTTAATTGAAAGGATTGATGCTTTTCATTTAATTGAAAGCCTAAAGTTAATTCTTTAATTTTTGTTATGACTTTTAATAGTTGTGACTAATCTTATAGGGAGTTTCAATTCACCCAAGACCTAACATCATCCTTCAATTCTTACAACAACACATCTTCTAACCATATGAATTATAAGGCTAATTATGACTTTCAAGGATATCAAATGTCTAATCATTATCATTCTCATTTTGTTAGTTATGAAAATTCTTTTTATGGTAATGGTGGGTTATTCAAAACCAAAACTCTTATTACCACTACCAAATTGAGGAAAAATCTTTCTTGTTGGAAAATTTATTGCAAAATTTCATTCGTGACTCAAGAGCTAGGAGCGAGTCTTCAAAACTAAAATCCTTACTATCCCAACCAAATTGACCAAAACTCCCCCTTAGAAAATTTATTGCAAGATTTCATTTTTGACTAAGAGCTAGAAGAGAGAGCTTTTAGAACTATTTTTTTTTATCCCAACCAAATTGAGGAAAAACCACCATAGAAGATTTATTACGAGACTTCATTCTTGAGTCAACTGTTAATTACATGTGCATGGATTTCAAGTCCAATTGGAGTCTAATGAGGTGAGATTAAATTTGATAAAAAATCAAATTAGTCAAATGAATGACACAATTATAGCTTACAAGAGCAAAATTGTTTTGATGTTATTAAGGTTGATAATGCAAACAACTGTGAATCAATAGACATTGATAGTGGAGATGAGTTGGAGAAGTTTGAACCATGTCAAAATTAAGTTTGTGAGACAAAGAAAGAAAATGAACCTAATGTGGAAGAGAAAATTAGGTGATAAAGTATAAGGCTAAAAAACTTCACCTTATTTTATTTCCATAAAATTCTCTTAAAAGTTAATATTTATTTTCATTATTTTCATGAGTCTTATTTTATAATTCATTTAGCAAAAATTATAAAAACAGTTTTCTTTCAGGTGTCCATGAGAAACGAGTGAACCTACTAGAATTGGTAGGTTACATCAACACAAGAAAGAAGATTTCGAAAAAAATAAAGGAGCTTTATGTACCCTGATGAATAAAAGTTTATCTCTTCTAGCTAGAAGACGTTAAACAAAGCACTTCTTGGGAGGCAACCCAAGTTTACTTTTTGATATTTTTTGTTCTTTCGCTTTGTTCTTATGTACTGTGGTATTGTCTTTATATTCTCATGATTTTCTTGTAGAAGCTTGTGATGGAGTGACATGCGCAGCGGAAAACGATTTTGGACCGATGATACTCTAATTTCATCAATTTAACAAATAGAAAACATGCTCAAAACGACGAAATTAAGAAATTAGAAATACATACCCTTGTAGTTTCGAATTTCTTCAAGTCCGCCGGCCGTTCCTCGTCACGAACTCTTCCGACCTCTTCTCACGAACGCCTCGAGGACCACCCTAGGTAGTCCCACTATCCTCGGCGCCGAGCAAACGAAGTTGTGGGACTCCGAAAGAAGAGAAAACGAAAAATAAATGAAGAAGGAAGAAGGAAAACTGAAGGCAGAGGCTGAAAATATGAAAGCTGAAGTTTTTTTTTTTTTTTTTTCACTTTTCGTATACTCCAAGCCCTCCTCTGGAATTCCCTTTTTCATGTTGCATGTTTGGCCAATCCATCCAAATATATATATATATAACTTAATATATATATATATAATTATTATTATTATTAAAAATAATAATAATAATTTTATTTATAAAACTTTTTAATAAATAAAATATATATATATATATATATAAATATTAATTAAACTTTTTAATTAATAAATATTATTTAATTCAATATAAAATATTAATTAAATAATATGATTAAACCCGGTTTTCCGAAAAACGACTTTGTTACACATGAATCCTATTCATGTTTTAGGTCATTCCCATATTTAAATCATATTTAAATATGTCCAACATCCTTCCATAAACCGAATTTGAACAATTCAAATTCTTTTCCTTTTTCTTTTCTCTTATACTGTTGCACGACGTTATTCGAGCTAGCCAGAAGAACCTAAAGGACCTACAGATCATGAGCTCCAACGATACGAGATTATTCAGTCAAAACTCTTTTAATCGAACTAATCAACATTCGTTAACCCCCGAAGACTCCACTATAGTCCGAGGGTTGCACTCTCCTCACTGTAGATATATTATGTCCCCTGATATAACCATCATGGGCAAGCCGACCCTTCACAGGTTGTTCGTAATAACAGCTGGGTCATTTTAAACCGTTTAATCCCTGCATTACGTCTTGTTCCTTAAGTACCACTGACACCTCTGATGAACAATAGATCTGTGGTCCAACCAACAGATCAGTTAACCCTCTCATCACATGAGAGTGTGAGCGCTCATTGTTCAAGCCCCGGAGTCAGCTATTAAGGGAACAACCTATCTACTAACCCTGAAGAGCGGGTTAAGAGTGAACTTCATCTTACTACACTATGTCCTCAGCTACCTATTGGACTTTATCCCTGAGATGATAAGTTATTGAGTCGGCGCTGATGGGCCACTCTCAGCCATACAAGTCTAAGGATACTGTCTAATAAGCAGGAGTTCATAGTAAGCTCAGGATTAAGATCGAGTTACCTAGGCCATCAAATGAAAATGTCGGTCTCACCAGTAAACGGTGTTATAAAGAGAGAGCGACATATTTCGCGGTTCGGTCTTATACAAACTCTTTGTACAGGACGCCCTCACTCGCACATCTCCATGTGAAACGATTCGTATCACATCGTTTTGTACAATACAAAGTGAGCCGCATCCAATAGTGTTACCAGGATAAGGTACCCAGTCTTATCCATATACTGTAAACCGTTTTGACTGACTACTTGAGCCTTATCCACAATCATGTCATACATGAAGCTCAAGTACTCATATTCAGCCAAGGGTGTTGGTCATTGGTATAGGTTAACTTAAATACGTTTCACTTTATTCTAGTAAACTCTTTTACTGAATAAAACTAATAACTCTTTATTCTAAATAGATTATTTACAAACATAACAGTTTACAAACCACGAGTTTTAGGACATAAAACCCAACAAACTCCCACTTGAACTTAAACGTCTGTGGTGTACATGTTAGGTGGAGAAAACTAATATATCATATATAAGAAGTTTTCTCCCACTGTCCTCTCTAGCAACTCGGAGCCCTAGACTCTTCAAGGTGTCTCTCAAACACTTTAGTCATGAGAGACATAGTAAACCAATCAGCATGAAGTACTACGAGGCTTTCCATGTGACCATCACATATTCTCATAACACTATACTTGAGTTTAACTTATAAACTTTGTGCTGCTTCACAAGCTGCAACAAAGCTTAGCTACTACCAAAGAATTAGCAATACAACTCTTGTATTCTACTCCTCTAAGTACAAGGACAAAACTTTAACCGAAATCCAATCCAATTGGACTAATATTACTGACACCTCCCACTGCATAACACATATCGGGTCATGTATCTCAAAAGATACATCTGACCTCCAATATGTAAATGCACTTGGGTGCATCTCGTATCCTCAACACTTGAGATGTCTCAGGAAACCATTTCCATAGACCATCGAATATTGACAACAGCTTGTCAATAAAAGATTTTAGAGACAACACTAGCGATTTGTTCTTACGACTCAGATTAACCTGAATCCTTAGAACAAACTAAGCCTACGTTCAGATCAACTATTTTGGGAGTGGGTCGCTAGTTTATGCTAAAATGTCAGAAGTGAATCCTACATCATTCTTAATGATTAGGACAAAAATTACGGGAATTTATTATGAAAGCTTTAACATTGATTAAACACTTGTCCAACAAGTTTTATCAATGTAGTGTTCAAAAACATAAGATTTAATTTGAAAAACAAACCTTATAAATCAGAATATAAATGCTTATTCCAGTTCATAAATGGATTGAAAAAACTCACAAACGATTTGCTCTTAATCCTGAATAATGTATCTCCCTGGTTGAGACTAATAGATACTCTATCAAGATAGTTAGTCTTGATATCCATATATCTTGTCCTATTAGATAGAACAGGGTAATGGATACGAGTATACTATATAACTTATATCTGACAACAAGAGATGAAGTTAATACGCAATTAACCTCTTATCTTCAGGACAGTCCCTTTGCCAAAAAGTCAAGCCTTAGAGGTTTTCACATCATAGACTTGGTCTGTAAACCTCTTGAAGATCTATGGCTTTGAGCCACTGATTCTTGTTTATGAACTCACTGTCATCATCAAGCATGATAACTAGAGTCATACAACATACTAATACAGCAGGCCGGATTATCTCATAATTCTCCCACTGCATCAAAGCTTTCGATCTCAACACTTGAGAAGAACCAGCAAAAATAACAAATATTGTTAATTTATAGCTTCCAATATAACAAGATAAGTCTTAACCTTTTAGTTGTTATCAAGTCTAATAGAACAGATCAGTATACATCTTTTGTGAAATGAACCATTCATTTATAAAAACAAAAGATACTATATACATAAAGTGTTCAACAAAAACTTGAGTTTATAGACAATAATTACAACACTTGAAATTATTTCTATACAAACAACTACATAGAAGCAAACTCCCACTGTATGAACTGCGAAGACGTCTTCATAAGGCATCTTCGTCAAGAAACTGGCAGACATGAACTAGTTTCCTGAAAAGAATAACAAACATTATTAGTGGTTCCTGAATCAACATCCAGGTATCATAATCCACATAATATGTTTAGACTATAGATAAATCACATTTACCTTGTCGTTCATTCTTTGCTTGTTTTTCTGCAAGGTATTTAGGGCAGTTTCGCTTCCAGTGCCCTTCTTCACAACAATGAAAACACTTTCCATTGTGTGTAGCTTTAACCTTGCCTACAGCTAGGGTTTTTCCCTTCCTGGCACTTCTCTTCTTTTTGTGAATAATCTTATTACTCACAGTAAGAGGTTCAAATTTAGTCCCAGACCCAGACCCTTTCTGGAACTTCATAGAAGTGGTAACATTTACCTCCTTCTCCTTTCCTTTTGAGGTATGCAGGGATTGATAAATCTGAAGCTCGTTCAGAAGAGACGTTAGATTGTATTCTATCTTATTCATGACCATATTGGTCCTGAAGTGCAGGAAACTCTTCGGAAGAGATTCCAAGATAAATCCAACCTGACCTTGTTCGTCGACGGTTGCTCCATTTACTTCTGCTGTATTGAAGTACACCATCATGTTAAGGACATGTTCCCTAACAGAGGTTCCTTCAGCCATACGACAGTTGTAAATGTGCTTGAGGGATTCATACCAAAGAGATGAGGAAGGCTTTCCAAACATCTCTTGTAGTGAAGCCATGATTTCCTTAGCGGAAACCATCCCCTCATGCTTCCTTGACAAAACATCAGATATGCTTGCCAGGATGTAAACTCGAGCTTTATCATTAGCTCGAATCCAACCATCATATCCTTCACGAACAGTTCGTGAGCCATTTGAACTAGGAACCAGAGGACACTCCTCCGTTAAGATAAATCTTAGGTTGTCGAGAACCAAAACTGCATTAAGGTTCGACTTCCACGTCCCAAAATTTTCACCGGTTAATTTGTCGTGTGACAGCAACTGTATGAACGAACTCGACATGCTGTAAAGGAATGTAAATCTATTAGTGAAACGGTTTTAACCTATTTGAACAAATTAAAAAGTTTAACAGTAAATAAAGTACCCAAACTCTTTATTTACTTGCAACGATACTTTAGTAAGTCAGAATGGTCGCTACCGTAGGGCAGTCGAGCACTCCTTTACTAAATCAAGACAATCTTGACTAAATGCTATTACCAGAATAACTCATATTCCTATAGCATCTTAGTTATCGTTTTTTGTCTGATTTTACTAACTCCTTAGCAAATCCAGTAAGTGTGACCCTCCATTTTTAGAACGCAAAGGACGGCCCCAACAGTGCAACCGTAGGGAATGTCAGAGTTGGGAATGGCCCTGTGTTTCTTTATCCATAAATGATGACTGAGGTGTTCGATCTCCCATGCCCAACCCTCCGTTTGGATGGTGGCCCTAGGGCAGCCTGCAGGCGAAACATGGGAATCTCACGGTTCAATCCAATGGAGGAGACCGTAGGATGTACTGACGTACTTCCTTCTCCCACTTACTATAAATACTTACTCCATTCACCTTGCTATTGAAAGTTGCAAACACCACCCATCTGGAGATGCCCCATATGGCATCATGAGGCCAAGCCAAATTCTCACGTTGTGAACTATAGGGAGTGCGTAGCAGGAGAGGGATATATAATATATTCCTTCTCAACACATCTACTAAGCATCATAGACGATGTTTAGGGTAAACTACTCAGGTTTTATCCGGCTAAGAAAATAAAACCTTAAGTCTAGGCAAACTATTTACCTGAGATGTCTAGGTTATAAACACTTTACTAACCTCACACCTCTCACACATGCTCATAAAGTCGGTTAACTTTACTCAAGTACCGGATCGTCCCCAGATAGGAGGTGTTCCATCAATTCATTTTCCTCCAACCTTAGACAAGATTTCACCGGGTGAGTTTCTCATAACCTTAGCATTTACGAGATATCGACCTATTCATCTAATGAACCAAATCGACTCATTTAACCCTAAATTAACATGCTTTTCTTTGTTATAGATTTTAAAAGTCTAAGTCATTTTTGCAACACTTGCAAAACTAGACTTTCTACAAAAACTTCTACATGCTTCTCAAACATGCAACACTAAGGCATGACAAGTTGAATATTTAATATCATAATCAATATAACACTTATATCGATTATGCTCTTAAACATACAACTCCTAATTCATAAATTAATATAACACTTATATCAATTCTCATGAATTAAGCATGCATCCTATATATTATAACAATTATAACATACAATATGCATCTAAAATTGGATGTTTAATTTCATAATTAATATAACACTTATATTAATTATTCTATTAAGCAAACAACAACTAATTCATGAATTAATATAACTCTTATATTAATACTCATGAATTAAACATGCATCATGTACATTATAACACTTATAACCTACCACATGCATAAAACCAAGGTAACCTATGTTGTAAATTTAATTTCATAATTAATATAACATTTATATCAATTATTCTATTAAATTAGCAACATCTAATTCATGAATTAATATAACTCTTATATTAATACTCATGAATTCCCAAATATGCATACTATATATTATAACACTTATAACATATTTTTAATGCATGGAGCATGCTTCCTACGGTGGGATTTTAAATCTATATGGCATACGTTATGCACATACAAACATGGATTTTAATTAAAACATACATTCGCAATGCATAATTAATTAAACACACTAAAGTGGATCGATTTTGGCATTTAGGAAGCAATAACTATTTTATTACAAGCTTGAACAACAAGCTAAGTCTTGAGCGGACTTCGAACTTTTCGCACCGCCTTTGACAAGCTTGCTTTCCCCGAACGCTTCGGCCAATTTCTCTTCGAATTTCTCTTTGTATTGCTTAGAACGAGTTTGAACTAACACCGAACAATTCGGCCAGCTCAAAACTCGAGCTTCTTTCACAAAGAAACCTATATGGACTCCAATGACTCTAAAAATACATATGCTTCAGCACACATTAAAGCCCATACATTCTCGGGCAATTACAAATAAGGAAATTAAAAAAGAAACTATGCCAAAATCGATATTCACTTTAGAGGTCAATTCAGAAATAATTTCTCAATTAAAATACACACCATCTTAAATTGATGCAAATTGAGTTAATCACAAAATCGCTCTGATACCAATTGATGGAGCGACATGCGCAGCGGAAAGCGATTTTGGACCGATGATACTCTAATTTCATCAATTTAACAAATAGAAAACATGCTCAAAACGACGGAATTAAGAAATTAGAAATACATACCCTTGTAGTTTCGAATTTCTTCAAGTCCGCCGACCGTTCCTCGTCACGAACTCTTCCGGCCTCTTCTCACGAACGCCTCGAGGACCACCCCAGGTAGTCCCGCTATCCTCGGCGCCGAGCAACAGAGTTGTGGGACTCCGAAAGAAGAGAAAACGAAAAAGAAATGAAGAAGGAAGAAGAAAAACTGAAGGCAGAGGCTCAAAATATGAAAGCTGGAGGTTTTTTTTTTTTTTTTTTCACTTTTCGTATACCCAAGCCCTCCTGTGGAATTCCCTTTTTCATGTTGCATGTTTGGCCAATCCATCCAAATATATATATATATATATATATAACTTAATATATATATATATATATATATATATTTCATTATTATTATTATTAAAAATAATAATAATAATTTTATTTATTAAACTATTATTTATTAAACTTTTTAATAAATAAGAAAAATATATATAAATATTAATTAAACTTTTTAATTAATAAATATTATTTAATTCAATATCAAATATTAATTAAATAATATGATTAAACCTGGTTTTCCGAAAACCGACTTTGTTACACATGAATCCTATTCATGTTTTAGGCCATTCCCATATTTAAATTATATTTAAATATGTCCAACATCTTTCCATAAACCGAATTTGAACAATTCAAATTCTTTTCCTTTTTCTTTTCTCTTATATTGTTGCACGACGTTATCCGAGCTAGCCAGGAGAACCTAAAGGATCTACAGATCATGAGCTTCAACGATACGAGATTATTCGGTCAAAACTCTTTTAACCGAACTAATCAACATTCGTTAACCCTCAGAGACTCCACTATAGTCCGAGGGTTGCACTCTCCTCACTGTAGATATATTATGTCCCCTTATATAACCGTCATGGGCAAGTCGACCCTTCACAGGTTGTTCGTAATCACAGCTGGGTCATTTTAAACCGTTTAACCCTTACATTACGTCTTGTTCCTTAAGTACCACTGACACCTCTAATGACCAATAGATCTGTGGTCCAACCAACAGATCAGTTAACCATCTCATAACATGAGAGTGTGAGTGCTCATTGTTCAAGCCCCGGAGTCAGCAATTAAGGGAACAACCTATCTACTAACCCTGAAGAGCGGGTTAGGAGTGAACTCCATCTTACTACACTATGTCCTCAGCTACCTATTGTACTTTATCCCTGAGATGATAAGTTATTGAGTCGGCGCTGATGGGTCACTCTCACCCATACAAGTCTAAGGATACTGTCTAATAAGCAAGAGTTCATAGTAAGCTCAGGATTAAGATCGAGTTACCTAGGCCATCAAATGAAAATGTCGGTCTCACCAGTAAACGGTGTTATAAAAAGAGAGCGACATATTTCGCGGTTCGGTCTTATACAAACTCTTTGTACAAGACGCCCTCACTCGCACATCTCCATGTGAAACAATTCAGATCACATCGTTTTGTACAATACAAAGTGAGCCGCATCCAATAGTGTTACTAGGATAAGATACCCAGCCTTATCCGTATACTATAGAACGTTTTGACTGACTACTTGAGCCTGATCCACAATCATGTCATACATGAAGCTCAAGTACTCATATTCAGCCAAGGGTGTTGGTCATTGGTATATGTTAACTTAAACACGTTTCACTTTATTCTAGTAAACTCTTTTACTGAATAAAACTAATAACTCTTTATTCTAAATAGATTATTTACAAACATAACAGTTTACAAACCACGAGTTTTAGGACATAAAACCCAACAACTTGATCACCAAAGACCTTTACCCAATAAGATAGAAAATTATCTTGCATTTCAGGGAAGTTTCGAAATTCCCTATCTCTTTTCTGTTGTCATTTGCATTCTACTAATTTATACATTGAGAACAATGTATGATTTGAGTTTGGGAGTGAGATTATGCATGTTTTTAGGAAAAAAATATTTTTTTAGCATGATCTTCCTAGTTGAATCTTTTTCGTTGCATTGTTCTTGATTAGGACAACATAGGAAGTGTTCTAGACTTTGATAATCTACTCTTGTTGGACTATGAGATCATGCATGTTAACTGAGTAAATTTTTTATTTTTTGAGTCCCTAATGTTATCTTTGAATACCTTGTAAGCTAGGATTGCATCTTTAGTTTGATTTTTAATGCATAAAGAAGATAAACATGATTAGTATTTTCTTTGAAAAATTTATATGATGGTGTCTCATTTTTTTGTTACTGAATGAAGAATGCATAAGATTTGATGTCAATAAGACTCTGTTTTTCTGTGAGTTTTTGAGTCAGTAAACACCTCCGATGCTTTATTCTCTTAAATTGAGTGATTGTCATGCATGGTTGATTTTTCTAAAACTTGCTTTGTTATACATGTCTGAAATCTGTAAATTGATTTGAATGAATTAATTTCACAATGACATTTAGGTAAAACCACTTTTAGCTTTCTCAAACCGCTCACCTTGACATAATCCTTTAGAAAACCAAATTTTGAGCCTTAGACATGTTCATTGGAAAATTACCACATTACAAGCCATATTTTCATTCTCTTGTTGTTTTCCTTTTCTTGAACCCTGAACTAAATGATTACAATCTATCCAAATGAGAAAGTTGAATTGTGTCAATAGAGTATTCCAAAGGAAGCATTCGTTTCATTAGCTTCTTTTAGAAATAAGAGAAAAGAATATATATATATATATATAAAATAAAAAAAGAGCAAAATATTTCACTATTGGAAGGAAAGCTAATGCTTCAACAAAGTAAAAAAAGACCATTCATCAAGAGTCAGTCGAAAAATTGAGCTTCATGTGGAAAAGTCTTATAATTTCTCCAATCTAGCAGGTTAAAATTCTCATTCATCTACTCTTACCTAAGCTCAATTACAACCAAAATGAGACCCTTGAAATTTTGTATTCATTCTATTCATTGATGATGAAGATGTGATATATTAACACACTTATGGTAAATATCTTTCATGTTTTGGTTTGAGCGTTTATCTTATACATGCCCTAAATAGTTGAGTGTATTGAGTGAAATTTTGTGAGGGTATCAAGTCTTGTACATTCGAGCTTAGTAAATTTATGATATGCTTGAGTTCTTTTGTTATAAAATTTAAGTCTCTGATTGCCACTATGACTCAAGTTATTGATGCGTGTTTAGCTTTATTGGTATTCTTAGATATTAAGGGAAGATAAGTGTGCACACGCAAAAGATAAAATGTTTTTATTTTTAAATTTCTTGTTGATAGGTTGTAAGTCTAATGCATTATTCAATTGTGGTTTATCTTTCTTAATAACACTGAGGTTTAAGTCACGAACATGCCATCATTAATTATATTAATGATTTTTTGTTTTATTTTGCTCCAAGACTAGAAAAAAACTTAAGTTTATGGGTATTTGATAGCACACAAAATGGGTTATCCTTAAAACCTTTATTATGCTAGTTTTGTAGCTTAAATGAATGATTTTATGATATTATTTGTCTAATTTGTATATTTCTTGCAATTGGAGCATACCGAAGCATTCTAGAAGTAATGTCGTGAAAATTGAGCTTAAAAGATTTATTTTGATGACCTAGAGCCAAGAGAAGAAGAAACCAAGTCAAAAATATCGAGGAGAGACGTTCGAAAACGAAGCCAAAATTTTCGAGCGGACAACGTCTAGATGCTCAAAATAAACGAATAAAAATAAAATAACAAATTTGCAAAAATTAGGACTTGATTTTTGGCCCTTCACATGCACGTCTCAACAATTGAACGCCCCACCATCAAAAGAATTGATCTATTTGATCCTTAATCCAACAACTTTAAATCTTATATCTTAAGCATTGAGCTACGCTGTGCTCGACGCCAGCTTTCCAAAAAACAATTCACACATTTTTTGAGGCAGCGCCTTGACAGTGTCCCAGTTTTCCTATTTATACAACTTATTCTCATACGATTTGGGGAGAGCCAACTTTGGGAGATTTGAACCCTAATTCTAAATACACTCGTTAGAGAGGTTAAGAGACACTCTAGAGAGCCGAAGAAGAGATTTGGAAGCTCGGAAACGAGACTTGACACGCTACAAGAGTTTTTCTCCTTTACCTTTGATTTTATTGCATTGTTTTATGGATTCGAAATTAAGTCTAGAGATTGTTTTAATGATTATGAGTAGCTAGACTCTTATTTTAAGAGATTGGTGTAATCGTTTTAGTTTTCATGTTTGATTAATCTAAGTCCTTTCATATTGTAACAATTATTAAAAAGTAGAGTTTAGAGTAGAACTTGAACACATGACCACTTGTAAATTCTTGTATGAACATGGAGAATTCTCTTAATGCTAGTTTTATAAAAAAGGAAGATAATTAATTGTAGTTTTATTTTTCTTGGCCTATAACAGTATGTAACTATTCTTAAACTGTTAGATTTTTTTTTGACAACATGTTGGGGTAGAGGATTGAACCTAGAACCTCATGGTCACTAGGCGATACATCATGTCGTTGAGCTATGATAGCTCTATTTTGGAGCTATATTTCACTCCCTAATTCTAGCTAAAATCGTGTTTAATTGTGTTAATATGCCTTGATTATAGGTGATTCACGGTGAAGAGCTCATGGAGCCCGTTAGGCGTGTTTCGGGGCTAAAGAAGTCATTTTAGAGCTTCGTGGACGCATCGGGATTGAAGGGGCTCAAGAAGAGGAGAAATTGCAAAAAAGAAGAAGGAAAGACAATTTATTTTGCTCAAACTCGAGAGCAAGCATCGAGCGCTGGCCTCGAGACGCCGCTCGACCCTGCTCGGCGTCAAGACACTATCCCGAAGCGTCTCGACGCTCTGAAGAGGCATGCGCATGAATTTTCCGTTCGTAGCGTCTCAACGCTATGACGGGTATAAAACCCATTTTTACCGATTTTAGGTCATCTTCTTCGTCATTGTCTCTCGGGTTTACGGAATTTCAGCCATTGGAGCTCACCTTGGAGCTCCTTTTTCATCATTCTCAACTTGTATGAACTCATTAGCTTCCATGGAAGCTTGAATTTTATCCAAGGCCATGGTAGACTAAGGTAAGTGAGGGATTTTGGGATTTTTAGTAAGGATTTGTTAGGCTTTGTAATAATCTTGAGATTTTGTGCTTATTATTCTGTCTTGGTCTGAATGTATTGTGCATTTACTTCTGCTTTGCCTAATTTTATGAGTATGCTCTAATGATGGAAGTGACGTTCTTGACTTCTAGCATGTTCTACCGTTATAGATTAGTGAAGTGTTGACCTCTCCTAATCGCCTTTTGTAACACGTAGAAGTAAAATAAATCGAAGTATCAAATTAGAATAATTTCCATGTGATTGATTGCTTCAGGGTTGCCGGGCGATCGCTATGCATTTAGAATTTCCAATTGAATGTTCGTCATGAGATGCTAGTTACTGCTGTAATTAATTGAGAATTGATCACTCTTAGTGTTAAGAAACTCCCACGAATGGATCTAACAACCTTGCGGAATAACACGACCTTTAGATCTCAAACCCGAAAACCCCAAAAACCCAATTGGAATCAACCCAAAGAAAAGTGTAGAACGGATTACCTTGACGATCAAGATCAAGAGTAAGAAACTTGTTTCTAAACTTGTGATTCGAACCACTCCACAAGAGGTATGATCAACACCACTTGAATGATTCTAGCATGCAATATCTAAACACAAGAAATTGCAAAAGTTGGAAGAATTAGCTCTCAACCAAAGCTTAAAGGATAAACTCACTTTAATTCAAATTGATGATAATTGTTGTTGTCTTTTACAAAGACTTTATAAGAGGTATATATAGCCCTTGGAAATTCTAGTCACTAACTCCCCCATTAACAAGAGTAATTTTAGCCACTAACTCCCCCACTAACAAGAGTAATTTTAGCCACTAACTCTTGTACTTACATCCACTAATTCAACTAACAAACTCTAAAATGCATTAATGTCATAATATCCACTAATTAAATATAACCTATGATATGAAATAACATAAAGACAAAGTTCTAAATCTGGAAAATAAAGCATTAAATCTAATGAGCTTTCATAACTGGCCATGAGTGAATATGAATGTAGATGAGATGTCACGGTTCATATCACTTAGTTAGTTAGTAGCAATGTATTAGTTAGAATTGACAACTCTAGCTAATTTCCATGTGGCCAGTTGCTTTAGGGTTGTCGGACAACTGTTTGTGTGTGCAATTTATTCATGACCATGTTTATAGAGTTCAATGATAGTAATTTCATTGCTTAGCAAATCCCGAATTCTCCAAATTCATCACGTTCGACTTGTTGATTTATTCTTTCGTTAGCTTATTTCTGTCTTCCTTGCATGAACAAACCCCATTTTTTGTTACTCTAAAATCAAACAGACAATATTCGATTCAAGTATTGATTTCATCTTGACACGCTCCCTGAGGATCAACTCCGTTGCCACTAGCTGCAAAGCTTAGTGAGTTTGGATTTATAAATTTCATTTTGGCGGGTCTCGACAACCTGAAAATTAGAGGATATTCCAAAAATCTCTCCACCAAGCTATGCTCTTGTTGACAACTGTTAGATTAATTAAACATGAATCATGAATCTATTCGATCAAATCAATTCCCCAAGTTATTCTCTTAAAAAAGTTTCTCATTAATTTCCACTCTCTCCCGTTATTAGTCTAGATCAAATTTGTCAACACTTCCCAAACCGGGGTATCCAACTCCTAGCGTGCTCGAACACAAGACCTCCATACTTGAACCATATTAAATCACCCATCAACACAGAAACTCTTCTACCATAGCAGTTTTTTAATATTCAAATCTCCATTCAAAATTTGATAAGGTTGAGCTATTATTTTATATATGTTATTGAATTATTAACCACCAATAATCATAGAAAGGTTCTGATTCTTTTTGCAGCCAACCAAACATTTATTACTATTCCATTGATTCTCTCTTAGTGGCTCCTTCCACGTTCTAAACCACCAAAAGATACACTCCATGCACAGCACAACACAAAATAAAGACCCCAAAAAATGATATATTATTCTCCAAGTTTTTATTATTATTATTATTAAAAAAAAAAAAAAATCGAAGGGGAAGGATAAATGTTTTGTTGTTTAATTTTAATATTTAAGAGTCCAAATGAATGCACCCATAAGTCTCGTGTCCATATTAGCTTTATTAGAATGATCTCTTCGTCGTTCTCTAGCTTCGTATGTTTATCTCTTCTCAATTATATTATTTCCAGGTTGAGATAGACACCCACAAATAAAATTAATTTTTTTAAAAAAAAAAAATACTTAAAATTGTCAACCCTAAAACCCTAAATTTTGGAAAAAAAATAAAATAAAAGGAAATTTAAATTGGTAGTGAAATATTTTTGATGTAAAAAAACATAATAACGTGGAAGGAGGAGAGGAGGTAACAAAATTTTGAAAAAAAATAAAATAAAAGGAGAGAAAAGCAACAAGATTTTGAAAAAATAAAATAAAATAAATAACTATCGCGTCATGTGTCAACACTTTTTTAATTAATAAATAAATATTTTAATGCATTTAATTAAGATATTAAATTTATTATACTAATATTAGGATCACATCCATATACGAGTTGGTTGCATAAATAGTAATTAGACTCAAAATCATGATAAATATAATAAAATATAAAATATTTTATAAATATGTTATAGAATCAGTAATAGTCACTACAGACTTTCATCACTGATCAAATGACTATGTTGATAGTCATTAAAAAAAATCTATAAAAAAATATAAGAATGTATTAGTAGCTATCACTAATAATAGTGATTGATTTGTTATACTATCACTAATAAAAATTATAGTATTTGCAAATTTTTGTAACAGAGTATTATATTTGTAATTATTTTACCATAAATTAACCGCTCGTGCAGGGGCGGATCCAAACATTGATGTTTGGGGGCCAAAAAATTACAGTATATAAATATTAAAAATAGATCGCCAAAAATCCATAGGTTCGAATTCACACTCTCAAGGTATGTTGACATTCAAAAAATTATCAGTGATAAACATATGTTAGTGTATGAAAGACTTCCGTACTAAGTTTGAAAGTTAAAAAATATATTAAACCCTTTTTGAAGTTAGTGATCTATTAAACACTAAGAGTTAATAGAAAAAAAAATAGTTCTTAATTATTTTTAAGAATAAAATTTATATATTTTTAAATATATATAAACAAAATATTAAAAGAACAATTTCTTTTTACAAAAACATACATATATGGAAGGAAATGTAAAACAAATAAATTATTGTTATGATTGAGTTTCGAACTCAGGCACAACAAAATATAAAGCATGTCCAATGACCACTGCAACAGAATGAGATTTTGTTAATTTAGGGGGACCAAAATGTATTTAATAACAACTGTATATATTTAAGGCATTATTTTTGCCTACGAGTATAAGACAATCAAAAATTTTGGGGGGGCCGTGGCCTCCCCTAGTCCCTTCAGAGGTCCGCCCCTGCGCTCGTGTAATTTTGTTTAATGTATTCTCAAACAAAATAAAAACTCAAAGTGATAAAATAAAAAATTAAAATAATATATAAAAAATACTGTAAAATTAAGAAGAGAAAAAAATGTTATGCTCAATTGCCAATTTGGACACATCCATTGCCAACGAACCAATAACAGTTTTGTGCTTTTCAAGGAAATGGATTAAAAAAAAACGAAACAGAACAAATTGAAACACATTTATTTTTTATTTATTATTATTATTTTTTTAACGAAAAATTAAGGTCTTGTTTTCAGTTTCTGTTTCTATTTCTCATTTTTTTTTTTTAAAGAAACAGACCTGTTTGATAACTATTCTCGTTTCTTGTTTTTAAATTTTTTAAAAACATCTCATTTTTTTTTTTTTAAAGAAACAGACCTGTTTGATAACTATTCTCGTTTCTTGTTTTTAAATTTTTTAAAAACATTAAAAAAAAAAAACTATAAAAAATGTATTTCTCTTTTGTTCCGTTCCTTTTATAGTAATTTGTTCCTACAAAATCATCCAATTGATGTTGGCATGTTTTCTCGGCTGGAATCATAAATGAGTTGTCTCCTCTCTGATGATCTTTTCTATAGGTCGAACTAGTGTGAGCGGGCTAGAGAAGTCCCCAAATAAGTTCTCCTCTTTTCATATCTTGGCTTTGAAACCTAAATATAACCTCATTTTATATATTTTTTTGAATTTTGCTACTTTGTGCATTTTTTTTTTCTTTCTGAAAATGCATTACCTAATATTTGTAATAAATCTTTTATCTTATTTAAATACATTAAAATATTTATTTATTAATTATAAAAAAAATTATTTATTAATTTAAGTATATTTTTTTTTAGTTTTTATTTTCATAACTATCTATTGACATCGACATTTTATCGATATTTTCATCAACATTTTCATAAAATTGAGATATTGATATTTGCATCGGCATCGACATTTTAAACTTTGCAAATAAGTATTTTACGAATTTTAAATTAGTTTAAATTTCTTACTATTAAATATTAGGTTCACAATAATTATATAACATAAATTTATTTATAATATGATTGAAATGTCGATTCACCTCTCATGTCGATATTGAGCTCATTGACAAGTAGAAATGTCGATGAAAATGTCTACATGTCAACAAAAATTTAAAACACGATCCATAACAAACAATGACGAATTGACAATGACTTCAAGATTTTAGAGCAATGAAGGCATCATCTTCTAGGTAAGGAATAAGTGTCTAAGTATCAACATTTTTTCATTGCGAAATGTTACTAAACGTTGTTTTGGCGTATTGGAAGCTTCATTCCTTATTCTTAAACAAATGTCTCTTAACCCTGTCAAGGCACAAAAACATATACCAAAGAAGATGAATGTTGTATTAAATGATTGTCAAGATGACTTTTTCAATAACATTAGCAGTGAATCAATCATCGTTGAAGATATACAGAGTTTGTCGGAAAATTTACATAAAGCAGTAAAATTGAGTTAGATGTGAGTCGACAAAATTTAAGGCGAACAATTCGAACGAGAGATGACATTGCAGATCAAATTTGGGCAACATTTGAAGGATAGATACAATTGTATCGTTGTTTTTAATTTTGCATCAAGACTTATTTGTATTAGATTGTGTAAACTTTTAATAATTATTTTTTATATGTTTTAAAGCATGTTATATTTTTTTTTATAGTATGTATAGTATATTCTATTTAAATATAAAAAGAGAAAACCGATTCCTGTTTCTGATTCTCAAGAAACAAAAACATGAAACAAGAAATAAGGAACAAAAAATGGAAACGTTATCAAACAAGTTTGCTTCTAAAAAAAAAATGAGAAACGAGAACGCTATCAAACATGCTATGAACTTTTAATTATTAGGGATGGATGTAACCTCTCAATAAATTTTATGAATTTATTTACTTATTGTTTTTCACTGAACGGATTTAGGATGTTCTATTATGGTTCTTTATTCTTCATGTTTTTAATCTACTAGTCAAAAGTAATTAATAAATCTTAGATTTACAATCTTACGTTTGGGAGATGTGGTTTAAAAAAAAATAAATAAATAAATAAAGTTGCAAATGAGTTGCATAACGAAAGAAGTTTTAAGATCGAGAGTGTTCACACGAGATTTCAATATAGGAGAAATTTGATACGTGGAAATGAACATGAATTTTATTGATTTCGTATATATATATGAGTGTTACAGTCTCTAATATTTATCTTCTGATGTTTTCTCTCGAGTATGTCAACTTTAATCTTTGGACTCGTTGATCTTCTTAGATGGTCGATCTTTGGGCTTTGGATGATCGACCTTTGGGCTTCTTGGATGGTCGGCCTTTGGACTTTTTGATATTCTTGGATGATCAGTCTCTAGCTTGTTGATCTTCGTAAAATCTTCGACTTGTAGTTTCTTGAAGGTCTTCGGCTTGTAGCTTATCGAAGATCTTCGGCTTGTAGCTTTTTTGAAGGTCTTCGACTTGTGGCTTATTGAAGGTTTTCAACTTGTAGCTTCTTGAAGATCTTCAGTTGTAGAAGGTCTTCGACTCAGCTTGTAGCTTCTTGAAGATCTTCAGTTGTAGCTTATTAAAGGTCTTCGACTTGTAGCTTCTTGAAGGTCTTCGACTACAGGCTTGTAGCTTCTTGAAAGTCTTCGGCTGGTAGCTTCTTGAAGGTCTCTGAACTCTGGGTCTTTGATGCCTCTGAATTCTCTGGATTCTGACTTTCTGATTGTTGGAGCTTCTGACTTCTGGCTCAAGGCTGAATGTCCAGAATGAATGGTGGCCTCTTGTATAGAGTTTGATGGACCTAGTATGGGCTTGAGCCTGATTGACTTTTGACCCAACTTTTAGGCTTTTATTTATTTGGGCTTAATCCATTTATTTTCAATAACTTGGATTATTTAAATTTAGCCCAAAATTATTTTTAGCGGCTAAATAACTTTGGGTCCAACCGCCATGTGGTAATGTTTGATTGGACTAGCTCGGGTCGTCAGAAGGACATGTGCCATAATTTGATTTACCAATTTTATATGTCTCTTAATTTAAATTGATGACATGTGTAACTTTGTAATTGGTCCCAAATTTATAAATATATATATTTTATTATTAACTTGAATAAACTCAAATTAATGATGTGTCAATTTGTGATTGGCCGAAATTTATTATTCAACAAATGCCCCCTTCTCGAAATTTATGCACCTATATGCGTGCGTGAATTTCGGAAAGAAAGAAATAATGTCATTTGAAATATATGATATGATATATAAACAAAATCTTAATTTATTGATTTTGATGAGCAACATGAATTTGATACACGACTCCGAAATATTTTATTTTCAAAGTCAACACTAATTATTTTGACGTTTCAACTTTTGACATTTTTTTTTTTAATGTCAAAAAAAAAAAAAATTGAAACAAAGTACCCAAAATTTGACTTTCATCAATATTTAGTAATCAAAATAATGAATCGAACAAATTTAATTGGCCAAAATTTTGACATTTGCATTTAGGAAAAATTTCCTCCTAATTGAAATATAGATTAGGAATTAGATTTTTCCTTAATGAAAAAGTAGAAATTTTTTTAGACCAAAATTTTGACTTTTGCATTTAAGGAAATTTCCTCCTAATTGAAACATGGATTAGGAATTAGATCTTTCCTTAATAAAAAAGTAGAAATTTTTTTTTATGTCAAATTTTATTATTTTGGACACATGAATGGATAGGATATTCTCCTTAATAAAAAAAAAGTAGGAAACCTCCTTATTTGATTAACCCAAAATTTTGATTTTTTGCATTTAAAAAAAAAATAATTCTCTCCTAATTGAAATATGGATTAAGAATTAGATTTTTTTTAATGAAAAAATAGGGATTTTTTTTATGCCAAATTTTATTATTTTGGACACATGAATGAGGTAGATATTTTACCTTAATCAAAAAGTAAGAAACCTTCTTATTTGATTAACCCAAAATTTTGACTTTTTGCATCTAAGAAAAAATTCTCTCCGAATTAAAATATGAATTAAGAATTAGAATTTTCCTTAATGAAAAAGTGGAGATTTTTTTTTATGTCAAATTTTATTATTTTGGACTATGAATGAGAGTAAGATATTTTACCTTAATAAAAAAGTAGAAACATCCTTATTTGATTAGCCCAAAATTTTCAACCAAAATAAAGAAATTCCTTGTTGTGACCTAAATCTTCTCTTATAAATTGGAGGCAATTGCATGAACTCATACACAATTCAGTCCATAGAAAGAGTTTTTGGTATGCCCAAAACTTTTTATTACTCCAACACTTTTTTTTTTTTAACTCGACTTCTAATCTTCATATTTTTTTTCTTCAGGTTTTGGATTCCTCTTTTGCTCGTAGCAATAAGCGTTCTTAAAGCCATTTTATTTGCGTGTTATTGGTAAGCGAAAAGAATTGTTTGAAACTCTCTTTCTTACCTTGTTGCAAATTTCAACCCATTTGTTTTGATTTTTGGTATTTTTTTTTTTAATGTTTTTGTAATTTTTTTTTTCTTTTTCTTTTTCTGTTTTAAAACAAATTGTTTTTCTTTTTATTTTATTATTTTTTTAAGCTGTTTTTTTTTTTTTTTTTTAATTCCAACAATTTTTTCATGGCTGTTCTTTATTTTGCAGCTAAGAAGTCCCAAGCCAAATTTTGCAGCTAAGATGCCCCCAAGCCAAATTTTGAGCTAAGATGCCCCAAGCCAAATTTTGAACTAAGATGCCCCAAGACAACCTCGACTTTAGAGATGGGGCGACGACAACGACACGACTTTGCAGATGCAACGATAGTAACATTGATTTTCAACATTGACTTTGAAGATGCAGCGACAACAATATTGACTTTGAAGATGCAGCGACAACAACATTGACTTTGAAGATGCAGCGACAATAACATTGACTTTGAAGATGCAACGACAACAACATTGACTTTGAAGATGTAGCGACAACAACATTGACTTTGAATGACTTTGAAGATGTAGCGACAACAACATTGACTTTGAAGATGTAGCGCCAACAACATTGACTTTGAAGATGTAGCGACAGCAACATGGACTTTGAAGATGTAGCGACAGCAACATCGACTTTGGAGATGCAGCGACAGCAACATCGACTTTGGAGATGCAGCGACAGCAACATCGACTTTGAAGATGCAGCGACAACAACATCGACTTTGGAGATGCAGCGACAACAACATCGACTTTGGAGATGCAGCGACAACAACATCGACTTTGGAGATGCAACGACAACAACATCGACTTTGGAGATGCAGCGACACAACATCGACTTTGGAGATGCAGCGACAACAACATCGACTTTGGAGATGCAGCGTCAACAACATCGACTTTGGAGATGCAGCGACAACAACATCGACATTGAAGATGCAACGACAACAACATCGACTTTGGAGATGCAACGACACAACATCGACTTTGGAGATGCAGCGACAACAACATCGACTTTGGAGATGCAACGACAGCAACATCGACTTTGGAGATGCAACGACAGCAACATCGACTTTGGATATAAGTCGGCAACATCGACTTTGGAGATACGTCGGCAACATCGACTTTGGAGATGCGTCGGCAACATCGACTTTGGAGATACGTCGGCAACATCGACTTTGGAGATGCGTCGGCAACATCGACTTTGGAGATGCGTCGGCAACATCGAATTTGGAGATACGTCGGCAACCTCAACTTTGATACGTCGACAACCTCGACTTTGATACGTCGGCAACATCGACTTTGGAGATACGTCGACAACATCGACTTTGGAGATACGTCGGCAACATCGACTTTGGATATAAGTCGGCAACATCGACCTTGGAGATACGTCGACAACATCGACTTTGGAGATACGTCGGCAACATCGACTTTGGAGATACATCAGCAACATCGACTTTGGAGATGGAGCGACTACCTCAACTTTGGAGATGGAACGACGACCTCAACTTTAGAGATGGAGCGACGCCCTCAACATTGGAGATGGAGCGACGACCTCAACTTTGGAGATGGAGCGACGATCTTGATTTTGAAGTTTGAGATGACAACCTCAACTTTGGAGATGGAACTCGGCAACATCAACTTTGGAGATGCGTCGGCAACATCGACTTTGGAGATGCGTCAGCAACATCGACTTTGGGGATACGTCGGCAACCTCGACTTTGATACGTCGACAACCTCGACTTTGATACGTCGGCAACATCGACTTTTGAGATACGTCGGCAACATCGACTTTGGAGATACATCAGCAACATCGACTTTGGAGATGGAGCGACGACCTCAACTTTGGAGATGGAGCGATGCCCTCAACTTTGGAGATGGAGCGACACCCTCAACTTTGGAGATGGAGCGATGCCCTCAACTTTGGAGATGGAGCGACACCCTCAACTTTAGAGATGGAGCGAGGCCCTCAACTTTGGAGGTGGAGCGACGACCTCAACTTTGGAGATGGAGCGACTGAAGGGAATGAACTCTTCATTCCCCGCAGCGGAAGCGTTTGGAATCGTTACTTTGGTTTATTTAGAATTAAATTAACATACAAGTTAAGCATATTACCTTTGAAGACTACAAATCTCTTCTTGTGTTCCTTTTTCCACGAGATCTTCCTCGCTATGACTCGAACACGGGATCAAGGCTTGTGGGAGCTCTTTGAAAGATTGAGAGAACAATTCTCTCTGCAGAGGGTGAGTGGTGTGTTTGGCCATCCTTTTGGCTAAACCTAAATGTCTTATTTATAATAAGGCTTTTAGGAATTAATTTTATTTTATAAAATACATTTTAATATCTAATATATTAAAATATGTATTTTATATTTATTTGAATCTTATTCAAATATTATAAAATTAATCTTTTATAATATACTTTAAACCAATTTGAATCTCATTCAAATAACATATGTATATAGTTTTTAATATTAATGTATCATATACATAAACTATTTCCTCTAATATTTAATGTATCAAATACAATAAATATATTTTACTCTTCTACATTTAATATATCAAATATATTAAATAATAATTTGAATATTTCAAATTTTTCTTTCAACTAAATTGATCCTTTTAGTGTTACTATGAGCTAGCAAGGGGACCTTATGGACCTACAGATTTATAAGCTCCAATGATACAAAATTAATTAATTAAACTCTTTAATTAATTGACTTTCATTCATTAACTCTAGGTCACTCCACTATAGGCCTAGAGTTGCACTCTTATGCACTGTAGGACAAGTTGTGTCCATGGATATAACCATTACATGCAAGTCGATCCTTCACGAGTTGTTCGTAATTACAGCTGGGTCAAAAGTCCGTTTTACCCCTGTAATTACATCTTACACCTTAAGTACCACTGATTCTCTAATGAACAACTTGTTTATGATCCAACCATAAACCAAGTCCCTCTCGGGCCAGTGAGAGGGTGGGGCCCCATTGTTCAAGTCCCGAAATCAGCACTTAAGGGAACTACTCATCTACTTTCCCTATATGGGACGAAGTGAATTCCATCTTGTGAAACTTATGTTCCCAACTCCCTATTTGGTCAAGTCCCCAAAATGGTAGGCTTATTGAATCGGCTATAAAGGCCATTCTCACCCATACAAATCAAAGGACGAGCCCTCACAGGCAGGAGTTCATAACTCACTCAAGATTAAGATCGAGTCACATATGATCATCCTGTGAAATACTAATCTTCTCAAATAACGGATTTATAAAGAGAGATTATATATTTCGTGGTCCAGTCTTATACAAACTCATTGTATAGGATACCCCCACTCACATGTCTCTACATGAATGATTTGGATCAAATCATTTGTAACAATTACAAAGTGGGCCGTATCAATAGTGTTACCAGGATAAGGCACCCAACCTTATCCATATACTATAGACCCTTTAGGTTATTACTTGAACATGATCCTCCCGTATGTCAACTACATACAGTTCAAGATTACACTAATAACCTTGGATTTTATTTATATAATGAATATTATAAATTGCAAATATTAATAATAAAATAATTATCAAATAATTATTAATTAATTACGAGGCTTTAGGGCATAAATCCCAACAATCTCCCACTTGCACTAAAGCCGGTGAGACATGTATCCTAGGGCATACTCTACGCCCAACATGTTCTCCCACTTGCCCTAGTGAAGATGAGACATGTCTCATAATCCTAGAGACATTCTAGGTGGCTTTCAAACACTTTAGCCTGGAAAGTCTTTTTATATAGATCAAAACGATTGTCAATTAAAAGTCATCTTGGTCCTACCACGATTCTTTCTCTCTCAGGATACCCTATATATTGATGTTATCTAAGTTCCTTAAGTTTAGCCATTACATAAAACGTTTTAGGCTTAACTATATCTGAAACATCTTTCAGACCAATAAGAAATTATTTGAGTTATGCAAGTTCTTTACTTCATAAGTAAGAACATTTAACTTGCATACCATACTCCATCATCTAGGGTAAACATAGATTTCCATAAATCTTTGTCAAAACCAGTGCATCTCGTAAAGATCAAATCTTTAACCTCATACACAAAAATATAATTTCTCAATTTATCCATAGATATTTTGAGAAAAGTTTTTATTTTTCTGTTCAATGGTCATACCATTGGGTTAACTAATAAATGCTAACCAATTTTACTGTCAAATGTCATGTCTCAAGTGTACATTAGATTTTCTCCCACTCAAACGTAGATAGTCAATCTTATGTTCTCAACATTTTGAAATGTCTTAGGACACTATTCCTTAGACAATCTAAACTTCATGTAAGAATGATACATTATCATTTTTTGAAGTACTACATCATATACTTGACAACAAATTTGTCAATATAAGATGTGTGAGACATAAATAACATTTTGTCCTCGAAAACTCTATTTTAGGACATACCCAGTAATTTAAATCATTCATTTGGAATTGGTTAAGTAGTCAACATTTTATGTTGGATTCAAATCTTACAACATTCACAATGGGTAATAAGTCATCCACATAAAATATGAGAAAATTCCACTAAGTAATTAATGATTTTCTTGTCTATACAATATCATTAAGATTTATTCAAAGTCATAGTTTTTGATACTTTTATCAAACCTTACATTCAAAAATCTAGTGATCAAATTCATTTCATAAATGAACCATTACTGCTTGCAAACCTTTTGCTTTTGATTTTTGAAATTGAACTCATGTAATTGATTTGTAAATGCATTTTTTAAGACTTCTTTTCAAAAAAAAGATTTCTTAAACCTTCACTTGACATATCTCATATGCAACTATGAATTAGGAAATGCTTATATACTCTAATATGACAACAAATGAGAAAGTTTATCCATAGTTTACTTTCTCCATCTATATTTGTCATTAGTCTTATTTTGAAGGTCTGTACCTTCTTATTTACAAATCATTTTCTTTTGTAGATATATTCAAAACCTATGGGTTTTACCCCATCACGAATATCTACAAGTTCTAGATAAAGATGAGTACATCTACTCTATCTCGAGATTTATGACTTTGGTCTACTAGTCTTTGTCATTGACCCTCATTTCAACTTTGAGGTCAAGAAGCCCTACATTTTGTCATCTAATACGACAACTTAGGCTTCATATAAGCTCTTGTAACGGTTGGGTCATCTCATAACTCTCCCACTACGATGAGGCTTATCCAATTCATGACTAGGATCCATTTGACTATCAAATGTAATTAAATTGTTAACAACTTTTGTTAACTATTTAGTGGCTTCACTTGGAACCAACTTTTCAACACTATTGAACATATTCAAGTTTCAGCATGTATGCTTAAAACTCTCAAAACTCGAAGGGTTGTAAACTAACTTTACTACTCTTTTATAATCTCAAAGTTGTCTCATGGACACCTTTTTAGATAGAATCATGTTCACTATACAATTTATATTGTATATCCTAACAAGAGTTTATAATGGCGTGTACTTCTTTATTGTTCTGACCATGTCTAACAAGGTCTTGTTTCTCCTCTTACAGCACAATTTCACACAATTGTACTTTGTGCTAGAGTTGAGATAAAATCTCACTTTCTATCAATTAGTCTTAGTACATAACGTTCCTGTACTTTTCACTGTGATCTGATCATAGTGTTTTGATAGATTTACCTAATTGACCTTCAACTTGAGTCTTATATTCCTTGAACTTTTCAAAATATTCAGACTTATGTTGCATTAGGTTACGATACTTATTTCTTGAATAATCATCAACTAGAGTGAGTGTTCTTTGGCCTGTAGGCTTTTCCAACAAAAACCTATTAATTATCTTGCATGAAAGGCAAGATCTTAAGACATATAAAGTAATTAACTCTAACATTTAGAGAATCACTTCGTAGTAGTCTTTTTATTCAAATTGATCAGAATCAATCTTGAATGCCAAAGACGGGTATCATATTTTAGGAGAATATAAATTGTCTTTATATTCTGGATTCTATAATCCTGAATATCTCACTGTGTAGTATTTTATATGTTAACAATTTAACACATACAAATTATTCTTATTTTTCGGCTGAACTTTTCAAACAATTTTGAAAATAAAAATTTAGTACTAAAATATTCATACTATATGAACATTTTATTAGTAATAAAGTTAAAGAAATTGAATTTCTCCTATGGTACTAAAAACACCATATTCAGCATTAAATAACAATTATTTCTTATGGACATCTTAATGTCTCCCACTACATTAATTGAGATGGGTTTTCTGGTGCCAACAAGTAGAGATCATTCTACATAATTAAGTATTTTCCAAGAATTATATAAAATGTAATGAAGAACAAATCTTAATAGTGGATCTGAATCTACTATATAGGTGGTAATGAAAAAATCTAGTAAATCAAATTTACTTTTATTCATGTTCTTCTTATAGAGGTATTTCATAAATTCCTCTTATTATGACTACTTTGCTAATTTAGAAACTATTTTCTTTTAGCTACAGTCATATGGTTTCTTTTCTTGGATTTTGGTAATACTTAATTTTTTAGATTATTTAGATAAATATCTAAATCTAGCTTTTATTGACTTCAACAATATCTTATATGTTGTTGTCATCTTCTTTATCTTCTTAGCTTAACATCTAATATGTCAAATAGAAAATTTGTATAAGCCATCTCGTTATATTGATTTATTAATCATGTGCTTTACGAACAATTCGATTAGCATTGGCAACAGGTTTTTGAGAACGTTTCTCAATAAAGACAAATTAAAGAAAAAATTTACATTGTCATTATATAGTGTTAACATTATTTTTCCAAGTGATATTATTTTCTCAATTTGACAAATTAGCAACGAAAAATAAAATTGAGAGAAATAGACATAATATTGAAATATATAATAAAAATATTATTTAACAACATGCAATCAATATTCATTCAATTTCAGCATAGAAAACAAACAATTTGATAAATGAACCCTAAAACATTAATTTCTAATGCTATGATACTTTAGTGAGTTAGAACAGGTGCCGCCGTAGGGTAGGTCAAATGCTCCTTCACTAAACTGAGACAATCTCAACCAAGTGTTATCCCAAAATAACTCTTATTTCTATAACATTTAGTTACCATTAGTTTGGTCAAGAAAATCATTAACAACCTTAATGAGATCTTTGTAAGTGTAACCCATCATTTTAGATTTTATAATTTTATCCCAACAAGTGCCGCCGTAGGGTAGGTCAAGTATTGGAAATAAAATTACAATCCTATCCTTCTCAGGAGATTCACCCTGATATTGACCCATGTAAACACCTTCCGTAGGGGGACGGTCCAAAAGCCGCCGCGAGGCCCCACATGAATCTCACGTTGTGAACCAATGATAGAGACCGTAGGATATGTTGACACATTTCCTTTCCCACTTACTATTTAAAATACTTTCTCAAGAGATTCACCCTGATATTGACCCATGTAAACACCTTCCGTAGGGGGACGGTCCAAAGCCGTCTCGAGGCCTCACATGAATCTCACGTTGTGAATCTATGGTAGAGACCGTAGGGTGATTTTGACATATGTATTTCTCCCACTAAGTATTATGAAATAGGGTTTTCTATTACTTAGACAAATTAGGCTAATCTCATTTATCTAAGTTTTTCAATCTACCCTTTCATAACCCTTATGTTGGTTAGATTAATTTTAATGTGAATTATCAAGTATATTAAACTATTTAAAACTAATCACATTATGAGCCTGCTTAATGAAATAAAATAAAATTTGACTAATTCAACCCCCAGGCCAGTTCTTAGGTAGAGGTGTTCCTTTTCAGTCAACTTAAGTACCTCACCCAAGTAACCTTTCTTAGACAGGGTTCCCTTATAGTCAATTTTTATTTCAAATTCATTAATCTTTAATTAACTATTAATTACTAGATCAATGAACTTAAGTTTATTTTAAGCAATGTTTTTAATCCTATTAAAAACTAATTCACCTTATGGATAATCTTGAATTTTTAACAATTTTAAACCCTTTAAAACAAAATTAAAGATTATCATATATTCTAATCTCATTAGAATAAAAGATAAACTAAATTCAAATATTTAAACTATTTAAAGAATGAATTAAATTATCTTTTAAATAAGGAAAAAAAAAAAATCTAATCTCATTAGGAAAATATCCTAAGCTTATTTGGAAAATATCCTGGGAAAAGATTTTTCTCAATCTCGTTGGGAAAAGATTTTTCTCAATCTCATTGGGAAATTTTTTTTTTTTTTTTTTTTTTTTTCAATCTCATTGGAAAAGATTTTTCCCAATCTCATTGGAAAAGATTTCCCAATCTCGAAAAAAATATCACTCTAGGAAAAGATATCCTAATCCTTATTAGAAAAATATGGATTAAAGGAAGTATCCTAATTTAAAATTTGCAAATATAACAATTATATTGAAAGTTATGGAAATATAAACATATTAGGAAATCATCTAATCAAATTAGAAAGCATTTTAATCATAATATTCCAAATATAACACTTATATTAAAGATAATTAAAATGCATGATCATGCTTGACCTATGGTGGGATTTTAATCTAGATGACATACTTTATGCAACCAAACATAATTTAAAACATACATCAACATGCATAATTAAATTTAAAAAAAAACGCAGCAAAATTGACCGGCATATTTGGCATATCCTAAGAAATTGAAAACTAATTTAAATTACAATAATTTAAATCCAAGACATATCTTGGTCTTCGAATTTCCTTCCTTTGTTGATCCATCAAAATTTAGAAACCCTAAAATTGTCTTGAGTATCCACCCGCCTTTGAAAAAAAATATATGCTTCTCAAACCACCAGATTGGTCAACTCAAACTCTTTCTGCAATGCATAGGCGATGGTGACAGATTGAAGACCCATTGTCCAAACAATTTGAAAAACTCTATTCTCAGTTACTCAATTCTAAATTGAGATTTTAATAAGAATTCATCAAATCAATTCAATTCGAGAAGACACTCAATTCTAAATTGAGATTTTAAAAAGAATTCATCAATTCAATTCAAGAATTAATCTTCAGCAGAATCAATGTCTTCACCGCCTAACATTTAAGCTAAATGAGTACACCACTTGCACTTTGTATTCATCACTTTGACTCACCTCAACAAATAAGTTGCATATGCAAATCAATCCTTCTTTCAAAGAATCTTCACCGCCTAACGAAATCACAGTCGTCCGCCATCTTGTCTCCATCTCTTTGAAGAACAGATTAAATTACAAAAATCCTTAACCCTTATGGGTTTTACAATTTGATCTAATCAAAAGGTTTAAATCTAATGCCAATAAAATATGCCTAAACAATCAATTTTGCAAACCATATATATCACATATATATAAACTTAAAATACCCACCATACACAATTTTAATTCTAAACAAAACTCAAAGAAAGCTCTGATACCAATTGAAGGGAATGAACTCTTCATTCCCCGCAGCGGAAGCGTTTGGAATCGTTACTTTGGTTTATTTAGAATTAAATTAACATACAAGTTAAGCATATTACCTTTGAAGACTACAAATCTCTTCTTGTGTTCCTTTTTCCACGAGATCTTCCTCGCTATGACTCGAACACGGGATAAAGGCTTGTGGGAGCTCTTTGAAAGATTGAGAGAACAATTCTCTCTGCAGAGGGTGAGTGGTGTGTTTGGCCAACCTTTTGGCTAAACCTAAATGTCTTATTTATAATAAGGCTTTTAGGAATTAATTTTATTTTATAAAATACATTTTAATATCTAATATATTAAAATATGTATTTTATATTTATTTGAATCTTATTCAAATATTATAAAATTAATCTTTTATAATATACTTTAAACCAATTTGAATCTCATTCAAATAACATATGTATATAGTTTTTAATATTAATGTATCATATATATAAACTATTTCCTCTAATATTTAATGTATCAAATACAATAAATATATTTTACTCTTCTACATTTAATATATCAAATATATTAAATAATAATTTGAATATTTCAAATTTTTCTTTCAACTAAATTGATCCTTTTAGTGTTACTATGAGCTAGCAAGGGGACCTTATGGACCTACAGATTTATAAGCTCCAATGATATAAAATTAATTAGTTAAACTCTTTAATTAATTGACTTTCATTCATTAACTCTAGGTCACTCCACTATAGGCCTAGAGTTGCACTCTTATGCACTGTAGGACAAGTTGTGTCCATGGATATAACCATTACATGCAAGTCGATCCTTCACGAGTTGTTCGTAATTACAGCTGGGTCAAAAGTCCGTTTTACCCCTGTAATTACATCTTACACCTTAAGTACCACTGATTCTCTAATGAACAACTTGTTTATGATCCAACCATAAACCAAGTCCCTCTCGGGCCAGTGAGAGGGTGGGGCCCCATTGTTCAAGTCCCGAAATCAGCACTTAAGGGAACTACTCATCTACTTTCCCTATATGGGAAGAAGTGAATTCCATCTTGTGAAACTTATGTTCCCAACTCCCTATTTGGTCAAGTCCCCAAAATGGTAGGCTTATTGAATCGGCTATAAAGGTCATTCTCACCCATACAAATCAAAGGACGAGCCCTCACAGGCAGGAGTTCATAACTCACTCAAGATTAAGATCGAGTCACATATGATCATCCTGTGAAATACTAATCTTCTCAAATAACAGATTTATAAAGAGAGATTATATATTTCGTGGTCCAGTCTTATACAAACTCATTGTATAGGATACCCCCACTCACATGTCTCTACATGAATGATTTGGATCAAATCATTTGTAACAATTACAAAGTGGGCCGTATCAATAGTGTTACCAGGATAAGGCACCCAACCTTATCCATATACTATAGACCCTTTAGGTTATTACTTGAACATGATCCTCCCGTATGTCAACTACATACAGTTCAAGATTACACTAATAACCTTGGATTTTATTTATATAATGAATATTATAAATTGCAAATATTAATAATAAAATAATTATCAAATAATTATTAATTAATTACGAGGCTTTAGGGCATAAATCCCAACAGCGACGACCTCAACTTTGGAGATGGAGCAACGACCTCAACTTTGGAGATGGAACGAGCTTCGACCTTTAGAGATGGAGTGCGGTGCCCTCAACTTTGGAGGTGGAGCGACGACCTCAACTTTGGAGATGGAGCGACGATCTCAACTTTGGAGATGGAATGAGCTTCGACCTTTAGAGATGGAGTGCGGCAACCTCGACCTAAGAGATGGAGCGCGACAACTACGTCGACTTTAAAGATGTAGTGCGGCAACGACATCGACTTTAGAGATGAAGCGCGATAGCGACATCGACTTTAGAGATGGAGCGTGACAACGACATCGACTTTAGAGATGGAGCGTGACAACGACATCGACTTTGAAGATGCAGCGATAGCGACATCGACTTTGAAGATGCAACAACAACTTCGACTATGAAGATGTAGCGACAACATCATCGACTTTAGCGACATACATCGACTTTGAAGATGCAGCGACAATGACATCGACTTTGAAGATGCAACAACAAACTTGACTATGAAGATGTAGCGACAACATCATCGACTTCAGCGACATCCTCGACTTTGAAGATGCAACGACATCCTCAACTTTGGAGATGAAACGACAACCTCGACTTTGAAGATGAAGCGAAGTCTCCACCAAACTTAGAGATGAAGCGAAACCGTCATCAAACATGGAGATGAAGCAAAGCCGCCATCAAACTTGGACTTGAAGCAACAAAACATTCGAACTTGGTGATGAAGCGATGAAGCCTTTGAACATCAACTTGAAGTGATGATGAACTCGACATTAAACTTAAAGATGAAGCTTCCAAACTTGAAGATGGAGTGAGCGGAGCTTGAATGATGCATTCGTGTATGCATTCAACTTTGTAGCCTCATGTTTATAGTTGAGTATGCCTTCAATTTTTTTTTCGTGTTTTGATGATTGTGCCATGTTTTTTTTTTTTTTAACAACATGTGAGGAGGGAGTTTCGAACTTAAGCTCTCTTGCTCATAGTTCATACATTATGCCGGTTGAGCTATGCTCATGTTGGCGATGCTCAACTCCATGTCATGAGCACGAGTTGCTAGTTCTTCGAACGTGTGAGGCATAATTCCCTGCAAAATATAATGGAGTCCCCAATGCATGCCTTGAATACACATTCCAATTGCAGATATTTCGGTGAGCCGATCTTTGCAGTCGAGACTTAGAGTTCTCCAGCGGTTGATGTAGTCAACAACTGGTTCGCCTTTTCGCTGTTGGGTATTTGTGAGCTCCAACATGCTGACAGTTTGCCTTGTACTATAAAAGCGGTTGAAGAACTTCTTTTCAAGCTGCTCCCAACTTTCAATAGTCTCAGATTCAAGATCAGTATACCAGTCAAAAGCGTTTCCCTTTAGTGTCCGGACAAATTGCTTGACTAGTAGATCTCCTCGTGTACCGGCATTTTCACATGTTTCGATGAAGTGATCAATATGTTGCTTGGGATTGCCCTTCCCATCGAACTGTTGAAACTTTGGTGGTTGATATCCACTAGGCATCTTCAGGTTGTCAATCCTCTTGGTATAAGGCTTAGGATAAAAGATGGAACTTTGAGCAGGTCCACCATATTGAGCTCTGATGGAGTTCATAATCATATCTTGGAGCTGCTGGACAGACAAGGAAGCGATTGAAGTAGAATATTGCGACTAACCTTCTTGTGCAACGTTCTTTCCTTTATTTTTTACGGCAGGGGTCTGACTTGATTCCACGGCGTCTCGAATTTCAATTTGATTCTTCAGAGAAGCTATTTCATAGTCTTTTTCTTCTACCGCCTTCAGTAACATGCTAATCTTCTTTTCCACTTCAGCCATTCTTTCTTCACTAGTGCCTGCATCAGTCATCATGACGGACATCACATCCAGATTTGATGCTTCTTTTGGTTGAAGAGAAGGAAAAACAAGTTGGTCAAACACAAGGTTTTCTGCAAGGAGGATATCAGCTTGAGCAGATTCTGTCATGCGTCTCAACATTTTGTTCGCGATGACGGGTGTTTGACTTTCTTCATCCTGGATTTCTTTAGAGCGACTGCGCGTAACTGGCCCTCCATAGGAGTCATTTGAAGCAACCGTCTTTGAAGGAGCTTCTTTGGATGCCATCACTTTTTGGAGAGAGAAAGAGATGAGAGGTAGAAACTGTCCCACTGGGCGTGCCAATTTGTTCACACGAGATTTCAATATAGGAGAAATTTGATACGTGGAAATGAACATGAATTTTATTGATTTCGTATATATATGAGTGTTACAGTCTCTAATATTTATCCTCTGATGCTTTCTCTCGAGTATGTCAACTTTAATCTTTGGACTCGTTGATCTTCTTGGATGGTCGATCTTTGGACTTTGGATGATCGACCTTTGGGCTTCTTGGATGATCGGCCTTTGGACTTTTTGATATTCTTGGATGATCAGTCTCTAGCTTGTTGATCTTCGTAAAGTCTTCGACTTGTAGTTTCTTGAAGGTCTTCGGCTTGTAGCTTATCGAAGATCTTCGGCTTGTAGCTTTTTTTGAAAGTCTTCGACTTGTGGCTTATTGAAGGTCTTCAGCTTGTAGCTTCTTGAAGATCTTCAGCTGTAGCTTATTGAAGGTCTTCGACTCAGCTTGTAGCTTCTTGAAGATCTTCAGTTGTAGCTTATTGAAGGTCTTCGACTTGTAGCTTCTTGAAGGTCTTCGGCTTGTTCTTGAAGTCTGTAGTCTTTGAATCTTCTGAACTCTGGGTCTTTGATGCCTCTGAATTCTCTGGATTCTTACTTTCTTATTGTTGGAGCTTCTGACTTCTCTGGATTCTGGCTCAAGGCTGAATGTCCAGAATGAATGGTGACCTCCTCTATTTATAGAGTTTGATGGATCTAGTATGGGCTTGAGCCTGATTGACTTTTGACCCAACTTTTGGGCTTTTATTTATTTGCGCTTAATCCATTTATTTTCAATAACTTGGATTATTTAAATTTAGCCCAAAATTAATTTTAGCTATCTCGAGCTAAATAACTTTGGGTCCAACCGCCATGTGGCAATGTTTGATTGGACTAGCTCGGGTCGTCCGAGGGACATGTGGCATAATTTGATTTACCAATTTTATATGTCTCTTAATTTAAATTGAGGACATGTGTAACTTTGTAATTGGTCCCAAATTTATAAATATATATATATTTTTATCATTAACTTGAATTAACTCAAATTAATGATGTGTCAATTTGTGATTGGCCGAATTGACCGATTATTATTCAACACAGATTTAGAATTTTTTTTAGAGGTCATCAAATAACCCGCTAATTAATTAATGTTTTTGTTTGTTATTGAAACTAGATAGAAATGTTATTGGTTTCTTAATTAACAAAAAAGAGTTTTATCTAACACTCCCGACAAGAAGTTGAGAGTTTTGAGTGGTTAGAGTGTGTTTGGTTTAGATTCCTAACCGTTTAATTTATTAAAAAAGTCATTTTGGAATAAATTGAGATGTTTGGCAACCATCCAAAATGAATTTTTGGAGAATGAGATTTTGAAATAAAACATTTTGGATGAAACACTTGATATTAATTTTTGAAAAAAAAAATTTTGGGTGTTTAATTGAAAAACCTATTTAATTCTCATATTGTATTAAAATTACAAAAATACCCTCACATTACTCTTTTAAATTTTCTCCACCCAATAACCTCCTTCGACCACCGTTGCACCTCACCGACCATCTCCGATCGTCGTCGACCGACCCCGCACACACCGCCACCCCGCTCCACACACCCCGCACACCGCCACCCCGCTCCGGCCACCGCCCCCGCACACAGCCACCCCGCACACCGCCACCCTGCTCCGGCCACCGCCCCGCACTGCACACACCACCACCCCGCTCCGCAAATCCCGCACACTGCCACCCCGCTCCGGCCACCGCCACCCCGCTCCAGCCACCGCCACCCCGCTCCGGCTACCTCGCACACTGCCACCCCGCTCCGGCCACCTCGCACACCGCCACCCCGCTCCGGCCACCTCGCACCCTTCCACCCCGCTCCGGCCATCTCGCACACCGCCACCCCGCTCCCGCACACCGCCACCCTGCTTCCGCACACCGCCACCCCGCTCCCACACACCGTCACCCCGCTCCCGCACACCGCCACCCCCGCTCCCACACACCGTCACCCCCGCTCCCGCACACCGCCACCCCGCTCCGGCCACCCCCGCCGCACACCGCCACCCCGCTCCGCCCACCCTAGTTCGCCCACCCCGCACACCGCCACCCCGCTCCGGCCAACGTCGTCCCGCTCTGGCCACCACCGCCGCACACCGCCACTCCGGCCACCGCCGTCGCACCACCCCAACATATACAAAGTGGGTCGCGTCCAACTAATAATGAATATTATAAATTACAACTAATAATAATAAAATAAATTACAACTAATAATAATAAAGTAATTATTAATTAATTACGAGGCTTTAGGACATAAATCCCAACATATACAAAGTGGGTCGCGTCCAATAGTGTCCCCAGGATAAGGTACCCAACTTTATCCCTATGTTATAGACCGTTCTAGCTATTTACTCGAACTTGATCCACAATCATGTCACACATGAAGTTCAAGTATACAACTTATAGTCATGAGTTCTTTGTTTATTGGAGTTGGGTTAAAAATAAACACAATTCACTTTATTCAATAACAACTTTACTAAATAAATCTCAATAACAACTTTATTGCAAAACATTCAGTTTACAAACCACGAGTTTTAAGACATAAAACCTAAGAGTGTCTTTTTAAAAAATGGTCTCCAAGATTGCACGATCAATGGCTTGGAATAAATAATTCTTTGCCTTGAGATCCTTCAACCTCCGTTCCTCTAGCTTCTTTTGTTCATTTCTCGCAAGACAACTCCAGCGACAGGTTCATTCACTCGTGCATCTACAATGGTCCAATACTTTTTGGACTGTAGAAATTTTTTCATCAACATGCTCCAATGATCATAATGACCATCAAAGCGATGAATTGTCGGTATCGTTTTTGGTTTGCTAGCTACCTTGAAAGATAAAGGAAAGGATGATACAACTTAACTTTGATACCACTCTAAAAGATAGAGCTTAAGTAAATAAAGAGAGAAAGAGAGTAATCGAAAATGAAAGTTGTATTATTCAAATGAAAAACAAAACCTTATATAGGCTTAATCTTACACCAACTTAGCATCATTTTAATGCTTTTCAAAATACTAGGACAAATCAAAAGAATATAAAACTACTCCTTCAAACTAAGTAATTTGACTAAACCTATTCAACTTAACTTATTCAACTTTTAACACTTGATATCACATACAACATGTAATTTAAGAAGGAGCTTAAAGATTACTTGTCAATTGAAATTGAGTTCATGATTTCTTTTATAAGTATTTTAGATTCTTTTATAATAAGGATGATGAAAGTTTATATATCTTTAGAATTTTGAAATTAAACTTTTAGCGTATAATTATTAATGAGTTTTTTTTTAACATCAATACTATTATTTATGGGAAAAAATCAATTTATACCCTTAAACTTTGGAGGTTGTATCCATTAAAACCCTAAACTAATGATTGTATCAATTTAAACCATGAACTTTCAAAATTGTATCAATTTACATCTTCGGTTAGAATTTTATTTTAAAAACGTTATTTTAAACACATGGAGATTTGTAATTTTAGCAATTAAACTCCTAAACTTTCATGAGTGAATCAATTATATAAAAGTTTAGGGGTTTAATTGATAAATTATAATTAAGTCTACACGCGTATGAAAACTAACATTTTTTTAAGAGAGAGTGTAAATTGACACACTTATGAAAATTTAGGGTTTAAATTGACACGATCATTAGTTTAGAGTTTTAATTGACACAATCTCCAAAATTTAAGGGTATAAATTGATTTTTACCCTGTTAATTATTATTTATTTTTTGGAGTTTTTTTTCTTTCTTACTGAATGTTACATATATTATTCTTATAAGTATTACATAAAAAATAATTTTAAAAAAAACATTAAACATTTTGTTATGAATATTTATAGATAAGATATTCTTATCTTGTCTTCCATTATCTTTTTCATTATCTTCTATTCATGGTAACCTTCATATCTAGTAAACTCTTGTAAATAGTGGTCTTTAGAGCCTTCAAATACACAACTAGATAGATAATACATTGACTCCTACCTTTTCCTTATTTCTACTTTGTTCTCTTCTTCTCTTGGTTTACAACACATTCAACATTTTAAAATGTTTATTAAATACTTAAAGTTTAATATATATTATAAAAGAAAAGATAAATTTCATGTGTTTAAAGAGTTTATTTTTACTAGCTTCCCTACAATTTCTCTCTCCTTTCATTTCTTAAATGTTACTTCATTCTCCATTTTTTCTTCTCCCCTCTATATATTTTTAGCATACATTTATCAATATTAATTTTTTTTTTTATTACTATCTGATAGTACTCTAAAAATGCTAATTTATAGCTCCTAAGTCTTGTGAGTTAAGAAATTAATTGTGCTTAAAGTATATATTTTGTAGAATTTAATTTCTAAGAGTGAAATCAGATCATTGCATTAATTTAGAGTTTAAAAGAATAATTTTAGAGGATAATATTAACAAATGATTATGAATGCTAATAGTATGTAAATTAATTAATCAAATGTTATCTCAAAAGTGATGAATTGTCTAGTGGTGTAGGAAGACTTTGGTAGATTGATGAGCCTAAGTTTGAGTCTACGGGAGGACAATAATTTCATATATTTTTGTAATCACAGCCCCAAGCGTCGAGACGCGCTAACAGTAGCGTCGCGATGTAAACTCGAGCAATAGTGACAGCGTCTTGTGTTCTACCATTCTTCCTCATTCCCCTTTCCCCCAATTTCGATTTTGGGAGAAAAAACTTCATTTTCTCTCTACTTTTTTGTATTGAACACTACAAGAATTTCGATTTTTCTCGACGCACAAAAACCGTCGAGAGAAGCCAAAACAATGTCGAGAGAGGTTTTCTCGACGGAAATAAAATCGTCGAAAGAACCCCTTCGGGAGAACCTCTCTCGACGGTTTTTTGCTTACAGTCGAGAGAACCACTTCGAAGCTTAATCCTTGGGAGTTTTGAATTGATTTTCATCACGAGCAACTAAGGTAAGTGCTATAATTTAATGTTAAAGATTTTACCTTTGATGCAATTAGTGAGGGTTAGCGTTTAATTTCTAGCTTAACATTTTATTATCTTTTGCATCTTCTGCTTGTATCGATCTCGAATAGCATGCCTTTTTAATTAGGATTGACATCCCTAATTTTTACACATGTGAGTTTGCTAGCTTTAATTCCTGACAAGTCTTAATTGCAAGTAGCAAGGGTCTAATCGTGGCTAAGTAACTCGAGCCTATGTGACAGGTGGGGGGTATGAGTTGGTTATAGTTTTCATGGTGGGCTCGAGGTTAGGAGAGAAATCGAATTATTCTTAGGAAAAATTTGTCGCGATATTACCTGTCACTGTTCTTTAATTAATTTAGGATTGATCACCTTAGATTAATTAAGGAGCAAGTTTAATTACAATTGCACGTCTCTAATTAATTCGTTGGGGTGTTTGAACCGAAATATGGTCAAACATTTCGTGTGCATGAGATAGAATAGCTAAGCATGTTCGAATCCCTAAGATCTAAGTCGCATCAAAGTAAATATCGATCCCTTAAATTAGGAGCACTGATTACAATTTTATTTTCTACTTTTAATTTTTCGTTAGTTTAGTTTTCTCTAACCAATCCTCCCATTTTATTTACTGTTTTAATTAAACCTAATAGAAATTAATTGGGAGAAGCTAACTAGATTAGCAAAGCCAATTATATAAATATTAATTTGGCCGGCCTCGACAACCTATTTACCACTATCTCAAGAAAACAAACATTTTCATCTCATCTATATATATTTCAAAATCAAACAACAATTTTCATTTTTTCTTTTGTTTAATTCTCATCATTCACATCTTTATAAGACAATTCATTCACTCCATATATATTATTGTAACCACATGTTCTATTTTATTTTGAAATGGATAGCAAAAGTAGTAGCACAAATAGTTATTTTTTTAATTTATACAAACAATTAAATACATTAAAGACATATATTTTCTTTTGTTAAGTTAAATTATGTAAAAAATTATTATTTATCATATATGTCGGCGTAAAATTCTGGACTTCCCTTTTTCGAGTGCGCTCTGCCCTGGATTTCCGTCACCGGAGTCGTGAGGTACCTGCACGAAGGAAGCAAATGAACTTGCACCGGTATGAGACTAGGTCAACGAGGCTTCGATGCTTAAGGCAGAAAGAGTTCTGAGCGTAAGTAGGAGTGATAGAATGAGAACTCGATTTTCGTACCTCGGACATATCTGAGACGATATGTTTTATAGGTGATAGTGTGTGGGCCGATCGGGTCGGCCCGTCCTTTCCTCATCATGAAGATCCAAGATCTCGGCGAAGAGGTGTGGACAGTCAGTGTCAGTCCGTACCCATCCTCCTAAATAGATCTTCGATTCTCCCGATCCTAGGTGAATCAGGAGGGGTTGTTGTATCGTTGCCTTGTTAGGTAAGACATGAGTGTCCAATCGATTCATTCATCATCCCGACGTGGGGGTGATGACGAATTTTTTGGGTTTTATGTCCTAAAACTCGTGGTTTGTAAACTGAATGTATATTTTATTTTGCAATAAAGATGTTATTGAGGTTTATTCAGTAAAGATGTTATTGAATAAAATGAATTGTTTCTTTTAAACCTAATACAATAAACTAAGAACCCTTGGTTATAGGATGTATACTTGAACTTCATGTGGTGACATGAATGTGGATCAAGTTCGAGTAATAGTCAGAACGGTCTATAGTATAGGGATAGAGCTGGGTACCTTATCCTAGGGACACTATGGACGCGACCCATTTTGTATGGTACTAACGATGTGATCCGAAATCGTTCATGTGGAGACATGTGAGTGGGGCGTCCTGTGCAATGAGTTTTCATAATACTGGACCGCGAAATCAAGTCACTATTTCTTTATAACTCTGTTTACTGTAAAGACTGACTTTTTCATATGATGACCTAGGTAACTCGATCTGAATCATGAGCACACTATGAACTCCTGTTTATTTGGGCTTATCCTTTGACTTGCATGAGTGAGAGTGGCCCGAGATCGCCGACTCAATAAGCCTACCATCTTGGGGGTAAGACCGGGTAGGGAGCTGGGAACATAGTCCTGCGAGATAGAATTCACTCATACCCGCTTTTAGGGTTTAGTAGAGAGGTTGTTCCCTTAAGTGTTGACTCCGGGTCTTGAACAATGGGCCCACCCTCTCATTGGCCCGAGAGGGATCTGGTTTGGTGGTTGGACCACAAACCAATTATTCATTAGAGGATCAGTGGAGACTTAAGGAACAAGATGTAATTACGGGGGTAAAATAGTATATTTGACCCAGCTGTAATTACGAACGACCTGTGAAGGATCGACTTACTAATGACGGTTATATCAAGAGGATAGAAATATATCTACGGTGAGGAGAGTGCAACCCTTGGGCTTTAGTGGAGTGACCCGGGGGTTAACTAATGTTGATTAGTTGGGCTAAAGAGTTTGGTCGGTTAATCTCGTATCGTTGGAGCTCATGATCTGTAGGTCCTTTAGGTCATCCTGGCTAGCTCGGATTAAGTCGTGTAACAGTATGAGAGAAAATAATTTTATTTTATTCAAATTCGATTTTGGAAGTGAGACGGACATATTTAAATATGATTTAAATATGAGTTTGGTCTAAAACATGAATAGGGATTCATGTACGAAAGGTTGGTTTTAGAAAACTGGAATTGGTCATATTGTAGGGTTTTATGTCCAAAAACTCGTGGTTTGTAAACTGGATGTATATTCTATTTAGCAATAAAGTTGTTTTATTCAATTAAGATGTTATTGAATAAAGTGAATTGTGTTCTTATCAAACCTATTCCAATAAACTAAGAATTCATGACTATAGTTTGTATACTTGAACTTCATGTGTGACATGAATGTGGATCAAGTTCAAGTAATAGCCAGAACGGTCTATAGTATAGGGATAAAGCTGGGTACCTTATCCTGGGGACACTATGGACGCGACCCATTTTTTATGGTACTAACGATGTGATCCGAAATCGTTCATGTGGAGACATGTGAGTGGGGGCATCCTGTGCAATGAGTTTGCATAAGACCGGACCGCGAAATCAAGTCACTATTTCTTAATAACTCCGTTTACTGTAAAGACTGACTTTTCTATATAATGACCTAGGTAACTCGATCTGAATCCTTAGCACACTATGAACTCCTGTTTATTTGGGCTTATCCTTTGACTTGAATGAGTGAGAGTGGCCCGAGATCGCCGACTCAATAAGCCTACCATCTTGAGGATAAGACCGGGTAGGGAGCTGGGAACATAGTCCTGCGACATGGAATTCACTCCTACCCGCCTTTAGGGATAGTAGAGAGGTTGTTCCCTTAAGTGCTAACTCCGGGTCTTGAACAATGGGCCCACCCTCTCACTAGCCCGAGAGGGATCTGGTTTAGTGGTCGGACTGCAAACTAATTGTTCATTAGAGGTGTTAGTTGGACTTAAGGAACAAGGTGTAATTATAGGGGTAAAACAATAATTTTGACCAGTTGTGAATTACGAACGACCTGTGAATGATTGACTTACTGATAATGGTTATATCAAGAGAGGACACAACATGTCTACAGTGAGGAGAGTGCAACCCTTGGACTTTAGTGGAGTCTCTGGGGATTAACGAATGTTGGTTAGCTAGGCTAAAGTGTTTAGCTGGTTAATCTCGTATCGTTGAAGCTCATGATCTGTAGGTTCTTTAGGTTCTCCTGGCTAGCTTGGATTAAGCCGTGTAACAATATGAGAGAAAAAAAATTGAATTTATTTCAAATTCGTTTTTGGAAGAAGGATAGACATATTTAAATATGATTTAAATATGAGATTGGTCTAAAACATGAATAGAGATTCATGTGTGATGATTCAGTATAAGAAATCGGGATTAATCTTATTATTTAATTAATATTTGATATTAAATTAAATAATAATATTAATTAATTAAAATTTATTTTGTTTATTAAAATTAATTATGAATTAATTTTAAAATGACAAAATAATACCAGTGGGATTATCCAAGTTGAGTGGATTTATCCAAATTGAGTGGGTTTATCCAAGTTAAGTAAGTGGATTGTGAATCACTTACTACATGCATAAACTCATCAATTGTTGAACACTTGTGTGAAGACTAATCCATCCTTTTTGAGGTGTCATACTAAGCGAAGAGTTTGTTGCATGTGAATGACCTATAAATTGGATGGAGTTCAAATGGTTTGATGATTGAGGATGTTTGGAAAATTTGAAGCTTTGATTGTGTGACAATTCTCTTCAAATTATCATCATCACATAAACCTTATTCTCCATCTCTTCCAAACTTTTCTCTTGTAAAGGAGTCTCACCACTCCGTTGCTCGGCCCGAGGATAGCGGGACTACCGGAGGTGGTCCTCTAAGCGTTCGAAAGAAGGTTCGTAGAGTTCGTGAGGAGATTTGATCATCGGGATTAGAAGATTTTAGAACTACAAGAGGTATGTGTTCTAATTTCTTTAATTTCCAAGTTTTGAGCATGTTTCTAGTTTAGCTAAATTGATGAAATTAGAGTGCCAATGATCCGACTCGCTTTCGCTGCGTTTTATGTCCTCCATCATATATATTATTTAATTAATATTTGATATTAAATTAAATAATAAAATTAATTAATTAAAATGTAATTAATTAAATAATAATTATATTTATTTCAAATTAATTTTGAATTAATTATAAATAATATATAATTCAAAGTGGAATTGTCCAAATATGAGTTTGAAGTGGTTTTATGACTCACCTTTTTCATGCAAAAACTCACAAGTTTTGGACACTTGGTTTATGACTAATCCAACCCATTTAAGTGTCTTGATTAGCATGTTTGTGATGGAGCGCATGTAGCGCAGCGGAAGCGAGACGGATCATTGGCACTCTAATTTCATCAATTTAGCTAAATAAGAAACATGCACAAAGCTTTGAAATAAAAGGAATTAGAACACATACCTCTTGTAGTTCTAAAGACTTCTCTTCCAAAGCTCAAATCTCCTCACGAACCCTTCGAAGCTTCCCTCGAACTCCTCGAGAACCACCTCCGGTAGTCCCGCTATCCTCGGGCCGAGCAACGGAGTGGTGGGACTCCTTTATGAAAGAAAAAGTTTGGAAGAAGAAGATGGGAAGATGAAAGTGATGAGGATTTTGTGAGAAGAAGTCTAACACTTAGCTTTCTAATTTCTCAAGTAACATGAACTCTTCATGCTCATCCAACATTCAAACTCTTTGAAATTTCATCAACCTCAAACCATTTGAACTTCATCCAATTTATAGGCAATTCACATGCAACTAAGTCTTTACTTAGCATGACACCTCAAATTGGATGGATTAGTCTTCAACCAAGTGTTCCAAAATTGATGAGTTTATATGCATGTTGTTGGTGATTCACAATCCACTTCACAACTTGGATAAACCCACTCAACTTGGATAAATCCACTCAACATGGATAATTCCACTTTGACTTATAATCACACTTGTAATATTTTGTCATTTTAAAATTAATTCATAATTAATTTTAATAAGCAAAATAAATTATAATTAATTAAACTTTTTAATTAATTAATATTATTATTTAATTCAATATCAAATATTAATTAAATAATAAGACTAATCTCGGTTTCTTAAACCGAATCATCACACATGAATCCCTATTCATGTTTTACACCGATCCCATATTTAAATCATATTTAAATATGTCCATCATTCTTCCAAAACCGAATTTCAATAAATTCAAATTCTTTTTCTCTCATATTGTTACACGGCTTAATCCGAGCTAGCCAGGAGAACCTAAAGGACCTACAGATCATGAGCTCCAACGATACGAGATTAACCGGTCAAACTCTTTAACCAAGCTAACCAACATTCGTTAACCCCCGGAGACTCCACTAAAGTCCAAGGGTTGCACTCTCCTCACCGTAGATATATTTCTGTCCTCTTGATATAACCATCATCAGTAAATCGATCCTTCACAGGTCGTTCGTAATTATAGCTGGGTCAAAATAACCGTTTTACCCCCGTAATTACATCTTGTTCCTTAAGTCCCACTGATCCTCTAATGAACTATTGGTTTGTGGTCCAACCACCAAACCGATTGGTATGTGATCTCATCACTATACCAAGTCCCTCTCGGGCCAATGAGAGGGTGGGATCCCTAGTTCAAGACCCGGAGTCAGCACTTAAGGGAACAACCTCTCTACTAATCCCTCAGAGCGGGTAGGAGTGAATTCCATCTCGCAGGACTATGTTCCCAGCTACCTACCCGGTCTTATCCCCAAGATGGTAGGCTTATTGAGTCGGCGATCTCGGGCCACTCTCACCCATACAAGTCAAAGGATAAGCCCGAATAAACAGGAGTTCATAGCGTGCTCAGGATTCAGATCGAGTTACCTAGGTCATCATATGAAAAAATCGGTCTTTACAGTAAACGGAGTTATAAAGAAAGAGCGACTTGTTTCGCGGTTCAGTCTTATGCAAACTCATTGCATAGGACGCCCCCACTCACATGTCTCCACATGAACGATTTCGGATCACATCGTTTGTACTATACAAAGTGGGCCGCGTCCAATAGTGTCCCCAGGATAAGGTACCCAGCCTTATCCCTATACTATAGACTGTTCTGGCTATTACTTGAACTTGATCCACAATCATGTCATACATGAAGTTCAAGTATACAACCTATAGCCATGGGTTCTTTGTTTATTGGAGTTAGGTTAAAAGTAAAAACAATTCATTTTATTCAATAACAACTTTACTGAATAAATCTCAATAACAACTTTATTGCAAAATAGAATATACATTCAGTTTACAAACCACGAGTTTTAGGACATAAAACCCAACAAACTCCCACTTGGACTAAAACGTCAGTGGAGTATTACATGCGGGATGAGAAAAACTGGAATATCAAATATTTCCATGGTTTTTCTCCCACTATCCTACTGTACAACTCGTAGTCCTAGACTCACTAGGTGCCCCTCGAACACTTTAGCCGTGAGGGACTTTGTAAACGGATCAGCAATATTGTGCTCTGAGGCGATCTGCATGACGATCACGTCTCCTCGATGCACTATCTCCCTGATGAGATGATATTTCCGCTCTATGTGCTTTCCACGCTTATGGCTTCTTGGTTCTCTCGAATTTGCCACAGCACCAGTATTATCACAATAAAGTGTGATAGGCAAATTCATATTTGGAACAACTTCCAAATCCGTCAAGAACTTTCTAAGCCATACAGCCTCTTTCGCAGCTTCGCAAGCCGCGACATACTCAGCTTCCATGGTGGAGTCAGCAATACAACCTTGCTTTATACTCCTCCATACTATTGCCCCTCCGTTAAGAGTGAACACTGATCCCGATGTGGATTTCCTCGAATCCTTATCGGTTTGAAAATCAGAGTCAGTGTATCCTGTAAGGATCAAATCCTTCGCGCCATACACGAGCACATAGTCTCTCGTTCTCCGAAGATACTTGAGGATGTGTTTAACGGCAGTCCAATGATCATATCCTGGATTGGACTGGTACCTACTGACAATTCCTACTGCATAGCATATGTCGGGTCGTGTACATAACATGGCGTACATCAGACTACCGACTGCTGATGCATAGGGAATTCGTCTCATATCCTCAACTTCTTGAGGTGTCTTAGGACACTCTTCCTTTGACAATTGAATTCCATGCCTGAAAGGTAAAGAACCCTTCTTGGAATTCTGCATCGAATATCGTATCAACACCTTGTCGATATAAGATGCTTGAGACAACGCTAACGTTTTGTTCTTACGATTCCTTACGATTTGAATCCCTAGAACAAACTGAGCCTCTCCCAAATCTTTCATTTGGAATTGGGTCGCTAGCCATTGCTTAACGTCAGTCAGGAACCCTACATCATTCCCAATGAGTAGGATATCATCTACATATAAGACTAAGAAAGCTACAACAGAATTGACTATTTTCTTGTAGACACAAGGTTCGTCAACATTCTGTTCAAAGCCATAGGATTTGATCGCAGTATCAAACCTTATATTCCAGGATCTAGACGCTTGCTTCAACCCATAAATGGATCGATTAAGCTTGCAAACCTTTTGCTCTTGACCCTGAATTATGAACCCCTCTGGTTGAGCCATATAGATACTCTCTTCAAGATTGCCATTAAGAAAGGCTGTCTTGACATCCATTTGCCAAATTTCATAATCATAAAACGTGGCAATGGACAAGAGTATTCTAATCGACTTTAACATGGCAACAGGGGAGAAGGTTTCTTCATAGTCCACCCCTTCCCTCTGGGAATAACCCTTTGCCACAAGTCGAGCCTTAAAGGTTTGCACCTTACCGGCTTGGTCTCGTTTCCTCTTGTAGATCCACTTACAACCGATAGGTCTTTCACCATCAGGTTGCTCTACAAGATCCCAGACCGAATTGAAGTACATCGACTCCATTTCGAGGTCCATGGCTTTAAGCCACTGGTCCTTGTCTATGTCATTCATTGCCTGTTTAAAGGTCAATGGATCCTCAACGCCGTCATCAGGTATGACGACCTGGGTTTCCGTTAAACCCATGTAGCGGTCGGGTTGTCTCACATCCCTCCCACTACGTCGAGGTATTCTCAACTCTTGAGAAGGACCAGCCTGATCAACAACTCTTGTTGACCCATCTGTAGCTTTCCTGGAAAGTTCGGTCAAAACAATTTTGCTCGAAGGTTGATGATCTCTCATGTGGTCTTCCTCTAAGAATGTGGTGTTTGTCGATACAAGCACCTTATCTTGTTGAGGATCGTAAAATAGACCACCTTTCGTTTCCTTGGGGTAGCCTACGAATAGGCATAATTTTGAACGATGTTCCAATTTCTTTGGATTGGGCACCAACACATGTGCCGGACATCCCCAAATTCTGAAGTGACGTAAACTACCTTTACGCCCTCTCCATAACTCATAAGGTGTTTCTGAAACACTCTTAGAGGGAACCATGTTCAAAATATATACAGCAGCCTCTACTGCATATCCCCAAAACGAACTAGGCAGTTGAGCATAGCTCATCATAGATCGAACCATGTCTAACAGGGTTCTATTTCTCCTTTCGGACACACCGTTCTGCTGCGGTGTTCCGGGCGCTGAGAGTTGGGATAGTATTCCATGTTCTATCATATAGTCCTGGAATCTTAAATCCATATACTCTCCACCTCGATCTGATCGGAGTATTTTAATCGTTTTACCTAATGTGTTCTCAACCTCTGCCTTATACTCCTTGAACTTTTCAAGAGCTTCGGACTTATGATGCATTAGGTAAAGATAGCCGTACCTAGAATAATCATCAATGAAGCTGATGAAATATTCATACCCTCCCCGTGCTTTAACATTCATCGGACCACAAAGATCTGAATGTACAAGCTCTAGAGTTTCTTTGGACCTATGACCTTTTTCAGAAAAAGATCGTTTGGTCATCTTGCCCTCAAGACAAGACTCACATGGTGGTAAAGAGTTGTCCTCTAACTGATTTAGGAGACCACTCTTAACCAATCTCCCAATCCTATTGAGATTAATGTGGCCTAGTCTCAAGTGCCAAAGATAGGTACTTGGAGAAAGTTTCTGCCTTTTAGTTTGAGTTTGAGCTGTTTTAAACATCTCGGTGTTCAAAATAGCTTTTGCCTCTGTTGGTCTTAACACATACAAGTTGTTTTCAAGTTTCGCAGAACATATATGTACACCTCTTTTGCTAATGAACGCTTCATTAAAATCAAAAGATACTTTATACAAATGTTCAAGTAAACAAGAGATAGATACAAGGTTCCTTTTAAAGCTAGGAACCAACAGTACATTTTCAAGTAAAATGAAACTATCTCTATATAACAACTTGACAGTTCCCACTGCCTTGGCTGAGACAACCTCTCCTGTTCCAACCCTGAGAGTTATCTCACCTTCAGCAAGCAGCTGCCAGGAACTAGTTTCCTGGAAAGAAGAACAAACATGGTTAGTGGCTCCTGAATCCAGTATCCAGGCAGAACTATCATGTTCCACTAAACATGTTTCAACAACGAGTAAATCATATTTACTTAGTTGTTTCTTCTCAGCTTTGCTCGCCATGAGGGTATCATGATAGACCGATGAGGACGGTTGTCCAAACATCATCTGTAATGAATCCATGATCTCCTTAGCGGAGACCATTACCTCATGCTTCTTAGCTAACACATCGGATGTGCTGGCCAAGATGTAGACTCGGGCTTTATCATTAGCCCTAGTCCACCTGTCAAATGCATCTCGAACAGTTCGAGTTGCAGATGAGCTAGGAGGGGGAGGACATTCCTCTGTTAAGACAAACCTAAGATCATCGATAACAAGAATCGTATTCAAGTTCGATTTCCAGGTCGTGTAGTTATCGCCGTTTAGTTTATCAGAAGCTAGTAATTGGATAAACGAGCTAGACATGCTGAAAAGAATGAATTCTATTAGTGAATTGAACTTAACCTATTTTTAACAACCAATCAAGAACTTTAACAAAAGTAATAATGTACCCAAAAAATCATTATTAATTTGCAACGATACTTCAGTGAGTCAGAGCAACCGCTACCGAGGGGCAGTCAATCACTCCTTCACTGAACCAAGACATTCTTGACTAAATGCTAATACCAGAATAACTCATATTCCTATAGCACCTTAGTTATCGCTACTTCGGTCAAGAATCTACTAACAACTTAGTAATCCTTGTAAGTGTGACCCACCATTTTCAGAACTCAGAGGTCGGCCCCAACAGTGCAACCGAATGGAAATGTCAGAGTTGGGAATGGACCTAAGAGACCCTATCCATTTCTGGAGATTGAGTTGTTCCGACTCCCATGAAACGGCCCTCCGAATGGACGGTGCTACTATGGGCAACCAGCAGGCGGAACATGGGAATCTCACGGTTCAACCTAATGGAGGAGACCGCAGGATGTATTGACATACTTCCTTCTCCCACTTACTATAAATACTTTCTCCATTCACCTTGCTCTTGATTTATGCAAACACCATCCGAATGGGGATGCCCTATTGACATCACGAGGCCGAGCATAAATCTCACGGTGTGAACTTTGCGGAGAACGTAGGAGGAGATTGATATATCATATATACCTTCTCAACACCACTACTAAGTATTTTAGAATGGTTTGGGTAAAGTTTTACTTAGGCATTATCCGGCTAAGACAATAAAACCTAAGTCTAGGTAGAACATACTTTTACCTAAGATGTCTAGGTGATAAACGTTTTATAACCTTACACCTCTCACGTGCATGCTCATAAAGCCGGGTTAACTTAACTCAAGTACCGGATCGATCCCCAGGTAGGAGGTGTTCCGTAAACCGTCATCTTAAATACCTCCAACCTTAGTGCAGGATCAAACCGGGTGAGTTCTCTCGTAACCTTAGCTTTACAAGATATCGACCTATTTTAACTATTAAAACGAATCGATACTAAATTCCTAATCGCATTGGAATTCTTTAACCCTTAGTGAGCATGCATTTATCTTTGTTATAGATTTTAAATGTCTATCTCATTTTACAACGCTTTATAAAACAAAGACATTCTATAACATGCTTCCTAAGCTAGAATATAACCATTACATTCAATTTATAACATGCTTCCCAAGCAAGAATATAACAATTATATTCAATTATATTCAACTAAGGCAACTATGTTGTATGTTTAATTTCACAATTAATATAACACTTATATTAATTTTACTTTTAAACAAGCAACATCCAATTCATAAATTAATATAACACTTATATTAATTCTCATGAATTAAGCATGCATACTATACAACATAACACTTATATTATACTTTCAATGCATGCAACATGCTTCCTATGGTGGGATTTGAAATCTATATGGCATACTTTATGCACATACAAGATACTTTAATTAAAACATACATTCACAATGCATAATTAATTAAACACACTAAAGTGGACCGGTTTTGGCATCACGGACAAGCAAGCAACTAAATTATTACAATAATAATTCATCAACTAAGTTGAGACGCTTCCGAACCCTTCGAACCGCCACGAACCAGCTTGAATTTGCTTGAACCGACCAAAAAAAACAGCAACTTCAAAACTTCAAAAAAAAACTGAACCGGTCCATAACAGCTGTCCCGACTTCAACAGCCCGTAACTGGACCAATACCGACCCGAACTGGACCAAACGAACGCTGAACCGGACCTCCAGAGGGTGAAGAACAAGGAACCGGTCTGACTTTCAGTGAACCGGACCACCCGAGGACCGAACCGGACTGTTTCTTCCACCTTGCGCTGAACCGGTTTTGTGCTGGAATTTTGCAGGAAAAAAAAACAGCAAAAAAACAGCATGCTGTTTTTTCCGACACCCGAGCTTCTGTCTTCGAATTGACAGCCTATATGGACTCTAATGACTCCGAATTTTTTACAGACTCTTCTTCACACATTAAAGCCCATACACGCCCGGGCAATTACAAAACGAAGTACAAATAAAAGCTCAAAAAAATATGCCAAAACCGGAATCACACTTTAGACGCCCAGAAATTTAATTTCTAAAACAAATACCCACCGAGCTCAAATTGATGCAAATTGAGTGACCAAAAAAACGCTCTGATACCAATTGATGGAGCGCATGTAGCGCAGCGGAAGCGAGACGGATCATTGGCACTCTAATTTCATCAATTTAGCTAAATAAGAAACATGCACAAAGCTTTGAAATAAAAGGAATTAGAACACATACCTCTTGTAGTTCTAAAGACTTCTCTTCCAAAGCTCAAATCTCCTCACGAACCCTTCGAAGCTTCCCTCGAACTCCTCGAGAACCACCTCCGGTAGTCCCGCTATCCTCGGGCCGAGCAACGGAGTGGTGGGACTCCTTTATGAAAGAAAAAGTTTGGAAGAAGAAGATGGGAAGATGAAAGTGATGAGGATTTTGTGAGAAGAAGTCTAACACTTAGCTTTCTAATTTCTCAAGTAACATGAACTCTTCATGCTCATCCAACATTCAAACTCTTTGAAATTTCATCAACCTCAAACCATTTGAACTTCATCCAATTTATAGGCAATTCACATGCAACTAAGTCTTTACTTAGCATGACACCTCAAATTGGATGGATTAGTCTTCAACCAAGTGTTCCAAAATTGATGAGTTTATATGCATGTTGTTGGTGATTCACAATCCACTTCACAACTTGGATAAACCCACTCAACTTGGATAAATCCACTCAACATGGATAATTCCACTTTGACTTATAATCACACTTGTAATATTTTGTCATTTTAAAATTAATTCATAATTAATTTTAATAAGCAAAATAAATTATAATTAATTAAACTTTTTAATTAATTAATATTATTATTTAATTCAATATCAAATATTAATTAAATAATAAGACTAATCTCGGTTTCTTAAACCGAATCATCACACATGAATCCCTATTCATGTTTTACACCGATCCCATATTTAAATCATATTTAAATATGTCCATCATTCTTCCAAAACCGAATTTCAATAAATTCAAATTCTTTTTCTCTCATATTGTTACACGGCTTAATCCGAGCTAGCCAGGAGAACCTAAAGGACCTACAGATCATGAGCTCCAACGATACGAGATTAACCGGTCAAACTCTTTAACCAAGCTAACCAACATTCGTTAACCCCCGGAGACTCCACTAAAGTCCAAGGGTTGCACTCTCCTCACCGTAGATATATTTCTGTCCTCTTGATATAACCATCATCAGTAAATCGATCCTTCACAGGTCGTTCGTAATTATAGCTGGGTCAAAATAACCGTTTTACCCCCGTAATTACATCTTGTTCCTTAAGTCCCACTGATCCTCTAATGAACTATTGGTTTGTGGTCCAACCACCAAACCGATTGGTATGTGATCTCATCACTATACCAAGTCCCTCTCGGGCCAATGAGAGGGTGGGATCCCTAGTTCAAGACCCGGAGTCAGCACTTAAGGGAACAACCTCTCTACTAATCCCTCAGAGCGGGTAGGAGTGAATTCCATCTCGCAGGACTATGTTCCCAGCTACCTACCCGGTCTTATCCCCAAGATGGTAGGCTTATTGAGTCGGCGATCTCGGGCCACTCTCACCCATACAAGTCAAAGGATAAGCCCGAATAAACAGGAGTTCATAGCGTGCTCAGGATTCAGATCGAGTTACCTAGGTCATCATATGAAAAAATCGGTCTTTACAGTAAACGGAGTTATAAAGAAAGAGCGACTTGTTTCGCGGTTCAGTCTTATGCAAACTCATTGCATAGGACGCCCCCACTCACATGTCTCCACATGAACGATTTCGGATCACATCGTTTGTACTATACAAAGTGGGCCGCGTCCAATAGTGTCCCCAGGATAAGGTACCCAGCCTTATCCCTATACTATAGACTGTTCTGGCTATTACTTGAACTTGATCCACAATCATGTCATACATGAAGTTCAAGTATACAACCTATAGCCATGAGTTCTTTGTTTATTGGAGTTAGGTTAAAAGTAAAAACAATTCATTTTATTCAATAACAACTTTACTGAATAAATCTCAATAACAACTTTATTGCAAAATAGAATATACATTCAGTTTACAAACCACGAGTTTTAGGACATAAAACCCAACAGTTTGTTGATGTTTGTTGATGTATGTTTATGCCTATAAATGAGTTGAAACTCAAAGTGTTTGGGTTTGATGACTTTGGATAAGTTTTGGAATGTTGGACATTCCTTCAATATCTCTCTCTCCCTAGACATCTTCTTCTTCTCTTCCAAATTTCCTCTCATAAAAAGGTCCCACAACCTTGTTGGTAGGCCTGAGGATAGCCGGGAAGACATTAGAGGTGGTCCACGAAGTGTTCGTGAGGAAATACAAGCAACAAATTGGAGAATTTGAGCAACAAAGGTATGTGTTCATACTTTTCCAATTTTCAGTTCTGGGCATGTTTTTGTTTGGCTAAATTAATGAAATTAGAGTGTCATTGATCCAAATCGCTTCCGCATTTGTGATATGCGCTCCTTCAGGCATGACAACAACAAGTATGGGAATGACCTGAGGGCATCTGTTGCGAGGAACCGAGAGGTCGGCCGCCTGCCTCGCGGACGTCTGATGACATCCTCAGGGTCTCGGACTTGTGATGTCATCGTCATGACGTCGGGCGCATGCCTCATGCTGGCGTAGCCCGTAACAATATACATAATTTTTTAAAAAATCTAGTAAAAGTAAAGAATCATTTAACAATTTCAATATTCATCACAACCAATAGGAAATTAAACAAGTGTTAGAATGTTACCTCAAAGATAAAACTTGTTCGCAGGTTGGGCTACAAGTATCTTTTGCAGTCGTTTACTTTGATTGACTGAATATTTATATAATTTACTTTTATTTTTTTTCTAACTTTCCCTTCCTTCTTCGTCCAATAAACAACTTCTCTTATTTTTTCTCTCTTTCCTCCACTCCCATCTGCCATAACCTTTGAATTTCATTTCTCACTCTCTCTTCCTTTCTCTTCAATAAGTATCTTTCTTCTTTTTTTGGTTAACTATTTGTTAACGAAGTCAAGTTACTCAAATTTGCAATACTCTAAAGAATTTCTCTAGAAAAATGATTATCATTCAACGAAGAATTGAGGAATTGGACCATAAAATTTTTCCTATCAAAAGCAATCAAATTCAAAGACGTGTTATTTCCAATTTCGCCACGAGAATTATCTTGAAGCAAGAAATTCCTCAAACTCTTCAATCCATTTTTCGAATTTTTTTGGTGATTTTTTTTAGAAAAATAAAATCCAATCGACCTTTCCCTTTACCAACATCTCCCCCACGTGGTCTAATTTCGTTGTTAGTGTAAGTTTTTTGAAGAAATTGATTATTGAACCCGAAATTGAAGAATACTAATCGCACTACCATGACCGACCTAGATGATTTCATCCGTAAAATTTCCCACTCTTTCCTTCACTTCTTCTAAAAATCCACTTGAAAATTTATGCCTATATAACACACAATCAGCTTTGCAAATTTCAAATAACTCAAATTAAATTTTCATGGCATTTAAGTTTGGAGCGTAGAGAAATGAAGAGAGTGAAAGAGAAAGTAGGAGAAGTTGTTAATTAGATGAAATTAGAAAAGAAAAGTTACGGACAAAAACCAAGTAAACGGCGTGAAAGATTTGCAAGTAAATTTTACACATATTTTAAAGGTTTAAAAACACACCTTACCATTTGAGGAGGAAGAAGAGCAAAAAGAGCCAATAAAAAACGTGTTAAAGATTTAAATATCTTATTGGGTTCTTTTATTTTCATATGAAAAGAAGTAATGCAAACCTCCAAGAATTTAACAACAAAGTTTGATGTTGGAGGATTCACCACGTGTATCGACAAAATGAATTGTGCCCCCACACCCCATTACCTCAAGTATCACTTTATTAATTAATTACTTTAACAATTAGTCTTCCATTTGACCAAAAATAAGAAATTAAATACATTTTATAACTCGAGTTTAGTAAATTCAACTGGTACGACCTAGTGATTAAGAGATCACAAATTTGATTCTTCCAAACTTACATGTTATAAAAAAATTAATAAATCAAATATTATTAAATTATTTAAACACTTAAATATAAGTGTCTCTTTTATTGTCGGTCTAATACAAATAAACAAGTAAAAAAAATATAAGAGGATGTTTGAGGCACTAACTTAGAGTTGGATGGACTGAGTTATTATAACTCAGTCTAGTCTACGTTTGACCACCGACTATTAATTATAACCTACCTTCAATAAAATAACTATAATAACTTCAATAATATTTACTATTCACAAACTTCAATAATATTTACTATTCACAATTAGTACTATTATAATCACCGACTATCAGCGCCCTAAACAATCTCTAAGAGTAGAGAAGAGTAAAAATTACGTAAGAGCCTCCTCTAACAAAGTACTACTTGGAGCTTTCTCTTGAACAAATTTGTTCACTCCCACAACGGATCACATTGTGAGATATTTTTTGATGGTGCGGCGCGATCATCTATCGCACCCTCCAACCACCTCCTCCCCTAGAACAAAGAGATATTGTGACACTATCTCTATGCCTCCTCCAGCTTTACATTGACTCCTTGGTGCACCATGGCTACGATTTCGACATTTTTCGTTGATTTCGAATGAATCTTCGAACCAGTTTCCTCAAATCAAGCATATTTAATAATTAGACTCTACAAATCCAACGCATGCATAAGACAATTTCCAAAATAGCTTTATTTTAGTCTTTTAGGTCGAGCATGAAAAAATGGGGCGGTCGGCCTAATGATCAAGCTCAGTTTTAGGTCGAGAATAAGAAAATGAAATAATCTTCTTTATTTAACACTTTAAGTAAGAATTGTTCGATCACACAGTTGATAAAATTAATTTTTAAAAAAATTAAACCCTCTAATTCTCGGAGTTTTTGCACGTATGACCTCCCTTCGAGGGCATTGTTTCTAAAAGCGAAAGATTTTTTTTTTTTGCTCTTTTGCGGATGTCATCAGCACTACCAATCGCGTGAAAATTATTTGTACCATTTTTTCAATTTTTTCTCTAGAAAGTAAATGGTCATCGCGGTTCTCAGCCATACCGATTCGTGGAGAGGAAAAATCGTGAATGATTTGTGGAAAGGAAAAATCGTGAATGTTCGCGATCGTGATAGGGAGAATCGCGAATTTGGAGGAGGGATGAACATGAGGACACTCTGAACTTTTCACGCGATTGATGGTGCGGATGACGTCAACAAAAGGTAAAAACAACTTGCGTTTGAACCTATAAGTCAAATGACATTACGCCCCCGAGACGCGGGTCATCCGTGCAAATCCCCCTCTAATTCTGAATTAAAACTTTGAGCCTGGCGCAATATTATCAAATAAAAGACGTGGAATCTGGAGATTGATGTCTTATAGAGATGAGGCTTTCTCTTAACCAAAACTGCTTCTTCAGAATCTTTCTTTTTTAATTTATTATTGATAAATGCACTGTAAATTAAAGTGCAAAGAGTGTGTAAATATATATATGTCTTTTCAGGGCGAAACTTTTGACAAATATTCCCTTCAAAAAAGCAAAATTGGGTGAGATAGAGGAAATATATACTATACCTTATTCAATGGTCGTTTTTCTCACTCCTTTCTCTATTATGAAAAGAGGGAATTCGGACTATTCAAACATACTTTTATATCCCTATAATAATATTATATATACATAAATAAGTTATATTCATATTTCCATCGCATTTATTTTATTTTATAATTCATTTTGGTCCCTAAATCTCATTTGGCCTTCAAGTACTTCAATGATAAGATTTGTAAATTTGGAGAACAGGTGACCTGCAAAATAATGAAAATAACGTCGGTGTGTGGTGCTTGTCACACACAAACCGATGCCTAAGTTAGATATCAAAGAAGGAATGCATCTAGTTTAGTTTAGGAGAGAGAATAAAGACTCAGTTGGACTTCGATTTACTTTCTTTGAGTCATAATGATGTATATTTATACGTCGTCTACTTAGGTTTTTGACTTTTTCCTTTAGATTAGACTAAAAGGGATTGAACCAGACTCGTCGGTGTCGCGCCCCAAACTGGCGAGGTGTGTGGGGGTAGGGTCAGCCTCGAGTCGAAAGCGCGTCTTCTCCAAGATTTTATTTGGGCTCTGGGCTTCGCTAACCTAACCAGAACCCTAGTCGGCCTCGACCTATTTGGGTTCGAGTCCATTTCGTCTTCTAACTTCTTAGCCTTGATCTCCCTTCAGTCTCGGTATCCATGTAGGTCAAATTTTACCCATAACATAACTAAAACAAGAAAGTTTACCCAATGCAAAATATTGAGGCAATGAGATAGCTAGTTAGGTTAGGTTTGTATATCCTAATAGCAAAGGTAAAGATATTGTTGAGAAAATAGGAGAATATTATTGTGATAGGTGTTAGAGAGGTAGAGTGAGAGTCCCTTCAAGAGTGCTATGGGGTGGTTTGATTAGATTTAGTACCTCTCTCTTTGAGTATATATCCTCTAAAGGATTTTATAACTTCCCTATCATCCATAATTATTCTTAGTTCATAACAACAAGACAATACCATAACCCTAGCTTTTTGTAATCTTTCAATTGGTTGTTTTGTTTTGTTCTCTTCCACATACAATTTCTTTTTTGTAGTGGGTTTTTCTCTAAATTCTTTCAATCCCTAACTCCAAAATTTTGAAGTTTGAAGTGGAAAAAAAGCAAAAATACAAATAAATAAATAAATAGAAGAGATCATAGCTTTGTATAATAACCCTCCTTTCCACAGTCGTTGGGAAATAAAAGAAAGGTGGGAATATGATTCCCATTGTCAACCTATGGGAATTGATTTAGATGGCCAATTCATCCTTTAAATATTAATTAATTAATATATATTGTATATAATATGAAGAGAAGAGAAGCACAAAGAGTGATGGTCCATTGCGTTGGGATTATTTTAATCAAAATCACTTTCATGCAAACTGCTAATATTATAATATAATCCTATATATATGAAAAATTGCACCCGATGTCAATTTAAGATAAAATAATTATAAATATAACATTTTTTTCAAAAAGTTTACAAATATAACAATTTTTATCCGTGATTGATAGCAAATCAATGACTGTAAGTAATAACTACTGATACACTTCTACATTCAGTGATAGTCATTTTATCAATGGTTATAGGTGATAATAGTCTATCAATGACGATCACTAGTTTTTTTTGCTCTATTTACAAAATGTTTTATATTTTAATATATTTATCATTATTTTGGACCAGATTGTTATTTATACAACCAGACGTAGGTATATATATAATTAAAAATCTCTTCTTTGGCTCCTCTACACTCTTTTTGTGTATGGCAATGGTTTAACAATTCAAGAACCATATTCTTCATCATCATCATTCACATCCTTCAAATATTCAATAATGGGGGGAGGAGAGTGCTCGCACGTGCCAACTCTTTCTCATTTGGAAAGACAAGAGAGTTTTTGAATATTGATTTTTTTGTGCTATATAAAGGGTTTGTGGACAATTATTTGGATTCACACAAAACTCAAAACAACACATTACAATTATCTCATTTTCTCTCCTCTCTTGTGCTCATGCCCTTCACTCTCCTCTCCTAAACTTGAAGTTTTAGAGAGAGAGAAAAACAAAAGAAAATATCTCCTTTGAGAGATCTAGAGAGAGAAGGGCATCACAAGTTTTTTTTTTTTTTTTTTAATTGCCTTTGTTCATCCTAAAGGAAGGTTTGAACTCTATCAATATGAAGGTGAGTTGCATTATTATTTGTGTTTTCTTCCTTGTTAAATTTCTATTTTGTTAGTCTTTTTCTTTCAAATCTATAATCTCTTACTAGAAAGCTACAAAAAATATCAACTAGTTAGAACGCGTTCAAGAAATTAATTTTTATGTTATATATAGTTTATGTTTTTGAGTTTTGAGCGAAAAGTTAATTAATGATTAGAAGTTTTGGAAAGTCACGTGGGTTATTAACAAAGAAAACTACAAATACCTACCCATGTAAACTATAGACTATATATTCTTAGATTGACGGGTTTTAGTTTTTGTTGACCAATCGTATGGTTTTCTTTTTCTTTGAGAAAAACTAATTAGTGGTTAAAGTCGTTTATATTTGTAGGTAGTTGATTGACTAAGGTGTAAAACTTATCTCTACATTTAAAATTGCGTGCATGTATTTTGTTCTTCTTCAAGTCGGCATTTTTGTTTATATATATATATATAAATAGAAAAGTTAATTAAGATGATCTCATATTTGAAAGTGTCTAAAGTTAAAGATAAATTACAAATATACACGCAAGCAAATATTTATATCATATATTATATGATTAGATTAGAGGTTTTTTGTTAGTATTAGGGGAAAAGTAGATAGCATATGAATAAAACATACAAATTTCAAAGCTATTTGTAGTCTTGTAAAATATAATAATTCACGAGTTATATTTACACCTTCCATACTGCCTGGTTTAGAAAAAAATGAGAAAACAAATAATAAAAAAATAGTCAAATATATGTTTTTTAGTTTTTAAATTTAGCTTTATTTTTTAAGTATTTCTGAAAAGTGAAAAAATGTATATAAATAAATTTAATTCTAAAAAATAAAGATAAAAATATTACCAAATCAACTAAAAAATTTCATTTTATAAATCAAGTTTTTTTTTTTTTTTTACAAAAGATATTTAATTAATACGGGTGAGATTGAAGATTGAACTCTTAATCACCTCTTAGTCAAGCACAACTTTATGTTAAATGAATTATGGTCGATTTGGCATCAACCGAGTTTTTGGTAAAAAAAAAAAAATAATAAAAAAAATAACTCACTTTTGCATGAGATACCTTGCAATTTTGGATTAACATCATATACTTTTTTTTTTCTTTTTTTGAAAAAATGGTATATGCTTTTTATTTACTATATACAATTTGCTATATTCCCTTCTCAATATTCTTTAGTTGAAAAGGAAAAAAAAATAGATTATGCTTTATCGAGTTCAATAATTTCAAATAGAGATTCAACCATCGACATTTGAGATAGTAATTAGTGTTCTATCAACTTTGAGATAATAAATATATATAGTACACTCTGTCAATGTACCTGACTTTAATTCAAGTTAAATAGATGGATTTTTTTTTATTTTTTTTGAAATAGTGAGTGATATTAGGAGTCATTAACCCATATAAACAAACTAACATATAATTTCTTATATGGAAATATCATTATTGCTTTAACTACATGCCCAGAATCATTAATGATCTTGCTTTAAAAAAATCAAGGAATTAACTTTTTCACTATATTTTAAACAAAATTTAAAATTACCATGGAAAATCTAAATCCAAGGGTAGTCATATTAAAGAAGAAAAGTTGGCACAAAATTGTTCTCAAATTGGTAGAATTCTGTCCTTTACATCAAATATAAAAACAAAAAGTAATTAATTTTATTCTATACTTGTATAAAGATTTTAATTTCTTTAACCCTCCATTTGATACCCACCTAACATACTAATCTTCAAACCCCAAAATTAAATACATATCACCAACTACAATAGAATTGGAACTTGTAACCTAATTTAGCCAACATCTTTTTTCCTCTTCATAAGACCATAAATAAATAAATAAATAATTTACATATATAATAAATTAGATTATCTCTAAGTTTGTGTGAAATAAGTTATTAATTTTTTTTAAATATTTAATAGCTTTTTAAAATTTTCAATTTTGTATCAATAGGTCCTTCAACTTTAATAATAATAATAATAATGCATGTTGAAAGAAAAGGATTTTCGTGCGGATGACTTCTCCTGGCGTCGTAAGGTCTTTTGACTTCCTTTTGAAAATTCATATTTTTTGACATTCTCGTGATCAGGAAGCCCCTTCTTCTTGTAAAAATCATTTGTATTTTTCGTTGAGCATAAGAGCACTATAGTCATCTCGTATTCGAACTTTGTGGGCTTGTTTATCACGAGAAGATTAAAAAAAAACATAAATTTTAAAAAATCGAATAAAAAATCTTACACCCAATGATTTTCGAGAAGGATCATCCGTACAAAAACTCGTTAGAAAGAACGGGGAAGGAGTGCTAGTTAGGAGTGAAAGTGATAAGTATGTAGTGGGGCGTTGAAGATATACGCGGTTGTAATATTGTCCCTTCACTTTTGAATTAAAGAAACACGTGCTTACTCTTTTTTTCATTCCATTTCTATAAATCTAAAATTCCCATTTGATTCATCACCATTGAAAAAAAACAAACAAACTTATTTTTGCTCTCTGTTTGTTTCCCAAACCAAACCCCTCAATTTTATTTGATTTTGTTGCTTAATTTTGAAGATGGGTGATAATCAACCCTTTGCTATTTCCACCGACGTTCTTCCTCAACCAGCTTCCAAATGCTTTGACGACGATGGCCGCCTCAAGCGAACTGGTAATGAATCAGACATTTATCCTCTGTTTTTTCTTAATCTTCAGACAGACAGGGTCTTATGATGATGTTTTTTTGTTTCAAAAACAGGGACTGTTTGGACGGCGAGTGCTCACATTATTACGGCGGTTATTGGGTCCGGCGTTCTTTCATTGGCTTGGGCGACGGCTCAGCTCGGATGGGTGGCCGGTCCGGCGGTTATGTTCTTGTTCTCTTTGGTTACTTATTACACTTCCATGCTTCTCTCCGCCTGTTACCGTTCCGGCGACCCTGTTTCCGGCAAGAGAAATTATACTTATATGGATGCTGTCCAAGCCAATCTCGGTCAGCTACCCTAAACCCTAATCCCTAATCCCTAATCCCTAATCCCTAATCCCTAATCCCTAATCCCTAATTAACTTCTATCCTTAACCCTTTTTTTCAATTCCTTAGGTGGGTTGAATGTCAAGCTATGTGGGCTTGTTCAATATCTTAATCTTTTTGGAGTTGCAATTGGGTATACAATAGCTTCAGCCATAAGCATGATGTGAGTTCATTCATTTTGTTTTTTTTTTTTGTTTTTTTTGTATATATAAATATGTGTTTATTAATTTTGGAATTTTGCAGGGCAATTAAAAGGTCAAATTGCTTCCACGCAAGTGGTGGGAAAGATCCATGCCAAATTAATAGCAATCCTTATATGATTGCTTTTGGTGTTATAGAGATAATATTCTCTCAAATTCCAGATTTTGATCAACTATGGTGGCTTTCAATTGTTGCTGCTGTCATGTCTTTTACTTACTCAACAATTGGACTTGGCCTTGGGATTGCTCATGTTGTTGGTACATTTTCATACACCTTTCTTTTTATCTGTTTTTTCTTTGTTTAGGATTCCACGAAAGAAGGAAGGAGATGATTGATTGTTCTTGTTTGCTTGTTTGCTTGTTTTAGGAGCTGGGAAAATTGGAGGGAGTTTGACTGGAATTAGCATTGGCACTGTGACTCAAACACAAAAAGTATGGAGGAGCTTCCAAGCTCTTGGAGACATTGCATTTGCCTACTCCTACTCGATTATCCTCATCGAAATTCAGGTAAGAAAATAACTCTAATTCAAATATGTAACCCAACAGTCACAAATCGGGATTTGTTTTGATGTCCGGTTGGAGTGAATGATTGATTGATGGAGGTATGTTTGTTTTGTGGAACAGGACACTGTTAGATCTCCGCCTTCAGAGGCGAAGACAATGAAGAAGGCAACTCTAGTGAGCGTGTCGGTAACGACGATTTTCTACATGTTGTGTGGCTGTGCGGGGTACGCGGCGTTTGGAGACATGTCGCCGGGAAATCTGCTGACCGGGTTTGGGTTCTACAACCCTTATTGGCTGCTTGACATAGCCAATGTAGCCATTGTGATCCACCTTGTTGGTGCCTACCAAGTGTATTGCCAACCCCTCTTTGCCTTTATGGAAAAGTATGCTTGTGAGAAGTTTCCTGATAATCAATTCATCACCAAAGATATCGAGGTTCCGATCCCCGGGTTCCGCCCCTACAAACTCAACCTCTTCCGGGTTGTTTGGAGGTCGGTTTTCGTGATCATCACGACCGTGATCTCGATGCTTCTCCCGTTCTTCAACGACGTAGTCGGACTCCTTGGAGCTCTAGGATTTTGGCCTCTTACCGTTTACTTCCCAGTCGAGATGTACATTGCTCAAAAGAAGATACCAAAATGGAGTTCAAAGTGGTTGTGCCTCCAAATCTTAAGCTTTGCCTGTCTCATAATTTCGATAGCAGCCGCGGCCGGTTCGGTGGCCGGGGTTGTTCTAGATCTAAAGACCTACAAGCCCTTTAGCACAACTTTTTGATTCAGATAGATATGGCTTCTAGATTATGGGAACTCACAGTTAATGAAGGTGCTGCAATGGAAGGGGGATGGTCAAAATGACATTTTTAATTCAAGTTCATAAAAAAAAAAAGGGCTTCAATGAAGCTTCTCTTCTCTGTTGGTTATTTTTACTGTTTTTCCAAGAAAATAGATGAGATTATGAATGTACATGTTTAAATTATCATGTTTCTAACTTTGTACCCTTTATTTCACAATGAAAAAAAAAAAAATTAAAGATTTGAAGCCAATTAGGGCATATTACAGGCCATAATTTCTTTGCTTATTTTCACTACAAGTTTCCTGGCTTAACGCTCAACCTCAATAAATTCCCATCAAACCCCAAAAAGTCAAAAAGGGTAAAGGGACATTTGACTCACCATTTTCATAAATTTGACTTTGTGTACCATAAAATTGGGTAGAATTTGGAAGTTTGCAGAGTTTGTAAATTTGTAGCATGAAATAATGGATTTTTCCCAACAATAATAATGAATCAATGGTAATGAATTAAGGCTTCAATCGTAATCGATTTATCTTTGATATTGTTTAGTTAAGGCTAATTCAAAATTTTATTGATAGTGTTTACTTGCACGTAATCATTCGTGAGTTTACCATAATACCTTTTCGTTTTAATCGTGTTTACCATAAAAAAATAAAAATAAAAAGGTTGGACCCACGTAATAATCAATGGTAATCTTATTGACCACCTTAAAGTGGTAGAGAAATGGGATGATGGGATTACATATTGTGAGGTGAAGCGTACGCTTTGATTACGTTTGCAGATTTTTGTAAACATCATCAAACTCGTCGATGTGGGTCACACAGTCAGAATTACCATGGATAGATTACATTTGGAGGGAAGAAACGGGGCTTAAATAAAACTTGTGTAGGAAATAAAACTTTGTAAAAAAAAAAAGTATATATGAAATAAGATTTAACTTTATATATTTAGGTCGGGCTACAAATGAGTAATTTTTTTTTTAGTACAACAATATGTAGGGTGGAGAGCTTCAAATCTCTAATTTCTTGATCGAGGGTATATTTTCTTATGTTAATTGAATTATGCTCAGATTGACACAAATACATAATCTAATATTTAATCGGGATCAGAAGTTTTTGACACCATTTTTCAAACAATTCCTTTCGAATCCTTGGAGGTCAAAAAGATGTAAAGGGATATTAACCTAGATGTTCATAAATTTGACTTTGTGTAGTATAAAATTGGGTAAAGTTTGTAAAGTTGTAGTTTGAGATATAAATAGTGACGAAGATTTTATCTTCAAATAAGTATACCAAATCAGATTTAATTTTATGACTCTTAGTCAAAGTGAGTATCCTTCAGTAGCTAAATAATAATTGAGATGTACTTTCTCTCTTAAAAAAAAAAATATGTTCAAATTTTCATACTCCATTTCTTATATTAAAAAATAATAATAATAATAATAAGAAATTGGAACGTCGTTCAAAAGTATGTTTATTCATAGGCTACCCAAAAGAATCGAAAGCTGGATACTTCTTTGATCCAGAAGAAAATAAAGTATTTGTATCGACAAATGCTACTTTTCTCGAAGAAGATCACATGAGAGATCATCAACCTCGCAGTAAACTAGTATTGCGTGAAATTTCTAAAGAAGCTACAGATAGATCAACAAGAGTTGTTGATGAGATTGGACCCTCAACAAGAGTTGTTGATGGAGCTAATACTTCTGATTACTCACATCCATCTCAAGAGTTGAGAGTGCCTCGACGTAGTGGGAGAGTTGTGCAACAACCTGACCGTTACATGGGTTTAGTAGAAACTCAAATCATCATACCAGATGATGGAATAGAGGATCCATTGACCTATAAACAGGCAATGAATGATGTTGACAAAGATCAATGGATCAAAGCCATGGACCTCGAAATGGAGTCGATGTACTTCAATTCCGTCTGGGAACTTGTAGATCAACCAGATGGGGTAAAACCTATTGGTTGTAAATGGATCTACAAAAGGAAACGAGACCAAGCTGGTAAGGTACAGACCTTTAAAGCTCGATTAGTGACAAAGGGTTATACCCAGAGAGAGGGGGTAGACTATGATGAAACCTTCTCTCCTATTGTCATGTTAAAATCAATTAGAATACTCTTGTCCATTGCCACATATTATGACTATGAGATTTGGTGACTCTTAATTACACATAATATAAGTTCTTATCCAGACTCAAAAATTTAGAGTACAACGTTTATGTTTCTTAACCTGACTCATAATATAGGTTTTTAAATTTTATGCCAACATCTCAACTGACATATTCTATACACTAGTGACCAAGAGGTCGCGAGTTTAATCATCACCCTACATGTTGTCAAAAAAAAAATGGACCATATTCGAACCTAGGCCTACAAAAGTATCAATAACAACAACATCCAAGTTCAGCTTGAAAGATTGCGTCGGTGAGAGTTGCCATCAATGAAGGTCATAAAGTGTATCGACTATTATTCCAAAGTCCAGTTTGGCCAGCATCAAAAGGTCTATAGAGTTAGTGGCTGTTTTTATGGAGTTAACTAAGCTATTTTAGCATTTAGAAAATTATTTAAGCTCAGATTTTATTAAATGAAAATGTAGTAGTTGCATTCTCATTTCTCTTCTCTCTTAGAATCAACAGTGGTATCAGAGCTAAAAAAATTTAAGGGGCCTGTGAGTGAGAGTTAGTAAGATATCCCTTAGAGAAATCGAGTGATACACTTTGAGATTTGAGTGAGATGGAATCAGGATCAAGCGGTCTTTCTTCACTGGCTCCACCAGTGTTAGATGGCGAAAACTACCAAGCATGGGCTATCAGAATGCAAGTCTACATGGAGGCTTGTAATTATTGGGAAGCAGTTGAGAGCGACTATGAGGTTGCTGCACTTACCGATAATTCAACAATCAACCAGATCAAGACTCATAAGGAGAGGGTCACCAGGAAGGCAAAAGCTAGAGCTTGCCTATATGTAGCTGTGTCTTCATCCATATTCAACAGAATTATGGCCTTGAAGTCAGCAGAGGAGATTTGGGACTTCCTCAAAGGTGAGTATGAAGGTGATGAGAGGATCAAGGGCATGAAAGTGTTGAACTTGGTGAGGGAATTCGAGAGAATGCAAATGAAGGATTCTGAGTCCATTAAAGAATACTCAGACAAGTTGATTGCGATTGCCGACAAGGCAAGAGCATTAGAAACTGATTTATCTGACAATAGATTGGTTCAGAAAATTCTGGTTTCAGTTCTTGAGAAGTATGAAGCAACCATTGCTTCCTTAGAAAATACCAAAGACCTCTTTAAACTCAAGGTGATAGAGTTAGTAAGTGTTTTACAAGCACAAGATCAGAGGAGGTTGATGAGGCAAGAAGGAAGCATTGAGGGGGCACTGAAAGTCAGAATGCAGCAGGGAGAAGGTGGAAGAGAGAAGAAGTGGCGAGGGAGAAAGGATAGTGGCAGCAGTAGCTCAGATTATGCTGTAAAGGATGATGGAAGTGCAAGTTTCAGCAAGGGCAGTGCATGCAAGCACTGTGGGAAACATAATCATCCACACTTCAGATGCTGGAGAAGGCCAGATGTGAAGTGTAGAAGGTGTCATTTAATGGGGCACATTGAGAGATTGTGTAAGGGATCTCAACAGCAAGGAGGAGCACATGCTGCAGTACAACAAGAAGAAGATCGACTTTTTGTGGCTACATGTTTCTCATCAGTCACTCAATGTGACAGTTGGTTGGTTGATAGTGGGTGTACCAATCACATGACAAGTGGCAATGAGTTGTTCAAGGACCTTGACAAGTCATTCAAGTCAAGGGTGAAGATAGGAAATGGTGAGTATCTAGAAGTGAAGGGGAAGGGCACAGTGTCAATAGAGAGCTGTGCAGGAACCAAGTTGATTACTGAAGTGCTCCTAGTTCCTGAGATTGATCAAAACTTGTTAAGTGTTGGTCAACTAGTAGAGAAGAAATTCAAAGTGTTATTTGAAGAAGAAAAATGTCTTATTTTCGATTCCAGTGGAAATGAGTTGTTCAAAATAAAGATGCAGTACAAGAGCTTCTTATTAGATCCACTCGAGAAGGAACAAATAGTTTTCAAGTGTCAAGTGAGTGACACTGAGCTATGACACAAGAAGTTAGGGCATTTTCATCAGAAGGGGTTGCAGTATTTGCAGAAGAATTAGATGACAGTTGGAGTACCAGTTCTGGAGGAGATGAAAACAAAAGGCAAAGCTTGTTTGACAGGGAAGCAAACAAGGTTGTCATTCAAGAAGTCAATTTGGAAAGCAACAGAGAAGTTGCAACTCATCCACACCGACTTGTGTGAACCTCAACCAACTCTCCCACTCGATGGTAGCAGGTATTTCATTATCTTTATTGATGATTATACCAGACTGTGTTGGATTTACTTCATGAAGCATAAGTCTGAAGTAGCTGAAGTGTTTCTGAAGTTTAAAAGATGGGTTGAGAATCAGAGTGGTTGTCAGATTCAGGTGGTGAGGTCCGATAACGGGACTGAATACACCTCACAAAGGTTCAATTCCTTTTGTGAAGAAGCTGGAAGAGAGCATCAACTCACTGTTCCATATACTCCACAACAAAATGGAGTTAGTGAGAGGAAGAACATGAGTATTATGGAGATGACAAGATGAAAAGAACTTGTCAAAGGAGTTTTGGGCTGAAGCAGCAAACACATCAGCTTTTTTATTGAACAGACTACCTACAAGGGTATTGGAGAAGAAGACACCCTATGAAGTTTGGTTTAATACTAAACCAAAACTGAAAAATTTGAAGGTGTTTGGTTGTTTGTGTTTTTCTCATGTTCTACAGGTGAAGAGAGACAAATTGAGTGAAAAGGCAAAACAAAGAATCTTTGTAGGATACACCATGATGTCCAAAGTATACAAGATCTATCAACCTCACAAAAAGAAGATGGTGATTAGTAGGGATGTTCAATTCTTTGATGATGAGAAGTGGGACTGGACAAAAGAAGAAGAGGTGAAGCAACAAGAAGTTTCTCTGGATACTGATGGACTGGTTGGTGATGGACCAATTAGAGGGACTAGACTGCTGAGTGAGGTATATGAGAGAAGTAGTGTGTATCTGTGTTAGAAGTAAGCTAAATGTTTGCGGCATTTGAGTTAGGAGGAGTATGTTAGTTAACTCAAAGCTACAAGTCTATTTTTAGCCAATTACTATATTTGAAGTTAGTGGGGTAAGTGTTGATATATTTAGACTTAGTGGAGTAAGTGGCTATTTTTGTGAAGTTAGAGTTAGTGGAGTTAGTGGTTGTTTTTATGGAGTTAACTAAGCTATTTTAGCATTTAGAAAGTGGATTTAAGCTCAGATTTTATTAAATGAAAATGTAGTAGTTGCATTCCCATTTCTCTTCTCTCTTAGAATCAACAGTTTATATCAGACCGAGATCGAAGACTGAATTCATCACTGCTGCTTGAGTGTTTTGAAAGACCAGTGTATTACGCTTATGCCAGACCGAGACCGAGGACTAACACATATAAACTCAATTCCTCCTAAATGGTTGAAAATCGTCCCATTTTTTTGTGGTGATAAGTCATCACTTTATTCAATATTTTTCGTAATCCTCTTAAGCCATTGATAATCATTGACTTTCAAATACATACAAATTCAATAAGGAGATAAACACTTCCTAAATGATCACTTTTTCTTGCACTCCCTAAAATATGGAAACTCACCCAACCTAATCTCCCAACTCATAATTAAGATATCAATATCTCTTGGAAAGAAGGGGCAGCCATTGAAGGTGCAAATTAAATAATGCTCATAACTATTCTCTAAACACAAAATCAATTTCAACCAAACATATCTATTACACAATCCTAGTTGAATTTGACACAAAATTGTGTCATCAATTCTGTGGTCAATTCATCAGATGGCCATCCATGGCCACTTCACTTTTAAAAGTCATTTTCAGCCTTTGCTTTTGCTACTGTGCAAATGCTGGCTGAGAAAGTGGATTCTCTCCTGTTTTTCTAAACTACTTTTTTGAGTTCAACAGATTTAAACTATATATATTTTAATCAGAATATTTTAATCAGTTGAGTTATGTCTTTTTTATTTAGGTTGATAAAATGATATGTTTTGATAAAAGAAGTATTATGCAAAAGACATTGAGAAGAACCTTAAGAAATCAAGTATTGTGCAAAAGACATTTAGATGGATCACTAAGGTCTTTGTTTGATAATGCTTCGTTTTTTGTTTTCTATTTTTTAAATTTATAGCTCAACGGCTATCGCCTAGTGACCATGAGATCCTATGCTCAAATCCCCACCCCAACAACCATGAGATCCTACGCTCAATTCCCCACCCCAACATGTAGTCAAAAAAAAAAAAAATACCTTTCTTAAAAAAATAATTGAATTTTCAGTCAAATTTAAAAACTAAAAACTATTTTTTTTAGTTTTCAAAACTTAGCTTGAGTTTTGAAAACATTTTTAAAAATTAGATAACAAAACAAAGAAACTCGCATGTGTGAAAGTAGTGATGGAGTGATGGCTACACTTAATTTTCAAAACCCAAATAGTTATCAAAAGGTCTTAGATAATAAATTATAGAAGATTATAATACTATTTTTGTCCTTATACTTTAGCTTTCATTCCATTTTAGTCCCTATACTTTCATATATCCAATTTTAGTCTCCATACTTTTAACAAAGCTTACAATTAGTCTCTACAGTTAGTTTGAAGTTAATTTTTATTGAAACGGGTTAAATAATAATAATAATTTTATGCGAGAAAAGACACAAGGTAAACATATTTCCAAAATTTATAGAAGAAAAATTAATAGGAGCTAAATTCGTTTTAGAAAAGTTAACAATAAAGTAACAATATGGACCAATTTTAAACGAAATTGGGTATTTAAAAGTACAGAGACTAAAATAGAATAAACTCAAAGTACATAAACCAAAATGATATTTTAACCAGCCTGAATAAAGTTAAAATGAACATATATATGTAGCTTGTGTTTCATTTATAGGGTTTGTGATTTGGAAAACTAAAAGGATATTTGGTTCACCGTTCTCTAATAAACTTGTGTTTATAACATGGATTTGTATAATCTATGTTTGGATGATATGAAAGAACTAACTATATAGAAAATTGGGTAGTTCGTTTTCTTAATTACTCTGGAACATATGAGTTTAAATCAAAATCCAAATATCTCTCAAGCATGTAGCTTTGAAAGTTTATATCCATAATTCATAAGTAAACTAATGTATAAAGTGGATGCTCGACGTCAACATAAACAGGTTCAACTGACATAATGTATGATTTTTAGTCAGAGGTTCGAATCTCTCACCCTACATGTTGTAAAAAAAAAAGTGGATGCTCGACGTTGCAACTGTTATACAAATCATTCTCTCTTCAAGAATGAGAATGCGCTTCGCATCCCACGTTCGGGTGGGTCTACTACCTTTTTCTTATTTGCTTTCTTTTCTCCTTTTCCCTCCACTTCGTCTCTACTTCCCTAAAATCTAAACTCTCCACAGTTGTACAAGGATCCATCCATTTCCAAGAGCAATGCCAAGAAACTCCTACCAGCTTAAAGCAACTGAAGATTCCATTTTGCCAATCCAAATCCAAGCAAGTCCCTACAAGCCCACTGATATGTTTCCTTCTTAAGTACATAATTCTTCATATGCTCTGAAAGGTGCACATCAATTTCCCATCAGTGAGCTAAAAGTTAGGGTTCAAAAGTCATGGCTTCATTTTTCTAGGTATACAATTCAAAAAGCCACTTTATCTCAATGAAGGAAGAAATTCAGATAACTTTTCACCATAATTATTGGAAGAGACCACCACAATGTAGTCAGCAGTTTTATATCATTAAATATAATAAAAACAAAACGACCAAAATACTTTGAATCTATATCATTCATATTTGAAAGTAACAGTTATTAAGAGACAGTCATATTGTGGCGACTAAAAAGTAAATCTTAAAAGTCAAACCTTAAAGGCCGGAAAGTCTCAAGTCGGCGGCCACCCACTTGCAGCCACTTCATTGGTAGTGGTGGGGTACCCCTCAGAACCAAGGAAAAAGTGGGTTGGTTTCGGCTTGTGGAGTTTTCTTTCTGGGAAGTTCATCTTTTCATTGGAAAAGTGATTGATGTCGTCCTCTTATCTTCCCTTTTGGTGGGATTTTGCTTTTCTTTGTAGTGGGAGATTTGGGAGGAATCTCCCAAGGACCAAGGGAAAGACCGAGATGTGCGTGTTTTTTGTTTTTTGTTTTTACCACTTCGATTGGGTTAATGATTTCAGGCGAAGACAAAGGCTGCATGTCTGAGAAACTGTATTTTTTGGTACATTGAATGTGAATGCTTTCTTCTTTATCTTCAACCTAGCTAATGGGGTGCTTTGTAATAGAAGTCAAGGCAACCCCATTTGCTTTGCTTGTCTGATTGCCAACTCAATGAAGAGATTTGTCTTCAAGTCTAAAACAGAAACCTAATCTCTTGATTTTCTTCTCCCATGAGAAAGTGACATTCAGTTCTGGACTATCTAGTTGCTTATACAGATGTAGCTTGATTCCTTTTTCGACTAAATCGTCGAAATGGATTGATTTAAGTTCTTGAAAAAGAAGAATCAAGAATCAAATCGAACCAAATCGAATCAACTTGAATCCTTGCAATCTTGGTGATTACGTTTGTTCAATCGTTCAATTCGACCTAATTTAGCTCCCTAGTTGCTTGAAAACGAACCCAGGCACCACCACCTTTCCGAACTTCCATACGTAAGTAAAAAGAAACATCTAAATGAGAGCCTTAAACTATGGAAAAATAATCGTTCTGGAAAAAGAATGTGAAAGTTAATTAGAAATGTTTCCACAGGTTATACAGTTCAAGGACACTCTTGCAACAGACAATACAAAATGTTGAATGTACACTTCAGCAAATGCAGTTTACAGAAGAAAGATAAAAGATGTTTCAACTTTTAACCCACAGCTCCTCCCAGGAGTAGAAAGTGGAAAATTAAAAAAAAAAAAAAAAAAAAAAAAAAAAACTCTACAAAAGCAATGAATCTGGGGCAAATTCAAAGAATTATCAGCACTATTTTATTATGAAAATATAAATCACAACATAATTTGGGTATGAAACTATGGTTTTAGCCTACGGAATACAAATTTCTGCTATTACCCCAATGTCAAGTCGTCGTGATCCTTTAGGTCATTCTCTGAGAACATGTTGAACACGATATCGGCCGCCAGACGGCCTCAGGCAGATGACTCTTGTCGTCCTAGTTCAGTCGTCTCTCCCTGATTAGGATATTCATACTTTACAGGTGACATGGTGGTTGAGGAAAACATCATCCAAGAAGGTACGTCTAAAGTTCCTCTTTGCTGAATTTATTCCAGGCTTCCTGTTTCAATGTAAGACAAAATTTGACAGTAATAAGACAGTCACAGCAAGCAAAACAAGTAATTGAATTAGACTTTGAATCTAAAAGCAGTGAAAAATTGATCTACTTCTGGAACAAGAAAAATGGGGAAAATAGTCATAAATCAATCATTTATCTGTTTCTTTCTCCTAGGATTACTGTACTTTGTGATAGAAACATTCCAAATAGGAAATCATCGGGTCTCAATCTATAGTTCTATACATAATCAGCATCCGCATCGGAGAGACGTAAAGCCCGATGAAAATTTAAATTAAAAACAAATAACCCAATTCTCTAACATGTAAACACAAACTCGAAAGATCATACACCTTCATCATTTAAAAATCAGAAACAAAGTTGAGATGCAGGCTTGAAGCTAGGATGCTAAATAAATAGTGGAAAAAGAAAAAGAAAAAAAGGTGAAAATGAGAATATTGGTAAGTCACCTTAAGGATATCAAAAACCTTCTCTGCAGCAAATTTCTGTTCAATACTGGCACCCTTCTGTTGAACCTTATCCGGATGAATGCACAAGACTGCCTTCCTATAAACTTTTTTAACTGAGGAAGAAGTAATTATATCTGTCAATGGAACTGCTTCCCAACCACATCCGGACCAGAGAACCTAATCACCAGTAAAGTGGAGATTAATTAGCATGCTAATAACTGAATCTATGTCGTTGCGAGCTAAAGCTGGAAAATCTGGGCTCGTTGAATGTGTTCCCATAATCGAAGGTTACTAGGTTAGAGATGGCTCTCAAATACTGGTGATTAATTAGCATGCTAATAACTGAATCTATGTCGTTGTGAGTTAAAGCTGGAAAATCTGGGCTGGTTGAATGTGTGCCCATAATCGAAGGTTAGAGATGGCTCTCAAAAAATATACTTCGTTATGATCATCGGTGCAACCAGCCCATACTTCTTTATGCATATAACTATTTCAGTGTCCACAAGAACTTATTTAAGTATCCACAGAAAGTTCTGAACGTCTATATATACACACATAATAAACACATATGTTGTTTGGATAAAAGGAGATGAAACACGAGAAAGGACCAGCAGTCCTTCCAGGAATAGGCAACAGATATTGAATTCAGAACCAAGGACTTGCATTTAAAATAACGTGCCGTTAGTTCCAAAAGTCAGATATATCCAAAATCATGGCCCATAAACAAAATACACCATGCAATTCAATAATAAGTGATCAAGTCCTCACAAGCATTATCAAATGTGATGCAATGTGAGGGAAATAAATACATTTTAAGAGTGTTACTATTTACAATATTACCTAAGCAGGATCAACAGTTTTAAGCATTTTTGTATCCTCCCAAACCAGCCTATTGCAAGGTATCTTTATTGAATCATGTTTTCAGTATTAACTTATCTACGTACGAAGTTAAAAGAAAAACTTATACATTTTAGGTACTTTGGTTTTCCATTATCCTCAATACTAGCCTACATTTTAGATACTTCGGTTTTCCATTATCCTCAATACCAGCCTAGACTCTTCTAAATCCCGAGTCTTTACTATCACAAAACCCAACAGAAGATACATCATAAAGCAATTCCAAAAATGAGAAGTTCCTTCTCCCGATGAAGGATTATTAATGGGGAAATGCACAAGCAGCTTAAGATCTGTAACTCTTTAGAATAAGATCTTCGACCCTTCTGTTGAATCTCTCCTCCTCTTTTTCTGTGCAACTCCTTTCCCTCCATATATACAGTCTCTAATTCCAAGTTTGCCACCATAGATAGTTGCTGGTCTCTCTCCAATAATGCTCGGGATCTTCAGCTGAGAAGAGGTTTATGGACAGAAAATTAGAGGAACGAGCAAGCCTCACTGTGCTGCTCCAAGATAAGCATCCCAGTCAAGCCAATTATTTGGTTTATTGGACAGCAGACCCATTTGGGGTATTCTTGGTGAAATCGGCCGACAAAATCATTCATTTTGGGACTCCTTTGTCTCACTTTCTCAGCAAGTTAATTTGGAAAGGCAATAGTACCCCCAAAAAAACATTTTTTTTGGTTGGTCTCTAACCCATGGGAACTTGAATACTATGGATAGAGCTCAAAAGAGAAATCCAAATCTAGCCTTGGCTCCAAATATATTTTTTATGTGTAAAAGCAGTGCCAAAACTATGGGCCTTTGCTTCCAAATATTGGGTCTTTATCCTTAATACCTTTGGTTGGTCTCTAGTTATACCGAGCAACATGGTTGATTTTATGATTACCATTTTTGTTCATCAACCTTTCCACGGTGAAGCCAAGACTTTATGGCATGATTTCAATAGAGTGTTTCTTTAGTTTCTTGGGAAAGAACGGAATGCTCGAATTTTTCGGGACTCTTTTTCTCATTTTGAAAGGGTCATGGACTTAATCATTTTTAATGCTTTGTATTGGTGTAAATGTAAACACCCTTTTTCCAATTATAGTTTTTCTCATTTGACTGCTAATTTGTCAACTTTATTGTAATTCACCTTTAGGTGCTTAAACTCTTGCTCTTTTTCATTCATCAATGAAATCATTTCTTATTAAAAAAAAAAAAAAGCAGTGCCAAAACTAGCGACCATTTATTCTCTCACTGTCCTTTCACACAAGAAGGTTGGAATTACATCTGCAATTGCTTTTATTTTGTTTGGTGTCCCTCCAAGAGAATCGAAGATGGACTTTTAGAGTTCATTTCAGGCTGGTGGTTAAAAGAAAATAGTAGGCTTGTAGAGCTCTTCTTTGACTTCTTTGGAAAGAAAGGACTAGACGTTTCTCAGATAAGTACACTTATGTTAACTTTTGTGGGCACGTTCAGTATACAAGCTCCAATTGAAGTACTTCACACATGTCTATTTGTCAGTTTTTTAGATTCGAGGCCTTTGTTTGATTCCTCCTTCGCACACTTAAGGATCCCTCATCCCTAGGGCCATTAGGTTGTGCTTCTGTTTTGGTGAGTGTGTGTGCATATTAATATATATATATATATATATTTCTTCATTTCTCATAAAAAAATATTTTTTTTAAAAAAAAAAGGTCGAGAAATACTTGGATAATCGAAATGCTCACATTGAAAAGAAAAATAGAAAATAATGGACACTAGGTAAGGAACATCAGAATGAGAGGGAAAAACTAAAAGAAAGAAACACACATATTGCAATGATGATAACAGTGCACGCAAGTTGCCTTCCTTTCCTGCAGCCCAGCGCTTGATATCAACATCTAAAGACTCGGCAATCCTCTGGTCAAAGTAAACAAAACTCACATTAAACCAAGCAAGGCTTTGGATTTAACCCAAATGAGAATCATACTTGTAAGTAAATATTAATACGGCAATTGAATACTAACACGCTTCTCTTCTTGCTCGTGCTGTGTATGAAAGTCACGCTGATTCAAATCAGCCACTGCTCTTGCCTGAATACAAAACATTAAGATGATGTAAATGTTCATGTTTAAGTATAAACCAAAAATGGAAAAGAGAACTTCAGAAATATTTTTCCATAATTACTCGATAGGAACCTCACTTTTCCCTAAGTCTATGCCTATGCCTCAAACCCTATTAGGAATCAATTTGAACTACATTTACGTTTTAATCAATGACAAGAACATCCAACTAAGAAGTGAGGTCTAGAATCTGTTTGGACAGCTTATTCAATGACAAGAACATCCACCTAAGAAGAGAGATCTAGCCTCTTATAGGTAGACAAAATGTAACAAATTAGAAGAAAGAATGAAAGAGAAACACAAACTGCACGCTCTTGGGTCCTCTGTAGACGCCCCATTCTAGCTCTTCTTCTTTCTTCACTCTCACCCTCAACTTCTTGAAAATGTTCAAATAAAGGAGCATCTACCATCAGAAAAAAGATGGATGGGGAAAAAATCAAAATTTTAAAAATTGGAGGAAAAGAAATTAAGAAAATAGTAATCAATTGCATATAGCCATAGCTGAAGCTGGAATCCATGGTATATCACCTCCAAAAATTGATGTAAGATCATCCACAAGATTTACAGCAGAAGAAGATTTCTTTATGTTGGATGAGGCTGCTGAAGAAGTTCCTTTGGGTATTTCAGGTGGTTTGTTGTATTTAGGAACGTCAAAGAGAGGATCCTGAAAAATAACCCCACAACATTTGCAGAACTGTCAATCCAGTAGTTTAGGATACAAATAAACAAATACAATATCGCTGCGAAATCAACAAATTTTCATATTTTTTTTCTTTTGTGCAAAGTTCGGTGATGTTGAATGGCTCTCACCGCAGTCGTTGTTCGTGACCTTGGAACACTCTTTGATCGAGGACCCACATTGAAAAAGGAGTCCAGATTGTCTGCAGTCTTTTGATGATTTACTCCTGCAGCATGTGCTTCTTTACTATTTCTATTCGCTGTGCTTGTTGAGGCATTGACTTTCCCTTCTTCACTGTTATTCCGCACCTTCCCCCTTGCAAAGTCCTCCAATTCATCTATAGGAGATGAAGAGGAACGCGTAACTGCACAGAGCATCTTGATATTGTCAAATTCTGATGAGATTGGACATATCGATATTTATGAATTTAGGGAAGCTGAAGCACCTTTATCAGCCTTATGACCTGGCTTTGGTATTAGAGGAACCCTGAATGGTGGGGAAGAATTTGACGAGCTGACAAATTTGGTGCCTCCAGAACTATTGAACTTACCAATTTCCTCTAGCGGATCTGAGAAAGCCTCAGACGAATTATAAGATGGTATTGAAGTGGATTCTAGTTCTATAAAAGGATCTTTGGCTGAACTGAAAGTTGATTTAGTTGGATGAGAAGTTGATTGCTCGGTCCGATTGTCCGGCATGCTTGCTCTATGGAAACAAATAAAAATATAATGCATCAATTTCACAAGTAATCACACTTAGGAGAAAAATAGATATGCATGAATAGAAAGAAACACCTTGCATGGAAGTCGTCTAGGCAACAACGGTAACATGTAGAAACACCATAGAGAGTTTAGCAAAAAGGGAGCATGGGGTACACATAAAATAGATTTGTACAACAACAATCAAGATTTTTTCTCCCTATTGAAGAGGGTCTCTATTGCCGCACAATATTGTAAATACTCTCCATATGATATGATTAAAGATAAATTGTTAGGTTATCATGATATCTAACTGCGGAGACAAAATTGTCTGTTTCATTCAGTTACATAGTTCGTACTTCATCAGAAATACAATAGAATGCCGTTGATTGGTGAGAAAAGTCAGTATCCATTAATTTGTCTCATCAGCAGAAATGAATAGATGCAGGCTTAGTATTTTTCATTTGAGGTGAGTAAGGTAATTTAATTTTCACATTTGAATGGTTGCATACATGGGAACCAAAACAAAGAAATTATATGCATTTTATCAACGACATGTTACAGATACCATGATGAAACTAATCTTACAGTAAAGGTAATGAAACTGTGAAGCCAAGATTGCTTCTTGAGTTTTACTATCTTTTTGTCCTCCCCTGGTTTCAAACTCTGGCCACTCGATCTAATCTTGAGTTTTACTATCTTATTATAGTAATAAGCTGCAGTGAGTAGCTTCCAAATATTTTCTTTTTTTTTTATATCCGCGAGTGTTCGGGCGAGCTTGCGCAACTCGACTATTCTCACGGGACAAACGCCTAACCCTATTACTCATTACTCATTTTTCTGGCCCTTATTGACCACTGTGGTTGATTCCAAATATGATATCTAAGAAACTAGAAATACACAATATATGAAGCTCAATTATTCTATGTCAATCTTTTCCCGAGTTCAATACACCAAAAAGAAGAAATTAAACCACATTGTTCTGGTACCAACAACATAATGTAGGCATCTAAAACTAAGCAGGATAGTGTTTCGAGCATGATACATTGATTATACCTGTTATTTCGAGAGTTGCTATTGCCAAAGCCAGAAATCAATTCATCAAAAGGGACTGCGTTATTTGCTGCATTTTTTAATCCGTTCGATTTTGGAATTGCTGTCTTTGCCACACTGCTGCTAAAATCACCAAATAAATCATCAATATGAGAGGTCTGATTGAAAGACGAGGAGAATGATCGGACCGGATCCTCGGTCTTTCCTTTGAATCCGGGAATCCCACCAAAAACATCATCATAATTTGGATCTGAATTCCTCGACCCAAAAAATATCGAATCGTAGTCAAAAGAAGATGGAGAACTTCCAGAATTCCCCGAACGTTTCGTCGACTGGTTAAAATTCCCGAAAGGATCATCGAAATCACCAAGCCCTTCGAAACTGTCGGATTTAGTGTTTTTGTGAAAAGATACGTCCCCAAAAGCAGAGTCGAAGGAGGAATTGCCGTTGAAGCCGGAATTCCGAGATTGGAAGGTGTTTGAGGAAGTGGGTATCTTGGATGCGGCCATTGGAGCCGATTTACCTTGCGGCTTCAATCCAAATCTTTCGGTGAATACCCCAAACTCGTCCATTGCTGCAGCAGGAGGCGTAATGGGATCAGAGTATTTAGGTAGGAACGAACGAATTCCTCCAATCCAGTAATCTTAAACTTGGTTTTAAAGCAAACCCAATATTCAAAATTGGAATGCCGAAAAAGCGAGCAATGAACAGCAGGCGGAGAAGGGCGGATGATCCAGGAATGGGGATCGCTGATGAAATTGAAGAAGCATAAAGATGATTGAATTATGATGAAAAGTTGTAAAATGGAAGGAGGAAGGTAAATTAATGGAGAATATCACAAACAACAACTTCGTTCGTGGCTCCCCCGTCTCTCTCTCTACGAATAATTGAGTGGAAGCCACGAGGCAATCAATAGCAACTCTCCTTCGAGTCGTGTCGGCGAGACGCATCAATTTCAATTTCATCTTTTTTTGGCGCATCAGGTCATAAATTATTGGACTGAAATTACAATTTTGCCTCCTACATAAATTACAAGTTCAAGGCATTTTTTTTTTTAGTTCATCACGCCTCTTAGTCGAAAGCACAACTTTATAGCAATTGAGTTATGCTACGATTTTAAATTAAGTTTGTAAAGTCCAAGTCTCCAAATATTTTCTTTTAGAAAGAAAAAAAAGCCTCAAAAGATTTGTTTTGACGAGCGCGAGAGTCCCATCGAATCTAGAAACTTCCTTCTCAGTAGTTTCTGAGTTGTACGAGTTGTTTTGACGATTGTATTAAAAACATAGTTGAATTTCGGGCAATCAGGAAGTGACACGTCATCATGCACGAATTGATGACAAAATTACTGTTGGAATCAACTATGAACTGACACATGTCCCGAGTTACATTTGAAGATAAGAAAATTGGCAATTCCTAAATAATGTCACGTGTCTTCAATACGACCATTTGATCGAGTAAGCTTAGCCGATCAAATTGAGTCATATAGCAATTGGGCTCAAAATCTAACGGGTCCACAAATCTATTTGAAAGTTCGTTTGGCCCAAAACTCAAAGGAATTAGGCCTAAAGCCAAATGGAGCCCAAAGGCCGTCAAGGCCCAAGCCCACTATGTGTCCATGGAACCTCTAAAAATAGAAAGGTCTTCCTTCATTTTTTGGGGTCAGAAATTCAACTCTAAAACCACCAAAGATTCTAGAACCGAGAGCACTCACAGAATTCAGAGAAAACTCTTTGAAGACCATACATGCTCTGTGGAAGAACCCTCTGAAAACTTCAAGACTTTGAAGATCATAAGACTTTGAAGACCAAAATCTCTTCGAAGATCTCAAGACTTCGACCAGTTCTCCAAGAAAGTCAACCAGTCAAGGGTCGATCATCCAAGAAGATCAACAAGATCAAGACCAGCCCAAAAAAATCAACACGCTCGAGAACAAGCGCTCCAGTCCTCGAGACAAATTTAGATAGACTTCGATCAGTCAAGGGTCGATCATCCAAGAAGATCAACAAGCTCAAGATCGACCCAAACAAATCAACACACTCGAGAACAAGCGCTCCAGTCTTCGAGATAAATTTACATTTGAGAGAAAGAATTAGATGATAAATAGTAGAGATTGTACTCACTATGCTTACCTACAAAATTAATACAATTCAAATTCATTACACTTATCAAAATCATTTGTTGAGATCTCGTGTGAATAATAGCATCAAAATTAAAAAAAAATGTGACGACCCGATTTTTTGAGGAAACAAAAAGAGAAAGAGAGAAAAAGGAAAAGTTAGAAAAATAAAAGAAGAAAATGAAAATAGAAAAAGGAAAGGAAAATAAAATGGGCTTCGTGGTAGGTGAGTTGTTGGGTGTGTTGGAACTTAGAAGTTGGATAAGTGACTAATATTGGTTTTATTTTTTATATAAAAAAGATAGAACAAATATGGAAAATAAAGAAAATGGGAAGTGAGCCCATTCACTCTCTTTTTTGGGCTTGAGAACTTCATACAGAAAGGGAAAAAAGAAGAAAAATAGGTGTTAAGGTAGTAGAGAGGGTTCAAAGGAAGGGAGATTAGAGATTTTAGCATGGGTTGGCCAATTTTACTTCAAAGATGGTAAGTGATCAATTTTGGTAAGTTTTTCTAAGGGAAAAATGAAAAGAAATGAGTTTTTAAAGAAGGAAAGTTTTTTTTTGCAACGGTATTTTAATTAATGCGAGGATTGAACTCATAACCTCTTAGGAGAGGGCACAACCTTATGTCAATTGAGCTATGCTCGGTTTGGCTTAAAGAAGGAAAGTTAATGGATTTTTGACATTCTTTTGCTTGTGTATTTAATGTTGTGGATGCTTCAATTCAGAATAGGGTGATGTCAAAGCTTGATTAAGGTGTAATTGATTAGGTTAAAGTAGATAAGTGAAATTAGGATTTTACAATCTTTGAAAATTGGGGATGGTGATGGTCAATGAAAAAGATAGAGAATTTAGCCTTGATAATAGTTTGAAATAACATAAAGAATGTCTAAACAAGTTAAAGAAACAAAGTGTTTAACAAATTTGAAGAGGAAATTATGAAAATTGTGGGTGGAAAATAAGAGAGTAAAAAATAGAGGAAGAATGGTTGAAGAAGAAGAGAAGAAAGTGAAAGTGTAATAAAATAAAATTAAGAAATGAGTGATAAAATGGTAAATGGAATTAAAGTCATCTTTACCACACCATAAAGAATTTTTACTAACAATCCTAATGAATTAGGGCTAATTAAGGCTAATTCAAACGTAATATTTACATTGACAATGTTTAATGGCATGTAATCATTTATGAGTTTACCATAATACTCTTTCGCTTTAATCGTATTCAGAATCGTGTGCTGACTCGTTGTCTGAGCGTTACTCGTGTGGATACTCGTAAACTCATTTTCCAACATGAATCTTCACTTCCCTCGGTTTAGTATCTCTTCTTTCTTCGTTTTTCATCATTGGAGTTGTAATCTCTTCCGTCTTCCATTAACTCATTTATGCTTCTTCCTCACAAAAGAAAAACAACCCCTAATTTTCAAGGGCTTCAACATTAAAGTAACGAAATTATATTTTTTCTCCACAATTTGTTTATCTTTAATTCAATACCAACAATTTGTTCATATTTTTATCAAAATGAGTTTCTTTTTTTTCTCCACAAGTTTTGGATTAAAAAACTTCAAAGAAAAATAAGATTGACGAGGAGGCGTGAAAGAATTTGTTGAAAGAAAAAGAAAACGGGGTTCTTAAAAGAGAAAGAAAAAGAAATCTGCATTGCTTGAAAAAGAAAGAATAAGAAAACCTTTTTTTTTAAGAAAAAGAAAAAGAATCTCATTTCTAACGTATGGTCGGCGGCGGGCCGGAGTGAAGTGGGTCGTGGCGAAATTGGCTGGAGTGACGTGGGCGACGACGAGGTTGGCCGGAGGAGGGGAGAAGAAGAGAGGAAGAAGAAGGTAAAAGAGATGGTCACGACTTCCTTTGACATTTCAAGGAAAAGAGAGAAAGAGGCAAACATGAAAAAAAAAACAAAAAAAAAAATGGGTAGGACCCACGTAATAATTCATGGTAAGCTCATTGAGCACCGCACGATGTTAGAGAAATGGGGTAATGAGATTACATATTTTGACGTGAGACCCACACTTTGATTACGTTTGCAGATTTTGGGTAGGACCCACGTAATAATTCATGGTAAGCTCATTGAGCACCGCACGATGTTAGAGAAATGGGGTAATGAGATTACATATTTTGAGGTGAGACCCACACTTTGATTACGTTTGCAGATTTTGGTAAACGCCAACAAACGTAATCGATGTGGCTCCCACAGTTAAAATTACTATTATTGATTGATTACATTTGAAGGGGAGTAAAGGTGCCCTAAATGAGGAGATAGGGAGTTGTTTGAGGGACTATTCACGATTTTAGGGGAAGATGATTTGAGAATTGGAGAGAGGGAGTGTTTTGATAAAAGAATGCATTAAGTCACATCAAATGAGAGTGATTTGATTTATGAGGAGAGATAATAAGTTAATATTAAATTGTCAATAATAGACATATGATATTTTGGTAGTAAATGAATCAAAGAGAATTGAGAAATGTGGAGTTTAGGTTTAGTTAAGGGAGTATGATTGGATTAATTGAAGTTTAATTGGTGCTAAAGTTTTCTAATTTCATGGTTTGGTGAATAATTATTTAATTAATTATTGGAAACTCATATAGAATATGTATTGGAATAGTTTGTGATCCGAGACGTTATGGACATTGCTGTGAGTGGTTTATTTTATGAAATGTTTTCATTACTTGATTTTATGAAATTTCAAGAGATTTATAATTATTTGTGATTTTAGAGAAATCCTTACAAGATTTAAGAGAAATTATGAAGAGATTTTCCAATGATTGTTATGAAATTCCATAAATTATTTGAAATTAGAGTTATTTCGTGTTTTCAGTTGAAAATATCGCTAAAAAAAAAATATTTGAGATATTGGTTGAATATTTTAGAGGTTATGAATGTTCTATGTTTATTTGATAAATCATAGTTGTGTTTATGTTATTTGAGAAATCAAAGGTATTTTATGAAATATTGTTTCATAAATAAAAATATTTTAGAGTGGTTTTGTGAACTTAATAAAAAGATTTTAGTTTTAAGAAATGTTGTTGTAACTCAACTTAAATAGATATTAAAGCTGGATTCTTTTATTTCTTTTTAAAAGGCTAAAATTTTATATTATGAGCAAAATTGACATTAAAAAAAAAAAGAAAAAAAAGCTAAATTATAGAAATATTCGGACTTTGGGCTTCCTTTCAATAATATCCCTAAACTTTAAAAAGTTTCATTAATATCATTAAGAGAAGATATGGCAAAGGTTAAATTGTAATAAAAAAACCAGCTAAAAGAGTAACTAAGGGCATTAATACACCTGACATTAAAAAAAAAACAGTCAAAAATATCTTAAACCCCTATTCTCTCTTTATGACCTTCCACACCCCCTTCTCATCGCACTAGAGCTCTACTACTTAGGCCTTGTTTATTTCACCTTAATGTAATTTGACTTTTAATCGTAATAAAAAAAATGCTTCAATTGCAATCGGTTTCCCTTTGAGGTTGTTTACTTCTTGATTCAAACGTAATCTAATTTTCATTGGTGGTGTTTACTTACCTATTAAATTTTGTAAGTTACCATAGTACCATTTTTCATTTGAATCTTGTTCAAACTATTGTGCATACTATTTGTCCGACTCTAGTGCTTTAGCGAACTCTCGTTCTTTTGTCGACTCTCGTCTACGATTAAAGGGTATTTGAGGATCTGTGTTTTCTTTCACAACTTTCTTTTTCTTCATTCTCTGATTTTCTAAGCGTACCTAAATTATTGCACAAATATGGTTCATGCAAGGTTTTCATAACTCTGAATATTATTTCAAGATAAACTCATTTCAAAATCTCCATAACAAGATGAAGTTGAGGAAAAAAAAATGAAGAAGATGAAGTTGAAAAGTATTTCAAGACAACCCCATTTCAAGAATGAGAGAAAAAAAATGAAGAAGATGTTGAATATTATTTCAAGACAAACTCATTCCAAGAATGAGAGAAAAAAAAAAGGAAGAAGATGAAGTTGAAGATTATTTCAAGACAAACTCATTTCAAGAATGAGAGAAAATAAATGAAGAACATGAAGTTGAAGATGTTAGGGAATTTCGATACAAATATAATCAATCCAAATTATCTACCAAATTCAGACAATATATTTTATCTAAAACCCAGATCAGTTTCTGGTTCCAAATCTAAAGCAGAATAAACAATTTGGAAACCATAGATTAGAATAATAGATATCAACCTAAAACTTTTAAGCAATAAGAACGATAATAAATCAAGTTCAAGGGAAGAGAGATTGACACCGAATTTATACTAGTTCACCCAGTGTGGGCTACGTCCAGTTCTCTACTACCGATGCAAATTTCACTATAACATCAGGGAGAAAGTTAACAGAGTTTCGAAACGCTCAAGAGTGATTTTCTCTCACTTTTCTCTCAAGAAAAAAACAGCTCACTAATCACTCTAACGGTAGCCCTCAAACTCTTTTATAGAATAAATAATTTCATATGAAAAACTTAAAAGAAGAACTTTCACAAATTCAGTCTTCTTCTTCAAAAGGTCATCTACATGCACAACTTTCATTTTTCTATGTAAACACAAAAATTGAATCCCTCAATTTTTCTCTTCTGCTTTTCTTTTTAAGCACCAACTTTACTTCCCTTTTATAAGAAGAATTCCACCGCCCATTTTTCTTTGTTTATTATTAAACAAAGTGCACCAAAATTTAAACCAATTAAATTGTTTGATTAATGAAGTTCATTTGGGCCAACCAAGTATGGGCTTTGATATTTTTTGCTCCATTAATTTTTCTTAACGATCTCCCACTTGAAGAAGAAAACAAGAAACACGTCTCCCTTGCTACGGTAACGACTATTCTCTACTCATTGAGAAGTCTAACTGAAGTTGCGCACAACTTCAGTTTTTTAATAGGAACAGTCTTGGTAAACATATCGGCTGAATTATGACTTCTTGAAATCTTTTCAAGCACCAACGCTCCATCTTCCAAGATTGATCTAATAAAATGGTATCTCACGTGTATGTGTTTCGTTCTCGAATAAAACACTAGTGAATGTCGCAATGCAAGTTCTCTTTCCCAATCTCAAGCTCAGTTCTTCTAAGAAGGACTAAAGCCATATCATCTTCTTACTTGCTTCAGTAACTGCAACATACTCAGCCTCTGTAGTAGAAATGGTTACTATCTTCTGTAGTCTAGAACCCCAACTAATAGCAATATTACCTAAAGTAAAAACATACTCGGTAATACTTTTTCTGCCATCTGTATCACCTGCCATATATGCATCCACATTGCTCTACAGTTTAAAATTTGACTTTTTAAAATGTAGAGAATAATCAAGTGTTCCTCTAAGATATCTTAAAATTCATTTCACAGCCTCCCAATGTTGCTTCCCTGGATTACACATATATTTGCTGACAACTCCCACTACATGTGCAATGTCCGATCTTGTGCAAACCATGACATACATCAGACTGCCTATAGTTGAAGCATATGACACTCTAGTTATATGATATTTTTCCTGCTTAGTAGTGGGTGAGTGCTTCATAGATAATCTAAAATGACAAGCTAAAAGAGTACTCACAGATTTTGCATCTTCCATGTGAAATATGGTCAACACTTTTTTCACATACTCTTCCTGCGACAATGTCAATGTACCATCTTTTCTCGCAATCCTCATTCCTAAGATTTGTTTGGCAGCTGCCAAATCTTTCATATCAAATTCTTTAGATAATTCAGCCTTTATCTTTAGAATTTCCTGTTTGTTTGCACCTGTTATCAACATGTCATCAACATATAACAGTAAAACCGATTCCTCAGATTCAACAACCGGTTCTTCAGGAGTAGTTGTATTTTGATCTTCAACTCTTGTTGTTCTGATCTCAACCTCAGGAAGACTTATAAACTAAGTCTTCTCTTCTGGCTCAGACGTTTATGAATCAACTGTTGTTCTGTCTTTATACATAACTTCTCCATTGAAAATCACATTCTTGCTTCTGACTATCTTCCTGTTTTGGTCATCCCAAAACCTATAGTCAATCTCAACACCGCCATATCCAATAAAATAACATTTTTTGGATTTGACATCTAATTTACTCCTGTCTGCAGCATCAATGTGAAGGTAAGACACACAACCAAAAATTTTTAGATGAGAAATGTTACCTGTTTACCGCTCCAGACTTCTTTAGGCAACTTGAAGTCTAGTGATACGGCCGGGCTCCTATTGATCAGATAGGTCATCGTGTCGATTGCCTCTGCCCAGAACATTTTAGGCAGTCATGCATGTAAGCTCATGCTCCTAACACGCTATTGAGTGTCCTGTTAATTCTTTCTGCCACACCATTCTGGTGCAGTGTCCCTGGAATAGTCTTTACCATCATAATCTCGTTGTCTGCACACAAAAATTGAACTCCCCATCAACATATTCATCGTCGTTATCTGACCTCAAGCTTTTAAGTTTCAGACCTGTCTCATCCTCAACCATAGTCTTCCAAGTTTTGAAAATAAAAAATACACCAGATTTATGTTTGAGAAAGTAAGTCCATATCTTTCTGCTTGAGTCATCTATGAAGGTCACATAATATCTAGAGTCACCAAGGGAAGAAACTTCAGCAGCCCCCCCACTCATCAGTGTGAACTAACTTCAACTGTGTAGGTTTTTTCGTTGGTCCTGTTTTTGAGAAATTGACACGTTTTTGCTTCCCAAAGATACAACTTTCACACAACTTGTGTTCAACTGTCTTTAGTCCTTGTAACTTCCCTGCAGAGTGAAGAATTTGCATACCATTTTCACTCATATGTCTCAATCTATTGTGCCACAAACCAGTTTGACTCGAATGATCTACAACAACCACCATGTCCTTGTCATTGTTGTTGACATACAAAGTCCCTGACTTGCTTCCTCGAGCGACTAACATGACATATTTTGTAACCATCCAGTTTCCTTGACCAAATGATACTTCACATCCTTCGTTGTCTAACTGCCCTACAGAAATCAAGTTATTCACAATATTTTGAATGCGACGTACCTTGCAAATTTTCCAGACTGAACCATTCGCCATTTTCAAATTCACGTCACCGGTTCCAATGATGTCCAAAGGCTCTCCATCAGTAAGATACACATTTCCATGATTTCCTGCAACATAATTTTCAAGAATGTCACAGTTCCCTATAGTATGGAATGACACACTTAAATCTATCACCCATGTTTCATGAGCATTTTCCACTACAAGAACCAGAGCCTCATCGTGTATCTCATCTTCAACAACATTTGCACTGGCTTCGTTCCCCTCAGTTCGCTTTGGGGGCCTTGCAGTTCCTTTTCAGGTGTCCAGACTTACCACAATTCCAACATTCAAATTTGTTGTTTCTAGACTTGCTTCTATTGTTTTTCGATTTACCTTGATTGCCATAACTTATGTTATTACTAGCTCATCCCTTTTATCCACATTCAACGTTAAACTAGAAGTAGAAGCAATACCTAAGTCCTTCATGTGAATCTCTTCTGCGATAACATGATCTCTAACCTGTGAAAGCTGCAATTTCTTTTTTCCACATGAATTCGAAAGTGCAATTGTCATGGTATCCCAACTATCAGGTAAGGATCTCAATAACAATATAGCATTTAGTTCATTAGTGAATTCTAATTCAAATGCAACTAATTTATTATCAACAAATCAAATTCATTTAAATGGGCAGTGACAAATGTACCTTCAGTCATCTTCAAATTGAAGAATTTGGCTGCGAGATATAATTTGTAATTTATTGAGGGTTTTTCATACATGTTAGCCAGAGTTGTCATCAATCCTATTTGTGGACGTCTCCTTCGCCAAATTTCTTTGCACATTCCTCGTCAAAGTCAGGTGTTAAGTCTCTGAAAGTGACTTATTTAGGACCCATTTAGCTTAAGAAGATGTACACTTTTAGGTGTTTTTGATAGCATTTAGCTTAAACCTATGCTTAAATATGAGAATGAGAAGAAGGTAGCTAAATTAGGACTTATGCACAATAGGAAAGAAAAGGGTTGAAAACCGAAGGAAAAGAATGAAAAAAACTGCATTGCGACAGCATTGCTAAAACATTGCTGAAGCCGCAATATTTCAAGTGAAAACCGTAAGTTGACTGATCTTTTTCTGTTAATTTCCGTGATTTCAGGGATTCGTTCTTTCTCCTCCATCCATTCTGATATATGACGTTGAAGATTGATGGTTCTCCTTGGCCCAAACGCACCTGCAAACTACTATAAAAGGGGGTCAAAGTCGGAGGTTCAAGCATCATCCGGAAGCGTAGAAGTCCTCTCGCAGCTCCATTTTTCTTCGTGTTTTCCTTTGCCGTCTGTTGGAGTGAGAGTCTCAGCTGTTGGAATCGACAATCTGATAGGAAGGAGAGAAGATCCACCTTCTCTCCCGATTGGATTCATCCAAGCAAAGCTATTCTTTCATCCCCTTCAGCCGAGGCGGTTGCGACGAGGCTTCCAAGCAACATTTACTGCTTTCTGTCTTTCCTTTTCTAGTTTACATTTCTGCTTTGTGTTGTTCTCTTTCTAATAGCTAAAACACTCCATTTCGTTGCTTTCTGTCTTGCTGTTATTTACTTTAAAGCTTTCTTTTGTCCAATCAAACAATCAAGTAATCAAATCTCCATTCTTCATTTCACAGTTTCTTGCCTCTGCATTCTACTGCTGTCCCTTACTGTTTTGTCTTTAAATTCCTTCTAAGCATGTCTGTTTCATCTCGTATTTCTACTTACCCCATATCCATGAGTAACTAAGACACTTGGGGCTTGCTAATGACAACTCCATAGGCTAAAAAACGTGAATCAAGCATGTAGGATAGCTCTCGAAGCATTGATTGTATGTAAGCTTCATCCCACGGGCAATTTCGATTGGCCATCCATTTTGTCCAAAGAACTCCTAACCTCTGGAAGGAGTAAGAGTTCAGAGTCATATTATCATGCTAGCCTTTCAAGGTAACCAGGAAACGGCCTAGGAATAGGCGTTTCCCTAGTACAAACCATATCTTTCTGCTTTAACAAGATGCTTAAGACCTTACTTTGAGTTGAGTAAACTAAAGAATCTAATGCATGGAATCGGACGATACATGAGATTGAGATAGTTTGATGCATAGAGAGTAGATCCAGTGCTTGAGAATCGTATAAAAATGCCTATAGGATAGTCATTAGTAGCCCTTAATTCACCCATTTACACACTTTCGCTGTTATTGTAATTGCGGTAGAATTGCGGTCTCCGCAATTCCGTCTAAGTTTCCATTCTGTTTAGCTGTCTTTGCCTTCATTTATTAATTTCGTTTCTTTTCATTTTAGTTTGGCTTTAACTTGTTCTTGTTTATGTTACTACCCTTTACACATTCAGCAAAAATTAGACAATTTAAAACCAATTTTACCCCATCAAATCCACCCCTTCTTTCTTAACAAAACACTTCGCGAATAGCTAAGAATAAGTCTCTGTGGGAAAACGAATGAAATATACTTACTACTTGCTATAAGATCATGTATGCTTGCATGTTCTGAGTGCTCTATCTCTTTTATTGCCTAATTATTTCAACACATTGAGCACGCAACAAGTTTTTGGCGCCGCTGCCGGGGATTTATTTTAAGTGAAAACGAAGTTTGTTAAGTTTGAAACACTAAGTTTATTGCTTATTGAAGCTGATCTGTTTCATTTCTTTCGCAGGTACTATTGGGGTAGTTTATGAGTGAGCCTTCAAGTAGAAATCTAGAGTTCAATCCTGAGCCTGAGAGACTACTTAGAGCTAGAAACAAAGCAAAGAAACGACTCTTTAAACAACCTCCTATACCTCAAATCATACCTGAATTCGAAGAAATGGACGAGATAGTTCCAAATCAGGTACCTGTCATTCGCAACCCCATCGAAATAGCGAATGACAAGAATAGTGCCATTCTTTCATATTTAGTACCTATGCCTGGGGAGCTGAACCCCAGCATAATCCGTCCTGAAATCACTGCCAACTCATTCGAGTTAAAGCCAGTGATGTTCCAAATGTTGTCCACTGTGGGACAATTCTTTGGAATAGAAAATGAGGACCCCCACAACCATCTTAGGAACTTCTTAGGAGTTAGTGATACCTTCATCATCCCTGGAGTGTCCCAAGAAGCTTTGAGGCTATACTTGTTCCCTTACTCTTTGAGGGACAAAGCCAAAACATGGTTGAACTCATTACCCTCTGGATCTGTCCGCAATTGGACAGACTTAGCAGAGAAATTCCTAGTCAAATATTTCCCACCTGATAGGAATTCTACCTTTCGTGATGATATAGTTAAGTTCAAACAAGCTGATAATGAATCTCTTCACGAAGCTTGGACAAGGTTCAAAGACCTTCTTCTTAAATGTCCACATCATGGCATCCCATGGTGTATCCAAATTGAAGTCTTTTTCAAAGGATGCAACCCCAGCACTAGGCAAGTCTTAAATTCATCTGCTGGTGGTTCCATGTTGTCCAAGAGTTACAACGAGGCCTATGAGATCTTGGAGAAAATCTCAGCATCTCACTGTAGGTGGTCAGATGATCCAGTGGAGCCAACTATAGCTCAAGACAAGGATGCTCTAAGTGCAATGAGCAGCCAAATAAATGCCCTGACCAACCTAGTTAAGCAAATGGCTCAAGCCAATCTCCAAACAAGTGCCAACACCGCTACCGCCATGTCAATGGGCACCCAACCAAGTCAAGGTGAGACACTTGTGTGTGGATTCTGTGGGGAAGGGCACCTGTATGAATACTGCCCTGGGAATCCAGCCTCAGTCTGCTACATTGGAAGCCAGCAGCAGCCTAGGAACAACCCCTATTCAAATACTTATAACCCTGGTTGGAGGAACCACCCAAACCTGTCATGGGGTGGCCAACAAAATGCTAACCAAAATCCTAACCAGCCTAGACCGAGTGGAACACCTGGTTTCACTCCCCAACATAACCAATCCATGTATCAAAAACTTTACAGCCAACCTGTAGGATCTTCTGTAGAAAACTTACTCAAGGAATACATAGCTAAGAATGATGCTACTCTTCAAAGCCAGCAAGCTACTCTTAGGAGCCTAGAGAGCCAAATAGGCCAATTGGCCAATGAACTCAAGAGTAGGCCCCAAGGTAGACTCCCTGCTGACACCGAGGTGCCAAGGAGAGATGGTAAAGAACAAGTTCAAGCAATTGAACTTAGAAGTGGTAGACCCTTGGTGAGCAACACAAAGGACACACCAAAGAGAGTAGAGAACACTGAGTCTAGTGCTCCACTGGAGTCTCTGCCAAACCAAGGTCCACCACCAACTAGCACATCAGGAGTCAGGCTAGAGCCAATTATTGAGGAGATAGAAGAAATTCCAAGGCCTCCACCTATCCTAAGGCGCCCTGACGTGCCTGCATATGTGCCACCACCTCCATATCCTCGAAGGCTTAAGAAGAAGCAGGAACAGGAAGTGCATTTTAATAAATTCTTAGAAATTCTTAAGCAAGTGCATGTCAACATTCCTTTTGTAGAAGTTTTACAGTCTATGCCTTCCTATGTAAAGTTTTTGAAAGACATTATTACTAACAAAAAAATAATTGGTGAGTTTGAAACAGTAAACCTCACTGAGGAGTGCAGTGCCATACTCCAAAACAAGCTGCCTAAGAAGGAGAAGGATCCTGGTTCCTTCACCTTACCTGTAGAACTTGGAGGCAAGCACGTGGGCAGAGCGCTTTGTGACCTGGGCGCCAGCATAAACCTCATGCCCCTATCACTATTCCGCCAGCTAGGAATAGGAGAAGCACGTCCAACCACTGTCACTTTACAACTAGCAGACAGATCCATCGCATACCCTGAAGGTAAGATTGAGGATATTTTAGTAAAGGTTGACAAGTTTATTTTCCTTGCAGATTTCATTATCCTGGATTATGAAGCAGACAAGGAGGTCCCCATCCTGCTAGGCAGACCATTTCTAGCCACAGGTAGGGCACTTATAGACGTCCAAAAAGGTGAGCTCACTATGAGGGTTCATGATGAAGAGGTGAAATTTAGTGTGTATAAAGCTTTAAGGTATCCCTCTGACCTTGAATCCTGTGCTAGTATGGACGTTGTTGATTCTTTAATGGAAGAACAATTGGAGCATGTACTATTAACTAAGCATGCCAATGAATATGTAGGTTTAGAATTAACTGACTTAAACATAGCTGAGATAATGGACATATCTATAAATAACCCTCAGCATGTATGTATGAATGTAGAATTAACTGATAGATCCTTAAATCCTTTAAAGCCATCCATTGAGCATCCACCTGTATTAGAGTTAAAGCCACTCCCCACTCACCTCAAGTATGCATATTTAGGGAATAATGAGACTTTGCCTGTAATTATTTCTTCTAAACTAAGTGCACAGCATGAGGTTGATTTAATTTTACTCCTTAAGCAACATAGGAAGGCTATTGCATGGACTATTGCTGATATTAGAGGCATTAGCCCTTCTTATTGCATGCACAAGATTATATTAGAGGAAGAGCACACACCTAAAGTAGACCACCAACGTAGGCTGAATCCCTCTATGAAAGAGGTAGTTAAGAAAGAAATAATAAAATGGTTAGATGCTGGTGTGATCTTTCCAATAGCTAGTAGCCAGTGGGTGAGCCCTATACAATGTGTACCTAAGAAGGGTGGGATGACTGTGGTAGTCAATGAGAACAACGAACTGATTCCAACTAGGACTGTCACAGGATGGAGAGTATGCATGGATTATAGGAAGCTAAATAAAGAAACTAAAAAAGACCACTTCCCTCTACCATTCATTGACCAAATGTTAGACAAAATAGCTGGTAGAGCCTATTACTGTTTCCTAGACGGGTATTCAGGGTATAACCAGATCACTATAGACCCCAAAGACCAAGAAAAGACTACCTTTACTTGCCCTTTTGGAACTTTTGCCTTTCGCAGAATGCCTTTTGGCTTATGCAATGCACCGGCCACTTTCCAAAGGTGCATGTTGGCAATCTTTTCTGACTTGGATGAGTCCATGATAGAAATATTCATGGATGATTTCTCAGTCTTTGGGGATTCATTCACCAACTGTCTAGAGAACCTAGGACAAGTCTTGGCTAGATGTGAAGAGACTAACCTAGTTCTAAATTGGGAAAAGTGCCACTTCATGGTGGATGAGGGGATTGTCTTAGGTCATAGAGTTTCGAGGGCAGGTGTAGAAGTTGACCGAGCCAAAATTGAGATCATAGAGAAGTTGGTAGAGCCTCAGAATGTCAAGGCCATTAGAAGTTTCTTAGGGCATGCTGGCTTCTACAGAAGGTTCATTAAGGACTTTTCTAAGATAGCCAAACCTCTGTGTGAACTTCTAGAGGTAAATAGGCCATTCATCTTCTCTAAGGAATGTGTAGGAGCTTGGAGAACCCTTAAGAAAGCACTAGTCACAGCCCCTATCATAGTAGGACCAAATTGGGATCTCCCATTTGAGATGTTATGTGATGCTAGTGACTATGCTGTAGGGGTTATGTTAGGACAGAAGATTGACAAGCTCACACACCCTGTCTACTATGCTAGTAAAACCTTGAATGAGGCTCAATGTAATTATACAACTACTGAGAAAGAGATGCTTGCTGTAGTGTTTGCTTGTGAGAAATTCAGGAACTATATTGTAGGCACTAGGACAATTGTATACACTGACCATTCTGCCTTGAAATATCTTATGAGGAAGGCTGATGCCAAGCCTAGGTTGATTAGGTGGGTGTTATTGTTGCAGGAATTTGATTTAGACATTCGAGACAAGAAAGGATGTGAAAATGTGGTTGCGGATCACCTTTCTCGATTGCAGCACAATTGCGAAAAAATTGCGGATCCCGCAATTTCTGATGCTTTTATTGATGAACATGTCTTTGCTTTGACTCATCGTGATAACGATGAGGAACCTTGGTTTGCTGACATTGCTAACTTCCGTGCATCACAGGTTTTACCAGTTTTCAAGGGAGGACAGGAGAAGAAGAGGTTCCTTCATGAAGCAAGGAAATTCATATGGGATGACCCCACACTTTACAGAACATGTGCTGACGGCTTGCTAAGGAAGTGTGTTTCAGCTGCTGAAGCGAAGTCTGTGCTGCAGCACTGCCACACAGCTCCTTATGGTGGACACTTTGGTGGCCAAAGAACAGCTGCAAAGGTATTTCAGAGTGGCTACTATTGGCCAACGATCTTCAAAGATGCCCACAACTATGCCCACAGCTGTGATGAATGCCAAAGAACAGGTAACCTCAGTCGAAAGGACGAGATGCCCCTCACCTACATCTTAGAGTTGGAGCTCTTTGATGTATGGGGCATTGACTTCATGGGGCCATTCCCTCCATCATCAGGTAACCTTTACATATTAGTGGCAGTGGACTATGTGTCCAAGTGGGTAGAAGCCAAAGCATGTCCCAATAATGATGCCAAAACAGTCACCAAATTCTTGCATAGGCACATTTTTACTAGGTTTGGGACACCTCGTGCCATCATTAGTGATGAGGGGTCACATTTCATTAACAAGGCTATAGAGAGAGTGTTGGCTAAGTATAACATTAAACATAGAGTAGCCACTCCCTATCACCCACACTCGAATGGACAAGCTGAAATTTCAAATAGGGAAATTAAGAACATCCTAGAAAAAGTGGTCAAACCTAATAGGAAAGACTGGTCCTTTAAGCTTGAGGATGCACTTTGGGCTTATAGGACAGCATATAAGACACCCCTAGGTATGTCTCCTTATAGGCTGGTATATGGCAAGACCTGTCACTTACCACTTGAGTTAGAAAACAAAGCATTTTGGGCCATGAAGGAATTGAATTTTTGTGTAAAGGATGCAGGAACACTGAGGTCTTTGCAATTGCATGAGCTTGATGAGCTTAGACATATGGCCTATGAAAATGCTAAAATGTATAAGGAAAAGACCAAGATTTGGCACGATAGTAGACTTAGAGTTAAGGATTTTAAGAAGGGTCAACTTGTCTTGTTGTTTAACTCACGGTTGAAACTATTTCCAGGGAAACTTAAGTCTAGATGGTCAGGTCCATTTGTGATTACTAATGTGTTTGTTCATGGTGCCATAGAGATAAAGAACTTGCAGCAAGGCCAACCATTTATGGTTAATGGTGCAAGGTTGAAGCACTACTATGAGGAAGGAGATGTGAAGACTCTCTCGGCCTTCCTCTTGACTGAAGCATGAAAAGAGAACGAGAGAGGACGAGTGATTACTGTGCTCGTCAACATAAGGCTCATGCCTTAGTTTATTTTTTGCGATTTTCCGGTTATCATTTGTGTGTTTTGTTGTATGATTTTAATTACGAATTTGATGTTGCTTTTATTTCTTTTTGTAGGGAATCGAAAGAGGGAATCAAGGAGAGTAATTCCAGCTTTAAAAATCAAGAAACGATCGAGCCAAATAAAAGATACGGACGAGCAAAGTTTGCCATTTAGATGAAAAAAAATCCCTAAAATTGCGCTGGAATTGCAGGATCCGCAAAATATAGCCGTTGGGATTTAGCCGTTTCCTTTATATCCGTTAGAAGGCGCTCGATCGATACGATTCTCTCACTCTCTGAATTCCAAGAAAGCTGCGATTCTCTTCATCTTTGATCCTTCTCTCCAAACCTCCAAGACTCAACAATGGTGTTCACACGGGCTGAAAGATCTGCAGCCAAGAAGAGGGCTGATGATGCTGCTGAAACAGCCGCGAGAGACGCACTACTTGCCTTGGCTACGGCTGACGCTGCACGCACCGAACGTCTTCCCAAGCTTCCGATCCGTAGGAAGAAGTGGAGGGTTGTCACAGAAATCCCTGCTGGACCCTCTGAACCAGCAGGCACACCCAAGAAGCGCCGGTGGAGTGTCGAGACGGCCGCCGAACCAAGCAAAGCAAAGACTCCCTCTGTGGAGAGTCAAGAAACGGATCGTGCGTCCCACGAGTCGACCAAGAAGGGTTCGTCGCCATCTGCATCGCCTGCGCACAGCCCTTCACCATCTGAACCAGTGCAGAGCCCAAAGCTGCCGTCATCACCGCCAGCGCAGAGCCCTGAACTGCCATCTTCGCCACTGAGTTCTGCGCAGACACCTACAGCAGAGCAAAACACCACGCCGTCACACACTTCCCCACGGCCTGACCCTGAATTCCCATATGGGGATTATCAAGAATCAACGCAGGGCAGTGGGGAAGGTGAGGACGAGGAGGTTTTCTCACCTATGAGGGAAGCTAGTGCCGAGAGCCCTGCGCAGCAGGATGATTCCATGGAAGAGACGCTGGGGGCATGCCTCCAGCAGATCAACATCAAGACAAAGCTCAAGAAGAAGAAGAAGGCCAAGATTGTCAAGGCCAAGCGATCCAAGAAGCTGAAAAAGAAGAAGGCCAAAAGGGCGCCTTCAGCAGACAAAGAAAGCACTGAGCCTTCGCTTAAACGACTCAAGGTTGAGGCTGCCGAGTCAGCCAAGCCAGCAGATAAAGGGAAGGCCAAGCTCTACCCTGAAGATGAGCCTCAGTCAGTGAGGTATGTTTCCTCTGATGCTGAGTCCAGAGGCGTTGAGCTGAGGAAGAGGGAGTTGCTGCACGAGAAGGGCTTCCTCGACAGACCTGCTGACCTGCCGCAGTTCTTGCGCGCAGGGATTATCAATCACAGCTGGGAGGAGTTGTGTAGGCCACCCAATCCGGCTTACACAGCTATGGTATACGACTTCTACGCCAACCTGCGCAACTCTGAAGAGGGGCTCTCTGTGGTGAGGGGAGTAGAGGTGGACTACTCAGCAAAAGCCATCAACGAAGCTTATGGCCTCAAGGGCCAACGACACACTGATTATGCACGGATCGTTGATGAGCCTACTGAGGCAGTGCTGGAGGAGGCCATTCGAACCATTGGCCAACCTGAAGCAGCGTGGACTGTATCACGCAATGGGAGGCACACCCTCATGAGTTCCAACCTGACAGCAAAGGCAACTGTATGGTTTGCCTTTGTACGGAGGAAGCTGTCCCCTGTGACCCATGAGACGACCATCAACCAGAGCAGATCGCTGCTGGTCTACGCCATTATGCGAGGTCTCACGGTCAATGTGGGGGAAATCATGTCAGCTGCCATTGCTGAGTGCGCCAAGAAAGGTAAGGGACCACTGTTTTTCCCTAACACCATAACCAAACTATGTTTGCTTGCAGGAGTCCCCACTGAGCGAATGGAGCAGCAGATGGCTTACACAGGCCACTTGGAGCTGCCTGCTAGCCTGAGGCTGAAGAGGAAGGGGAATATGGAGTTTGAACTGGATAGGCTGGCTGCTGATCAGTCCCTATCCATGGCATGCCTGATGGATATGCAAAGGAGGATGGCTCAATGGGCCACTTATGCGCAGGCTCGGGACAAGGAAGTTGCAGACCAACTTGGATGCATCTTCCCTGACTTCCCCACAAATCTCCTGACTCCATGGGTGCCTCCACGACCACGACAACCAGATGAGGATGAAGATGTTTGAGTGCTGGTTTGAATTGCACTGAAGGGAGTATTGTTGTTCCCTTAGAAAAAAAAAAACAATTTTCTGCTTTCTGATAGACTATGTGAATTATGCTGTTTTTAGTACAATTTTGATCTGTTTTAGATGCTTAGTTTTATGTTTTTAAAATTTGCTTAGTATAGCCTGTTGTTAGCTGATTAGGTAGGTTAGTTTAGTTTTATTTTTAGAGAGCTTGAATGACTGGAAAAAGCATGCTTAGGGGCCTTAATCACTGTTATATCTGCCCTGACTTGATTGCGAAATAATTGCGGTCCCCGCAATTTTTATTACTGAAAGCATGTTTTGGACTGTCTGTTTAGCTAGGCTGTGGTCTGTCTAAATTCTATCTTTTGCTGCTAACATGACTACCTTATATAGCTTATCTAAATGCATGCTGGATAATTGTCATAGGACACCCTTTGATAGTTTATAACAACCTCTCAAAAAGCTCAGCATGCACAGCTTTAAGCCCTTGACTGTCTGTTTTTAAAATTACTGCTGTTGTGATATTTTCTTTTCAATGTTCTGTCTATGCCTAGGGCTTTAGATTCTCTTTGTTTTACCTTAGACTAGATGCTTCTAGGATAGTTTGGGGGTGTGCCACCTCAGACACTCATTGGGGACAATGAGTAGTTGAAGTTTGGGGGAGGCCACCCTAGGCCTAGGAACATTCCTCTCTCCCTTAGAAACATAAGCATTCTTCTTCTCCTTTACAAAAAAAAAATGATGAACTGAAAAAAAATGAAAAATAGAATAAAGAGGGGGGTCTCTCTTAGGTTGCTAAGTAATCAGTGCCAAGTGTGTGACCCACAAGTGGCATTGCATCAAAAGGCAACCAAAGGAGAGGCTCCACCTAAGTAAGAAAAAGGAAAAGAATAGGGAAGAAGAATGTATACCTAGGAGTTATAACTTTGTGGCTTAGGTGTCCTATTTAAAAAGAACTCTGATCCTCAATTAGCTAAGCACAAAGTTGTAACTTGTAGGTTTGTTTAGGGAGATGAGTGTTTATCCAATGTAGTGATGCCAGGGTTTAGGTTGTTCTTTAAAGTACTACTGTCACCGTTAATACTAAGACTGGCATGACTCTAAGGAATCCTAGACACATTAAAAATAAAGCTAGAAGCATGTACTGAGTCTGAGGTAAAGCTAGGCAGAATTTGAAACCTTAGGGATAGTGGCATGATATGACAAAAGCAAATAGATCAGTTGTAGGAAGTTAATGAAAACAGAAGGAATGTTAGGCAGGCAAAGTCAGAAGAAGCTAGATAAGAGGGTAGTTTTAAGCTTAGAAGTGTGTCACAGGACAGCAGTGCTATAGATAGGGATATAGGGGAGTCAGTAGGTGGTTAAAGAAGATGAAACAGCAGCCTAAGTAAGTCCTTAGTGTGCTTGAGGACAAGCAAAACCTTAAGTTTGGGGGTGTGTTAAGTCTCTGAAAGTGACTTATTTAGGACCCATTTAGCTTAAGAAGATGTACACTTTTAGGTGTTTTTGATAGCATTTAGCTTAAACCTATGCTTAAATATGAGAATGAGAAGAAGGTAGCTAAATTAGGACTTATGCACAATAGGAAAGAAAAGGGTTGAAAACCGAAGGAAAAGAATGAAAAAAACTGCATTGCGACAGCATTGCTAAAACATTGCTGAAGCCGCAATATTTCAAGTGAAAACCGTAAGTTGACTGATCTTTTTCTATTAATTTCAGTGATTTCAGGGATTCGTTCTTTCTCCTCCATCCATTCTGATATATGACGTTGAAGATTGATGGTTCTCCTTGGCCCAAACGCACCTGCAAACTACTATAAAAGGGGGTCAAAGTCGGAGGTTCAAGCATCATCCGGAAGCGTAGAAGTCCTCTCGCAGCTCCATTTTTCTTCGTGTTTTCCTTTGCCGTCTGTTGGAGTGAGAGTCTCAGCTGTTGGAATCGACAATCTGATAGGAAGGAGAGAAGATCCACCTTCTCTCCCGATTGGATTCATCCAAGCAAAGCTATTCTTTCATCCCCTTCAGCCGAGGCGGTTGCGACGAGGCTTCCAAGCAACATTTACTGCTTTCTGTCTTTCCTTTTCTAGTTTACATTTCTGCTTTGTGTTGTTCTCTTTCTAATAGCTAAAACACTCCATTTCGTTGCTTTCTGTCTTGCTGTTATTTACTTTAAAGCTTTCTTTTGTCCAATCAAACAATCAAGTAATCAAATCTCCATTCTTCATTTCACAGTTTCTTGCCTCTGCATTCTACTGCTGTCCCTTACTGTTTTGTCTTTAAATTCCTTCTAAGCATGTCTGTTTCATCTCGTATTTCTACTTACCCCATATCCATGAGTAACTAAGACACTTGGGGCTTGCTAATGACAACTCCATAGGCTAAAAAACGTGAATCAAGCATGTAGGATAGCTCTCGAAGCATTGATTGTATGTAAGCTTCATCCCACGGGCAATTTCGATTGGCCATCCATTTTGTCCAAAGAACTCCTAACCTCTGGAAGGAGTAAGAGTTCAGAGTCATATTATCATGCTAGCCTTTCAAGGTAACCAGGAAACGGCCTAGGAATAGGCGTTTCCCTAGTACAAACCATATCTTTCTGCTTTAACAAGATGCTTAAGACCTTACTTTGAGTTGAGTAAACTAAAGAATCTAATGCATGGAATCGGACGATACATGAGATTGAGATAGTTTGATGCATAGAGAGTAGATCCAGTGCTTGAGAATCGTATAAAAATGCCTATAGGATAGTCATTAGTAGCCCTTAATTCACCCATTTACACACTTTCGCTGTTATTGTAATTGCGGTAGAATTGCGGTCTCCGCAATTCCGTCTAAGTTTCCATTCTGTTTAGCTGTCTTTGCCTTCATTTATTAATTTCGTTTCTTTTCATTTTAGTTTGGCTTTAACTTGTTCTTGTTTATGTTACTACCCTTTACACATTCAGCAAAAATTAGACAATTTAAAACCAATTTTACCCCATCAAATCCACCCCTTCTTTCTTAACAAAACACTTCGCGAATAGCTAAGAATAAGTCTCTGTGGGAAAACGAATGAAATATACTTACTACTTGCTATAAGATCATGTATGCTTGCATGTTCTGAGTGCTCTATCTCTTTTATTGCCTAATTATTTCAACACATTGAGCACGCAACATCAGGCGAATGGTCTTCAACACCTTTCTGTCGAACTTCTTTCATTTTGCTTCTCCCATATCCTCAGGCTTTCCATCCAATGGCAAATCCAATTTCTTGGAATGCAAATAATCTAATATCTGACACTTCCAAAAAGAAAAGTTTGATCCATTAAAGATAATCATATTCTCATCTCCTCCTGACATCGTTCTACAATCAAATTGGCTCTGATACCACTTGTTAGAGAAATTCGATACAAATATAATCAATTTAAATTCTATACCAAATTCAGATAATATTTTATCTAAAATCCAGATCAATTTCTGGTTCCAAATCTAAAGCAGAATAAACAATTTGGAACCAGAGTTAGAAGAATAGATAAACCAACTTAAAACTTCTAAGCAATAAGAACGATAATAAATTAAGTTCAAGGTAAGAGAGATTGACACCAAATTTATATTGGTCCACCCAATGTGGGCTACGTCCAGTTCTCTACTACCGATGCAGGTTCCGCTATAACGTTAGGGAGAAAGTAAAAAGAGTTTTGAAAAGCTCAAGAGTGATTTCTCTCCCTTTTCTCTCAAGAAAAAAACGGCTCACTAATCACTCTAACAATAGCCCTCAAGCTCTTTTATAGAAGAAATAATTTCATATGAAAAACTCAAAAGAAGAACTCTCACAGATTCAGTCTTCTTCTTCAAAAGGCCATCCACATGTGCAACTTTCCTTCTTCTCTGTAAACACAAAAATTGAATCCCTCAATTTTCATCTTCTGTTTTTTTAAGCACCCAACTTCACTTCCCTTTTCTAAGAAGAATTCCACCGCCCATTTTTCTTTGTTTATTATTAAACAAAGTGCACCAAAATTTAAACCAATTAAATTGTTTGCTTAATGAAGTTCATTTGGGCCAACCAAGTATGGGCTTTGATATATTTTACTCCATAAAGTTTTCTTAAGAGAAGATTATTTCATGACAAACTCATTTCAAGAATGAGAGAAACTAAATGAAGAAGATGAAGTTGAAGATTATTTCAAGACATTAATTACAAGAATGAGAAAAAAAAATGAAGAATATGAAGTTGAAGATTATTTCAAGACAAACACATTTCAAGAATGAGAGAAAGAAAAATGAAGAAGATGAAGTTGAGAATTTTGAGGAAGAGAGAGAAATAGCAAAATATGGAAGAGATACAAAAAAATGAAACGTGGGTCTCACGTAATGTGCCATTGGAATCTCATTGAGAGCCCTTTTGGATGTAATTTGGTGATGTAATCTAATTGCAGATTACGGCGTGGGACTCACACTTTCATTACGTTTGCGGTTTTCGGTAAACACCTTCAATCGAAAAGGAAGTGGGACCCACCGTCAGATTTACGTTTGCAGTGAAGTAAACGCGACCTTAGTTCAGAGCTCTCGAAATTCCTTTCTTATTCTTCTTTTACGTTTTTACATACCTCCACTGATTAAAATTAAGAGATAATTATACAACGGACCAGTTTTTAAAGCATATTTTCACAAGTGTCTATTATAACTTTTTTTTATCATTTGTATATTTATTTGTAGGATTTTGGGGATTTTAATTTATTTATTGTAAATTTTTCTTACCAAATTACCCTTCATTTAAAACCAAAAGATAACATTTATTATTTTGTTTTTATTGTTTTAATCTTAAAAACTGATTTTGTAGTTAGGGTATTTAGAATCACTTCCTAAAATATCTACCTAAAACGTTTCCTACTATCTCTCCCAAAAAACCCTAAACAAACCTATTCCCTCGACCAAATGGAATACAGACAAAGAAATGGAGTTTAGTGAGAGAGAGGGAGTCCAAATAATCATCGTCGCTGAGATCAACATAGCCGCCATGGAAATCTAAACAAAGTAGTTGCGATTAGAACGAAGGGCGGATCTGGAGCGGGCAGATGGCGTTGATATGAATGAAGACGCATTTGAAGGAATGTGAATTTATACGAGCTTCACGAAGACATATTGAAACGACGGTAAGGTTCAAGCTTGGAGACGACGAGAGCGACGACATGCGGATCTAGAGCGGGCAGCAATCTGAAGTTAATTTTTTTTTTTTTTTTTTTTTTCATTTCACTTGTATGTTTTGTGGTATATATTTAATAATATGATGTTTATATTTAATATAAGAGGTATATATTATTGTTTTATTTAGTGTTTATATTTAATATATGAGGTATATATTATTGTTTTATTTAGTGTTTATATTTTATTAAGGGAAAATGTACTAGGTGGCAATTTAAAGTAAAATAATTAAAAAAAATAACACTTTTTAAAAAGAGTTACAAATATGGCAATTTTGATCATGAATAGCCTTCTATCAGTGATAGTCACTCATAGCCTTCTATCAATGATAGTCACCCATAGCAGATCAATGATTATTAGTGATAACTACTGATATACTTCTATTTTTTTTTTTTATAGAATTTTATCAATAGCTATTGAAGATAGCATTCTATCAGTGACTATCACTGATTTTTTGCCATATTTGCAAAATGTGTTATATTTTGCTATATTTGTCATTATTTTGGGTCTGATTGCTATTTATGCATCCAACCCTTTTATTATTGTGGTATATAATTCAAATGGAATAAACTCAGTATAAACTCAGTATATATGTTGAATTATAATATATAAACGTAAAAGGAAGACTAAATGATATGTTTAAAATAGGCAGGATATATTTAATATAAACAACTAAAGTCGGAGACTTGGGTTGGTGAGCGTCGATGATTCAAACAAGATTAATATATATATATATATATAAACGGGGTATATATGTTTAATTATAATATATAAACGTAGTATATATTAGAGGTGTGTGTAGGAATCGAACCAAATCGAGGAATCAAACTGATTCGATCCAAACTGATGGGTTTGGTCCGGTGCTTTTAAAAATTTTAGTTTCCTCGATTTGAATAAGTTAAAACCCGATATTTACAGTTTGATTCTTAATAAAACTGAATAAATAGAACTAAACCGAAGTTATTAAATAATTTAAAAATTAGTTCACCTAATCAATAAGTTAGAGCCCAGCCCACAAACATTTAGAGGCGTTTGGCGCGTTTTTTTGGGTTCAGAACCTTGAGAGGCCGTTTGGGCCTCCAACATGGGTAGGGTGGGGTGGGCTTAAATAACCCACCCCACGTTTGGGGCGCATGTTTAGGGAAAACGAGTTTGGGGGTTATTATAACCCTCACTTGCTACAGTAACCCACTGTAGAAGACAGTGGGTTACGTTTGGGGTTGACATTTTCACTATCTTTCTCAAACTTTCTTTCTCAGCTCAATTTCTCTCTTTCTCTCTCTTCGTCTTCCTCAGACGTTTGCTCTCCATCTTCGATTTCCCCTCTCTCTCATTTCCTCTTCCTCGGACGTTTTCTCTACATCTCTCAGGCAATTTCCCCCCTCTCTCTCTTCTTCTTCCTCAAACGTTTGCTCTTCATCTTCGATTTCACCTCTCTCTCTCTTCCTCTTCCTCAGACGTTTGTTCTCCATCTCTCATCTGATTTCGCCTCTCTCTCTTCCTCTTCCTCGGATGTTTGCTCTCCATCTCTCATTCATCTTCATCTATTTTGCTCTCAAACTGCTCAGATCTACGTTTTTTAGGGTTTCCAGATCTGTTTTTAAACAGATTTGGAAACTTTTCGGCTCCCTTGCCGCTCCAATTGATCGATCCCCCTTTGTCGTTGTTGCTTGGGGGTCTGTGGTAGTGGATTTTACGAATGTCCACAAATCTCGGGTTGACGAGACCCGCCAAAATGAAATTTATAAACTTGATTCCACCGAGTTATTTGTAGCTTAATGGCAACGGGGTCGATCCTCAGAGAATTATATTAAATTCGACTCAATTTAATTAAATTTGCTAATTAATGAAATATAAAATTTTGGGATTTTGGAACAATTCTAAAACAAACTAACGGAAAATTAAGAATTGATGGAAAAGCAAAATTTACCAAAGCGGTCAACTTGGGATGTTCGAGATTGTCTATTAGCAAATTTTAGATCATGGACTAACGAAAGAATCAGCTAAAATCGAATGAACACACAATTCGCTTAATCGAAAAATCGAAATAAACACGCCCCATGGAAATTAATTAGAGAAATAAATTACGCTAATTAAACGTAATAATTGGACATTGGGGGCCCAACGCTCGCCCAAGAACAATTGTTGTAACGGGCTAATTGCGACGATTATCTAAATTCAGAAGCCAAAGATAGTGTACCGATTTGAATACAATCCCCAAGAAGAATCAATGCAACGAGAACATGGAAGCCAATGCATCGATTGCACAATTAATCTCTCGTTACCAGGCGATTAAGAGAGGCAAAACATCATAATCTTTAACTAACGAACATGATGGAAATCAAAGTCGTCTACTCCTATCAATCCAACATGCTCTTGTAATATGCAAAGGGGAAGAATCATTCATCAAAGTTTAAGCTAAACAGTACATTAAGCTCTAATCTCCCTAAAAATGTGCTAATTATACAAATCTCTTACATTCCCAAGCTAAACACTTACTAATTACTCTCTCATGTGGAGGGGAGCTTCAAAGGTCTTCAATCCAAGCTTCATGGCCTTCAACAATGGGTGAAAGTTGGCCAAATTCAGAAAAATCTAGTGCGGAACCCGAGAGAGACGAGACAAGACAACCTAAAATCGTAACTTTTTCTTTTTATATTCGTCGTAGCGTCGAAACGCTATGGACGGAAAAGTGCAGCGAGCAAAACTTCGGAGCGTCGAGCAGCGTCTCGACGCTTTCTCTCGAGTTTGAGCAAAATATTTTGCCTTTGGGATTTTCTTTTTGGCAAAACTTCATCTTTTTGGGTTCCTCCTTTCTCGAAGTGTTCTCGAGGCCTTAAAATGGCTTACTTAGCCCCGAACGATGTCAAACGGGTTCCGCGAGCTCTTAACCAACGATCACCTATAATCAAGGTAAATAAGCATGATTAAGCACGGTATTAGCCTAAATTAGGGAGTTAAATATAACTCTAAAATAGAGTTATCAGTATGTGAGGCTGCATGTTTGATTGCTTGGTAGGGGAGGATGGACTGATCTTCAGGAGCTCGGTGGGGGAGGCTATTTCGAAGGTAAGTGTTCTAACTTTTTTTCCCAGCCGATGATGAGTACATGCATGTTCATTACTTTTTTTTTTCAGCCAATGATGAGTCCATGCATTTTTTTTATTCATGTTTTGTTCTATGTTTTCATACACATGTGAATATTGGTCTTTGTGCTCATGTTTGCTTCTTTTTTGGATGATTTGAAGGGGGGGAAGGGATTTAGGGTTTTATTCGGTGCAATTTTTTTTATGTTGTTTATTTTTTCTGGGATCTCCATCTCCGTTCTTGTCATTTGTGAGGACTCTAGTCCCCACCATCTCTCTGTTCTTTAATTTTTGTTCTTATTTCTTCTTGATAACTTCTTGTTTCAGCTAAATTTAATTTTCTAATCTCGTTATGGATGCTGCATTTCATGATTTTTATTTCAACAAATCAATACTTGATAAATCTTGCTGCTGTAGTGGATTAGTAGGACTCTTCTGGTATTAACTTTTTTTTAGTTACAATATATGAATTCTTTCTTTTGTAGTTGGAGATTGATAATAAGTATTCGATTTTCCATCATTTTTTATTTTTTGTTCTTTGTTCATACCCATGTGAATCTTGCTGGTGTAGTGGATTAGTAGAACACTCATTCGGTTTTCCTTCATTTTTGTCATTTGTCTTCATACTCATGTCAATATTTGTTCATTTTTTTTCAACTCATTTAATTATTTTAAATTCAAATACTTTGATTGAATTTCACTCTCTGAGGCTGGTTCATTTTTGTTTATTCATGTTTGGTGTTCTGTTTGCTCCAAAGTTTGACATAATATCACTGATCATCTACTTTGTCTATTCATGAAGTTAATGCCCATGTCTAATCTCACTTGTTCTTCATAATATCATTGACCATCCACTTTGTCTTCCATTATGTCTTCATACTTCTCTTCTCTTTAGGAATTCAATTTGGATTCGAAAGTGGTTGGTTACAGTCTAATGAAGTTAATGATATGTCCTCTCACACTTCTTCTCCATAACTTCATTGCCTCTCCTTTATTCATTGCTTAAGTCATACCCCTATTATTATTTGAAATTCAAATACTTCCCACACTTGAATTTCACATCTATGAGCCTTGCATTTAATTATTTTTTTTAACTATTTCATATTTTCTCATTAATGCACATGTTTCTTCCCACCTATTTTTCATAATCATGATTGTTCTTTTGAATAGTAATATTGTTAGGTGCACTTATGATAATTATCTTCATTAGATTGTAACCAAAGTTTGACATAATATCACTGAGCATCCACTTTGTCTATTCATGAAGTTAATGTCCATGTCTAATCTCACTTGTTCTTCATAATATCACTGATCATCCACTTTGTCTTCCACTATGTCTTCATACTTCTCTTATGTTTTGGAATTCAATTCTGATTTGAATGTGCTTGGTTACAATCTAATGAAGTTAATGATATGTCCTCTCACATTTTTTCTCCATAACTTCACTGCCTCTCCTTTATTCATTGCTTAAGTCATACCCCTATTATCATTTGAAATTCAAATACTTCCTACATTTGAATTTCACATCTATGAGGCTTGCATTTAATTATTTTTTTTTAACTATTTCATATTTTCTCATTAATGCACATGTCTTTTCCTACTTATTCTTCATAATCATGATTGTTTTTTTAATAGTAATATTGTTAGGTGCACTTATGATAATAAGTGCACCAATAACCATTGTCAACTACCACCCCACATGTTTTCTTTATAAAGAAGGCAAAATTCAGGACAACCTCACCCCCACACCTTTCTCTCCAATTGAATTTGTGAGTCTCTCCCTTCAGCTCCATTATTTATCTTATTCATTCATTATTTGTTGTTTTATTTTTTACCTTCTTTTATACTTTCTTTATACATTCACCATTTTCTCTTGCTAGGGTTGAAATCCTTAGAGAAATAGTTGGAAATCGAGCACCTTCGTCTCTCCCCCTCTTCCAATATTTCTTCTTTCTAAGGTTAGCATCTTCTTTGTTGTTATATTTTTCCTCCTCTTCCATTTATATGAATGATTTAGTAAATGATATCATCTTCTTGGAAATCAAAACGGTTTTTTTTTTAAATGTCGTGAAATTAGATTAAAATCGATCCATCGAATTTGTGATTTTTGAAAGAAAGAACGTTTTTAGTACAACAAAAATCAATTATTTACAACCATTTTCTTAATTTTTAAAATTTTCAATCTTTTGCTTATTAGGAATACAATTTTCTTTTCAATTTTTAATTTTTAGGCAAAAGATTATGGAAAAGATTCAAATTCGAATATGGACCGACGAGAACTTGCCGCCATCCTGACAACCTTCACCGCATCTCAAGAGAAGTTACTTATCATAGTAGCACAATATATGAACGACCATAGGAGAATAAGACACCATTCACCGTACCTTAGACACCACATTAGACAACTAACATTCTTACGACTCATACGGGAGTCTGACTTATGTTGTCGCGAGAGTATGATGATTGTTGCGTGCTCAATGTTTAAAATAAAGATGCAAGAATAGAGCACTCAGAACATGCAAGCATACATGATCTTGTAGCAAGTAATAAGTATTTTTTCATTCGATTTCCCACAGAGATTTATTCTTAGTTACTAACGAAGTGAGAGGTTAAGTAAGAAAAGGGTGGTTTAAATGGGGTAGATTTGGGATTAAAGTGCCTAACTACTAAGGAATGTGCGAGATATGAAAACATAAACAAGTGCAAGTAGATAAATAAACTCGAAAGTAAAAGGAAAAGAATTGCGGAAACAACAATTTTCTAGCAATGTTACTAACAGCGAATTAAGGGTAAAGTAGGGAGACAAGGGCTACTAACGACTCCTCTATAGGCTTTTTCATACGATTCTCAAGCAGTAGATCAACTCATTATGCATCAAACTAACTCAATCTCATGTATCTTCCGATTTCATGCATTAGATCCTTTAGTTTACTCATGTCCAAGTAAGGCTTAAGCATCTTTTATAAAAGCAAGTTTTAGTGTTTTGTACTAGGAAAACGCCTATTCCTAGGTCGTTTTCTGGCTACCTTGAAAGGCTAGCATGAATGTACGACTCTGAACTCTTACTCCTTCCAGAAGTTAGGAGTTCTTTGGACAAAATGGATGGCCAATCGAAATTGCCCGTGGGATGAAGCTTACATACATTCAATGCATTTGAAGCTAACCTATCCGCTTGGTTCACGTATTTCTACCTATAGTCTTGTCATTAGCATGCCCTTATGTGATTTAGTTACTCATGGATGAAGGTGGAATGAGAAGAATAGATGAAGACGACATGCTTAACAGAATATAAAGGGTAAAACAGAAGAAGAAAACAGTAAACAGAAAGGAGGGAGAGCTTGCGAAGTGATGAAATAATACTTTGATTAATCGAGGTTTGAATTAAACAAATAAGAACTTTGAACCACTAAAGCTAAACAGGAAGAGACGAAATGAAGTAAGGTAGCAGACGAAAGTAAAGTAGCAACGGCCAGCAATGAAAACAGAACAGAAAGCAGTAAAGCAAGTAAATCCGTGCGTAGAATCCCTTCGTCGCGAACGCCTCGGCTGAAGGAAGAAGAAGAGCCTTGCTTGGATGAATCTAATCAGAAGAGAAGAAAAATCTTCTCTTCTTCCTATCAGATTGTCGACTCCAACAGCTGATCCCTTCAAACCAACAGACGGAAGAGAGAAAGAGAGTAGAAAAGACTGCGTTGAACTGGGAGTCTACGCCTTTCGAGTGTGTTTCAACCTTCTCCTTTGACCTCCTTTTATAGTGTTCTGCAGGTACGATTGGGCCAAGGAGAACCATCCATTCTGAACGTCGTATCTCTACGTGGCAGCAGGAGAAAGACTGGGCGGCTGAAATTTTGCAACAAAATAGAAATCGGTTAGCCAACTTAACAGAATTCACTTAAAACATTGCGGTTTTAGCAATGTTTTCGCAATGCTTCCGCAATGTGCAATTTTCAAGTCTTTAACTTCGTTTTTGGTTCTTTTTCTTTCCTTTTACACATAAGTCCTAATTTAGCTTCATTCTACCAAATCTCATATATAAGCACGAATTTAAGCTAAATCCTACCAAAAACTCCTAAGATTGAACCTCTTTCTCTAACAAATAAGTCCTAAAATAGTCACTTTTGGAGACGTAACACACCCCCAAACTTAAGGTTTTGCTCGTCCTCGAGCAACATAAGGACTTACTTAGGCTGTTGTTTAACCTCTCTAACCTCTTGCTGACTTCCCTAAATTCACTATCTATGGCCATGCTGTCCTGTGACACGCTTCTTAGTTCAAAACCACCTCTTTATTTTGCTTATTCTGATTTCTCCTGCCTTATAATCCTACTGTTTCATTAACTCCCTACAACTGATCTATCTGCTTTGGTCATTAAGTTCATTGTGCAACTATCCCTAAGTTTTCAAATTCTACCTAGCTTTACCCTAGACTCAGTACATGCTTCTAATGCTTTTCATTTGAACTACCTAGGATTCCTTAGAGTCATGCTAGTCTTAGTATAAACCAGTAACAGTAGTACATTCATAGAACAACCTAAACCCTGGCATCACTACATTGGATATACATTCATCTCCCTTTAACAAACCTATAAGCTACAACCCTGTGCTTAGCTAATTGAGGATCAGAGTTCTTTTATTGAGGACACCTAAGCACAAAGCTAAAACTTATAGGCATACATTCTTCTTCCTTGGTTTTTTTCCTTTTCCCTTTTTTTCTTTGGTGGAGCTTCTCCTTTGGTTGCCTTTTGATGCAATGCCACTTGTGGGTTACACACATGGCACTGATTACTCAGCAACTTCAAGAGAGACACCCCACTTTATTATTTATTTATTTTTTTTTTTTTTTTTTCAGTTCATCACTTTTTTAAAGGAGAAGAAGAATGCTTATGTTTAAAAGGGAGAGAGGAATGTTCCTAGGCCTAGGGCTGCCTCCCCCAAACTAAAACTTCTCATTGTCCCCAATGAGAGTCTGAGGTGGCACACCCCCAAACTTATCCTAGAAGCATCTAGTCTAGGGCAAAACAAAGAGAATCTAAAATTCCTAGGCATAGAATGAACTTTCCTAAAGCAAATACTACAGTAGCAGAAATTTAAAAAAACAGCAAGTTAAGGACTTAAAGAGATGCATGCTGAGCATTTTAAGAGAGTTAATTTAAACTATCAAAGGTGTTCTAAGACACTCATCCAGCATGCTTACAGATAGCTCATATATGGCAGTCACACAAGCAGCAGAAGAACAAAATTGAAACAGAACCAGCCTATCAAACAGTCAGACAATAGCATGCGATAACTAACAAAAATTGCGGAATCCGCAAAGATTTCGCAATGAACCTACAGAGCATATTTATCAGTGATCAAGGCCCCTTTTCATGCTATTTTCAGTTATCTACAACTACTCAAAAAGGAAACTAAAACATGCTAGCTACTCAGATACCATCTACCTAAACTAAGCTATCCTAAACAACTAAAAGAAATTAAAAACAGAACAAGTATTTGATTCAAAAATATCAGTCACCAGTTAACGAAAAGCAGAGTTTTTTTTTTTTTTTTTTTATTTTAAGAGGGAACAGAAGTACTCCCTCGAGTGCCCTTCAAACTGGCACTCAAACCTCCTCATCATCATCCCTCCTTTCCTTAGGAGGCGCCCACGGCTGCAGTAGATCAGTGGGGAAGGCAGAGAAGATGCACCCCAACTGATCAGCCACGTCTTTGTCCCGGGCCTGTGCATATTCTACCCACTGCGCCATCTTGTGCTGTAGGTTTCTAATCTCAATAGCACCATGAGCAAAGACGTTAGTAATAACAAACGGACCTGACCACCTAGACTTAAGTTTGCCCGAAAATAACCTTAACCGTGAATTGAACAATAAGACATGTTGGCCTTTTTAAAAGTCTTTGATCCTAAGTCTACTATCATGCCAAATCTTAGTTTTTTCTTTATACATTTTAGCATTTTCATAGGACATATGTCTCAGCTCATCCAACTCATGTAATTGCAGAGACCGCAATGTTCCAGCATCGGTCACGCAATAATTCAGTTCTTTTAAGGCCCAAAAGGCTTTGATTTCTAATTCGAAGGGAAGATGACATGCTTTTCCATACACTAGCCTATAAGGAGACATACCTAAGGGTGTTTTATATGCAGTCCTATACGCCCAAAGTGCATCGTCTAACTTAAAAGACCAGTCTTTTCTATTAGGTTTGACCACTTTTTCAAGTATGTTCTTGATCTCCCTATTGGATATTTCAGCTTGTCCATTTGAGTGTGGGTGATAAGGGGTTGCTACTCTATGTCTAACATTATATTTAGCTAATACCTTTTCCATAGCTTTATTTATAAAGTGAGTCCCCTCATCACTAATTATTGCACGTGGTGTACCAAACCTTGTAAAAATATGCCTATTAAGAAACTTAATGACTGTTTTTGGCATCATTCGATGGACATGCTATGGCTTCTACCCATTTAGACACATAGTCTACAGCTACAAGTATATAGAGATTACCTGCAGAAGGGGGAAATGGTCCCCTGAAGTCAATGCCCCACACATCAAAGAGTTCCAACTCCAAGATGTAGGTGAGAGGCATCTCATCTTTCCTACTGAGATTACCTGTCCTTTGACACTCGTCGCAGCTGTGTGCATGGTCGTGTGCATCTCTGAATATCGTGGGCCAGTAGTAGCCACTTTGGAACACCTTTGCAGCCGTCCTTTGGCCACCAAAATGTCCACCATAGGGAGACGTATGGCAGTGCTGCAACACTGACTTTGCCTCAGCAGCTGATACACACTTCCTCAGTAATCCGTCTGCACATGTCTTGTAAAGTGTAGGATCGTCCCAGATGAACTTCCTAGCTTCATGTAGGAACCTCTTCTTTTCTTGCCCTCCTTTGAAAGTTGGTAATACCTGCTAGGCAAGGAAGTTAGCAATATCCGCAAACCAAGGTTCCTCATCGTTATCACGATGTGCTAACACAAAGACATGCTCATCAACAAAGGCATCAGAAATTGCTGGCTCAGCATTTTTTTCTCAATTACTTCGCAATCTAGATAAATGGTCAGCAACTACATTTTCGCAACCTTTTTTATCTCTAATGTCTAGATCAAACTCTTGCAACAATAATACCCATCTAATTAACCTCGGCTTAACATCAGCCTTCCTCATTAGGTATTTTAGTGCAGAGTGATCGGTGTACACAATGGTTCTAGTTCCTACAATGTAATTCCTAAACTTTTCACAGGCAAACACTACAGCTAGCATTTCCTTCTCCGTGGTTGTGTAATTACATTGTGCTTCGTTCAAAGTCTTACTGGCATAGTATACAGGGTGTGTTAGTTTATCTATTTTTTGTCCTAGCATAACCCCTACTGCATAGTCACTAGCATCACACATCATTTCAAATGGTAAGTCCCAATTTGGTCCTACTAAAATTGGTGCTTTGACTAAGGCTTCTTTAAGTGTTGTCCATGCTAGGAAACATTCTTTTGAAAAGACAAATGGCTTGTTAAGCTCTAGAAGCTCACACAAAGGTTTAGAGATTTTTGAAAAGTTTTTAATGAATCTCCTATAGAAACCTGCATGACCTAAAAAACTTCTAATAGCTTTTACATTTTGAGGTTCCACTAGCTTCTCTATTATTTCTATCTTGGCCCTATCGACCTCGACTCCTGCTCTAGACACTCTGTGACCTAGGACTATTCCTTCCTCCACCATAAAGTGGCATTTCTCCCAATTTAGGACTAGGTTGGTCTCCTCACACCTAGCTAGGACTTTTCACTTAATTTGGACGAAATAATAACAGACAAAGTATCATGCTCTCCTAGATATGCATACTTAAGATGATCAGGCAATGGTGGATGTTCAATTGATGGTTTCAAAGGGTTTGTAGTTCTTTCAGACAAGTCATTAGTCATACAAACATGCTGAGGTTTGTCCACAGATATATCCATTAATTCAGAAATGTTTAAGTCAGTTATATCTATTTGTACATAGTCAGGAGCATGATTAATTAACATTTCATGCTCAAGTTGTTCTTCCATCAGTGAATCTACTACATCCATACTTGCACAAGATTCAGAATCAGAGGGATACCTTAGAGCTTTAAAGACACTAAACTTAACCTCCTCATCATGAACTCTCATGGTGAGCTCACCTTTTTGGACATCGATCAAAGCCCTACCTGTGGCTAGAAATGGTCTGCCCAATAAGATTGGTACCTCCTTGTCTGCCTCATAGTCCAGAATGATGAAATCTGCAAGAAAGATGAATTTGTCAACCTTGACAAGTATATCCTCAATTTTACCCTCAGGGTATGCTATGGATCTGTCTGCAAGCTGCAAGGTGACAGTGGTAGGTCGTGCTTCCCCTATTCCAAGCTGACGGAATAGTGACAAGGGCATGAGATTGATGCTGGCTCCCAGATCACAAAGAGCTCTGCCCACGTGCTTGCCTCCCAACTCGACTGGTAAGGTGAAGGAACCAGGATCCTTCTCCTTCTTTGGTAGTTTGTTTTGGAGTATAGCACTGCACTTCTCAGTGAGGTTCACTGTTTCAAATTCACCAATAATTTTCTTGTTAGTAATTATATCTTTCAAAAACTTAACATAAGAAGGCATAGATTGCAAAACTTCTACAAATGGAATATTCACATGCACTTGTTTAAAATTTCTAAAAACTTATTAAAGTGCACTTCCTGTTCTTGTTTTTTCTTCAGCCTTCTAGGGAATGGAGGTGGTGGCACATATGTAGGCACTTCAGGTCGCCTAATGACAGGTGGAGGCCTTGGTATCTGTTGCGTGCTCAATGTGTTAAAATAAATAAGCAATAAGAGGGAGAGAGCACTCAGAACATGCAAGCATACATGATCTTATAGCAAGTAGTAAGTATTTTTTTCATTCGTTTTCCCACAGAGATTTATTATGAGCTACTCGTGAAGTGTTTTGTTAAGAGAGAATGGATGGATTTGATGGAGTAAAATTGGTTTTTAATTGCCTAGTTACTACTGAATATATAAAAGGAAACAACATAAACAAACTCAAGTCAATGATAAACTTAAATGAAGAAGAGAAGAGATTAATAAATGAGGAGGAAAATAGCTAAACAGAATTTTTAACTTAGCAGAATTGCGGAAACAGCAATTCTACCGCAATGTTACCGACAGCGAAAGTGTGTAAAATGGTGAATTAAGGGCTACCAATGACTATCCTATAGGCATTTTTATACGATTCTCAAGCACTGGATCTACTTACTATGCATCAAACTATCTCAATCTCATGTATCGTCCGATTCCATGCATTAGATTCTTTAGTTTACTCATGTCAAAGTAAGGTCTTAAGCATCTTATTAAAGCAGAAAGATATGGTTTGTACTAGGGAAACGCCTATTCCTAGGCCGTTTCCTGGGTACCTTGAAAGGCTAGCATGAGAGTATGACTCTAAACTCTTACTCCTTCCAGAGGTTAGGAGTTCTTTGGACAAAATGGATGGCCAATCGAAATTGCCCGTGGGATGAAGCTTACATACAATCAATGCTTCGAGAGCTATCCTACATGCTTGGATCACGTTTTTTAGCCTATAGTGTTGTCATTAGCATGCCCCTAAGTGACTTAGTTACTCATGGATATAGGGTAAACAGAAATAAAAGATGAAAGAGACATGCTTAGAAGAGAAATAAGCTTAATACAGCAAGGTAAGACAGTGAGTTGCAAAGATAGGAAACTGTGAAATACTGAATTTTGCGTTTGATTACTTGATTGTTTGAAGGAATAAAAGAACACTTAAACTGAATAACACAAAGACAGAACACCACGAAATGCAATAAACTAGCCACTAGAACAGGAACAACAACTAAACAGCGCTGGAAAGTAGAAATGAAGACAGAAAGCAAGTAAATGAGCTTGAATGCCTCGTCGCAACCGCCTCGGCTGAAGAATGAGAAAGATCAGCCTTGCTTGGATGAATCCAATCGGGAAAGAAGATAAATCTCCTCTCCTTCCTATCAGATTATCGATTCCAACAGCTGAGCTTCGCAAACCAACAGACGGCAAAGGAAAACAGGAGGAAAGATGGAGCTGCGAGAAGACTTCTACGCTTTCGGATGATGATTGAACCTTCGACTTTGACCTCCTTTTATAGGCTTCTGCAGGTGCGTTTGGGCCAAGGAGAACCGTCCATCCTCAACGTCGTACTTCATAATGGATGGAGGAGAAAGAACGAATCCCTGAAAAATCGGATCTAAACAGAAAAAGATCAGCCAACTTACGGTCTTCACTTGAAACATTGCGGTTTCAGCAATGTTTCCGCAATTCTGTCGCAATGCTTGTTTTTCATTCTTTTCCTTCGGTTTTCAACCCTTTTCTTTCCTATTGTACATAAGTCCTAATTTAGCTACCTTCTTCTAATTCTCATATTTAAGCATAGGTTTAGGCTAAATGCTATCAAAAACACCTAAGAGTGAACATCTTTCTAAGATAATTAAGTCCTAAAAAGGTCACTTTTGGAGACGTAACAGTATCTCTTCTGGTTCCTCAATTATAGGGTCCAGCCTCACCCTCGTTGTGCTTGTTGGTGTTTGATCATGGTTGAGCAGAGAATCCAGTGGAGCACTAGACTCTTCATTCTCTACTCGCTTTGGTGCTTCTCTATTGTTGCTCACCAATGGTCTCCCACTTCGAAGTTCAATTGCTTGAACTTGCTCTTTTCCATCCCTTCTTGGCACTTCAGTGTCTGCAGGCAATCTACCTTGGGGCCTATTTTTCAGTTCATTTGCTAACTGCCCTATTTGGTTTTCTAAGCTCCTAAGGGTGGCTTGCTGACTTTGTAGGGTAGCATCATTTTTTGCAATATATTCCTTAAGTAAATTCTCTACTGATGACCCTATTGGTTGGTTATATGGTTTTTGGTACATGGATTGGTTATTTTGTTGAGTGAAACCAGGTGTTCCACTCGGTCTTGGTTGGTTTTGAGCTTGGTTAGTGTTTTGTTGCCCACCCCAAGAAAGATTTGGGTGGTTCCTCCAACCAGGATTATAGGTGTTAGAATAGGGGTTGTTCCTAGGCTGTTGTTGGCTTCCAACATAGCAGACTGAGGCTGGATTCCCAGGGCAGTAATCATACAAGTGTCCTTCCCCACAGAATCCACAGATCAGTGTTTCACCTTGACTATTTGATGTGCCCATTGAAATGGCTGCTGCGGTGTTGACACTGGGTTGGAGATTGGTTTGAGCCATTTGTTTTACTAGATTGGTCAGGGCATTAATTTGGCTACTCATTGCACTAAGTGCATCCTTGTCTTGAGCTCTCCTAGGCTCTACAGGATCGCCTGACCATCTACAATGAGAAGTTGAGATTTTCTCCAAAATCTCGTAGGCTTCATTGTAGCTCTTTGAAAGCATGGAACCACCAGCTGAAGAATTCAACACTTGCCTCGTGTTGGGGTTGCATCCTTTGAAGAACACTTCTATTTGGATACACCATGGAATACCATGGTGTGGACATTTAAGCAAAAGGTCCTTGAACCTTGTCCAAGCTTCGTGAAGGGATTCGTTTTCGGCTTGTTTGAATTTAATGATATCATCACAAAAGTTGGAATTCCTATCAGGTGGGAAGTATTTGACTAGGAATTTCTCAGCCAGATCTGTCCAATTGACAATTGATCCAGAGGGTAAGGAATTTAACCACGTTTTGGCTTTATCTCTTAATGAGTAAGGAAAGAGGTAAAGTCTTAAAGCTTCTTGGAAAACTCCAGGGATAAGGAAAGTATCACTAACTCCTAGGAAATTTCTGAGATGATTGTGGGGATCTTCGTTTTCCACTCCAAAGAATTGTCCCACAGTGGACAGCATTTGGAACATTACTGGCTTTAACTCGAATGAGTTGGCAGTAATCTCAGGGCGTATAATGCTTGGATTAAGCTCCCCAGGCATGGGAACTAAGTATGAGAGGATGGCACTATCCTTGTCATTCGCTATTTCGATGGGGTTGCGAATGGCAGGTGCTTGGTTTGGAGGTGGTCTTTCCATTTCGGTTTGATGGAATTGCGACGACTCCGGGGAGTCAGCAATGTTTTGAATTACAGGGGGTTGTTTAAAGAGGCGTTTCTTAGCTTTGTTTCTGGCCCTAAGTAATCTTTCAGGCTCAGGATTGAACTCTAGATTGCTACTTGAATGCTCATTCATAAACTAACCCGATGGTACCTGTAAAAGAAATGAAAAAAGATCAGCTCCAATAGATATTAAGATTTTTGTTTCTAACTTAACAAACTTCGTGTTTACTAAACAAAATCCCCGGCAGCGGCGCCAAAAACTTGTTGCGTGCTCAGTGTTTAAATAAAGATGCAATGTGAGAGCACTCAGAACATGCAAGCATACATGGTCTTGTAGCAAGTAATAAGTATTTTTTCATTCGATTTCCCACAGAGATTTATTCTTAGTTACTAACGAAGTGAGATGTTAAATTAGAAAGGATGGTTTAAATGGGGTGGAATTGGGATTAATGTGCCTAACTAATAAAGAACGTGCACGATATGCAAGCATAAACAAAGACAAGTAAAGAGATGAACTTGATTGTAGAAGGAAAAGAATTGCGGAGAAAGCAATTATCTAGCAATTAAATCGCAAAGCAGAAGACTGGAAAAAATGGCTAAGGAAAAAGTAGAACTAAAAGAATTGCGCAGACAACAATTTTCTAGCAATTAAACTAACAACGTTTTAAGGGTGAAGTGTGGAAACAAGGTCAACTAACGACTCCTCTATAGGCTTTTTCATACGATTCTTCAGCAGTAGATCAATTTATCATGCATCAATTTAACCCATTCTCATGTATCTCTCGATTACATGCATTAAATTCTTTAGTTCACTCATATCCAAGTAAGACTTAAGCATTTATTCATAGAAGCAAGTTAAGGAATTGTGCTAGGAAAACGCCTATTCCTAGGTCGTTTTCTGGCTACCATGAAAGGCTAGCATGAATGGACGACTCTGAACTCTTACTCCTTCCAGAGGTTAGGAGTTCTTTGGACAAAATGGATGGCCAATCGAAATTGCCCGTGGGATGAAGCAAACATACATTCAATGCGTGCGAAGTTATCCTACATGCTGAATTCACGTATTTCTACCTATAGATTCATCATTAGCAGACCCTTATGTGGTTTAGTTACTCATGGACGATGATGGAGTGGGAAGATTAGATGGTTTAGACATGTTTGACAGTAATGAAATGGAAACAAAGGAAACAGAAGCAATAAGAGACTTGCGAAGTTGTCAAATAATTCCTCTATTAAGTACGATTCGAAACTCAAAGTGCAACGACTATAAAGCAATAAAGACTAAGCAAATGGAAACGAATTGAAACAATGTAGCTAACAGAACCAAATGGCAGCAAACAGAAGCGAAAAGGAAAGACAGAGAACAGCAGAAAGCAGATAAACGTGTGCGTGAACTCCTCGCCGCAAGCGCCTCGGATGAAGGGCGAAGGTGAGCTTTGTTTGGGGATGAATCCAATCAGAAGAGAAGAAGGATCTTCTCTTCTTCCTCTCAGATTATCGATGCCAACAGCTGATTCCTTCACGCCAACAAACGGGAGATAAAACAAGAAGAAACTGCGTTGAGATGGGAGTTCTACGCTTCCAAGCTTGTTGTTCTCCTTCCCCCTTGACCTCCTTTTATAGTGTTTTGCAGATACTCTTCAGTCAAGGAGAACCATCCATTCTGAACGACGACCTTCCACGTGGCAGCAGGAGAGAAATTGGGCGGCTGAAAGAACGCAACAAAACGGCGGACGGTTAGAACAACTTAACAATTTCAACTTAAACATTGCGGAGACAGCAATGTTTTCGCAATGTTCCTGCAATACAGAATTTGAACTCTTTTAACTTTGTTTTTTATCCTTTCTTGTTCCTTTTACAAATAACTCTTGATTTAGTTCCATTCTATGAATTCTCATATATAAGCACATGTTTAGACTAAATTCTATCAAAAACGCTTAAGAGTTTACACAATTCTATAGCAAATAAGTCCCTAAAATATACACTTTTGCAGACGTAACAACGCCTTATGAATATCATCTTCAACAATGCCCTAGGGACTGAGAGTTTCCTTACCCGCTCAAGTGGAGTTGAAACTGGAATATTGCACGTTCCTCCTAAGCAAACACGACTGATCAACGTTCCTTTTTTTTTTTTTTTTATTACGCCACGCTACAATTTACTTTTGTGAAGTTTGTAATGAATCTCAATTAATTTTTGTGCAATTCTGATTGTGGACCGAAATTGGCAATTAAAACTCCAAAATATTTTGTTTTAGGTAGAATGGAGTTGCCAATTAGTTATCTAATGTATGTATATCTCCAAGTATGGAGATTTAGATGATGCACGTATGCAATGTTTTATGAATCACAATTATTTTGTGCTAAACAATATTTATTCTTTTAAGTTTTAACAAATTAATATGTAATATACATTTGACAATACAACCAAAAAAATTGTAAAAATAAATAAATTAAACTACCATAAACACATACTTAAGAACTCCATGTTAAAGAAAACTGCACCCCAAACACAGACTTCCTAAACTCAGACTAAACAACTCTGCACCCCAAACACATACTTACTAAACTCATACTATACAACTTTGCACCCCAAACACAGACTATTATAACCCACCAACTATAATAACTCACTTTGCGCCTCAAACGCCCCCTGAGGGGTTTATCTGTGGGGTTCTGAACCTTGAGAATAAGAAAACAATGTTTGGGTGCAGTGTTTGGAAGCATGGGAATCATAAGCCTGTGTTTGGGGTGTAGTGTTTAGAAACCCAGGTTTGGATAAAAAAAAAATTCTTTTCCTTAGGCTACTTTTTTGTTTTTGTTTTTTCTTTTCTTATTTTCTAGTGAATGTTTTGTGAATGGTATAACTTTTTATGCAACATGGTGCAATTTATTTTGGGGACTTTTGAATAAAGCATTGAATTTATGTTATAGTCTAAGAATAAGAAAATTGTTTCCGAAAATAAAAAAAATTGTTTACCATTAACAAACAGAAAAACATATCATGTCAATCGGTTTGATTTTTTTATTTATTTAAAAAATACATATTTGAATAAAAAATTAAAAAAAAAAATGAAAACCAAAGGGAACCATGAAAACAAAATGAAATAACAATCTACTATCATATTTGGATAAAGTTTCTCACGTATGTGTCCAAAGTATGTGTTCCCCTAAGTAACTGACATTTATAATTTCAAACATTTCATAAAGTTGGAGTTTCTCGTGAATTATAAATGAAGGAAAAAATAATTTGCAAAAACGAATTTAAAAAATTATAAATGAAAAAAAAAATATAATTTTGTAATTCGAGGAAAGTCCTATTCTATTTTGAAATAATTTTCCTTTGTAAATAAAAGTTACCATAAAAATAACATTGTGATTGAATATTGTTAATCATTATTATTTTTTAATTTTAATATGTTAACTTAAAAATGAAATGTTATTTTTAAAATACTAATATGAGAAAATCGTCTAAAGTATATTTTTCTTAACTTACAACTAGAAAAATATACATATTTTACGCTATTATTAATTAGATTTAATATAGATGAATGAAAAATGATAATTTTATTTTGATAAATATAAATAGAAAACTAGAGATGGTGGGACCCACCATAATTATAAGAAAAAATGGAAGATAAATTGTGGAACCCACCATACTTATGAGAAAAATTGGAAGGAGAAATGATGGGACCCCGTATAATTATGAAAAAAATGGAAAGAGAAATGTTGGACCCCACCAATATGGTTTTTTTTGCAACGGTATTTAATTAATGCAAGGATTGAACCCATGACCTCATAGTCACGGGCAGAACCTTATGCCAATTGAACTATGCTCGGTTTGGCACCCCCACCAATATGTTGTCACAGTAAGAAAAATCATGGGTTTTGAGGGAGTTTGGAAGGAGTAACCCATGAGTTTGGCTTCCCAAACTCGGGGTCCAACCCTTTGCCCCAAACGTGGTTTTGGGTTTGGAACCCAAAACCATCCCTCAAACGCCCCCTTAGAGTTTTTCTCTAACCCTAATATCACATTCTTAATAAAACTGAATCCCAGATCTGTCGTACTTTCTCATATCCTCTCTTTTTCTCGTGATAAATTCTCTCTTTCTCTCTCTTATTTTGCCATCCGTTCCCTCTCTCCTCTCTCTATGGTCGTCAACGCTCGTCACTCATCGGCCACGTCGCCCTCTTGATCTCACCACCGTTCGTCGCCTTCGTTCTGATCTTTGTACATCGCCTACTTTTTTGAATAACCTCATATGTTAGTGTAACTCATGGTATGAGACACTCGCCTCCACCCCACGATATCTCGTATCTCATTCTTACGGTGTCTAAATCTCGAATTCCATAACTCTTACTCTTCTTATGAAGACATAAAACTTAACCAAGGAGGCAAAAACTGAATTAAAATTAATTTGAAACAAAATTTGGTTTAAAATCGAATCGAACCGAAGAAAACTGAAATCGAGTGGTTCAGTTTTGACCCGAAAACCGATATACCTTCGAATTTTTTTGGTTTATAATATTTCAAAATTGTGGAGTTTAGTTCGGTTGTCGGTTTCGCCAAAATCGGGCAGAACCGAACCGTGAACACCCTTAGTATATATGAAGGAAAAACGGTGAAGCCCGATAGCAAGATAAGAAAATAAAACTGAGGTTTGAATTAATATATATATATATATATATATATATATATGGGGTATATATGTTGAATTATAATATATAAACGGGGTATATATGAAACCTGAGGTGGTTTCTAGCAGAAAAAAAATGAAAAATAAGAAGAAAAAAAGAAAGAATTAAATGTCATAAAGAAAATAGCCAATTTTGGATTTGATTGATTGTCGTAAGATTTAATTTGGAATTAAATGTCATAAGAATTAGTTTTGTCATTTTTTTGTTTTTTAGAATGGCGTAGAAGGGTATTTTGGACAGTTTGGACAAAATGTGTCTGTCTAACATGGGACCCACCTGGCATGATTATAATAAAAAGTTATATTGAATATTCTTGAAAAATGTTACCTCTTATTAACCCATCTATGTTCAAACCCCTAAAATTAATGAGCATGTTTGAAAAGAAAAGAAAAAAAAAAACATAAAGTGGGCTTAAGGTTTATATTTGTAAATGGTGGCTTATTTTATTTTATTTAGGTGAGCATCATCTTTTGCTCGATGTACGAGAATTGAATTTATGGGAAAAAATCGTCTTGGTTACATATATGTGATGTAGGTATCATTGTATATGATGGAGTCGTTGACTTGTAGAAGGGTTTTGTTCCAAATGCTTTGAAGATCATTTCATATAGAAGCTTGACATTCACTCCTATTGTATGCTAGCATGTGCTTCCACTGCTCCACACCTATAGATGTTGATACACACTATGCTTTTTTGTTGCTTCTCTTTAATTTCCATGCATTCTCTGAAAAATTTTGCCACCTAATTTTAGACATCTATTATCTTCGTGATTTTGATGTTGGACAATCTAGAATATTTATCTGAGATTTTTTTTAGTTTAGAGAATGACAGTTCATATTTTGAAGATTTAAACCGTCAAAGGACATAATTAATTTCTATTCAAGGTGTAAAACTTGTGAACAAAATACACCTATCACTCAAAACAGACAAACGGAGAAGCAATCAGAGAGTTGACTTAAGTTTAAAACAGAAACATAAATTAGTTTTAGAAATTACAAACTGATTTTTTAGTTTCTACAACAAACCTCTATCTTCTCCTCCATAAATACACATATTGATCCTTGTAATTAGTATGTGAAAAATTTGTAGAAAAGAGGTAAGATCAGTGAGAATATTGTAATGTTTTTTAGAGAAGAAATCAAGAAATCAGCTACTTGTTGGAGAGAGTTGATGTAGGCGTCGCCGAACCACTATAATCAGTATGTCTCTTTCGTCTACCTTCTTCTTCGTTTATCTTCTTTTTCTTTTTCTTTGCTCCATAGAAGTGCTCTGTGATTTTGCACCCAATTTCCAATTTTCTTTTGCATTTCCAGAGTCTACAACGAAGAGGGAGAGTAGAGGGAGATGAAAAGTAAGATTTGATTTACTCAACAAATAATGAAAGTGATGTGGTTGTATTTGGGCCTTACAACATATCTTTTTATTGTTGCTTTTTGATTGGTTGAAGGTTGCAAGTCGCGTGCTTAACTAACAATTGGTAGCAGAGCTTGATTATCAAGAAACCAATCAAAAACTCATCAAGAACTAACCAATAATTTTTCAAATGGATGTAGCAAAATATGAAGTTGAAAAATACAGTGGACAAAGAAACTTCAGACTATGGTCAAAGAAAATTAAAGTAGTTTTGATGTCACAAAAGGCTCTTCTTGCCTTGTGATCCAAAGACATTTTCTGTCATTGTCACGGATGAAGAAAATAAGACAATTGAAAAGACTTGGTACATTGTTTTAGTTTTAAATGTTTCAAACAATGTTTTAAGGAAAGTAGAAGATGAAACCACTACTTATGGAATATGAGGAAAGTTGTTGTCCCTATATGAAAGAAACGACCTTTCAAGCAAGATCTATGTAAGAGAAAAATTGTTTAGTTTCAAAATGAGTTCATCCAAGTCTTTAGATGAAAATCTTTATGAGTTTAAAAAGTTGACAAATGAGTTTAATCAAAACGAAGAGAAACTAAGCAGTGAAAGTGAGGCTGCTATCTTAATCAACTCATTGACAGAAAGTTACAAAGATGTGAAGATTTCCATGAAATATGGAAGGGCTTCGGTTACTTCTAATACAGTAATTTCAGCATTGAGATGCAAAGAGTTAGAGCTGCAAACAGAACCTAAAGGAAGTGGAAATAATGAATCTTTGTTCATCAAAGGAAAACAATCTTTCAAGAAAAAAGGTTTCAATCGATATCATAAGAATCAAAAGGGGAAGACAGTCCTAAAATGTTATATTTGCCATAAGGAGGGACATTTCAAAATAAATTGTCCTGAAAGAAGGAGAGACTTTGAAAAAGGAAAGGAACATAGTAGAGGAGAAACTTTTGTTGGTGAAGAAGGTTATGAGTACTCTGAAGTACTTGTTGCCACTGAGGAAAATGCCATTAAAATCATTGTGGAAAAGGAAGGCTGGGTCTTGGAATCAGGGTGTACCTATCACATGACTCCTTCAAAGCAATGGTTTGTTAATTACCAATCTTGGGAGGAAGGTTCGATTTTCATGGGAGATAACCATGGTTGTGAAATTGTGGTAATAGGCTCAGTGGTTTTGAAACTTCAAGACAACAAAGAAGTTATCCTAAGGGAAGTAAGAAATGTTCCTAAGTTGAGAAGGAATTTAATCTCTTTGAGAATGTTAGATGATCAAGGCTGCACATACCATAGAAAGAATGACATTTTTGAAATCTGAAAATCTAATAGATTTGTGTTCTCTGGAGAAAAACAGAATGAGCTTTATGTCCTAAAGAATGTTGTATTTCCTAAACATGTTGAAGTTGCACAACCTGAAAATTCAGGAGATATTGAACTTTGGCATCAAAGATTATCTCATATTAGTGAGAAATGTTTGCAAGAATTGATGAAACAATAGTTGATTAAAACACATGGAACTAAAAGACTCAATTTTTGTGAACATTGTGTTTATGGAAAGGCAAAGAGGATGAAATTCTCCAAAGGAGAACACACTACAACAACCATATTTAACTACATTCCTGATCTATGGGGGCTGTTGCGTGCTCAATGTGTAAATTAAAATGCAATGTGAGAGCACTCAGAACATGCAAGCATACATGGTCTTGTAGCAAGTAATAAGTATTTTTTCATTCGATTTCCCACAGAGATTTATTCTTAGTTACTAGCGAAGTGAGATGTTAAATTAGAAAGGATGGTCTAAATGGGGTAGAATTGAGATTAATGTGCCTAACTAATAAAGAACGTGCGAGATATGCAAGCATAAACAAAGACAAGTAAAGAGGTTAACTTGAATGTAGAAGAAAAAGAATTGCGGAGAAAGCAATTATCTAGCAATAAAATCGCAAAACAGAAAACTGAGAAAATGGCTAAGGCAAAAAGTAAACTAAGAAAATTGCGCAGACAGCAATTTTCTAGCAATTGTACTAACAACATTTTAAGGGTGAAGTGGGGAAACAAGGGCAACTAACGACTCCTCTATAGGCTTTTTCATACGATTCTTCAGCAGTAGATCAACTCATCATGCATCAATTTAACTCATTCTCATGTATCTCTCGATTTCATGCATTAGATCCTTTAGTTTACTCATGTCCAAGTAAGACTTAAGCATCTATTTATAAAAGCAAGTTAATGACTTGTGCTACGCCTATTCCTAGGTCGTTTTCTGGCTACCATGAAAGGCTAGCATGAATGGACGACTCTGAACTCTTACTCCTTCCAGAGGTTAGGAGTTCTTTGGACAAAATGGATGGCCAATCGAAATTGCCCGTGGGATGAAGCATACATACATTCAATGCATTTGAAGCTATCCTACATGCTGAATTCTCGTATTTCTGCCTAAAAATTTGTCATTAGCAGACCCTTATGTGGTTTAGTTACTCATGGACGATGGTGGAGTGGAAAGACTCGATTGATTAATCATGCTTGGCAGTATTTAAATGGAAACAAACAGAAAATAGGAAGCAAAAAGGAACTCGCGAAATAGTCAAATAACTCCTTGATTAAACCAGATTCGAAACTTAATGTGCAACAACTTTAAAGCGATAAAGGCTAAACAGAAGAAGACGCAATGAAACAATGTATCTAACAGAAGTAAATGGCAACAAACAGCAGCAAAAAGGAAACAGAAAGCAGGTAAGTGTGTGCGTGAACCCTCGCCGCAAGCGCCTCGGATGAAGGGAAAATGGGAGCTTTGTTTGGGGATGAATCCAATCAGAAGAGAAGAAGGATCTTCTCTTCTTCCTCTCAGATTATCGATGCCAACAGCTGAATCCTTCACGCCAACAAACAGGAGAAGAAACAGGGAAGAAACTGCGTTGAGATGGGAGTTCTACGCTTCCAAGCTTGTTGTTAACCTTCCCCCTTGACCTCCTTTTATAGTGTTGTGCAGGTACTCTTCAGTCAAGGAGAGCCATCCATTCTGAACGACGACCTTCCACGTGGCAGCAGGAGAAAAGATGGGCGGCTGAAACATCGCAACAGAACGGCGGACGGTTAGACAACTTAACAACTTTCACTTAAAACATTGCGGAGACAGCAATGTTTTCGCAATGTTCCTGCAATACAGAAATTTCAACTCTTTAGCTTTGTTTTTTATTCTTTTTCCTTTCTTTTACACATAAGTCCTGATTTAGCTTCATTCTATAAATTCTCATATATAAGCACATGTTTAGACTAAGTTCTACCAAAAACGCTTAAGAGTGTACACCATTCTATAGCAAATAAGTCCCTAAAATATGCACTTTTGGAGACGTAACAGGGGCCAAATAAAACTCCATCTTGAGGAGGATCAAGGTATTTTCTATCTTTAGTTGATGATTTTTCTAGAAAAGTTTGGACTTTCCTTCTTAAAACTAAGGACCAAACCTTTGAAAAGTTAAAGAATGGAAAACTAGAGTAGAGACTCAAACTGATGGAAAGATAAAGTACTTGTGAACTAACAATGACTTGAAATTCTTGGGAATTAGTTTAATAACTTTTGTATTGAGAATGACATCACTAGGCACAAGACCGTTACTTACACACCTCAACAAAATGGAGGGACTGAACGTATGAATATAACTATTATGGAAATAGTTCGTTGTATGATGTCAGAAGCAAAAGTTGTTGAAAATTTATGGGCTGAAGTTGTAGCAACAACCACTTAAACTATCAATCGGTGCCCTTGCACCTCTATAGATCTCAAACCACTAGAGGAAAAATGGATAGAGAAACCACCTAATCTTTCTAATCTAAAAACTTTTGGATGCATTTCTTTTGTCCATGTGAGACAAGGAAAAGTGAAGCCAAAAGCCATTAAATGCATGTTCCATGGGTATCCTGGAGGAACTAAGGGGTACAAGCTATGGGACTTCAATACTAACCGGACTATTGTTTCTAGAGATGTTGTTTTCAGAGAATATGAATTCTATATGAATTCAAATGGGGTTGAATCCTCAACCAAAATCATTGAAGAAAAGGAAAGCTTTATTTCTAAGGTGGAGCTTTTAAAGAAGGCAACTAAGACTAATTTACAACCTACTGAAAGTGACTTTCCACAATTGGAAAGCCAAGAAACAATAGTTGATGTTGAAGAAGAGGTTGCTGAAAATCAAGAGAATGACTTGACAAACTATTCTCTCACAAGAGATGGACAAAGAATGACAGTGAGACCTCCCTTGAGGTTTGCTCAAGCTGATTTTGCAGCTTATGTTTTCAATTTAGTGGATGGAATTGAAGAAGATGTGTAGAAAATCAAACTGTAAAAGTAGGGATATTATTTTCTAGTATATATAACTGATTGCTATTATTGTGGATCTATAGTTAAGATTTTGTTGCTATTATTGTGGATATATAGTTGAGATCTTGTTGCTATTATTGTGGATCTATAATTGAGATCTTTCTTGTTTAAATAGTCATATGTTCTCACTCAATAAGATATTAAAGGAATTACTCTCATACATAGCTTCATGGTATCAGAGCTAGGTTATCAAAAAAACCTAGCCGGTCAAAAGCTTTAAACATCAAAATTCAGCTGTCGGAACCCTAGCCGTCGGGTATCATCCACGTCGACGCCATCTTCTTCTGGAGCATTTTTCGGCCTTAGCCTCTCCTTCTAACGCGTCTTCCGGCGCCAACATCCTCTTCCGACATCATCAATTCAGTGCATTTTTCGGCAAACTCATCTTCTTCAAGCTCAAAATTCAGTCGCGTCAGTTCGTGTTCGACAGACCCGTGGAACGCCTGAACCTGCTCAGATCCGTCGATGCTCCACATTCAGATCTTCCGTTGATCTACTAGCTCCGCCCGCCTCAGATTCGTTTGTGCACCACCGCTGCGCACAGATCAGTCTGCTTGAAAGCTCTGTCGTAAGAGGTCTCTTCAGCCACTCGCTTAGGATCGCTCAGATCTGCAAACAATTTTTTTTGGTCTAATCGGTTCACTTTGATTGGTCCAACCCGGTTCGGTCTGATTCATCTGGTTTGGTTCACTCTGATTGGTCTGACTCGGTTCGATTTGGTTCATCTGGTCTGGTTCAGCATCTGGTTCATTTCTTTTTCCCAGCTCAAACTTCGTATGTTTCTTCATCTTTGGTAATTTGTATTGTTGTTTTTTTTCAAGATGACAGAGTTACCTCACTCGACTTCCTATGAAAGTAATATTATTCTGCAGTTGTTGAACAAAGAAAATCCTACAATTGTAAGTTGGGAGTTTGTAACAGCCAGGTAACCAAAGTTCTCATGCTTTTCATACACAAACCTCTCCATATGAATGGATAGTAGACTCTGGGGCCTCTGATCATATGACAGGTGACAAATCTTTATTCTCACCATTCTTTCCATATAAAGGTAATCTTCCGGTTCGCATTGTTGATGGTACTCCCACTAAAGTATCTGGGATTGGAAATGTTCAAATATCGGGCTCTCTTACCCTCGAATCTATATTGTTTGTACCGAAGTTGGATATAACCTACTTTTTGTGAGCAAATTGAATAAGGACTTGAATTGTGAAACTAACTTTCGTGCAAACTATTGTATATTTCAGGATTTGGGATCGGGGAAAATGATTGGCAATGCTGAATTATGTGCGGGATTGTATCATCTCAGAGTTAATAGTTTTCCAACAACAAAGGTATGCAATAAACTTGTAGTTCAGTCCAACTCTCAGTCAACTAATGTCTCTGAGTCCTTAGATCCTTCAAATAAGGACAATCATGTTATGATGTGGCATTATAGTCTTGGACATCCCAACTTTGCTTACCTTGAAAGATTGTTTCCTTCCCTATTCATCAATAAAGAAAACAAATCCTTTCAATGTGAAGTGTGTCAACTTTCAAAACATACGCGCTCTCATTTTTCTCCTTGTACTTATTCACCTTTCACACCTTTCTCCCTTATTCATGGCGATATTTGGGGACCTTCAAGGGTAAAAAATATCATTGGGGCACGATGGTTCCTTCTATTAGTGGATGATCACACTCGTTTAAGTTGGGCATTTCTTATGAGAGATAAATCTAAGACTAGTCATATATTCCAGGTTTTTCATAAAATGATCCAAAATCAGTTTCAAGTCAACATCAATATACTTAAAACTGATAATGCTCGTGATTTCTTCAACTCCACCCTTGGATCCTATCTTCAATCTCATGGTATTGTCCATCAAAGCTATTGTGTTTACACACTCCAACAAAATGGTGTGGTTGAACGCAAAAATTGCCATCTACTTGATGTAGCTCGTTCCTTAATGCTCACTTCACATGTACCAAAAGTTTTCTGGGGTGAAACAGTTCTAACTACCACATATCCAATAAATCGCATGCCCTCTCGCACTCTTGGCTTCAACACACCCTTACAAACTTTGCTTACCCTATATCCTACATCTCATCTTGTGTCTCAACTACCACTAAAATTATTTGAGTGTATGAATTTTGTTCATATCTGTCCTGAACATCGTGGAAAACTTGATGCTCGATCCACGAAATGCATCTTTCTAGGGTACTCACCAAACAAGAAAGGATACAAATGTTATTATCCCCCGACTCGCCAATTTTGTCATACCATGGATGTCACCTTCCTTGAAAATCGTCCATTTTTCCCCAATTTTGCACTTTGGGAGCATACTGATATTGAATCACATAATTGGGATTGCATTCCTCAATTTCCTTCAAGCACACCTGAATTTCATCCTTCTTCTGAGCTATCTTCTAGATCATCGCAACTTCCTCATAACATAGAGTCACATCCCTCTTCTGAGCTACCTTCTAGTTCATTGTAACTTTCCCATAACATAGAGTCTCATCCCTCTTCTAAGTCACCTCTTATACTTGTCCCTGAGCCCGAACTATAAGTTTATTCACGAAGAAATAAAGAATTGGGGAGATCTAAAGTGAAACCCACACAAGTTCAGCACAGCCAAGATCTAAACCGAAATCCTAGAGTCCCTAAAATTGTGCCAGAGACGACCGAAGATGACCGACCTATTGCTATAAGGAAAGGTGTTCGTTCATGTACTCAACATCCCATTCAGTATCACTTATCTTATACCAATTTATCACCATGTTATAGAGATTTTGTGACTTCTTTAGATCATATACAAACTCCCAACACAATTCAGGAAGCCTTACAAAGACCTGAATGGAAAGTAGCTACTTTAGAGGAGTTACATGCTCTTGAAAAGAATGGAACATGGATCCTTACATATTTTCTTCCAGGAAAGCGGGTTGTTGGATGTAGATGGATTTTCTCAACAAAGCACAAAGCAGATGGCAGTATAGAGCGGTTCAAAGCTCGTCTTGTGGCTAAAGGATTCACCCAAGCTTATGGAATAGACTATCAAGAAACCTTTGCTCTAGTCGCCAAGCTAAATACTATTTGGGCACTTCTCTTTATTGCATCAAATCTAGATTGTTCTTTGTTTCAACTTGATGTAAAAAATGCCTTTTTGAATGGCGATCTAGTGGAAGAAGTGTATGTTGGGTTTTATGTCCTAAAACTCGTGGTTTGTAAACGATAAACATATTTTATTACTAATAAAATGTTATTGAGGTTTATTTAATAAAGTTATTATTGAATATGTGAATTGCTTATTTTATTTTAGAAAACCCTAAATCCAATAAACTAAGATCCATGGCTATAACATGAGTACTTGAACTTTATGTGGAGACATAAAAGTGGATCAAGTTCGAGTAAATAGCCAAAACGGTCTATAGTATACGGATAAGGCTGGATACCTTATCCTGGGGACACTATTGGATGCGGCCCATTTTGTATTTAGTACAAACGATGTGATCCTGAATCGTTCATGTGGAGACATGTGAATGGGGGCGTCCTATGCAAAGAGTTTGCATTAGACCGGACCGCGAAATAAATCACTCTTGCTTTATAACGTTGTTTACTGTTTTAAAGACTGACTATTTCAAAACGATGACCTAGGTAACTTGACCTTAATCCTAAGCTAACTATGAACTCCTGTTTATTCGGGATTATCCTTAGATCTGCATAGGTGAGAGTGGCTCAACAGCGCCGACTCAATAAGCCTCCCATTTTAGGGGTAAGACCGGATAGATAGTTGGGGACATAGGGTGCAAGATGGAATTCACTCCTAGCCGTCTCTAGGGATAGTAGATAGGTTGTTCCCTTAAGTGTTGACTTCAGGTCTTGAACAAGGGGCCCCACCTTCTCATTGGCCCGAGAGGAACTCGGTATAGTGATTAGATCACATACCAATCGGTTTAGTGATTGGATCACAAACCAATTGTTCATTAAAGGATCAGTGGGACTTAAGGAGCAAGATGTAGTTACAGGGGTAAAACAGATATTTGACCCAACCGTAAATTACGAACAACCTGTGAAGGGTCAACTTACTAATCATGGTTATATCGAGTGGACATAAATATATCTACAGTGAGGAGAGTGCAACTACTAGGCTATAGTGGAATGTCCTGGTAGTTAACGAATGTTGATTAACTGGGTTAAAGAGTTTAATTAGTTAATCTCGGATCGTTGGAGCTCATGATCTGTAGGTCCATGAGGTCCCCCTGCTAGCTCATATCGGACTAAACCTTAGAACAGTGTGACGAGTGAATTCGAAGTGTTCGAATTCGAATTAGGGAATAAGCGTTAAATATATGTGATATATTTAACGACATAACGTTCAATTGTGAATTGAGCAATAGAGAGAGATGAACATATTTAAATAAGATTTAAATATCGAAAATATGAATAGGGATTCATAATCATGTATATCGGGAATGATCGGGATTAGTGTTGGATTTATTGGATATTAAATTTGAATTAATTAAATTGTTTAATTAATTATTTAATATTAATTTAATTTAAGTTAATATTAATTATTTGAATTAATTTTTAAATTGAATTAATTTGATCAAAGTTAGTCAAAAGTCAAATTGTAGACAATTGACTAAAACTTTGAAAGTCCAAAGTCAAATGTTGACTCCACTAGACCTTGAAAGTCAAGAGTCAATTTGATGACTAAAGTTAGTGGAAAAATTCAATTCTTAAGTTAGTGGAAAAATCCAATTCTTGAGTTAGTGGGAAAAACCATTTGTTGGTGTTTTTATGAGTCAAACTTTTTTTATAAGTGTTCATCCCACATCAAGCCACTAATCCCACTAAATTGAGTGGATTTTACATGGCATCATATTGTTAACTCAATTTTGTATGTTTTTGCATGTAGTCTTCTATATATACAAAGGGTTAATAAAATTAACTTCTTCTTGGAATTTTGATGAACTTTGAGAATTGTAAAGACAATTTCTCTATCATTCTCTCCAATTCCATCTCCAATTATTTTTTAAATTAGTCACTCAAAGGATCCCACAATCCTGTTCTAAGGTCGGAGAATAGTCGGGAAGACTCTCGTGGTAGTTCGTGACCGTTACGTTCGAAGATCGGGTTTGGAATCGAGAAGAAATTGAACTTCAAAGGTAACTTCTAAATTATTGTCTTTGATTTTCAAATTACATGTTTTTTTCTTTTAAATTAACAAAATAAGAGTACTTAGATCCAACGTTGCTTCCGCTATGCATGCCGAAACTCTTTCAGTGTATATGGATATACTTCCTGGATTTGAGGACAGATACACTAAAGGAAAGGTATGTAAACTCAAAAAATCTCTCTATGGGCTAAAACAATCACCTCGAGCTTGGTTTGAAAAGTTTACTAATGTTTTAAAACAAAATGGCTATATGCAGTGTCAATCCGATCACACCTTATTCATCAAACACTCCTCACCAAGTAAGATCATTGTGGTAATAGTCTATGTTGATGACAAAATTCTCACGGGCAATCTTTCTGCAGAAATAGTTCGGCTTAAGCAACTCCTCTCAAAAGAATTTGAAATCAAAGACTTGGGACATCTAAGGTATTTCTTGGGAATGGAAGTAGCCAGATCTAGCAAAAGTATTTATGTCACTCAACGAAAATACACTTTGGATCTTTTAAGGTAAATTGGAATGAGTTGTTGTAAACCAGTTGAGACGCCTATGGATGCAAACACAAAACTCAAAGTTAATTTAGAAGCTGAAGTAGTTGATCGAGTAAGGTATCAATGTCTAGTTGGAAAGCTGATTTACTTAACACATACTCGTCCAGACATTAGCTTTGCTGGTAAGACGATTTATGAACAAACCGTCTAAAAAACATATGGAAGCTGTGTATAGAATATTGAGATATCTCAAGCACGATCCAGGAAAGGGCCTCATGTTCTATGAATCGATCTTTGGAAGTATATACTGATGCAGATTGGGTAGGTTCTCCTATTGACCGTAAGTCAACTTCAGGGTATTGTACCTATGTTTGGGGAAACTTAGTGACTTGGTGCAGCAAGAAACAACAGGTTATAGCTCGAAGCAGTGCTGAAGCAGAATTTCGATCATTAGCCAATGGGATTTGTGAAGGAATTTTGTTAAAACGCCTTCTTACTGAGCTCAAAGTTAAGACAGAAGGTGCCATCAAATTATTGTGTGATAACCAATCTGCCATAGCTATTGCGAAAAATCAAATACATCACGATTGAATGAAGCATGTCGAGATAGATCGTCACTTCATTAGTAAGAAGATTGAGACTAATACTGTCAATTTGAGATATGTACCTTCTCAATATCAAGTAGCAGATATACTGACCAAGGCACTACATCGACCTAGCCTTAGTAATCTGATTTCCAAGCTAGGCATGACTAGCATATACCATTCAGCTTGAGGGGGAGTGTAGAAAATCAAGCTGTAAAAGTAGGGATATTATTTTTTAGTATAACTGATTGCTATTATTGTGGATCTATAGTTGAGATCATGTTGCTATTATTGTGGATCTATAGTTGAGATCTTATTGCTATTATTGTGAATCTATAATTGAGATCATTCTTGTATAAATAGTCATATGTTCTCACTCAATAATATATTAGAGGAATTACTCTCATACATAGCTTCAAGATGAGCTAGGAACTTTTGAAGAGGCTATGAAATCTAAAGATTCGTCTAATTGGGAGAAAGTTATGGACGAGGAAATGAATTCTCTTAATAAAAATTAAACTTGAGAGTTGGTTTATTTGCCACCAGGTCAGAAGGTCGTACCTTGCAAATGGGTCTACAAAAAAAAATGGGAGGAGATGATCAAAAGACTATAAAGTTCAAGGCTAGATTGGTACCCAAGGGCTTTACTAAAAAAGAAGGAGTGGACTACAATGAAATATTCTCTCCAGTTGTCAAACACACATCCACTAGAATCATCCTTGCCATTGTTGCTTGCCTAGACCTAGAACTTGAGCAAATGGATCTGACAACCGCTTTTCTCCATGGAAATTTGGAGGAAATTATCTACATGGCTCAACCCCCTGGGTTTGAAAAAGGAAAGAGCAAATGACTTGTCTGTCTACTAAAAAGGTTGGGCTAAAACAGTCACCGAGATGTTGGTACAAGGGTTTTGATGACTATGTCACAAAGATTAACTTCAAAAGAAGTCTATATGACCCATGTGTTTACTATAAAGAAACTAGCCGCAGTGATAAAATATATCTCCTTTTATATGTCGATGACATGCTACTTGCGGGAAAAGATCCTCTAGAATTGATGAAAATAAAACAACTGCTTAGAAAAGAATTTGATATGAAGGACCTTAGTTCTGCTAAAAGGATCTTGGGAATGAAGATTACTAGAAAAGGAGAAGTTGGTGAATTATTTGTTTGCCAAGAGGAATATACAAAGAAAGTGTTAAAGAGGTTTAATATATCTAATGCTAAGGCAGTTATCATGCCCCTAGCATCACATTTCAAGCTATCAGCAAAGGACTCTCCTAAAGACGAGGAAGATAGAAAATTAATGGAGAGGGGGCCTTACTCCAATGCTACAGGGAGCTTGATGTACCTAATGGTTTGCACGAGACCAGACTTGGCCTATTGTTCAAGTCTAGTTAGCCGATATATAGGAAATCCTGGAAAATGTCATTGAAAAGTTGTGAAATGGGTACTAAGGTACCTAGTTGGGACTTCTAAAATGGGGCTTCTCTATAAAACTCCTAATAGGATGAGTATGGAGCTACTCGGCTATGTCGATTCTAACTATGCTGGTGATTTAGACAAGAAGAGATCACTAACATGCTATACCTTCCTATTTGGAGGTAATGTAATCCGTTGGAAATCAAATTTGCAATCAATGGTAGCTCTATCTACCACTAAAGCAGAGTTTATTGCTGCAACAGAAGCTGTAAAAGAAGTTTTATGGCTGCAAGGACTAATTGGTGAACTAGGGTTCAATCAAGAAATAGTGAATGTGCTTTGTGATAATCAAAGTGTCATACATCTAACTAAAAACCAACAATGTCATGAAAGGACTAAACATGTCGATATAAAATTACATTTTATCAGAGACATCATTGATAGAGGAAGCATATGCATCCCAAAAGTTAAATCAGAGGAGAACGCAACAAATGTTCTGACTAAGGTTGTAACTCGATCTAAATTTGAGTATTGTCTAAACCTTTTAAGGGTTGAAGACTCACCTAGCTGAAGAGTAGAAAACAGAAGACTGGTAGCTGAGGCGATTTTTGTTCAAGGTGGAGATTTTGTAAAGCTTGTGAACAAAATACACATCACTCAAAACAGACAAAAGAAGAAACAATCATAAAGTTGACTTAAGTTGAAAACAGAAACATAAATTAGTTTTAGAAATTACAAACTGATTTTTTAGTTTCTGCAACAAACCTTTATCTTCTCCTCCATAAATACACATATTGATCCTTGTAATTAGTATGTGAAAAATTTGTAGAAAAGAGGTAAGATCGGTAAGAATATTGTACTGTTTTTTTAGAGAAAAAAAATCAAGAAATCAGCTACCTGTTAGAGAGAGTGGATGTAGGCATCGTCGAACCATTATAACCACTGTGTCTCTTTCGTCTACTTTCTTCTTCGTTTATCTTCTTCTTTTTCTTTTGCTTTGCTCCATAGAATTGCTCTATTATTTTGCACCCAATTTCCATTTTACTTTTGCATGTCCAAGTCTACAACTGAGAGAGAGTAGAGAGATGATAAATGAGACTTGATTTACTCAACCAATAATGAAAGTGACATGGTTGTATTTGGGCCTTAGAGCATATCTTTTTGTTGTTGTTTTTTAATTGGTTGAAGGTTGCAAGTCACGTTTTTAACTAACCCAAGGCATAATTGTGTCATCATATTTAATCCACCATTTATTTGCTTCATGCCAAAGTCGCGATTTGGGTACCTTGTTTATAAAGCTTAGTTGTAAGCCTATTAAATGGTCCTCTGTCTAGCAAATCGTTAATCAAGATGGTGACTTGTTTTTTTTTTGTTTTTAAGGTGAGGATCGTTTTCTGCTCGATGGAGAATGAGAAAGGAGATTTGAAAGTGTAAATAACTTTAGCGTTGAGAATGGAGGTTGAAGGCTACATAGATAATGATGTTGAAAGTATTTTTGAATGCTTTTTAAAGGTAAAGGGTATTAATGCCGGATATGAGATTCAAACCTTTGACCTCTTGATTACTACTTCGTACTTGGTGTGTGCAATGTCGAAAACAGAGGGAGTCGATTGAACATACTTTGTTCGAATGCAAAAGGGCTAAAAGTATTTGGACATCTCTTTTCCCCAATCACCCCAAGTTTAAGCTTGGTAATCACCAGATTAAGGACAGCCTGATTCTTCTGTCTGAATGGCTAAATGGAAAAGAATTGGGGATTTTTTGTGTAGGTTGTTGGGCTCTGTGGAACGATCGCAACCAAATGAGATTGGAGAAATCCATACCTGATGTCGAAACGAAGATTGCTTGGATTTTAAAGTACTGTTCGGAGTTCAACCCAATGATTTCGGCAACCCCAGAGGGAACTCTTGTGACCGGCGCGATTTCAAGTCTGAATTGGTGTCCTCCGGCGGTGGATTCCTTCAGATTAAGCGTGGATGCTGCTTGCCATCCGGTGGAAATGAAAACGGGGTTGGGCGCCGCAATTCGGGATTCCTCTGGCCATCTCGTGGTGGCTTCGTCAACCCCTTTGCTGGTTCGGCTGGACCCTCTTTCGGCAGAAGCTTCAGCTCTTCTCCAGGGACTTCAAATGGCGGAGAGATGTGGGATGAGAAAATTGGAGGTTGAGACTGACTCCATGGTTTTGTCAAAGGCGATAACAAACCACGAACGAATGCTCTCTCCTCAAGGGGCGATTCTTGATGAAATTCGGTCATTAATGAAGACTCTCAATTCCACTGGCATTAAATTTATTCCCAGATCAATAAATAAGGTTGCCCATAACTTGGCGGGCTGGGCTTTAGCAATAGACTCCCCTATTGTTTGGGATTATAATTTTCCTAGATGGCTTTTAAGCTATGCTAGTTCTGATATTAGTTTTTGTAGCCCAATGGGTGTTAATTTGTGATATTGAAGTTTTTTCTGATTCAAAAAAAAAAAAAAAAAACTAGTTTTTCAATACAATTAAACATTTTTCTTCTCTTTTCCTAACGACAAAATTATGTCAACATGAAACATGAGTATAATTCAACTGACATATTGTACGAATAAGTGACCAAGGAGTTAGGGGTTCGAATCCCCTACCTCGTATGTTGTTAAAAGAAATGACAATATTATTTTTGAACAAAAATATTAATGAAACATTTTAAAATACATCGTTATTATCTCTAATTTAGGGATTTTTTATATTAATAATGTACTTTAAATAAATTATTACAAAAATATAGTAGTTTTCAAAATATTTACAAAAATAGGATACCTAAATCGTGTACCATGGACACGAGTTTGCTAAATTGTGTCCATGGTACACGATTTAGGGGTTAACTCGTGTCCGATTTAGGAGTTAACTCGTGTCCGGTGGACACGATGTATGGGGTATCTCGTGTACCATGGGCATGATTTCTATGTAAATCGCGTACCATGAACACGAGTTATGACACCTCAGTTTCTTAAAAAATTGAATATATATAATCAAAATCGTGTACCATGTATGTGAGTTGTTTACAAAACTCGTGTACATGGTACACATGTTCCATAAAACTCGTGTCCATGATACTCGAGTTACGCCATAAATCTTGTACCATGAACGCGAGTTAACTCCTACATCGTGTATCATGGACACAATTTAAAAAACTCGTGTTCTACACGATTTAAGTACCTTCGTTTTGTAAATACTTTAAAAATTAGTGTGTAATAATTTATTTAAACTACATTATTAATATAAAAAAATCCTGAGAAAAAAAAAACGGCAAAGTATTGAATAAAAAATAAATATAATCCCTTTAATAGTCCAACCCCTAAAATCGTCGCGATTGTGCAGCTTTGTCATCGGAGAAGAAACTGTAAGAAAAATCCGGCGCCATTTCACCAAGTTGGATAGCAGCGCCGCGTTCAAATTCGAACCGTCGGACTCGCACTGAGCATCACCCTTCACTGCTCACAAGGATTTAGAAATCCGTTCGCTTGCGCCGCCATCGTTTCGTTCTTTCAGTGGAGGGAGGAAGAAGATAACAACGGTGCGACACACTAGCCGTTTTGTGTTTTAGTTACTTAATTCTACTGTCACTCGATAAATTTTAAATGGATTTCTAAGTTTTCCATGTTTTGTTTACAAAAATTCAAGCTAGCAATAGTTTAGTTTGGGAATATGCCTGATTCGTATCCCAACTATGTGATTAAGAAGGCTCTGCAGCTTCTTAAATGGTAGTTTCTTCCAAAATCGTATTTTTTGTTACTTATTTTCATGTTATTGACCCTGTGTTTGAAGAGAAGTTCAATTCTGGGTACCATGATGAGAATTTGCTGCCATCAGAGAAATAAACTTTCACTATGTAGATTGTTAGCTAGGCTGTATAGTTCTGATGAACAAATTGATACGGTATCGGATTCAATCAGAAGTATATGTAAAATCATGATGACATGCCAAACGCCGGTGCTCGAGACCGCCCTTGACCAGAGTGGAATTAGGATTTCACCTGAGATAGCTGAGGCCGTCCTCAAAAGATTTGAAAATGCTGGCATGTTAGCTTATAGGTTCTTTGAATGGGCTTCCAAACAAAGAAGCTATGCCCATAGTGTTAGGGCTTACCACTCTTTGATTGAATCTTTAGCTAAGATAAGGCAGTACCAGATGGTGTGGGATCTGGTGAATGCTATGAGGAATAAGGAGATTCTAAATGTTGAGACCTTTTGTATTATCATGAGAAAGTATGCTAGAGCTCAAAAAGTAGAAGAAGCACTTTATACATTTAATGTCATGGAAAAATATAACATGAAACCAAATGTAGTTGCATTTAATGGATTGCTGAGCGCTTTGTGCAAGTCCAAGAATGTGAGGAAGGCTCAGGAAATTTTTGACAGTATGAAGGACCAGTTTGTTCCTGATTCAAAAACTTACAGTATACTCATTGAAGGATGGGGTAGGGCTCCAAATCTTCCCAGGGCCAGGGAGGTTTTTAGAGAAATGATGGATAGCGGCTGCATTCCCGATACAGTGACGTATAGCATTATGGTTGATGTTCTTTGCAAGGCAGGAAGAGTTGACGAAGCAGTTGGGATTGTACAAGAAATGGATTCTAATAACTGTACACCATCATCATTTGTCTATAGTGTTTTGGTACATACGTATGGCGTAGAAAATCGGATTGAGGATGCAGTCTCTACATTCTTGGAGATGGAAAGAAATGGAGTTATGGCTGATGTGGCAGCGTATAATGCTTTAATCACTGCTTTCTGCAAAGCAAACAAGATTAAGAATGTGTATAGGGTGTTAAAGGACATGGAGTTAAAGGGTGTTAACCCCAATTCAAGGACTTGCAACATCATTATAAACAGCTTAATAGGCAATGAGGAGACAGATGAGGCGTTTAGGATGTTTCGTCGGATGGTCAAAGTGTGTGAACCAGATGTAGACTCCTATACCATGATCATCAAAATGTTTTGTGGGAGGAAGGAGCTTGATATGGCTCTTAAAGTATGGAAGTATATGAAGAAGAAGCAGTTCGTTCCGAGCATGCACACATTTTCTGTTCTTATTAATGGACTGTGTCAGACTGGCAATGCTACACAAGCTTGTGTGTTGTTGGAAGAGATGATAGAGAAGGGAATACGGCCTTCTCGTGTTACATTTGGAAGGTTGAGACATTTATTAATCAAGGAAGGCAGAGAAGATGTTCTAAAATTTCTGCAGGAGAAAATGAATCTACTGGTCAAGGAGCCATTATGTGATTGAGGAATCTCGGTTGGTTGGTGCCCTGCTGTTTGAATTCCCATCTTTTCTGGTTGGTGCTATTAATAGATATTGTGATGTTTGGAATGACTTTCTAAGTGCCTAAAAACATTTTTTTAAGTTCTTAGAAAGTCATTCCAAACAGACCTAAAGTCTTGGAGGTCTGCTTTCTTTCAGGGTCAAATATTTCGTCTCTAGGTAACCATTTTCCCTGTTGGCCTGTTCTTTCTTTGAGCATTTATTTATTTATCTCTCAATCGGTTTTGCTTGTCTTTTTAGATGTGATCTTAATATAGAACATGTTTGAGTGCGAAAATAATAATTTAGAAACGTGAGCTCCACATATCATATTTTCCTCCTTGTTGACAAATAAGTGTTTGTATAGTGCTTATGTAATTGTATTGGTGAGGGTAGACAAAGTTATGTAATTTGAAGGTGGAAAATACACAAATTAACCAAGTAGATCTCCCAATGGCTTCAACTACTTGCTATCCCTTGTATTTATTTTGAAGTAACTTTTTTTTTTTTTTTTGACAACATGTTGGGGTGGGGGATCGAACTTAGGACCTCATGATCACTAGGCGATACATCATGTCATTGAGCTATGTTTATGCTCTTTTGTTGGCTTTAATTTGAAGTAACTTGTTGTCTTTACATTTGAAGGTCTCATGTATAATCAATGGATGATACATTATTTCTTTTGACACTAACGATTTTTAGAAAATTGCATGATTTGACCTACAAACTTGATTTTCCAACTATATAAACAAAAAAGAAAAACCTGATGGTTGAACATTAAAAAAATTAACAAAAGAATACATGAATATAACCGAGCTGAATAGGTGAGAGGTTCAAATTTACATACTCCACATTTATTGTACTATTTTTTAAAAAAAAAAAACTTATTGTAAAAAAGTTAACAAAAGAATAACCTTTACACTTTGAACTAGGTGCAAAATATAATTGTTTCTACCACTTTAGTTTTTATTAGTATGCCATTTCTTCAAAATGCAAGAATCTATAATTTCTATTTTTTTTTTCCTTTTGATATCTGTGAGTTGTTGCAGGCAAATATAATTGTATTTTCTTATGCTTTTGCAGAGCTGAACTGCAATTGCAAAGGCAGAGAAAAGAGGGTTAGATGGATTTTAGTTGCTTGCCACTGCTGCTTTCTTATTCACCTCAATCAATTTCTCAACAACTATACAAAGCTGGTGGTTGTAGTGATCATCAGGAGGACAGATCCCATTGTTTCATCTACGGAATATGTTAATTGCAGAATCTGTACAACAACGTTTAAGAGTTTTATTTAGTATCGGATCAAGCGTATAGGTTGTGTATTCCCTTCGAGTGAAGGGAAAATTGTTTACCAACCTCCTGAGACTGGAAATTAATAGGTAATTATGGTTGAAAAGAATAATTTTGAGGTCATGAGCCATATTTTTAATTGTAACGGTTATAAGAATAACAATAACACGAGCTCAGTAGTTAAGGAACTCACTTCCTCCTTTCTTTGAGGTCGAAAGTCCTAAGAATAAGACTTACATGAATAAATTTCTAACTTGTCTGAGAATAGATTTCACAAGACCCGAAACAAACTTACTGGAGATCGACTAGGAAAAGGTGAATGAACTCATGAAATGTTCCGCTTTCTATTTGATCTGTTGCAAATAGGTAATGTTTTAAAGATCAATGTAAAGAGTTCTAGACTAACAGGCGACTTTTATTTAGCAATTCCTAACCCCTTAACCAGTAAACATGCCATACATTTTCTAAACCAAAGAAAAGAGTGTTTGAAGGTAGTAAAGTTAACACCATTGTTAATATCATGATAATTATAAATGTAATAACTGTTCTAACTGCCACCCCTCCCCCGACCGCTTCCTAAAACAAAAACAAAAACACTACTCAGCACCGTAGGGTGCATAGATCCTGCAGGAGCTTAGGGGGTAAAAATAAAATCTCAAAAACGACGTCTTCCTGTCTGAAGACCTTAGTTTCCATCTCAGTGCCTTTTGGCTCTAGATTCAGCTTTAGAAAGTGCCACACCTGAAAGCTTGTTCAACTCATACAGCAGTCCACCTGAGAACAAGAAACTGCAGCAAAAGAAAACAATGAAGCTTTGAAGTCAGACTTTCAAGAATAAGATACTCAAAATTTTGGTGCAATCAGTCATGCTACTTTTTAATACAATAGTTTTTGTTAATCTCAAAATTTGAAATGTAAACAAACATCCGGACCCGCTTGCACGCATCTCAACTAATCTCACGGGACAACCACTTGATCCTACTATGTTTGATTGACTAGGAAACTCGTAGGATATTAAATACTAAGTATAGGTGGCCACGGGCCCCCATGGTTTGAACCTATTCCCTCTAAACCCTTTATTGTTCCCAAGGCCCTTCTTGACATAGGAGATGTTGGGTAGGTCAACCCATGATGGTTCTTTCCTCCTAACGTTTTTTTTTTTTTTCATATCCGTGAGTGTTCGGGCCAGCTTATGCGCATCTCAACTAATCTTACGGGACAACCGCCTGACCCTAATCTTACGGGACAACCGCCTGACCCTACAACCTTTGGTTAGAAGAGAAACCCGTAGGAAACTAATTCCTAGGTAGATGACCACCAAAGATTGAACCCATTCCCTCTAGGAGGGCTTTAATTTCTCCTAACAAAACGAAATAACTATTTCAATTCTTACGTTGCACATTTGACAGGATCAGTTCTCAGACTTATAATCATAACTTTTGAATCTTTATGAGACTTTACTATTTATAGTGGTTCCTTCTACATTCTATTTCCCCGCGGAAATAGGCTATGAAAACAGTAAAAAATGTGGATGCGTCAGAATACCATGTTGTGATGCAAACTCTATGAACAGTACTTGCAGCAATCAATGCAACTGCTTCTGCTACGATGACTACAAAAGAAAAGTAAATGGTCAGTTAATTCTGAATTCTGATTCACCTCCAAAATCAGGAGAGTACTAGTTTAAACAATGAAATTTTCCCTTCATTAAGATTGACGAATCAAGTGGAGTACATGATCGACAAGCATCCAATCAATAGCATAATCAAAGCAACATAATATGAAGATATGGATAGCAATAGCAGCCAACAATGCAGATATAAAGTCCATACACAAATTTCTTTGACTCACTCATGAACATAGATTGTAGCTGCCATGAGTGTTAACTCCAGATTGTTAGGATTAGTTTTTTTTTTTTTTTATAAGGAACCGAGCTTTCATTGAGAAAAAATGAAAGAATACAAGTGCATCGAAAAACCAAGCCTACAAAAGAGAATCCCACTAAAAGAAGAGATTCTAATCAAGCAAAATAATTCCTAAAGAGTATTTACAAAATAACCACGACACAGACGTCCACACAGAAACATAAAATCTTGAACCTGACAAGAGACCAAACAGCGCAAGGCTCCCTCTCTCAGTACCTCTAAAGATCCTATTATTTCTTTCACCCCATAAGCCCCATAAAACCACGCATACCCCAACCTGCCACAAAAACTTTTCTTTCTCCTGAAAAGGCGGATAGAGAAGGAACTCCTCGGTCATCTCTCTAAGGCCACGGTGCCTAGCAAACACCAAACTGGAAGTCGAACACCTAAAAAAAACAATTCCAAACATCCCAAGCAAAGGAACAAATGATCCAGATCTTCCACTACCCTCCGACAAAGAATACAACACAAAGGACCAATCAAAGAAGACCTCAGTCTCAGAAGTTGGTCTAAAGTATTAACTCTTCATGGATGACTTGCCAAACAAAGAACAGGACCTACATAGGGACCTTCCACATAGTATAAAAAACTGACTCGCTAATCGGGAAGAGATTTCTGGAAGAACGAGCTACACGATAACCCGACAACTGGATTGGGACACCACAACCGAATATCCCTTCTCCCAGGTCTAAGAACACACTCCACAATTAAAGAAAGGAGAGACATGAAGTTTGTCGTTTCCCTATTGGATAACGGGCCGACTAAAACCAAAAGAAAAAGAAGGAGAGCTCCCATTTTTCAACGAAGACAAGCAGTATAAATGAGGAAACGTAGAGTGGAGGGGGCATCCCCCACCCACTTATCCTCCCAAAAGTACGCTTCATTTCCATCCCTGCAGAGAACTGAATCATATTTTAAAAAGAGGGAATCTCACAAGAGATATCTTTTCAGGAATTGCTGAAAGTGGCTTTGACCCCACCCGACAACCACTCAAAAGGATGAGGACCGTACTTACTCACAATGATTTTGTGTCCGGATTAGTTAATTAAGCTAACAATTATGAACATTTATAGAGAACAGATAGGCTTTGTTACAGGTAGTTATAACTGAAATCAACAAAAATTTCCACTCTGCTGCATTAGTATTAGACAAACTTGTTAAGCAGAAAACGAATGTACAGACAAGAACACAAGTGACTAAACTTACCAGCTCCCCATCCAGCTCGCATGCCACATGTTTCCTGGAAGTTTCCTATGAACTGCAATAAATAAATCAAGAAAATGTAAATCATCATGTTGAACCAATAATTTTAGTTGAAAAGCCTAAATTAAATATAAATTGAGTTCATAAACTGCATGCTGTTATAGAAGCAATCACGGTCCCAAGTTCAAAATTCTGTATGTATGCATGTAGCTGATGCAATCATAATTTGTCTTAAATCCATGCAATACAACTGATTACATTGTGAGTAAGTACTAGAAGCATAAAAATGGGGACTCTGACACTATATGAAAGGAGGCTAGAATTGAAAACAAAGGAATATTGCAGATATCTCTGTAAGTTGTAAATTGTAAATGAAGCACAAATCACAATAGAAGTCAACGAAATACAGAATTAAAATTTTCTTTAAATAATAACACTTATCAGTGTCCATGTAATTGACAAAAGATGTTACAAAGGTGGAATCAGCTGCCAAAAGGACGGGACTAGAAGATAAAATTCCCCACCCAGAATTAGAAAAAGGCACCAGATCCAGAAAAAAACCCCTAGAAGATAAAATGCATACACACGTTTATGAAGCTGGTAAAAGGATAAAAAGCGTTAGAACTCACAGTTAGAAGCACTAGAAAAAGAAGAGAACTGACGAATCCTCCAAGTATGGTAAACAACTCCGATGAAGCCAACTTTCCTCTATACATCTCTTGAAGCGAAAGAATAACAGTGAACAGAAGAAATGAGTAAAGCATGGAACTCCCAGACCCCGCCATGGCCTTCAATAATCACAAGCACAAAAATGTCATAACCAACAACGAGGAATGACAGCAACAGAAATCACAAACCAGCAAAAACAACTAGATCGGTGATTAGAAAGAGCAACAATATACAAACGAACTGAGAATGCACAATCCGGAGCTTCAATTGTAAAGCAATTACAAAAGAAAAAAAGAAAAATGTGGATCCAAATCAATAGGTTAGTAACCTAATCGTCCAATCAGAACAAATCCAAGTCGGAGTAAAGATGAACAATCTGAAACAAAAACTAAAGGAAGACGCAAATTTCAGTTCAGATTCCGCTGAATCGAGTCGAAAGAATGGTAAAATTTAGATCGAGTTGAATCTTTTCCACAACAAAAATGGATCGAATGAACGGTAAGGTAAACAAATACCTCTTACTCTCGGGCAGCAGCTCAATCGCAGAGGATTTCGGTTCCTCTTCTATGACGACGCGTCGATGGTCTATGTCAGAGCCCCGTCCTTGCTAACCTGCTTGCTTCTAATACTTCGCGTTGCGAGAAGTTTTTAACGACAAAACGGTGTCGTATAACAAGTTTTTTTTTCAACTTTAGAAATAATTGTAATTTCCAAATTGTATCCTCTTTGGATATTTTGCAAGCTATTCCATTATTTATTTTTTTATTTTTATTTTTATTTTTTTTTAGTTCATTGAAGGTGAGGGAATTCAAACCACAAACCTCTTGGTCGTCAACACAGACATATATAAGCTGAGTCATGCTCGTTTTAGCTGCAAGCTATACCATTATCACATTATGCTTTTGAAAGTGGTGGCAAACATAATTGAAGTTTAAAGTTTAGTTTATAAATGGAGAAAACAAACTCCAATCATTTTCTCTAATTTTCATCTACCAATATTAGTATACACTATTTATTTAAATACAACTTCACTCTAATTTTTTTCTAACAATACTTAGGGTGTGTTTGGTTTAGATTCCTAAGTGTTTAATTTTTGCAAAAACTCATTTTGGAATAAATTGAAGTGTTTGACAACCATCCAAAATGAATTTTTGGAGAATGAGTTTTTGAAATAATGCATTTTGGATGAAACACTTAGTATTAACTTTTGAAAAAAATGTTTTTGAGTGTTTATTTGAAAAACCTACTTAATTCTCATATTGTATTAAAATTACCAAAATACCCTCACACTCCTCTTTTAAATTTTCTCCACCAACCAACCTCCTTCGACCACCGCCGCCCCTCACCGACCATCTCCGATCGCCGCCGACCACCGCCTCCAAACTCCGGCCACCCGTCGCAGGCCACCGCCTCCCCACTCCGGCCATCCGTCGCCCCGCTCGGACCGCTCGACCCCGGCCACCGCCGTCGCCACCCGACCCCCGGCCACCGCTGCCGCCACCCGAACCCCGGCCACCACCGCCGCCACCCGAACCCCGGCCACCGCCGCCGCCACCCGACCACGACCACCGCCACCCGACCCAAACCACCGCTGCCGCCCGACAGCCACTGCCACCCGATCCAGGCCACCGCCGCCACTCGACTCGGGCCACCGCCGACCCTGACCCTACACCGATCCCAGCCGCCCGACCCCGACCCTGACCCCTACACCGATCCCAGCCGCCCGACCCTGACCCTGACCCCTACACCGATCCTAGTCGCCCGACCCTGACCCCTATCCTGGCCTCGACCCCGACCCCGACCACTCGACCCTCGCTACCCCGGCCCCGGCCACCCGACCCCGACCCTGACCCCTACACCGATCCCAGCCGTCCGACCCCGACCCTGATCCCTATCCTGGCCTCGACCCCGACCCCAGCCGCCACCGCCCCAGCCCGGCCACCCGACCTCTGTCGCCCCAGCCCAGGCCACCCGACACCGACCCCCACCGCCCCAGCCACCCGACCCCAACCCTACCACCGTCGACCCGACCACCTGACCCGACCGCCCGACACCGACCCCGACCGCCCGACACCGACCCCGACCACCCGACCCGAACCCCGACCACCCGACCCTGACCCGGACCCCGACCCCGACCCTGACACCGACCCCGACCACTCGACCCCGTCCACCGCCGCCCTAGCCTGGCCACCCGACCCCGACCCCCGCCGCCCCAGCCACCCGACCCGGACTCGGACCCCGACCGTACGACCCTGAAACCGACCCTGACACCGACCCCGACCACCGCCGTCCCCCGACCCGGACACCCGACCCTGACCACCCGACCTCGACCCCAACCCCGACCGCCCGACCCTGAAACTGACCCGACCCCGACCCTGAAACTGACCCGACCCCGACCCCGACACCGACACCGACCGCCCGACCTCGACCCCTAGCCCAGCCCCGACCCCGTCTGCCCGACCGCGATCCTGACCCCGACCCCGAGCCCAACCTCGGCCCCGACCCCGACCCCAGCCGCCCGACACCGACCTCGACCCTAACCCTGGTTGCCCGACCCCGTCCCTGACTCCGGCTGTCCGAACTCGACCCCGGCCCCGACCCCGACCGCCTGACCCTGACCCCGACCACCCGACCTTGACCCCGACTGCCCGACCCTTACCCCGACTCCGGCCCTAACCGCCAGACCCCGACCATCAACAATAGTAATTCTTAAACTCTAAACGTCAAATATAAATTTAAACTTATTAATTTATATTGTTTATTAATAATTGTCCTTATAGTAATTTGACATTAAGAGAAACACTTTTAGTGTAGAACAAACCAAACACACTTGTAGATAAAAATACTTTTGAGAAAATGTAACCAAACACATGAGTGTTTTAATTATAAACATTTCTAGAAAAAATGTTTTTAAAAAAATGCATTCTTTGAAAAACATTTTTTTAGTAGTGAATCCAAACACACTCTTATTTGTTGTTCAGACACGTATGCCTATTACTTTTTGACACAAACTCATTTCTCTTAAGAGAGAGAGTTCTTTATAGAGTTTTTTGTCTCGTTCTTCCTCATTTGTATTTTGCTTAGCCCCCTCTCCGTCTTCTACTTTGTTCTACTCATTTGAGAATTTCAAGTTTATGACACTCCTCTCCTACGACACATTGTCCAAGTGAGGTAAGATGTCATTTTTTCAAACTCAATAGTTTTTTGGATGGGAACGACCTAACTCCAATTTAGGCTACAAAGAGAGGCGAGAGCAAGACTCGAAGTGGTAAAAGATAGGTGAGAAAACATGATAGAAAAATTTCTAGTGTTACTTTCTTTTCTTTCCTTTTTGAGTTCAACAACATATAAAAATGAAGATTCAAACTTTTAACTTTTTGACCGAGGATGTATGCCTTAACCAATCTAGTTATGTCCAAGTTGGTCATTGAAAAGACGCATTTAGGCCGTACTGGCCGTTAGTATGGTACATCTCCTATATTATAATACAAACATGATTTTACCATTTTTTTAATGAAAACTTAAAAACAATAATAAAATAATTCTTAAAAAAAAAAAAAAAAAAAACTAATATTGATTATTGATTATTGAGTTTTTGGATTGACATCAATGATTATTCATTACAACAATTTTTTTTCTTTATCACTTGTAACAAAATTTATATCAATCAACCATGTAACTTTGTTGTATTAATCCTCTCAAAAGTTGATAGTTCTGTTTCATCCCACTTCGCAGTTATTGAACTCATAAATTTTGAATCCTCTCAAAAGTTGATAGTTCCATATATCCATAAATCGAAAGGTTGGATATTTTTTTTTTTTTTTTGAGTACATTGGGGGTGGGGGGATTCGAACCACAGACCTCGTGGTCGTCAACACATACATATGCCCGCTGAGCCATGCTCACTTTGGCGAAAGGTTGGATATAGATATTAAGGATAAATGGATATCTCCAATATCTTTTATAAATACCCGTAAAACATAAAAAATATCATTTATTAATCTCAATATGGATATAAATAACAAGATCTATAACTTAACTTGAAAGTAAAATGAACTTAATTATTAATTTAAATAATTTTTTTTTAAAAATTGATTTACAGAATTTTTCGTGGATATCGATATTTCACCGATATATCTATGAATATATCCGTAAAATTAAACTACCGATATGGATATCGATATCGATATTTTCGTCATCGATGGTAAGTCATCAACTCCATCTAGTCTAATATTAAGACTTAGATTGAGGGTCTTGCATTACTTTGAGTTAAGCAATGAAATAACATTATACTATTACCAAACGGTGATTGGAGCACTAGAAATGATCTCCACCTTAAACAATATTCAACAGCAGAGGCTGATAGCCATTTTCATGATCAAGTGGGCACATAATAATAAAAGGTTCTATTAATAGGAAAGGAGACAGATCAAGAAAGCTATAAATTAATTTTTTCAATATCCATAAAAAAATATAAATATTCTAAATTTCTATCAAATGACAGTATACAACCATCTTTTCTTTAACTTTTGATGATAAAAGAAAGGACAGTTAAATTTTATCCTCCTATTAGAAAATGAACTATTTATTTACTGTAAAGGCCAAATTTTCTATATATATACAGTGATTTACAGAAACCTCATTTATTGATTTGAGATGAAGTTGATGGGTGTGGCTTCTCAAAGGGCCTTCTGATCAAGCCTTTCATTCCAGTTCAGGCAGCGAATCAAGCTGCGAAACCAATCACCAGTTTGATCAGACTTGTTTACAGTTGGGAGTGGATGCCTGCTCATGGATATCCTAACAGAATCTCCTCTTGAGAGTTGCTGCCTTCTCTTTCCATCGAAAGAAACCCACGCATTACTTCGTGCATCCTCGGGAATCTGTCAATATAAGTAGAGCCATCCTCGATTAGAATGCTAAGCTATAAGAAGCTAAAGGAGTATGCATTTGATCCCTGTCGCATTGTAGCCAACCGGAGGTAGAGATATTTGAATCTTAGATAAATAACTTTAAGACAATGGATGTATGAATTAACACAAGCCTATGTCGATACTCGATAGCATTGGTCTAAATGAAAGCACCTTTAACTCGAGTCGTGCAGAGTCTGGAAGTATAACTGGTCTAAATGAGAGAGAATGGGGGCAGATTGGAGTAAAAAGCATGCAAGGAACGTTCGGATGCACCTGCATGATAGAGGAATATCGGCTCAAAGATGCATAATCACTTTTATCAAAAGAATAAAAGCAGCACCACTCAACATTTTTCTTGCCTTCTACATCAAATAACTTTCTGCGTGACATAAAAAAAAGATTTGCCAAGAAATACAAAGCTTAATCACTTTCCTAACAAGGTAAATAAAATTTATCCTCTTCAGAAAAAGAAGTAAATTTTCCAAGAAATACAGAGCTTTGTCACTTGTCTAATGAGGTAAACAAAATTATCCTCTATAACAAGGAAGCCTAGTAAATGACATGAATTGCACTTGGAATTTGGATAATGAAAATAGCAGTCTCAGAAGAAGAAGAAAGGTACGGAAAATAACAAGAGAGAGCACACGAGATATGTCAAGATTTTTGCACAAGATGCATGCACACTAAACATAAGTCAAGCAGAGTATTCGTATAATTTCAAAGTTTTTATGAAAAGTGTTAAATCACCAATCAACCCAAAAGCTTAAGCTGATGGGTTATGGTAAATTTAATCTTATATCAATACTTCACTCCCCCTCACTTGTGGGTTTGTTAAATCACCAATCAACCCAAAAGCTTAAGCTGATGGGTTATGGTAAATTTAATCTTATATCAATACTTCACTCCCCCTCACTTGTGGGTTTGAAAATTTGTTGAATGCCCAACAAGTGAAATTCAATATTAATTGGGGAGGAAATGACTTTACAGGGGTTCGAACTCAGGACCTCTTGCTTTGATATCATGTTAAATCACCAATCAACCCAAAAGCTGAAGTTGATGGGTTATGGATTATGGCAAATTTAATCTTGTATCAATACTTCAACAAAAAGTGTTACAAAAGAGATCCTATCAGGATAATTACAAAAAACACATCCATTGATTATAGAGGGTAGTGTGGTCGTAATTACAAAAAGGAGGAGATAACTTGCTCCAATAAAAGACTAATAAAGTGGTAGAATCCATGAAATGTTGAAAATCTCTGGAAACATCTCTAAAGATGCAAGTGTTCCTCTCATTCCAAAGATTCCAAATGAAAGCACGGGTAAAGCAAAGCCAAAGAGTCTTTTTCCCTTAAGGGATGACCCATAATCAAAATATAAATCCATGATTCAAGAAACAACCACCAGCGTTTGGTGCAGCACCTGCATTTTGGTGTATTCTTCTTTCCATTGAGAGGATGTCTCCCCTTCATAATCACATTAAAGAACTACCTTTTCCATCCATATGGCACCAAACCACTTCAATAATGTGGCATGTAAAATGTGTTAGGATATTTTGTGTGGAGACAAAATAAATAAATTGACACTCACGCATGGATTATTGTGCCCTCAAATTGAAGCTCATTAGTGTTAGGCCCATTTTTTGGGCTAGGTCTGCTGCAATTATACATATATACATATAATTTGTATTGCCGTGAGTTTTTTTTTTCTGTAAGACCTTGCGGCAGAGCAATTTTTTTGGGTAGCTTTTGTTCAGTTTTTTTTTATAAGCGTGGGCAGTGAGCAAAAATTGTGAGAGAACAGTGTGCTCTCTCTCAAATTGGATTGGGTTTCTATTTGTTGTTTATCCCAAGCTATTGAGTTTGGTACTTGAAAACAAATACATCAAGTTGGGCTATTTGAGATAGATTTGTAGTGCGGGTTTGAGAGACCTTTTGTAATCTCCATCATAGTAGAACCTATAGTAGAAGAAGACTGGACGTAGTCCCGAAATCGGGGCGAACCAGTATAACTTTTGGTGTCATTCTCTTTTTTCCTTCTCTTTATTATTGTATCTTGTGATCGATAACTTATTTGGTTCTAACATGTGAAGTGGGAGTGAAATATAATTTAGTTTGTTATTCTGCATTATTTATATCTCGTGTTTTTCCTCCCAACAAGTGGTATCAAAGCTTTTGGTTCAGGAATCATGGGACCGACGAAAGGGCACTTAAAAGAGTTTGTGATTTAACTATAACTGAAGAAATCCGTAGGAAGGGTAGTAGTAAATAATCTACTATAGGATCAACTTTAGTTGTAACTAAGGGTAAAGACAAAGTTGATTATGAAGAGCATAAATCGAATAACAATAAGTATAAGGAGGTAGAGTGTTTTTACTGCCACAAGAAAGGTCACTACAAGAGGCAGTGTAGGTCAAGAAAAAAAACAAGAAGCAAAGTGCATGAGGCCTGTGTCTGTGTTGAAAGTGACACAGAGAGTAGTAATCTAATCACTCATCTAAATGGGTTGCAGACAGCGCAACGTCAGTTCACATAACTTCAGATAGGAATTTGTTCACATCATTCACAGGTGGACATCATGGTCTAGTGAGTATGGGTGCTGATAGAGTCTCCAAGACCAGTGTGATTGGGAATGTTAGTGAGAAGTCAGAATGTGGTAGTGTTCTGGTGTTGAGTAGTGTCAGGTTTGCGCCTAAGATGAAGATGAATCTCATCTCTACTGACAAATTGGATGATGAGGGTTACAATTCTGAGTTTGGCAGTCGCCAGTGTAAACTTAGGTTAGGATCCCAGGTCGTGGCAGTTGGCCAAAAAAACTCCACATTATACAAATGTCAGTTTAGTGTTGCCAAAAGATCAAAGAGACAGTGATGTCAGTTAAAGCTGCAGATGGCAGATGTAGAAGTACAGTTAAGCCAACAGCAATGATAGCCAATTTTGATCAGTCAGATCAAGATCCATCAGTTCAGAAACAATTGGGAAGTCTGAGAGAGAAAGTCGATGGCTATCGTGAAACCCCAGTTGTCAGACATTCGAATGAATTGATGAAGTCACCTAGGCGAGTAAGGGCATCAAAGTGGAAGACCAAGACAGTTGTTATGGTCAAAGGTTTAGTCTCTAGTTGGCAGCAAACTTGAATGAAAGAGTCAAGTCACTTGTACAATGTATCTCCTTCAGGAACAAATTTCCAGGATCGAAGATGTCAGTTGTTACCATTTAGCTGAAGTGGGAGTACGTGATTGTTTTTTATTTTTGGGAGACAGTTCCACGTAACTTGCTCATACCTTGGGGCAAACACAAATGAGCTACAGCTATTTTTCTGATGGTTGCATGTTTGTTAGTTTGTTGTTTTACAGTTTTTTTTTTTTTGTTGAACCTTGGAGTTTGTCAAGATAATCAGTTTCGTTGCAGTGGAAAACAAGATCGTCATTTTGTCTCCAAGTGGGAGATTGTTAGGATATTTTGTGTGGAGACAAAATAAATAAATCGACACTCACGCATGGATTATTGTGCCCTCAAATTGAAGCTCAAAGACCATTAGTGTTAGGCCCATTTTTTGGGCCAAGTCTGCTGCAATTATAATTTATACATATATAAATAATTTGTATTGCCGTGAGTTTTTTTTTTTTTTTTTTTTGTAAGACATTGCGGCTGAGCAATTTTTTATAAGCGTGGGCAGGGAGCAAAAATTGTGAGAGGACAGGTATTCTCTCTCGTATTGGGTTGGGTTTCTATTTGTTGTTTATCCCAAATTATTGGGTTGTGCTACTTGGAAGCAAATAGTTTGAATTGGACTATCTGAGATACATTTGGAATCTGCAGTAGCAAAAGACTGGACCTAAGATCGGGACGAACTAGTATAACTTTCGGTGTCATACTCTTTTTTCCTTCTCTTTATTATATTATTGTATTTTGTGATCGATAACTTATTAGGTTCTAACTTGTGAAGTGGGAGAGTGAGATATAATTTAATTTGTTATTCCGCCTTATTTATATCTCTGTTTTTCCTCCCACCAAAATGAAACCAGTATAACTGACAACTAAACTGATGTGTTTAGGAAATTAAAGGTAAAGCAAACCCGCCAACCTGAGTAGCTTATCTAGTTAAGGCATATATCTTCGACCAACCAGTCAGAGATTCAAATCCCCTCATCCTCAAATGTTGTTGAATTCAAAGAAAAAATAAAAGTACAGCGAACCCAGATGTACAAGCAAAAACTCATAATGCTTTAGAAAAACCAAGATTTATATAAATTAGTTTTAAAAAAAAAACTTTTGAATCAGTAAAAAATCAATTGCATACGTGACACAAAAACATTAGCTTACCATAGACCCCCCTGCTGCGGTAGAGTAAGCAGTGCTTCCAGTAGGTGTGGCCACAATGACTCCATCGCCCTGGACCTGAAAAGTATTTACACTCGAGAAGTGACTAGCTTATAATTGGTGGCTGCAGCCAATGGTTCAAAAAATATCACTCTTGAAGATAAAATATGATGGCATCGATATTAACTGGACTTATTTTCGAAAAGGAAACCCACCTTTGTTATGAGTCGATCATGTTCATAACATTCGATTTTAGAAAGGTATGGATTGGAGCCTCGATCGACAACAACCTCATTGAGAATATTAAATACCTTCCCAGGAATAGCTTTTCCGTTTCGAAATATTTCACACTGAAGACGCATTCTTAGAGTTATATAGACGCCATCCAGTGAATCATTTCCATGAATGACTTGTCTTAAGTCCTGCCTGTAACCATCAAACTGTATCAAAAAGTATTATTATCAAACGTCTAATCATTAGTGTCGAAGTTAATCAAAAGAAACTGAAAAGCTTGAGTCACAGAGCGTACAGTGTGGGAAGTCAAAAATCCAAGAGACCCGAGATTAAATGAAACAACCGGGGGAACAGCACCTCGAAATAAATTTGATGCATGGAGAATCACCCCATCTCCACCCAAGCATGCCACAAAATCAACTTTCTCATGCAGGTCACTGCACTAAGCATACAACAGGATAAGCAAATCCCTGAAAATGGAAATGTCAACAAGTACATCAATGTAGTCATATTTAAGATCACAAATGCGGTACCTGGTGTCTTGACTGTAAAAGGTTTGGACAAATCCAAACCCTGGAATTCTTGCAAATATGTCGTGTACATCAGGTTCGACAAGGACATTCATCCTCTCTTGATGATACAAGTACGAGGCTACCTACAAAAAGAAGATAAAAGGTTTGTTTGAATAGACAGGAAATTATCACCAATGAAAGAGAAACATCCCAAGTCAGAACTCAGAGTTCCACAACAGTCCTCCATGAAATATCAACTCAGAAGCCTTAAACTTGAACAAACACAATATTCTATTCGTAATGCTTGATTAATTTCACTTAACAATCAAGGATGGAGTTTTCCACGTAAAATTAAGTCATCTTACAATTGAAAGTGTAAATTTCAATATTCCAAAATCAGTTTTTATGGTACCTCTTTAGCTTCTTCCATGAGCGCTTGACCCAGCTTTTTCAGAAGTAATACAGTCCTAGGAGTGGTTTTCCACATAAGCATCTGTTGCTGTGTACTAGGATGAGTAAAGGCCAAAGAGGATTCGGTCACTTTTTCTCTGGCACATGAGAACCCATCTGTTCGAACTAAAAACATCTCAGCTTTCCTTCTTGATTGCACCCTTACAACACCGGTGGCAGAAGCACACATATTTCCATCGACAGATTCCACGTCAGCGTTGCTAGAAACTGAAGTTGCTTGACCATTGCTCTTTAAGCCATTTGTTTCTGACTTAGACTGAAATTTACCTCCAACAGCAGTAGAGGCTTCCGTCGTTGGAGGATTCCTTCCATCCACTCCAAGTACATTAAGAACAGGATTGGCTGATACATGACTATCACCATTGACATACTTCATATTTGTAGTAGATAAAGAATTGGTTTCTGAGGACGTATCTTTCACACTTGGGCTGCCATTAACATTTCCTGCTTCAACAAACCCAGATTTAAGATCACTATTGTCAACTCTAAATCTTTGAACTCTGCTTGCAGGTAACTCCGTATAAAGTGGCCATTTTTCTTTTGTTTTCATTTGACGGTGCAAGTAGTTTTGAGGAGAAATCTTCTTCGTCCTAAAAAAGTTGGACATTTCTTTTCTTGAAAAAATATTGCATGGAGGAATCTGGGCCTTTAGAGGGTCAGTTTCAATGCCAAATTGGGACACATGCTCTTCCCCATTATTATCTGCTCTTAAAGATGTCAGATCTTGTGTAGAAATAGGCCCGTTATAAGCTCCATTTACATTCTGACTAACTTTATCAGTTTCTGCATAATTTTTTCTGTTAATTGAACTATGATGAGCACTTTCTAGCAGCAAAGATTGATTGTCTTCTTCACATGGAAACGTTTCTCCAATTTTAGAAATTTCCAACGATTCTTTTGCTCCGTTTTGATTATGTGCCAATTTGGGAGAGGTGTCTCTAAGGGGAATATCACCTGGAGCAATCGTCTGATTAGAGACAAACTGTGATGCACTGCGAGTCACATATTGCCTCCATCTGGATATCATGGCTGATGTTCTCCACACACCCTCCTTACTATGAAGGTAGATCAGCCCATTGCTACCATCTGAAACCAACGATGCAAACTTCTCAACCTGATCCACCGTTGGTGCAATCCTTACTTCAACAGGAATTTTGATCACTTTAACTTTCGCAGAATCAATAGCTTCATGTAAGGATGCACTATAGAATTCATCCTTCACTGCCTCCACCCTAAGATCAACAATCGTTTTAAATCCTCTCTCAATTAACCACTTCAGACCTTCTTCTGTTACCTGACCACCACTCCAAAAGGCTGCATCAGAATTTTTTGCCGAATTTTCTTCCTTGGAATTATGTAGATAAACAGGATTCCAATTGGCAAACAATGTATGGCAGGGATAACCTTCCCCTCTAGTAAAACCAGAATCATAACAGACATTCTTCAGCCTCTGGAGTTTCCTCCATACATTCAAACTCCGGTCATCACCAGGAGTCAAAAAGTTTTCAAGAGCAACATGCAAGCTTTCGCAACACCTTTTCATCTCACTCCTAAAGGCAGCCAATGGAGGAAGATTATCCTCCATTGCATCTAAATTTGAACCCCGGAAAGAATGCATGGCAGATGATCTTCCAGAAAGTACATCCTCCCTTCCTTTGTTTAGAAGTGATAATATACATCCAAGAACAGAGACTATTTTATCCTCAATTAGTGGATTTTCGCCTGGTTTAACATCATACGAAACGCTACATTCACCAGTGAAAGGATTACAAAGAGTATCCATCAGCACTGAGTGAAGTCGTTCAGCAGTTCTAAAGATTCTACAATATGCCTCAATTTCTGCAATATCGCCAGGAACAGGACCCATCCATGGTAACTGGAACAGATCACAAAATGGGGATGGCTTACAATCGAAAATCAAATGGGCAAAGTTAAAAACACACAATATAAATCACTAATCACTGCACCCTCAAATACAACATGGGATACAACAAAATCATGCCATAACACAAAAGAAAGTAGAGTAATAAACTCCACGTGATATGTGAAGAAGTACTGAATGAGTTGCCCCCAAGTTACCCAGAACTGAAATGCTAATTAAGGGCCATTCATTGGCTTAATTATGCAGCAAAATGATGTAGCTAGCTAGGGTAATAATCAGCAGAGAGCCTCAAAATGCTAAAGAACTGAGAAGAGCAACAATTAAAACACAAATTTTTTTTTAAAAAAAAAATCAGTTTCCCATACCCATATAGAGAAAGCCCGAATTTTTGCAGGAAAGTGAAAGATGAATTGGTAATTAAAGTAAGAGACCTGAAATTCGGAGGCAGAATTGAGAGAAAAAGACTTGGAGAGGTCCGCAGTGACAGCAAAGTTAAGGCGCGTCCGGATTCGGTTCGATCGGAGAAATCTGGCATTAGAATGAGAGGAAGGAAGGAGAAGGCGAAAAGGGGAGAGATAGGAATGGATGACGGAGGTGGGAAGAGAGCGATTCATGGCGACGGCGATGGAGTCGAAGTGCCACTCGAAGCAACATAACACCATATGTACAGTAGAGTTTTCAGAATTGAATAAGGAAGATGAAGAAGAAGAAGAACAGCAACAACAAAAATGGCGGGTGGTGTAGGATTTCAGATTATTTCATTCAATTATTCTGTGGATGCCAAATTTCCATTGGATTTGAGGCGCATGCCAATCTCTACACTCTGGCTGGCCCCCTTTTTCTTTGGACTCTTCCTTTTATTTCTTCATTTCTTCCTTTTAAATTCACACACAATACTAATCAAATATTAATACCATTACATTTTTTTTTTCTCTCAGTTCAAAGCATATATTTTTATTCCTTCGTGTTATTCTCAACCAAGTTGATAATAAATTTTTATTTTAAATAATTATAAATTTATAAAAAAAATTATATGTAACAATTATTTTTATTTATTTCTTACTACATGGGGGGAGAGAAATTCGAACTTGAGACATTTTATTTATAGTTCATATAGGGGTGTACATGGGTTGGAGAGTTTTTCAACCCAACCCGAAAATTTCGGGTTGGTAAATTCTCAACCCAACCCAACCCAACATTTCTGTCAACCCAACCCTTCAATTTTCGGGTTGGGTTAGGGTTGATCTTTCTTTTATTATATTTTTTAATTAATACATATTGATTTTTTTAATTAACTTAAAAAATATCGTTAATAAATTCTTTAATCCTTCTTTTTCTTTCAAAATCATCATTAATCATTGATTTTCCTTTCAAAATGACCGAATGATTTTTTTTTAAAAAAAATATATTTAATTCATTATATATATAAATTTTATTTTTTTAATATATTGAATTTGGGTTGGTTCAGGTTGAACCGAGCCAAATTTGGTTCAACCCGCGAACCAACCCGAAAATTCGGTTTTCAAAATAGCAACCCCACCCACCCATATTAAAAAAAAACCCAACCCAACCCGAAAAGTTGGGTTTCGTGGGTTGCGGATTTTTTGAACACCCCTAGTTCATACCATATGTCGGTTGAGCTTTGCTTATATTGGCTCGGTATAACAAGTTAAAGATGTCAAATCGAGTATAACTTAATTGACATAATTGTGCTTGTGACTAAAAGGTCACGAGTTCAATCCTCGAATTAATTAATTAATTAAAATACGATTGAAAAAAAAAAAAACTTATTTGATTTGGTTTAAGTTAGGTAGTAAGCTTATTTAGGATGATCTTGCTTTAAACACATGTCTAAGTTGTTTTGATATTATATTGAGTTGAATAGATTTTATTACATTTAATATTCTTATACTTAGAAAAAAAATTTATTAAATCAGCTCGAATATAATTTTCTTTTCTCTTTTTTTAAAAAACTCAAATATAGTTTGTTCTTTAAAGTTTACTCCTTTTAATTTATAAAAAAATATTTGATGGAACAAGTTAAGGGTGTTTGATTTGGTTTAAGTTAGGTCGTAAACTTATTTGGGATGATCTTGCTTTAAACACATGTCTAAGTTGTTTAGATATTATATGAGTTGAATAGATTTTATTACATTTAATACTGGAAAATTATAACAAATGTCAATTTAAAATAAAATAATTAAAAATATAGCTTTTTTAAAAAAAATTGCGGATATGTCAATTTCTATCACTAATAGTATGGTCATAGAAGTCTATCGCTATAATAGTCTTTTTTTTATAAAATTTTGTCAGTAATAATAGTCTATCAGTGATAGAAAGTAATAGTCATAAAGTCTATCAGGGATAACCACTCAATTTTTTGCCATATTTGCAAAAAAAAAATTTAACTTTGTTAAATTTGCAATTATTTTGGGCCTGATGGCTGTTTGTGCAACCAGCCCTTTAATATTCTTATACTCGGAGAAAAAAAAAATATTAGAGGGTTGTTTACATAGATAGGCAATTTAAGGATCTTAATTACACAAAAATTTTGTCACGTCGAGTTGATTGAGAGATAATACATGATTGAAATTACTCGAATGCCCAAATAGTATATTTTAATTTTAATTATAATTAATTTATTTAAAAATATTTGAAATTAATGTATTGTTTAGAAAATTTAGGGTTGAAAAGATATTATCCTATTATATCAAATCAACCTTAATATTATTTTTTTTAAATCGTAATAGCCCTAATTTCGTTGGCGAGAAGAAACGACTAAAATTGTGATAGCGATTGAAATTCCTATTTATTTAAGAAATTATGGTTCAGTAATGTTATAAAATCTAAATTTCTGTAATTATTTTTACGAATTATGTTTGTGAATTAGGACACGATTATACATTATATTATGGAACATATTAGGTAATGCAAGTATAAGAATACAATTTTGCGTTTTAATTAGTTAACGATTATACATTATATTCGGGTATATATTAAGTAATGCAAGTATACAAATACAAATTTATTTGTCAAGTATGTCACGATTATACATTATATTTGAGTATATATTCAATAATAAAGGTATAAAAATAAAAATTTTGTTTGTTAATTAAGTATCGATCATACATAATTACGTATCGATTATACATTATATTTGGGTATATATTAAATAATGCAGGTATACTTAAATAATTTTGATTGTCAAATAGATATAAATTATAAATTATATTAGGGTATATATTAAATAATCTGGGTATACAAATACAATTTTATTTGTCAATTAGACAACGAATCTAAATTATATTCGGATATATATTAAAGAAGTATTCCAGATTAAAGAAATAAAAAAAAAACTCACTCAAAGAAATTAAACTTAAAGAAAAAAAAACTTAAAATATATATATATAATTAATGACCCCAAATTTTATATATAATTAATTAACTTAAAATGGGTTAATTACTCATAACGCATAATTTTCTTTTTAAATAAAAATCTAAATTCCATTATCATAAGTTTTAACAACTTAAATAAAACTTAAGGTTTATCTGTAGTAGCAGAAATTATAAAACAGTGTCTATAAATAAAATAAACATATGCTAAAATATATTTGCAGCACAATATAAAACAATGTCTTAAAGTTTATCTGTTTTATAATTTCCGCTGCTACAGATAAACTTTAAGTTTTATTTAAGTTGTTAAAACTTTTTTTTTTCTTCTTTCATAGTTTATGCATTTTTTTTTTCTCCTCTTTTCGATTTTACCCTTTTTTTTTTTTTTCAAATTGGTGAATGATATACCTAATTTACTAGAAATTGCATGTTAAATATTGATACGTAAATGATATACTTGATTTACTAGTAAAATACATGTTAAATTGACATAAGATTGTGTCTTTGACTAAGATGTTATGGGTTTAATCCCCACATTAATTACAATACCTTTGAAAAAAAAAATGCATCAATGTTATACTTGAAATGCATGTTAAATGAATCTCAATACATGAATATATCTGATTTACTACTAAAATGTATATTTAGTGAATGTTGATACCAAGGACGAAAATATACATATCGATATTGATATTGAGATTTCAATTTTACGGATGTATCCATGTATATATCGATGAAATATAGATATCGACAAAATATTTCTGTAAATCATTTTTTTAAATAAAAATATTTAAATTAATAATTAAGTTTTTTTTTACTTCTAAATAAAGTCATAAATCTCTTATTATTAGTATATATATTCATATTGAGATTAATAGATATTTTTTATTTTTATTTATGTTTTACGGGTATTTATAAAATATATTGGAAATATCCATTAACCCTTGATATCTATATCGAATCCTCCGATTTACGGATATATCGACATATCGACAGATACTTTCATCTTTGGTTGATACATCAATGATATACCTTATTTAGTACTAAAATGCATGTTCAATGAATGTTGATACACCAATATGATTTACCTAATTTACTACTAAAATGCATGTTAAATAAATAAATGTGTTGATATACCCATGTTATATGTCATACCACATATGCAAGTTAAATTATCTTGATACACCCATGTTATATGTTATAGTAGTTATACCACATATGCAAGTTAAATTATCTTGATACATAAATGTTAGGTTGGATTTACTACTATAATGCATGTTAAGTAGACCCAAAACTAATTTAGTTCCAACTCACTAAAATGAGATTTGGCCCCGAACTTAAATAATTCAAAGGGAAATCCTTCCAAATGTCCATTCTTAGGGTCCATTTTAAAAAAAAACAACATTTTTTTTTAAATAGCAAAATAAAATTTTACAATATTTGTAGGGTTTAACGTTTAGCGTTTATGGTTTAGTGTTTAGGGTTTGAATGATCATTTTAGTCCAGAGCTTCGTTTTATATTCTAGCATTGGCTATTTTTCAAATAAAAAAAATGTTTGGTTTTTTTTCAAATCCGTCCATTAAAAATGGGCATTCCTCTAGAATTGGATTAAGCCCAAACTCAAAAGTTGAGCTCAAAATCAACCAAACATAAGCAACAAGGTCCATCGAAACTCTATAAATAGATAAGGTCTCCCTCCATTTTAATCTGAAGCACGGGCATTCAATCAAGACTCTTTGAAGACTTGAAGGCTTTGAAGACTAAAATCTCTTTAAAAATCTGAAGATTTTGAAGACAAGTTAAAGAAGCTAACAGACCGATCCAAGAAAATCAACAAGCAAGCATGCCGATCTAAAAAGATCAATCGAGGATAAATATTATAGAGATTGTACCACTTATACAAAATCAAATGCCGATCTAAAAAGATCAATCGAGGATAAATATTATAGAGATTGTACCACTTATACAAAATCAAATTCATTTCCATGATTTAAATTTCTCTGCAAATTTCATGCGAACATCAATATACCTGATCCACTGCTAAAATGCTTTTCTTTTTTTAGTACATTGGGGGTGGGGGATTCGAACCACAGACCTCGTGGTTGTCAACTCATACATATGCCAGCTGAGCTATGCTCGCTTAGGCCATGTTAAATGAATGTTGTACACAAACAATATACTTGATTTACTACAAAAAAAAATGCATGTTAAATGAGTGTGAATATCCACCAATGTTATACCTGAAATGCATGTTAAATTAATCTTGATACACGAATGATATAATTGATTTATTACTAAGATGCATGTTAAATGAACGTTGATACACTAATGATATATGTTGTGGGTAAAATCTCAAGGCCCTAACTACAAAGGCCCATTCAAGAGTAAAATCCCGCCCACGAGGAGAAGCCGGGAGAAAGAGAGGCGACACCAACGCGAGAGGAAGACACGAAGAAGAAGTTGAGCTGAGCCAAGAGAGCTCGGCTCGAATCGACTTGGCCCGACCTCGGCGCGAAGGCTCCACGTGATAAGCCAAACTCCAAAGGAGCTCAGCCTCGGCGCGAAGGTCGACCCTCCTCGTAGGGTCAGCTCGTCATCAATTGTTGAAGAAAAATGTCTACCTAAGGGTCGTCACTGATGGAGCGCATAACGTTGCGGAAGCGATTTGGATCGTTGATATTCTAATTTCATCAATTTAACTAAACAGAAACATGATCGAAACTTTGAAAAAGAGAAATAAGAAAACATGCCTTTGTAGTTCCTATTCTTCAATTCCAATGCTCGAAAACGCTCATGAACGCCTCAAACCTTCTTCAAACTCTTCGAGGACTACCTCTGGTAGTCCCGCTATCCTCGGGCCGAGCAACGACTCCGTTGCAAGAGAAAATTGGAAGGAGGAGGGAGAAGAGAATGGGAAGAAGGTCTTGTGAAGGAAAAAATATGAAAAATACTTTTTCAAGTTTTTTTCCCACCCGAGAGCATTTCAACCCATGAAGAAAAAACCATAAAGTCAAAAACTCACACCTTTTGCTTTTCATCATCAAAATGATTTACAAAAGGAAACTTTGATGATAAGTTTTTATTTTTTCATAGGATTAGTGCAAAACTTATGTTGAACATGCATAATGCACGGTAAAATCCAACATGGTATTATATATTATTATATTATTTTTTTAAACTTAATTCAAAATTAATTTAAAATAAATATAATATATATTTTATTAATTAAACTTTTTAATTAATAAAAATATAATATATAATTTAATTAATTAAACTTTTTAATTAATTAATATTATTTAATTTAATATCAAATATTAATTAAATAATATGACTTATCCCGGTTTTCTGAAAACCGACTCTTCGCACATGAATCCCTATTCATGTTTTAGACCATGACCGTGCATGCTTACTCAAATCTCTGTGGGAATCGACATAAATTATACTTATTACTTGTTGCAGACCATGTATGCTTGCATGAACTGAGTGCTTCCCATTATTATTTTGCACACACATATGACTTACCTTTCTCTAAGTTAACAAACCAAAACCGTGCATGCTTACTCAAATCTATGTGGGAATCGACATAAATTATACTTATTACTTGTTGTAGACCATGTATGCTTGCATGAGCTGAGTGCTTCCCATTATTATTTTGCACACACATTGGGCAGACAACAGTGTTCTTTTACCGGTGTAAACTTGTGAAGTTTACCGGTGGCACACCGAGAAGCTTACTGGTCGTGCCTTATCGGTCAACCTTTACCGGTGGTCTTTACCGGTCGGGATGACATTTACCGGTGGGACTCGGGTTTGAGGTAAAGTTATGAGATAACCGTTTTCTCTCTCCCGTTTGTTACTTATTGATTGATGAAGATCCTCAGTCAACTTAGGCTTCTTTCCGCTGCGCCTCTAGTTGTTTTAGGACCTCAGTTCCATCAATTGGTATCAGAGCATGCTTTAAGCTCTCAATTTGCCACAAATTGAGTCCTTCGATGGGTTAAATTGATTCTTACTTGGGTGTCTGAAGTGATCTCGGTTTCTGGCGTCCCCTTTACCTTTTTGTTCTTTACTTTCAGATTATAAATAACCTATGTCTGTTAAAGGATTAATGTTTGGCTTGGAGTTTGTAATTCGTGAGTCTTTAGAGTTTTAGGTTGTTGCGAAGCCGAGAAGAAGAATGAGCAAAGGAGCTAAGGAGCTTGGAGATGTTCGAAGAGTTCGAAAAGCTTCAAGAAACCTAGCTTGGGGTGGAACAAGCTTGTAATAATTAGTATTGCTTGCTTAATGCCAAAAACCGAATCAGTTTAACTTGTTTAATTTAGTGATGCATGAGATGTATGGTTTAAATTAACGCCCTTGCTTGTGCATAAAGTATGCCATGTAGATTTCAAATCCCACCTTAGGTAGCATGTTGTTGGATTTTATGTCCTAAAACTCGTGGTTTGTAAACTGAATGTATATTCCATTTTGCAATAAAGTTGTTATTGAGATTTATTCAGTAAAATTGTTATTGAATAAAGTGAATTATGTTTACTTTTAACCTAACTCCAATAAACAAAGAACCCATGACTATAGGTTGTATACTTGAATTTCATGTGTGACATGATTGTGGATCAAGTTCAAGTAATAGCCAGAACGGTCTATAGTATAGGGATAAGGCTGGGTACCTTATCCTAGGGACAATATTGGACGCGACCCGCTTTGCATAGTTCAAACGATGTGATCCGAAATCGTTCATGTGGAAACATGTGAGTGGGTCCTATGCAATGAGTTTGCGTAAGACTGAACCGCGAAACAAGTCACTCTTTTTTTATAACTCCGTTTACTGTAAAGACCGACTTTTTCATATGATGACCTAGATAACTCGATCTGAATCCTGAGCACACTATGAACTCCTGTTTATTCGGGCTTATCCTTTGACTTGTATGGGTGAGAGTGGCCCTAGATTTTCGACTCAATAAGCCTACCATCTTGGGGATAAGACCGGGTAGGTAGCTGGGAACATAGTCATGCGAGATGGAATTCACTCCTACCCGCCTTGAGGGATTAGTAGAGAGGTTGTTCCCTTAAGTGCTGACTCTGGGTCTTGAACTAGGGATCCCACCCTCTCATTGGCCCGAGAGGGACTTGGTATACTGATGAGATCACTTACCAATCGGTTTGGTGGTTGGACCACAAACCAATAGTTCATTAGAGGATCAGTGGGACTTAAGGAACAAGATGTAATTACGGGGGTAAAACGGTTATTTTGATCCAGCTGTAACTACGAACAACCTATGAAGGATCGACTTACTGATGATGGTTATATCAAGAGGACAGAAATATATCTACGGTGAGGAGAGTGCAACCCTTGGACTTTAGTGGAGTCTCCGAGGGTTAACGAATGTTGGTTAGCTTGACAAAAGAGTTTGGTCGGTTAATCTTGCATCGTTGGAGCTCATAATCTGTAGGTCCTTTAGGTTCTCCTGGCTAGCTCGGATTAAGCCGTGTAACAATATGAGAGAAAAATAATTTGAATTTATTCAAATTCGTTTTTGGAAGAATGATGGACATATTTAAATATGATTTAAATATGAGATTGGTCTAAAACATGAATAGGGATTCATGTGTGATGATTCAATTTAAGAAACCGAGATTAGTCTTATTATTTAATTAATATTTGATATTAAATTAAATAATAATATTAATTAATTAAAAAGTTTAATTAATTAAAATTTATTTTGTTTATTAAAATTAATTATGAATTAATTTTAAAATGACAAAATATTACAAGTTGGATTATCCAAGTTGAGTGGATTTATCCAAGTAAAGTGGATTTATCCAAGTTGTGAAGTGGATTGTGAATCACCAACCACATGCATAAACTCATCAATTTTGGAACACTTGGTTGGAGACTAATCCATCCAATTTGAGGTGTCATGCTAAGCAAAGAGTTTGTTGCATGTGAATTGCCTATAAATTGGATGAAGTTCAAATGGTTTGAGGTTGATGATTTTTTCAAAGAGTTTGAACATTTTGGATGAGGGTTGATGAAGAGTTCATGTTACTTGAGAAATTAGAAATCTAAGTGTTAGATATTTCTCACAAAACCCTCCTCACATTCACCTTCTCATCTTCATCTTCCAAACTTTTTCTTTCATAAAGGAGTCCCACCACTCCGTTGCTCGGCCCGAGGATAGCGGGACTACCGGAGGTGGTCCACAAAGTGTTCGAGAGAAGGTTCGAGGTGTTCGTGAAGAGACTCGAGCATCAGAATAGAAGTTTTTAGAACTACAAGAGGTAAGTGTTCTAATTTCTTTTATTTCAAAGTTTTGAGCATGTTTCTAGTTTAGCTAAATTGATGAAATTAGAGTGCCGATGATCTGACTCACTTCCACTGCGCTACATGCGCTCCATCACCTTGCTTTATACTCCTCCATACTATCGCTCCTCCGTTAAGAGTGAACACTGATCCTGATGTAGATTTCCTCTAATCTATATCAGTATGAAAATCAGAGTCAGTGTATCCTGCAAGGATCAAATCCTTCGCGCCATACACGAGCACATAATCCCTCGTTCTCCTAAGATACTTGAGGATATGTTTAATGGCTGTCCAGTGATCATATCCTGGATTAGACTGGTACCTACTCACATTTCCTACTGCATAGCATATTTTGGGTCGTGTGCATAACATGACATACATCAGACTACCGACTGCAGATGCATAGGGAATTCGTCTCATATCCTCAACCTCTCGAGGTGTCTTAGGAGATGTTAACTCTCTAAATGAGAGTTATTTAGAGCTAAAATAGAAAGAATATAGAGTCTTCAATGAGTATTTGATGAGTTTTAATTAGTGTTTTAAAGGAATTAGCATGCATGCAGGTGAAAGAGTGTTTTTGAGTCCTTATGCGATAAATGAACATATTCAGGCCTGTTTGTACCTAAATAAGCTCTTTTGTGAGCATTGCATGTTTCGCGAGGATTTCGCCAAAGAAGCATCAAATTAAGAAGGCTGGATCGGAGATCAAAGGAGTTTTGTGGACGCATCGCGGCAACAAAGCCGACATCGTTAAGGACTTTTGCGATCGCAACGCATTCACGAAAGTTGTACCTGAAGCACGTGAATTGGCAGCGCCTGTCCCCTGCCGTACAAACCAAGATGTTTTTTCGGTTGCAACCATCCAATGAGGATCATTGGATCATTTTAGGGAAATTTGGGGGTGAAAACCCTGTGAGTATAAATAGAAAAGGTTAGAAAGAGAAAGTAACAATCGGTAGAGAATTTCTAAAAGAATTTGTTTCGATTTTTGAGTTTTTAGAGAGAAGAAGAAGGTCTCCATTGAAGTACTCTCCAAGAAAGTCGTAGCTCCGGAGAATAGCACCTGGAGAAGAGCTCAAAGAGTGCCGATTTCTGAAAATGAGCAAGAAGTTGTGTGAAGATCCGAAGGAACCCGAGTAGCAGGAAGCATCTTCATCAACCCTTGCCCATTTTCTAGTTGTTTTGTTCTTCTTCTCTTTCATTTGTTGTTATTGTAACTAGACATAATGTGTATGAACTTTGTTGTTAAGATTTTTTTGTTTTATAACATGAGTAGCTAATCTCGTTAAGGGATGGCTAAGATGATTTAGTAATAAATAGATTGGGTTTTCAGCAACTGTTTAACATGAAATGTTCAAAGCATGTGTGTTTTTGATAGCACACAAAATGAGCTATCTTTATGACTTATTTTATGCTAGTTTAGAGGATTAAATGTGTACTTTCACGATTATATTTGATTATTTTATAGATATCGAGCATTTGGAGCAAAGCGAATAATTTAGAAGATTTATGATGAAAAAGAAGCTCTCTGGATTTGAAGTCTCAAAGTAAAGAGAAAAAGAGAATCAAGTTAAAAATCCAAGGATTAAATATGGATTTTATCATATCTTATCCGATTTTATCCTATCATAAATTTTATCTGATTTTATCTCGATATTATTTTGGGCACCATTTGAATAGAAAAGATATTCCTAATTTAATTTTGAATTCCTAAAATGATTAGATTCCTAATCTAATTAAAATATGGATTCCTGATTAGATTGGGAAGAATAGTCTATTATAAATAGGCATATTGTCTTCATTCAAAGGGGAGCTGATTTGGAGAGTCAATCCCAATTTTGAAATTACATAGTTTTTGAAGTTTGAAGAGATTTTTGGGAGCACAAAGTACTGATTTACATGTTCAGGATCGTGAAGATTGCAGCGGAAACGTGGAATCGACACGAGTTTTATTTCTTCTTTCCCTTTTAATTTGTAGTTTTTATTATGGATTTATTTTTGAGTTTCTATTTTGAATTATTGAACATGATGAGCTAAACTCTCTTGACTTGAAGCTTTGATGTAACCGTTTATTGAAGCTTATTCTTTTTTAATTAATAGTTGGTATTTTAATTTCATATTGGTTGTGAGAACTTTTCTAGACTTAATGCATGTTAGGATTTGACCATTCTTTGCATGATTTTTATATCAATAATTTGAGGTTGAGAGACAATTATTATTGATGATCATGAATTATTTTCTCTGATTTATACATGAGATAGACATATACTTGTAGGTTTTGTGACAATTATAGTTTTACGTTCTTCATATTTGAATTGTCTGAATTGTCATAGAAATATAGGTAATTTACTTTTCAAAGACTATTGTTATTGCTCGAGAGAGAATAACAAGTCTGTAGGGTAGAACTTGTCAACAATCTAGAAATTGATTAATTCCATCTTTTAATGAATGAAGAATTTGATGAGATAACGGTGAAGTCATTGCTCAAGTCAATTCCTTAGGACATATCTCTCCTTATTGTTCTCCATATTTTATTTTATGTTTTATTTTGTTTTTACCATATTCTCTTATTTTTCTTCTCTAAATAAAATTGAGTGATGATATTCATGGTAATTAGATGAACTAGAAAACCAATCCCGAGGACGATATCCGTATTTTCAATACACTATATTAAAACTTGACTCGTACACTTGCGGTATTTTATTGCACTAAAATTGCACAACAGTTTTCATGATAATAATGCAGTTTCGACCGGCCATCCATTATGTGTTACTGATTTCTGAACCTCCGAGAGGAGTAAGAAGTCTGAGTCATGTGTTTTTGCTAGCCTTTCATGGTAGCCAGAGAGGAGTCTAATCGTAGTCACTCTCCTAGCACGTCAGATAGCATGTTTGTATGAATAGGAAGATAGCCTCATTTGGATATGAATGAACTTGATTCTTAATGCTCAAGATCAAGAGATTTTGTGTGTGAATGTTAGAATGGTGCATATGCATGCTTATTCCCTGCTGAAATGCCTGACCCGACATATGCTAATTCCTAATGCTCAAGATCGAGAGATTTTGTCTGTGGGAAAATGATATAAATTATACTTATTACTTGCTGCAGACCATGTATGCTTGCATGAACTAGTGCTTCCCATTAATATTTTGCATTGGGCTACACAACAAGTTTTTGGCGCCATTGCCGGGGATTTGTTTGTTTAGCAAAACGATTTTTGTTAACTTGAGAACTGAATTAAACGATTGGATCTTAACTATTGATTGTCTTTTGCAGGTACTAAAGGAGCTGGTTTATGAGTGAATTTCCTGGCTACGAATTCAATCTAGATCCAGAACGGGAAAAAAACTTTTAGAAATAGATTAAGGGAACAAAGGGAAACCATAGCCAATATGGAGAACCAAAATCGAAATTCACCTCTTGTCGCACCCAAAAACCAACCCAACCTTAACCCACCTGACAATCTTCAACAAGTAGTTGAACCAAATAGGGCAGGAATCCCTAGGAACCCCATTGACATAGCTATGATAAGGATAATGCCATTTTAAGTTACCTAGTTTCAATGCCAGAGGAGCTAAATCCCAGCATTATCCGACCTGAAATCACAGTTCACTCGTTTGAGTTGAAGCCAATGATGTTTCAGATGTTGTCCACAGTGGGACAATTTTATGGGATTGAGAATGAGGACCCGCACAATCACTTGCGTAATTTCCTTGGTGTTAGCGATACCTTCGTTATACCGGGAGTTACACAAGAAGCATTGCGCTTGTACTTATTTCCATATTCTATGCGAGACAAAGGAAAAACTTGGTTAAACTCACTACCATCAAAATCAATCACCAATTGGACCGATTTAGCTGAGAAATTCTTAGTAAAGTACTTTCCTCCTGATAGGAATTCAAATTTTAGAAATGACATTATTAAATTTAAGCATTTGAGAATGAGTCAGTGCACGAGGCTTGGACTCGTTACAAGGACTTGTTACTCAAATGCCCACATCATGGCATTCCATGGTGCATTCAAATAGAAGTCTTCTTTAAAGGATGCAATCCTAGTACTAGGCAAGTACTAAACTCTTCAGCTGAAGGATCAATGCTGTCTAAAAGCTATAATGAGGCTTACGAAATTTTGGAAAAGATTTCAGCCACAAATTGTAGATGGTCAGATGATCCTATAGAGCCAAGTAGGAAAAATGGGGCATATGAAGTTGATGCGCTGAATGTGATGAGTAATCAGATCACAACGTTGACAAATATGATGAAACAATTAGCTCAAGCAAACCTTCAACAAAATGCTAGTGCTAATGCTTCTACTTCAACAATGACAGTCGTAGCAAATCAAATAGATGCTTTGGTATGCGTCTATTGTGGGGAAGGACACGTTTATGACTATTGTCCTACCAACCCTGCATCTGTTTGTTATGTAGGAAGTCAACCTCAACCGAGGAACAATCCATACTCAAACACCTATAATCCTGGATGGAGGAACCATCCAAATTTCTCATGGAATGAGCAAGGGAATAGCAACCAAATGCAAAATATGCAACCTAGACCCAATGGACCTCCAGGATTTTTCCAAAATCATCAATCTAATCCAACACAATTCCAAAAACAACCAGTAGCTAATCAGCTTGTGAGTTCATCAATGGAAAGTTTGTTAAAGGAATACATGGCCAAGAATGATGTTACTATTCAAAGCCAACAAGCTTCTTTGAGGAGTTTGGAGAACCAAATAGGTCAATTAGCAAGTGAACTCAAAAGTAGACCCCAAGGGCAATTTCCTTCGGATATAGAAAACCCAAGAAGGGAAGGAAAGAAACAAGTCCAAGCTATTGAACTTAGAAGTGGTAAACCCTTAACAAGCAACGTTAGAACTTAGCCAAAGCGAGTAGAGGACAGTGAGCCTAATGCTCCACTGGTAAACCAGCGAAACTCTAGCAATGCTAATGTGAAGGATGCGCAAAAAGCCATACTTGAACCCATAGAGGAGGAGACAAAAGAGATCATTAGAACCATTCCAGTAGGGATTAGACCTAACATTCTCATGTACGTTCCACCTCCACCCTTTCCAAGGCGTCTGAAAAATAAACAGGAGCAAGAGGCTCATTTCCATAAATTCCTAGAGATCTTAAAGCAAGTACATGTCAACATACCTTTTGTAGAAATGTTGCAATCCATCTCTTCATATGTGAAATTCCTTAAGGATATTATCACTAACAAAAGAGTTATAGGAGAGTTTGAAACTGTGAACCTTAATGAAGAGGGTAGTGCTATTTTGCAAAATAAGCTGCCTCCTAAAGAAAAGGATCCAGGATCATTCATCTTACCTGTTGACATAGAAGGTCGAAAGGTAGGCAGGGCTCTATGTGACTTAGGAGCAAGTATTAATTTAATGTCACTCTCGCTTTTTTAGCAGTTAGGCATTGGAGAAGCTCGCCCCACCACAGTCACATTGCAATTGGCAGACCGTTCAATTTCTTATCCTGAAGGTAAGATAGAGGATATTCTGGTTATGGTTGATAAATTTATTTTTCTTGCAGATTTCATTATCTTGGATTATGAAGCTAACAAGGATGTGCCCATCATTCTGGGAAGACCATTCCTCGCAATAGGACGAACGCTGATAGATGTTCAAAAAAGTGAGTTTTGACCATGCGTGTGAATGAAGAAGAGGTAAAGTTCAGTGTGTTCAAGGCGCTAAGGTACCCTTCTGATCTAGAAGACTGTGTTGTTGTGGATGTAATTGACACTTTAGTTAAACATGAGCCTGAGGTAGATGGTGCGCGATATTTTGAACTATCGCTTAATCTCAAGCTGTCGAGGCTTGCCAAAATACGATTTATAAAGCCTATGACCAAAGCTTTGCAGCCAGTGGTAACAGGGTCGATCCAAGGAATAGGAATGATCAAACGCACAATTAAAATTGGGACTTAATTAATTGATGGATTTTTGGTGACGGGGGGTTTTATCATGCAAGAGAAATAGTGAGAAAGCTAACGGAAGAAAGAAATAATAAGAAGAGAACGTGTGCACGGTTTGGGAGTTTCGGGATCAAATGTTAGATAAATTCGGTTCATCATTTAATGCAAGGTTCATGGAAAATCAGTTTATTATGCACGCGGACGACTACCAGAGAAGCCCCAAAGTAGCCGACTCCATGGATTTTAACTAGACCACACAGTTCTAATTACACGTTATCTAAGCTTACATCAAGGTGATCAGCCCTAAGGTAAATCTAGACAGTTACTAGCTAACCGCGACGAACATTCGAGCGTGAATTCTAATTGCTAGTAGATTGCCCGCAAACGCCGTATGCAATCAACAATTATCCTACCCGACCCGATACTTCGATTTAGTTCTATCTACCTGTGTTACTTAGTCGAGCAGTGAGAGGCACGACATCGCTACTCTTTAACATACACAGCATGCGAAACTACCCGAGTGTCAATCGTCGTATTTTAGCATGCGCGTTGGATTAAGCAAAGTAAATAGATGCAAACAAACAAATTCCAATATGCATAATTCAAAACGCAGATTATCAAAACCAAATTTACTAACAAAAAATATCCCTAAAACATTCCCAAACTGTCACCCTTACCTTAGCCGCTCATGGCGCGGTTTGTCAATCCCGCTCCAACCACGGCCTTGGTAGGAATCATCCACGAGTTGCAAAAGAAATGGAGCTCACTCGCATGCCAACAATGGCGGAGCTCCAAGAGAAAAATAGAGGAAGAAGAAGGTAAAACGCTCTCAAAAATCGTCCAAAAGATGGAGGAGAAAATCCCCCAAAAGTGCAGAAAAATCGTCATTTAAGTTGCTGCAATCGTCGTAGCGTCTCGACGCTAGGGCCAGCGTCTCGACGCTGTGCCCTAAATTTTCCGCGCGCGCTCGCGATGGCGTCGCGACGCAAGGCCTAGCGTCGCGACGCTGCCCCGATAAAATTCCTGCGCGCGCCTCCTCCGGAGCGTCTCGACGCCAGAGCAGCGTCGAGCTAGCGTCTCGACGCTATCACTCGACGCTTGCTCTCGGGTTTTTCCAGCGTCGAGCCAGCGTCTCGACGCTGACTCTCGGGTTTGGGGCTGAAGCTTTGCCTCTCCAAGGCTGTTTTGGCCCGTTTCTTCACGGATCAAGTTCCCCTCTTCCCGATGCATTCCCGGGGCGCTAAAACTCCACTTTAAGCTCTCGAACGGGTCCAACGGACGCACGAGCTCTTTGCCGCTTTTCTCCTACAAAAGAGATATATTTAATCAATTGAAAGCGGACTTTAGCTATAATTAGGAAGTATTTAATAGCTCCAAAATGGAGTTATCAGTAGAACTGTTGGAAATGAATGTTAATAATCATGGTCAAGTAGACTTAGATTATCTGAATGTTTACATTGCGCATGATGCTGCTGAAAGCAACATTGACGTAATATCGCATGCTAGCACGACTGTTACGTCTCCAAAAGTGACCTTTTTAGGACTTAATTGGCTTAGAAAGATGTTCACTCTTAGGTGTTTTTGATAGCATTTAGCCTAAACCTATGCTTAAATATGAGAATTAGAAGAAGGTAGCTAAATTAGGACTTATGTACAATAGGAAAGAAAAGGGTTGAAAACCGAAGGAAAAGAATGAAAAAACTGCATTAAGGCAGCATTGCGGAAACATTGCGGTTCCCGCAATGTTTCAAGTGAAAACCGTAAGTTGACTGATCTTTTTCTGTTAATTTCCGTTATTTCAGGGATTCGTTCTTTCTCCTCCATCCATTCTGAAGTACGACGTTGAAGATTGATGGTTCTCCTTGGCCCAAATGCACCTGCAGATTACTATAAATAGGGGTCAAAGTCGAGGGTTCAAACATCATCCGAAAGCGTAGAAGTCTTCTCGCAGTCCATCTTTTCTCCTGTTTTCCTTTGCCGTCTGCTGGTTTGCGAAGCTCAGCTGTTGGAATCGATAATCTGATAGGAAGGAGAGGAGATTCTTCTTCTCTCCCGATTGGATTCATCCAAGCAAGGCTGACCTTTCTCATCCTTCATTCGAAGCGGCTGCAACGAGTCATTCGAGCTGTTTTACTGCTTTCTGTTCTTCATTTCTATTTTACAACTCTGTCTTGTATTGTTTCTGTTCTCGTGGTTCATTCAGTTCATTTCGTTGAGTTCTGTCTTGTTGTTCTTTACTTTAAGTATCTTTTATGTTCATTCAAACAATCAATTAATCAAACGCAAAGTTCAGTATTTCACAGTCTCTCGCCTTTGCATTTTACTGCTTTCCCTTACTGTTTTAAGCACATTTCCCTTCTAAGCATGTCCATTTTATCCTTTAGTTCTGTTCTCCTTATATTCATGAGTAACTAAGTCACTTAGGGGCATGCTAATGACAACTCCATAGGCTGAAAAACGTGAACCAAGCATGTAGGATAGCTCTCGAAGCCTTGATTGTATGTAAGCTTCATCCCACGAGCAATTTCGATTGGCCATCCATTTTGTCCAAAGAACTCCTAACCTCTGGAAGGAGTAAGAGTTCAGAGTCATATTATCATGCTAGCCTTTCAAGGTAACCAGGAAACGGCCTAGGAATAGGCGTTTCCCTAGTACAAACCATATCTTTTTGCCTTAACAAGATGCTTAAGACCTTACTTTGAGTTGAGTAAACTAAAGAATCTAATGCATGGAATCGGACGATACATGAGTTTGAGATAGTTTGATGCATAGAGAGTAGATCCAGTGCTTGAGAATCGTATAAAAATGCCTATAGGATAGTCATTAGTAGCCCTTAAATCACCCATTTACCCACTTTCGCTGTTATTATAATTGCGGTAGAATTGCGGTCGCCGCAATTCCGTCTAAGTTTCCATTCTGTCTAGCTGTTTTTACCTTCATTTATTAATCTCGTCTCTTTTCATTTGAGCTTAGCTTTAACTTGTTCTTGTTTATGTTACTACCCTTTACACATTCAGCAAAAATTAGATAATTAAAAACCAATTTTACCCCATCAAATCCACCCCTTCTTTCTTAACAAAACACTTCGCGAATAGCTAAAAATAAATCTCTGTGGGAAAACGAATGAAATATACTTACTACTTGCTATAAGATCATGTATGCTTGCATGTTCTGAGTGCTCTATCCCTTTTATTGCCTAATTATTTCAACACATTGAGCACGCAACAAGTTTTTGGCGCCGCTGCCGGGGATTTATTTTAAGTGAAAACGAAGTTTGTTAAGTTTGAAACATCAAGTTTACTGCCTATTGGAACTAATCTAGTTTCATTTCTTTTGCAGGTACTAGTTGGGTTAGTTTATGAGTGAGCATTCAAGTAGTGATCTAGAGTTCAATCCTGAGCCCGAGAGACTATTTAGAGCCAGAAATAAAGCCAAGAAACGTCTCTTTAACCAACCCTCTATACCTCAAATAATTGCGGGAACCACAATTCCTCCGCAATTGTCTCAAGAAGAAATGGCTGGAATAATTCCAAATCCGGTACCTGTCACTCGCAATCCCATCGAAATAGCGAATGACAAGAATAGTGCCATTCTTTCATATCTAGTACCTATGCCTGGGGAGCTGAACCCCAGCATAATCCGTCCTGAAATCACTGCCAACTCATTCGAGTTAAAGCCAGTGATGTTCCAAATGTTGTCCACTGTGGGACAATTCTTTGGAATAGAAAATGAGGACCCCCACATCCATCTTAGGAACTTCTTAGGAGTCAGTGATACCTTTATCATCCCTGGAGTTTCCCAAGAAGCCTTGAGGCTATACTTGTTCCCTTACTCTTTGAGGGATAAAGCCAAAACATGGTTGAACTCATTACCCTATGGATCTGTCCTTAATTGGACAGATTTAGCTGAGAAATTCCTAGTCAAATACTTCCCACCTGATAGGAATTCTACCTTTCGTGATGATATAGTTAAGTTCAAACAAGCTGATAATGAATCTCTTCACGAAGCTTGGACAAGGTTCAAGGACCTTCTTCTCAAATGTCCACATCATGGCATCCCATGGTGTATCCAAATAGAGGTCTTTTTCAAAGGATGCAACCCCAGCACTAGGCAAGTCCTAAATTCATCTGCTGGTGGTTCCATGTTGTCCAAGAGTTATAACGAGGCCTATGAGATCTTGGAGAAGATCTCAGCATCTCACTGTAGGTGGTCAGATGATCCAGTTGAGCCAACTAGAGCTCAAGACAAGGATGCTCTAAGTGCGATGAGCAGCCAAATAAATGCCCTGACCAACCTAGTTAAGCAAATGGCTCAAGCCAATCTCCAAACAAGTGTCAACACCGCTACCGCCATGTCAATGGGCACCCAACCAAGTCAAGGTGAGACACTTGTATGTGGATTCTGTGGGGAAGGGCACCTGTATGAATACTGCCCTGGGAATCCAGCCTCAGTCTGCTACATTGGAAGTCAGCAGCAGCCTAGGAACAACCCCTATTCCAATACTTACAACCCTGGTTGGAGGAACCACCCGAACCTGTCATGGGGTGGCCAACATAATGCTAACCAAAATCCTAACCAACCTAGACCGAGTGGAACACCTGGTTTCACTCCCCAACATAACCAATCTATGTATCAAAAACCATACAACCAACCTGTAGGATCTTCTGTAGAAAACTTACTCAAGGAATACATAGCTAAGAATGATGCTACTCTTCAAAGCCAGCAAGCTACTCTTAGGAGCCTAGAGAACCAAATAGGCCAATTGGCCAATGAACTCAAGAGTAGGCCACAAGGTAGACTCCCTACTGGCACTGAGGTGCCAAGGAGAGATGGTAAAGAACAAGTTCAAGCAATTGAACTTAGAAGTGGTAGACCCTTGGTGAGCAACACAAAGGACACACCAAAGAGAGTAGAGAACACTGAGTCTAGTGCTCCACTGGAGTCTCTGCCAAACCAAGGTCCACCACCAACTAGTACATCAGGAGCCAGGCTAGAGCCAATTATTGAGGAGATAGAAGAAATTCCAAGGCCTCCACCTATCCTAAGGCGCCCTGACGTGCCTGCATATGTGCCACCACCTCCATATCCTCGAAGGCTTAAGAAGAAGCAGGAACAGGAAGTGCATTTTAATAAATTCTTAGAAATTCTTAAGCAAGTGCATGTCAACATTCCTTTTGTAGAAGTTTTACAGTCTATGCCTTCCTATGTAAAGTTTTTAAAAGATATTATTACTAACAAAAAAATAATTGGTGAGTTTGAAACAGTAAATCTCACTGAGGAGTGCAGTGCCATACTCCAAAACAAGCTGCCCAAGAAGGAGAAGGATCCTGGTTCCTTCACCTTACCTGTAGAACTTGGAGGCAAGCACGTGGGCAGAGCGCTTTGTGACCTGGGCGCCAGCATAAACCTCATGCCCCTATCACTATTCCGCCAGCTAGGAATAGGAGAAGCACGTCCAACCACTGTCACTTTACAATTAGCAGACAGATCCATTGCATATCCAGAAGGTAAAATTGAGGATATTTTAGTAAAGGTTGACAAGTTTATTTTCCTTGCAGATTTCATTATCCTGGATTATGAAGCAGACAAGGAGGTCCCCATCCTGTTAGGCAGACCATTTTTAGCCACAGGTAGGGCACTGATAGACGTCCAAAAAGGTGAGCTCACTATGAGGGTTCATGATGAAGAGGTGAAATTTAGTGTGTATAAAGCTTTAAGGTACCCCTCTGACCTTGAATCCTGTGCTAGCATGGACGTAGTAGACTCCTTAATGGAAGAACAATTGGAGCATGTGTTACTAACCAAGCATGCTAATGAATATGTAGGTTTAGAATTAACAGACTTAAACATAGCTGAGATAATGGACATATCTGTAAATAACCCTCAGCATGTATGTATGAATATAGAATTAACTGATAGATCCTTAAATCCTTTAAAGCCATCCATTGAGCATCCACCTGTATTAGAATTAAATCCACTCCCCACTCACCTCAAGTATGCATATTTAGGAAATAATGATACACTGCCTGTAATTATTTCTTCTAAGCTAAGTGAACAGCATGAGGTTGATTTAATTTTACTCCTTAAGCAACATAGGAAGGCTATTGCATGGACTATTGCTGATATTAGAGGCATTAGCCCTTCTTATTGCATGCATAAGATTATACTAGAGGAAGAGCACACACCTAGAGTAGATCATCAACGTAGGCTGAATCCCTCTATGAAAGAGGTAGTTAAGAAAGAAATAATAAAATGGTTAGATGCTGGTGTGATCTTCCCCATAGCTAGTAGTCAGTGGGTGAGCCCTATACAATGTGTACCTAAGAAGGGGGGGATGACTGTGGTAGTCAATGAGAACAATGAACTGATTCCAACTAGGACTGTCACAGGATGAAGAGTATGTATGGATTATAGGAAGCTAAATAAAGAAACTAAAAAAGACCACTTCCCTCTACCATTCATTGACCAAATGTTAGACAGAATAGCTGGTAGAGCATATTACTGTTTCCTAGACGGTTATTCAGGGTATAACCAGATCACTATAGACCCCAAAGACCAAGAAAAGACTACCTTTACTTGCCCTTTTGGAACTTTTGCCTTTCGCAGAATGCCTTTTGGCTTATGCAATGCACCGGCAACTTTCCAAAGGTGCATGTTGGCAATCTTCTCTGATTTGGATGAATCCATGATAGAGATATTCATGGATGACTTTTCAGTCTTTGGGGATTCCTTTACCAACTGTCTAGAGAATTTAGGACAAGTCCTGGCTCGATGTGAGGAGACTAACTTAGTCCTTAATTGGGAAAAGTGTCACTTCATGGTAGATGAGGGGATTGTCTTAGGTCATAGAGTGTCAAGGGCTGGTGTGGAAGTTGACAGGGCAAAAATAGAAATCATAGAGAAGCTGGTAGAGCCTCAGAATGTCAAGGCCATTAGGAGTTTCTTAGGGCATGCTGGTTTCTACAGAAGGTTCATTAAGGACTTTTCTAAGATAGCCAAGCCTCTGTGTGAGCTGCTAGAACTAAATAGGCCTTTCATCTTCTCTAAGGAATGTGTAGTAGCTTGGACCACCCTTAAGAAAGCACTAGTCACCGCACCTATTATAGTAGGGCCAGATTGGGATCTCCCATTTGAGATGTTATGTGATGCTAGTGACTATGCTGTAGGGGTCATGTTAGGACAGAAGATTGACAAGCTAACACACCCTGTCTATTATGCTAGTAAGACCTTGAATGAGGCTCAATGTAATTATACAACTACTGAGAAAGAGATGCTTGCTGTAGTGTTTGCTTGTGAGAAATTCAGGAACTATATTGTAGGCACTAGGACAATTGTGTACACTGACCATTCTGCCTTAAAGTATCTCATGAGGAAGGCTGATGTTAAGCCTAGGTTGATTAGGTGGGTGTTATTGCTGCAGGAATTTGATTTGGACATTCGAGACAAGAAAGGATGTGAAAATCTGGTTGCGGATCACCTTTCTCGATTGCAGCACAATTGCGAAAAAATTGCGGAGCCCGCAATTTCTGATGCTTTTATTGATGAACATGTCTTTGTTTTGACTCATCGTGATAACGATGAGGAACCTTGGTTTGCTGACATTGCTAACTTCCTTGCATCACAGGTATTACCAGTTTTCAAGGGAGGACAAGAGAAGAAGAGGTTCCTTCATGAAGCAAGGAAATTCATCTGGGATGACCCCACACTTTACAGAACATGTGCTGATGGCTTGCTAAGGAAGTGTGTTTCAGCTGCTGAGGCGAAGTCTGTGCTGCAGCACTGCCACACAGCTCCTTATGGTGGACACTTTGGTGGCCAAAGAACAGCTGCAAAGGTATTTCAAAGTGGCTACTACTGGCCAACAATCTTCAAGGATGCCCACAACTATGCCCACAACTGTGATGAATGCCAAAGAACAGGTAACCTCAGTCGAAAGGATGAGATGCCCCTCACCTACATCTTAGAGTTGGAGCTCTTTGATGTGTGGGGCATTGACTTCATGGGGCCATTCCCTCCATCATCAGGTAACCTTTACATATTAGTGGCAGTAGACTATGTATCCAAGTGGGTAGAAGCCAAAGCATGTCCCATTAATGATGCCAAAACAGTCACCAAATTCTTGCATAGGCACATTTTTACTAGGTTTGGGACACCTCGTGCCATCATTAGTGATGAGGGATCACATTTCATTAACAAGGCTATGAAGAGAGTGTTGGCTAAGTATAACATTAGACATAGAGTAGCCACTCCCTATTGTTGCGTGCTCAATGTGTAAAGATAAATAAGCAAAAGGATGGAGAGAGCACTTAGAACATGCAAGCATACATGGTCTCACAGCAAGTAGTAAGTATATTTAATTCGTTTTTTCCACAGAGACTTAGTTTTAGCTATTCGCGAAGTGTGTTTGTTAAGAAAGATGGGATGGATTTGATGGGGTAAAATTGGTTTTTAATTAACTACTTTTTGCTGAATGTATAAAGGGATATACCATAAACAACCTAAAGTTAAAATCAGGCTCAAAGGACAAGAGATGGAATCAATAAACGAAAAAGAAAACAGCTACACAGAATGATAAAAAAGGCAGAATTGCGAGGACCGCAATGTTTCCGCAATTAATTAGCAGCGAATCTGATTAAATGGGTGAATTAAGGGCTACTAATGACTATCCTATAGGCATTCTATTACGATTATCAAGCTTTGGATCAACTCTCTATACATCAAACTCACTCTATCTCAAGTATCGTCCGATTCCATGCATGAGAGACTCAAGTTTACTCGACTTCAAAGTAAGGTCTTAAGCATCTTGTTAAAACAGGAGTGTTTAGTTTATACTAGGGAAACGCCTATTCCTAGGCCGTTTCCTGATTACCATGGAAGGCTAGCATGATTATATGACTCTGAACTCTTACTCCTTCCAGAGGTTAGGAGTTCTTTGGACAAAATGGATGGCCAATCGAAATTGCCCGTGGGATGAAGCTTACATACAATCAACGTTCGAGTGTTGATCTACCTACTTGACTTACGTTTTTAAGCCTATATTTCTGTCATTAGCATGCCCCTAAGTGACTTTAGTTACTCATGGATATATAAAGAACAGAATTATAAGATAAAGTAGACATGCTTAGAAGGGAAAAGTGTGCAAAACAGCAAGCCAAACTCGTAGCAGAATAAGGAATAACTGTGAAATGCAGAAACTGAATTTGATTACTTCAAGTGTTTGAATGACAAAGGAAAGCTTAAACAGAATGAATTCAAGGCAGATAACAACGAAATGCAATAAGTAAATGACTAAGCTAAGAACAACATTGAACAGAAATGAAATGGAGAAGAAAAGAGCAGAAAGCAGTAAAGGTTGCTGGAAATCTTCGTGGCAGTCGCCTCGAATGAAGGTGGTGAGAATTCAGCCGTGCTTGGATGAATCCAATCGAGAGAGAAGAAGAATCTTCTCTCCTTCCTATCAGATTATCGTCTCCAAAAGCTGAGAACCTCACTCCAACAGACGGCAAAGGAATTTCGAGAGAAATGGTGGACTGTGAGAAGACTTCTGCACGTTGAATGATGACTGAACCTCCGACTTTGATCCCCTTTTATAGTAGTTTGCAGGTGCGTTTGGGCCAAGGAGAACCATCAATCTTCAACGTCATATATCAGAATGGATGGAGGAGAAAGAATGAATCCCTGAAAAGTCGGATCTAAACAGAAAATCATCAGCCAACTTACGGTTTTAGCTTGAATAATTGCGGCCACCGCAATTATTCCGCAATTCATTTGCAATGCTAACTTTTTCATTATTTTCTTCGGTTTTCAACCCTTTTTCTACCTATTGTGCATAAGTCCTAAATTAGCTACCTTCTTCTAATTCTCATATTAAAGCATAGGTTTAGGCTAAATGCTATCAAAAACACCTAAATGTGTACATCTTCTTAAGCTAAATGGGTCCTAAATAAGTCACTTTCAGAGACTTAACACACCCCCAAACTTAAGGCTTTGCTTGTCCTCAAGCATACTAAGGACTACTTAGGCTGTTATTTTATCTTCTTTAACTACTTACCGACTCCCTTATAGCCTTATCTCTAGCATTGCTGTCCTGTGACACCCTTCTAAGCTTAGACCTAACCTCCTTATCAAGCCTCTTCTGACTTTACCTGCCTATTGTACTTGCTGCTTTTGTTAACCCCCTACTACTGATCTAACTACTTCTATGATATCATGCTGTTATCCCTAAGGTTTCAAATTCTACCAAGCTTTACTCTAGACTCAGTACATGCTTCTAGCTTATTTTTAATGTGTCTAGGATTCCTTAGAGTCATGCCAGTCTTAGTATTAACAGTGACAGTGGTACTTTATAGAGAACAACCTAAACCCTGGCATCACTACATTGGATATACATTCATCTCCCTAGACAAACCTAAAAGCTACAACCTTGTGCTTAGCTCATTTAAGGATCAGAGTTCTTTTTTTTTTCATAGGACATCTAAGCCACAAGATTATAACTCCCAAGCACACATTCTTCTCCCCCTATTTCTCCTTTTTCTTTCTTTTTTTACTTAGGTGGAGTCTCCCCTTGGTTTGCCTTTTGATGCAATGCCACTTGTGGTTTACACACTTGGCACTGATTACTCAGCAACTTGAGAAAGACTCCCCTCTTTATTCTATTTTTCACTTTTTCTATTTATATATTTTTTTTTTTTTTTAGGAGAAGAAGAATGCTTATGTCTTAAGGAAGAGAGGAATGTTCCTAGGCCTAGGGTGGCCTCCCCCAAACTTCAACTACTCATTGTCCCCAATGAGTGTTTGAGGTGGCACACCCCCAAACTTGTCCTAGAAGCATCTAGTCTAAAGTAAAACAAAGAGAATCTAAACATCCTAGGCATAGGCAAAACATTCTAAAAGCAATTATACTAGCAGCAGAAAATTTGAACATGACAGAAAGTTTTAAGGACTTAAGGCTTATGCATGCTGAGCACTATTCAGAGGCAAATTTAAACTATCAAAGGGTGTCCTATGACACTCATCCAGCATGCTTCAAGATCAGCTATATAAGGTAGTCATGCTAGCAGCAAAAGATAGAATTAAACAGATCTCAGCCTAACTAAACAGACAGTCCAAAGCATGCAATCAGTCACAAAAATTGCGGGAACCGCAATTATTTCGCAATACAATCTGGGTAGGTTTAATATTGATGCAAGCCCCTAGCATGCTTTTTCCTGTTATTCATGCATCCTAAAAATAAAACTAAACTATCCTACCTAATCAACTAACATCAGACTATCCTAAGCAAAAGGAAAAACATAAAACTAAACATCCAAAACAGATCAAAACTTAACCACAAAACAGCATAATATACATTACTCTATCAAAAAGCAGGAAAATTGTCTTTGTTTCTGTAGGGATCAGTAATACTCCCTCTAGTGCTCTTCAAATCAGCACTCAATTCTCATCATCTTCATCTGGTTGCCTTGGTCGTGGGGCCACCCATGGAGTTAGGAGGTTGGTGGGGAAGTCCGGGAAGATGCATCCCAACTGGTCTGCAACCTCTTTGTCCCTCGCCTGCGCATAATTGGCCCATTGAGCCATTCTCCTCTGCATGTCCATCAAGCAGGCCATGGATAGGGACTGTTCAGCCGCCAGCCTATCCAACTCAAATTCCATGTTGCCCTTCCTTCTCAGCCTCAGGTGTGCAGGCAACTCCAAATGGCCTGTGTAGGGCAGCTGCTGCTCCAAGCGTTCGGTGGGAACTCCTGCAAGCAAGCATAACTTTGTTATAATGTTGGGGAAAAATAACGGCCCCTTACCCTTTTTAGCACATTCAGCTATGGCAGCAGTGATGACTTCTCCCACGTTGATCGTGAGACCTCTCATGATAGCATAAACCAGCAACGAACGGCTCTGGTTAATTGTAGTCTCATGCGTCACTGGGGAGAGTCTTCTTCTCACGAAAGAGAACCACACAGCTGCCTTGGCCGTGAGGTTGGCACTCATGAGCGTGTGCCGCCCATTGCGTGAGACTGTCCAGGAGGCCTCAGGCTGGCCAATGGTGCGGATGGCTTCTTCTAGCACAGCCTCAGTCGGCTCATCCACTATCCGTGCGTAGTCTGTGTGAGGCTGGCCCCTTAGACCGAATGCTTCATTGATGGCCTTAGCAGAGAAGTCCACTTCTACCCCTCTGACCACAGACAGGCCATCCTCAGGGCTGAGCACGTTCGCATAGAAGTCATACACCATGCTTGTGTATGCTGGATTGGGAGGTCGACAGAATTCCTCCCAACCATGGTTGATCACCCCTGCGCGCAAGAACTGCGGCAGGTCAGCTAGGCGATCAAGGAACCCTTTCTCATGCAACAGGTCCCTTTTCCTCAACTCCACGCCTCTGGATTCAGCATCAGACGAGACATATCTCACTGATGGAGGTTCATCTTCGGGGTAGAGTTTAGCCTTCCCCTTGTCGGCTGGCTTAGAAGATTCAGCAGCCTCCACCTTGAGGCGTTTGAGCGAAGGCTCAGCACTGTCTTTGTCTGCTGAAGGCACTCGCTTGGCCTTCTTCTTCTTGAGTTTCTTGGATTTCTTGGCCTTGCCAAGTTTGGCCTTCTTCTTCTTTTTCAGCCTCGCCTGGAGGCGTGGGAAACAGGCCTCCAACGTCTCCTCCATAGAATCATCAGCAGGCGTTTGCTGTGCAGGCTCATCAGGGTTGTCTTCTCTCATGGGAGAGAAGACTTCTTCTTCTTCTGCCTCTCCACTGCCTTGCGTGGATTCTTGGTAATCCCCATAAGGGAATTCCGGATCAGGCCGTGGAGAATTGTGCTCTGCCGATGGGGTATGCTCAGAACTCCATGGCGAAGACGGAAGCTCAGGACTCTGCACAGCCGCAGGTGGTAGATCAGCACTCTGAGGCGCTGGAGATGACTCGGCGCTCTGCGCAGGCGGTGATGATTCTGTGCTTGGCACTGGTTCAGATGGGAGAGGACTGCGCGCAGGTGACACAGACGGCGACGAACCTTCCTTGGCTGACTCGTGGGCTGCACGATCAGTTTCTTGACTCGCCACAGAGGGAGTCTTGGATTTGCTTGGTCCGGCGGCGGTCTTGACAGTCCACCGGCGCTTCGTGGGCGTGCCCACTGGCTCAGATGGGCCAGCAGGAATCTCAGTGACCACTCGCCACTTCTTCCTACGAATAGGAAGCTTGCCAAGACGGCCAGTGCGTACAGCACCCTGATCAGCAAGGGTGAGAAGCGCTTCCCTCGCAGCCGCTTCAGCTGCGTCGTCGGCCTTCTTCTTGGCGGCGGATCTCTCAGCCCTAGTGGAAACCATGGTCGAATCTTGGAGGTTTGGAGAGAGAGATCAAAGGTTGAGAGAATCGCAGAAATCTTGGAGAGCAAAGAATGAGAAGATCGTATCAAACGGGCGCCTTCTAACGGCTATAAAAGCAACGGATGAAATCCCAACGGCTCTTTTTGCGGAGTCAGCAATATTTTCGCAATTCTAGGGACAAGATTTCATACAAAGTCCAAACTTTGATCGCCCGTATCTTTCAATTGGCCCAACCGAATCTTGATTTTTTAAAGTGCGATTTACTCCCCTTGATCTCCTCTTTCGATTCCCTACAAAAACAAATAAAACAAATATCAAATACGCAATTAAAATTACACCACAAAACGTACAAACGATCATCGAAAAAAAACAGAAAAAATAAACTAAGGCATTGGCCTTGACTAAACGAGCACAGTAACCACTCGTTCCCTCTCGTTTCTAACTTCATGCTTCATGTAGGAGGAAGGCTGAGAGAGTCTTTACATCCCCCTCCTCATAGTAGTGCTTCAACCTAGCACCATTGACCATAAATGGCTGTCCTTGCTGCAAGTTTTTAATCTCTATGGCACCATGAACAAAGACATTAGTAATAATAAAGGGACCTGACCATCTAGACTTTAATTTGCCTGGAAATAACTTTAATCGTGAGTTAAATAACAGTACAAGTTGGCCCTTCTTAAAGTCTTTGATCCTGAGTCTACTGTCATGCCATATTTTTGTCTTTTCTTTATACATCTTGGCATTCTCATAGGCCATGTGCCTAAGCTCATCAAGTTCATGTAGCTGTAAAGATCTTAGTGTCCCTGCATCCTTCACACAAAAATTTAATTCTTTCATGGCCCAAAATGCCTTGTTCTCCAACTCAAGTGGCAAGTGGCAAGCCTTGCCATATACCAACCTATAGGGAGACATTCCTAGAGGTGTCTTATATGCTGTTCTATAAGCCCAAAGTGCATCCTCAAGCTTGAAAGACCAGTCCTTCCTATTAGGCTTAACTACCTTCTCTAGGATGTTCTTTATCTCCCTATTGGAAATCTCAGCTTGGCCATTTGAGTGTGGGTGGTAGGGAGTAGCTACCCTATGTCTAATGTTATATTTAGCCAATAACTTCTCCATAGCCTTATTAATGAAATGTGACCCCTCATCACTAATGATAGCACGAGGAGTCCCAAATCTAGTGAAAATGTGTCTATGCAAGAAGTGAGTGACTGTTTTAGCATCATTATTAGGACATGCCTTAGCTTCTACCCACTTTGACACGTAGTCTACTGCTACTAAAATATACAAGTTACCTGATGATGGAGGGAAGGGTCCCATGAAATCAATGCCCCACACATCAAAGAGCTCTAACTCTAAGATGTAGGTGAGGGGCATCTCATCCTTACGACTGATGTTACCTGTCCTTTGGCATTCGTCACAGTTGTGGGCATAGTTGTGGGCATCCTTGAAGATTGTTGGCCAGTAGTAGCCACTCTGAAATACCTTGGCAGCTGTTCTTTGTCCACCAAAGTGCCCACCGTAAGGAGATGAATGACAGTGCTGCAGTACAGACTTTGCTTCAGCAGCTGAAACACATTTCCTCAACAACCCATCAGCACAGGTCCTGTAGAGTATGGGGTCATCCCAGATGAATTTCCTTGCTTCATGGAGGAACCTCTTCTTCTCTTGTCCTCCCTTGAACACTGGTAATACCTGTGATGCACGGAAGTTAGCAATGTCAGCGAACCAAGGTTCCTCATCGTTATCACGATGAGTCAAAGCAAAGATATGTTCATCTATAAAAGCATCAGAAATTGCGGGGTCCGCAATTTTTCCGCAATTGTGCTGCAATCGAGACAGGTGGTCTGCAACCACGTTTTCACATCCCTTCTTGTCCCGAATGTCCAAATCGAATTCCTGCAGCAATAACACCCATCTAATCAATCTAGGCTTAGCATCAGCCTTTCTCATCAGATATTTTAAAGCAGAATGGTCAGTATATACAATGGTCCTAGTTCCTACAATATAGTTTCTAAATTTTTCACAAGCAAAAACTACAGCAAGCATCTCTTTCTCTGTAGTTGTATAGTTACATTGGGCCTCATTCAAGGTCTTGCTAGCATAATAGACAGGATGTGTGAGCTTGTCAATCTTCTGTCCTAACATGACTCCTACAGCATAGTCACTGGCATCACATAGCATCTCAAATGGGAGATCCCAATTTGGTCCTACTATGATTGGTGCTGTGACCAGTGCTTCCTTAAGGGTTTTCCAAGCTGATACACATTCCTTAGAAAAGATGAATGGCCTACCTAACTCTAGAAGCTCACATAGAGGCTTGGCTATCTTAGAAAAGTCCTTGATGAACCTTCTATAGAAGCCAGCATGCCCTAAAAAACTCCTAATGGCCTTGACATTCTGGGGCTCTACCAACTTCTCTATGACCTCGATTTTTGCCCTATCCACTTCCACACCTGCCCTTGACACTCGATGTCCTAAGACAATCCCTTCATCTACCATAAAATGGCACTTTTCCCAGTTTAGGACTAGGTTGGTCTCTTCACACCTAGCCAGGACTTGTCCTAGGTTCTCTAGACAGGTTTTAAATGAGTCCCCAAAGACTGAGAAGTCATCCATGAATATTTCTATTATGGACTCATCCAACTCAGAGAAGATTGCCATCATGCACCTTTGGAAAGTTGCCGGTGCATTGCATAAGCCAAAAGGCATTCTGCGGAAGGCAAACGTTCCAAAAGGGCAAGTGAAGGTAGTCTTCTCTTGATCCTTAGGGTCTATAGTGATTTGATTATAGCCAGAGTACCCATCTAAAAAACAATAGTAGGCTCTACCAGCTATTCTGTCTAACATCTGGTCAATAAAGGGCAGGGGGAAATGGTCTTTTTTAGTTTCTTTATTCAGTTTTCTGTAATCCATACATACTCTCCACCCTGTGACAGTCCTAGTTGGAATCAGTTCGTTGTTCTCATTGACTACCACAGTTATTCCCCCCTTTTTAGGTACACATTGGATGGGGCTCACCCACTGGCTACTAGCTATGGGGAAAATTACTCCTGCATCTAACCACTTTATTATTTCCTTTTTCACTACTTCTTTCATAGAGGGGTTTAACCTACGCTGGTGATCTACCCTAGGTGTGTGCTCTTCCTCTAGAATAATTTTGTGCATACAATAAGAAGGGCTAATGCCTCGAATATCAGCAATAGTCCATGCTATAGCCTTCCTATGTTGCTTAAGCAGTACAATTAAATCAACCTCATGCTGTTCACTAAGCTTAGAAGAAATAATTACAGGCAGTGTTTCATTCTCTCCTAGATATGCATATTTGAGGTGAGTAGGTAGTGGTTTAAGTTCTAAAACAGGTGGATGCTCAATGGAGGGCTTCAAAGGATTTACAGTCCTATCAGTTAAGTCTATAGTCATACATACATGCTGAAGTTTATCTACAGGCATATTCATTATGTCAGATACATTTAGATCATCTACATCTAATCCTACATATTCGTTAGCATGCTTGGTTAATATTACATGCTCTAATTGTTCTTCCATTAGTGAGTCAACAACATCAATGCTAGCACAGGACTCAGAATCAGAGGGATACCTTAAAGCTTTGTACACACTAAATTTTACCTCTTCATCATGAACCCTCATAGTTAACTCACCTTTCTGCACGTCTATTAGTGCCCTACCTGTGGCTAGAAATGGTCTACCTAGCAGGATGGGAACCTCCTTGTCTGCCTCATAGTCCAGGACAATGAAATCTGCAAGGAAAATAAACTTGTCAACCTTAACTAAAATATCCTCAATTTTACCTTCTGGATATGCGATGGATCTGTCTGCTAGTTGTAAGGTGACTGTGGTTGGACGTGCTTCTCCCATTCCCAACTGGCGGAACAGGGACAGGGGCATGAGATTTATGCTGGCGCCCAGGTCACAAAGCGCTCTGCCCACATGCTTGCCTCCAAGTTCTACAGGTAGGGTGAAGGAACCAGGATCCTTCTCCTTCTTGGGCAGCTTGTTTTGGAGGATGGCACTGCACTCCTCGGTGAGGTTTACTGTTTCAAACTCACCAATAGTTTTCTTGTTAGTAATAATGTCCTTCAAAAACTTTACATATGAAGGCATAGACTGTAAAACCTCTACAAAAGGAATGTTCACATGCACTTGCTTAAGTATTTCTAAAAACTTATTAAAATGAACTTCCTGTTCCTGCTTCTTCTTCAGCCTTCGAGGATATGGAGGTGGTGGCGCATATGCAGGCACGTCAGGACGCCTTAAGATAGGTGGAGGTCTTGGAATTTCTTCTACCTCCTCACTGATTGGCTCCAGCCTGGCTCCTGATGTGCTAGTTGGTGGTGGACCTTGGCTTGGCAGAGACTCCAGTGGAGCACTAGACTCTGTGTTCTCTACTCTCTTTGGTGTGTCTTTTGGAATGCTCACCAATGGTCTCCCACTCCTAAGTTCAATTGCTTGAACTTGTTCCTTGCCATCTCTCCTTGGTATCTCGGTATCAGCAGGGAGTCTACCTTGGGGCCTACTTTTAAGTTCATTGGCTAACTGGCCTATTTGGTTTTCCAGGCTCCTAAGGGTAGCTTGCTGGCTCTGAAGAGTAGCATCATTTTTAGCTATATACTCCTTGAGTAGGTTTTCTACAGAAGATCCTACAGGTTGATTATAAGGTTTTTGGTACATTGACTGGTTATGTTGGGGAGTGAAACCAGGTGTTCCACTCGGCCTTTGTTGGTTAGGATTTTGGTTATTGCTTTGCTGGCCACCCCATGACAGGTTAGGGTGGTTTCTCCAACCAGGGTTATAGGTGTTGGAGTAGGGGTTATTCCTAGGCTGCTGCTGACTACCTACATAGCAGACTGAGGATGGATTCCCAGGGCAGTATTCATAAGGGTGCCCTTCCCCACAGAATCCACAGATAGGTGCCTCGCCTTGATTTGGTTGTACGCCCATTGACATGGCTGTGGCGGTATTGGCACTGGTTTGGAGATTGGCCTGAGCCATTTGCTTGACTAAGTTGGTCAGGGCATTTATTTGGGTGCTCATGGCGCTTAGAGCATCCTTGTCTTGAGCCCTAGTTGGCTCTACTGGATCGTCTGACCATCTGCAGTGAGATGCTGAGATCTTCTCCAAGATCTCATAAGCTTCGTTGTAACTCTTGGACAACATGGAACCTCCAGCAGATGAATTTAAGACTTGTCTGGTGCTGGGGTTGCATCCTTTAAAGAAAACTTCTATTTGAATACACCATGGAATGCCATGGTGTGGACATTTAACGAGAAGATCTTTAAATCTAGTCCAAGCTTCGTGAAGAGACTCACTTGGAGCTTGTTTGAATTTGACTATGTCATCACGGAAAGTAGAATTCCTATCAGGTGGGAAGTATTTGACTAGGAATTTTTCTGCTAGGTCTGTCCAGTTGCGGACAGATCCTGAGGGTAACGAGTTCAACCATGTTTTGGCCTTGTCCCTCAAAGAGTAAGGGAAAAGATATAGCCTAAGGGCCTCTTGGGAAACTCCAGGGATTAGGAAGGTGTCACTAACTCCTAAGAAGTTCCTAAGATGGTTGTGGGGGTCCTCGTTTTCTATTCCAAAGAATTGTCCCACAGTGGACAACATTTGGAACATCACTGGCTTCAACTCGAATGAGTGAGCAGTGATTTCAGGACGGATTATGCTGGGGTTCAGCTCCCCAGGCATAGGTACTAGGTATGAAAGAATGGCACTATTCTTGTCATTCGCTATTTCTATGGGGTTGCGAATGGCAGGTGCCGGATTTGGAACTAAATCGCCCATTTCTTTGGTTTCAGGTAAGATTTGAGGTATAGGAGGTTGTTTAAAGAGGCGTTTCTTTGCTTTGTTTCTAGCTCGAAGTGATCTTTCAGGTTCAGGATCGAACTCTAAATTACTATGTGAACGCTCACTCATAAACTACCTCAACAGTACCTGCAAAAGAAATGAAACAGATTAGTTTCACTCAATGATAAACTTGGTTTTCTTAAACTAAACAACTTCGTTTTCACTTAAAATTAAGTCCCCGGCAGCGGCGCCAAAAACTTGTTGCGTGCTCAATGTGTAAAGATAAATAAGCAAAAGGATGGAGAGAGCACTTAGAACATGCAAGCATACATGGTCTCACAGCAAGTAGTAAGTATATTTAATTCGTTTTTTCCACAGAGACTTAGTTTTAGCTATTCGCGAAGTGTGTTTGTTAAGAAAGATGGGATGGATTTGATGGGGTAAAATTGGTTTTTAATTAACTACTTTTTGCTGAATGTATAAAGGGATATACCATAAACAACCTAAAGTTAAAATCAGGCTCAAAGGACAAGAGATGGAATCAATAAACGAAAAAGAAAACAGCTACACAGAATGATAAAAAAGGCAGAATTGCGAGGACCGCAATGTTTCCGCAATTAATTAGCAGCGAATCTGATTAAATGGGTGAATTAAGGGCTACTAATGACTATCCTATAGGCATTCTATTACGATTATCAAGCTTTGGATCAACTCTCTATACATCAAACTCACTCTATCTCAAGTATCGTCCGATTCCATGCATGAGAGACTCAAGTTTACTCGACTTCAAAGTAAGGTCTTAAGCATCTTGTTAAAACAGGAGTGTTTAGTTTATACTAGGGAAACGCCTATTCCTAGGCCGTTTCCTGATTACCATGGAAGGCTAGCATGATTATATGACTCTGAACTCTTACTCCTTCCAGAGGTTAGGAGTTCTTTGGACAAAATGGATGGCCAATCGAAATTGCCCGTGGGATGAAGCTTACATACAATCAACGTTCGAGTGTTGATCTACCTACTTGACTTACGTTTTTAAGCCTATATTTCTGTCATTAGCATGCCCCTAAGTGACTTTAGTTACTCATGGATATATAAAGAACAGAATTATAAGATAAAGTAGACATGCTTAGAAGGGAAAAGTGTGCAAAACAGCAAGCCAAACTCGTAGCAGAATAAGGAATAACTGTGAAATGCAGAAACTGAATTTGATTACTTCAAGTGTTTGAATGACAAAGGAAAGCTTAAACAGAATGAATTCAAGGCAGATAACAACGAAATGCAATAAGTAAATGACTAAGCTAAGAACAACATTGAACAGAAATGAAATGGAGAAGAAAAGAGCAGAAAGCAGTAAAGGTTGCTGGAAATCTTCGTGGCAGTCGCCTCGAATGAAGGTGGTGAGAATTCAGCCGTGCTTGGATGAATCCAATCGAGAGAGAAGAAGAATCTTCTCTCCTTCCTATCAGATTATCGTCTCCAAAAGCTGAGAACCTCACTCCAACAGACGGCAAAGGAATTTCGAGAGAAATGGTGGACTGTGAGAAGACTTCTGCACGTTGAATGATGACTGAACCTCCGACTTTGATCCCCTTTTATAGTAGTTTGCAGGTGCGTTTGGGCCAAGGAGAACCATCAATCTTCAACGTCATATATCAGAATGGATGGAGGAGAAAGAATGAATCCCTGAAAAGTCGGATCTAAACAGAAAATCATCAGCCAACTTACGGTTTTAGCTTGAATAATTGCGGCCACCGCAATTATTCCGCAATTCATTTGCAATGCTAACTTTTTCATTATTTTCTTCGGTTTTCAACCCTTTTTCTACCTATTGTGCATAAGTCCTAAATTAGCTACCTTCTTCTAATTCTCATATTAAAGCATAGGTTTAGGCTAAATGCTATCAAAAACACCTAAATGTGTACATCTTCTTAAGCTAAATGGGTCCTAAATAAGTCACTTTCAGAGACTTAACACCTATCACCCACACTCGAATGGACAGGCTGAAATTTCAAATAGGGAAATTAAGAACATCCTAGAAAAAGTGGTCAAACCTAATAGGAAAGACTGGTCCTTTAAGCTTGAGGATGCACTTTGGGCTTATAGGAGAACATATAAGACACCCCTAGGTATGTCTTCTTATAGGCTGGTATATGGCAAAACTTGTCACTTACCACTTGAGTTAGAAATCAAAGCGTTTTGGGCCATGAAAGAGTTGAATTTCTGCGTAAATGATGCGGGAACATTGCGGTCTTTACAATTACATGAGCTTGATGAGCTTAGACATATGGCCTATGAAAATGCTAAAATGTATAAGGAAAAGACCAAGATTTGGCACGATAGTAGACTTAGAGTTAAGGACTTTAAGAAGGGTCAACTTGTCTTGTTGTTTAACTCACGGTTGAAACTATTTCCAGGGAAACTTAAGTCTAGATGGTCAGGTCCATTTGTGATTACTAATGTGTTTGTTCATGGTGCCATAGAGATAAAGAACTTGCAGCAAGGCCAACCGTTTATGGTTAATGGTGCAAGGTTGAAGCACTACTATGAGGAAGGAGATGTGAAGACTCTCTCGGCCTTCCTCTTGACTGAAGCATGAAAACGAGAACGAGAGAGGACGAGTGATTGCTGTGCTCGTCAACATAAGGCTCATGCCTTAGTTTATTTTTTGTGATTTTCCGGTTATCGTTTGTGTGTTTTGTTGTATGATTTTAATTACGAATTTGATGTTGCTTTTATTTCTTTTTGTAGGGAATCAAAAGAGGGAATCAAGGAGAGTAATTCCAGCTTTAAAAATCAAGGAAAGATTGAGCCAAATAAAAGATACGGACGAGCAAAGATTGACATTTTTATGAAAAAATATCCCTAAAATTGCGCTGGATTTGTAGGATCCGCAAAAATATAGCCGTTGGGATTTAGCCGTTTCCTTTATATCCGTTAGAAGGCGCTTGATCTGTACGATTCTCTCACTCTCTGAATTCCAAGAAAGCTGCGATTCTCTTCATCTTTGATTCTTCTCTCCAAACCTCCAAGACTCAACAATGGTGTTCACAAGGGCTGAAAGATCTGCAGCCAAAAAGAGGGCTGACGACGCTGAAACAGCTGCGAGAGACGCACTGCTCGCCTTGGCTACGGCTGACGCTGCGCGGACTGAACGCCTTCCCAAACTCCCGATTCGCAAGAAGAAGTGGAAGGTTGTCACTGAAATCCCTGCTGGACCCTCTGAGCCAGCAGGCACACCCAAGAAGCGTCGATGGAGTATGGCTGTGGCCGATGAAGAAATCAAGAACAAGACTCCCTCTGTGGAGAGTCAAGAACAAAGCCAGCCATCCCATGAGGCAGCCAAGCGCAGCCCCTCGCCAGTGCGAAGCCCAGAGCTCTCTTCATCGCCACCAGCGCAGAGCCCTGAGCAGCCGTCTTCACCACGGAGTTCTGCGCAGACACCTACAGCAGAGCAAAGCACCACGCCGTCGCACACTTCCCCACGGCATGACCCTGAATTCCCATATGGGGAGTACCAAGAATCAACACAGGGCAGTGGGGAAGGTGAGGACGAGGAGGTTTTCTCACCTGTGAGGGAAGCTAGCCCGGAGAGTCTTGAACAGAAGAATGACTCAATGGAGGAGACGCTGGGGGCGTGCCTTCAGCAGATCACCATCAAGGCAAAGCTCAAAAAGAAGAAGAAGGCCAAGATTCTCAAGGCCAAGCGATCCAAGAAGCTGAAAAAGAAGAAGGCCAAGAGGGTGCCTTCATCAGACAAGGAGAGCACTGAGCCATCGCTCAAAAGACTCAAGGTTGAGGCTGCAGAATCATCCAAGCCAGCAGACAAAGGGAAAGCCAAACTTTACCCTGAAGATGAGCCTCAATCAGTGAGGTATGTGTCCTCTGACGCTGAGTCCAGAGGCATTGAGTTGAGGAAAAGGGAGCTGCTGCACGAGAAGGGCTTCCTCGACAGACCTGCTGACCTGCCGCAGTTCTTGCGCGCAGGAATTATAAATCACAGCTGGGAGGAGTTGTGTAGGCCACCCAATCCGGCTTACACAGCTATGGTATATGACTTCTACGCCAACCTGCAAAACTCTGAAGAGGGGCTGTCTGTGGTGAGGGGAGTAGAAGTGGACTACTCAGCAAAAACCATCAACGAAGCCTATGGCCTCAAGGGCCAAAGACACACTGATTATGCGAGGATCGTTGATGAGCCTACTGAGGCAGTGCTGGAGGAGGCCATTCGAACCATTGGCCAGCCTGAAGCAGCGTGGACTGTATCACGCAATGGGAGGCACACCCTCATGAGTGCCAACCTGACAGCAAAGGCAGCTGTATGGTTTGCCTTTGTAAGGAGAAAGCTGTCCCCTGTGACCCATGAGACGACCATCAACCAGAGCAGATCGCTGCTGGTCTATGCCATTATGCGAGGTCTCACGGTCAACGTGGGTGAAATCATGTCAGCCGCCATTGCTGAGTGCGCCAAGAAAGGTAAGGGACCATTGTTTTTCCCTAACACCATAACCAAACTATGTTTGCTTGCAGGAGTCCCCATTGAGCGAATGGAGCAGCAGATGGCTTACACGGGCCACTTGGAGCTGCCTGCTGGCTTGAGGCTGAAGAGGAAGGGGAATATGGAGTTTGAACTGGATAGGCTGGCTGCTGATCAGTCACTATCCATGGCATGCCTGATGGATATGCAGAGGAGGATGGCTCAATGGGCCACTTACGCGCAGGCACGGGACAAGGAAGTTGCAGACCAACTTGGGTGCATCTTCCCTGACTTCCCCACAAATCTCCTGACTCCATGGGTGCCTCCACGACCACGACAACCTGATGAGGATGAAGACGTTTGAGTGCTGGTTTGAATTGCACTGAAGGGAGTATTGCTGTTCCCTTAGAACAAAAAACAATTTTCTGCTTTCTGATAGACTATGTGAATTATGCTGTTTTTAGTACAATTTTGATCTGTTTTAGATGCTTAGTTTTATGTTTTTAATTTTGCTTAGTATAGTTTGATGATAGGTGACTAGGTAGGTTAGTTTTGTTTTATTTTTAGGAGAGCTTGAATGACTGGAAAGAGCATGCTTAGGGGCCTTAATCACTGTTATATCTGCCCTGACTTGATTGCGAAATAATTGCAGTCCCCGCAATTTTTATTACTGAAAGCATGTTTTGGACTGTCTGTTTAGCTAGGCTGTGATCTGTTTAAATTCTATCTTTTGCTGCTAACATGACTACCTTATATAGCTTATCTAAATGCATGCTGGATGAGTGTCATAGGACACCCTTTGATAGTTTAAATCAACCTCTGAAAAGCTCAGCATGCACAGCTTTAAGCCCTTATCTGTCTGTTTTTTTTTAAAATTACTGCTGCTGTGATATTTGCCGTTCGAATGTTTTGTCTATGCCTAGGGCTTTAGATTCTCTTTGTTTTACCTTAGACTAGATGCTTCTAGGATAGTTTGGGGGTGTGCCACCTCAGACACTCATTGGGGACAATGAGTAGTTGAAGTTTGGGGGAGGCCACCCTAGGCCTAGGAACATTCCTCTCTCCCTTAGAAACATAAGCATTCTTCTTCTCCTTTACAAAAAATGATGAACTGAAAAAAAATAAAAAATAGAATAAAGAGGGGGGTCTCTCTTAGGTTGCTAAGTAATCAGTGCCAAGTGTGTGACCCACAAGTGGCATTGCATCAAAAGGCAACCAAAGGAGAGGCTTCACCTAAGTAAGAAAAAGGGAAAAGAATAAGGAAGAAGAATGTATACCTAGGAGTTATAACTTTGTGGCTTAGATGTCCTATTTAAAAAGAACTCTGATCCTCAAATTAGCTAGGCACAAAGTTGTAACTTGTAGGGTTGTTTAGGGAGATGAGTGTTTATCCAATGTAGTGATGCCAGGGTTTAGGTTGTTCTCTAAAAGTACTACTGTCACCGTTAATACTAAGACTGGCATGACTCTAAGGAATCCTAGACACATTAAAAATAAAGCTAGAAGCATGTACTGAGTCTGAGGTAAAGCTAGGCAGAATTTGAAACCTTAGGGATAGTGGCATGATATGACAAAAGTAAATAGATCAGTTGTAGGAAGTTAATGAAAACAGAAGAAGTGTTAGGCAGGCAAAGTCAGAAGAAGCTAGATAAGAGGGTAGTTTTAAGCTTAGAAGTGTGTCACAGGACAGCAGTGCTATAGATAGGGATATAGGAGAGTTAGTAAGTAGTTAAAGAAGAAGAAACAACAGCCTAGGAAAGTCCTTAGATTGCTTGAGGACAAGCAAAACCTTAACTTTGGGGGTGTGTTACGTCTCCAAAAGTGACCTTTTTAGGACTTAATTGGCTTAGAAAGATGTTCACTCTTAGGTGTTTTTGATAGCATTTAGCCTAAACCTATGCTTAAATATGAGAATTAGAAGAAGGTAGCTAAATTAGGACTTATGTACAATAGGAAAGAAAAGGGTTGAAAACCGAAGGAAAAGAATGAAAAAACTGCATTAAGGCAACATTGCGGAAACATTGCGGTTCCCGCAATGTTTCAAGTGAAAACCGTAAGTTGACTGATCTTTTTCTGTTAATTTCCGTTATTTCAGGGATTCGTTCTTTCTCCTCCATCCATTCTGAAGTACGACGTTGAAGATTGATGGTTCTCCTTGGCCCAAATGCACCTGCAGATTACTATAAATAGGGGTCAAAGTCGAGGGTTCAAACATCATCCGAAAGCGTAGAAGTCTTCTCGCAGTCCATCTTTTCTCCTGTTTTCCTTTGCCGTCTGCTGGTTTGCGAAGCTCAGCTGTTGGAACCGATAATCTTATAGGAAGGAGAGGAGATTCTTCTTCTCTCCCGATTGGATTCATCCAAGCAAGGCTGACCTTTCTCATCCTTCATTCGAAGCGGCTGCAACGAGTCATTCGAGCTGTTTTACTGCTTTCTGTTCTTCATTTCTATTTTACAACTCTGTCTTGTGTTGTTTCTGTTCTCGTGGTTCATTCAGTTCATTTCGTTGAGTTCTGTCTTGCTGTTCTTTACTTTAAGTATCTTTTATGTTCATTCAAACAATCAATTAATCAAACGCAAAGTTCAGTATTTCACAGTCTCTCGCCTTTGCATTTTACTGCTTTCCCTTACTGTTTTAAGCACATTTCCCTTCTAAGCATGTCCATTTTATCCTTTAGTTCTGTTCTCCTTATATCCATGAGTAACTAAGTCACTTAGGGGCATGCTAATGACAACTCCATAGGCTGAAAAACGTGAACCAAGCATGTAGGATAGCTCTCGAAGCCTTGATTGTATGTAAGCTTCATCCCACGGGCAATTTCGATTGGCCATCCATTTTGTCCAAAGAACTCCTAACCTCTGGAAGGAGTAAGAGTTCAGAGTCATATTATCATGCTAGCCTTTCAAGGTAACCAGGAAACGGCCTAGGAATAGGCGTTTCCCTAGTACAAACCATATCTTTCTGCCTTAACAAGATGCTTAAGACCTTACTTTGAGTTGAGTAAACTAAAGAATCTAATGCATGGAATCGGACGATACATGAGTTTGAGATAGTTTGATGCATAGAGAGTAGATCCAGTGCTTGAGAATCGTATAAAAATGCCTATAGGATAGTCATTAGTAGCCCTTAAATCACCCATTTACCCACTTTCGCTGTTATTATAATTGCGGTAGAATTGCGGTCGCCGCAATTCCGTCTAAGTTTCCATTCTGTCTAGCTGTTTTTACCTTCATTTATTAATCTCGTCTCTTTTCATTTGAGCTTAGCTTTAACTTGTTCTTGTTTATGTTACTACCCTTTACACATTCAGCAAAAATTAGATAATTAAAAACCAATTTTACCCCATCAAATCCACCCCTTCTTTCTTAACAAAACACTTCGCGAATAGCTAAAAATAAATCTCTGTGGGAAAACGAATGAAATATACTTACTACTTGCTATAAGATCATGTATGCTTGCATGTTCTGAGTGCTCTATCCCTTTTATTGCCTAATTATTTCAACACATTGAGCACGCAACAACGACTAATGTTGTTAATGACCGCATAACTTCGCCCATGTTACCTTCAGTTGAACATCCACCCATTCTTGAACTTAAGTCATTGCTTGTTCATTTGAAATATGCATATCTAAGGGAAAATAAGACCTTGCCTGTTATAATTTCATCTACATTGAATTTAGAACATGAAAATGAGCTATTGACTTTGCTGAAACAACATAAAAAGGCTATAGGCTGGACACTGGCTGATATTAGGGGAATTAGTCCTTCCTGTTGCATGCATAAAATTTTGTTAGAAGAAGGACACTCTCCCCGAATTGAACATCAAAGACGTTTGAATCCCTCTATGAAAGAGGTAGTAAAAAAAGGAAATCATTAAATGGTTAGATGCTGGAGGAATCTTTCCCATTTCGAATAGCTAGTGGGTTAGTCCCATTCAGTGCGTCCCTGAGAAGGGAGGAATGACCGTTGTGGTTAACGAACTGAATGAGTTAATCCCTACTCGCACCATAACTAGTTGGCGAGTATGCATGGACTATCCAAAATTAAACAAGGCAACCAAGAAGGATCATTTCCCACTACCCTTTATAGATCAAATGCTTGATAGGTTAGTTGGGCAAACCTTGTACTTTTTTTTGGATGGATACTGATAGCTCCATTTTAGAGCTATATTTATCTCCCTAATTTTAGCTAAAAGTCGTGTTTAAATGAGTAATTTACCTTGTTTCTAGGTGATTTGCGGCGAAGAGCTCATGGTGTTCGTTGGACGTGTTTTGAGGCTTGGGAAGCCATTTTAGCACTCCGAGAATGCATCGGGAAAAAAAGAGTTTCAAGCATGAAGAATTGAGAAAAAATTGTCATGCAAAGGCAATTTTTAGCCCCCAAACCTGAGAGCAAGCGTTGAGACGTTGCTCAACGTTGCCCAGCGACGTCGAGACACTACGAAGAGGCACGCGCGCTGGAAAATTAAGGCCCAGCGTCGAGACGCTACCCCGACATCAGGTGCTGGAATTTTTAGGGCGCAGCGTCGAGACGCTGCCCTAGCGTCTCGACGCTACGACGAGGTATAAATGAAAAAGTCCGCCTTTTAGGTAAAAACGTCTCGTCTTCCTCGGGACCCGCACCAATTTTTGGCGATTTGCAGCTGTTTTCCACCATTGGAGGAGCCATTGAGCTTGGATTGAAGCCATTTAAAGTTCTTTCCATCATGAGTGAGTAGTAGGTAAGTGTTTGGCTTGGGAATGTAAAGAACTTTTGTAATTAGCACAATTTTGGTAAGATTAAGATATTAAATTCTGTTTTAGCTTAAACTTGGGTGATCCAATTTCTTCTTCTAAGCATATTACAAGAGCATGTTAGATTGATAGGAATTGACGGCTTTGATTTCTAGCATGTTCCTTAGTTAAAAATTGCGATGTTGTGCCTCTCACAATTGCCTAGTAACAAGGATTGATGGTGCATTTGAATGCTTAGGCTTCCTTGTGTTCTTTGCATTCATCCTTCTTGAAGAATTAATTAAAATCGATATACTAATTTGGCTTCCAACTTAGACAATCGTCGCAATTAGCCCGTCGCTATCGATTGGTCTTGGGCGAGCGTTGGCCCCCCAGTGTCCAATCGCTATGCTTAATTAGCGTATTTATCTCGTCTAATTAATATCCATGGGGCGTGTTTAAATTGAATTCTCAATTAAACAAATTGCGTGTTTACCCTTGTGTTTAGCTAATTTTTCCGTTAGTCTGTGATCCAAATGTTTGCTAATTTATAGTTCCAAGCATCCCAAGTCGAACGCTTCATTAGATTAAATTTTTACCTCTTGTGCAAATTTTCCGTTAGCATCTTTCTAAATATTTTTCCCAAAAAAATCCCCCAATTTATTCATTTCTTTAAATTGCAAATTTAATCAAAATTAAGTCGTGGTTAACCCAATTCCCTGAGGACCGACCCCGTTATCATTAAGCTACGAATTGCTCGGTGAAATCGGGTATTTATAAATTCATTTTGGCGGGTCTCGACAACCCGAGATTTATGGTTATTCAAAAATCCTATTACCAAAATTGGCGTCGTTGCCGGGGAACCATTTAGTTTCTCTTAGTTAAATTTTATTTGTTTAAAAACCCAAAAATATTTTCTCTTTTGTTGTGTCTTCTTGTTTTAGTATGACAGATGTTCGTTTAGAAGAGTGGGTGATATCTTCGAGGAGTGAAGCTGAAGAAACTGCTCTTGATCACGAGAGAGAATGTACTGAGTTTGAGAGTCAAATGGATGCAAACATTTCCCGTGAAGATGAGGGGTTTTCAAGGACGTTGCTGGCAGTAAAAAGACTTGGAAGACAAATGTATAAGCTGCACTCCGAGGTTTGACGGACGTTTATTAGAGAAATGCAGGCAAGAGCAAAATGTTGTGTTTGCTCGGTTGAGGGTCATACTTCCTACACATGTCCTGAGTCGCCACAATCCGGCTTTCTTGAAGCTTACCCCGCCCAAGAGCTTCTTGAGCTACAAAAACAATTTCCTCTGCCCTATAACCTTGCTGTTGAAGAAATGAGAGAGCAAATTGGTCGTATGCTCGAAGTATTGCACCCAGATCGTAAGGAAGAACTCGAGAATATTTTCCATGCGAGGATGAGATTAGTGAGATTAAGGAAGAGGCCGAGCCTAGTCCCGAGGAGGAGATTCAGGTGATAGAGTTTGAGGCTGACGAGTCTCTATCTGTTTTATTTTCTGAAATTTCCTTAATTGATGCATGTTCTCTTCCTTATTCTCATGTTGAGTTTTATTTCCGTTGAGTTTGTCGAGTCTTACTTTGTTTTATTTCAGTCTTTTGAGTCTTTATTTTTCCCATATATTAAAAAAATAAAAAAATAACTCTGTCCGGCTGCCTGCAAAAGTCGAAGAGCTTGCTTATCTTAGCAGGTTTTGTTGATTCGAGAAAGAAAGGGTCGAAGAAATACGAGAATTTCTATGTACCTTGACAGAGTGGAGGACACGTCAAGCATAACGACGTTAAAAAATTGCGCTTCTTGGGAGGCAACCCATGTGTTTTTAAATTCTTGTCTTTACTTTCAGTTTTTCTTTTTCCTAGCTTGGTTTCTTTGTTTTTCTTTTTGTAGGGGTTTGTGGCCTAATGAACGAGATATTTGGGCAAGGACTGCGCTGCTCCAACCACCAACCTAACAAAATTCAGGGGAGGTTTTATGTTCCCTTAAATTTTGTAATTTTAATCGCTTAGTCTGATGTGTGATACATAGAGGACTATGTATCCTTTGAATGTTGGGGGTGGAGAAGTTTGTTGGATTTCTAAAGTTGTTGAGTTGTGGAAATTCTGAATTAGAATTGTTTTGGTCTGCTGTTGCATGTTGTTTGATGAGGACAATCTATGAAATGCTTTTAAATTCTTCGTATTTACATATCTAGAAAAGCATGAGATTGTATGTGCAGGTTGAGCATTTTTAAAAAAAAAATAATTTTTTTTCTGTTGCTCCCTTGCATCTATCGAGCACGTAGCATCCTATTATTGGTTCTGTAGGCTTAGAATTATCTTATGTTGCATGAAATCTTGTTGTCACCCGGAAAGGCACCCCTAGGGAAGGCTTGATGCATGATAGGTTGTATTAAATTAATCGTGTTATACCGAAGCTATTGCCTAAAAAAAAAAAAAAAAAAAAAAAAGACTAAGCATGAAAATAAAAGCTCTTGAGGTGCTCCTCCTTCTTAAAGTGCACGTTAAGAAGTGAGCATTAGTTCTTAAAAATGTGAAGCTTGCTCGTAGTCAGATACATTGTGCAGTGGAACTACGGGTAAGCTGGAACGAAGGCAAGTTTGACATGTTAGGCTCTCTTGGAGAAGAAAAAGTAAAAAAAAATGGTGGTAGTTTAAAGAAAATAAAGAGTACAAAGTACTAAAGAAAACGAAAATTTAGGCCTTTTAATTTGTTACTCTCTTGATTGTTGAAAAGCCGTAGACTGTTCTTTATTGCTAGAAGTAGGGGAAAAACGAGATGTAGAGTTGCATATGGTTTTTTCGAGTCTATAAGAGCTAGAATAGGTTGGCTAATCACACACGCACGTAGGGAAGTAGCACTTTAATTTTTGAAATGTTCTCAGCTTATGCATGCAATCAATTGTTCTCTTTTGTTGTAAGTGCCTTGTTTTTTAAAGCATTGAGGTTAGAGTCGTTGCATGAAATTTCATTCTTAGGAGCTAGTTTAAAGTTTTCCTTGCTCGAGGACTAGCAAGATTTAGGTTGGGGGTTTTGATAGCACTCCAAAAGTGATAATATTTAGCTCCTAAGTCTTGTAAATTAAAATAATTATTTGGGCTTAATTGATATATTTTGTATAATTTAATTGTTAAGGGGTAAATCGGGCATTTGCGTAAATTAATAGCTTAAATGAATATTTTAGAGCATTTTATTAATTAAACCGTTTTGAGTGATTATACTACATTAATTTATTAATTTAATTATAACTCAAAATTGATTAATGTCTTAATGGTGTAGGGCTTGCCAATATAATGGGAGTGCCCAAGTTCCAATCTTGGTGGATACATTTGCTTTTGTTTTTATCTTGGCAAGCACCATTAATCGATTTTGAGTTATGATTAGATTAATAAATTAATGTAGTATAATCACTAGTTTAATTAATAAAATGTCCAAATAATTATTATGTAAGCAAGACGTTTTACCCCTTAACAATTAAATTATACAAAATATATCAATTAAGCCCAAATAATTATTATGTAAGCAAGACACGAAGCTCAGTGTAACTATACCATGACTGAAAAAGAAATGCTAGCGGTGGTATTTGCTTGTGAAAAATAAAGAGCTTATCTTGTTGGCAACAAGACCACTGTATACACTGATCATGCAGCCATGAAATATTTGATGAACAAGGCTGATGCTAAACCTAGATTAATACGTTGGGTCTTGTTATTGCAGGAATTTGATTTAGAGATCAGAGACAAAAAAAAATGGTGTGAAAATGTAATTGCGGATCATTTATCAAGACTAGAAGGATCTCGCGAAGAAAATGCTGAAGCTACATTTATGGATTCGTTTATTGATGAACAAATTTTCACTTTAACACTTGGTGATAAAAAACTAGAACTATGGTTTGCTGACATCGCTTACTTTCTTACTTCTCAGGTAATGCCAAAATTTGATAGGAGCCAAGATAGAAAGAAATTTCTAAATGAGACAAAGAAATACTTATGGGACGACCCAGTTTTATATACATGTTGTGCAGATGGAATGTTGAGAAAATGCGTCACCGCAACCGAGGCAGTGACCATTCTAACACATTGTCACACAACAACTTATGAGGGTCATTTCGTTAGTCAACGGACCGCTGCCAAGGTATTTCAGTGTAGTTATTTTTGGCCAACTGTTTTGAAGGATGCACACTTATTTGCTAAGACATGCAATGAATGCCATGCAATGAATGCCAACACACTGGAAATATAAGTTGGAGGGAGGAAATGCCCCTAACTTATATTCTAGAGCTGAAACTTTTCGATGTGTGGGGAATAGACTTCATGGGTTCATTCCCTCCGTCAGCAGGTAATCTTTACATCCTATTAGCAGTTGATTATGTCTCTAAATGGGTAGAAGCCGTAGCATGTCCCTTCAACGATGTTAAAACTGTGTTGAAATTTTTGAATAAGCATGTGTTCACAAGGTTTGGCACACCCAGGGCTATCATTAGTGATGAGGGCACGCATTTTATCAATAGATCCATGGCTAATATATTAGCTAAATATAATGTAAAGCATAGGGTAGCAACACCTTATCACCCTCACACTAATAGCCAAGCAGAGATCTCCAATAGGGAAATTAAGAGCATACTAGAGAAAGTTGTGAAACCTAACAGAAAGGACTGGTCATTTAAGCTAGATGAAGCTATATGGGCTTATAGGACAACATATAAAACACCTCTAAGAATGTCTCTTTATCGGTTAGTGTACGGCAAAACATGTCATTTACCACTTGAATTAGAGAACAAAGCTTTTTGGGCGCTTAAAGAATTAATTTTTTGCTTAACAGATGCAGGAACCTTTCGTTCTCTGCAATTGAATGAATTAGAGGAGCTTAGGAACATGACATACGAGAATGCTAAATTATATAAAGAGAAAACGAAAATATGGCATGACAATCGCCTAAGACCTAAGGATTTCAAGGAGGGTCAAAAAGTTTTGTTGTTTAATTCACGATTAAAGCTTTTTCCAGGAAAGTTGAAGTCCAGATGGTCAGGACCATTCATTGTAACCAAGGTTTTCACCTATGGTTCCATAGAGATGAAAGCGTTTCGACATGCATAGCGGAAGCAACGTTGGATCTAAGTACTCTTATTTTGTTAATTTCAAAGGAAAAAAAGCATGTAGTTTGAAAATTAAAGACAATAATTTAGAAGTTACCTTTGAAGTTCAAATTCTTCTCGATTCCAAACCTGATCTTCTAACGTAACGGTCACGAACCACCACGAGAGTCTTCCCGACTATTCTCCGGCCTTAGAACGGGATTGTGGGATCCTTTGAGTGACTAATTTAAAAGAGAATTGAAGATGAAATTGGAGAGAATGGTAGAGAAATTGTCTTTACAATTCTCAAAGTTCATCAAAATTCCAAGAAGAAGTTAATCTAATTAACCCTTTGTATATATAGAAGACTACATGCAAAAACATGCAAACTTGAGTTAACATTAGGATGACATCTAGAATCCATTCAATTTAGTGGGATTAGTGGCTTGATGTGGGATGAACACTTAGCAAAAAAGTTTGAGTCATAAAAACACCAACAAATGGTTTTTCCCACTAACTCAAGAATTGGATTTTTCGACTAACTTAAGAATTAAATTTTTCCACTAACTTTAGTCATCAAATTGACTATTGACTTTCAAGGTTTAGTGGAGTCAACATTTGACTTTTGACCTTCAAAGTTTTAGTCAATTGTCTACAATTTCACTTTTAACTAAATTTGATCAAATTAATTCAAATTAAAAATTAATTCAAATAATTAATTTTAAATTAAATTAAATTAATATTAAATAATTAATTAAACAATTTAATTAGTTCAAATTTCACATCCAATAAATCCAACACTAATCCCGATCATTCCCGATATACATGATTATGAATCCCTATTCATATTTTCGATATTTAAATATTATTTAAATATCTCTATCTCTCTCTATTGTTCAATTCGCAATTGAACGTTATGTCGTTAAATATATCACATATATTTAACGCTTAATCCCTAATTCGAATTCGAACACTTCGAATTCATTCGTCACACTATTCTAAGATTTAGTCCGATATGAGCTAGCAGGGGGACCTCTTGGACCTACAGATCATGAGCTCCAACGATTCGAGATTAACTGATTAAACTCTTTAACCAAGTTAATCAACATTCGTTAACTACCAGGACATTCCACTATAGCCTAGTAGTTGCACTCTCCTCACTGTAGATATATTTATGTCCACTCGATATAACCATGATTAGTAAGTTGACCCTTCACAGGTTGTTCGTAATTTACGGTTGGGTCAAATATCTATTTTACCCCCGTAATTACATTTTGCTCCTTAAGTCCCACTGATCATCTAATGAACAATTGGTTTGTGATCCAATCACTAAACTGATTGGTATGTGATCTAATCACTATACCGAGTCCCTCTCGGGCCAATGAGAAGGTGGGGCCCCTTGTTCAAGACCTGGAGTCAGCACTTAAGGGAACAACCTATCTACTATCCTTAAAGACGGGTAGGAGTGAATTCCATCTTGCACCCTATGTCCCCAGCTATCTATCCGATCTTACCCCTGAAATGGGAGGCTTATTGAGTTGGCGATGTTGAGCCACTCTCACCCATGCAGATCTAAGGATAATCCCGAATAAACAGGAGTTCATAGTTAGCTTAGGATTAAGATAAAGTTACCTAGGTCATCGTTTTGAAATAGTCAGTCTTTAAAACAGTAAACAACGTTATAAAGCAAGAGTGACTTATTTCGCGGTCCGGTCTAATGCAAAATCTTTGCATAGGACGCCCCCATTCACATGTCTCCACATGAAAGATTTAGGATCACATCGTTTGTACTAAATACAAAATGGGTCGCATCCAAGAGTGTCCCCAAGATAAGGTATCCAGCCTTATCCGTATACTATAGACCGTTTTGGCTATTTACTCGAACTTGATCCACTTTTATGTCTCCACATAAAGTTCAAGTACTCATGTTATAGCCATGGATCTTAGTTTATTGGATTTAGGGTTTTCTAAAATGAAATAAGCAATTCACATATTCAATAATAACTTTATTTATAAGCCCATAGTGCATCATCTAACTTAAAAGACCAATCATTTCTATTCGGTTTTACAATATTTTCTAAAATATTTTTGATCTCTCTATTAGAAATTTCAGCTTGTCCATTTGAATGAGGATGATAGGGTGTTGCTACCCTATGTCTAATATTATATTTAGCTAACACTTTCTCCATAGCTTTGTTTATAAAATGTGTTCCTTCATCACTTATGATGGCACGTGGTGTGCCAAATCGTGTGAAAATATGCCTATTTAGAAATCTAACAACTATTTTAGCATCATTTAAGGGACATGCAATTACATCTACCCATTTTGAGACATAATCTACCGCTACTAAAATGTAAAGATTACCAACAGATGGTGGGAATGGACCCATGAAGTCAATACCCCATACATCAAAGAGTTCTAACTCTAGGATATATGTTAGGGGCATCTCATCCTTCCTACTAAGGTTACTTGTACGTTGACATTCGTTGCAATTGTGTGCGTAGTCATGTGCATCCTTGAAGATTGTAGGCCAGAAGTAGCCACTTTGGAACACCTTTGCAGTAGTCCTCTGACCACCAAAGTGTCCTCCATACGGGGATGTATGGCAATGCTGCAAGATTGACCTTGATTCAGCAGCTGACACACATTTCCTTAGCAATACATCCGCACAGCTTCTGTAGAGGGTTGGATCATCCCAAATGTACTTCCTAGCCTCATTTAAGAACTTCTTCTTATCTTGCCCTTTTCTGAATTCTGGTAGCACCTGTGAGGCAAGAAAATTTGCAATATCAGCAAACCATGGTTCATCATCATTATCACAATGTACTATCAAAGAGCTATAACGAAGCCTTTGAGATTTTGGAGAAAATCTCAACATCACACTGTCGTTGGTCAGATGATCCTGTAGAGCCAAATAGAAGGAAGGCTCAAGACATGGATGCACTCAGTGCAATGAGCAACCAGATCAATGCTCTGACAAACCTAATGAAGCAAATGGCTCAAACAAATATTCAACAAAATGCCAACACAGTGGCATATGCTTCAACAAGCAGAGCAGCAGCTAACCAATTGGATGCACTAGTTTGTGGATTCTGTGGAGATGGGCATGTGTATGACTATTGCCCTGCTAATCCAGCTTCTGTGTGCTATGTTGGAAGTCAGCAGCAACCAAGGAACAACCCCTATTCAAATACATATAACCCTGGTTGGAGAAACCACCCAAATTTCTCTTGGAGTGGACAACAAAGCACAAGCCAGGTGCCAAATCAAAACAGACCAAGTGGACCACCTGGGTTCACTCAACATCAGCAAAGTAACCAACCCCCATATAGGAAACAATATGTCAATGTTACCTCTCCAAATGAGTGTTATTTAGGACCTTAATTACATGAAATTCATGTCAATTCTTGAGCATTTTAGTTAGAAGTTAGCATAATGTGTGCTTAAAAGTGAGATTTTGTGAAATGATGCTAATTTAAGGCTTATTTGGAAAAGGAACGAAAAAGTATGCAAATTGGTGAAAAAACGACTAATTTATACCTTGCAGATGCATTGCTGGAATTTTGCGAAGCTCGCAATAGGATCAGAGGAAGAAGAGCTGGAAACAGAGCATTGCGACCCTCGCAACACAACCGCAATACTAGTCATTTCTGCTGTGTTTTTCCAGCCGTCAGTCTTCGGTTGTTGCGTTTTTCCAGCCGTCCACTCTCCCTGCTGCTGCCACGTGTGAGGATTGTGACCTCAAGAAATTGGATGATGATCCATGATTAGGGAGCAGCCTTTGAAGGCTATATAAAGAGAGTTAAATGGAGGATCAAATATTGAATTGAATCCCCTTCAATTCATTCCACACAAGAACTCGAAAGTGAAGAAAAATCCCCGAAGACGAAATCCTTTCCCCGTTTGCTGGATCGAAGAAACTAAAGCCCTTGGCGTCGATAATTCGAAAGGAAGAAGAGAGAAATTCTCTTCTGATCGAATTCCTTCCCAAGATTAGCTCTTCTTCTCCTTCATCCGAGGTGATTCACGGCTTGGATTACCTTTATTAAACTTACTGCTTTCCTTTACTGCTTTCCTAATTACTTACTGCTTTCCTTTAAGTGTTGTTCTGAATCATTTATTGATTTCTCCTTTAATTGTTGCTTTTGGATCAACGTATGTTTGTTTACGAATTGTTATGTACTTTGCCTTTTTAAGAGTAATCAATAAATTTTGTTGAGTTCTTCATTTCATGAGTAATCAAGTAATCTTCTTAAGTTCTTCGAAGACCATGAGTAACTAACTAAAAAGAGGTTTGCTAAAGATGAATCTATAGGATAAGAGTATGTGAAATCAACATGTAAAGAAGCATGAATGCATTGAATAAATGTGATCTTCATCCCATGGGCAATTTCGACCGGCCATCCATTTTGTCTAAAGAATTCCTAACCTTTGGAAGGAGTATGAATTCAGAGTCGTTCATTCATGCTAGCCTTTCATGGTAACCAGAGAATGGCCTAGGAATAGGCATTCTCCTAGCACGTTTGTTAGCATGTGTTTATAAATAGGTTGTTAGCTTTACTTGGACAAAAGTAATCTAAGAATTTAATGCATGTAATCGGAAGATGCATGAGACCTAGCTAAGATGATGCATGAGATGTTAATTTACTGCTGAATGATCATAGTTAAAAGCCTATAGAGGACTCTTAAGCCAACCTTGCTGTTTTACTTTAGCTTTTAATCGTTGTTAGAATATTGCGAGAACCGCAATATCAAATTCTGCCTTTACCTTAGTCATTTTCTTTACTTTTTACTCCATTGCGAATCCATTGCGAAAGTATTGCGAGACCCGCAATACTATTTTCCACATTATAGTTTCCTCCACTTAGTTTGTTTTGTGTTTATTTTTGCATTCTTCTTGCATCTTTTATAATTCCGTACCTCAAACCAAAATCCATTCAATTCAAGTTACCTTATCTAATCTAACACACACCAAATCGCTAGTCACTCAACTTAGTCTCTGTGGGAAAACGATATAAATTATACTTATCACTTGCTGCAGACCATGTATACTTGCATGATCTGAGTGCTCTCCGCATTTAATTTACATACACACAGAGCACGCAACAAGTTTTTGGCGCCGCTGCCGGGGACTTTGTTTAGTAAAAACGATTTGTGTTATTTTAGAAGAGCTTAATTAATTGGAGCTAATCTTTTGCGTTTATTTTTCAGGTACCAACAAAGCTGGTTTATGAATGAGTTTCCAAACCACAATCTCGAGTTTGATCCTGAGCCTGAAAGAACTCTAAGGAACAGAAATAGAAGTAGGAAACGAGTTTTTAAACAGCAAACTCAAAATCAACCTGTATTTCAGCACATTGCTGACCACGCAGAGTCAGCGCAATCCGAACCACAACAAGCTGAAATGGATAGACCAGAAGGAGCACCAAACCGAGCACCTAACATTCGCAATCCCATTGAAATTGCGAATGACAAGGATAGTGCTATTCTATCATACCTTGTACCTATGCCTGAGGAGCTTAATCCGAGCATCATACGCCCCGAAATCACAGCTCACTCATTCGAACTGAAACCTGTTATGTTTCAGATGCTGTCTACAATTGGACAATTCTTTGGAGTGGAGAATGAAGACCCCCACAATCACTTGAGGAACTTCTTGGGAGTGAGTGACACCTTTGTCATCCCAGGAGTATCTCAAGAGGCTTTGCGACTGTACCTTTTCCCATATTCATTAAGAGACAAAGCCAAGACATGGTTGAATTCCTTCCCCTCTGGATCAATTGTCATCTGGACAGACCTAGCTGAGAAGTTCCTGGTAAAATATTTCCCTCCAGACAAGAGCTCTAACTTCCGTGATGACATCATCAAGTTCAAGCAAGCCGAGAATGAATCACTACATGAAGCTTGGACCAGATTCAAAGACCTGCTACTCAAATGTCCACACCATGGCATTCCATGGTGTATCCAAATTGAAGTATTCTTCAAAGGATGCAACCCCAGCACGAGGCAAGTCCTGAATTCCTCAGCTGGAGGTTTTATGCTATCAAAAAGTTATAATGAAGCCTATGAGATTTTGGAGAAAATCTCAACATCACATTGTAGATGGTCAAATGATTCTGTGGAGCCAAACAGAAGAAATGCTCAAGACATGGATGCACTCAGCGCAATGAGCAGCCAGATCAATGCTCTGACCAACCTGGTGAAGCAAATGGCTCAAACCAACATTCAACAAAGTGTCAACACAGTGGCAGCTGTTTCAACAAGCACAACAGTAGCTGTTACGTCTCCAAAAGTGACCTTTTTAGGACTTAATTATCTTAGAAAGATGTTCACTCTTAGGTGTTTTTGATAGCATTTAGCCTAAACCTATGCTTAAATATGAGATTTAGAAGAAGGTAGCTAAATTAGGACTTATGTACAATAGGAAAGAAAAGGGTTGAAAACCGAAGGAAAAGAATGAAAAACAAGCATTGCGACAGCATTGCGGAAACATTGCTGAAACCGCAATGTTTCAAGTGAAAACCGTAAGTTGACTGATCTTTTTCTGTTAATTTCCGTTATTTCAGGGATTCGTTCTTTCTCCTCCATCCATTCTGAAGTACGACGTTGAAGATTGATGGTTCTCCTTGGCCCAAATACACCTGCAGATTGCTATAAAAGGGGGTCAAAGTCGAGGGTTCAAGCATCATCCGAAAGCGTAGAAGCCTCTTCGCAGCTCCATCTTTTTTCCTGTTTTTCTTCTTCGTCTGTTGGTGTGAGAGTTTCAGCTGTTGGAGTCGACAATCTAATAGGAAGGAGAGAAGATTCATCTTCTCTCCCGATTGGATTCATCCACACAAGGCTACTCTTTCTCCCCATTCAGTCGAGGCATTCGCAACGAGGCGTTCAAGCATCATTTACTGCTTTCTGTCTTTCAATTCTAAATTTCAGTTCTGTTTAGTTGCTGTTTCTCTTCTAATAGCGAGATCATTTCATTTTGTTGTTGTCTGTCTTTACATTATTTACTTTAAGCTTCCCTTTTTGTTCATTCAAACAATCAAGTAATCAAAGCACAATTCTTCATTTCACAGTTTCTTCGCTCTGCTGTTACTGTTTTTCCCTTACTGTTTGTCTTCATTTCTCTTCTAAGCATGTCTATTTTATCTCTTCTTTCTGTTCTCCCTATATCCATGAGTAACTAAGTCACATAGGGGCATGCTAATGACAATACTATAGGCTAAAAAACGTGAACCAAGCATGTAGGATAGCTCTCGAAGCATTGATTGTATGTAAGCTTCATCCCACGGGCAATTTCGATTGGCCATCCATTTTGTCCAAAGAACTCCTAACCTCTGGAAGGAGTAAGAGTTCATAGTCGTACACTCATGCTAGCCTTTCAAGGTAGCCAGAAAACGACCTAGGAATAGGCGTTTTCCTAGTACAAACCATAACTTTCTGCTTTAACAAGATGCTTAAGACCTTACTTGGACATGAGTAAACTAAAGAATCTAATGCATGGAATCGGACGATACATGAGATTGAGTGAGTTTGATGCATAGAGAGTTGATCCAATGCTTGAGGATCGTAAGAAAAAGCTTATAGAGGAGTCGTTAGTAGCCCTTGTTTCTCCATTTTACACACTTTCGCTGTTGTTAGAATTGCGGTAGAATTGCTGTTTCCGCAATTCTGCTTAAGTTACAACTCTGTCTAGCTGTTTTTGCCTTCGTTTATTAATCTCGTCTCTTTTCATTTGAGTTTAGCTTTGACTTGCACTTGTTTATGTTGCTACCCTCTACGTATTCAATAGGAAATAGACAATTTAAAACCAATTCTACCCCATCAAATCCACCCTTTCTTTCTTAACTTTACACTTCACGAATAGCTTATAATAAATCTCTGTGGGAAAACGAATGAAAAAATACTTACTACTTGCTATAAGATCATGTATGCTTGCATGCTCTGAGTGCTCTTTCTATCTTATTGCTTATTTATTTTAACACATTGAGCACGCAACAGTAGCCAACCAAGTGGATGCACTAATTTGTGGATTCTGTGGGGAAGGGCATATATTTGACTATTGCCCTGTTAATCCAGCTTCTGTGTGCTATGTTGGAAATCAACAACAACCTAGAAACAACCCCTACTCTAATACATATAATCCTGGCTGGAGAAACCACCCAAATTTATCTTGGAGTGGACAACAAAGCACAAGCCAGGTGCCAAACCAAAACAGACCAAGTGGAGCACCTGGGTTCACTCAGCTCCAGCAAAGTGGTCAACCCCCATATCAGAAACAATATGTCAACAACTATCCGATGGGAACATCAGTGGAGAACTTGCTGAAAGAATACATAGCAAAGAATGATGCAACTATGCAGAGCCAGCAAGCAACCTTGAGAAGCTTAGAGAATCAAATTGGGCAGTTGGCAAACGAGCTGAAGAATAGGCCCCAAGGCAGACTGCCTGCAGACACAGAAACTCCAAGAAGGGATGGTAAGGAACAAGTTCAAGCTATTGAACTCCGAAGTGGAAGGCCATTGGTGATCAACAGCAGAGAAGCACCAAAGAGAGTAGAGAATGAAGAGTCTAGTGCTCCACTGGATTCTCTGCCTAACCTTGATCAAATACAACCAAGCACAACAAGGGTGAGGCTGAAACCTATCATTGAGGAACCAGAAGAGATTCCTAGGCCTCCCCCTGTCATTAGGCACCTGTTTGCCTACCTATGTGCCATCACCTCCATTTCCTAGACGGCTCAGAAAGAAACAAGAACAAGAAGCTCATTTCCATAAGTTTTTAGAGATCCTGAAGCAAGTCCATGTTAATATTCCTTTTGTGGAAGTATTGCAGTCAATGCCAACATATGTAAAGTTTTTAAAAGATATTATAACTAACAAAAAAGTTATTGGTGAGTTTGAAACAGTCAATCTCACTGAAGAGTGCAGTGCCATACTCCAAAATAAGCTGCCAAAGAAGGAGAAGGACCCTGGTTCCTTCACCTTCCCAGTAGAATTAGAAGGCAAATATGTGGGCAGAGCCTTGTGTGATCTGGGAGCCAGCATCGACCTTATGCCCTTGTCACTATTCCAACAACTTGGGATAGGAGAAGCACGACCAACAACAGTCACCTTGCAACTTGCAGACAGATCCATCGCATACCCTGAAGGTAAGATTGAGGATATACTAGTCAAGGTTGACAAATTTATTTTTCTTGCAGATTTTATAATCTTGGACTACGAGGCAGACAAAGAGGTTCCAATCCTACTGGGCAGACCTTTCTTAGCCACAGGTAGGGACCTAATTGATGTCCAAAAATGTGAACTTACCATGCGAGTCCATGATGAAGAGGTTAAGTTCAGTGTTTTTAAAGCTTTAAGGGACCCTTCTGATCTTGAACACTGTGCTACTGTAGATATAGTAGACTCATTAATTGAAGAGGAATTTGAGCATGAACTGTTAGTCAAGCATGCTACGGATTATGCACAAATTGATTTGAATAATTTGAATATTTCTGAATTGATGGATGTATCTGTGGATAACCCTCAGCATGTATGCATGACCAATGAACTGTCTGAAAGAACTACAACTCCTATGATGCCATCAATTGAACAACCACCTTTATTAGAACTGAAACCATTACCTGAACACCTTAAATATGCATGTCTAGGAGAGAAAGATACCTTGCATGTCATTATTTCATCCAAATTAAATGAACAGCATGAAATTGCGTTAATATTGCTGTTGAAGCAACATAGAAAGGCAATTGGTTGGACGACTGCTGACATTAGGGGTATAAGTCCCTCTTATTGCATGCATAAGATATTGTTAGAGGAAGAACATACACCTAGAGTAGATCATCAACGTAGGTTGAATCCCTCCATGAAAGAGGTAGTAAAAAAAGAAATTATTAAATGGCTAGATGCAGGTATGATCTTCCCAATATCCAATAGTCAGTGGGTCAGTCCTATCCAATGTGTACCAAAGAAGGGTGGTATGACTGTAGTAGTTAATGAAAACAATGAATTAATACCAACTCGAACTGTCCCAGGATGGGGAGTATGTATGGATTATAGAAAACTTAATAAAGAAACTAAAAAAGACCATTTTTCTTTACCCTTCATAGACCAAATGCTAGATAAAATAGCTGGCCAAGCCTTCTATTGCTTTTTAGATGGCTACTTAGGGTATAACCAAATCACCATAGACCTTAAGGATCAAGAGAAAACAACATTTACATGTCCCTTTGGTACGTTTGCTTTTCGCAGAATGCCATTCGGCCTCTGCAATGCACCAGCAACGTTCTAAAGATGTATGTTGGCAATCTTTTCTGACCTAGACGAGTCTATAATAGAGATCTTTATGGATGACTTTTCAGTGTTTGGTGATTCCTTTAACCACTGTCTAGCCAATCTAGGACAAGTCCTCACTAGGTGTGAAGAAACCAATCTAGTGTTAAATTGGGAAAAATGCCACTTCATGGTGGAAGAAGGCATAGTATTAGGACACAGAGTGTCCAAAGCAGGAATAGAGGTCGATAGGGCCAAGATAGAAGTCATTGAGAAGTTAGTTGAACCTAAGAATGTCAAAGCCATAAGAAGTTTCTTAGGTCACGCAGGATTTTATAGGAGATTTATAAAAGATTTTTCAAAAATCTCTAAACCCCTTTGTGAGCTTCTAGAGCTGAATAAAACATTTATCTTTTCAAATGAGTGTTTAATAGCATGGACCAAGCTTAAAAATGCCTTAGTCAAAGCACCAATCATAGTTGGGCCAAATTGGGATATGCCTTTTGAAATAATGTGCGATGCAAGTGACTATGCAATTGGAGCTATGCTTGGCCAAAAGAGAGACAAATTAACACATCCTATATATTATGCGAGTAAAACTTTGAATGAAGCTCAAAGCAATTACACTACCACAGAAAAAGAGATGTTAGCAGTAGTGTTTGCATGTGAGAAATTCAGGCCATATATGGTAGGGAATAAAACAATTGTTTATACTGATCATTCTGCAATAAAGTACTTAATGAGGAAGGCCGATGCCAAGCCTCGTCTAATTAGATGGGTGCTACTGTTGCAGGAGTTTGATTTGGAGATCAGAGACAAAAAAGGATGTGAAAATGTAGTTGCTGATCACTTATCAAGATTGCAGAGTCATTGCGAATCTATTACGGAGCCCGCAATGACAGATTCTTTTATTGATGAACATGTTTTTGTTTTAGTACATTGTGATAATAATGATGAACCATGGTTTGCTGATATTGCAAATTTTTTTGCCTCACAGGTGTTACCAGAATTCAGGAAGGGGCAGGATAAGAAGAAGTTCTTAAATGAGGCTAGGAAGTACATTTGGGATGATCCAACCCTCTACAGAAACTGTGCGGATGGATTGCTAAGAAAATGTGTGTCAGTTGCTGAATCAAGGTCAATCTTGCAGCATTGCCATACAGCTCCATATGGAGGGCACTTTGGTGGTCAGAGGACTGCTGCAAAGGTATTCCAGAGTGGCTACTTCTGGCCTACAATCTTCAAAGATGCACATGACTACGCACACAATTGCAATGAATGCCAACGATCAGGTAACCTCAGTAGGAAGGATGAGATGCCTCTAACATACATCTTAGAGCTAGAACTCTTTGATGTATGGGGTATTGACTTCATGGGTCCATTCTCACCATCTGCTGGTAATTTATACATTTTAGTAGCTGTAGACTATGTCTCGAAATGGGTAGAAGCAATTGCATGTCCTTTAAATGATGCTAAAACAGTTGTTAAATTTTTGAATAGGCATATTTTTACACGCTTTGGCACACCTCGTGCCATCATAAGTGATGAAGGAACACATTTCATAAATAAAGCCATGGAAAAAGTGTTAGCTAAATACAATGTTCGGCATAGGGTGGCAACACCCTATCATCCCCATTCAAATGGGCAAGCTAAAATTTCTAATAGAGAGATCAAAAGTATACTTGAAAAAGTTGTAAAACCAAGTAGAAATGATTGGTCTTTTAAATTAGATGATGCACTATGGGCTTATAGAACTGCATATAAAACACCTTTAGGAATGTCTCCTTATAGGTTAGTATATGGAAAAGCATGTCATCTCCCCCTTGAATTAGAAAACAAAGCTTTTTGGGCTTTAAAAGAGTTAAATTTTTGCGTAACCGATGCGGGAACATTGTGGTCTCTGCAATTGAATGAGTTGGATGAACTAAGACACATGTCATATGAAAATGCTAAAATGTATAAGGAAAAGACTAAAATTTGGCATGATAGTAGACTTAGGATTAAGGACTTCAAAAAGGGTCAGCATGTTCTATTGTTTAACTCACGATTGAAATTCTTTCCTGGCAAATTAAAGTCTCGTTGGTCTGGTCCATTTGTGATCACTAATGTGTTTATTCATGGTGCGATTGAAATCCAAAATTTGGAACAAGGCCAACCGTTCGTGGTGAATGGTGCTAGATTGAAGCACTACTATGAGGAAGGAGACGTGGGGACGCTCTCAGCATTCCTTCTATCCGAAGCTTAAAAGCCAATTAAGAGAAGATGAGCAAGGGCATTTATTGGAATTATCATTGTGCTCAACCGTCGAAGGAATATGAAATAATTATCGTTATTTACTGTTTTTTGTTATTGAAGTATTTTTAATTTTCTGAAACTAATTAAGTTTGTTTTTAATATTGATTAGAAATGTGATGATTGGAAATCCTAACGGAAATATGGGTGATCAATCGAGAGGCTAAGAAAAGATGAAGGACAAATTTGAGAAGATCAAAGAGTTGGTTTGTTAAAATCTTGCTGCAAACGTAAATCAAGGAAGGGATTCCCAACGGTAAACTTTTCAAAGATTTTGTACGAGATTTAGAGGCGTTGCGGAATCATTGTGGAATTCGCAAAGGTATAGCCTTTATTTTCGCAAGTCAGTATAAATAGGAGAGGCTGCAGCTCGTTCCCATTCACAATTCTCAAAATCCTCGAGCTCGCACCCAAATCTCTTATACCGTCTTGCTGAAAATTTGCGAATCTTTACCTTCAAAAAACAAGAATGGTTACAACCCGAGCAGAAAGCTCCACTCCCACAAAAACATCCCCCATCACAGAAGATACTGCCTTAGCAGGAGATGCATTAATCTATCTAGCAACAGCTGAAGCTTCAAACCCCTCTAAGCCTAGGAAACTCCTTGTGAAAAGGAAATGAAAGGTTGCAACGACTGAAGCTGCAAACCCATCTGATCCAACGCAACCCCCTAAAAGGAAGTGGAAGGTCACATCGGGAAGGGACCCAACATCCAAGATTAGAGCATCCACGAGTGAGGAGAGCCTCACAAGCAGCAGACCATCGTTTGAAACGGCCATGCAAAGCCTGCCTTCCACACAACAACCATCGGAACCTGAGGTCTCCCCTGAAGAACAACCGGAGTCTGCATCCACCCCAATTGGGGATGCAGAAGAAGGAGAGGAAGTCGTCTCCCCCATCAGGGATGGAAGTCCTGATAGCCCTGTTGAGAGAGAGTTGGGGAGAAAGAATTCGATGGATGAAACGCTGGATGACTGTATCAAACGAGTTCTGTGCGGTTGTTTTTAAATTTCCACAAGCCCCATGGGCCACAATAGAGTTAGCATAGTTAAGAGCTTTGATCACTGTTATATTTTCTCTGTTAATGTCATTGCGATTTCATTGCGTACTCCGCAAAGCCCTTTCAAGCATGTTTTGTCTTAATCAACATGTCTTAGTAGTAATATCCAAGCATGCTGTTATTGCGTAACGACTTTCTGCTATCTTGTTATGTCCTTAACTCTACTTGGCTGCATTTGTGATGTCTCTTTGTGGTCTGTTTATTGAGTTTGCTGGATGAGTGTCGAGTACACTCTTTAAGGTTGAATTAGCTTCAATAAGTTGATAAGCATGTGACCCTGTTAGACCTTACCTTTTGTTGTTAATAAACCTCTACTGATGTGTTATCTGAACTAAGAGAGCCATTCTATCCCTTGGATGTTTAAAACTTGTCTATTTTTAACTTAGACTAGATGCTTCTAAAACAAGTTTGGGGGTGTGCCACCCCATACTCTCATTGAGGACAATGAGAAGTCCAAGTTTGGGGGAGGCAGCCTCTAGTCCTAGAAACACTCCTCTCTCCCTTAGTAAAATATGCATTGTTCTTCTTTGAAAAAAAAAAAAAAAGAGAAAAAAGCAAAGAGAGAAAGAAAAAGAAAAGAGCATTGTCTTCTTCTAGGAATGCTGAGTAATCAGGGTCATTTGTGTAACCCACAAGTGGCACTGCATCAAAAGGCAACTCAAGGTGGGGACTTTGCCAAAAAAAAAAAAAGAGAAGGAAAAATAAAACAAAGAAGAAGAATGTATGCCAGAAGGTTGTAGCCTTAGGTGCTTAGATGTCCTATATACTAAACTCTGATCCTAAGTAGCTAAGCATAGGGTTGTAACTAGAAGGTTTGTTTAGGGAGATGAGTGTTTGTCCTAAAATAGAAGTGATGTCATGGCTTAGACTGTTCTATGGATTCTGTACTCTGATACTTGTTTTGTCCTAAGCATGGCATGACTCTAAGGATTCCTAGGTAATAAAAATAAAAATAAAAAAAAAAGAACTTAGAAGCATGTACTGAGTTTGAGTTAAAGGTAGGTAGATTTTACAGTTTAGGGATGACTGCACAATGTGCTTGATAATATAGGCAGATAAACCAAAAGGTGAGGAGTTAGTAAAAACTGAAGGTTTTAAAGGCAAGAGAATTCAGAATGACAAAACATGAAGTTAATTTTAGCTTGAAGGGTGTCACAGGACAGCAATGCCTTTGACAGTAAGCCGAGGGAATCAACAAGTTAGTTAGGTAGAGATAAAAGACACGAGCTAGGCAGAGGAAAAGAGAGGGAAAGTAAGCCTTTGTATTGCTCGAGGACTAGCAATAACTCAAGTTTGGGGGTGCGTTACCTCTCCAAATGAGTGTTATTTAGGACTTTAAATACGTGATATTCATGAAATCTCTTGAGCATTTTAGTTAGAAGTTAGCATAATGTGTGTTTAAAAGTGACATTTTGTGAAATGATGTTAATTTAAGGCTTATATGAAAAAGCTATGCAAAAGTGTGCAAATTGGTGAAAAAATGTCTAATTTATACCTTGCAGATGTAGTGCTGAAGTTTTGCGAAGCACGCAATGGAATCAGACGAAGAGCAGCTGGAGACAGAGCATTGCGAGATCGCAACGCAATCGCAATACCAGTCTTCGCTGCTGCGTTTTTCCAGCCGCCAACCCTTCCTGTTGCTGCCACGTGTGAGGTTGTTACCTCAAATTGGATGGAGATCCGCAGCTGATGGAACCTCTGGAGGCTATATAAAGAGCTAGATGAAGAAGGAAAGGGATATCTCGACAGTGAAGAAAATCGACAAAGGCCAAAACCCGAAGACGAAATTCATTTTCTCCCGTTTGTTGGATCGAAGAAACGAAAGCCCTTGGCGTCGATAATTCGAAAGGAAAAAGAGAAGAACCATCTTCTCTTCTGATTGAATTCATTCCCAAGATCAGCTAATCTTCTCCTTCATCTGAGGCGAATCACGGCTTGGAAGATCTTCAGTCCATTACTGCTTTCTTTTGTTGCTTTCTGAATTAAGCTACTGCTCTTTTTAAGTTCTGTTTTGGATCATCTACTGTTTTTTCCCTTTAACTATTGTCTTCGGGTTGACGTATGTATGCTTTACGAATTGTTATTTGATTTGCTTTTTAAGAGTAATCAATAAGTTTTGTTGAGTTCTTCATTCCATGAGTAGTCAATCAATTTCGTTGAATTCTAAAGTCATGCGTAGCTAAGTTTATAGAGGTTTGCTAGAGATGAATCTGTAGGGTATGCTTATGTGAATTCAACATGTAAAGTAGCATGAATGCATTAAATGAATGTGATCTTCATCCCATGGACAATTTCGACCGGCCATCCATTTTGTCTAAAGAATTCCTAACCTCTGGAAGGAGTAAGAATTCAGAGTCGTTCATTCATGTTAGCCTTTCATGGTAGTAAAGAGAATGGCCTAGGAATAGGCATTCTCCTAGCACGTTTGTTAGCATGCATTTATAAATAGGTTTTTAGCCTTACTTGGATATGAGTAATCTAAGAATCTAATGCATATAATCGGAAGATGTATGAGATCTAGCTAAGACGATGCATGAGATGTTAATTTACTGCTGAATGATCATAGTTAAATGCCTATAGAGGACTCTTAAGCCAACCATGCTGTCTATATTTTAGATTTTAATCGTTGCTAGTTTATTGCAAAAATATTGCGAGAACTGCAATATCACTTTCTGCCTTTACCTTAGTATTGTATCAGTCTTTTAATCTATTGCGAATCCATTGCGAAAGTATTGCGAAACCCGCAATATTATTCTTTAAACATTGTAGACTTCTCAACTTATCTGCTTTGTGTTAACCTTGCATTTTCCTTGTACCCGTTATAAATTCGTGTCTCAACCCAAAATCCATTTATTTCTTGCTACCTTATCTAATTTAACACACACCAAGTCGCTAGTCACTCAACCCAGCTCTGTGGGAAATCGATATAAAATATACTTATCACTTGCTGCAGACCATGTATACTTGCATGACCTGAGTGCTTTTCACATCTACTTTACATACACACTGAGCACGCAACAGCGTCCTATGCAATGAGTTTGCATAAGACTGAACCGCGAAACAAGTCGTTGTTTCTTTATAACTCTGTTTACTGTAAAGACCGATTTTTTCATATGATGACCTAGGTAACTCGATCTGAATCCTGAGGACACTATGAACTCCTGTTTATTCGGGCTTATCCTTTGACTTGTATGGGTGAGAGTGGCCCGAGATCGCCGATTCAATAAGCTTACCATCTTGGGGATAAGACCGGGTAGGTAGCTGGGAACATAGTCCTGCGAGATGGAATTCACTCCTACCCGCCTTGAGGGATTAGTAGAGAGGTTGTTCCCTTAAGTGCCGACTCCGGGTCTTGAACTAGGGATCCCACCCTCTCTTTGGCCCGAGAGGGACTTGGTATAGTGATGAGATCACATACCAATCGGTTTGGTGGTTGGACCACAAACCAATAGTTCATTAGAGGATCAGTGGGACTTAAGGAACAAGATGTAATTACGGGGGTAAAACGGTTATTTTGACCCAGCTATAATTACGAACAACCTTTGAATGATCGACTTACTGATGATGGTTATATCCAGAGGACAGAAATATATCTACGGTGAGGAGAGTGCAACCCTTGGACTTTAGTGGAGTCTCCGAGGGTTAACGAATGTTGGTTAGCTTGGCTAAAGAGTTTGGTCGGTTAATCTCGTATCGTTGGAGCTCATGATCTGTAGGTCCTTTAGGTTCTCCTGGCTAGCTCGGATTAAGCCGTGTAACAATATGAGAGAAAAAGAATTTGAATAGGGGCAAGAGATAGAGACTAAACTCTAATTTATTATCCAAAGGCATAACATGATGCTTGCTACAAAAATCAATGCTACAAAGAGCATAACAGAAAGTCATGACTCAGTAAAATTCGGCATGTCCTCTAAAAAGCTATCATCAGTAGCTGCGTCGAAGTCTTCACCCACGACAACACCAAAATCCTCAAACCCAGGAGGGATGTCACGAAACTCCTTGAATCGACCATGAAGAAAGTCAAAATCAAGCTCAAGATAACGCTCATTGGCAAGATCTACCAACCAAGAAACCTCAGTACACAACATTTCATCCTGAAGAATTACATATTGGAGGCTCTTCTTGAACTCCTCGGACAGGAAAGCAGGATCTGTCTCACGAGCATCCACCAAAGAGAGCTTCTTCGTAGTAGTAGCAAGTTCTGCAGACGACGAGGAAAGCTTCGCTTCAAGCTCAGCAATCAGCAAAGCATGTGTACTCTCCAAAGACCAAATAGCCTCGGCATGAGATGCTTCTACACGCTCCAACTCATAACGAGGAACAGAACAATGACGAATAAAAAGAACATCGTTAGAGAAGCGATGAGCCGAAGCTGACATATCCAGATAATCCTAAGAAAGCAAACAAAGAGGAGTGAGTAAGGGACAAGCGCCAGAAAGAATGAAAATAAGAAAGAAATAAAATACCTCTTGAAGACGCATATCGACGCTCTGAAACCCCTCCCGAGGATTCGCATAATGAACATGGGAGCGATGATCCGACAACTCCAACCAACCAAATGAAACACGCTTTAAAAGGGAAGTCTCATCAAAGGACGAAAGCAATGGCCTTCCAAAGTCGATCAAACTGCCGCCAAAGGAATTCCTCTCCTCAAAGGAAGAAGTCTGAAAGGGCGCGTCAACTCGAGCACTAGACTGAGATGTTGGCGAAGAGCAAATATGCTGCTTTTGAGGAAGTCAACCACCATTCACTTCCATCGAAGAACTCGACAGCGAAATAACCTTAAGGAGCTCTGGCACCAAAGACCACTTCTTCGACGCCAGCTTCAAACGCTCGGCCACGAACATCACCCGACAAGATGACATGCCTAAGGATTGACACCGAATAAAAGTTGGATCGCGACGGGGACCCAAGCTGAGCCACATGAGCCAAACCCGGCGGGGTTCGGAGGAGACTCAACTCAAGAAGTCGATCTAAGAGAAAGATCGATCTGTGAAAGGAATAGGCCCCGGTGGGGTCGACCGAGCAATATGAGAAGCTCGGTCCGTAGGGCAGCCTCGCCTTCAGGAAACCAATCCAAGGGGATCCGACCTAAAACGAAAAAAACATAAAATAGCCTATCTCACCGAGATATAAGGGAAAATGGCATACCCTAAGAAAATACCGACCAGAAGATAAGCTCAAACAGTAAAAAAACCTTGAAAGAGTAAAAAAAAAGAAATCCACATACCAATAGGGACATGGAGAGTACAAGCAGCCAGACGGTGTTCCACTAAAACACCTTGTTGCACCAATTAAGGACCCCATCGTGGCGGGTCCGACAGAAGAAGAATAGCTTCACGAAAGGAGCGAGATGACGTAGAGGCAACCCATTTTCCATCAACTAACAACAAATGAATGGAGATTAGCTATATACAACAAAATACGAAAAAGTTTCAAAAGAGAAAACATAGAATGAATCTTGAAATCAATTAGGACAACCACATCAACAAGAGTAGTTAACCAAGAGACGCTCACAAAAAATCACTACTCTTTCCACTTCTTGACAAAAGTGGGGAACCGATCCACCAATTCCCCAAATAGGCGAGACTTGAGGTAATAAAAGAGCGAAGGTCGGGAACTCTGCTTCAAAATATGCAGAGAAAGGAAATTTGTGACCTTCATAGGAGACAAATTTATCCACTGAAGCCATAATACATAACATCCTGTTACCTCTCCAAAAGTACATTATTTAAGGTCATATTTACCTAGAAATCATGGAAATTCTTGAGTGTTTTTGTTAAGAGTTAGCTTAATGTGTGCTTAAATGTGAGAATTTGAGAAATGATGCTAAATTAAGACTTATTTGGAAAAGGAAAGAAAAATGATGCAAAATGATGTAAAAAGAGCTAAAATGTACATTGCAGGAACATTGCTGAAAATATGTGGAGCTCGCAATAAAACAGTCTTTGCTGCTGAATTTTTCCAGCCGTCAGTCTTTATTGACTGAGTTTTTCCAATAGTCAACTCTCCCTGGTGCTGCCACATGTCAAGCTTGACTACCTCACAAAATTGAATGGTGATCCACAATTATTGAGCAGCCTTTTGCAACCACCTAGAGGCTATATAAAGAGAGTGAAATGAAGGATCAAAGCAATTGAAATGGAATTGAATTTCCCTCAATTCAAACACAATCTGAAAGTGAGGAGATCCCGATCGTGAAGAATCCCGAAGACAAAACCTCTTCCCCCGGTTGTTGAATCGAAGAAACAAGCCCTTGGCGTTGATAATTCGAGAGGAAGAAGAGAAGATTCTTCTTCTCTTCTGATTGAAATTATCCCCAAGATCATCTAATCTTCCCCTTCATCTGAGGCGATTCACGACTTGGAGGATCCTTACGCACCTTACTGCTTTCCTTTACTGCTTTCCTTTATCGCTTTCCAATTTAATTTCTGCTTCCTCTAAATGTTGTTCTGAATCATTTACTGCTTTTTCCCTTTCATTGTTGCTTTTGGATTGACATATGTTTGTTTACAAATGTTTATGTGAATTGCTTTCTTACAAGAGTAATCAATTGGTTTTATTGAATTCTTCATTCTGTCATTCTTTAATCAATAGTTTTGTTGAGTTCTTCATCTTATCACTTCTTCATCAATTAATTTTACTGAGTTCTTTAAATCATGTTCAATCCATCCATCTCCCTTTGTTCTTCGAAAACCATGAGTAACTAATCTAAGAGAGGTCTGCTAAAGAGGAATCTGTAGGCTAGAAGCATGAGAATTCAGCATGTAGAGTAGCATGATTGCATTGAATGTATGTGATCTTCATCCCACGGGCAATTTCGACCGGCCATCCATTTTATCTAAAGAATTCCTAACCTCCGGAAGGAGTAAGAATTCAGAGTCATCCATTCATGTTAGCCTTTTATGGTAATCAGAAAATGACCTAGGAATAGGCGTTCTCCTAGCACGTTTATTAGCATGTGTTTATGATTAGGTTGTTAGCTTTACTTGGACAGAAGTAATCTAAGAAACTAATGCATGTAATCGGAAGATGCATGAGAACTAGCTAAGACGATGCATGAGATGTTAATCTACTGTTGAATGATCATAGTTAAATGCCTATAGAGGATTCTTAAGTCGACCTTGCTGCCTTACTTTACATTAAAATCGTTGCTAATTTATTGCTAGATTATTGCAAGAACCGCAATTCTACTTTTCCACATTATGACTTTACCTCTTTGCTAGCTTTGCATTTATGTTTACATTCTTCTTGCATCTTTTATATTCTTGTACCTCAACCCAAAATCTATCCAATTTAAGTTACCTTATCTAATCTAACACACCAAATCGTTAGTCACTAAACTTAATCTCTGTGGGAAAACGAATTAAATTTTACTTATCACTTGCTGCAGACCATGTATGCTTGCATGATCTTAGCGCTCTTCGCATTTACATTTTACATACACACTGAGCGCGCAACAAGTTTTTGGCGCCGCTGCTGGAGATTTTGTTTAGTAAACACGATTTGTATTATTTTAGAAGAACTTAATTGATTGTAAGATCTGTGCTGAATACGTGAGCTTAATTTGTTTACTATCATTTTCAGGCATAGAGAGAAACTTTGCAGATGAAAAACGTATGTGTACGACAAAGTAAATGAATACGCTGCAGAACTTAATTGGAGGAAGAGTTTGCCCACGACAGTTTGAAGAATTTTATCAGCCATGTGCTTATTGTGGGGATAATCATAACTTGGAGAATTGCCCAACATTGAATTATCAAGAGAGGCAATATCAACAAAGCTATGACAACCATTATTCGTACATGTGTGAACATGATCAGTGGCAACTCTCAAATAATCCTTGGGAAGAGCATGTGCAAATTGCTCATTATGAAGAGTTCCCCCAACATGAAGACTATCAACATTATGCCCCAACTCCAAATGAAGAATTATCACCCACTTTGGAGGCGCTATGGATAGAATTCATGGAAAGGAATGATGCATCCATGAGGAGAATTGATGTGCAATTAGCCCAGCTCACAAATAACTTACAAGATCTACTTGCTATAGAAAAATCACCACCACCATGCCCTCAGATGTTTGATTTTTATGATGATGACTCATTTGTTACCTTCGAATCTGAGAAGAGTGATCCAATGGAATCTCCATATGAAATGGTGGAGTTGGTGAAAGTTGAGAAAAATGAAATTGTGCTGGATGAGGCCAAAGAGACTAATGCGCTGCTTGAGGAACAAGAATTTGAAATGTCTGATGATGCAGCAAGCTTCTCCACCAATGAAAGAGCTGAGCCACCACCACCACAAATGCTCCAGCTGAAGGAGTTAGAAAGAGATATGCCAGAAAAAGAAGTCCCATCGCATCGAAGCTATGTTGTAGCAAATGTTGTAGAAACAAAACCAACGCACAGAAAGTACAAACCTTGGGATGTTATAACATGCAGTCTCTTTGAAAGAATCAACAATTTCAAGGTGTGGCAGAATGTCCGATCCCGTAAATCAAGACTTAAGTATCTTAAAGGAGCAGAAGTGGTGCCTCAAAACATTGAAGAACATCCATATGAGGCAGATTGACAAGGGAGATTTCTGATCCCTAAACTCTTAAATTAGGATTTTATCATGCTTTGCTTAGATTTCGTATGTTAGGAGTAGTTTATTTTGGGAATGAAGTATTTATTATGTGCCAACAATCATAGTCGTTTAGCATGAATTGATGATGCACTGTGGGCATATAGAACTGCATATAAAACACCTTTAGAAATGTCCCCCTATAGGCTAGTTTATGGAAAAGCATGTCATCTTCCCTTTGAATTAGAAAACAAAGCCTTTTGGGACTTTAAAAGAATTGAACTTTTGCGTGACCGATGCGAGAACATTGCGGTCTCTGCAATTGCATGAGTTGGATGAACTAAGACACATGCCATATGAAAATGCTAAAATGTATAAGGAAAAGACTAAAATTTGGCATGATAGTAGACTTAGGATTAAGGACTTCAAAAAGGGCCAACATGTTCTATTGTTTAACTCACGATTGAAATTGTTTCCTGGCAAATTAAAGTCTCGTTGGTCAGGTCCTTTTGTGATTACTAATGTGTTTGTTCATGGTGCAATTGAAATTCGAAATCTGGAACAAGGTCAACCGTTCATGGTGAATGGTGCTAGATTGAAGCACTACTATGAGGAAGGAGACGTGAAAACGCTCTCAGCATTCCTCTTATCCGAAGCCTAAAAAGCAAGTCAAGAAAGGATGAGCAAGGGCGTTCAATGGAATGATCATTATGCTCAATCATCAGAGGAATATGGAATAGATAGTCTTTCGTTATTGTTTTTCTTTTAGATTGATTACAGTATTGTTATTGCTAGCTTTAATTAAGTTTTTTTTTTGTGATTTAGGAACGTTGCAATTGGAGATTTTTAAACGGCATTCGATGGAGTATTTCTGATCCCTCTCAAAAACAAGAAAAAAAAATCTGCTTTTCTGTGATCTGTTACCCCACCAATATCAACTGTTTGTTCTGTTTTAAATTCTTAATTTGCCTAAGTAGAGTAGCTTAGTCTAGTTTAATGTCGTATGATTAGGTAGCTTAGATAATTTTGCTATTTTCTGTAGTTGTTATGAACAAATATCGCATGCTAGGAGCCTTGCACAGTTAAAACTGCTCTGTTGGAATCATTGCGAATTCTTTGCGGACACCGCAATATTTTGTTAGTTTAAGCATGCTGGTGTATGACTTTCTGATGGGTTGTCTGTCTTTAAATCTCATGATTTGGCTGCATTACTGATGTCCATAGGTAGTCTGTCTATTGAGCATGCTGGATGAGTGTCAAGTACACCTTTGTTAATTCTAATTAGCTTCATGAATTGTTGAGCATGTACCTCTGTTAGACCTTACCATGTTGATTTTAGTAAATTTCTGCTGTTGAGTTATCTGCACTATGAGGGTCATTCCATCCCTAGGAGTTTTAAGTCTGTCTGGTTTTTATTTAGACTAGATGCTTCTAAGATAAGTTTGGGGGTGTGCCACCTCAGACTCTCATTGGGGGCAATGAGAAGTTTAAGTTTGGGGGAGGCAACCTCTAGGCCTAGGAACACTCCTCTCTCCTTTGAAAAATAGACATTCTTCTTCTAAAAAAAAAAATGAATAAGAAAGCAAAAGAAAAGTAAAGGGTTCTGTCTCTCTCTAAGGATGCTGAGTAATCAGGGCCATTTGTGTAACCCACAAGTGGCACTGCATCAAAAGGCAATTCAAAGAGAAGACTTTGCCAAAAGAGAAAAAAGGAAAAGTAAAACCAAGGAAGAAGAATGTGTGCCAAAGAGCTACGGCCTAAGTGTTTAGATGTCCTGTGAAATTGAACTCTGATCCTTAGTTTGCTAAACACAGGGCTGTAGCTTGAAGGTATGTCAAGGGAGATGAGTGTCTATCCAACACAGTGATGCCAGGGCTTAGTTTGTTCTATGGATACTGAACGCTGATACTCGTGTGTGCTAAGCCTGGCATGACTTTAAGGAATCCTAGGTAATTCAAAAATAAAGACATTAGAAGCATGTACTGAGTCTAAGTTAAAACTAGGGAGAATTTGAAAAGCTTAGGGATAACTGCACAATGAGCTCAATGATATAGGCAGATAAACCAAAAGACAGGAAGTTAGTAAAAACATAAGGTTTTAAAGGCAAGGGTAATCAGAATAGACAAAGTATGAAGTTAGTTTTAACCTAGGAGAGTGTCACAGGACAACAATGCCTTTGACAGTAAACCTAGGGAAGTCAACAAATCAGTTAGGTAGAGTTTAAAAGACAAGAGTTAGCAACTAATTAGAGAGAAAGTAAGCCTTTATATTGCTCGAGGACGAGCAATAACTCAAGTTTGGGGGTGTGTTACCTCTCCAAAAGTACATTATTTAAGGTCATATTTACCTAGAAATCATGGAAATTCTTAAGTGTTTTTGTTAAGAGTTAGCTTAATGTGTGCTTAAATTTGAGAATTTGAGAAATGATGCTAAATTAAGGCTTATTTGGAAAAGGAAAGAAAAATGATGCAAAATGATGTAAAAAGAGCTAAAATGTACATTGCAAGAACATTGCTGAAAAATTGCGGAGCTCGCAATAAAACAGTCTTTGCTGCTGAATTTTTCCAGCCGTCAGTCTTTATTGACTGAGTTTTTCCAATAGTCAACTCTCCCTGGTGCTGCCACATGTCAAGCTTGACTACCTCACAAAATTGAATGGTGATCCACAATTATTGAGCAGCCTTTTGCAACCACCTAGAGGCTATATAATGAGAGTGAAATGAAGGATCAAAGCAATTGAAATGGAATTGAATTTCCCTCAATTCAAACACAATCTGAAAGTGAGGAGATCCCGATCGTGAAGAATCCCGAAGACGAAACCTCTTCCCCCGGTTGTTGAATCGAAGAAACAAGCCCTTGGCGTTGATAATTCGAGAGGAAGAAGAGAAGATTCTTCTTCTCTTCTGATTGAAATTATCCCCAAGATCATCTAATCTTCCCCTTCATCTGAGGCGATTCACGACTTGGAGGATCCTTACGCACCTTACTGCTTTCCTTTACTGCTTTCCTTTATCGCTTTCCAATTTAATTTCTGCTTCCTCTAAATGTTGTTCTGAATCATTTACTGCTTTTTCCCTTTCATTGTTGCTTTTGGATTGACATATGTTTGTTTACAAATGTTTATGTGAATTGCTTTCTTACAAGAGTAATCAATTGGTTTTATTGAATTCTTCATTCTGTCATTCTTTAATCAATAGTTTTGTTGAGTTCTTCATCTTATCACTTCTTCATCAATTAATTTTACTGAGTTCTTTAAATCATGTTCAATCCATCCATCTCCCTTTGTTCTTCGAAAACCATGAGTAACTAATCTAAGAGAGGTCTGCTAAAGAGGAATCTGTAGGCTAGAAGCATGAGAATTCAGCATGTAGAGTAGCATGATTGCATTGAATGTATGTGATCTTCATCTCACGGGCAATTTCGACCGGCCATCCATTTTGTCTAAAGAATTTCTAACCTCCGGAAGGAGTAAGAATTCAGAGTCATCCATTCATGTTAGCCTTTTATGGTAATCAGAAAATGACCTAGGAATAGGCGTTCTCCTAGCACGTTTATTAGCATGTGTTTATGATTAAGTTGTTAGCTTTACTTGGACAGAAGTAATCTAAGAAACTAATGCATGTAATCGGAAGATGCATGAGAACTAGCTAAGACGATGCATGAGATGTTAATCTACTGTTGAATGATCATAGTTAAATGCCTATAGAGAATTCTTAAGTCGACCTTGCTGCCTTACTTTACTTTAAAATCGTTGCTAATTTATTGCTAGATTATTGCAAGAACCGCAATTCTACTTTTCCACATTATGACTTTACCTCTTTGCTAGCTTTGCATTTATGTTTACATTCTTCTTGCATCTTTTATATTCTTGTACCTCAACCCAAAATCTATCCAATTTAAGTTACCTTATCTAATCTAACACACCAAATCGTTAGTCACTAAACTTAATCTCTGTGGGAAAACGAATTAAATTTTACTTATCACTTGTTGCAGACCATGTATGCTTGCATGATCTTAGCGCTCTTCGCATTTACATTTTACATACACACTGAGCGCGCAACACATCCCAACAGGAAACACCACCCATTCGACATGAGTTGACCAGGAGCAATACCCGTCAATGACAAAAATCGTTGAGCAGAAGGATGAAGCGTTAGGCGCACGCCACTCTCGAACATCGCGGGATAAAATGACACTTCCCAAGAGGAGGAAGCTCCACACGCTCACTAGAGGTTAGGGGTCAAATCCTCACAGTCACCGGAACATTGTAAAGCACCCTGAAGGCATCCAAAGCCTCTTGGGTCAAAGGTCCCAAGGGGCGGGTTCGAGGCGCCAAAGAACAAGAATGAATTTTGCCTCTACCTTCAGAAAAAAGGCTCGAAGGTAGCATCATTCGGGTCTGTCAAACACGACTCGGATCTTTTCAACGGTTCCGCAGAATCACCCATGAGAAGCAAAAGAAAAAGCTCGAAGGAACGATTAAAAGCTACCAAAGGCTACTTTAAGGTTCGCAGAGAAATTAGAATGAGGATTAGGGGAAACTGTTATGTGTAAAATCCCAAGGCTCTAACTACAAAGGCCCATTCAAGAGTAAAACTTAGCCCACGAGGAGAAATCGGGAGAAAGGGAGGCGACACCAACCCGAAAGGAAGACACGAAGAAGTAGCCGAGATGAGCCAAGAGAGCTTGGCTCGGCTCGACTCAGCTATGGCCTCACACGAAGGAGTCGAGCTCCATCGGATGGGCTTGACTTAGATCAAAGGTGTCGAGCTACAAAGAAGCTCAGCTCGGCTCGGCTTGGCTCGGCTTGGCCCGACCTCGGCTGCGGCTCCACGTGATGAAGGAGTCGAGCTCCTCGACCTCGGCTGCATCTCGACGCGAAGGCTCCACATGATGAAGCTGATTTCCAAAGGATATCGGCCTCGGCTCGACGCGAAGGCTGACCCTTCTCGTAGGGTCGACTCGTAATCAATAGCTGAAGAAAAAATATCTACCTAAGGGCTGTTACACGACCTTTGTAACGATCGGAGTTATGAGAGTCATAAATGCTATCATAATCGATCCCTTAATAACTCCAAAGGATCATATATGTATTTCTATATAAGAAAAAGATCCATGACTCATTTGGTATGTGAAATTTGATTATTCAAATTCCATACAAACTTTCTACTTTCCATATTCAGCTATAGTCTCTCCCTCATTTTATCATTCAAAGACTAACTTGAGCGTCAGAGCCAGTGTGAAAAGTCTCTCACCGGTCCTAGCTTACCTCTGACGTTTCCCGTATTGCAAGATTAAGCTTGTTCCACTAATCAAATCAAGTTTATCGTTGATACCAAATTTCGATATCAACAATATACCTGATTTACTACTTAAATGCATGTTAAATGAATGTTGATACACGAATGATATATTTGATTTACTAGTAAAATAAATGTTAAATAAAGGATGAAACGTCATTGTCATTGATATACTACTGAATTGCACATTTCAAAATTGCACATTTCAAAAGTCATGTTGCAACGTATAAAGATATTATAGACATTTTTGGTAAGAGGATTGTCTGGATTTAATTAGTGGAAATGAAAAATGTCTAAATGTCTAAATGTTGGAATGACTTGCAGTCTACATCTAGAGTGATTTGAGGGAGAGAGTTGTTGGTTTCCCGTGAAGGGGGTATGTCTAAACTCTACAATTTAGGGTCGATCAGTCAACCAAATAAGAAGTGGTTATATGTAAATACACATACATCTTCCCTATAACCTGCATTTTCAAAATCTTGGAGGTTAAACCGAATCCCTCAAAAAATAGGTTACTGTTTCGAAACCCCATATCCAACTTTGTAACTACCCCAATTTATTTCATGCGATTCAAAATCCGAATATTCAAATTTTCGAAATCTAAAACCCTAAATTTTGATACTTAAATCCCCCATAACCAAACTAAAACGAAAAATCTACATTTTCGGTCTAAAACCAGAGGGAAAAAAGAAATGGCAGAGATGACAACCACAAACATGGGAAAGGAATGCCCTGGTCATGCAACCTGAAGGAGGAACGGAGGACGAACCTACGTTGAGCTTTGGATGGGTCACTCCGGCGAATACTTCGATGGAGGAAGGTCACAAGGCAACATAGAATGCCCTGGTCTTTCGCGTGGGATGTCTATGTATGCGTTTTCCGGAAAGAGGAATCGCCTTAGAGAACGAATGGTATACAACCTCTCGCATAAGTGGTGGAGTGTTGAAGGGGGTTAGATATTTGAAACCCATAAATTCATCATTGTAATGGCCTTGGGAAAACGCTCACGCAGTTCTCGTTCCCCTAAACATGTTGCATATTTTGACTGATACCATCACACCAATGGCTTAAGGTGGATGGTCAAACCTTTGCTAGTATTTAATTCGTTGTGTACCACCTTGTATACAGCTAGATAGGCCAGACTCATTTGTAGCAACATAATTTTCGAAGGTATACAGTCGTCAAATAACCATGTAAATGTTACTGGTTAGTTGTCAATTACTTTTTTTCTCTTTTAACGTCTCTGTTATCTTTCCATCTCTTAATTCCCTCCCTCCGTCTCCTACCAACCATTTCCTATTTTACACCACCATTTTATTCAATTTTAGGTCTCTGTTATCCTGTTATCTTTCCATCTCTTACTTTCCTCCCTCCGTCTCCTACCAACCATTTCCTATTTTACACCACCATTTTATTCAATTTTAGGTCTCTGTTATCTTTCCATCTCTTACTTCCCTCCGTCTCCTACCAACCATTTCCTATTTTACAGCACCATTTTATTCAATTTTTAAATTGTAGAAAATGGAACTAGCACCATTTTATTCAATTTTTAAATTGTAGAAAATGGAACTAGCACCATTTTATTCAATTTTTAAATTGTAGAAAATGAAATAGTTTTGTCCAATATTGTGTAGATGAAATTACTAAATTTAGAGTTTAGACATTATTCTAAAATGTAGGTGAGTTGACATTTTTTCAGGTTGACTTCCCTCTTTTCTAACATTTTTCTTATTACCCCTAATAATATTTTGCTAAATTTGGAAGTGCCCCATTTTAATTTCATTATTTCTTTTTGCATAATTTTAAAACAATTGGTTTAACAATCTAAAATTACTTTTTTTTTTTGCAAATAAAAATAAATAATACATTTTGATAAAATGGAATCCAACCATGTGCACTTAAATCAGATCTCTCAACAAGAACATAGCTCGATGTATCTAAGATGTCAACAAAGAGAAAATATATTGTGTTACTCTCATTGACTAGTCACGTCTTAAATTCAATCCAAAAAAAAAAAAATCAGATCTAAGATCTTTTTTAAACCTCAACCAAACTCGATGCAATCCATTAACACCATTATTAAAGATATTTTATACATTACTTAAAGAACATGGATCTCAATTTATTCATTCTACATGCTGAATCAACATTCAATTAAGTAAATATTTAAAATTAGAATTCAAATTCTCTCAAGTACTTTTAATAAAACTTAAAATAAAAAGGTCATGAATTTTTGTGTGTAGATTTTATTGATCAAACCTTAAAGAATTCATCATTGTCAATAACTTTTTCGATGATGATCCCAGACGCTCGGCCATCATCAAAGTGTGAGTTTGAAGCCTTAAAAGTGGAGGTTAAATTCTGTCATAAAAGCTATGAACAGAAAAACAAAAAGAAAATTAGCCAGAAAAAACAAATAATTTGAACCTTAAGAGTTGGAAAAAGAGGGCCTTCAAATTGACTACTTGCCAAATAAAATTGCTACTTCAGCTCTCCCTACTTTAAGATACATTTCTAATCCAGAAAGCCCCATGCACGAACATGTAATTACAAAAATGGCTTCTTCTTTTCGGCTTTTTCGCGGGTCGATAAATGAAACCCGAGAGTAATAGTAGAAAGGAGGAGGGAGAGGGGGAGGAGAAAACTTTGTGGGATGGAGTGAGAGAACATTATTATGGTGTAGATTAGACTCATGGGAAGTAATATCATGTTAGCTTGACTGTTCCAGACTTGGGGGAGGAGGGGCAGCTGATTGAATGCTTGCTGCCTTAGGAGGAAGACTGGCAGTTGGCTTGTTCATGGATTTGTGTTTTTCATCTCCATGTTGGATGGACGCCTTTTCAGGGCGATTATGAGTTTCGTCCAACTCCAGCTCTGCCTTCCTCTTTGTCTTTTTTTTAATTAACGCACCGTCCACCATTCTCGCATCTTCGTGGGAACTGCTTGAGCTTCCCTTCAACTTCTCGGATTTTAGCCTGTCTAAATTTCCAACATTTATGGAAGGACTCGGTAGCTGGCCCATTGTAGCTGCCGAAACAGATGCAGGCTTCATTGCTGGGGCTGGCTGTAAACCTGATTCAGAGGCTAATCGCTCTCGGGTGTACTGTGGCTGAGCAACTGACCCGTCCTCAGTTCTAACAGTCTCGTCTACTCTAGGTGGTAATATCTTTTTCCTCTGCACTTTCTCTTCATCCTACAAAATTGGAGCGAGTGCAAAAAGACAACGTTACAAGGGATAGCCAATATTAATCCAGAAACGCAACACTATGATCTTAAATCGATATAATATCAACTCAAGGGGATGAGTGTACTTTTCAATTCTATCAATGAAATGGAAGAATTTGTTTACCAATGTTTACATGTCTAATAACAGGCGAGTGTAGAACTTCAGCAAAATTTCCTGATAGCTTAAATAGGGAATGAAAAAGAAAGGGAGAGTAACATTACCTTAAGTCTGCCGTGCAACGCTCTCCGCCTCTCCTTTGCCCTACATATAGCACGTTTGATCCCATGATTATCCATGAACCCATTTGGCCACAATTCTGCAAGCTGGAGAGATGATAGCCCAGACACAGATTAAAGGTTGCAACGAGTTTAAAAACTAAGATATTGATAAGAAGAGGAGCTATAACTACAATAAGAAGATTTACATTATATTGGGAAGGAACTTCAGAAAAACTTGAGAGATACTACACAACTGATAAAAAAGACTGGCAATTAATAAATCTGTCACGAAGCGTGCGTGTACAGCAGTAGTGCAGTTAAGCAAATTTAATTGCAAAAACCTTCATTTAGATAAGAAACTATTCCATTGAACTTAAATAACAGACTAAGTATCCATGAAAAATAAACGAATTGACTGCTTTTGTTATATGTTTTGAGGCCGGTTGCTAACATCATCATACAATACCCCCTCTTCCCAAAATGATGGAGGCAGCAATAGGATATAAATAGCTGATTGAGAAATTGAAGAATAAATGAGAGAACAACTACCTCTGCATACAACTTTCTGATTTGTGGACCAGCATCTTCATCCAGTCCCTAGAATCATAAAGAAACAGAGACGTAAGAAAGTTTAAAGCTAATCAGAAAAGAAACCATTCGAAGGTCACTCAGAACATGAAGCAGTACATCAACAAACAGATCGTAGAGATCACAAATCTTGTCCTCCAATGAAGAATCCATAACAAATTTCTTTTTCGGAACTCCTTTTTCTTCAGAAACAAGTTCACGGGTATCATGAGGTGCTCCAGCTTGTTGTTCGATTGCCTGAAAGATATTTGATACTCTATTAACAATGTAAAGTGAAAATCATCTTCAAGGCCAAAATAATAAACTAAAATTAAAATTAAATATAAAATTGTAAATGTGAGGGTAGGAGTTCTTCAATCTATAAGGAAGGTTAGAGGTTGACGATTAAAATTAAATACTCAACAAACCCTAAACTATATAAAATAGCCCAATAGGATTATGATCTATATTAGACTAAAATTAAGGGATTGTCCAATAGCTTGTCTGCAGAATAATCTATAAAAAAAGTAATTTTGTTCTGCAGTTTTTTTCCCGGTAAGAAACCGAATTATCATTGAGAAGAATGAAATAAAGAAGGGCATACAAACAACAAGTCCAATAAAAGGAGTGCCAGAAAACTACAAGAAGAGACTCCAATCCAACAAAATCAAACCAAGATCATAATTACAAAAATGTCTAGTGACCGACACCCACAAAAAGGCATTAAACCTAGCCACCTTCCAAACATCGTCACAAGACCATTCCACCTCTCTAAAAATCCCAAATTACTATGCACAAACTGTGATTTTTAAAGGAATAATAACTTCACTTGTTCTAGAAAATAAGCCCCTGCAAAATCAAATTTAAAAAGTGGAGAAAATAAATTTTTAAAAGCTAATCAAACATGTCTTCTATACTTCTCAAACGACAGTTTTCAAACTGAAGGAACTTGAATGATATCAAAGAAGATTTTGGTTCAGGTTTATTGTAATCCTAGTGCTTGATAAAATAACTAATTTGAATCTACAAAGCAGAAATAGAGCGGTGAGAACTTCAGGAAATGGCAGATACCAAGGACGGAAGAAATGTGGCAACAATCAGAGCAATGGAACACACTGCTCCAAGGCAGGAGGGACAAGGTTAAATCCCCAATGAGGGCAACTTCAATGGGGATCCAGAGGTATTCGGAGAAGATTTCAGAGAGAAAAAAAATTAGTCAATGGGGTGCCTAGAGATACCAATCTTCAATTGGAGAAGAGCCTAATGAATGATTGTTCGGAGCTGAGTGGTATTTTGAAGTGAATAAACTGTTGGAGAAGAGAGGAAGAGAGTAGGCACTTGAGGAGTTGGATCATGTTGCAAGAACAATTGTTAGAAAGATTTAGACCTTCTTAGGATGGAGCACAGTGTGGAAGGTTTTAAGTTCATCATCAGGATATAACAGTGAAAGATACCAACACCAATTTGAATCACTAGCAGCACCATTAAAAGGTTATGTCAGAGTGGTTGTAGGAGAAACGCTTTATCAACAAGCTAAAAACAGAGATCCAAGCTAAAGAAAAGATGTTGCAATTTTGCCCCATAGCATTGAGGAAGAATTTGGCCTTGAAGGTCCAACCAAGGAGCTACCTCCACTGCAAAACCCTGTCGGAGGGCAATCCATGTCCACAGTATGATATATACCCATAGATAGCAGGTAGGGGCTCCAATGTAACAGAGAAAACTGTAATTAGCTGACACGATCAAGTATACCAAACATTAATGAAAGTAAGCTGCAAGCTCAACAAGAGAGAGGCTTTATGTGATGAAAAGTAATCGGTGAGACTATGCATAACTTCATCTTTGAAGAGATCGTGCAAGAATTGGCATAGTCAACCACAAAGACCTCATATTAAGAGGAGAGGATGTGTCAAATAGTGGTCCTGACTACAGGAACTATAAATTATTGAAGATTTCTAACATTATCCCTGTGAAGTGTCAATATATTCTCAACGTACAGTGGTTGCCCACATTGGACTCAATGAGAGTCGACTGGAGCAAACAAACACTAAAGTTTAAATATGGATAGTTGGAGCAAACAAACACTAAAGTTTAAAATTGGATAGTTGGAGCAAACAAACAATAAAGTTTAAAATGGATAGGAGATAATTTTAAAAGGTTGCCAGTTTCCTTGAGGGCAGAATCCTGATAAACCTCATTGTGATCAGAGCTTAAGTAAGTTGCAATGGCACAAAAAACTTAAGAAGGGAGGAGATTGTCAATGGGTTTGACAATGATTTGCCGATATGTTCCTACCCCTTACAAGCCTTCCTCCAACCAGAAGTCAGGTAGTTATCATGCTATAACTTTAAAATCAAGTACAACAGCTGTAAATATTCAATTTTATCTTTTGCCCATTATTCAAAATAGGGAAATTGAATATTTGGTTAGGTATGCCAGATATGTTAACACAACAGAAGGGATCGCACCAAGCACCTGCCCTTGCTCCAGTCCAGTGTTCTTAGTCAAGAAAAATGACAGCAACTAGAGGTTCTGTGCCAATTATAGAGCTCTAAACCTTAAAACTATACCAGATAATTTTCCAATTCTTGTGGAGGAACTACTAGATGAGTTAAATTGTGCCAATCTATTTTCTAAAACTGATTTAAAATACAGTTCACATCAAATGTGTCCAAAATCAGAGAACGCCCATTAGACTACTTTTTTAATGCCCGAGGGACAGTGGGACACTATGAGTACATGGTTTTTTTTGAAAAGGAAACAGAGACTTTTTCATTGATAATATGAAAGAGTGTTACAAAAGATAGCCAATCCACAAAAATTACAAGAAACACCTCCATTGATTATAGAGGGTTGTAAGATCATAATTACAATAAGGAGAAGATAACTTGCTCCAAGAAATGGCTAAAATCACCGTAGAGTCTATAAAATGACGAACATCTTTGTCAATGTCCCTAAAAATACGCATGTTCCTCTCATTCCAAAGATTCCAAAAGAATGCTCGAACAAAGCACAACCATAAAGTTTTCTTTTCTTTCTTGAAGGGGTGACCCATGAGTAAAATGTAGAATAAAGAAAGGATATTACCCGGACGCGGAAAAGACCAATTAAAGGTATCAAGAAGGTAGTTCCAACAATTAACCGCATAAGGGCAATCACTAAATAGGTGAATTTGTGTCTCCTCATTTGCATAGCACATGTGGCAACAATTTGGAGAAATAGGATGCTTAGGAAGTCTCTTTTGTAGCTTATCATGATTGTTGATGCAAGTGTGACTCAATTCCCATAGGAAAAATTTCACATTTTTGGGGATTCTCCCATGCCATATGGATTTGTATAAGGCAGCGTGTTCATTCATGCCCAAGGTACCAAGGACCTTAGCCATAGATTTAGAGGAGAAAATATTATTTTTCTCTAAATTCCATAGCCATATGTCTTCTCTTTCAATGGAGCTAAAAGGAGAGATAGTGCTATTGAAAGAAGACCACTCTGATATCTCATCTTCATGAAGGTTTCTTCTAAGATGTAATAGCCACATTCTTGATTGTATTATTTTTCTCTAAATTCCATAGCCATATGTCTTCTCTTTCAATGGAGCTAAAAGGAGAGATAGTGCTATTGAAAGAAGACCACTCTGATATCTCATCTTCATGAAGGTTTCTTCTAAGATGTAATAGCCACATTCTTGATTGTGGGCACCATAATTCAGCTATGGAGGCATCCTTCTTCAAAGAAAGATGATACAATCTTGGAAATAATTCTTCCAAGCTATTGGGACCACACCATTTGTCTTTCTAGAAGAAAGTCTTTTCCCCATTGCCAATTCTAATAGAAATTTGCTCGAAAATCAACTGTTTGAGAGAATCGATTGCTTTCCAAGGTCCTTTTGCAGAATGCATGGATATGGTGTTTGGCCTAGTGTCAAAGTGTGTAGTGCCATATTCAGCCATAATAATTTGTCTCCATATAGCCCCTTTCTCAACATGATATCTCCAAATCCATTTAGTTAATAAAGCTTTGTTCCTTGTTTGCAAATCAAGGATGCCTAAACCACCTTCTTCTATGGGATCTTTTACTTTTTCCCATTTGAGCAAATGCATTCCTTTGTAATCCGGGCTTCCTCTCCATAGGAAATTCCTATAAAGTCTTTCAATCTCCTCTGTCACGGCTTTTGGAGCTCTAAATAGGGAAAGGTAATAAATCGGCAAGTTTGCTAAAGTAGCTTGGATAAGAGTCAGTCTCCCCCCCTTTGATAAGCAGGTTCCCCATGATGATAATCTTTTCTCAATGTTCTCGATGATAGGTGCCCAAAACACCTTTGTACTTGGCTTGCCATTTAAGGGCAATCCAAGGTATGTATTCGGCCATGTTCCACTTTTGCAATTGACTGATGAAGCAAGAATATCAATCTGATCGACCCCTATATTTAGGCCCAAAAATTCAGATTTTTTGCTATTGATATTCAAACCCGAGGCGTTCTCAAACAACTTGATGGTGTGAAAGAGATTCTTGATCTGATGGTCTTCAAACGATGAGAATAACAAGGTATCATCAGCAAATTGGAGATGAGTTATGGAAATGGGATAATCTCTATTCAGTTCAAAGCCCTTAATGTCTCCTTCCTTTTCTGCCTTAATCAACATTCTACTAAGGCAGTCAACAACCAAAATAAAAAGAAAGGGGGAGAGAGGGTCACCTTGTCGAAGACCTCTAGAGGCCAAAATTTTACCTCGGGGCTTCCCATTAATCATGATAGAGTAGTTTGCTGAAGAAATGCAACCGTGTATCCATCTCCTCCATTTAATGCCAAAACCCTTTGCCTTGAGGATTCTCCTCCATTTAAGCTGGACATAGAAAAGGCCTTCGATATGATGGATTGGAAATTTCTATGAGTACATGGTGATATGGCCAATCTTCATTTTGTAGAAGTAATCTTGACCTTTTCTTACATTGCTCTTATGCCTCTAAATATTGGGCTATAATCCTTGAAGCTTTTGGATGGTCCCTGGCCATGTCAAATTGTCCCTATGATCTACTTGCAACTCTTTTTGATGGTCATCCCTTATGGAGATAAGAAGACTTTATGGCTAGCACTCAATAGAGTTTTCCTTTAGTCCCTTTCGGGCGAAAGGAATGGACGTATTTTCAGGGACACCTTCTCTACCTTTACCACTTTTATGGATTTAATTTTGTTTCGTACTTTGTATTGATGTAAATGTAAACACTCATTTCTCTTCTTATAGTTTTTCCTTTTTTATTTCGAATCGGAAAGTCTTTATGTAACTCAGTTATAGGTATTGGGAGTTTTTACGCATTTTTTCATTCATCAATGAAATTGTTTCCCTTTTCAAAAAAAAAAATATAACTTCATTTTGTAACTTTCTAGGAGCTTGGGATGGAGGGAAATGGAAGAATTTCCACAATGAAATGAAGAATTTTGAGTCCCTTCGGGATTTTATTTTTCTTTCATATGTCAAGTTGGAGCCTTTGTAATTGTTCTCTTCCTTTAAATCAAGATACACCTCAACTGAAAAAACATCAAGATTAAAAATGAAATACTTAAAAAAAAAAAAAAAATTAGTCGAAGGTGATGGTAACACTAACCATTTTCATAGAGTGATGTTTTTTTTTTCTTTTGGGGGGGGGGGGGGGGGGGGGGGGGGGGGAGAGAGAGAGATTAGTCATGCTCCTACTATATTATGACCAATTGAAAAACTTTTTTTTAGTCTCCTTGGTTGTTTGGGTGAACGGTATCTCCTTTTTTTGTCCTTTATTCTTCCTTTGATGAAAGGTTTGTTTCTTATCACAAAATATACATGCAAGCATAAAATACAAATTTGGCTAAGAGAGAATGTAGGGTGAACCCGTTAAACTTTACAATCCAGCCTGCCAAACGAGCATCTTTGGAGTAAAACAATGTGTTAGTCGTGGCAGACCTAGGAAAGAGAAGAAAAAAAGGTTTCAGAATATAATACCTTAGACTCCATGGACAAAGGCCGGATTTTAATCATCTCGATAACTTCTTTCTTTATCTGTTGAAACCTATCATCCTTCTCCTGCTTCACTGAGATACCCATGTTGATCATGACTTTTAAATTTCTCTATAATAGGACATTGCACGTACAAATATGAAACAGATCAATAAGCAGCAAAGTAATATAGAATCAAATTGAAAATATGATAGGTACAAGTTTCCACATAATAAAAGAAAACATGAATAGAACAGATTTTTTCTACACCGAGTTTACAAATACCATTAGTATCTAGAATTGTGAGACAAAAATATCAACTACAAAGCTGATACACAGCACAAAGTCTACAACCCTCTTCCATCATCATCACAAAATACGCTGCATAGATACATATGCAATAACAGGGAGTCCAAACTTGCAGATGCAACTCATCCTATTCATTTATGGAAAAAAGGAACGCATATTAAACTTAGCATATTATTAATCAGGAAAGAAAAGGTCTTGAAGTTAACTTGAACATGTTGCGGTACCTATGTGATATTATAAAAAGTTCAGGACCCTAGTGTCCAAACCAATGATAAACTGAACTCCAAAAAAAAAAATTAACGGGATAACAAAATGTCAGGGATGATCTTTTTTATGAAAAAATATCAAAGATGACATTGCTTCACAATATGCATGGATTTGATGTAAAAGAAAAACTAAAATCACAGAATTACAAAAGGGAGAGAATTTTTTTTTATGAGAAATGATGAAAGGCATACATTTTTTTTTGACAACATGTTGGGGTGGAGGATTGAACCTAGGACCTCATAGTCACTAGGCGATACATCATGCCGTTGAGCTATGCTCTTGTTGGCGATGAAAGGCATACATTAATAACAAAAAGGAGAACAATCTAAACAGCCTTGGGGATGAGGATCCCTAAGAAAAGGGAAAGAAATTTTGAGCACTATATCCTTTTATTATATAACGAAAGGCAATACCTTTAAAGTTCGCAGTTGTATCAAGTGACCAAGACTACTCATAAGTCGGTTAATCAACCCCTTTGACAATTTCCCATGGCTTGCCTGTTAAATAACTAACAAAGTTAGAATCCTTTCAGTATTCAATATAAAATAGAAAGAAACTTTTTTATGATTGATCATAGGGCACTTCACTCAAACACGTATATGCATGCTGGTTACTAAGAAAAAAGATGAACAATGGGAGTCGGGAACAAATGGCCAGCAAGTTGGAAAAACAAAGAAGATCGCTACAAAAATTGATGGAAGAAGCTAACACGCTATAAACATTGAACCAAACTACATTCCATGTTTCCCTATCGCACGCTCCTACTGATATTAAAAATTCTAACATTTCTCCCTTTCCCCATTATCAAAATAATAGCGAAAAACAAGTCAATACATGTTTCCACTTTGTGTCTGAAAGAAAGACCAAAGTCAACCTGAAAAGCAAATTATTTACATCCCTAGCAGCAGTCCCATTCAAGCCATAAATCTCAATGGCATGTACATCAAACAGCTAATAATAATAAAAATTAACAATTAGAGCATCATACGGTACCGCTAATCTGGCAACTTTAGCAAGCTTGAGTTTGATTTCTCTTGGCAATCTCCTTTTGATAGCCTGAGCATTATCTGCCTCCGGATTTTCCGTAAGTGGTGGCCTAGCTGCAATGTTTTTACATTAAAAGAATAATTAAATAGATCGCAAAAAAGCCCCCATATGTGAATTAAAAATTAGAAATAGAAAAATTAAATGAAGCTTACATTCTGCAACCATCTTCTCTAACTCTCTTATAGATTTTTCCAGCAGGGAGCTTTTTGGTCTAACACTAGAACCGTCCTTTTTGTGCACAAATGGTGTTTTCTACATGGCGACACCAAAAAATTGAAATTATAATAGAGACGATAAATAAATAAAATGTCCAAAGTTGCAATAATACCAAGATTTTTTTTTTTTTTGAAAAGGTACCGAACTTTCATTGAGAATAAATGAAAGAATAAGAGGGCATACAAAAAAACAAACCCAGAGAAAGGATCCCCTAAACAAGGAAGGGGCTTCAATCAAACAAAATAATGTTCAAGGAATAATTACAAAACAAATGTGTCACCGACGCCCACAAAGAAACATGGAACCTAGCAAGGGATCAAACAACACAAGGATTTGTCACAGCTCCCTAAAAAGTCTTATTGTTCCTTTCCCCCATAACCCCCCACAAGACAGCACACACCCCTGCTTCCCAAAGAAACTTTCCTTTCTCTCGAAACGGCAGATGGAGAAGGAACTCATTGATCATATTCCTAAGATCTCTTGGTTTGGCCAACAGAAGACCAAACTCCTCAAAAAAAGAAATCTCAAACCACCTGAGCAAAATCGCAACTCCATAACAAATGATACATATCTTCCTTCGCCCTCCGACAAAGAATGCAACAAAAAGGACCCATCAAAGAAGACGATCTCCTCACAAGTCAATCCAAGGTATTAATCCTACCGTGAATAACCTGTCAAATAAAAAATTGGATCTTCTTTAGAACTTTCACATTCCGCAGGGCCGAAAAAACCGACTCACCCCCCGGGAAGGACCCAACAAGCTAACAAAGAACGAGAAACAGGAAAACCCCACGAAAGGGTTAGGGGTCCACAAGCGAGTATCCCTCCTCCCCAGCAAAAAGACACAACCCTCCAACAAAGATAAAAGAGTCAAAACCTCTGTTGTTTCTCTATCAAACAACGCTAAAACGAAAGTCAAAGGAAAAAGAGGGAGAGCTCCCCGAAGAAACCACGATATCAGCCACAAAATGATTCTTTATAGCAGAGAGGTGAAATAACTGAGGAAACACGAAACAAAGGGGTCGCTCACCCACCTAAGTTTCCTCCCAAACATAAGTATCCGTCCCATACCCCACCAAAAACCGAATCAAGCTAGAAGAAAAAAAGGGAGCTCAAGAGAGGCTTCCAAGGATTCTTAAAAGTGCCTTTAACCCCTTTTGAAATCCACTCAAAATAATGTGGATCATGCTTACTCGCAATGATCTTATGTCACAGGGTATTAGGTTCAATGGAGAAGCACCACAGCCACTTGGCCAAGGCTTTGTTGCGGGATCTTAAATTCCCCAGCTGAAAACCCCCAATATCCATCGATTTTCCAATCGTATCCCACCGCAATAATACCAAGAAATGATAAATAAATAAAGGTACAAGTTTTTAATAGAAAACCTGATTATATTAATAAGAGAGACAATACAAGTAAAGATGATGAGATATCCTCCAATAAAGAAAAACAAAACTACAAAACGGGAAGCCATTGATAAAATTTGAAAAAAATTCTAAAGTTTGTACATTGTGCCCCTCATCGGCTAAGCCCTAACAGGCACATAGACAAAGGGGGACACAAACAGCAGTAGATCACTCTATAGCCGCATAATAGTGAAAACAAGAGGATATCAGATCAAGAATCTCCAAAGCAACTATACACAAATGCAGAGATTGAACTAATCAAAATATATTTCTATAAGGCATGAAACATGAAAGAGAGTTGCTAGCTGTAACGCCCATGTCATCTATGAGCATTGTGTAAAAAAACATCAAAAAAATGTGTGCACTTAAGCTAGGTCAAGTGGCTGGCTTTGTTGAGTGTGTGCTTCTTGCTTAAGTGTAGAATTTTTTTAATAAACTATGGTTAAGTTAAGTAAAGAGCAGAAAATTTAATCAAAAATCCAGGTTCTCTCATGTTCGACCTTCTCACTTGAGATGGACCCTCTTACATAAACGTAGAAGAAAATAGAAATAAGACTAAACTAAGAGAGGAAAATACGAGCAGCTACGAGTCTAATGATGGGAAAAATAGTGATGGGGACATATGTAGTGACAGTTTTCATTTTTAGGTCTTTGCAATGTAGTTAAACTTTGTCTTTAACAGTTAATCTTTGTTTGTCTTTAGCAAATAATTCTTTATTCTCTGTTGCATACTTCGTTCTGATTTTAATATTATGTGCATATTTAGTATATTGTACATTTTAGCTCTATGAAGCCCTCGCTTTTTTTGTGCCTCGTAAAAGACTATTGTGCTTCGATGTGTTTCACACTTTTAAAATCACGGCCTCGGAGAAGCCTAAAATTTTATTAGTTACCATAGAGACATGTCACTATGCTAAACAAGAATCACCCACGTGTCTTTCAAGAAACAAAAAAGTGTGCCCTAGGTATTCAAGTGAGATTTATGATACTCCAAATTTTCCTACCAAGTTGAAAATCAGATTCTCATGTCCAGTATATTTTATAAGAAATACCAAGACTTCAACAATGCTATAAAATGCCAAGGTTATTTTGGAGAAGTAACAATAAGAAATAATTTTGATATTTAACAAAAGATAAAGGTCATATCAAAACAATAGAGTCTAGGGACTGTTATGAAAATTGAGTGAAAGTTCAGAAATTTGTATTGGCTTTATTTAATTAGAAAACATACCAAAAACAATTAATAAACGATACAAATCCCATACCAAAAGGCACCTTGCTAGCTAACTCATTTTCAATAAATCAAACAGATAATAACATAAATCTTGAATACCATGAATTGATCCAATCACAGGTCACCTACTCATCCAAAACTAACTAGCCTCCAAACGCACCCATCAGGCTTTTCTTTTTCCTTCCAGTAAATAAACACGCCATGCTTAAATTTGTATAGAAATGAGTATAGAACAAAGCAACCATTAATAGGGAAAGTTGCAGAAAATTTTCATCCATTGAACTACAAATCTTATTCCTATTAATAGAGGGAGGGAAACAAATTCCATTTCTATTAAAATATGATGTACCTTCTCGATAAAACTAATACATTTAACTAAGAAGTTCAGTAGCATGAATCACAAACACCAGTTTGTCATAGACTAGTAAAGAAAATGATTCATTTTCACAAACAATGGTGGAATCAGAAAATGATTCATTTTCACAAACAATGATAGTCATTTTATAATTGCTTAAGAAAACTTACTGTTGTTTGCATGGAATACTTGCCCTCTGGCAAATTAATGTCTGGCAATTCACGAATGCCATGTTTCTCTTTCAACTGAATCGAAGAATCTATCTCATCTGTGGTATTCAATGGTCTCCCAGGTTGGGCTTTGGATGGTACATTGGCACTTTTTTCAAGTATGTTATGTTGTATAGAATCAGATGGTCCACATGATTCTTTTGATTTGCTACCAAGGTTCTTGGGTAAAAAAACACCAGATTTTGGTGGATCAATGTCCTTCGCTTCTGCTACAGATGTAGAGGTATCGCCATTATAAATTTTTGAAGATGGAGAAGGGTCCACTATCATTTTCACATCACCAGATTTTTTTTTGGAACTGTGTCCAGGTATATTCAATTGATTCTGCAATTTTTCATCTTCAAGATGTTCATGTGTGATCGCCATGTTTTGAGACAGATTAGAAAAACTCTTTGCAACCATCAGTGCACTCTTTCCCGTAGTTGTCTTTCCCACTTTTGTATGCTTATTTGATGAGCGACCATCATGATTTTCAGGATGACCTTTCTCTAAATCTTTTCTGCGTCTTTTCTTCAACTGTTGATTAGGCTGTCCAGACGATTCACTTCTTTACAAAGAAAAGAAGTAAAAATAAGCATAGACCATAGAAAAATCCAAAAAGCAAACGAAAGAAAGAAATTCTAAAATTCAATATTCCAAGCATAAAATAAATTTATTCTTGTAAGCACGATGCTGAACCACACACCCACAACGAGATCATTAGAGAATTAAAAGTTTTAAAATTTTGCAATATTCAAAAAAGTGACGAAAAAAAACAAAACAAAACAAAACCATAATGTACATATTAAAAGGGACCAAAATAACAGAGCCACGTGTGGAGGTCTGGTCCCCTTCCCTAAGCTGAGCTCATTCCAGACTAGAATAATTTCAATATATACCAGTCAGCAGTCACCTATCCTCCAAAAGACGCGTGCCCCTAGTTCCCACATACACAAATTCCCCCTTCTAACTAACTATAGGATTATCAACAATTAAGCCACACTTTAATTGAGAACAAATGAAAGAATATATGGGGAATACCAAAACGAAAAAAAGAGCCCCCAATAAAGCAAAATAAGCCCTAAAGGGTAATTACAAAAAAACTTTACAAATGAAGACCTAGAGAGAGGTATGAAACCTAACAAGGGACCACACCTCGCCCCAAGGTCTCTCAATCCCCCTAAAAATCCAATTGTTCCTTTCTCCCTAAAGACCACACAAAATAGCACAAAAACAAGCCAACCACAACAATGACTTTTTTCAAGCTTAACTCTAACTACACCAATCTGTGTTAGCTTACTTGGGGTTAGTACCTTGAAAAAGTTAAGGTCCACTAAAAATAAAGGTATAGTTGATATGAAAATTATGGCTAGCTTTCAAGAGTACTCTTCAACTATTTGCCTCAAGCATCAATCTCTAATATGAAAGGTTGTTGGAAATCTTGTAAAGGTGTAATTGGTATTGAACGTGTGGCTAATTTCAACAACTCGAAGGCTAACTTCACATGAGGTGAGAATAAAATAATTTTCTTCCTTAAGATGTAATGCAACAAAAAGAGAACAAACAAAGATGTAATGCAACAAAGAGAGAACAAACAAATTGAAGTCTTGCATCAATCCTGGGACATGGTAGACAACTAGAACTAGCATTTATGTTGTAGGTAAACTCGCTCAGCTCCTACCAGAAATAAACATATGAAATGTGACACATGATCAAAAAGAACTTAACCTTAGGATTTCAATCATAACTACCATTAAAGTTTGTTTAACAGTTTTTAATAGATTGGGAGGATATTTGAAATTCAAATAAATTTTTGGCATCTAATTGGATTAGGTGTATCATCAACCCTTTTTTTTGTAATTACAATCCTATAGTTGTTCTTAGATTAATGTCATTTTGGTTTGGAGTTAATATTCTGAAGTTTCACTCGAGTTGGTGTTTTTCCCACTCTTGTACTTTTCATTTAATCAATAAAAATTAAAAACTGTAAATTGTCACAAATGAATAAATAAAATATTATATAGTTAACTCGCAAAAACGGAATATCGATGGTGGCAATCATCCATTAGATATAAAAGACCATTTATAACACTTTTACCAAGAACCTAGCAAACTTTCATCTTAATAAGAGAACCCAGCAAACTAAAACATGTTTTCATTGTGCTTTCCTCCACTATCACATGAGATTACACCTCTACATACCAACAATAAGAAATACATACCCAAACATAAGATTGACAGGATCAACACATACCGAGTCCATAAGTAACGTTGTTCCAAAATAAAAACATGCTAGGAATCGTAACTTTATGCAACTATAAAATTCAATTTCACCAATAGAAGAAAACAATGGGGCAATGCATGAGAACCACTAAAGAAATAAAGAATCCAACATAATAGTTAACTAACATGATAACTGACAAATCATAAAACTGAAGAGAAGGAAAAATGTCTACAGGGTCAGAAACTCACATGCGCTCCAACTTCCCCCTATTAACAAAAAATCCATCATGTTTTATTGCCGAATCATCAACTTCAAAATATTCATCCTGCAGAACAAATAGCCAACAATAATCACCACACATAAAAGATTATTGTCACACTCTCAGGGAAAACAAGAAATTGTAATTTACATTGCAGAAAGGACAAACAAGACCACACGAGCAACAGAAAGAAACCAACCAACTCGGTATCATCAATGAATGAGTCTTCTGTATCATACTGATCATCATCTGGAATTACATCTTCCTCGTCACTACTATCCTTACCCTATGAGATTTTAATTGTCAAATTAGTAACTATGAAATTGAATTATCTAATGATTCTTCAATTATTGAATGCAAAAGATCTATATCAAAACTATTACTTGAAAACAAACACTAATAGTGTTAAGAAGGAAACAAAAGTACCATATATAGGCGTTCAATCTTCTCAATAACTGCATTAAAACGATTTGGTGCTGTTGCATCTTTTACTTCATCTTCAATTGGTTGTCCCTAATGGCAAATAAAAAGACAAGTGCTTCATGATTTATAGATCGTTTTCTCTTCAGTTAATTTAAAGATCAACCCCTAAATCCTTTATAGTAAATACAAATACAAGGTTGGACATCTAAAAAGAACGAATATGGACATAAACAAAACATACAGACAACATGAAAAAAACAGAAAGCATTTCAACAAAAAAAAAAAAAAAAAAAACAGAATGGAATTACACAAGTTATAAACATATCAAGATATAGACACGCCAACAAGCCATTTCCATTTTAAAAAATAATAAAGACGGAAAAAAAGAAATACATATTGAACATACACATGGCTATGAGCCCTTTTCTAAAGAAAAATACATTAACAAAATAGAAATGGATGACACATACAACACCTATGAGAACATTTAAACATGTATATTGTGGTCTACAAGTGTATTTTAATTTTTAACACAGCGATGATTTTCATGCTCCAGAATTTGTCTTTCAGTTATGACATATGTATTTAAAATACATTGAACAAGAGAGGAAACTTTTCACTGAAAAGATAAAAAGAAACTAATGCTCAAAAGATACAAACTCCCAAGGAGAGAGAAAAGAAAAACTACAACAAGATGGAAAAAAAAATATGAATGGAAAAACAGATGAGATATACATATTTCTAAAAACTTGAATAAACCATTTACATATTTGTAACAGTGCTTTCTTATAAGAAAAGATTATAAAGGAAGTGTTAAACGAATTAAGCGTATCTCTCAGTGATTTAATATCTAATGAGAAAGTAAAAATTTACATCAAACTGCTCAAGCAATGCCTGCTAACAGAAATAATAACGTCTCTAGATCAAAATTCATTAGTTTAGTCTTTTTGCCCAATAGTTTTTGTTATGTCCATGAATCAAAATTAAATAATGAACTATAAATCAGTTATTCAATCTTCTCACTTGGAACTTATCAGCCCCCTCCACACTCCAAGATGAGTCATTTTCCTACAATGTTTGTTTTCAATCAAAAAATAGGTACATTATTTAATGAAATACTATACATAAACTAGCACTCAAGTTTGGATGTGCAACAGATGTTTACAAAGGGTATATAACGAAATAATATACAAACTTAGGTATTCGTGCCTCAAAATTGAACGCTGACCATGTCAGACACCTACAACATGCTCACCTATAGCTTCCTGGTGCAATAGTTGCAATTCAGAAAAAAGTTGATTATGCAACCTTTTTCTTAATTATCAGTTATAGCAGGTGAGCCATGAGGATATCAAAGCTGCAACACAATGGCTTGTAACAGACAGCAAAACCTTTCTCACCGTACCTTGCTAAAACCAAGGTTTGAATAATTTCTAATGCCCATCCTTTTCAAAAAAATCATTTCTAACGCCCACGGAACTGAAATCCATAAATATGAATTTGTAGATCAAGCGAATGGATATTCCATTCCTTCGGTCGGCACGCTCGTGAGCATTTACATTATATTAGAGCATAACTAAATTATATTTCGTGTACACAAAACTTCAGCATATGCATAAATAATTAAATGGTCACGCCAATGATCAGTAGGGTAACCCTGAAGCCGAGGAAAAAAATAATTGTTCAATGCCCTTTGAATCAATCTCGGACCATTAACACTTTTTGGCCAATGGTCACTGCATCAAAAGACTTGAAGTACATAGACCAAAATCGAATTCTACATCTTTTTTCTAGGAAAAAACAAACCCATTAAAGTTCTAGTGCACCGCCCATCCAAAGTATTAAATAAGTAGTCTAGTCTAGACCACTTCAAGAATCTTGCTTGAAGGATCATTCCCCAGATTGTTTAGTTACTTAAACTTGTACCTACAGTTTTTCCGTAATAAAATTGCAAGAAATTAACCATCGAACTAAAGTGGAAAATGATTGACGCAATGGCAATACTAAAACAGGCTCTGGTAAATTCCAAATACACTTTAACAAGGAATAAAACGCATTATACATGTAATAACATTTACAGTGAAAACAAAGTCCTCACCGGATCAATGCGACACTCGACGGCAGGGATGGGGTTGGCTGGAGGTTCAGGGACAGTGTTTAGTCCATTAACCTTGTTGGCATCTTTGACAAGCTTCTTCCACGAAACTATGGTGGTCTCTCCAGGTCGGAGCTCCACAGTGAACATTTGCCGGTCTCCCGATTTCAGAAACGAAGAAGAAGCTCTGGACGAATCACCGGAACCACCATTACCAGTGCGAGTTCCAACGCCGGCGCCGCCACTAATTTTTTCCTCTTCCATGGAATTACAATGACCGGTTCGACGAATTTAGGGTTGCTGAATCAGAAAATTGAAGAATCGAATGGCTGGAAGCATAAATGGAGGGTCATAACCCTTTTGTAGATGGAAAGCAAATCGAATGAGAGAAAAATTGAGAGGCGGAAGAGAATTTAGACGGTGGTTTTTGTTAACTGCACGTTGAACTGAGGCTTACAAAATGTCTCGCTCTCTCTTTTTCTTCTGGTTCGTTTTCAGAGAAAGCTGTGACGACTATAGGAGGAGGGAAGGGGAAGGCGACGGACGGGTATTCGGCTGCTTAGGTCCGCACCCGACTTCAAACTTGCGCATTCTTTTGTTTCAAATATGAATCCACTCATAAACACACCATTCCCATTTTTTTATATGGTTTTCTATTTTTTATTTTTAAAATCTGCGAGTGTCTGCGTCAATTTGTGCACGCTTCGACTATTCTCATAAAAACAAAAACGTATGACTTGGTTGTAATTGTAAGTAAGGGATTACCATGGCTTGAAATTCATGATCGGTCTTTTTTTATATGAATTATTGTATCTTTTATAAACGGCTTATTTTTTATTTTATGATAATTTTGATGTCACCGTAATTTAAATAAACTAGTTGGATCAAATTCCAAACCCTCAATTTCAAGAATCTCTACGAAATCACTAAATTTTAGATAAGTCTTATTCAAACTTCGAAATTTATAATGTTGTATTGTAATTGAAGATGTTGATTGTTTTTCAAGTGAGAATTATGTGTGCCTCCCAATTTGGAGGACAAACACTCCAAAAATATGTATGTTTTCAAATTTTACTTATTACTCAAGCATGAGCATATGCATGACATATGATGATGATATATGGTAGGATAACTAGTTTAGTGTTTCTCCAAACGATGCAAACACTTTTGTTTTGTTATTAGTTTTCTATTTCAAAATGAATAGTGCATACTCGAGCAAAACTTTTCTGCATTCAAAATCCTCTTTGAGTAGGGTGTTGTTGTGTAGGGGTATGTCTCACTCTTTAACAAAAAGCAAAATTAACAACAAAAAAATAAAAGAGGTTGTTGAATAACCTAATTAGGACTTAATGAATCCTTCAAAAGAGATTTTTGGTGAAAAACCAAAGAATGATCGAGCCACCAAGGTCGAGATCGAGGTGACAAATAACCTTTGGTTGAGTCTAAAAAAACCTTTTCTGGAAGTGAAATAGTGGATCAAACTAATTAGTACTTAATGAATCATTCAAAGAAGGTTTTTGGTGAAAATCGGGGTGATGGTTGAGCAAACAAAATCGAGGAGAAGGTGACTAATAATCCCTAGGTTAAGCCCAAAACGCTCTTTTGATTGCAAAGAATGAATTAAACTCGCATTCGTTAGAACCGCCATTAGGCAACCTGGGTAGGACCTAATGAAGCTTTCAAAAAAAGAAAAGTTATGGCAAAAAACCAAGAGTTGGCCGAGGTACATAGGTCGAGGTCGACCTGACCGACAAACCCTTTGTTGAGTTCAAACTATTTTATTTATGCAAGGAGTAAACTATCCTCATCCTAAAGAGTGTAATCCCGTAATCTAAAATTATTTTAGAAGCTAGAAGGAAAACGTAATTAACAGTCCAAGGTCGAGGACAAGGCGAAGTCCAACACATCCAACACAAAACTCGAAGGAGTCAAATTCAAAAGAGGTCCTTATGGCCTAAATTATTCTCAGGCGTGATCCAAGTGTGCCCTCAACCCAAGGAAACTCTTTGAGCCCGATTCAACTTTTTTTTAGCCCAATCAAGGTCAAGACTCAACCAAACTCGAGTCTAGCCTTCCCAACATCTTTATTCTCACGCCAAAGGCATACACACGAAGGAAAAAAGACCAGGCAAAGAAGAGGTCGAGGCTAAGGTGCCTCATATCAAGCCTTAAATCCTTGCATAATGAGATTTAATCAAATCCTAGTAAAGGAACGCAAAATCAAGCACTGGTCAATCATGAGTAAAAAGAAATGAGGCAGTAGAGTACCTGAAATTGGGGCTAGCCAAGGCTAAAAGGGTCGAGGTCGACCATCCCAAAGTTCAAGGCCAACTACTAAACCCTCAAAAGATAACACCAATGAGTTCACACAAGAAGACAAAAAGCCTAAGATTGTGCAAGGAAGAGGTCGAGGTTGAGGTGCCTCACAATAGGCCCAAACTCCTTGCAGATCATTTTTTTTTATCTAATTCAAAAAGAGAAACACAAAATTCAGAGAGCCCACCTCATAAGGGGATGAATGACAGAACAAACTGAAATTGCGGGCTAGCCAAGGTTGAGGCCAACCATTTCAGGTCTAAAGCCATGTTGGGTTTTATGTCCTAAAACTCGTGGTTTGTAAACTGAATGTATATTCTATTTTGCAATAAAGTTGTTATTGAATAAAGTGAATTGTGTTTACTTTTAACCTAACTCCAATAAACAAAGAACTCATGGTTATAGGTTGTATACTTGAACTTCATGTGTGACATGATTGTGGATCAAGTTCAAGTAATAATAGCCAGAATGAGCTATAGTATAGGGATAAAGTTGGGTACCTTATCCTGGGGACACTATTGGACGCGACCCACTTTGCATAGTACAAACGATGTGATCCGAAATAGTTCATGTGGAGACATGCGAGTGGGGGCGTCATGTGCAATGAGTTTGCATAAGACTGAACCACGAAACAAGTCGCTTGTTCTTTATAACTCCGTTTACTGTAAAGACCGACTTTTTCATATGATGACCTAGGTAACTCGATCTGAATCCTGAGCACGCTATGAACTCTTGTTTATTCGGGCTTATCATTTGACTTGTATGGGTGAGAGTGGCCCGAGATCGCCGACTCAATAAGCCTACCATCTTGGGGATAAGACCGGGTAGGTAGCTGGGAACATACTCCTGCGAGATGGAATTCACTTCTACCCGCCTTGAGGGATTAGTAGAGAGGTTGTTCCCTTAAGTGCTGACTCCGGGTCTTGAACTAGGGATCCTACCCTCTCATTGGCCCGAGAGGGACTTGGTATAGTGATGAGATCACATACCAATCGGTTTGGTGGTTGAACCACAAACCAATAGTTCATTAGAGGATAAGTGGGACTTAAGGAACTGTAATTACGGGGGTAAAACGGTTATTTTGACCCAGCTGTAATTACAAACGACCTGTGAAGGATCGACTTACTGATGATGGTTATATCAAGAGGACAAAAATATATCTACGGTGAGGAGAGTGCAACCCTTGGACTTTAGTGGAGTCTCCGGGGTTAACGAATGTTGGTTAGCTTGGCTAAAGAGTTTGGTCGGTTAATCTCGTATCGTTGGAGCTCATGATCTATAGGTTCTTTAGGTTATCCTGGCTAGCTCGGAATAAGCCGTGTAACAATATGAGAGAAAAAGATTTTGAATTTATTCAAATTCGTTTTTGGAAAAATGGACATATTTAAATATGATTTAAATATGGGATCGGTCTAAAACATGAATAGGAATTCATGTGTGATGATTCGGTTTAAGAAACCGGGATTAGTCTTATTATTTAATTAATATTTGATATTGAATTAAATAATAATATTAATTAATTAAAAAATTTAATTAATTAAAATTTATTTTGTTTATTAAAATTAATTATGAATTAATTTTAAAATGACAAAATATTACCAGTGGGATTATCCAAGTTGAGCGGATTTATCCAAGTTATGAAGTGGATTGTGAATCACCAACCACATGCATAAACTCATCAATTGTGGAACACTTGGTTGAAGACTAATCCATCCAATTTGAGGTGTCATGCTAAGCAAAGAGCTTGTTGCATGTGAATGACCTATAAATTGGATGGAGTTCAAATGGTTTGAAGTTGATGATGTTTGAAAATTTGAAGCTTTGATTGTGTGACAATTCTCTTCAAATTATCATCATCACATAGACTATTTTCTCCATCTCTTCCAAAGTTCTTCTCTTGTAAAGGAGTCCCACCACTCTGTTGCTCGGCCCGAGGATAGCGGGACTATCGGAGGTGGTTCTCGAAGAGTACGAGAGAAACTTCGAAGGGTTCGTGAGGAGATTCGAGCATTAAAATAGAAGAATTTAGAACAACAAGAGGTATGAATTCTAATTTCTTTTATTTTCAAGTTTTGAGCATGTTTCTAGTTTAGCTAAATTAATGAAATTAGAGTGCTGATGATCTGATTAGCTTCCGCTGCGCTACATGCACTCCATCAATTGGTATCAGAGCATTTTTTGAGCACTCAATTTGAATCAATTTGAGCTCGGTGGGTATTTGTTTTAGAAATTTAATTTTTTGGGCGTCTAAAGTGTTTTTCCGGTTTTGACATATTTATTTGAGCTTCAATTTGTACTTTGTTTTATAATTACCCAAGCGTGTATGGACTTTAATGTGTGCAGAAGAGTTTGTAAAAAATTCGGAGTCATTAGAGTCCATATAGGCTTTCAATTTGAAGACAGAAGCTCGGGTGTCCAAAAAAACAGCATGCTGTTTTTTTTTATAAAACAAACTGCACAAAACCGGTTCAACGCAAGGTGGAAGAAACGGTCCGGTTCGGTCCTTGGGCGGTCAGATTCACTGAAAGTCAGACCGGTTCCTTGTTTTTCACCCTCTAGCGATCCGGTTCAACATTCGTTTGGTCTGGTTTGGGTCGTTATAGGTCCGGTTCCGGGCTACTGAAGTCGGGACAGCTGTTTTGGACCGGTTCAGCTTATTTGAAGCTTGTAGTTGCTGTTTTTTGCCCGGTTCGAGCAAATTCAAGCCAGTTCGGGGCAGTTCGAAGGGTTCGGAAGCGTCTCAACCTAGTTTATGAATTATTCTTGTAATAATTTAGTTGTTTGCTTGCCCTTGATGCCAAAACCGGTCTATTTTAGTGTGTTTAATTAATTATGCATTGTGAATGTATGTTTTAATTAAAGTCCCTTGTATGTGCATAAAATATGTCATATAGATTTAAAATCCCACCACAGGAAGCATGCTTCATGATAGAGCGCATGTAGCGCAGCGGAAGCGAGACGGATCATTGACACTTTAATTTCATCAATTTAGCTAAATAAGAAACATGTTCAAAACTTTGAAATAAAAGGAATTAGAACACATACCTATTGTAGTTCTAAGGACTTCTATTCCGATGCTCGAATCTCTTCACGAACCCTTCAAAACTTCTCTCAAACTCTCCGAGAACCACCTCCGGTAGTCCCGCTATCCTCGGGCCGAGCAATAGAGTGGTGGGACTTCTTTATGAAAGAAAAAGTTTGGAAGAAGAAGATGGGAAGATGAAAGTGATGAGGATTTTGTGAGAAAAAATCTAACACTTTGCTTTTTAATTTCTCAAGTAACATGAACTCAGCATGCTCATCCAAATATTCAAACTCTTTGAAAAATTCATCAACCTCAAACCATTTGAACTTCATCCAATTTATAGGCAATTCACATGCAACAAACTCTTTTCTTAGCATGACACCTCAAATTGGATGGATTAGTCTTCAACCAAGTGTTCCAAAATTGATGAGTTTATGCATGTTGTTGGTGATTCACAATCCACTTCACAACTTGGATAAATCCACTCAACTTGGATAAATCAACTTTGACTTGGATAATCTCACTTGTAATATTTTGTCATTTTAAAATTAATTCATAATTAATTTTAATAAACAAAATAAATTTTAATTAATTAAACTTTTTAACTAATTAATATTATTATTTAATTCAATATCAAATATTAATTAAATAATAAGACTAATCCCGGTTTCTTAAACCGAATCATCACACATGAATGCCTATTCATGTTTTAGACCGATCACATATTTAAATCATATTTAAATATGTCCATCGTTCTTCCAAAAATGAATTTGAATAAATTCAAATTCTTTTTCTCTCATATTGTTACACGGCTTAATCCGAGCTAGCCAGGATAACCTAAAGAACCTACAAATCATGAGCTCCAACGATACGAGATTAACCGACCAAACTCTTTAGCCAAACTAACCAAAATTCGTTAACCTCCGGAGACTCCACTAAAGTCCAAGGGTTGCACTCTCCTCACCGTAGATATATTTTTGTCCTCTTGATATAACCATCACCAGTAAGTCGATCCTTCACAGGTTGTTCGTAATTACAGTTGGGTCAAAATAACCGTTTTACCCCTGTAATTACATTTTGTTCCTTAAGTCCCACTGATCCTCTAATGAACTATTGGTTTGTGGTCCAACCACCAAACCGATTGGTATGTGATCTCCTCACTATACCAAGTCCCTCTCGGGCCAATGAGAGGGTGGGATCCCTAGTTAAAGACCTAGAGTCAGCACTTAAGGGAACAACCTCTCTACTAATCCCTCAAGGCGAGTAGGAGTGAATTCCATCTCGCAGGACTATGTTCCCAGCTACATACCCGGTCTTATCCCCAAGATGGTAGGCTTATTGAGTCGGCGATCTCGGGCCACTCTCACCCATACAAGTCAAAGGATAAGCTCGAATAAACAGGAGTTCATAGTGTTCTCAGGATTCAGATCGAGTTACTTAGGTCATCATATGAAAAAATCGGTCTTTACAATAAAAAGAGTTATAAAGAAAGAGCGACTTGTTTCGCGGTTCAGTCTTATGCAAACTCATTGCATAGGACGCTCCCACTCACATGTCTCCACATGAACGATTTCGGATCACATCGTTTGTACTATACAAATTGGGCCGCGTCCAATGTGTCCCTAGGATAAGGTACCCAACCTTATCCCTATACTATAGACCGTTCTGGCTATTACTTGAACTTGATCCACAATCATGTCACACATGAAGTTCAAGTATACAACCTATAACCATGGGTTCTTTGTTTATTGGAGTTAGGTTAAAAGTAAACACAATTCACTTTATTCAATAACAACTTTACTGGATAAAACTCAATAACAACTTTATTGCAAAATAGAATATACATTCAGTTTACAAACCACGAGTTTTAGGACATAAAACCCAACAAACTCCCACTTGAACTAAAACGTCAGTGGAGTATTACATGCTGGATGAGAAAAACTGGAATATCAAATACATCCATGGTTTTTCTCCCACTATCCTACTATACAACTCGCAGTCCTAAACTCACTAGGTGCCCCTCAAACACTTTAGCCGTGATGGACTTTGTAAACTGATCAACAATATTGTGCTATGAGGCGATCTACATAACGATCACGTCTTCTCGATGTACTATCTCCCTGATGAGATGATATTTTCCGCTCAATGTGCTTTCCACGCTTATGACTTCTTGGTTCTTTGGAATTTTCCACAACACCAGTATTATCACAATAAAGTGTGATAGGCAAATTCATATTTGGAACAACTTCCAAATCCGTCAAGAACTTCCTAAGCCATACAACCTCTTTCGCAGCTTCGCAAGCCGTGACATACTCAGCTTCCATGGTGGAGTCAGCAATATAACCTTGCTTTATACCCCTCCATACTATTGCCCCTCCATTAAGAGTGAACACTGATCCCGATGTGGATTTCCTCGAATCCTTATCGGTTTGAAAATCAGAGTCAGTGTATCCTGTAAGGATCAAATCCTTCGCGCCATACACAAGCACATAGTCCCTCGTTCTCCGAAGATACTTGAGGATGTGTTTAACGACAGTCCAATGATCATATCCTGGATTGGACTGATACCTACTGACAATTCCCACTGCATAGCATATGTCGGGTCGTGTACATAACATGGCGTACATCAGACTACCGATTGCTGATGCATAGGGAATTCGTCTCATACCCTCAACTTCTTGAGGTGTCTTAGGACACTCTTCGTTTGACAATTGAATTCCATGCCTGAAAGGTAAAGAACCCTTCTTGGAATTCTGCATCGAATATCGTATCAACACCTTGTCGATATAAGATACTTGAGACAACGCTAGCGTTTTGTTCTTACGATTCCTTATGATTTGAATCCCTAGAACAAACCGAGCCTCTCCCAAATCTTTCATTTTGAAATTGGGTCGCTAGCCATTGCTTAACGTCAGTCAGAAACCCTACATCATTCCCAATGAGTAGGATATCATCTACATATAAGACTAAGAAAGCTACAACAGAATTGACTATTTTCTTGTAGACACAAGGTTCGTCAACATTCTGTTCAAAGCCATAAGATATGATCGCAGTATCAAACCTTATATTCCATGATCTAGACGCTTGCTTCAACCCATAAATGGATCGATTAAGCTTGCAAACCTTTTGCTCTTGACCCTGAATTATGAACCCCTCTAGTTGAGCCATATAAATACTTTCTTCAAGATTGCCATTCAGAAAGGCTGTCTTGACATCCATTTGCCAAATTTCATAATCATAAAACGTGGCAATGGACAAGAGTATTCTAATCGACTTTAAGATGGCAACAGGGGAGAAGGTTTCTTCATAGTCCACCTCTTCCCTCTAGGAATAACCATTTGCCACAAGTCGAGCCTTAAAGGTTTGCACCTTACCGGCTTGGTCTCGTTTCCTCTTGTAGATCCACTTGCAACCGATAAGTCTTTCACCATCAGGTTGCTCTACAAGATCCCAGACCGAATTGAAGTACATCGACTCCATTTCGAGGTCCATGGCTTTAAGCCACTGGTCCTTGTCTATGTTATTCATTGCCTGTTTAAAGGTCAATGGATCCTCAACGTCGTCATCAGGTATGACGACCTGGGTTTCCGTTAAACCCATGTAGTGGTCGGGTTGTCTCACATCCCTCCCACTACGTCGAGGTATTCTCAACTCTTGAGAAGGACCAGCCTGATCAACAACTCTTGTTGACCCATCTTTAGCTTTCCTGGAAAGTTCGTTCAAAATAATTTTGCTCGAAGGTTGATGATCTCTCATGTGGTCTTCCTTTAAGAACGTGGTGTTTGTCGATACAAGCACCTTGTCCTGTTGAAGATCGTAAAACAGACCACCTTTTGTTTCCTTGGGGTAGCCTAGGAATAGACATAATTTTGAACGATGTTCCAACTTCTTTGGATTGGGCACCAACACATGTGCCGGACACCCCCAAATTCTGAAGTGACGTAAACTCATTTTACGCCCTCTCCATAAGTCATAAGGTGTTTCTGAAACACTCTTAGAGGGAACTGCGTTCAAAATATATACAGCAGCTTCTACTGCATATCCCCAAAACGAACTAGGCAGTTGAGCATAGCTCATCATAGATCGAACCATGTCTAACAGGGTTCTATTTCTCCTTTCGGACACACCGTTCTGCTGCGGTGTTCCGGGTGCTGAGAATTGGGATACTATTCCATGTTCTATCATATAGTTCTGGAATCTTAAATCCATATACTCTCCACCTCGATCTGATCAGAGTGTTTTAATCGTTTTACTAATGTGTTCTCAACCTCTGCCTTATACTCCTTGAACTTTTCAAGAGCTTCGGACTTATGATGCATTAGGTAAAGATGGTCGTACCTAGAATAATCATCAATAAAGCTGATGAAATATTCATACCCTCCCCGTGCTTTAACATTCATCGGACCACAAAAATCTGAATGTACAAGCTATAAAGTTTCTTTGGACCTATGACCTTTTTCAGAAAAAGATCGTTTGGTCATCTTGCCCTCAAGACAAGACTCACATGGTGGTAAAGAGTTGTCCTCTAACCGATTTAGGAGACCACTCTTAACCAATCTCCCAATCCTATTGAGATTAATGTGGCCTAGTCTCAAGTGCCAAAGATAGGTACTTGGAGAAAGTTTCTGCCTTTTAGTTTGAGTCTCAGCTATTTTAAACATCTCGATGTTCAAAATAACTTTTGCCTCTGTTGATCTTAACACATATAAGTTGTTTTCAAGTTTCGCAGAACATATATGTACACCTCTTTTGCTAATGAACGATTCATTAAAATCAAAAGATACTTTATACAAATGTTCAAGTAAACAAGAGATAGATACAAGGTTCCTTTTAAAACTAGGAACCAACAGTACATTTTCAAGTAAAATGAAACTATCTCTATATAACAACTTGACAGCTCCCACTGCCTTGGCTGAGACAACCTCTGCAGTTTCAACTCTGAGAGTTATCTCACCTTCAGCAAGCAGCTGTCAGAAACTAGTTTCCTGGAAAGAAGAACAAACATGGTTAGTGGCTCCTGAATCCAGTATCCAGGCAGAACAATCATGTTCCACTAAACATGTTTCAACAACGAGTAAATCATACTTACTTTGTTGTTTCTTCTCAGCTTTCCTCGCCATGAGGGTATCATCATAGACCGATGAGGACGGTTGTCCAAACATCGTCTATAATGAATCCATGATCTCCTTAGCGGAGACCATTACCTCATACTTCTTAGCTAACACATCGGATGTGCTGACTAAGATGTAGACTCGAGTTTTATCATTAGCCCTAGTCCACCTGTCAAATGCATCTCGAACAGTTCGAGTTGCAGACGAGCTAGGAGGGGGAGGACATTCCTCTATTAAGACAAACCTAAGATCATCGATAACAAGAATCGTATTCAAGTTCAATTTCCAGGTCGTGTAGTTATCGTCGTTTAGTTTATCGGAAGCTAGTAATTGGATAAACGAGCAAGACATGCTGAAAAGAATGAATTCTATTAGTGAATTAAACTTAACCTATTTTTAACAACCAATCAAGTATTTAGCAAAAAGTAATAATGTACCTAAAAAATCATTATTAATTTGCAACGATACTTCAGTGAGTCAGAGCAACCGCTACCGAGGGGCAGTCAATCACTCCTTCACTGAACCAAGACATTCTTGACTAAATGCTAATACCAGAATAACTCATATTCCTATAACACCTTAGTTATCGCTACTTCGGTCAAGAATCTACTAACAACTTAGTAATCCTTTGAAAGTGTGACCTGCCATTTTCAGAACTCAGAGGTCGACCCCAACACTGCAACCCAATGGAAATGTCAGAGTTGGGAATGGACCTAAGAGACCCTATCCATTTCTGGAGATTGAGTTGTTCCGACTCCCATGAAACGGCCCTCCGAATGGACGGTGCTACTATGGGCGACCAGCAGGCGGAACATGGGAATCTCACGGTTCAACCTAATGGAGGAGACCGCAGGATGTATTGACATACTTCCTTCTCCCACTTACTATAAATACTTTCTCCATTCACCTTGCTCTTTATTTATGCAAACACCATCCGAATGAGGATGCCCTATTGACATCACGAGGCCGAGCATAAATCTCACGGTGTGAACTTCACAGAGAGCGTAGGAGAAGATTGATATATCATATATACCTTCTCAACACCACTACTAAGTATTTTAGAATGGTTTGGGTATAGTTTTACTTAGGTATTATCCGGCTAAGACAATAAAACCTAAGTCTAGGTAAAACAAATTTTTACCTATGATCTCTAGGTGATAAACGCTTTAAAACCTTTCACCACTCTCGTGCATGCTCATAAAGTCGGGTTAACCTAACTCAAGTACCGGATCGATCCCCAGGTAGGAGGTGTTTCGTAAACCGTCATCTTAAATACCTCCAACCTTAGTGCAGGATCTCACTGGTGAGTTCTCTCGTAACCTTAGCTTTACAAGATATCAACCTATTTTAACTATTAAAACGGATTTATACTAAATTCCTAATCGCATTGGAATTCTGTAACCCTTAGTGACATGCATTTATCTTTGTTATAGATTTTAAATGTCTATCTCATTTTACAACGCTTTATAAAACAAAGACATGCTATAATATGCTTCCTAAGCTAGAATATAACAATTACATTCATTTTATAACATGCTTCCCAAGCAAGAATATAACAATTATATTCAACTAAGGCAACTACGTTGTATGTTTAATTTCACAATTAATATAACACTTATATCAATTATACTTTTAAACAAACAACATCCAATTCATAAATTAATATAACACTTATATTAATTCTCATGAATTAAGCATGCATACTATACAACATAACACTTATATTATACTTTCAATGCATGCAACATGCTTCCTATGGTGGGATTTGAAATCTATATGACATACTTTATGCACATACAAGAGACTTTAATTAAAACATACATTCACAATGCATAATTAATTAAACACACTAAAGTGGACCGGTTTTGACATCACGGGCAAGCAAGCAACTAAATTATTACAATAATAATTCATCAACTAGGTTGAGACGCTTCCGAACCCTTCGAACCGCCCCGAACCGGCTTGAATTTGCTTGAACCGGCCAAAAACAAAATAGCAACTACAAGCTTTAAATAAGCTGAATCGGTCCAAAACAGTTGTCCCGACTTCAACAGCCCGGAACTAGACCAATAACGACCAGAATCGGACCAAATGAACGCTGAACCGGACCTCCAGAGGGTGAAGAACAAGGAACCGATCTGACTTCAGTGAACCGGACCGCCCGAGGACCGAACCGGACCATTTCTTCCACCTTGAGCTGAACCGATTTTGTGCTGGAATTTTGCAGAAAAAAACAGCATGCTATTTTTTTCGACACCCGAGCTTCTGTCTTCGAATTGAAAGCTTATATGGACTCTAATGACTCCAAAATTTTTACAGACTCTTCTGCACACATTAAAGCCCATACAATGGGCTTGAGCCTGGATCCAATGGGCTTGGCTCAAATGAGCTTTTGAATTGTGAGCCCAATGGGCTTGACCTTTGGACCAAATTGTCTTTTGAATATCTTTTCTGGACCGATCCGATTTCGAGCCCAATTACGGTGTAACCGAATTTGCTCGGTCAAGTTTATCTGATCCACCAGCCGTGATGAAGACACGTGGCGACCGTTGATTAGCCGAAATTTCTCGGTCAACAGTATGATATATCAATTTTTATATTGAAATTTTAATTTCATCAAATTTGACTTAAATAAACCATTGTATATACTCCGTAAATATTATCGAAATTGGTTGTGATTATACATTATTATTTTATTTTTCATTGCATATATTTACTTTTAAAAAAAAATGAAAAAATATAGTTTATTCTAAAAAAGATTAATTTTAACCCTCATCTTGGTATAAGTTGTATAATTTTTACACAATGTTTTTAATTTTATCAAATTGCACTTTAAATTTATATAACGGTTGCATTTTAAATTTTCACACTTTCAATTTTAGAAATTGATAATGCGTCTTTCTTCATATAATGAAGAATGTTGTATTCTTGTTGGCGCATAGAGATATATGCTCTAGTAAAACAACAAGAAAATTCAGACAAAAAATGGAGGTACACTAGTTTTTATAATTTGTTTTTTCTGATAATGATTACTTATATTTTCATACTAATTATTTGTTAAGAACGTTTTTAGGGGGAAGAATGGACTGCTAGAAATTTTTCCATGTCTCTAGTTTCAAATTATTCGAATCATGACTTCAAGTCGTTCATGCTCAAATTTATTCGCAATGGAAGCTTTCTCTTTTGCGTAAGGTAAATTTTTACTTCTCATATTTATATCATTCAAATACAATATTTTTAATTTTCAATATACTTTGCAGCGAAAATAATGTAAATGTATTTGATTGGATGACTCCCCGCCCACGTCCTAACCCCAATATTTTCCCGCATGCACAAAGAGAACATATTTTGAGTGTAAGTTTTATTTTTTAATTCCTTGCATTTATTTTACTAATTATTGGATAAATATTTGAAAAAGTTATTATAAATATAAATTTTACATATATTGATTATTATAATTGGAATTAGTTTGCATTTTCTTCGTTTCATAAAGCAACAAAATTCAACCTTTACAAAATATATATAAATTGGTTTTTCCAAATTGGTTTTCATTAGATAAAAATTATAAAAAGGTGTATCAAATAGTCATAATGTTCTCTTATATAGGGTCCTATTATATTGTTATGAGTTCTCGTACCCATACCTTTGAAGTTCTTCTTTTTATTCATTTATTATTATTTTTTTAATTTCGTCCTAGCAAAAATTTAGAGGTTAAAGATAGGAGTATAAGTTTATGAGTTTTAACATCACGCCTCTCTCAATCTTTATAATTGGATAACTTAGGCTTTTTTTTTTATAACCATTTTTTTTTTTTTTTTTTTAGTTTTTGAAAATTAAGCTCATAAACACTACTTCCACTTATGAGTTTCTTTGTTTTGTTATCTACCCTTAAACATGTTTCAAAATCCAAGACTAGTTTTGAAAACTCGAAAAAGTAGTTTTTCTTTGTGCCTTTGAAAACTAAAAAAATGTTATCTACCGTGTAGCACGATCTAACCATGAAGATTTAATTTCTTAAGTTAATTAATAGTCTATTCTTGAGATTTTGTAATGTAAAAATTCATTAAAATGTAATATTTATTTTTTCTTTGTATTTTTTAGAAAGCTTAAGCTCCTAGCTATCATTTGCATTTGAGGTTGAATTATTAATATTATCTTCTTTTTTTTTGGAAAAATAAACATTCATATCCATGAATGTATATGATTCATAGCAAATAGAGTAAATAAATTAAATGAAAAATACAACTACATACAATTTTAATACCAATTTTTTTCTACAAAATTTAGAAAATATTGTAGTCAAAATCCCTCTTAAAAAATTGACATTTTTCAATTTCAATCAAGCCTTTCAGAGGATAGTAGATTTGTGATATTGTCTCATTCGGAAATAAATGTAGTTGAGTATCGAGATCGGGGAAATATAACTCATACATCGCATTTTAAATAATGATATTTTACACTTTATTTTAATACATAATTTTCAAGTAGTTTATATTTGATTGTAATTGTCAATAATAAATTATATTTTTTTTTCACATATGATCATGCTAGTTGTCTGACGCACCACCTAATATCACAAATTGTCATTTATGATTCATATTTAGGGGTAAAGTTTTTTTTTTTTTTTGACATGTGGGGGGAGGGGGATTGAACCTAAGACCTCTTGGTCACTAGTCCGATACATTATGTCAGTTGAGTTAGGCTCTTGTTGGCTATTTAGAGGTAAAGTTCTTCTCTGGTTCATTTTCTAAAATTTATGGTAGTTTTTTTTATATAAAATTAATTTTATTTTATGAATAATTTTAATTAAAGCATACTTGGGAAGTTTTTTCCAAATACAATAGTATGTTATTGTTTCATTTATGTTTGTAGGTTCCCTTCATAGTTTTTTTTTTTTTTTTTTTTTTTTTTTTTTTTTTTTTTTTTTTTTAATTCCTTATCAAAATATGAAATTGATTGACATGGTTTGTATTTCTGTTTGTTAATGGTAAACAGTGTTCTGATTGTTGAAAATAATTTTTTTATTCTCATATACTATAACATAAATTAAATCGTTCATTCGGACGTCTCCAAAAAAACGGTCTCATGTTGAATAAAAAGTCATACAATTCACAAAACATCTAATAGAAAATACAGTAATAGGGTCGCCTTTGGTAGAGTTATTACGCGAAAGTGCTAGTGTAAGACAATCTACCTTGGCTCGTTTTTATAGTTTACACACTTTTGTATTACCTCTTCTTACTGCCGTATTTATGTTAATGCATTCCCAATGATACGTAAGCAAGGCATTTATGGTCCTTTATAGAGAATAGAAATCATAGATTTGTAATTAGTTATTTATGATTACTCGGGAGAGGAAGAAGAGTATTTCATTGCTACAAATATGGATTATTGAAAAATAAGACATGTATTTCAATATTTCCCTTCAACTCCACGAAATTTTATTCGTTATTTTTCAATAATGGTTGAAGGGAAGTCTTCGAAAATAAAATGGATTAGGGGACCGTGTGACTTGAACTATTGGGGGGGGGGGGGGGGGGGGGGGGGGGACTCGCAACCGATGCTTAGAAAAAGGAACGTAGCAAAAGGAAAAAATAAAAATTTTCCAAACTCGGGTTTCATAACACTGCACCCCAAACACATGCTTCTGATTCTTAGGTTTCCTAAGACTACACCCCAAACACAGGTTTCTGATTCCCAGGTTTCCCAACACTGCACCCCAAACATCGTTTTCTGATTCTCGGAGTTCAGAACACTCACAAACAAACCCCCAGAGTTTTGATTCTCAAGGTTCTGAACCCAAAACAACCCGCCAAACACCCCTTTAAAGCTCCCCTAGGTTGTTGTCGGGAGCTTAATGGCTTAATGACAAATTTCTTGTGATGACCCTAAATTTTGTATATATTTAATTAACTTAAATTGAAATAACTACTCATAACGAATAATTATTTTTTAAAATAAAACTTTGTCCTTCCATAATCATAAGTCTTATCAACTTAAATAAAACTTAAAGTTTATCTGTAGCAGTATAAAACATTGTCTATAAATGAAATAAACATAAACTAAAGATGTGATTATAATCAATTAGGCTTAAAATTTCGGGCACATCTCATGGTTCTTCCTCTTCAATGTCAAGATCATCCTCGATGAATTCACCATCATCTACAGGGCTATCGGAAAAATATAAAACCACGAGATGTAGTATAAAAATGCATTGTAAGTGGTTTCTATCATAAGGAACTTTCATGCTCAAACCACACATCATGCTTACATGTTTGCATATCACATCCTAACATGTAGACCATGAAACAATCAATCTTAACATGCTTGTACTTGCTTACATATCCTTACATACATATTTATATCATTGATTTGACGCCATGCTAAGCAGAAATACCTCATACCATAACCGTCAATTTCGCATGTAATATTTACAAGGTAATTGCCCCTTATATATAAATATCATTAACATGAACTAATTTGGTTTCCTAGGGCCCAGCCCGTTAGTAGAAATCATACTTGTCATATCATACATCTAGTTGCATAACATAACTGCTTAATTTGGGTGTTTCATGCATAACATATTCTTTCCTTAACTTCATGACTCTACTTACTTGACTCCATGAATGTAATTGTAACACACATATATGTCATACTCAACCTAAGCATGCTTCACTAACCAATCATAGTAACATAGATCATGTGAAACATAAAAACATACAAAAATAACATGACATAACATATTTTGCAAAACATAAAATATCATAAAACAACAAATAAATCAAGCATATATTCAAACAATATAATAAAACTCACTTACAATCAATACCACAATAAAACAATTAATTAAACATCACAATTATACAATACAACAATCAATTCAGTAACTTATGATAAAGTTCCACTTACCCCAAGCTTCAAATCTAAATCTTTTAAAGCTTCCTAAATAACATTTGACACAAATTAAATTAAGTCTAACTTAAATTTAGTTTTCATAATGAAACTTCACCCACTAGCTAAAACATACTAACTTTACTAGCTAGCCTAATTTGCATATTAATTCACATAGTTAATATTAACCATAAAATTAATATTCAAAACTCATAAGATACTTTTTGTGAACATATTAAGCTTTGATTTGTAGATAAAAAAAATACATTAAAATAATTTACTACTTCATACAATTTACAAAAAAAAATTGAAAACACAAATTGTAGTAGTTTTTACCGATTTTAAGCCTTATATGAAAATATAATCATGAAAGTTAATTTGAACTCCTTAAGAACATGTTTAAGCTTACTTATGCTACTGGACATGATACAAAAATTTCAAAACAAATACATTTAAACTTCTATATCATTCAATTTCGAGCTAGAACTAGGAAATTGATGGAGCGTATAACGTTGCGGAAGCGATTTGGATCGTTGAAACTCTAATTTCATCAATTTAACAAAACATAAACATGCTCAAAGAAACGAAATAAAAGAAATTAGAACATATACCTTTGAAGTTCTATATTTCTTCAATTTCGTCGTTGGAAACTTCTCATGAACTTTTCGAGAACCTCCTCCAGTAGTCCCGCTATCCTCGGGTCGAGCAACGGAGTTGTGGGACTCCTTTACAATAGAGATATTAGAAGAGAGGTGGTCTTGGAATTGTAAGAACAAAGTAAGTTTACAAAAAGATTGAGAATTAAAATTTTAAAAATCAAATTCTCAAAACTTTTTATAAGTCAAGTAGTCTTTTCTTCTTGTTCTCTCACAACCAAAAAGAAGAATACAAAACGATAAAGAAGAAAGAAAATTATCAATTCTCTTTCCCATCAAAGTTTTTAACAACCAATGAAAACTAACTTCATCCAAATATATCATTTACTTTTGATTAAAATCTTAACAAAAGAATAGAAGAAGATTAGTCACTTCAGTCGTGTCGAACATGCAAGGCTGATGAGTGCCACTTAATATATATATATTATTTTAAAATTAATTTTAAATTAATTTTAAATAAATTTATATACTTTATTAATTAAACATTTTAATTAATAAATATAATATATATTTTAATTAATTAATATTATTGAATTAAATATCAAATATTAATTAAATAATATGACTAATCTCGGTTTTCGAAAAACCGACTTTTTGCACATGAATCCCTATTCATGTTTTAGACCATTCTCATATTTAAATCATATTTAAATATGTTCACCATTCTTCCAAAACTGAATTTGAATAAATTCAAATTCTTTTTATCTTATATTGTTGCACGACTTTATCCGAGCTAGCTAGGAGAACCTAAAGAACCTACAGATCATGAGCTCCAACGATACTAGATTATCCGGTTAAACTTTTTTAATCGAACTAATCAACATTCGTTAACCCCCGGAGACTTCACTAAAGTTCAAGGGTTGCAGTCTCCTCACTGTAGATATATTGTGTCCTCTTGATATAATCATTATTAGTGAGTCGATCCTTCACAGGTCGTTCATAATCACAGCGGGTCATATATATCGTTTAACCCCTGCATTACACCTTATTCCTTAAATACCACTGACACCTCTAATGAACAAATGATTTATGGTCCAACCAGCAAATCAGATCCCTCTCGGGCCAGGAGAGGGTGGGCGCCCATTGTTCAAGACCTGGAGTCAGCTATTAAGGGAACAACCTCTCTACTATCCCTTAAAAGCGGATAAGAGTGAATTCCGTCTTGCAAGACTATGTCCCCAACTATCTAATTGTTCTTATCCCCAAGATGGTAGGCTTATTGAGTCGGTGATCTGACCACTCTCACCCGTGCAAGTCAAAGGATAAGCTCGAATAAACAGAAGTTCTTAACGAGCTGAGGATTGAGATCGAGTTACCTAGGTCATCACATGAAAAAATTGGTCTTTACAGTAAACAATGTTATAAAGAGAGAGCGACTTGATTTCTCGGTTCAGTCTTGTACAAACTCATTGCACAGGATGCCCTCACACACAATGTCTCCACATGAAGCTATTTGGATCACATCGTTTTGTACAATACAAAGTGAACCGCATCCAATAGTGTTACCAGGATAAGTTACCCAGCCTTTATCCATATACTATAGACCATTTTGGTTGTCTACTTGAACTTGATCGGCATTCATGTCATACATGAAGCTCAAGTACTCATATTATCGCCATGGGTGTTTGTTATTGGCATAGGTTAATGCCAACACATATTCACTTTATTCAATAACAACTTTAATGAATAAATCTCAATAACTCTTTATTGCAAAATAGAATAATTACATTAAAATTGTTTACAAACTACGAGTTTTAGGACATAAAACCCAACAAACTCCCACTTGGACTAAAACGTATGTGGTGTACATGCTGGTTGAGAAAAATGGAATAAGAAATATCCAAAACTTCTCTCACTGTCCTACTTTACAACTCGCAGCCCTAGATTCACTAGGTGTCCCTCAAACACTTTAGTCGTGAGAGACTTAGTAAACAGATCAACAATGTTGTGCTTCGAGGAAATCTATGTGACGATCACATCTCCTCGTTGCACTATCTCCCTCATGAGATGATATTTTCGCTCGATGTGCTTTCCATTCTTATGACTTCGAGGTTCTTTATAATTTTCCACTGCACCGCTATTATCACAATAAATGGTTATTGGCAAGTTCATATTTGGAACAATTTCCAAATTTGTCAAGAACTTCCTAAGCCACACAACTTCCTTCGCTGCTTCGTAAGCCGTGACGTACTCAACTTCCATGGTGGAGTCAGCAATACAACCTTGCTTTATACTCCTCCATACTATCGCTCCTCCATTAAGAGCGAACACTAATCTTAATGTAGATTTCCTCGAATCTATATCAGTCTGAAAATCAGAGTTAGTGTATCCAGCAAGGACCAGATCCTTCGCGCCATACACGTGCACATAGTCCCTCTTTCTTCTAAGATACTTGAGGATATGTTTAACGGTTGTCCAGTGATCATATCCTGGATTAGACTGGTACCTACTGACAATTCCTACTTCATAGCAAATGTCGGGTTGTGTACATAGCATGACATACATCAGACTACCGACTGCAGATGAATAGGGAATTCGTCTCATATTCTCAACCTCTTGAGTTGTCTTAGGAGATTGTTCCTTAGACAAATGAATTCCATTCTTAAAAGGCAGCGAACCTTTCTTGGAATTATGCATCGAATATCTTAACAACACTTTGTCAATATAAGATGCTTGAGACAACGCTAGCGTTTTGTTCTTACGATTCCTTACGATCTGAATCCCTAGAACAAACTGAGCCTCTCCCAAATCTTTCATTTGAAATTGGGCCGCTAGTCATTGCTTAACGTCAGTTAGGAACCCTACATCATTCCCAATCAGTAGTATGTCGTCTACGTACAAGACTAAGAAAGCTACAACACTATTGACTACTTTCTTGTAGACACAAGGTTCGTCAATATTCTGTTTAAAGCCATAAGATTTGATCGTTGTATAAAACCTTATGTTCTAGGATCTAGATGCTTGTTTCAACCCATAAATGGATCGATTGAGCTTGCAAACTTTTTGCTCTTGACCTTGAAGAATGAATCCCTCTGGTTGAGTCATATAGATATTCTCCTCAAGATTACCATTTAGAAAGGCAGTTTTGACATCCATTTGCCAGATTTCATAATCATAAAATGCGACAATGGACAAGAGTATTCTAATAGACTTTAACAGGACAACAAGAGAAAATGTTTCTTCATAGTCCACCCCTTATCGCTGGGAATAACCCTTTGCCACAAGTTGAGCCTTAAAGGTTTGCACCTTACCGACTTGGTCTTGTTTCCTCTTGTAGATCCACTTGCAACCGATAGGTCTTTCACTATTTGGTTGGTCTACAAGATCCCAGATCAAATTGAAGTACATCGACTCCATTTCGAGATCCATGACTTTAAGCTATTGGTCCCTGTCTACATCATCCATTACCTTTTTAAAGGTCAACTGATCCTCAACGCCATCATCAGGTATGACGACTTGAGTTTCAGACAAGTCGATGTAGTGGTCTTGTAGGATCCGTTTGCAACACTAGAGGGGGGTGAATAGGGTTGCTTAACAATTTTAAAAACTTTTTCGAGAAATTAAGCTAAATTACTTCAAAGCAAACTAATAGAATTAACACCCTAAAATTGCTAAAAATATGTAACAATATTTCTAAGCATGCAACCTACTCAAATAAGTAAAAAGACAACGAAAAATAAAAGAGTAGAGAGTAAGAGATGACACCGGGAATTTTTATAGTGGTTCGGAAATTCCTACTCCACTCCCCAAGCTCCTCTTGGGTATTTTACTGTTGTGATTCTCTTACGGGTGAGAATCAAACCGAAAGATCACTCTTTTTGCGGGTTCAAGAGGAAACCACTATGAATCCTTTTGCAGGTTTAGGACCCAACCTATACCGATCTTTTTCGCGGGTTCAAGATCAAACCACAATGGTCCTTTTCACGGGTTCAGGATCAAACCACTCCAAATCTTTTTTTCGGGTTCAGGATTAAACCGCTCACTCAATTCCCAAGGTGCACCCACACCTTATTACAAATCCCAATTGAAGTAATGATATAAAGTTCTCACAAAAATAAAACTCTCACACAAATCTCTCGCAATATAAAATAAAATTGAGCTTGGAAGAGTTCAACAATGGTGGCTTAGGAGAGAAAAATTTAGCAAAATGATTGAGTAATTTGGAGGAGGAATGTGGCTAAATTTATAGAAAATTTTGGCCTAAAATGATATTAAAGCCGATTTAAAATTGGCCATTAGATCTAGGTTAAAAGATTCAAAGGTGGGGGTTTAATGGTAAAAGAAAATATCATCAATGATGATTTTTAAAAGATTAATGGTAAAAAGAAGAGGGTTGATGTGTTGGGGTGTTGTGCACGTGCCATGTGTCGCCTTCCCAATCGTCCACGTCATTGGTCGTGTTGAGTAAATATTTTCCATCTTCTTTTGGTCATAACTTCTTTGTTTGATGTCTGATTTATGCGATTGAAAATGCGTTTGAATCGTCTTTCCGAACTCTACGTTACGAATACAATGAGAGTCACGTTAGCTATCACGTCAGATTCCACATCAGCAAAGTGCCACGTGTCAACGCCACATTGGATTTTGCCTTCCATCTTCTTTTGTCACAATCTTTCTTGTCTGAACTTGGATTCGAAGGATTAAAATCTTCTTTCTAAGAAATATGCTATGGACACTTTGAAACACTAAAATCATTAGTAAATTAGAAGTTTGTTATCATCAAAACAAATGGTATGATTGAAGCTCATAAAGCTAACAGTGGTCGGGTTGTCTAACATCCCTCCCACTGCATCGAGGCTTTCTCAACTCTTAAGAAGAACCAGCATGATTAACAACCTTTGTTAATCCATCTGTAGCTTTCCTGGAAAGTTCGAACAAAACTATTTTGCTCGACGGTTGATGATCTCTCATGTGGTCTTCCTCTAAGAACGTGACATTAGTCGATACTAGTACCTTGTCCTCATGAGGATCCATATACTCTCCACCTCGATCAGATCGAAGAGTTTTTATCGATTTACCTAACGTGTTCCCAACCTCTGCCTTATACTCTATGAACTTTTCAAGAGTTTCGTATTTACAATGCATTAGGTAAAGATGGTCATACCTTGAATAATCATCAATAAAGATGATGAAATATTCATACCCTCCTCGTGCTTTGACATTCAAAGGACCGCAGAGATCCGAATGCACGATTTCTAGAGGTTCTTTGGACCTATGACCTTTTTCATAAAAAGATCGTTTAGTCATTTTGTCTTCAAGACAAGACTCACATGGAGGTAAAGAGTTGTCCTCTAACGATTTAGGAGACCACTCTTAACCAATCTCCCAATCCTATTGAGGTTAATGTGGCATAGTCTCAAGTACCAAAGATAGGTACTTGGAGAAAGCTTCTGCCTTTTAGTTTGAGTCTCAGCTGTTTGAAACATCTCGGTGTTCAAAATTGCTTCAGCTTCAGTTGGTCTTAACACATACAAGTTGTTTTCAAGTTTGGCAGAACAAATTTGTACACCTTTTTTGCTAATGACACCTTCATTATTTACAAAAGATACTTTATACATTTGTTCTAGTAAACAAGAAATAGAGACAAAGTTTCTTTTAAAGTTAGGAACCAATAGTACATTTTCAAGTATAATGAAACTATCTCTATATGACAACTTTACAGCTCCCACTGCTTTAGCTGAGACAACCTCTCAAGTTCCAACTCTTAGAGTTATCTCTCCTCGAGAAAGTGGCTGTCAGGAACTAGTTTTCTGAAAAGAAGAACAAACATGGTTAGTGATTCCTCAATCAAGTATCCAAGTATGACAATCATGTTCTACTAAACTTGTTTCGACAACAAATAAATCATATTTACCTTGTCTTTCCTTCTCAGCCTTTTTCTCTGCAAGGTACTTTGAGCAATTCCGTTTCCAGTGCCCGTCTACACTACAATGGAAACATTTTCCTTTGTCTGCAGACTTAGCCTTGCTCTTGTTTGTAGCAGGTGTTTTACCCTTCCTTTTATCTTTCTTCTTCTTTTGAATACCCTTATTCTTAGAATAAAGTTCAGACTTACTCCTTGAGGACGACCCCTTTTGGAATTTCCTAGAAGTGGCAATGTTTGCCTCCTTCTCTTTTCCTTTAGAAGTGTGTAGGGACTGATAAGTCTGTAGCTCGTTGAGGAGAGAAGTCAAGTTACACTCTATCTTGTTCATTACCATATTGGTTATGAACTGTAGGAAGCTCTTCGGAAGATATTCCATGATAAAGGTAACTTGACTTTTCTCGTCAATAGAAGCTCGTTCCATTTACTTTTGCCACATTGAAGTGGACCATCATGCTAAGGACATGCTCCCTAACAGAGGTACCCTCCTTCATGTGAAAGTTGTAAATGAATTTGAGGGCTTCATGACGAAGCGATGAGGACGGTTGTTCAAACATCGCCTGTAATGAATCAATGATTTCTTTAGCGAAAAGCATAACCTCTACTTCTTAGCCAAGACATCAGATATGCTTGCTAACATGTAGACTCGGGCTTTATCATTAGCCCTTGTCCATCTTTCATATTCTTCTCGAACAGTTTGAGTTGCATTCGAGCTAGGAGGGGGAGGACAATCCTCCGTTAAGACAAACCTGAAATCATCAAAAACGAGAATCGTAATCAAGTTCGATTTCCAGGTTGTGTAGTTCTCGCCGGTTAACTTATGGTAAGCTAATAACTGAATGAAAGAGTTAGACATGCTGAAAAGAGAATGAAAACTATTAGTGAAAATGTTTTAACCTATTTATACAATCAATCAAGAATTTAGCAAAGAATAATAATGTACCCAAAACTCATTATTAATATGCAACGATACTTCAGTGAGTCAGAGTGGTCGCTACCGAGGGGCAGTTCAGCACTCCTTCACTAAACCAAGACAATCTTGACTAAATGCTAATACCAGAATATATCATATTCCTATAGCATCTTAGTTATCGATGTTTGGTCAAGTTTTACTAACTCCTTAACAAAACTCGTAAGTGTGACCCTCCATATTTCGAATTCATAGGACGACCCCAACAGTGCAACCGAAGGGAATGTCAATGTTGGGAATAACCCTATGTTTCTTTATCCATAAATGGTGATTGAGATGTTTTGACTCCAATGAAACGGCCCTTCGAAGGGACGGTGCCACTAAGAGCAACCAGCAGGTGGAACATGGGAATCTCACGGTTCAATCCAATGGAGGAGACTGTAGGATGTATTGACATATTTTCTTCTCCCATTTACTATAAATAATTTCTCCATTCACCTTGCTATTGAAATATGCAAATTCCATCCGAAGGGGGATGCCCTATTGACATCACGAGGCCAATCATAATTCTCACGGTGTGAACTTTACAGAGAACGTAGGAGAAGAGGGATATATCATATATTCCTTCTCTACACCTCTACTAAGTATTTTAGACGGTTTAGGGTATATCTTACTCAGGCTTTATCTGGCTAAGACAATAAAACCTAAGTCTAGGTAAAACAAAATTTACTGATGATGTATAAGTGATAAACAGTTTATTACCTCACACCACTCATGCATGCTCATAAAATCTGGTTAACTTTACTCAAGTACAGGATCGTCCCCGGGTAGGAGTTGTTCTGTAAACCGCTAGCTTAAATACCTCCAACCTTAGAGCAGGGTGTCACTGGGTGAATTTCTTGTAACCTTAGCATTTACAAGATATCAACCTATTTTATCTAATAAAACAGAACGATACATTCAACCCTAAAAGAGCATGCCATTATCTTTGTTATAGATTTTAATAGTCTATGTCAATTTTACAACGCTTTGTAAAACTAAGACTAAGCACAACAAACTACATGCTTCTCAAACATGCATACTACTAAGGCAACTAATGTTAGATGTTTAATTTCATAATTAATATAACACTTATATCAATTATTCTATTAAGAAAATAACATTCAATTCATGAATTAATATAACTCTTATATCAATACTCATGAATTTCTAACATGCATACTATATATTATAACACTTATAACATACTTTCAATGCATGGAGCATGCTTCCTATGGTGAGATTTTAAATCTATATGGCATACTTTATGCACATACAATTTGGGAATTTAATTAAAACATACATTCACAATGCATAAATAATTAAACACACTAAAGTGGACTGGTTTTGGCATCAAGCAAGCAACAACTACTTTATTACAAGCTTGAACAACAAGCTAAGTCTTGAGCAGACTTCGAGATATCAGAAGAGAGGTGGTCTTGGAATTGTAAGAACAAAGTAAGTTTACAAAACGATTGAGAATTAAAATTTCAAAAATCAAATTCTCAACTTTTTATAAGTCAGTAGCCTTTTCTTCTTGTTTTCTCAAAACCAAAAAGAAGAATACGAAAAAGCAGATGAAGAAGAAATAAAATTATCAATTCTCTTTCCAATCAAAGTTTTTAACAGCCAATGAAAACTAACTTCATCCTAATATATCCTTTGCTTTTGATTAAAAACTTAACAAAAGAAAAGAAGAAGATTAGTCACTTCAGCCGTGCCCAACATGCAACGCTGATGAATGTCACTTAATATATATATCTATATATATATATATTATTTTTAAATAAATATATATTTTTATTAATTAAACATTTTAATTAATAAATATAATATATATATTTTAATTAATTAATATTATTTAATTCAATATCAAATATTAATTAAATAATATAACTAATCCCGGTTTTCCGAAAATCGACTTTTTGCACATGAATTCCTATTCATGTTTTAGACCATTCTCATATTTGAATCATATTTAAATATGTTCACCATTCTTCCAAAACCGAATTTGAATAAATTCAAATTCTTTTTCTCTTATATTGTTGCACGACTTTATCTCAGCTAGCCAGAAGAACCTAAAAGACCTACAGATCATGAGCTCCAACGATACGAGATTATCCGGTTAAACTTTTTTAGGAACAAATCAACATTCGTTAACCCCCGGAGACTCCACTAAAGTCCAAGAGTTGCACCCTCCTCACTGTAGATATATTGTGTCCTCTTGATATAACCATTATTAGTGAATCGATCCTTCACAGGTCGTTCATAATCACAGTGGGTCATATATACCGTTTAACCCCTGCATTACATCTTGTTCCTTAAATATCCCTGACACCTCTAATGAACAAATGATTTGTGGTTCAACCAGCAAATCAGATCCCTCTCGGGCTTGGAGAGGGTGAGTGCCCATTGTTCAAGACCTGGAGTCAGCTATTAAGGGAACAACCTCTCTACTATCCCTTAAAAGCGGGTAGGAGTGAATTCCGTCTTGCAAGACTATGTCCCTAGCTATCTATTCGTTCTTATCCCCAAGATGGTAGGCTTATTGAGTCGGCGATCTGGCCACTCTCACCCGTGCAAGTCAAAGGATAAGCTCGAATAAACAGGAGTTCATAACGAGCTCATGATTGAGATCGAGTTACCTAGGTCATCACATGAAAAAGTCGGTATTTACAGTAAACGATGTTATAAAGAGAGAGCGATTTGATTTCTCGGTTCAGTTTTGTGTAAACTCATTGCACAGGATGCGCTCACTCACATGTCTCCACATGAAACGATTCGGATCACATCGTTTTGTACAATACAAAGTGATCTGCATCCAATAGTGTTACCAGGATAAGTTACCCAGCCTTATCCATATACTATAGACCATTTTGGCTGTCTACTTGAACTTGATAGGGATTCATGTCATACATGAAGCTCAAGTACTCATATTATCGCCATGGGTGTTTGTTATTGGCATAGGTTAATGCAAACATATATTCACTTTATTCAATAACAACTTTACTGACTAAATCTCAATAACTCTTTATTGCAAAATAGAATAATTACATTCAAATTGTTTACAAACTACGAGTTTTAGGACATAAAATAACTTAAACAGATAAACACCATTTTAGAGCAATTTTAAAGATTGTTTTTAAGCATTTTAATTCTGATCTTCATCCTCAAAATCAACACTTTTTAGATCTAAAACAACACCTAAAATTTCCCATGACAACCCCTAAACGATTTCAAGCAACAGGGAAAAAGAGGCTTACCGTTGATGTATTTTTCATCTCTACCGTAAACGATGAATGGAGGAAAATTTTCAGCAACTAATTAGATTCAAATGATGTTGGAATACCTTAGAAAAATGGGTATGAACATGTTTAGGATCTATGAAAAATATCAAGAAAATATTCACTACGAAACTAGATGGAAAACCACTCATTTCTTACCGATTTGGTGCAACTGTTGAACGATGTTGTAAAATCTAAGAACAACACTTGAAACAACTTGGAAAACAAGTGATCATTTCTCAAAGATGTGATTTATAACATTAGAATATGTGCTAGAGAGAAAACCTTTTAGGCTATGTTGGAATAACAATGAAAGAACACATGAGAAACTTAAGAATAAAGTTCATTGGAATTTGAAACAACCAATTCTTCCCCCTCCTCATTATATGAACGTCCAAGGGGTCTTAAAAGATGTCCTTTGACTCTTCATCTCACCCACATAAAATCCTAATGACCCATGCGTGAAAGTCTAAAAGATGTTTTAAGAAAAGCTAACTAATATTAAAGAACTTAATGAGTAAGATGACTATTTTCCTCCTTTTTTGTCTACTTCCTTTGAGTAAGATAAAAGATGTTATGTAAAGGTCAAGATTATATTTTTACTATATTTATTACCTTGTACTAAAATAGTTTATAAAATAATACAACTTATGGTAAAAGTTACAATTCACTATACTTATAAGTAACCACATCATACTTCCAATTTAAAGTCACATTGTTAGTTAATTAACCTTTTATGCATAATCATTTGACTCTCTTAATGTATAAATAACTAAGGCCATGCTTACTTCCCTTCAAACGTAATGAATCAATGGTAATTTTGATTGTGGAACCCACATTGATTACTTTTGAGGGCGTTTACCGAAATCTGCAAACGTAATGAAACTGTGGGTCTCACCTCAAATTTTGTAATCCCATTACCCCATTTCTCTAGGGTGCCCAATGACGTTATCATTGCAGATTACGTGAGGCCCGCTCATTTTTTAGTCATTTCCTTCCACAAATGCTCATTCTCTCTCTTCCTCGATTCTCCCATTTTTTCAACTGATACACTTTTTCCATTTTTTTCCCTTTCTTCCTTAGTTCTTCCATCTCTAATTTATTTTTCATCCAACACTTTTACGTTTCCTTCGATAAAACTCATTTACGATTTTCTGGGTGTTTATGGAGACAAAATGCGAGGAGATCTTCATATTTTTCAGATATTAATCATTCGCATATGTAGCAGATAGGTCGTCTTCAACCTCGTAATTGATCAAATTAATGCACAAAAAATGAAAAAAATACATATTTACACGATTCGGTAAACTATCATGATTTATATTATGAGCACCAAAATGATTAACAACTTCATAAAAAACACGATTACAAACATAACTACAAACATGAGTTGTATCATGCGTCCACCCTTTTCCAAACAGAACAAGTTTTTTTTTTCATCCAAACTTTCCACGTGAAGCAATCACCATCCGCTTCTTCAAAAAAATAGGAAAACAAAATAAACAAACGACCATACCTAAGAAATAAGAATGATGAAGAAGAGAAGTTCAACGGCCTTTTGCGCGGAGACGAAGGAGGAAGAAAAGGAGAAGACTGTCAGTCTTTTTTTCATGTCAATTTTTAAATTATAATCGAGGGTATTGTGGTAAATTCACTAATGATTACGTTTGATTTAACCTTAAGTAAACATTGTTGGGATTTATGCCCTAAAGCCTCATAATTAATTAATAATTATTTGATAATTATTTTATTATTATTATTTGCAATTTATAATATTCATTATATATAAAAATCAAAGGTTATTAGTGTAATCTTGAACAATATGTAGTTGACATACGTGAGGATCATGTTCAAGGAATAATCTAAACAGTCTATAGTATATGGATAAGGTTGGGTGTCTTATCCTGGTAACACTATTGATACGGCCCACTTTGTAATTGTTACCAAATCATTTGTGTAGAGACATGTGAGTGGGGGTATCCTATACAATGAGTTTGTATAAGACTGGACCACGAAATATATAATCCCCCTTTATAAATTCATTATTTGATAAGATTAATATTTCACAGAATAATCATATGTGACTCGATCTTAATCCTGAGTGAGTTATGAACTCCTGCCTATGAGGGATCGTCCTTTGATTTGTATGGGTGAAAATGACTTTTTTATAGCCGATTCAATAAGCCTACTATTTTGGGGACTTGACCAAATAGGGAGCTGAGAACATAAGTTTTACAAGAAGGAATTCGCTCCTTCTCATATAGGGAAAATAGATGAGTAGTTCCCTTAAGTGCTGATTTCGGGACTTGAACAATGAGACCTCACCCTCTCATTGGCCCGAGAGGGACTTGGTTTATGGTTGGATCATAAACAGGTTGTTCATTAGAGAATCAATGGTACTTAAGGTGTAAGATGTAATTACAGGGGTAAAACGAACTTTTGACCCAACTGTAATTACGAACAACTCGTAAAGAATCGACTTGCATGTAATGGTTATATCCATGGACACAACTTATCCTACAGTGCATAAGAGTGCAACTCTAGGCCTATAGTGGAGTGACCTAGTGTTAATGAATGAAAGTTAATTAATTAATTTTGTATCATTGGAGCTTATAATTATGTAGGTCCATAAGGTCCCCTTGCTAGCTCATAATAACACTAAAGGATCATTTTAGTTGAAAGAAAAATTTGAAATATTCAAATTAATATTTAATATATTTGATATATTAAACGTAGAAGAGAAAAATATATTTATTGTATTTGATACATTAAATATTAGAGGAAATGGTTTATGTATTAGATACATTAATATTGAAAACTATATATACATGTAAAATTGTAATGAGATTCAAATAAATATAAAATACATATTTTAATATAATAGATATTAAAATGCATTTTATTAAATAAAATTAATTTATAAAAGCCAAACAAACTACTCAAACTTCTACAGAGAGATCTCTCATTCTTTGAAGGAGGCTCCCACAAGTCTTGGTCTCGTGTTCGAGTCATAGCGAGGAAGATCTCGTGGAAAAGGAGCACAAGAAGATTTGTGGCCTTCAAAGGTAATATAATTGTTTAACTTGTTTTTAGATTAATTCTAAATAAAAACAAAGATCGATTCCAAACGCTTCTGCTACATGGGTTTGAAGAGTTCATTCCCTTCAACTGGTATCAGAGTTTTCTTTGATTTTTATTTAGAATTAAAAGTTCATGTATGGATGGTGGGTATTTTAATTTTATCATATATGCGATATGTGATTGCGAATTTGACTTAGGCATATTTGATTGGCATTAGATTTAAAGTTTTTTATTAGATCAATTGTAAAACTCTTTATGAGTTTTAGGATTTCATGTAGTTTTTACACTTTAAAAGTTTGGAATTCGTGTTTCTTCATGCGAATCTATGTAAAGGCTTGTGGGATCTCCTTGAAAAAGTAAATTACATGCGGCAGCTAGATGAAGAAAATTAGTATTTTGTTAACCTAAATTTGGAGTGTCCAAACGAGGAAGGAATTGAAGACCCAAATATGTCTTGGAGGATTTAAATTAATTGTAATTTAAATTACTTTCAATTTGGATGTGCCAAATATGTCGGTCAATTTTGCTTTATTTAATTATGCATGTTGATGTATGTTTAAATTGTTTGATTGCATAAAGTATTTCATCTAGATTAAAATCTCACCATAGGTTAAGCATGAACATGCATTTTAATTATTTTTAATATAATTGTTATATTTGGAAGATTATGATTAAAATGCCCTTCTAATTTGATTAGAGAATTTCTTAATATGTTTATATTTTCATATCTTTCAATATAATTGTTATATTTGGAAATTTTAAATAATGATATTTCATTTCATAATAGGAATTCATATTTTCATAATAAAGATTATGAAATTTTCCCAATGAGATTAAAATGTTTTTTTTCTAATAAGAATCCATATTATCATAATAAAAATTATGAAATTTTCTTAATGAGATTAAGATTTTCTTTCTAGTAGGAATCCATATTTTCATAATAAAGATTATGAAATTTTCCTAATGAGATTAGGATATTCATAATAAGGATTAATATGATATTTTTTTCCAATCAGATTAGAATTTTTCCTAATGAGATTAGGATATTTCCTTTCTAATAAAAATTCATGTTTTCATAATAAAGATTATGAATTCTTCTTAATGATATTAGGATATTTCCTTCTAATAGCAATTCATCCTTTCATAATAAAGATTATAAATTTTTCCTAGTGAGATTGGAATATTTCCTTTCTAATAGAAATTCATCTTTTCATAATAAAGATTATGAATTTTTTTTTATTGGGATTGAGATGTTTTCCTATTGATATTAGGATATTTTCTAATAAGATTAGAACATATGATAATCTTTTAAAAATCTTTTAAAGTGTTTAAATTGTTAAAATTTCAAGATTATCCTATCCATAAGGTGAATTAGTTTTTAATATGATTAAAAACATTGCTTAAAATCAACTAAATTCATTAATCTAGTCATTAATAGTTAATTAAAGATTAATGAATTTGAAATAAAAATTGATTATAGGGAACTTGTCTAAGAAAGGTTACTCGGGTGAGGTATTTAAGTTAATGAAAAGGAACACATCTACCTGGGAACTGGTCTGGGGTTGAATTAGTCAAATTTTATTTTATTTCATTAAGCAGACTCATAATATGGTTAGTTTTAAATAATTTAATATACTTGTTAATTCACATTAAAATCAATCTAACCAACATAAGGGTTATGAAATGGTAGATTGAAAAACTTAGATAAATGAGATTAGCCTAATTTGTCTAAGTAATAGAAAACTTTATTTCAAAATACTTAGTGGGAGAAAGACATATGTCACGATAATCCTACGGTCTCTATCATAGATTCACAACGTGAGATTCATGTGAGGCATTGTGGCCTAAGAAGCACCGACACTTTAAAAATGGAAAAGTGTCGGTGTCATACGCGTGTCGGACACAACACACGTGTCTGACACGTCAGCTGGTGTGTCCATTTTAAAATTATTAGTTTTATTTTTCGACACTTGGGGGACACTTTGGGGATACTTTGAGCTGAAAGGGAGAAAAATAAGTGATTTGTGTTGGCTGTTGGATCTTTAAAAAAGCAACCTTGAAGGCCCATTTGGAAGACCCACTATTTACTTTTAAAGAAATTTAAAATTAGGTCAGTCACTCTTTTTTTAAGTTTCCATTTCTTACAATCCCACCCCGATTTCCCTTTCCCTTCCCACCCACCCACCTCAGATTTCTTCTTCCTTCCTACCCACCCACCCACGCAACTCTTCACCTAATCTTCTCAACCCACCGACGACTGCAACCTGCAGGTTTTTATTCTTTTTTCTTTCTTTCTTTTTCTTTTCTTTTCTGTTTTTTTTTTCTTTTTTCTTTCTTTTTCTTTTCTGTTTTTTTCTTTGTAGAATAAGAATTGTTGCAACAAATTGAGATGTTGTTTTTTAAAACTTTAATTTGGGATGGACTCTTCTTCCTCGAGTCATACCAATATGAATTCAAAATGTTCCAATGTTGAAGATGATATGAAACCCTTATGGCAATATGTGACAAAAAATGAAAGATTGAATGAAGGAGGTGGGAATATTTCTTGGCAGTGTAATTTTTGCCAAGAAATTAAGAAAGGTTCTTATACAAGAGTTAGGGCTCACCTCTTGAAATTAAGTGGTCAAGGAGTTGGACCATGTCGAAAGGTCACCCCTAAAGATATGGTAGAAATGCAAAAGTTGGAAGATGAAGCAAAAATTTGAAGCCAAAGGAGTGCTCCTAAACAAGTTCCATTACCACCTTCATCTTTTGGAACATCTTTTGGAAGTACCGGTAGCAGTAGCTATTCTTCTTATTCAACCATGGAACAAAAAAAAAAGAAAGGAAATATGAGTGCACTTGAGAAATCATTTAACATGGTGGGTCGTGATCAAGTCCATGCAGAAATTGCTAGAATGTTTTATTCTTCAGGATTACCTTTCCATTTGGCTAGAAATCCACATTATGTGAATTCATATACGATGGCTGCAAATAATGGATTGTCGGGTTATTTACCTCCGGGGTATAATATGTTGAGGACAAGTCTTCTTAAAAAAGAAAAGGCTAATGTTTTGAGATTATTGGAGCCTATTAAAAGCACATGGTCTTCTAAGGGGGTAAGTATTGTTAGTGATGGATGAAGTGATTAGCAAATGAGACCTTTGATTAACTTCATGGCAATTACTGAAGGAGGAGCAATGTTTCTTAAAGTTGTAGATTGCTCGGGTGTGGTTAAAGATAAATATTTCATAGCAAATCTAATGAAAGAAGTCATTAATGAAGTGGGACATCAGAATGTGATCCAAATAATCACTGATAATGCTGCTAATTGTAAATGTGCGGGACAAATTATTGAATCTCAATTTTCAAACATAGTATGGACACCATGTGTAGTTCATACTCTCAATCTTGCTTTGAAGAATATTTGTGTTGCAAGAAATATTGAAAGTAATCAAGATGTATTTGAAGAGTGTGGTTGGTTCTCTGAAATTTCCAGTGATGTTATGTTTGTCAAGAACTTTATTATGAATCATTCAATGAGGCTTGCTATATTCAATGAGTTTGTATCCTTGAAGTTACTCTCAGTTGCAGAAACACGTTTTGCATCTACAATTTTTATGCTTAAAAGATTTAAGATCATTAAGGGTGGTTTACAGATTATGGTTATTAGCGACAAATGGGCATGCTACAGAGAAGATGATGTAGGGAAAGCAGAACATGTAAAGGAATTGTTATTTGATGATATTTGGTGAGATAAGATTGATTATATTCTTTCTTTTACTGGACCTATATATGATATGTTAAGAGCTTGTGATACAGACAAACCTTGCCTTCATTTGATATATGATATGTGGGACACCATGATTGAAAAAGTGAAGGTTGCAATTTATAGACGTGAAGGAAAGCGTCTAGATGAGTCTTCAACTTTCTATGGGGTTGTGTATCAAATTCTAATTGATCGTTGGAACAAAAATAACACTCCGCTACATTGTTTGGCACATTCTCTAAATCCAAGGTACTCTATTAAAACATCTTACTTACTAATCTTAGATGTTTATTTTTTATTTTTATTTCTAAGCACACTCTAAAATTTGATTTATTCTCAAATTTTAATTAGGTATTATAGCGAGCAATGACTTCAAGAAGACAAGAATCGAGTCCCACCCCATCAAGATTTGGAAGTATGTCGAGAAAGGAAAAAGTGTATAAATAAATATTTTAGTTCAGATGAGTAGCGCGATAAAGTGAACGTGAAATTTGACAACTTCTCTATAATGGCTTCATAATTTGATGACTTTGATTCTATACGTGATAGATATCGTCTTGATCCTAAAAATTGGTGGGCCATCCATGGTGCTGGTGCTGGTGCTGGTGCTCGAACTCTACAGTCATTAGCTATGAAAATACTTGTGCAACCTTCATCATCTTCATGTTCTGAGAAATTGGAGTACATATTCATTTGTGAACTCCATGAAAATGAACAAGATGACACCACAACGTGCAAAAGACTTGGTGTTCGTTCATAGCAATCTACGTCTTTTATCAAGAAGAACTCCTGAATATTCAAAAGGAGAAAATAAAATGTGGGACATCGCTGAAGATTCTTTTGAGTCATTGGAGGGTGTGGGAATGCTAGAAATGGCTAGTTTATCTTTGGATGAACCAGAATTAGAAGCGATATTGTTTACTGATGATGGCGATCAAACTAAGATTAGTGAAGAGGGCACAAATGAGAAAGATATGTAGAAGGCTTGTTTGATTCTACTTTGTAGTTCTTTTGTGTAGAAATAACTTATTGGATTTTGGATGGCTGGACATTGTTGATGATTTTGGTTATCGCATGATTTATCTCTATCTTTTTAATGAATTGTATGGAATATATGTTGTTTTGATATTTAAAGGAAGAAAAAAATTATATTAAAAGTATTTGTATATATATATATATATATATATTATATTAAAAAATTAACGTGTCACCAACGTGTCGTGTCCTACTTTTTTGGATATTGGCGTGTCGCCATGTCGTTTCGTTTCGTGTTGTGTGTCAGTGTTAGTGCTTCTTAGATTGTGGCGGCTTTTGGACCGTCCACCCTACGGAAGGTGTTTGCATGAGTCAATATCAAAGTGAATCTCTTGAGAAAGTATTTTTGATAGTAAGTGGGAGAAGGAAATGAGTCAACATATCCTACGGTCTCTATCATTGGTTCACAACGTGAGATCCATGTGGGTCCTCGAGGCGGCTTTTGGACTGACCCCCTACGGAAGGTGTTTACCTGGGTTAATATCGGGGTGAATCTCGTGAGAATGATAGAATTGTAATTTTATTTCCAATTCTTGACCTACCCTACGACGACACTTGTTGGGATAAATTATAGAATCTAAAATGATGGGTTACACTTACAAAGATCTCATTAAGGTTGTTAATGATTTTTTTAACCAAACTAATGGTAACTAAATGTTATAGAAATAAGAGTTATTTTGGGATAACACTTGGTTGAGATTGTCTCAGTTCAGTGAAGGAGCATTTGACCTACCCTACGGCGGCACTTGTTCTAACTCACTAAAGTATCATAGCATTAGAAATTAATGTTTTAGGGTTCATTTATCAAATTGTTTTTTTTCTATGCTGGAATTGAATGAATATTGATTGCATGTTATTAAATATTTTTTTATATATATTTCAATATTATGTCATTTCTCTCATTTTTTTTATTTTCGTTACCGATTTTTCAAATTTTGAAAATACTATCACTTGGAAAAAATAATGTTAACATTATATAATGACAGTGTAAACTTTCTTTAATTTGTCTTTATTGAGAAATGTTCTAAAAAACTTGATGTCAACGCTAATTGAATTGTTCGTGAAGTACATGATTAATAAATAATGATAACGAGATAGATTATAAAAAAAAAATTGTTTGACATGTTAGATGTCAAGTTAAGAAGATAAAGAAGATGATAACAACATATGAGATATTGTTGAAGTCAATTAAAGCTAGATTTAGATATTTATCTAAATAATCTAAAAAATTAAGTATTACCAAAATTCAAGGAAAGAAACCACATGACTATAGCTAAAAGAAATAGTCTCTAAATTAGCAAAGTAATCATAATAAGAGGAATTTATGAAATACCTCTATAAGAAGAACATGAATAAAAGTAAACTTGATTTACTAGATTTTTTGTGGAAAATAATCATTACCACCTAAATAGTAGATTCAGATCCACTGGCAACATGTGGGGGTGGGAATCGAACCTAGGACCTCTTGGTCTCTAGTCGTTAGAATGATCTCTACTTGTTGACACTAGAAAACTCATCTCAATTGATGTAGTGGGAGACATTAAGATGTCCATAATAAATAATTGCTACTTAATGTTGAATATGATGTTTTTAGTACCATAGAAGGAATTCAATTTCTCTAATTTTATTACTAATAAAAGGTTCATATAATATGAATATTTTAGTAATAAAATATTTATTTTCAAATTTGTTTGAAAAGTTCAGCTAAAAATAAGAACAATTTGTATGTGTTAAATTGTTAACAGATAAAATACTACACATTGAGATATTCAGGATTATAGAATCCAGAATGTAAAGACAATTTATGTTCTCTTAAAATATGATACTTTTCTTTGGCACTCAAGATTGATTCTGATCAATTTGAATAAAAAGACTAATAACAGGTCATTCTCTAAAAGTTAGAGTTAATTACTTTGTATGTCTTAAGATCTTGCCTTTTATGCAAGAAAATCAATAGGTCTTTATTGGAAAAGCCTACCAGACCAAATAACACTTTGATCTTCCATGTTCTAACCCAAGTGGGTCTAGTGAATGTAAAAGCCGAAAGTGATTGATGAATATTTCATCAGTCTAGCTGGTGATTATTCAAGGAATAAGTATCCTTACCTAATGCAACACAAGTCTAAATATTTTGAAAAGTTCAAGGAATATAAGACTCAAGTTGAAGACCAATTAGGTAAATCTATCAAGACACTATGATCAGATCACAGTGAAAAGTACATGAATCTTACGTACTAAGACTAATTGATAGAATGTGATATTTTATCTCAACTCTAGCACAAAGTACAATTTGGTGAAATTGTGCTGCAAGAGGAGAAACAAGACCTTGTAATACATGGTAAGAACAATAAATAATTACACGTCATTATCATACCCTTGTTAGCATATACAATAGAGATTGTATAGTGAACATGATTCCCTCTAAAATGTGTCTACGGGACCATTTTGGAATTATAGAAGAGTAGTAAAACTAGTTTGCAACCCTTCATATTTTTGGAATTTTAAGCATACATGCTGAAACTTGAATATGTTCAATAGTGTTGGTAAGTTGGTTACAAGTGAAGCCACTAAATAGTTAACAAAAGTTGTTAATAGTTTAATTACATTTGATAATAGTCAAATGGATCCTAGTCATGAATTGGATAAGCCTCATCGTAGTGGGAGAGTTATGAGATGACCCAACCGTTACAAGAGCTTATATGAAGCCTAAGTTGTCGAATTGGATGACAAAATGTAGGGATTTTTTACCTCAAAGTAGAAATGAGGGTCAATGACAAAAACTAGTAGACCAAAGTCATAAATCTCAAGATAGAGTATATGTACTCATCTTTATCTAGAACTTGTAGATATTCGTGATGGGGTAAAACTCATAGGTTTTGAATATATCTACAAAAGTAAAAGATTTATAAATAAGAAGGTACACACCTTTAAAATAAGACTAATGGCAAATATTGTGGGAGAAAGTAAACCATGAGTGATTTTTCTCATTTTTTTTGCCATAATAGAGTATATAAACATTCCATAATTCATAGTTGCATATGAGATATGTCAAGTGAAGTTTAAGAAATCTTTTCTGAAAAGAAATCTTAAAGAATGCATTTACAAATCAATTACATGAGTTCATTTTCAAAAATCAAAAGCAAAAGGTTTACAAGTAGTAAATGTTCATTTATGAAATGAATTTGATCACTAGATTTTTGAATGTAAGGTTTGATAAAAGTATAAAAAACTATGACTTTGAATAAATATTAATGATATTGTATAGAAAAGAAAAGAAAATCATTAATTACTTAGTGGAGTTTTCTCAGATTTTATGTTGTTGACTTACTACTCATTGTGAATGATGTAAGATTTCAATCCAACATAAATTGTTGACTACCTAACCAATTCCAAATGAATGATTTAAATTACTGGGTATGTCTCTAAAAATAGAGATTTCGAGGATAAAATGTTATTTATGTCTCACACATCTTATATTGACAAATTTTTTGTCAAGTATATGATGTAATACTTCAAAAATGATAATATATCATTCTTACATGAAGTTTATCTTGTCTAAGGAATAGTGTCCTGAGACATTTCAAAATGTTGAGAACATAAGATTGACTATCTACATTTGAGTGGGAGAAAATCTAATGTACACATGAGACATGACATTTGACAATAAAATTAGTTAGTTTATATTAGTTAGCCCAATGGTATGACCATTGTGCGAAAAAATTAAAAAAATTCTCAAAATATCTATGGATAAAATAATAAATTATAATTTTGTGTATAGGGTTAAGAATTTGATCTTTACGAGATGCACTTGCTTTGCCAAAAATTTATGGAAATCTATGTTTGCCTTAGGTGGTAGAGCTTGATATACACATTAATATTTTTGCTTATGAAGCAATAAAATAACTTGTATATAGCTAAAACAGTCTCCTATTTATCTGAATGACGCTTCAGATATGATTAAAGTCTATCACACTTTATTATGATAAAGGAGTGGTATAATGACTAAAATTAAGGAACTCGCAACCACCAATGTATAAGTATCATGTTGAGAGAGAAAGCATCATGGTAGGGACCAAGATGACTTTCAGTTGACAGTCGTATTGATCTATATAAAAAGACTCTCCAGGCTAAATTGTTTGAGGGTCACCTAGAATGTCTAGGATTACGAGACATGTCTCATCTTCACTAGGGCAAGTGGGAGAACATGTTGGGTGTAGAGTATGCCCTAGGATACATGTCTCACCGACTTTAGTGCAAGTGGGAGATTGTTGGGATTTATGCCCTAAAGCCTCGTAATTAATTAATAATTATTTTATTATTATTTTTTGTAATTTATAGTATTCATTATATATAAAAATCCAAGCTTAGTAGTGTAGTCTTGAACAATATGTAGTTAACATACGGGAGGATCATGTTCAAGGAATAACCTAAACAGTCTATAGTATATGGATAAGGTTTTTTTTTTTAAAGAGTATATGGATAAAGTTGAGTGTCTTATTCTGGTAACACTATTGATACAACCCACTTTGTAATTGTTACAAATGATTTGATCCAAATCATTCATGTAGAGACGTGTGAGTGGGGGTATCCTATACAATGAGTTTGTATAAGACTGAACCACGAAATATATAATCTCTCTTTATAAATCTGTTATTCGAGAAGATTAATATTTCACAGGATGATCATATGTGACTCGATCTTAATCCTAAGTGAGTTATGAACTTCTGCCTGTGAGGGATCATCCTTTGATTTGTATGGGTGAGAATGACTTTTATAACCGATTCAATAAGCCTACCATTTTGGGGACTTGACCAAATAGGGAGTTGGGAACATAAGTTTCACAAGATGGAATTCGCTCATTCCCATATAGGGAAAGTAGATGAGTAGTTCCCTTAAGTGCTGATTTCGGGACTTGAACAATGGGGCCCCACCCTCTCACTGGCCCGAGAGAGACTTCGTTTATGGTTGGATCATAAACAAGTTGTTCATTAGAGAATCAGTGGTACTTAAAGTGTAAGATGTAATTACAGGGGTAAAACGGAATTTTGACCCAACAGTAATTACGAACAACTCGTGAATGATCAACTTGCATGTAATGGTTATATCCATGGACACAACTTGTCCTACAGTGCATAAGAATGCAACTTTAGGCCTATAGTGGAGTGACCTAGAGTTAATGAATGAAAGTTAATTAATTAATGAGTTTAATTATTAATTTTGTATATTAAAGCTTATAAATCTGTAGGTCTCTAAGGTCTCTTTGCTAGCTCATAGTAACACTAAAATGATCAATTTAGTTGAAAGAAAAATTTGAAATATTCAAAATAATATTTAATATATTTGATATATTAAACGTAAAAGAGAAAAATATATTTATTGTATTTGATACATTAAATATTAGAAGAAATAGTTTATGTATTAGATACATTAATATTGAAAACTATATATACATGTAAATTTGAATGAGATTGAAATTAGTTAAATGTATATTATAAAAGATTAATTTTATGATATTTGAATGAGATTCAAATAAATATAAAATACATATTTTAATATAATAGATATTAAAATGTATTTTATTAAATTAAATTAATTCCTAAAAGCCCTATAAATAGGACATTTAGGTTTAGCCAAAAGGTTGGTCAAACAATACTCAAACTTCTATTGTTCTCTCATTCTTTCAAGGAGGCTCCCACAAGGCTTGGTCCCGTGTTCGAGTCATAGCGAGGAAGATCTCGTGGAAAAGGAACACAAGAAGATTTGTGGTCTTCAAAGGTAATATAGTTGTTTAACTTGTTTTTAGTTTAATTCTAAATAAAAACAAAGATCGATTCCAAACGCTTCCCCTGCGTGGGTTTGAAGAGTTCATTCCCTTCAAACACTATCAATAAAATTAAGATTACGTTTGAATTGACCTTAAGTAAACACTATCAAGAGTAACCCGATTACGATTGAAGCCTTAATCCATTACAATTGATTTATTACAATTGTTAGGGAAAATCCATTACTGAGAGGTAAACACACCCTAAATACAAATTCGGGAAGTTATTAATATATGAAATGTATTTCTCTAATTATAACAATCATAACAAACAAATAACAATAGAAAATTACGAAAATACCCTTAATGGTAATGTGAGAAATTACATTTCTGGGGGGAGCTTTAAAAAGAAGCATAAACTCCACTGGGTTAGCGGACATAAAGTGACAATGTCCAATGACAGAGGTGGGTTGAGATTCAAAGATATTCCCCTCTTTAATAAGGCATTGCTCGCTAAACATATTTGACGTATTTTAAACTGGGAAGACTTTATCTTGACTCAAACCTTAAAAGCTAAATATTTTCCTAATGCGTATACTCTTTGTGCATAGTTAGGACATCAATCATACTATGTATGGAGAAAATATTGATATTTTCAATAACCCTTTGGGTCTCTAGGGAGAAAAATTTTAAACTTCTAACTCTGCCTCGTCCTTTATCACACACTCAAGTTAACAACTTAATTCAAAATGGACATTGGGATGTTGCAAAAACTTTTTATTTTTTTTTTATTTTTTAAGGATGTGGATGTTATTCTGAGCATTACTTTGAACCAAATACCCTACCTAGATTATTTATTTTGGTACTATGATCGAAAATGCTTATACTCGGTCAGTAGTCGCTATGAGCTCGCACAAACGGAAATAAAATGAAGCCTCCTCTTCAACTGCACTTGAGAGCACAAAACTGTGGAAGCACCCTTGACATTTGAATGTTTCTTCAATGACAAAAATATGTCTTTGGCGCACATGTGCTCTCAAGTTCAGTTGAAGAAGAGACTTCATTTATTTCAGTTTGTGTAATGACCCGACTTCCTATGATATCACTCTAGGATCGTTATTACATGAATGACGTCAAACATTTAAATAGTAAATTTTAAGAAAACAAGAAATTGATACTTAAGTGTCCGTAAACGTTTCTGTTGGGATTTATGCCCTAAAGCCTCGTAATTAATTAATAATTATTTGATAATTATATTATTATTATTATTTGCAATTTATAATATTCATTATATATAAAAATCCAAGGTTATTAGTGTAATCTTGAACAATGAGTAGTTGACATACGGGAAGATCATGTTCAAGGAATAACCTAAACAGTCTATAGTATATGGATAAGGTTGGGTGTCTTATCCTAGTAACACTATTGATACGACCCACTTTGTAACTGTTACAAATGATTTGATCCAAATCATTCATGTAGAGACATGTGAGTGGGGTATCATATACAATGAATTTGTATAAGACTGGACCACGAAATATATAATCTCTCTTTATAAATCCGTTATTTTAGAAGATTAATATTTCACAGGATGATCATATGTGACTCAATCTTAATCATGCGTGAGTTATGAACTCCTGCCTGTGAGGACTCGTCCTTTGATTTGTATGAGTGAGAATGACTTTTATAGCCGATTCAATAAGCCTACCATTTTGGGGACTTGACCAAATAAGTAGCTGGGAACATAAGTTTCACAAGATGGAATTCACTCATTCCCATATAATGAAAGTAGATGAGTAGTTTCCTTAAGTGTTGATTTCGGGACTTGAACAATGGGGCCCCACCCTCTCAATAGCCCGAGAGGGACTTGGTTTATGGTTGGATCATAAATATGTTGTTCATTAGAGAATCAGTGATACTTAAGGTGTAAGATGTAATTACAGGGGTAAAACAGACTTTTGACCCAGTTGTAATTACGAACAACTCGTGAAGGATCGACTTGCATATAATGATTATATTCATGGACACAATTTGTTCTATAGTGCATAAGAGTGCAACTTTAAGCCTATAGTGGAGTGACCTAGAGTTAATGAATGAAAGTTAATTAATTAAAGAGTTTGATTAATTAATTTTGTATCATTAGAGCTTATAAATCTGTAGGTTCATAAGGTCCCCTTGTTAGCTCATATAACACTAAAAGGATCCATTTAGTTGAACGAAAAATTTGAAAAATATATTTATTGTATTTGATACATTAAATATTAGAGGGAATAGTTTATGTATTAGATACATTAATATTGAAAACTATATATACAAATGAAATTTGGATGAGATTCAAATTAGTTAATGTATATTATAAAAGATTAATTTCTTGATATTTGAATGAGATTCAAATAAATATAAAATACATATTTTAATATAATAGATATTCAAATATATTTTATTAAATAAAATTAATTCTTAAAAGCCTTATAAATAGGACATTTAGGTTTAGCCAAAAGGTTGACCAAAAACACTACTTAGTTTCCCTACTACGCACAAAATTGTTCTCTCAAAACTCCATTCTTTCAAGGAGGCTCCCAAAAGCTCTTGGTCCTATGTTCGAGTCATTGCGAGGAAGATCTCGTGGAAAAAAGAACACAAAAAGTTCATAGTCCTTCAAAGGTATTATTTGCTTAACTTGTTTTAATTTAATTCTAAAAAACCAAAGAATCGATTATAAACGCTTCCGCTGCGTGGGCTTGAAGAGTTCATTCCCTTCGGTTTCATAATCAACACAAAACACATTTATTTTTGGGATCCCAATAAAACATTAAATAATTAAATCAAGTTCATTTAAAACAAAGTTTTAGTCAAAACTGTCAGACATAATCCTTAGCAGAAGAATGTAACGAGACTCAAATGAATAAATAACTAAATGCGGAAGCTCTAACTTCTTAGATCCCATGACTTCATCAACCAATCACCTCGTAAAACGCCCTGTATGTTCGTAAAAATCATGACTAGGGGGATGAGTAATATTGTCACTAAATTATTCTGACTGAAAAACGTGGCATGCAATAATGAGGTCCCACAACAAACTTGTTCAACATGATAAAAAGAAACATGATATTCTCGTAACTTCATTCATGAATTTCTCCATTAACATCATAGAATACTTTTCTCAACATACATGAGCTTTCAGAGCTACATAAAGAAATTCATTCAACACTCGTATACAATTTAATTCAAAAACTCAACATTTGATTCAACACCTCAACATTCAATTAATCATCTCAACAAATATTCAACAGATTTCCAACCTAGCCCAAAGGCTAGCCAACAATAAGGTCACTTACCTTAAAGCGAAGCTCACAGATTAAAAAAGTCGGTTACAAAAACTCTTGGTCCCAACTTACAATAATTTTCAGCACTTTACACTACTTCTGAGACTAGAAAGGGTGCTGTAAAATTCGTCCAAAAAGTTAAATAAAGTTTACCTACGCAATCCCGGCTCGCCTTCACTCTTAGGCTAAATTGCTTCAATCCGAACTTGGTTTCGACACCAAACCAGAGAGGTTCCCAAGGTTAAGACAATTCTGGAAAATTGAACAATTCTCAACTCAAATATTCAGAATTACAACATTTGAAAATAATTCGAAAAGAAATTGAAGCCTCGTTACCCACCGAAACTCACTGCGACAACGTCAATTCATGTTGGACAGCAAGCTTAAAGCCTCAAAACTCACGATTTTAGAGATAGAATGGAATGGGTATTGAATTTCGAGGTTGAACATAAAATTTGCAACCTAAGAATTAGAATCAAATGGTTTGTGGGTTAGAGCCAACACGACAAGAGATTGTTGGAAAAATAAAAAACTTTCAAAGAGTTTCAATATGCATAGCGGAAGTAACGTTGGATCTAAGTACTCTTATTTTGTTAATTTCAAAGAAAAAAGCATGTAATTTGAAAATCAAAGACAATAATTTAGGAATTACCTTTGAAGTTCAAATTGTTCTTGATTCCAAACCCGATCTTCGAACGTAACGGTCACGAACCACCACGAGAGTCTTCCCGACTATTCTCCGGCCTTAGAACGAGATTGTGGGATCCTTTGAGTGACTAATTTAAAAGAGAATTGAAGATGAATTTGGGGAGAATGGAAGAGAAATTGTCTTTACAATTCTCAAAATTAATTAAAATTTCAAGAAGAAGCTAATCTAATTAACCCTTTGTATATATAGAAGACTACATGCAAAAACATGCAAAATTGAGTTAACATTAGGATGACATCTAGAATCCACCCAATTTAGTGAGATTAGTGGCTTGATGTGGGATGAACACTTAGCAAGAAAGTTTGAGTCATAAAAATACCAACAAATGGTTTTTCCCACTAACTCAAGAATTGGATTTTTCCACTAACTTAAGAATTTGATTTTTCCACTAACTTTAGTCATAAAATTGACTCTTGACTTTCAAGGTTTAGTGGAGTCAACATTTGACTTTTGACTTTCAAAGTTTTAGTCAATTCTCTACAATTTGACTTTTGACTAACTTTGGTCAAATTAATTCAAATAATTAATTTTAAATTAAATTAAATTAAATTAAATAATTAATTAAACAATTTAATTAATTCAAATTTAATATCTCATAAATCCAACACTAATCCCGATCATTCCCGATATACATGATTATGAATCTCTATTCATATTTTTTATATTTAAATCTTATTTAAATATCAACATCTCTCTCTATTGTTCAATTCGCAATTGAACGTTATGTCGTTAAATATATCACATATATTTAACGCTTATTCCCTAATTCGAATTCGAACACTTCGAATTCACTCGTCGCACTTTTCTAAGGTTTAGTCCGATATGAGCTAGCAGGGGGACCTCATGGACCTACAGATCATGAGCTGCAACGATCTGAGATTAACTTATTAAACTTTTTAACTCAGTTAATCAACATTCGTTAACTACCAAGAAATTCCACTATAGCCTAGTAGTTGCACTCTCCTCATTGTAGATATATTTCTTTCCACTCGATATAACTATGATTAGTAAGTTGACCCTTCACATGTTGTTCGTAATTTATAGTTGGGTCAAATATCTGTTTTACCCCCGTAATTACATCTTGCTCCTTAAGTCCCATTGATCCTCTAATGAACAATTGGTTTGTGATCCAATCACTAAACTGATTGGTATGTGATCCAATCACTATACTGAGTCCCTCTCGGGCCAATGAGATGGTGGGGCTCCTTGTTCACGACCTGGAGTCAGCACTTAAGGGAACAACCTATCTACTATCCCTAGAGACGGGTAGGAGTGAATTCCATCTAGCACCCTATGTCCCCAGCTATCTATCCGGTCTTACCCCTGAAATGGGAGGCTTATTGAGTCGGCACTGGTGAGCCACTCTCACCCATGCGAATCTAAGGATAATCCCGAATAAACAGGAGTTCATAGTTAGCTCAAGATTAAGGTCAAGTTACCTAGGTCATCGTTATGAAAAAGTCAGTCTTTAAAACAGTAAACAACGTTATAAAGCAAGAGTGACTTATTTCGCGGTCCGGTCTAATGCAAACTCTTTGCATATGACGCCCACATTCACATGTCTCCACATGAATGATTCAGGATCACATCGTTTGTACTAAATACAAAATGGGCCGCATCCAATAGTGTCCCCAGGATAAGGTATCCAGCCTTATCCGTATACTATAGACCGTTTTGGCTATTTATTCGAACTTAATCCACTTTTATGTCTCCACATAAAGTTCAAGTATTCATGTTATAGTCATGGATCTTAGTTTATTGGATTTAGGGTTTTCTAAAATGAAATAAGCAATTCACATATTCAATAATAACTTTATTGAATAAACCTCAATAACACTTTATTAGTAATAAAATATGTGCGGAACTCTAGGAAGCTCTTCGGAAGAGACTCCGGAATAAAACTGACCTGGCTCTTCTCATCTATGACAACTCTGTTTACTTCTGCCACATTGAAATGTACCATCATGTCCAGGACATCTTCTTTAACAGAGGTCCCTTCTCTCATGCGACAGTTATAAACGTACTTGATGGCATCATGCCTAAGGGAGAAGGATGGTTGTCCAAACATCCCCTAAAAAGATTTCATAATCTCTTTGGCAGCACCCATACCATCGTGTTTCTTAGCCAATACATCAAATATGCTGGCCAGAATGTAGACGTGAGCTTTATCATTTGCCCTTGTCCACCTGTCATATTCATCCCGAACATTTCGGTTTGTATTTGTGCTGGGGTTTGGAGAACACTCCTCAGTTAAAGCGAACCTTAGATCATCAATTACCAGTATTGTGTTTAAATTTGATTTCCACGTTGCGTAATTATCCCCGTTAAGTTTCTCAAAAGCTAGTAACTGTACTATTGAGTTGGACATGCTGAAAAAAAGTAAACATAGTGAAATTGCTATTAACCCTTTTATATTATCCAATCAAGTTTTAGCAAAAGTAATAATGTACCCATCATTTATTCTTTATTGCAACAATACTACAAAGGTTTAGAGCAACATCCACCTAGGGGCAGTCTATCACTCCTCCTTTGAATTGAGACAATCTCAGCTAATCATTATTACCAGAATAACTCATATTCCAATAGATCTTTTTGCTATCGTTTACTTTGGTCCAGAAGTTACTAACACTTAGTAATTCTTGTAAGCGTGACCCTCCATTCGCAGACCTCAGAGATCTGAATCAAGAAGCTCCCGAAGTTGGAAAGACAATGCTGAAAACAGACCTATGAGACCCTATCCACTTATGGAGTTCGCGGTGTTCCGAATCCCATGATACAGCCCTTCTAAGGGGTGGTCGCTCCCAAGGCAGAAAGGCATATCATGAGAATCTCACGATGTAACCTAATGGAGGAGACCGTAGGATGTGTTGACACACAGCCTTCGATTACTTACTATGAACGACTTCCTTTATTCACCTTGTTATTGACTCATGCAATTACTTTCCTACTGGAGGTCGCTCCCAAAGCGAGTCGAAGCCGAGCATGAATCTCACGGTGTGAACTCTTAGAGACGTAGGAGCTAAAAACATTTTTCCTCCCACTGAAGTGTTCTAGACGATTGGGTATGAATTTACTTAAGCATATATTTTGGCTAACTAAAACATATCCTAAGTCTAGGTAATCATTTCGAGTATAACGTTTATACTGGATTTTAACCTATGATGTCTAGGTGATAAACATTTTAAAAACCTCACATCACTCACGCATGCTCATAAAACCGGGTTAACTAAACTAAAACGCCAGTTTGATGCCCAGGTAGGAGGTGTTCTGTAAACCGTCAACTTAAATACCCTCAACCTTAGACAACATCTTACCGGGTGAGATTTTCTTGTAACCGAAGTTTTACAAGATATCGACCTATTTTAACTATTAAAACAGGAGATTGCTTGGTGGTTAACCCTAAATGAGCATGCATTTATCTTTGTTATAGGTTTTAATGTCTAATTCATTTTATAACACTTATAAAAAAAAAAACCTTAAAACATACATCTAACATGCTTTTATATAACAATTATATAAAACCATTCCATGCAAAAATATAACAACTTATATCAAATCTCATGGAATCCTAAACATGCATACTTATATTATAAACACTTATAACATACTTTCAATGCATGCTTCATGCTTATCCTATGGTGGGATTTTAAATATACATGGCATACAATATGCACACAAGATTATGTTTATTTAAACTATACATTCACAATGCATAAATAAATAAAACACACTAAAAATGGATTGGTTTTGGCATCCTAAACAAGCAATTACCTAAATTATTACAATAATAAATTAGGAAAAAGCCTTGAACCGCCCCCGAACACTTCGAACCGCTTGTAAGTTGTTGGATTGCACGAACCGTCGCCGAACCGGACCGAACCGCCACTCGACGTCTCTTCCAATTTTGATAAATTACATCCTAAAATGGACTCTAATGACTCTAGAAAAAATATAGACTCTTTGTAACACATTAAAGCCCATCACAAGGCAATTACAATAATTATTACAAATTGGAAGAGAATTGGATGCCAAAGACCAAAAGTATCCATTTTAGCACACATGCATTCATCACAGGAATTACTACCCACCAACTCTAAATTAACCAAAAAAGAGTACTTAAAGCATGCTCTGATACCATTTCAAAGAGTTCTGGTATTCATAGCGGAAGTAACATTGGATCTAAGTACTCTTATTTTGTTAATTTCAAAGGAAAAAGCATGTAATTTGAAAATCAAAGACAATAATTTAGGAATTACCTTTGAAGTTCAAATTCTTCTTGATTCCAAACCCGATCTTTGAACATAACGGTCACGAACCACCACGAGAGTCTTCCCGACTATTCTTCGACCTTAGAACGAGATTGTGGGATCCTTTGAGTGACTAATTTAAAAGAGAATTGAAGATGGATTTGGAGAGAATGGAAGATTAATTGTCTTTACAATTCTCAAAATTAATCAAAATTCCAAGAAGAAGTTAATCTAATTAACCCTTTGTATATATAGAAGACTACATGCAAAAACATGCAAAATTGAGTTAACATTAGGATGACATCTAGAATCCACTCAATTTAGTGGGATTAGTGGCTTGATGTGGGATGAACACTTAGCAAAAAAGTTTGAGTCATAAAAATACCAACAAATGGTTTTTCCCACTAACTCAAGAATTGGATTTTTCCACTAACTTTAGTCATAAAATTGACTCTTGACTTTCAAGGTTTAGTGGAGTCAACATTTGACTTTTGACTTTCAAAGTTTTAGTCAATTGTCTACAATTTGACTTTTGACTAACTTTGATCAAATTAATTCAAATAATTAATTTTAAATTAAATTAAATTAATATTAAATAATTAATTAAACAATTTAATTAATTCAAATTTAATATCCAATAAATCCAACATTAATCCCGATCATTCCCGATATACATGATTATGAATCCCTATTCATATTTTCGATATTTAAATGTTATTTAAATATCTCCATCTCTCTCTATTGTTCAATTCGCAATTGAACGTTATGTCGTTAAATATATCACATATATTTAACGTTTATTCCCTAATTCGAGTTCGAAAACTTCGAATTCACTCGTCACACTTTTCTAAGGTTTAGTACGATATGAGCTAGCAGAGGGACCTCATGGACCTACAGATCATGAGCTCCAACGATCTAAGATTAACTGATTAAACTCTTTAACTCAGTTAATCAACATTCGTTAACTACCAGGACATTCCAATATAGCCTAGTAGTTGCACTTTCCACACTGTAGATATATTTCTGTTCACTCGATATAACCATGATTAGTAAGTAGACCCTTCACAGGTTGTTCGTAATTTACGGTTGGGTCAAATATCTATTTTACCCCTGTAATTACATCTTGCTCCTTAAGTCCCACTGATCCTCTAATGAACAATTGATTTGTGATCCAATCACTAAACGATTGGTATGTAATCTAATCATTATACCGAGTCCCTCTCGGGCCAATGAGAAGGTGGGGCCCCTTGTTCAAGACCTGGAGTCAGCACTTAAGGGAACAACCTATCTACTATCCCTAGAGACGGGTAGGAGTGAATTCCATCTTGCACCCTATGTCCCCAACTATTTATCCGGTCTTACCCCTTAAATGGGAGGCTTATTGAGTTGGCGTTGTTGAGCCACTCTCACCCATGCAGATCTAAGGATAATCCCGAATAAACAGGAGTTCATAGTTAGCTCAGGATTAAGGTCAAGTTACCTAGGTCATCGTTTTGAAAAAGTCAGTCTTTAAAACAGTAAACAACGTTATAAAGAAAGAGTGGCTTATTTCACGGTCCGATCTAATGCAAACTCTTTGCATAGGACGCCCCCATTCGCATGTCTCCACATGAACGTTTCAGGATCACATTGTTTGTACTAAATACAAAATGGGTCGCATCCAATAGTGTCCCCAAGATAAGGTATCCAGTCTTATCCATATAATATAGACCGTTTTGGCTATTTACTCGAACTTGATCCACTTTTATGTCTCCACATAAAGTTCAAGTACTCATGTTATAGCCATGAATCTTAGTTTATTGGATATAGAGTTTTCTAAAATGAAATAAGCAATTCACATATTCAATAATAACTTTATTGAATAAACCTCAATAACACTTTATTGTAATAAATATTTTTATCGTTTACAAACCACGAGTTTTAGAACATAAAACCCAACAAACTTACCCACCGTTGTCGTCGCCGTTGGAGATGAAGAAAAATGACCGTCGTTGTTTCCCAAACGTCGGATGGATGGGCGCTCGCCAGTGGGTCGGAGGAGGAGACAACAATGTGGGGTTGGTCGGAGCTGAGGGAGAGGGTGAGTTGAGAGTGAGGGATGAGTTGAAGAAGAAAGATGGCGGCGTGGGTCTTCGTGCGAAGACCTGCCGCTGCACTTCAATTTTTTTTTAATAATAATAATAATAATATTATTATTAATAATAAATAAATATTCCTCGTTTGACTTAGTCAAACAACTAGCTCTAACCTCTTTTAAGTCAAAATTCCACATGATCATTCCACTTAAACTCACTATCGAGCCAGATAACATTAACAATTAAATAAATTTCTCTTACATGGAGCTCGGGTCGTCACAGTTTGTGCAAGTTATTATTGAAAGTGGTGTTTTTTTGTTGTTGTTGAAAGTGGTGTTTGCCTATCTTGTGGCGTGCCAATGAAATCGAAATTCATGTTCTTTGGGCTTGCAAAGCTACCCAAAAGTTATGGAAAGATTGGTCCCCGCCTTAGGCTTTTGAACACCATTTTACATTGATTTTCCTTACATTGTTTTGTAGGGCTTATCAAGATATGGATGAAATGGAAATGCAATTTTTTCTCTCATCAGTGGGGAATTTGGAACCAACGAAATTCCAAGTTGTTCGAGGAAAAAAAATGTTAAATAAAGACCCAATCTAGCGGGTCTGGAGCTCACTCACAAAATGGATGTCAATGTTAATCCAAGAGGCTACTAACCGATTTCGTGTTGCAGATAGAATCCTATCGATCATTCTTCAAAGCCTCTACATGTGAACAACAATGATTGTTGGATGCCTCTCGACGACTAATTACTCTCATTTATGTGAGTTATTTAGCCTCTAAAACTATACTTATTGCTTAAATTTTTTGTATTTAATAGCTTTACATCAGGTTAAAGTAAGCAAATTTAGGTAAAAATAAGGCAAAAGCCCATTTCAGACCATGTTTTGCTAAGTATAAGTTTTTAAGCGCATTAATGTCAGTTTTTATGTGTTTTCTAATGTTTTAGTGAACAAGTCATTTCATACCTAAAATGTGTTAGGAAATGCACCCACATATTGGCCAGATGAAGGAAGAACCCAGAAGCAGAAGATTGTCTCATACCTGAGAAATGCACCCAAGATTGCGAAAGCATAATGTTGGGTTTTATGTCCTAAAACTCGTGGTTTGTAAACAGTTATGTTTGTAATCACTCTATTTGGTAATAAAGAGTTATTAAGTTTTATTCAGTAAAAGAGTTTACTGGAATAAAGTGAAATGTGTTTAGTCTAACCTATACCAATGACCAACACCCATGACGACTCATGAATACTTGAGCTTCATGTATGACATGATTGTGGATCAAGCTCAAGTAGACAATCAAAACGGTCTATAGTATATGGATAAGGCTGGGTACCTTATCCTGGTAACACTATTGGATGCGACTCGCTTTGTATTGTACAAAACGATGTGATCTGAATCGTTTTACATGGTGATGTGTGAGCGAGGGCGTCCTGTGCAATGAGTTTGCATAAGACTAAACCGTGATTCAAGTCGCTCTCTCTTTATAACACAAATTACTGAAGAGACCAACTTTTTCATATGACGACCTAGGTAACTCGAGCTTAATCCTGAGCTTGTTATGAACTCCTGTTTATTCGAAAGTATCCTTTGACTTGTACGGGTGAGAGTGGCCCATTAGCGCCGACTCAATAACCTACCATCTTGGGGATAAAGTCGAATAGGTAGCTGGGGACATAGTACAACAAGATGGAATTCACTACTAACCCGCTCTTTAGGGTTAATAGATAGATTGTTCCCTTAATAGCTGACTCCGGGGCTTGAACAATGCGCGTTCATCCTCTTCTGATCAGAGAGGGTGTCTGATTTGTTGGTTGGATCACAAATTAATTGTTCATTAGAGGTGTCAGTGGCACTTAAGGAACAAGATGTAATGTAGGGGTTAAACGAGTTTTAATGACCCAACTGCAATTACGAATGACCTGTGAAGGATCGACTTATCGATGACTGTTATATCAAAAGGACATAATATATCTACAGTGAGGAGAGTGCAACCCTCAGACTTTAGTACAGTCTCCGAGAGTTTGACGAATGTTGATTGATTCGATTAAAAGAGTTTTGACCGGATAATCTTGTATCGTTGGAGCTCATGATCTGTAGGTCCTTTAAGTTCTCCTGGTTAGCTCGGATAAAGTTGTGTAGCAAAACTATAGGGAAGAATTTGGAGAAATCCAAATTCGGGTCTGTTGATCGAGGTTGGACATATTTAAATGTGATTTAAATATGTGATCGGAGGCAGGTGTATTTAAATATGATTTAAATACGAGACCGAAGAAAAATATGAATAGAGTTTCATATTGGAAAAATTAGTTTTCGGAAAATCGGGGAAAGGTTTATTATTAAATTAATATTTGATATTAAATTTAATAATAAATTTAATTAATTAAAATTGTTTTAATTAATTTTAATTTATAATTTATTATTATAAATAAATCCATTAAGTTCAACAATTGCATGTTGAACATGTGGATTCCTCTAATTTTCCCATTTTCTCTTTGGTTGAGAAGAGAAGGGGTTTTGGTTGGGTAACCAATTCTAACTTCGGGAGAACGAAAATTGTATGACAATTTTCTAGCTCTCTCTCTTTCCTCTAACAAGTTCTCTCTCTCGTTCTCTTCAATTGTTGAAGATGAAGTTAATAGAACTTGCTGAAGCTTGAAGAATTTGGTGTTGGATTTGAGTGTTTCTTGTGAAGAAGCTTGAAGAATTTGGTGTTGGATTTGAGTGTTTCTTGTGAAGAAGCTTGAGATACTCAATTTGAACTTCAATAGTTGAAGTAAATGAGAAGTTAAATGAGGTTTTTGACATTATTGAAGAGTTCAATAAACTCAAGAACCAGGTTCTTCTTCTTTCTCATTTAAAACACCATTGTATCTTCTTCTTCCTCCTCTTCCCCTCTCAACAAACCCCCTTAGTTCAAGGAGTCCCACCACTCCGGTATTAGGCCCGAGAATAGTCGGGACTCCTCTAAGGGTGGTCCTCGCCTTGCTCTCTAGCAAATTTACCAGTCGATAAATCGGTTAGATTTACCGGCTGGAAATTTACCGGTCGGGGCACTAAACGTTGTTTCTTAAGCGTTTAGGGTTTGTTTCTTCGATCGATATTTACCAGCCAGGCACATCGGTGGGAATATACCGAAGGAACAGACCGGTAAGTGTTACCGGTCGAGCCTTACCGGTTTACCGGTGGAAAATTTGTGAAGTTTTTCTACCGGTTTATCGGTTCAAGGCTTACCGATAAAGATTTATCGGTCTAATTCTTACCGGTGTAAGTTTACCGGTTTACCAGTGTAAGTATGTGATACTTACCGAACCGGTTTACCGGTGGTAAACTTACTGGTCAAGTCTATATCGGTGTGAATTTACCAGTGCCGGTTTACCGGTGCTGATTAATTCACAAGGTATTACCGGTCGAGGCTTATCGGTTGAAATGCTTGTGAAGTATTTACCGGTCGAGGCTTACCAGTGTGTCATTTACCGGTCAGATCTTGCAATTTTTACCGGTGGCACACCGAGGTGCCTTACCCGGTACCAGTCAACCTAGGGTTGACTTTTACCGGTCGATAATGATCTTTACCGGTGGCTTTCGGGGTTTGAAAAATACCAAGTGTTGGATGTTTTCTCTCTCTCCTGGTTTGTTGCTTATTGATTGCTGAAGATCCTCAGCCAGTTTAGGTTATTTCCGCTGCGCCTCTAGTTGTGTCGGGATCTCGGTTCCATCACATAATGACTTTTTGACAGAATCGCAGAAGATCTGGAATTCTTTGAAGATCTGATTTTATTTAACCCAAATCGTTGAAGTTGATTATGGTGGCTTCTCACACTTATCTCGACAGCAACCCTAGACCTTGAGGTCTATATAAATGCGACCAAGACTAGTAGAAAAGGGAAAAACTTTCCTTGGGTAAGAGATACACTATTCGTGGAACTTCTACACAAACCATCCCGAAGCATATTGTTGCGAGCTCAGTGTGTATGTAAAATGTAAATGCGAAGAGCGCTAAGATCATGCAAGCATACATGGTCTGCAGCAAGTGATAAGTATAATTTAATTCGTTTTCCCACAGAGATTGAGTTTAGTGACTAACGATTTGGTGTGCTAAATTAGATAGGGTAACTTAAATTGGGTAGACTTTGGGTTGGTGTGCTGAAATATAAAAGATGCAAGAAGAATGCAAATGTAAAAGCAAAGCAAGTAAAGAAGTAAAGCTATAATGTGGAGAAGAAGAATTGCGGGTCTCGCAATTCTTTCGCAATAAAATCGCAAAGATAAAAACCTATGGAAAAGACTAAGGCAAAGAGCAGAAATGTTTTATTGCGGTTCTCGCAATAATCTAGCAATAAATTAGCAACGATTTAAATGTAAAGTAAGGCAGCAAGGTCGGCTTAAGAGTCCTCTATAGGCATTTAACTATGATCATTCAGCAGTAACTTAACATCTCATGCATCGTCTTAGCTAGTTCTCATGCATCTTCCGATTACATGCATTAGTTTCTTAGATTACTTCTGTCCAAGTAAAGCTAACAACTTATTCATAAACACATGCTAATAAACGTGCCAGGAGAATGCCTATTCCTAGGCCACTCTCTATTTACCATAAAAGGCTAACATGAATGAACGACTCGGAATTCTTACTCCTTCCAGAGGTTAGGAATTCTTTAGACAAAATGGATGGCCGGTCGAAATTGCCCATGGGATAAAGATCACATTCATTCAATGCATTCATGCTACTTTACATGCTGAATTCACATAAGTCTATCCTATAGATTCATCCTAGCAAACCTCTTTTTAGTTAGTTACTCATGATTCTCGAAGAATACTAATTGATTACTCTTAGAAAGGCAAATCTCATAACAATTCGTAAAGCAACAACCTTTGATCCGAAAGCAATATTTAAAGGGTAAAACAGTAAATGGTTCATAACAACGCTTAAAGAAGAATAATAATTAGTTAGAAAGCAGTAAAAGAAAGCTGTAAATTGCGTGAGGATCTTCCAAGTCGTGAATCGCCTCGGATGAAGGGGAAGATTAGCTGATCTTGGGGATAAATTCAATCAGAAGAGAAGATGGATCTTCTCTTCTTCCTCTCGAATTATCAACGCCAAGGGCTTTGTTTCTTCGATCCAACAACCGGGGGAAAAGAATTTCGTCTTCGAGTTCTTCACTATTGAGTTGTGTTTGAATTGAGGGGAATTCAATTGCTTTGATCCTTCATCTAACTCTCTTTATATAGCTTGCAGAGGTTGCCAAAAGTTGCTCTATATTCGTGGATCACCATTCAACTTTGTGAGGTAGTCAAGCTTGACATGTGGCAGCAGCAGAGAGAGTTGACTACTGGAAAAACTCAGTCAATAAAGACTGACGGCTGGGAAAATGCAGCAGCTAAGACTGTTTAATTGCGAGGGCCGCAATTTTTCAGCAATGTACCTGCAATGTACATTTTAGCTTGTTTTTCATCATTTTTCATTCTTTTTCGTTCCTTTTCCAAATAAGTCCTATTTTAGCATCATTTATCAAATTCTCGCATTTAAGCACACATTAAGCTAACTCTTAACAAAAACACTCAAGAATGTACAAGATTTTAAGGTAAATATAGCCCTAAATAATGTACTTTTGGCGAGGTAACACACCCTCAAACTTGAGTTATTGCTCGTCCTCGAGCAATATAAAGGCTTACTTTGGCTGCTAAATCTTGTCTTTCACACTCTACCTAGCTGATTTGCTGACTTCCCTAGGTTTACTATCAAAGGCACTGTTGTCCTGTGACACTTTCCTAGGTTCAAATTAACTTCAAATTCTGCCTATTTTGATTTCCCTCGCCTTTAAAACCTTCTGTTTTTATTAACTTCCTACCTTATGGTTTATCTGTCTATGTCATTGGGCTCATTGTGCTGTCATCCCTAAGCTTTCAAACTCTCCCTAGTTTTAATTCAGACTCAGTACATGCTTCTAATGTTTTTATTTTTGAATTACCTAGGAGTCCTTAGAGTCATGCCAGGCTTAGCACACACAAGTATCAGGGTACAGACCATAGAACAGACTAAGCCCTGGCATCACTATGTTGGATAGACACTCATCTCCCTTGACAAACCTTCAAGCTACAGCCCCGTGCTTAGCAAACTTAAGATTAGAGTTCAACTTCACAGGACATCTAAGCACTCAGGCTGTAACTTCCTGGCACACATTCTTCTTCCTTGTTTTTATTTTTCCTTTTTTCTTTTGGCAAAATATTTTCTTTGAGTTGCCTTTTGATACAGTGCCACTTGTGGGTTACACAAATGGCCCTGATTACTCAGCATTCTTAGAGAAAGACAATGTCCTTTTTCTTTTGGTTTCTTTTTGTTTCTTTTTTTTTTCAAAGAAGAACAATGTCTATTTTTTTCAAGGGAGAGAGGAGTGTTCCTAGGCCTAGAGGTTGCCTCCCCCAAACTTAAACTTCTCATTGTCCCCAATGAGAGTCTGAGGTGGCACACCCCCAAACTTATCTTAGAAGCATCTAGTCTAAATAAAAATCAGGCAGAATTTAAAATTCCTAGGGATAAAATGACCCGCATAGTGCAGATAACTCAACAGCAGAAATTTACTAAAACCAACATGGTAAGGTCTAACAGAGGTACATGCTCAGCAATTTATGAAGCTAATTAGAACTAACAAAGGTGTACTTGACACTCGTCCAGCATGCTCAATAGACAGACTACCTATGGACATCAGTAATGCTGCCAAATCATGAGATTTAAAGACAGACAACCCATGAGAAAGTCATACACCAGCATGCTTAAACTAACAAAATATTGCGGTGTCCGCAAAGAATTCGCAATGATTCCAACAGAGCAGTTTTAACTGTGATCAAGGCTCCTAGCATGCGATATTCGTTCATAAACAACTACAGAAAATAGCAAAATTATCTAAGCAACCTAAGCATACGACATTAAACTAAACTAAGCTACTCTAACTCAAGCTAATTAAGGAAATCAAAACATAACAACAATTGATATTGGGGGGGGGGGGGGGGGGGGGGAAAGCAGGTTTTTGAGAGGGATAAGAAATACTCCCACGAATGCCATCATGGCATTCATTCATTTATCCTTGATTGCTGTTTGTTGTAAGATTCTAACAAACTAAATCTGAGATTTTCCAAGATTTCTTCCTTCATCTTCTTCTGGCCTCTTGATTGTGCACCCTTATTGCCGTTTAAGATTTCCAATTACCATGCTTCTAATCACATTAAAAACAAACTTAATTAGTACTAGGAAATTAAAAATACTTCAAACCAATAAAAACCGTAATTAAAGATATCTATTCCATAATCCTTTGATGGTTGAGCATAAAGATAATTCCATTAAATGCCCTTGCTCATCCTCTGTTTCTTTGCTCTTAGGCTTCGGATAGAAGGAATGCTGAGAGCGTCTTCACGTCTCCTTCCTCATAGTAGTGCTTCAATCTAGCACCATTCACCATGAACGACTGACCTTGTTCCAGATTTCGAATTTCAATTGCCCCATGAACAAACACATTAGTGATCACAAATGGACCAGACCAACGAGACTTTATTTTTTTAGGAAACAATTTCAATCGTGAGTTAAACAATAGAACATGCTGGCCCTTTTTGAAGTCCTTAATCCTAAGTCTACTATCTTGCCAAATTTTAGTCTTTTCCTTATACATTTTAGCATTTTCATATGACATGTGTCTTCGTTCATCCAACTCATGCAATTGCAGAGACCGCAATGTTCCCGCATCGGTTACGAAAAAGTTCAATTCTTTTAAAACCCCAAAAGGCTTTGTTTTCTAATTCAAAGGGAAGATGACATGCATTTCCATAAACTAGCCTATAGGGGGACATTCCTAAAGGTGTTTTATATGCAGTTCTATATGCCCACAGTGCATCATCAATTCATGCTAAACGACTATGATTGTTGGCACATAATAAATATTTCATTACCAAAATAAACTACTCCTAACATACGAAATCTAAGCAAAGCATGATAAAATCTCAATTTAAGAGTTTAGGGATCAGAAATCTCCCTTGTCAATCTGCCTCATATGGATGTTCTTCAATGTTTCGAGGCACCACTTCTGCTCCTTTAAGATACTTAAGTCTTGATTTACGGGATCGGACATTCTGCCACACCTTGAAATTGTTGATTCTTTCAAAGAGACTGCATGTTATAACATCCCAAGGTTTGTACTTTCTGTGCGTTGGTTTTGTTTCTACAACATAGCTTTGATGCGATGAGACTTCTTTTTCTGGCACATCTCTTTCTAACTCCTTCAGCTGGAGAATTTGTGGTGGTGGTGGCTCAGCTCTTTCATTGGTGGAGATGCTTGGTGCAACATCAAACATTTCGAATTCTTGTTCCTCAAGCAGCGCATTAGTCTCTTTGGCCTCATCCAGCACAATCTCATTTTTCTCAACTTTCACCACCTCCACCATTTCATATGGAGATTCCATTGGATCACTCTTCTTAGATTCGAAGGTAACAAAGGAGTCATCATAAAAATCAAACATTTGAGGGTATGGTGGTGGTGACTGTTAAGTCTCTGAAAGTGACTTATTTAGGACCCATTTAGCTTAAGAAGATGTACACATTTAGGTGTTTTTGTTAGCATTTAGCTTAAACCTATGCTTTAATATGAGAATTAGAAGAAGGTAGCTAATATAGGACTTATGTACAATAGGTAGAAAAAGGGTTGAAAACCGAAGAAAAGAATGAAAAAATAACCATTGCGAATGCATTGCGGAATAATTGCGGTGACCGCAATTATTCAAGTTAAAACCGTAAGTTGGCTGATCTTTTTCTGTTTAGATCCGACTTTTCAGGGATTCATTCTTTCTCCTCCATCCATTCTGATATATGACGTTGAAGATTGATGGTTCTCCTTGGCCCAAACGCACCTGCAAACTACTATAAAAGGGGATCAAAGTCGGAGGTTCAGTCATAATTCGAAGTGCAGAAGTCTTCTCGCAGTCCATCATTTCTCTCTAAATTCCTTTGCCGTCTGTTGGAGTGAGGTTCTCAGCTTTTGGAGTCGATAATCTGATAGGAAGGAGAGAAGATTCTTCTTCTCTCTCGATTGGATTCATCCAAGCACGGCTGAATTCTCATCACCATCATTCGAGGCGACTGCCACGAAGTTTTCAGCAAGCCTTTACTGTTTTCTGTTCTTTTCTTCTCAATTCCATTTCTGTTCACTGTTGTTCTTAGTTTAGCATTTCAATTACTGCATTTCGTTGTTGTCTGTCTTGGATTCAGTTCTGTTAAAGCTTTCCTTTGTCATTCAAACACTTAAAGTAATCGAAGTTCAATTCTGCAATTTACAGTTCCCATCTTGTTCTGCTACGGTTTTGGCTTACTATTTTACACACATTTCTCTTCTAAGCATGCCTATCTTATCTACCATTTCTGCTCTTTACATATCCATGAGTAACTAAAATCATTTAGGGGCATGCTAATGACAGAACTATAGGCTAAAAAAAAACGTGAGTCAAGTAGGTAGATTAACACTCGAACATTGATTGTATGTAAGCTTCATCCCACGGGCAATTTCGATTGGCCATCCATTTTGTCCAAAGAACTCCTAACCTCTGGAAGGAGTAAGAGTTCAGAGTCATATAATCATGCTAGCCTTCCATGGTAATCAGGAAACGGCCTAGGAATAGGCGTTTCCCTAGTATAAACTGAACACTCCTGTTTTAACAAGATGCTTAAGACCTTACTTTGAAGTCGAGTAAACTTGAGTCTCTCATGCATGGAATCGGACGATACTTGAGATAGAGTGAGTTTGATGTATAGAGAGTTGATCCAAAGCTTGATAATCGTAATAAACTGCCTATAGGATAGTCATTAGTAGCCCTTAATTCACCCTTTTAATCAGTTTCGCTGCTCTTTAATTGCGGATTAATTGCGGTTCTCGCAATTCTGCTAAATTGCATTCTGTGTAGCTGTTTTCTTCTTCGTTTATTGATTCCATCTCTTGTTCTTTGAGCCTGATTTTAACTTTAATTTGTTTATGGTATATTCCTTTACACATTCAGTACAACTTAGATAACTAAAAACCAATTTTACCCCATCAAGTTCATCCCATCTTTCTTAACAAATACACTTCGCGAATAGCTAAAAATGAGTCTCTGTGGAAAAAACGAATGAAATATACTTACTACTTGCTGTGAGACCATGTATGCTTGCATGTTCTAAGTGCTCTCTCTACCCTCTTTGCATATTTATCTTTACACATTGAGCACGCAACAAGTTTTTGGCGCCGCTGCCGGGGACTTATTTGAAGTAAAAACGAAGTTGTTAAGTTTAAGAAATCAAGTTTATCATTGAGTGAAACTAATCTGTTTCATTTCTTTTGCAGGTGCTATTAAGGTAGTTTATGAGTGAGCGTTCACATAGTAATTTAGAGTTCGATCCTGAACCTGAAAGATCACTTCGAGCTAGAAATAAAGCAAAGAAACGCCTCTTTAAACAACCTCCTATATCTCAAATCTTACCTGAAATCAAAGAAATGGGCGATTTAGTTCCAAATCCGGCACCTGCCATTCGCAACCCCATCGAAATAGCGAATGACAAAAATAGTGCCATTCTTTCATATCTAGTACCTATGCCTGGGGAGCTGAACCCCAGCATAATTCGTCCTGAAATCACTGCCCACTCATTCGAGTTAAAGCCAGTGATGTTCCAAATGTTGTCCACTGTGGGACAATTCTTTGGAATAGAAAACGAGGACCCCCACAACCATCTTAGGAACTTTTTAGGAGTTAGTGACACCTTCCTAATCCCTGGAGTTTCCCAAGAGGCCCTTAGGCTATATCTTTTCCCTTACTCTTTGAGGGACAAAGCCAAAACATGGTTGAACTCGTTACCTTCAGGATCTGTCCGCAATTGGACAGATCTAGCAGAAAAATTCCTAGTCAAATACTTCCCACCTGATAGGAATTCTACCTTTCGTGATGACATAGTCAAGTTTAAACAAGCTCCAAGTGAGTCTCTTCACGAAGCTTGGACAAGATTCAAAGACCTTCTCGTTAAATGTCCACACCATGGCATTCCATGGTGTATCCAAATAGAAGTTTTCTTTAAAGGATGCAACCCCAGCACCAGACAAGTCTTAAATTCATCTGCTGGAGGTTCCATGTTGTCCAAGAGTTACAACGAAGCTTATGAGATCTTGGAGAAGATCTCAGCATCTCACTGTAGATGGTCAGACGATCCAGTAGAGCCAACTAGGGCTCAAGACAAGGATGCTCTAAGCGCCATGAGCACCCAAATAAATGCCCTGACCAACTTAGTCAAGCAAATGGCTCAGGCCAATCTCCAAACTAGTGCCAATACCGCCACAGCCATGTCAATGGGCGTACAACCAAATCAAGGCGAGGCACCTATCTGTGGATTCTGTGGGGAAGGGCACCCTTATGAATACTGCCCTGGGAATCCATCCTCAGTCTGCTATGTAGGTAGTCAGCAGCAGCCTAGGAATAACCCCTACTCCAACACCTATAACCCTGGTTGGAGAAACCACCCTAACCTGTCATGGGGTGGCCAACAAAACACTAACCAAAATTCTAACCAACCAAGGCCGAGTGGAACACCTGGTTTCGCTCCCCAACATAACCAGTCAATGTACCAAAAACCTTACAATCAACCTGTAGGATCTTCTGTAGAAAACCTACTCAAGGAGTATATCGCTAAGAATGATGCTACTCTTCAGAGCCAGCAAGCTACCCTTAGGAGCCTGGAAAACCAAATAGGCCAGTTAGCCAATGAACTTAAAAGTAGGCCCCAAGGTAGATTCCCTGCTGATACCGAGGTACCAAGGAGAGATGGCAAGGAACAAGTTCAAGCAATTGAACTTAGGAGTGGAAGACCATTGGTGAGCAATACAAAAGACACACCAAAGAGAGTAGAGAACACTGAGTCTAGTGCTCCACTGGAGTCTCTGCCAAACCAAGGTCCACCACCAACTAGCACATCAGGAGCCAGGCTGGAGCCAATCAGTGAGGAGGTAGAAGAAATTCCAAGACCTCCACCTATCTTAAGGCGTCCTGACGTGCCTGCATATGTGCCACCACCTCCATATCCTCGAAGGCTGAAGAAGAAGCAGGAACAGGAAGTTCATTTTAATAAATTCTTAGAAATACTTAAGCAAGTGCATGTGAACATTCCTTTTGTAGAGGTTTTACAGTCTATGCCTTCATATGTAAAGTTTTTGAAGGACATTATTACTAACAAGAAAACAATTGGTGAGTTTGAAACAGTAAACCTCACCGAGGAGTGCAGTGCCATCCTCCAAAACAAGCTGCCCAAGAAGGAGAAGGATCCTGGTTCCTTCACCCTACCTGTAGAACTTGGAGGCAAGCACGTGGGCAGAGCGCTTTGTGACCTGGGCGCCAGCATAAATCTCATGCCCCTGTCCCTATTCCGCCAGTTGGGAATGGGAGAAGCACGTCCAACCACAGTCACTTTACAACTAGCAGACAGATCCATCGCATATCCAGAAGGTAAGATTGAGGATATTCTAGTTAAAGTTGACAAGTTTATTTTCCTTGCAGATTTCATTGTCCTGGACTATGAGGCAGACAAGGAGGTCCCCATCCTGCTAGGTAGACCATTTCTAGCCACAGGTAGGGCACTAATAGACGTGCAAAAAGGTGAGTTAACTATGAGGGTTCATGATGAAGAGGTAAAATTTAGTGTTTACAAAGCTTTAAGGTATCCCTCTGATTCTGAGTCTTGTGCTAGCATTGATGTTGTTGACTCACTAATGGAAGAACAATTAGAGCATGTATTATTAACCAAGCATGCTAACGAATATGTAGGATTAGATGTAGATGATCTAAATGTATCTGACATAATGAATATGCCTGTAGATAGACTTCAGCATGTATGTATGAATATAGATTTAACTGATAGAACTGTAAATCCGTTGAAGCCCTCCATTGAGCATCCACCTGTTTTAGAACTAAAACCACTACCAACTCACCTCAAATATGCATATCTAGGAGAGAATGAAACACTGCCTGTAATTATTTCTTCTAAGCTTAGTGAACAGCATGAGGTTGATTTAATTTTACTGCTTAAGCAACATAGGAAGGCTATAGCATGGACTATTGCTGATATTCGAGGCATTAGCCCTTCTTATTGTATGCACAAAATTATTCTAGAGGAAGAGCACACACCTAGGGTAGATCACCAGCGTAGGTTAAACCCCTCTATGAAAGAGGTAGTGAAAAAGGAAATAATAAAGTGGTTAGATGCAGGAGTAATTTTCCCCATAGCTAGTAGCCAGTGGGTAAGCCCCATCCAATGTGTACCTAAAAAGGGGGGAATAACTGTGGTAGTCAATGAGAACAACGAACTGATTCCAACTAGGACTGTCACAGGGTGGAGAGTATGTATGGATTACAGAAAACTGAATAAAGAAACTAAAAAAGACCATTTCCCCCTACCATTTATTGACCAGATGCTAGACAGAATAGCTGGTAGAGCCTACTATTGTTTTTTAGATGGTTACTCTGGTTACAATCAAATCACTATAGACCCTAAGGATCAAGAGAAGACTACCTTCACTTGCCCTTTTGGAACGTTTGCCTTCCGCAGAATGCCTTTTGGCTTATGCAATGCACCGGCAACTTTCCAAAGGTGCATGATGGCAATCTTCTCTGAGTTGGATGAGTCCATAATAGAAATATTCATGGATGACTTCTCAGTCTTTGGGGACTCATTTAAAACCTGTCTAGAGAACCTAGGACAAGTCCTGGCTACGTGTGAAGAGACCAACCTAGTCCTAAAATGGGAAAAATGCCATTTCATGGTAGATGAAGGGATTGTCTTAGGACATCGAGTGTCAAGGGCAGGTGTAGAAGTGGATAGGGCAAAAATAGAGGTCATAGAGAAGTTGGTAGAGCCCCAGAATGTCAAGGCTATTAGGAGTTTCTTAGGACATGCTGGCTTCTATAGAAGGTTCATCAAGGACTTTTCTAAGATAGCAAAGCCTCTATGTGAGCTTCTAGAGCTAGGTAGGCCATTCATCTTTTCTAAAGAATGTGTAGTAGCTTGGAAAACCCTTAAGGAAGCATTGGTCACAGCACCAATCATAGTAGGACCAAATTGGGATCTCCCATTTGAGATGCTATGTGATGCCAGTGACTATGCTGTAGGAGTCATGTTAGGACAGAAGATTGACAAGCTCACACATCCTGTCTATTATGCTAGCAAGACCTTGAATGAGGCTCAATGTAACTATACAACTACAGAGAAAGAGATGCTTGCTGTAGTATTTGCTTGTGAAAAATTTAGAAACTATATTGTAGGAACTAGGACCATTGTATATACTGACCATTCTGCTTTAAAATATCTGATGAGGAAGGCTGATGCTAAGCCTAGATTGATTAGATGGGTGTTATTGCTGCAGGAATTCGATTTGGACATTCGGGACAAGAAGGGATGTGAAAACGTGGTTGCAGATCACCTGTCTCGATTGCAGCACAATTGCGAAAAAATTGCGGACCCCGCAATTTCTGATGCTTTTATAGATGAACATATCTTTGCTTTGACTCATCGTGATAACGATGAGGAACCTTGGTTCGCTGACATTGCTAACTTCCGTGCAGCACAGGTATTACCAGTGTTCAAGGGAGGACAAGAGAAGAAGAGGTTCCTCCATGAAGCAAGGAAATTCATCTGGGATGACCTCATACTTTACAGGACCTGTGCTGATGGGTTGTTAAGGAAATGTGTTTCAGCTGCTGAAGCGAAGTCTGTGCTGCAGCACTGTCATTCATCTCCTTACGGTGGGCACTTTGGTGGTCAAAGAACAGCTGCTAAGGTATTTCAGAGTGGCTACTACTGGCCAACAATCTTCAAGGACGCCCACAACTATGCCCACAACTGTGACGAATGCCAAAGGACAGGTAACATCAGTCGTAAGGATGAGATGCCCCTCACCTACATCTTAGAGTTGGAGCTCTTTGATGTGTGGGGCATTGATTTCATGGGACCCTTCCCTCCATCATCAGGTAACCTGTACATTTTAGTAGCAGTAGACTACGTGTCAAAATGGGTAGAAGCTAAGGCATGTCCTAATAATGATGCTAAAACAGTCACTCACTTCTTGCATAGACACATTTTCACTAGATTTGGGACTCCTCGTGCTATCATTAGTGATGAGGGGTCACATTTCATTAATAAGGCTATGGAGAAGATATTGGCTAAATATAACATTAGACATAGGGTAGCTACTCCCTACCACCCACACTCAAATGGCCAAGCTGAGATTTCCAATAGGGAGATAAAGAACATCCTAGAGAAGGTAGTCAAACCTAATAGGAAAGACTGGTCTTTCAAGCTTGAGGATGCACTTTGGGCTTATAGAACAGCATATAAGACACCTCTAGGAATGTCTCCCTATAGGTTGGTGTATGGCAAGGCTTGCCACTTGCCACTTGAGTTGGAGAACAAGGCATTTTGGGCCATGAAAGAATTAAATTTTTGTGTGAAGGATGCAGGGACATTAAGATCTTTACAGCTACATGAACTTGATGAGCTTAGGCACATGGCCTATGAGAATGCCAAGATGTACAAAGAAAAGACAAAAATATGGCATGACAGTAGACTCAGGATCAAAGATTTTAAGAAAGGCCAACTTGTACTGTTATTTAACTCACGATTAAAACTCTTTCCAGGCAAATTAAAGTCTAGATGGTCAGGTCCATTCATTATTACTAATGTATTTGTTCATGGTGCCATAGAGATTAAAAACTTGCAGCAAGGACAGCCATTTATGGTCAATGGTGCTAGGTTGAAGCACTACTATGAGGAGGGGGATGTGAAGACTCTCTCGGCCTTCCTCTTGACTGAAGCATGACAAAAAGAACGAGAGAGAACGAGTGGTTACTGTGCTCGTTTAGTCAAGGCCAATGCCTTAGTTTATTTTTACTGTTTTTTCGATTATCGTTTGTATGTTTTGTAGCGTGATTTTAATTGCGTATTTAATGTTTGTTTTATTTGTTTTTGTAGGGAATCAAGAGAGGGGATCAAGGGGAGTAAATCCCACTTTAAAAATCAAGAAACGGTTGAGCTAAATGAAAGATACGGGCGATCAAAGTTTGGAATTTTTATGAAATATTGTCCCTAGAATTGCGCAAAAATTGCTGGATCCGCAAAAAGAGCCGTTGGGATTTTTCCGTTGCTTTTATAGCCGTTAGAAGGCGCCCGATTGATACGATTCTCTCATTCTTTGCTCTCCAAGATTTCTGCGATTCTCTCCACCTTTGATCTCTCTCTCCAAACCTCCAAGATTCGACAATGGTTTCCACTAGGGCTGAAAGATCCGCCGCCAAGAAGAAGGCCGACGACGCAGCTGAAGCGGCTGCGAGGGAAGCGCTTCTCACCCTTGCTGATCAGGGTGCTGTACGCACTGGCCGTCTTGGCAAGCTTCCTATTCGTAGGAAGAAGTGGAGGGTGGTCACTGAGATCCCTGCTGGCCCATCTGAGCCAGTGGACACGCCAAAGAAGCGACGGTGGACTGTCAAGACTGCTGCCGAACCAAGCACCGCCAAGACTCCCTCTGTGGAGAGTCAAGAAACTGATCGTGCAGCCCACGAGTCAGCCAAAGAAGGTTCGTCGCCGTCTGTGTCACCTGCGCGCAGTCCCCTCCCATCTGAACCAGTGCAAAGCACAGAATCATCACCGCCTGCGCAGAGCGCCGAGTCATCTCCAGCGCCTCAGAGTCCTGATCTACCACCTGCGGCTGTGCAGAGTCCTGAACCACCATCTTCGCCACTGAGTTCTGCGCATACACCATCAGCAGAGCACAACTCTCCACGGCCTGATCCTGAATTCCCTTATGGGGATTATCAAGAGTCCACGCAAGGCAGTGGAGATGCTGGAGAAGAAGAAGTCTTTTCTCCCATGAGAGAAGACAGCCCTGCCGAGCCTGCACAGCAGGATGATTCTATGGAGGAGACGTTGGGGGCATGTTTCCCACAACTCCAGGCAAGGCTCAAAAAGAAGAAGAAGGCCAAGATTGTCAAGGCCAAGAAATCCAAGAAAAAGAAGGCCAAGAGAGTGCCTTCAGCAGAGAAAGAAAGCTCGGAGCCCTCACGGAAAAGGCTCAAAGTTGAGGCTGCCGAATCATCCAAGCCAACAGACAAGGAGAAGGCTAAACTCTACCCTGAAGACGAACCTCAGTCAGTGAGGTATGTCTCGTCTGATGCTGAATCCAGGGGCGTGGAGCTGAGGAAAAGGGACCTGTTGCACGAGAAGGGGTTCCTTGATCGACTTGCTGACCTGCCGCAGTTCTTGCGCGCAGGGGTGATCAACCATGGCTGGGAGGAATTCTGCCGACCTCCCAATCCAGCCTACACGAGCATGGTGTACGATTTCTACGCCAATGTGCTCAGCCCTGAGGATGGCCTATCTGTGGTCAGAGGGGTGGAAGTTGATTTCTCTGCCAAGGCCATCAATGAAGCATTTGGTCTAAGGGGCCAGCCTCACACAGATTATGCACGGATAGTTGATGAGCCGACTGAGGCTGTGCTAGAAGAAGCCATTCGCACAATTGGCCAGCCTGAGGCCTCCTGGACAGTCTCACGCAATGGGCGGCACACTCTCATGAGTGCCAACCTCACGGCTAAGGCAGCTGTATGGTTTTCATTCGTAAGAAGAAGACTCTCCCCAGTGACTCATGAGACTACAATTAACCAGAGCCGTTCGCTGCTGGTTTATGCTATAATGAGAGGTCTCACAATCAACGTGGGAGAAGTCATCACTGCTGCCATAGCCGAGTGTGCTAAAAAGGGTAAGGGGCCATTATTTTTCCCCAACATCATAACAAAGTTATGCTTGCTTGCAGGAGTTCCCACCGAGCGCTTGGAGCAGCAGCTGCCCTACACAGGCCATCTGGAGTTGCCTGCACACCTAAGGCTGAGAAGAAAGGGCAACATGGAATTTGAGTTGGATAGGCTGGCGGCTGAACAGTCCCTATCCATGGCCTGCTTGATGGACATGCAGAGGAGAATGGCTCAATGGGCCAACTATGCGCAGGCGAGGGACAAAGAAGTTGCAGACCAGTTGGGGTGCATCTTCCCGGACTTCCCCACCAACCTCCTAACTCCATGGGTGCCCCCACGACCAAGGCAACCAGATGAGGATGATGAGAATTGAGTGCTGGTTTGGAGAGCACTCGAGGGAGTATTACTGATCCCTTAAGAAAAACAAAACAATTTTCCTGCTTTTTGATAGAATCATGTATAGTATGCTGTTTTTGGTTCAATTTTGATCTGTTTTGGATGTTTAGTTTTATGTTTTTCCTTTTGCTTAGGATAGTCTGATGTTAGTTGATTAGGTAGGATAGTTTAGTTTTATTTTTAGAATGCATGAGTGACAGGAAAAAGCATGCTAGGGGCCTGCATCAATGTTAAACCTGCCCAGATTAAATTGCGAAATAATTGCGGTTCCCGCAATTTTTGTGACTGATTGCATGTTTTGGACTGTCTGTTTAGTTAGGCTGTGATCTGTTAAATTCTATCTTTTGCTGCTAGCATGACTACCTTATATAGCTGATCTTGAAGCATGCTGGATGAGTGTCATAGGACACCCTTTGATAGTTTAAATTTGCCTCTGAATAGTGCTCAGCATGCATAAACCATAAGCCCTTAAAACTTTCTGTTATGTTCAAATTTTCTGCTGCTGGGATAGTTGCTTCTAGAATGTTGTGCCTATGCCTAGGATGTTTAGATTCTCTTTGTTTTACTGTAGACTAGATGCTTCTAGGACAAGTTTGGGGGTGTGCCACCTCAAACACTCATTGGGGACAATGAGTAGTTGAAGTTTGGGGGAGGCCACCCTAGGCCTAGGAACATTCCTCTCTTCCTTAGGACATAAGCATTCTTCTTCTCCTAAAAAAAAAAAAAAAAAATTTTGTGATAAATAGAAAAAGTGAAAAATAGAATAAAGAGGGGAGTCTTTCTCAAGTTGCTGAGTAATCAGTGCCAAGTGTGTAAACCACAAGTGGCATTGCATCAAAAGGCAAACCAAGGGGAGACTCCACCTAAGTAAAAAAGAAAGAAAAAGGAGAAATAGGGGAAGAAGAATGTATGCTTGGGAGTTATAATCTTGTGGCTTAGATGTCCTATAAAAAAAGAACTCTGATCCTTAATGAGCTAAGCACAAGGTTGTAGCTTTTAGGTTTGTCTAGGGAGATGAATGTATATCCAATGTAGTGATGCCAGGGTTTAGGTTGTTCTCTAAAAGTACCACTGTCACCGTTAATACTAAGACTGGCATGACTCTAAGGAATCCTAGACACATTAAAAATAAGCTAGAAGCATGTACTGAGTCTGGAGTAAAGCTTGGTAGAATTTGAAACCTTAGGGATAATAGCATGATATCATAAAAGTAGTTGGATCAGTAGTAGGGGGTTAACAAAAGCAGCAAGTATAGTAGGCAGGTGAAGTCAGAAGAAGCTGGATAAGAGGTTAGTTCTAAACTTAGAAGTGTGTCACAGGACAGCACTGCTAGAGATATGGCTATAGGGAGTCGGTGGGTAGTTAAAGAAGTAGAAACAGCAGCCTAAGTAAGTCCTTAGTATGCTTGAGGACAAGCAAAGCCTTAAGTTTGGGGGTGTGTTAAGTCTCTGAAAGTGACTTATTTAGGACCCATTTAGCTTAAGAAGATGTACACATTTAGGTGTTTTTGTTAGCATTTAGCTTAAACCTATGCTTTAATATGAGAATTAGAAGAAGGTAGCTAATATAGGACTTATGTACAATAGGTAGAAAAAGGGTTGAAAACCGAAGAAAAGAATGAAAAAATAACCATTGCGAATGCATTGCGGAATAATTGCGGTGACCGCAATTATTCAAGTTAAAACCGTAAGTTGGCTGATCTTTTTCTGTTTAGATCCGACTTTTCAGGGATTCATTCTTTCTCCTCCATCCATTCTGATATATGACGTTGAAGATTGATGGTTCTCCTTGGCCCAAACGCACCTGCAAACTACTATAAAAGGGGATCAAAGTCGGAGGTTCAGTCATAATTCGAAGTGCAGAAGTCTTCTCGCAGTCCATCATTTCTCTCTAAATTCCTTTGCCGTCTGTTGGAGTGAGGTTCTCAGCTTTTGGAGTCGATAATCTGATAGGAAGGAGAGAAGATTCTTCTTCTCTCTCGATTGGATTCATCCAAGCACGGCTGAATTCTCATCACCATCATTCGAGGCGACTGCCACGAAGTTTTCAGCAAGCCTTTACTGTTTTCTGTTCTTTTCTTCTCAATTCCATTTCTGTTCACTGTTGTTCTTAGTTTAGCATTTCAATTACTGCATTTCGTTGTTGTCTGTCTTGGATTCAGTTCTGTTAAAGCTTTCCTTTGTCATTCAAACACTTAAAGTAATCGAAGTTCAATTCTGCAATTTACAGTTCCCATCTTGTTCTGCTACGGTTTTGGCTTACTATTTTACACACATTTCTCTTCTAAGCATGCCTATCTTATCTACCATTTCTGCTCTTTACATATCCATGAGTAACTAAAATCATTTAGGGGCATGCTAATGACAGAACTATAGGCTAAAAAAAAACGTGAGTCAAGTAGGTAGATTAACACTCGAACATTGATTGTATGTAAGCTTCATCCCACGGGCAATTTCGATTGGCCATCCATTTTGTCCAAAGAACTCCTAACCTCTGGAAGGAGTAAGAGTTCAGAGTCATATAATCATGCTAGCCTTCCATGGTAATCAGGAAACGGCCTAGGAATAGGCGTTTCCCTAGTATAAACTGAACACTCCTGTTTTAACAAGATGCTTAAGACCTTACTTTGAAGTCGAGTAAACTTGAGTCTCTCATGCATGGAATCGGACGATACTTGAGATAGAGTGAGTTTGATGTATAGAGAGTTGATCCAAAGCTTGATAATCGTAATAAACTGCCTATAGGATAGTCATTAGTAGCCCTTAATTCACCCTTTTAATCAGTTTCGCTGCTCTTTAATTGCGGATTAATTGCGGTTCTCGCAATTCTGCTAAATTGCATTCTGTGTAGCTGTTTTCTTCTTCGTTTATTGATTCCATCTCTTGTTCTTTGAGCCTGATTTTAACTTTAATTTGTTTATGGTATATTCCTTTACACATTCAGTACAACTTAGATAACTAAAAACCAATTTTACCCCATCAAGTTCATCCCATCTTTCTTAACAAATACACTTCGCGAATAGCTAAAAATGAGTCTCTGTGGAAAAAACGAATGAAATATACTTACTACTTGCTGTGAGACCATGTATGCTTGCATGTTCTAAGTGCTCTCTCTACCCTCTTTGCATATTTATCTTTACACATTGAGCACGCAACAGTGACACATAGGTAGGCAAATCAGGTTGCCTAATGACAGGGGGAGGCCTAGGAATCTCTTCTGGTTCCTCAATGATAGGTTCTAGCCTTACCCTTGTTGTGCTTGGTTGTATTTGATCAAAGTTAGGCAGAGAATCCAGTGGAGCACTATACTCTTCGTTCTCTACTCTCTTTGGTGCTTCTCTGCTGTTGATCACCAATGGCCTTCCACTTCGGAGTTCAATAGCTTGAACTTGTTCCTTACCATCCCTTCTTGGAGTTTCAGTGTCTGCAGGCAGTCTGCCGTCGGGCCTATTCTTCAGCTCGTTTGCCAACTGCCCGATTTGAGTCTCTAAGCTTCTCAAGGTTGCTTGTTGGCTCTGCAAAGTTGCATCATTCTTTGCTATGTATTCCTTCAGCAAGTTCTCCACTGATGTTCCCATCGGTTGGTTGTTGACATATTGTTCCTGATATGGGGGTTGACTAGTTTGTTGGTGTTGAGTGAAACCAGGTGGTCCACTCGGTCTTGATTGATTTTGCATTTGGCTTGTGCCTTGTTGTCCACTCCAAGATAAATTTGGGTGATTCCTCCAACCAGGGTTATATGTATTTGAATAAGGGTTGTTCCTTGGTTGTTGTTGGCTTCCAACATAACACACCGAAGATGGATTAGCAGGGCAATAGTCATACATATGCCCTTCCCCACAGAGTCCACAAACTAGTGCCTCACCTTGGTTGGCTATTGCTGTGCTTGTTGAAACAGCGCCACTGTGTTGACACTTTGTTGAATATTGGGTTGAGCCATTTGCTTCACCAGGTTGGTCAGAGCATTGATCTGGCTGCTCATTGCGCTGAGTGCATCCATGTCTTGAGCCTTCCTTCTGTTTGGCTCCACAGGATCGTCTGACCATTGACAATGTGATGTTGAGATTTTCTCCAAAATCTCATAGGCTTCGTTATAGCTCTTTGATAGCATCGAACCTCCAGTTGAGGAATTCAAGACTTGCCTCGTGCTGGGGTTGCATCCTTTGAAGAATACTTCAATCTGGATACACCATGGAATGCCATGGCGTGGACATTTGAGTAGAAGATCTTTGAATCTGATCCAAGCTTCATGCAGTGATTCATTTTCGGCTTGCTTGAACTTGATGATGTCAACACGAAAGTCAAAGTTCCTATCTGGAGGGAAGTATTTTACTAGGAACTTTTCAGCAAGGTCTGTCCAGTTGACAATTGATCCAGAGGGGAAAGAGTTCAACCACGTCTTGGCCTTGTCTCTTAATGAATATGGGAAAAGGTATAGTCGCAAGGCCTCTTGAGACACTCCTGGGATGACAAAGGTGTCACTTACTCCCAGGAAGTTTCTCAAGTGGTTGTGGGGGTCTTCATTTTCCACTCCAAAGAATTGTCCAACTGTGGACAACATTTGAAACATGACAGGTTTTAACTCGAATGAGTGAGCTGTAATCTCGGGGCGTATGATGCTCGGATTAAGCTCCTCAGGCATTGGTACAAGGTATAATAGAATAACACTATCCTTATCATTCGCAATTTCAATGGGGTTGTGAATGTTAAGTGCTCGATTTGGTGCTTCTTCTGCTCTTTCCATTTCAGCTTGTTGTGGTTGAAATTGTACTGACTCTGCGTGGTCAACAATGTGCTGAATTACAGGTTGTTTTGGCTGTTTAAAAAGGCGTTTCTTAATTTTGTTTATGGCCCTTAAAGTCCTTTCGGGTTCAGGATCAAATTCTAGATTGTGATTTGGAAACTCATTCATAAACCAGCTTTGTTGGTACCTGTAAATGCAAAAGATTAGCTCCAATAAATTAAGCTCTACTAAAATAACACAAATCGTGTTTACTAAACAAAATCCCCGGCAGCGGCGCCAAAAACTTGTTGCGAGCTCAGTGTGTATGTAAAATGTAAATGCGAATAGCGCTAAGATCATGCAAGCATACATGGTCTGCAACAAGTGATAAGTATAATTTAATTCGTTTTCCCACAGAGATTAAGTTTAGTGACTAACGATTTGGTGTGTTAGATTAGATAAGGTCACTTAAATTGGGTGGATTTGAGGTTGATGTACCAAACTAACAAGGAATGTAAGAAAGATGCAAACATAAACGAAGCAAATAATGTGGTTTAAACTATTATGTATAGCAAGAAGAATTGCAGAGCTAGCAATGTTCTAGCAATAAAATCGCAAAAGCAAAAGCAAAAGACTGGAAAAATGGCTAAGGCAAAAACAGAATTATAGAATTGCGGACTCAGCAATTATCTAGCAATTAAGTTAACAACGATTTAAGGGTGAGATAAAGAAACAAGGTCGACTTAAGACTCCTCTATAGGCAATTAACTACGATCATTCAGCAGTAGATTAACTTATCATGCATCGTCTTAGCTAGTTCTCATGCATCTTCCGATTACATGCATTAGTTTCTTAGATTACTTCTGTCCAAGTAAAGCTAACAACCTATTCATAAACACATGCTAATAAACGTGCCAGGAGAATGCCTATTCCTAGGCCACTCTCTATTTACCATAAAAGGCTAACATGAATGAACGACTCGGAATTCTTACTCCTTCCAGAGGTTAGGAATTCTTTAGACAAAATGGATGGCCGATCGAAATTGCCCATGGGATGAAAATCACATTCATTCAATGCATTCATGCTACTTTACATGCTGAATTCACATAAGTCTATCCTATAGATTCATCCTAGCAAACCTCTTTTTAGTTAGTTACTCATGGTTCTCGAAGAATACTAATTGATTACTCTTAGAAAGGCAAATCTCATAACAATTCGTAAAGCAACAACCTTTGATCCGAAAGCAATATTTAAAGGGTAAAACAACAAATGGTTCATAACAACGCTTAAAGAAGAATAATAATTAGTTAGAAAGCAGTAAAGGAAAGCTGTAAATTGCGTGAGGATCTTCCAAGTCGTGAATCGCCTCGGATAAAGGGGAAGATTAACTGATCTTGGGGATAAATTCAATCAGAAGAGAAGATGGATCTTCTCTTCTTCCTCTCGAATTATCAACGCCAAGGGCTTTGTTTCTTCGATCCAACAACCGGGGGAAAAGGATTTCGTCTTCGAGTTCTTCACTATTGAGTTGTGTTTGAATTGAGGGGAATTCAATTGCTTTGATCCTTCATCTAACTCTCTTTATATAGCTTGCAAAGGTTGCCAAAAGCTGCTCTATATTCGTGGATCACCATTCAACTTTGTGAGGTAGTCAAGCTTGACATGTGGCAGCAGCAGAGAGAGTTGACTACTGGAAAAACTCAGTCAATAAAGACTGACGGCTGAGAAAATGCAGCAGCTAAGACTGTTTAATTGCGAGGGCCGCAATTTTTCAGCAATGTACCCGCAATGTACATTTTAGCTTGTTTTTCATCATTTTTCATTCTTTTTCGTTCGTTTTCCAAATAAGTCCTATTTTAGCATCATTTCTCAAATTCTCGCATTTAAACACACATTAAGCTAACTCTTAACAAAAACACTCAAGAATGTACAAGATTTTAAGGTAAATATAGCCCTAAATAATGTACTTTTGGCGAGGTAACACATATTCTTACTGTTTTTCTTTTAGTTTTGTAATTGATGAACAACATTTATACTATGATTTTTCCTATAAAAACTAACACTTTTGAAGAAATTAAGGCACGTTAGGTAGCAAATTATGACTGAAAGAGTCCAAATAACATAAAAAAAAAAATGGATTTTGTATGAGTTAGAGACCTACTCGAGTAAATTGGGAGAATTAAGGATAGAGTAATAGAAAAAAATTTATTATTTGACCCAAAAATGCTATTTTTGTAAAAAAGGTGCCAAGAAGAACCACGATACAGTGGCATTGAAAAGTGATGCGGACGCAATTATGAGAAAATGGAGAAAAATGCAATCAATGTTGGGTGCATTGTCACTGAAGACCAATTCAACGTTTTCAGCGTGGACCAAGTCAAATGTACAACTAGTTGATGTTATGGACTTCGAAGAGTGAGGAACAAGCCCCCTCCCCCATTTTCGTACCTACCTAACTACTTTTGAAGCTATAAAAAAAAAACCATTTCCATCCAAGAAAAGGGCCAATTTCACAGAAGAGAAAACCCTACATACCGCCACTCTCAATCCCCATCCCACTTCAAGACTAGTAGCTAGTTCTCTTCTAGGAAATTTAGAACCATTACTATTTCATTTTTCTTTGAATTCTGTTTTTCAATTTAGTTGTATTTCGATTTCGCTTATTTCCATTGCATCTCTCATTACCTCTTGTTCTTAATGAATTCTAATTTTGCAATGTATTTTGTTTCATTCTCATTATGAGCTAAGCCTTTATTAGGGATTCAATGTAGTAAATGCCCTGATGATTGAAGTTGCTAATAAAGTGTGACCCTTGTTCGTTGAATGCATACTTGTTAATTCTCTCGTTGATTTAATTTTTATCTTGTTAATTTAACCCGGTCAATTAAATTAACATGTTAGTTGAGTCTGAGCACTAAGAACACTTAGGCAACATATGCATTTCACGATGGGATACATGACCAAGGACCTAGGAATAGAACGTCACGTGCAATTAGGAATAAGGCACAACGTAAGGTTAAAAAATTGTATGCTTGATTTATCTGAGTTTGCATTAGGCCTAGGAATAGATGTTTAATGACATGGACTCCTAAATGTATACTCACGGAGGCCGAATAAGAGGTGAATTCACAACTCTTAACAAGTACTGCAAAACATGCATTAGTGGCTGAACTTGATCATATCCCCCATTTACTTTCATTATTTTCAAAAACTCGGTTACTACGTCTAAAACCTATCCATTTATTTGTCACTCGTTACATTTTGACCTTAATTCCTGAAGCAACACTAATTTGATTAAACTGAATTGTTCCATAGTCTCTTGGGATTTGATATCTTGGAGTACTTCCAGGTTTACTACTTGCGGACAACGTGCACTTGCGCTTGGACCTTCATAACAAGAAGAGCCAGTTTCATACGCACATTTACTGTCCATCAGTAACGCTACACCGAGGTTCTTACTTATCTCAGACACTTGCATTGAAAGAGTAGTGTAAAGACTCTTTTGAGTTAGAGATAAATGATCAAAGGGAGGCTAGAGTTAGCCTTTTTACTACTTTCGTTTATTTTCCAGCACTTTACAATTTTGTCTTTTAAGCTTTCTGTCATTTAATTTACAAACTCAAGTTGTATTCATTCAAGTTATTTTCATATGACGTTCTTTATTCAATCCTTGTCTTTTACTTTATCTTCTACCATGAGCTAAACTTCTTTAGGGCTTCAAAGTATGTGAATTCCCTAAATAAGGAGAGAAAGCCCCACTATATGGCTAAAGCGAGCATGGCTCAGCTGGCATAGGTATTTGTTGACGACCAAGAGGTCTGTGGTTCGAATCCCCCCACCCCCAATGTACTCAAAAAAAAAAAAAAAAAAAAAAGCCCCACTATATGCCTTAGAAGTAGCTTGCTTGATGCTTAACACTTTTTACTTATATTGAGTATAACGTTTATTATTTTTCTTTGTTGATCACCTAGATAAGAGCATAAAGGTAAAAACTCAATACTGAAAGAGTTGAGTGATACCAATTTTCATAGAAGTAATATAGGAGAAAGGGTATACACACCATAGGACTTGTTTCCACCTAAACACCATAGGGTTTCCTATAGATTTTACTTTTACTTTTTGTGTATGTAAGAAAATCACCTAAACACCATAGGCTTTATCTTTAGCCTTAACACCATGGAGCAAGCTTATAGGGTCTTGGGGTAGAGTCAAGTCACTTCTGCTGAGAGGTTAGGATGCATGCGCAAAATGGTATCCTGTTTGGCCTACGTGTATGCATCATGGCAGTGGTACTCACTTGTGTTCCTCCCATTAAGTAAGTTAGTTTGCGGGCATATAATGGGCGTAATTCTCATGACCAGGGTTGAAACTACATTGAATTCCCTTTTATCTCATCTTTATTTATCTACTATTTGCACCTTTATTTACTTACTATTTATGCTCCATTATTATACATCTTTTGTTACTTGGTTGCACACTTTCACCACAAACACTGAGTTTTATCAACACTATTCCCTTGGGATTCGATACTTGGAATACATCCACTTTATTACTTGTTAAGGACAACGTATACTTGAATTCGCTTTCTCATCAATGACGACTCTCTTGAACAAAATTCAGATGCTTCTTTATCTTTGGGTATAAAAGGTTTTGGTACGATCATCAGAAACTCCATCGGCGAAACCATGATAACGACCCAACATGTTCAAAAGCTGTTCGGACTCGTGGAACTTGCAAAATCAATTGCTCTCTTAGTCGGTATTAAGATAACTCTCAAGGCGGAAGTTCGATCTTTGATGGCTGAAACAGACTCATTAATCCTGTGGAAACTCATTGAAGGAAAAAATGACCTATTTGACTATGAAATTCAACATATAGTGGATGAAATTCACGCTTATCATCAACAAATACTCATGAAAGACTTCCTTTGTGCTCCTAGACACAGTCACTGCAACACAGTCGCTCAACTTGACTAATCACGTGAAGAAGACTAATACTAACGATATTTGGGTTGAAGAACACCCTAGATGGGTAAGAATATTTCCCTCATTTAATTTGTTTTTATTTTCCTTCTTGTGTAGTTAAAGAAAGAATAAGAAATTAAAAGTAAAATTGAACCCTAACATTTGAATACACAAAACTTAGAATTCATATGATAGTGAACCCATTAGGAAGAGGAAGAAGAGGAGGGATCGTAAGATTACGAAAATACCCTAAAACGTACGATCAGAGCGTGTAGGGCTAAACGGTCTCTACCGACTACCAATCAACACCAAATTCCTTCTCTCGGTCGGGAACTCTCGTTAGAACAACGTTTATAAGGCGTAATCATCCCTCCTCGATTCTTCTTTTTCTTTCATTCTATTTCCCTTTTTTTCTTTCTCTCTTTGCAAACGGAATTCGTAAGAGCAGCAGCTTGGACGCCATTGAAAAACTGCACAAGTTCATCCGTTCACTCAATTTCGTCTTCCCCTCAGGTTATTTGCCGTCTTTCTTTGATTCTTGCTGACTTTTATTTTTTTATTTTTTTATTATTTGTTTTCGTTCTTGACAGAACTCTGTGTTTTCCGGCGCGGATGTTTCTGCATTGCCTTGCAAATTCTGAAATTAGGGTTTTAATGCTGCAGAGAGTCCAGGTATCTGGCCGTTGGAATTCGTTTTTTGAATGCTGTATTCTCCGATTGAAGATGTTTTGAGCTAGCAGAATCGGGATTTGATCGAAGGAGATTGATACACACATTTTTCCCTTTTTCGGGTTAGTCGCGTTGTAGACTTCTATTTTGTTGCTCTATGCAATTTTCGAGTTATGGGTATCAATTGGTTTTCGTTATCGACAAGATAGATGGGTTCATGTGATGACCCCCTGGCTGTGATCGGGGAACCATTTTGCGGCTCTGTTACTCGGCTGGTCGGCTGTTCGAGTCAACCTCTTCCCAAGCAGCTGTCACTCCAGGAGATGGCTTCCTTTTCATCTAATTCTAGTGAGGGCCAGATGTTTGAAACAGATACGAGTCTGGGAGTGATTACGACTCATATCTGCACGAATGCATCGGAGACTGCTGCTGCAGGGGAGGATGAGACATTCAGAGGCTCCGAACATGCAGATACTTTACTATTGGATAGTGATTCCGGCGTTGGTGATCCTTGTCTAAACGAGGAGAATGAGGCTTGCAACTTGGGGAATAGAACACTGAGCTTGGATATGGAAGAGTCTCAAGACGTTGATGGTTTGGTTGATATTTTGGGCTGTGAAACTACCATGGAAATGATGTCTTTAACTGGCTCATTTGTAAATTCTTTTAATCCCGATGAACTGGATAATAATAGTCGTGTAATTGATGCCTCTGCAAGAGTTGAAAGAGATGATACTGTAGAAAATGGTCCTATTTCAGCACAGATGGGTACTTGTACGGTTGACTTTAAATCTCCTTCTCATCTCTGTGAAATTGTTTCTAATTCAGCCTCTGCTGATGGATTGCCAAGTGATTTCATACAACATAACCAGCTGGAAAATGATGGCTCTGGTTGTTCATTTTTAGAGGTTGTGGACAGGATAACTGATGCTACGGTTGAAATGGAAGCAGACATGTTGAATGAGATGTCCCGTTTTCAGAGTGGTCAAATACTATCAATACATGTGGGACAATCAGTTGCCAATTGCGACCAGTATATTTGCGAGATGGATGAGAAGAGCTTAAGTGGTACCTCTGGAGAAACAGTTATTGAAGTTGCTGATATGAACAACAATCCTGAATTGTGCTTGCAAATGTTGCCTTCACAAGGCTGTGAGAGGATAAGGGAATGCTTGCAATCTGATGGTTCACCACTAACCATCCACGCTCCAGAGAATGATCAGTGTGACAGTAATTCCTCATCTAAGTACATTCCAGAGGTTGTAGAAGACGATATTGATGTCTTGACTAATAATAATGGTGATGCTGGACAACATATAGTTCCCAAGATTGAAAATGACCACAATCTAGAGGAAGCTACTATTCAAATGAACCCCAACTGTGTTGAGCTACTTGCATCGCCCTTGCCTTCTCAGCCCCCTAATTTTGAAAAGGATGAATTTTCTGAGATGTTGAATGGAGCAGATATTCCATTTAAGTATATCAGTTCTGTTAATTCATGCAGCGTTGGTGATGAAGACAACAATGACATAGAGAAAGTTGGCTGTGTTTTTGAAGTTAAATATCCTGAAACAGTTATCCCGTCCTCTAAGAGGAGTGGCCGAAGGAAAACATCAAGCCAAAAAACTGTGACGAAAAGGGCATCCAGGAAAAGCAAAAAGAAAGTGCCAGAGCCACTGGTTTTTGACACTGCAAGAAGGAGGAGAAGCTCTATATCTAGGCCTGCTCGTCCTTCACCTTGGGGATCACTGGGCTATATTATTCAGTCATTTGAAAAAATTGACGATGTTCTGGTTAATCAAAGCCAGAAGCAAGGAAATAAGGAATCTAAAGGAGGTACCAAACGGAATAAGAAACAACCAAGTGAAAGTTCACATAGAACAACAAAAGGGACCCAAGGAAAATGTGCTACTTCAACTTCAACCAACCGTATTCGTTTGAAGGTTAAATTAGGGAAGAATGTGGGTCATAATTTTCTGAACATTGTTGTTCCTGAGGTTGTTGATTCTTCATTGTCTGCCAGGGGTATCAATTGCAATTATGGGAATGAATCATATTGGGAAGGTAATTTGGAATTTCCACCATCAACCCTTGGCGCTGATGATCAAAAGCCCAAAGAGGGACCTCTAAGAAAGATCTTCTCCTACAGCAGGAATCAGGAAAAAGAAGAGAAATGTCCTGATGCGTCTGTTGTGAAGGAACAATGTGCTAATAATGACTCAAGTTGCACCATTATTGTAGACAAGTCATCTGCGAAACATGCAGATGATAATCTTTGTGTTTCCTCCCATTTGGTTGAGCCTTTAGAAAGGGCAAGTGATACCAGGAGTTCGGATCCTGGAACTTCACCTGATTCAGAAGTGATAAATTCGATTTTAGATATTCAAGTTGGAGCAATACGTCAGGAGAACTTGCAGGACTCAGTTTTGGCATCCTCAGAAGATTTTGCTGCTTCTGGAAATGTTACCAGTAGTAAGAAAGGAAGGAAGAAGGAGAAGCCCTGTCAGGCAGTTAGTTGTTCTCGGGAGGGTGGCACAGGTGCTTCTGCATGCAGTGACGGGTCCAAATCATCGAAAAAACATGGAAGAAGACTGAATGTGGACAATCAGCTTGGTTCTGGTGAGACATTTACTTACATTGGTGCAAATGTTTTAAACTACTCTTTAACTGTTAAAGAATTGTCTATGGAGCTAGTGGCTTTGTCAACAGAGATTGAACATCCAGAAGAGGCTTTGAAAGCAGAAGGCATTCTCGAAGTCAAAGAATGTTGCAGAACAGATGCTGGCAGCGTGTTTCCTGAATTAGAGAATTCAAAAACATTTCTTCCTTCTCAATCTACAATGAAGAAACATCCGAAAAGTTCAAAATCTATTAAAACAAGCAAAGGCATGCCCAAGGTTCCTGGCTCAAAAAACAAAATAAAGAATGCTTCTCAAGAGAGGGTTTACCAACGGAAGTCTGTTAATAAGAGTAAAATCAAGAAGGCTATATGTGACCAAGTTGTGAATGAAACGGAAAGTCACCAAATAGTAGGTAATTTTACTTTATTTGATTAAGAGTACCCTGACAGATGCAATTCTTCTCCTTCTCTGACTATGATTATCGGAGATGTTAATGTTCTACTGTTTTTGTGCTAGATTAGTGCTGATTTATTGGTAAAATTGAAATTTTCTTTCTAATTCTACTTGAATGTTTTAGGAAATTGCCCTGTAGACAAGCCTGAGAAAGGCGATGACATCATTGCATCCACAGTGGCAGTAAATTTGAATTTGGTACAGGGTTCTGTGAATGAGCAGTATACGCCTCCTCGCAATGCTTGGGTGCTCTGCGATGATTGTCATAAATGGCGACGCATACCAGCTTCTCTTGTTGATAGTTTAGGACATGCAAGTTGCACATGGTACACATTTATTAATTATATACCACTTGGTGTCAGTGATTCATAAGTCTTCTTCAAATTATTTAAAGTTTTCCTTTTGACTCACAATATGCATTAGAATATTAGAATGGATTCTCATGCAGCATCTTCATAAGTCGGCATCCTACCATACCATTTGTATGCACGAGAAAACTTAGGAATGGGGGGATTGGGGTTGAAGAAAATTTATCTAAGTCTGGGTGTGTTGATGAGCAAATATGGGTTGGGAGTTGGGGAAATGCCAAACTTTTGTCTTGTTAGGTTGCTTACTCTTTAAGCGACCATATTTTTTTGTTTGTTGCAAAAATGGATATAATTATGAATCGATTTTTTTTTCCTGGAAATAGAATTTTCTGGAACCTATTGCCATCTTTCCCACGTTTTTGGTATATATTGAACTCACGAGAGAAAAGGACCAAGACATACCATGTGCCAGGCTGGTGGGATTTTCAATCTTGTGCTAAATGTAGTTCCATGTTTTTCACTTCATCCTTGTTTCTTGATATTGTAAAAGTTCTCTATTGATTCCATAATTTTCTCATAAATGAACTTTAATAAACTATCGTGTCATTACTCATTATAATATTTTATTGATGTGGAGTGTATCTTGTCCATAATTTTTGGATATGCATTTTACAAATTAATGCAATCAAAGAACCATCAAGGGTTGACCTTGTGGTCATGAAGGGCCTTGAGACTATTAAAGCCCTCCTAGAGGGAATGAGTTCAATCTTTGGTGGCCACTAACCATCAAAGGTTGGCCTAGTGGTCATAAAGGGCCTTGGGACTTCAATGCCCTCAAAGAGGGAATGGGTTCGATCCTTGGTGGCCACCTACCTAGGAATTAATTTCCTACGGGTTTCCTTGGCAGCCAAATGTTGTAGGGTCAGGCGGTCTGTCCCGTGAGAATAGTCGAGGTGCGCGTAAGCTGGCCCGGACACTCACGGATATCAAAAAAAAAAAAAAAAAAAAAAAAATCTTTGGTGGCCACCTACCTAGGAATTAATTTCCTATTAGTTTCTAGGTTTCCTTGGTAGCCAAATGTTGTAGTTGTAGGGTCAGACGGTCTGCCTCGTGAGATTAGTCTAGGTGCGCGTAAGTTGGCCAGACACTCGCTGATATAAAAAAAAAATATTAATGCAATCAAAGTGGTTATTTTCGGTATCCTCAAATCTTTAGTTCACCAAATCTGTTTGTTTTTCATGCATTTTATTTTCCTTTTCTAGAACCAACACTCTACAAGGATTTTTTTTTTATTCTAATTTTTTTTTTAAAATTTATAGTCGTTTTTCTTTGAAGGACTTGTAAGGACAATGTGGACAAAGCTTTTGCTGATTGCTCAATCCCTCAAGAGAAGTCAAATGCAGAGATTAATGCAGAGTTGGAAATATCAGATGAATCTGGGGAAGAAAATGCTTCCAATAAACGGCTAACTTATAGGGAATTAGAGAGTTTTCATCCAACAACAGGTACATGGATGTAGCTTGGGATACCAGTATAGTACTATGAAGTTTAGAATTAAGTTACAATTTTCCTTAGGGAGTACATATAATAATAATAATAAAAAAAATAAAATAAATAAATTACTTTTGTAGCCTAGTATCCTGCATTTCTTATAGTCAAAATATGACTTATGTACTTGTTTGCAGTGACTGCAGTTCCTCAAGAGAACAAATTTGCTTCCATTAGCAGCAATCAGTTTATGCACCGCAGTCGTAAAACTCAAACTATTGACGAGGTGCATTTTTTTAAATGATGTTTCATCTTGATTGATGATTATTAAGATTTTTATGCATGTGTTCCCAAGGTTCAAAGTGGGTTTAACTTGTATGGTCAAAATCTATCAAGTGTCTTAGTTGGGAAACTTGGAAAATAGGAAATGGAAGAACATTTGAGAAGTGTGCTGTGAGGTTTGGATGATTTTCATATTCTTGTGCCTTTAGTAATGGAGATTTTTGATGTATTCACATGTTCTTGATTTTCCTGAGTGCTTTTTAGCTGTTGTTTTGGCTAGGGTTAGACACCTAGCCTTTTGTCATACAAATATATTTTTATGGAAGGGAGTGTGGGGGTTGTTTCCTCTAATTTAATTCATACAATTCTTCAAATTGGGGTCTACCTGTAAAGTTATTATTTTTTTCCTTGAGAAGGCAATTCATTAACAAACTAAAAAAGCATAAGGTAGGATTTGGGAGATATAGGATCTTGTACTACTAAGAGAATTTTTTGAAAGACCCTTCAGTCCTTTGCTAGGCAACTTAATTTTGAAGCTAGGAAAGAAGTATTATGAGTTCTTGAAAATCCCTGTAAACATCCCTGTAAACATCCTTGAAAATCTCTTATTCCTTTCTAACCAAAGGCCTTAGGTCCTTGCTAGTCACTAGATTGGCCCACAAATCTTCCCCTTATCCATAACACTGTGGCCGAGCAAATTCTGCTGTAGAAAATCATAAGTCTTTCCTGGATAGCACTAGCACATACAAAAAGTGGTTTAGAACCCCCATCCAGAATTTAATCGCCACCGCAGAGAATAAAAAGCTGACTTTTGATCCACAAATTCCCAGTACACAGGGGTAGCCGTCACCAGCGGGAGAGGGACAAGTGAAGATTTTTCTTCTGAATTTTTTCTTCAGTTGATCTTTCTACGGAACAATGAGCAGAGAAAAGATTCACGAAGTTGGTTGAGGGTTTCTTTTGTTTTCTATTGCTTGCAAGCACAGCTCTTAATCCTCTATGTGCCTCTGTATTTTGTAGTACATATTCTTTTTTATTTAATGTTTCATTTCTCATAAAAAAATGTAATTTCTACCAAGTAAGGGTCCATGTAATTTATTTTCTAGTAGGGGAGAATATTTGAAAATGGAACATGTCACTGCAATGCAGTTAGATTTAACAAGGCTGAGTACACTCTACAGTATAGTTTTTTTTTTTTTATAAGAGTCTACAGTATATTGTGCTTCACAAAGTTGATGTGAAAAGTTTAAGAATGAAATTTGAAACATTGACTGTGCTTGTGGAAGTAATATATACAGGAACTCTTAGTGGACATATAATTCATAAGAAATATTCAAAAAAACTTAAATATATGGCTTTTGTTGGGCTGTTTTTTTATGCCCTTGTTTTTCTTTGATTTTTCTCAATGTAAGCTCGGTTTCTTGACAAAAAAAAAAGGACCCTTAAATTTATAGTTTTTGTTGGGCTGTTTTTTTCTTGTATGCCCTTGTTTTTCTTTCATTTTTCTTAATGAAAACTTGGTTTCTTACCAAAAAAACAAACTTAAAATTTATGGTAAGTATACAGTGGATGGAACTGATGTTCTAATGCACCTGAATCATAGCATTGCTATTCTTGTAAAGTTTTGCTGCAGATGCTGCTTCATCTGTAGTCCTATTGTTGATTTCTCACATATTTTTTTTTTCTTGTAAGAAGGGGAACAAAATTATCTATCTTCTCTTTTGCTAGGATAAAATATAATTTTGTTAGCACATATAACCTGTGGTTGGAATCAGTATCTCGTTGGCAATTTGGTTTTGTCTGTTCTGTCTATTTTATAGTTCTTAATCATATCATGATTTATCAGTGTTTGAAACTACCTTTGGATGGCCAATTAGGTTATGAGATTGATTACATGTTGGCCAATGTTGTATTGTCCTGATTTTGTATATTTATAAATCTTAAACAGATAATGGTTTGTCATTGCAAACCAGCTTTCGATGGTCGGTTAGGTTGTGGAGATGAATGCTTGAATCGAATGCTCAATATTGAATGTGTCCGAGGTACATGTCCTTGTGCAGACCTTTGTTCTAATCAACAGGTATAGCAGCTTTTTCTTAGAGCTCTAAATTCATCTTTTTGGTAAAGTAAATAGGGTTCTGATGAAAGCGTGTATTTGATTTTTGAATATGTGGTTTCAGTTCCAGAAACGCAAGTATGCCAAATTACGGTGGTTGCGATGTGGAAAGAAAGGTTATGGGCTACAGTTGCTTGAGGATATATCAAAAGGACAATTTCTCATTGAGTATGTTGGAGAGGTAATTGTGAAGTATTATCTATAGTCCAACACATATTCTATAGGCAGATCTATCATGATCTTTGGATACTTTTCATGTACCCTGAGAGTTGCATATATATTTCTTGCTTCATTTGATTTTCCTATCATGTTGATTGCATGTGCTGGTAAGGAACTATTATATATATATATTTATATATATATATATATTTTTTTTGAACAAGACTCGAGAGTAAGAAACTATTATATTTGCGGGACCAATAATGTAATCTCCTTTATGGCTTCACTCTTTCGTCTGAACCAAAAAAATAAATTATGCAACAGTGTGAATATGTGAAGCTCTTGGTTCAATTTGCATAGAATATGACTCTCATGTCGGGTTATATAAACATAACAATGGAAGGATGGCATGCAAGTGATGAGAATGTGTATAGAGTTCCAAGTCCTTTATAGTATGAATTTTCTTTTGTCCAACTAGAGGTGTTATCTGTAACCTCCTTTGGTAATGGGGGTTGACTTTCCCCTTTCTTGTAATTTCATCTCATTAATGAATTTGTTCGGTACACACCCACACATTTTGATGTGTTTGAAGTTTTGTCAATCATATTTATTTTTTATTTCTATTATTCGGTCTACACAGGTCCTTGACATGCATGCTTATGAGGCACGTCAAAAGGAGTATGCATTGAATGGGCATCGGCATTTTTACTTCATGACACTAAATGGCAGTGAGGTTGAATCTTCATTTTCTTTGCTAATGTTCTGAATTTGATTGTGTTCTTAACATGTTTTTTTTAGGCTGTCACCTTGCTATTGTAGTATCTTATTTTGATCAATTTTTTTGGATAAGAAACAGTGATATTTCATTGAATAAATGAAATACAAAAAGGGATAGGGACTATCCCATGGTTACAAAAAAACATCTTCAGTTAGTAATGAGAGATGAAAGGCTATAATCTCTAAAGGGATGCACCAAATAAGTGCATAAAAAGTAATAGAATAACAACAGAATAAGTAAATTAGTTGTTCCTTGTCAGAGAAAATGCAAGAATTATGCTCCATCCAAGTCGCCACAGGAAAGCACGAACATTAATTTGTGAGTTGTAGAATGTGGGAATTCTTTGTAGCAATTTATTACGGTATATTGCTTCTTATATCCCTTTGCGAATTGATTCTATCTACTTTAAGATTGAAATATATCTAATTTTAATCTATCCTTATGGCATCATGTGGTGTTTTTCTCTTTGACAAGGGAGCTTCTCTCTATCCTTAGAGGGCTCTGTTCTCTAATGATGGAGGTTTTTCCTTAGAGGGCTCTGTTCTCTAATGATGGAGGTTTTTCTTTAGATGCAGTTTAGAGGGGGTACCATGTGAGTGCTAAAGTGTTACATGTGTAATTATTTAGGGCTCCCCTTGGGTGGCAACCCAATAATGGAATCCTGTCTCAGAAAAGATTCTGAAGCGGTTGTTTGCTTGGAAAGACTTTTTTCTCTACCCTTATTTAGGTGGCGTTGAGTGAGATTTCCTGTTATTTCTTATCCTTGTATAGGATTTCTGTCTGTGTGTGAGTAAGAATCTTGAAGGATGGCGAGAAAATTGCTCGCCATTTCCTGTGGGAAGAGATTGAATAGGAAGAGTATCCCACTTAGTTAAGTGGTGGATGGTGAGGAAAATTTCTTGTGGGAAGGGATTGGGTGGGGGAGGATCCCACTTGGTTAAGTGGGAGGTGGTGTTGAAGCCTGTGGAACTAGGAAGGTTAGGTACTAGGAGTTTGAGATTACGCAACGAGGCTTTCTTGGCTTAGTGGCTATGACGTTTCTTCATGGAACTTGACACGCTATGGTATAAAGTGATTGTGACTAGGTATGACCCTCACCCTTTTGAGTTGGCTATGAGTGGTAGGTTGAGGGGCCTCAACAAAATCCTCTGGAAAGCTATCTCTTTTGGTTTTTCCTCTTTCTCTAAGTTTGTCGGTTGCTCTGTTGGGGATGGTTTGAAAGTTTATTTTTGGGAGGATCATTGGGTGGCAATAAGCACTTGTGTGTTTTATTCCGCGTTTGTATTTTCTTTCAAACAAGAGGCTGCATTCGATGGCCTCATTGTTGCCTTCCCCTGACCATTCTTCTTCGATTTCATTAGGTTTTTGTCGTCCTCTTCTTGATAGAGAGGCGATTGATGTGGCAGGTCTTCTTCACATTCTTCGAGACCAACACGTGAACCCTGGAGTAGGGATGTTAGGATTTGGACCCTTCACCCTTTTAAGGCTTTCTCTTGCCATTCCTTTTTTATATTTTATCTATCCCTTCTTCTTCGATTGTTGCTCATGTGTCTTCAGTTTTTTCCTCACTTTGGAAGGTTAAAATTCCAAAGAAGGTTAAGATTTTTGCGTGATAGGTTTACATGGAATGGAAGGGTTAAACCATGGATCGTGTTCAAAGACATTCTTCCTTCGTTTTGTTCTCGCAATGGTGCATTGTTTCCAGGAGGCATGAGGAGGATCTTAATCATTTGTTGTGGGACTTCCAATTTGCGAACTATCTTTGGAGTTGCTAGTTGTGTTTGTTTGGAGTTTGTGGGGCTCGCAATAGAGACGAGCGATCTATGTCGAATGAGGTGCTTATGAATCCTCCCTTTACGGAAAGGGGCAAGGGGTTGTGGCATGCTAGCTTCTTTGGTGTTTTGTTGGGTATTTGGTTTGTGAGGAACATTAGGATTCTTAGAGAGGTCGAGAAATCAGGTGGGAGGTTTCGGAGGTGGCAAAGTTTATTGCCTCTTTGTGGGCGTTGGTCTCTAGGTACTTTTGTAATTATGATCTTGGTTTTGTTTTTTTGGATTGGAGTCGTTTTTTTAAGTTAGGGTCCAAGTCCTGTTTTTTGTATGCCCTTGGCCCCTTGTGTGTGTGTATATATATATTTTGGATAAGAAACATAAATGAATTAAAGACCATAATTCATTTTTCTCAATGGAAGTGTGGTTTCTTAACAAAAAAAAACGTGTAATTACTTAAAAAGACCATAATTGTTGATTAAAAGAATGCTCAAAGCTCAAGCCTCAAACCTAGAGGTATTATATTTAGATGCAAGTATAGGGTCAAAGTTGCAACTAAAGACCTCTGTGAAACTGTTATTACCATGCTACGATTAGTTTGAAGTCCTCTTTCCTCTCAGAGTTGTCCTTCTTCATCCGCCCTTTCGCGAGAAAGGAAAGTTTTTGTGGCAAGCATGGGTGTGTGCTGTCTTGTGGGGTTTGTGGGGGGAAAGAAACAGTAGGACCTTTAGAGGGGTTGAGACGGATCCTTGTAGGGTTTAGTCTCTCGCTAGGTTCCATGTTTCTATATGGGTGTCGGTGATGCGGTTATTTTGTAATTATTCGTTAAACTTGATTTCGCTAGGTTCCCTTCCGGGGCTTGTTTTTTTTGTATGTCCTTGTATTCTTTCATTTTTTCTCAATGAAAGCTTGGTACCTTTTAAAAAAAAAATATAGATAGCAGGCAGTGGTAACGTGTAGGGGTGGTCACAAATAGGTAGTGGTAACGTTAGTAACGTATAACTTCTGAAACAACCTTCAAAAAGCTACCAAAGAATGGCTTCCACCTCTCGAGCAAGTGGCTTGAGCTTCTACTTGACTAAATGTCTAAAAGTATAAGATCATTGCTTAACACGTTGAAGGAAAGGATGATTTAATGAGTTACTTTGATGATTTAATAAGTTTGATAAGGGACTCACTTTATTCTAGAGCCCAAGTCATAAGGTTGGATTGATTTTGGTTCCTTTGGTTTGTTGGTTTTCAAGTTGTTCTTACTAGATCTTTCCTTGGAATGATTGAGGTGCTTCCTTTCTTTTTCTCTTTTCGTCCCGTGTTTCTAAAAGCTCAAGGCGCAAGAAAAGGCACGGGATTTATTTTGCGAGGCGCACTATATAAAAAAACAAAAAAAATATAAAACATATAAAAGATAAAGGTTCTTGTCTCCTTATTAGAAACTTAGACTAAGTTAAGAAAATGAAAAGAGTTAAACCAAGTGAGGAGTGAAATGGAGAGACTAGAGAGGGACAAGAAGAGAAAGGGAGACCGAGAGATAAAGAGAGAGAATATCGAAGAAAGAAGAACGAAAGAGAGAGAGAAAGCTTACTGGAGCTGTAGCGAGGAGCTGAAGAAGAAGAATGAAGGGTTCTATTATAATTTTCTTTAACATTTACTTAAAAACAAAATTAATAACCCTAAACGGAGAAACCCACATTTAGAGTTAAAAAAGTTTTAAAAAAATAAAAAATTCAGAGAAGCTCCAGAGGCGCGTCCCTTCGGGCTTCATGGAAGGCGCGCTTCATGGAAGGCGCGCTTCAGCCATGCCTTCCTAACCGCGCCTCGCCTCTTCGAAGCGAGGTGCCACATGTGCGGCCAGCGCCTAGGCGCGCCTTTCGAAACACTATTTTCGCCTATTGTTCCATGGGGGATGGAGGGATACCTTTTTCTGGGAGGATAACTAGCTGGGGATAGTCCCCTACGCTTTGTGTTTTCGTGTCTTTACCATTTATCCTCAATTTTGGTGGCTGCTGTTTAGTCTCATCATATGATCTCTCCTTCCCTTTTTTTTGGGTTTCCATTGTCCTTTGTCCGATAGGGAAACGACGAATATTATTGCTCTTCTTTCTTTGCTTGGGGGTGTTTTGTTGTATCTCGGAGAGAAGAGTTGTTCGTATTTGTAGTCCTAGTCTAACCGACAATTTTTCGTGTAAATCCTTTTTTCTTTATTTGATTAACCCTTCTCCCTCTGGTGTCTCTGTCTTTTGCCTCGTTGTGGAAGGTGAAAAATTCCAAGAAGGTTAAGTTTTTCGTTTGGCGGATTTTCCACGGAAGAGTTAACACGTTGGGTCGGGTGTCGAGGAAGGTGCCCAATTTGATTGGCCTTATGTGTTGCATTCTTTGTAGGAGGGCGAAAAATGATCTTGATCATATTCTTTGGAGTTGTGATCTAGCTTACGCAGTTTGGAACTGGTTTTGTGAGGAGTTTGGTCCTGTCTTGGCTAGGCTTAACGGGGTTGCCACCCCCCCCCCCCCCCCCCCTTCACGAGAAAGGTAGCTTTTTTTGTGGCAAGCCGGGGTGTGTTCGGTTTCGTGAGGTTTAGGTTTAGGGATTATTCTTTCCTTAATTGTTATAGAATATTATGTCCTTAATTGTGTTTGTTCCTTCCTTATTTGTCATAGCAATATCTATATAAATCCCCATGTAATTCTCCCTTAATAGAATGGATAATATACTTTCAATATATTATAACAGGAACAATGGATTTTTTAGAGGGCTTGAGCGTTTTCTGAGCGATATTTGGCCCCTGCTAGATTTCATGTTTCTTTGTGGGCTTCGGTGGCGAAGATTTTTTTGTAATCACCCGATAGGTCTTATCTTACTTGATTGGAGACCCTTTTTGTAGTTGACCTCCTCCTTTTGTGGGCCTTTTTTTTTTTGTATGCCCTTGTTTTCTTTCATTTTTTTCTCAATGAAAGTTTGGTTATTCATTAAAAAAAAATGTCCTAATTACTACTAAGTAAGAATTCTTTTACAAGAATTGTTTTTGTTCATATTGTATCATGTGAGAGCTAACATTTTGTTGTGTAAAATAATTATTGCTCGATATTTTATCATATTCCATGATGTCCTAGACTACTGATGAGGAACTAATCGACTGACCACTTTCTTAATTGCATCATTTTTTCCCTTCATTTCCCTTTTTGGTAAAAGTTATTGCAAGGCTGTTATTCATCTATATGTGTTTTGCAGGTCATAGATGCATGTGGAAAGGGAAATTTGGGGCGTTTCATTAACCACAGTTGTGATCCAAATTGCCGCACAGAGAAGGTTTATATCCTATTTACTAAAACATTGTAGCAACTACCATATTGTTCTTGTAAAAAAAAAATACTGTAGCACATTGTTATATTTTCTTGGTATAATGATGTCTTTTTCCTTTCTTTTTCCCCCTGGAAGTTAGGACTTTTATGCAGAAGTGGCATATTATTGCCCGATGTAATCCTAAGGTTTTGGCCCATGGGTTGAGTGAAGACTCGGTATCTTCTTATAATATGACTATTGAGGCCATCGAGGATTTTATAGAGTTATAAACATGATGATGCTATTTTTATCTTAGTTTCTTATAAAAAAAAATAACATGTAGATGTTATTTTTAAGATTGATTTTGAAAAAGCTTATGACGATGTGGGTTGAGACTTCTTAGTTCTTACTTCTTAGAGAAGGTGCCTTGGAAGAAAGGTTTTGGTTCCAAGTGGAGAGTTATAAACATGATGATGTTATTTTTATCTTAGTTTCTTAAAACAAAATGAAGATGTTATTCTTAAGATTGATTTTGAAAAAGCTTATGATTATGTAGGTTGAGACTTCTTAGAGAAGGTGCCTTGGAAGAAAGGTTTTGGATTTAGAGTTGCATAAGGATTGCTAGGTATTCTATTATGGGGAATGGTAAACCTAGGGTAAGATCTTTGCTTGTAGTGGACAAGGTGATCCTCTTTCTCCGGTTGTAGATAACATCAGTAGAATGGTCTCCAGGGGAGTTCAGAAGGGGGTTTAAGATGGGGAGGGATAGGTTGTATCTTTGGTATCTCAAACTGAACACCATCTGTTTTCGCTCTGGTAGGGAAGATTCCTTCGTCAATATCAATCGCTTTATGTTTGTTTTTTAATCTATTCTGGTTTAAATATTAGTAGAGTAAGTGTTCGGTCATTGGTTTAAATTATGATCGTACTATGCTGGGTAATTGGTCCTCTCCGTGGGTTGTGAGGTGGGTAGCTTTTCTTCTTCTTATCTAGGTCTCCCTTTAGGTCACCGTTCTAGGAAATCTGCATTTTGGAACCTTGTTGTGGAGAAGATCCAAAGATGGGTTTTCTTCTCGAAAAGAGGGTTCTTTTCTGAGGAAGGTTGGTGGACCCTCATCCCATCTGTGTTGATCTGAATTCTGACTTCCTTTCTTTATTTAGGATCCCCGTCTTAGTTAGTAAGATTATAGAGAAGTATAGGAGGGGTTCTCATTTGGTTAGTTGGAAGGTGGTGACAAGACTATTGGAACTTGAGGGTTGGGCAATAGGTAATTTGAGATTGCGCAATACAACCCTGTTGGTTAAGTGGTTATGGTGTTGGGAGGGGGATCTCTCTTCCCCCGGTCCCTAGGCTGTTCTTGCTTTTTGAGTAATGATATTTGCAGGTTTCTTATTAAAAAAAAAAGAAACAAAGGTGGTGGTTATGGTGTTTCTAAGCTCCGTGGCACAAGTTTATTATTGAGAAAGTATGGTCCTCATTGGCTTTGGGGTTATAGGTTGAAAGGTACATTTAAGAGCTCTTGGAACCTCTTCTGATTTTCCTTTCTTTTCTCAAATTGTTAAATGCTTTGTCGGGGATGGTTTGAATACCTACTTCTGGGAGATTCTTGGGTGGATAATAGTCCCTTGTGTACCCTCTTCCCTTGTTTATACCATTTGTCCTCTACGAAGTTTCATTATGTAACTTCTGTTTTTTTTTTCTCGGTATCCCTTCTTTGCTTTGTCTTGGCTTCTGCCATTCCTTGCCAGATAGGGAGGAGACGAATGTTTTGGGGCTTCTGGGATAAGGGATATTTGTTATTGGGTTGGAAATTCTTTGGAGGGGTTTTCTTGTTGGGGATATTCACTATTATTATTATTTTCTTGGATAAGGCACAAATTCATCTGATCGATTACTCTAATTGATGCAAGCCAAGGGAAGATCATAGTTACAGAACGAACCATATGACTATATGAGTCTAAGAAGAGGAAGCATAAGCAATATACTTTAGTAAAGTGGAAACACCCCTTTCATTTTTCTTGAATATTCTCATATTGACCATATTTCTCACAAAATACACTAACTGCATTGAGTGAGAGAAATTTATCTTTAAACTCTAGAAGGTGGCCTGTCGGAATCAACTAGAAGAGACTAGAGGTGGTCATGGGGAATGCTAAGTTCTAGTTAAATAGTGAAAGGACAACTGTGAAAAATATGTTCTGCCATTTCCTCTTAAGAGCCATGAACTGAACCCTGCAACTATCGACCATATTTCTCACAAAATACACTAACACCATGAGTGTTGTGGGGTTTGTGAGGGGAAAGAAACAATAAGACTTTTAGAGGGTGTGACGCAGTTATTTTGTAATTATTCTTTGAACAATATTTTTCTGGAGACCCTTCCTTTAGTGGGGTTCCTTATTCTGGGCTTGTTTTATTTATTTTTTATTTTTTATGACCTTGTATTCTTTCATTTATTCTCAATGTAAGCTCGGTACCTTTTCGAAAACAAAAAAAAAAACTTCAAAGCTAAAAATTGACTTTTTCTGGAAACTTGTCATTCCAAATGACCTTACAAAAAAGAAGAAAAAAAGCTAAGAGAGGAGTCGTGCCCAGTGTTTTAAAAAGCCCACTCAGGCGCGCGCCTTGGTGCGCCTAGGCTCAAGGCGCAGCCTCTGCGCCTCGCTTCAAAGAAGCGAGGCTCACTTAATAAAGCCCACTTGAGGCGCGCGCCTCGGTGCCTGTGGGGTGCGCTTCAGCGCCTCGAGCCTGACTTTCCTACCTTTTTTAAAAAAAAAACGTCTGATTTGAAGGAAGAAACACATGAATATTCATTGAATCTTGAATAAAAGTTATATTTTCTTGAACTTTTCATCATCTTATTATTCATCTTACTATTTTTCTTTCATATATAAAAAATTATTTACACTTATCTATCGTGCGCCTCATAAAATAAAGCCCGCGCTTTTCTTTGCGCCTTGCGCTTAAGCCCGGGAAGGCTATTGCGCTTTATTGCGCCTTGAGCTTTTAAAAACACTGGTCGTGCCCTTAGTGAGATCCTGGAAGAGGATTTGGTCGAGGAGCCATAGCTATTAGTAGTCCATCTAGAATCCCTCCAATCATAAAGATAGTAGACGATAAGTAATCCATCCAAGACATTTATTTTCAAAATTCATGGTCTTTACATGTCAACCTTGGTTTTTAACAGTTGTTTGAGATTTTTAATATTTCTGTGTTGACCAGGTTAGTTCCTACTTTTCTACAGAAAATGGGATTTTTATTTTCTAACATTTCATTTTAAGGCAGTGTTGCAACTTAAACTTTAATTTTCAGCGAGTTGTTAGAAAATTTACGATTCTGAAGTTCTCTTTTCTTTTTAATTTTTATTTTCTTGGTTTTGGAACAGTGGATGGTGAATGGAGAAATCTGCATTGGGCTCTTTGCACAAAGGGATATTAAGAAGGTATATTTACTGTTTGCTTTTGTTTTCTTCATTTTCATTTTCAGCGAGTGGTAAAATTTTTAATGAAAAGAGTAGGGATTGGGTAGTGGTGTTGATAAAGCTGGGGGGGGGGGGGGGGGTTAACTTTTTGTGGTTCTCTTTTGATAATGAAAGTCGAGTCTTCATAGAAAATCTTTTCACTTGATCCTGTAATTATCCATATGGATGGATGAAACTGAACAGCTGACATTTCCATTTATATCCTTCTCAAAAGACATTTCCATTTATATCTTAGACTGTAAGATATATTTTCTTTAAAATGATCCTTTTCTTGAATGCTTTGCCCAAATTTCTTGGTTGATTAGGACATTCATGCCTTTATTGTTCAAAGCTCAGTATCTGATGCTTTGGTATCTTTTTGGTCAGCCACGGTTTTATTTTCTTTCATTTTTTTCTTTTTTTCCGGGTAAGCAAAGTTTAATAATAATAAATAGAATGTTTGTATATAGACATCACTTATTCAAGACAATAGTTGTTAATTTTCTATCATCGGAACCATGGTTATAAATTAGGGAGTAGACTTATTCAGAGCTCACATGCATTTTTTTGGTAGTTAAGAACTTTTGATTGGTTGTGTAAGATATGTGGGGCAATTGCATATATGACAATCTAACACAAATTTATAGCAATCTAGCACAATAAAAAAATATTTGCAAATATGGCACAATTTTATTAGTGATAGCCTCAAAAAATTAAAAAATTGCCATATTTACAAATTATTTTATTGTGCGACATATTTGCAAATATGGCAACCAATTTTTTCATCCATTACAATTAGATAATTTGGTGGCACAAACCTTTTCTTGTTGCTCCTTTAATTTACTGAAGAGTATTCATGCTTTGCTTTCTATGTTAATGTTGTCTATACCCGATCAATTTCATGTTTGTGTGCCTTCAATGCATTTGCAAAAAGCTGTATCCTCTCCTTTCCTTTTTCAGGGTGAAGAGGTGACATTTGACTACAATTATGTAAGGGTATTCGGGGCTGCTGCCAAAAAATGTTATTGTGGTTCTTCCCAATGTCGAGGTTATATAGGTGGAGACCCCCTCAATTCTGAGGTCATTATTCAAAGTGATTCGGATGAAGAATTTCCAGAACCGGTGATGCTTCGTGCAGATGGTGCTAAAATGCAGGGTATAAAAGGGGTTAGGGATAAGAGAGATCAACCTATCAGTATTGCTATCAAATCGAAGATCTCAGAAGACAAAGAGGATCCTCTCAAGCCTTCTGCTTCGAAGATTTCAGAAGAAAAAGTGGATCCTCTTAACCTTTCTGCTTCGAAGATTTCTGAAGAAAAAGAGGATCCTCTTAACCTTTCTGCTTCGAATATTTCAGAAGAAAAAGAGGACCCTCTTAACCTTTCTGCCTCTACCATTTCACCATTGCACAGTTCTTTGGAATCTGAAGACTCGAAGGTAGCATCACCTACTCCACTTCCGGAAATTACCCAACAGACTGAAGATGTGACGAGCAAACCTGTGTTTGTTGATCAGACAGAAATACCTCTTGTGGACAATATTTCTGACAAAAACACATGCTCTATTGAGCAGGAGGCAAAGTTATTATTTGATGACATTGATGCTCGTAAGAAATCTAAGCTGGATGCAGTTGAAGATAAGCAAGTGTATATAAAGTCGTATCCTTGGATGAAAACTTCGCGTAAACCAGGTTCCATCAAGAAAGGAAAAGTTAGCTCTGTAGAAAAAGTTCAAATAACTAACAAGCCCCAGCTTTCTTCTGGAAAGCCCAAGCGATTGATTGAAGGTTCTCCGGGTAACCGCTTTGAAGCAGGTAACTCATGTTTGGAATACTAGCTTCAGTTTTAATAGCTGTGATGAGTTTATATTAATGGTTAATGCTATTTAATGCTTCAGTCGAGGAGAAGCTTAATGAACTCCTGGATGCTGAAGGGGGAATTAGCAAAAGAAAAGTGAGTCATTATGACTTTCTGCATATTGATTTCTTGAATTTTCTGCTATTCTATTGCTTTTATTTGCTGGTGGCAATGAATGGTTATTTTATTTGGGCTATTTTATGCTTTACCATCAGCTGCTCATTCTTCTTGTAATTCTGTTGTGGATTTGCATCTGCTGCAGTGTGGTCATTTTTCGTGCAGAGATATATGCCATAGTGTTTGAGTACTCTAAGCTTTTTCCTCCCTCTAACAGGACGCCCCTAAAGGGTACTTGAAGCTTCTTCTCCTGACTGCTGCATCAGGTGCAAGTGCCAGTGGTGAAGCAATTCAGAGGTTGCCTTAATTTTTTTTTTTTGATGTTCTAAATTATTAATTAAGGGCCTGCTTTTGTAGTCTTTTGAACTCATTTATGGTTATGCATGTGAAAATATTAAATACTTTTTCTTGTTTTGACAGTAATCGAGATCTTTCAATGATCCTTGATGCTCTTTTGAAGACAAAGTCACGAGTAGTATTGACTGACATAATAAACAAAAATGGTAAAGCTTCCTCCAGTTTTTTTTTTGTGGTCTTGGAGTATATTTTCTGTGATCTTCTTGTTGTGCCGTTTGGTTTATAGAATACCACAAACTGTTTTCCCCCCCTTCTTTTTTGCTCTCAGGTTTGCGGATGCTGCATAATATAATGAAGCAATACAGAAGTGACTTCAAAAAGATACCTATTCTTCGGAAGCTTTTGAAGGTAGTACTCTTGATGGCAATTGCCATATTTCTCTTCTGAGTTTGGCAAGAAGCTTCCTAGTTCAATATTTTTATATTTATTGTTTCCTTGTCTTCATTATGTGACTAGTGTATAGTGGCAGTTAAATATTTGTTGAAGTGCTCCTCTTGTAATTTAGAATAAATAAGACTCAAGTATGTATTTAGCAAAGAAACTGAATTTTCGTATGAAAATGGCTTGCTATTATATTGAAAGTGAGTTATTATAACAAATGTTTGTTTCAAAATGATTGAGGTGGTGAATGCAGGCTTTGTCGCTAGTTATTTTTTCTTTTTCCAAGTTAGGTGTGCTCATAGGGCAAGCACTTCCTTGAGGAAGGGATTGAGGATGGTGGGTTTCTTGCGACTGCAATGGGGAGATAATTCTTCCCCTTCCTTTTTTTGATCTAGTGCTTGATGGGCTAGAGAAGGATATACTATCCAATGTCCTCAAAGGTCTTGACGTAGGTATAGTGGTTAAAACTAACCATTTACAGCTTGTTGATGATGCCCTTATTTTTGGAGCCTATGAATAAAGAGTACGAGAATACTTTTGGGATCATGAAAGTGTTTTAAGCTGTTTTTTTTTTTGGAACAAGATACAATACTTTTCATTTCATTGATATAAGGATGGAACTGTAGTTGGATTATTGGCTTGGAATTTTTTTGGTGTCAATTTGGCTTTTGATTAGCGACTATCAAACTAGTTCTGGTGGCGGTACTTCTTCAATTGCCATTTTGCCATAGGGCTTCCACTCTTTTTTGTTCTTTTAAAGGAGAAATAAGGATTTCTGATGTATTCATTAACTTTCCGTTCATAATAAGATTCTTGGATAGACTTCTTGGAGAGAACTCTCTTAGTCACTTAGGTTACATCAATTTCATTGGAGGAGGTTGTGTTGTTCCCACCCATTTAAGGATAAAAGGGAAAGTTCTTTGGCATGCTCGTTTATTTTGCGATCTTGTTGTGTGTTGGCTTGAAAGAAATAGTAGGGCTGTACATGGGTTGGGTTGGGTTGGATTAAGATTTTTTGGACCAACCCGAAGGCTTTCCGACCCACCTAACCCGTATTTAGTGGGCAACCCAACCCTAACAATTTCGGGTTGGGTCATTTTGGGTTTTAAGGAGACAGAACAAGAGAAAAAGAGAAGAGGTAGATGACGCGACTTGGATTTTGGCTTTGGCAAGGCGACGAACGACGACTGTTGGTGTGTTGCCGGCGACAGGTCTTCAACTTTCAGTGTTGGAGTGAGTGAACTCGGCATTGGAGGGAGAGAGAGAGAGTTCGATGTTGGAGGGAGGAAGAGAGAGAAAAAAAGAGCATTCGGCGTTGGGGGGGGGAGCGTTCTACTTGCATTGGAGAGAGGGTGGTGGGGACTTGCGGCTGAGAGGTGGTAACAAAAAAACCCTAACTAAAATATGTATCTATATAATAATGGTCGACTGGTTTGGTTTGGGTTGAACCATGCTGGTCGATTATTAAAACTTCCAACCCAAACCAAATAGGGAATTTACGAAACCCAATCCAACCCTTGTGATTCGGGTCGGTTGCTCGGGTTTTTTTGGTTGTCGATTTTTTTAACACCCCTAAGAAATACTAGGATCTTTAGAGGGGTTGATCAGTCCCAAGACGTTCTTTGGGAAAATATTAGGCTTAATACCTCCTTGTGGGCGATGGCCTCTAAGGCCACTCACGGATGTCAAAAAAAAAAATACCTCATTGTGGGCGACATTTAAAGCAAACGATTTTACCGAGAAAACCAGATACGATTCTGATGGTTGAACCCAAGTATCAGCCTCCTCCTTGAAAACCACAAAGGATAGCATAGCACATGTGAGAGGGCTGTCCATATCAAAATCTAAGGAAATCTCTTGAGATACTTTCCCAAGTCTTTACTACCTTTAGGCTTTGATGGCATTCTAAAAAGGGACAAATAATAGATTGGCAAATTAGACAATGTTTCTTCATAACCTCCACAACTGTCTCTGATGTAATGAAAATTTTTGTGTGTCCAGAGGTTGATAGGGAGATTGTTCCCCTTCGCTGAATCATGCTCGATTGGCCTTTTCAACATTTTCAACATTAAGTGGTGCTTTCCATGGTCTTGCTAAAATTCTTTGGACAAACGTGGTCGCAGCTTTATTGTGGCGGTTATGGTTTGAGAGGAACAAGTGGACACTTTCAAAGGGAAGGATTTTTGGGATCTGGTCAAAATCTTTGCTTTTACTTTGTGTTCTCTATTTCTCTTTCATATTTTTTTTTTGTAAATAAACTTTTACTCAAATTTATGACAACTGAGAAGATTTTTTAAATCCCCTTGCCATGTATACTGACCGACCATTTGGAGTAGTTGCAGTTCTCTGAGGCTTGGGATTTGGTTGGTCTCCATGGGAGGGAGGTTTAGGAGCCATGGGGGAGGGAGGGGGAGGGGAGGGGGGGCTGGAGGGAGTGCATATTCGTCCTTCTTTTGGTTAGGAAGGTTAACTCAATAATGTGTTTGAGGAGCGCACAATTATTTTTTTGTAATTATTTGTTAATGTTAATTCTTAATTATTAGAGCCTTTGGGGTGCTTTTACTGAAAATGTTTCTGTTTTTTGTTATCTTTTCCCTCATAGGTTGTATCCTTCGAACATTTTTGTTCCTTTAAATTTTATCAATAAAAAGTTTGTTGTTACAAAAATAATGAAAGTTTTTCATTTTAAAAGAGGAGGCAAAAGAATGTGACAATCTTGAGTCTCTAAAATTTAATAAATGTTGGATGTGACAATCTTGATCTATTTGGTTACCCGAAGGAGAATGATTTGATTTCTGAAGTGATTTCAAATCATGTTTTTACGTAAAAACTTTTCCGGACTAAAACGATCGGATTTGGCAAGATTTTATAGAATTTGGAGTTAAATTACTTATCTAATCTTTTCATATTTAACTCCTTTAAAAAAAACAATCTTGTCATATTTAAATTTTATATATTAATAAATATTTTTTCTTTTTACAATCTGTATAATAAATAAAATTTAAAAGCCTATATTAGTAGATTTTGTACTTCCTTTTCTTTTTCAGCTAACATCCAAACACAAAAATTTAATTAGATTACTTTCAAATCTTTTTTGTTCCAAACAGGATAACAAATTTAAAATCACTTCTCGAATTTTAAGTCACATGATTTAAAATAGTTTCTTGAAATTTCTTGATGCCAAACAGAGGGTTAATAATCAAACTCTTCTGCAGGTCCTAGAATTCTTGGTGACGAGAGAGATACTCACCTCAGAGCATATTAATGGAGGTCCTCCTTGCCCTGGAATGGAAAGGTTAGTGATTGTGATGCTTAATTCCAAACAGTCATTTCCTAATCATTATGTAGATAGCGTTGAATTATGTGGTAGTTTAATTTTGTTGAGATATGCTAATGAAGACTCCAAATTCTTCTTGATGGTGCCTTACTCAGTGTAAAATTATTTATTCTTTTTCCTTTTAAAGTTTTAAAAATAGAAAGTTTATCATGAAGATATTATCAAACGTTTAATTTTTTTTAAAAGATGAGAAACAACTTACACTAAAAATGAAAGAATACAAAAGAGATGATAAGCAATCCTCATTTGTCACATAGGTGCCGGCCCATATGAAAGCACTCCCGTTGGCACCAATAGCTAAGGGGATGGTTACAAAAACGTGAACAATTAAAACTTTATTTTGAAGCTAAACCATTCACTCTCTCCCAAAATATCATTATCTACAAAAAGTTCTTGGAATGTTCTATTCCTTTCAAACTAAAGTTCTAAAGGAAGATCTTTTATAGTCGCTGGTACCCAAAATTCTCTTTTTCTCGTTGAAAGATATCCCACGTATGACTTGATCCTACTGCTTTCTCTGATCATATTAGAAAAGCACCATTGAGAATATCAAAGAATTTGGGCAATAAATGCCACTTGAGACGAACTTACAATTAAATTCATCATCTTTTTTTGCACAAAATGTACCAGGTAGGAGAAATTTGGATATTATTAGGGTGGCCTTTTTTTTGGGTAAGAAAAGAAATCAAGCTTTCATTAAGAAAAATGAAAGAATATACAAGGACAGAGAAAAAACAAGCCCACTAATTAGAATATCTCCACCCTTATGTCATTGCTTCTTCTGGGTGATCCATTCAAAAAAAGACTAATCATGTTTGTGCCTTTTGTTGGAATCTTTGGTTGGAATGCAATGCCCGCATCTTCACGGATAAGAGTCGTGATATTAACTATTTTATAGAATTCACTTCTCTCTTAGCTATTTCGAAAGTACTTGACATCTGATGTTAGCAAGTAGTTTGAGTTGTAAGTGGTTGTTTTTCTTCACTGTTGAGTACGAACTCCAAAAAAAGAATAAGCTTTGCTAGTTCAAGCATGCACAAATGTGTTTGTTGTTTTCTTTTGAATGTATACTTTCAAAAGAATAGAACCAACTTTCATCAAAGGATTTGATTTGCGTATGTGTATCCAACTTTCATCAAAGGATTTGACATGCGTATCTGTATCTTTAGCTCTTATCATTTTCTTCTACAATGTGTTATAATTTGTAGATCCTTTTTGCATGCCAGTGTATTTTTGTGATCCTTACATGATTACTTTTATGCAGTTTGAGGGAGTCTTTACTGTCACTGACAGAGCATGATGACAAACAGGTATCAGTTACAAATTATTACAGTATTGATTGACCTATTCCAATCATAGGTGTTGAGATATATATTTCTTGACGTAGTAGGATTAGGGTAAATTGGGGTAAATTCCTATTAATCAAACCAAGATTAATAAGAATTTACCCTAATCCTACTACATCAATTCTTAAGTTTTCTTAAAGAGCAATATTGCAAAGAGAGTAGTATAAGAACTTCAACTACAAATGAAAGTTCTATATAAAAATATATATCTGGTGCAGTAAAAGGGGGTATAGCTTTACTATATTAAAGAGAATAAGAATCTCCAAATGAAAGATCTATGAAAAATTCACACACTCACAGTTCGCAGTTCCTATTTGCAATGTATTAAGAAAAGAGTAATTACATTAAAACCTCCAGCGTGCTCAAAGGCAAGTCTGTAAAATGATTTCTATTTTGTATACCGCATAGAAACAGTTTTCTAAAGAACACTAAGTATCTTTATACAATGTCCAAAAACATTCAAATATAATTCACAATCCTTTTCCTTTAAAATGAAGTCTTTAGCGCAGGTATTATCTATGGCCAAACCAAAAGCTTTCGAAGTTCATTTTTGATGAGTTTAGCATGGACCTGCAGGTACATCAAATTGCTCGAAGTTTTCGAGACAGATGGTTCCCCAGACATATGAGGAAATATGGTTACTCTGAGAGGGAGGATGGGAGATTGGAAGTTTACAGAGGTTCAAACTGCAGTAGGTTTACAGCATCACACAGTTATCGGCATGATCAGGATTCCAGACCCACAGATGCAATTGATTGTGTTAAGCAGTCAATGCCTACATCTCTGCCAGATGCTCATCCTGCAGAGGTCTGTTCTGTGGCTTCTACAGCTGGTCACTCATTTAATGGACAAAAAATTCGTAAGCGTAAGAGTCGATGGGATCAGCCTGCAGACACAAGCCTAGATCTGAGATCCAAGGAGCAGAAGCTTGAATCAACATCGGTGCAGCAATTTGATTCCAGCCAACTAAACAGTGTTGAAGTGGCACCAATGTTGATAGACAAATTAATCAGTGGTGATAAGGGCTCCTCCCTTTCTGATTCTGTTGGAGTATGTTGTCGCCAAGACGAAGATATTAGGGCAGACAGTGCAGTGCAAAACATCCCTGAAGATATTCCTCCTGGATTTTCATCTCCCTTCATTCTCCCAGTGGCTTCCTCAAGTGATTTTTCAACAGTTTTAGATCCTCCTCGACAGAGTATTGGCAATTTGAGTTGTGCTTTTTCCACAGTTGGACACCCACAGGAAAGATTTATTTCTCGTTTGCCTGTATCTTATGGAATTCCATTTTCTATCGTTCAGCAATGTGGAACATCCCATCCAGAGAATCTTGAGTGCTGGGATGTTGCTCCTGGAGTGCCTTTTCATCCTTTTCCACCCTTACCACCATATCCCCGAGGTAAGAGAGGCCCGCCGACGTCTGCCTGTGGAACTGCAGTTAGACAATCTGCTCAAGAAGGGCAGGTCAACAGCCATGATTCTCAAACTTCTTTCTCAGAAGAAAGCACTCCTAGTACAAGTACTAATTACCAACAGGATTTGTGCCATCTATCAAACAACCAACAGATATTGAAACGGGCAAAGGAATCATCGTTTGATTTGGGAAGAAGGTACTTTAGGCAGCAAAAGTGGCGTAATACAAAGTTTGGCCCCCCTTGGTTACAGAGAAGGAATCAGTGGGGATACCAGGGTAACTTCAGGGGTGGGGCGAGCACTATAGGTGATGACAATATACCAAACGAAGGGACAAGTCCATATTGCTCAGATGAAGCAAGCGTTAGGGTGGATAAAGCAAATGATGATTTCTATCAGCATTTGCAGAACCAAAATCAGCGTTGAGTCTTAGGAAAACCCATGATCTACTGAAATTTCAATAGAACCCAATGTATTCTCAGTTCTTTTTCTTACTTAGGTTTGATACTCAATGGAAAGTTTCTTCAACTTCAGTATGGTAGTGCTCTTACTCCAGCATTAGTAATACTATGCATGAGGTTGATCTTTGCTTCCATCAGCATATGAGGTTTTGGATCTTTATCCATCAATCAGCACCTCAAAGAGGTAGGCATTCTTATTTTGTATATCATTTTCTCACAAAAATTAAATTGTGACACGCAATGTTTAATGATCTCGGGAAAATAAAATTTTCATTTATTCTTGATGTCATTTACCTATGATTATTGGAGATTCAAAACATTTCTTTTTCATATACCCTTCAAACTGTCTCACTTATCCTGCGAAGTACATGGACCCATGTCAGATGAAAGTAATTAAGCATTTGTATGAAGGAACGCTGCTTTTGTTTTTACCCTCTATTTGTAACATCGGAAATGATTTATTAAAAGTTCTGTTAGTTGCTTATCTTTCTGTATTTATAAAGCTATTCTTATCTGAGTGTGATTGGAACAAGTTGCTAAATGGAGTTCTCTCATCACTACTCATGACGGAAATTTTGCATTACCGATGAAAAATGGTCGGCAGCATGAGTTTATCACAGGTACTCTTGTTATGTCTACTACCAAATTATGTAGGGTCATATTTTCTAAGCTGAGTGTGAAGCTGTCTGAATGGCTGTAGGTGCGTAGGACTTAGGAGGCTCTTGGCAGTAGATAGCCCTTCATTTTGTTTTGATGCCCTAATAAATGGGTCTTTGCAAATTATTGTTCTATAGGATTTCAGTTTTTAACCAGAATTCTGATGACCTTTTTCCATTCTGTTCTTTCTGTTTTCCTTTTGTTTCTTTTATTTTATTTTATATTTTGAATGGTTTTTGTGGGATTGATTCATTATATGTTCTCTCCAGGTCGTTGACCTCTTATATATGAGGTATCTATGTACTTGTGCTCATAGAGAACCGTTCTAATTTTGATGTGCAAAGCTGGGAAAACATTGTGCATAATAAACTATAATATTATTTGGTCCTCGTTCTTTCCAATATCTTATTTTTTTTACTGAACTTCATTCATTCAATTCATCATTTTATGGCCAGTGATATATTCTATTATGCAACAATGTTTCCAACTTTATCGTGCAAATCTCTACATTTTCAAATTTGACTTATGGAAATGATATATACTCATAACTATATCCTTTGTTCTATAGCTTTGTAATTACCATATTGCTCATTTAGCTTGAACCATCAGGAAGAAAAATAAGAGATATGTTTACATTTTTAATGGCTGCCGAATAATAAGAGACCAACTCAGGAGAGAAGCTCTATAATAGGTTAGGCTAGAGTGTCCCTGGGATGGGAGTGTTAAAAAAAAAAATTTCATGTTGAATCTTTGTGTCAAATCTACAACAAGATAAGCAGGAATTCACTTCGTTCTTAGAAGGAATTCATCTTGTATCCTGGGATCTTTGGCAATTCAGGAGGGTTAGAAGATTGCTATTGAAAAATGAAAACAGTATTATGACTTATGAGGGTCGATTAAGTCCCAGAGTGGGAATAGATCTGAAATGGAATGAAGAACCATGGGTTTGAAAGAGAAACCTTCTGATCATAAAGCATTGCATTTGGTTTTCAATTTCAAATGCAATGGAACCTACCCTCTAATGGTTCCTGTGGTCTGGAGCTTATCTGTGTAACATTTAACTTGCTTGCTTTAGTTTGGATAATTGCAAGAATTCAATTCTTGTTGGTTAAAGTCGAATATTTAAGATTAACCCCCTCAATGTCAGTTGCCTTAAACTTGACTCCCAATTTATGGGATAAAAAAATCTCAAAATTTGACTCCAGTATTTGTCAAACGACTTTGTGATGTACAAGCTAGCTCCAACACCATCATATTATATTATATATATATATATATATATATCTCGTGAGTGTCCTAGCCGACTTGCATGCACCTTGGCTTATTTCATGGGACAACCGCCTGATACTACTACATTTGACCGCCAAGAAACTGTAGGATAATAAATCTTAGGTAGGTGACCACCATAGTTTGAACCATCCATCAAGGGTTGGTCTAGTAGTCATGAAAGGTCTTGGTGGTCACCTATACGTAAGAATTAATTTCTTACGAGTTTTCTTGGAAACCAAATGTTGTAGGGTCGGGTGGTTGTCTCTTGAGATTAGTTGAGGTGTGTAATCTGGCTCGGGCACTCACAGCTTCAAGACTTTATACATTTTGTTTATCTTAGTTCCATCATCATGATTAGTAGTTGAAAGATAATCAAAATTAGAGTAATCAACTATCTCTCTTTACTATGACTTGCGGACGAATGTAGAGATATAGGGTGTATATTATTATCCATTTAGAAATTTTAAGATACTCTCTTATACATTACATTGTAGTCATATTTTTAACAATCCCTTCCTCGAACAAATAATCAAACAATATAAAGTATGTGCGAAAATATTGTAGATGGAATTGATACAAAACATAACCTGTATGTTGAGCAGATTCTAGGGTTGAAAGATGAGGTTTCGTTTTCAGTTGGTTAAAAGATGTTGAAAAAGGGAAGAGGATTGAGAAAGAAGGGCGAGAAGTTGTTTGTTTGGATGTGTTCATGTTTAAGTGATTAGTAGGTTAGGTTAATGAAGGAAGCAAGAATGATTAGACTTAACTGCCGCCCAGGTTTCTTAAATCACAGCCTCTTCTTCCTTCCTTTTTGCTACTCTTCATTTGATTGGTTTTGTGTGTGGTGAGGCTCACCTGTCTTTTTGCCCTAACAACTTCTTGGTTGCTTTTTTATTTGTTTTGGACATGGTTAAGTGGATTTTGATGTTGCATCTTTCTTTGTATATGAAAATGGATTTAGTTTAGGTTAAAAAACACCTTAGTCCTTTTTAATAATTTAGTCACCCAACTTTTGTTTGTAACGATTTAGTCTTTGTGCTTTCAATTTTGTAACAATTTAGTTTGAAAAATATTAATATTGTTAAGATTTAAACTAATTAGGGACCAAATATGTTTATAAATTACAAAGATAAATTGTTACATGATAAAATTTGACACTTAATTTGATGAGGTTTTTCATATTAGGGATTAAATTGTTACAAATTTGAAAGTACATGGACTAAATTGTTATATATTAAAGTTTAAAGACTAAATTGTTACAAATTTTAAATTAAGACTAAATTGTTATAAATTTTAAACTAGGTCTATATTGTTACAAACCAAAGTTCAAAGACTAAATTATCATTTTCAAAGTAGTTTATGGCAGAATTTTGAAATTCCAATAACTTTTTAAAAAATAAAAGGCAAAAAAAAAAATTATAATATAAGACTTTAATTAATTTATTTATGTATATACAAATATCTTGTCCTTACCTTCTAGAATTGCCTCAATTGAATATGTCCACAATTATATTCAAGTCTTTTCACTCTCTCACATTTGTTGGACTAAAAAAAACTGGTAAAAATTACGTAATTCAAAATGAGTTATTGCATTAAAAGATGAACACAATTAACCTCACTTCATTAAACAAAATAATCTTTTGTTAAAAATATTAATGTTGGGATATAAAATTGAAAATTCAAAACATGTGAAGGATGAAAATGAAAAACAAAATTATATATTATAATTTATAAATATCTATCAAATTTCAACTTTACTTGTTTCACGAAAAAATGAATTGGAATAATTTATTAGACATGCAATTGGGGATAAATAATAAATATATCCAACCATAGAATCTTTGCAGTCCCATAATATGGTAAAATGATATCAATAATTATTAGCATAATAATTATGTGGGACAGGGTTAGGAGAAGGGATGGTGGGATCTCAGCCGTTGATCATCAAGTGAAAATGAGCCGTGAAAGTGAGGGCCACGTAGAGGGTCGTGAGATCTTTGAGAATATTGAGCTAGATTTGTTACATCATAATCCAACACGCCGTACACTACAGCTTAGGTTATTAATTATAATATTATTGTTGTTATTTCAAATAGTAATTTCTTTAAATTATGATTTCAATATTAATGCCAACCGACAGAAAACGATTCTTATGGCTTTCGAGCTGATGTCAAAAATGTTCATTTAAAATATATTTTATATATTTCAATTCAAACATGAATAATAATTGCACTCACTACTTTTAAATAAATTTATTAATATTTTGATTTTTTTTAAAAAAATATCAAATGGTCCCTGATTTTATTTTTCTCCTAATATAGTGGTATAAGTAAATTTCAATTAAGTTCTTTCATAAAAAAAAATGTTAAATTTTGTTAACAGTGAGGTTATTTAGGGTTGTTATCGAAATTTGAAAACAACTATAAATTTGATAAGATTGGTGGAATGAGCTAGATCTTGCAATACCTAAAAGGAAAGAAAGAAAACTAGGACCGGTGAGGGGCTTTTCCCACCAACTCTGTCACTCAAGGAGAGAAAAAGCTGAATATGAAAAGTCAGTAAGTTATGAAATTTGAATAATATGAATTACTTACCAATTACGTTTGGTAAGAGCTTTTAAGATCGTTTTGGAACCATAAAGGGCCATTAGGAGGGATCTTCATGACCTTTGTAACTCCCGACAGTGACAAAGGTTGCGTAACGGCGATAGGGAGACGTTTTCTTCAGTAAACGAGGTCGAGTCCGACCCCGGGGAGAGGTCGACGCCTTCTTTTCTTCGGTTGAGCTGACCCCACGAGAGGGGTCAGCCTTCACGATTGGCCGAGCCGAGCTCCTCGATGGGATCAATTCTTTCGATGTTTATGAAGCCGACTTGTGTGGTCGGCTCTCGTTGGAGCAGGGTCGAGCCGACCTGTGTGGTCGGCTCCTTCTTTGCGCCAACCTCCCCGAGTTGGCGCTACTTCCCTCTCTCTTTCGACCTCTCCCCGTGGACCAAACTTTATTCTTGAATGGGTCTTTGTGTTAGGGTCTTGGGATTTTACCCATAACAGTTGCCCTCAATCCTCATTCTAGTTTCTTTACGAAAACATTTGAGTTGGTATCCTCTGTAGCTTTTGGTGGAGAGTAGTTTTTGATGGAGCGCATGTAGCGCAACGAGAAAGCGAGTCGGATCAATTGGCACTCTAATTTCATAAATTTAGCTAAATAAGAAACATGCTCAAAACTTTGAAATAAAAGAATAAGAATACAAACCTCTTGTAGTTCGAAAATCTTCTATTTCGATGCTCGAATCTCCTGACGAACCCTTCAAAGCTTCTCTCGAACTCTTCGATAACCACCTCCGGTAGTCCCGTTATCCTCGGGCCGAGCAACGGAGTGGTGAGACTCTTTTACAAGAGAAAAACTTTGGAAGATGAAGATGGGAAGGTGAATGTGATGAGGGTTTTGTGAGAAATATCTAACACTAAGATTTCCAATTTCTCAAGTAACATGAACTCTTCATCAACCCTCATCCATATATTCAAACGCTTTGAAAATTCATCAACCTCAAAACATTTGAAGTTCATCCAATTTATAGGTCATTCACATGCAACAAACCCTTTGCTTAACATGACACCTCAAATTAGATGAATTAGTCTTCAACTAAGTGTTCCACAATTGATGAGTTTATGCATGTGGTTGGTGATTCACAATCCACTTGACAACTTGAATAAACCCGCTCAACTTGGATAATCCCACTTGTAATATTTTGTTATTTTAAACCAAACCGATTGGTATGTGATCTCATCACTATACCAAGTCCCTCTCGGGCCAATGAGAGGGTGGGATCCCTAGTTCAAGACCCGGAGTCAACACTTAAGGGAACAACTTCTCTACTAATCCCTAAAGACGTGTAGAAGTGAATTCCATCTCGCAGGACTATGTTCCCAGCTCCCTACTCGATATTATCCCCAAAGTGGTAGGCATATTGAGTCGGCGAACTCGGGCCACTCTCACCCATACAAATCAAAGGATAATCTCGAATAAACAGAAGTTCATAGTGTGCTCGGGATTCAGATCGAGTTACCTAGGTCATCTTATGAAAAAGTCGGTCTTTACAGTAAACAGAGTTATAAAGAAAGAGCGACTTGTTTCGCGGTTCAGTCTTATGCAAACTCATTGCACAGGACGCCCCACTCGCATGTCTCCACATGAACGATTTTAGATTACATCGTTTGTACTATGCAAAGCGAGTCGCGTCCAATAGTGTCCCCAGAATAAAGTACCCAGCCTTATCCCTATACTATAGACCGTTCTGACTATTACTTGAACTTGATCCACAATCATGTCACACATAAAGTTCAAGTATACAACCTATAGTCATGGGATCTTTGTTTATTGGAGTTAGGTTAAAAGTAAACACAATTCACTTTATTCAATAACAACTTTACTGAATAAATCTCAATAAAAACTTTATTGCAAAATAGAATATACATTCAGTTTACAAACCACGAGTTTTAGGACATAAAATCCAACAACTTTAGCCTTTCTTTCGAGCTTTTCCTTCTACTTCTCATAGGTGATTCTACGAGACTGTCGAAGAAAGTCGAGCCGTGTTTGAAAGACCCGGATTATGCTACTTTCGAGCCTTCTTCTGAAGGTCTGTAAGTGTCATTCTCGTCCCGCGGTACCTCAAACCCGCCCCCTTGGGGCCTTTGATTCGGGATGCTTTGGATACTTTGAGGGAGACTTATAACGTTATGGCGAGTGTGGGGATGGGGTCTTTGGCTTCCAACGAGTGTGCAGAGCTTCCTCCTCCTAGGGAGTAACTTTTTCTCCTGCGATGTTTGAGAGTGGTGTGTGCCTGCTGTTTCTTCCCTTTGTTCAACGATTTCTATTACTGACGGGTATTGCCCCTAGTCAACTCATGTCAAATGGGTGGTGTTCCCTGCTGGGGTGCTACATACTGTGGCTTCAGCGAGGGAGTTTGTCTCCTATGAAGGCTACGAATTTTCTATCTTTACATATTTTGAAGCAGAGTTCTCGGGCTTCGCTCTTTTATTACCTCAGCTCTCGCCTATTTGGGGAGTCAATGGTTCGGTGCCCCCCTTTTGTCAAAAAGTGAAAAAAACAATGATCTTCGTGAATGGCTCTTGGTTGTCTACTTCCTCTTTGACTCGAGTCTTTTCAATTTTTCTCTAGGTGGCTGATCTCATTTCCCTTATTTTTAGTTGAAGGGAGATGGGTTATTTCTGCCCTAGTTCGCTATTTCCGTGAAGCTGCTCTTCTCTTGTCATTCCCACCTCGATGGGGTCCTAGCTTGGTGCAACAAGGCTTATCAGTGGAACACCATCTGGCTGCAGGTACTCTCCCCGTCTCGATTGATACGTAGATTTCCTATTTTTCTCTTTCGAGACTTTTTTACTGTTTCAACTTATCTCCTGATGGATTTTTTCTTAGGGTAGGTCATTTTTCCCTCATAACCTAATGATATAGGCTCTTTATATAATTTTTAGTTTAGGACTGATCCACCTGGATTGGTTTCTTGAAGGCGGGGCTGCCCTATGGAGCGAGTTGTCCATAATGTTCGGTCGACCCCACAAGGGTCTGCTCCTTTCACAAGTCGATCTTTCTCTTAGATCGACTTCCTAAGTTGAGTCTCCTATGTGTTGGATCGGTATGGCAACCCTAGAGGGGGGTGAATATGGTTTAATTAAACTTTTTCCTAAGACAACCCAATTTAACAAATTTAAAACACTTTCAAGAAACAATTAATAAAACTCTAATTAATGCTAGAAGAAAGATTGATAAAAAGTAAGGAAAAATAAATTCTAACAATCTCCATAAGAAATGCTCAATTTAGAGCATGCACATAATTTCTAAGATTAATTGCAAAAATAAATAGGAAAGGATTCGAGAATGTGACACCGTGATTTTTATAGTGGTTCGGTCTAACTCGACCTACTCCACTCCCTACGCGCTGTTCACACGAGATTTCGAACGACGAATGGAAATTCGACACGTGTAAATTAATTTGAATTTGTATTGATGTATTGTATTTATCAGTATCAGTGCGTAGTGGATTACAACCTCTAATGTTTATCCTCTGATTCTTTCTCTCTCAAATGTAACTGTACTTGAGGGCTTCGCAGCTTGTTCTCGATGTTGAGTTTGTTTCGAGGGCTTCGCAGCTTGTTCTCGATGTTGTGTTTGTTTCGAGGGCTTCGCAGCTTGTTCTCGATGTTGGGTTTGTTTCGAGGGCTTCGCAGCTTGTTCTCGATGTTGGGTTTGTTTCGAGGGCTTTGCAGCTTGTTCTCGATGTTGGGTTTGTTTCGAGGGCTTTGCAGCTTGTTCTCGATGTTGGGTTTGTTTCGAGGGCTTCGCAGCTTGTTCTCGATGTTGGATTTGTTTCGAGGGCTTCGCAGCTTGTTCTCGATGTTGGGTTTGTTTCGAGGGCTTCGCAGCTTGTTCTCGATGTTGAATTTGAATCGAGGGCTTCGCAGCTTGTTCTCGATGTTGAATTTGGATCGAGGGCTTCGCAGCTTGTTCTCGATGTTGAATTTGGATCGAGGGCTTCGCAGCTTGTTCTCGATGTTGAAGGATTGTTCAGTCTTCCAAGGATTCAGGGAGTCTTCGTTGTTTGAGAATTCTCTCTGAGCTCTTAGGAGTAGAAATTTTCTGAACCTTGAAAATGAAGAATGAGCTCTCTATTTATAGAGTTCTCATGGGCCTGGTGGGCTTGGGACTGGATCCAATGGGCTTGGGCTTGGATCCAATGGGCTTGGGTCTAATGAACTTTTGGGTTCTGGGCCCAATAGATTTTTGGGCTTTGGGCCAAATTGTCCTTTAAATAACTTTTTAGCCCGATTCGATTTCGAGCCCAATTGAGCTATGACCGAATTTGCTCGGTTAAGTTTATTCGATCTGCCGGCCAAGATGAAGACACGTGGCGACCGCTGATTGACCAAAATTTCTCGGTCAACAAATGCCCCCTTTTTCGAGAGTTATGCACATGTACGTGTGGGTGAGTCTCGAAAAAGTTAAATTTTGAAATTGAAAGGTAGGACACCCCTAATTTCGAATCTGCCTCGACATATCAATCTTATCGAAATATGAAATTTGGTCCATAAATCAATTCTTTTGATTGATACATCTTTCTATGCCAATTGACCAAAAAATATGAATTGGGCTTAGAATTTTGATCTTTCTTATTTGGCATAAGCTTGACTTGAACTTTAGTAGATTCTTGTGTTCTACTTTAATTCCATTTTGGATGTAGAGTAGAGTTTTGGAGTTGCCCAATTGAATTTTGAATAGGATTTGACTTTGAACTTTACTCCAATTTCGAAGTAGGATAAAATTTAGAGTATACCCAAACTGCCAATTTCGATTTGAGACTTGGATTTAGATAAATTTTGACTCTAAATCATGCTTGGAAATAAAATTTGGAATATGCCCAAAATTTTATTTTTAGGAAAATTTTGGATTTTCTTGAAGTTTGGCTTGAATTCGGAGTAGGATTGTTGAAAATTTTATTTTGGCATATTTGATTTGAGGCTCGGATTTAGATAACTTTTGACTCTAAATCATGCTTGAAAATAAAATTTGGAATCTGCCCCAAATTTTAATTTTAGGAAAATTTTGGATTTTGCTCGAAATTTAGCTTGAATGAAAATTTGACTTGGTATAATTTTGGGATTCCAATCAATTGACATAAAGTTCGAAAATTTGAACTTAAGCTCATGATTATGGAAGGAAATTTAGAACCCGCCTAAATTTTAAGTTGAATGAAGTATTACTGAACACTAATGAGAACAACAAAACTTGTTTGGCAAAGTGGAACATGTATAACCTTTGTTTCCTTTAGTCTTGGGCTCAAGTCCACCTCTATACATATTTTTAGATAATTTTCTTGAACAAAACTTGGAGATGCGATCGCGCGGCGCAACTTGGAACAAAACTTGGAGATGCGATCGCGCGGCGCAACTTGGAACAAAACTTGGAGATGCGATCGCGCGGCGCAACTTGGAACAAAACTTGGAGATGCGATCGCGCGGCGCAACTTGGAACAAAACTTGGAGATGCGATCGCGCGGCGCAACTTGGAACAAAACTTGGAGATGCGATCGCGCGGCGCAACTTGGAACAAAACTTGGAGATGCGATCGCGCGGCGCAACTTGGAACAAAACTTGGAGATGCGATCGCGCGGCGCAACTTGGAACAAAACTTGGAGATGCGATCGCGCGGCGCAACTTGGAACAAAACTTGGAGATGCGATCGCGCGGCGCAACTTGGAACAAAACTTGGAGATGCGATCGCGCGGCGCAACTTGGAACAAAACTTGGAGATGCGATCGCGCGGCGCAACTTGGAACAAAACTTGGAGATGCGATCGCGCGGCGCAACTTGGAACAAAACTTGGAGATGCGATCGCGCGGCGCAACTTGGAACAAAACTTGGAGATGCGATCGCGCGGCGCAACTTGGAACAAAACTTGGAGATGCGATCGCGCGGCGCAACTTGGAACAAAACTTGGAGATGCGATCGCGCGGCGCAACTTGGAACAAAACTTGGAGATGCGATCGCGCGGCGCAACTTGGAACAAAACTTGGAGATGCGATCGCGCGGCGCAACTTGGAACAAAACTTGGAGATGCGATCGCGCGGCGCAACTTGGAACAAAACTTGGAGATGCGATCGCGCGGCGCAACTTGGAACAAAACTTGGAGATGCGATCGCGCGGCGCAACTTGGAACAAAACTTGGAGATGCGATCGCGGGGCGCAACTTGGAACAAAACTTGGAGATGCGTTCTTAAACAAAACTTGGAGATGCGATCGCGCGGCGCAACTTGGAACAAAACTTGGAGATGCGATCGCGCGGCGCAACTTGGAACAAAACTTGGAGATGCGATCGCGCGACGCAACTTGGAACAAAACTTGGAGATGCGATCGCGCGGCGCAACTTGGAACAAAACTTGGAGATGCGATCGCGCGGCGCAACTTGGAACAAAACTTGGAGATGCGATCGCGCGGCGCAACTTGGAACAAAACTTGGAGACGCGATCGCGCGGCGCAACTTGGAGGAGACGCGATCGCGCAGCGCAACTTGGAGGAGACGCGATCGCGCAGCGCAACTTGGAGATGCAGCGCAACAGCGAACTTGGAGACAGCAGCGCAACTTGGAGATGCAACAGCGAACTTGGAGATGCAGCAGCGAACTTGGAGATGATGCAGCGCAACAACAAACTTGGAGATGATGGAGCGCAACAACAAACTTGGAGATGATGGAGCGCAACAACAAACTTGACAGCGAACTTGGAGACAGCAGCGCAACTTGGAGATGCAGCAGCGAACTTGGAGATGATGGAGCGCAACAACAAACTTGGAGATGATGGAGCGCAACAACAAACTTGGAGATGATGGAGCGCAACAACAAACTTGGAGATGATGGAGCGCAACAACAAACTTGGAGACAGCAGCGAACTTGGAGATGCTGCAGCGATGATGCAGCGCAACAACAAACTTGGAGATGATGATGCAGCGCAACAGCGAACTTGGCGATGATGCAACGCAACAGCGAACTTGACGATGATGCAGCGCAACAGCGAACTTGGAGATGCAACTGGACATGAGAGATGATGCAGTGCAGCAGCGAACTTGGAGACGCAGCGCAGCAGCGAACTTGGAGATGCAGCATAGCAGCGAACTTGGAGATGCAGCGCAGCAACGAACTTGGAGATGCAGCGCAGCAACGAACTTGGCGATGATGCAGTGCAGAAGCGAACATGGAGATGATGCAGCGCAGAAGCGAACTCGGAGATGCAGCGCAGCAGCGAACTTGGCGATGATGCAGCGCAGCAGCAAACTTGGAGACAGCAGCGCAACTTGGAGATGCAGCGCAGCAGCGAACTTGGAGATGCAGCGCAACAACAAACTTGGAGATGATGCAGCGCAACAACAAACTTGTAGATAGCAGCGAACTTGGAGATGCTGCAGCGATGATGCAGCGCAACAACAAACTTGGAGATGCAGCGAGGGAGCCTTTGAACTTGAACTCACAACGAGGAATCCTTCGAACTTGAACATGAAGCGAGGAAAGCCTTCAAACTTGAAGCGAGGAATCCTTCGAGCTGGATGCGAGCGATGTTGCGATGTTCGGTCTTAAACTTGAAGCGACCAATGCTCGAACTTGAACTTTGAGTGGGCAACACTTGAATTTGATCTTCAGGAACTTGAAGTAAGCGAAGCTTGAACTTGAAGTAAGCGAAGCTTGAACTTGGAGCGAACGAAAACACACATTTGAAGTTAGTAAGGCCTCGAACTTGGACTTGAAGCGAGCGACGCTCTGTTCTGATCTTGTAACAGGCGAAACTCGAATTTGAACTTTAAGGGAACGACGCAGATGATGCGCAAACTTTGGGCGGGCGAAACGTATCGCTTATAGTGGTTTACACATTAAGCTTGTAGTGTCACCGTCACAGTAGTGTGCCCGTTCGATTGGTGGCGCCGCCTTTGTTGTAGTGTGCATCTGCAGGTTTAATATCATATTGTAACTTCAATTATGGTGTTACATTCGATAATGTTGAAAGCTCTCAATTTGTGTCGTGTCGTTCAGTGGGATTTGACGTATCGTCGTCATTCTGAGTAGGTTTGGACATCTTCAATTTGCGGCATCACTCTAAATATGGATGAAAACCTTTGATCTACAACGACAAACTTTAGTAGTCGTGACAATTATGTTTATTTTTATTTGAAGAGACTGGACTTAAAACTTGTTTAAAGCTCTGCCTACGTACCCTTTGAACAATAGAGATCAAGTCGAGACGTAGTTCAATACATGATGATTTCTTTTATTATTGTGACTGAACTTAAAGTACAATTTTTCTTTAAGTTGCCTACGTACCCTTAAAAGTAAGGGATCAAGTCATAACGTAGTTCAAATGATTTAATTTTTTTTGGGCCGTTCACCTTTTAAGCTCGTGCGGGCCAGGAGCAACATGTAGTTTATACTCTTACGTTAAGGAGTATTACATTTTATGAGATCTTATCTTCGTCATGGTCTTTATCAAATCCTTCGCTTGTAGGATTGGTTAGAACGATGAGATTTTTCTTCACCTTCAAGGAACCCTCTGTATTTATGTGGACAGAAAATTTCCTCTTCATGCGTGAAGGAACACGACTGTGAATCTTTTGGTCGCTACTTTCTTCATCAAAGAGTCTTGCCCCTACAGTCTTCATCTTTCCTTCTTGTTGATCGTTTGTCCCTTTGAGGCGATCAAAAATAGATGTTGAAGGTCGGTCTTTCTTTGATGTGTAGACACTTAACCTTTGGAAAGCGGAAGTTCGAGTGGAGGTAGAAGTTAGACATGAATTTTCTTCTTTTGTCGCGGCCATACTCATCCTTTGGAAGACCGAAGTTCGAGTAGTTGAAGGCTTGATGCGATTGAAGACAGAAGTTCTTTGGTCGACTTCTTTTGAGTCGTCGACTTCTTCTCCATTGATGTAGCATGAACTTTCACAGATTTCTTCCTCTTTCTTGATGGGAAGGAAACTTTTTGAGAAAAATTCTTTTAAAGTCACCTGTCGTCGAGGTTGAGAAAAATATTTGTTTTCTCTTCTCTCGTGTTCAGGCTTCCTCGAATTGATTCTTCTTTTCTTCTTTGGAAGTTTATTGTTTCGTTTATCATCTCGAAGTATGTAATCTTCTTTCTGGACAGGTCTTTGTCGTCGTATTTTCTGACGAGCCACAATGGTCCAACCTTTATCCTCATTTCTGACGGCCTCAGGTTTTACCTGAGAAATTTGCTTTGGGGTTTCATGTCCGAACCGAACAATTATTGGTTCGAAGGTCCCAAACTGGATCAGGCTTTCCTTTTGCTTATCAAATGAGGCTGGAAATAATTTAGCGTCGGAGTTCATTGTTACTGCAGCGTGGTTTGATTGAGCTATTTCATCTAAGTCTAGCTCAATTTTTCCTTCTTTAGCTAACCTTAGAATTAGCTCCTTTAGGACGAAACATTTTTTTACCGGATGACTGATAACTCGATGATACTTACAATAGTTGGGATCATCGACTTTGTCCATTTCTTCCGGGCGCCTACACTCGGGAAACTCAATCAGTCTTGTTTCCAGTAGTTGCTCTAACATGTCAGGAATGTCAGAGTCTGGGAACGGATAGACTTTTTCTTGTCTTTCTTTTAAAGTTAGGCGATGTTTCTCGCCTCCGTCATTTCTTCTTTCTGTCCTGTTTTCCTTTCCTTTTGAGGAAAACCTTACAGGGGTTGTGCTGACGACCATGGATTCTTCCACGACATTTTTCGTGATTTTTTCAATGTCGTTTACTTCTTTATTTATTTTCTTTATATCTGGGATTAAGAGGTCCCTGGTCCCTCTGTTGGCGATACTCAACTCCATATCGTGGGCGCGAGTCGCTAACTCTTCAAATGTTTGGGGCTTTATCCCTTGTAGGATGTAGTGAAGTCCCCAATGCATGCCGCCGATGCACATCTCGACAGCAGACACTTCTGTGAGTCGGTCCTTGCAGTCAAGACTTAATGATCTCCAACGGTTGATGAAATCGATGACTGGCTCGCCCATCCTTTGGTTAGCGTGTGAGAGTTCAGACATGCTGACTGTCCGCCTCGTGCTGTAGAAGCGATTCAAGAAGTCTCTTTCAAACTGCTCCCAACTGTCAATCGTCTCGGGTTCCAAGTCGGTGTACCAGTCAAAGGCGTTTCCTTTCAAGGTTCGGACAAATTGCCTAACCAGCAAGTCTCCGCGAGTTCCAGCATTCTCGCATGTTTCGACGAAGTGGGCAATGTGTTGTTTAGGATTGCCCTTACCGTCAAATTGTTGAAACTTTGGCGGCTGATACCCGATGGGCATTCTCAAGTTGTCGATCCTCTTTGTATACGGTTTGGTATACAAGAGGGAGCTTTGGGTGGGTCCACCGTATTGAGCTCTGATAGTGTTCGTGATCATGTCTTGCAGTTGTTGGACAGACAACGAAGCGACCGACGTTGAGTGATGCAGTTGGTCTTCTTGGATGACATTTTTTCCTTTGTCATTCCTCCTTGCTGCAGGAGTTAGACTTGACTCTGCAGCCTCTCGACTTTGCATCTCATTTCTCAATTGGGCAATCTCGAGGTCTCGTTCTTCAACTGCTTTCATCAGAAAATTTAATTTCTTTTCCATTTCAGCCATTGCTTCATCGTTAGTGTGTGCGTCTGCCATCATTACAGACATCACATTTGGATCATACCCCTTGTTTGGTTGATCAGATGAGGGAACAAATTCATCGTACAAGAAATTTTCCTGAATGATTATCCCCTCACGCGTAGACTCTGTCATTCGTTCCTCCATAACATTTATTTCAGTCATCATGGAGGATGCTACGTCAGAATCGAACTCAAATAGAGGGTTACACCTGACAGCAAATTCGCCACTTGTAGATGCCCCCGCCAATGTCATTCTTTCTTCCATAGTATTTGTTTCAGTCGTTATGACAGACGCTACGTCAGAATCGAGCTCGAACAAAGGGTTACACCTAACAAGAAATTTTTCACTCGTAGATGCCCCTGACGATGTCATTACTCTGCTCACAATTGTGACAAAATCATGTGGACAATCGTGGGGAGTACAACTCGTGTAGCGGTTGTTCATGACTACGGTTGTTGAAGGAGTTCTGAACGACATAACTTCACTTGTCTTTGAGATGAGAGAAAGAGATGAGAGGTAGAAATGTCCCACTGGCCATGCCAATCTGTTCACACGAGATTTCGAACGACGAATGGAAATTCGACACGTGTAAATGAATTTGAATTTGTATTGATGTATTGTATTTATCAGTATCAGTGCGTAGTGGATTACAACCTCTAATGTTTATCCTCTGATTCTTTCTCTCTCAAATGTAACTGTACTTGAGGGCTTCGCAGCTTGTTCTCGATGTTGAGTTTGTTTCGAGGGCTTCGCAGCTTGTTCTCGATGTTGTGTTTGTTTCGAGGGCTTCGCAGCTTGTTCTCGATGTTGGGTTTGTTTCGAGGGCTTCGCAGCTTGTTCTCGATGTTGGGTTTGTTTCGAGGGCTTTGCAGCTTGTTCTCGATGTTGGGTTTGTTTCGAGGGCTTTGCAGCTTGTTCTCGATGTTGGGTTTGTTTCGAGGGCTTCGCAGCTTGTTCTCGATGTTGGATTTGTTTCGAGGGCTTCGCAGCTTGTTCTCGATGTTGGGTTTGTTTCGAGGGCTTCGCAGCTTGTTCTCGATGTTGAATTTGAATCGAGGGCTTCGCAGCTTGTTCTCGATGTTGAATTTGGATCGAGGGCTTCGCAGCTTGTTCTCGATGTTGAATTTGGATCGAGGGCTTCGCAGCTTGTTCTCGATGTTGAAGGATTGTTCAGTCTTCCAAGGATTCAGGGAGTCTTCGTTGTTTGAGAATTCTCTCTGAGCTCTTAGGAGTAGAAATTTTCTGAACCTTGAAAATGAAGAATGAGCTCTCTATTTATAGAGTTCTCATGGGCCTGGTGGGCTTGGGCCTGGATCCAATGGGCTTGGGCTTGGATCCAATGGGCTTGGGTCCAATGAACTTTTGGGTTCTAGGCCCAATAGATTTTTGGGCTTTGGGCCAAATTGTCCTTTAAATAACTTTTTAGCCCGATTCGATTTCGAGCCCAATTGAGCTATGACCGAATTTGCTCGGTTAAGTTTATTTGATCTGCCGGCCAAGATGAAGACACGTGGCGACCGCTGATTGACCGAAATTTCTCGGTCAACACGCGCCTCTTGGAAATTTGAATAAAAACTTCCTTGACTCTTTCCACGGATCAGAGTCCAACCTCTACACTACTCTTTTTACAGGTTCAAGAGTCAAACCCGATCTTTTTCACGGACTAAGATCAAACGGTTACAAAGTTTGAATTTAAAAGAACAGAGTACAACTCTCTTAATAGAGTGGATTTACAAATTTGTACTCACAACTTAATCCTCACAATACAATAAAAGTCTCTCAAGAATAAGATTAAAAAAAATTGAGCTTGGAGAGAGCAACAATGGAGACTTTTTCAATTTGAGAGGATTGAAGATAAGATTATGAAAATAATTGTTAGAAAACAATTGGAGGAGATGATGTTTAAAAACACAGGAAAATGAGGTAAAAATCTGATTTTAATTTGGACCATTAGATTGAGATTAAAAGTAAAATCAATGGATTAGATTAAAAAAGATAAAAGAAATAATATAATATAAATATATTATTATTATTATTATTATTTTAAAAAAAATTCCAACGGTAACAACATTAAATGCTGATCAGATTTTTTTTTTCTTTTACTGGATATATATATATATATATATATATATATATATAAAATATGTATAAATAAATAAATATTATATATATTTTAAACCAAATAAAGTCGACATGTCACTCCGATCAACATTTGGCAAAGTGTCGCACTCCGATTGGTCAAGATTGAGGATTCACCGCCACAAATAAAGTCGACATGTCACTCCGATCAACATTTGGCAAAGTGTCGCACTCCGATTGGTCAAGATTGAGGATTCACCGCCACGTCATTCGCCACATGTATAGTTCATTCGAATTTGTTTTGCCCGTAACTTCTTCGTTTGAGCTCCGATTCGAGTGATTCAAAATGTATTGGAATCGTTGTTTTGAGCTCTACGATATAGTGACTCAAAACACTAAAAATATTAATAAATAAGATCAGGTTTGTTATCATTAAAATATTAATTAATTTGAGATTAAGGGCCAAAAAGCCAACACTATGAACCCCGTCGGGTTCGGCTCACGCGACTCAACTTGAATCCCCGTCAATATCTAGCTTTTAGTTGTGTCAATCCCCATGGGGTTTTTAAATAATATATATATATATATATATATGATTCCTTTTAGGCATGTCAAGTGATGTCGGTAGCAGAGCGTTTGAAGCTTGCATCGAGGAAGTGGTCCTTGGTGCTGGAGCCTCTTAAGGTTATTTCGCTGTTCAGTTCTTCTATAGAGGTGTCTCGTGGTCAGCTTTCTAAAAAATAGTGTACTTGCCCCTCGCTGAAGTCCAGTCTAGTGCTCCGTTGCTTTCGAACTTTGATGAAACTGCCCTTCTGGGATGTGTTTCATCTGGTTGGTTGAAGTTGTTGGATCACCGCCCCCAAACTCATTATGAGAACCCAAGTGGAGTTTCAGAGTGCCACTATGCGACTTCAGGAGGTATTTCATTGTTATTTGGTTTTGGGTTTTGGTTCTTTTTATGCTGCTTCTAGCCCATCCCTCATTTGTTTTTTTTGTTTTTTTAGGCTTATCTCAACATGTTAGCTTCAGCTCATCGCCTCTTTGACGAGTGTCTCTTCCTTCACTATTGTTCTCTTTCTTTTTTTTGCAACGGTATTTTAATTAAAGCGAGGATTGAACCCATGACCTCATAGTCACGGGCACAACCTTATGCAAATTGAGCTATGCTCGGTTTGGCAATTTGATTTAAGAAGAAACAAAAAGTGAAAGACAAGTTGGAAAATGTTCGTAATCCACTCAAAAATCCACTGGAGGACGGACTCGAAATCGGTCTATAGACTCCTTCACCGTTGTTCTCTTTCTTGTTCTATATTGAAGCGTGTGGACACATCTCATGTCGAGGCTATCCGGTATTTAGAGAGTGTCCACGCTTTGATGATTGTTGAACTTGAGGCGAAGCTCTCCTCGTCGTCTACATAGCCTGATGCTACAACGGAGAAGCTTTCTTTGATTGATGCTCATTTGGCGGATCTTGCTTTCCTGACCGAGGAGTTCAAGAAGAGCCTCCAGTATGTAACTCTTCAGAACGAAATGATGAGTACTATGGTCTCTTGGTCGAGCGATCTTGCCAAGGAGCGCTATCCTGAGCTTGACTTCGACTTCCTTCATTGTTGCTTTAAGAATCTTCGCGACATCCCTCCTAGATTTGAGGACTTCGGTGCCGCCAAGGGTGAGGATTTCAGCGTAGCTGCTAATGATAGTTTTGTGGAGGATATTTCAGATTTTCTTGAGTGGTGATCTAGCTTGGCTTTAACTGCTATTTTAATTTTTTATTAGTTTTTGGTAGCGTAGTTGCTTTTGTAGTGAACACTGTGTTGTGTTTTTGCAGCGTTGGTTGCTTTTGTAGCGAACACGGTGTTGCTTCTTGCTTTTTGAATAATAAAATTTTTCTTCTCTATCTCTTGCCCCCACTCGAGTTTTGTTGAGATTCTTATACGTTGCAACACTTGAGTAAGCATGAAAATGAGCATTGCTCTTATTATTTGATAATTTTGATGAAGTAGAAAGTACAACAAATGACTCATGTCTGCTCTACTGTCGTGCAATTTTTTCTTTGTTATGTCATAGTACAGTCGCGACGCGAGTTGTTCTCTTTTCATCGTACACACTCCTGCTAGAATTGGGAACTTCATATCTTGGTGGTATGTCGACAGGACATCTTTTAGCTTGTGGATTGTAGGTCTACCAAGTATGGCGTTGTAGGCTGACTTGCAGTCCACAACCAAAAAATCCACCATAACTGCTAGCGGTGAAAGATAGCACGCCTGCAGAGCTTCCACCGTCTACCCAGATTCGGTGTATCTTCACATTGGCTACCATGACTGCTATTACTAACACGTCGTTGTGGGGTTGATGAAGACATTTTTCCTCTGCTTCCGTGAACGTGACGATTGTGCCCATCTGCACGGTCGAACATACTTCCCATGTTAAATGAGGGTTTTGTGCTTCTCGAGCATTTTCTTTCATTTTTCTTGTTGAATCTCCACCATTAGGTCCTTCAAATATCGTTTTTATTTCTCGGGGAGGTGTGGTGTTAACGCGTTGTCTTTCTTTTCTCCGGGTGTCGCCATTTTTTTTCACTTGTGTACTTCTTCAGTTGTCCCTTCTGAATTAGGGCTTCTATTGCCTCCTTCAGGTCATAACATTCTGCGGTAGTGTGATCGTGGTTCCGGTAGAATAGGCAATATTTGTCCTGATTCCGCCTACCTATGCCAGCCTTTAGTCTGGCCGGCCATTTGAGTGCTTTCTAATTTTTTATCTCCATCCGGATCTGCTCTACGGGGATTGTCATTGGAGTATATTTCTCAAATTTCTTCGAGGGATGCTCCTTCAGGGGGACCTTTCGCGTTGATCCCCTACCCTTATCTTTTTTTATCTTGGACCTATATCTGTCCATACGCTTCATGTCTCAGTGTTGGCTGGCTCGATGATCTTTTCTATTTGGGGTCCCACGGGCTTGAAGTAACTCTCATGCGTTCATATATTTTTGTGCTCGAGTGAGCAGTTCAAGATAGGTCTTGGCGACTGTTTTGCCTAGAGACCATAAGAAATTTTCATCTTTTAGTCCGACCATTATTGTTGTCAGGGTTGTCCCGTCCGTGTAGTTCTCAATCTGAAGGGCCTCGCTGTTGAACCGAGCCACATACTCCCAGAGGGTTTCTGCCTCATTTTGCCTGATGGTGAGAAGATGTGTGGATGACTTTCGTTGTGTCCTTCCTCCCAAGAATTAGGTAGCAAACGCTCGGGTCAGCTCTTTGAAAGATGATATGGTGCCTTTTCCGAGTTGTCCATACCACTGTTTTGTTGGTCCTGCGAGAGTAACCGAGAATAATCGACATTTGATGGTGTCCCTTACTCCATGAAGCTCCATCCAAGATCGAAAATTACCGACATGCCCTATAGGGTCACTTGACCCATCGTAGACCTTCATTGGGGGAAGCTTGAACTTGCCAGACATCTCCTTCTGCACGATCTCGTCTGTAAATGGCGGGTCTACCTTCTCTAAGAGGGTTTTCATATTGTTATGATCTGCCTCATTAGCCTTTCACATGTTGCCTATCTGTCTTTGGATTTTTCGTAGCTCTTCGACCCAAGGTTGGTACTTCGTGCTCTTGGTGGGTCTTCGCTTCGTCTGGCCACTCTTTGGCTTGTTGGTGCCGATTGTCGGTGAACTTTTGGAAATTACCGGTCGACTCTTTGAAGGCTCTACCCTGGTGACTGCCTTGTTGCTAGGTATGGCAACGGGGCGGGGTCGGGGTCGGGGATGCACTCCCCATCCCCGCCTCGTTCTCCGTTTCGAGAAGTCAGGTCGGGGAATCCCTGTTTGGGGATCGGGTCCTCGCGGGGAAAAAATCCCCATTTTTTTTTTTGAAAAAATAAATAAATATCAATAATTATATTAAAATTGTGTATCATTTCTGGTTAAAATTAGTATTATTATTGTTTTATTTATTTAAAACTAATTATTAAAAAAATATTTAACATTTTTATTATAAATTTAGTAAAAAAATTATTATATTATGAAATTAATTAAAAAAAATTAAAATATATATATATATATATATATATATATATATAGATATATATATATATATATATATATATATAAACGGACATCAACTTAATTTTTTTAAAAAATAATATATAAAATCTTACTATTTTATATAAATATAATATATTATATATTTTTTAAAAAACAAATTAATAAAAACTATTTGGGACGGGTTCGGGGTCGGGGACGGGGCGGGGATGAGGATCCCCATGATGGAGCGCAGCGGAAGCGGATTTGGATCATGGACACTCTAATTTCATCAATTTAAACAAATGGAAACATGCAAAAGCGATGAAAAAGAGAAGTTAGAACACATACCCTTGTAGTTCGTATTTCTCCAAATTCACCGCCAGAAGCTACTCACGAGCTCACAAATCCTTCTCACGAAACGTTCGTGGACCACCCACAGTAGTCCCGCTATCCTCAGGCCGAGAAACGGAGTGGTGGGACTCCTTTAATTCAAGAAAAGAGGAACGAAGCTTCAACTGTTGAAAACTATTTTCAGAAGCTGTGAAGAAGACGGAGGAGATAGAGAGAGAGTCTCAAAATTGAATTCACAATTCAATAATGAGACCCAAAGTGCACTCACGCACTTTTAATTTCTATTTCCTTTTTTTTTTTTTTTTTTTTTTTTTAATTCAATTGATCTGATCTGATATATATACCTGTATATATATAAACAATACATGTGTCTTACATTTGCATGTAAGACACATGTATATATATATATATATATATATATATATATATATATATATATATATATATATATATATATATATATTTATATATTTATATATTATTATTATTAAAAATAATAATAATTATTTTTATTAATTAAACTTTTTAATTAATAAAAATATATATATATATATTAATTAATATTATTTAATTCAATATCAAATATTAATTAAATAATATAATTAATTTCGATTTTCCGAAAACCGACTTTTTGCACATGAATCCTATTCATGTTTTCAGACCAATCTCATATTTAAATCATATTTAAATATGTCTATTCTTCTTCCACAAACCCGAATTTGAACGATTCAAATTCTTTTCTTTTCTTTTATACTGTTTCACGGCTTTATCCGAGCTAGCCAGGAGAACCGTAAGGACCTACAGATCATGAGCTCCAACGATACGAGATTATCCGGTCAAAACTCTTTTAACCGAACTAACCAACATTCGTTAACCCCCGGAGACTCCACTAAAGTCCAAGGGTTGCACTCTCCTCACTGTAGATATATTGTGTCCTGATGATATAACTATCATCAGTAAGTCGATCCTTCACAGGTCGTTCATAATCACAACGGGTCATTTTCTTTTCTTTTATACTGTTTCACGGCTTTATCCGAGCTAGCCAGGAGAACCGTAAGGACCTACAGATCATGAGCTCCAACGATACGAGATTATCCGGTCAAAACTCTTTTAACCGAACTAACCAACATTCGTTAACCCCCGGAGACTCCACTAAAGTCCAAGGGTTGCACTCTCCTCACTGTAGATATATTGTGTCCTGATGATATAACTATCATCAGTAAGTCGATCCTTCACAGGTCGTTCATAATCACAACGGGTCATTTATACCGTTTAACCCTTGTATTATATCTTGTTCCTTAAGTACCACTGACACCTCTAATGAACAATTGATTTGTGGTCCAACCATCAAATCAGATTCCTCCCTGATCAGGAGAGGATGGGCCCAATGTTCAAGACCTGGAGTCAGCACTTAAGGGAACAACCTCTCTACTCACCCTTAAAACGGGTAGGAGTGAATTCCAATCTTGCTACAACTATGTCCCCAGCCACTTATTCAATCTTATCCCCAAGATGGTAGGCATATTGAGTCGGCGAACTGGCCACTCTCACCCGTACAAATCAAAGGATAAGGTTGAATAAACAGGAGTTCATAGTAAGCTCAGGATTAAGATCGAGTTACCTAAGTCATCATATGAAAAAACCGGTCTTTACAGTAAACGGTGTTATAAAGAAAGAGCGATTTTATTTCTTGGTTCGGTCTTGTGCAAACTCATTGCACAGGACGCCCTCACTCACATGTCTCTACATGAAACGATTCGAATCACATCGTTTTGTACTATACAAAGTGAGCCGCGTCCAATAGTGTCCCCAGGATAAGGTACCCAGCCTTATCCCTATACTATAGACCATTTTGGCTGTCTACTTGAACTTGATTCACATTCATGTCACACATGAAGTTCAAGTACTCATACTATCGCCATGGGTGTTAGTTATTGGTATAGGTTAATACAAACACAATTCACTAAAATTCAATAACAACTTTATTGAAATATAATATATATACATTCATACAATTTACAAACTACGAGTTTTAGGACATAAAACCCAACAAACTCCCACTTGGACTAAAACGTCAGTGGAGTACATGCTGGTCGAGAGAACTAGAATATCAAATATCTAAAGTTTCTCCCACTGTCCTACTGAGCAGCTCGCAGCCCTAAACTTTTTAGGTGTCTCTCAAACACTTTAGCCGTGAGAGACTTAGTAAACGGATCAGCAATGTTGTGCTCCGAGGCTACTTGTGTGACGATCACATCTCCTCGTTGCACTATCTCCCTGATGAGATGATATTTCCGCTCAATATGCTTTCCACGCTTATGGCTTCTAGGTTCTTTAGAATTTGCCACTGCACCACTGTTATCACAATAAAGGGTGATTGGCAAGTTCATATTTGGAACAACTTCCAAATTTGTCAAGAACTTCCTAAGCCATACAGCTTCCTTCGCTGCTTCACAAGCTGCGACATACTCAGCTTCCATGGTGGAGTCAGCAATACAACCTTGCTTTATACTCCTCCAAACTATTGCTCCTCCGTTAAGAGTGAACACTGATCCTGATGTAGATTTCCTAGAATCTATATCAGTCTGAAAATCAGAGTCAGTGTATCCTGCAAGGATCAAATCCTTCGCGCCATACACAAGCACATAGTCTCTCGTTCTCCTAAGATACTTGAGGACGTGTTTAACGGCTGTCCAGTGATCATATCCTGGATTGGACTGGAACCTACTGACAATTCCTACTGCATAGCAGATGTCGGGTCGTGTACACAACATAGCGTACATGAGACTACCAACTGCAGATGCATAGGGAATTCGTCTCATATCCTCAACCTTTTGAGGTGTCTTAGGAGATTGTTCCTTAGACAAGTGAATTCCATGCCTAAAAGGCAGCGAACCTTTCTTGGAATTCTGCATCGAATATCTTGACAACACCTTGTCAATATAAGATGCTTGAGACAGCGCTAGCACTTTGTTCTTACGATTCCTTATGATCTGAATCCCTAGAACAAACTGAGCCTCTCCCAAATCTTTCATTTGGAATTGGGTCGCTAGCCAATTCTTAACGTCAGTTAGGAACCCTACATCATTCCCAATGAGTAGTATGTCGTCTACGTATAAGACTAAGAAAGCTACAACAATATTGACTACTTTCTTGTAAACACAAGGTTCGTCAATATTTTGCTCAAAGCCATAAGATTTGATCGCCGTATCAAACCTTATATTCCAGGATCTAGATGCTTGCTTCAACCCATAAATGGATCGATTAAGCTTGCAAACCTTTTGCTCTTGACCCTGAAGTATGAATCCCTCTGGTTGAGCCATATAGATACTCTCCTCAAGATTACCATTCAGAAAGGCAGTCTTGACATCCATTTGCCAGATTTCATAATCATAAAATGTAGCAATGGATAAGAGTATTCTAATCGACTTTAACATGGCAACAGGAGAAAAGGTTTCTTCATAGTCCACCCCTTCTCTTTGGGAATAACCTTTTGCCACAAGTCGAGCCTTAAAGGTTTGCACCTTACCGGCTTGGTCTCGTTTTCTCTTGTAGATCCACTTGCAACCGATAGGTCTTTCACTATCTGGTTGGTCTACAAGATCCCAGACCGAATTGAAGTACATAGACTCCATTTCGAGATCCATGGCTTTAAGCCACTGGTCCTTGTCTATGTCATTCATTGCCTGTTTAAAGGTCAATGGATCCTCAACGCCATCATCAGGTATGACGACTTGAGTTTCAGACAAGCCGATGTAGCGGTCGGGCTGTCTTACATCTCTCCCACTGCGTCGAGGCTTTCTCAACTCTTGAGAAGGACCAGCCTGATCAACAACCTTTGTTGATTCGTCTGTAGCTTTCCTGGAAAATTCGGACAAAACAATTTTGCTCGACGGTTGATGATCTCTCATGTGGTCTTCCTCTAAGAACGTGGCATTAGTCGATACTAGTACCTTGTTCTCATGAGGATCGTAAAATAGACCACCTTTCGTTTCCTTGGGGTAACCTACAAATAGGCACAATTTTGAACGATGTTCCAACTTCTTTGGATTGGGTACTAGCACATGTGCCGGACACCCCCAAATCCTGAAGTGACGTAAACTACCTTTACGCCCTCTCCATAACTCATAAGGTGTTTCAGAAACACTCTTAGAGGGAACCATGTTCAAAATATATACTGCAGTCTCTACTGCATATCCCCAAAACGAACTAGGCAAATGAGCATAACTCATCATAGATCGAACCATGTCTAACAGGGTTCTATTTCTCCTCTCGGACACACCATTCTGCTGTGGTGTTCCTGGCGCTGAGAGTTGAGATACTATTCCATGTTCTATCATATAGTCCTGGAATCTTAAATCCATATACTCTCCACCTCGATCTGATCGGAGTGTTTTTATCGATTTACCTAATGTGTTCTCAACCTTTGCCTTATACTCTTTGAACTTTTCAAGAGCTTCGGACTTATGATGCATTAGATAAAGATAACCGTACCTAGAATAATCATCAATGAAACTGATGAAATATTCATACCCTCCTCGTGCTTTGACATTCAAAGGACCGCAGAGATCCGAATGCACGATTTCTAGAGGTTCTTTGGACCTATGACCTTTTTCAGAAAAAGATCGTTTGGTCATTTTGCCCTCAAGACAAGACTCACATGGCGGTAAAGAGTTGTCCTCTAAACGATTTAGCAGACCACTCTTAACCAATCTCCCAATCCTATTGAGATTAATGTGACCTAGTCTTAAGTGCCAAAGATAAGTACTTGGAGAAAGTTTCTGCCTTTTAGTTTGAGTCTCAGTTGTTTTAAACATTTCAGTGTTCAAAATAGCTTTGGCTTCGGTTGGTCTTAACACATACAAGTTGTTTTCAAGTTTCGCAGAACAAATACGTACACCTCTTTTGCTAATGAACGCTTCATTATGTACAAAAGATACTTTATACAACTGTTCTAACAAACAAGATATAGATACAAGATTCCTCTGGAAGGTAGGAACCAGGAGTACATTTTCTAGTAAAATGAAACTATCTCTATACAACAACTTTACAGCTCCCACTGCTTCAGCTGAGACAACCTCTCCAGTTCCAACTCTGAGAGTTATCTCACCGCGAGAAAGTGGCTGCCAAGAACTAGTTTCCTGAAAAGAAGAACAAACATGGTTAGTAGCTCCTGAATCAAGTATTCAGGTATGACAATCATGTTCTACTAAACATGTTTCAAGAACAAGTAAATCATATTTACCTTGTCTTTCCTTCTCAGCCTTTTTCTCTGCAAGATACTTTGGGCAATTCCGTTTCCAGTGCCCATCTACACCACAATGGAAACATTTTCCTTTGTCTGTAGATTTAGTCTTGCTCTTAGCAGTAGCGGGTGCTTTTCCCTTCCTTTTATCTTTCTTCTTCTTTTGAATACTCTTATTCTTAATAGAAGAAAGTTCAGACCTACTCCCTGAAGACGACCCCTTTTGGAATTTCCTAGAAGTGACAACATTTGCCTCCTTCTCTTTTCCTTTAGAAGTGTGTAGGGACTGATAGGTCTGTAGCTCGCTGAGGAGTGAAGTCAAATTATACTTTATCTTATTCATTACCAAATTGGTTCTGAACTGAAGGAAACTCTTCGGAAGAGATTCCAAGATAAAGCTTACTTGACTTGACTCATTTATAATAGCTCCGTTTACTTCCGCCACATTGAAGTGGACCATCATGTTAAGGACATGCTCCCTAACAGAGGTTCCCTCCTTCATGCGAGAGTTGTAAACGAATTTGAGGGCTTCATGACAGACCGATGAGGACGGAAGTCCAAACATCTCCTGTAATGAAGACATGATTTCTTTAGCAGAAACCATATCCTCGTGCTTCTTAGCTAACACATCAGATATGCTGGCTAAGATATAGACTCGGGCTTTATCATTAGCCCTTGTCCATCTATCATATGCTTCTCGAACAGTTCGAGTCGCATCCGAGCTAGGAGGGGGAGGACAATCCTCTGATAAGACGAACCTGAGATCATCTAGAACGAGAATCGTATTCAAGTTCGATTTCCAGGTCGCGTAGTTATCGCCGGTTAACTTATCGGAAGCTAGTAAGTGAATAAAAGAGCTAGTCATGCTGAAAAGAGAATGAATAAATATTAGTGAAAAGGTTTTAACCTAATTTACACACCAATCAAGAATTTAGCAAAGAATAATAATGTACCCAAAACTCATTATTAAACTGCAACGATACTTCAGTGGGTCAGAATGGTCGCTACCGAGGGGCAGTCAAGCATTCCTTCACTGAATCAAGACATTCTTGACTAAATGCTAATACCAGAATATCTCATATTCCTATAGCATCTTAGTTATCGCTGTTTGGTCAAGATTTACTAACTCCTTAGCAAATCTCGTAAGTGTGACCCTCCATTTTTAGAATTCATAGGGCGGCCCCAACGATGCAACCGAATGGAAATGTCAAAGTTGGGAATGACTCTATGTTTCTTTATCCATAAATGGTGATTGAGATGTTCCGATTCCTATGAAACGGCCCTCCGAATGGATCGGTACCACTTGTGGGCACCTAGCAGGCAGAACATAGGAATCTCACGGTTCAATCCAATGGAGGAGACCGCAGGATGTATTGACATACTTCCTTCTCCCACTTACTATAAATACTTTCTCCATTCACCTTGCTCTTGAATTATGCAAATACCATCCGAATGGGGATGCCCTATTGACATCACGAGGCCGAGCATAATTCTCACGGTGTGAACTTGACAGAGAACGTAGGAGGAGAGGGACATATCATATATACCTTCTCAACACCTCTACTAAGTATTTTAAGACGGAATGGGTAAATTACTCAGGCATTATCCGGCTAAGACAATAAGGCCTAAGTCTAGGTAAAACAAACTTTTACCTATGATGTCTAGGTGATAAACATTTTATTACCTCACACCACTCACGCATGCTCATAAAGTCGGGTTAACTTTACTCAAGAACCGGATGGTCCCCAGGTAGGAGGTGTTCCGTAAACCGTCAGCTTAAATACCTCCAACCTCGAACAGGATGTCCCCGGGTGAGTTTCTTGTAACCTTAGCATTTACAAGATATCGACCTATTCATCTAATGAAACAGAACGATACATTCAACCCTAAGTGAGCATGCCTTTGTCTTTGTTATAGATTTTAAAAGTCTATGCCAATTTTACAACGCTTTGCAAAACTAAGACTTACTACAACAAACTTCTACATGCTTCTCAAACATGCATCACTAAGGCATGACAAGTTGAATATTTAATTTCATAATTAATATAACAATTATATCGATTATGTTTTTAAATATACAACTCCTAATTCATAAATTAATATAACACTTATATCAATTCTCATGAATTAAGCATGCATCCTATACATTATAACACTTATAACAAACAAAATGCATCTAATGTTGGATGTTTAATTTCATAATTAATATAACGCTTATATCAATTATTCTATTAAGCAAACAACATCTAATTCATGAATTAATATAACTCTTATATTAATACTCATGAATAAACATGCATCCTATACATTATAACACTTATAACAAACAAAATGCATCTAATGTTGGATGTTTAATTTCATAATTAATATAACACTTATATCAATTATTCTATTAAGCAAACAACATCTAATTCATGAATTAATATAACTCTTATATTAATACTCATGAATAAACATGCATCCTATACATTATAACACTTATAATATACCATGTGCATAAAACAAGACAACTTATGTTGTTGATTCAATTTCATAATTAATATAACACTTATATCAATTATCCTAATGAACTAATCAACAACTAATTCATGAATTAATATAACTTTTATATCAAAAATCATGAATTGCCAAATATGCATACGATATATTATAACACTTATAACATATTTTCAATGCATGAAGCATGCTTCCTACGGTGGGATTTTAAATCTATATGGCATACGTTATGCACATACAAACATGGAATTTAATTAAAACATACCTTCGCAATGCATAATTAATTAAACAAACTAAAGTGGATCGATTTTGGCATTTAGCAAGCAATAACTAATTTATTACAAGCTTGATCAACAAGCCACGTCTTGAGCGGACTTCGAACTCTTCGCACCGCCTTTGACCAACTTGCTTCCTCCGAATGCTTCGGCCAAAATTTCTTCGAATCTCTCCTCGTATTGCCCAGAACGAGTTTGAAACTTACACCGAACATTTCGGCGAGTTTCAATCTCAAATTTCTTTCGCAAAGAAACCTATATGGACTCTAATGACTCTAAAAATACAGACTCTTTAGCATACATTAAAGCCCATACATTCTCGGGCAATTACAAATAATGAAATTCAAAAGAAACTATGCCAAAATCGATATACACTTTAAAATTCCATTCAGAAACAATTTCTAAATAAAACCCACCATAACTTAAATTGATTGAAATTGAGTGGCCAAAAACGCTCTGATACCAATTGATGGAGCGCTCATGGCGCGCAGCGGAAGCGGATTTGGATCATGGACACTCTAATTTCATCAATTTAAACAAATGGAAACATGCAAAAGCGATGAAAAAGAGAAGTTAGAACACATACCCTTGTAGTTCGTATTTCTCCAAATTCACCGCCAGAAGCTACTCACGAGCTCACAAATCCTTCTCACGAAACGTTCGTGGACCACCCACGGTAGTCCCGCTATCCTCAGGCCGAGAAACGGAGTGGTGGGACTCCTTTAATTCAAGAAAAGAGGAACGAAGCTTCAACTGTTGAAAACTATTTTCAGAAGCTGTGAAGAAGACGGAGGAGATAGAGAGAGAGTCTCAAAATTGAATTCACAATTCAATAATGAGACCCAAACTGCACTCACGCACTTTTAATTTCTATTTCCTTTTTTTTTTTTTTTTTTTTTTTTTTTTTAATTCAATTGATCTGATCTGATATATATACCTGTATATATATAAACAATACATGTGTCTTACATTTGCATGTAAGACACATATATATATATATATATATATATATATATATATATATATATATATATTTATATATTATTATTATTAAAAATAATAATAATTATTTTTATTAATTAAACTTTTTAATTAATAAAAATATATATATATATTAATTAATATTATTTAATTCAATATCAAATATTAATTAAATAATATAATTAATTTCGATTTTTCGAAAACCGACTTTTTGCACATGAATCCTATTCATGTTTTCAGACCAATCTCATATTTAAATCATATTTAAATATGTCCATATTTAAATCATATTTAAATATGTCCATATTTAAATCATATTTAAATATGTCTATTCTTCTTCCACAAACCCGAATTTGAACGATTCAAATTCTTTTCTTTTCTTTTATACTGTTTCACGGCTTTATCCGAGCTAGCCAGGAGAACCGTAAGGACCTACAGATCATGAGCTCCAACGATACGAGATTATCCGGTCAAAACTCTTTTAACCGAACTAACCAACATTCGTTAACCCCCGAAGACTCCACTAAAGTCCAAGGGTTGCACTCTCCTCACTGTAGATATATTGTGTCCTGATGATATAACTATCATCAGTAAGTCGATCCTTCACAGGTCGTTCATAATCACAACGGGTCATTTATACCGTTTAACCCTTGTATTATATCTTGTTCCTTAAGTACCACTGACACCTCTAATGAACAATTGATTTGTGGTCCAACCATCAAATCAGATTCCTCCCTGATCAGGAGAGGATGGGCCCAATGTTCAAGACCTGGAGTCAGCACTTAAGGGAACAACCTCTCTACTCACCCTTAAAACGGGTAGGAGTGAATTCCAATCTTGCTACAACTATGTCCCCAGCCACTTATTCAATCTTATCCCCAAGATGGTAGGCATATTGAGTCGGCGAACTGGCCACTCTCACCCGTACAAATCAAAGGATAAGGTTGAATAAACAGGAGTTCATAGTAAGCTCAGGATTAAGATCGAGTTACCTAAGTCATCATATGAAAAAACCGGTCTTTACAGTAAACGGTGTTATAAAGAAAGAGCGATTTTATTTCTTGGTTCGGTCTTGTGCAAACTCATTGCACAGGACGCCCTCACTCACATGTCTCTACATGAAACGATTCGAATCACATCGTTTTGTACTATACAAAGTGAGCCGCGTCCAATAGTGTCCCCAGGATAAGGTACCCAGCCTTATCCCTATACTATAGACCATTTTGGCTGTCTACTTGAACTTGATTCACATTCATGTCACACATGAAGTTCAAGTACTCATACTATCGCCATGGGTGTTAGTTATTGGTATAGGTTAATACAAACACAATTCACTAAAATTCAATAACAACTTTATTGAAATATAATATATATACATTCATACAATTTACAAACTACGAGTTTTAGGACATAAAACCCAACACCCCATCCCCGACTGGGGACCCGAATAAAATCTTCGATTTGACCCCGTACCCAGTCAAATCTGGGATTCCCCGACCCGACCCCGCGGGGAATTTTGCCATCCCTACTTGTTGCTTTGCTAGATTCCGATTTTTCAGGCTTTCAGCTTCTACAGTCTTTAGGAGATATGTGTTGACGTTCTTGTGGCTTGTCGTTTCCTCCTTGCACATGTTTGCTAACTTCGGGTCATTTTTCCTAAGATTCGTCTTGGCCTTCCCGAGTTGGTCCTTTTCCTTTAGCCAGATCTCGCCGAACCGGGGTGTAGCTTGATTGTTGTTCCAACATTTAGACACTCTTCTGGACTCTTCTTTTCAGCTTTGCCACAGTCAAATTTTGTGCTTGTAGGAGCTCTAAGATGCATGCCATGTTCTAGTCCAGCCCCTGCACCTTCGCCTCCAATGTTTCATACCGTTGGACAACTCTTGCCTCCGGGATGATGGCCAAATTTGGTTCCATTTCTACTGCCAGTGGCGTTGTGACCGGGCGTGATCCCTTTTCTGGGCATTCTTTTGTACCGGTGCGCTCTGGTTGACAGTCGTCAGAACTTCAGTATGTTGACCGGGGTTGGTCAATCCACTTTCCAATCCTCTAGTGTTGACGTCTCCCGCACTGCAGCTCATGACTCCAAGTGGTATTGCAAGGGTGCTGGCAATGACTTATTTGTCTCCACAGACGAAGCCAACTGTTGTTATCAAAATTTGGTAATAGCGGTAAATTTGATAGGATTGGTGGAACAAGCTAGACCTTTCAATACCTAAAAGAAAAAAGAGTAATCTAGGACCAGTGGGGGGCTTTCTGCACCGGCTCTGACGCTCAAGTCAGTTTCGAGAGAGAGAGATAGATGAATATGAAAAGTATGTAAGTTATGAAATTTGAATAATATAAATTACTTATCAATTATGCTTGGGTCTCATTCCTTATATTAGGACCCTTTAGGACCGTTTTGGGACCATAAAAGGGCCATTGGAAAAGGTCTTCATGACCTTTGTAACACCCGACTGTTACAAAGGTTGCGTAACGGCCCTAGGGAGGGGGTCGACGCCTTCTTTTCTTCGGCTGAGCCGACCCCACGAGGGGGGTCGACCTTCACAGCTGGTCAAGTCGAGCTCCTCGAGGGGCTCGACTTCTTCGATGTTTATGGACTAGGGTCAAGCCGACCTGTGTGGTCGACCCTTCCTTTGTGACGCGACCGAGCCAACCTGTGTGGTCGGCTCCTCCTTTGCGCTAATCTTCCTGGGTTAGCACCACTTCCCTCTCTCTTTATTCTCTCCTTGTGGGTCGGGCTTTATTCTTGAATGGTATTTGTGTTAGGGTCTTGGGATTTTACCCATAACATTTAGCATTAAGTTATTGTTTTATGAACATATTTGAACACGTGTACATGTGATGATACTACACATGAAATTAACCTTTAGCCTTTTTATTTTTTTTATTCTTCATTTTATTAAATTTTGTCTTAAAAAAGATTAATTAACTTTTAACATATTTGCCTAGCATTGCCAAATCGAGCATAGTTGATATGTATATTATTGGTTCTCATTCGACCAGCATCATGTATCCTCTAGAAGAATGAATTTATCATATCCATTGGATGGTGACTTTGTCAGGTAGAAGAATTGAAGCTGAAACATGCATTCCTGAAGAGTTGTCATAAATGTATGAAGGGCTGCAAGGAGATCCACGAAATTTGAAGAGCTGCAAGTCTTTGATGTAGAGTTGCAAAGGATATTCATGCATGATATTAAATACATTCAAGATGTATTTAACTTATTTGATGTCCAAAGCGTAATTTGCTAGAAGTTCTTAACCATGTGAATAGAAATAAAAATGACTAAAGAAGAAATACATATATTGTGTATTTATACCAAAATACACGGTATTTGCTAGAAGTTCTTAATCATCTCTCGTGAATAGAAAAGCTTATGAGAAAAAAGTGGGAGTGAACACACATTTCGACGTTTAAGGAGGATTGGCGCTCTTAGTGTCACACTATCACTTGTCTATCGTCAATTGAGTACAAGGTATTCAACAGCTTAATATGTTGAAAATTTGAGTTTTAAACATTAAAATTTCTTAAATTTTAATTTCAATTTTGTAAAAAACAACTTTTAAATACTTTTGAGTACAAAATAGTTGCTGGCATAAAACTCTAAAATTTTGAGTTTGAGTACAAGGTAATGGAGGGACACTATATTCAAAAAAGAACTCAAACCCTAAATTTGGAAAGTCAAATGGAGCGTAGGCGATATGAGAAAATCGTAAATGTGGAAAGAAAAACGAAGAAGGAGAGTGAGATACGACTGTTCACTTAATGGCATGCGTTGATAAGCGTGTATTATAATTGATTTAGTTGTCAAATTGCCAAAGTAGACTTTGGACATGTTTCAGAATGATTGTCAACATAGTGATTTTAAAAGAAGGGATTAAACTACAATTGATTTGGTAGAATTGATATTTAAACAATTATTTTCATGTTTGGTTAGATGTGATTTTCATTTAATTAAAGTGATTTTGTATTATTATGTTTGGTTTCAAAATTAATTTTAAAATTATTAAATTACTAAAAAGGACATTAAAAATTATTTAACTATTTATCTCTTAAAACTAATTAACTATTTACTAAATAATAATAAAATATAACTAATATATTTTGAACTCAATAAAAAAAATTGTGTTTATTTTTATTATATAAAAAAACAGCTAAATAAATAAATAAATAAAAATAAGAAAAATAAGTCCTAGATCTATTTCTTCTTCCCCTCGTGTCATTTCTTCTTCCCCTCTCTCATGCGATTGTTGTCATCGCTTCCGCCTTCAGCCCCTGCAGGTTCTTCAGGTTCTTCATTGCTGGCACACCTCCAGCAACTCTCTCATCCTTCGACGATCGTCTGGCGATAATCTACCCAAACAACGACGACTGCAATTGCCCATGCGAAGATGCTGTAAAATGGTGAGAATGTCTTCGTAATCGCCGCAACTCTTCTTCAACGCGACGCCTCGACAAACTTCGGGTGAATCGTTGTATGTATTGGTGTTGTTTTGCTGGAATGGTCAGTGTATTTTTGTCCTTTCAAGATGCTGCCATGGTGAGAATTGAGGTTGAGTAGCCTTAGAGAGAACAACTTCCAAATCATGGGAGAAAACTTTAGGGCTGGTTTTCTATTTTTTCTTTTTTTTTAATATTTTTTTTTTTTGTTAAATAGAGGGGTAATATTTGTATTTCCACATTTGAGTATAATGAAGGCAAAATTGAAGGGTGATTATCGGAGAATTGCAAAATCTGACCCGATTTTCAAAAGGTTTGTCAAATATGACTCGATTTTGAAAAATTAGTGTTTGTGACCTGAATTTGACCGCTGTCGTTACTGTTGAGTTTAGGCGGAGTGTGAAATTTCGTCCCTACCCTTCGCTTTAAAAAAAACCTCCAAAGTGGTCTCTCTTTTCATTTTTTTTTCTCTCTACCTTTTTTTTTGTTTCATCTTCGCTTCTTCTTTTAAAATGGTTCAAAAGAGTTAATATTCTCTCCCCTTCATCTTCTCTCTTGGTCATCTCTAACAAATTTTTATAAATATAAAAGATATATTTTACAGATATGGTCGAACAAATCATGTGATAAACCAACAAATCTTGATATAAATATTGTCTCTCTTTCATCTTTTATCCTCTAACTCTAACAAATTTTTATAAATAAAAGATATATTTTACCGATTTTGTTGAACAAATCAATCCTAAGATTTCATCAACCAACCAATCGATAATGAAATGATCTCAACCACGAAAAAAAAATTAAAAAGAAAAAAAAAGTTGCACGATTCGTGCCACGTTGCTTCAAATTGCACGATTGTGTAATTTATTTTTTATTTTTTATTTTTTTAAATTAAAAAAATGCACGATCGTGCGATTCCTGCCATGATCCCAACTGCGAAATTCAACGATAGTCGCTTCAAATTGCAAGTTCGTGCAATTTTTTTTTTTAATTTCAACCAGGATGAAAAAAAAATGCACCACCGTGCAAGGATGAATGAGAAGTTGGAAAAAAATTTCTTAACATTCAAAGGGTGAGAGAGTAAATTTTTTTCTTCTTAAAAGTGAGAGGTGAGAGATTGGAAGAGATCAACACAACACGGAGAAGAGAAGGGAGGAGAAGAAGATAAGGGGAGAGAGGAGAGATGATCTTGTGTTCAATTGAGGGACAAAGATGAAATTTCACACTCAACCTAAAGTGAAACGCCAATTGTCAACTTCAAGTCAAAAACGCTAAAATTTTAAAATTATTTTTAACAAACCTTTTGCAAATCGGGTCACATTTTACAATTTTCCTAATTCCTGATCCATCACCTTAACCAAAATCATATATTAAGTAACGCTTTAACAATCAATTTAAATGATTTTACATTTTTCTAAAATCAATTTTGCCTTTTGTCAAACTTGTTTATTTTAAAGGGAAGTTATTTTAGCAATGAAAAAATTGATTTTAACCATACCAAAATCACTCTCAAACATGCCCTTAAACCTATGATTTGACTTGTCTTTTTAAGGTTTACTAGGAAGGAATGTTGAAAATAATGCTGAAATGCAAATAAAACTCCATATAACTTAATTCTAATTAAAAAAAAAATGAATTTGAAAATTTTCCCCCAAATTTTAGATTTAGTATTATTTTTAAATTCTCACGTGTTAAAATTCATTTTCAATTCAAGTAGTTTTTTTTTCTTCCTCATTTAGTTGATTTGATTATGTTTTTTATTTTGCACAAATTACCCCATAATTTCTCGAATTTGTTATTTGTTATCATGAGGTTATTTTGTCCTTTCAATTATTTAAAATTACTTGTCAACAAGAGCATAGTTCAACAACTGATGTATCGCTTAGTGACTATGAGGTCCTAGGTTCAATCCTCCACCCCAACATGTTGTAAAAAAAAAAAATTATTTAAAATTACTCATCATTTAATCTTTTGGCTATATCTAATAAAAAAATTGGTTACCCCAACTTATGTATTTTAATTTATATTAATTTTTTAAATTATTATTTTATATTTTTTTTAAAAGAATCTGAAACAATTTTATTGATAATATGAAAGAGTGTTACAAAAAAATCATGTTAATTACAAAAGACACCTCCATTGATTATAGAGGGTGGAGATATCATAATTATAAGAGGGAGTGTTTAACTTAATCCAAGATATCGCTAATAACGTCGTCGACTCAATGAATCTCTTAGCATCTTTGGATGTGTCTCTAAATATCCGAGTGTTCCTCTCGATCCATAGGTTCCAAAAAAAAGGCACGAATAAAATTAAGCCAAAGGGTCATCTTAGCTTTCTTGAAGGGGTGTCCCATAAGAAGAATGTAGATTAAAGAGAGCATATTGTCCGATCGAGGGAAAGATCATTTAAAGGCGTCAAGGAGGAAACTCCAAAACTTTTCAGCATAAGTGCATTCACTGAAAAATGTGTATTTGTGATTCCTCATTTGCAATACACAAATTACAACAATTAGGGGATATAAAGTGCTTCGACAGTCTCTTTTAGAGTTTATCATAAGTGTTAATACACGAATGACTAAGCTCCCAAATGAAGAACTTCACTTTTTTCGGATATCTTCCAGCCCATATGTTCTTATAAAGATCAGAATGTTCACAAAAGTCCATAGAAGATAGAGCCACAATCATCGATTTTGATGAGAAGCTACTGTTTTTTTCTAAGTTCCATAGCCAAATGTCCTCCCTTTCGTTAGGAAAATAAGAAATCATAGTGTTGTTGAAATAAGATAATTCTTCCACTTCCTCATCATGAAGATTCCTTCTTAAATGCAAAAGCCACATTTTAGATAGAGGACACCATAAATCAGCTATAGATGCCTCCTTTTTCATGGATAAATAGTATAAACTCGGGAAAAGATTTTGTAGGGTAGAAGGCCCACACCAAGTATCTTTCCAAAATGAAGTCTTTTCCCCATTTCCAACTTTAATGGTCAAGTGCTCATATATCGAATTTTGTAGGGAATCAATCGCCTTCCATGGACCATCCGTCGAGTGCAAGGATAAAGAATTTGGCCTTGTGTCAAAGGTTGAAGAACCATATTTGGCTTTTATGATTTGTCTCCATAATGCCTTTTTTTCCTTGTGAAATATCCAAATCCATTTCGATAGAAGAGATTTGTTTCTCACCTTCATATCGAAAAAGCCAAGGCCTCCCTCTAAAATAGGAATTTTCACCTTATCCCATCGAAGCAAATGGGACCCTTTGTAATCCGAACTTCCCCTCCATAGGTAGTTACTAACAGTTTTGGTCTTTTAGAAATTACTAACAGTTTTTGGTCTTTTATATTTGAGTTTAATTTTTGTTTAATTTTTATTTGGTCACTGAGGTTTCAAAATTGAGACATGAAGACAAGACTTGAACTTATAACTCTTAGAGAAAGTAGAGGTGTCTTAACCACTAAAACTCTATTATTATTATTATTATTATTATTATTATTATTATTATTATTATTATAATTATAATTATTATTATTATTATTATAAAAAGATAGCAAGAACAATAAAAGTGTTGCTTAAGAGAAGAAGAAAGTAAAGAGAAATCAATGTATTCAATTGATTTGAGGTGTGTTTGAAATGTTTCACACAAGCTCTATTTATACAAGTATTTCATGACTAAACTTAGGTCATTGATGGTCAACTTTGAGAGTCTCAATGTTATTCATAAGGAAAGTGAGTCATGGGGAAGACTAGTTAAAATGATGGAGTTGAATGATTATAGATATCTATATATACCATGGGTATATATATAACAATCCCCCTTAGATATACATTGTATGTAGTATATATGCCTCGTTAAAACCTTACTAGAAAAAACTCAATGGGAAAAATCCTAGTGAAGGAAAAATAGTACATTATATTCATACGCTTCAACAACTACCTCATTAAAAACCTTGCTAGGAAAACCCAGTGGGAAAATCCATAGTCAAGAGAAAAAAGAGTGAAATGATTTTACTCCCCCTCATAGAAACATCACTTGAGATCTCTGAGTCGTCGCATTTCAATGTGGTGCACCAACTTCTCGAATGTTGCGGTTGGTAACGCCTTTGTAAATAAGTCTGTCAAGTTCTCATTTGAAGAAATTTGTTGAACGTTGATGTCGTCATTTTCTTCAAGATTATGAGTGTAAAAGAGCTTCGGTGATATATGTTTTGTTTTATCTCCTTTAATGAATCCTCTTTTGATTTGTGCTATACATGTTATATTTTCTTCGTATAATATTGTTGGAAGATTTTTGTCAGAAGACAAGCTGCGTGTTCCACGAATGTGTTGAGTCATTGATCTCAACCATACACATTCTCGACTAGCCTCATGAATTGCAAGAACTTCAGCATGATTTGAAGAAGTGGCTGTAATAGTCTGTTTTACAGACCGCAAAGATATAACAGTTCCTCCACATGTAAACAGATAACCTGTTTGAGATCTAGCTTTGTGTAGGTCTGATAAATATTTGAGATATGCATAACCCACTGATCAAAATTCGATTTGTTTGAATAGAATAAACTCATATCAATGGTTCCTCGAAGATAACGGAGTACATGCTTAACTTCGATCCAATGTCTTTTTGTTGGAGAATAACTATATCTAGCTAATAAATTGACTGAAAATGTTATATCAGGTCGTGTATTATTACCAAGATACATAAGTGCACCTATTGCACTAAGATATGGTACTTCACGACCAAGTAGTTCTTCATTATCTTCTCGAGGTCGAATTATATTATTTTTCACATCCAATGATCAAACTACCATTGGAATGTTCAATAGGTGTGCTTTATCCATGTAAAACATTTTAAAAACTTTTTCTATATAAGTTGACTGGTGAATGAATATTCCATCTGTTAAATGCCTGTTACCTCTCCAAAAGTACATTATTTAGGGTCACATTTACCTTGAAATCATGTAATCTCTTGAGCGTTTTTGTTAGAATTTAGCTTAATACGTGCTTAAATGTGAGAATTCGAGGAATGAAGCTAAAATAGGACTTATTTGGAAAAGGAACGAAAAATAATAGAAAATGATGCTAAAAGAGTTAAAATGTAGATTGCAGGAGAATTGCCGAAACATTGCTGGGAGCGCAATCAACATTGCGGACACCGCAAGGAAACCGCAATTCCAAGCTGCTGCTGCTGAACTTTTCCCAGCCGCCAGTCGTCGTGGTTGCGATCTTTCAGCCGCCTAAGCCTTCCCCCTGCTGCCACGTGGAGGGTTGGTGTTTAGAATGGATGGTTCTCCATGGCTAAAGGTATCTATAAAAGCTATAAAAAGAGGTGAAGGGTGAAGGAGAAACACAGCTCGGAAGCGTGGAGTTCTCCGTCACAATGCAATCCACATACACATTTCCCTTACCCCGTTTGTTGGAACGAAGAAATCAGCCCTTGGCGTCGATAATTCGAGAGGAAGAAGAGAAGATCCTTCTTCTCTTCTGATTGAATTCATCCCCAAGAACAGCTAATCTTCCCCTTCATCCGAGGCGCTTGCGACGAGGAGATCCGTGCACTCTTTTACAAAGCTTTCTTTACTGCTTTCTGTCTTTCATTTCCATTTGCTACACTGATTCGATTTGTCTCTAATTTACTCAGTTCTTTACTGTTTTTCATACCTTCGCACATTGTGTTCTGAAACCTAATTTAGAAAGTAATCGTTTAAGTCTTTTCGAGTTCTTCATCTTGTTATCTTCTAATCTCTTGCTTTCCTTGAGTACTTTAAATCATGCTTAATCAATCTATCTTTTCCAATTCTCCACCTGAAGGGAATGAACTCTTCATTCCCCGCAGCGGAAGCGTTTGGAATCGTTACTTTGGTTTATTTAGAATTAAATTAACATACAAGTTAAGCATATATGAAATTACCTTTGAAGATCAATCATCTTCTTGTGTTCCTTCTTCCACGAGATCTTCCTCGCTATGACTCGAACACGGGATCAAGGCTTGTGGGAGCTCTTTGAAAGAATGAGAGAACAATTTTCTCTGCAGAGGTGAGTGGTGTGTTTTGGCCAACCCTTTGGCTAAACCTAAATGTCTTATTTATAATAAAGCTTTTAGGAATTAATTTTATTTTATAAAATACATTTTAATATCTAATATATTAAAATATGTATTTTATAGTTATTTGAATCTTATTCAAATATTATAAAATTAATCTTTTATAATATACTTTAAACCAATTTGAATCACATTCAAATAACATAAGTATATAGTTTTTAATATTAATGTATCATATACATAAACTATTTCTTCTAATATTTAATGTATCAAATACAATAAATATATTTTACTCTTCTACATTTAATATATCAAATATATTAAATATTAATTTGAATATTTCAAATTTTCTTTCAACTAAATTGATCCTTTTAGTGTTACTATGAGCTAGCAAGGGGACCTTATGGACCTACAGATTTATAAGCTCCAATGATACAAAATTAATTAATTAAACTCTTTAATTAATTGACTTTCATTCATTAACTCTAGGTCACTCCACTATAGGCCTAGAGTTGCACTCTTATGCACTGTAGGACAAGTTGTGTCCATGGATATAACCATTACATGCAAGTCGATCCTTCACGAGTTGTTCGTAATTACAGCTGGGTCAAAAGTCCGTTTTACCCCTGTAATTACATCTTACACCTTAAGTACCACTGATTCTCTGATGAACAACCTGTTTATGATCCAACCATAAACGAAGTCCCTCTCGGGCCAGTGAGAGGGTGGGGCCCCATTGTTCAAGTCCCGAAATCAGCACTTAAGGGAACTACTCATCTACTTTCCCTATATGGGAAGGAGTGAATTCCATCTTGTGAAACTTATGTTCCCAACTCCCTATTTGGTCAAGTCCCCAAAATGGTAGGCTTATTGAATCGGCTATAAAGGCCATTCTCACCCATACAAATCAAAGGACGAGCCCTCACAGGTAGGAGTTCATAACTCACTCAGGATTAAGATCGAGTCACATATGATCATCCTGTGAAATATTAATCTTCTCAAATAACGGATTTATAAAGAGAGATTATATATTTCGTGGTCCAGTCTTATACAAACTCATTGTATAGGATACCCCCACTCACATGTCTCTACATGAATGATTTGGATCAAATCATTTGTAACAATTACAGAGTGGGCCGTATCAATAGTGTTACCAGGATAAGGCACCCAACCTTATCCATATACTATAGACCCTTTAGGTTATTACTTGAACATGATCCTCCCGTATGTCAACTACATACAGTTCAAGATTACACTAATAACCTTTGATTTTATTTATATAATGAATATTATAAATTGCAAATAATAATAATAAAATAATTATCAAATAATTATTAATTAATTACGAGGCTTTAGGGCATAAATCCCAACAATCTCCCACTTGCACTAAAGCCGGTGAGACATGTATCCTAGGGCATACTCTACACCCAACATGTTCTCCCACTTGCCCTAGTGAAGATGAGACATGGCTCATAATCCTAGACATTCTAGGTGGCTTTCAAACAATTTAGCCTGAATAAAGTCTTTTTATATAGATCAAAACGACTGTCAATTAAAAGTCATCTTGGTCCTACCACGATTCTTTCTCTCTCAGGATACCCTATGTATTGATGTTATCTAAGTTTCTTAAGTTTAGCCATTACATAAAACGTTTTAGGCTTAACTATATCTGAAACATCTTTCAGACCAATAAGAAATTATTTGAGTTATGCAAGTTCTTTACTTCATAAGTAAGAACATTTAACTTGCATATCATACTCCATCATCTAGGGTAAACATAGATTTCAATAAATCTTTGTCAAAACCAGTGCATCTCGTAAAGATCAAATCTTTAACCTCATACACAAAAATATAATTTCTCAATTTATCCATAGATATTTTGAGAAAAGTTTTTATGTTTTCGTGCAATGGTCATACCATTGGGTTAACTAATAAATGCTAACCAATTTCACTGTCAAATGTCATGTCTCAAGTGTACATTAGATTTTCTCCCACTCAAACGTAGATAGTCAATCTTATGTTCTCAACATTTTGAAATGTCTTAGGACACTATTCCTTAGACAATCTAAACTTCATGTAAGAATGATACATTATCATTTTTTGAAGTACTACATCATATACTTGACAACAAATTTGTCAATATAAGATGTGTGAGACATAAATAACATTTTGTCCTCGAAAACTCTGTTTTAGGACATACCCAGTAATTTAAATCATTCATTTGGAATTGGTTAGGTAGTCAACATTTTATGTTGGATTCAAATCTTACAACATTCACAATGGGTAATAAGTCATCCCCATAAAATATGAGAAAATTCCACTAAGTAATTAATGATTTTCTTGTCTATACAATATCATTAATATTTATTCAAAGTCATAGTTTTTGATACTTTTATCAAACCTTACATTCAAAAATCTAGTGATCAAATTCATTTCATAAATGAACCTTTACTTCTTGCAAACCTTTTGCTTTTGATTTTTGAAATTGAACTCATGTAATTGATTTGTAAATGCATTCTTTAAGACTTCTTTTCAAAAAAAAGATTTCTTAAACCTTCACTTGACATATCTCATATGCAACTATGAATTAGGAAATGCTTTTATACTCTAATATGACAACAAATGAGAAAGTTTATCCATAGTTTACTTTCTCCATCTATATTTGTCATTAGTCTTATTTTGAAGGTCTGTACCTTCTTATTTACAAATCTTTTACTTTTGTAGATATATTCAAAACCTATGGGTTTTACCCCATCACGAACATCTACAAGTTTTAGATAAAGATGAGTACATCTACTCTATCTCGAGATTTATGACTTTGGTCTACTAGTCTTTGTCATTGACCCTCATTTCAACTTTGAGGTCAAGAAGCCCTACATTTTGTCATCTAATTTGACAACTTAGGCTTCATATAAGCTCTTGTAACGGTCGGGTCATCTCATAACTCTCCCACTACGATGAGGCTTATCCAATTCATGACTAGGATTCATTTGACTATCAAATGTAATTAAATTGTTAACAACTTTTATTAACTTTTTAGTGGCTTCACTTGGAACCAACTTTTCAACACTATTGAACATATTCAAGTTTCAGCATGTATGCTTAAAACTCTCAAAACTCGAAGGGTTGTAAACTAACTTTACTACTCTTCTATAATCTCAAAGTTGTCTCATGGACACCTTTTAGATATAATCATGTTCACTATACAATCTATATTGTATATCCTAACAAGAGTCTGATAATGACGTGTAATTCTTTATTGTTCTGACCATGTCTAACAAGGTCTTGTTTCTCCTCTTACAGCACAATTTCACACAATTGTACTTTGTGCTAGAGTTGAGATAAAATCTCACTTTCTATCAATTAGTCTTAGTACATAAGGTTCCTGTACTGTTCACTATGATCTGATCATAGTGTCTTGATAGATTTACCTATTGACCTTCAACTTGAGTCTTATATTCCTTGAACTTTTCAAAATATTCAGACTTATGTTGCATTAGGTTACGATACTTGTTTCTTGAATAATCATCAGCTAGAGTGATGAAATATTCATCAGTGTTCTTTGGCCTGTAGGCTTTTCCAAGAAAAACCTATTGATTATCTTGCATGAAAGGCAAGATCTTAAGACATATAAAGTAATTAACTCTAACATTTAGAGAATCACTTCGTAGTAGTCTTTTTATTCAAATTGATCAGAATCAATCTTGAATGCCAAAGACAAGTATCATATTTTAGGAGAATATAAATTGTCTTTATATTCTGGATTCTATAATCCTGAATATCTCAATGTGTAGTATTTTATATGTTAACAATTTAACACATACAAATTATTCTTATTTTTCGGCTGAACTTTTCAAACAATTTTGAAAATAAAAATTTAGTACTAAAATATTCATACTATATGAACATTTTATTAGTAATAAAGCTAGAGAAATTGAATTTCTCCTATGGTACTAAAAACACCATATTCAGCATTAAATAACAATTATTTCTTATGGACATCTTAATGTCTCCCACTACATTAATTGAGATGGGTTTTTTGGTGCCAACAAGTAGAGATCATTCTACATAATTAAGTATTTTCCAAGAATTATATAAAATGTAATGAAGAACAAATCTTAATAGTGGATCTGAATCTACTATATAGGTGGTAATGAAAAAATCTAGTAAATCAAATTTACTTTTATCCATGTTCTTCTTATAGAGGTATTTCATAAATTCCTCTTATTATGACTACTTTGCTAATTTAGAAACTATTTTCTTTTAGCTACAGTCATATGGTTTCTTTTCTTGGATTTTGGTAATACTTAATTTTTTAGATTATTTAGATAAATATCTAAATCTAGCTTTTATTGACTTCAACAATATCTCATATGTTGTTGTCATCTTCTTTATCTTCTTAGCTTGACATCTAATATGTCAAATAGAAAATTTGTATAAGCCATCTCGTTATATTGATTTATTAATCATGTGCTTCACGAACAATTCGATTAGCATTGGCAACAGGTTTTTGAGAACGTTTCTCAATAAAGACAAATTAAAGAAAAAATTTACACGACCATTATATAGTGTTAACATTATTTTTCCAAGTGATATTATTTTCTCAATTTGACAAATTAGCAACGAAAAATAAAATTGAGAGAAATAGACATAATATTGAAATATATAAAAAATATATATATTTATCTAATAACACGCAATCAATATTCATTCAATTTCAGCATAGAAAACAAACAATTTGATAATAAAACCCTAAAACATTATTTTTTTTTTAATGCTATGATACTTTAGTGAGTTAGAACAAGTGCCGCCGTAGGGTAGGTCAAATGCCCCTTCACTAAATCGAGACAATCTCAACCAAGTGTTATCCCAAAATAACTCTTATTTCTATAACATTTAGTTACCATTAGTTTGGTCAAGAAAATCATTAACAACCTTAATGATATCTTTGTAAGTGTAACCCATCATTTTAGATTCTATAATTTTATCCCAACAAGTGCCGCCGTAGGGTAGGTCAAGTATTGGAAATAAAATTACAATCCTATCCTTCTCAGGAGATTCACCCTGATATTGACCCATGTAAACACCTTCCGTAGGGGGACGGTCCAAAAGCCGCCGTGAGGCCCCACATGAATCTCACGTTATGAACCAATGATAGAGACCGTAGGATATGTTGACACATTTCCTTCTCCCACTTACTATTTAAAAATACTTTCTCAAGAGATTCACCCTGATATTGACCTATGTAAACACCTTCCGTAGGGGGACGGTTCAAAGCCGCCTCGAGGCCTCACATGAATCTCACGTTGTGAATCTATGGTAGAGACCGTAGGGTTATTTTGACATAGGTCTTTCTCCCGCTAAGTATTTTGAAATAGGGTTTTCTATTACTTAGACAAATTAGGCTAATCTCATTTATCTAAGTTTTTCAATCTACCCTTTCATAACCCTTATGTTGGTTAGATTGATTTTAATGTGAATTATCAAGTATATTAAACTATTTAAAACTAATCACATTATGAGCCTGCTTAATGAAATAAAATAAAATTTGGCTAATTCAACCCCCAGGCCAGTTCTTAGGTAGAGGTGTTCCTTTTTAGTCAATTTTTATTTCAAATTCATTAATCTTTAATTAACTATTAATTACTAGATCAATGAACTTCAGTTGATTTTAAGCAATGTTTTTAATCCTATTAAAAACTAATTCACCTTATGGATAATCTTGAATTTTTAACAATTTTAAACCCTTTAAAACAAAATTAAAGATTATCATATATTCTAATCTTATTAGAATAAAAGATAAACTAAATTTAAATATTTAAACTAGTTAAAGAATGAATTAAATTATCTTTTAAATAAGGAAAGAAAAAATCTAATCTCATATGAAAATATCCTAAGCTCATTTGGAAAAAATCCTAAACTCATTTGGAAAATATCCAACGGAAAAGATTTCCCAATTTTCCCAATCTTATTAGGAAAAGATTTCCCAATTTTCCTAATCTTATTAGAAAAAGATTTCCCAATTTTCCCAATCTTATTAGAAAAAGATTTCTCAATCTCATTCGAAAAGATTTTCCAATAGATTTCCCAATCTCATTTGGAAAAGATTTCCCAATCTCATTCGAAAAAATATCACTCTACGAAAAGATATCCTAATCCTTATTAGAAAAATATGGATTCCTATTATGAAAGAAAGTATCCTAATTTAAAATTTCCAAATATAACAATTATATTGAAAGATATGGAAATAAAATTATATTAGGAAATCATCTAATCAAATTAGAAAGCATTTTAATCATAATATTTCAAATATAACACTTATATTAAAAATAATTAAAATGCATGATCATGCTTAACCTATGGTGGGATTTTAATCTAGATGGCATACTCTATGCAATCAATTAGTATGCAATCAATTAAAATTTAAAACATACATCAACATGCATAATTAAATTAAAATCAACATGCATAATTAAATTAAAAACACAGCAAAATTGACCGGCATATTTGGCATATCCTAAGAAATTGAAAGCAATTTTGAATTACATTAATTTAAATCCAAGACATATCTTGGTCTTCAAAATCTTCCTTGAGCCCTCCAAATTTGAATCAAATTTCCATAACTCAATTTGGACATTCCAAATCAAATCAAATCCATAGACATACCAAATCTGAATTTAAATTTCCATATTTTATTTTGGACATTCCAAATTCAAAATATGAATCTAAATCTCCAGAATTGATTTTGGACATTCCAAATCAAATCTATAGAAATTCAAAATCTGAATCTAAATTTCTAGATTTTATTTTGGACATTCCAAACATTCCAAATCTGAAATTCGGTAAGATTCACACAAATTGAATCTTCAATTTCGTAATGGCTTCATGGCTTCAATTCCACCATCGTTTTACACCATCTTCAATTTCGTAATGGCTTCCAAAAATGATACAGAAAATACAGAGAATTCCTATCTCTTTCGAGTTTCACATTTGATCTAATCAAAGCAATAAAACTAATGCCAAAATATGCCTAAACAATCAATTTGCAAACCACATATATCACATATATGAAAAATAAATTCAAATACCCACCATGAATTTTTAATTTTGAACAAAAACAAAGTAGCTCTGATACCAATTGAAGGGAATGAACTCTTCATTCCCCGCAGCGGAAGCGTTTGGAATCGTTACTTTGGTTTATTTAGAATTAAATTAACATACAAGTTAAGCATATATGAAATTACCTTTGAAGATCAATCATCTTCTTGTGTTCCTTCTTCCACGAGATCTTCCTCGCTATGACTCGAACACGGGATCAAGGTTTGTGGGAACTCTTTGAAAGAATGAGAGAACAATTTTCTCTGCAGAGGTGAGTGGTGTGTTTTGGCCAACCCTTTGGCTAAACCTAAATGTCTTATTTATAATAAGGCTTTTAGGAATTAATTTTATTTTATAAAATACATTTTAATATCTAATATATTAAAATATGTATTTTATATTTATTTGAATCTTATTCAAATATTATAAAATTAATCTTTTATAATATACTTTAAACCAATTTGAATCACATTCAAATAACATAAGTATATAGTTTTTAATATTAATGTATCATATACATAAACTATTTCTTCTAATATTTAATGTATCAAATACAATAAATATATTTTACTCTTCTACATTTAATATATCAAATATATTAAATATTAATTTGAATATTTCAAATTTTCTTTCAACTAAATTGATCATTTTAGTGTTACTATGAGCTAGCAAGGGGACCTTATAGACCTACAGATTTATAAGCTCCAATGATACAAAATTAATTAATTAAACTCTTTAATTAATTAACTTTCATTCATTAACTCTAGGTCACTCCACTATAGGCCTAGAGTTGCACTCTTATGCACTGTAGGACAAGTTGTGTCCATGGATATAACCATTACATGCAAGTCGATCCTTCACGAGTTGTTCGTAATTACAGCTGGGTCAAAAGTCCGTTTTACCCCTGTAATTACATCTTACACCTTAAGTACCACTGATTCTCTGATGAACAACCTGTTTATGATCCAACCATAAACGAAGTCCCTCTCGGGCCAGTGAGAGGGTGGGGCCCCATTGTTCAAGTCCCGAAATCAGCACTTAAGGGAACTACTCATCTACTTTCCCTATATGGGAAGGAGTGAATTCCATCTTGTGAAACTTATGTTCCCAACTCCCTATTTGGTCAAGTCCCCAAAATGGTAGGCTTATTGAATCGGCTATAAAGGCCATTCTCACCCATACAAATCAAAGGACGAGCCCTCACAGGCAGGAGTTCATAACTCACTCAGGATTAAGATCGAGTCACATATGATCATCCTGTGAAATATTAATCTTCTCAAATAACGGATTTATAAAGAGAGATTATATATTTCGTGGTCCAGTCTTATACAAACTCATTGTATAGGATACCCCCACTCACATGTCTCTACATGAATGATTTGGATCAAATCATTTGTAACAATTACAAAGTGGGCCGTATCAATAGTGTTACCAGGATAAGGCACCCAACCTTATCCATATACTATAGACCCTTTAGGTTATTACTTGAACATGATCCTCCCGTATGTCAACTACATACAGTTCAAGATTACACTAATAACCTTGGATTTTATTTATATAATGAATATTATAAATTGCAAATAATAATAATAAAATAATTATCAAATAATTATTAATTAATTACGAGGCTTTAGGGCATAAATCCCAACATAACCATGAGTAACTAATCACACAAAGGTATGCTAAAGATGAATCTATAGGTTAGAAATACGAGAGTTCAACATGTAGGATAGCTTCGAATGCATTGAATGTATGTGTACTTCATCCCATGGGCAATTTCGATCGGCCATCCATTTTGTCTAAAGAATTCCTAACCTCCGGAAGGAGTAAGAGTTCAGAGTCGTCCATTCATGCTAGCCTTTCATGGTAGCCAGAAAACGACCTAGGAATAGGCGTTTTCCTAGCACGATTCATTAGCTTGCTTGTATAAATAGATGTTTATGTCTTACTTGGATATGAGTGAACTAAAAGATCTAATGCATGTAATCGAGAGATGCATGAGACTGAGCTAAATCGATGCATGATAAGTTAATCTACTGCTGAATGATCGTATGTAAAAGCCTATAGAGGAGTCTTAAGTCGACCTTGTTTCCTTATCTCACCCTTAAATCGTTGCTAAATTAATTGCTAGATAATTGCGGGAACCGCAATTCTATAGTTCTGTTTTTGCCCTAGCATTTTTCCCAGTCTTTTACCTTTGCGATTTTATTGCTAGAACACTGCTAGATCCGCAATTCTATCTTCTCCACATCAAAGCTTAATCTCTTTACTTGCTTTCGTTTATGCTTGCATACTTCTTATATTCTTTGTTAGTTCGGCACATCAACCTCAAATCCACCCAATTTAAGTGACCCTCTCTAATTTAACACCTCACTTCGTTAGTAACTAAATTCAATCTCTGTGGGAAAATGAATTAAAAAATACTTATCACTTGCTGCAGACCATGTATGCTTGCATGTTCTGAGTGCTCTTCGCATTACATTTTATTTACACACTGAGCACGCAACAATGCCCAATTTGTAAGCCAAGGCAAAACTTTGTTTTTCCGAGATCTTTCATCTCAAATTCTTTCTTAAGATATTTTATTGTCTTTGAAAGCCCTTCAGGAGTTCCAATTATATTCAAATCATGAACATATACAACAATAATAGCAAATCCTGATTGTGATTTCTTTATAAAAACACATGGACAAATAGGGTTATTTGTATATCATTCTTTCAACAAATATTCACTAAGACGATTATACCACATTCGTTCGGATTGTTTTAATTCATATAAGGACCTCTGTAATTTGATCAAATATAATTCTCTAGCATTTGAATTATATGAATTTGGTATCTTTAATCCTTCAGGGATTTTCATATAGATATCATTATCGAGAGATCCATATAAATATGTTGTGACTACATCCATAAGATGCATGTCACGCTTTTCATACACACCCATGCTAATTAGATATCTCAATGTTATTGCATCCACCACAGGAGAATATGCTCGTCATAATCAATACCAGGCATTTGCGAGAATCCTTGTGCAACAAGTCTCGCTTTATATCTTGTGACCTCATCATTTTCATTCATTTTACATACAAATACTCATTTGTATCCCACAGATTTTACACCTTCAGGTGTACGGACTACAAGTCCAAAAACTTCACGTTTTGAAAGTGGGTTTAATTCTGCTTAGATTGCTTCTTTCCATTTAAGTCAATCCTTTCTATGACGACATTTTTCGACAGATCTAGGTTCAGAATCCTCATTTTCATGAATAATGTCGTGAGCAACATTGTAAGCAAAAATGTTGTCAACAACTATATCATCTTGGTTCCATTTTTTCTTTGTCATGACATAATTTATCGAAATCTCATTATTATCCTCAGGTACTTGACCTTCTTCGATGTCATCATGATTAGCCATGTTTAAGATTTCTTCTGGAATATCCACATTCTCAATTGAGTCATTTTGATTGTTGACTACTCTTCTTTTTCGAGGATTTTTATCTTTGGAACCTATTGGTCTACCACGCTTCAAGTGTGCCGCAGACTCATTAGCTGAAACAACTTGGGATTTCAATTTTGGATGGAGCATTTGCAGTTGGTATATACGACTTGATTACTTTCTTAGCATCGGTAAATGCATCTGGCATTTGATTTGCTATGTTTTGTAAATGAATTATCTTTTGAACTTCTAGTTCACATTGATTTATACGGGGATCGAAATGAGACAATAACGATGTGTTTCATGCAATTTCATTTTCCAACTTCTTAATTTCTCCCCCTAATGTTGGAAATTTTGTCTCATTAAAATGACAATTAGTAAATTGTGCAGTAAATACATCACCCGTCAAAGGTTCAAGATATCTAATAATTGATGGGGAATCAAATCCAACATATATTCCTAGCCTCCTTTGAGGACCCATCTTAGTATGTTGTGGTGAAGCAATTGGAACATATACTGCACATCCAAAAATTCGTAGATGAAAAATATTGGGCTCCTGACTATAAACTAATTGTATTGGAGAGTACTTATGATAAGCTGCTGGCCTAATGCGTATAATTGACGTTGCATGCAAAATCGCATGACCCCATACAGATATTGAAAGCTTTCCTCTCATTATCATTGGTCTAGCAATTAATTGAAGACGTTTTATGAATGATTCCGCCAAACCATTTTGTGTATGAACATGAGCTACAGGATGTTCAACATTTATCCCAATTGACATACAATAATTATTAAATGTTTGAGATGTAAATTCACCAGCATTATCAAGGCGAATTTTCTTAATTCCATAATCAGAAAATTGTGCTCTTAATTTAATTATTTGAGCAAGTAATCTTGCAAATGCAAGGTTCCAACTAGATAATAAACACACATGTGACCATCTACTCGATGCATCAATTAAGACCAAAAAATATCTAAATGGTCCATTTGATGGATTAATAGGTCCACATATATCACCATGAATGCGTTCTAAAAATGTAAGTGACTCAATTTCCACTTTAGTTGGGGATGGTCTATGGTGAGTGAATTTTTGGTACATCCACTATGTTCGGGGTGTCGAATCCCGCCAAAATAACATTTATAATACCGCTACAATTGAGCTTTGCAGCTAGTCGTAGTCGGGTCGATCCGCATGGAACCTAAATTATTTTCTCTTAATTAATTTCTACTTGCTTTTTTTATGAAAACAACAAAATAAAACATTAAAGTAAAGGGGGGATTGGCTTACGGTAAAATAAAGGAAAACATGAAAACTAGCTAACGGAAAATTAAAGAACAAGAAATTAAACTAAGTACATGTGGTCCTAATTTTAAGGGTCGGGGTTGACTTTGATGCGACTCGATTCATTGGGATTCAAACATACTTAGCAAGAGTATAATTGAACACATAAACGGTTACCCGACAACCCTGAAGTAACCGACCACATGGAAATTAGTCAGAGTTGTCAATTATAACTAAACAATGCTACTAATTAACTCAAAATGATCAGTTCTAAACTAATTAAAGCAGTTACTAGCATTTTATGACGAACATTCAACTAGGAAGCCTAAGTTGATACTTCAGTTTCTTTACTTCTCCGGGTTACCCCGTGTTACTTGGCGATTAAGAGAGGCAAGGCATCATAATCTGTAACTATAGAACATGCTGGAAATCAAGGGCATCTACTTCTATCAATCAAACATTCTCATGTGATATGCATAGAAGAAGCAAATGCCCAATCAGTCATGCTAAGCTACAAAATTAAGAACTAAACCCTCATGAATCGCATCAAATTTAACCCCTAACCTTTCGGTTTCTTTACTTCTCTGGGTTACCCCGTGTTACTTGGCGATTAAGAGAGGCAAGGCATCATAATCTGTAACTATAGAACATGCTGAAAATCAAGGGCGTCTACTCCTATCATTCAAACATGCTCATGTGATATGCATAGAAGAAGCAAATGCTCAATCAGTCATGCTAAGCTACAAAATTAAGAACTAAACCCTCATGAATCGCATCAAATTTAACCCCTAACCTCAAATTAGAGCACTTACCTTGCTCGGGATGAAAACCAAGCTAAACCAACAAAGTCTTTGCCTTGATATATAAGAAAATGGGAGAAAACCCAAAAAATCTAGAGAGAAATCGTCTTACAAAGCCAAAACCCGAGAGAGAATGACCTAAAAATCGGAAAAATGGATTTTTATAATCGACGTAGCGTGAGACGCTACAAACCAGCGTATCGACGCTCCAAAAGAAAATTTCCAGCGCGCGCATCGTCTAAGAAAAAATACTAAAATTTTGTCCTCCATTGGTCTCAAACTCAAGCCCATCGTTCTACCAAGGTTCTCCTACACCACCAGACCACTCATCATATTTGGAATAACATTTGATTAATTAATTTATATGGTATAAACACTTAGAACGATTAATCATTATTATCCCCTAAAACATTCGTTTAAGCTCTAATTTAATGTAATGATCTGATTTACCCCTAAGCAATTAAATTCTACAAAATATAGACATTAAGCACAAATAATTCCTTAATTCACAAGACTTAGGAGCTAAATATTAGCACTTTTGAAGTGCTATCAGTCTAATAATTAATTTTCCCATAGAGCAAGCTGCACATGACATTTCATTAGATGGAGAATCTTCTGGTTCTTCAATGGATGTCCATGTGAATTTTCAATAATTCTTCTCATCATCGTTGACCTAGAATGACCCAATCGATCATGTCAAGAGGGAGAAACTTCGGGTTCATTGTTACATATGATTCGATTACTCGTATATGAGTATAATATAATCTAGAAGAAAAAACAGGTAGTGTTTCTAATATACGTTTTTCATGTGAAACAATAGATGTAATATATAGATACTCTATATTATTTTTACTATTAGTCTCAACATGATAAACATGATAACGTATATCTTTGAAACTCAACAAATTTCTTTTTGATTTACTAGAGAACAAATCATTGTTAATTATTAATTTTGTTCCTTTAGGAAAAATAATAATTGTTTTTCCAAAACCTTCAATCAAGTTTGCAGAACCTGATATTATATTGACATTTGCTTCAAGCATTGTAAATTTAGAAAAGTATTTTCTACTTTTAAGTATTGTGTGTAGTTGCATTATCTGCCAAACATAAATCTTAATTGTTCATCTTTGAATGACCCAAGATATGAGAAGTTTCCATGATTCTTCATTAAGGAAAGAAAAAAAATTACAACAAGCTTTAAATAAAGTATTTGGAAAGAGAGAAAAAAAAATTAACTAGCAACATAAATAAAATTTATAATTAAGACTAATGTTTGACATTCTGATCATATGAAGTATTTCCTACTTCTTCAATGTTATCAATTTTCTCTTCATGAGACTCAAAGAAATCAGCAAAATCTAAATGTGTCATGTTGGAATGATCAAATACATCATCATCTTGATACGCAAAGTTTGTTTCCACATTTTTTTCTTTCTTCAATGATGCTTGGTAGAGATCGACCAAGTGTTTGGACGTACGACAGGTATGAGACCAATGTTCTTTCATGCCACATCGAAAGCATTGGTTTTCAACATTTTTAGAACTCTGGCTATTTTGTGGAGTTTTTCCTTTATGATCACCATTATATTACTTCCGATTCTCTTAAAATTTGAAGAATTATGGCGACCACGACGAACAGAGTAATTATTTCTTCCTTTCCCACGGTCACGACCTCGACCATGATTTTTAAAAATTGTAACATTCGCTTTCGGGAATGGTGTTGCTCCAATTGGTCGAGATTCATGATTTTCATTAGAAAGCTCGTTATTTTTTTCAGCCACAAGAAGACATGATATAAGTTCAGAATATTTTTTAAAGCCTCTCTCTCGATATTTCTACTGCAGGAGCATATTCGAGACATTGAAAGTAGAAAATATGTTCTCTAACATATCTTCATCAATAACTTTTTCTTCCCATAACAATAATTTTGAACTTATTTTGAATAATGCGGAGTCGTAATCGCTTACTGATTTAAAATCTTGCAACCTCAAGTGCATACAATCATATCGAGCTCTTGGAAGAATGACACTCTTTTGATGATCATACCTTTCTTTCAAATTTTTCCATAAAATTTGGGGATCTTTCACCGTAAGGTATTCAAATTTCAATCCCTCATGAAGATGATGACGAAGGAATATCATGGCTTTTGCCTTTTCTTGACTGAATGTTTTATTTCCTTCTTTAATTGCATCTTCAAGATTCATAGCATCCAAATGAATCTCAGCATCAAGAACTCATGATAAGTAGTTATTTCCACGATCAAGAGTTATGAACTCTAGTTTTGTAAGATTTGTCATTGGTAAAACTATTACAAAGAAATATACTTCTATTAGAAATCTAATAAATAATATATCAAACGTGCATTCTAAAAATCGAAGATTTTCCACTGATAATAAAGTATATATTCAATATACATAACATGCTCTTTCTCTATATGAAATATGCAATAGTATATAAAGTTTGTAATGTATATGTGGTAAAAAAAAAATAATGTACATAATACAAAAATAAACAAAATCAATATAACAGTAAGATATTAAATTTCAAAAGACATGTTTAATGTAAAATTACAATATATGTATAGAGTATAATATCATGCATAACAAACATATGGCAAAAATTAGATAATCAAGTATATAGACATAAAGAAATAAAGAATAACTTGCAATATTGAATACATAATATACAAAAAAAAAATGTTAAAATAAATTTAATAATTTAAATTCTACATGTGGTAAGTTGAACTTTTTGGAATAGTTCACCTAAATTTCAAGCTGTCGAGGCTTGTCAAAATAATATTTATATACTCGAATCCACCGAGCGATTTGTAGCTTAATGGTAACGGGGTCGATCCATAGAGAATTATGTTAAATTCAGATTTGATTAAATTTAAGTTGCTAATGATAAAAAGAGGGAAATTTGGTTTGTGAAAATTGAGCTCTAAACATGCAAAAACAAACTAGCTAACGGGAAAATTAAGTGGCGAAGTTACAAATTAAACGAGCATGCTTAATTTTGAGTAATGGGATTGATCGCTATGGACATTCAGTTCATCGATAACAAATAATTAGCTAATATGCTTCAGCACACAATTCATTTTGCTAATTTCTAACTCAAACAACCCAATGATATAATTAGAAAAGTGCAATTCTAATTATACTTAGCCAATAATCAATTCAAGGTAGCTAATCTTAAATTGACAAAAGGCCAGTAACGGGAACATTGTGACAGATTAATCCTAAGACTAACCCGGTTTCTCTCTCGCCCAAAGCCTAACATGAAAACGTTAACTAATTCATTCCCCCAACTCTCACTTGGGCTTGAATTACCTAGCCATGCTTAAGCCCTCAACCTAGCGATATAGGCAATTATACGTCCTAATCTTTAGAGTTTTATCATGCATAGGAATTAAGGAGTCATTCCTAATCAAGCTATACATGCTAAATTTGAAGACAATCAAAGGAAAGAGATGCAAGAAACTCATAAAAGCCATACATACACAAAAGGGCAAATCTCCCCTTCAATCCATAGTTTTACAATCCCAAGCTCAAAATTAAGCACTAACCTTGTTTAGCCTTCCATGGAGGATGAATAAATCCAACACTCCATGGAAAAGCTTAGTTGCATACAAGAGAGGGAAGAAAATGAGCCAAAAATGGTGGAGAATGTTGCAATCCCGAGGCAAAACCGTTGGAGAAGATGAGCCAAAAAATCGGACTTATGGCCTTTATAGTCGTCGGAGCGTCGAGACGCTAGGGCAGCGTCTCGACGCTACGCCCTAAAATTTACAGCGCGCGCGCGTTCGGAGCGTCGAGCAGCGTCCGCTCGACGCTTGCTCTCGGGTTTTTCCTGAAAATTTGACGAAGTAGCGTCGAGACGCTAGGGCAGCGTTGAGCCAGCGTCTTGACGCTGTTGCTCAACGCTAGCTCTCGGGTTGGGAGGCCAAAAATTGCCTTGCATGGCAACTTTTGTCATTTCTTCATACTTGAAGCTCCTTCATTCCCGATGCGCCCATGAAGCTCTAAAACGTCTCTTTTAGCCCAGAAACACGTCCTCGGACTCCTCGAACTCTCGACCATGAAATTACCTACAAAAAGGCATTTTAATCAATATTGAGCATGGTTCTAGCCAATATTAAGGACATAATAATAGCTCTATTTTAGAGCTATCAACATGCTCATACCAAGTTGAAATATATCAAAGGCATCAATTAACAATTAAGTAAAATGTTAAAAGAATTTCAATTATATAAATGGACACAAAAGCTGTTGGGTTTTATGTCCTAAAACTCGTGGTTTGTAAACTGTTATGTTTGTACATACTCTATTTAGAATAAAGAGTTATTAGTTTTATACAGTAAAAGAGTTTACTGGTATAAAGTGAAATGTGTTTAGGTTAACCTATACCAATGACCAACACCCTTGGCTGAATATGAGTACTTGAGCCTCATGTATGACATGATTGTGGATCAGGCTCAAGTAGTCAGTCAAAACGGTCTATAGTATACGGATAAGGCTGGGTACCTTATCCTGGTAACACTATTGGATGCGGCTCACTTTGTATTGTACAAAACGATGTGATCCGAATCGTTTCACATGGAGATGTGCGAGTGAGGGCGTCATGTGTAAAGATTTTACATAAGACCGAACCGCGTATTAAGTCGCTCTCTCTTTATAACTCCGTTTACTGATGAGACCGACTTATACATATTGATGGCCTAGGTAACTCGATCTCAATCCTGAGCTCGCTATGAACTCCTGCTTATTCGATCGTATCCTTTGACTTGCACGGGTGAGAGTGGCCCATTAGCGCCGACTCAATAAGCCTACCATCTTGGGGATAAAGTCGAATAGGTAGCTGGGGACATAGTACAGCAAGATTGGAGTTCACTCCTAACCCGTTCTTCAGGGTTAGTAGATAGGTTGTTCCCTTAATAGCTGAATCCGGGGCTTGAACAATTAGCGCGTGCACTCTCATAAGACGAGAGGGTTAATTGATTTGTTGGTTGGACCACAGATCTATTGTTCATTAGAGGTGTCAGTGGTACTTAAGGAACAAGACGTAATGCAGGAGTTAAACGGTTTAAATGACCCAGCTGTGATTACGAACAACCTGTGAAGGGTCGACTTACCGATGACGGTTATATCAAGAGGACACAATATATCTACAGTGAGGAGAGTGCAACCCTCGGACTATAGTGGAGTCTCCGGGGGTTAACGAAAGTTGATTGATTCGGGTTAAAAGAGTTTTGACCGAATAATCTCGTATCGTTGGAGCTCATGATCTGTAGGTCCTTTAGGTTCTCCTGGCTAGCTCGGATAACGTCGTGCAACAATATAAAAGAAAAGAAAAAGGAAAAGAATTTGAATTGTTCAAATTCGGTTTATGGAAGAAGGATGGACATATTTAAATATGATTTAAATATGGGATTGGCCTAAAACATGAATTGGATTCATGTGCAAAAAAGTCGGTTTTCGGAAAACCGGGTTTAGCCATATTATTTAATTAATATTTGATATTTAATTAAATAATATTAATTAATTAAAAAGTTTAATTAATTAATTACTATATATATATTTTATTTATTAAATTGTTTAATAAATAAAAATATTTATTATTATTTAAAATTAATTAAGTTTTAATTAATTTATAAAATAATAATAATTATATATGTGTTACATGCATTTTGCATGTAAGACATGTATTAATGTATATATATATATATATATATTTATATATAATTGTTATATATTATTTTTTATGGCTTGAGTGCTTTTTGGGTTTCATCTTATTTGAATTGTGAATTCAAAGAAGATGGGTTAAGCCTTCGTGAAGTGTTCACACAAAAAAAAAAAAGGCTTCTGTTCTTCTTCTTCTCCTTCTTCTTCTTCCTTTTCTTTTTTCTTTTCTTTTCTCTTCGTAACGGAGTCCCACCACTCCGTTGCGCGGCGCCGAGGATAGCGGGACTACCTGGGGTGGTCCTCGAGGCGTTCGTGAGAAGAGGCCGGAAGAGTTCGTGACGAGGAACGTGCGGCGGAGCTTGAAGAAATTGGAACTACAAGGGTATGTATTTCTAATTTCTTATTTCCGTCCTTTTGAGCATGTTTTCTATTTGTTAAATTGATGAAATTAGAGTATCATCGGTCCGAAATCGCTTTCCGCTGCGCAAGTCGCTCCATCAATTGGTATCAGAGCGATTTTGTGATTAACTCAATTTGCATCAATTTAAGTTGGTGGGTATTTTATTTTAGAAATTGTTTCTGAATTGGCGTCTAAAGTGAATATCGATTTTGGCATAGTTTCTATTTGAATTTCATTATTTGTAATTGCCCGAGAATGTATGGGCTTTAATGCGTGCCAAAGAGTCTGTATTTTTAGAGTCATTAGAGTCCATATAGGTTTCTTTGTGAAAGAAGTTTGAGTTTGGAACTCGCCGAAATGTTCGGTATAAGTTCAAACTCGTTCTAGGCAATACGAGGAGAAATTCGAAGAGAAATTGGCCGAAGCGTTCGGAGGAAGCAAGTTGGTCAAAGGCGGTGCGAAGAGTTCGAAGTCCGCTCAAGACGTAGCTTGTTGTTCAAGCTTGTAATAAATTAGTTATTGCTTGCTAAATGCCAAAATCGATCCACTTTAGTGTGTTTAATTAATTATGCATTGTGAATGTATGTTTTAATTGAAATCCATGTTTGTATGTGCATAACGTATGCCATATAGATTTAAAATCCCACTGTAGGAAGCATGCTCCATGCATAGTAAATATGTTATAAGTGTTATAATATATAGTATGCATATTTAGGAATTCATAAGAATTAATATAAAAGTTATATTAATTCATGAATTGTATGTTGTTAGTTTAATAGAGAAATTGATATAAGCGTTATATTAATTATGAAATTAAACGTACAACATTGATAATCCTAGTTTTATGCTTATTGTATATTATAAGTGTTGTAATGTATATGCATGTTTAATTCATGAGTATTAATATAAGAGTTATATTAATTCATGAATTTGATGTTGTTTAGTTAATAGAATAATTAATATAAGTGTTATATTAATTATGAAATTAAAACATCCAACATTAGTTTTATGCATATTGTATGTTATAATTGTTATAATGTATAGGATGCATGCTTAATTCATTAAAAATTGATATAAGTGTTATATTAATTTATGAATTAGGAGTTGTATGTTTAAAGAGCATAATCGATATAAGTGTTATATTGATTATGAAGTTAAATATTCAACTTGCCATGCCTTAGCGAATGTATGTTTGAGAAGCATATAGAAGTTTGTTATTATAGAAAGTCTAGTTTTTGCAAGCGTTGTAAAAATGACTTAGACTTTTAAAATATATAACAAAGATAAGTGGCATGCTCATTTAGGGTTAAATGGTTCGGTCTGTTTCATTAGATGAATAGGTCGTTATCTCGTAAATGCTAAGGTTATGAGAAACTCACCCGGTGAAATCCTGTTCGAGGTTGGAGGTATTTAAGCTGACGGTTTACGGAACACCTCCTACCTGGGGACGATCCGGTACTTGAGTAAAGTTAACCAGGCTTTATGAGCGTGCGGGAGAGGTGTGAGGTTATTTAAATCTGTTAATAACCTAGACATCTCAGGTAAATAGTTTGCCTAGACTTAAGGTTTTATTTTCTTAGCCGGATAAAACCTGAGTAGTTTACCCTAAAAACTGTTGGACGATGCTTAGTAGATGTGTTGAGAAGGAATATATGATATATCCCTCTCCTGCTACGCACTCCCTAAAGTTCACATAGTGAGAATTTTGCAGGGCCTCATGATGCCATTAGAGGCATCTCCAGTCGGGTGGTGTTTGCAACTTTCAATAGCAAGGTGAATGGAGTAAGTATCTATAGTAAGTGGGAGAAGGAAGAACGTCAGTATTTCCTACGGTCTCCTCCATTGGATTGAACCGTGAGATTCCCATGTTCCGCCTGCAAGGTGACCCTAGGAGGCACCAATCCAGTCGGAGGGCCGTTTCATGGGGGTCGAACAAGTCAGTCACCTGTTATGGATAAAGAAACATAGGGCCATTCCCAACTTTGTCATTCCAGTCGGTTGCGTTGTTGGGGCCGTCCTGTGCGTTCTAAAAATGGAGGGTCACACTTGCAGATTTGCTAAGGTGTTAGTAAATCTTGACCAAAAACGATAACTAAGATGCTATAGGAATAAGAGTTATTCTGGTGTTAGCATTTAGTCAAGAATGTCTTGGTTTAGTGAAGGAATGCTTGACTACCAGTCGGTAGCAACCATTCTAACTCACTAAATTATTGTTGCATGTAAATAAAGAGTTTGGGTACTTTATTTACTGCTAATTTTTTATTGGTTTAAATAGGTTAAAACCGTTTCACTAATAGTTTTACATTCTTTTTCGGCATGTCGAGCTCGTTTATACAGTTGTTAGCTCACGAAAAATTAACCGGAGAGTTTTACGGAACCTGGAAGTCGAACCTGAATAAGATTCTGGTTCTGGACGACCTGAGGTATGTCTTAACGGAGGAATGTCCTTCAGCTCTTGTCTCGAGTGCATCTCGAAGTGTTTGAGATGCATACGATGGATGGATTAGGGCTATTGATAAAGCCCAAATCTATATCTTGGCAAGCATATTTGATGCCTTGTGCAAGTAGTATGAGGTGATGATTTTCGTAAAGGAAATCATGTCTTCATTACAAGCAATGGTGGACACTCGTCCTCATCACTTCGTAATGTAGTCCTCAAGTTCGTTTATAACTCTCGCATAGTGGAGGATACCTCTGTTAGAGAGTTTGTCCTTAACGTGATGGTCCACTTTAATGCGGCGGAAGTAAACGTTGCTACCATCGTTATTTCAGACTTATCAGTTCCTGTACACTTCCAAAGGAATAGAGAAGGAGGCAAATGTTGTCACTTCGACGAAGTTCCTTAAGAGGTCGGCGTCAGGAAGTAAGCCTAAGTCTGCTTCTCTGAGTAATGAGATTATTCAGAAGAAGAAGAGTAGCAGGAGAGAAGGGCAAAGCCCCTACTATTCGCATAGTGAAGTCTTCAGACAAAGGAAAAATGTTTCCATTGTAATGAAGATGGGTATTGGAAGCGTAACTGCTCCAAATACTTTGCTGAGAAACAGGTTGAGAAAGAACGACAAGATAAATGTGATTTATTTGTCAAAACAAGTTTAGTGGATATGAATGTCATACCTGGATGTCTTCAGGAACCACTATTCGTGTTTGTTTTTCTACAGGAAACTAGTTCCTGACAGTCGTTTTCTCGCTGTGAGATATGGAGATATCGTTGCAGCTGAACTAGTGGGAGTCTTTGTAGTTGTTGTATAGAGATAATAACATTTGTTATATGTAATTATTGTCTATATTTCTGGTTTAAACTGAACACTTGTATATTATATCTTTTGGTTTTATAAATGAACAGTTCATTTAGCAAAAGATATATACTGATGTGTTCTATTAAACTCGAAAACAACTAGCATGTTAAGACTCACAGTGTAACGAAAGCTATTGTAGATATCAACAAAGGTTGTTGATCAAACTAGAGTTTCTCAACCGTTGAGAAAGCCTCAATGCAGTGGGAGGGTTGTAGGACAACCCGATCCGTTGCACTGCTTGTCTTTAACTCAAAGTTCTCATACTTGATGATAACATTGAGGATTCGCTATCTTTAATTAGGCAATGGATAACATAGACAAGGCCAAATGGCTCAAAGCCACAAATCTATGAATGGTATTGAGACCAAGTCACTAAGGTGAAAACTTTTATGGCTTGACTTTCTGGTAAAGGGACTGTCCCGAAGAGAAAGGGTTTATTGTGTATACTCTCTTTCTCTTGTTGCCAGACGTAAGTTAAATAGATGACTCTTATCCACTACCATGTTCTATCTTTATAGAATTTGGCAAGTGGATGTCAAGATAGCTTTTCTGCAGAATTGTTATCTTGATTGAGTATCTATGAGTCTCTACCAGAAAGATTCATAGTTTGGGACAAAGAGCAAATGGTTTACTGGTTTATTCGATTCATTTATGAATTGGAGAAAGCATCTTCGTCCTAAACTGTAAGGTTTGATACAGTGATCAAATCTTATGGCTTTGAACAAAAGTTTGAACAATAAATTGATAAACCTTGTTTGACAAGGGTTTAGTCAATGTTGTAGCTTTCATAAACTGTTTACGTAATTAATGTCCTAATCATTGAGAATGATGTAGGATTCATTTCTGACTTTTAGCCTAAACTAGCGACCCACACCCAAATAGTTGATTTGGAGGAGGGCTTAGTTTGTTCTAAGGATTCAGGTTGATCTGAGTCGTAAGAACATATCGCTAGTGTTGTCTCTAAAATCTTTTATTGATAAGTTGTTGTCAATATTTGATTGTCTATGGAAATGGTTTCCTGAGACACCTCAAGTGTTGAGGATACGAGATGCACCCAAGTGCATTTACATATTGGAGGTTACATGTATCTTTTGAGATACATGACCCGATATGTGCTATGCAGTGGGAGCTGTCAGTAGTATTAGTCCAATTGGATTGGATTCCGGTTAGAGTTTTGTCCTTGTACTTAGAGGAGTAAAATACAAGAGTTGTATTGTTGATTCCTCGGTAGTAGCTAAGTCTATTTGCAGCTTGTGAAGCAGCAATAGGTTTATATGTTGAGCTCGCAGATAGTGCTATGAGGAGATGTGATGGTCACATGGAAAGTTTCGTAGTACTTCATGCTGATTTGTTTACTAAGTCTTTCATGGCTAAAGTGTTTGAGAGACACCTAGAAGAGTCTAGGGCTCCGAGTTGCTGGAGAGGACAGTGGGAGAAAACTTCTGATATATGATATATTAGTTTTCTCCACCTAACATGTACACCACGGACGTTTAAGTCCAAGTGGGAGTTTGTTGGGTTTTATGTCCTAAAACTCGTGGTTTGTAAAATGTTATGTTTGTACATACTCTATTTAGAATAAAGAGTTATTAGTTTTATACAGTAAAAGAGTTTATTGGTATAAAGTGAAATGTGTTTAGGTTAACCTATACCAATGACCAACACCCTTGGCTGAATATGAGTACTTGAGCCTCATGTATGACATGATTGTGGATCAGGCTCAAGTAGTCAGTCAAAACGGTCTATAGTATACGGATAAGGCTGGGTACCTTATCCTGGTAACACTATTGGATGCGGCTCACTTTGTATTGTACAAAATGATGTGATCCGAATCGTTTCACATGGAGATGTGCGAGTGAGGGCGTCATGTGTAAAGAGTTTACATAAGACCGAACCGCGTATTAAGTCGCTCTCTCTTTATAACTCCGTTTACTGATGAGACCGACTTATACATATTGATGGCCTAGGTAACTCGATCTCAATCCTGAGCTCGCTATGAACTCCTGCTTATTCGATCGTATCCTTTGACTTGCACGGGTGAGAGTGGCCCATTAGCGCCGACTCAATAAGCCTACCATCTTGGGGATAAAGTCGAATAGGTAGCTGGGGACATAGTACAACAAGATTGGAGTTCACTCCTAACCCGTTCTTCAGGGTTAGTAGATAGGTTGTTCCCTTAATAGCTGACTCCGGGGCTTGAACAATTAGCGCGTGCACTCTCATAAGACGAGAGGGTTAATTGATCTGTTGGTTGGACCACAGATCTATTGTTCATTAGAGGTGTCAGTGGTACTTAAGGAACAAGACGTAATGCAGGGGTTAAACGGTTTAAATGACCCAGCTGTGATTACGAACAACCTGTGAAGGGTCGACTTACCGATGACGGTTATATCAAGAGGACACAATATATCTACAGTGAGGAGAGTGCAACCCTCAGACTATAGTGGAGTCTCCGGGGGTTAACGAAAGTTGATTGATTCGGGTTAAAAGAGTTTTGACCGAATAATCTCGTATCGTTGGAGCTCATGATCTGTAGGTCCTTTAGGTTCTCCTGGCTAGCTCGGATAACGTCGTGCAACAATATAAAAGAAAAGAAAAAGAAAAAGAATTTGAATTGTTCAAATTCGGTTTATGGAAGAAGGATGGACATATTTAAATATGATTTAAATATGGGATTGGCCTAAAACATGAATTGGATTCATGTGCAAAAAAGTCGGTTTTCGGAAAATCGGGTTTAGCCATATTATTTAATTAATATTTGATATTTAATTAAATAATATTAATTAATTAAAAAGTTTAATTAATTAATTACTATATATATATATTTTATTTATTAAATTGTTTAATAAAGAAAAATATTTATTATTATTTAAAATTAATTAAGTTTTAATTAATTTATAAAATAATAATAATTATATATGTGTTACATGCATTTTGCATGTAAGACATGTATTAATATATATATATATATATATATATATATATATATATATATATATATATATATATATTTATATATAAATGTTATATATTATTTTTTATGGCTTGAGTGCTTTTTGGGTTTCATCTTATTTGAATTGTGAATTCAAAGAAGATGGGTTAAGCCTTCGTGAAGTGTTCACACAAAAAAAAAAGAAAAAGGCTTCTGTTCTTCTTCTTCTCCTTCTTCTTCTCCTTCTTCTTCTTCCTTTTCTTTTTTCTTTTCTTTTCTCTTCGTAACGGAGTCCCACCACTCCGTTGCGCGGCGCCGAGGATAGCGGGACTACCTGGGGTGGTCCTCGAGGCGTTCGTGAGAAGAGGCCGGAAGAGTTCGTGACGAGGAACGTGCGGCGGAGCTTGAAGAAATTGGAACTACAAGGGTATGTATTTCTAATTTCTTATTTCCGTTCTTTTGAGCATGTTTTCTATTTGTTAAATTGATGAAATTAGAGTATCATCGGTCCGAAATCGCTTTCCGCTGCGCAAGTCGCTCCATCAAAAGCAAGGTCAACATATAAACTAATATGAATCATGAAATTGAGATTAATTCAAATATTGAAACATAAAACAATAGGATGAATTAAATAATAGAATTATGATAAACAAATAGTTACTATTTCATACCATGTAAAATTAAAGTCGACATGTCATTGTGCTCATATACACTGTATACATAAAACGTTCATCACACAAATCAAATCTACTTTAGTGAAGAAAAGATGTAGAGGCTCGTGCTGATAACGTGTTATAAAAAGATAGCAAAAACAACAAAAGTGACGCTTAAGAGAAGAAGAAAGTAGAGAGAAATCAATGTATTCAATTGATTTGGGATGTGTTTGAAAGACTTCACATAAGCTCTATTTATACAAGTATTTCATGACTAAACTTAGGTCATTGATGGCCAACTTTGAGAGTCTCAATGTTATTCATAAGGAGAGTTAGTCATGAAGAAGACTAACTAAAATGATGAAGTTGAATGATTATGGATATCTATATATACCATGGGTATATATATATACTTGGTATATATATAACACTCCCCCTTAGATATCTATTGTATGTAATATATATGCCTCGATAAAATCTTACTAGAAAAAATCAATGGGAAAAATCTTAGTGAAGGAAAAATAGTACATTATATTCATATGCTTCAATAACTGCCTCATTAAAAATCTTGCTAGGAAAATCTAGTGGGAAAAATTATAGTCAAGGGAAAAAAGAGTGCAATGATTTTACTCCCTTCATAGAAACATCACTTGAGATCTCTGAGTCGTCGCATTCCAATGTGGTGCACCAACTTCTCGAATGTTGCGGTTGATAATGCCTTCGTAAATAAGTGTGTCAAGTTCTCTTTTGAAGAAATTTGTTGAACGGTGATGTCGCCATTTTCTTCAAGATCATGAGTGTAAAAAAGTTTCGGTGATATATGTTTTGTTATATCTCCTTTAATGAATCCTCCTTTGATTTGTGTTATATATGTTGTATTGTCTTCGTATAATATTGTTGGAAGATGTTTGTCAGAAGACAAATCGCATGTTCCACGAATGTGTTGAGTCATTGATCTTAACCATACACATTCTCGACTAGTCTCATGAATTGCAAGAACTTCAGCATGATTTGAAGAAGTGGTTGTAATAGTCTGTTTTACAGACCGTCATGATATAGCAGTTCCTCCACATGTAAACAAATAACTTGTTTGAGATCTAGCTTTATGTGGTTTTGATAAATATCTGACATCTGCATAACCCACTAGATCAAAATTCGATTTGTTTGAATAGAATAAACTCAAATCAATGGTTCTTCGAAGATAACAGAGTACATGCTTAACTTCGTTCCAATGTATTTTTGTTGGAGAAGAACTATATAGCTAATTAATTGGCTGAAAAATGTTATATCAGGTCGTGTATTATTAGAAGATACATAAGTGCACCTATTGCACTAAGATATGGTACTTCAGGACTAAGTAATTCTTTATTATTATTATTATTATTATTATTATTATTATTATTATTATTATTATTATTATATTTGAGTTTAACAACATGTGGGGAATTCGAACTTCAAACCACTTAATTGAAAGTATATGTTTTAGCCAGTTGAATTATGCTCGAGTTGACCTCAATCGCTCATGTCATAATCAATTAAAATACTCTTGTTGATACCGATTTTGGTATCAACTGTGAATTTGTATTTTTTAGCACGAACGAACTACAAAACAACAAGCAGAAAGTGAACTAGCACCAGTGTGACACTGTGTCACAAACACTCTGGCGGTTAAGTTAGTTGCGAGACCGGAGAGTGTTTAGATAATCGTAATTTGTTCGTATAGTAGAACATATCTTTCTCTTCTGGCGTTTCCCTTATTTGTAGTAGATTGTAGTGTAACCGAAATTACATAATTAATATACCCTATTAATGGTGTTTAGGCAGTTACAATTCAAGAGAATTCTGTTACCACTCTGACCACTTAGGAAATGTCGTCGGTCCATGGGGTATACACGAAGGTCAATCCACCGTCGAGTCATAGGTTGATCTGTTGGTCAGCCTTTATTGGCGATTTGAGGCTGATATGAGGATCAGTCCTCTATTTGGTCGTGGGTTGTCCTGCTTGTTAGCCCTTCCTTGGCAGTTTGAGGTTGACGCGAGGGTCAATCCTCCATTAGGCCATGGGTTGACCTGCTGGTCAACCCTTCATTGGCGGTTAGGGGTTGACACAAGGGTCAATCATCCATTGGGGTCATCGGCCGACCTGCTGGTCAGCCCTTCGTTGGCAAATGAAGGGACATGGGTTGACCCATAAGTAAGTCTTTCTTTATCCTTTGTCACATCGTTGTTTGACTCGTGGTCGTGGGTCGGCCTATTCTTAGGCAAGGCTGACAATAAATTGACTTCCTCTTATCGGGCATGGGCTGACCCATCAGCCATTTCTCCTCTTTGGCATGGGCTGACCTGTGGGTCAGCCCTTATCTCCATTTCAGCGTGGGCTGACCCGCGGGTCAACCCTTGACGGCAGTGGTCCGGTTCGGCGCTGATTCTTTGTTTGGGTCGTTTGGGTCGGGCCTATTCGACGACATGTTTGGCTTTCATCAACGTTTTAGCCTATTATAAATTTTAATAATCTTCACTCATAACAACTCTCATAACATAAATTATCTTATGTCAACCCGCGCACAATCCAATTGCTTAAAGCACTATACACTCGAAAAAAAGATTAGAAATTTGAATCTCCACCCCCACATGTGGTTGAACTAAAAAAAATGGTTCTTTACATAGATAGACATTTTATAGACTCTAATTACATAAATATCAATCTTTTAATTAAATTTCTACTTTGTCATCAGCTAGGCTAATGTAGGCTCACTAACAAAATTTAAATGACCTAAATGCCCATATATTAGATTTAGTTGTAATTACAATTAAATGATTAAAAAAAGTAGAAAAAAGAATTGATTGTTTAGGAAATGTTATTAAAAAAAATATTCTCATCATCTAATAAGATACAACCTCTCAACTCTCCCTATTTTGTCAAATCAAGCATAGCTCAATTGACATAAGATTCTGTCATTGGTTAAGAGATCATGGGTTCAATCATTGCATTAATTAAAATACCGTTGCAAGAAAAAAAAAACTGCCTATTTTTTTTGGACGTGTTCACGGCGGCGAAGAAAATCAAAATATTTCAAGATTTATTGGATTATAGTATATAAACGAAGCATATATGTTGAAAAACTTGAAATATTTTAATATATGAAGTTGAGCGGAAAAAAATGTTGACTCACAACAAAATGTAAATAAGAAAAAAAAAATAGTATACATTAAAACATGAAATATAAAATTTGCCATAATATTCCAAATTTTGATTGAAATTTTCAAAACATTGTGAATAAAATAAATATAAAAAAAAAGTCAATTAAAAAAAAAAAAAAAAAAAAAAAAAAAAAAAAAAAAAAAACTGTAAATAAAGAAAATAATTAATATACGTTAAAACATGAAATATAAAATTTGACTCAAAATTTTAGAAAAAATGGTAAATAAGATAAATATAAAAAAAAAAAAAACAATTAAAGAAAAAAAATATTAATAACAATATAATTAATTTAAATTTTATTTAATAAAAATAAATTTACATATTAAATGATAATCTAAATCTCAAATATAAAATACAATTAAATGATAATCTAAATCTCAGATATGAGTGATAGAAATTGTTATATCCGCAAAAATTTTAAAAATATGCTATATTTTTAATTTTTTTTTTTTTTTTTTTTTTTTTTATAAGAAAATGGTAACAGATGTTAATTTAAAATAAGATAATTAAAAATATAGCATATTTTTAAAAATTTTGCGGATATAATAATTTCTATCGCTCATATCTTAGGGCTAATAGGTCTATCAGTGATCACCTCAATTTTTTATAGATTTTTGTTAGTGATAATAATCTATCAGTGATAGAAACAAATTTTTTTGCCATATTTGCAAAATATTTTAAAGTTTGCTAAATTTGCAATTAGTTTGGGCATGATTGTTATTTGTGCAACCCGTCCCATTAAATAATAACAAATTAACATGAAGAAAAAAAAATTAAAAATGTCAAAAATTGAAAGGGGTTTTAGAAATTTAAAAAATGTAAGATTCAAGTCGGGTTAAAGTCATAATAATTCAAATCCGGTGACATTGAAATTATTGGAGAAAAGTGACATTTTACCATCATTAAGAAAATAAAAATACACATAAATAATCTTACTAAGAATACTCCGGAATTAAAATAAGCTATTTAATGGAATAAAATAAACCAAAAATATAATTTTAATGAAAAGTGGGTTTTTTTTTAATTAATAATAATTTAAAATATAGTTAGTAAAATTAGGACCACTGAAAAATAGAATTAAATGCAGCAGGTGACCCCCTCCCATAATGTTCGATAAAAAAAGAAAAAAGAAAAAAATGAATGGGTGGGCAGGATATTTGGTACTTTGTGCACGTGAAACCCACGTACCTTCATCCACCGACACCCAACTCATACTTTTCGAATCATTTTCATTTTTATTTTCATTTTCATTTTCCAACAACTTCTTTTACTCTTTACCTAGTTACTCTTTAACTTCAATTTTAATTTTTAATCTATCAACTTCAGGCTCCTTCCTAATTTCATATCCCTAAAGCATTTCTTTTTTAGAAAAATCATTTTCAAATTACTTAGACTTCCTTGGATAATTATTTTATTTTTTAAAATTAAACATATAACATTATTTCATCTATAATTTTTTTTTTTATTATTTATTTACAACAGATGGGAGATCGAACTTAGGATCTCATGGTTATTAATGCATATATCATGTCAGCTATGCTCTTGTTAATTATAAGCTCTTTTGTTATGTTATCTGTAATTTTTGAATATTTTCTAGATTTAAATTAAATTTTGAAAATTAAAAAATAATTTTTTGGGTCTCAAATTTTGCTTTTGAGAACTTTAAAAAAAAAAATCAGTAACCAAATGGAGAATTATTTAAAAGATTAGAAACCAATATATTTATCCAGTTACAAATTTAGTTTTTAGAATTTAATTCAATGTCAATTTGATTTCTTAATTCTAAGAGTTAGAACTTTTTATTATTAATTTTAATAATTCCTATTGTTACTATTGGTTTTTTTCTTTTTTTCAAAGGATATTGTTACTATTGTTATTTGGTTACATACTGAGAATATTTGGTTTTATATCAACATTTAACTATTTAAGTAATGAATCAATGATGATGACAATAATAATAATTTATTAGAATTAAAATTGCAATTAGTTACTAAACATAATAAAACGTTTTAAATTTAAGGATTAAATAGAGTGACTAAATTTATAATTTTAAAATTAACTAAATTTTTAATAAATTTCAAATCCAAATCTTTATATTTTTCCATAGGTCCGAGATTCTCCATTGAAAGATTTTTTATATAAATAATACGCATTTCAGTTCAGCGAACCTAATTCTAATTGTTTTGTTCCGAAGCAAACTACGGGGCGGTTCGTCCTATTCAGATATTCACGACCAAGAAACACTAGATTCTCTTTTTGAATAGGCCCTGAAAAGAGAAGGAAAGCTGGAATGCCAAAAGCGTCTATTATTGAATTCACCCGACCTGATAGTACCCATTTTTTAAACGGTCAGTGTCAAAGTCACTGAATGGATAAGTCGTCAATCCCTAAAAGAGACTATGTAATGTATTTTATCTGTCATGTATACTTAAACCTGTCACAATCATTTTGAATATTATTATAGTGCTAAAAATCAAAATTTATCTAAATAAAAATAATACATTTTAAAATTTTGAACTTTTAATTTATATAAAAAAAAATTATTAATACTCCAAAATCACAATTAAAAATTTGATTTAAATACCAGTCTTAAAACTTGAACATCCATTCAATTTGAATTTGTATATTTTGTTAGAGAGGAAGTGGTAGGGAGTGTTTGGATACCAACTTGAAGATGGACTGAATTATTATAATTTAGTTTACATTTGACCCACACTATTATTATTCATAATCAATAGAGTAATTATACCGACTTTAATAGTATTTATTATTCATAACTATTATAATTTACCTATTATTATTATGATAACTACGTGCTAAATGTTTTAATATTACTAATTATAATTTAATATTACTAATTATAATTCTATTTTCAAATGTGGCGGAAGAAAGAACTAAAAACTTGGGAGTGATGCACGTGGGCGGCAGCTTGTGGTGCACGTGATACAGCGGAGGCAAGAGGCATAAAGAAGAAGGGCCCACAGCACAGAGTCTCGCGTGGAACACGCCACGTGTACGGAGATCACGTGCTGATTATTCGGACGCCAGCGTGGCACCGTTACGGACGGAGGGTTGGTTTTTGCCGACGTCACGGATTTAATTAATTGGGCTTCGCGCCAACTCCGTAGTCCACAAGTCAACCTCCCATATCGCCGCTGTCGCTATGGCTATTCATGCCTTTCGCGCCACCAAAATTTAATTTAATATTTTTAAAATCTTTCATTTTTAACCCCTTCACTTTTGGAATTATTCTTTCATTTTCTTTTTTTTCTTTTATGAAATGATAACAAATGACCTATTTACGAGACTATATTTCATAAATATCTATTTTGAATAATTATTTCAGATTTAGTGCAGCTTAATTTTGATTAATTTTTATTCCAGTTTTACCCTTTAATCTTTAAACATTTATATATTTATAAGATCTTTGTATTGTTTTTAATTTTTTTCATACTTAGATTATTCATTAAAGCTATAGTAATGAGTAATCTAGGTTAATTACACATGGTAGTATTTTATTTTTCCTAATTATTTCACTATTACCATAAAATTTAATTTCATTTTACAATTGCCGAAAAACCTCATATTGTCATGTGCATATAAAATTTTTTGAGGAATTCAATCACTACGACGTGAAATTCAATTTCATATCGGTTAAGGACAAGGGACTCAGACATCTCCACAATGGTGTGATATTGTTCATAGCCCTTATGACTTTGCTTTTGATTTCACCAAAAAGACTTCGTACCATTGGAGATAAGTGTCATCCCTTATATACCCATATTCTTTCTTTTATCTAGTCAATGTGAGATTTTGTTTGTATCCCCAACAATCCTCCCCTCGAACAAAGTACCACATCGGCCTTCACTCAGATCATATCGTATTACACTTGAGCATATTACCTTATAATGCTCAACCACGACCCTCAGATAGTCATCCCTTCGAATTACACTTGAGCTAGTAAAGCTCAACCACAGATTCATTATGACTATGTCATTGGAGGCGCATCAATATATTTGTTTGGCACCCGAAGATTCTGCAGACAAGGCTAAGTCTGGGGCATGACTCTGATACCACTTGTTAAGGACAACCGAACTTAGACATCTTCACAATGATATGATATTGTCCACTTTGGGCATAACCCTCATGACTTTGCTTTTGGTTTCACCCAAAAGGCCTCCTACCATTGAAGATAGTTGTCCTCCCTTATATACCCATGATCTTTCCCTTCAAACTCAACACTGAGAAGCCTTTTCAACTTATGAATCTCAGACTTGGACTTCGCAGCTATGAGCATATCGTCTACATACAATACCAAATTAAACAATTGAATCAACATCTGTCTTGTTGTGATACACACAACAATCATAAGGACTTCTGTTGTAGCCTAACTCAATCATATAATTGTCAAACCTCTTATATCATTGCCTTGGAGACTGTTTTAGTCCATATAAAGACTTCTTCGGCTTGGAGACATAATCTTCTTTACCAGGAAGCTGAAACTCATCTGGTTGGGTCATATAAATCTCCTCTTCCAACTCTCCATGTAAGAAATATGTCTTCATCATAATTGCTCAAGTTCCAGATTCTGATATGCCACCATTGCTAGTAACACCCTGATGAAAGAATGTCTGACCACTCGTGAGAAAATCTCATTATAGTCAACTCCCCCTCTTTGTGTGAACCCTCTTTCAACTACAAGAGCTTTATACTTAATACCTTCCTCAGGTGAGAAATCTTCATTTTTCTTAAAGACCCACTTACAAGTAACAATCTTCCCTTCTTTAGGCCGTTTGACTAGCTTCCAAGTCTGATTCTTATCAAGGTACTCCATCTCATCGCCCATTGTAACAAGTCATTGTGCAGACTCACTGCATGAATCAACTTCTCTGTAGGTGGATGCCTCATGAGAATCCACCTCTTCAGCAACCCGCAGTGCATAGTACACCATATCTTCATACCTCTTTGGAGGTCCAAACACCACCTCTCGTAGCTCTATCAAGAGTTATACATGGCTGACGTACTTGTGAACTAGAAGTTTCTGGCATATCATTTTCTTTTGGCATATCCTCAGTTTCAGTTTCAGTAGCAACATGTTGATCTTCTTCTACTTGAGGTTGTGATTCATTCCTAGTTGGAACGAATTCCAGTTCCACCTGTTTATAAACATTACTAATATTTTCTGCAATAGTAGACTTCGTAGTAGAGTTAAGCATAAAATTTTCATCAAATATCACATTCATACTAAGTCTAACTCTATTTTTTTAAGGTGACCAGATTGTATACCCCTTAACTTCATTCTCAATACCCACAAATAAACCATTTTTAGTTATTGGTTCTAATTTACCCTCACTAACATGGTAATAAATCGTACTACCAAAAACGTTTATTAAAGAATAATATGCATGCTTACCAAACCACATATCGTAAGGTGTTTTACAGTCAATACCTGTGTGAGGTCCACGATTAATCAGAAAACATGATGTGTGTTTACTGCTTCTGCCCAAAATTTTGTAGCTAACCCAACGTTAGAGAGCATGCACCTTGCTCTCTCCAGTAGTGTCTGATTCATGCGTTCTGCCACCCCATTTTGTTGCGGTGTATATCTAATGGTGTGATGACGGAAAATCCCTTCATCCTTGCAGAACTCATTAAACTCAGACGAACAAAATTCCAAACCATTACCAGTTTAAAGCCTTTTGATCTTCTTCCTAGTTTGATTTTCCACCAAGTCCACTACTTGAAATTCTTGAAGGTTTCACTTTTATGTTTCATCGTAATTACCCAAGTCATTCTTGAATAATCATCAATTATAAACAAAAAAAAAAAAATACATGTTGCCTCCAATAGACTCAACCCTAGAAGGTCCCCAACAGTCAGAATGGACATAATCAAGTGTTCACTTTGTATAGTGAACAACCCTTTTAGGAAACTTGTTGCAATGTAGCTTCTCAAATACACAATGTTCGCAGAATTCCAGACTTTGCATCTTGTGCCCACAAAGAAGATTCTTATGTGACAAAACCTGGTACAGTGAACATCTCTTTTAGGAAACTTACAAACATCGTTAGCTTTATGACCCTTAGGCTTCAAATTCTTAAAATTTCATTTCTTCTTTTTACCAGAATTTTCATGTCCCCTACTACTTGTAGCAACTAACCCTGCTGTCTGATTTTCTGTACCTGTAGCAGATGCCTTATAGCGATCCTCTCTGGTATGAAGAACATATCTTACTTCTTTCAGAGATAGAGTTTTTTTTCCAGCAATAAACGAATCCACAAAATTCTCATATGACGTAGACAAAAAGACCAACAGAATTAAGGCAACATCGTCATCATCTATTTTGACCTCAATATTTCGCAGGTCTAACAAAATCGTATTTAATTTATCTAGATGATCCCTAAGGGGTGTATCTTCCTGCATATGCAGAGTGAACAAACGTCACTTCAAAAATAACTTGTTGGTTAAAGACTTCGTCATGTACAAACTTTCGAGCTTCAACCACAAACCAAGGACAGTTTCTTCATCGGCGATCTCAGTGATGACGTCAGAAGCCAAACATAGCATGATTGTCGAATGAGCCTTCTCCTCCAGACTATTCCACTCATCGTTATCTGCGTCTGCTCTAATACCAGTTGTTAAGGACAAGGAACTTCAGACATCTCCACAATGATATGATATTGTCCACTCTGGGCATAACCCTCCTGACTTTGCTTTTGATTTCACCTAAAAGACCTCCTACCATTGGAGATAGTTGTCCTCCCTTATATACCCATGATTTTTCCCTCATGTAGCCAATGTGAGATTTTGTTTGTATCCCCAATAATATCTTTAGGAACCCCATCCCAACCTCCTACTAGAGAATTTTAGGAACATCAATCACAACCTCTTAGTTTCAACTTTGTTACTTGAACTCAAATGAGTAAATGCAATCTTTTTCTCTTTCTTTTTTTTTTTTTTCTATTTTTGTTTTTATTTCACTGGAATTTTAGTTTTTTTTTTTTGGAGTTTCATATTGATGTTTTTTGTTTTTGAGTGGATCCACGCGTTTTTTCATGATGAAGACAACCATCGTCCCCCGATTCTCAAGGGAATTGGGGGCGTTGCTGTACCGTCGTCACGTCAGGTGAGTCAGAGTGTCTTGTCGATCACATCTCACGCTGATCGAGAGGCAGTAACTTAGCAGCGAATTTTTGGATGAGCTGCTAAGTTCCGACCCTCGGAGGCCTAGAGTCGACTCCAAGTTATTGATCTGTTCGATGTCGGTCCCGTGGTCCCCACGCCATCGGGAAGTGGGTCGTGACGTCAGCGGCGGACCTCTAGCTGAGGTAGCCAGTAACAATAACTATTTAGTTTTTTATTTTTTAAAATTGTGTTTGTTTTCTCACCCTTTCTTAACAATAATTTTCATTTAAAAAAAAAAAAAAAAATTAAAATACTTGGTCAAAATTTTAAAATAAATTATAGTTTTCAAAAATCAAAACTAAATTTTGAAAACACGATAACAAAATAAATAAACCTATATCTGGAATGACAAAATATTTATACGCTCAATGTTTAAAAATTAAAAAACAAAAAGTAAAATAACTACCAAACCCGACCTAAAATAATGGTTTTTTCGAAGTTATAACAAAAAAAAATATATATTTTGAAGGTTTACCTAAATAAAAAATTTAAGAATGAAAATGATATTTAAATCTTTAAAAATAAATTTAGAAAATTAACACAATTAATTTGTTCAAAAATATCAACCTCATATATATATATATATATATATATATATATATATATATATATATATATATATATATATATATATATATTAATCAATTATTGGTATAAATAGTTGCATAATTAGGAGCAATCACGTCATTTGAATGACGAGATGTTTATTCATCAAGTGGTTGACAATGGGGTTTTATTCTTTGTATTGTTGTTTAACAGAGTGATTAGGGATTTTTTAGATTCAGATTTAAAAAAATGTCTGGTAGTTTTCATAAAATTAAAAAAGAAAAAAAATGGTTGCAAATTAAATTATTAAAGGATAATTGGATATGTGCACGTATCTTGTGATGTAACATAAAAAAAAATAATAAGTAATTAAAATTCTGTTACCAATACTACTTCCAAAAGGAACCTTCATTTCAATTAGGCAACAAAATTCTTCTCTAATTTTCGGTAACACCAAATTAATATTAAACCAAACCTACCACGGAACTAACCATATTCTAAAGTCTTAAATAGTATTGGCCAAACAAATCATTGACAATCACAATTCATGAACAAAATATTTAATATACAAACCACGTTATAATGTTAGCTTTATAAATTAACACCAGATTTAATGAAGATATAAGACCTATGTTTCAATATACTAAAGTCAACCATTTCATTTTAATTTTTTTCTTTTTTACAGATGGTAATTATTGCTTTCTCATAATTTGTTTTTTTTTTTATTGTGGTTTTTATATTTTTTTTTAAATAATAATAATAATTTGAATTCGATTCTAAAAACATAGATAAGTTTTTAATTTCTTTTTTTAATTTTAAAAATTCCACTTGAAATTTGAAAACATTCTTTTAAAATAGTTAACAAAAAAAGAAAAAATCTAAAAAGTAGTGTTTATAAGTATAATTTTTTTTTGAAAGGGTATGGTTATTAAAGAATTAAACTCAATAAGGATGCTGGTTGGCGCAAGATTCTGAACCTTTCCTTCTTCTGTCGTGCTCTGTCGTCAGCGTCGTCGTCGGAGCTGGAGAATTCCTGCACAAGGAAAGAGAATGAACTTGCACCGACGTTGGGCTAGGCCCACGAGACTCCGATGCTTAAGTCGGGTAGTGTATTGAGCATAAGTATGAGTGATAGTGTGTAGAGAATTGCGTAGAGTTACACCTCTGTTTTCGTTACCTTCTCCATCCTTGAACAAGAGGGACATTTAGAGGTGGTGAGAAGGGAGAGTTCCCGGGACGGTTCTGCTCGCCCAATCACCATGAGGGCTCCTGACCGGGGTGAGGAGGCGTGGACTGATCGGGGTCTATCTGTATTCCCTGTCATGATGATGGTAACCGTCGTCCCCCGATTCCCAAGGGAATTAGAGGCGCTGTTATACCGTCGTCCCATCAGGTGAGTCAGGGGTGTCTTGTCGATCACCTTTCACGTTGATCGAGAGGCAACCTGGCAACAACGAATCCTCACGTGAGCTGTTAAGCCCGGACCTTCAGAGCCCTGGGGTTAGCCCCCAGGTTGTTGATTCGTCGGATGCTGGTGTCGTGGCCTCGACTTCCTGAAAAAAGCGGGTCGTGACGTCAGTGGCTGACCTGAGGCTGAGGTAGCCCGTAACAATGCTATATTGTATTAAAATTTCCTTAAAAGAAATACAAACATTAGTACCTATTTATAGTATAATAGAATAATAACAAAATGTTAGTCTATCCTAAATCCTAAAACAAATAATAACACCCCACAAAAAATAGATTAGATCACCAAAATCAGACCACTCACTCAACCGATTTAGTGGAACTGGTCCAACCAAACCTGTTTGCGGCAGAAATCCGATCCAACCAGACCTCTAACTGAACCGACAGTTTTTCTCTAGCTTCATCCCATGATTATTGCTTCCGCCCTACCCTCGTCATCAGACTCCAATGCTACTAAAAATTCAAATATTATTCTTCCTTTCTTCGCCACAAGCCCCCATTGTAAGCCTCCACGCTCAAACCAGTTAACCGTCGCTCCGACCATACAAATGCTCGTCGGCTACTCCAACTTCGAGATTCAAACCAGTTGATCGACGCCCATCGCGCTCCAACGCTCCAAATGCTAAATCAATACCCCGCCCCTTGCAACTACCTGTAACCACAAAACAATCCACATTTCCAATGTGTTGAGTTGCCCCTCCAAAATCGAAAGACAACAATCGATCCAATCAATCGTAATTCATGAATCACTCCAACGGCCAAATCAAACCAAACAAAAAATAAAATACCCAACATCCTGCCTCACCGAAATACGACTCATATCAATTCCAAACAGATGAAAAACTCATAACTCTAATACCATGTTAAACTCATAGAAACATGCAAAGAGGCTATATTGTATTAGAATTGCTTTAAAAGAAATAAAGACGTAGAGACCTATTTATACTGAAATAAAGTAATATTTAAACTAATAATTAAATCGGGCCAAACAATTTCGTCAAAATAAGTATATTATAACATTGATTAAAACATCTACTCCTTCTAGTCTGGTTTTAATAAGATCGGGGTTTCAATTTCCAACTTTACCGTTGAACTAATCAAATAGATTAAATAATTTTGAGGTAATAAATTTAAGTTTTTTTTTTTTTTTTAACAACTTTTGGGGTGAAGATTGAATCTGTGATCTCTTAATCCTTAAGTTCAACTAGACTCATGTTCAAAAATTTAAATTTATTTGAAGGTTGTTTTTTTTTTTTTTTTTTTTGATTACATTGGGGTGGGGGGATTCGAACCACAGACCTCGTGGTCGTCAACTGATACATATGCCAGCTGAGCTATGCTCGCTTTGGCTATTTGAAGGTTGTTTAAAAAATAAGAAAAAAGTTTTTGTCATTCTTCTTTAATGTTGTGTTTATGTTAAAATATTCTGACCTTTTACTCAATGAAAATGAAAAATAATAGTTGGTTTGATTGCTTGGGATAATATTTTCAGCTTGCGAAAATATGACGGCGGTCGGTGGCATTTATTGGAAGCGATGGCCCCACTGTTACCGGATGGCCTTTTAGTCGCTTCCTGTTTTTTTAATTTCGAACAAAAAAAAAAAAAAAAAAATCTTATTAATTGAAAACAATATATATACGAAATAAAAATTTTATGATTTGAAATAAATAAGATATGTATTTATTGAGTTGGTATAATAAGTGAGTGAGATGGGGATCATGATTCATCATGATTCAACCCAATCAAACTATAAAATATCTTTTAGGTTAAAGTATATATTTTTTAATAACACGTGAAACTGATTAAACTAGTCATTTCTTCATCATTAATTTATATAATATGTCAGTTTATAGTATTTTTTTTTTCTTTCAATTCTGGAGTTATCTAAAATTTTATTTGATCATCAATATTTGTCTACAAATAATAGCACAATCGTTGTTCTTCGATGATACATAAGAAGAGTTACTATTGTTCTGGAACATCTTTCAAGTTCTCGGTCTTAATTTTTCTCCATTAATAATAAGAGAGAAAAAAAAAAAGGAAATAATGCTATTATTTTTTAAATTTCCTCTCAAACTCAAAATATCAAGTTACAACTTTAGCTACCAAATCCAAAATTTCATGAAAGCTAACAAAATATTTGTTTTAGACAATTAAAAAGACGTGGTTTGATAATTTTTTTTTTTTAGTTTTTTTTTTTTTTAAATCATCCTTTTTTTTTTTCACCATTTCTCTACCTTAAACTTCATCTTTCTTAATAAATCATTAGAATTCTTAATCAAATTTTAATTTATTATTAATTTTTTTAAAAAAAAAAAATTACTTTTTCTAATTTTTAAAACTTAATTTAAATTTTGAAAATAATAATTAAACAAAGATTCATAGTTAAAAATAATATTTATCGATTTAATTTTAAAAAATAAAAAACCAAATAGTCATGAACCAAAAATTTAATATTAAAATCGAAGATTCGAAATGAATAGAAACATAATTGAAAGTTTGAAACTAATATAGTTGAATAGTTTAGAGCAATGATGAAAATATAGGTCGATATGTCAATATATCCATAAATTGGAGAGTTTGATATAAATATTAAAGGTTAATGGTTATCTCTAATATATTTTATAAATATTCATAAAATATTAAAAACATTCTCTATTAATTTTAAATACTAATAACGATTTCTTTAATTATTAATTTAAATATGTTATTTTTAACATCGATAAAATTAAAATATCGACATCAACATAAATATCGATATTTTTAGTTTAGAGTAAGTTTGTTTAAAAAAAAAAAAAAAAAAAAAAGAATTGGAGTAAGTTTTACAAAAATGGGAGCGGATGCACGTGAATAATTCTCATTTGCATTTAAAACCTTTTAAATTTATTATTCAATTTGTTTCTTAAGTCATTTTCTCGGCTGGTTTGCGAGCTTGAAAAGCGAACAAACGAAGGCACGCTTTACCCCCAAACCCGTCTCTCTCCCTCTTTTCTTTCCCGATGCTTTTGATCGTATAATTAAATAAATTAAAAATAACCAGAAATGGTCCCTTCCCACCGGCGACTACACGAACACTCAGACGACAAATTCGACCGAACTTGACCGACAACTTCTCAGAATCGTGGCTCAATTTCGACCCACAACATGAAATTGCTCCAAAATGGTGTCGCCGCCGCCGGCGAGCCACTGCAAGTTGATTCCGGCCGAACTGTTCTGGTGGGTATGAAATTGGACTCCCATAGTAGAGAGTTGCTAACTTGGGCTTTGGTTAAGGTTGCTCACCCTGGTGACCTTGTGATCGCTCTTCATGTTCTTGCCAACGATGGTGAGTTTAATTCTTCATGTGGGTATGTGGGATTTTCGAGTTTTGTTTAATGTTTTAGTGAGATTGACCAATTTGGTGAAATGGGTTCTGTAGAAATTGTCAATCAAGATGGCAAATCTTCGCTTCTTTCTCTTGTAAAAGCGTTCGACTCTGTGCTTGCTGTGTATGAAGGTTTCTGCAACTTGAAGCAGGTTTCATCTTCTTCTTCCCATTTCCTCGTTTTCACTCTTTTTAATGCCTGATTGACTGCTGAGGAAATGAATGATGATTGAAATCTCTTTGATTTTAGGGTTCTTGTTTACAACAATTTGGGATCGTTTTTTGGATTGTGCTAAATGGGGATAACCTTAGTCTGTTTAATGATATTCGACAATTCTTAAACTTGTGCAGGTGGATCTGAAGCTCAAAATCTGCAGGGGAGCACCTGCTAGAAAAATATTAGTTCGTGAAGCAAAATCGTATTGTGCTACTAATGTAATTGTTGGAACTGCTCGTAAGCACCACAAAATCTGTTCATCGACTTCCGTTGCCAAGTACTGCGCCAAAAAGTTGTCCAAAGATTGTTGGGTTCTCGCTGTTCATAATGGGAAAGTGATTTTCGAAAGAGAGGGCTGTCCTGTGGCCACAGGGGACTGGCAAGGTTTGTGTTATTTTCATAAAAATATGGCTGTTCTTCATTTGAAGTCATTTTGTGGTTCAGTTGAATTTTGATTTATGCAATGTTTTTTCAGGAAATGAGGAACAACGCCGAAGCAGTTTGCTCGGTGCAGTCTACGGATCATCGGTTATCCCTCTGAAAGTTCATAGCGGTGAGAGTTTTGCTTCTCTGTTGGCGAGGGACAGAGGTGATCTGGGAATTGGTAAAAATTCCGATCAGGGATTAGTAAAAGTTATATTAGATAGTACTGATAAACAGAACTGCTCAATTTGTGGATCGGAGTCGAGTCCTGTGGAACAATCTGCAGAGATATCTCCTGGTGATGGCCATAAACATGATGAATCTTTGGCTATAGTTCCTGTACAAAAAGTTGAGGTAGCTTCGAGTTCGATTACTAATTTGATCAAGCAATTGCCTGAAGTGAAACCAGGCTGGCCTTTGCTTCGACATGTTGATCAATCTGGTCAATCGGGTCGACAAGTTTCTTCCAACAGACCGTTGGCCAAGCAAATCTCTGTAGTTCAGTGGGCAATGAGGTTACCTAGCCGGTCTCTTTCTTACCCTGCTGCTTTGGATTACAAATCTAATACCTCTGGTCAATATTTGGGTCTTGATGGAGAAAATGGGGCTATGGTTCTGGTGGGTTCTGAACCAGTGACTTCTCCGCTCTCCCCCGACTCCGGTTCTGAAACCTTACCGAAGGAATTGGAAGGTTTTCACGAGAAATACTCGTCAACTTGTAGATTGTTTAATTATCATGAACTCCTTACAGCAACGTCAAATTTCTTACCTGGTATGTCTTGTTTCTTCCATGACTTGTGCTTCAAGTTTGGTAAATTTAGTCTTGTTTTCTAAGGATCGGACCAAGTTTTAATTAATTGCCTCCTTTTTCAGAAAATTTGATTGGGAAAGGAGGAAGCAGCCAGGTTTTTAGAGGCTGCCTTCCTGATGGCAAGGAGGTTGCTGTGAAGATCTTGAAGGCATCCGAAGATGTTCTGAAAGATTTTGTTATGGAAATCGAGATCATTACCTCCTTAAGCCACAAGAATATTATTTCCCTTTTGGGATTTTGCTTTGAAAACAGCAAGTTCCTGTTGGTTTATGATTTTCTGTCAAGAGGAAGTCTTGAAGAAATCCTTCATGGTACTAGTAAGTTCTAACTGGGATTTTTTGTTTCAACAAATGGCAAACTTCACTTGTATAGTATAGTGTTACTTTCCTTGAATTTAATGTTAATTGATCATCATAAACCAGTGAATGGAAAGAATTCAAACGCATTTGGTTGGAGTGAAAGATATAAGGTAGCTGTCGGTGTAGCTGAGGCATTGGATTATCTCCACAGCGATGCTCAACATGTGATCCACAGAGATGTTAAATCGTCAAACGTTTTGATATCCGACGATTTCGAACCACAGGTGATGCACAGCAGTATATCTATTTTCTAGTAGATGTGGTTCTATATGTACTAAGTTTCCAGATCCTCATAATACCGTGTTTCCTTCTTCAGTTATCAGATTTTGGGCTGGCTAAACGGGCATCAAACTCGTCGCACATAACCTGCACAGACGTTGCAGGAACCTTCGGGTTTGTATCTCTAAACCTTCCGAAATGTTTTGGTTTGCGATATAATTTTCGATAAAAATGTCGATGTTCTTTGCTCTGCAGTTACCTGGCTCCTGAGTATTTCATGTACGGAAAGGTAAATGACAAGATTGATGTCTATGCTTATGGCGTGGTACTCCTTGAACTTATTTCGGGAAGAAAACCGATAAGTACTGACTATCCGAAAGGACAAGAAAGCCTAGTCATGTGGGTATGTTCTCCGAACTCGTAGTATTTAATTGTTGCTGAATTATTAATGTCCAACTTTCATTCTGAAGTGAAATTATATCATCCAGGCAAGGCCAATTTTAATCGACGGGAAGGTGTCTCGGTTACTCGATCCAAGCTTGGGAGGTAACTACAATCAGGACGAGATGGAGCGTGTGGTTCTTGCAGCTAGCCTTTGTATCAGACGTGCTCCGCGAGCTAGGCCTCCAATGAGCCTTGTAAGTCATCTCTCCTTGTTCATAGTAGCCCCTAGAGATTCAACCTTTTTAGTAAGGCCAGTTGATGAATAAAAATGTTGATTCTGTTCTGGATAACTAGACTAAATTCCTGTTCAAATCCAAAGTTAACCCTAAGAAATGGGTCATCAGTTCGATAAACTTAAACTTACGTCTGGTTGTTCAATTTCAGGTTCTAAAACTTCTCCAAGGTGATGTAGATGTAACCAAATGGGCAAGGCAACAGATCAATGCTCTAGAGGATTGTAACACTCTAGATGATGAAGTATGTCCTCGATCCGATATCCAATCACATCTCAACGTTGCGTTGCTCGACGTCGATGACGACTCGCTCTCCCTGAGCAGCATCGAACATAGTATCTCATTGGAGGACTATTTGCAAGGCAGGTGGAGCCGTTCATCGAGCTTCGATTAACAACCTCAACGGCAACTGCGCTAGCTTGACGAGTGCCTCCTTGAAATTGTGTGGCTTTTTTTCGTATATTCTTCGGGTTTTTTTTTTACTTACATCCCTTCTTTGTATTATCTCTGACATACCAATGAATGGGTGAAGGATGAGAGGATGTTTGTGGTGTACCCTCCTCCCTCCATTTTAGGCTTCTCCATTTTTGCTCCTTGCAAAAGGGTCCATCCATCAGGGTGAAAAATGGATTTTGTTGTGATGCTGATTTGATTATTATACAGATTATTGAACATAATGTTCATTGCTAAGCATTGCTAATAATAGCTGAGCAAATTTGCTTCTTATGCTTCTTTATTGCATATTTACATACAAATACAATATGGTATAATTTGCTTCTTGTACTAATATTTTTTATTTGTCATATTTTAGAAAACTAGTTTGGTTCAAATATCATTTTGGAATCATACCTTAACAATCTCTATTAGCCTTTCACTTCCATATTGTCTTTTAATGAAAAATATTAAGACAGGATCTTGAAAATATATAGACCGAAATGAAATGAGATTCAAAGTAGATGAAAATGGTATTTAAAATTTTTTAATTAACTATGTTCAATTTAACATAAAAAGAGGTTGTGATACAAGTCTTTTTTTAGTTCAACATGTAAAGTAAGAATAGTTTTTTTTTTTTTTTTTTTAAATGCGAGAATTGAACTCATGCTTTATAGTCAATAACACAACCTTATGTCAATTCAGCTATGCTCGGTTTAATAATTTTATTAGATGGAGAGTGTGAGTGCGAGTGTGAGACACAACACGAGGGGCCTGAGATCCGTGCGGCATGTTTGGTTATGCGCCAGTGGCAGTGGGTGAGTGACTGTGACTGTGACTGCCTATTTTATTTTATTTGTCAATTCTCAATTTTCCCCACCGCCACCGACGCATTTAAATAATTAAATTCATTTTTCTTTTTCTTTCAAACTTCTTGTAATTTGTAATGAATGCCTATAAAGCTACCTCTATTATTAATCACTCTAAAAATCTTCTCACTTCAATTACAAATTATATCTTCACTTCACCATACAAATTTATGACACTTGAGAGTTGAGAATCATTTTAATAAATTAACTATTTCAATTCTATTGGTAAATATATATATATAAATACGATAAATTTTTATCATCGAGAGTCAGTGGATAAATCTCTAACAATCGATTTATCACTTAAAATTGTCGAATTTATTAGACATTTTTATTTTGGAGTAAAGTTAGATTCTTTTTGCAAAAAAGGTAATGCCCTGAGGTGGTGGGACTGGGGACAGACAACAAAAGGAGGACTTGAATAGACCTAATAAAGTGGTGCATTATTAAGTTGAAATGTGAGTGTCACAATCAAAATGGAGACTAAAGTTGGATCTTCATACCATGAGGTTGTTGGGCTTTGATTTATGAGCCCAAATTTCTTGACATTTTATCACAAATGGCTGCATTTTTTTTAATTTTAGGTCTAACCAGTCCAACTAGGTTTATATTTGTATTTTTTTTTAATTAAAATGCGACTGATATTTTTTTTTTTAGCTCAACCACATGGCGGGCGAATTCGGACGCTATGATGTCTTGATCTGCTACTTCGAATTATTTTTGTAATACTCTTAGGAGTCGTTTGATAACGTTCCCGTTTCTTGTTTCCTGTTTATGTTTCTCATTTTTTAAAAAACTGACTTGTTTGATAACCATTTCCGTTTATTATTTCTAAAAAAATGACAAAATTTGAGAAACACCAAAAATGTGTTTCTTCTGTTCCCTTTCTTTTTATACATTGTTGTTCCTATTTATAACAAAAATGTGTGGTTGGTTTGTTGGCAAGAGTTGTCCTTAAAATAAGCACTACATATTCTCAAGGGCTTGGGTTTAAATCTAAGAAATAACATTTTGATAACATTTTGGTTTTTTATTTTTTTTTCTTCTTTATAATTTTGCAGTATTTTTTTTTATATATTATTTTAATTTTAAATTTTGTCACTTTCTATTTTTGTTTTGTTTAATAATATAATGTAAACTTTTTTTTGTATCAATATTAATGTGGACCTAATATTAGTAATTTATTTAACTATGTTTAAATTTTATTTATTAATTGCAAGAAAAAATATTTATTTATTAATTTAAGTATATTTTTTTTAATATATATATATATATATATATATTCATAAATATGTATTCACATTGTAATTTTATCGATATTTTTATTAACATTTCCATAAAATTGAGACATCGAAATTTTCATAAAATTGTGACATTGATGTTATTGAATGTTGTTTTCGTGTGTTGAAGGCTCGATTCTCTATTCTTAAACAAATGTCTTCTTACCCGGTCAACACACAAAAACATATACCAAATCAAATCAAATCAAATTTGAATAACATTTGAAGTATAAATACAATTTTATGGTTGTTTTTAACTTTGCATCGAGACTTATTTGTATTCGATTATGTAAACTTTGATTTTTTTTAATTGCATGTTATATCTTTTTTATATTATGTATACTAAATTATATTTAAACTATAAAAAAGAAAAACAACAAAGAAAAAAAAATCAATTAACAAAAAATAATTATCAAACATGGTAATGTTTCTATTTTTTTTTTGTTAAAAAAAAAACAAGAAACAAGAAACGTTATCAAACAAGTTTTTGTTTGGTTTCTTTTTTTTCAAGAAACCAGAAACATGAGTAGTTATCAAACATGTTCCCGTTTCTAGTTCTAAAAAAATAGGGAACAAGAAACAGGAACGTTATCAAACAGACCCTTATAAATTCGTTTCCATTTTATGTTATTGTTTCAACACATAGCCACCGACATATTTAATTGACCATTTTGAAAGAATTCAAAACATGTTTTTATTATTGTATAAATCACAAAATGCTAAATTTAGAGTGAATAGGCATAGGACAATAACTAGAATATCATCAATTCAAAATTTATGAAATAAACCCTAAAATCAAGGAAGACTTTTCAAATATTTAATTTTGAAATGAAAAAAAAACTCATTTTAGCATAAGATGGTAGTGTTTGATAATGAAATGACTCTTTAAAAAAAAATGAGTTTTAGAAACAAGTTATTTTGAGTGACACTTTATAAAAGAAGTTTTTGAGTGTTTAATTGGAAATCCTCTCAATTTTTTATAATATATGAAAATGACGAAAAAACTTTTACACTACCCTTCTCAAATCTCTCTACTTCCACTTCCACCATGGTTGTCGTCGGTGACCACCACCACCACCCACTAGCTCCGACAATCGCCATCGTCGACCTCCAGCTGTCGATCCAATTTTAGGTTATGTTGAACATCCAATGATAAAAACATTCTTATTGAAGTTTGCTTAACCACTGATGATAAGATATCAGTATAGTCTGTTCCTTGTCTTTGAGTGAAACCTTAGCAACTAAACATGCTTTGAACCTAGGCTTTTGAATATTAGGTATGTCTTCTTTGTATTTGTAGATCCATTTAGAACCAATATGCTTGTTGCCCTTAGGAAGAGACATTAGGACCCAAGTCTCATTTAGTTTTCATCTCTTCATTCATAGTCTCAATCCATCTTCTAACATTAGGACCATTCAGTGCCTCTTCAAATAAGATTGAATCATGATCATTTAAGACTCCAAAGTCATTTAGAGCTGTTGTGAGTGCAAACAAAGTCCCACATTGGTTAGGAAAGGGGAAGATCTTGGGTATATAAGTAAGGGACAACATCTACATTATAACGAGGCCTTTTGGGGTGACCAAAAGCAAAGTCATGAGGGCCATGCCCAAAGTGGACAATATCGTTACAATGTGGATGTTAGTTGTCCCTAACAAGTGGTATTAGAGCCATGCCCCTTACCTAACCATGTCGGTGTGCCTCGATGACATAGTCATGGTTGATCTCGTGGTCGAGCTTATCCGGCAGGGGTATACTCTCATGAAGAGTGGCCTGGTTAAAGGTGATAATGCTCGAGTTTAAAACACGGATAGATGACTATTAGAGGGGAGGCTTTGTGGTCCTTCGTTTGAGGGGAGGATTGTTGTGAGTACAAACAAAGTCCCACATTGGTTAGGAAAAGGGGAAGATCTTGGGTATATAAGTGAGGGACAACATCTACATTGTAACGAGGCCTTTTGGGGTGACCAAAAGCAAAGCCATGAGGGCTATGCCCAAAGTGGACAATATCGTTACAATGTGGATGTTAGGGCTATGCCCAAAGTGGACAATATCGTTACAATGTGGATGTTAGTTGTCCCTAACAAGTGGTATCAGAGCCATGCCCCTTACCTAACCATGTCCTCCATGACATAGTCATGGTTGATCTCGTGGTCGAGCTTATCCGACAGGGGTATGCTCTCATGAAGAGTGGCCTGGTTAAAGGTGATAATGCTCGAGTTTAAACACGGATAGATGACAATTTGAGGGGAGGTTTTGTGGTCCTTCGTTTGAGGGGAGGATTGTTGTGAGTACAAACAAAGTCCCACATTGGTTAGGAAAGGGGATGATCATGGGTATATAAGTAAGGGACAACATCTACATTATAACGAGGCCTTTTGGGGTGACCAAAAGCAAAGCCATGAGGGCTATGCCCAAAGTGGACAATATCGTTACAATGTGGATGTTAGTTGTCCCTAACAAGTGGTATCAGAGCCATGCCCCTTACCTAACCATGTCGGTGTGCCTCAATGACATAGTCATGGTTGATCTCGTGGTCGAGCTTATCCGACAGGGGTATGCTCTCATGAAGAGTGGCCTGGTTAAAGGTGATAATGCTCGAGTTTAAACACGGATAGATGACTATTTGAGGGGAGGCTTTGTATTTTGGGGTGACCAAAAGCAAAGCCATGAGGGCCATGCCCAAAGTGGACAATATCATTACAATGTGGATGTTGTTCCTAACAAGAGCAAAGTTAACATAGTATGCTTATGCATATCTTGATGGTCAAATAATTCTTCTTTCCTATCTCTATCGAGTGAATAATCACTTAATTTAGGTTGTTCATATTTTGTCTCTTCAATATCCTCTATTTCAAGAGACTTCTCACTCTCATTTTCAGTTTGTACTTGAGGTATAAGAGTTGTAATGTGTCTAGAAGGTTGCTCCACCTCAATTTTATCTGTCATAATCTGAGAATTAACAATTGTAGTGATGTCTTTTTGCATAGACATTTCCGATTCTCTAAAAGTCACATCCCTACTGTTTACACATCTATTTTCAGTAAGATCATTACAAGAAATTTTTCTTTTCTAGACGTGGGCGTCAGGTAAAATATAGGTTAAATCAGATCTTCCTTCACATTTCTCTGCAAATTAAACGTTTCTCTCTTCAAACGCCGTCGCCGCACTTCTTTTCTCTTCAAACGCCGCCACCGCCGCAAGTCTTCTTCCTCAAACGCCGCTGCCTCCGCCATTGTGTCCAACGCCGCCGCAGGCCTCCGTCTTCTTCTTCAAATTACGCAGGAGGTACTCTCGATTCGTGTTATTTAGTTTACATTTCGATTGAACGAAATCGTTCCGGATTCTTTATGAAATCTTTTTTTTATTTGGATTTCAAAATTATTTCCCGATTCTCTGATTCCAACTTATTGATGAATCATTTCGTTTTTCATTTCATTTCTTTGTTCTGTTTGAATTTGTGCTTTATTTTCTTTTTTCCTGAGTTTTTATTTTTATACTGATTTACTCGTTTAGTTGGAGATTTGAGATTTATTAATGTTTATTAGTCGTGTTTGAGCTCTTTAGTTATTGTTGTAGCTTGGATGTAGAATATATGAACCTTAAGAAGTTATAGATCTGTTTGATTTACCTTACTGTGAAATGTCGATAGTTCAGTTGAAAGTACAATATACAAAAAAAAAAAAAAGTGGTTGATAATGATGATAGTTTGTTGCCTCTGTGGCATATGCAACGGTTGATTTATTCTTATGGAGGAATCGCTCTTGGGCTCTTGTTCCTTTGGTCCAACGCCCACACATTTATCTACTAGTGAGTTGCTGGACTTCGTTCATAATGAGAGTATTGAAATCTTTTTTGATTTCATGTATTATTCTCATCTCATTATGCGCATCACATAAAGGGGAGCCGTATGACATGAAAATCTCAAGTACAGTTCTGGAACGGAGATTCTTTGAATGGAATAATGAACGACCGTAACGGATGTCGGCTCAATCCGAAGGAAATTATGCGGAAGCTCTACAGAATTATTATGAAGCTATGCAACTAGAAATCGATCCCTATGATCGAAGTTATATACTCTATAACATAGGTCTTATCCACACAAGGAACAGAGAACATACGAAAGCTTTGGAATATTATTTTCGGGCACTAGAACGAAACAGACTACTATGATTTTACAAATATGTACAAATGTCTCATCTATTTCACAAATGACCAAATGTATTGGAGTATTTCATAAAAGTTGTTGTTTAATTACATTAAAACCCCTGATATAAGATTGGTATGAAATAAAATAAAATAAATTTTAATCATTTAAGGTATAAATACATAATTTAATACAATTGTAAATCCAAAAATTAAGGCATTAATGATATTAATCAATTATGAAGTCATTTACTCTCCTCTTCAAACAAAATTCTCTCTCTAAAAATGTCTTTTTTTTTCCATATATACATTATGCAAAACTCTCTCTCTCCAAAGCCATATATACATGGTGTAATCGAATATAAATTAATATACTACCATATGTTAAAGATATGTAATTAGTTATATATGGTGTATATTCGTGTAAATAAAAATGTCACCGGTTTTAAACATAAGATTTAGTTAGACATGAAATATTTTCATATATACCGTATATATTGATAAATATATATTCATACCTGATGGTTCATTTATACATGAAATATTTTCATATAAGTGTAAATGATAACTATTTAAAAGTGAAGAAATATAAACATAAGTTTCAGACGTGGTATATTTGAATATAAAAGAAATGTATGAAATTATGTTATGAATATATATTCATTAGAATAATATAACTACCTAAACAATTGAATGTATAATATATGAGGTAATATATATGATTTATAATATGATATATATTCATAATTGACTTCTTATTAAATAGACAATGTTATATTCAATTTCTAATTTGTCTACCCATATATTCATGGTATGATCGAATATAAATTAATATACTACCATATGTAATCATTATTATGCAATTCGTTATAAATGATATAAATGAAAATAACAACTATTTTAAACATAAGATTAAGTTATGTATGAAATATCTTCATATATACGGTATATTATGAATATATTCATATATATTGATTTATTTATACATTGAATATCTTCATATAAATAAATTGAATAAAATGGTGAGATTTTACTTGGATAGAGATGAAGACAAATCGACTAAAAAAACTAAAATGGTGGGATAAATGCTTGTAATTAATTGATAGGAGAGAAAACAATTAAAATGCAAAAATTGTGGGATTATAAGATTTATAAATAATTCAAAATAAATAAAAAATGTAATTAATTAATAGGGAAAAAGAAAATTAAAAAGGGCAATTAGTCTTTCAATTTGGTGAAAACCTGTGAAAATGATATTATATTTGGACATGTTTTAAAATACGATTTTTAAGTAGGCTACGGACCTACGGTGCACAATTTCCCATAATTAAATTGAGTTTCCGGCGGCAAAATTTTATTCTAAATTTCACATTGTGATTTATAAATGATGTTTTTTAAAACTGAGACGAACTTATAAAGTGCATCCTTCTTTTTAAAATCTTCTCACTCTAGTTTATGTATATCTTAATTTATCTTTTGATGTCAAGAAGAGCATAACTCAATTAATATGATGTAACGATTAGAGACCAAGAGGTCATAGGTTCAATCATTCACCCCACATGTTGTTAAAAAAAAATTGATCTTTTGATTATAGATGCATGATGCACACTACGATAGTAGACACACAAATTAAGGCCGATTGATTTTGGAAGACATCTGTTCTTAGATAACTTCTTTTGTTAGGAGGTAAAGTTTGTGAAAGATTTTTTTTTTAATTGTAAATTATCAATAAAAAAGTTATGCAAATTTTAATAGGTCTATTTCGGTCCTATAGTGAAATCACAATAATTTAATATTTATTTGTTGTTTAACCAAATTGATCTCATCTTATGGTTATCAATAGCATATATTTTAAATCTCATTTTTTCTTTCATGAATTTATCTAATTTTGTTTTGTTTTAATTCTTAATTCTATCTTTGTTTGGGTTCTTGATTTGAAACTTTGAGAAGATTGGGTTCAATTCTCGAATGATGGATCATAGACGAATATGTGGGTAAGTATTTAAAAAAGAAACAAAAATGCATATTGGATTAAATTAGGCAGTTTAATCACACTAGTGCCAAGTTAAGAGATACACATGCAACAATATATATTTGGTAAAATTTCAACTTCTTACCATTTTAATCAATATTACCATGTATTATTTCAAGTAAATAAAAAAGAAAAGAAAATTTTCTTTTTTATGAAAAAAAGAGAGGAATCTGGGGGATAAAAGATGATGGATAGGTGGGTAAGCTTAGTTTACTAATTTAGTTCATGCAAGTGTGTTTGGCTTGTGGATTTTAGATTTGTAATTTCTTAGGGCTTCCAAGAATCTAAATATTGTTTTTCCAATAATAGAAAAACAATATTTCAAAATTTGTAAATGAGATTAAACAATTAGATCAAGTACTAATTGAAAATCCTTAAAAAAAAAAAAGTACTAATTGAAATTTTCCATGGAAATAATATGTAATAGTCTAAAAGTTAAAGAGTGGGAGAAAATAGAGAAAAAACTTGGATATAGGAAGATTTGAGCATGTGATGCACTATATTGAATATTTGATTTTAGTTACCAACCAAGTAATATATTATTGGAGAATAATATATTAGGTATTTGATTTTAGTTACTAAACAATAACCTCACCCTTTTCTATCTTTTTGTCATAATTCCTACAAGATTGAACCTTATATATTCATAGTAATGCACCAAAATATATTCGAAAATGAATAAGGATTGGATTAAGCTTAGAGATAGATTCTCTACAGATTATATTGAAGGAGTTAAATAGTTTTTAGAAGTGACAAATTGTCATGTAAATGAGGCAGGAAAAACGAGATGTCCATGTAAGTATTGTTAGAACTCAATGTCACAGTCATTGGATGTAGTAGAAATGCATTTATTTTCGAATGAAATTTCTCCTTCTTACAATCAATAGGCTTTTCATGGAGAACCTGCAAATTTAGTTCGATTTCTAAAAGATTCTAGTTCTTCGGTGAATGATGCATCAAATAGATAGTGTAATGTCGAAAACGATGACTATGAGATGTTACGACTTTTAAATGATTTGTAAGAGCCAATGATAGGAGCATAAGAGAATGTATATGAAGAAGAATCATCTGGGGATGAAATGTCTGTTAATGTCGAAGAACCGGATACTTTGAACAATTTTGACGAGTTGATGGCTGAAGCACGTAACCAATTGTACCTGGTTGTACTAAATATTTCTCGTTAAACTTCTTAGTGAAGTTGATGCATATCAAGGTTCTCAGTAATTGGAGTAACAAGTCATTCAATTTGTTACTAGAATTGTTGTAAGACGCATTTCCAATTGGCAATTTTATACCTAATACATTCTATAAAGCTAAGAGAAAGCTACGTGACTTAGGTTTAGGATACAATAACATACATGCTTGCAAGTACGATTGTACAATATTTTGGAAAGAGTTTGTAGGTTGCTAAAGTTGTCCAGTATGTGGTGAGTCACGGTATCAAGTAAATGATGGAAAGGGTAAGAAAATTCCACATAAGGTGTTACGACATTTCCAACTAATATCAAGGTTGAAGCGATTGTTTTCATCGAAGCATATTGCTTCTGAAATGAGATGACATAAGGATAAATGAGTTGAAACTGATGATGTGCTGAGACATCAAGCTGATGTTGCAGGGTAGAAACATTTAGACAAAGAGTTTCCTCAGTTTTCTTTAGACCCAAGGAATGTTCGGTTAGCCTTAGCTTCAGATGAATTCAATCATTTTGGGAATATGAGTCTTGTCTACTACATGTGGCATGTGGTGCTTATTCCATACAATTTGACACCTTGGAAGTGCATGAAGGAATCTAGTTTTTTCTTGTCTCTGCTTATACTTGGGTCGAAGTCTCCTGGAAAATAAATTGACGTATATTTGCAGCCATTGATTGATGAGATGAAAAAGTTGTGGAATAATGGTGTGTGCACTTATGATTACGTGAGTGAAGAGTACTTTCAACTACATGCATGTTTTTTGTGGACCATCAATGACTTTTCTACGTACGGAGACTTGTCGGGATGGTGTACCAAAGGTTATAAAGTGTGCCACACTTGTAAATAAGATACGTCATCGAGGGGGATAAGAGGGAAAAGATCGCATACGACGCATTAACCATGCGTCTGGAAAAAATACCTCACTCGATGCATGGTCAATGCGTCGTATAAGAAGCTCTAACCTGACACATTGACCATGCATCGAGTTAGAGCCTTTTATGTGACACCATGCGTCGGGTTGTTCTCTTCCGACCGGTATTTTTCGACTCCTTGTCACGACGTATGAATGCGTCGGGTTATAGTTTACCCGACGCATGGTGGGTCTATTCTGACGCGTTTGTGCGCGTCGGGAAAGCCCTAAAACCTTGTAGTGGATGTCATAGTCTAAACCCTTTAACTCATTTGGTAAAGCCCACAAACGTACACTTAGTAGCTCTTGTCTTTAAATTCCATTAGTTTAGATGCACATACCCAACACACCCAAAAACCTTTAGGTTATCTAATTTAGGTGGGTGTTTGGTCCATTTTTTTCAGGGGTGAGAAAATTTTGGGAAGTATGTGGGCACCTGTTTAAGGTACAGACAGTGTAAAAGGTTGCTTCAACCAATTTTTTTTTTCTTCAGGTAGTACAACATCTGAAAGAAGACATCTCACTCTAACCATAATTGTTCTATTTAACCTTTCATCCACCCCATTTTGTTGGGGTGTATACCTCATTGTTCTATGTCTTGTAATCCCATTTTCTCTACAAATTTGTTAAATTCTTCTCCACTAAAATTCAACTCATTGTCAGTTCTTGGGTACTTGATTTGTCTATAGGTTTGCTTTTCAATCAATACTTTCCACTCTTTAAATTTCTCAAATACTTGATCTTTAGTTTTTAAGAAATAAACTTAACTCTTTCTAGAGTAGTTATCAATGAGAGATAATAAGTACCTTGAAACACTTAGTGGTGGAGTTGGAAATGGTCCCGTAGGTCATAATATATGTAGTATAAGATGCCTTTTGTAAAATTATGTCTCATTCCCTTTCCAACCACACAGTGTTCACAAAAGGTTAGTTCATCACTAATTCTTTGTGGTAATACCCCAGTTTTGAGAGAACTTGATGGCCTTTAGAGCTTATGTGAGATAACCTTTTATGTCAAATATTCTCATTTGTTAGCTTAAAGTCAATCATTGCCAAGGTCGATTGGTACATTTGAACATCTTTGATCACGAAAAGTCCATTGAACCTAACTCTCACAAGGACTATTTTAGAGCCTTTAATAACTTCGAAAAGTACCTCCTCTACCATTGTGTTCACAACCAATAAAGTCTAACATACCTAAAGATATTAAGTTTCTCTTTAGGGTTGATACATGTCTCACATTTCGAAGTAGTTTTACTGACTCATCTTTTAGCCTTAGGTAGACTGATATGATGCCTACCATTTGACAAACATCAATGTTGTCCATGTAGACTAATCCACCATCTATTTCTTATAAGTATTGAATTATTCTTTAGATAAAGTCATGTGAAATGAGCATCCCGAGTCAAGAAGCCAATCCTATTTTTCAAGGGGGGCCACTTGATTTACAAACTCATATGAGGTAATGATAACTCTATTTTGGAGCTATGTTTAACCCCTTAATTCCAGCTAAACCCGTGGTTAATTAATGTTAATTTGCCTTTGTTATAGGTGATTCACGGTAAAGAGCTCGTGAAGTCCATAAGACGTCGTTCGGGGCTAAGAAGGTCATATTAAGGCCTCAAGATCGCATCGGGAGAAGAGGAGCATCAAAACTGAAGGTTTTCAGCGTCTCGACGCTTGCTCTCGGGTTTTGACAAATTATTTTGTCTAAGGGGACAGCGTCTCGACGGTGCCTAATACAAAATAGTTTGTCAAAACTCGAGAGCAAGCGTCGAGACGCTGCTCGACGTTGCTCAGCGTCTCGACGCTTCGAAGAGGCGCGCGCTGGAAATTTTTGTCCGTAGCGTCTCGACGCTACGACGATTATCAAACCGATTTTTTCCGATTTTTAGGTATCTTCTTCCTCGAGTTTTCTGAATTTTCGCCATTGAAGCTCGGTGTGGAGCTCCCCTTTCTTCTTCTACCCCTTGAATGAACCATTTACCTTCCATGGAAGCTTGAATTTGTTCCAAGACCATGGTTGGCTAAGGTAAGGTGTAGGATTTGGAGATTTTAGTAGAGATTTTGTGAAATGTTGTAATAACTTGAGGTTTGTTCTTGAATGTCTATCTTGGTCTGAATGTTATTGTGTATTTGCTTCTTTTATGCATATTCTTACGAGCATGTGGGCATAATGGGCTGACGATCTTGATTTCTCGCATGTTCTATGTTTGTTTAGATTAGTGAAGCCATGCCTCTCATAATCGTCGTTGTAACAAGGGTTCAGTGAAGCCATGGATAGTACATAAGTATGCTATTCTAGACAGTGTTAGCTAACCCGGGGAAGTAAAGAAATCGAAGTATCGACTTAGGCTTCCTAGTTGAATGTTCGTCACAATGCGCCCGTTACTGTTTTGATTAGTTTAGAATTGATCACTCTGAATTAATTAGTTGCAATGTTTAGTTAGATTTGACGCATCTAGCTATTTTCTATGGGGTCGGTTGGTTAGGTCATCCAGGTAACTGTTTGTGTACTCAATTAATTCTTACCATGTTTGTAGAAGTTCAATGATAGTAATTGCAATGGTTTTACAAATCTCGAATTCCACAAATCCAACACGTTCGTACTTTTGTTATTATTTCTCCGTTAGCTTACTTTTCCTCTACTTTGCATGATTAAAACCCCCCGTTTGTTACTTAAATAAAACAAGCATAATTCAATTAAAACATCCGATTTTATTTGACCGCTCCCTGTGGATCGATTCTGTTGCCTCTAGCTGCAAACGCTTAGTGTTAGCGGGTCATAAATTTTATTTTGGCAAGCTTCGACAACTTGAACTTTGGGGCACACCTAATTGTGCTCTACCAGGTAACTAGGGCATCTGAAAATGTGTTATAAGTTTCTCCAACTTGTGCTTCAGTTGGTTTCCACTTCTGTTTTCTTGGATTTCTTTTTTCTTGAGAGTGTAACACTCTTCAATAGAGTGACCATCATTTTTTTTTATAGAATTTGTGTAACCTTAGGCTTGTTTATGTTTTCATCATGTTGATGTTGCTTCCCCTTTTTTCAATGATTTTTTGTTTTTCCGTTTATGAAAAGACCTTCTGCTGGTTGATGTTCCTTCTTTTGATCTTGCAATTTCATTTCTTTTGTCCTTAGAGCTGAAATGATTGCATCGGTAGTGATTATTTTCCTTTCATACTTAACTTCAAAGCATTTTTAACTTATTTGTATGAATCTGGAAGTGAGTTTAATAGGACTAAAAACTCGTTATCTTCCCCTATCTTTTCCCCAAGGCTTTTGAATATAGTTGTTAGTTTATTGAAACTATCCAGATTTTCGAACAAGGATGTTGAAGGATCCATCTTGAATGTAAATAACTTTTTGTTGGGATTTATGCCCCAAAGCCTCGTAATTAATGCTTTATTATTTAATAATTATTTGATAATTATTTGATTTTCAATTTACAATATCCATTATATAAAAATCCTAGGTTATTAGTGTAATCTTGAATAGTATATGTAGTTGACATACGAGAGAATCATGTTCAAGAAATAACCTAAAAAGTTTATAGTATAGGAATAATGTTGGGTGTCTTATCCTTTGTAACACTATTGTTAGGGTTATTTAGGTTGGGAGGGTTGTTTCTGAAATCAATTAGAAAAAAATGGGCGGTTTTCAAACATTTTAGAGAAAAGGTGTTGATTTTTTGTCCTTTGTTGGGATACGCACGTTCAACCCGCGCAGTCAAAATTTTTTTGACCAAATTTTGGGAAAACACAAATCGTTTGTTGGGATACGCACGTTCAACCCGTGCAGTCAATTTTTTTTTTACCAAATTTTGGGAAAACACAAATCGTTTCCCTACAACGTTTAATCCATGGCGTTGGCGACCCATTTTTCCAATCGCTCTTCTTGCTTCTCCTCTACAACTACCACTATCGTCCTTGGAGGTCGAATTCTTCAGCTCCCACAATTTCATAACGCAGAGATGAAGATCCTAAACACTACAAGAAATCAGATATAATGTAACAATTTTTTTATAGCGGTTTGACGAATCTTGCAATAATTTATATAATGACAAACGTTTCAAAATATTGTTTATCTTTCGGCCCAACAAAAATCCAACAATCATTTTAAGCCCAACATAAATCTAAAATCTGGTTTGTAGGAAGGCCAAATTTATTAAAGCCCAACGATTTTCTCAACCTAAATCGTGAAAAATTCTCATCTCCCTTCAACCAAATCACTCCGATTTTTCCTCCAATCTCACACATTCAAATTCGTTTCATCTCATATCTATATACTGATCACTCCATCTTCTTCCTCCATTGAAATTTCTCCCAATTTTGATTCATCAAGCCCTGATTCAACCCCAAAAATCCTTCAATTTCCACTACCATGGCGGCGACATCACTCAAGGCGGTGTCCTTAACGCAGTCCGGTACTAGAGGGGAGATCAGCTCGGCCATTTCTTGACTTGGGTCTCGGTGGTCCCCGTCTACATCAGCTTCGGCGAATTTCTCTCTCACTTCATCTTCCGCCGCGAATTACAAGGTATGTTCTTCGCGCTAGGGCTCATAATCTTTCAATTCATAAACGAATTCATCAAGACGTTTGTTCAGCAAGCCCGCCCTGAGACTTGTGCGTTATTGGAAATGTGTGATTCACTTGGTTTCCCCTTAAAAAAAATTAGATTCTAACTTTTTAGTGTAAATTTGTGTGCATAGCCGCTCAGTCAACGCAGACAGTGACCGAAATGTTCAACTTGTACAGAGCTTCCGATCAGGTAATGTTTCTAGGGGAGAAAATTATGGAGGATGCCAAACAATTTGCCTACAACTTCTTCAGAGAGAAACATGCCGCCAATGAGCTTGGACAAGTGGATCATCATAAAGGACTTACTTGGCGAGGTTGGTTACTCTCTAGAAGTCCCATGGTTTGCAAACTTGCCTCGGGTCGAGACCGATCTCTACATAGAACAATATGGTGGCAAAAATGACGTTTGGATTGGAAAAACTCTCTACAGGTCTCTCTGCTCTTACTTTTTAAAATACTTAATTATTGTACCATATAACAAATTAAAATGCGGTTAGTAATTTAACAAGATGTTCAAGGTGAACAATGATACATACTTGAAGCTTGCAAAATTGGACTACAACAACTCTCAACTATTGCATGAGATGGAGTGGGTTGATATTCAAAAGTAAGTACAAAATAAAAATTTAAGCATTTAATAACAATTTTATGATTTAATAATGGTATGGTTTGGCGTTTGGGTCATCAGATGGTACACAGAAAACAAGCTATGAGATTATGGAATGAGAAGAAGGAGCCTATTGTTCTCATATTTTGCATGGACCAAGACTGTTGCTTTAGTCGACACAATTGCATCCCATTTCAAGGATGCCAATGCCGACCAAAGACAGCCTTTCTCCAACAATTTACTAACTTCAATAATGCTCATCCTAAACCCTATGATCATAATGATGCAATATGGTATATTTCTCTCTATTTCTGTCAATATTTTTATGGATCCTTCTCCTTCAATCTATATTCTTTTTTGTTTCCTTTAAATAGAAAATTGAAGTCTAATATCATGAAAAAAGAGTATTGAGCAACAAATGATAAAATATCCTCTTTAAAGACGCTAATATTTTCAAGTCAATCATAGTTTTTTAAGTCAAGAGCGAGTGAGAATGTTTACAAATTAGTTGGGTCATATAAATTCTGATATGAGTAGTTAAGGGGATTGAATTTATTGTATTTTAGTGACAATGTAAAATAATATTTTCAGGTAATATGTTTTGGGTTTTGGTTGAAATTTAGGCTCATTTCCTTCGTGGTAAAAGAGATAATTATTTTTGTCTTTCATCAATCAAAAGAAAAACCAACCTGAACAATGATTTGTGCTGATTATATAATATCTAAAATATTCTGAAATCTGAAGTAAATTATTTAGAAGTGTGGTCATACAACTTCATCTTAAAATGATAAATTTTATTTCATTTATGTGTTCTTACACAATGCTTTCGTTACCTAGGTAACAAGGTTGCCTTCTTTGCTGGAGCAGATTGATTACTGTTTACATTGGTGAGGTAAGCCTTTGATAAAATAATATGGTTTAGCAAAATGATTATTCGTATTCTATTCAATTTCAGTTCATTCTTGATGCATAGTTGCCACTTTTCCTTTTGTTTTAGGATGTTAACTTGAAAGTCATGTCATTTTATCAACAAGAATCTCGGGCGATTTGTATACTCTCTTCAGGGGGTACTCTAACATATGAGGTAGATTACCTTCCTTGTATATCATCTAAGATCCTTTGTATTGATGAATTTTGAAGTCTACGAGTCCACTACATGCATCTTCTATATGATGAAAGCTTGATCTTATAGCTTATTCCATGCTCTGTTTTATTTCCAAGGCTCCTTTTATTGTTTGTTTTCTAATTCAAATATCTGACTGCATTGAGATCTGATGCTTATTTTTTTTCTTTCCGATGTTTCATTTTAATTGTTATACGTGCATCTAAACACTTTTGGATATTAAACTTTATTTCTTTTACTAATAAATTCTCAAGTACAACCTATGAAGTCTGAAATTTAAGTCTCAAAATTTGCATTATTTAAATTCAGCTTCATCTCATAAACTTTTAAGCCTTCAAACTTCTTTGTGATGTCAAAGTAAACGCAAACTAATTCTCTGCTTGTAAATTATACGAGGGACCTTAAACCACACAATCTCTTGATGGACCAAAAAATTTGCTCGAGGCTGAGTAACGAACTATGATTTTATGTTTGCAGGGCTTTCCTTTCGACAATGGGGAAGGGATCAGTTGGTTGAGTTCATTTTTTGGGAGTCTATAGCTTTCGTTTATCACAATTTCTTGGTATGTTTTGGCTTATCATTTCATTTTGTCATTTTTTTTTTCTTCTGAAATGTGTTTGCTTGAAAATGAAATGTTGTCGGATATGAGAATGTTGTTTGGACAGTCCAAGAAAGAATGCTTGTACTTTATTAGTCTTGCATTAATTAAATGGATTAAGACTATCTTGATTTCTTTTTATTCCCTTTGCTGGTTATGATTGATTTTCGTGCATTATGAACACTTACGTAATTTGGGTAATGAGTTATTGTTGTACTTATTTCGTTTTTAGGGTTGTTTTGATTTTTGAAGTTGGTTTAAAATAGATGTCGGGTGATCTTACTGTGGCTATGTGGATAATATTCTTGCATTATTTCCTTTGTGTCATTTTAGAGTGGGTTTCTATTAGTTTTTACAATATGATGTAAGTTGTTGATTTTTTTCGTACTGATTTCTTTATTGGGTGGTTTCATTTCATCGCAGTGGAGTTTATGTGCTTTTATGCAGACAACTTGGTATGAATATTTATGAGGTTGAATTCGTTTCGAGACTCATAAACCTCCTTTTCGAATTGAATTCTAGTTCTAATCTTATTTCTGACTTTGTTTTTTTGTGTCGGCGTGTTTCTATACTTTAGTTTGAATGCATGTTTACTAATATTTGGAAGAAATTGATGTCCACAACTTCATTTTTCAATCTTTTCAATTGAGTCTATCAATGTTGATGATATTTTTGGAAAATTAGGTTATACTAAAGTACGAAATGTTTAATACCTCTCATTTTGATACTTGTGTAGAAAATGGAAATCAGAAAGAAGTATTGGTTTCTGCCAAGGCATCTAAGGCGAAGGCTAGTTCTGTTATTAGTCATTATGTAGCTTCACATCCAACCCAAATACCATTGATACAAATGAAGGGGGTAAAAAATTACCAACAACGATGCGGCTAATGAGAAAGAAGTATAGGTTTTTGTCGTAATCATCTTATATGTTAATTCATTGATTGGAGTAGGAGTTGCCTCAAGTTTATAGAAAGACTTATCGGTTGATGCTGCATTTATCAATTATTACTGAGAATGATGTTTATTCGCTCAATTATTTTCATGTACAGTTCTCGATGTTGACGAATACAGTCATTATTGTATTGCAACTGAAATTTTATTCACCAAATATGTCGATAAATACAATTTAAAATGTGCATAATGTATCATAAATATATTTTCGTTACAATGAAATAAGAAAATTTCATTTAATATTTATAAATGTGTTGTTAGCTATTTATTTCAAAATTGTAGCAACATGGGTTAAAAAGTGTTGCAATAGGGATACTATTGAAGCGATTGAGAGAAGTCATTTAGTTTTAAAAAAGTGTTACTATTTATTTAAAAAATGTTGCAATAGGTTGGTTGCTATTGCAACGGTTGTGAGAAGTCATTCCAGCACTTTTAACAAGTGTTGCTAGATCCCTTGTAACACTGGTTCTGCTAGAGGTTTATTAAGTGTTGGAAAAGATCTTGCAGCAGTTTAAAATCGTTGCTATAGCTCAAAAAAACCGCTCCAATAGACCTTATTTCTTGTAGTGATAAACCCCAAGACGAAGAAGACGACCACCAAGGCTTTGATCCCAGCATTCGCTTCGGAACCAGCCAAAATAAACGACGATGTTGGTGGTCGAAGAGTCGGCGCCAGAGTTCGAAGACCAGCCTTCTGGGATATTGGATGATGTAATCGACAGTGTCTGGATTCCAATATCTTGTTTTGTTACTATTTTTGTTTGATTTTGGTATTTATTTGATTTTGGTAGCATTTTATATATCCCTTAATTTTATCAACAATTGATTATCTCAATAATTGATTGAATCAGTAAAAAAAATCTTCTCCATAAGAAAGTTTCCAAAACTTTGTTTCCTCATCGGAAAGATTCAAAGAAACTCCATACGCGACAACGACACCATCACACTGGCCGATAATTTGGGTGAAGGGAAGGAAATTAGGAATGTTGGAGAATAGGGGTCTCTGTAAAATGGAAAAATTTGAAGGAAATTGACGGTGAAAAATCTCAAGAAAGCGAGAGAAGTGAGAAGAGAGAGGAAGAAGAGATAGTTTACTATTCTTGGGAAAAAGGGGTTGAACGAGAGGAAGAAGAGATGAATTTACTATTCTTGGGAATTGAGGGGTTGAACCTTACGCGTTAGATTAAACACCGTTTTACAACGATTTGTGTTTTCCCAAAGTTTGGTCAAAATTTTCTTGACTGCGCAGGTTGAATGTGCGTATCCCAACAAACGACAAAAAATCAACCCCTTTTCTCTAAAATGTTTAAAAATCGCCCCTCTTTCTAATTGATTTCAGAAACAACCCTTCCAACCCAAATAACCCCTATTGATAGGACTTACTTTGTAATTGTAACAAATGATTTGATCTAAATCGTTCATGTGGAGACATGCGAGTGAAGGTATCCTATACAATGAGTTCACATAAGACCGAACCACGAAATATGTAATCTCTCTTTATAAATCCGTTAATTGAGAAGATTAATATTTCATAGGATGATTATATGCGACTCGATCTTAATCCTGAGTGAGTTATGAGGGCTTGTCCTTTGCTTTACATGAGTGAGAGTGACTTTTGTAGCTGATTCAAAAAACTTACAATTTTAAGGACTTGACCAAATAGGGAGCTAGGAACATAAGTTTTACAAGATGAAATTCACTTATTCCGATATAGGAAAAGTAAATGAGTAGTTCTCTTAAGTGCTGATTGCGAGACTTGAACAATAGGGCCCCACCCTTTTACTAGCCCAAAATTGACTTAGTTTGTGGTTGGATCATAAACAACATATTGTCCAATTATAGAATTAATGGTACTTAAGGTAAAAGATATAATAATTACAGAGGTAAAACAAACTTTTGTCTAACTGTAATTACGATCAACTCATGGAGGATCAACTTGCATGTAATGATTAGATCGATGAACACAACTTGTCCTAAAATGAATAAGAGTGCAACTCTAGACATATGGTGGAATGACCTATAATTAATGAATAAAAATTAATTAATTAAAGAGTTTAATTAATTGATTTTGTATCTTGGAACTTATAATGTGTAGGTTCATAAAGTCACCTTGCTAGTTCATAAGAACAATAACATATCAATTTAGTTGAAAGAAAGTTTGAAACAACATTTAATAAATTTGATATATTAAACGAGAGAAAACATTTTTTGTTTAGAAAATATTTATTTTATTTGATAGATTAAATATAATTTTTTTTATTAATGTATTAAAATACATTAAAGGAATATATATATATACAGGGGCGGATCCAGAAATTTATGTCAGAGGGGCACAATTCAAATAAGGTTAAATTACAAGTTTAGTCTTAAATTTTTTATTTATGTCTATATGGTCCATAAACTTTAAAACGTACCTAATAGGTGTATCTAACAAATCTATAAAGTTTTAAATTTTTATCCAATAGAAACATATTCTAAATTTTTTTAAAAAAAAAATTGTTCTATTAAACATAAATTTTTATTTTGTGTCTAGTAGAAGATATTTTTTTTATTTTTTTTTAAATCACGTATATATCTCACTCTAATAGAACAACTATTTTTTTAAAAAAATAATAACAAAATTGAAAGCTGATAAATTTATTAGACATGGTCGTTTAAGAATTTATTGAAACACAAAATTAAAACATTAAGAATCTCTTATTATTCATCCAAATAGATAAGTAAATAATGAAATTCGAAATAGGTAAGTAAATAATTAAATTTGAAATATTTATAATTTTTTAAAATAGAATTACGTGTTATTTTTAAACAAAACACAAGCTGGGATCGAACTCAAGCCCACAGGAAGATGAGGGTTATGGGCGTGCCCCACAACCATTGTTCCATCAACATTTAACAATTAGATTATGCATTTTTTAATAGAAATATACAAACCAATTCAATTTAATTATGCATATTTATATACAAATATACAAACCGAATAATTCGAGGGGGGGCACGTGCCCCCTGGCCCCTACGTGCATCCGCCCCTGTATATATACATATATATATAATTTGAATGAGATTCAAATAAAAAATTATATATTGTAGAAGAATTTAAGATTTGAATAAAAACTCAAATGAGTGGAATATATGCATTTTAATATATTAGATATAAAATATATATTATCCTAAGGAAAAGGATCGCCCAAAGTCACTTTAAATATATAACCCCATCAGGAGTCATATTCCATGCCAAAGTGAGAGAGAAGAAAGCTTTACAAAAATTCTCTCAACTTCCTGTCTCTTTTCAAAGAGGTTCCCACATACTTTTTGATCATGTGTTTGAGCCATAGCGAAGAAGACTTTGTGGAAGTATTGAAGTAGAAGAAGTCATGGAGATGTAACACAAGAAGCTAAAAACTCGCAAAAAAATATCTTCATAATATTTCAAGATATGTTTTGCTTAACCTAAACTTCTGATTATTTAATTCTAAATAAGTTCAAAGAAAGATTCCAACGCTTCCATTGGTGGGTTCAATATGATTATTCCCTTCACTTTTCCCTTAAGTGCATCTTATTAGGGAGATCTTTCTTTTCATACAACTCATTTAGTCTACTACACATCTAGAATGTTGTTTCTTTTTCAATAACCTGCCTTAGGACAAAATCATTTAAGTTCAACACCAAAGTTCCATATGTGTTGTAGGTTTCATAGTCTCTTTAACATCATCAATTAAGTTGGTAGGTTGTTTAGAAGGATCATGGATGTCTTTGTGAGCCCTGATACAACTTTGTCGGGATGTTGTGCTTAATAAAAAGCAAAAGCCCAAGTCATTTACTAACTATTTTACTATTTTGACAGGTGTTTGAAGGTGTGAACCTCCTTGAGCCACGTTTATGCCATTTCGTACACACAAGGAAGACAACTCAAAGCAAAAAAAAAAAAGAAATGCAAAAGATGAGAGAGAAAACAAGCTCGTGGTTTTTGAAGAAGCTCTCCTTTGGCTGTGTCGATTCACGAAGAAGAACAAAATGTGCATGAAACAAGAAAGAAGAAGACGAAGAAGGCATATAATTTATTTGATAGATTAAATATCAAAATAATTTATTAATGTATTAATAGTGAATTGTGGTTTGAAATGTGGAATATAATTTTGTATTAGCTCTGAAAACTTGTTTTATGTTGAAGAAGTTATTCATGTGATGTTGTTGGGAAATTTATGAATGATGATGGAAGATTGTTGTGAAAGATGTCATAAACACGTTATGTTTTATTGTGATGAACTTTATGTTATGTTTATGCATGAATTTCGATTATAAAGTTTGAATATAGTTGCGTTGAATTGTTTATGAATGGGATGCATGGTGAAATATGACAGTTAATGCATGAGAGAAAATTACTCCATGTTATTGTTCGGAGTGCGATCAAAGTCCCACATTGGTTAGAAGAGTGGAAGATCATGGGTATATAAGAATGAACTACATTCTCCATTGATATGAGACCTTTTGGGTAGAACCAAAAGCAAAACCATGAGGGTTTAGGCCCAAAGTGGGTAACATTATACGAGATATATGGAGTTATGTTGTCCCTAACGAGTGGTATCAGAGCCATGCCCCTGACTTAGTCGTGTCAGTAGAATCCTCGGGTGCCGATCAAATATATGGTGAGCCTGGCGAGCCTCAAATACGTAGTCATTGGTGAAGATCTGTGGTTGAAGCTCTATCGGACTGATAGTGTGCTTCGGTAAAATATTTGACCTGAATAAGAGCTAGATGGATAGATAGATGACTATTTGAGATAGTGTGCTTCGGTAAAATATTTGACCTGAATAAGAGCTAGACGGATAGATAGATGACTATTTGAGATAGTGTGCTTCGGTAAAATATTTGACCTGAATAAGAGCTAGATGGATAGATAGATGACTATTTGAGGGGAGACTCAGTGGTACATATGGTGAGCCTCAAATGCGTAGTCATTGGTGGAGATCCGTGGTTGAGCTCTATCAGACTGAAACTGGTGACCAATGACTACCTACCATCGCTCGAGTGATCGCTGGTCACCAGTCAGTGACTAGGGACCGAGACCAGTGACAGGGAGCCGATGACTAATGATAGAGGACCCGACGATCGAGATCAAGGATTTGTGGCCAACAAACGAGACTAGAGATCGGTGGTTGGTGACCGAGACTGGGGACCAGGAGCAAAAATGGTAGATGATCCTGGCCATCGATTTCCTTGTAGGGTTTGGTTTGTAAATTGAATGTATATTATATTTTGCAATAAATTTGTTATTGAGGTTTATTCATTAAAGTTGTTATTGAATAAAGTGAATTGTGTTTACTTTTAACCTAACTCCAATAAACAAAGAATCCATGGCTATAGGTTTTATACTTGAACTTCATGTGTGACATGATTGTGGATCAAGTTGAAGTAATAGTCAGAACGGTATATAGTATAAGGATAAGTCTGGGTACCTTATCCTGGGGACACTATTGGACGCGGCCCGCTTTGCATAGTACAAACGATGTGATCCGAAATCGTTCATGTGGAGACATGCGAGTGAGAGCGTCTTGTGAAATGAGTTTGCATAAGACTGAACCGCGAAACAAGTCGCTCTTTCTTTATAACTCCATTTATTGTAAAGACCGACTTTTTCATATGATGACCTAGGTAACTCAATCTGAATCCTGAGCACACTATGAACTCCTGTTTATTCGGGCTTATCCTTTGACTTGTATGGGTGAGAGTGGCCCGAGATCGCCGACTCAATAAGCCTACCATCTTGGGGATAAGACTGGGTAGGTAGTTGGGAACATAGTCCTGCGAGATGGAATTCACTCCTACCCGCCTGGAGGGATTAGTAGAGAGGTTGTTCCCTTAAGTGCTGGCTCTGGGTCTTGAACTAGGGATCCCACCCTCTTTAATTAGCGGTGTTCAGAAAGCTATCTCCTTTGTGGTTGTTGTTTGAAGCTTTTCTTTTTGGAAGAATGATGGACATATTTAAATATGATTTAAATATGATTTAAATATGGGATCGATCTAAAACATGAATAGAGATTCATGATTCGGTTTAAGAAACTGGGATTAGTCTTATTATTTAATTAATATTTGATATTGAATTAAATAATAATATTAATTAATTAAAAGTTTAATTAATTAAAATTTATTTTGTTTATTAAAATTAATTATGAATTAATTTTAAAATGACAAAATATTACAAGTGGGATTATCCAAGTTGAGTGGATTTATCCAAGTTGAGTGGGTTTATCCAAGTTGTGAAGTGGATTTTGAATCACCAACCACATGCATAAACTCATCAATTTTGGAACACTTGGTTGAAGACTAATCCATCCAATTTGAGGTGTCATAAACAAAGAGTTTGTTGCATGTGAATTGCCTATAAATTGGATGAAGTTCAAATGGTTTGAGGTTGATGAATTTTCAAAGAGTTTGAACATTTGGATGAGGGTTGATGAAGAGTTCATGTTACTTGAGAAATTAGAAATCTAAGTGTTAGATATTTCTCACAAAACCCTCATCACTTTCACCTTCCCATCTTCATCTTCCAAAGTTCTTCTCTTGTAAAGGAGTCTCACCACTCCGTTGCTCGGCCCGAGGATAGCGGGACTACTGGAGGTGGTCCACGAAGTGTTCGAGAGAAGGTGCGAGGTGTTCGTGAGGAGATTCGATCATCAGGATTAGAAGCTTTTAGAACTACAAAAGGTATGTGTTCTAATTTCTTTAATTTCCAAGTTTTGAGCATGTTTCTAGTTTAACTAAATTGATGAAATTAGAGTGTCCTTGATCTCAGGGGCGGATGCACGTAGGGGCCAGGGGGGGCACGTGCCCCCCTCGAATTATTCGGTTTGTATATTTGTATATAAATATGCATAATTAAATTGAATTGGTTTGTATATTTCTATTACAAAATGTGTAATCTAACTGTTAAATGTTGATGGAACAATGGTTGTGGGGCATGTCCATAACCCACATCTTCCTGTGGACTTGAGTTTGATCCCAACTTGTGTTTTGTTTTAACTTTTTTTTAAATCTCACGCCCTTTCCTTAATAATTAGGATTTAGGATTTCGTTAATTCCATATATATATATGCCTTCTATTTTTAAGGAAAATGTAGAAAAAAAAAAAAAAAAAAAAAAAAAAAAAAAAAAAAAAAAAAAAAAAAAAAACGTAATTCTATTTAAAAAAATTATAAATATTTCAAATTTCATTATTTACTTACCTATTTCGAATTTCATTATTTACTTGTCTATTTGGATGAATAATTCAGGAGATTCTTAATGTTTTAATTTTGTGAAAAAATAACACGTAATTCTATTTTAAAAAATTATAAATATTTCAAATTTAATTATTTACTTACCTATTTCGAATTTCATTATTTACTTATCTATTTGGATGAATAATAAGAGATTCTTAATGTTTTAATTTTGTGTTTCAATAAATTCTTAAACGACCATGTCTAATAAATTTATCAGCTTTCAATTTTGTTATTATTTTTTTAAAAAAATAGTTGTTCTATTAGAGTGAGATATATACGTGATTTTAAAAAAAAAAAAAAAATATCTTCTATTAGACACAAAATAAAAATTTATGTTTAATAGAACAATTTTTTTTTTTTAAATTTAGAATATGTTTCTATTGGATAAAAATTTAAAACTTTATAGATTTGTTAGATACACCTATTAGGTACGTTTTAAAGTTTATGGACCATATAGACACAAATAAAAAATTTAAGACTAAACTTGTAATTTAACCTTATTTGAATTGTGCCCCTCTGACATAAATTTCTGGATCCGCCCCTGATTGATCTGACTCCCTCCCCGCTGCGCTACGTGCGCTCCAACATGCCTACCACCAACTTTAGACGACTATTACTGATTACCACCTACCGTCGACGATCAAGATCGAGGACCAACAACCATCTACCATTGCTGGAGTGGTCGTGTGCCATCAGTTCCTGGTCGCCGCCACCAAAAACCAGTCCCCGATTGGGAATTGACGACCAACGATCGGGATCGAGGATTGGTGGAAAGAGATTGGGACCAACATTAGGTGATTGGTGGCCGACAACCAAGACCGGGGACCTCGACCAAAGATGACAGGTGGTCACCGATTAAGGTCTCGGTCGCTGGCCACTGATAGCACACTCAATGGCCTATCTTTAGGGTCTTTATTATGCTAGTTTTGAAGTTTAAATGAAAGCTTTAATGATATTATTTGTCTTAATTGTAGATTTCTAGCAATTGAAGCAAACCAAAGCTTTCTATAAGTATTGTCGTGAAAAATGAGCTAAAAAGATGTATTTTGATGACCAAGAGGCAATAGTAGAAGAAGGTGAGCCAAAATACCCGAGAGCACAGCGTTGAGACGCCAAAAATCCATCATCCAAGCCCAAAATTCGGAGGGGACAGCGTGTCAACGTTGTTCCTAGCGTCTCGACGCTATAAAGTTATTCGTCGCCAGCCAGGTGGGCCATGAAAGCTTCTGTGCCCGTCATCAAAGAGCACGTCCGTCATTAAAAGCCTTCTGCCCGTCATTAAAAGTCTTATGCCCGCAATAAAACCCATATGGCAACGCCTTCATCAACAACTATCTAGCCCGTCATTAAAGACCAGCGTCTCGACGCTGGCTTTGCATAAATTTTTACGCGCTTTCTAGGGCAGGGCTCCGTCGCCATCCCGATAATTCTTTTATAAATTCATCTTATTCTCATGCGATTGAGGGAGCTAACTTCAGGAGATTTGAACCCTAATTCGAAATACCCTCATTGGAGAGCATAAATGACACTTTAGAGAGTTGAAGAAGAGAAGCTTGGGAACGTGCATATCACATAGGGAACGGAGTTTGACACGCTACAAGAGTTTTCTCCTTTACCTTTGATTTTATAGTTTTGTTTTATGGATTCTAATCTAAGTCTAGAGAATTTTTTAGTGATTATGAGTAGTTAGACTCTTACTTGGGGGATTGATATAATCGTTTTAGTTTTCATGTTTGATTAATCTAAGTCCTTTCATATTGTAACGATTATTCACACGTTTGTTTGTTTAATGCTTTTATCCTTTTGACCAAAGTATAAATTGTTGCTCGTTTAAATTCTAGCTTGAAAAAATTGAGTTTAGAGTAGAACTCGAACACATGATTGCTTGTAAATTCTTGCATGAACATGAAGAATTCTCTTAGAGGCCGTTAAAAAAAGTTGTGTAATGTCTTTCTTTTCTATTAAAAACTAGACCTACATGTTGATTTTATAAAAATAGAAGAGAATTAATTGAGCTAACGAGTGTTTTATGATTTTCTTTTTCTTGACCTATATAACTGTATGCATGACTATTCTTTGGACGGTTAGATTAATTAAACATAAATCTAATTCCTGAAATCAATTCCCTAGGTTATTTTCGCAAAATATTTTTCATTAATTTTTAGTCTTTCAATTTTCAGTTCATCTTAAATATAACAACGGGTATAAAATTAAATACATTCTTGAAAAACGTTTTTTTAGTTGTCAATCCAAACTAAGTTATCCTCGGATGTCAGTGTTTACATTTTAGAGATTTTCAAAATTGATATTTATTTCATTTTATGCTTCGCTAACAAGTGATTAGAAAAAGAAAAAGAGTTTATATGAAAGCAGAAATAAAAAAAAAAAAATAATGAAAATAGAAAAACATTTGGATATTCCGGCATCTCCAAAGATATCCGCAGTTGTCAGTTTTAACTTTAATCACTACCTTACAAAAAAGGAAAAAAAAAAACTTTTTATCACTGAGAAATGAAAAAAAATGAATTTTGTTTTTTTTACATTGCCAGCGAGGGACCCATTAAACAACTGACCGATTGGCAACTGCAAACTGCAAACTGCAAAGTAGCGTCCGTTCTCCGCGAGACCGGAGGAGAAATTCCAGATCCACAAAACTCCACCTTCTCTTTCGCTTCTATTTATGCAATTTCTGTTCATCTTCTTCATCATCATCTTCTTCAATTTCTGTTCACCATTCCTTTGATCCGACTCAAAATGGCTTCCTCTGTCGATTCCACGGCGCTCAACCTCTCTCACCTTGCCATCAATGCCGATTTCGCCTCCTCTCTTCCTAATCTTCACAAGAATCTCCACCTTCTCTCGCCGGAACAGGTATTCTATTTAATTTACTGCCTTGGATCTGGATTTTGTATTTTACTTCTCCTGGTGATGATCGAACAGGTTGAATTGGTCAAGATATTGCTGGAAATGGGACAGACTCATCTTTTTCAGCACTGGTCCGACCCTGGCGTTGATGATAACGAAAAGAAGTCTTTCTTCGACCAGGTCTTTTTTAACTTGTCGTGTTTTGGGGGACAATTGCTTCTCTCTTTCTCTACATGTATTATTATTATTATTAATTGCTTTATTTATGAAGCCTGGAGTACGGTTGTGGAATCAGTCGCTTTCTCCACTTCATCAGAATCAACCATTTATTAACACCTGAACAGCTGCATTCTATTTTTGTTTGAATTAAATGTTATATTGATCCAACCATACATTCTTCGGAAAAAAGAAAAACGAAAAAGAGTGGATAGAAATTGATCAAAAAATTCCTTAAATCATTGTTCATATTGCTAAAGGAAGTAATTGATCTGTAATGATGAGATTCTCGAGTCTTTTCAACTGAAAAATCTCCTCATTTTTATTAAGATTTAATTTTTACAAATTACATCCGTGTTTCAGATTTTGCTACTGCTTAATTCTCCGGTGACATGAAAAAAGATACTAGAGTGATTTTTCTCGTGCCTAGTATATACCCTTTAATTGGAAATTCCATTGCAGGTTGCTCGGCTTAATTCTAGCTATCCTGGGGGTTTGGCCTCCTATATCAAGACTGCCAGAGGACTCTTAGCGGATTCCAAAGCAGGAACGAATCCATTCGATGGCTTCACTCCCTCTGTAAGTAAAAAACTTATATTATTGGTGAAAAATGCATTCTCTATGCTGCTGCAAATTGGCAATAGCCGGAAAATCTTCATATATTTTATTAGGAAGTGATGAGATATATGTATATTGAGATTTAAATTGCACTGTAGCAATAAAACCTCTATCTATTGTAGGGTTTTTCTAGGTTGAGAAACTAATTTCACTGAAAAACATACATGAACAAGATCAAAGTCTACAAAAATCAAAGAATTATAAAAAATTCTTCCAGTTTGGATAAATCACTGTGTTTGATACTTGCTAGCATTCAAACAATGTCATAAAGAATATAGATCATTTTGAGGTGTGCATTTAAATGATTTATTGAGCTTTGTGAAACACATTATATATAATGTTTTTCATCATGAAATTAGTTTACTTAGTAAAGAGTAATTATTTAATAGTAAGTGAAGTGTAGCATACTAAGTTACCGTGATAGTAATTTTTTCTTTTGTAATGGCTGGATGTCCTCAACTTTCATCATCCTTCAAGTGATGTGTTTGGTAATGTACTGTAGTCAATGAAATATAGTTTTGGTTGATCCCTGGATGATGACTCTGTAGGTTCCTACTGGTGAAGTCTTGACTTTCGGTGATGATAGCTTTGTCAGCTTTGAGGACAGAGGTGTAAAGGAAGTCCGGAAGGCTGCATTTGTTCTTGTTGCTGGTGGGCTTGGGGAGCGGCTAGGATATAATGGAATTAAGGTTATTCATCTAACCTCAGTGTGGAAGTTTTATAGCTAACAATTTGTGACATGTATTCTATATATTCTCATTGTTCTAAGATTTTAACAATTATACACATCTTCCAGGTGGCTCTTCCAGCGGAAACTACTACAGGAACATGTTTCTTACAGAGTTACATTGAATACGTTTTGGCTCTTCAAGAAGCTAGCAATAGACTTGCAGGTTTGTCATTACTAATATATGGCCATGTGGGTATTGGTGAAGTTTTAACTTGGAATTTTTTGTTTATGAACAGTAATTCTTAACTCTTCAGTCCCTGGGAAACTTATCACCCTGCAACATGTTAACATGTTTCAAAGGCATTATGAATGGGATGGTATCTCGAGTCTTGTTCTCAAACCCCAACCTCATTTTTGAACAGTGGTCGACCCTATTGAGCTTGATGCTGTGTCTCAACAAATAAAACTGGAAAGTGGCCCTTAAAATATAGCAACTATATTAATTGATGGAAGAACAAGAAATTCTGAATGTTAAGCACAATGCACAATACAGAGAGAATAGGAAGTCTATGAACAATCATATTTGAAACATGCTTGCAAGGTGTAAATATATAGGATCATTTGAACAGGCAAGCGCTTGAACGACAACAGAGTATGATGAAACAAATATATTTTTGAGGACTATATTGTCATTTTGACTTGGATGGTGGTTCTTGCTATTTGGAACTGGAAATTTTAGAAAGCTTGGGTATATGTACTGTTTGAACACTGGACTGGACTAGGGATATTCACATGCCTTATCAAGTTTAGTCTCTTTAGTTAATTGGGTTTTAGGAAGCTTGTTGGAACTCAGAATATTGCAGCTGTAGTTAGATTTACCATAAGTTTGTTGTCTCACTTAAGTGGCCAGTTGCAACTTTTCCGCACATGGAAGTGACAATGTTTTTTTCTTAACATTGTAGGTGAAAGTCAAACAGATATTCCTTTTGTTATAATGACATCAGATGATACTCATACACGTACAGTAGAGCTGTTGGAATCAAATTCTTATTTTGGAATGAAACCCACACAAGTTAAACTTGTAAAACAGGTAAGTATTTTGTATGGTTTATTAGAGTAGTTTATTTCAGTTCTATAATAACGATTCTAAAAATACTATATTTTTATCATAGGAAAAAGTTGCTTGTTTGGATGATAATGATGCCAGGCTTGCCGTTGATCCACATAACAAATATAGGATTCAGGTTTTACTTGACGCTCTCTCTTTTTTCCGTCTGGGGAGATTATGCTAATATATCATTTCATTCTTGAACTATATGCCATTTTCCCAATTTTATTTCCAATGTTTTAAAATTTTCAACCAACAACTCCTTTCTCAATATTGTTGTTGAAATTGAAGAATAGAATGCTGACATGATATTTAAACTATCTTATGATAATACTCTATCGAGCAACCATCAAGGGTTGGCCTAGTGGTCATGAAGGGTCTTGGGACTATTAATGCCCTTCTAGAGGGAATGAGTTCAATCCTTGGTAGCCACCTACCTAGGAATTAATTTCCTACAGGTTTCCTTGGCAGCCAAATGTTGTAGGGTCAGGCGGTCTGTCCCGTGAGATTAGTTGAGGTGTGGGTAAGATGAGATGTGAAGTGCCTTATGATTATATTTTATTGGATGACTTTTTAATTTGGGTAGGACCATTTAGGTTTTAATTATATCATGTAGGAGTGAGGTATTCAACATAAAAAAGGTAAAATCGTACAGAACAATAATGTTTTATTGCTATGTTACTTATGTATGAGATATTTATCTCATATCTCATTCTACATTAGTTACCATTTTGTTATTTAACTTCAACAACGTTACTGAGTACTGTTTTAATTGAAATAGTTTTGAAACACAAGGATTATTTTAGAAAACTAGCGCCTAGTTCAAGAACCAAATGATATATTAAGCCTTCTTATATATAATATAATATATGTTCACCCTCAAACCTTTCTCATTTCATAGACCAAGCCTCATGGCCATGGGGATGTCCATGCACTTCTCTACTCTAGTGGCCTTCTCAAAAATTGGTAAGTCACTTGGTCTTAACTTATACTTTTCATGACCTTGCGCTCAACTGTTATCGGGAACTTTGTTCTTAGTATTATTAGATTGTCATTTCATGTGTTGTCCAGCTAGAATCTTTCTGGTGATAAAGTTGGTTGGTCAGATTGGTGGCTAATTATAATAGTAAACAATATTTATAGGTTTTGTTAACAAAATTTGTTCGTGTAAGTTATGAACTTATAAATAAGATTACTTTGAGATGTTTGTCCTTGGATAATACTTTCTTAGTTTGACAGTGGGCTTATTAATAAAATGTCTGTTTGGTAGTGCATGAGTTTTATGTTTAAAAAATCTGTGCCAAAAACAAATCCATCATCCATCTCTTATTAAAATAAAAATACCCCTAAATAGAGGCTTTTTCACGAAGGGACTAGAGAATGGGTAATCTGAACTTTGGGCTGATGGGTTCAATTAAAAAAAAAAAAAAAACTTTGGAGTGATGGGTATGCTTTATATTGCGAGGAATTTGGTTTTTGAATTTGAGCCTTATAGCCATCAAGGTCTGTAACTAGAATTATGTTATGTACAGTTGATGAAGTATTTTCTGATATGATTGATTCATGTTGGATGGCATTTTCTTTTATTAACCTTTTTTTATGCATGGCATTTTTTATTGCTTGGATGATTTCCTTAGGCACGATGCTGGTTTAAGATGGGTTCTCTTTTTCCAAGATACAAATGGGCTTCTATTCAAGGTTTTTCCATGACTACCAAAGTCTTTTGGATATCTTTGAACCTGTAGCTATTATAATTCATTCCCTTTTACTTGCATTATACAGGCAATTCCAGCTTCTTTGGGTGTTAGTGCTACGAGAGAGTACCATGTTAATTCTCTTGCTGTTCCACGCAAAGCAAAAGAAGCCATTGGTGGAATTACTCGTCTTACTCATGCTGATGGTACTATCAACAAGCCTTGTTAATATCAATTTTTCATGCTTAGAAATAGGAAACTACTATTCCTTTGCATATTATGAGAATTTAAATGCGAAATGGTCAGACTACATATACAAATAGGAATCCATGTTGATATTTTTCTTTTAACTATTGGTGGACCTTCAATCCGTAAATCTTTGTCTAATGTGGAGTGTAACTGTGAGATAGCCAATAAAACATGGGGATCTCAACTTTTAAATCCTTCATGTCTCTTTTCCTCTTGAATTGTTGTGTAAATTTCTTCGTCACCAAGGGGCAAGGGTAAACTGTCAATATTTAGCTGCATTTTGTATTATTCTACTTGTCAAATCAACAACATGCGCATTTCATAAAAAAAGTTCTGATAATTGGTGTTGTCAAGATGGAAACATTACGACAAACTTATGTTCAGACCTCCACATATACGATAGCAGTAGCTGTTATGCATTTTTACCCCTCAAGGTCCTTTAAAGTGTTATTTGACGAAATTTACATGTTGTACATGTTAGTACTTGATCTTGACTTACAAAAAATCATATATGAAGCTGTATTTTTATCCTTTGTCAGGGAGGTCTATGGTTATCAATGTGGAATATAATCAGCTTGATCCATTGCTTAGAGCAACTGGATATCCTGATGGCGATGTCAATAATGAGACTGGCTTCTCTCCTTTTCCAGGAAATATAAACCAAGTAATCTTCTCTCAAATATGCAGCATTTCTTCTTCCCTTATACAGTAGCTCACCGTTTCATTTTTTTTCTTCTCATATGTGCCCACTATGTAAGTGCTGGAACTTGTGAAAATGGAAGTAGAGAAAGATGCTACGTCATCATTATGGACAATTGGATGTTAGAGTTAATGATCTAACTACCATCATATCAAAGTATATGTGAAATAGTTGAATTTTCATTAAGAATGGTGAAATCCAATAGGCCTCTATTATTATTGTGTACATCAGAAAGAAAATTGGGGGGGCTACGATGTAAGTAGTATGGTGTAAGTATGAGTCGTTATTGTAAATAACTTAGTTGGTGCCTGGGGGGAATCTAACAAGTATAGAGGTTAAATGTAAGAGGGAAACTACTGTTGGGTGGTGAGATGGAAGTTCGGAGAGACAGGTAACTCGTTGATTTTTACTAGGTTTGTACTTTTATCTGAACTGTTTTAAATCTTAGTGCATTCTATCAAAATGCTTCCAACATGTCTGTGTCACATGGTTAGAAATGCGAGGAAATCATTGTTCTTTGGATTTTATATGCTCTTGTTATGTAGTGGATTGGTTTATTCTCTGGTCTTGTGCGTGATTTCCACTTCAAAATACTTTTTGCAGTTAATTTTAGAACTTGGTCCCTATATTGAGGAGCTGAGCAAAACAGGAGGCGCTATAAAGGAGTTTGTCAATCCAAAGTATTTTTCTTGCCCCTATTTTTGGAGTTCTGATATAGAGATTTCTTTGGTTTTTAGAGATGTCTTTCATTTATGAAAAATGACTAGGAACTTAGTTTTTGAATCCTGCAAATATATTGAAAATTAAACACTGTTTCATATTTTTATTACATGTATATTGGTAGCTGAGAAATTCCTTCATCTTGAACAAATTTGCAGATATAAAGATGCTAGCAAGACTTCTTTCAAGTCTTCAACCCGATTGGAATGTATGATGCAAGATTATCCGAAAACATTACCTCCATCAGCAAGGGTTGGATTTACGGTAATTTTTCTTATCCTAGGAAGTGTAATGCAGATTTTCGAAAAAAGCAACTTGGCTATCTGATTCTTTTAATTATTTTTTTCTCGAGTCCGGTAGAACTTGTTTAATTCTTTAATTGATGAAATAATCTGTCTTGTTAAATTCTTACTTATTTTTGTATTTAAGCTTTCTGTCTTCCGCTTTTTCAGGTGATGGATCCCTGGCTTGCTTATGCACCTGTGAAGAATAACCCCGAAGATGCTGCTAAGGTAAAGTTGAAACCCATAGCCCAGTTTACATCATTTAACAGCTGTTCTAAAATTATAGATATCGGAACACATTTATAATTATAACACATCTAATTATGGTTTTAGAATTGTTCCCCATTATTTTGAACTTTGATTTTGTATATTTCTTTGTGTGTTTGGCTTTCTTATCATTCAGGATTATGGACTTTATTTTGTGTAGGTACCGAAGGGAAACCCATATCACAGTGCCACTTCTGGGGAAACGGCCATCTATCGGGCAAATTGTCTTATTCTCAGAAAGGTATGATATGAAAGCTCTCTCTCTCTCTAAAGAAAATGAGGAACTTTATGAAGGGTAAGAAAAAAAATACAATAAGATTTTGGAGTCCTATAGAACATGAAGTCCATTTTGTAAAATCAGAAAGTTAACACTTCTAACTTGATTTTCTACTCCTTGTCACCCTCTTTCTATTGCAGGGCGGGGGGTGGTGGGGGAAGAGAGAAATTATTGTGAAATATTTTAATTTTATATTTATTCAGTTTGGTGCCTCTTATTGAGAACAAACCCAGGGAAGATGACCTCCTACTTTTCTTCTGAGAAAATTATTATCATTATTATTTTTTTGTACAGTCCTAGTAGGTTCTTTTATTACACTTGAGCTTCCTCAGAAATCAACAAAAAATGTTTTATCTAGTGGCCTGTTTTGGAATGGGAAATACAGTCTTCTTAATACCGTGAGGGCATTTTCAAGCTTTCCAGTTTTTCCCGTTTCTCCAACTACTCGTCATTTTTTATCTAGGCTTCTATGCTAATTCAAAGCTCAGTAAGTGCAATTTTATACGTCGATTCTTCTCCTTCTCGTCTCTCTCGTCTCTCATCCTTTTTATTTACATTGATGTTTTGTTTTGAATGGGGAAGGTCTTCTGGCTCGGATAGAGGGACTCCCAATGCCTTTTTAATATGTCCACTGTATGGTAGCAGTGAGAACTAAAAATTGGTCTGCCGTGTTATATGTAGCTCTTATCGCAAAGAAGGAATCACATTTGTGCATGGAAGTGTTAGCAGTGATGTCATATAAGCACTTAGTTGTTTGTTGGTAGCTAACTAAGAAAGATAAAGCATGTAACTCCCTCATTGGTATCGTAGTTTTAAGCCTTCTTTTCCATCTTGGCAGGCTGGAGTTCAAGTAGCCGATCCAGTCGAACGGGTATTCAATGGCCAAGAGGTTGAAGTCTGGCCACGCATCACATGGAAACCCAAATGGGGTTTGACCTTCTCAGAGATAAAGAGCAGAGTTAGTGGAAATTGCTCCATTTCCCAGCGTTCTACCATGGTCATCAAGGGGCGCAACGTTTATCTTCAAGACCTCTCCTTGGATGGAACTCTTATTGTGAATGCAGTTGAAGATGCTGAGGTAATGCTTACAGCAAATTTGGCTAAACTTGAGTGATTTTCATTGGGTATACAAGTTTTCTGTAGCGCCTACAATTTTTAAAGACTTTTCTATTCAGCCATCACCATCAGACTTGAAAGCGTATTTAACTATTTTGGTGCAGTATTTCAAACTACGCGTGCTTAGAATTTCCGCATACTATTTAGCTCTTTGCGTTGTCCAGTCGAATACAAATATTAGTTTCCATGCACATGTGTGGACGTTAATGTTTCAAAGAATAAGAGTCTTCCAAACTGTAGTGTATTGATTGACATTGACCTATCACTTGCATCATCATCCTCAACAAAAAACTATTCTGTATTCGGTTTTGGCAGGTAAAAGTGGGCGGTTTAGTGCAAAACAAAGGTTGGACTCTGGAACCCGTAGATTATAAAGATAGTTCGGTGGCAGAGGAAATAAGGACAAGGGGCTTCAGAATCAACAAAATAGAGCAGGAAGAAAGAAACTGAGGCGAGGCTGAAATGAAATGCCCCGAAGGTGAACTTCTTATTCATGGGAGTTTTCACTGAGAAATAATTTTTTCCTTACCCTAGGAAAAGAGAATTTGTAACAATTTTTGTTCTATATAATAAATATATGTATTTTAAGTTGGCCTGGAATAATAATAATAATGATATTCTGAGATGGAGAAAGAATTGTGTGACATGATTGAACTTGAGCAATGACCCTTGGTTTGTAGAAAGGGGTGTGTGTCAAAATTAGGGTGAGTTTTTTCCAATTTGGGACTGCTAATTCATTATCAAAACCGCCATGTCAATTTCCACCACACCACTATTTTCTTCCATTGACAATAGGAAATTTCGAGGAAGATGTGCCTACCTACAAAATTGGCCTTTGCCCCTTTTGCCTATGCCTAGTACGGACGTAGTTTCTAGTTGTAATTGTAACCAACTCTTTGTGATCATTCACGAAAAGAAAAGACGGCTTGTGGTTGTGGTAGCTTGCAATCACTAGTTTCGTTTCAATTTTATAATCATGCATCAATGATCAAATGAGTAAAATATCTTTTTAGGTTTGACATTTGTGTCGATTTAGTCTTGGGTTGTTTGGTTGGATAGCTTCGATGGGATGGCCAAGCTCATGTTTGATACACAAATTTCAACACTTCATTTTTTCCTCTCAACATGGACTTTCTTTATCCTCTAATTTTCATAACTTTCTCCTAGTTTTTATTTTTTTTACACTTTCCATTCAAAGTTTGTATAACTTTTTTGTTTATATATAAAGTTTATACTAATTAAGTATACAATCATGTAGAATTGTAGTTAAAATAACACTTAATTTAATTGATCATTGTGCTAAAATGCTAAGTTTAATTAGAATTTAGATTTTATGTGATTTATACTTCATCAATTAACTATATTTTGATATAAATTAATCAATTAAAATTTAATACTAAATAATCAATTCAATATATTAAATAATAAAAAATAAACAACAAGATTTAAATTTATTATTATTTTTTTTAGGAGAGTTTAGAATCAATTTACTAAATTAATTTTCACTAATTGATGAATTAAATAAAATTTAAAAACTAGAGGTGGAATGAAATGTTATGGAATTTAATTATATTATTTATTTGAATTAACTTTATTTTATTATTAATCCATATTTATAATATTTCTGATGAATAAAATTTATATTCTTTAAAGCAATAGCGAAAATATCGATATCGATATCCATATCTATAGTTCAATTTTACGGATATATCCATGGATATATTGGTGAAATATCGATATCCACGAAAAATTCTGTAAATCAATTTTTTTAAAAGAATTATTTAAATTAATAATTAAGTTCATTTTACTTACAAATTAAGTTATAGATCTTGGTATTAGTATCTATATCCATATTGAGATTAATAAATGATATTTTTTATGTTTTACGGGCATTTATAAAAGATATATGAGATATTCATTTATCCTTATTAGTATCTATATCCATATTGGGTCTATGGCGTTAATCCTTTCCGTTCTCCAACATTCCTGCCCCCAAAACGTAATATTCGATTTCGTCTCCTTCGCCCCTGCAAATGCGTCGGCTCGCGCCACCATTTCCTCCTCCTTTCCATACCCGAAATTCAAAATCTACTCCTTTTGACGATGGCGGCGTGTCCCGTCTGATCTCCACGTCCATCTGCTCCGCCCTAGATTGCCCACTGAATTACGCTCGTAGCTACTTGGTCGACCTCCTCCCTCACTACCTCCGTCGTGTCGTCTATTTTGATTTCGATCTAATTCTTGTCGACGACATCACCATTCTCGCCAATACCTCCTCTAAACGATGTTATCCTCGCCGCCCCTAAGTACTGCAACGCCAATTTCACCTCCTATTTCACTCCCAATCTTGATGGAATTTTCAAATGAAGATGGGCTTCATTTTTTCAGATCTGGATTTTCTTTCAGAACTCAAATTTGAAATAAAGAAGAAGAATAAACATCCAATTCATGAAAGGGGTCGGGCCGACCTAGGCTGGTCAAATATTGATCTTGGGTTGATTTTAGGTTTCGGACCTGTGAGGCTGACCCATGAGCCTTTCTTGGAGCTATACCTAATAAGGACTCCGACAATGTCTACAACCCCGCAATTGTAGCGTGGGTGACATCTAGAGCGTTCACCTGTTTTCTCTCCTATTGTAGAAAAGAAATTTATTTTAAATAAAACACAAACCTCTTAGTCAAGGACACAATTGATGTATGCTAGATTTGACAATGTATATATAGTTCTTAATGTATCTAATACATAACTATTTTCTCTAATATTTATATATTGTTCCTCCACATTTAATATATCAAAATACAATAAATATATATTGTTCCTCTACATCAAATATATTAACTATTAATTTGAACATTTTAAATTTTTCTTTAGCGTTAGTACGAGTTAGCAAGGGGACCCTATGAACCTACAAATTTATAAGCTTCAATTATACAAAATTAATTAATTAAACACATTATTCAATTGATTTTCATTCATTAATTCTAGATCACTCCACTGTAAGCGTAGCACTCTTATGCACTGTATGACGACTTGTGTTCATGGATATAACCATTACATGCAAATCAATAGGATATAACCATTACATGCAAATCAATCCTTTACAAGTTTTTCGTAATTACAGCTGGGTCAAAAGTCCGTTTTACCCATGTAATTACATCTTGTACCTTAAGTACCATTGAAGTCTATTTTACCCATGTAATTACATCTTGTACCTTAAGTAATGAAATCCAACCATAAACCAAGTCCCCTTAGGCCAATGAGAGGGTGAGGCCCATTGTTCAAGCCCCGAAATCAGCACTTAAGGGAACTACTCATCTACTTTCCCTATACGAGAAATATGAGAAATATGAGAAAAACTAAATTCTATCTTGTGAAGCTTATGTTCGCAACTCCCTATTTTGTCAAGTCTCAAAATTGTAGGATTATTGAATCGGCTATAAAAGACCATTCTAACCCATGCAAATCAAAGGACGAGTCCTCACACGCAGAAGTTCATAACTCACTCAGGATTAAGATCGAATCACATATGATCTGTGAAATATTAATCTTCTCAAATAATAGATTTATAAAGAGAGATTATATATTTCGTGGTCAAGTCTTATACAAACTCATTGTATAGGATACGACCCCACTCACATGTCTCTACATGAATGCTTTAGATCAAATCATTTGTAACAATTACAAAATGGGTTGTATAATAGTGTTACTAGGATAAAACACTCAACCTTAACTTTATACTCTATACTATTTGGGTTATTTTTTTAACATGATCCTCTAGTGTGTTAACTATCTTTTCTTCAAGATTACACTAATAACCTTGAATTTATGTAATGAATATTATAAATTATAAATAATAATATTAAAATAATTATTAATTAATTATGAGACTTTAGGGCATAAATTCCCACCATTACATGTTTGAAAAATATTTTTAAGTACTTCAAAATATAAACAATAGATTGTGGGACATTTTGAGTTGACGATTTGTTTTATAGAGCTATTTGAAAATGTTAAGATTTATATTAGGTACTTGAAAGCATGGATCACATCACAACTCACAAGTTTAAGATTTCTTTTCTAAAAAAATAAAAATTTAGAACAATTTTAGTATAATTTTAATAAGAGCAATTGTAATGAATAACAAAAAAAAAATACACTAAAATAATTACAAATTTAGTTACATTATTTAGTTACATTTTTTTAGAGTTTGTAATTATAGCAAAATTTAGCAATAAGTAATAACATAATAACCATATAGTCAATAGCAATTAGTGATACCATAAAACCCATATAACCAACATATAATTATATCTAGAGATGTTCATGGGTGGAGTGGGGCCGGGTAATGCCTTCTCTGCCCCGTCCTTGTCCCTCATTTCATTACCCATCTCTGCAAAAATTTTCGTTTAATTTCGTAGGGACGGGACAGGTATTTCCTATGAAAAATTTGCGTAGATCGAGTATTTCCCGCGAGTAATTTTATCTTCGGTAATTTTATTTTTAATTTATTCTTAACCAATTTTTTTTAAGTTTTGTTATTTGTTAAGTGAATTAATATTATATATATATAACTATACGTGGCTGGGCGGGGCGGGGCGGGTATGCTATTACCCGTCCCTCTCCGTTTAGCTAACAAGGCAAAAAAAATTTCGCTTCCCGCTCCCTGCCTCATCCTCTATGTAATCGGAGATTTTCCGTCCCGTTCGGACGGGTCCCTGCAAGACCGGAACGGAGCAGACTAAATAAACATCTCTAATTCTATCATTGGTGATTTACCTTATATCATTCATAGTCACCGATAGCAGATTCTACAAACTTAACCTTATAACATAATAGATCACTAATTTATAATATTCATTACATAAATTCAATTTTTTTTTTTTTTTTTTTTTTTTTGACACACATGTGAAATGGTTGCACACAATTGAATTCAAACTTTAAATATTCCAAGAATTCTCTCTCAGTGAGAGCAATACTCCTTCCTTCTGAAGGTAACAGAAGATAGGCCACTGGGATGGATATCAAAGAGATTTTAGCATTGTGTCAAAATCTGAAATTGACAGCTGAAGAGGAGTCTGTGGCAGAAATGAAAGGTTTATTGAAGAAGGAGCATCAATCAGACCTATCATTGTGCTTGGTGGGGAAAGTTCTAATATCAAAATTGGTCAATATTGATGCATTTAGAGGTGTGATGAAGAGCGTTTGGAATGTTCACCGCAACACGATTGTGGAATGTGTTGGTGAGAATGTCTTTCTGATCAGCTTCAAGAATGCGTTGGACTTGAAACGAGTGCTGAACAATGGCCCATGGTTCTTTGATGGGGCCATTATACTCTTTGAAATTCCAAAGAGTTGGGATCAACCGGAGAATATGGTGTTCAGGTATGTGTCCTTCTGGATCCAATTGTTTAATTTACCTATGAGATGTATGAATAAGGGTGCATTAGTAGAATTGGGAGAAATGATTGGAAAAGTTGAAGCTGTTGAACCACATATGAATGGTGATGGGTGGGGGCGTTTTGGTCGAGTACGGGTGCGGGTTGATATTACTAAGCCTCTCAGAAGAACTTTGAAAATTAAGCCGGAGAGCGCAGTGAAGGAATTATGGGTGGTACTTCGGTATGAAAAGCTGCCGGAATTCTGTTTTTCTTGTGGATGTGTAGGTCATATACAAAAGGAGTGTGATAAAGAGGTGGGGGTGAATGAGGTTGATCTGAAACAACCTTATGGAGCGTGGCTACGAGTAACTGAGTTTAAACAAAAAGAATCAGGGGAGAGAGGGGGTTCTTCATCATTTTGGGGGAGAGGAAGAGGGCGTGGGAGTAAGGCTGCGAGTTGGAAGGGGAAACAGTGGGAGGGGGATGGTGAGGGTGATGAGAGCACAAGTGAGGATAAAATTCATTTGAGTGAGGGGGTGATGTTGGAAACAGTGGGGCGGAGGTGTGCCCAGCCACCACATATGGGTGGCGTTGGTCTAATGCCGCCGGTGGAGCCATTAGAGAGAGGGACAGAGGCAGACAGTTACAAAATTGGGGAGGAATTGGTGGGGGTGTTCAATGAGGAAGGTGGGACAGCATTTAAGGGTCATTCAATGCAAATTGATCAGCCTATTATAACTGAATGTGGTGGGTCTTCAAAAGTCAATTTAAAATGTTGTGAAAAGGTTGATGGGCCCACAGAGGTATATGTGATTAATGAAATGGTGAATAAGGAAAGTGGGATGAATGTTGGCATTGAATTGCAAGTCAATGGTGGGGATTTGTCTATAGATACTCTATCTTCCTCTGTGCACGGTGGCAGGCAGAAAGGAAAGTGGATCAAAAAGGTAAAAGATCTAAACAATCTTGATCCCGGATTCCAGAGGACCTTTTGTGGCAAACGACCCTTGGAGGAATGCATGAGAGATCCAAATTTTGTTAAATATGATACTAATGTGGTGGAAAAAGGCAAGAAGCGATGTATTCAGAAGGAAGATGTGGAAACAAACTATCAAGAGGCGACCCCTGTTATTGTGGAACAGGGGAGCCGCCAACAATGAATATCCTATGTTGGAACGCTCGTGGTTTGGGGAATCCACGGGCGTCCCAGGCGTTGCACAAGATAGTGCAGGAAGCAAAACCCCTATTAGTGTTCATCTCAGAAACGCGAATTAATAAAGGAAAGGCTGATGGTTACAGACGTTCTTTAGGTTGTGAAGGTATGATTGTGGTGGAGAGCGAGGGAAGTAGTGGTGGGTTATGTTTGTTCTGGAAAAAGGAGTTGGTGGTTCAACTTTGTTCTTATAATAAGTATCATATTGATGTTATTATTCAAGAAAATGAGTGTCCATGGCGCTTTACAGGTTTTTATGGTGATCCGGTGACGAATCAGAGGAGAGTCTCGTGGGAGTTGATGCGTAGGCTCCATAATTGGAATCAGTTACCGTGGGTGTTAGGAGGGGATTTTAACGAAATTGTGGGGATGCATGAAAAATGGGGGGGAGCTCAACGATCCCAATCCCAGATGCAAAAGTTTAGGGATGTGATAGACGATTGCACTTTGCTGGATTTATCTTTCAGAGGAAGTGCTTACACTTGGTATCATAATGGGAGAGATGGAAATCTAATAAAGGAACGCTTGGATAGAGGTATGTGTTCTTCTTCTTTGTTGGCGCTGTTTCCGTGTACGAAGGTTCGTCATCTTGAGTTTATGTATTCAGACCATTGCCCGTTGGTTATTGAAATTAGAAAAACGGAGATAAATTATGGAAGAAGGGTGGAGAGAAAATTTCGATTTGAAGAAGTCTGGCTAAATTATGAGGATTGTGCCCAAGTTGTCCAAAGTGGTTGGTTGGGTCAGAATGGGGTTGAAGAAGAAGCTATTCAATGTCGATTGTTGAGATGTGGTGAGAGGCTGTTAGAATGGGGAAGAGGGAAAACAGGTTTGTTTAGCTGTAGGATAGGGCGGGCGAGGCATGATTTACAACGGGCTATAGACCATAATATTGGCATCTCAATGGCGAGGCAAAATCTGGAGAATCTGCTTGGGGAGGAGGAGGTGTTTTGGAAGCAACGTGCCCGTTCTGAGTGGCTTCGTTGGGGGGATCGCAACACCCGTTGGTTCCATCAAAGGGCTTCTCAACGGCGACGACAAAATCGTATTGATGGGTTGGTTAATGAAGTGGGGATGTGGCAAGAGGGGGAGGATGAGGTTGAGGCAATTGTGACTACCTACTTTGGAAAACTCTTTTTATCCAACGGAATGGCAAATAGTTCTTTTTGCCAAGAATTCTTCCAAACCATTTCTCCATGTGTTTCACCTGAAATGAGAGAGTTACAAGGGAGACCGTATTCTGAGGGAGAAATTGTGGGGGCCCTTAAACAGATGAGTCCGTCTAAAGCTCCTGGGGTGGATGGCTTTACAGCAGGATTTTACCAAAGGTTTTGGCCGATTATAGGTCAGGATGAGTTAAAATTCTGCTTAGGGGTGTTAAATGAGGGGCAGCCGTTGGAAAGGATTAATGAAACAACGATTGTACTAATACCGAAATGCAAACAACCGAGGTATGTGTCTGAATTCCGCCCTATAAGCTTATGTAATGTTCTTTATAAGATCATTTCCAAAACTATTGCAAATCGGCTAAAGCTAGTGTTAGATGACTTTATCAGCCCCAATCAGAGTGCATTTGTTCCGAATAGAGTGATAACTGATAATGCAATATTGGGGTTTGAGTGCCTCCACTCTATTAGACAAAAAAAGAAAGGGAAGATGGGATGGGCAGCTCTGAAGCTTGATATGAGCAAAGCATATGATAGAGTGGAATGGTCCTTTCTGGAAGGCTTTTTGACCGCTTTGGGGTTTAATTATAAGATGGTGGAATTGCTTATGAGGTGTGTATCCACTGTTTCATTCTCTTTTATGATTAATGGATTCCGCAGAGGACTACTGCAGCCGACGAGAGGCCTACGACAGGGTGACCCTATCTCCCCCTATTTGTTTTTATTATGTGCTGAAGGTTTATCTAGAATGCTTAACATGTTGGAGTCTCATAATCGAATTCATGGAGTGCAAATAGCCTCTTCTAGCCCCCCAATTACTCATTTGTTCTTTGCAGATGACAGTTTTCTATTTTTCAAAGCATCGCGAATGGAAGTTGATATGGTGATGGATGCCCTTTTGAGGTACTCTATGATTACAGGCCAGGAGATTAATTATGACAAATCTGCTATCTGTTTTAGTCCTAATACCCCTATGGTGGTCCGAAGGGAGATTGCTCAGGTCATAAAGGTTAAATTGGTGGAGCATCATGAAAAATATTTGGGTTTGCCAGTATGGTTAGGGGGTGGTAAATGTAAGTCGTTTGCCTATATTAAAGATAGAATCTGGCAAGCTTTACATAAGTGGAGAGATCATCTTCTCTCTACTGGAGGAAAAGAAGTGGTGTTAAAGGCCGTGGCACACTACATATGCCATGGGATGTTTCAAAATACCTAAGACATTGTTAGCTGAATGTAATAGTCTAATGGCAAGATTCTGGTGGAATTGTGTGGAGGGCAACAAAAAGATTCACTGGGCAAAATGGAGTAAATTATGTGTTTCGAAGTTTAAAGGGGGCCTGGGTTTTAGGGATTTAGAATTGTTTAATCAAGCTCTGTTGGCTAAACAATGTTGGAGGATCCTAAACAATCCTGAATCACTATTGGCTAGGGTTCTCCGTGGAAAGTATTTTAGGGATTCAGAATTCATGTTGGCAGGGCCGAAATACAATGCCTCGTATGTTTGGAAGAGTTTGCTGTGGGGGAGAGATCTTTTGGCCAAAGGGTTGAGATGGCGAGTAGGTAATGGGCGGAATATTGGGGTTGGGGAGAAGTGGATTCCAAGGCCTGAAAGCTTTAGAATTATCCACCCTGTTCAACAAAATTATATAAATGTTGTTGCTGATTTGATGGGGGGGAATGGACAATGGAATGTCAGAAGGGTGACTGAGTCCTTTTCTCCTGAGGATGTGCGTGACATTCTCTGCATCCCTTTGCCGCGAAGGAATGTGCGGGATAGACTGATTTGGCATTATGAAAAACATGGAGTTTACTCGGTCAGGAGTGGCTACAGGTTGGCGAGCTGCGAGTTGTTTAATTCATCATCCTCAGATGGGAGTCAAACAGCTCGATGGTGGAAGTTCATGTGGAATTGCAAGATTCCAAATAAAATTAAGCTTTTTAGTTGGCGGGCTTTTAATAACCTTCTGCCTACTACATGTAACCTACGGACTCGGGGGGTGGAGGTAGGTGTGGTGTGCCAAAGGTGCAAGAGGCTAGCTGAAACTGGTTTTCATGCGCTATGGATGTGTAAAAGCATAAGAAAGCATTGGGCTGAAACTCCGTTTTGGGGAATGAGTTGGCCGAGAGAGGTGTCTCACTTTGCTGATATCCTCTGTTGGTTTTATTTAGAGCTATCAGAAGAGGATATGGAAAAGTTCCTGGTGATGGTTTGGATGTTATGGAATCAAAGAAATGTGGCGGTTATGCAAACAAAAGTAATGAGGGAAACAGAGGGCAGTACGTGGGAATGGGTGTTGGAGTATTGCAAAAATTTTCGAGTTATGCAAGAAAAGTGTGGAGTTTCTCCTCCGAGATATGATCGGACAGTCCCTTGGAGACCACCACAAGGAGAAACCATTAAAATGAATACAGATGCAGCAGTGCGAATCGATGAAAGGGAAAGTGCTATTTCAGCAATATTTCGAAATGAAAATGGAGAAATTATGCTTACCTTCACCAACTACTATGAGAATTTGGCGGAGGTTGATGTGGCGGAGGCCTTAGCTGTCCGGGAAGGCTTGATAGTAGCCATTGATGCAGGTTTTCAGGATGTGGAAATTGAAACTGATTCCCTCAGGGTGGCTGCCTTGCTACAACAAAGCAAATTGACGGATTTTTCAGAAGTGGGGCTGATCGTGAGTGAAGTTAGGGCTCAAACGCTTCTTTTGAGGAGTTTCTCATTCCGCCATTGTAGACGGCATAGCAACCGGTTGGCTCATGAAGCGGCTCAGTGGGCATTGCGGATGAAGGCTTCAACGGTCCTGGTGGAAGAAGTCCCTCCTTCCATGGAGGCAATTTATGAAAGAGATCAAAGAGAAATGGCGTCTGTGGAGAGTTCGGATGAAAGGGGCTCTTTGCCCCTGAATTTTGTTTAATTCTGTTGTTGTTTAACGCGTTTATTTCTTTCCGTCAAAAAAAAAAAAAATAATAGATCACTAATTTATTATTATTTTTTTTTTTTTTTGCCATAGTTGCTATTTTTGCCATTATTTTGTACCTAATTACTATTTATCCAACCAACTCCATTTCTCTATCCTATTAAATTCATTATTTTCTCACTTCCCTAATTTCTCTCTCTATTTTTATCTTCTTCACATCCAAAATTTCCAAATTTTCTACTACTCCAATTTCTCTCTCCCTTTAAACTCACTTTTTTCTCAGTTCCACAATTTCTCTCTCTAGACTCCATTTTTATCTTCCTCACACAAAAAAACAAAAAAATTCCAAATTTTCTACTACCCCAATTTATCTCTTCCCCTAAAATTATTTCTCTTCTAAATACTCTCATTTCTCTCACACTTTAAATTAATTACTCTTAACCTAAATTTCTCTCTCCAACCTCTCAACAATATTTTTAATCTTTTCTTCTTATTTCAATTTTATTTTAATCTCATTTTACACTTTCTATATTCTTTTACTCGTCTTTTATTTCAAACAACTCTACAATTATCTCGATCTCGACTACAACACAATTTCTTTAAGATTCACAAGTTTGCATATCAAACTTCGTAGTGTACAAAATTCACATTTGTTTACAGGGTTTTTAAAATTTAATATTATGTTATTTCTTATATGTACAAGTTTATTGAACCTTTTAGGTTTTGTATCGTGGCTACTATTTAATGTTTGTTCTAGTCTTAAATATTAAGGGATCTCCTAAGTGTTATAGTCTATTAAAAACACTTTTTTAAAACTTTTATAAGAACTTTTATAAGTGTGAGTAGATACCAAAAATAATTTTTAAATTAAAAAAAAAAAAATAGAAAAAAATATTTCTAAGAGAAGCTTTTAATTAGTATTGGTTTCAAAAGTATTTATAGAAATAAATGTTTTTTATTTGAAAAGTAATTGAATAGTTATGAAAATGAAAAGGGCAATTTCTTCGTAGGCACCACCAATGCAGGTTTGAGCCCAACCGAACTTTCCAGTCCTTCCCGTACGTTGCTAAATTTCGTAGGCAAGGCCATGAAGTTTAGGAAAATGAAATAAATTTGTCTTATTGTCCGACAAAATATGACCTTCCGAGATTAATGGAATCGAACCAACGAGAATACAAAGAGTGTCGGTTTTGATTGTCAAAGGCGATCAAAATATCTCTAATTTTTATTTTTAATAAAAAAATATTCTGAATTTCTAGAAATCAACTTTCCAATTGAAATTGTTCCATTTTCGATCCAATGGACAATATTAGAGCTGACCATTGACCACCAATAGAATTAAGATTTGTACGGCACTCAAGCTTGAAAATGAAAGTAGAAACTTCTACCAAATTTCCATTTCAAAATTCTCATTTCTGCTTGCCTATATATAAATTCTGCAACGGCTAATTCTATCATTCATTCACAACAATCTAATTTTGTGTTATATTTCTAAATTAAACCCCAAGAACCAAAAACCATGTCTCCAATCAACTACAACGACTTGCAAAGGATCTTCAGCAAGCTCGACAAAAATGAAGATGGCCTCATTTGCCTACAAGAGCTCAAGTGGCTTCTCAATAGCATTGGCGTCCATCTAACCATGGAGGAGTTGGAGTCATCTCTAGACAAACCAAGCCTCGACTTCGACGAGTTCTTGTTCTTTTACGAATCGATATCGAATCAAAACAAAGGCGATTGCACGGGAGGTTTAGGCGACGACAAGAACGAGATGGTGCATGTGAATAATGGGAGAGAGTCGGAAGATATTGAGATTGTATACATGGCGTTCAAAGTGTTTGACATGAACGACGATGGCTTCATTTCTTGCGAGGAGCTTCGAAACGTGTTGTCGAGGCTAGAGCTTTGGGATGCAAACAAAAGCGACATTGATTGCAAAAGCATGATCGGAGCTTATGACACCAATTCGGACGGGAAACTCGATTTTGAGGAGTTTAAGAACATGATGTTGCTGACAAGTTCTTGAGAGCTTAAGGTTGCTTTGTTTGGAATGTGTTATGTGTTGCATAGGAGTTTTTGATATGTCCTTGAGTAAGCTAACCTTAGAAAATTTAGAGTTAATAGTACATGTATTATTAAATATGAGTTTGCTCTGTTAGTTTGAAGTCCAACTTGAGAAGCATGTGGGTGGCTACTGGCTTGAAGAATAAGAGGATAGAATTAAAAATTTAGTCATGAAGTCCATGTAAATATATTGAGGTTCATCAATAAAATAAGACACATATTCATCCCCTTAGTTAAGAAATAGTAAAATTAGATTTTTTTTTTTTTTGATAAACTATAATCATATGTAACCAATTTGAGCATAGCTCAACTAGTTAAGTCACACATTATTGATCAAAAGGTTAAAGCTTCGAATCCTCATCTAAACGTTATTGAACTAAAAAAAAATGATACTCATATGCGTGTGTATACACACATACATATTCGTTCTTCCCTCCAAAAGTTCAAGGAGCTACCGAGTTTGGGTGCAAATACGGCTACGAGTTCTTTGTTTTGTGTTGGGCTCGGGGTTCAGAGGCTGATAGTAGTCTGACTGGATTTTTGGATTTTTTTCTTCAATTCTCTCCCTGTGCGTTATATAGGCCTTCCTCTCATTTCGGGCAGGTTGATGTTTTAGGATTGTCAGCTCTTGTTGGAGCGCATCGTGACACACATTAGTAGTTGGTTTGCTCATGCCCTCTACTATGTTGGACATCTACAACTCATTCAGTCGGTCTTTCAGAGCTTCTAGATCTATTGGAATAGTGTGTTTGTGCTCTTTATGTGTGTTGTTCATGAGGTTGAACGTTTCCTTCGGACTTATCTGTGGCGCAGAGACCCTTCTAGTCTGAGAGGGGCTAATTTGGCCTTGGAGAAGGTTTGTCTCCCTCACAGTAGGGTGAATTGGGTATCAAGCATATTCATTCTTGGAATTTTGAGGGTGAATTGGGTATCAAGCATATTCATTCTTGGAATTTTGCTGCTGTTATGAACTTGTTGTGACTTCTTTTTTTGTGCTCTAGTTCCATGTTGGTGGCTTGGATGGATACTTATATTTTGAGGGGTTGTTCGATCTGGACTATTCAGACATCTCCTAGGTGGTCCTGATGTACTAGGACTATCCTTTAGCTACACAATCACTTCCCACCTCTTGTTCAGTTTTCTACAGGGAATGACCATTGTTGTCTTCTCTAGGTGGATCCTTGGCTGCCACGGGGTTCTATCTTTCAGCGGTATGGGGAGAGTTTGGTTTATGATGTTGATAGTTCACTACATGCCACAATGTCTGACTTCATTCTTTCTGATGGGTCTTGACATTGACCGTGTGTTTCGTAGGAGATGTTGTATCTCTTTTGACTTAGTTCATTATATTCATCATTGTGTTTCTAGGGAGGATAAGATAATTTGGGATCTTGATTGTTTTGGTTGTTTCATCATGGCTAGTGCTTGGGAGGCACTATGTCCCCGTTGACAACAGGTTCTGTAGTTTAGACTTTTGTTGTTCGGTGATAATGTCTCTCACCACTCCTTCATAATATGGATGACAATTCGGATACGCTTTATACTCGGGCTCGATTGCATAGGTGAGACCCTTCCATCTCTACGACTTGATTGTTATGTATGGGTGCTTCAGAATCCTGTGATCATTTGGTCCTTTAGTGTTCTTTCAGCTTTGGCGAGGTACGGGCGATTTGCTATACTCCTCTCATTAGATCTCCTTTTGGCATACTGAGTTTGATTGGATCTATCATATTAGTAGAGACAAGCATCGTAGCTGGCGTATTTAGTGAGCACGAATATTTATCATAAATGGAGGGAGCGAAATCAAGTTTTCATGACTTAGGTTTATGTTCTTCTAAAACTATTTTACATTTTATTCAATCTGATATATCATATCGCTGTTCTTCTTAGTCTGTCACTGTGTACGTCTTTCTCACTTAGATCTCTTTCTTCGAGATGTTCTTTTTCCTTAGGAGTTGTAACTTTTTTGTTTCTTATTTTGATTGGTTTTGTTTTTGCCTTAAATCCCAGTGTGTGACCCTCCCTTTAATTTAGGAATATATTAAATAGTGTTGTGTCGTTAGTATCTAAAAAAACAATTTAATTTAATTATATAAAGTAAACAATCAAATTTCTTTTTAGCATAAATAAATAAAATTAAATTAATAATCAACGATTACTTTTGTTTTTTTTTTTTGCGTACTAAACTCTCCCAAATGCAATAATGATAATAATAAATTACCGGAAACTTCTAGGAAATTCGAGTATGGCCAATAAAATTATTATTGTATACAAGTTGACAACTTAGAAATGATGATTGTTCTAGATAGGAGATAAATTTGAAGGAGCCATAATAAATATCTAAATCAACTTATTTCAAAAAAAAAAAAAAAAAAAAAAAAAAAATCTAAATCAAACAAAGAAACATCAACCATACAAATGGTAGGCATAAAATTTATCCAACTTTGCATTTGGAAAGTCTTCCGCTCCTTAAATTTTGATTGTAAGACTTTGAATTTAATTTTGTTTTTTTTTTTTTTTTGCAACGGTATTTTAATTAAAGTAAGGATTGAACCCATGACCTCATAGTCATGAGCACAACCTTATGCCAATTGAGCTATGCTCGATTTGACATTTAGTTTTATTTTTATAAACATAATTTAGTTTGTTGTAGTTTGGAAGCATATTTATATTCGTCTCTAATTATTTTAATATTTAAACGTAAAATAGCTCAATTTGAGATTTATTTTCTTAACACGAGGATGAATGACTAATCTCAGTATAGTTCAACGAGTTAAAAGTATATACCCTCAATCAAGAAGTATGAAATTCGAATCCCACCTCCACCTTTGAACTAAAAGAAGATTTTGTGTTTTTTTTAAAAAATTGAACACTAGAGGATTTTTCTGTTTAAAGTAAAAAAACACTTGAACTTTGTTAATCAAACCCAATTTGATTTTTTCTCTTTAAATTTTGAGTCTAATAAATGTGGAGTGGAGAATCAATTCTTTAAGGATATTTGTAACGAGTAGTAAAAATATTTGTCATATTTGTAAATATAGCAATAAAATGCTTTTTGGTTTGTCAAAAATAGAAAAAAAAAAAAAATCAAAATTTCACGTTTTCATTATTTCGATTTTGCGCTCTTTATTTCTGGATTTTAGTGATATACCTAATATGAAGTTATCACTGACATACTTCATATCATGTACATCATTGATAAAACTGATATACCTCATAATAAAAAATGTTTACCAGTTTTTCTTTCTTATTAGCATAGTGGTTTGCATAATCAACCACTTTTTCGATATTAAGGTCAACATGGAGGAGTACAAGACTCATTGTTGGAGGATTGTTCTTTTGAAAAAAAATCTTGTGATTATTTATCCATTTTTTGGCTTTTGTGGGAGTATTTCATTTATTATTTCTTTTGATGAAGATTCATGGTCCTCCTAGGCGGGTCTTCAGATAGACTGGTAACGGTCCTGTCCGAGCTGACCTGCACAGAAAGAGAAACTTGCACCGATGTGGTACTCGACCCAACACGCTCCGATACTTAAGCTAGCAAGAGGGTTGTGGAAAAACGAGCTTAAGTGGAGTACGCAAAGATTGCTTACCCTTTATGAAGAATGAAACTTCATATTTATAGGGAGTGATGTATTGGTCGTGGTGCCAATACCATACGCCTACTCTGGCGCACTGGGGAGGTAGGTGGCAGACGTCAGCGGAGTAACCAGAGAGTGGTCTGTCGCACTGCCTTCGCAGGCGGCGAGTGTCAGCGAGATAACTGGGGAGTGGTCGACGAAGAGCCTCCACCTGGAAATAAACATTACCTCATTTAGTCATCAGATCACCCTTGTCGACTTAAAGGGCCGACCTCGAGAAGTTTTTGACCTCTTTTTGCAAATGGGCTTGTGGGCCTCTTGGGAACCGGGATGGGTTCCTCGGGAATGTGCAGATGACACCACGCTGAGCTGTCCCATAACATTGGCCCCACCATCGGGTCGACTCGCAGGTTGGTTGGTTGGCGCGTCGGGACGTTGGTTCGCATCGCTAGGAGAGGCTAGCTTAGGGTGACATTAGGGATGATTCGATGTAGGTGACGCTTTCAAGGTGATTCTTCGTATGACCGAACTTGGGCCATCAGGTCGTATCTCATCTGACAGTTAGGATCTTCAGACATTCGACTATAAAAGTTCCAGATTCCGCGACTTTGGTGCATACCGAGCAATACTCATAAATTTCAGGTAAACCTGCTTGGCTATTTTCCTTCTTTTTCTTCATTTGTCTTCCATCATGGTCCGATGGGATCTTCCACCCAATTTCGGTCGAAGTGGGGCTGTCGGTCCATTCAGAGCTCCGCCTAAGGGCCCTTTTGCTTTTATGAGGCATCGCTTGCCAGGATCAGGGCTCTGTATGACATTCTCTCTTGTGTGAAGACCCATTTTCCCAAGATCAAAGAAAGGATAGAGAGCCCTCCTATTGGGGAGGATGATCTGTACCGAAATATATTCGTGCGCATGCTCTGGCTTCCCCTCGCACTGATCTCTTAGTTGTTCTTGGAACGCGTCGGTTTGGCCCCAACCCAGTTAATGCTCAATGGTTGGGCATCATTCTTCTCCTGCTGCGTAATGTGGGAGAGGTATCATGATGGGACCGAGCTTTCGGTGGACGAGTTGCTCCTGACTCACCAGTCGAAGTAAGCACACACGTAATAACTCTCCAAATGAGAGTTATTTAGAGCTAAATTAGAAAAGAATTAGAGTCGGAATTGAGTAATGAATTGAAAAGACTTATGATTTAGGGTTGTTTGTGTTACATATGAGTAAGAGTCTGCTTGTGAGTACTTATGCGAAAGTTGTGAATATTGAAGCTTGATTTGTACTTAAGTAAGATATTTGTGTCTAAAATCAGGTTTTCGCGAAGGACTCGTAGAAGCAAAAGGAGCGCAAAGCTAGGATCTTTGAAATTGCTAGAGACATTTCAGAAGAGTAAAACCAATGCAAAAGTTGTACTTGAGCACGTGGGTTGCCAGTTTTTGTCCCCTACCGTACAAACACGCTGCTTTTTCTGTTTTCAGGCAGCCAATAGAATTTCATCATCCATTTTAGGGAAAAATTAGGAGAAATCCTTGGGGTATAAGTAGAAAATGGTGGAAAGAGAATAAGGGGGATCATTTTATTGAAGGGAGAGACACCATTGAAGAAAAGCTAAAAATTCCAAGAGCTGAAAAGGAAAAATCAGAGAGAATAATCTCTTTTGGGAAGGAGAATCGAAGAAGAGGAAGCAGCTGTTGGTATCTTCATCATCAAGAAGGAAGAGAAGGCAGTTGCTGACCGAAGGAGGACTAGAAGAACCCATGCAAATCAAGCTCATCTCCTACGACATTCTGAAGCTTCTTCATCCTCACTCTCTTCATCTTTACTTTTCTTTTCTAAGCAATATAGTTTTAGTTCTGTAATGACTTTGTTTACCATTTTGAGTGTTCTTAGTGGCTTGATGAACTAACTTCCCGAAGAGAGGGCTAGGAGTATCGTTTAAGGAATGGAAATCATATTTTGGCATAAGTTTAACATACTACTTTCAAAACATGTTTATTTTCATTCTGACAATGCATTTTCGACCGGTCATCCATTATGCATTATTGATTTCTGATCATCTGAAAGGAGTAGGAAGTCTGATCATCTGAAAGGAGAAGACCAAAGTTTGGCATGATAGAAAACTACGACCAAAGATTTTTGAAAAAGGACAGCAAGTGTTGTTGTTCAACTCTCGATTGAAATTATTCCCAGGGAAATTAAAGTCAAGATGGTCGGGACCCTTTGTTGTGATTAATGTGTTTGTTCACAATGTAGTTGAAATACAGGACCCAAATCAAGGAGGGTCGTTCATGGTAAATGGCGAGCGATTAAAGCATTATTATGGCGAAGAAGTGAATGATGATTAAAGTTTGCGAAATGTGGAAGAGAGCATAATTATCGTAGAAATTTATTTTTCTCCATTTGACCGTTTGGGTTTTATTTTTGAGTTTTAATTATTTGCCTGATCTTTGAAATAAATTTGTTATCTTACAGTTACGTTGTTTGATTTTCAGGAAAAGGAAATTATGAGAAAAGCAAAAATCGGAGGGAGCCAACGGCTAGTCGGAGAGAGAGCAGAAAGTTCGCATTAAATCGTTGTCAAGGTATTTGTCAGCTATCGTCATCAGATCGGTGCGATTTTACCGTAACGGTAAATTCGCTATAACGAAAACTTTTGAAGATATCGTATTGGTGCAAAAATGCTGGCAAAGTGTTGCCCACGCATAACGGTAATCTCAGCCTCCAAAATTATAAATAGCCACCCTCCACCATCCAAAAGCCTTCACTTGCGATTTAAGCTCAAGAATTATCCCACCAAATCTCTCTGAAAATTATCCATCTTTCCAATACACTCAAGTCCTTCCAACCTTTCAGAAGCCGAGAAAATGGTTTCCACAAATGAATCCAAGCGATCCCTATCATCAACTTCCAAGAGTTCAAGATTGGAAAAAGAGCAAGAAAGCAACCAGAAGGAAGTTGAAGCTGTTGAGATCGAGGCCCCTGTCTTCGCCAGCGATGAAGCTGTGCAGGCGTTGGCCGAAGTAGAAACGAATCCTTCTATGCTCGAGCCATCAATCTCAGCATCATATAAGGAAAGCTTCAGCCAAAGGCCGAAGAGAAGCAAGAAGGCTCGCAAACCGTACGAGTCTAGCCAAGCCTCACCGTCAGCCACTGTTGATGCGCAAGAATTGCGCAGTCCTCCGTCGCATACATCCCAGAAGAGATCGTGGACGGAGATTTCTACAATGAGGCAGCCAAAGCTAGGTTCTTTGGAAGAAGAAGAGGTCGACCAAGAGCTTGCAGAGCAGAAGTCGGCAAAAGAGGTTGTGCCTGTGACTATGAGGTCATGGGTTCAACCCTCGCTTTAATTAAAATACCGTTGCAAAAAAAAAAAGAAGTCGGCAAAGGAGGCCAAAAAGGATGCTGAAAAGATGCTGGAGGCACAGGAAAAAGATGCTAAAAAGATGCCAGAGGCGCATGAAGAAGATAAGGTTGAGGAAGAGACTGTGCTTTCAGAGGATAAGTTCGGGGAGGACTTTTGGGATGAAATTCTGGGAGAAGAGAAGGAAAGGATGCAGTGCACTGTAGAAGTGGAGCGCAAAAATGTTGCCAAATTAGCAGAGATATTAGAGGTCGAGCTAGGTGATAGCACTCTAAAAGTGCTAATATTTAGCTCCTAAGTCTTGTAAATTAGGATAATTATTTGAGCTTAATTGATATATTTTGTATAATTTAATTGTTAAGGGGTAAATCGGGCATTTGCGTAAATTAGGAGCTTAAATGAATATTTTAAAGCATTTTATTAATTAACGATTTTGTGTGATTATACTACATTAATTAAATAATCTAAGTATAACTCAAAATTGATTCATGGCTTAATGGTGCAGGGCTTGCCAAGACTATGGAGTTGCCTAGGTTCAACTCTTGGTGAATGCAGGATTTTCCTTCATTTTGTAAAAGTCAACTGCACCAGTCAACAGTCAACGGTCGGTCAACACCTCTCGCCCAGCGTCCGCGCGCCCACGCCTCGCCCGCCATCTCTCAGCGCCCTATCCGTGACTGTAAATGCCCGTCATTAAAACTCAGCAGAAGCCCGTCATTAAAAGTCAACAAAAATGCCCGATTTTGTAATTTTCCAGAGAGCTCAGCGCCTAGGCGCTGGCCCGACGGAAAAATGGGTATAAATACCCATTTTTCTTAATTTAGGGCATTCTCTTTGGCTCTTCTCCTACCTCTTTCGAAATTTGGGCATTCTTAGCCATTTGTGGCTCTTTTCTTCATCTCCATGGATAGCTAAACAAGTAAGTGTTTGATTTCTAGTTTGGGATTGTAATCAATTTGGATTAAGGGGAGATTTGCCCTAATTTGTGTATGAATTAGATTGTCTTCCTTATGCATCTTCTTCCTTGTTCTTCATCTAAATAGCTTGGGTAACTGATTAGGGGTGACGCCCGAGTCCTTATGCATGCTTTACCGTTAGAGATTAGGACGTATAATTGCCTCAATCGCTAGGTAACACAAATCTGAATATGGGTATTTAGTTTGATCCCAAGTGACAGTTGGGGGTAGAAATTAGATAACCTTCATGTTGGATTTTGGGTAAAGAGGAAAAATCGATTTAGTCTCCGGGTTAATTCGTCGCAATGTTCCCGTCTCTGTCCGTTAATCATTTTAGGATTGATCACCTTATTTTGAGTAACTGTCAAGAACAATTAGAATTGCACTTTTCTAATTGTATCTTTGGTTCGTTTGAGTTAGAAATAACCAAACGAATTGCGTGCTTTAAGCGTTGTGTCTATGTATTTAGTTATCGATGATCCGAACACAAATTGTGATCAATCCCATTCTTTGAAGTCAAACATGCCATTTAAATTTCTTACTTCACAGTTTTTATTGTTTTAATTTTCCGTTAGCTACAATAGTGTAGAGCTCCCTTTTAAAATCCAATTTCCCATATTTTTACCGTTAGCAATTTAGAATTAATTAAGTTAGAATTAAGCTAATTCCCTGTGGTTCGACCCGGTTATCACTAACTATAAATTAGTCGGTATAATCGACATATAAATATTATTTTGGCGGGCTTCGACAACCCGAAATTTGTGAACGTACAAAAGTTCACTACCACTAGGCAAAGATTAAGACGAAGAGTCGGCTCTCAAGAAGAGAGGAAGGTGGTTGTCAAGGCCAAACGGTCAAAGCCCTTAATGAAGGCATTGGTGCCAAAACCGCTACCCCCACCTGAGGTGCAAGTGAAGTTAGAGGCGGTGGAAGCATTTAAGAAGAAGGCCAAAGGTAAAACCAAAATGACAGAAGAAGAGGAAGTGTTGGTTGAGCGCTATATTTCTGTTACTGCGCGAGGGCGTAGCGAAACTCTATGGACCAGGGATCTTCTTCATGAACGAGGTTTCCTTGAGCCGCTTGACACACTCCCTCTTTTCTTGAGACAAGGTATAATCAACCTCAGATGGCAAGAATTTTGCAAACCTCCAATCACTACTTATACTGACATGGTGTACGACTTCTACGCCAACATTGAAATTGAAGAGGGCGCCTACTCGGTGGTGCGTGGGGTTGAGATCGACTTCTCCCCCAGCCCCATCAACGCTGCCTACAACTTACCTCACCATGTTAGGTCCGAGTATGCATCCCTAATTACTAATCCCATAGTTGCGGTGCTGGAGGCTGCAATCAAAGAGGTTGGCAGCATCCTAGAAGCCCGATGGTCAGTTTCAAAGTAAGGGAAGCACACACTATTGAACTCTTATATGAAGACAAGAGCTAATGTGTGGTTCTCCTTGATGAAGAGGCGCATCCTCCCGGTGACCCATGAGACATCAATCAACAGAAACCGAGTCCTGCTCTTGTACGCTATAATGTGTGTGTTCGCCATTAACATAGGTGAACTCATTTTCGGTGCTATCAATGGCTCGACAAAGAAGGAAAAATGTCAGCTCTTCTTTCCAAACACCATTACCCGATTATGTCTGTCTGTAGGTGTCCCCGTTAGTGATTTGGAATGAAGATTCTCATACACCGAACACATCGACATGCCTAATCTGGTGAAGCTTCAAAGGGAAGATGGTGACCCGAAGGGGAGGCAATTCTATGCTAGAACTGCGAAGACTTGTATGCGTTCAACGCAACATTTCCGCACAGCTAACTCGACAGCAACAAATGCACATCCCGTTGTGAAACTATTTGAAAGAAAGAGACGCAGCGCAACTAAAATGCCAAATGCCTGAGTTCCTTACGACAATGTTAGAGGCTTGACAACCACCATTAGAGGATGCCTCAGAGGATGAGGAAATTTGAAGAATGATGATAAGCGGGAAGATTGAAATCGCTCAAGGGAAGTTGGTTATTCCCTATCTTGGCTCTGCTTTTCTATGACCATGAAATTCTCCACCCCCCCCCCCCCCCCCCCCCCCCCCCCCCGAATAAAAAATCTATACTATGTGATTTAGTTAATGTAGTTAGTTTACTTTTTGTTGTTTTGTAGCTCGATGAACCTCTGTAGCTTTAGTTGTAGTTGTAGGGTTCTAGTGGTAGTTAGAATGTATCTCCCCTGTTTAGCATGCCTTTAAATGAAAATTGTCTTGTTTTAATTTCAGTGAGTCCTTGTTTGCGTCAATCAGTAGTGTGTCACTCTCTCGTGTGCACTTTAACCCTTAAATATTTGTCTGTCTGCCTTCTATTGTGTAAAGAGCATGACTTTAGCATTGATGAATCTTACCTTATGAATCTGTCTTGTGACGATGTTGCATGTGCATACTGAAAAGTTAGTTGGTTAGGAAGAGCCTGCTGGATGAGTGTCAAGTATTGAAAATAGGTAGGACAATAGCCTCTCTATCATTCAAATAGAACTTATAATACCATCCTTTTTACAAGCTTAGCAATCTTATAGCACTGAATAAAGCCTATATGAGATTTCATTTCATGCCTTAGCGTTAGAAATGCTCTTCTATCTCAATCTTGTACTAGATGCTTTTAGCTAAGTTTGGGGGAGGCACCGTCCAAAGATCTCATTGAGGATAATGAGAAGTTTAAGTTTGGGGATGAGGCAACCTAGAGAAAAAGACAAAAGAACTTCAATTACATTCCTTTTTCCTAAGTAAAATAGCCTTCCTAAAAATTGCTAAATTTTTTCTCTCTCTCTAAGTTACTGAGTAACCAGGGTTGATTGTGAGCCTCACAGTTGACACTGTGCAAAAAGGCTATCAAGGAAAAGAAAAAGACAAATAATAAAGAATGCAAAAGGGTAGCAAAGGAAAGACATTGTCATTCTCAAGATACAACCTCTAATAAGCTTAGATGTCCTTTGAAATGAACTCTGACCTTATGTGCGAGTTAAGTAAAGAGTTGTATCTGAAGAATGTGCTTAGGAACTGAATGAAATCCTAGAGGATGATTCCATGTCTTATCTGTTACTTGGCTCATTAAGAGTGACATGATCCGAAGGGAGTTATTGAGAAAAAGAGAAAGCATGATTTGAAAAGCTAAAAGTTTGTACTAAGTCCAAGATTGAGTAGGAAGAAGATTTGAGCTAAGGGGTGAGTTCAATGAAATCAAAGAATAGGTGGGCATTTTAGAATGATAAGATTGTAGGGGTTGTTAAAAGCTTGATGGCATAGAAGGCTCATTTAGTAGAGAGAGTTTAAGCCTTGCCTAGATTCAGTCACAGGACAACAAGGTTGCCAACTGATTAATTTAGGAGAAGATTTTTCTAAGACAGTAGTTTTGCCAGCTAATTGCGTCATCGCAAAAAGATGTATGTAGCATTGTGAGGCAACTTAAGGTGAAGATGTAGCTTCGTTAAAATATTGTTCTTTACAAAGGAATTGTGGTTCTAAGCAATAACATTACTCAGAGACGAGCAATGATTCAAGTTTGGGGGTTTGATAACTCTCCAAATGAGAGTTATTTAGAGCTAAATTAGAAAAGAATTAGAGTCGAAATTGAGTAATGAATTGAAAATACTTATGATTTAGGGTTGTTTGTGTTACATAAGAGTGAGAGTATGCTTGTTAGTACTTATGCGAAAGGTGTGAATATTGAAACTTGATTTGTACTTAAATAAGATCTTTGTGCCTAAAATCAGGTTTTTGCGAAGGACTCGTTGAAGCAAAAGGAGCGCAAAGCTAGGATCTTTGAAATTGCTAGAGACATTTCGGAAGAGCAAAACCAACACAAAAGTTGTTCCTAAGCACGTGGGTTGCCAGTTTTTGTCCCCTGTCGTACAAACAAGTTGTTTTTTCCATTTCCAGGCATCCAATAGAATTCCATCATCCATTTTAGGGCAAAATCAGGAGAAACCCTTGGGGTATAAGTAGAAAATTGTGGAAAGAGAATATGGGGATCTTTTTATTGAAGGGAGAGACACCATTGAAGAAAAGCTAAAAATTCAAAGAGCCGAAAAGGAAAGTTTGAGAGAATAATCTCTTTTGGGAAGGAGAATCGAAGAAGAGGAAGCAGTTGTTGGTCTCTTCATCATCAAGAAGGAAGAGAAGGTAGCTGCTCACCGAAGGAGGACTAGAAGAACCCATGTGGATCAAGCTCATCTTCTACGACATTCTGAAGCTTCTTCATCCTTACTCTCTTCATCTTTACTTTTCTTTTACTAAGCAATACAGTTTTAGTTCTGTAATGACTTTGTTTACCATTTTAAGTGTTCTTAGTGGCTTGATGAACTAACTTTCCGAAGGGAAGGCTAGGAGTATGGTTTAATGAATGAAAATGATGTTTTGGCATAAGTTTAACATACTACTTTCAAAGCATGTTTGTTTTCATTCTAACAATGCATTTTCGACCGACCATCCATTATGCATTATTGATTTCTAATCGTCTGAAAGGAGTAGAAAGTCTATTTATTCGTGTTTTTGATAGCCTTTTATGGCAGTCAGCAAGGAGACTAGACATAGTCACTCACCTAGCACACTCTATAGCATGTTTGTATGAATAGGATGAGAACGACAGTTAATTCCTAATAACGAAGATCGAAAGATCTCGTGTGGTTAGGCTATGTGGTATGTATGTGTGTTAGAATTATGTTGAAAGCATCTGATTCAAAAGTTAAGCCCTCTTCATTCCTAGCCTTAGCCTGTTTATTATAACAAGAACCTTTGCATTTTAATCTTGCTGTTATTTTGCTATTATGCATTATTTTCGCATCTTAGTCTGGAGTGCTTTTCTGTAGTTTCGCTAGCCAACATTTTGCCTTAAGATTCCGTCATTGTTATTTCGAGTTTGTTATTTATTTTCTTTATTTGTGAAACCCACTCTCAACATTTTGGTCACTGGTTACATTGTCTCTAAGTCATTCCAATCTAACGTTGCATGCATAAAATCTCTGTGGAATCGATATAAATATACTTATTACTTGATTCATTAGATCATGTGCACTTGCATGTTCTGTGTGTTTTCTAAATATTTGACCCCGCAGTAGACACACAACAGTTGCTCTTGTACCCGTAAAAGGGCATTGTAACGGTTTGATCCTGAACCGTAGAAAGGATCGAGTTTGTTCTTGCACCCGAAAAAGGAACATTGTAGCAGTTGGACTTTGAGTCGTGGAAAAAGTCATTTCTAATGAAATACCCAAGAGGTTGTGTTGGGTTTTATGTCCTAAAACTCGTAGTTTGTAAACGTTATGAATGTAATAATTCTATTTATGTAATAATTAGTTATTGATGTTTATTCAGTAAAAGTGTTTATTGAATATAGTGAAACATGTTTGCATTAACCTATACCAATAACAAACACCCGTGGCGAAAGTATGAGTACTTGAACTTCATGTATGACACAAATGTGGATCAAGTTCAAGTAGACAGCCAAAACGGTCTATGGATAAGGCTCGGTACTATATCCTGGTAACACTATTGGATGCAGCTCGCTTTGTATTGTACAAAACGATGTGATAGGAATCGTTTCACATAGAGATGTGCGAGTGAGGGCGTCCTGTGCAATGAGTTTGCACAAGAATGAACCGCGAAATAAGTCGCTCTTTCTTTATAACACCGTTTACTGAAGAGATCGATTTTTTCATATGATGACTTAGGTAACTCGATCTCAATCCTGAGATCGCTATGAACTTCTGTTTATTCGAGAGTATCCTTTGACTTTCACGGGTGAGAGTGGCCAGTTCGCCGACTCAATAAGCCTACCATCTTGGGGATAAACTCGATTAGGTAATTAGGGACGTAGTGATAGCTCTATTTTGGAGGTATATTTCACTCCCTAACTCTAGTTAAAAGCTGTGTTTAATTGTGTAATTTGCCTTGTTTTTAGGTGATTCGCGGCAAAGAGCTCGTGGTGTCCGTTGGACGTGTTTCGAGGCTAAGGAAGCCGTTTTAGAGCTTCGGAAATGCTTCGGGATCGAAAGGGCTCAAGAAAAGATGAAAATTGCCAAAAGAGCCAAAAAAATGGCAAAAGTTGGAGCTCAAACCCGAGAGCTAGCGTCGAGCAGTCAGCGTCGAGACGCTGCTCGATGCTGCCCAGCGTCGAGACGCTCCGAAGAGGCACGCACTAGAATTTTAGGGCGCAGCGTCTCGACGCTGTCCCAACGTCTCGACGCTCCGACGGGTTATAAAACCCATTTTTTCGATTTTTCATCATTCTCTCCGCCATTTCTCCTCGGGTTTTTGCCATTGCAGCTGCATTTTGAAGCTTTTCTTCCCCTCCTTTTGCTTGTATGAACTCCAAGGCCTCCATGGGAGCTTGGATGCTTCTAAGTTCCATGGAAGGCTAAGGTAATGTGACGGATTTTGGATAAATGTAGGGATTTGTAAAAGTTTTGTAATATTTTGATAACTTAGACTCTAAATTCTGTCTTGGCATGTTTGTTGTGTAGCATTTACTCTCTCTTTCTTAATTTATGAATGTGTTTGAATGATAGAATGACGAACTTGACTTCTAGCATGTTCTAACGTTATAGATTAGTGATGTCGTGCCTCTCCTAATCGCCTTAGTAACACAGAGGAGTAAAACAAATCGAAGTATCATTTTAGATGTTCTGAATGTTGATTGCTTCAGGGTTGCCGGGTAATCGCCTAGCATTTAGAGGGTCTAATTGATTATTCGTCGTGAATTGCTAGTTACTGCTTTAATTATTTTGGGGCTGATTGTTAAGTCTCTGAAAGTGACTTATTTAGGACCCATTTAGCTTAAGAAGATATACACTTTTAGGTGTTTTTGATAGCATTTAGCCTAAACCTATGCTTAAATATGAGAATAAGAAGAAGGTAGCTAGATTAGGACTTATGCACAATAGGAAAGAAAATGGTTGAAAACCGAAGGAAAAGAATGAAAAAAACTGCATTGCGACAGCATTGCGAAAACATTGCTGAGGCCGCAATTATTCAAGTGAAAACCGTAAGTTGACTGATCTTTTTCTGTTAATTTCCGTAATTTCAGGGATTGGTTCTTTCTCCTCCATCCATTCTGATATATGACGTTGAAGATTGATGGTTCTCCTTGGCCCAAACGCACCTGCAAACTACTATAAAAGGGGGCCAAAGTCGGAGGTTTGATCATCATCCGAAAGCGTAGAAGCCTTCTCACAGTCCACTTTTTCTCCCTGTTTTCCTTTGCCGTCTGTTGGAGTGAGAGTCTCAGCTGTTGGAATCGATAATCTGATAGGAAGGAGAGAAGATTCTTCTTCTCTCTCGATTGGATTCATCCAAGCAAGGCTGACCTTTCATCCCCTTCATTCGAGGCGACTGCAACGAAGCTTTCAAGCGCCATTTTACTGTTTTCTGTCGTTCTTCTTCTAATTTCCAGCTTTAATCATTGTTGTTCTTAGTCTAGTATTTTAGTTACTGCATTTCGTTGTTGTCTGTCTTTGAATTACTGCCTTTAAGTTTCCTTTGTTCGTTCAAACATTCAAAGTAATCAAAGTTCAATTCTGCATTTCACAGTTTCCACCTTCTGCTGCTACGGTTTTGTCTTGCTGTTTTAAGCACATTTCCCTTCTAAGCATGTCTGTTTCATCTTTTATTTCTGTTCTCTATATATCCATGAGTAGCTAAGTTACTTAGGGGCATGCTAATGACAGGACTATAGGCTAAAAAAACGTGAATCAAGTATGTAGGTTAACTCTCGAGTCATTGATTGTGTGTAAGCTTCATCCCACGGGCAATTTCGATTGGCCATCCATTTTGTCCAAAGAACTCCTAACCTCTGGAAGGAGTAAGAGTTCAGAGTCATATAATCATGCTAGCCTTTCAAGGTAATCAGAAAACGACTTAGGAATAAGCGTTTTCCTAGTACAAACTAAACACTCCTGTTTTAACAAGATGCTTAAGACCTTACTTTGAAGTCGAGTAAACTAAAGAATCTAATGCATGGAATCGGACGATACTTGAGATAGAGTGAGTTTGATGTATAGAGAGTTGATCCAATGCTTGAGAATCGTAATAAAATGCCTGTAGGATAGTCATTAGTAGCCCTTAATTCACCCATTTACACACTTTCGCTGCTGTTTAATTGCGGAAACATTGCGGTCCCCGCAATTCTGCTAAATTTTCATTCTGTTTAGCAGTTTTCTTCTTCGTTTATCAACTCCATCTCTTGTCCTTTGAGTCTAATTTCAACTTGCATTTGTTTATGTTATATCCCTTTACACATTCAGCAAAAATTAGATAATTAAAAACCAATTTTACCCCATCAAATCCACCCCATCTCTCTTAACAAATACACTTCGCGAATAGCTAAACATAAGTCTCTGTGGAAAAAACGAATGAAATATACTTACTACTTGCTGTGAGACCATGTATGCTTGCATGTTCTGAGTGCTCTCTCTACTTTCTTGCTTATTTATCTTTACACATTGAGCACGCAACAAGTTTTTGGCGCCGCTGCCGGGGACTTATTTTAAGTGAAAACGAAGTTTGTTAAGTTTGAAAAACCAAGTTTATTATATATTGAAACTAATCTACTTTCCATTTCTTTTGCAGGTACTATTGGGTTAGTTTATGAGTGAGCGTTCAAGTAGTGATCTAGAGTTCAATCCTGAGCCTGAGAGACTACTTAGAGCTAGGAACAAAGCAAAGAAACGACTCTTTAAACAACCTCCTATACCTCAAATCATACCTGAAATCGAAGAAATGGACGATATAGTTCCAAATCCGGTACCTGTCATTCGCAACCCCATCGAAATAGCGAATGACAAGAATAGTGCCATTCTTTCATACCTAGTACCTATGCCTGGGGAGCTGAACCCCAGCATAATCCGTCCTGAAATCACTGCCAACTCATTCGAGTTAAAGCCAGTGATGTTCCAAATGTTGTCCACTGTGGGACAATTCTTTGGAATAGAAAATGAGGACCCCCACAACCATCTTAGGAACTTCTTAGGAGTCAGTGATACCTTTATCATCCCTGGAGTGTCCCAAGAAGCTTTAAGGCTATACTTGTTTCCTTACTCTTTGAGGGACAAAGCCAAAACATGGTGGAACTCATTACCCTCTGGATCTGTCCGCAATTGGACAGATTTAGCAGAAAAATTCCTAGTCAAATACTTCCCACCTGATAGGAATTCTACCTTTCGTGATGACATAGTTAAGTTTAAACAAGCTGATAATGAGTCTCTTCACGAAGCTTGGACTAGATTCAAAGATCTTCTTCTTAAATGTCCACATCATGGCATCCCATGGTGTATCCAAATAGAGGTCTTTTTCAAAGGATGCAACCCCAGCACTAGGCAAGTCTTAAATTCATCTGCTGGTGGTTCCATGTTGTCCAAGAGTTACAACGAGGCCTATGAGATCTTGGAGAAGATCTCAGCATCTCACTGTAGGTGGTCAGATGATCCTGTTGAGCCAACCAGAGCTCAAGACAAGGATGCTCTAAGTGCAATGAGCACCCAAATAAATGCCCTGACCAACCTAGTTAAGCAAATGGCTCAGGCCAATCTCCAAACAAGTGCCAACACCGCTACTGCCATGGCAATGGGCACCCAACCAAGTCAAGGTGAGGCACTTATATGTGGATTCTGTGGGGAAGGGCACCTGTATGAATACTGCCCTGGGAATCCATCCTCAGTCTGCTACATTGGAAGTCAGCAGCAGCCTAGGAATAACCCCTACTCCAACACCTATAACCCTGGTTGGAGAAACCACCCTAACCTGTCATGGGGTGGCCAACAAAACGCTAACCAAAATTCTAACCAACCAAGGCCGAGTGGAACATCTGGTTTCACTCCTCAACATAACCAGTCAATGTACCAAAAACCATACAATCAACCTGTAGGATCTTCTGTAGAAAACCTACTCAAGGAATACATAGCTAAGAATGATGCTACTCTTCAAAGCCAACAAGCTACTCTTAGGAGCCTAGAGAACCAAATAGGCCAATTAGCCAATGAACTTAAGAGTAGGCCCCAAGGTAGACTCCCTGCTGACACCGAGGTACCAAGGAGAGATGGTAAAGAACAAGTTCAAGCAATTGAACTTAGGAGTGGAAGACCACTGGTGAGCAACACAAAAGACATACCAAGGAGAGTAGAGAACACTGAGTCTAGTGCTCCACTGGAGTCTCTGCCAAGCCAAGGTCCACCACCAACTAGCACATCAGGAGCCAGGCTGGAGCCAATCATTGAGGAGATAGAAGAAATTCCAAGGCCTCCACCTATCCTGAGGCGTCCTGACGTGCCTGCATATGTGCCACCACCTCCATACCCTCGAAGGCTTAAGAAGAAGCAGGAACAGGAAGTTCATTTTAATAAATTCTTAGAAATTCTTAAGCAAGTGCATGTTAACATTCCTTTTGTAGAAGTTTTACAGTCTATGCCTTCTTATGTAAAGTTTTTGAAGGACATCATTACTAACAAGAAAATAATTGGTGAGTTTGAAACAGTAAACCTCACTGAGGAGTGCAGTGCCATCCTCCAAAACAAGCTGCCCAAGAAGGAGAAGGATCCTGGTTCCTTCACCTTACCTGTAGAACTTGGAGGCAAGCACGTGGGCAGAGCGCTTTGTGACCTGGGCGCCAGCATAAATCTCATGCCCCTGTCCCTATTCCGCCAGTTGGGAATAGGAGAAGCACGTCCAACCACTGTCACTTTACAACTAGCAGACAGATCCATCGCATATCCAGAAGGTAAGATTGAGGATATTCTAGTTAAAGTTGACAAATTCATTTTCCTTGCAGATTTCATTGTCCTGGACTATGAGGCAGACAAGGAGGTCCCCATCCTGCTAGGTAGACCATTTCTAGCCACAGGTAGGGCACTTATAGACGTCCAAAAAGGTGAGCTTACTATGAGGGTTCATGATGAAGAGGTGAAGTTTAGTGTATATAAAGCTTTAAGGTATCCCTCTGACCTTGAATCCTGTGCTAGCATGGATATTGTTGACTCACTGATGGAAGAACAATTAGAGCATGTATTATTAACCAAGCATGCTAATGAATATGTAGAATTAGATGTAGCTGATTTAAATGTATCTGACATAATGGATATGCCTGTAGATAAACCACAGCATGTATGTATGAATATAGATTTAACTGATAGAACTGTAAATCCTTTGAAGCCCTCCATTGAGCATCCACCTGTTTTAGAACTAAAACCACTACCCACTCACCTCAAATATGCATATTTAGGAAATAATGATACACTGCCTGTAATTATTTCTTCTAAACTAAGTGAACAGCATGAGGGTGAATTAATTTTACTGCTTAAGCAACATAGGAAGGCTATAGCATGGACTATTGCTGATATTCGAGGCATTAGCCCTTCTTATTGCATGCACAAAATTATACTAGAGGAAGAGCACACACCTAGGGTAGATCACCAGCGTAGGCTAAACCCCTCTATGAAAGAGGTAGTAAAGAAGGAAATAATAAAATGGTTAGATGCAGGAGTGATTTTCCCCATAGCTAGTAGCCAATGGGTGAGCCCCATCCAATGTGTACCTAAAAAGGGGGGGAATAACTGTGGTAGTCAATGAGAATAACGAACTGATTCCAACAAGGACTGTCACAGGGTGGAGAGTGTGTATGGATTACAGAAAATTAAATAAAGAGACTAAAAAAGACCATTTCCCTATACCGTTCATTGACCAGATGCTAGACAGAATAGCTGGTAGAGCCTACTATTGTTTCTTAGATGGCTATTCAGGCTATAATCAAATTACTATAGACCCTAAGGATCAAGAGAAGACCACCTTCACTTGCCCTTTTGGAACGTTTGCCTTCCGCAGAATGCCTTTTGGCTTATGCAACGCACCGACAACTTTCCAAAGGTGCATGATGGCAATCTTCTCTGAGTTGGATGAGTCCATGATAGAAATATTCATGGATGACTTCTCAGTTTTTGGGGATTCATTTAAAACCTGTCTAGAAAACTTAGGACAAGTCCTGGCTAGGTGTGAGGAGACCAACCTAGTCCTAAATTGGGAGAAGTGCCATTTTATGGTAGATGAAGGGATTGTCTTAGGACATAGAGTGTCAAGGGCAGGTGTAGAAGTGGATAGGGCAAAAATAGAGATCATAGAGAAGTTGGTAGAGCCCCAGAATGTCAAAGCCATTAGAAGCTTCTTAGGGCACGCTGGCTTCTACAGAAGGTTCATTAAGGACTTTTCTAAGATAGCCAAGCCTCTGTGTGAGCTTCTAGAATTAAATAGGCCATTCATCTTCTCTAAGGAGTGTGTAGTAGCTTGGACCACCCTTAAGAAAGCACTAGTCACAGCCCCTATCATAGTAGGACCAAATTGGGATCTTCCCTTTGAGATGTTATGTGATGCCAGTGACTATGCTGTAGGAGTCATGTTAGGACAGAAGATTGACAAGCTAACACACCCTGTCTATTATGCTAGTAAGACCTTGAATGAGGCTCAATGTAATTATACAACTACTGAGAAAGAGATGCTTGCTGTAGTGTTTGCCTGCGAAAAATTTAGAAACTATATTGTAGGCACTAGGACAATTGTATACACTGACCATTCTGCCTTGAAATATCTTATGAGAAAGGCTGATGCCAAGCCTAGGTTGATTAGGTGGGTGTTGCTGCTGCAAGAATTTGATTTGGACATTCGGGACAAGAAGGGAAGTGAAAACGTGGTTGCGGATCACCTGTCTCGATTGCAGCACAATTGCGAAAAAATTGCGGACCCCGCAATTTCTGATGCTTTTATTGATGAACATGTCTTTGCTTTGACTCATCGTGATAACGATGAGGAACCTTGGTTTGCTGACATTGCTAACTTCCGTGCATCACAGGTATTACCAGTGTTCAAGGGAGGACAAGAGAAGAAGAGGTTCCTTCATGAAGCAAGGAAATTCATCTGGGACGACCCCACACTTTACAGAACCTGTGCTGATGGCTTGCTAAGGAAATGTGTTTCAGCTGCTGAAGCGAAGTCTGTGCTGCAGCACTGTCACTCATCTCCTTATGGTGGACACTTTGGTGGTCAAAGAACAGCTGCGAAGGTATTTCAGAGTGGCTACTATTGGCCAACAATCTTCAAGGATGCCCACAACTATGCCCACAGCTGTGATGAGTGCCAAAGAACAGGTAACCTCAGTCGGAAGGATGAGATGCCCCTCACCTACATCTTAGAGTTGGAGCTCTTTGATGTATGGGGCATTGACTTCATGGGACCATTCCCTCCATCATCAGGTAACCTTTACATTTTGGTAGCAGTAGATTATGTGTCCAAGTGGGTAGAAGCCAAAGCATGTCCTAATAATGATGCTAAAACAGTCACTAACTTCTTGCATAGGCACATTTTCACTAGATTTGGGACTCCTCGTGCTATCATTAGTGATGAGGGGTCACATTTCATTAATAAGGCTATGGAGAAAGTATTGGCTAAATATAACATTAGACATAGAGTAGCCACTCCCTACCACCCACACTCGAATGGCCAAGCTGAAATTTCCAATAAGGAGATAAAGAACATCCTAGAAAAGGTAGTCAAGCCTAATAGAAAAGACTGGTCATTTAAGCTTGAGGATGCACTTTGGGCTTATAGGACAGCATATAAGACACCTCTAGGTATGTCTCCTTATAGGCTGGTATATGGCAAGGCTTGTCACTTACCACTTGAGTTAGAAAACAAAGCATTTTGGGCCATGAAAGAATTGAATTTTTGTGTAAAGGATGCGGGGACACTGAGGTCTTTGCAGCTACATGAACTTGATGAGCTTAGGCATATGGCTTATGAGAATGCCAAAATGTATAAAGAAAAGACCAAAATATGGCACGACAGTAGACTTAGGATCAAAGACTTTAGGAAAGGCCAACTTGTCCTATTATTTAACTCACGATTAAAGTTATTTCCAGGCAAACTAAAGTCCAGATGGTCGGGTCCATTTGTTATTACTAATGTCTTTGTTCATGGTGCGATAGAGATAAAGAACTTGCAGCAAGGACAGCCTTTTATGGTAAATGGTGCTAGATTGAAGCACTACTATGAGGAAGGAGATGTGAAGACTCTCTCGGCCTTCCTCTTGCGTGAAGCATGAAGTTAAAAACGAGAGAGAACGAGTGGTTACTGTGCTCGTTTAGTCAAGGCCAATGCCTTAGTTTATTTTTTCTGTTTTTCCGATTATCGTTTGTATGTTTTGTGGTGTGATTTTAATTGCGTATTTAATGTTTGTTTTATTTGTTTTTGCAGGGATTCGAAAGAGGGGATCAAGGAGAGTAAATCCAGCTTTTAAAATCAAGAAACGGTTGAGCCAAATAAAAGATACGGACGAGCAAAGTTTGAGATTTTGATGAAAAAATATCCCTGGAATTGCGCTGGAATTGCTGGATTCGCAAAAAAGAGCCGTTGGGATTTTTCCGTTGCCTTTATATCCGTTGGAAAGCGCTCGATCGATACGATTCTCTCATTCTCTGATTTCCAAGAGCTCTGAGATTCTCTTCATCTTTGATTCTTCTCTCAAGATCTCCAAGACTCGACGATGGTGTTCACACGGGCTGAAAGATCCGCAGCCAAGAAGAAGGCTGATGACGCAGCTGAAGCGGCTGCGAGGGAAGCACTTCTCACCCTTGCAGATGATGGTGCCGTTCGCACCGGACCTCTTCCCAAGCTTCCAATCCGTAGGAAGAAGTGGAGGGTTGTCACTGAAATCCCTGCTGGACCCTCTGAACCAGCAGGTACGCCCAAGAAACGCCGGTGGAGTGTCGAGATGGCCGCCGAACCAAGCACAGCAAAGACTTCCTCTGTGGAGAGTCAAGAAACTGATCGTGCATCCCACGAGTCAGCCAAAGAGGGTTCGTCGCCATCCGCATCACCTGTGCACAGCCCTTCACCATCTGAACCAGTGCCAAGCGCAGAGTCGTCACCGCCTGCACAGAGCTCCGAGTTGTCTCCAGCACCTCAGAGTTCTGACCCGACACCTGCAGCAGCGCAGAGTCCTGAACTGCCATCTTCGCCACTGAGTTCGGCGCAGACACCATCAGCAGAGCACAATCCCACGCCATCGCACAATTCTCCACGGCCTGATCCTGAATTCCCATATGGGGATTATCAAGAGTCCACGCAGGGCAGTGGAGATGCTGGTGAAGACGAAGTCTTCTCTCCTACGAGGGAAGATAGCCCTGACGAGCCTGCACAGCAGGACGATTCCATGGAGGAGACGTTGGGGGCATGCCTCCAGCAGATCAACATTAAGATCAAGAAGAAGAAGAAAGCCAAGATTGTCAAGGCCAAGCGATCCAAGAAGAAGAAGAAGGCCAAGAGGGTGCCATCAACAGACAAAGAGAGCACTGAGCCTTCACTCAAACGACTCAAGGTCGAGGCTGCCGAGTCAGCCAAGCCAGCAGATAAGGGGAAGGCTAAACTCTACCCTGAAGACGAACCTCAGTCAGTGAGGTATGTCTCATCTGATGCTGAATCCAGGGGTGCTGAGCTAAGGAAGAGGGAGTTGCTGCACGAGAAAGGCTTCCTCGACCGACCTGCTGACCTGCCGCAGTTCTTGCGCGCAGGGGTGATCAACCACGGCTGGGAGGAATTCTGCAGACCGCCTAATCCAGCATACACGAGCATGGTGTATGATTTCTACGCCAATGTGCTCAGCCCTGAGGATGGCCTGTCTGTGGTCAGAGGGGTAGAAGTAGATTTCTCAGCCAAGGCCATCAATGAAGCCTTTGGTCTCAAGGGCCAAACTCATACAGATTATGCACGGATTGTCGATGAGCCTACTGAGGCAGTTTTGGAAGAGGCCATTCGGACTATTGGCCAGCCTGAAGCTTCTTGGACCGTGTCACGCAATGGGAGGCACACTCTCATGAGTGCTAACCTCACGGCTAAGGCGGCTGTTTGGTTTTCGTTCGTGCGAAGGAGATTGTCCCCGGTGACTCACGAGACTACAATAAACCAGAGCCGATCGCTGCTGGTGTATGCGATAATGAGAGGTCTCACGATCAATGTGGGAGAAGTCATCACTGCGGCCATTGCTGAATGCGCCAAGAAAGGTAAGGGACCACTGTTTTTCCCTAATACCATAACCAAGCTATGTTTGCTTGCAGGAGTCCCCACCGAGCGCCTGGAGCAGCAGATGGCCTACACGGGCCACTTGGAGCTGCCTGCTAACCTGAGGCTGAGAAGGAAGGGGAATATGGAGTTTGAACTGGATAGGCTGGCTGCTGAACAGTCCCTATCCATGGCCTGCCTGATGGATATGCAGAGGAGAATGGCTCAATGGGCCACTTATGCGCAGGCGAGGGACAAGGAAGTTGCAGACCAACTGGGGTGCATCTTCCCTGACTTCCCCACAAATCTCCTGACTCCATGGGTGCCCCCACGACCACGGCAACCAGATGAGGATGAAGAAGTTTAAGTGCTGGTTTGAAGTGCACTAAAGGGAGTATTGCTGTTCCCTTAGAAAAAAAAACAATTTTCTGCTTTCTGATAGGACCATGTGAATTATGCTGTTTTTGGTTCAATTTTGATCTATTTTAGATGTTTAGTTTTATGTTTTTCCTTTTGCTTAGTATAGTCTGATGTTAGCTGACTAGGTAGGATAGTTTAGTTTTATTTTTAGGAAGCTTGAGTGACTGGAAAAAGCATGCTTAGGGGCCTTCATCAATGTTATATCTGCCCTGATCTAATTGCGAAATAATTGCGGTACCCGCAATTTTCATGACTAAAAGCATGTTTTGGACTGTCTGTTTAGCTAGGCTGTGATCTGTTTAAATTCTATCTTTTCCTGCTAACATGACTGCCTTATATAGCTTATCTAAATGCATGCTGGATGAGTGTCATAGGACACCCTTAGATAGTTTAAATCACCTCTACAAAGCTCAGCATGCACAGCTTTAAGCCCTTAACTGTCTGTTTTTTTTTAATTCCTGCTGCTGTGATATTTTCTTTTAAATGTTCTGTCACCTAGGGCTTTTAGATTCTCTTTGTTTTACTTTAGACTAGATGCTTCTAGGACAAGTTTGGGGGTGTGCCACCTCAGACACTCATTGGGGACAATGAGTAGTTGAAGTTTGGGGGAGGCCACCCTAGGCCTAGGAACATTCCTCTCTCCCTTAGGAACATAAGCATTCTTCTTATCCTTTACAAAAAATGATGAACTGAAAAAAAAAAAAAAAAAAAAATAGAATAAAGAGGGGGGTCTCTCTTAGGTTGCTAAGTAATCAGTGCCAAGTGTGTGACCCACAAGTGACATTGCATCAAAAGGCAACAAAAGGATAGGCCCCACCTAAGAAAAAAAAGAAAAGGAAAAAAGAATGTATACCTAGGAGTTATAACTTTGTGGCTTAGATGTCCTGATAAAAAGAACTCTGATCCTCAATTAGCTAAGCACAAAGTTATAACTTGTAGGGTTGTTTAGGGAGATGAGTGTTTATCCAATGTAGTGATGCCAGGGTTTAGGTTGTTCTTTAAAAGTACCACTGTCACCGTTAATACTAAGACTGGCATGACTCTAAGGAATCCTAGACACATTAAAAATAAAGCTAGAAGCATGTACTGAGTCTGAGGTAAAGCTAGGCAGAATTTGAAACCTTAGGGATAGTGGCATGATATGACAAAAGAAAATAGATCAGTTGTAGGGAGTTAATGAAAACAGATAAGTGTTAGGCAGGCAAGTTCAGAAGAAGCTAGATGAGAGGGTAGTTTTAAGCTTGGAGGTGTGTCACAGGACAGCAGTGCTATAGATAGGGGTATAAGGGAGTCAGTAAGTGGTTAAAGAAGAAGAAACAGCAGCCTGGGTAAGTCCTTAGTATGCTTGAGGACAAGCAAAACCTTAAGTTTGGGGGTGTGTTAAGTCTCTGAAAGTGACTTATTTAGGACCCATTTAGCTTAAGAAGATATACACTTTTAGGTGTTTTTGATAGCATTTAGCCTAAACCTATGCTTAAATATGAGAATAAGAAGAAGGTAGCTAGATTAGGACTTATGCACAATAGGAAAGAAAAGGGTTGAAAACCGAAGGAAAAGAATGAAAAAAACTGCATTGCGACAGCATTGCGAAAACATTGCTGAGGCCGCAATTATTCAAGTGAAAACCGTAAGTTGACTGATCTTTTTCTGTTAATTTCCGTAATTTCAGGGATTGGTTCTTTCTCCTCCATCCATTCTGATATATGACGTTGAAGATTGATGGTTCTCCTTGGCCCAAACGCACCTGCAAACTACTATAAAAGGGGGCCAAAGTCGGAGGTTTGATCATCATCCGAAAGCGTAGAAGCCTTCTCATAGTCCACTTTTTCTCCCTGTTTTCCTTTGCCGTCTGTTGGAGTGAGAGTCTCAGCTGTTGGAATCGATAATCTGATAGGAAGGAGAGAAGATTCTTCTTCTCTCTCGATTGGATTCATCCAAGCAAGGCTGACCTTTCATCCCCTTCATTCGAGGCGACTGCAACGAAGCTTTCAAGCGCCATTTTACTGTTTTCTGTCGTTCTTCTTCTAATTTCCAGCTTTAATCATTGTTGTTCTTAGTCTAGTATTTTAGTTACTGCATTTCGTTGTTGTCTGTCTTTGAATTACTGCCTTTAAGTTTCCTTTGTTCGTTCAAACATTCAAAGTAATCAAAGTTCAATTCTGCATTTCACAGTTTCCACCTTCTGCTGCTACGGTTTTGTCTTGCTGTTTTAAGCACATTTCCCTTCTAAGCATGTCTGTTTCATCTTTTATTTCTGTTCTCTATATATCCATGAGTAGCTAAGTCACTTAGGGGCATGCTAATGACAGGACTATAGGCTAAAAAAACGTGAATCAAGTATGTAGGTTAACTCTCGAGTCATTGATTGTGTGTAAGCTTCATCCCACGGGCAATTTCGATTGGCCATCCATTTTGTCCAAAGAACTCCTAACCTCTGGAAGGAGTAAGAGTTCAGAGTCATATAATCATGCTAGCCTTTCAAGGTAATCAGAAAACGACTTAGGAATAAGCGTTTTCCTAGTACAAACTAAACACTCCTGTTTTAACAAGATGCTTAAGACCTTACTTTGAAGTCGAGTAAACTAAAGAATCTAATGCATGGAATCGGACGATACTTGAGATAGAGTGAGTTTGATGTATAGAGAGTTGATCCAATGCTTGAGAATCGTAATAAAATGCCTGTAGGATAGTCATTAGTAGCCCTTAATTCACCCATTTACACACTTTCGCTGCTGTTTAATTGCGGAAACATTGCGGTCCCCGCAATTCTGCTAAATTTTCATTCTGTTTAGCAGTTTTCTTCTTCGTTTATCAACTCCATCTCTTGTCCTTTGAGTCTAATTTCAACTTGCATTTGTTTATGTTATATCCCTTTACACATTCAGCAAAAATTAGATAATTAAAAACCAATTTTACCCCATCAAATCCACCCCATCTCTCTTAACAAATACACTTCGCGAATAGCTAAACATAAGTCTCTGTGGAAAAAACGAATGAAATATACTTACTACTTGCTGTGAGACCATGTATGCTTGCATGTTCTGAGTGCTCTCTCTACTTTCTTGCTTATTTATCTTTACACATTGAGCACGCAACACTGATCATTCTGATTTAGTTAATAGCATCGTATAATTAGAATTGACAACTCTGATTATTATTTATGTGGCCAGTTGCTTTAGGGTTGCCGGGCAACCATGCACGTACATCATTTCATCCATTGCCATGTTGTAGAGTTAAATGATAAAAAATACATTACTTAGCAAATCCTGAAATTCCCAAATCCATCACGCTTGAATCACTGATATTTTTCCGTTAGCGCTTTTAGAATTAATCTTGCATGAGAAAACCTCCCCTTGTTTGTTACTTACTCAAATCAATTTTTAGTTTAATTCCAATATCAAATTCCAATTCGACATTCTCCCTGTGGATCGACCCTGTTATTACTAGCTGCAAAGCTAAGGGCTACAGGTTATAAATTTCATTTTTGGCAAGCTTCGACAACTTGGGAAATTGAGTACATTCCAAAATTCTCCCACAAAAAATTGGCGCCGTTGCCGGGGAGAGCAACTGAAATGAAATTTATGTTTGTTTTAGACTTAGGTTGATTGATTGTTGTTTAAAAAAAAAAAAATTGAATTGATTGTGTTTGAATTTTTGTTGTTGTATGACCCGTTCTTCTGAGTTGAGTGGACTGCAGTATATTCCGAAGATAGACAGGGAAGAACGTAGGTTGAGGAGATAAGGCCGTGAGGGCCAAAGATTGTTTGACGAAGAAGGACTCGGTCCTTTCTTGCGAGAAGAGATGGCACAAGAAAAGGTGCCTAGAACACTGAAATAGCTGGCAACACCAGATCTGAACCAGCAACCGCTCTGCATCACGTACCTAGTGGTAGCAGGTAACTTTGAATTAAAGTCAGGTTTAATTCACCAGTTGCCTTCCTTTCATGGTAATGCAGGCGAGGACGCGAACAAGCACCTGATGGAGTTCCATTGCGTGTGTTCGGGGATGAATCCCCCAGGCGTCACGGAGGAGCAATTGAACTTAAGGGTATTCCCCTTTACTTTGAAGGATAAGGCCAAGGACTGACTTTACTACCTACCCTCCGGATCGATCACGACATGGCAAGAGATGAAGAGGTTATTCTTAGAAAAATATTTTCCTGCAACTCTTTCAACCACGCTAAGGAAAAGAATATACGGTATCACCCAGGACGTGGGTGAGTCTCTGCACGAGTACTGGGAACGCTTTGGGTGCCTGTGCGCGAGCTTCCAACATCATCAGATCGCCGACCAGTTATTGATCCAGTATTTCTACGAGGGGATGACGCCCCACGATCGACATATGATCGACGCAGCGAGTGGTGGGGCACTAATTGACAAGACCCCAACCGATGCCAAATAGTTGATAGCAAACATGGCGACTAACTCGCAGCAGTTCGGAATTCGTGGTGGAGTAGGACAGATCCATCAAGTTATTCAAGTCAGTGAGATGAATGAAATGAAGGCCCAGGTGACTGAGATTGGAAATATGTTGAAAACATTTGTAGGAGGAGGCAATCGAGACATGGAAGAGGTAAACGCCATCGGGGGATATGCTTCCAACCCGAGGAAGTATGATCTGTATTCGAATACATACAACCCCGGATGGAGAGACCACCCCAACTTGAGCTATGGGAACATGGATGGACAAAGGTATCAGGGCCAGTCATTCGACAGACCACAAAACCCCAACCAAGCTCAAGCCTCCAGTTCCACAAATTCGATGGAAGAGATGGTGAAGACCATCGTTAATACGACAAACCAATTTCAGAAACAAGCTCGCGAGGAGCAGAATTCGCATAAGACGGAGTTGCAGAATTTGAACAAGCAACTCACACAAATGGCAGTGTCGATTAGCAGGATTGAAAGCAAGAGCTCAGGGAAGCTTCCTTTCAAAACCACGGTGAACTCGTGTGAGAACGTGAGTTCAATACAACTGAGAAGTGGGAAAGCAGTTCCCTCCAGAGTTGAGAAGGAAGTGAAGAAGAACAACCTGAATGTGTCCTTCCCGAGCCATCCTGAAGATGAAAAGTTTGAAAAAAAGGAAGAACGGAAGAACAATGTGCCGACGAATGTCCCCACAGCACCCTTCCCGAGTAGGCTTGCAAAGCCTATGTGTGTGAATGAAGATGAGCAGGTCCTCAAAACCTTCCAAAAGGTGATTGTTACGTCTCCAAAAGTGACTATTTTAGGACTTATTTGCTATAGAAAGATGTACACCCTTAAGCGTTTTTGGTAGAATTTAGCTTAAACTTGGACTTATATATGAAAATTAGTAGAATGAAGCTAAATGAGGACTTAGGTGTAAAAGGAAAGAAAAAGAAACAAAAACAAAGCTAAAGACTTGAAGTTTGCACATTGCTGAAGCATTGCGAAAACATTGCGGTTTCAGCAATGTTTTAAGTGAAATCTATTAAGTTGACTAACCAATTTCTATTTTGTTACGATCTTTCAGCGATCCATTCCTTCTCCTGCTGCCACGTGGAAGGTCGACGTTCAGAATGAATGGTCCTCCCTGGCTGAAGACTACCTGCAAAACCCTATAAAAGGAGGTCAAGATGGAAGGACAAAGACACACTCGAAAGGCGTAGATCTCTTCCTCAACGCAGTTTCTCATTGTTTTCTCTCACGGGTGTTGGTGTGGAGGTTTTAGCTGGTGGAATCGATAATCTAAGAAGAAGAAGAGAGGATCTTTCATCTCTTCTGATTGGATTCATCCACGATCAAGCTTACCTTCGGTTGTCACCCGAGGCGTTGCGGCGAGGAGTTCATACGCATACAGCTCTCTACTGCTTTCCTTTATTTTTTGTCTCTCTTGTCGTTGCTGTCTGCTGTAATTCGTTTATGTTTGCTACTCCACTCTATTTCGTACTTGTCTGTCTAGCTTTAGTTGTTCAAAGTTGTTATGTGTTTAGTTCAAACTCTGGTTAATCAAAGCATTATTTCATCACTTCGCAAGTTCCCCATTTCTTCTGTTTGCTGTCGTTTCTTTTTGAGTACTGTCTAGCATGTTTAAAGACTCAAATCTTTCCATTCCCACATCATCCATGAGTAACTAAACAACAAAAGGGTATGCTGATGACAAGACTATAGGTAGAAATACGTGAATCAAGCATGTAGGTTAGCTCGAATGCATTGAATGTATGTAAGCTTCATCCCACGGGCGATTTCGATTGGCCATCCATTTTGTCCAAAGAACTCCTAACCTCTGGAAGGAGTAAGAGTTCAGAGTCGTACATTCATGCTAGCCTTTCATGGTAGCCAGAAAACGACCTAGGAATAGGCGTTTTCCTAGTACAAATCATTAACTTGCTTTTATAAATAGATGCTTAAGGCCTTACTTGGACATGAGTAAACTAAAGGATCTAATGCATGAAATCGAAAGACGCATGAGAATGAGTTAGTTTGATGCATGATGAGTAGATCTACTGCTTGAGAATCGTATGAAAAAGCCTATAGAGGAGTCGTTAGTAGCCCTTATTTCCCTACTTTACCCTTAATTCGCTGTTAGTAACATTGCTAGAAAATTGCTGTTTCCGCAATTTTCTTAGTTCAAATCTTTGCCTTAGCCATTTCTTTCTTAGTTTGTTGTTCTCTTCCTTCTACATTCGAGTTTAATTATTTACTTGCACTTGTTTATGCTTCCATATCTCGCACGTTCTTTAATAGTTAGGCACAATACTCCAAATTCTACCCCATTTAAACCACCCTTCCAACTTAACATATCACTTCGTTAGTAACTAAGAATAAATCTCTGTGGGAAATCGAATGAAAAAATACTTATTACTTGCTACAAGATCATGTATGCTTGCATGTTCTGAGTGCTCTACCATTGCATTTTAATTTACACATTGAGCACGCAACAAGTTTTTGGCGCCGCTGCCGGGGATTTTGTTTAGTAAAAACGAAGTTTGTTAAGTTAGAAACACAAGTCCTAAAAAAAAAAAAAAATAATAATAATAACTGCTTTTCGTTGAACTATGTGAATTCTGTTACTTTTGAGTACATTTTTAATCTGTCTTTAGTTCTGTATTTCTGTTGTTTAGAATTGCTTAGTGTAGCTAGATGGTATCTGTTTAGTTAGGTTGTTTAAGTTTTCCTTTTTGTCTAGCTGAAGTGACTGGAAAGAGCATGCATAGGGGCCTTGATCACTGATATATCTGCCCTGTATCCATTGCGAAATAATTGCGGAATCCGCAATTTTTGTTAGTAATTGCATGTTTTTGACTGACGGTTTAGCTAGGCTGGTTCTGTTTAATTTTGTTCTTTTGCTGCTATCTTGACTGCCTTATATAGCCTATCTATAAGCATGCTGGATGAGTGTCTTAAGGCACCTTTGATAGTTTAAATTAGCCTCTTAAAAGTGCTCAGCATGCATAGCTTTAAGTCCTTCCCTGCCTGCTTTTATAAATTTCTGCTGCTGAAATGTTTGCTTTTAGAATGTTCTGTCTATCCCTAGGGCGTTTAGATTCTCTTTATTTTACCCTAGACTAGATGCTTCTAGGACAAGTTTGGGGGTGTGCCACCTCAGACACTCATTGGGGACAATGAGTAGTTTAAGTTTGGGGGAGGCCACCCTAGGCCTAGGAACATTCCTCTCTCCCGTAAAGCATAAGCATTCTTCTTCTCCTTTACAAAAAAATGATGAGCTGAAAAAAAAAAAATGAAAAATAGAATAAAGAGGGGTGTCTCTCTTTTAGGTTGCTGAGTAATCAGTGCCAAGTGTGTAACCCACAAGTGGCATTGCATCAAAAGGCAACCAAAGGAGAGGCTCCACCAAAGTAAGAAAGAAAAATGAAGAAATAGGGAAGAAGAATGTATACCTAGGAGTTGCAACTTTGTGGCTTAGATGTCCTGAATAAAAAGAACTCTGATCCTCAAGTAGCTGAGCACAAAGTTGTAGCTTGTAGGGTTGTTTAGGGAGATGAATGTATGTCCAATGTAGTGATGCCAGGGTTTAGGTTGTTCTCTAAAAGTACTACTGTCACTGTTAATACTAAGACTGTCATGACTCTAAGGAATCCTAGGTAGCTCAAAAGTAAAAACTAGAAGCATGTACTGAGTCTGGGGTAAAGCTAGGTAGAATTTGAAACCTTAGGGATAGTTGCACGATATGACAAAAGCAAGTAGATCAGTCGTAGGGAGTTAATGAGACAGTAGGAGCATTAGGCATGCGAAGTCAGAAGAAGCAAAGTAAGAGGGTAGTTGTAAACTTAGAAGTATGTCACAGGACAGCACTGCCTTAGTTTGCTCGAGGACGAGCAAAACCTTAAGTTTGGGGGTGTGTTACGTCTCCAAAAGTGACTATTTTAGGACTTATTTGTGTTAGGAAGTTGTGCATTTGTGAGTATTTTTGATAGGATTTAGCTTGAACCTATGCTTATATATGAGAATTAGAAGAAGGAAGCTAAATTAGGACTTGTATGCAAAAGGAAAGAAAAGGGATGAAAAACGAAGTTAAAAGAATAAAAACTGTGCATTGCGGAAACATTGCTAAAACCGCAATGTTTCAAGTGAAATCCGTAAGTTGGCTAACCTTTTTCTGTTGTGATCCGATATTTCAGGGATTCGTTCTTTCTCCTCCATCCACGTTGAAGTACGACGTTGAGGATGGATGGTTCTCCTTGGCCCAATCGCACCTGCAGAATACTATAAAAGGAGGTCAAAGAGGAGGGTTGAAACATCATCCGAAAGCGTAGAAGTCTCTTCGCAGCTCAATTCTGTCTCCTGTTTTTCTCTTCCGTCTGTTGGGTTGGAAAGCTTAGCTGTTGGAGTCGACAATCTGATAAGAAGGAGAGAAGATTCATCTTCTCTCCTGATTGGATTCATCCAAGCAAGGCTTACCTTTCTCTCCTTTCAGCCGAGGCATCTGCGTCGAAGCGATCACGCTCATTTTACTTGCTTTCTGTTTTAGTTTCCTATTTCCAGCACCGTTTGTTGTTATTTCTTTTCCATTAGTTAATCCATTCCATTTCGTTGCTTTCTGTCTTTATGTTAGTAACTTTAAGTCTTCATCTGTTCATTCAAACAATTGATTAATCCAAGCACAATTCATCATTTCGCACTTTCTCTTCTTCATTTCTGCCTACTGTTTTTCCTTTCTGTTTTGTCTTTAATTTTCTTCTAAGCATGTCCACTTCATCTAATATTTCTGTTCTCTCTATAACCATGAGTAACTAAGTAACATAGGGGCATGCTAATGACAATACTATAGGCTAAAACACGTGAACCAAGCATGTAGGATAGCTCTCGAATGCATTGATTGTATGTAAGCTTCATCCCACGGGCAATTTCGATTGACCATCCATTTTGTCCAAAGAACTCCTAACCTCTGGAAGGAGTAAGAGTTCAGAGTCATACACTCATGCTAGCCTCTCAAGGTAGCCAGAAAACGACCTAGGAATAGGCGTTTTCCTAGTACAAATCATAACTTACTGTTTTAACAAGATGCTTAAGACCTTACTTGGACATGAGTAAACTAAAGAATCTAATGCATGAAATCGGAAGATACATGAGAATGAGTTAGTTTGATGCATAGTGAGTTGATCTAATGCTTGAGAATCGTGTGAAAAAGCCTATAGAGGAGTCGTTAGTAGCCCTTGTTTCCACATTTTACACACTTTCGCTGTTAGTAACATTGCGGTATAATTGTTGTTCTCGCAATTCTTTTGGTTAAAAATTCTGTTTTAGCTATTTTCCTCTTCGTTTATTAATCTCTTCTCTTTACGTTTGAGTTTATCATTGACTTGCACTTGTTTATGTTGCTACCCTTTACTTATTCCTTAGTAATTAAGCAATTTAAAACCAATTCTACCCCATCAAATCCACCCATTCTTGCTTAACAATACACTTCGCGAGTAACTAAGAATAAATCTCTGTGGGAAAACGAATGAAAAATACTTACTACTTGCTACAAGATCATGTATGCTTGCATGTTCTGAGTGCTCTCTTATTGCATATTCCTTTTAAACATTGAGCACGCAACAGAGCCTAGAGAACCAAATAGGGCAATTAGCCAATGGATTGAAGAGTAGGCCCCAAGGTAGACTGCCTGCTAACACTGAAGTGCCTAGAAGGGATGGAAAAGAGCAAGTTCAAGCAATTGAACTTCGCAGTGGAAGACCACTGGTGAACAACACTAGAGAAACACCAAAGAGAGTAGAGAATGAAGAGTCTAGTGCTCCACTAGATTCTTTACCAAACCATGGTCAACTACCTCCGAGCACATCAAGGGTGAGGCTGAAACCTATCATAGAGGAACAAGAAGAGATATCGAGGCCTCCACCTATCATTAGGCGACCTGAAGTGCCTACATATGTGCCACCACCTCCATTCCCTAGAAGGCTAAAGAAAAAACAAGAACAGGAAGTGCACTTTAATAATTTTCTAGAAATTTTGAAACAAGTGCATGTGAACATTCCATTTGTAGAGGTTTTGCAATCTATGCCTTCTTATGTTAAATTTTTGAAGGATATTATTACTAACAAAAAGATCATTGGTGAATTTGAAACAGTGAATCTTACTGAGGAGTGCAGTGCTATACTCCAGAACAAACTTCCAAAGAAGGAGAAGGATCCTGGTTCCTTCACCTTACCAGTCGAGTTGGGAGGCAAGCACGTGGGCAGAGCTCTTTGTGACCTGGGAGCCAGCATAAATCTCATGCCCTTATCACTATTCCGTCAGCTTGGAATAGGGGAAGCACGTCCTACTACTGTCACCTTGCAGCTTGCAGACAGATCCATAGCATACCCTGAGGGTAAGATTGAGGATATTCTTGTCAAGGTTGACAAATTTATTTTCCTTGCAGACTTCATCATTCTGGATTATGAAGCAGACAAGGAGGTCCCCATCCTATTAGGCAGACCATTTCTAGCCACAGGTAGGGCCTTGATTGATGTCCAAAAAGGTGAGCTCACCATGAGGGTTCATGATGAGGAGGTTAAGTTTAGTGTCTTTAAAGCTCTAAGGTATCCTTCTGATTCTGAATCTTGTGCTAGTATGGATGTAGTAGATTCACTGATGGAGGAACAACTTGAGCATGAACTAATGATTAAGCATGCTACTGACTATGTACAGATAGATACAACTGACTTAAATATTTCTGAAATAATGGATATACCTGTGGATAAACTTCAGCATGTGTGCATGACTAACGACTTGTCTGAAAGATCCATGAATCCTTTGAAACCATCCATTGAGCATCCACCTCTCTTAGAATTGAAACCATTGCCTGATCATCTTAAGTATGCATATCTAGGAGAGCATGATACTTTGCCTGTTATCATTTCGTCCAAGTTAAGTGAAAAGCATGAAATTGCGCTAATATTACTGCTTAAGCAACATAAAAAGGCTATTGCATGGACGATTGCTGACATAAGAGGTATTTGTCCTTCCTACTGCATGCATAAGATATTATTGGAAGAGGAACATACACCCCGAGTAGATCACCAACGTAGGTTGAACCCCTCCATGAAGGAGGTAGTTAAAAAATAGATAATCAAATGGTTAGATGCAGGTGTAATCTTTCCTATAGCCAACAGTCAGTGGGTGAGTCCAATCCAGTGTGTGCCTAAGAAGAGGGGGATGACTGTAGTAGTTAATGAGAGTAATGAACTAATTCCAACTAGGACTATTACAAGATGGAGAGTCTGTATGGACTATAGAAAATTAAACAAAGAGACAAAAAAAGATCATTTTCCTTTACCATTTATAGATCAGATGTTAGATAGGATAGCTGGTAGAGCTTATTACTGCTTTCTAGTGGTTATTCTGGATATAACCAAATCACCATAGACCCTGTGGACCAGGAGAAAACAACCTTCACATGTCCCTTTGGAACATTTGCTTTTCGCAGAATGCCTTTTGGCTTATGCAATGCACCAGCAACTTTCCAAAGGTGTATGTTGGCCATTTTCTCTGACTTAGATGAATCCATGATAGAAATATTTATGGATGACTTCTCAGTTTTTGGTGATTCTTTTACAAATTGCTTAGAGAACTTAGGACAAGTCCTAGCTAGGTGTGAGGAGACCAACCTAGTCCTTAATTGGGAGAAATGCCACTTTATGGTGGAAGAAGGGATAGTCCTAGGTCATAGAGTTTCTAGAGCAGGAGTAGAGGTCGATAGGGCCAAAATAGAGATAATAGAGAAGCTAGTGGAACCTCAGAATGTAAAAGCTATTAGAAGTTTCCTAGGGCATGCAGGTTTCTATAGGAGGTTCATTAAGAACTTCTCCAAGATCTCTAAGCCTTTGTGTGAGCTTCTAGAGCTTAACAAACCATTCATCTTCTCAAAAGAATGTTTTTTAGCCTGGACAACCCTTAAGGAAGCATTAGTCAAAGCACCTATTATCGTAGGACCAAATTGGGACCTACCATTTGAGATGTTGTGTGATGCGAGTGACTATGCAGTAGGGGTTATGCTAGGACAAAAAATTGATAAACTAACACATCCTGTATACTATGCAAGTAAGACACTAAATGAGGCACAATGTAATTACACAACCACAGAAAAGGAAATGCTAGCTGTAGTATTTGCCTGTGAGAAGTTTAGGAATTACATTGTAGGCACGAGGACCATTGTTTATACTGACCATTCTGCATTAAAATACCTGATGAGGAAGGCTGATGCTAAGCCTAGGTTAATTAGATGGGTATTGTTGTTACAAGAGTTTGATCTAGACATTAGAGATAAGAAAGGATGCAAAAATGTGGTTGCTGATCATCTTTCTAGATTGCGGCATAATTGCGATAAAATTGCTGAACCAGCAATTTCTGATGCCTTTATCGATGAGCATGTCTTTGTGTTAGCACATCGTGATAACGATGAGGAACCTTGGTTTGCAGACATTGCTAACTTCCTTGCCTCGCAGGTACTACCAACTTTCAAAGGAGGGCAAGAAAAGAAGAGGTTCCTACATGAAGCTAGGAAGTTCATCTGGGACGATCCTACACTCTACAAGACTTGTGCAGATGGTTTACTAAGGAAGTGTGTGTCAGTTGCTGAATCGAAGTCTGTGCTGCAGCATTGCCATACATCTCCCTATGGTGGACATTTTGGTGGCCAAAGGACAGCTGCAAAGGTGTTCCAAAGTGGCTACTACTGGCCAACGATATTCAAAGATGCACATGACCATGCCCACAACTGCGATGAATGTCAAAGGACAGGTAATCTCAGTAGGAAAGATGAGATGCCTCTCACCTACATCTTGGAGTTGGAGCTCTTTGATGTGTGGGGCATCGACTTCATGGGACCATTCCCTCCTTCTGCAGGTAATCTTTATATACTTGTAGCTGTAGACTATGTATCAAAATGGGTAGAAGCCATAGCATGTCCATCGAATGACGCCAAAACAGGTATTAAGTTCCTTAATAGGCATATCTTTACAAGGTTTGGTACACCCCGTGCTATAATTAGTGATGAAGGGACGCACTTTATTAATAAAGCTATGGAAAAAGTGTTAGCTAAGTACAATGTTAGACATAGAGTAGCAACCCCTTATCACCCACATTCGAATGGACAAGCTGAAATATCCAATAGGAAAATTAAAAGCATACTTGAAAAAGTGGTCAAACCTAATAGAAAAGACTGGTCATTTAAATTGGACGATGCACTTTGGGCATATAGGACTGCATATAAAACACCCTTAGGTATGTCTCCTTATAGGCTAGTATATGGAAAAGCATGTCACTTACCATTCGAATTGGAAATCAAAGCCTTTTGGGCCTTAAAAGAGCTGAATTATTGCGTGACCGATGCGGGAACATTGCGGTCTCTGCAATTACATGAGCTCGATGAGCTGAGACATATGTCCTATGAAAATGCCAAAATGTATAAGGAAAAAACTAAAATTTGGCATGATAGTAGACTTAGGATTAAGGACTTTAAGAAAGGCCAGCATGTCTTGTTATTTAACTCGAGGTTAAGATTATTTCCAGGCAAACTTAAGTCCAGACGGTCAGGTCCTTTTGTGATAACTAACGTGTTTGTTCATGGTGCGATTGAGATTAGAAACCTGCAGCACGAGCAACCGTTTATGGTCAATGGTGCACGATTGAAGCACTACTATGAGGAGGGAGATGTGAAGACACTCTCGGCCTTCCTCTTATCTGAAGCTTGAGAGCTAAATCGAGAGGGGATGAGTGATCACTGTGCTCATCCAACAGAAGGCTATGCCTTAGTTTTTTTTTCTTTCTTTTCTTTCATTACTTCGGTTTTTATATGTGTTTATGTGTGATTTTATTTACGTATTTTGTTTTAATTTGGTGACTTTTAATAGGAGATCTTAAAGAGGAGATCAAGGAGATGAATCAAGGGGAGAGAATCCAAAAGAAAAATCGGGCTAAATCCAAGATTTGATCAATTGAATCTTGAGATTTAAATCAAGAAAATCTTCCAACGGCTAGGCTATTTAATTGCGGCAGAATTGCTGAGCCCGCAACAGAATAGAGCCGTTGGGATCCACTCGAGTACAAATAGCCGTTGGATCATCGTTGCCCCTTACGCAATCTTCATCTGTTGGACCGTAGAAAGGATCGAGTTTGTTCTTGCACCCGAAAAAGGAACATTGTAGCAGTTGGACTTTGAGTCGTGGAAAAAGTCATTTCTAATGAAATACCCAAGAGGTTGTGTTGGGTTTTATGTCCTAAAACTCGTAGTTTGTAAACGTTATGAATGTAATAATTCTATTTATGTAATAATTAGTTATTGATGTTTATTCAGTAAAAGTGTTTATTGAATATAGTGAAACGTGTTTGCATTAACCTATACAAATAACAAACACCCGTGGCGAAAGTATGAGTACTTGAACTTCATGTATGACACAAATGTGGATCAAGTTCAAGTAGACAGCCAAAACGGTCTATAGTATATGGATAAGGCTCGGTACTATATCCTGGTAACACTATTGGATGCAACTCGCTTTGTATTGTACAAAACGATGTGATACGAATCGTTTCACATAGAGATGTGCGAGTGAGGGCGTCCTGTGCAATGAGTTTGCACAAGAATGAACCGCGAAATAAGTCGCTCTTTCTTTATAACACCGTTTACTGAAGAGATCGATTTTTTCATATGATGACTTAGGTAACTCGATCTCAATCCTGAGATCGCTATGAACTTCTGCTTATTCGAGAGTATCCTTTGACTTTCACGGGTGAGAGTGGCTGTTGCGTGCTCAATGTGTTAATAAAAATGATAAACAAGAGGGAGAGAGCACTCAGAACATGCAAGCATACATGGTCTTATAGCAAGTAGTAAGTATATTTCATTCGTTTTCCCACAGAGACTTGTTTTTAGCTATTCTCGAAGTGTTTTTGTTAAGAAAGATGGGGTGGATTTGAGGGGGTAAAATTGGTTTTTAATTACCTAAGTTTTGCTGAATGCATAAAGGAATATAACATAAACAAATGGAAGTTGAAATTAAACTTAAAGGACAAGAGATGGAACTGTTAAACAAAGGAGAAAGCAGCTAACAGAATAACAACTTAGCAGGAATTGCGAGGACCGCAATGTTTCCGCAATTAAACAGCAACAAAAGTGTGTAGATGGGTGAATTAAGGGCTACTAATGACTATCCTATAGGCCTTTTTATACGATTCTCAAGCACTGGATCTCCTCTCTATGCATCAAACTCACTCTAGCTCATGTATCGTCCGATTCCATGCATTAGACTCTTAAGTTTACTCGACTCAAAGTAAGGACTTAATCATCTTGTTAAAACAGGAGTGTTTAGCTTGTACTAGGGAAACGCCTATTCCTAGGCCGTTTCCTGATTACCATGAAAGGCTAGCATGATTATATGACTCTGAACTCTTACTCCTTCCAGAGGTTAGGAGTTCTTTGGACAAAATGGATGGCCAATCGAAATTGCCCGTGGGATGAAGCTTACATACAATCAATGATTCGAGAGCTATCCTACATACTTGATGCACGTTTTTTAGCCTATAGTTCTGTCATTAGCATGCCCCTAAGTGATTTAGCTACTCATGGATACATGGAGAACAGAAAGGGTAGATAAAACAGACATGCTTAGAAGAGAAATGTGCTTAAAACAGCAAGACAAAACCGTAGCAGAACAAGATAGAAACTGTAAAATGCAGAATTGTACTTTGATTACTTTGAGTGTTTGAATGACAAAGGAAAGCTTTGAAAGAAATGAATCCAAGACAGACAACAACGAAATGCAGTAATTAAAACTCTAAACTAAGAACAACAGTGATCAGAAATGGAAATAAGAAGAACAGAACAGGAAAGCAGTAAAAGATTGCTGGAAAACTTCGTGGCAGTCGCCTCGAATGAAGGTGATGAAAAGTCAGCCTTGCTTGGATGAATCCAATCGAGAGAGAAGAAGAATCTCCTCTCCTTCCTATCAGATTATCGACTCCAAAAGCTGAGACTCTCACTCCAACAAACGGCAAAGGAAAACAGATGGAAATGGTGGACTGCGAGAAGACTTCTGCGCTTCGAGTGATGATTGAACCTCCGACTTTGACCCCCTTTTATAGTAGTTTGCAGGTGCGTTTGGGCCAAGGAGAACCATCAATCTTCAACGTCATATATCAGAATGGATGGAGGAGAAAGAACGAATCCCTGAAAAGTCGGATCTAAACAGAAAAAGATCAGCCAACTTACGGTTTTAACTTGAATAATTGCGGTCACCGCAATGTTTTCGCAATTCATTTGCAATGCTCATTTTTTCATTCTTTTCCTTCGGTTTTCAACCCTTTTTCTACCTATTGTGCATAAGTCCTACATTAGCTACCTTCTTCTAATTCTCATATTAAAGCATAGGTTTAGGCTAAATGCTATCAAAAACACCTAAAAGTGTACATCTTCCTAAGCTAAATGGGTCCTAAATAAGTCACTTTCAGAGACTTAACACACCCCCAAACTTAAGGCTTTGCTTGTCCTCAAGCATACTAAGGACTTACTTAGGCTGCTGTTTTATCTTCTTTAACTACTTACCGACTCCCCTATATCCCTATCTCTAGCAGTGCTGTCCTGTGACACACTTCTAAGTTTAGAATTAACCTCTTATCAAGCTTCTTCTGACTTCACCTGCCTACTATACCTGCTGGTTTTGTTAACCCCCTACTACTGATCTAGCTACTTTTATGATGTCATGCCACTATCCCTCGGGTTTCAAATTCTACCAAGCTTTACTCCAGACTCAGTACATGCTTCTAGCTTATTTTTAATGTGTCTAGGATTCCTTAGAGTCATGCCAGTCTTAGTATTAACAGTGACAGTGGTACTTTTAGAGAACAACCTAAACCCTGGCATCACTACATTGGATATACATTCATCTCCCTAGACAAACCTAAAAGCTACAACCTTGTGCTTAGCTCATTAAGGATCAGAGTTCTTTTTACATAGGACATCTAAGCCACAAGATTATAACTCCCAAGCATACATTCTTCTTCCCTATTTCTCCCTTTTTCCTTTTTTACTTAGGTGGAGTCTCCCCTTGGTTTGCCTTTTGACGCAATGCCACTTGTGGTTTACACACTTGGCACTGATTACTCAGCAACTTGAGAAAGACTCCCCTCTTTATTCTATTTTTCAATTTTTCTATTTATCCCAAAATTTTTTTTTTTTTAGGAGAAGAAGAATGCTTATGTCCTAAGGAAGAGAGGAATGTTCCTAGGCCTAGGGTGGCCTCCCCCAAACTTCAACTACTCATTGTCCCCAATGAGTGTTTGAGGTGGCACACCCCCAAACTATCCTAGAAGCATCTAGTCCAAAGTAAAACAAAGAGAATTTAAAAATCCTAGGCATAGGCAAAACATTCTAAAAGCAACTATCCCAGCAGCAGAAAATTTCAACATAACAGAAAGTCTTAAGGACTTATGGTTTATGCATGCTGAGCACTATTCAGAGGCAAATTTAAACTATCAAAGGGTGTCCTATGACACTCCTCCAGCATGCTTCAAGATCAGCTATATAAGGTAGTCATGCTAGCAGCAAAAGGTAGAATTTAACAGATCACAGCCTAACTAAACAGACAGTCCAAAACATGCAATCAGTCACAAAAATTGCGGGAACCGCAATTATTTCGCAATTCAATCCGGGCAGATATAACATTGATGCAGGCCCCTAGCATGCTTTTTCCTGTTACTCATGCATCCTAAAAATAAAACTAAACTATCCTACCTATTCAGCTAACATCTGACTAGACTAAGCAAAAGAAAAAGCATAAAACTAAACATTAAAAACAGATCAAAAATTCAACACAAAACAGCATAATTCACAATATCCTATCAGAAAGCAGAAAATTGTCTTTTTTGTTTTCTAAGGGAACAGCAATACTCACTTTAGTGCACTTCAAACCAGCACTCAATTCTCATCATCCTCATCTGGTTGCCTTGGTCGTGGGGGCACCCATGGAGTTAGGAGGTTGGTAGGGAAGTCCGGGAAGATGCATCCCAACTGGTCTGCAACTTCTTTGTCCCTCGCCTGCGCATAGTTGGCCCATTGAGCCATTCTCCGCTGCATATCCATTAAGCAGGCCATGGATAGGGACTGTTCAGCAGCCAGCCTATCCAATTCAAACTCCATATTTCCCTTTCTCCTCAGCCTCAGGTTCGCAGGCAGCTCCAAATGGCCTGTGTACGGCATCTGCTGCTCCAAGCGCTCGGTGGGAATTCCTGCAAGCAAACACAATTTGGTTATAGTGTTGGGGAAAAATAATGGCCCCTTACCTTTTCTGGCGCATTCAGCAATGGCAGCTGACATGATCTCCCCCACATTGACCGTGAGACCGCGCATGATGGCATAAACCAGCAGTGATCTACTCTGGTTGATTGTTGTCTCGTGGGTCACAGGTGACAGCTTCCTCCTCACAAAGGCAAACCAAACAGCTGCCTTTGCTGTCAGATTGGCACTCATCAAGGTGTGCCTACCATTGCGTGAGACAGTCCACGCTGCTTCAGGCTGGCCAATTGTGCGAATGGCCTCTTCCAGCACTGCCTCAGTTGGCTCATCAACTATCCGTGCATAATCTGTGTGAGTTTGGCCCTTGAGACCAAAGGCTTCATTGATGGCCTTGGCTGAGAAATCCACTTCCACCCCTCTGACCACAGATAGGCCATCCTCAGGGCTGAGCACATTGGCGTAGAAATCGTACACCATGCTCGTGTAGGCTGGGTTAGGCGGTCTGCAGAATTCCTCCCAGCCATGGTTGATCACTCCTGCGCGCAAGAACTGCGGCAGGTCAGCGAGTCGATCGAGGAATCCCTTCTCGTGCAACAGGTCCCTCTTCCGGAGCTCAACACCCCTGGATTCAGCATCAGATGATACATACCTCACTGACGGAGGTTCGTCTTCAGGGTAGAGTTTAGCCTTCCCCTTATCTGCTGGTTTGGATGACGCAGCAGCCTCCACCTTGAGGCGTTTGAGCGAAGGCTCAGCACTCTCCTTGTCCGTCGATGGCACCTTCTTGGCCTTCTTTTTCTTTAACTTCTTGGCCTTGTTAATTCTGGCCTTCTTCTGCTTCTTGAGCTTGGCCTTGATGTTGAGTTGTGGGAAGCGTGCCCCCAACGTTTCTTCCATAGAATCGTCCTGCTGTGCAGGCTCGGCAGGGCTGTCTTCCCTCATAGGAGAGAAGACTTCTTCTTCCCCAGCATCTCCACTGCCTTGCGTGGACTCCTGATAATCCCCATAAGGGAATTCAGGATCAGGCCGTGGAGAATTGTGCGCTGCTGATGGTGTCGGCGCAGAACTCAGTGGCGAAGATTGCAGCTCAGGGCTCTGCGCCGCTGCAGGTGTCGGATCAGAACTCTGAGTTGCTGGAGACAGCTCAGGGCTCTGTGCAGGCGGTGACGACTCTGCGCTTGGCACTGGTTCAGATGGGAGAGGGCTGCGCACAGGTGATGCAGACGGCGACGAACCTTCTTTGGCTGACTCGTGGGAAGCACGATCAGTTTCTTGACTCTCCACAGAGGGAGTCTTTGCTGTGCTTGGTTCGGCGGCCGTCTTGACACTCCACCGGCGTTTCTTGGGCGTGCCCATTGGCTCAGATGGCCCAGCGGGGATCTCAGTGACCACCCTCCACTTCTTCCTACGAATAGGAAGCTTGGGAAGAGGACCGGTGCGAACGGCACCATCGTCTGCAAGGGCGAGAAGCGCTTCCCTCGCAGCTGCTTCAGCTGCGTCATCAGCCTTCTTCTTGGCTGCAGATCTCTCTGCTCGTGTGGCCACCATTGCCGATTCTTGAAGATCTTGGGAGAAGAATCAAAGATGGAGAGAATCGCTGAATTCTTGGAGAGCAAAGAGAAAGATAATCGTAACGATCGAGCGGCTTCCAACGGATATAAAGGCAACGGAATAAAATCCCAACGGCTCTTTTTGCGGATCCAGCAATTTTAGCGCAATTTCAGGGATATTATTTCATTGAAATCTCCAACTTTGCTCGTCCGTATCTTTTATTTGGCTCAACCATTTCTTGATTTTTAAAGTGGGATTTACTCTCCTCGATCCCCTCTTTCGAATCCTTGCAAAAATAAACAAAACAAACATTAAATACGCAATTAAAATTACACCACAAAACATACAAATGATAACCGGAAAAACAGAAAAAATAAACTAAGGCATTGGCCTTGACTAAACGAGCACAGTAACCACTCGTTCTCTCTCGTTTTTTTTGTCATGCTTCAGTCAAGAGGAAGGCCGAGAGAGTCTTCACATCCCCTTCCTCATAGTAGTGCTTCAACCTAGCACCATTGACCATAAATGGCTGACCTTGCTGCAAGTTCTTTATCTCTATTGCACCATGAACAAAGACATTAGTAACAACAAATGGACCCGACCATCTAGACTTTAGTTTGCCTGGGATCAACTTTAATCGTGAGTTAAATAAGAGTACAAGTTGGCCTTTCCTAAAGTCTTTGATCCTGAGTCTACTGTCGTGCCATATTTTGGTCTTTTCTTTATACATTTTGGCATTTTTATAGGCCATATGCCTAAGCTCATCAAGTTCATGTAGCTGCAAAGATCTCAATGTCCCCGCATCCTTTACACAAAAATTCAATTCTTTCATGGCCCAAAATGCCTTGTTTTCCAACTCAAGTGGCAAGTGGCAAGCCTTGCCATACACCAACCTATAGGGAGACATGCCTAGGGGTGTCTTATATGCTGTTCTATAAGCCCAAAGTGCATCCTCAAGCTTGAATGACCAGTCTTTCCTATTAGGTTTGACTACCTTTTCTAGGATGTTCTTTATCTCCCTATTGGAAATTTCAGCTTGACCATTTGAGTGTGGGTGGTAGGGAGTAGCTACTCTATGTCTAATGTTATACTTAGCCAATATCTTCTCCATAGCCTTATTGATGAAATGTGACCCCTCATCACTAATGATAGCACGAGGAGTCCCAAATCTAGTGAAAATGTGCCTATGCAAGAAGTTAGTGACTGTTTTAGCATCATTATTAGGACATGCTTTTGCTTCTACCCACTTGGACACGTAGTCTACTGCTACTAATATATAGAGGTTACCTGATGATGGAGGGAATGGTCCCATGAAATCAATGCCCCACACATCGAAGAGCTCCAACTCTAAGATGTAGGTGAGGGGCATCTCATCCTTGCGACTGAGATTACCTGTCCTTTGGCACTCATCACAGCTGTGGGCATAGTCGTGTGCGTCCTTGAAGATTGTTGGCCAGTAGTAGCCACTCTGAAATACCTTCGCAGCTGTCCTTTGGCCACCAAAGTGTCCACCATAAGGAGATGAGTGACAGTGCTGTAGCACAGACTTCGCTTCAGCAGCTGAAACACACTTCCTTAGTAAGCCATCAGCACAGGTTCTGTAAAGTGTGGGGTCATCCCAGATGAATTTCCTTGCTTCATGAAGGAACCTCTTCTTCTCTTGTCCTCCCTTGAACACTGGCAATACCTGTGAAGCACGGAAGTTAGCAATGTCAGCAAACCAAGGTTCCTCATCGTTATCACGATGAGCTAAAGCAAAAACATGTTCATCTATAAAAGCATCAGAAATTGCGGTCTCCGCAATTTTTTCGCAATTATGCTGCAATCGAGACAGGTGATCTGCAACCACGTTTTCACATCCCTTCTTGTCCCGAATGTCCAAATCAAATTCCTGCAGCAATAACACCCATCTAATCAATCTAGGTTTAGCATCAGCCTTTCTCATAAGATATTTTAAAGCAGAATGGTCAGTATATACAATGGTCCTAGTTCCTACAATATAATTTCTAAATTTTTCACAAGCAAAGACTACAGCAAGCATCTCTTTCTCTGTAGTTGTATAATTACATTGAGCCTCATTCAAGGTCTTGCTAGCATAATAGACAGGGTGTGTCAGCTTGTCAATCTTCAGTCCTAACATGACTCCTACAGCATAGTCACTGGCATCACATAGCATCTCAAATGGGAGATCCCAATTTGGTCCGACTATGATTGGTGCTGTGACCAGTGCTTCCTTAAGGGTTTTCCAAGCTACTACACATTCCTTAGAGAAGATAAATGGTCTATTTAGCTCTAGAAGCTCGCACAGGGGCTTGGCTATCTTAGAAAAGTCCTTGATGAACCTTCTGTAGAAGCCAGCGTGCCCTAAGAAGCTTCTAATGGCTTTGACGTTCTGGGGCTCTACCAACTTCTCTATGACCTCTATTTTTGCCCTATCCACTTCTACACCTGCCCTTGACACTCTATGTCCTAAGACAATCCCTTCATCTACCATAAAATGGCACTTTTCCCAATTCAGGACTAGGTTGGTCTCCTCACACCTAGTCAGGACTTGTCCTAAGTTTTCTAGACAGGTTTTAAATGAGTCCCCAAAGACTGAGAAGTCATCCATGAATATTTCTATCATGGACTCATCCAACTCAGAGAAGATTGCCATCATACACCTTTGGAAAGTTGCCGGTGCATTGCATAAGCCAAAAGGCATTCTGCGGAAGGCAAACGTTCCAAAAGGGCAAGTGAAGGTAGTCTTCTCTTGGTCCTTAGGGTCTATAGTTATTTGGTTATAGCCTGAATAGCCATCTAAGAAACAATAGTAGGCTCTACCAGCTATTCTGTCTAGCATCTGGTCAATAAACGGTATAGGGAAATGGTCTTTTTTAGTTTCTTTATTTAATTTTCTGTAATCCATACATACCCTCCACCCTGTGACAGTCCTTGTTGGAATCAGTTCGTTGTTCTCATTGACTACCACAGTTATTCCCCCCTTTTTAGGTACACATTGAATGGGGCTAACCCACTGGCTACTAGCTATGGGGAAAATCACTCCTGCATCTAACCACTTTATTATTTCTTTCTTCACTACCTCTTTCATAGAGGGGTTTAACCTACGCTGGTGATCTACCTTAGGTGTGTGTTCTTCCTCTAATATAATTTTGTGCATGCAATAAGAAGGGCTAATGCCTCGAATATCAGCAATAGTCCATGCTATAGCCTTCCTATGTTGCTTAAGCAGTAAAATTAAATCAACCTCATGCTGTTCACTTAGCTTAGAAGAAATAATTACAGGTAGCGTGTCATTATCTCCTAAATATGCATATTTGAGGTGAGTAGGTAGTGGTTTCAGTTCTAAAATAGGTGGATGCTCAATGGAGGGCTTCAGAGGATTAATAGTTCTATCAGTTAAATCTATATTCATACATACATGTTGAGGGTTATTTACAGGCATATTCATTATGTCAGATACATTTAAGTCAGCTACATCTACTTGTACATATTCACTAGCATGCTTGGTCAACAGTACATGCTCTAATTGTTCTTCCATCAGTGAGTCAACAATATCCATGCTAGCACAGGATTCAAGGTCAGAGGGATACTTTAAAGCTTTATAAACACTAAATTTTACCTCTTCATCATGAACCCTCATAGTTAACTCACCTTTTTGAACATCTATTAGTGCCCTACCTGTGGCTAGAAATGGTCTACCTAGCAGGATGGGGACCTCCTTGTCTGCCTCATAGTCCAGGACAATGAAATCTGCAAGGAAAATGAATTTGTCAACTTTAACTAGAATATCCTCGATCTTACCTTCTGGATATGCGATGGATCTGTCTGCTAGTTGTAAAGTGACAGTAGTTGGACGTGCTTCTCCCATTCCCAACTGGCGGAATAGGGACAGGGGCATGAGATTTATGCTGGCGCCCAGGTCACAAAGCGCTCTGCCCACGTGCTTGCCTCCAAGTTCTACAGGTAAGGTGAAGGAACCAGGATCCTTCTCCTTCTTGGGCAGCTTGTTCTGGAGGATGGCACTGCACTCCTCGGTGAGGTTTACTGTTTCAAACTCACCAATTATTTTCTTGTTAGTAATAATGTCCTTCAAAAACTTTACATATGAAGGCATCGACTGTAAAACCTCTACAAAAGGAATGTTAACATGCACTTGCTTAAGTATTTCTAAGAATTTATTAAAATGAACTTCCTGTTCCTGCTTCTTCTTAAGCCTTCGAGGATAAGGAGGTGGTGGCACATATGCAGGCACGTCAGGACGCCTTAAGATAGGTGGAGGCCTTGGAATTTCTTCTACGTCCTCAACAATTGGCTCTAGCCTGGCTCCTGATGTGCTAGTTGGTGGTGGACCTTGGCTTGGCAGAGACTCCAGTGGAGCACTAGACTCAGTGTTCTCTACTCTCTTTGGTGTGTCCTTTGTGTTGCTCACCAATGGTCTTCCACTCCTGAGTTCAATTGCTTGAACTTGTTCCTTGCCATCTCTCCTTGGTACCTCGGTATCAGCAGGGAGTCTACCTTGGGGCCTACTTTTAAGTTCATTGGCCAATTGGCCTATTTGGTTTTCCAGGCTCCTAAGAGTAGCTTGCTGGCTCTGAAGAGTAGCATCATTCTTAGCTATATATTCCTTGAGTAGGTTTTCTACAGAAGATCCTACAGGTTGATTGTAAGGTTTTTGGTACATTGACTGGTTATGTTGGGGAGTGAAACCAGGTGTTCCACTTGGTCTAGGTTGGTTAGAATTTTGGTTAGTGCTTTGTTGGCCACCCCATGACAGGTTAGGGTGGTTTCTCCAACCAGGATTGTAAGTTTGTGAGTAGGGGTTGTTCCTTGGCTGCTGTTGACTTCCTACATAGCAGACCGAGGATGGATTCCCAGGGCAATACTCATAAGGGTGCCCTTCCCCACAGAATCCACAGATAGGTGCCTCGCCTTGACTTGGTTGGGTGCCCATTGACATGGCTGTGGTGGTATTGGCACTGGTTTGGAGATTGGCCTGAGCCATTTGCTTGACTAAGTTGGTCAGGGCATTTATTTGGGTGCTCATGGCGCTTAGAGCATCCTTGTCTTGAGCTCTAGTTGGCTCTACAGGATCGTCTGACCACCTACAATGAGATGTTGAGATCTTCTCCAAGATCTCATAAGCTTCGTTGTAACTCTTGGACAACATGGAACCTCCAGCAGATGAATTTAGAACTTGTCTGGTGCTGGGGTTGCATCCTTTAAAGAAAACTTCTATTTGGATACACCATGGAATGCCATGGTGTGGACATTTAATGAGAAGGTCTTTGAATCTTGTCCAAGCTTCGTGAAGAGACTCACTTGGAGCTTGTTTGAATTTTATGATATCATCACGAAAGGTTGAATTCCTATCTGGTGGGAAATATTTGACTAGGAATTTTTCTGCTAAATCTGTCCAATTGCGGACAGATCCAGAGGGTAATGAGTTCCACCATGTTTTGGCTTTGTCCCTCAAAGAGTAAGGAAACAAGTATAGCCTTAAAGCTTCTTGGGACACTCCAGGGATGATAAAGGTATCACTGACTCCTAAGAAGTTCCTAAGATGGTTGTGGGGGTCCTCATTTTCTATTCCAAAGAATTGTCCCACAGTGGACAACATTTGGAACATCACTGGCTTTAACTCGAATGAGTTGGCAGTGATTTCAGGACGGATTATGCTGGGGTTCAGCTCCCCAGGCATAGGTACTAAATATGAAAGGATGGCGCTATCCTTGTCATTCGCTATTTCAATGGGATTGCGAGTGACAGGCACCAGGTTTTGATTTACTCCAGCCATTTCTTCTTGAGGTAATTGCGGAGGGATTGTAGTCTCTGCAAAGATTGGAGGTAGAAAGGTTTGTTTAAAGAGACGTTTCTTGGCTCTATTCCTAGCTCTAAGTAATCTCTCGGGCTCAGGGTTGAACTCTAGATCACTACTTGGAGTCTCATTCATAAACTACCCTAAATGGTACCTGAAAAAGAAATGAAAATGGATCAAATTCAATGGAAAATACTTTGACGTGTCAAACTTAACAAACTTCGTTTTCACTTAAAATAAGTCCCCGGCAGCGGCGCCAAAAACTTGTTGCGTGCTCAATGTGTTAATAAAAATGATAAACAAGAGGGAGAGAGCACTCAGAACATGCAAGCATACATGGTCTTATAGCAAGTAGTAAGTATATTTCATTCCTTTTCCCACAGAGACTTGTTTTTAGCTATTCTCGAAGTGTTTTTGTTAAGAAAGATGGGGTGGATTTGAGGGGGTAAAATTGGTTTTTAATTACCTAAGTTTTGCTGAATGCATAAAGGAATATAACATAAACAAATGGAAGTTGAAATTAAACTTAAAGGACAAGAGATGGAACTGTTAAACAAAGGAGAAAGCAGCTAACAGAATAACAACTTAGCAGGAATTGCGAGGACCGCAATGTTTCCGCAATTAAACAGCAACAAAAGTGTGTAGATGGGTGAATTAAGGGCTACTAATGACTATCCTATAGGCCTTTTTATACGATTCTCAAGCACTGGATCTCCTCTCTATGCATCAAACTCACTCTAGCTCATGTATCGTCCGATTCCATGCATTAGACTCTTAAGTTTACTCGACTCAAAGTAAGGACTTAATCATCTTGTTAAAACAGGAGTGTTTAGCTTGTACTAGGGAAACGCCTATTCCTAGGCCGTTTCCTGATTACCATGAAAGGCTAGCATGATTATATGACTCTGAACTCTTACTCCTTCCAGAGGTTAGGAGTTCTTTGGACAAAATGGATGGCCAATCGAAATTGCCCGTGGGATGAAGCTTACATACAATCAATGATTCGAGAGCTATCCTACATACTTGATGCACGTTTTTTAGCCTATAGTTCTGTCATTAGCATGCCCCTAAGTGATTTAGCTACTCATGGATACATGGAGAACAGAAAGGGTAGATAAAACAGACATGCTTAGAAGAGAAATGTGCTTAAAACAGCAAGACAAAACCGTAGCAGAACAAGATAGAAACTGTAAAATGCAGAATTGTACTTTGATTACTTTGAGTGTTTGAATGACAAAGGAAAGCTTTGAAAGAAATGAATCCAAGACAGACAACAACAAAATGCAGTAATTAAAACTCTAAACTAAGAACAACAGTGATCAGAAATGGAAATAAGAAGAACAGAACAGGAAAGCAGTAAAAGATTGCTGGAAAACTTCGTGGCAGTCGCCTCGAATGAAGGTGATGAAAAGTCAGCCTTGCTTGGATGAATCCAATCGAGAGAGAAGAAGAATCTCCTCTCCTTCCTATCAGATTATCGACTCCAAAAGCTGAGACTCTCACTCCAACAAACGGCAAAGGAAAACAGATGGAAATGGTGGACTGCGAGAAGACTTCTGCGCTTCGAGTGATGATTGAACCTCCGACTTTGACCCCCTTTTATAGTAGTTTGCAGGTGCGTTTGGGCCAAGGAGAACCATCAATCTTCAACGTCATATATCAGAATGGATGGAGGAGAAAGAACGAATCCCTGAAAAGTCGGATCTAAACAGAAAAAGATCAGCCAACTTACGGTTTTAACTTGAATAATTGCGGTCACCGCAATGTTTTCGCAATTCATTTGCAATGCTCATTTTTTCATTCTTTTCCTTCGGTTTTCAACCCTTTTTCTACCTATTGTGCATAAGTCCTACATTAGCTACCTTCTTCTAATTCTCATATTAAAGCATAGGTTTAGGCTAAATGCTATCAAAAACACCTAAAAGTGTACATCTTCCTAAGCTAAATGGGTCCTAAATAAGTCACTTTCAGAGACTTAACAGTGGCCAGTTCGCCGACTCAATAAGCCTACCATCTTGGGGATAAACTCGATTAGGTAGTTAGGGACGTAGTGATAGCTCTATTTTGGAGCTATATTTCACTCCCTAACTCTAGTTAAAAGCTGTGTTTAATTGTGTAATTTGCCTTGTTTTTAGGTGATTCGGGGCAAAGAGCTCGTGGTGTCCGTTGGACGTGTTTCGAGGCTAAGGAAGCCGTTTTAGAGCTTCGGAAATGCTTCGGGATCGAAAGGGCTCAAGAAAAGATGAAAATTGCCAAAAGTGCCAAAAAAATGGCAAAAGTTGGAGCTCAAACCCGAGAGCTAGCGTCGAGCAGTCAGCGTCGAGACGCTGCCCAGCGTCGAGACGCTCCGAAGAGGCACGCACTAGAATTTTAGGGCGCAGCGTCTCGACGCTCCGACGGGTTATAAAACCCATTTTTTCGATTTTTCATCATTCTCTCCGCCATTTCTCCTCGGGTTTTTGCCATTGCAGCTGCATTTTGAAGCTTTTCTTCCCCTCCTTTAGCTTGTATGAACTCCAAGGCCTCCATGGGAGCTTGGATGCTTCTAAGTTCCATGGAAGGCTAAGGTAATGTGACGGATTTTGGATAAATGTAGGGATTTGTAAAAGTTTTGTAATATTTTGATAACTTAGACTCTAAATTCTGTCTTGGCATGTTTGTTGTGTAGCATTTACTCTCTTTTGCTTAATTTATGAATGTGTTTGAATGATAGAATGACGAACTTGACTTCTAGCATGTTCTAACGTTATAGATTAGTGATGTCGTGCCTCTCCTAATCGCCTTAGTAACACAGAGGAGTAAAACAAATCGAAGTATCATTTTAGATGTTCTGAATGTTGATTGCTTCAGGGTTGCCGGGTAATCGCCTAGCATTTAGAGGGTCTAATTGATTATTCGTCGTGAATTGCTAGTTACTGCTTTAATTATTTTGGGGCTGATCATTCTGATTTAGTTAATAGCATCGTATAATTAGAATTGACAACTCTGATTATTATTTATGTGGCCAGTTGCTTTAGGGTTGCCGGGCAACCATGCACGTACATCATTTCATCCATTGCCATGTTGTAGAGTTAAATGATAAAAAATACATTACTTAGCAAATCCTGAAATTCCCAAATCCATCACGCTTGAATCACTGATATTTTTCCGTTAGCGCTTTTAGAATTAATCTTGCATGAGAAAACCTCCCCTTGTTTGTTACTTACTCAAATCAATTTTTAGTTTAATTCCAATATCAAATTCCAATTCGACATTCTCCCTGTGGATCGACCCTGTTATTACTAGCTGCAAAGCTAAGGGCTACAGGTTATAAATTTCATTTTTGGCAAGCTTCGACAACTTGGGAAATTGAGTACATTCCAAAATTCTCCCACAAAAAATTGGCGTCGTTGCCGGGGAGAGCAACTGAAATGAAATTTATGTTTGTTTTAGACTTAGGTTGATTGATTGTTGTTTAAAAAAAAAAAAAATTGAATTGATTGTGTTTGAATTTTTGTTGTTGTATGACCCGTTCTTCTGAGTTGAGTGGACTGCAGTATATTCCGAAGATAGACAGGGAAGAACGTAGGTTGAGGAGATAAGGCCGCGAGGGCCAAAGATTGTTTGACGAAGAAGGACTCGGTCCTTTCTTGCGAGAAGAGATGGCACAAAAAGAGGTGCCTAGAACACTGAAACAGCTGGCAACACCAGATCTGAACCAGCAACCGCTCTGCATCACGTACCTAGTGGTAGCAGGTAACTTTGAATTAAAGTCAGGTTTAATTCACCAGTTGCCTTCCTTTCATGGTAATGCAGGCGAGGACGCGAACAAGCACCTGATGGAGTTCCATTGCGTGTGTTCGGGGATGAATCCCCCAGGCGTCACGGAGGAGCAATTGAACTTAAGGGTATTCCCCTTTACTTTGAAGGATAAGGCCAAGGACTGACTTTACTACCTACCCTCCGGATCGATCACGACATGGCAAGAGATGAAGAGGTTATTCTTAGAAAAATATTTTCCTGCAACTCTTTCAACCACGCTAAGGAAAAGAATATACGGTATCACCCAGGACGTGGGTGAGTCTCTGCACGAGTACTGGGAACGCTTTGGGTGCCTGTGCGCGAGCTTCCAACATCATCAGATCGCCGACCAGTTATTGATCCAGTATTTCTACGAGGGGATGACGCCCCACGATCGACATATGATCGACGCAGCGAGTGGTGGGGCACTAATTGACAAGACCCCAACCGATGCCAAACAGTTGATAGCAAACATGGCGACTAACTCGCAGCAGTTCGGAATTCGTTGCAAGCTGCAAGGTGACAGATCCATCAAGTTATTCAAGTCAGTGAGATGAATGAAATGAAGGCCCAGGTGACTGAGATTGAAAATATGTTGAAAACATTTGTAGGAGGAGGCAATCGAGACATGAAAGAGGTAAACGCCATCGGGGGATATGCTTCCAACCCGAGGAAGTATGATCCGTATTCGAATACATACAACCCCGGATGGAGAGACCACCCCAACTTGAGCTATGGGAACAGGGATGGACAAAGGTATCAGGGCCAGTCATTCGACAGACCACAAAACCCCAACCAAGCTCAAGCCTCCAGTTCCACAAATTCGATGGAAGAGATGGTGAAGACCATCGTTAATACGACAAACCAATTTCAGAAACAAACTCGCGAGGAGCAGAATTCGCATAAGACGGAGTTGCAGAATTTGAACAAGCAACTCACACAAATGGCAGTGTCGATTAGCAGGATTGAAAGCAAGAGCTCAGGGAAGCTTCCTTCCAAAACCACGGTGAACTCGTGTGAGAACGTGAGTTCAATACAACTGAGAAGTGGGAAAGCAGCTCCCTCCAGAGTTGAGAAGGAAGTGAAGAAGAACAACCTGGATGTGTCCTTCCCGATCCATCCTGAAGATGAAAAGTTTGAAAAAAAGGAAGAACGGAAGAACAATGTGCCGGCGAATGTCCCCACAGCACCCTTCCCGAGTAGGCTTGCAAAGCCTATGAGTGTGAATGAAGATGAGCAGGTCCTCAAAACCTTCCAAAAGGTGATTGCTACGTCTCCAAAAGTGACTATTTTAGGACTTATTTGCTATAGAAAGATGTACACCCTTAAGCGTTTTTGGTAGAATTTAGCTTAAACTTGGACTTATATATGAAAATTAGTAGAATGAAGCTAAATGAGGACTTAGGTTTAAAAGGAAAGAAAAAGAAACAAAAACAAAGCTAAAGACTTGAAGTTTGCACATTGCTGAAGCATTGCGAAAACATTGCGGTTTCAGCAATGTTTTAAGTGAAATCTGTTAAGTTGACTAACCAATTTCTATTTTGTTACGATCTTTCAGCGATCCATTCCTTCTCATGCTGCCACGTGGAAGGTCGACGTTCATAATGGATGGTCCTCCTTGGCTGAAGACTACCTGCAAAACCCTATAAAAGGAGGTCAAGATGGAAGGACAAAGACACACTCGAAAGGCGTAGATCTCTTCCTCAACGCAAATTCTCATTGTTTTCTCTCACGGGTGTTGGTGTGGAGGTTTTAGCTGGTGAAATCGATAATCTAAGAGGAAGAAGAGAGTATCTTTCATCTCTTCTGATTGGATTCATCCACGATCAAGCTTACCTTCGGTTGTCACCCGAGGCGTTGCGGCGAGGAGTTCATACGCATACAGCTCTCTACTGCTTTCCTTTATTTTCTGTCTCTCTTGTCGTTGATGTTTGCTGTAATTCGTTTATGTTTGCTACTCCACTCTATTTCGTACTTGTCTGTCTAGCTTTAGTTGTTCAAAGTTGTTCTGTGTTTAGTTCAAACTTTGGTTAATCAAAGCATTATTTCATCACTTCGCAAGTTCCCCATTTCTTCTGTTTGTTGTCGTTTCTTTTTGAGTACTGTCTAGCATGTTTAAAGACTCAAATCTTTCCATTCCCACATCATCCATGAGTAACTAAACCACAAAAGGGTATGCTGATGACAAGACTATAGGTAGAAATATGTGAATCAAGCATGTAGGTTAGCTCGAATGCATTGAATGTATGTAAGCTTCATCCCACGGGCGATTTCGATTGGCCATCCATTTTCTCCAAAGAACTCCTAACCTCTGGAAGGAGTAAGAGTTCAGAGTCGTACATTCATGCTAGCCTTTCATGGTAGCCAGAAAACGACCTAGGAATAAGCGTTTTCCTAGTACAAATCATTAACTTGCTTTTATAAATAGATACTTAAGGCCTTACTTGGACATGAGTAAACTAAAGGATCTAATGCATGAAATCGAAAGATGCATGAGAATGAGTTAGTTTGATGCATGATGAGTAGATCTACTGGTTGAGAATCGTATGAAAAAGCCTATAGAGGAGTCGTTAGTAGCCCTTATTTCCCTACTTTACCCCTAATTCGCTGTTAGTAACATTGCTAGAAAATTGCTGTTTCCGCAATTTTCTTAGTTTAAATCTTTGCCTTAGCCATTTCTTTCTTAGTTTGTTGTTCTCTTCCTTCTACATTCGAGTTTAATTATTTACTTGCACTTGTTTATGCTTCCATATCTCGCACGTTCTTTAATAGTTAGGCACAATACTCCAAATTCTACCCCATTTAAACCACCCTTCCAACTTAACATATCACTTCGTTAGTAACTAAGAATAAATCTCTGTGGGAAATCGAATGAAAAAATACTTATTACTTGCTACAAGATCATGTATGCTTGCATGTTCTGAGTGCTCTACCATTGCATTTTAATTTACACATTGAGCACGCAACAGTGATGGTAAACATTCCGCTCTTGGAGGCAGTGAATCAAATTCCAAAATATGCCAAGTTTCTCAAGAGTTTGTGCACAGGAAAAAGGAAGTCAAGAGTGACTGATCAGAAAAAGAAGGAAAATGTCTCGGCGATTCTTCCAGGTTTGTTGCCAACCAAGTGCAAGGATCCAGGTACGTTTACTATCCCATGCATGATAGGTAGCAAAGAAGTGAAAAATGTCATGCTAGACCTAGGTGCTTCTATGAATGTAATGTCGTATGCACTGTTTCAAGAGCTTAATTTAAATGATATGCATGGAACTGATGTGGTGGTGCAACTAGCTAATGAGTCTTGCATTTGTCCCAAGGGAAAAGTCGAGGACATTCTTGTGAAAGTAGGAAGTATGATGTTTTCTGCAGATTTCTTTGTATTAGATATGAATGGAAAATCTTTGAATGTTTCTTCTTCCATGTTGTTAGGGCGTCCCTTTTTAAAGACCCCTAGGGTCAAAATCGATGTTTATAAGGGCGTCATATCTTTGGAATTTGACGAGACTGTTAATGAGTTTTCCACGTTTGATTTGAAATATGTGGAATGTTTGGATTGTGTGAAGGATATGAATTTGACCTCGAGCTTGAGGGATAATTCTTATTTTTCTGTGAAGAAAAAAGATTTGAATTTATCTGTTGATGGTCCTGTTTTTTATGAGACTGATAATTATGATATTCACGTGCTTGAGGCACGAAGAGAAAAAATATGTTTGATGGATGTTTGCAGGTCCAGCGCAGACGAGGAGATGATTGGAACATCTCCCGCGCTGTCGGATTATGGTTGACTTTGAGAAGAGAATTCAGTCGAGCAAACGAATTTAAAAATTATGCGCTTCTCGGAGGCACCCGAGTGTTGAACTGTTTTTCTGTCTTTAGTTTTATTTGTTTCTGTTTAAGTTTCATAGTTTAATTTAGTTTGTTTTGCTTGATGTTTTTTAGGAGTAAAAAGGAGAAGTTGAGGAAATTGGCCTTGAATGAGAAAGCGCCGCCTCTCCCCCCTCGCTAACCTCGCAAGATCAGGGAAGTGTCGTTTTCTCTTTTTTTTTTTTTTTTTTTTTTTGCGAATATCTGATGAGAAGCATTGGGGACAATACTATCTTCTGAGGTTGGGGGTGGATGTTATGGAGTGTCGTATGGATATCCATGTGCACTTGTTGAGCAGGACTAGACTTAGAATTTGAAATGCTTGGGACTCTGTTTATATGCTTTCTAATTGTGATAATCTAGGAAATGCTTTTATAATCTTGACATTTGCATATCTAGATTGGCATGAGGTAGCTTTGCACTTATTAGGTCCATGTCAAAAAATTTAAAAAAATTTATGTTGCTCCCTTGCATCCATAGAGCACTTAGCAACCTCTTCTTAGACTCCGTAGGCTTAGATTAATCGCATGTTGCATTAATTCTTGTTGTCACCCCGAAAGGCACCCCTAGGGAAGCTTGGTGCATGAGAGTTAGTAATTGATTAATCGAGTTAGCAAAGCTATTAAGCCCAAAGTAAAAAAAAAAAAAGTTGAAAAGCAGGTTGTTTAGAAAATCCTCCCGAGGCTCTCCTCCTTCTTAAGTGCGGCTAAAGAAGTGAGCGTTAGTCCTTAAAAATGTGAAGCTTAGGCCTAAACTTGACATGTTAGGCTTCTCGGAGAAGAAAAAGAAAATAAAAAGTTGGGTTCAAAGAACCGAAATAAAAGTACAAAGTACTAAAAAGAAAAAGAAAGAGAAATTTGTTTTAGGCCTCTTAATTTGTTGTTCTCTCTGATGTGATAAAGCTTTAGTGTTCTTAAAAGCTAGAAGTAGGGGGAAAACAAGATGACATGTGGCATGCGGTTTTTTTGAGCTTGCGTTGGTTTAAGATACGTTGGCTAGCACACACACGTTAGGGAACGATAGTTAATTTTTTATGCGTTCTTAATTAAGTGCATGCACCGATTGCTTTCTTGAGCATGTTAATGTTTTGATCTTTAAAAGCATCGAGGTTTGAATTAGAAGCATGCATGCATATTCCTTAGAGTTGATTTCTAGGTTTGCCTTGCTTGAGGACTAGCAAGATTTAGGTTGGGGGTGTTTGATAGCTCTATTTTGGAGCTATATTTCACTCCCTAACTCTAGCTAAAAGTCATGTTTAATTGTGTAATTTGCCTTGTTTTTAGGTGATTCGCGGCAAAGAGCTCATGGTGTCCGTTGGACGTGTTTCGAGGCTAAGGAAGCCATTTTAGAGCTTCGGGAATGCTTCAGGATCGAAAGGGCTCAAGAAAAGATGAAAATTGCCAAAAGTGCAAAAAAATGGCAAAAGTTGGAGCTCAAACCCGAGAGCTAGCATCGAGACGCTCCGACGGGTTATAAAATCCATTTTTCCGATTTTTCATCATCCTCTCCGCCATTTCTCCTCGAGTTTTCGCCATTGCAGCTGCATTTTGAAGCTTTTCTTCCCCTCCTTTAGCTTGTATGAACTCCAAGGCCTCCGTGGAAGCTTGGATGCTTCTATGTTCCATGGAAGGCTAAGGTAATGTGACGGATTTGGGATAAATGTAGGGATTTGTAAAGGTTTTGTAATATTTTGATAACTTAGACTCTAAACTCTGTCTTGGCATGTTTGTTGTGTAGCATTTACTCTCTGTTGCTTAATTTATGAATGTGTTTGAATGATAGACTGACGAACTTGACTTCTAGCATGTTCTAACGTTATAGATTAGTGATGTCGTGCCTCTCCTAATTGTCTTAGTAACACAGAGGAGTAAAACAAATCGAAGTATCATTTTAGATGTTCTGAATGTTGATTGCTTTAGGGTTGCCGGGTAATCGCCTAGCATTTAGAGGGTCTAATTGATTTTTTGTCGTGAATTTCTAGTTACTACTTTAATTATTTTGGGGTTGATCATTCTGACTTAGTTAATAGCATCGTATAATTAGAATTGAGAACTCTGATTATTATTTATGTGGCCGGTTGCTTCAGGGTTGTCGGGCAACCGTTCATGTGCATCATTTCATCCATTGCCATGTTGTAGAGTTAAATGATAAAAAATACATTACTTAGCAAATCCTAAAATTCTCAAATCCATCACGCTTGAATCACTGATATTTTTCCGTAGCGCTTTTAGAATTAATTTTGCATGAGAAAAACCTCCATTGTTTGTTACTTACTCAAATCAATTTTTAGTTTAATTCAAATATCAAATTTCAATTCGACATTCTTCCTGTGGATCGACCCTGTTATCACTAGCTATAGAGCTAAGGGATACAGGTTATAAATTTCATTTTTGGCAAGCTTCGACAGCTTGGGAAATTGAGTACATTCCAAAATACTCCCACCACGTAGTATAACAAGATGAAATTCACTCCTACCCGCCTTTAAGTGATAGTAAAGGGTTGTTCTCTTAATAGCTGACTCTGGGTCTTGAACATGAGGCCTCATCCTCTCCTGATCAGAGAGGGTTATGATCTGTTGATTGTTGTAAACTATTTGGCACGCCTCAAGTTCGATTATTTACTAACGCAAAAATATGTTTTTTATTTTGTTTTAAAGTAATTCTATTTTAAAATTTTAAATCCTTTAGTAAATTACATATATATTTAAGGTGAAGATTTAAAAATGATTTATTAATATTTTTTAATTAATATTATTTAATATAAATATTATATCTTCTAAAAAAAATCAACCGATTACACTTGAAAATTTTAATTTTGTATTTAATAAATACACGATTTTTTTTAAAATGTCGAATAAGTTGATGACACATTAATTTTATACCTAACAAAACCTTTAATATTTTAAATTTTCTAATATGTCTTTATTCGATACAAATTTGAGAGTTTAATTATTAGGCACAAAATTTAAATTTAAAGGATCCATTAGACACAAAATTGAAAGTTTAAGGATCTATTAGACTAAAAATTAAAATTTTAAGAGTCAGTTACGCACATTTTAAAGTTTAAGGACTATATAGACATAAATCGAAAATTTCAAAGACTAAACTTGCAATTAACTCTGGTTGGAATTGTTCCCCTCCTGACAAATTTTTTTGGATTCACCCCTGAGTATATGGATACTAGATTCCAAGACTATATGATAGAGCATGAAATAGTATCCCAACTCTCAGCGCCCAGAACGGTGTTTCCGAAAGGAGAAATAGAACCCTGTTAGACATGGTTCGTTCTATGATGAGCTATGCTCAGCTGCCTAGTTCGTTTTGGGGATACGCAGTAGAGACTGTTGTATACATTTTAAATGATGTTCCTTTGAAAAGTCTTTCTGAAACACCTTTTGAGCTCTGGACAGGACGTAAAGTTAGTTTACGTCACTTTAAAATTTGGGGGTGTCCCGCACATGTGCTAGTACCCAGTCCAAAGAAATTGGAACGCCGTTCAAAATTATGCCTATTTGTAGGCTACCCCAGGGAAACGAAATGTGGTCTCTTTTACAATCCTAATGAGGACAAGGTACTAGTATCGACTAATGACACGTTCTTAGAGGAAGACCACATGAGAGATCATCGACCGTCGAGCAAAATTATTTTGTCCGAACTTTCCAGGAAACCTACAGACGAATCAACAAAGGTTGTTGATCAGGCTGGTCCTTCTCAAGAGTTGAGAAAGCCTCGACGTAGTGGGAGGGATGTGAGACAACCCGACCGCTACATCGGCTTGTCTGAAACTGAAGTCTTCATACCTGATGATGGCGTTCAGGATCCATTACCTTTAAACAAGCAATGAATGATGTAGATAAGGACTAGTGGCTCAAAGCCATGAATCTCGAAATGGAGTCTATGTACTTCAATTTGGTCTGGGATCTTGTAGACCAACCAGATGGTGAAAAACCCATTGGTTGCAAGTGGATCTACAAGAGGAAACGAGACCAGGTTGGTAAGGTGCAAACCTTTAAGGCTTGACTTGTGGCAAAGGGTTATTCCCAGTGATAAGGGGTGGACTATGAAGAAACCTTTACTCATGTTGCCATGTTATAGTCGATTAGAATACTCTTGTCCATTGACGCATTTTATGATTATGAAATCTAGCAAATGGATGTCAAGACTGCCTTTCTGAATGGAAATCTTGAGGAGAGTATTTATATGGCTCAATGTTACCTCTGTTCGGTTTTATGTCCTAAAAATCGTGGTTTGTAAACTGTTATGTTTGTAAATACTCTATTTAGAATAAAGAGTTATTAGTTTTATACAGTAAAAGAGTTTACTGGTATAAAGTGAAATGTGTTTAGGTTAACCTATACCAATGACCAACATCCTTGGCTGAATATGAGTACTTGAGCCTCATGTATGACATGATTGTGGATAAGGCTCAAGTAGTCAGTCAAAACGGTCTATAGTATACGGATAAGGCTGGGTACCTTATCCTGGTAACACTATTGGATGCAGCTCACTTTGTATGGTACAAAACGATGTGATCCGAATCGTTTCACATGGAGATGTGCGAGTGAGGGCGTCCTGTGCAAAGAGTTTGCATAAGACCGAACCGCGTATTAAGTCGCTCTCTCTTTATAACTCTGTTTACTGATGAAACCGACTTATACATATTGATGGCCTAGGTAACTCGATCTCAATCCTGAGCTCGCTATGAACTCCTGCTTATTCGATAGTATCCTTTGACTTGCACGGGTGAGAGTGGTCCATAAGCGCCGACTCAATAAGCCTACCATCTTGGGGAAAAAATCGAATAGGTAGCTGGGGACATAGTACAACAAGATTGGAGTTCACTCCTAACCCGCTCTTCAGGGTTAGTAGATAGGTTGTTCCCTTAATAGCTGACTTCGGGGCTTGAACAATGAGCGCTCACACTCTCATGTGATGAGAGGGTTAATTGATTTGTTGGTTGGACCACTGATCTATTGTTCATTAGAGGTGTCAGTGGTACTTAAGGAACAAGACGTAATACAGGGGTTAAACGGTTTAAATGACCCAGCTGTGATTACGAACAACCTGTGAAGGGTCGACTTGCCAGTGACGGTTATATCAGAGGACATAATATATCTACAGTGAGGAGAGTGCAACCCTCGGACTATAGTGGAGTCTCCGGGGGTTAACGAAAGTTGATTGATTCGGGTTAAAATAGTTTTGACCGAATAATCTCGTATCGTTGGAGCTCATGATCTGTAGGTCCTTTAGGTTCTCCTGGCTAGCTCGAATAACGTCGTGCAACAGTATAAGAGAAAATTAAAAGAAAAAGAATTTGAATTGTTCAAATTCGGTTTATGGAAAGAGGATCGACATATTTAAATATGATTTAAATATGGACATATTTAAATATGATTTAAATATGGACATATTTAAATATGATTTAAATATGGGAATGGCCTATAACATGAATAGGATTCATGTGTAGAAAAGCCGATTTTCGGAAAACCGGGTTTAGCCATATTATTTAATTAATATTTGATATTGAATTAAATAATATTAATTAATTAAAAAGTTTAATTAATTAATATATATATATATATATATATTTTTTATTTATTAAAATGTTTAATAAATAAAATTATTTATTATTATTTAAAATTAATTAATGTTTTAATTAATTTTTATAATAATAATAATATTTATAAATGTATAAATGTCTTACATGCATTGTGCATGTAAGACATTTGTTCAGTTTATGTATATTATATATATATATATATATATATATATATATATAAAAAAGGTTGGCTAAATTGATAGAAGATGGAGGTGGGTTGTTAAAAGATTGACATTCCTTTTGTTTTTTAGAAATTTCATTCTTTGAAGTTTAAATGAATGTCTTTCTTCTACCTCTGGACTTCTTTTGCCTCCATTTCCTTCTTCTTCTTCCTTTTCTATTTTCTTTTCTTTTCTCTTCGTAACGGAGTCCCACCACTCCGTTGCGCGGCGCCGAGGATAGCGGGACTACCTGGGGTGGTCCTCGAGGCGTTTGTGAGAAGAGGTCGGAAGAGTTGGTGACAAGGAACGGCCGACGGACTTGAAGAAATTGGAGCTACAAGGGTATGTATTTCTAATTTCTTAATTCCGTCTTTTGAGCATGTTTTCTATTTGTTAAATTGATGAAATTAGAGTATCATCGGTCCGAAATCGCTTTCCGCTGCGCATGCCGCTCCATCAATTGGTATTAGAGTGATTTTGTTATTAACTCAATTTGCATCAATTTAAGTTGGTGGGTATTTTAATTTAGAAATTGTTTCTGAATTGGCGTCTAAAGTGAAAAACGATTTTGGCATCGTTTCTTTCGAATTTCATAATTTGTAATTGCCCGAGAATGTATGGGCTTTAATGTGTGCTGGAGCGTCTGTATTTTTAGAGTCATTCGAGTCCATATAGGTTTCTTTGTGAAAGAAGTTTGAGTTTGGAACTCGCCGAAATGTTCGGTATAAGTTCAAACTCGTTCTAGGCAATACGAGGAGAATTTCGAAGAGAATTTGGCCGAAGCGTTCGGAGGAAGCAAGTTGGTCAAAGGCGGTGCGAAGAGTTCGAAGTCCGCTCAAGACGTAGCTTGTTGTTCAAGCTTGTAATAAATTAGTTATTGCTTGCTAAATGCCAAAATCGATCCACTTTAGTGTGTTTAATTAATTATGCATTGTGAATGTATGTTTTAATTGAAATCCATGTTTGTATGTGCATAACGTATGCCATATAGATTTAAAATCCCACTGTAGGAAGCATGCTCCATGCATAGTAAATATGTTATAAGTGTTATAATATATAGTATGCATATTTAGGAATTCATAAGAATTAATATAAAAGTTATATTAATTCATGAATTGTAAGTTGTTAGTTTAATAGAGAAATTGATATAAGCGTTATATTAATTATGAAATTAAACGTACAACATTGGTTATCCTAGTTTTATGCTTATTGTATATTATAAGTGTTGTAATGTATATGCATGTTTAATTCATGAGTATTAATATAAGAGTTATATTAATTCATGAATTTGATGTTATTTAGTTAATAGAATAATTAATATAAGTTTTATATCAATTATGAAATTAAAACATCCAACATTAGTTTTATGCATATTGTATGTTATAATTGTTATAATGTATAGGATGCATGTTTAATTCATTAAAAATTGATATAAGTGTTATATTAATTTATGAATTAGGAGTTGTATGTTTAAAGAGCATAATCGATATAAGTGTTATATTGATTATAAAGTTAAATATTCAACTTGCCATGTCTTAACGAATGTATGTTTGAGAAGCATATAGAAGTTTGTTATTATAGAAAGTCTAGTTTTTGCAAGCGTTGTAAAAATGACTTAGACTTTTAAAATATATAACAAAGATAAGTGGCATGCTCATTTAGGGTTAAATGGTTCGGTCTGTTTCATTAGATGAATAGGTCGTTATCTCGTAAATGCTAAGGTTATGAGAAACTCACCCGGTGAAATCCTGTTCGAGGTTGGAGGTATTTAAGCTGACGGTTTACGGAACACCTCCTACCTGGGGACGATCCGGTACTTGAGTAAAGTTAACCAGGCTTTATGAGCGTGCGGGAGAGGTGTGAGGTTATTTAAATCTGTTAATAACCTAGACATCTCAGGTAAATAGTTTGCCTAGACTTAAGGTTTTATTTACTTAGCCAGATAAAACCTGAGTAGTTTACCCTAAAAACCGTCTACGATGCTTAGTAGAAGTGTTGAGAAGGAATATATGATATATCTCTCTCCTGCTACGCACTCCCTAAAGTTCACAACGTGATAATTTTGCTTGGCCTCATGATGCCATATGGGGCATCTCCAGACGGGTGGTGTTTGCAACTTTCAATAGCAAGGTGAATGGAGTAAGTGTCTATAGTAAGTGGGAGAAGGAAGTGCGTCGGTGCTTCCTGTGGTCTCCTCCGTTGGATTGAACCATGAGGTTCCCATGTTCCGCCTGCAGGCTGCCCTAGGGGCACCATCCAAACGGAGGGCTGGGCATGGGAGATCGAACACCTCAGTCACCATTTATGGATAAAGAAACATAGGGCCATTCCCAACACTGACATTCCATACGGTTGCTATGTTGGGGCCGTTCTGTGCGTTCTAAAAACGGAGGGTAACACTTACGGGATTTGCTAAGGAGTTAGTAAATTCAGACCAAAAACGATAACTAAGATGCTATAGGAATATGAGTTATTCTGGTGATAGCATTTAGTCAAGAATGTCTTGATTTAGTAAAGGAGTGCTCACCTACCCTACGGTAGGGACCATTCTGACTTACTAAAGTATCGTAGTTAGTAAATAAAGAGTTTGGGTACTTTATTTACTTCTAAATTTTTCTTAATTGGTTTAAATAGGTTAAAACCGTTTCACTAATAGATTTACATTCTTTTTCGGCATGTCGAGCTCGTTTTATTTAGTGTTAGCTCACGACAAATTAACTGGAGAGTAGTACGGAACCTCGAAGTCGAACCTGAATACGATTCTGGTTCTGGACGACCTGAGGTTTGTCTTAACGAAGGAATGTCCTTCAGCTTCTGGCTCGAGTGCATCTCGAAATGTTCGAGATGCATACGATCGATGGATTAGGGCTATTGATAAAGCCCAAATTTATATCTTGGCAAGCATATTTGATGCCTTGTGCAAGTAGTATGAGGTTATGATTTCCGTAAAGGAAATCATGTCTTCATTACAAGTAATGGTGGACACTCGTCCTCATCACTTCGTAATGAAGTCCTCAAGTTCGTTTATAACTCTCGCAAAGTGGAGGATACCTCTGTTAGAGAGCTTGTCCTTAACGTGATGGTCCACTTTAATGCGGCGGAAGTAAACGTTGCTACCATCGTTATTTCAGACTTATCAGTTCCTGTACACTTCCAAAGGAATAGAGAAGGAGGCAAATGTTGTCACTTCGACGAAGTTCCTTAAGAGGTTGGCGTCTGGAAGTAAGCCTAAGTCTGCTTCTCTGAGTAATGAGATTATTCAGAAGAAGAAGAGTAACAGGAGGAAGGGCAAAGCCCCTACTGTTCGCAAAGTGAAGTCTTCAGACAAAGGAAAATGTTTCCATTGTAATGAAGATGGGTATTGGAAGCGTAACTGCTCCAAATACTTTGTTGAGAAACAGGCTGAGAAAGAACGACAAGATAAATGTGATTTATTTGTCAAAACAAGTTTAGAGGATATGAATGTCATACCTGGATATCTTCAGGAACCACTATTCGTGTTTGTTTTTCTACAGGAAACTAGTTCCTGACAGTCGTTTTCTCGCTGTGAGATATGGAGATATCGTTGTAGCTGAACTAGTGGGAGTCTTTGTAGTTGTTGTATAGAGATAATAACATTTGTTATATGTAATTATTGTCTATATTTCTGGTTTAAACTGAACACTTGTATATTATATCTTTTGGTTTTATAAATGAACAGTTCATTTAGCAAAAGATATATACTGATGTGTTTTATTAAACTCGAAAACAACTAGCATGTTAAGACTCACAGAGTTAACGAAAGCTATTGTAGATATCAACAAAGGTTGTTGATCAAACTAGAGTTTCTCAACCGTTGAGAAAGCCTCAAGGCAGTGGGAGGGTTGTAGGACAACCCGATCCGTTGCACTGGCTTGTCTTTAACTCAAAGTTCTCATACTTGATGATAACATTGAGGATTCGCTGTCTTTAATTAGGCAATGGATCACATAGACAAGGCCAAATGGCTCAAAGCCACAAATCTATGAATGGTATTTAGACCAAGCCACTAAGGTGAAAACCTTTATGGCTTGACTTTCTGGTAATGGGATTGTCTCGAAGAGAAAGGGTTTATTGTGTATACTCTCTTTCTCTTGTTGCCAGACGTAAGTTAAATAGATGACTCTTATCCACTACCATGTTCTATCTTTATAGAATTTGGCAAGTGGATGTCAAGATAACTTTTCTGCAGAATTGTTATCTTGATTGAGTATCTATGAGTCTCTACCAGAAAGATTCATAGTTTGGGACAAAGAGCAAATGGTTTGCTGCTTTATTCGATTCATTTATGAATTGCAGAAAGCATCTTCGTCCTGAACTGTAAAGTTTGATACAGTGATCAAATCTTATGGCTTTGAACAATAAATTGATAAACCTTGTTTGACAAGGGTTTAGTCAATGTTGTAGCTTTCATAAACTGTTTCCGTAATTAATGTCCTAATCATTGAGAATGATGTAGGATTCATTTCTGACTTTTAGCCTAAACTAGCGACCCACACCCAAATAGTTGATTTGGAGGAGGGCCTAGTGTGTTCTAAGGATTCAGGATGTTCTGAGTCGTAAGAACATATCGCTAGTGTTGTCTCTAAAATCTTTTATTGACAAGATGTTGTCAATATTAGATGGTCTATGGAAATGGTTTCCTGAGACACCTCAAGTGTTAAAGATAAGAGATGCACCCAAGTGCATTTACATATTGAAGGTTAGGTGTATCTTTTGAGATACATGACCCGATATGTGCTATGCAGTGGGAGCTGTCAGTAATATTAGTCCAATTGGATTGGATTCCGGTTAAAGTTTTTTCCTTGTACTTAGAGGAGTAGAATACAAGAGTTGTATTGTTGATTCCTCGTTGGTGGCTAAGTCTATTTGCAGCTTGTGAAGCAGCAATAGGTTTATATGTTGAGCTCGCAGATAGTGCTATGAGGAGATGTGATGGTCACATGGAAAGTCTCGTAGTACTTCATGCTGATTTGTTTACTAAGTCTTTCATGGCTAAAGTGTTTGAGAGACACCTAAAAGAGTCTAGGGCTTCGAGTTGCTGGAGAGGACAGTGGGAGAAAACTTTTGATATACGATATATTAGTTTTCTCCACCTAACATGTACACCACGGACGTTTAAGTCCAAGTGGGAGTTTGTTGGGTTTTATGTCCTAAAACTCGTGGTTTGTAAACTGTTATGTTTGTAAATACTCTATTTAGAATAAAGAGTTATTAGTTTTATACAGTAAAAGAGTTTACTGGTATAAAGTGAAATGTGTTTAGGTTAACCTATACCAATGACCAACATCCTTGGCTGAATATGAGTACTTGAGCCTCATGTATGACATGATTGTGGATAAGGCTCAAGTAGTCAGTCAAAACAGTCTATAGTATACGGATAAGGCTGGGTACCTTATCCTGGTAACACTATTGGATGCGACTCACTTTGTATGGTACAAAACGATGTGATCCGAATCGTTTCACATGGAGATGTGCGAGTGAGGGCGTCCTGTGCAAAGAGTTTGCATAAGACCGAACCGCGTATTAAGTCGCTCTCTCTTTATAACTCTGTTTACTGATGATACCGACTTATACATATTGATGGCCTAGGTAACTCGATCTCAATCCTGAGCTCGCTATGAACTCCTGCTTATTCGATAGTATCCTTTGACTTGCACGGGTGAGAGTGGTCCATAAGCGCCGACTCAATAAGCCTACCATCTTGGGGATAAAATCGAATAGGTAGCTGGGGATATAGTACAGCAAGATTGGAGTTCACTCCTAACCCGCTCTTCAGGGTTAGTAGATAGGTTGTTCCCTTAATAGCTGACTTCAGGGCTTGAACAATGAGCGCTCACACTCTCATGTGATAAGAGGGTTAATTGATTTGTTGGTTGGACCACTGATCTATTGTTCATTAGAGGTGTTAGTGGTACTTAAGGAACAAGACGTAATACAGGGGTTAAACGGTTTAAATGACCCAGCAGTGATTACGAACAACCTGTGAAGGGTCGACTTGCCAGTGACGGTTATATCAGAGGACATAATATATCTACAGTGAGGAGAGTGCAACCCTCGGACTATAGTGGAGTCTCCGGGGGTTAACGAAAGTTGATTGATTCAGGTTAAGAGAGTTTTGACCGAATAATCTCGTATCGTTGGAGCTCATGATCTGTAGGTCCTTTAGGTTCTCCTGGCTAGCTCGGATAACGTCGTGCAACAGTATAAGAGAAAATTAAAAGAAAAAGAATTTGAATTGTTCAAATTCGGTTTATGGAAAGAGGATCGACATATTTAAATATGATTTAAATATGGACATATTTAAATATGATTTAAATATGGGAATGACCTATAACATGAATAGGATTCATGTGTAGAAAAGTCGGTTTTCGGAAAACCGGGTTTAGCCATATTATTTAATTAATATTTGATATTGAATTAAATAATATTAATTAATTAAAAAGTTTAATTAATTAATATATATATATATATTTTATTTATTAAAATGTTTAATAAATAAAATTATTTATTATTATTTAAAATTAATTAATGTTTTAATTAATTTTTATAATAATAATAATATTTATAAATATATAAATGTCTTACATGCATTGTGCAGGTAAGACATTTGTTCAGTTTATGTATATTATATATATATATATATATAAAAGGTTGGCTAAATTGATAGAAGATGGAGGTGGGTTGTTAAAAGATTGACATTCGTTTTTTTTTTTAGAAATTTCATTCTTTGAAGTTTAAATGAATGTCTTTCTTCTACCTCTGGACTTCTTTTGCCTCCATTTCCTTCTTCTTCTTCCTTTTCTATTTTCTTTTCTTTTCTCTTCGTAACGGAGTCCCACCACTCCGTTGCGCGGCGCCGAGGATAGCGGGACTACCTGGGGTGGTCCTCGAGGCGTTCGTGAGAAGAGGTCGGAAGAGTTCGTGACGAGGAACGGCCGACGGACTTGAAGAAATTGGAGCTACAAGGGTATGTATTTCTAATTTCTTAATTCCGTCTTTTGAGCATGTTTTCTATTTGTTAAATTGATGAAATTAGAGTATCATCGGTCCGAAATCGCTTTCCGCTGCGCATGCCGCTCCATCAACCTCTCCAAATGAGAGTTATTTAGGTCTATATTTGCTTTAATTCATGAAGTCTTTTGAAGCAATCTAGCCATTATTCAACATAATATGTGTTTAATAGTGACATTTGTGAAAATGTGTTAAAATTAAGGCTTATGTGAAATATCTGTGCATAAGTGTATAATTGGTGCAAAAATGTCTAATTTATGCCTTTCAGGAGTATTGTTGAAGTTTTGCGAGGAGCGCAATAGGATAAGAAGAAGGGCAGCTGAAAACAGAGCTTTGCTATCGCAACGCAATCGCAATGGAGTCTTCAAGAAACTTTGCGATCGCAACGCAATCGCAATACTGGCAGTATCCTTGGCTGAGGTTGTTAGCCGCCGGCCCTTCTGTAGCTGCCACTTATGAAGTTGTTTCCCTAATTTGGATGGTGATTCATGATTAGGGAGCAGACTATGGAACCACTAAAGGCTATATAAGAGAGCAAGATGAAGCAAGGAAGATCAATCCACTTTACGGTGAAGAGATTCGAAAACCCGAAAAACCCAAGAGAGACCTTCTCGATCATCAGATTCGAGAAGAAACCTCCTTGGCGTTCTGGAATTTGGAGGAAGAAGGAAAGATTCCTGACAAGACGTTCTTCTCCTTCAACCGAGGCGAATCGTGGACGATCGAACCTTCACTCATCTACTGTTTTCTTTTAGTTTCTGTTTTCGAATTGAATTCTGTTTTCTTTAATTTCTGTTTCGAATTAGCTACTGTTTTTTCTTTAGTTTCTATGTTCGGTTCATCTGCTGCTTCGCTCTAATTATTGCTTTCAGAACAAATCGTGTTTTGCTATTTGAATTATTATTGGATTTGCTGTTATGAGTAATCCTTTAGTTTTGTTGAGTTCTTCTGTTTCTCATAATTAATCAATTAGTTTTGTTGAGTTCTTCTGTTTCTCATAATTAATCAATTAGTTTTGTTGAGTTCTATTCATGAGTAATCAATTAGTTTTGTTAAGTGCTTCTAAAGCCATGAGTAGCTAGGTTTATAAAGGTTTGTTAAGATGAATCTGTAGGACACAACTATGTGAAGTCAGCATGAAAATGAGCATCAATGCATTGAATGAATGTGAACTTCATCCCAAGGACATGTTCGATCGGCCATCCATTTTGTTCTAAAGAATTCCTAACCTCTGGAAAGGAGTAAGAATTCAGAGTCATTCATTCATGTTAGTCTTTCATGGTAACCAGAGAGTGATCTAGGAATAGGTGCTTTCCTAGCACGTTTAATAGCATGCAATCATCAATAGGTTCTTAGCCTTACTTGGATATGAGTAACTTATGAATATAATGCATATAATCGGAAGATGTATGAGATCTAGCTGAATACGATGCATGTAATGCTTGTTCACTGCTGAATGATTATGGTTTCTGCCTATGGAGGATTCTTCGCCAACCTTGTTGTCTTTATCTTAGATTTTACTTATTTGTTAATCTGTTGCTAGTTTATTGCGAATGTGTTGCGAGACCCGCAATACTATTTTCTATTCTGCAAGTTGTTATTATTTCAGCATCTTAGCTATTTACTTGTTTCTGCATTTTGTATGTTCTGTCATTATTTCAGCAACCCAACCAACAACATTTTGTCACCGGTTACATTTTCCTTCAATCAATCTGTACTTAGCATAAACGTAATCAAATCTCTGTGGGAAAACGATATAAAATATACTTATCACTTGCTGCAGACCATGTATACTTGCATGATCTGAGTGCTCTTCGCATCTAATTTATACACACACTGAGCACGCAACACTCAACTAGAGGGATTCATAATTCAGGGTCAAGAGCAAAAAGTTTGCAAGCTGAATCGATCCATTTATGGGTTGAAACATGCATCTAGATCCTGGAATATAAGGTTTGATACGACGATAAAATCTTATGACTTTAAACAGAATATTGGCGAGCCTTGTGTTTACAAGAAGATAGTCAATAAGGTTGCAGTTTTCTTAGTCTTGTACGTAGACGACATACTACTCATTGGGAATGATGTAGGATTCCTGACTGACGTACAACTGTGGCTAGCAACCGAATTCCAAATGAAAGATTTGGGAGAGGCTGAGTTTGTTCGGGGGATTCATCTCGTAAGGAATCGCAAGAACAAAACACTATCACTATCTCAGGCATCTTATATAGATAAAGTGTTATCTAGATATTTGATGCAGAATTCCAAGAAAGGTTCACTGCCATTTAGGCATGAAATTCATTTGTCTAAGGAACAGTCTCCTAAGAAACCTCAAGAACTTGAGGACATGAGGCGAATTCCGTACGCATCTGCAGTTGGCAGTCTTATGTATGCTATATTATGCAGTAGACCTGACATCTGCTTTGCAGTCGGAATTGTCAGAAGGTACCAGCCTAATCCAGGATATGATCATTGGACAGTTGTTAAACACATCCTATAGTATCTTAGGAGAACGAGGGATTATGTGCTCGTGTATGGCGCGAAGGATTTGATCCTAGCAGGATACATTTACTCTGATTTTCAGACTGATATAGATTCTCGTAAATCTACTCCAGGATCAGTGTTCACTCTTAACGGAGGGGAAATAGTATGGAAGAGTATTAAGCAAGGTTGTATTGCTGAATCCACTATGGAAGCTGAGTACGTCGCAGCTTGCGAAGCAGCGAAGAAAGCAGTATGGCTTAAAAAGTTATTGACAGATTTGGAAGTAGTTCCAAATATGAATTTTCCCATCACGCTTTATTGCGATAATAGTGGTGTTGTGGCGAATTCTAAAGAACCTCGTAGCCATAAAAGCAGGAAGCACATCGAGCAGAAATATCATCTCATCAGAGAGATAGTGCAACGAGGAGATGTGATCGTCACATAGATCGCCTCAGAGCACAACATTGCTGATCCTTTTACAAAGTCTCTCACGACTAAAGTGTTTGAGGGACACCTAGAGAGTCTGGGGCTGCGAGCTGCACAATAGGACAGTGGGAGAAACCTTGTATATATTTTGTATATCTTTGTTTTCCCAACCAGCATACTCACCACGGACGTTTTAGTCCAAGTGGGGTTTTGTTGAGTTTTATGTATTAAAACTCGTAGTTTGTAAACGTTATGAATGTAATAATTTTATTTATGTAATAATTAGTTACTGATGTTTATTCAGTAAAAATGTTTATTGAATATAGTGAAACGTGTTTGCATTAACCTATACCAATAACAAACACCCGTGGCGAAAATATGAGTACTTGAACTTCATGTATGACATGAATGTGGATCAAGTTCAAGTAGACAGCCAAAACGGTCTATAGTATATCGATAAGACCGGGTATCTTATCTTGGTAACACTATTGGACGCGGCTCGCTTTGTATTGTTGTTGCGTGCTCAATGTGTAAATTAAAATGCAATGTGAGAGCACTCAGAACATGCAAGCATACATGGTCTTGTAGCAAGTAATAAGTATTTTTTCATTCGATTTCCCACAGAGATTTATTCTTAGTTACTAGCGAAGTGAGATGTTAAATTAGAAAGGATGGTTTAAATGAGGTAGAATTGAGATTAATGTGCCTAACTAATAAAGAACATGCGAGATATGCAAACATAAACAACGACAAGTAAAGAGGTTAACTTGAATGTAGAAGAGAAAGAATTGCGGAGAAAGCAATTATCTAGCAATAAAATCGCAAAACAGAAAACTTGAAAAAATGGCTAAGGCAAAAGTTAAACTAAGAAGATTGCGCAGACAGCAATTTTCTAGCAATTGTACTAACAGCGTTTTAAGGGTGAAGTGTGGAAACAAGGGCTACTAACGACTCCTCTATAGGCTTTTTCATGCGATTCTTCAGCAGTAGATCAACTTATCATGCATCAAATTAACTCATTCTCATGTATCTCTCGATTTCATGCATTAGATCCTTTAGTTCACTCATGTCCAAGTAAGACTTAAGCATCTATTTATATAAGCAAGTTAATGATTTGTGCTAGGAAAACGCCTATTCCTAGGTCGTTTTCTGGCTACCATGAAGGGCTAGCATGAATGGACGACTCTGAACTCTTACTCCTTCCGGAGGTTAGGAGTTCTTTAGACAAAATGGATGGCCAATCGAAATTGTCCGTGGGATGAAGCTTACATACATTCAATGCATTTGAAGCTATCCTACATGCTGAGTTCACGTATTTCTACCTATAGATTCATCATTAGCAGACCCTTATGTGGTTTAGTTACTCATGGATGATGATGGAGTGGAAAGACTTGATTGATTAAACATGCTTGGCAGTATTCAAATGGAAACAACAGAAACAGAAAGCAATGGAGAACTTGCGAAGTAGTCAAACAATTCTTCGATTAAACAAGATTCAAAGCTTAACAAGCAACAACTTTAAAACGATAAAGACTAAACAGACAAAGACGAAATGAAACAATGTAGATAACAGAACCAAAAGGAAACAAACAGCAGCGAAAAGGAAAGGCAAAAAACAGTAGGAAAACAGTGTAAAGTGTGCGTGAACTCCTCGCCGCAAACGCCTCGGATGAAGGGAGAAGGGGAGCTTTGTTTGGGGATGAATCCAATCAGAAGAGAAGAAGGATCTTCTCTTCTTCCTCTCAGATTATCGATGCCAACAGCTGAATCCTTCACGCCAACAAACGGGAGAATAAATAGGGAAGAAACTGCGTTGAGATGGGAGTTCTACGCTTCTAGGCTTGTTGTTCTCCTTCCCCCTTGACCTCCTTTTATAGTGTTTTGCAGGTATTCTTCAGCCAAGGAGAACCATCCATTCTGAACGACGACCTTCCACGTGGCAGCATGAGAGAAATTCGGCGGCTGAAAGATCGCAACAAAACGGCAGACGGTTAGAACAACTTAACTTTTTCACTTAAAACATTGCGGAGACAGCAATGTTTTCGCAATGTTCCTACAATACAGAATTTTCAACTCTTTAGCTTTGTTTTTTATTCTTTTTCCTTTCTTTTACACATAAGTCCTGATTTAGCTTCATTCTATAAATTCTCATATATAAGCACATGTTTAGACTAAATTCTAACAAAAACGCTTAAGAGTTCACACAATTCTATGGCAAATAAGTCCCTAAAATGTATACTTTTGGAGACGTAACACACCCCCAAACTTAAGTTATTGCTCGTCCTCGAGCAATTATAAGGGCTTTACTTGGGCTGCTATCACTCTATCTAACTACTTGCTGACTTCCCTAAGCTTACTATCTATCGCATGGCTGTCCTGTGACACTCTTCTAAGTTCAAACTAACTCCTCAGTCTGCTTATTCTGATTTCTCTTGCCTTGTGAAACTACTGCTTTTATAACTCTCCTACAACTAATCTATCTGCTTTATGTCATTAGGTTCATTGTGCAGCTATCCCTAAGTTTTCAAATTCTACCTTGTTTTATCTCAGACTCAGTACATGCTTCTAATGTCTTTTTGTTTAAGCTACCTAGGATTCCTTAGAGTCATGCCAGTCTTAGTACACACAAGTAACAGTAGTACATTTCATAGAACAACCTAAACCCTGGCATCACTACATTGGATATACATTCATCTCCCTTAACAAACCTACAAGCTACAACCCTGTGCTTAGCAACTGAGGATCAGAGTTCATTCATAAAGGACACCTAAGCACATAAGCTATGACTCACAGGCATACACTCTTCTTCCTTGGTTTTTCCTTTCTCTTTTCTTTAGTCGAGTCCCTCTTTTGGTTTGCCTTTTGATGCAGTGCCACTTGTGGGTTACACAAATGGCCCTGATTACTCAGCACCCTCAAGAGAGACACTACTCTTTATTCTTTTGCTTTTCATTTTTTTTTTCATCATTTTTTTTTTCAAAGAAGAAGAATGCTTATGTTTAAGAGGGAGAGAGGAATGTTCCTAGGCCTAGGGCTGCCTCCCCCAAACTTAAACTTTTCATTGTCCCCAATGAGAGTCTGAGGTGGCACACCCCCAAACTTGTCCTAGAAGCATCTAGTCTAGGGCAAAACAAGCAGAACTTAAAATTCCTAGGCATAAAAATGACCTTCCTAAAGAAGATAACTCAGATGCAGAAGCTTTGAAAAAACAGCATGTTAAGGGCTTATAGAGGTTCATGCGTAGCAGTAAAGGAAGCTAATTTAAACTATCAAAGGTGTACTAAGACACTCATCCAGCATGCTTAGCAGATAGATCACATAATGAAGTCAGTACAGCAGCAATATATCGCGATATAAACAGAAACAGCCCATCCAACAGTCATCCACTAGCATGCGAAAACTAACAAAAAATTGCGGACTCCGCAAAGAATTCGCAATAAACCTACAGAGCATTTTTAGCATCGATCAAGGCTCCTAACATGCTATTTTCAGTCAACATGCACTACACAAAATAGGGAAACTAACTAAGCTAACTACTCAAAAACCATCAAACAGACTAAACTACTCTAAACAAACAGAAGAACAATAAAAACAGATCATGCAATTGATTAATAACAGAGGTCACAAGTCACAGAAAAGCAGGAATTTTTTTTTAATTTTCAAGAGGGATCAGAAAACTCCCTCGAGTGCCGTTCAGATTGGCATTTAATCATCCTCATCCTCATCTCTCCTTTCTCTAGGAGGCGCGCAAGGCTTCAACAAGTCAGTAGGGAAGGCAGGGAAGATGCATCCCAGCTGATCAGCTACGTCCTTATCCCTTGCCTGTGCATACTCAGCCCACTGAGCCATCTTGTGCTCCAGGTCCATCAGGCATGCCATGGATAGTGATTGAGCAGCAGCCAGGCCGTCCAGCTCAAATTCCATGTTGCCCCTCCTTCGCATCCTCAAGATGGTGGGCAGCTCCAGATGGCCAGTGTAAGCCAACTGCTTCTCATTCTTCTCCATTGGCACTCCTGCACGAAGGCACAATTTAGTTATGGTATTAGGGAAAAATAGCTGACCCTTACCTTTCTTTGAACAGTCAGCAATGGAGGCGGCAATGACTTCACCAACGTCAATGGTGAGTCCCCGCATGATAGCGTACAACAGCAATGATCGCCCCTGGTTGATAGTCGTCTCGTGGGTCACAGGGGAGATACGTCTGCGCACAAAAGAGAACCAGACGGCTGCCTTGTCTCGCAGGGTTGCACTCATCAGGGTGTGCTTCCCGTTCCTTGACACCGCCCAAGATGCCTCTGGTTTGCCTATCGTGTGCAAAACCTCTTCTAGGACTGCCTCAGATGGCAAGTCAACAATCTTGGCATAGTCAGAATGTGGATACTCCTTGAGGCCATAAGCCTCATTGATGGCATTGGCGGAGAAGTCGACCTCTACACCTCTCACTGTGGACAGACATGCTTCAGGGTGCGTGAGGTTGGCGTAGAAGTCATACACCATGTCCGGGTAGGCTGGAATTGGGGGTCTGCACAGCTCCTCCCAGCCATGGGTGATGATTCCTGCGCGCAAGAACTGCGGCAGGTCCGCCAACGCATCAAGGAATCCTCGCTCGTGGAGGAGTTCCTTCTTTCTTAATTCAAGGCCCTTGGCCTCTGCTTCTTGTGAGACAAACCTCTCAGCCTGAGGTTCGTCCTCGGGGTACATCTTCATTTTCCCCTTCTCTTTTGCTTTGGCCGACTCAGCAGCCTCAACCTTCATCTTCTTTAAAGAAGGTTCAGATCCAACCCTCTTCTTCTTGGCTCGCTTGGAGGCCTTCGGTCGCTTGGCTTTCACGATCACAGGGACCCTTTTCTTGAGGCACGCCTTGATGGTGATCTGCTGGAGGCAATCCCCCAACGTTTCGTCCATGGAGTCCTTGCTTCCCCCCTCCACAGGGCTGTCAAGACTGACTTCCCTTAAGGGGGAGAAGACCTCCTCGTCCTCCGCCGGCTCTTCACTTGGCACCGAGTCTTGGTGCTCTTCAGGTGGAGCTTCAGGCTCCGGCGTTTGTGGTGAAGGCTCAGGGCTCTGTCTGGCCGTCTCATATGATGGACGGCCACTCCCACGACTCTCCTCGCTGGGAGTCTTTTCTTTGATCGATGCATCCTCCACCGCAACCTTCCACTTCCGTTTCTTGGGTGTACCGACTGGTTCAGAAGGACCAGCAGGTATCTCTGTCACCACCTTCCACTTCTTTCGTCGCACTGGTAGCTTCGGAGGCCGTGAGGGCTGCGCAGCATCGGCGTCTGCTAAGGAAAGAAGCGCCTCTCTCGCAGCTTCTTCTGCGTCAGATGACTTTTTCTTAGGTGTGGATCGATCTGCTCGCGTGGATACCATTGTCGTTCTTTGAGGATCTGAAGGTAGGAGATGCAGAGGAAGAAGAAGATTGAATTCGTGAGGTCCAACGGATTGAGAAAACGTAGAGGGCAGGGATCATCTGACGGCTATTTGTACTTGAGTGTATTCCAACGGCTCAATTCTGTTGCGGACTCAGCAACTTCTTCACAATAAATTCGCATAGCCGTTGGGATATTTCTTGATTTAAGTTGCAAGATTCAGCAACCAAATCCTTGATTCAGCCAGATCTTCTTCGTGGATCTTCTCCCCTTGATTCATCTCCTTGATCTCCTTGATCTCCTCTTAAAGATCTCCTATTAAAATTCACCTAATTAAAACAAAAATCCGTAAATAAAATAAAAAATAAACACACAACACAAAAACCGAAAAATACTGGAAAAAAAATTAAGGCATAGCCTTCTGATGGATGAGCACAGTGGTCACTCATCCCCTCTCGATTCGATTCTCAAGCTTCAGATAAGAGGAAGGCCGAGAGTGTCTTCACATCTCCTTCCTCGTAGTAATGCTTCAATCGTGCACCATTGACCATAAACGGCTGCCCGTGACTGAGGTTGCGAATCTCAATAGCACCATGAACAAAAACGTTAGTTATCACAAAAGGACCTGACCATCTGGACTTAAGTTTGCCTGGAAATAACCTTAACCGTGAGTTGAATAATAAGACATGCTGGCCTTTTTTAAAGTCTTTGATCCTAAGTCTACTATCATGCCAAATTTTAGTTTTTTCCTTATACATTTTAGCGTTTTCATAGGACATATGTCTCAGCTCATCTAACTCATGTAATTGCAGAGACCGCAAAGTTCCAGCATCGGTCACGCAATAATTTAGTTCTTTTAAGGACCAAAAGGCTTTGGTTTCCAATTCGAAGGGAAGATGACATGCTTTTCCATACACTAGCCTATAAGGAGACATACCTAAGGGTGTTTTATATGCAGTCCTATATGCCCAAAGTTCATCGTATAACTTAAAAGACCAGTCTTTTCTATTAGGTTTGACCACTTTCTCAAGTATGTTCTTGATCTCCCTATTGGATATTTCAGCTTGGCCATTCGAGTGTGGGTGATAAGGGGTTGCTACTCTATGTCTAACATTGTATTTAGCTAATACCTTTTCCATAGCTTTATTAATAAAGTGAGTTCCCTCATCACTAATTATAGCACGTGGTGTACCAAACCTTGTAAAAATATGCCTATTGAGAAACTTAATGACTGTTTTGGCATCATTCGATGGACATGCTATGGCTTCTACCCATTTAGATACATAATCTACAGCTACGAGTATATAAAGATTACCTGCAGATGGAGGGAATGGTCCCATGAAGTCAATGCCCCACACATCAAAGAGTTCCAACTCCAAGATGTAGGTGAGAGGCATCTCATCTTTCCTACTGAGATTACCTGTTCTTTGACACTCATTGCAGCTGTGTGCATGGTCGTGTGCATCCTTGAATATCGTGGGCCAGTAGTAGCCACTTTGGAACACCTTTGCAGCCGTCCTTTGGCCACCAAAATGTCCACCATAGGGAGACGTATGGCAGTGCTGCAACACTGACTTCGCCTCAGCAGCTGATACACCCTTCTTTAGTAGTCCGTCTGCACATGTCTTGTAAAGTGTAGGATCGTCCCAGATGAACTTCATAGCTTCATGTAAAAACCTCTTCTTTTCTTGCCCTCCTTTGAAAGTTGGTAGTACCTGCGAGGCAAGGAAGTTAGCAATATCCGCAAACCATGGTTCCTCATCGTTATCACGATGGGCTAACACAAAGACATGCTCATCAACAAAGGCATCAGAAATTGCTGGCTCAGCAAATTTTTCGCAATTACTTCGCAATTTAGATAAATGGTCAGCAACTACATTTTCGCTTCCTTTTTTATCTCTAATGTCTAGATCAAACTCTTGCAACAATAATACCCATCTAATTAACCTTGGCTTAGCATCAGCCTTCCTCATTAGGTATTTCAGTGCAGAGTGATCGGTGTACACAATGGTTTTAGTTCCTACAATGTAATTCCTAAACTTCTCACAGGCAAACACTACAGCTAGCATTTCCTTCTCCGTGGTTGTGTAATTACATTGTGCTTCATTCAAAGTCTTACTTGCACAATATACAGGATGTGTTAGTTTATCTATTTTTTGTCCTAGCATGACCCCTACTGCATAGTCACTCGCATCACACATCATTTCAAATGGTAAGTCCCAATTTGGTCCTACTATAATTGGTGCTTTGACTAAGGCTTCCTTAAGTGTTGTTCATGCTAAGAAACATTCTTTTGAGAAGACAAATGGTTTGTTAAGCTCTAGAAGCTCACACAAAGGTTTAGAGATTTTTGAAAAGTTTTTAATGAATCTCCTATACAAACCTGCATGCCCTAGGAAACTTCTAATAGCTTTTACATTTTGAGGTTCCACTAGCTTCTCTATTATTTCTATCTTGACCCTATCGACCTCTACTCCTGCTCTAGACACTCTATGACCTAGGACTATTCCTTCTTCCACCATAAAGTGGCATTTCTCCCAATTTAGGACTAGGTTGGTCTCCTCACACCTAGCTAGGACTTGTCCTAAGTTCTCTAAGAAGTTATTAAACGAATCACCAAAGATTGAGAAGTCATCCATAAATATTTCTATCATGGATTCATCTAAGTCAGAGAAAATAGCCAACATGCATCTTTGGAATGTTGCTGGTGCATTGCATAAGCCAAAAGGCATTCTGCGAAAAGCAAATGTTCCAAAGGGACATGTAAAGGTTGTTTTCTCCTGGTCCACAGGGTGTATGGTAATTTGGTTATATCCCGAATAACCATCTAGGAAGCAGTAATAGGCTCGGCCAGCTATTCTATCTAACATTTGATCTATAAATGGTAAAGGAAAATGATCTTTTTTTGTTTCTTTGTTTAATTTTCTATAGTCCATACAGACTCTCCATCCTGTAACAGTTCTAGTTGGAATTAGTTCATTATTCTCATTAACTATTACAGTCATCCCCCCCTTCTTAGGCACACATTGAATTGGACTCACCCATTGACTATTAGCTATAGGGAAAATTACACCAACATCTAACCACTTGATAATTTCTTTTTTAACTACCTCCTTCATGGAGGGGTTCAACCTACGTTGGTGATCTACTCTAGGTGTATGCTCCTCTTCCAATAATATCTTATGCATGCAATAGGAAGGACTAATACCTCTTATATCAGCAATCGTCCATTGTTACGTCTCCAAAAGTGACTATTTTAGGACTTATTTGCTATAGAAAGTTGTACACTCTTAAGCGTTTTTTGTAGAATTTAGCTTAATCTTGTGCTTATATATGAGAATTAGTAGAATGAAGCTAAATTAGGACTTATGTGTAAAAGGAAAGAAAAAGAAACAAAAACGAAGCTAAAGAGTGAAAATTGCACATTGCTGAAGCATTGCGGAAACATTGCGGTCTCAGCAATGTTTTAAGTGAAAGTTGTTACTTGTTTAACTGATTTCTATTTTGTTGCGATCTTTCAGCCGCTCGTTTTTTCTCCTGCTGCCACGTAGAAGAACGACGTTCAGAATGGATGGTTCTCCTTGGCCCAATCGTACCTGCAGAACACTATAAAAGGAGGTCAAAGAGGAAGGTTGAAGACACACTCGAAAGGCGTAGATCTCTCCTTCAACGCAGTTTCTCATTGTTTTCTCTCACGGGTGTTGGCGTGGAGGTTTTAGCTGGTGGAATCGATAATCTAAGAGGAAGAAGAGAGGATCTTCCCTCTCTTCTGATTGGATTCATCCACGATCAAGCTTACCTTTGGTTGTCATCCAAGGCGTTGCAGCGAGGAGTTCACACGCATTCTTTACTGCTTCCTGCTGTTTTTGTTCCCTTTGTTGCTTCTGTCTTTACTATTTCACTCTTGTCTGCTACTCTACTCTATTTCGTACTCTTCTGTTTAGCTTTCGTTTTTCAAAGTTGTTATTTGTTTAGTTCAAACCTTGAGTAATCAAAGCGTTATTTCATCACTTCGCAAGTCTCCTTCTCTTCTGTTTACTGTCTTCTTCTTCTGTTTTGTCCTTTATATTCTGTCAAGCATGCTTCCACCATCGATTCTTCCTATTCCATCTTCATCCATGAGTAACTAAATCACATAAGGGCATGCTAATGACAAGACTATAGGTAGAAATACGTGAATCAAGCATGTAGGTTAGCTTCAAATGCATTGAATGTATGTAAGCTTCATCCCACGGGCAATTTCGATTGGCCATCCATTTTGTCCAAAGAACTCCTAACCTCTGGAAGGAGTAAGAGTTCAGAGTCGTACATTCATGCTAGCCTTTCATGGTAGCCAGAAAACGACCTAGGAATAGGCGTTTTCCTAGTACAAATCACTAAACTTGCTTTTATAAATAGATGCTTAAGACCTTACTTGGACATGAGTAAACTAAAGGATCTAATGCATGAAATCGAAAGATACATGAGATTGAGTTAGTTTGATGCATGATGAGTTGATCTACTGCTTGAGAATCGTATGAAAAAGCCTATAGGGGAGTCGTTAGTAGCCCTTGTTTCCCTACTTTACCCCTAATTCGTTGTTAGTAACATTGCTAGAAAATTGTTGTTTCCGCAATTGTCTTAAGTTCAAATTTTTTGCCTTAGCCATTTCTTTCTCAGTTTGTTGTTCTCTTCCCTCTACATTCGAGTTTAATTATTTACTTGCACTTGTTTATGCTTCCATACCTCGCACGTTTCTTACTAGTTAGGCACTTTAAACCCAAATCTACCCCATTTAAACCACCCTTTCTCACTTAACATCTCACTTCGTTAGTCACTAAGAATAAATCTCTGTGGGAAATCGAATGAAAAAAATACTTATTACTTGCTACAGGACCATGTATGCTTGCATGTTCTGAGTGCTCTACCATTGCATTTTAATTTACACATTGGGCACGCAACAAGTTTTTGGCGCCGCTGCCGGGGATTTTGTTTAGTAAACACGAAGTTTGTTAAGTTAGAAACACATCTTAATATCAATTGGATTTGATCTATTCTCATTTCTTTTGCAGGTACCATTGGGTTAGTTTATGAATGAGCATTCAAGTAGCGATCTAGAGTTCAATCCTGAGCCTGAAAGATTACTTAGGGCTAGAAACAAAGCTAAGAAACGCCTCTTTAAACAACCCTCTGTAACTCAAAGTATTGCTGACTCCGCGGAGTCTTCGCAATTCTATCAAATACAAATGGATAGACCAAACCCAAATCCAGCACCTACCATTCGCAACCCCATCGAAATAGCGAATGACAAGGATAGTGCCATCCTCTCCTACCTAGTTCCCATGCCTGGGGAGCTAAACCCAAGCATCATACGCCCTGAAATTACTGCCAACTCCTTCGAGTTAAAGCCAGTAATGTTCCAAATGTTGTCCACTGTGGGACAATTCTTTGGAGTGGAAAATGAAGACGCCCACAACCATCTAAGAAACTTCCTAGGAGTTAGTGATACCTTCCTTATCCCTAGAGTTTTCCAAGAAGCTTTGAGGCTTTACCTCTTTCCCTACTCATTAAGAGATAAAGCCAAGACGTGGTTAAACTCATTACCCTCCGGATCAATTGTCAATTGGACAGATCTGGCTGAAAAATTCGTAGTCAAATATTTCCCACCTAATAGGAATTCCAACTTTCGTGATGACATTATTAAATTCAAACAAGCCGAAAACGAGTCCCTTCATGAAACTTGGACAAGGTTCAAAAATCTTTTGCTTAAATGTCCACACCATGGCATTCCATGGTGTATCCAAATAGAAGTCTTTTTTAAAGGATGTAACCCCAGCACAAGGCAAGTGCTGAATTCGTCAGCTGGTGGTTCCATGCTTTCTAAAAGCTATAATGAAGCCTATGGGATTTTGGAGAAAATCTCAGCCTCTCACTGTAGGTGGTCAGATGATCCAGTAGAGCTAAGTAGAGCTCAAGACAAGGATGCACTCAGTGCCATGAGTAGCCAAATAAACGCCCTGACCAACCTAGTCAAACAAATGGCTCAAACCAATCTCCAAACCAGTGTCAACACCGCCGCAGCCATCTCAATGGGCGCACCAAATAGTCAAGGTGAGACACTAATTTGTGGGTTCTGTGGGGAAGGGCACCTGTATGATTACTGCCCTGGGAATCCAGCCTCAGTCTGCTATGTTGGAAGCCAACAGCAGCCTAGGAACAACCCCTACTCTAACACTTACAATCCTGGTTGGAGGAACCACCCAAATCTTTCTTGGGGTGGGCAACAAAACACTAACCAAGCTCCAAACCAGCCAAGACCAAGTGGAACACCTGGTTTCACTCCCCAAAATAACCAATCCATGTACCAAAAACCATATAACCAACCAATAGGGTCATCAGTAGAAAATCTACTTAAGGAGTACATTGCAAAGAATGATGCTACCTTACAAAGTCAACAAGCTACCCTTAGGAGCCTAGAGAACCAAATAGGGCAATTAGCCAATGAATTGAAGAGTAGGCCCCAAGGTAGACTGCCTGCTGACACTGAAGTGCCTAGAAAGGATGGAAAAGAGCAAGTTCAAGCAATTGAACTTCGAAGTGGAAGACCATTGGTGAGCAACACTAGAGAAATACCAAAGAGAGTAGAGAATGAAGAGTCTAGTGCTCCACTGGATTCTCTGCCTAACCATGGTCAACTACCTCCAAACACATCAAGGGTGAGGCTGGAACCTATCATAGAGGAACCAGAAGAAATTCCAAGGCCTCCACCTATCATTAGGCGACCTGAAGTGCCTACATATGTGCCACCACCTCCATTCCCTAGAAGGCTAAAGAAAAAACAAGAACAGGAAGTGCACTTTAATAAATTTTTAGAAATTTTAAAGCAAGTGCATGTGAATATTCCATTTGTAGAGGTTTTGCAATCAATGCCTTCTTATGTTAAATTTTTGAAAGATATTATTACTAACAAAAAGATCATTGGTGAATTTGAAACAGTAAGTCTTACTGAGGAGTGCAGTGCTATACTTCAGAACAAACTTCCAAAGAAGGAGAAGGATCCTGGTTCCTTCACCTTACCAGTTGAGTTGGGAGGCAAGCACGTGGGCAGAGCTCTTTGTGACCTGGGAGCCAGCATAAATCTCATGCCCTTATCACTATTCCGCCAGCTTGGAATAGGGGAAGCACGTCCCACTACTGTCACCTTGCAGCTTGCAGACAGATCCATAGCATACCCTGAGGGTAAGATTGAGGATATTCTTGTCAAGGTTGACAAATTCATTTTTCTTGCAGACTTCATCATTCTGGATTATGAAGCAGACAAGGAGGTCCCCATCCTATTAGGCAGACCATTCCTAGCCACAGGTAGGGCCTTGATCGATGTCCAGAAAGGTGAGCTCACCATGAGGGTTCATGATGAGGAGGTTAAGTTTAGTGTCTTTAAAGCTCTAAGGTATCCTCCTGACTCTGAATCTTGTGCAAGTGTAGATATAGTAGATTCACTAATGGAAGAACTGCTTGAGCATGAATTTTTGCTTAAACATACCAATGACTATGTACAAATAGATGTAACTGACTTAAATATTTCTGAAATAATGGATATACATGTGGATAAACCTCAGCATGTTTGTATGACTAATGACTTGACTGAAAGATCCATGAATCCATTGAAACCATCCATTGAGCATCCACCTTGATAGCTCCAAAATAGAGCTATCTTAATGTCCCTAATTCTAGCTAAAACCATGATATATATTGATTAAAATGCTTCCTTGTAGGTGATTTCATGGTGAAGAGCTCGGGAAGTCCATTGATGATTTTCGGGGCTAAAAAGGTCATTTAACATGTTTCGGGAAGTGTTCGGGTCAAAACGATAGGCCAAACGGAGCTCGGGAGCCAAAACGACCCAAAAGTGGGCTAAGAGCCGAGAGGGCAGCGCCCAAGCGCCGGCGCCCAGCGCCCAGGCGCCCAACGAACGCAGCACGCGCGCGCCGCTCGCAAGCACCGCACGCCCGCGCCCAGACGGCCAGACGCGCGCGCGCCGCCTCGCCTCGCGCCCGCGCGCCCGCCCGCTCCGCCTCGCCCATGTCCGCGCGCGCCCGCGCGCCCACGCCCGCTCCGCCTCGCCCACGCCCGCGCGCCCGCCCGCTCCGCCTCGCCCATGTCCGCGCGCGCCCGCGCGCCCACGCCCGCTCCGCCTCGCCCACGCCCGCGCACCCTCGCCCGTGACCGCCTCGCTCGCTCAACGCCGAACAGCGTCGAGACGCTGGCCGAGCGTCTCGACGCCCCGAAGTCTGAAGCGTGATTCTGGAGTTCCACCCGAGAGCAAGCGTCGAGCGCAAGCGTCTCGACGCCGCGCGCGCGTCTCGACGCCGTGCAGCGTCTCGACGCCGCCCCGCGCGCGCGCAGCAGCCAACTTAGGGCACAGCGTCGAGACGCTGGCCTAGCGTCTCGACGCTCCGAGCTTAAAAACCGTGAAAGTTGCAGATTTGCAGCCATCATTCTTTCCCTCTCCTTCTTCCTCAAGGTTCTCCTCTCGGCTCCAAGACGTTTTTCCGCCATTTTTGTACTTCTTCTCCTTCTTGTGCATGATTCCAAGCTCTTCCATGGGAGGTTGGATTAATCTAACCTCCATGGAAGGCTAAACCAAGGTTAGTGCTTGATTTTGGGTTTGGATTTGTAAATTATGGATGTTTGGGGAGATTTTCCCCTTTGTGAATGTTAAGCCATTTAGCTTGTTTATGCATTTCTTGCTTGTTCTTCATCCAATTCTAGCATGTGTAGCTAAATTAGTTTGACAATCTAATTCCTATGCATGATAGAGGGCTAAAGGTTGGGACGTATAATTGCCTATACCGCTAGGTAGCACGGGTCTAAGCATGGCTAATTAGTTCGGCCCAAAGTGACATTGGTAAACTGAATTAATTAACGTTTTCATGTTAGGCTTAAGGCAAGAGAGAAACCGGGTTAGTCTTAGGATTAGACCGTCGCAATGTTCCCGTCACTGGCACGTAATCGATTTAGGGATCGCTACCGTAGATAGATTATTGGCCAAGTTTAATTAGAATTGCACGAGTCTAATTAAATCCTTGGGTCATTTGAGTTAGGAATAACTAAATGAATTGTGTGCATGAACATGGCTAACGCGTTAATTGTATCAATGATCCGAACATCCATAACGAGCAATTCCATTTCTCGAAGTTGAGCACAACCGTTTAATTTTTGAACGTTGTCATTTAATTTTCCGTTAGCATTATTAGGAGCTCCCTTCCCCCAAAACCAAATTACCATTCTTTAATTTGTGCATTCTTTTATTCCTAGCAAATTAGACTTAGTTAGATTGAATTTCTTATTTCCCTGTGGATCGACCCCGTTGCCACTTAGCTACAAATAGCTCGGTGTATTCGGGTTTATAAATTGTATTTTGGCAAGCCTCGACAGCTTGAATTTGGAGTACCCTAAAAGTACCTCTACCAAAATTGGCGTCGTTGCCGGGGATTTAATTAATTTAGTTTAGTTAAGTTTAGTTTGTTGGTTTTAAAAATTTTCTTTATTTCTTTTTGTACAGTTTAATTCTTTTGTATTATTTTACGCGTTTTTGTTTGAGTTCTTGGAGCGCAGTCATTCTTTGAAAAATTCAAAAGAAGCGCCAAGATGGAGGTCGTGGGTAATCTTGAGCATCAAAGAACCATGAGGGAGCTTGCATCATCTGAGCTAGGCCGGAACACATCGAGTATCTCGCATCCGGTAGCTACAGGTAATTTTGAACTTACAGCTGGTCTGATTAACTTATTACCCTCTTTTTGTGGTAATACAGATGAGGATCCCGTCAGACACCTCAAGGCATTCCAGATGGTGTGTGCGTCATTCAGAACCGATGACATCACTGCAGATCAACTCCATCTCAGGACCTTTCCCTTCACCTTGAAGGAGAAGGCGAGAGATTGGATACTTTACCTACCGACCGGGTCCATCACTTCTTGGGCTGAGCTGCAGGGAGCCTTTTATGCGAAATATTTTCCACCTCCCAAAGTCGCCGCCCTTAGAAGAATGATTAATAGAATTGAGCAAGGAGAAAAAGAGATCGTTCTTGAGTGTTGGGAGAGATTTGGTCGGTTGTGTGAGGACTGTCCCAACCACCAAGTGTCTGACCAGCGCCTAATTCTGAATTTCTACGAAGGTCTCTTGCCGCCAAACCGACAGTTAGTTGATGTCGCCAGTGGCGGTTCGCTCATGGATAAGACACCCGCTGAAGCTAGAGTTTTAATTTCCAACTTGGCTAGAAGCTTGGAGCGGAGTGGAGACGGAAGCGAGGAGCAAGCTCGCTTGAGAAAGGACGTGGACGAGCTTAAGGCTCAGCTTTTTGAGGTAAGTAAAGCTGTTCTCGCTTTACAGGATGACTTTCTTAAATCCCAATCTTCTGTTTCAGGTAGACCCGCTGAGGACATGCTTAAAGCTATAATTGCGGTAGTTTCCAAATCACAGCAAGACACCTTGGACAAGCTCGATAACGTTGGAACTCAGATGCAAGATGTGGTTAAGGAAATGTCCCTTGCGACCGAGAAGATAAATAGGATGGAAAAGCAGGAAGCTGAGAATGCTAGTGCCATCGCACTGAGAAGTGGGAAGCATCTTCCCACGAGTACCCCGCCGGTGGAAGTCGATCATGGCCACGTCGAGCCACAGACAGAAAATCCCGAACCACGGTGGCATGGGGTAAATTTCGATCCTACATGTACTAGAGTTTATGTGCCTAAGGCTCCTTTTCCTAGCAGGTTAGCGAGACCGCCTAAGGAGGACTACGAGAAGGAGTTCCTGGACACATTCAAGAATGTAGAGATCAACATCCCTCTGTTGGACGCTCTGAAGGAAATTCCGAGGTACGCCAAGTTCCTCAGGAAAATTTGCACCAACAAGAGGAAGACAAAAGAGAAAGAACGCGTCGTGGTAAGTAAAAATGTCTCCGCTTTAATCACGAAGAACTTACCAGAAAAATGCGACGATCCAGGTATGTTTTCTCTCCCTTGCGCTATTGGAGGTAAGAAAATTAGAAGAGCCATGCTAGATCTAGGAGCCTCCATTAGTGTTATGCCTCACTCTGTTTATCAGGATTTGAACTTAAAAGAAATACAGGAAACCGGTGTTGTTATACAACTTGCTGATAGGTCTTGCGTGCATCCTTTAGGAGTAGTGGAAGATGTATTAGTTAACGTTAATGGGCTGATTTTTCCTGTGGATTTTTATATTCTGAAAATGGATGGAAATTCTGCTTCTTCGTCTGCGTCGATCTTATTAGGTAGGCCCTTTATGAAAACTGCTAAGACTAAGATAAATGTAGACAAGGGCACTTTGTCTGTTGAGTATCGTGGACAAGTTGTTGAGGTTGATGTGTCTAATGAGTTGGAGCATGATGAGAGCGTCCACTCTCTTTGTCAAGTAGATACAATTGAATCGTTAGTTCAGGAAGAATGCATGTCTGATAGAGATGGGGATGACCCATTATTTTTGACTGATCTTTTTGATGAATCTGATATGCATGAACCTTCCATGTCTGAACTTTGTGATTCAACTGTCTCTTCTTTGGCAACTGTTCAGAATCATGCTAAAATGCTCCCCTCTACTTTGCAGGCACCTAAATTGGAGTTGAAAGACTTACCTGATCATCTCAAATACGCGTATTTGGGGGATGATGAGACGTTGCCGATCATCATAGCGAAAAACCTTACGCCGACTTAGGAAGGGAAGTTAATGGAAGTTCTTAAAGAGCACAAGCTGGCGATTGGATGGACATTAGCAGATTTACATGGGCTAAGTCCAGCTACGTGCATGCACAGAATCCTGCTCGAGGATGGAGCGAAACCTTCACGAGAGCCCCAAAGGAGGCTCAATCCCGCGATGAAGGAAGTAGTAGTTTCTGAGATTCTCAAACTCCTCGAGGCAGGTATCATCTATCCTATCTTAGATAGTAAATGGGTTAGTCCTATCCATGTTGTTCCTAAGAAAACTGGCATGACTGTGGTTAGGAATGAGAAAAATGAATTAGTGCCCAAAAGGATTCAAAATGGATGGAGAATGTGCATAGACTTTAGGAAGCTTAATGAGGTCACTAGGAAGGACCATTTTCCCATTCCTTTTATTGATCAGATGGTGGAGCGTTTAGCTGGGAAGCCATTCTTTTGTTTTCTCGATGGTTTCTCTGGCTTTTACCAAATCCCCATAGCCATAGAAGACCAAGAGAAAACAACGTTCACGTGCCCCTTTGGCACATTTGCATTTAGAAGGATGCCTTTTGGGCTTTGTAACGCTCCTGGTACATTTCAGAGATGCATGATGAGTATATTTTCTGAGTTTGTAGAAAAATGCATTGAAGTGTTCATGGATGATTTTACAGTTTATGGCAATTCCTTCGATGACTGTTTAGATAATTTATCGCATGTCCTGAAAAGATGTATTGAGATGAACCTTGTTCTAAATTTTGAAAAATGTCATTTTATGGCAAGTCAAGGTATCGTTTTAGGGCATGTGGTTTCTGCTAAGGGTATAGAGGTAGATAAGGCTAAAATCGATGTTATCTCTAATCTGCCATACTGATAGCTCCATTTTGGAGCTATAATTATGTCCCTAATTCACGTTTATTATTGGCTTAATCTTGTTTATATGTGATTATTGCAGGTGTTCTCGGTAATTCCCCCTCGGGAGCGTTTTGGCGCTTTTCGGGACTTAATATCGCAATTTAAAGGCCTAGGAACACTTTCCGGGAAGACCCGTGCAAAGACACGAAGGTTGAGCACTTTTGGGAAATTGAAGGCAAAAATCCATGCATCAACCCGAGAGCTAGCGTCGAGCGACAGCGTCGCGACGCTAGCTCGACGCTGCCCAGCGTCGAGACGCTGCCATAGCGTCTGACGCTCCGAAGTCTGAAGCGCTGAATTGAAGAAAAACCCGAGAGCAAGCGTCGAGTGATAGCGTCTCGACGCTCGCTCGACGCCGACAGCGTCGCGACGCTGTCGAGCGTCTCGACGCCACCCCGACTGCGCGCGCGCGGATTATTTAGGGCGCAGCGTCGAGACGCTGCCCTAGCGTCTCGACGCTACGACGGATTACTTAAGTTTCTGTCCGATTTTAGCCGCCATTATCATCTTCTACCTCGAGCTCCGCGCCTGATTTGACGTCCAGCAGCTATTTTCCACCATGGGAGGGGCTAGGAAGCTCGATTCAAAGCCGTCCCACACCACACAAGTCATGAGTGAGTAGATTTACCGTTTTTGACTCGGGATTGTAAAGAATAAATGTAGTTTGAATTCTTGGTGAGGTTGTAGGATTAAATTTTCTGATTTGGTTGGATATTTCATTGAATTGAATTCTACTTCTTAGCTTAATCTATGAGCGCGTTTGAATGATTTAGGACTAGGCACCCTTGATTTTGAGCATGTTCATTTGTTAAAGGATTTGATGCCGTGCCTCTCGTTTCCGCCGAGTAACAAGGAATTATGACTCCTTGAGCGTATTGGCGTCCTTGCGCTCTTGGTGCTCGTTCTTCCCGAATTAGGATTCCAAATCGACATACTAATTTCGCGTCCAAATTAGATAGTCGTCACAGTTAGCTTGTTGCTACCGTTCGGTCTTGGGAGAGCGTTGGCCGCCAATGTCCGAACGGTATGCTTGATTAGCATGATTAATTTTGTCTAATTAAATCCATGGAGCATGTCTGAGTTATTTATTAATTTTAGACGAGCTGTGCATTCATTAACTTATACAACCATAATATTCATCAACCTATGACCCAAGAAGCATGCTAAATTTATTCCGATCGTCCCGAGTCGGAAACTCCGTTAGCTAAATTCTCCCATTTGTTTTGTTCCATCTTGGTTACTTGAAAACCAACAATTACCCCTTATTTCACTTATATTAATAGTTTGCAAATTTAATTAAGATTAAGTCAAAATACCTTAATTCCCTGTGGACCGACCCCGTTGCTACTATTCTACAAATAGTTTAGTGATTTCGGGCACTTATAAATTCATTTTGGTGGGTCTCGACAACCCGATGATTGGCGATAGTTCAATAATATCGCTACCAAAAATTGGCGCCGTTGCCGGGGAATCAAGTGTAATTCGGCCTAATTTAAATTTGATTTGTAGACTTTTAATTTTTACTTTAAAAATTCTGTTTATTCTTTTATTATTTGCAATTTTGATCTGTTTGTTTAAGTGTGCTAGAAGTGCCAAATTTTTGTTGAGAAAATGGAGATTGATGATGAGATTGGAGCCCCAAAAACGCTCAGACAGTGGACATCGTTTGCTATGGGTCACCAACCCTCTTGTATTTCCTTCCCGGAAATTTCAGGTGAGTTTGTGTTTAAATCGGGTTTAATTGACCATTTACCCTCTTTTTGTGGTGAAGCAGATGAGGATCCTTATAAACATCTCAAGGCCTTTCAAATGACAAGTTCTGCGATGAAGCCAGGAGGCATTACTGAAGATCAGCTCTACCTGAGAGCTTTTCCATTCACCTTGAGAGGTGAAGCTCGAGATTGGCTGCATTACTTGCCATCGGGGATCATTTTCACTTGGGAGAAGTTGCAGAGTCTATTCTTGGAAAGGTACTTCCCAGCTTCAAAAGCCAGAGCCGTGAAAAAAGATATCCGACAATTTGAGCAAGGAAAGGACGAGGCATTTCACGAATGCTGGGAGAGGTTCATTAAACTCTGTGAGAAATGCCCGAACCACCTGATAGCAGAAGCCGAGCTTATCGAATTCTTCTATGAAGGGTTGCTTCCGCATGACTGCCAGATGCTTGATGCAGCAAGTGGAGGAGCCCTTTGGGAGAAAACACCCGCGGAAGCTAGACAGTTGATTTCTAATATGGCTGAGAACCGTCGCCAGTACGGAGGAAGGAACGAGTACGCTAAAATGTCTACCGACGTATCAGAGCTCAAGGAACAAGTATCTCAGGTATTTGGTTTAGTTCATGCGATGCAAGAAAAATCATCTCAAGCTGTTTCTTCTATTTCAGGTCAAGCCATTGAAGGCATGTTCAAGTCGCTCATGGAAGCTAGCAATGAGACAAGGTCGCAGATAAGATCTCTAAGAGATGAGTTCTCGGAGGTGAAGGAAAGAATGAGTAAAATTGAATCCAAAGCGGAAGGTGTTAGTGCGATAAACCTCAGAAGTGGTAAAGAAGTGCCATCCCGTACCACTCCCGTGAGTCCTCCAAAAGATTCAGAGATATCTCCAGATAAGTGTTCTCAAGCACCCTCTGAAACTGTTGTAACTCCTCCTATGATTTCTATGAAGTCTTACACTCCCGTTGCTCCTTTTCCTAGTAGGCTAGCAAGGCCATCTAAGGAGGTCGAAGACGCGGATGTTCTTGAGACACTGAGAAAAGTTGGGATCAATATACCGCTACTTGATGCAATTCAGCAAATCCCAAGGTACGCCAAATTTCTAAAGGAGATGTGCACCATGAAGAGGAAGACTAAAAGTGCTGAAAGAGTTGTGGTAAGCAAAAATGTTTCTGCCCTGATAACCCAAGGTATTCCAAACAAATGCCAGGACCCAGGTATGTTTCTCTTGCCATGTACTATAGGGGATAGAGAAATCGAGCACGCTATGTTAGACTTAGGAGCTTCAATTAATGTTATGTCATACTTAGTCTACAAGAGCCTCGGTTTAGATGGTATGCAGGAAACCAGTATAATTATCCAGTTAGCTAATAGATCTTCTATTCGTCCTCTAGGATTGATTGAAGATGTGTTGGTTAAAGTTAAGGATTTGATATTCCCTGCTGATTTTTATGTGATAAAAATGGAAGAAAATGCATCCACCACTTCTGTCTTACTTGGTAGACCATTCATGAAAACCGCTAAAACAAAAATTAATGTGCATGATGGTACCTTATCTGTTGAGTATGAAGGGGATGTATTCGAATTTAATGTATTTGATGCCATGAAACAACGTGTTGATGTGCATTCTGTCTGTAAAATTGATCTGATAGATACTTTAGAACAAGAAGAATGCATGACTGTTGTTGATGGGGACGACCCACTCGTTTTTACTGAAATTGTTGGCGAAGTTGAAAGTAGTGTTCCCATATTGACTAATTCTTCCGAACAACCTACTTTTGCTTTAGAGACATGTGAAAAGCCAACTAAAATATTACCGTCTCTTTTGCAGGCTGCCAAGTTGGAATTGAAGGAGTTGCCGGGTCATCTCAAGTACGTGTACTTGGGTGAGGTGGAGACACTCCCGGTAATTATTTCCAAGGAGCTTACGTCGGAGCAAGAAGGCGAGTTGATCGAGGTTTTGAAAAAGAACAAAAGAGCCATGGGATGGACATTGGCAGACTTGCACGGGTTGAGTCCAGTGCTGTGCATGCACAAGATTCGGCTGGATAAGGGAGCAAAACCATCCCGAGAGCCTCAGCGAAGACTGAACCCTGCAATGAAAGAGGTAGTGTTGTCTGAGATACACAAACTCCTGGATGCAGGTATTATCTTTCCCATTTCTGATAGTCAATGGGTTAGCCCTATTCATGTTGTACCTAAAAAGACGGGCATAACTGTTATTAGGAATGATAAGGGAGAGTTAGTACCTAAGAGAGTACAAAATGGGTGGAGAATGTGTATAGATTTTAGAAAATTGAATGATGTGACTAAGAAGGACCACTTTCCTATTCCCTTCATAGATCAAATGGTGGAGCGTTTAGCTGGGAAACCATTCTTCTGTTTTCTTGATGGTTTTTCTGGGTTTTATCAAATTCCCATAGCCCAGGAAGACCAAGAAAAGACTACTTTTACCTGTCCATTCGGAACTTACGCATATAGGAGAATGCCCTTTGGGCTTTGTAATGCTCCAGGGACTTTTCAGCGATGCATGATGAGCATATTTTCTGAATTTGTAGAAAAATGCATTGAAGTCTTTATGGATGATTTTACTGTATATGGAAGTTCATTTAAGGATTGCCTGTTTAACTTGTCTAGAGTCATGGAAAGATGCATCGAAACTAATCTTGTTTTAAATTTTGAAAAGTGTCATTTCATGGCCAGTCAGGGCATAGTATTGGGTCACGTTGTGTCTGCTAAGGGGATAGAGGTTGATAAAGCAAAAATTGATGTCATATCTGATTTACCTTACCCCACAAATCTTCGGGAAGTGCGTTCTTTTCTTGGTCACGCAGGTTTTTACCGCAGGTTCATTAAAGACTTCTCGAAGATAGTGACCCCGATGACAAGCTTGCTGAAAAAGGATGTTCCATTCTGTTTTGACAAACAGTGCAAGCTTGCCTTCGATGTTCTGAAAAAGTGCTTGACCAACGCACCCATCATTCATCCACCGCAGTGGGGGACTCCTTTCGAGATTATGTGTGACGCAAGCAATTATGCCGTAGGCGCTGTGTTGGGCCAGAGGATAGACAAGAAAAGCCATGTGATTTATTATGCCTCCAGAACACTAAATTCCGCGCAGATCGGTTACACAACAACAGAGAAGGAGCTGCTTTCCATAGTTTTCGCTCTTGATAAATTTCGGCCATATATTCTTGGATCTAAAGTAATTGTTTTTTCTGATCATGCAGCAGTTCGATACTTGATGAACAAGAAAGACTCGAAGCCTAGACTGCTCAGATGGGTATTATTACTCCAGGAGTTCGACGTCTCTGTTCAGGACAGAAAAGGATCAGAAAATACCGTTGCTGACCACTTGAGCCGTATTGTGCGTAACGAAGACGATCTGCCTCTGAATGACGAGTTCCCTGATGAAGTTCTCTTCCAGGTAAGTGTGGAGACACCATGGTACGCCGACATTGTCAACTACTTGGTCACAGGTACGTTCCCATTCGATTTTTCATATAACCAAAGAGCTAAGCTGAAGAGCGAAGCCAAGACATATGTTTGGGAAGAGCCCATTTTATGGAAATTTTGTGCTGACCAGGTAATTAGGAAATGTGTCCCTAAGTCTGAACATAGGTCCATCCTTACCTTTTGCCATGAATTTGCATGTGGGGGACACTTTGGGCAAAATAGGACTGCGAGAAAAATTTTAGATTGTGGGTTTTTCTGGCCATCACTGTTTAAGGACTGTTATGAGTTTTGTAAATCTTGTGATCAGTGTCAGAGAAAAGGGACCATCACTAGTAGGAATGAAATGCTCCAAAACCCCATTTTAACTTGTGAAATTTTCGAGGTTTGGGGTATGGACTTTATGGGACCCTTTCCCCCTTCATTTGGTTTTGTCTATATCTTATTGGCTGTGGACTACGTGTCTAAATGGGTGGAGGCTAAGGCCACCAAAGTTGATACCGCTAATGTTGTTTCCAGTTTTGTCAAATCTAACATTTTTAGCAGGTATGGAGTTCCACGAGCCATCATAAGTGACCAGGGGAGCCACTTCTGCAACAAAACGATCCAGGCCTTGATGAGGAAGTATGGGGTCAATCACAAAATCTCTACCCCGTATCATCCTCAGACCAATGGCCAAGCAGAAGTTTCCAATCGAGAAGTGAAAAGCATCCTCGAGAAAACAGTAAGTCCAGGAAGGAAGGATTGGAGTCTGAGGCTGGACGATGCTTTGTGGGCTTACCGTACGGCTTACAAAACCCCCATAGGGATGTCTCCCTACCGGATGGTTTATGGTAAAGCCTGTCATCTCCCCGTGGAGATCGAACACAAAGCTTACTGGGCCGTGAAGAAGTGCAACATGGACTTTGACTTGGCGGGCGAAGAAAGACTCCTCAAATTGCAAGAACTGGAGGAGCTTCGCCTGGATGCATATGAGAACTCGAAGACCTACAAGGAAAAGACCAAAATGTTCCACGACAGACGAGTCGTCAGGAAACACTTCGAAGTTGGTCAGAAGGTCCTCTTGTTCAACTCCCGCCTGAAGTTCATGCCAGGTAAACTTCGTTCCAGGTGGCTTGGCCCTTTCATTATCACTGATGTTCATCACTATGGTGCAGTCAAGATTCAGAGCCTGGATACGGAGAAAGAATACACGGTGAATGGCCAGCGATTAAAAATCTTTCATGAGGGAATGTCAGAGGACTTCGACGATCATGCCTACTTGAAAGAGCCTGATTACGAGAAAGGATAAATTGAGTCTTGGTAAAGTCGAGCAATCGACTCTAAAAATTTGCGCTACTCGGAGGCACCCGAGCTTGAACTGTACATGCTTTTTGTTTACTTACCGTCTTTAGGATTAGTTTAGATTTCTACTCTGATGTTGTGAATTTTCAGGTGAAACAATGGCTCATCCTTGCGGTTTATTGGCTAAGGTTAAGGCGCACTCTCCAACCCTCTAAGTCACAATTCAGGGAAGGTTTTCTTTCCTTTTGTTTTGACTGTGCATATTTGGTCCAATGAGGACATTGTCAATTTCTAAGTTGGGGGTGGTGGGTTGTGCCTTATAAAGGATTGTCGAGCTTTGTTGTGGAATCCTGATTAACTTGTTGAGCTATGGAGAAAGCATGCTTGTCCGATTATGAAATTCTGTGATGTACTGCTAAGGTCTTCGTATGCGTGTTTGTTGTGAAATCGAGTATAATTGCATATGTTAAGGCCGTTTTGAAAAAAAAATTTCAAGTTATTTTCCTGTTTAAGCTTCGCATATTAGCACTCTATCTTGGATCTGTGGGTTTAGGGTAGCTCTGTTTGTTTTGAATTTCGTTGTCACCTCGAAAGGAAACCTTAGGATGGGCTAAGATTCGCTCTTGTTTGTAATCCGTGCGCTTAAAATTTTAACATGATTTTTAGACTAAAAGAAAAATGAATGCAAGTTTATAAAAAGAAAATAATCTCATGAGGCGTTCCTCCTTCTTGAGTTGCCTTAGTAGCCAGGGGCGGTCGTGTAACCCACGGTCGCCACTGCATGAAAAGGATGCATAAAGAAGTGAACGCTAGTCCTTAAAAATGTGAATTTTGCCCGTAGTCAGATGCACTGTGCAATGAAATTGCAGGCAAGCTGAAACGAAAGTAAGATTAACATGTTAGGCGCTCATGAAGATCGAAGAAAAAGAGAGAAAAGATGCCTTGCGATATATTACTTGCATAAACGATGAATTGCCCTTAGACTGTTCTGTTAAGCCATAAGTAGGGGGAAAGCGAAGTTTTAGGATAGATAGAGCTGTTCTAAGCCTGTTGAAATCTAAGATCGAGGAGCTAAGTCCGAAGCATAAATAGGGAAGCATCTTTAAATTTTTCGAATTGTTCTTAACCAATGCATGCATGCGGTTGTTTCCTTCAAATGCAAATGCCCTGTCTTTTCCAATACTGAGAATCGAGTCCCTAGCATGTATTCTCGTTTTATTTGATTAATCAGAATTCCACCTTGCTCGAGGACTAGCAAGATTTAAGTTGGGGGTGTTTGATAGCTCCATTTTGGAGCTATAATTATGTCCCTAATTCACGTTTATTATTGGCTTAATCTTGTTTATATGTGATTATTGCAGGTGTTCTCGGTAATTCGCCCTCGGGAGCGTTTTGGCGCTTTTCGGGACTTAATATCGCAATTTAAAGGCCTAGGAACACTTTCCGGGAAGACCCGTGCAAAGACACGAAGGTTGAGCACTTTTGGGAAATTGAAGGCAAAAATCCATGCATCAACCCGAGAGCTAGCGTCGAGCGACAGCGTCGCGACGCTAGCTCGACGCTGCCCAGCGTCGAGACGCTGCCATAGCGTCTCGACGCTCCGAAGTCTGAAGCGCTGAATTGAAGAAAAACCGAGAGCAAGCGTCGAGTGATAGCGTCTCGACGCTCGCTCGACGCCGACAGCGTCGCGACGCTGTCGAGCGTCTCGACGCCACCCCGACTGCGCGCGCGCGGATTATTTAGGGCGCAGCGTCGAGACGCTGCCCTAGCGTCTCGACGCTACGACAGATTACTTAAGTTTCTGTCCGATTTTAGCCGCCATTATCATCTTCTACCTCGAGCTCCGCGCCTGATTTGACGTCCAACAGCTATTTTCCACCATGGGAGGGGCTAGGAAGCTCGATTCAAAGTCGTCCCACACCACACAAGTCATGAGTGAGTAGATTTACCGTTTTTGACTCGGGATTGTAAAGAATAAATGTAGTTTGAATTCTTGGTGAGGTTGTAGGATTAAATTTTCTGATTTGGTTGGATATTTCATTGAATTGAATTCTACTTCTTAGCTTAATCTATGAGCGCGTTTGAATGATTTAGGACTAGGCACCCTTGATTTTGAGCATGTTCATTTGTTAAAGGATTTGATGCCGTGCCTCTCGTTTCCGCCGAGTAACAAGGAATTATGACTCCTTGAGCGTATTGGCGTCCTTGCGCTCTTGGTGCTCGTTCTTCCCGAATTAGGATTCCAAATCGACATACTAATTTCGCGTCCAAATTAGATAGTCGTCACAGTTAGCTTGTTGCTACCGTTCGGTCTTGGGAGAGCATTGGCCGCCAATGTCCGAACGGTATGCTTGATTAGCATGATTAATTTTGTCTAATTAAATCCATGGAGCATGTCTGAGTTATTTATTAATTTTAGACGAGCTGTGCATTCATTAACTTATACAACCATAATATTCATCAACCTATGACCCAAGAAGCATGCTAAATTTATTCCGATCGTCCCGAGTCGGAAACTCCGTTAGCTAAATTCTCCCATTTGTTTTGTTCCATCTTGGTTACTTGAAAACCAACAATTACCCCTTATTTCACTTATATTAATAGTTTGCAAATTTAATTAAGATTAAGTCAAAATACCTTAATTCCCTGTGGACCGACCCCGTTGCTACTATTCTACAAATAGTTTAGTGATTTCGGGCACTTATAAATTCATTTTGGCGGGTCTCGACAACCCGATGATTGGCGATAGTTCAATAATATCGCTACCACATACCCAACAAATGTTAGGGAGGTTCGGTCTTTTCTTGGCCATGCAGGGTTTTATCGCAGGTTTATCCAGGACTTCTCCAAGGTTGCCATGCCTATGACGTACCTCCTTCAGAAGGATGTAGCGTTCGATTTTGGGGAGGAGTGCCGAAAAGCCTTCAATTTGCTCAAGGATAGTTTGACCAGCGCGCCCATCATACACCCACCCCAGTGGGACTTGCCGTTCGAAATTATGTGCGACGCCAGCAACTATGCCTTGGGAGCCGTGCTCGGTCAGAGGATCGAGAATAAGAGCCGTGTCATTTACTATGCCTCCAGGACGCTTAATCCAGCGCAGTGCAATTACACGACAACGGAAAAAGAACTTCTTTCTATTGTATTTGCGCTTGATAAATTTCGTCCTTACATTATTGGCTCTCAAGTAACTGTTTTCTCTGATCATGCAGCTGTTCGGTACCTGATGACCAAGAAGGACGCAAAACCGAGGCTACTTCGGTGGATTTTGCTTCTCCAGGACTTCGATGTGAAGATCAAGGATAGGAGAGGAGCAGAAAACCCGGTAGCCGACCATCTGAGCCGCTTGGTCAGAAAGGAAGACCTCCTGCCTCTGAATGAAGATTTCCCCGATGAGACACTCTTCAGACTTGATACAGTCCTTCCCTGGTATGCTGATATGGTAAATTACTTGGCCACAGGTAATTTTCCTTCTGGTTTCTCTCATAGTAGGAAAGCGAAGCTGAAAAGCGACGCTAAGTACTATGTTTGGGAGGATCCCAATTTATGGAAGTTCTGTTCTGATCAAATAATTAGGAGATGTGTCCCTGAGAATGAGCATGCGTCTATTCTTGCTTTCTGTCATGATTATGCATGTGGGGGACATTTTGGGCCTAGGAGGACAGCTAGGAAAGTTTTAGATAGTGGGTTTTACTGGACTTCTCTGTTTAAAGATGCGCATGAATTTTGTAAAACCTGCGATAGATGTCAAAGAATAGGGTCGATATCTGGTAGAAATGAAATGCCTCAAACCCCTGTCTTAGTCTGTGAAATCTTTGACGTTTGGGGCATGGATTTTATGGGACCCTTCCCGCCTTCTTGTGGTTTTTCTTATATATTGCTGGCTGTTGATTATGTTTCCAAGTGGGTTGAGGCGAAAGCCACGAAGACTAACGATGCTAATTCTGTTGTTAGGTTCGTTCAGTCTCGTATTTTTACCAGGTTTGGAATCCCACGAGCCATAATCAGTGACCAGGGGACTCATTTTTGCAACCGTTCTGTGGAGGCTTTGCTGAGGAAGTATGGTGTGCATCATCGCGTGTCCACCGCCTACCATCCCCAAGCCAATGGGCAAGCCGAGGTCTCCAACAGAGAGGTGAAATCAATTCTGGAAAAAACCGTGAGACCGAGTAGGAAGGATTGGAGCGATCGTTTGCAGGATGCTTTGTGGGCCTACCGCACCGCCTACAAAACCCCTATCGGTATGTCCCCATACCGGTTGGTTTTTGGTAAGGCGTGCCACTTACCCGTGGAGATTGAGCACAAAGCATTCTGGGCGATCAAGAAGTGTAACATGAGCCCTGACGAAGCTGGCGAGGCACGATTGCTTCAGTTACAGGAATTGGAGGAACTGCGTTTGGACTCCTATGAGAACTCCAGGATCTATAAAGAGAAGTCCAAACAGTTTCATGACCGAAGGATCTTAAAGAAAGACTTCGAAGTCGGTCAGAAAGTTCTGCTCTTCGATTCCCGTCTGAAATTCATGCCAGGTAAGCTTCGTTCCCGTTGGAAAGGACCCTATATCATAACTAAAATTTTTCCTTATGGCAGTTTAGAGATTCAGAGCTTGGACTCAAATGAGGTGCACAAAGTGAATGGGCACCGGTTGAAGATTTTCCACGAGGGGGACGCTGAGTGCTATGACGCCACATTACTTCTAACGCCGCCCCCGATCGATTATGGATGAGTGGTCAAGAGAATACAGTCGAGCAATCGACTCTAAAAATTTGCGCTTCTCGGAGGCACCCGAGTTTGGACTGTAATTCTATTCTTTATTGCTTTGTTCTTGTATATATTTGCTTTTGAGTTGTTGTTTGTTTTCTTGTTTTCCTAGGAGAAAAGGTGGAACGGTCGACGACTCGAGAGCCCATTGGAGGACGATGGTGCACATCTCCACCCGTCAGCTCCATAAAATTCAGGGGAGGTTCTCTGTTCCCTTAGGATTTTATTGTTTTTATAGTTGAATGCATTGGGGACAATGCATATCTTAAGGTGGGGGGTGGAGTTTGTTGATACATAGAGATGAGACTTCTTAGTAGTTGTCGAGCATACGTGTACTCTGGCTGTTAGATTAGAATCTGAATGCATGTGTCCGATGAGGACGGTCTGTGATTTGCTTGTGAACACTCCGTATTTGTATGATTCGAAAATTTGACGATGTATGCACATTTTGAGCCTATTTTAAATTTTTTTTTCTGTTATTTCCCTACATTCACTGAGCACATAGCACTCTTATTCTCAGCTCTGTAGGTCTAGAATAGTCTTATTGTGTCTGAAACCTTGTTGTCACCCCGAAAGGTACCATTAGGGAGGCTTGATGTGTAGAAGTAGTAATGACTCATTTGTGTATAGCGAAGCTATTGCCTAAAATAAAAAAAAAGTATGCATGAAAAATAAAACCTCTAGAGTTGCTCCTCCTTCTTGTGTTGCCCGTGTAACCAGGGGCGATCGTGTAACCCACGGTTGTCACTGCATGAAAGGGGAACTAATAGAAGTGAGCAATTGTCCTTAAAAACGTGAAGCTAAAATTTAGTTTGACGTGTTAGGCTCTCTTGGAGAAAAATAAAATAAAAAAAGTGGTTCAAAAAAGGGAAAAAAAAAAATGGGTACAAAGTACTCAAGGAAAAAGAATAAAATTTAGGCCTTTTGTTTTGTTGCTATTCCTATCACTAAAAGCCGTTAGACTGTTCTTATCGCCATAAGTAGGGGGAAAACGAGTCATATGACTGTATAAGGTTATTCCGGGCTTGCGTGAGCTAGGTTGAGAGGTGCTAAGCACACACACACGTAAGGGAATAGGAGTTTAAATTTTGAAATGATTTCAACGTTTGCATGCTTTTGATGGTTTTGAATTTATTACAAGTACCTTGTTTCACGAGCATTGAGATTAGAGTCCAAGCATGCATTTGATTCTTTGGAGATTATTTAGAGTATACCTTGCTCGAGGACTAGCAAGATTTAGGTCGGGGGTATTTTGATAGCTCCAAAATAGAGCTATCTTAATGTCCCTAATTCTAGCTAAAACCATGATATATATTGATTAAAATGCTTCCTTGTAGGTGATTTCATGGTGAAGAGCTCGGGAAGTCCATTGATGATTTTCGGGGCTAAAAAGGTCATTTAACATGTTTCGGGAAGTGTTCGGGTCAAAACGATAGGCCAAACGGAGCTCGGGAGCCAAAACGACCCAAAAGTGGGCTAAGAGCCGAGAGGGCAGCGCCCAAGCGCCGGCGCCTAGCGCCCAGGCGCCCAACGAACGCAGCACGCGCGCGCGCCCAGACGGCCAGACGCGCGCCCGCGCGCCCGCCCGCTCCGCCTCGCCCACGCCCGCGCGCCCGCCCGCTCCGCCTCGCCCATGTCCGCGCGCGCCCGCGCGCCCACGCCCGCTCCGCCTCGCCCACGCCCGCGCACCCTCGCCCGTGTCCGCCTCGCTCGCTCAACGCCGAACAGCGTCGAGACGCTGGCCGAGCGTCTCGACGCCCCGAAGTCTGAAGCGTGATTCTGGAGTTCCACCCGAGAGCAAGCGTCGAGCGCAAGCGTCTCGACGCTCGCTCGACGCCCCGCGCGCGTCTCGACGCCGCCGCGCGCGCGCGCGCAGCAGCCAACTTAGGGCACAACGTCGAGACGCTGGCCTAGCGTCTCGACGCTCCGAGCTTAAAAACCGTGAAAGTTGCAGATTTGCAGCCATCATTCTTTCCCTCTCCTTCTTCCTCAAGGTTCTCCTCTCGGCTCCAAGACGTTTTTCCGCCATTTTTGTACTTCTTCTCCTTCTTGTGCATGATTCCAAGCTCTTCCATGGGAGGTTGGATTAATCTAACCTCCATGGAAGGCTAAACCAAGGTTAGTGCTTGATTTTGGGTTTGGATTTGTAAATTATGGATGTTTGGGGAGATTTTCCCCTTTGTGAATGTTAAGCCATTTAGCTTGTTTATGCATTTCTTGCTTGTTCTTCATCCAATTCTAGCATGTGTAGCTAAATTAGTTTGACAATCTAATTCCTATGCATGATAGAGGGCTAAAGGTTGGGACGTATAATTGCCTATACTGCTAGGTAGCACGGGTCTAAGCATGGCTAATTAGTTCGGCCCAAAGTGACATTGGTAAACTGAATTAATTAACGTTTTCATGTTAGGCTTAAGGCAAGAGAGAAACCGGGTTAGTCTTAGGATTAGACCGTCGCAATGTTCCCGTCACTGGCACGTAATCGATTTAGGGATCGCTACCGTAGATAGATTATTGGCCAAGTTTAATTAGAATTGCACGAGTCTAATTAAATCCTTGGGTCATTTGAGTTAGGAATAACTAAATGAATTGTGTGCATGAACATGGCTAACGCGTTAATTGTATCAATGATCCGAACATCCATAACGAGCAATTCCATTTCTCGAAGTTGAGCACAACCGTTTAATTTTTGCACGTTGTCATTTAATTTTCCGTTAGCATTATTAGGAGCTCCCTTCCCCCAAAACCAAATTACCATTCTTTAATTTGTGCATTCTTTTATTCCTAGGAAATTAGACTTAGTTAGATTGAATTTCTTATTTCCCTGTGGATCGACCCCGTTGCCACTTAGCTACAAATAGCTCGGTGTATTCGGGTTTATAAATTGTATTTTGGCAAGCCTCGACAGCTTGAATTTGGAGTACCCTAAAAGTACCTCTACCATCTCTTAGAATTAAAACCATTGCCTGATCATCTCAAGTATGCATATCTAGGAGAGCATGATTCCTTGCCTGTTGTCATTTCATCCAAGTTAAGTGAAAAGCATGAAATTGCGCTAATATTGTTGCGTAAGCAACATAAAAAAGCTATTGCATGGACGATTGCTGACATTAGAGGTATTAGTCCTTCCTACTGCATGCATAAGATATTATTGGAAGAAGAACATACACCCCGAGTAGATCACCAACGTAGGTTGAACCCCTCCATGAAGGAGGTAGTTAAAAAAGAGATAATCAAATGGTTAGATGCAGGTGTAATCTTCCCCATAGCCAATAGTCAATGGGTGAGTCCAATCCAATGTGTGCCTAAGAATGGTGGGATGACTGTAGTAGTGAATGAGAATAATGAACTGATTCCAACTAGAACTATTACAGGATGGAGAGTTTGTATGGACTATAGAAAATTAAATAAAGAAACAAAAAAAGATCACTTTCCTTTACCTTTTATAGATAAGATGTTAGATAGGATAGCTGGCCGAGCCTACTACTGTTTCTTAGATGGTTATTCTGGATATAACCAAATCACCATAGATCCCGTGGACCAGGAGAAAACAACCTTCACATGTCCCTTTGGAACATTTGCTTTTAGCAGAATGCCTTTTGGCTTATGCAATGCACCAGCAACATTCCAAAGGTGCATGTTGGCCATTTTCTCTGACTTAGATGAATCCATGATAGAAATATTCATGGATGACTTCTCGGTCTTTGGTGATTCTTTTACAAATTGCTTAGAGAACTTAGGACAAGTCCTAGCTAGGTGTGAGGAGACCAACCTAGTCCTTAATTGGGAGAAATGCCACTTTATGGTGGAAGAAGGAATAGTCCTAGGTCATCGAGTGTCTAGAGCAGGAGTAGAGGTCGATAGGGCCAAGATAGAGATAATAGAGAAGCTAGTGGAACCTCAGAATGTAAAAGCTATTAGAAGTTTCCTAGGACACGCAGGTTTCTATAGAAGGTTCATTAAGAACTTTTCAAAAATCTCTAAACCTCTGTGTGAGCTTCTAGAGCTAAATAAACCATTCATCTTCTCAAAAGAATGTTTCTTAGCTTGGACAACCCTTAAGGAAGCCTTAGTCAAAGCACCTATTTTAGTGGGGCCAAATTGGGACCTACCATTTGAGATGTTGTGTGATGCGAGTGACTATGCAGTATGGGTTATGCTAGGACAAAAAATTGATAAACTAACACATCCTGTATACTATGCAAGTAAGACACTGAATGAGGCACAATGTAATTACACAACCACAGAGAAGGAAATGCTAGCTGTAGTATTTGCCTGTGAGAAGTTTAGGAATTACATTGTAGGCACGAGGACCATTGTTTATACTGACCATTCTGCATTAAAATACCTAACGAGGAAGGCTGATGCTAAGCCTAGGTTAATTAGATGGGTATTGTTGTTACAAGAATTTGATCTAGACATTAGAGATAAGAAAGGATGCGAAAATGTAGTTGCGGATCATCTTTCTAGATTGCGGCATAATTGCGATAAAATTGCGGAAACCGCAATTTCTAATGCCTTTATCGATGAGCATGTCTTTGTGTTAGCACATCGTGATAACGATGAGGAACCTTGGTTTGCTGATATTGCTAACTTCCTTGCCTCGCAGGTACTACCAACTTTCAAGGGAGGGCAAGAAAAGAAGAGGTTTCTACATGAAGCTAGGAAGTTCATCTGGGACGATCCTACACTGTACAAGACATGTGCAGATGGTTTGCTGAGGAAGTGTGTGTCAGCTGCTGAAGCGAAGTCGGTGCTACAGCATTGCCATACATCTCCCTATGGTGGGCATTTTGGTGGCCAAAGAACAGCTGCAAAGGTGTTCCAGAGTGGCTACTATTGGCCCACGATCTTCAAAGATGCCCACGACCATGCGCACAGCTGCGACGAATGTCAAAGAACAGGTAACCTTAGTCGGAAGAATGAGATGCCTCTCACTTACATCTTGGAGTTGGTGCTCTTTGATGTGTGGGGCATCGACTTTATGGGGCCATTCCCCCCTTCAGCAGGTAATCTCTATATACTTGTAGCTGTAGACTATGTATCTAAGTGGGTAGAAGCCATAGCATGTCCATCAAACGATGCCAAAACAGTCATTAAGTTCCTTAATAAACATATCTTTACAAGGTTTGGTACACCCCGTGCTATAATTAGTGATGAAGGGACGCACTTTATTAATAAGGCTATGGAAAAAGTGTTAGCTAAGTACAATGTTAGACATAGAGTAGCAACCCCTTATCACCCACATTCGAATGGACAAGCTGAAATATCAAATAGGGAGATTAAAAACATACTCGAAAAAATGGTCAAACCTAATAGAAAAGATTGGTCGTTTAAGTTAGAGGATGCACTTTGGGCATATAGGACTGCATATAAGACACCCCTAGGTATGTCTCCTTATAGACTTGTGTATGGAAAAGCATGTCACTTACCCTTCGAATTGGAAATCAAAGCCTTTTGGGCCTTAAAAGAGCTTAATTATTGCGTGACCAATGCAGGAACATTACGGTCTCTGCAATTACATGAGTTAGATGAGCTTAGACATATGTCCTATGAAAATGCTAAAATGTATAAGGAAAAAACTAAAATTTGGCATGATAGTAGACTTAGGATTAAGGACTTCAAGAAGGGCCAGCATGTCTTGTTATTTAACTCAAGGTTGAGATTATTTCCAGGCAAACTTAAGTCCAGATGGTCAGGTCCTTTTGTTATAACTAACGTGTTTGTTCATGGTGCGATTGAGATTAGGAACCTGCAGAATGGGCAACCGTTTATAGTCAATGGTGCACGTTTGAAGCATTACTACGAGGAAGGAGATGTGAAGACTCTCTCGGCCTTTGGTAGATGTACTTTTGGGGTACTCCAAATTCAAGCTGTCGAGGCTTGCCAAAATACAATTTATAAACCCGAATACACCGAGCTATTTGTAGCTAAGTGGCAACGGGGTCGATCCACAGGGAAATAAGAAATTCAATCTAACTAAGTCTAATTTGCTAGAAATAAAAGAATGCACAAATTAAAGAATGGTAATTTGGTTTTGGGGGAAGGGAGCTCCTAATTATGCTAACGGAAAATTAAATGACAAAGTGCAAAAATTAAACGGTTGTGCTTAACTTCGAGAAATGGAGTTGCTCGTTATGGATGTTCGGATCATTGATACGGTTTACGCGTTAGCTAATTCATGCACACAATTCATTTAGTTATTCCTAACTCAAATGACCCAAGGAATTAATTAGAAGCGTGCAATTCTAATTAAACTTAGCCAATAATCTATCCAAGGTAGCGACCCCTAAATTGATTACGTGCTAGTGACGGGAACATTGCGACGGTCTAATCCTAAGACTAAACCGGTTTCTCTCTTGCCTTAAGCCTAACATGAAAACGTTAATTAACTCAGTTTGCCAATGTCACTTTGGGCCGAACTAATTAGCCATGCTTAGACCCGTGCTACCTAGCGGTATAGGCAATTATACGTCCCAACCTTTAGCCCTCTATCATGCATAGGAATTAGATTGTCAAGCTAATTTAGCTACACATGCTAGATATGGATGAAGAACAAGCAAGAAGATGCATTAACAAGCTAAATGGCTTAACATTCCCAAAGGGGAAAATCTCCCCAAACATCCATAATTTACAATCCAAAGCTCAAAATCAAGCACTAACCTCGGTTTAGCCTTCCATGGAGGTTGGATTAATCCAATCCCCCATGGAAGAGCTTGGAATCATGCACAAAGAAGGAGAAGAAGTACAAAAATGGCGGAATTTTGCCCTAGACCCGAGAGGAGAACCTTGAGGAAGAAGAAGAAGGGAAAAAGATCGCTGAAAAACGCGTTTTCACGCTTTTAAAGCTCGGAGCGTCGAGACGCTAGGCCAGCGTCGAGACGCTGTGCCCTAAGTTGGCTGCCGCGCGCGCGGGGCGGCGTCGAGCGAGCGTCGAGACGCTTGCGCTCGACGCTTGCTCTCGGGTGGAACTTCAAATGTACGCTTCAGAGTTCGGAGCGTCGAGACGCTCGGCCAGCGTCTCGACGCTGGCGGCGTTGAGCGAGCGTTGAGACGCGCGCTCGACGCTGATGGACGTCTAGCTTGGGGAATCGTTGGGGCAGCGTCGAGCTAGCGTCTAGACGCTGGGGCGCACGCAGATCTTCAATGACGGGCGCACGGGCGAGGCGGACACGGGCGAGGGCGCGCGGGCGCGCGCGGACATGGGCGAGGCGGAGCGGGCTGGCGCGGGCGCGCGCGCGTCTGGCCGTCTGGGCGCGGGCGTGCGGTGCTTGCGAGCGGCGCGCGCGTGCTGCGTTCGTTGGGCGCCTGGGCGCTGGGCGCCGGCGCTTGGGCGCTGCCCTCTCGGCTCTTAGCCCACTTTTGGGTCGTTTTGGCTCCCGATCTCCGTTTGGCCTATCGTTTTGACCCGAACACTTCCCGAAACATGTTAAATGAACTTTTTAGCCCCGAAAATCATTAATGGACTTCCCGAGCTTTACAATCCAAAGCTCAAAATCAAGCACTAACCTCGGTTTAGCCTTCCATGGAGGTTGGATTAATCCAATCCCCCATGGAAGAGCTTGGAATCATGCACAAAGAAGGAGAAGAAGTACAAAAATGGCGGAATTTTGCCCTAGACCCGAGAGGAGAACCTTGAGGAAGAAGAAGAAGGGAAAAAGATCGCTGAAAAACGCGTTTTCACGCTTTTAAAGCTCGGAGCGTCGAGACGCTAGGCCAGCGTCTCGACGCTGTGCCCTAAGTTGGCTGCCGCGCGCGCGCGGGGCGGCGTCGAGCGAGCGTCGAGACGCTTGCGCTCGACGCTTGCTCTCGGGTGGAACTTCAAATGTACGCTTCAGAGTTCGGAGCGTCGAGACGCTCGGCCAGCGTCTCGACGCTGGCGGCGTTGAGCGAGCGTTGAGACGCGCGCTCGACGCTGATGCACGTCTAGCTTGGGGAATCGTCGGGGCAGCGTCGAGCTAGCGTCTAGACGCTGGGGCGCACGCAGATCTTCAATGACGGGCGCATGGGCGAGGCGGACACGGGCGAGGGCGCGCGGGCGCGCGCGGACATGGGCGAGGCGGAGCGGGCTGGCGCGCGGGCGCGAGGCGAGGCGGCGCGCGCGGGCGCGCGCGCGTCTGGCCGTCTGGGCGCGGGCGTGCGGTGCTTGCGAGCGGCGCGCGCGCGTGCTGCGTTCGTTGGGCGCCTGGGCGCTGGGCGCCGGCGCTTGGGCGCTGCCCTCTCGGCTCTTAGCCCACTTTTGGGTCGTTTTGGCTCCCGAGCTCCGTTTGGCCTATCGTTTTGACCCGAACACTTCCCGAAACATGTTAAATGACCTTTTTAGCCCCGAAAATCATCAATGGACTTCCCGAGCTCTTCACCATGAAATCACCTACAAGAAAGCATTTTAATCAATATATATCATGGTTTTAGCTAGAATTAGGGACATTAAGATAGCTCTATTTTGGAGCTATCAAAATACCCCCGACCTAAATCTTGCTAGTCCTCGAGCAAGGTATACTCTTAAATAATCTCCAAAGAATTAAATGCATGCTTGGACTCTAATCTCAATGCTTGTGAAACAAGGTACTTGTAATAAATTCAAAACCATCAAAAGCATGCAAACGTTGAAATCATTTCAAAATTTAAACTCCTATTCCCTTACGTGTGTGTGTGTTTAGCACCTCTCAACCTAGCTCACGCAAGCCCGGAATAACCTTATACAGTCATATGACTCGTTTTCCCCCTACTTATGGCGATAAGAACAGTCTAAGGGCTTTTAGTGATAGGAATAGCAACAAAACAAAAGGCCTAAATTTTATTCTTTTTCCTTGAGTACTTTGTACCCATTTTTTTTTCTTTTTGAACCACTTTTTTTTTTAATTTTTCTCCAAGAGAGCCTAACACGTCAAACCAAATTTTAGCTTCACGTTTTTAAGGACCATTGCTCACTTCCATTAGTTCCCCTTTCATGCAGTGACAACCGTGGGTTACACGATCGCCCCTGGTTACACGGGCAACACAAGAAGGAGGAGCAACTCTGGAGGTTTTATTTTTCATGCAAACACTTTTTTTTTAGGCAATAGCTTCGCTATACACAAATGAGTTATTACTACTTCTACACATCAAGCCTCCCTAATGGTACCTTTCGGGGTGACAACAAGGTTTTAGACAAAATAAGATCATTCTAGACCTACAGAGCTGAGAATAAGAGTGCTATGTGCTCAGTGAATGTAGGGAAATAACAGAAATTTTTTTAAAATAGGCTCAAAATGTGCATACATCGTCAAATTTTCGAATCATGCAAATACGGAGTGTTCACAAGCAAATCACAGACCGTCCTCATCGGACACATGCATTCAGATTCTAATCTAACAGCCAGAGTACACGTATGCTCGACAACTACTAAGAAGTCTCATCTCTATTTATCAACAAACTCCACCCCCCACCTTAAGATATGCATTGTCCCCAATGCATTAAACAGCTAAAAATAATAAAATTCTAAGGGAACAGAAAACCTCCCCTGAATTTTATGGAGCTGACGGGTGGAGATGTGCACCAACGTCCTCCAATGGGCTCTCGAGTCGTCGACCGTTCCACCTTTTCTCCTAGGAAAACAAGAAAACAAACAACAACTCAAAAGCAAAAATAAAAACAAAAACAAAGCGATAAACAACGGAAATACAGTTCAAACTCGGGTGCCTCCGAGAAGCGCAAATTTTTAGAGTCGATTGCTCGACTGTATTCTCTCGTCAACTCATCCATAGTCAAACTTGGAAGATGCCCCATCCATCTTCCTAATCACCTCTTTCCTGCGAAAATCCATGAACAATTCTTTCTCTCGTGCCTTCTGTGCACATACAACATCAAATTTAAATTTTGCAGGTTTAACAAAAGGTTGATCCCATAAAATTGATGCAAAAATGTGAGAGAAATTTTCATGCATTCCAGAAGCATAAGGATCAGCAGGAAAGAACGGGTCATTTACTTTGCCCAAAACATCTTCCACCTTTTCCAAGGGGTGCACATAAGAATTATCAACCAATTGCAAGGTAGAACCAGATTCATGCAAGTCATTCATTTTGGGCTCATTAAAAACAGCATGCGACTCAACATTAACCGATGGCTCTAAATCTAGCATGGGTTGATTAATCATTTCATTTTTCAGTAGTGCAAGGTAAAGTGGAAGGAAGTAGATTAGCAGGGTTCTCAACAGTTGTCAAAGTAGAAACAGATGAATCACAAAATTCAGTCAAGGATGGCTCATGCAACTCATGATCATCAAAAAAGTCAATTAAAAATAATGGGTCATCCCCATCCTCAACAGTCATGCATTCATTATGAGTTACAGATTCAAAAGTGTCTACTTGACAAAGAGAGAAGACATCATCAACATGCTCTTCTACATCGGGCAAATGCATCTCAACAACCTCTCCGCCATACTCAACAGATAATATGCCCTTATCCACATTTATTTTTGTTTTAGCAGTTTTCATAAAGGGCCTACCTAATAAGATCGAAGCATGCGAAGAGGAATAATTTTCATCCATTTTCAGAACATAGAAGTCAACAGGAAAAATTAACTCATTAACTTGCACTAACACATCTTCAATAATTCCTAAAGGATGCACATAAGTTCTATCAGCAAGTTGAATAATTGTTCCTGTTTTATTCATTCCTTTCAGTTTCAGTTTCTGATAAATGGAATACGGCATAACACTAATGGAGGCTCCTAGATCTAGCATTGCTCTTCTAATATGCATACCTCCAATCTTACAAGGGAGAGAGAACATACCTGGATCGCCGCATTTAACCGGTAAGCTTTTTGTGATCACAGCAGAGACGTTCTCACTTACCACGACGCGTTCACTCTCCTTTGTCTTCCTCTGGTTGGTGCAGATTTTCCTGAGGAACTTGGCGTACCTCGGAATTTCCTTCAGAGCGTCCAACAGAGGGATGTTGATCTCTACCTTCTTGAATGTGTCCAGGAACTCCTTCTCGTAGTCCTCCTTAGGCGGTCTCGCTAACCTGCTAGGAAAAGGAGCCTTAGGCACATAAACTCTAGTGCATGTAGGATCGAAATTTACCCCATGCCACCGTGGTTCGGGATTTTCTGTCTGTGGCTCTACGTGGCCATAATCGACTTCCACTGGCGGGGTGCTCGTGGGAAGATGCTTCCCACTTCTCAGGGCGATGGCACTAGCATTCTCAGCTTCCTGCTTTTCCATCCTATTTATCTTCTCGGTCGCAAGGGACATTTCCTTAACCATGTTGCGTGGTCAATGTGTTAAAGATAAATAAGCAAGAAGATAGAGAGAGCACTCAGAACATGCAAGCATACATGGTCTCACAGCAAGTAGTAAGTATATTTCATTCGTTTTTTCCACAGAGACTCATTTTTAGCTATTCATGAAGTGTATTTGTTAAGAAAGAAAGGGTGGATTTGATGGGGTAAAATTGGTTTTTAATTATCTAATTTTTGCTGAATGTGTAAAGGAATGCGACATAAACAAATGCAAGTTGAAATTAGACTCAAAAGACAAGAGATGGAATTAATAAACGAAGAAGAAAACAGCTAAACAGAATGATAACTTAGCAGAATTGCGGACACCGCAATTTTACCGCAATTGAATAACAGCGAAAGTGTGTAAATGGGCGAATTAAGGGCTACTAATGACTATCCTATAGGCATTTTTATACGATTCTCAAGCACTGGATCTACTCTCTATGCATCAAACTCACTCTATCTCATGTATCGTCCGATTCCACGCATTAGATTCTTTAGTTTACTCGACTCAAAGTAAGGTCTTAAGCATCTTGTTAAAACAGAAGTGTTTAGTTTGTACTAGGGAAACGCCTATTCCTAGGCCGTTTCCTGGTTACCATGAAAGGCTAGCATGATTATACGACTCTGAACTCTTACTCCTTCCGGAGGTTAGGAGTTCTTTGGACAAAATGGATGGCCAATCGAAATTGCCCGTGGGATGAAGCTTACATACAATCAATGCTTTGAAAGCTATCCTACATGCTTGGTTCACGTTTTTTAGCCTATAGTTCTGTCATTAGCATGCCCCTAAGTGACTTAGCTACTCATGGATATATAGAGAACAAAAGTATAAGATAAAACAGACATGCTTAGAAGGGAAATGTACTCAAAACAGTAAGCCAAAACCGTAGCAGCAGAAGATGGAAACTGTGAAATGAAAACTTGTAATTTGATTACTTTGAATGTTTGAATGAACAAAGGGACACTTAAAGTAAATAATCCAAAGACAGAAAGCAACGAAATGAAGTAGACTAATCACTAAACCAGAAGCGATAACTAAACAATGCTGGAAATGAGAAAGGAAAGACAAAAAGCAGTAAATGGTGCTTGAAAGCCTCGTTGCAGTCGCCTCGAATGAAGGGGATGAAGGTCAGCCTTGCTTGGATGAATCCAATCGAGAGAGAAGAAGGATCTCCTCTCCTTCCTATCAGATTATCGATTCCAACAGCTGAGACTCTCACTCCAACAGACGGCAAAGGAAAACAGGGAGAAAAGATGGACTGCGAGAAGACTCTACGCTTTCGGATGATGCTTGAACCTCCGACTTTGGCCCCCTTTTATAGTAGTTTGCAGGTGTGTTTGGGCCAAGGAGAACCATCAATCTTCAACGTCATATATCAGAATGGATGGAGGAGAAAGAACGAATCCCTGAAATTACGGAAATTAACAGAAAAGGATCAGTCAACTTACGGTTTTCACTTGAATAATTGCGGCTTCAGCAATGTTTTCGCAATGCTGTCGCAATGCAGTTTTTTTCATTCTTTTCCTTCGGTTTTCAACCCTTTTCTTTCCTATTGTGCATAAGTCCTAATTTAGCTACCTTCTTCTCATTCTCATATTTAAGCATAGGTTTAGGCTAAATGCTATCAAAAACACCTAAAAGTGTACATCTTCTTAAGCTAAATGGGTCCTAAATAAGTCACTTTCAGAGACTTAACACACCCCCAAACTTAAGGTTTTGCTTGTCCTCAAGCACACTAAAGACTTACCTAGGCTGCTGTTTCTTCTTCTTTAACCACTTACTGACTCCCTTATATCCCTATCTATAGCACTGCTGTCCTGTGACACACTTCTAAGCTTAAAACTACCCTCTTATCTAGCTTCTTCTGACTTCGCCTGCCTAACACTCCTTCTGTTTCTATTAACTTCCTACAACTGATCTATTTACTTTTGTCATATCATGCCACTATCCCTAAGGTTTCAAATTCTGCCTAGCTTTACCTCAGACTCAGTACATGCTTCTAGCTTTATTTTTAATGTGTCTAGGATTCCTTAGAGTCATGCCAGTCTTAGTATTAACGGTGACAGTGGTACTTTAAAGAACAACCTAAACCCTGGCATCACTACATTGGATAAACACTCATCTCCGTAAACAACCCTACGAGTTACAACTTTGTGCTTAGCTAATTGAGGATCAGAGTTCTTTTTAAATAGGACACCTAAGCCACAAAGTTATAACTCCTAGGTATACATTCTTCTTCCCTATTTTTTCCTTTTTCTTACTTAGGTGGGGCCTATCCTTTGGTTGCCTTTTGATGCAATGCCACTTGTGGGTCACACACTTGGCACTGATTACTTAGCAACCTCAGAGAGACCCCCCTCTTTATTCTATTTTTCATTTTTTTTCAGTTCATCATTTTTTTGTAAAGGAGAAGAAGAATGCTTATGTTTCTAAGGGAGAGAGGAATGTTCCTAGGCCTAGGGTGGCCTCCCCCAAACTTCAACTACTCATTGTCCCCAATGAGTGTCTGAGGTGGCACACCCCCAAACTATCCTAGAAGCATCTAGTCTAAGGTAAAACAAAGAGAATCTAGAGCCCTAGGCATAGACAGAACATTTAAAAGAAAATATCACAGCAGCAGTAAGTTAAAAAAAAAAAACAGACAGATAAGGGCTTAAAGCTGTGCATGCTGAGCTTTTTAGAGGTTGATTTAAACTATCAAAGGGTGTCCTATGACACTCATCCAGCATGCATTTAGATAAGCTATATAAGGTAGTCATGTTATCAGCAAAAGATAGAATTTAAACAGATCACAGCCTAGCTAAACAGACAGTCCAAAACATGCTTTCAGTCATAAAAATTGCGGGTACCGCAATTATTTCGCAATCAATTCAGGGCAGATATAACAGTGATGAAGGCCCCTAAGCATGCTCTTTCCAGTCATTCAAGCTCTTCTAAAAATAAAACAAAACTAACCTACCTAGGCTCCTATCATCAGACTATCCTAAGCAAAATTAAAAACATAAAACTAAGCATCTAAGACAGATCAAAAGTGTACTAAAAACAGCATAATTCACATAAGCTAGCAGAAAGCAGAAAATTGTTTTTTCTTTCTAAGGGAACAGCAATACTCCCTTCAGTGCAATTCAAACCAGCACTCAAACGTCTTCATCCTCATCAGGCTGCCGTGGTCGTGGGGGTACCCATGGAGTCAGGAGATTTGTGGGGAAGTCAGGGAAGATGCACCCAAGTTGGTCGGCAACTTCCTTGTCCCTTGCCTGCGCATAAGTGGCCCATTGAGCCATTCTCCTCTGCATATCCATCAGGCAGGCCATGGATAGGGACTGTTCAGCAGCCAGCCTATCCAGTTCAAACTCCATATTCCCCTTCCTCCTCAGCCTCAGGCTAGCAGGCAGCTCCAAGTGGCCTGTGTAAGCCATTTGCTGCTCCATGCGCTCGGTGGGGACTCCTGCAAGCAAACATAGCTTGGTTATGGTGTTAGGGAAAAACAGTGGTCCCTTACCTTTCTTGGCGCACTCAGCAATAGCAGCAGTGATGACTTCTCCCACGTTGATCGTGAGACCTCTCATTATCGCATACACCAGCAGCGATCGGCTCTGGTTGATTGTAGTCTCGTGAGTCACTGGGACAATCTCCTTCTCACGAACGCAAACCAAACAGCCGCCTTAGCCGTGAGGTTGGCACTCATGAGAGTGTGCCTCCCATTGCGTGACACGGTCCAGGAAGCTTCAGGCTGGCCAATGGTCCGAATGGCCTCTTCCAGGACAGCCTCAGTAGGCTCATCAACAATCCGTGCATAATCTGTATGTGTTTGGCCCTTGAGACCATAGGCTTCGTTGATGGCCTTGGCTGAGAAATCCACCTCTACCCCTCTGACCACAGACAGGCCATCCTCCGGGCTGAGCACATTGGCGTAGAAATCATACACCATGCTCGTGTAGGCTGGATTGGGCGGTCTGCAAAATTCCTCCCAGCCGTGGTTGATCACTCCTGCGCGCAAGAACTGCGGCAGGTCAGCAGGTCGGTCGAGGAAGCCTTTCTCGTGCAGCAACTCCCTCTTCCTCAGCTCAGCACCCCTGGACTCAGCATCAGAGGAAACATACCTCACTAACTGAGGCTCGTCTTCAGGGTAGAGCTTTGCCTTCCCCTTATCTGATGGCCTGGCTGACTCGGCAGCCTCAACCTTGAGTCGTTTGAGCGATGGCTCAGTACTTTCCTTCTCTGATGAAGGCACCTCCTTAGCCTTCTTCCTCTTTAGTTTCTTGGATCGCTTGGCTTTAAGGATCTTGGCCTTCTTCTTCTTCTTCAGCTTTGCCTCAATGTTGATCTGCTGCAGGCATGCCCCCAGCGTCTCTTCCATGGAATCATCCTGCTGTGCAGGACTCTCTGGGCTAGCTTCCCTTGCAGGCGAGAAGACCTCGTCTTCACCACCTTCCCCACTGCCCTGAGTGGATTCCTGGTACTCCCCATAGGGGAATTCAGGGTCAGGCCGTGGAGGCGTGTGCGAAGGTGTGGCACTCTGCTCTGCTGTAGGCGTCTGCACGGAATTCAGTGGTGAAGACGGCGTTTCAGGGCTCTGTGCAGGCGGTGACGATGAAAGCTCTGGGCTGTGCACTGGTTCAGATGATGAAGGGTTGTGCGCAGGTGAGGCAGATGGCGACGAACTCTTCTTGGTCGACTCGTGGGACGCACGATCTGTTTCTTGACTCTCCACAGAGAGAGTCTTGGCTTTGCTTGGTTCGGCGGCCGTCTCGACACTCCACCGGCGCTTCTTGGGCGTGCCCGCTGGTTCAGAAGGGCCAGCAGGGATTTCTGTGACAACCCTCCACTTCTTCCTACGGATCGGAAGTTTGGGAAGAGGTCCGGTGCGTACAGCCCCAGCATCTGCAAGGGTCAGAAGTGCTTCCCTCGCAGCCGCTTCAGCTGCGTCATCAGCCTTCTTCTTGGCTGCGGATCTTTCAGCCCTTGTGGACACCATTGTCGAATCTTGGAGGTTTGGAGAGAAGGATCAAAGATGAAGAGAATCTCAGTTTTCTTGGAAATCAGAGAATGAGAGAATCGTATCGATCGAGCGCCTTCTAACGGATATAAAAGCAACGGCTAAATCCCAACGGCTCTATTTTGCGGATCCTGCAATTCCAGCGCAATTTTAGGGATTTCTTTTTATCTAAATGGCAAACTTTGCTCGTCCGTATCTTTTATTTGGCTCGATCGTTTCTTGATTTTTAAAGCTGGGATTACTCTCCTTGATCCCCTCTTTCGATTCCCTATAAAAACAAATAAAACAAACATTAAATACTTAATTAAAATCACACCACAAAACATACAAACGATAACCGGAAAAAGTGAAAAAATAAACTAAGGCATTAGCCTTGACTAAACGAGCACAGTGACCACTCGTTCTCTCTCGTTTTTAGTTTCATGCTTCATTCAAGAGGAAGGCCGAGAGAGTCTTCACATCTCCTTCCTCATAGTAGTGCTTCAACCTCGCCCCATTGACCATAAATGGCTGACCTTGCTGCAAGTTCTTTATCTCTATTGCACCATGAACAAACACATTAGTAATGACAAATGGACCCGACCATCTAGACTTAAGTTTCCCTGGAAATAGTTTCAACCGTGAGTTAAACAACAAAACAAGTTGACCCTTCTTAAAGTCCTTAACTCTAAGTCTGCTATCGTGCCAAATCTTGGTTTTTTTCTTGTACATCTTAGCATTTTCATAGGCCATATGCCTAAGCTCATCAAGCTCATGTAATTGCAAAGACCTCAGTGTCCCCGCATCCTTTACACAAAAATTCAATTCCTTCATGGCCCAAAATGCTTTGTTTTCTAACTCAAGTGGTAAGTGACAAGCCTTGCCATATACCAGCCTATAAGGGGACATACCTAGGGGTGTCTTGTATGCTGTCCTATAAGCCCAAAGTGCATCCTCAAGCTTGAAGGACCAGTCTTTCCTATTAGGTTTGACCACTTTTTCTAGGATGTTCTTAATTTCCCTATTTGAGATTTCAGCTTGGCCATTTGAGTGTGGGTGATAGGGAGTGGCTACTCTATGTCTAATGTTATATTTAGCCAACACTCTCTCCATAGCCTTGTTAATGAAATGTGACCCCTCATCACTAATGATAGCACGAGGTGTCCCAAACCTAGTAAAAATGTGCCTATGCAAGAAGTTGGTGACTGTTTTAGCATCATTATTAGGACATGCTTTGGCTTCTACCCACTTGGACACATAATCCACTGCTACTAATATGTAAAGGTTACCTGATGATGGAGGGAATGGCCCCATGAAGTCAATGCCCCATACATCAAAGAGCTCTAACTCTAAGATGTAGGTGAGGGGCATCTCATCCTTTCGACTGAGGTTACCTGTTCTTTGGCATTCATCACAGCTGTGGGCATAGTTGTGGGCATCTTTGAAGATCGTTGGCCAATAATAGCCACTCTGAAATACCTTTGCAGCTGTTCTTTGGCCACCAAAGTGTCCACCATAAGGAGATGTGTGACAGTGCTGCAGCACAGACTTCGCTTCAGCAGCTGAAACACACTTCCTCAGCAAGCCATCAGCACAGGTTCTGTAAAGTGTGGGGTCATCCCAGATGAATTTCCTTGCTTCATGAAGGAACCTCTTCTTCTCTTGTCCTCCCTTGAAAACTGGTAATACCTGTGATGCACGGAAGTTAGCAATGTCAGCAAACCAAGGTTCCTCATCGTTATCACGATGAGTCAAAGCAAAGACATGTTCATCAATAAAAGCATCAGAAATTGCGGGGTCCGCAATTTTTTCGCAATTGTGCTGCAATCGAGACAGGTGATCTGCAACCACGTTTTCACATCCTTTCTTGTCCCGAATGTCCAAATCAAATTCCTGCAGCAATAACACCCACCTAATCAACCTAGGCTTGGCATCAGCCTTCCTCATAAGATATTTCAAGGCAGAATGGTCAGTGTATACAATTGTCCTAGTGCCTACAATATAGTTTCTAAATTTTTCGCAAGCAAACACTACAGCAAGCATCTCTTTCTCAGTAGTTGTATAATTACATTGAGCCTCATTCAAGGTCTTACTAGCATAATAAACAGGGTGTGTTAGCTTGTCAATCTTCTGGCCTAACATCACTCCTACAGCATAGTCACTGGCATCGCATAACATCTCAAAGGGCAGATCCCAATTTGGTCCTACTATGATAGGGGCTGTGACTAGTGCTTTCTTAAGGGTGGTCCAAGCTACTACACATTCCTTAGAGAAGATGAATGGTCTATTTAATTCTAGAAGCTCACACAGAGGCTTGGCTATCTTAGAAAAGTCCTTAATGAACCTTCTGTAGAAGCCAACATGCCCTAAGAAACTTCTGATGGCCTTGACATTCTGAGGCTCCACCAACTTCTCTATGATCTCAATTTTGGCTCGGTCAACTTCGACTCCTGCCCTCGACACTCTATGTCCTAAGACAATCCCCTCATCCACCATAAAATGGCATTTTTCCCAATTTAGGACTAGGTTGGTCTCCTCACACCTAGCCACGACTTGTCCTAGGTTTTCTAGACAGTTTGAAAATGAGTCCCCAAAGACTGAGAAGTCATCCATGAATATTTCTATCATGGACTCATCCAACTCAGAGAAGATTGCCATCATGCACCTTTGGAAAGTTGCCGGTGCATTGCATAAGCCAAAAGGCATTCTGCGAAAGGCAAAAGTTCCAAAAGGGCAAGTGAAGGTGGTCTTCTCTTGATCCTTAGGGTCTATAGTTATTTGATTATAGCCTGAATACCCGTCTAAGAAACAATAGTAGGCTCTACCAGCTATTCTGTCTAGCATCTGGTCAATGAACGGTAGAGGGAAGTGATCTTTTTTAGTTTCTTTATTTAATTTCCTGTAATCCATACACACTCTCCACCCTGTGACAGTCCTTGTTGGAATCAGTTCGTTGTTCTCATTGACTACCACAGTTATTCCCCCCTTTTTAGGTACACATTGGATGGGGCTCACCCACTGGCTACTAGCTATTGGGAAGATCACTCCTGCATCTAACCATTTTATTATTTCCTTCTTTACTACCTCTTTCATAGAGGGGTTTAGCCTACGCTGGTGATCTACCCTAGGTGTGTGCTCTTCCTCTAGTATAATTTTGTGCATGCAATAAGAAGGGCTAATGCCTCGAATATCAGCAATAGTCCATGCTATAGCCTTCCTATGTTGCTTAAGCAGTAAAATCAGTTCAACCTCATGCTTTTCACTTAATTTAGAAGAAATGATAACAGGCAGAGTTTCATTACTTCCTAGATATGCATACTTGAGGTGAGTAGGTAGTGGTTTCAGTTCTAAAACAGGTGGATGCTCAATGGAGGGTTTTAAAGGATTCACAGATCTATCAGTTAAATCTATATTCATACATACATGTTGTGGTTTATCTACAGGCATATCCATTATGTCAGATACATTCAAGTCAGCTACATCTAATTGTACATATTCATTAGCATGCTTAGTTAATAATACATGCTCCAATTGTTCCTCCATCAAGGAGTCTACTACGTCCATGCTAGCACAGGATTCAAGGTCAGAGGGGTACCTTAAAGCTTTATATACACTAAACTTCACCTCTTCATCATGAACCCTCATAGTAAGCTCACCTTTTTGGACGTCTATAAGTGCCCTACCTGTGGCTAGAAATGGTCTACCTAGCAGGATGGGGACCTCCTTGTCTGCCTCATAGTCCAGGACAATGAAATCTGCAAGGAAAATAAATTTGTCAACTTTCACCAGAATATCCTCAATCTTACCTTCAGGGTATGCGATGGATCTGTCTGCTAGTTGTAAAGTGAAAGTGGTTGGACGTGCTTCCCCTATTCCCAACTGGCGGAATAGGGACAGGGGCATGAGATTTATGCTGGCGCCCAGGTCACAAAGCGCTCTGCCCACGTGCTTGCCTCCAAGTTCTACAGGTAAGGTGAAGGAACCAGGATCCTTCTCCTTCTTGGGCAGCTTGTTCTGGAGGATGGCACTGCACTCCTCAGTGAGGTTTACTGTTTCAAACTCACCAATTATTTTTTTGTTAGTAATAATATCTTTCAAAAACTTTACATAAGAAGGCATAGACTGCAAAACTTCTACAAAAGGAATGTTAACATGCACTTGCTTAAGAATTTCTAAGAACTTATTAAAATGAACTTCCTGTTCCTGCTTCTTCTTAAGCCTTCGAGGGTATGGAGGTGGTGGCACATATGCAGGCACGTCAGGGCGCTTTAGGATAGGTGGAGGCCTTGGAATTTCTTCTATCTCCTCAATAATTGGCTCTAGCCTGGCTCCTGATGTGCTAGTTGGTGGTGGACCTTGGTTTGGCAGAGACTCCAGTGGAGCACTAGACTCAGTGTTCTCTACTCTCTTTGGTGTGTCCTTTGTGTTGCTCACCAAGGGTCTGCCACTTCTAAGTTCAATTGCTTGAACTTGTTCTTTACCATCTCTCCTTGGTACCTCGGTGTCAGCAGGGAGTCTACCTTGGGGCCTACTCTTGAGTTCATTGGCTAATTGGCCTATTTGGTTTTCTAGGCTCCTAAGAGTAGCTTGCTGGCTTTGAAGCGTAGCATCATTCTTAGCTATGTATTCCTTGAGTAAGTTTTCTACAGAAGATCCTACAGGTTGATTGTATGGTTTTTGGTACATTGACTGGTTATGTTGGGGAGTGAAACCAGGTGTTCCACTCGGTCTAGGTTGGTTAGGATTTTGGTTAGTGTTTTGTTGGCCACCCCATGATAGGTTTGGGTGGTTTCTCCAACCAGGGTTATAGGTGTTGGAGTAGGGGTTATTCCTAGGCTGCTGCTGGCTCCCAACATAGCAGACTGAGGATGGATTCCCAGGGCAGTATTCGTATGGGTGCCCTTCCCCACAGAATCCACAGATAAGTGCCTCGCCTTGACTTGGTTGGGTGCCCATTGACATGGCTGTGGCGGTATTGGCACTGGTTTGGAGATTGGCCTGAGCCATTTGCTTAACTAAGTTGGTCAGGGCGTTTATTTGGGTGCTCATGGCGCTTAGAGCATCCTTGTCTTGAGCTCTAGTTGGCTCTACTGGATCATCTGACCACCTACAGTGAGATGTTGAGATCTTCTCCAAGATCTCATAAGCTTCGTTGTAACTCTTGGACAACATGGAACCTCCAGCAGATGAGTTTAGAACTTGTCTGGTGCTGGGGTTGCATCCTTTAAAGAAGACTTCTATTTGGATACACCATGGAATACCATGGTGTGGACATTTAATGAGAAGGTCTTTGAATCTTGTCCAAGCTTCGTGAAGAGACTCACTCGGAGCTTGTTTGAATTTGATGATATCATCACGAAAGGTCGAATTCCTATCTGGTGGGAAATATTTGACTAGGAATTTTTCTGCTAAGTCTGTCCAATTGAGGACAGATCCTGAGGGTAATGAATTTAACCACGTCTTGGCTTTGTCCCTCAAAGAGTAAGGGAAAAGATATAGCCTCAGGGCTTCTTGGGACACTCCAGGAATGAGGAAGGTATCACTGACTCCTAGGAAGTTCCTAAGGTGGTTATGGGGGTCCTCATTTTCTATTCCAAAGAATTGTCCCACAGTGGACAACATTTGGAACATCACTGGTTTTAACTCGAATGAGTTGGCAGTGATTTCAGGACGGATTATGCTGGGGTTCAGCTCCCCAGGCATAGGTACTAGGTACGAAAGGATGGCGCTATCCTTGTCATTCGCTATTTCAATGGGATTGCGAGTGACAGGCACCAGGTTTTGATCTATTCCAGCAATTTCTTCTTGAGTGGATTGCGGAGACTCTGCGGTTTCAGCAATTATTTGAGGTAAAAGGGGTTGTTTAAAGAGACGTTTCTTGGCTCTATTTCTAGCTTTAAATAATCTCTCAGGCTCAGGGTTGAACTCTAGATCACTACTTGGAGTCTCATTCATAAACTACCCTAAATTGTACCTGAAGAAGAAATGAAAATGGATCAAATTCAATGGAAAATAACTTGGTGTTTCAGACTTAACAGACTTCGTTTTCACTTAAAATAAGTCCCCGGCAGCGGCGCCAAAAACTTGTTGCGTGCTCAATGTGTTAAAGATAAATAAGCAAGAAGATAGAGAGAGCACTCAGAACATGCAAGCATACATGGTCTCACAGCAAGTAGTAAGTATATTTCATTCGTTTTTTCCACAGAGACTCATTTTTAGCTATTCATGAAGTGTATTTGTTAAGAAAGAAAGGGTGGATTTGATGAGGTAAAATTGGTTTTTAATTATCTAATTTTTGCTGAATGTGTAAAGGAATGCGACATAAACAAATGCAAGTTGAAATTAGACTCAAAAGACAAGAGATGGAATTAATAAACGAAGAAGAAAACAGCTAAACAGAATGATAACTTAGCAGAATTGCGGACACCGCAATTTTACCGCAATTGAATAACAGCGAAAGTGTGTAAATGGGCGAATTAAGGGCTACTAATGACTATCCTATAGGCATTTTTATACGATTCTCAAGCACTGGATCTACTCTCTATGCATCAAACTCACTCTATCTCATGTATCGTCCGATTCCACGCATTAGATTCTTTAGTTTACTCGACTCAAAGTAAGGTCTTAAGCATCTTGTTAAAACAGAAGTGTTTAGTTTGTACTAGGGAAACGCCTATTCCTAGGCCGTTTCCTGGTTACCATGAAAGGCTAGCATGATTATACGACTCTGAACTCTTACTCCTTCCGGAGGTTAGGAGTTCTTTGGACAAAATGGATGGCCAATCGAAATTGCCCGTGGGATGAAGCTTACATACAATCAATGCTTTGAAAGCTATCCTACATGCTTGGTTCACGTTTTTTAGCCTATAGTTCTGTCATTAGCATGCCCCTAAGTGACTTAGCTACTCATGGATATATAGAGAACAAAAGTATAAGATAAAACAGACATGCTTAGAAGGGAAATGTACTCAAAACAGTAAGCCAAAACCGTAGCAGCAGAAGATGGAAACTGTGAAATGAAAACTTGTAATTTGATTACTTTGAATGTTTGAATGAACAAAGGGACACTTAAAGTAAATAATCCAAAGACAGAAAGCAACGAAATGAAGTAGACTAATCACTAAACCAGAGGCGATAACTAAACAATGCTGGAAATGAGAAAGGAAAGACAAAAAGCAGTAAATGGTGCTTGAAAGCCTCGTTGCAGTCGCCTCGAATGAAGGGGATGAAGGTCAGCCTTGCTTGGATGAATCCAATCGAGAGAGAAGAAGGATCTCCTCTCCTTCCTATCAGATTATCGATTCCAACAGCTGAGACTCTCACTCCAACAGACGGCAAAGGAAAACAGGGAGAAAAGATGGACTGCGAGAAGACTCTACGCTTTCGGATGATGCTTGAACCTCCGACTTTGACCCCCTTTTATAGTAGTTTGCAGGTGTGTTTGGGCCAAGGAGAACCATCAATCTTCAACGTCATATATCAGAATGGATGGAGGAGAAAGAACGAATCCCTGAAATTACGGAAATTAACAGAAAAGGATCAGTCAACTTACGGTTTTCACTTGAATAATTGCGGCTTCAGCAATGTTTTCGCAATGCTGTCGCAATGCAGTTTTTTTCATTCTTTTCCTTCGGTTTTCAACCCTTTTCTTTCCTATTGTGCATAAGTCCTAATTTAGCTACCTTCTTCTCATTCTCATATTTAAGCATAGGTTTAGGCTAAATGCTATCAAAAACACCTAAAAGTGTACATCTTCTTAAGCTAAATGGGTCCTAAATAAGTCACTTTCAGAGACTTAACAAACCACATCTTGCATCTGAGTTCCAACGTTATCGAGCTTGTCCAAGGTGTCTTGCTGTGATTTGGAAACTACCGCAATTATAGCTTTAAGCATGTCCTCAGCGGGTCTACCTGAAACAGAAGATTGGGATTTAAGAAAGTCATCCTGTAAAGCGAGAACAACTTTACTTACCTCAAAAAGCTGAGCCTTAAGCTCGTCCACGTCCTTTCTCAAGCGAGCTTGCTCCTCGCCTCCGTCTCCACTCCGCTCCAAACTTCTAGCCAAGTTGGAAATTAAAACTCTAGCTTCAGCGGGTGTCTTATCCATGAGTGAACCGCCACTGGCGACATCAACTAACTGTCGGTTTGGCGGCAAGAGACCTTCGTAGAAATTCAGAATTAGGCGTTGGTCAGACACTTGGTGGTTGGGACAGTCCTCACACAACCGACCAAATCTCTCCCAACACTCAAGAACGGTCTCTTTTTCTCCTTGCTCAATTCTATTAATCATTCTTCTAAGGGCGGCGACTTTGGGAGGTGGAAAATATTTCGCATAAAACGCTCCCTGCAGCTCAGCCCAAGAAGTGATGGACCCGGTCGGTAGGTAAAGTATCCAATCTCTCGCCTTCTCCTTCAAGGTGAAGGGAAAGGTCCTGAGATGGAGTTGATCTGCAGTGATGTCATCGGTTCTGAATGACGCACACACCATCTGGAATGCCTTGAGGTGTCTGACGGGATCCTCATCTGTATTACCACAAAAAGAAGGTAATAAGTTAATCAGACCAGCTGTAAGTTCAAAATTACCTGTAGCTACCGGATGCGAGATACTCGATGTGTTCCGGCCTAGCTCAGATGATGCAAGCTCCCTCATGGTTCTTTGATGCTCAAGATTACCCACGACCTCCATCTTGGCTCTTCTTTTGAATTTTCAAAGAATGACTGCGCTCCAAAAACTCAAACAAAACGCGTAAAATAATACAAAAGAATTAAAACTGTACAAAAAGTAAAGAAAATTTTAAAACCAACAAACTAAACTTAACTAAACTAAATTAATTAAGTCCCCGGCAACGGCGCCAATTTTGGTAGATGTACTTTTGGGGTACTCCAAATTCAAGCTGTCGAGGCTTGCCAAAATACAATTTATAAACCCGAATACACCGAGCTATTTGTAGCTAAGTGGCAACGGGGTCGATCCACAGGGAAATAAGAAATTCAATCTAACTAAGTCTAATTTGCTAGAAATAAAAGAATGCACAAATTAAAGAATGGTAATTTGGTTTTGGGGGAAGGGAGCTCCTAATTATGCTAACGGAAAATTAAATGACAAAGTGCAAAAATTAAACGGTTGTGCTTAACTTCGAGAAATGGAGTTGCTCGTTATGGATGTTCGGATCATTGATACGGTTTACGCGTTAGCTAATTCATGCACACAATTCATTTAGTTATTCCTAACTCAAATGACCCAAGGAATTAATTAGAAGCGTGCAATTCTAATTAAACTTAGCCAATAATCTATCCAAGGTAGCGACCCCTAAATTGATTACGTGCTAGTGACGGGAACATTGCGACGGTCTAATCCTAAGACTAAACCGGTTTCTCTCTTGCCTTAAGCCTAACATGAAAACGTTAATTAACTCAGTTTGCCAATGTCACTTTGGGCCGAACTAATTAGCCATGCTTAGACCCGTGCTACCTAGCGGTATAGGCAATTATACGTCCCAACCTTTAGCCCTCTATCATGCATAGGAATTAGATTGTCAAGCTAATTTAGCTACACATGCTAGATATGGATGAAGAACAAGCAAGAAGATGCATTAACAAGCTAAATGGCTTAACATTCACAAAGGGGAAAATCTCCCCAAACATCCATAATTTACAATCCAAAGCTCAAAATCAAGCACTAACCTCGGTTTAGCCTTCCATGGAGGTTGGATTAATCCAATCCCCCATGGAAGAGCTTGGAATCATGCACAAAGAAGGAGAAGAAGTACAAAAATGGCGGAATTTTGCCCTAGACCCGAGAGGAGAACCTTGAGGAAGAAGAAGAAGGGAAAAAGATCGCTGAAAAACGCGTTTTCACGCTTTTAAAGCTCGGAGCGTCGAGACGCTAGGCCAGCGTCTCGACGCTGTGCCCTAAGTTGGCTGCCGCGCGCGCGGGGCGGCGTCGAGACGCGCGCGCGGCGTCGAGACGCTTGCGCTCGACGCTTGCTCTCGGGTGGAACTTCAAATGTACGCTTCAGAGTTCGGAGCGTCGAGACGCTCGGCCAGCGTCTCGACGCTGGCGGCGTTGAGCGAGCGTTGAGACGCGCGCTCGACGCTGATGCACGTCTAGCTTGGGGAATCGTTGGGGCAGCGTCGAGCTAGCGTCTAGACGCTGGGGCGCACGCAGATCTTCAATGACGGGCGCACGGGCGAGGCGGACACGGGCGAGGGCGCGCGGGCGCGCGCGGACATGGGCGAGGCGTAGCGGGCTGGCGCGGGCGTGCGGTGCTTGCGAGCGGCGCGCGCGGGCGCGCGCGCGTGCTGCGTTCGTTGGGCGCCTGGGCGCTGGGCGCCGGCGCTTGGGCGCTGCCCTCTCGGCTCTTAGCCCACTTTTGGGTCGTTTTGGCTCCCGAGCTCCGTTTGGCCTATCGTTTTGACCCGAACACTTCCCGAAACATGTTAAATGACCTTTGTAGCCCCGAAAATCATCAATGGACTTCCCGAGCTCTTCACCATGAAATCACCTACAAGGAAGCATTTTAATCAATATATATCATGGTTTTAGCTAGAATTAGGGACATTAAGATAGCTCTATTTTGGAGCTATCAGCCTTCCTCTTATCTGAAGCTTGAAAATCAAACCAAGAGGGGACGAGTGATTACTGTGCTCGTCCATGTGAAGGCTATGCCTTAGTTTTTTTTTTCTCGTATTTCTTCGGTTTTATTTTGTGTGTTTAGGTGTGATTTTTATTACGGATTTTGTGTTAATCTTGTACATTTTAATAGGTGATCGAAAGAGGAAATCAAGGAGATGAATCAAGGGAAAAGAATCGATGAAGAAATCGGGCCGAATCAAAGATTTAGTTGTTTGAATCTTGAGATTCAAATCAAGAAAATCCCCAACGGCCAGCCCATTTAATTGCGGTAGATTTGCTGAAACCGCAACAGAAAGAGCCGTTGGGATTCACTTGATTACAAATAGCCATCAAATCAGCTGTGCCCCCTACGCTTTCTTCATTCGTTGGACTTCAAGAATCACTCATCTTCTTCCTCTGCATCTCCTACCTTCAGATCTCTCCAAACCAACAATGGTGCTTACACGAGCTGAGCGATCTGCCTCCAAGAAAAAGTCACCTGACGCAGAGGAAGCTGCGAGGGAGGCATTGCTCTCCTTGGCAGATGCCAAAGCTGCGCAGCCCTCACGACCGCCTAAGCTTCCAGTACGCAGGAAGAAGTGGAAGTTTGTGACTGAGATCCCTGCGGGTCCATCTGCGCCAGCAGGTACGCCAAAGAAAAGGAAGTGGACGATGGAGGTGGAGGATGCGCCTATCAAAGAAAAGACTCTCAGCAAGGGGAGTCGAGGGAGTGGTCGCCCATCCTACGAGACGACCAGACAAAGCCCTGAGCCATCGCCCCCTTTACAGATCCCTGAGCCATCTCCATCTTCGCAGACGCCAAAGCCTGAAGTTCCGAGTGAAGAGCACCAAGAATCAGTGCCGAGCGAAGAGGCGGCTGAGGATGATGAAGTCTTCTCCCCTTTGAGGGAAGTCAGCCCTGAGGGGGGGAGCAGAGACTCGATGGATGAGACGTTGGGGGACTGCCTCCAGCAGATCACAACCAGGGCACGGCTGAGGAAGAAGGCGCCCAAGATTGTGAAGGCCAAGCGGCCAAAAGCTTCCAAGCGATCCAAGAAGAAGAAGGTCAGTGGTGAGCCTTCTTTAAAGAAGCTGAAGGTTGAGGCTGCTGAATCAGCCAAGGCAAAGGATAAGGGGAAAGCAAAATTGTACCCCGAAGACAACCCTCAAGACGTGCGGTATGTCTCTCAAGATGCAGAGACCAGAGGCATTGAATTGAGGAAAAGAGATTTGCTCCACGAGAAAGGTGTTCTCGATGCACTGGCAGACCTGCCGCAATTCTTGCGCAGGGATCGCCAACCATGGCTGGGAAGAGCTGTGCAGACCGCCCATCCCTGCCTATTCTGACATGGTGTACGATTTCTACGCAAATCTGACGCCCCCTAAGGATGGTTTGTCCATGGTGAGGGGAATTGAGGTCGATTTCTCAGCCAAGGCCATCAATGAAGCTTATGGCCTCAAGGGGCAGAAGTACACTGACTACGCGAGGATCGTCGACTCACCATCTGAGGCTGTCTTGGAAGAAGCCCTGCGCATCATAGGCCAACCTGAGGCGGCTTGGACAATCTCACGTAATGGGAAGCACACTCTGATGAGTGCGACCCTCAAGGCCAAGGCAGCCGTCTGGTTTTCCTTTGTGCGAAGGCGTCTCTCCCCTGTAACCCACGAGACAACCATAAACCAGGGGAGATCGTTGCTGGTCTACGCCATTATGAGGGGCCTCACCATAGATATTGGAGAGGTCATTGCAGCCTTCATAGCCGACTGCGCAAAGAAAGGTAAGGGCCCTCTTTTCTTCCCAAACACCATTACTAAACTCTGCTTGCGTGCAGGGGTACCCATCGAGAGGAAGGAAAGGCAGCTGGCCTACACGGGTCATCTGGAGCTGCCCACAGGCCTGAGGATGCGAAGGAGGGGCAACATGGAGTTTGAGCTGGATGGCCTGGCTGCTGCTCAATCACTCTCCATGGCCTGCTTAATGGACCTCCAGCAAAAGATGGCGCAGTGGGCTGAATACGCGCAGGCGAGGGACAAAGACGTGGCTGATCAATTGGGATGCATCTTCCCTGCCTTTCCCGTTGATCTATTGAAGCCGTGGGCACCTCCTAGGGAAAGGAGGGATGATGATGAGGATGTTTGAGTGCCAGTTTGAAGGGCACTCGAGGGAGTACTTTTGTTCCCTCTTGAAAAAAAAAAAACCCTGCTTTTCGTTAACTTGTGACTGTTGTTTTGAATCCAATATTTGATATGTTTTTCATTCTTTTTGATTGCTTAGGATAGTTTAGTATAGGTAGATGGTATCTGAGTAGCTAGCTTGTTTTAGTTTCCTTTTTGTTTAGTTGTAGATGACTGGAAATAGCATGCTAGGGGCCTTGATCACTGACAAATATGCCCTGTAGGTTCATTGCGAAATTATTGCGGATTCCGCAATTTTTGTTAGTTATCGCATGCTATTGACTGACTGTTTGATAGGCTGGTTCTGTTTAAATTTTGCTTTCTTGCTGCTTGTGTGACTGCCATATATGACCTATCTTTGAGCATGCTGGATGAGTGTCTTAGAACACATTTGTTAGTTAAAATTAACTCCCTTAAGTTGTTCAGCATGCATCTCTTTAAGACCTACTTTACTGTTTTTATAAAATTCTGCTGCTGTGTTGTTTGCTTTAGGAAGGTTCATTCTATGCCTAGGACTTTTAGATTCTCCTTGTTTTGCCCTAGACTAGATGCTTCTAGGACAAGTTTGAGGGTGTGCCACCTCAGACTCTCATTGGGGACAATGAGAAGTTTTAGTTTGGGGGAGGCAGCCCTAGGCCAAGGAACATTCCTCTCTCCCTTTTAAACATAAGCATTCTTCTTCTCCTTTGGAAAAAGTGATGAACAGAAAAAAAATGAAAAAAAGAATAAAGAGTGGTGTCTCTCTTGAGGTTGCTAAGTAATCAGTGCCATGTGTGTAACCCACAAGTGGCATTGCATCAAAAGGCAACCAAAGGAGAGGCCTTACCAAAGAAGGAAAGAAAAAAAAAACCAAAGAAGAAGAGTGTGTGCCTATAAGTTATAACTTTTGTGCTTAAGTGTCCTATGTGAATGAATGGCAACGATATTTTTGAACTATCGCCAATCATCGGGTTGTCGAGACCCGCCAAAATGAATTTATATTTGCCCGAATTCACTAAACTATTAGTAGAGTAGCGGCAACGGGGTCGATCCACAGGGAATTAAGTTAATTAGACTTAATCTCAATTAAATTTGCAAACTATTAAAATAAAAGAAATAAGGGGGAATTTGTTGGTTTTTAATTCACTAAAAGGGAACAATGCAATGGGAAAATTTAACTAACGGATTTTTCGACTCGCGACGATTGGGAATAAATTTAGCATGCCTCTTGGATCATAGGTCGACAAATACAATGGTTAGATAATTTAACGAATGCGCAGCTCGTCTCAAATTAATAAATTAACTCAGACATGCTCCATGGATATTAATTAAACATAATAAATCATGCTAATCAAGAATATCGATCGGACATTGGCGGCCAACGCTCTCCCAAGACCGATCGATAGCAGCGAGCTATAACTATGACGACTATCTAATTTGGACGCAAAATTAGTGTGTCGATTTGGAATTCTAATTCGGGAAGAACGATTACCAAGAGCGCAAGGACGCCAATACGCTCAAGGTGTCGTAAATCCTTGTTACTTGGCGGTTTAGAGAGGCACGACATCAAAACCTTTAACAATCAAACATGCTCAAAATCAAGGGTGCCTAGTCCTAAATCATTCAAACGTGTTCATGGAATAAGAAAAGAATTAGAAATCAATTCACTAAATCATTCAACCAATTCAGAATTTCAATTCTACAACCTCACCAAGAGTGCAAACTACATTTCTCCTATACAATCCCGAGCCAAAAGCGGTAAAACTACTCACTCATGACTTGTGTGGTGTGGGATGGCTTCAATCCAAGCTTCCTAGCCCCTCCCATGGTGAAAACAGCTGCTGGAACGTCTAATCAGGTGCGGAGCCCGAGGTAGAAGATGATGATGTCGGCTAAAATCGGACAAAAACTTTAAGTAATCCGTCGTAGCGTCGAGACGCTAGGGCAGCGTCTCGACGCTGCGCCCTAAATAATCCGCGCGCGCAGTCGGGGTGGCGTCGAGACGCTCGCGCGGCGTCGGGACGCTGTGGCAGCGTCGAGCTAGCGTCGAGACGCTGTCGCTCGACGCTTGCTCTCACGTGGATTTTCAAATTAACGCCTCTGACTTCGGAGCGTCGAGACGCTCGCACAGCGTCGAGCGAGCGTCGAGACGCTGTCGCTCGACGCTTGCTCTCGGGTTTTTCTTCAAATCAGCGCTTCAGACTTCGGAGCGTCGAGACGCTCTGGCAGCGTCTCGACGCTGGGGCAGCGTCGAGCTAGCGTCGCGACGCTGTCGCTCGACGCTAGCTCTCGGTTTTTGCATGGATTTTTGCCTTCAATTTCCCCAAAGCGCCCAATCTTCATGCCTTTGCATGGTTCTTCCCTGGAAGTGTTCTTAGGCCTTTAAATTGCGATATTAAGCTCCGAAAAGCGCCGAAACGCTCCCGAGGGCGAATTACCGAGAACACCTGCAATAATCACATAAAAGCAAGATTAAGCCAGTAATAATCGTGAATTAGGGACGTAATTATAGCTCCAAAATGGAGCTATCAATGAACTCTGATCCTCAGTTAGCTAAGCACAAGGTTGTAGCTTACAGGTTTGTTAAGGGAGATGAATGTATATCCAATGTAGTGATGCCAGGGTTTAGGTTGTTCTATGAATGTACTACTGACACTGGTTTATACTAAGACTGACATGACTCTAAGGAATCCTAGGTAGCTCAAAAGAAAAGCATTAGAAGCATGTACTGAGTCTAGGGTAAAGCTAGGTAGAATTTGAAAACTTAGGGATAGTTGCACAATGAACTTAATGACCAAAGCAGATAGATCAGTTGTAGGGAGTTAATGAAACAGTAGGATTATAAGGCAAGAGAAATCAGAAGAAGCAAAATAAAGAGTTGGTTTTAAACTTAGAAGCGTGTCACAGGACAACATTGCCATAGATAGTGAACTTTGGGAAGTCAGCGAGTGGTTAGAGAGGTTAACAGCAGCCCAAGTAAGTCCTTATATTGCTCGAGGACGAGCAAAACCTTAAGTTTGGGGGTGTGTTACGTCTCCAAAAGTGACTATTTTAGGACTTATTTGCTATAGAAAGTTGTACACTCTTAAGCGTTTTTTGTAGAATTTAGCTTAAACTTGTGCTTATATATGAGAATTAGTAGAATGAAGCTAAATTAGGACTTATGTGTAAAAGGAAAGAAAAAGAAACAAAAACGAAGCTAAAGAGTGAAAATTGCACATTGCTGAAGCATTGCGGAAACATTGCGGTCTCAGCAATGTTTTAAGTGAAAGTTGTTACTTGTTTAACTGATTTCTATTTTGTTGCGATCTTTCAGCCGCTCGTTTTTTCTCCTGCTGCCACGTAGAAGAACGACGTTCAGAATGGATGGTTCTCCTTGGCCCAATCGTACCTGCAGAACACTATAAAAGGAGGTCAAAGGGGAAGGTTGAAGACACACTCGAAAGGCGTAGATCTCTCCTTCAACGCAGTTTCTCATTGTTTTCTCTCACGGGTGTTGGCGTGGAGGTTTTAGCTGGTGGAATCGATAATCTAAGAGGAAGAAGAGAGGATCTTCCCTCTCTTCTGATTGGATTCATCCACGATCAAGCTTACCTTTGGTTGTCATCCAAGGCGTTGCAGCGAGGAGTTCACACGCATTTTTTACTGCTTTTCCTGTTGTTTTTGTTCCCTTTGTTGCTTCTGTCATTACTATTTCACTCTTGTCTGCTACTCTACTCTATTTCGTACTCTTCTGTTTAGCTTTCGTTGTTCAAAGTTGTTATTTGTTTAGTTCAAACCTTGAGTAATCAAAGCGTTATTTCATCACTTCGCAAGTCTCCTTCTCTTCTGTTTACTGTCTTCTTCTTCTGTTTTGTCCTTTATATTCTGTCAAGCATGCTTCCACCATCGATTCTTCCTATTCCATCTTCATCCATGAGTAACTAAATCACATAAGGGCATGCTAATGACAAGACTATAGGTAGAAATACGTGAATCAAGCATGTAGGTTAGCTTCAAATGCATTGAATGTATGTAAACTTCATCCCACGGGAAATTTCGATTGGCCATCCATTTTGTCCAAAGAACTCCTAACCTCTGGAAGGAGTAAGAGTTCAGAGTCGTACATTCATGCTAGCCTTTCATGGTAGCCAGAAAACGACCTAGGAATAGGCATTTTCCTAGTACAAATCACTAAACTTGCTTTTATAAATAGATGCTTAAGACCTTACTTGGACATGAGTAAACTAAATGATCTAATGCATGAAATCGAAAGATACATGAGATTGAGTTAGTTTGATGCATGATGAGTTGATCTACGGCTTGAGAATCGTATGAAAAAGCCTATAGGGGAGTCGTTAGTAGCCCTTGTTTCCCTACTTTACCCCTAATTCGTTGTTAGTAACATTGCTAGAAAATTGCTGTTTCCGCAATTGTCTTAAGTTCAAATTTTTTTCCTTAGCCATTTCTTTCTCAGTTTGTTGTTCTCTTCCCTCTACATTCGAGTTTAATTATTTACTTGCACTTGTTTATGCTTCCATACCTCGCACGTTCCTTACTAGTTAGGCACTTTAAACCCAAATCTACCCCATTTAAACCACCCTTTCTCACTTAACATCTCACTTCGTTAGTCACTAAGAATAAATCTCTGTGGGAAATCGAATGAAAAAATACTTATTACTTGCTACAGGACCATGTATGCTTGCATGTTCTGAGTGCTCTACCATTGCATTTTAATTTACACATTGGGAACGCAACATCCATGCAATAGCTTTTTTATGTTGCTTAAGTAGCAATATTAGCGCAATTTCATGCTTTTCACTTAATTTGGACGAAATGATAACAGGCAAAGTATCATGCTCTCCTAGATATGCATACTTAAGATGATCAGGCAATGGTTTTAATTCTAATAGAGGTGGATGCTCACTTGATGGTTTCAATGGATTTGTGGTTCTTTCAGACAAGTCATTAGTCATACAAACATGCTGAGGGTTGTCCACAGGTATATCCATTATGTCACAAATGTTTAAGTCAGTTATATCTATTTGTACATAGTCAGTAGCATGCTTAATTAACAGTTCATGCTCAAGTTGTTCTTCCATCAGTGAATCTACTACATCTATACTTGCACAAGATTCAGAATCAGAGGGATACCTTAGAGCTTTAAAGACACTAAACTTAACCTCCTCATCATGAACTCTCATGGTGAGCTCACCTTTCTGGACATCGATCAAAGCCCTACCTGTGGCTAGAAATGGTCTGCCTAGTAAAATGGGTACCTCCTTGTCTGCCTCATAATCCAGAATGATGAAGTCTGCAAGAAAAATGAATTTGTCAACCTTGATAAGAATATCCTCAATCTTACCCTCAGGGTATGCTATGGATTTGTCTGCAAGCTGCAAGGTGGCAGTGGTAGGACGTGCTTCCACTATTCCAAGCTGACGGAATAGTGATAAGGGCATGAGATTGATGCTGGCTCCCAGATCACACAGAGCTCTGCCCACGTGCTTGCCTCCCAACTCGACTGGTAAGGTGAAGGAACCAGGATCCTTCTCATTCTTTGGAAACTTGTTTTGGAGTATAGCACTACACTCCTCGATGAGATTCACTGTTTCAAATTCACCAATGATCTTTTTGTTAGTAATAATATCCTTCAAAAAATTAACATAAGAAGGCATAGATTGCAAAACTTCTACAAATGGGATATTAACATGCACTTGCTTTAAAATTTCTAAAAACTTATTAAAGTGCACTTCCTGTTGTTGTTTTTTTCTCAGCCTTCTAGGGAATGGAGGTGGTGGCACATATGTAGGCAATTCAACTCGCCTAATGATAGGTGGAGGCCTTGGAATTTCTTCTGGTTCCTCTATGATAGGTTCCAGCCTCACCCTTGATGTGCTTGGTGGTAGTTGACCATGGTTGGGCAGAGAATCAGTGGAGCACTAGACTCTTCATTCTCTACTCGCTTTGGTGTTTCTCTATTGTTGCTCACCAATGGTCTCCCACTTTGAAGTTCAATTGCTTGAACTTGCTCTTTTCCATCCCTTCTTGGCACTTCAGTGTCTGCAGGCAATCTACCTTGGGGCCTATTTTTCAGTTCATTTGCTAACTGCCCTATTTGGTTTTCTAAGCTCCTAAGGGTGGCTTGCTGACTTTGTAGGCTAGCATCTTTTTTTGCAATGTACTCCTTAAGCAAATTCTCTACTGATGACCCTATTGGCTGGTTATATGGCTTTTGGTACATGGATTAGTTATTTTGTTGAGTGAAACCAGGTGTTCCACTCGGTCTTGGTTGGTTTTGAGCTTGGTTAGCATTTTGTTGCCCACCCCAAGAAAGATTTGGGTTGTTCCTCCAACCAGGATTATAGGTGTTAGAATAGGGGTTGTTCTTAGGCTGCTGTTGACTTCCAACATAGCAGACTGAGGCTGGATTCCCAGGGCAGAAATCATACAAGTGCCCTTCCCCACAGAACCCACAGATTAGTGTCTCACCTTGACTATTTGGTGCGCCCATTGAAATGGCTGCTGCGGTGTTGACACTAGGTTGGAGATTGGTTTGAGCCATTTGTTTAACTAGATTGGTCAGGGCATTAATTTTGCTACTCATTGCACTAAGTGCATCCTTGTCTTGAGCTCTCCTAGGCTCTACAGGATCGTCTGGCCATCTACAATGGGAGGTTGAGATTTTCTCCAAAATCTCATAGGCTTCATTGTAGCTCTTAGAAAGCATGGAACCACCAGCTGAAGAATTTAGCACTTGCCTTGTGCTGGGGTTGCATCCTTTAAAGAACACTTCGATTTGGATACACCATGGAATGCCATGGTGTGGACATTTAAGCAAAAGGTCCTTGAACCTTGTCCAAGCTTCGTGAAGGGATTCGTTTTCGGCTTGTTTGAACTTAATGATATCATCATGAAAGTTGGAATTCCTATCAGGTGGGAAGTATTTGACTAGGAATTTTTCAGCCAGATCTGTCCAATTGACAATTGATCCAGAGGGAAGGGAATTTAACCACGTTTTGGCTTTATCTCTTAATGAGTAAGGAAATAGGTAAAGCCTCAAAGCTTCTTGGGAAACTCCAGGGATAAGGAAGGTATCACTAACTCCTAGGAAATTTCTCAGATGATTGTGTGGATCTTCATTTTCCACTCCAAAGAATTGTCCCACAGTGGACAGCATTTGGAACATTACTGGCTTTAACTCGAATGAGTTGGCAGTAATCTCAGGGCGTATAATGCTTGGGTTAAGCTCCCCAGGCATGGGAAATAAGTAGGAGAGGATGGCACTATCCTTGTCATTCGCTATTTCGATGGGGTTGCGAATGGCAGGTGCTTGGTTTGGAGGTGGTCTATCCATTTCGATTTGATGGAATTGCGACGACGTCGCGGAGTCAGCAATGTTTTGAGTTACAGGGGGTTGTTTAAAGAGGCGTTAATTAGCTTTGTTTCTGGCCCTAAGTAATCTTTCAGGCTCAGGATTGAACTCTAGATCGCTACTTGAATGCTCATTCATAAACTAACCCAATGGTACCTGTAAAAGAAATGAAAGAAGATCAGCTCCAATAGGTATTAAGATTCGTGTTTCTAACTTAACAAACTTCGTTTTTACTAAACAAAATCCCCGGCAGCGGCGCCAAAAACTTGTTGCGTGCTCAATGTGTAAATTAAATTGCAATGTGAGAGCACTCAGAACATGCAAGCATACATGGTCTTGTAGCAAGTAATAAGTATTTTTTCATTCGATTTCCCACAGAGATTTATTCTTAGTTACTAGCGAAGTGAGATGTTAAATTAGAAAGGATGGTTTAAATGAGGTAGAATTGAGATTAATGTGCCTAACTAATAAAGAACGTGCGAGATATGCAAGCATAAACAACGACAAGTAAAAAGGTTAACTTGAATGTAGAAGAGAAAGAATTGCGGAGAAAGCAATTATCTAGCAATAAAATCGCAAAACAGAAAACTTGAAAAAATGGCTAAGGCAAAAGTTAAACTAAGAAGATTGCGCAGACAGCAATTTTCTAACAATTGTACTAACAACGTTTTAAGGGTGAAGTGTGGAAACAAGGGCTACTATCGACTTCTCTATAGGCTTTTTCATGCGATTCTTCAGTAGTAGATCAACTTATCATGCATCAAATTAACTCATTCTCATGTATCTCTCGATTTCATGCATTAGATCCTTTAGTTCACTCATGTCCAAGTAAGACTTAAGCATCTATTTATATAAGCAAGTTAATGATTTGTGCTAGGAAAACGCCTATTCCTAGGTCGTTTTCTGGCTACCATGAAAGGCTAGCATAAATGGACGACTCTGAACTCTTACTCCTTCCAGAGGTTAGGAGTTCTTTAGACAAAATGGATGGCCAATCGAAATTGTCCGTGGGATGAAGCTTACATACATTCAATGCATTTGAAGCTATCCTACATGCTGAGTTCACGTATTTCTACCTATAGATTCATCATTAGCAGACCCTTATGTGGTTTAGTTACTCATGGATGATGATGGAGTGGAAAGACTTGATTGATTAAACATGCTTGGCAGTATTCAAATGGAAACAACAGAAACAGAAAGCAATGGAGAACTTGCGAAGTAGTCAAACAATTCTTCGATTAAACAAGATTCAAAGCTTAACAAGCAACAAATTTAAAACGATAAAGACTAAACAGACAAAGACGAAATGAAACAATGTAGATAACAGAACCAAAAGGCAACAAACAGCAGCGAAAAGGAAAGGCAAAAAACAGTAGGAAAACAGTGTAAAGTGTGCGTGAACTCCTCGCCGCAAACGCCTCGGATGAAGGGAGAAGGGGAGCTTTGTTTGGGGATCAATCCAATCAGAAGAGAAGAAGGATCTTCTCTTCTTCCTCTCAGATTATCGATGCCAACAGCTGAATCCTTCACGCCAACAAACGGGAGAAGAAATAGGGAAGAAACTGCGTTGAGATGGGAGTTCTACGCTTCTAGGCTTGTTGTTCTCCTTCCCCCTTGACCTCCATTTATAGTGTTTTGCAGGTATTCTTCAGCCAAGGAGAACCATCCATTCTGAACGACGACCTTCCACGTGGCAGCATGAGAGAAATTGGGCGGCTGAAAGATCGCAACAAAACGGCAGACAGTTAGAACAACTTAACATTTTCACTTAAAACATTGCGGAGACAGCAATGTTTTCGCAATGTTCCTGCAATACAGAATTTTCAACTCTTTAGCTTTGTTTTTTATTCTTTTTCCTTTCTTTTACACATAAGTCCTGATTTAGCTTCATTCTATAAATTCTCATATATAAGCACATGTTTAGACTAAATTCTAACAAAAACGCTTAAGAGTTCACACAATTCTATGGAAAATAAGTCCCTAAAATGTATACTTTTGGAGACGTAACAATTGTACAAAACGAAGTGATCCGAATTGTTTCACATAGAGATGCACGAGTGAGGGCGTCCTGTGCAATGAGTTTGCATAAGACTGAACCGCGAAATAAGTCGCTCTCCTTTTATAACACCGTTTACTGAAGAGACCGATTTTTTCATATGATGACCTAAGTAACTCGATCTCAATCCTGAGCTCGCTATGAACTCATGTTTATTCGAGAGTATCATGACTTGCACGGGTGAGAGTGGCCAGTTCGTCGACTCAATAAGCCTACAATCTTAAACACGAATAGGTAGTTGGGGACTTAGTATAGCAAGATGGAATTCACTTCTACCCGCCTGTTCACACGTGATTTCGAACGACGAATGGAAATTCGACACGTGTAAATGAAATTTGAATTTGTATTGTATTGTATGTATCATTGCGTAGTAGATTACAATCTCTAATGTATATTCCTCTGATTCTTTCTCTCTCAAATGTAAATGTGTTTCGAGGGCTTTGCAGCTTGTTCTCGATGTTGAATTTGTTTCGAGGGCTTTGCAGCTTAATCTCGATGTTGAATTTGGATCGAGGGCTTTCAGCTTGTTCTTGATGTTGAATTTGGATCGAGGGCTTCGCAGCTTGTTCTCGATGTTGAATTTGGATCGAGGGCTTCGCAGCTTGTTCTCGATGTTAAATTTGGATCGAGGGCTTCGCAGCTTGTTCTCGATGTTGAATTTGGATCGAGGGCTTCGCAGCTTGTTCTCGATGTTGAAGGATTGTTCAGTCTTCCAAGGATTCAGGGAGTCTTCGTTGTTTGAGAATTCTCTCTGAGCTCTTAGGAGTAGAAATTTTTTGAACCTTGAAAATGAAGAATGAGTTTCTCTTGGGCCTGAATCCAATGGGCTTGGGCACGGATGCAATGGGCTTGGTCTTTGGGCCAAATTGTCATTTGAATAGCTTTTCTGGACCGATCCGATTTCGAGCCCAATTGCGGTGTGACCGAATTTGCTCGGTCAAGTCTATATGATCCACCGGCCGTGATGAAGACACGTGGCGACTGCTGATTGGCCAAAATTTCTCTGTCAACAAATGCCCCATTTTTCGAGAGTTATGCACAAGTATGTGTGGGTGAGTCTCGGAAAAGTTAAATAGAGAAATCGAAACGTAGGACTGATAGCTCCATTTTGGAGCTATAATTATGTCCCTAATTCACGTTTATTATTGGCTTAATCTTGCTTTTATGTGATTATTGCAGGTGTTCTCGGTGATTCGCTCTCGAGAGCGTTTCGGCATTTTTCAGAGCCTAATATCGCATTTTAAAGGCCTAAGAACACTTCCGGGGAAGATCCATGCAAAGGAATGAGGGTTGAGCGCTTTGGGGAAATTGAAGGCAGAAATTTAAGAAAAACCCGAGAGCTAGCGTCGAGCGACAGTGTCGCGACGCTAGCTCGACACTGCCCAGCGTCGAAACGCTGCCAGAGCGTCTCGACGCTCCGAAGTCTGAAGCGCTGAATTGAAGAAAAACCCGAGAGCAAGCGTCGAGTGACAGCGTCTCGACGCTCGCTCGACGCCGACAGCGTCTCGACGCTGTGCGAGCGTCTCGACGCCACCCCGACTGCGCGCACGCGGATTATTTAGGGCGCAGCGTCGAGACGCTGCGACGGACTACTTAATGTTTTTGTCCGATTTTAGCCGCCATCATCATCTTCTACCTCGAGCTCCGCGCCTGATTTGACGTCCAGCAGCTGTTTTCCACCATGGAGGGGCTAGGAAGCTCGATTTGAAGTCGTCCCACACCACACAAGTCATGAGTGAGTAGATTTACCGTTTTTGGCTCGGGATTGTAAGGATAAATGTAGTATGAACTCTTGGTGAGGTTGTAGGATTGAAATTCTGAATTGGTTGGATATTTTATTGAATTGAATTCTATTTCTTAGCTTAATCTATGAGCACGTTTGAATGATTTAGGACTAGGCACCCTTGATTTTGAGCATGTTCATTTGTTAAAGGATTTGATGTCGTGCCTCTCGTTTCCGCCAAGTAACAAGGAATTATGGCACCTTGAGCGTATTGGCGTCCTTACGCTCTTGGTGTTCGTTCTTCCCGAATTAGAATTCCAAATCGACATACTAATTTCGCGTCCAAATTAGATAGTTGTCACAGTTAGCTTGTTGCTACCGTTCGGTCTTGGGAGAGCGTTGGCCGCCAATGTCCGAACGGTATGCTTGATTAGCATGATTATTTATGTCTAATTAAATCCATGGAGCATGTCTGGGTTATTTATTTATTTTAGACGAGCTGTGCATTCGTTAAATTATTTAACCATAATACTCGTCAACCTATGATCCAAGAGGCACGCTAAATTTATCCTCGATCGTCCCGAGTCGGAAACTCCGTTAGTTAAATTCTTACCCTTTGCTTTGTTCCCACTTAGTTAATTGAAAACCAACAAATTCCCCCACATTTCATTTATTTTAATAAGGTTGCAAATTTAATTAAGATTAAGTCAAGATACCTTAATTCCCTGTGGATCGACCCCGTTGTCGCTACTCTACTAGTAGTTTAGTGAATCCGGGCACTTATAAATTCATTTTGGCGGGTCTCGACAACCCGATGATTGGCGATAGTTCCATAATATCGTTACCAAAATTGGCGCCGTTGCCGGGGAGTCAAGTGTAATTCGGCCTAATTTAAATTTGATTTGTAAACTTTTGATTTTTACTTTAAATTTTTTTTTTTTTGTTTATTCTTTTATTATTTGCAAATTTGATCTGTTTGTTTAAGTGTGCTAGAAGTGCCAAATTTTTATTGAGAAAATGGAGACTGATGATGAGATTGGAGTCCCAAAAACGCTCAGACAGTGGACATCATTTGCTATGGGTCATCAACCCTCTTGTATTTCCTACCCGGAAATTTCAGGTGAGTTTGTGCTTAAATCGGGTTTAATTGACCATTTGCCCTCTTTTTGTGGTGAAGCAGATGAGGATCCCTATAAACATCTCAAGGCTTTTCAAATGATAAGTTCCGCGATGAAGCCAGGCGGTATTACTGAAGATCAGCTCTACCTGAGAGCTTTTCCATTCACCTTGAGAGGGGAAGCTCGAGATTGGCTGCATTACCTGCCATCGGGAACCATCTTTACTTGGGAGAAGTTACAGAGTCTATTCTTGGAAAGGTATTTCCCAGCTTCAAAAGCCAGAGCTGTGAAAAAAGATATCCACCATTTTGAGCAAAAGGAGGACGAGGCGTTTCACGAATGCTGGGAGAGGTTCATTAAACTCTGCGAAAAATGCCCGAACCATTTGATAGCAGAAGCCGCGCTTATCGAATTCTTCTATGATGGGTTGCTTCCGCATGACTGCCAGATGCTTGATGCAGCAAGTGGAGGAGCCCTTTGGGAGAAGACACCTGCGGAAGCCAGACAGTTGATTTCTAATATGGCTGAGAACCGTCGCCAGTACGGAGGAAGGAACGAGTACGCTAAAATGTCTACCGACATAGCAGAGCTCAAGGAACAAGTGTCTCAGGTATTTGGTTTAGTTCATACGATGCAGGAAAAATCATCCCAGGCTGTTTCTTCTGTCTCAGGTCAAGCCATTGAAGGCATGTTCAAATCGCTCATGGAAGCTAGCAATGAGACAAGGTCGCAGATAAAATCTCTAAGAAATGAATTCACGGAGGTGAAGGAAAGAATGAGTAAAATTGAATCCAAAGCGGAAGGCGTTAGTGCAATAAACCTCAGGAGTGGTAAAGAAGTGCCATCTCAAACCACTCCCGAGAGTCCTCCAAAAGATTCAGAGATATCTCCAGATAAGTGTTCTCAAGCACCCTCTGAAACTGTTGTAACTCCTCCTATAATTTCTATGAAGTCTTACACTCCCGTTGCTCCTTTTCCTAGTAGGCTGGCAAGGCCATCCAAGGAGGTCGACAATGCAGATGTTCTAGAGACACTGAGAAAAGTTGGGATCAATATACCGCTACTTGATGCAATTCAGCAAATCCCAAGGTACGCTTAATTTCTAAAGGAGATGTGCACCATGAAGAGGAAGACCAAATGTGCTGAGAGAGTCATGGTAAGCAAGAATGTTTCTGCCCTGATAACCCAAGGTATTCCAAGCAAATGCCAGGACCCAGGTATGTTCCTCTTGCCATGCACCATAGGGGATAGAGAAATCGAGCACGCTATGCTAGACTTAGGAGCCTCAATTAATGTTATGCCATACTCAGTCTATAAGAATCTCGGTTTAGAAGGTATGCAGGAAACTAGTATAATTATCCAGTTAGCTAATAGGTCTTCTATTCGTCCTCTAGGATTGATTGAAGATGTGTTGGTTAAGGTTAAGGATTTGATCTTCCCTGCTGATTTTTATGTGATAAAGATGGAAGAAAATACATCCACCACTTCTGTTTTACTTGGTAGACCATTCATGAAAACGGCTAAGACAAAAATTAATGTGCATGATGGTACCTTATCTGTTGAGTATGAAGGGGATGTGTTCGAATTTAATGTATTTGATGCCATGAAACAACATGCTGATGCACATTCTGTCTGTAAAATTGATCTGATAGATACTTTAGAACAAGAAGAATGCATGACTGTTGTTGATGGGGATGACCCACTCGATTTTACTGAAATTGTTGGCGAAGTTGAAAGTAGTGTTCCCATATTGACTGATTCATCTGAACAACCTACTTTTACTTTAGAGACATGTGAAAAGCCAACTAAAATATTACCATCTCTTTTGCAGGCTCCCAAGTTGGAATTAAAGGAGTTGCCGGGTCATCTCAAGTACGTGTACTTGGGTGAGGTGGAGACACTCCCGGTAATTATTTCCAAGGAGCTTACATCGGAGCAAGAAGGCGAGTTGATCGAAGTTTTGAAAAAGAACAAAAGAGCCATAGGATGGACGTTGGCAGACTTGCACGGGTTGAGTCCAGTGCTGTGCATGCACAAGATTCGGCTGGATGAGGGAGCAAAACCATCCCGAGAGCCTCAACGGAGACTGAACCCTGCAATGAAAGAGGTAGTATTGTCTGAGATACACAAACTCTTGGATGCAGGTATTATCTTTCCCATTTCTGATAGCCAATGGGTTAGCCCTATTCATGTTGTACCTAAAAAGACGGGCATAACTGTTATTAGAAATGATAAGGGGGAGTTAGTACCTAAGAGAGTACAAAATGGGTGGAGAATGTGTATTGATTTTAGAAAACTGAATGATGTGACTAAGAAGGACCACTTTCCTATTCCCTTCATAGATCAAATGGTGGAGCGTTTAGCTGGGAAACCATTCTTCTGTTTTCTTGATGGTTTTCTGGGTTTTATCAAATTCCCATAGCCCAGGAAGACCAAGAAAAGACTACTTTTACTTGTCCATTTGGAACTTACGCATATAGGAGAATGCCCTTTGGGCTTTGTAATGCTCTAGGGACTTTTCAGCGATGCATGATGAGCATATTTTCTGAATTTGTAGAAAAATGCATCGAAGTCTTTATGGACGATTTTACTGTATATGGAAGTTCATTTAAGGATTGCCTGTTTAACTTGTCTAGAGTCATGGAAAGATGCATCGAAACTAATCTTGTTTTAAATTTTTAAAAGTGTCATTTCATGGCCAGTCAGGGCATAGTATTGGGTCACGTTGTGTCAGCTAAGGGGATAGAGGTTGATAAAGCAAAAATTGATGTCATATCTGATTTACCTTACCCCACGAATCTTCGGGAAGTACGTTCTTTTCTTGGTCACGCAGGTTTTTACCGCAGGTTCATTAAAGACTTCTCGAAGATAGTGACTCCGATGACAAGCTTGCTGAAAAAGGATGTTCCATTCTGTTTTGACAAACAGTGCAAGCTTGCCTTCGATGTTATGAAGAAGTGCTTGACTGATAGCACTCTAAAAGTGCTAATATTTAGCTCCTAAGTCTTGTAAATTAGAATAATTATTTGGGCTTAATTGATATATTTTGTATAATTTAATCGCTAAGGGGTAAACCGGGCATTTGCGATAATTAAGAGCTTAAATGAATATTTTAGAATATTTTATTAATTAGTCGTTTTGAGTGACTAAGCTACATTAATTAAATAATTTAATTTCAACTCAAAATAGACTAATGGCTTAATGGTGTATTTCTTGTTGAGGGAATGGTAAAGCCAAGGTTCAAATCCTGGTGGGAGCAGAATTTTATTATTTTTGTAGAAAGTCAACGGTCAACACCACGCCCAGACCCTCGCCCGCAGCCTCGCGCCCTCGCGCGCGCCTCGCCCTCGCCCGCGCGCATTATCCGTGACTGTAAATGCCCGTCATTAAAAGTGCAAAAAGTTGCCCGTCATTAAAAGTCTAAAAAAAAGCGGTGTTTTCCATTTTTCCATTCTCCGTAGCGTCGAGACGCTAGGACAGCGTCTCGACGCTACTCTGAAGTATAAAAAGAACATTTTCGCGATTTTAGGTCATTCCACCTCCGTTTTGGGCTCGGGATTGACGTTTTTTCACCATTTTTGAAGCTTTTCTTCTCCATTTGGGTTGTATGAACTCTACAACCTCCATGGAAGCTTGGAATACTCCATCTCCCATGGAAGGCTAGAGGTAAATGCTTGATTAGTTGGTTGAGGGATTGATTTCTATTGTATTTAGGTGAGATTTATGCTTTATATGAATGTTTAGCATATGTGTATGAACTCTTGCATCTCTTTCCTGTATTAAGAACGAATAGCATGCCTTTCTAATTAGGATTGACGCCCATAATTGTTACGCATGTTAGTCGGCTAGCATTGATTCCTGATTAGTTTTAATGCAAGTAGCGAGGGTCTAATCGTGCCTAATCAATTTGACCCTATGTGACGAATGGGGTATGAATTGATTATCGTATCGCGGTGGGCTCAAGGTTAAGAGAGAAATCGAATTAGTTTTAGGATTAATTCGTCGCGATGTTACCCATTACTGTTTTCTGATTAATTTAGGACTAATCACCTTGAATTGATTAAGAGGCATGTTTAATTAGAATTGTCTGTTTCTAATTAATTCTTCGGGGTGTTTGTATCGGTGTCGAGCAAACATTTCGCGTGCATGAGCATCTCCGCTAATTTCCATGTTTATCGATGAACTGAAATACAATAGAGCAATCCCGATACTTTCTAATTAAGCATACTTGTCAATTTCATATTTCCCTCTTTAATTTTCCGTTAGCGCAATTCTTTGCATGTTAGTAATTTTCCAAACAAAACCTCCCATTGTTTTTACTTCATTACAAATTCAATTTAATTAAGTTAGGATTATAGCTTGCTCCCTGTGGATCGACTCCGTTGCCACTAGCTGCAAAACTTAGTGAGTTCGGATTATAAATATTATTTTGGCGGGTTTCGACAACCCGAAATTGGTAGGACATTCAAAAATCCTACCACCAAAATTGGCGCCGTTGCCGGGGAGCAACAATTAATCTTACTTGGTTGAATTTTATTTGTTTTGTGTTTTTAATTTTTCTTTTTAAAATTATTTTCTTTGGTTCTGTTTATTTTTATCATTTTTGTACAGTATGACCCGTTTGTTTTGAGTTGTTGTGTGCAGTTTTCTTTTAATTTTTGAGAAAAGTGGAAGAAATGGAACTTGCAATTAACGATGAGCCTCAGAGGACCTTGAGGCAGTTGGCATCACCTGACTTGGACCGCCAACCACTGTGTATATCGTATCCGGTAGTACCAGGTAATTTTGAGCTTAATGCCGGTTTAATTAACTTACTACCTTCCTTTTATGGTAATGCAGATGAGGACCCTATTAGACACCTGAAGGAGTTTCAAATAGTGTGTTCGGCGATGAAGAAAAGTGAAGCCACTGACGATCAGTTGAGCCTGAGAGCCTTCCTTTTCACATTAAAGGGAAAAGCAAGAGACTGGATGCATTATCTTCCGTCGGGATCCATTGCCACATGGAGCGGGTTGAAAGGGCTATTTTTGGAAAAATATTTTCCCGCTTCCAGAGCCACTTTGATTAGGAAAAAGATTTATGGCATTGCGCAAGAGGAAGGCGAGACCCTTCACGAGTGCTGGGAGAAGTTCGGTCAGCTATGTGAAAGTTTTCCCCACCATAGGATAGCAGACGGAGAGTTGATCCGGTATTTCTACGAAGGCTTGCTTCCACGAGACCGCCAAATGATTGATGCTGCTAGTGGAGGATCTCTCCTTGATAAGACTCCCGTAGAAGCTAGAGTTCTGATCTCTAATATGGCCGGGAACCTTCAGCAGTATGGTGGTGGAGGAGTGGAGCAAGCCCGTCTCTCAAAGGATCTGAACGAGCTCAAAGCCCAAGTACTCGAGGTAAGTAACTCACTTCTCATAGTAACTCAAAGCTTACAAAAATCTCAATCTTGTGTTTCAGATCGAAATGTCGAGGAGATGGTGAGTTCTTATTTGACGAAATTTTCGGCCATGTTTGAGAGTAGTGGAGATCTAGTGCGAGGTATGGCCGATGTAATGAAGAGGCTCGACGAAAGACTTAGTAAGGTGGAGGATCAGTGTTCATGGAAACCACCCCAGCAGACGGTGGCGAGCACTTGTGAGCAAGTGTGCGCCATGACCTTGAGAAGCGGGAAGGAAATTCCTTCTAATACTACGCCGGTGGTGGATGATCTGGTTGTAGAACCTGAACCGAGGAGAAGGGAGTACGTGCCTAGAGCTCCTTTTCCAAGTAGATTGATGAGGCCTGTGCCTGAGGAAGAGGAGAGCAAAGAAAAAGAAACTCCTCCTGTTGTTCAGAAGTATGTGCCAAAGCCTCCCAACCCAAGAAGACAGTTGAATCCTGAGATCATACAGGAAGAGGACCGAGATGAGAAACCACCTTCGCTTAAGCAAAAATATGTTCCGGTAGCACCTTTTCCAAGTAGGCTGGTTAGACCAAAGCCCGAGGTGGATGAAACTGATAAAGAAGTCTTGGAGACTTTTCAAAAGGTGGTGGTGAACATTCCCCTTTTGGAAGCCATCAAGCAAATCCCCACGTACTCCAAATTCTTGAAGAACTGGTGCACCTCCAAAAGAAAGTCGAAGAAAAAGGAAGGAAAGTTGGTGAGTGATAACGTCTACGCTATCTCAGAAGGTAAATTGCCCAACAAATGCAAGGATCCAGGTATGTTTACATTGCCTTGCACTATAGGAGATCAACTGATTAATCATGCCATGTTAGATTTAGGAGCATCTATTAATGTAATGTCATATGCTATTTTTAGAGAGCTTAAATTGAATGACTTGCATGAAACTGGTGTTATTGTGCAATTGGCTGATAAATCATATGTGCATCCCTTGGGTAAAGTTGAGGACGTTCTAGTTAGAGTAAATGATCTGTATTTCCCTGCGGATTTTTATGTGCTTGAAATGAAGGATAAACCATCTCATGTCTCTAAATCAATTCTGTTGGGACGACCTTTTATGAAAACTGCAAAAGTTAAAATCGATGTTGATAAAGGTGTCCTGTCTGTTGAATTCGATGGAGATGTGAATAAGTTTAAAATTGATAAGTTAAAATCAGAGGAGTCTGTTGGGAATGTTGATGTTGTTTGCTCTTTATTCGAAAATGATGTTGTCTGTGTGCGGAAGGCACGAGAGAGAAATTTGTCTGTTGATGTTTGCAGGAACGATGAGATTGGGAAGATGTATGAAGCATCTTCCAAGATTGATTATGGATGAGTCGAGTGCGAGAATACAGTCGAGCAACCGACTTTAAAAATTTGCGCTTCTTGGGAGGCAACCCATGTGTTCTTAAATTCTTGTCTTTATTTTCAGTTTTTATTTTTCCTTGCTTAGTTTATTTGCTTTTCCTTTTGTAGGAGGTTTGACCTGAGGATCGAGACAGTGGGCGAAGACCGCACTGCTCCAACCGACAACCGAACAAAATTCAGGGGAGGTTTTTTGTTCCCTTTTATTTTGTGCGTTTTAACTGCTTAGTCTGAAGTGTGATACATAGAGGACTATGTATCCTCTTAGGTTGGGGGTGGAGAAGTTTGTTGGATTTTTGAAGTTGTTGAGCTGTGGAAATTCTGAATTAGAAGTGCTTTGGTCTGTTGTTGCATGTTGTTCGATGAGGACAATCTATGAAATGCTTTTAAATTCTTCGTATTTACATATCTAGAAAAGCATGAGATTGTATGTGCATGTTGAGCATTTTTCAAAATTTTTTAAAATTTTTCTGTTTCTCCCTTGCATCTATCGAGCACGTAGCATCCTATTATTGGTTCTGTAGGCTTAGAATTGTCTTATGTTGCATGAAATCTTGTTGTCACCCCGAAAGGCACCCCTAGGGAAGGCTTGATGCATGATAGGTTGTATTAAATTAATCGTGTTATAGCAAAGCTATTGCCTAAAAAAAAAAATAAAAATAAAAATAAGTAAGTAAGCATGAAAATAAAAACTCTAGAGATGCTCCTCCTTCTTAAAGTGCACATTAAGAAGTGAGCATTAGTCCTTAAAAACGTGAAGCGAAATGAAGCTTGACGTGTTAGGCTCTCTTGGAGAAGCAAAAGAAAATTAAAAAAAAAAAGTGGATCAAAAGAAATAAAGAGTACAAAGTACTCAAGAAAAAGAAAATGTTTAGGCCGTTTGATTTGTTACTCTCTTGATTGTTGAAAAGCCATTAGACTGTTCTTTATTGCTAGAAGTAGGGGGAAAACGAGATGTAGAGTTGCATATGGTTTTTCCGAGTCTATAAGAGCTAGAATAGGTTGGCTAATCACACACGCACGTAGGGGAGTAACAGTTTAATTTTTGAAATGTTCTCAACTTATGCATGCAATCAATTGTTCTCTTTTGTTGTAACTGCCTTGTTTTTTAAAGCATTGAGGTTAGAGTCGTTGCATGCAATTTCATTCTTAGGAGCTAGTTCAGAGTTTTCCTTGCTCGAGGACTAGCAAGATTTAGGTTGGGGGTTTTGATAGCACTCTAAAAGTGCTAATATTTAGCTCCTAAGTCTTGTAAATTAGAATAATTATTTGGGCTTAATTGATATATTTTGTATAATTTAATCGCTAAGGGGTAAACCGGGCATTTGCGATAATTAAGAGCTTAAATGAATATTTTAGAATATTTTATTAATTAGTCGTTTTGAGTGACTAAGCTACATTAATTAAATAATCTAATTTCAACTCAAAATAGACTAATGGCTTAATGGTGTATGTCTTGTTGAGGGAATGGTGAAGCCAAGGTTCAAATCCTGGTGGGAGCAGAATTTTATTATTTTTGTAGAAAGTCAACGGTCAACACCACGCCCAGACCCTCGCCCTCGCGCACGCCTCGCCCTCGCCCGCGCTATCCGTGACTGTAAATGCCCGTCATTAAAAGTGCAAAAAGTTGCCCGTCATTAAAAGTCTAAAAAAAAGCGGTGTTTTCCATTTTTCCATTCTCCGTAGCGTCGAGACGCTAGGACAGCGTCTCGACGCTACTCTGAAGTATAAAAAGAACATTTTCGCGATTTTAGGTCATTCCACCTCCGTTTTGGGCTCGGGATTGACGTTTTTTCACCATTTTTGAAGCTCTTCTTCTCCATTTGGGTTGTATGAACTCTACAACCTCCATGGAAGCTTGGAATACTCCATCTCCCATGGAAGGCTAGAGGTAAATGCTTGATTAGTTGGTTGAGGGATTGATTTCTATTGTATTTAGGTGAGATTTATGCTTTATATGAATGTTTAGCATATGTGTATGAACTCTTGCATCTCTTTCCTGTATTAAGAACGAATAGCATGCCTTTCTAATTAGGATTGACGCCCATAATTGTTACGCATGTTAGTCGGCTAGCATTGATTCCTGATTAGTTTTAATGCAAGTAGCGAGGGTCTAATCGTGCCTAATCAATTTGACCCTATGTGACGAATGGGGTATGAATTGATTATCGTATCGCGGTGGGCTCAAGGTTAAGAGAGAAATCGAATTAGTTTTAGGATTAATTCGTCGCGATGTTACCCATTACTGTTTTCTGATTAATTTAGGACTAATCACCTTGAATTGATTAAGAGGCATGTTTAATTAGAATTGTCTGTTTCTAATTAATTCTTCGGGGTGTTTGTATCGGTGTCGAGCAAACATTTCGCGTGCATGAGCATCTCCGCTAATTTCCATGTTTATCGATGAACTGAAATACAATAGAGCAATCCCGATACTTTCTAATTAAGCATACTTGTCAATTTCATATTTCCCTCTTTAATTTTCCGTTAGCGCAATTCTTTGCATGTTAGTAATTTTCCAAACAAAACCTCCCATTGTTTTTACTTCATTACAAATTCAATTTAATTAAGTTAGGATTATAGCTTGCTCCCTGTGGATCGACTCCGTTGCCACTAGCTGCAAAACTTAGTGAGTTCGGATTATAAATATTATTTTGGCGGGTTTCGACAACCCGAAATTGGTAGGACATTCAAAAATCCTACCACCAACCAACGCACCCATCATTCATCCACCGCAGTGGGGGACTCCTTTCGAGATCATGTGCGACGCAAGCAATTATGCCGTGGGCGCGGTGTTGGGTCAGAGGATAGACAAGAAGAGCCATGTGATTTATTATGCCTCCAGGACGCTCAATTTCGCGCAGATCGGTTACACAACAACAGAGAAGGAGCTGCTTTCCATTGTTTTCGCTCTTGATAAATTTCGGCCATATATTCTTGGATCTAAAGTGATTGTTTTTTCTGATCATGCAGCAGTTCGATACTTGATGAACAAGAAGGACTCGAAGCCTAGATTGCTCAGATGGGTATTATTACTCCAGGAGTTCGACGTCTCTGTTCAGGACAGAAAAGGATTAGAAAATACCGTTGCTGACCACTTGAGCCGTATTGTGCGTAATGAGGACGATTTGCCTCTGAATGACGAATTCCCTGATGAAGTTCTTTTCCAGGTGAGTGTGGAGACACCATGGTACGCCGACATTGTCAACTACTTGGTCACAGGTACGTTCCCATTCGATTTTTCATATAATCAAAGAGCTAAGCTGAAAAGCGAAGCCAAGACGTATGTTTGGGAAGAGCCCATTTTATGGAAATTTTGTGCTGGCCAGGTAATTAGGAAGTGCGTCCCTAAGTCTGAACATAGGTCCATCCTTACCTTTTGCCATGAATTTGCATGTGGGGGACACTTTGGGCAAAATAGGACCGCGAGAAAAATTTTAGATTGTGGATTTTTCTGGCCATCACTGTTTAAGGACTGTTATGAGTTTTGTAAATCTTGTGATCAGTGTCAGAGAAAAGGGACCATCACTAGTAGGAATGAAATGCTCCAAAACCCCATTTTAACTTGTGAAATTTTCGAGGTTTGGGGTATGGATTTTATGGGACCCTTTCCCCCTTCATTTGGTTTTGTCTATATCTTACTGGCTGTGGACTACGTGTCTAAATGGGTGGAAGCTAAAGCCACCAAAGTTGATACCGCTAATGTTGTTTCCAGTTTTGTCAAATCTAACATTTTTAGCAGGTATGGAGTTCCACGAGCCATCATAAGTGACCAGGGGAGCCACTTCTGCAACAAAACGATCCAGGCCTTGATGAGGAAGTATGGGGTCAATCACAAAATCTCTACCCCGTATCATCCTCAGACCAATGGCCAGGCAGAGGTTTCCAATCGAGAAGTGAAGAGCATCCTCGAGAAAACAGTAAGTCCAGGACGGAAGGATTGGAGTCTGAGGCTGGACGATGCTTTGTGGGCTTACCGTACGGCTTACAAAACCCCCATAGGGATGTCTCCCTACCGGATGGTTTATGGTAAAGCCTGTCATCTCCCCGTGGAGATCGAACACAAAGCTTACTGGGCCGTGAAGAAGTGCAACATGGACTTTGACTTGGCAGGCGAAGAAAGACTCCTCAAATTGCAAGAACTGGAGGAGCTTCGCCTGGATGCATATGAGAACTCGAAGACCTACAAGGAAAAGACCAAAATTTTCCACGACAGACGAGTCGTCAGAAAACACTTCGAAGTTGGTCAGAAGGTCCTCTTGTTCAACTCCCGCCTGAAGTTCATGCCAGGTAAACTTCGTTCTAGGTGGCTTGGTCCTTTCATTATAACTGATGTCCATCACTATGGTGCAGTCAAGATTCAGAGCCTGGATACAGAGAAAGAATACACAGTGAATGGCCAGCGATTGAAAATCTTTCATGAGGGAATGTCAGAGGACTTTGACGATCATGCCTACTTGAAAGAGCCTGATTATGAGAAAGGATAAAATGAGTTTTGGTAAAGTCGAGCAATCGACTCTAAAAATTTGCGCTACTCGGAGGCACCCGAGCTTGAACTGTACATGCTTTTTGTTTACTTACCGTCTTTAGGATTAGTTTAGATTTCTACTCTGATGTTGTGAATTTTCAGGTGTAACAATGGCTCATCCTTGCGGTTTATTGGCTAAGGTTAAGGCGCACTCTCCAATCCTCTAAGTCACAATTCAGGGAAGGTTTTCTTTCCTTTTGTTTTGACCGTGCATATTTGGTCCAATGAGGACATTGTCAATTTCTTAGTTGGGGGTGGTGGGTTGTTCCTTTTAGTGATTGTCGAGCCTTGTTGTGGAATCCTGATTAACTTGTTGAGTTATGGTGAAAGCATGCTAGTCCGACTATGAAATTCTGTGATGTACTGTTAAAGCCTTCGTATGTGTGTTTGTTGTGAAATTCAGCATAATTGCATATGTTTAGGCCATTTTGAAAAAAATTTCAAGTTATTTCCCTGTTTAAGCTTCGCATGTTAGCACTCTATCCCAGATCTGTGGGTTTAGGGTAGCTCTGTTTGTTTTGAAATTCGTTGTCACCTCGAAAGGCAACCTTAGGATGGGCTAAGATTCGCTCTTGTTTGTAATCCATGCGCTTAAAATGTTAACATGATCTTTAGGCTAAAAGAAAAGGAACGCATATTTCATAAAAAGAGAAAGAGCAATTGTTGCGTGCTCAATGTGTTAAAATAATTAAGCAATAAGATAGAGAGAGCACTCAGAACATGCAAGCATACATGATCTTATAGCAAGTAGTAAGTATTTTTTCATTCGTTTTCCCACAGAGATTTATTATAAGCTATTCATGAAGTGTAAAGTTAAGAAAGAATGGGTGGATTTGACGGGGGAGAATTGGTTTTAAATTGTCTAAATCCTACGGAATATGTAAAGGGTAGCAACATAAACAAGAGCAAGTCAAAGTTAAACTCAAAGGAAAAGAGACAAGATTAATAAACGAAGAAGAAAACAGCTAGACAGAATTGTAAACTTAGCAGAATTGCAGAAACAGCAATTCTACCGCAATTTTCCTAACAGCGAAAGTGTGTAAAATGGAGAAACAAGGGCTACTAACGACTCCTCTATAGGCATTTTCTCACGATTCTCAAGCATTGGATCAACTCTCTATGCATCAAACTCACTCAATCTCATGTATCGTCCGATTCCATGCATTAGATTCTTTAGTTTACTCATGTCCAAGTAAGGTCTTAAGCATCTTGTTAAAGCAGAAAGTTAGGGTTTGTACTAGGAAAACGCCTATTCCTAGGTCGTTTTCTGGCTACCTTGAAAGGCTAGCATGAGTGTATGACTCTGAACTCTTACTCCTTCCAGAGGTTAGGAGTTCTTTGGACAAAATGGATGGCCAATCGAAATCGCCCGTGGGATGAAGCTTACATACAATCAATGCTTCGAGAGCTATCCTACATGCTTGGTTCACGTTTTTTAGCCTATAGTATTGTCATTAGCATGCCCCTATGTGACTTAGTTACTCATGGATATAGAGAGAACATAAAGAAGAGATGAAAGAGACATGCTTAGAAGATAAATAAGCTGAAAACAGCAAGGTAAGACAGTGAGTTGCAAAGATAGGAAATTGAGAAATGAAGAACTATGCTTTAATTACTTGATTGTTTGAATGAACAAAAGAGAAACTTAAAGTAACTAACAGAAAGACAGAACACAACGAAATGGACTGATCTAGCTACTAGAAACGAAACGACAACAATCCAAAGCTGGAAAATGGAAATAAAGAGCAGAAAGCAGTAAAACAAGCTCGACCGCCTCGTCGCAACCGCCTCGGCTGAAGGATGAGAAAAGTCAGCCTTGTTTGGATGAATCCAATCGAGAGAGAAGACGAATCTTCTCTCCTTCCTATCAGATTATCGACTCCAAGCAGCTAAACTTCGCAAACCAACAGACGGCAAAGAAAAACAGGAGAAAAGATGGAGCTGCAAGAAGACTTCTACGCTTTCGGATGATGATTGAACCCTCGACTTTGACCCCCTTTTATAGTAATCTGCAGGTGCGTTTGGGCCAAGGAGAACCATCAATCCTCAACGTCGTACTTCAAAATGGATGGAGGAGAAAGAACGAATCCCTGAAATAACGGAAATTAACAGAAAAAGATCAGTCAACTTACGGTTTTCACTTGAAACATTGCGGTTTCAGCAATGTTTCCGCAATGCTTACTTTTCATTCTTTTACTTCGGTTTTCAATCCTTTTCTTTCCTTTTGTACATAAGTCCTAATTTAGCTACCTTCTTCTAATTATCATATATAAGCATAGGTTTAAGCTAAATCCTATCAAAAACACCTAAGAGTGTACATCTTTCTAAGATAAATTAGTCCTAAAAAGGTCACTTTTGGAGACGTAACACACCCCCAAACTTAAGGTTTTGCTTGTCCTCGAGCAATCTAAGGACTTGCCTAGGCTGCTGTTTCATCTTCTTTAACCACTTACTGACTCCCCTATATCCCTATCTATAGCAGTGCTGTCCTGTGACACACTTCTAAGTTTAAAACTATCCTCTTATCTAGCTTCTTCTGACTTCGCATGCCTAATACTCCTACTGTTTTATTAACTCCCTACAACTGATCTACTTGCTTTTGTCATATCATGCCACTATCCCTAAGGTTTCAAATTCTCCCTAGCTTTACCCCAGACTCAGTACATGCTTCTAGTTTTTACTTTTGAGCTACCTAGGATTCCTTAGAGTCATGCCAGTCTTAGTATTAACAGTGACAGTAGTACTTTAAGAGAACAACCTAAACCCTGACATCACTACATTGGACATACATTCATCTCCCTAAACAACCCTACAAGCTACAACTTTGTGCTTAGCTAATTGAGGATCAGAGTTCTTTTTATCAGGACATCTAAGCCACAAAGTTGCAACTCCTAGGTATACATTCTTCTTCCCTATTCTTTTCCTTTTTTTTTCCTTTCTTAGGTGGAGCATCTCCTTTGGTTGCCTTTTGATGCAATGCCACTTGTGAGTTACACACTTGGCACTGATTACTCAGCAACCTAAGAGAGACACCCCTCTTTATTCTGTTTTTCATTTTTTTTTTTTCAGTTCATCATTTTTTGTAAAGGAGAAGAAGAATGCTTATGCTTTTAAGGGAGAGAGGAATGTTCCTAGCCTAGGGTGGCCTCCCCCAAACTTAAACTACTCATTGTCCCCAATGAGTGTCTGAGGTGGCACACCCCCAAACTTGTCCTAGAAGCATCTAGTCTAAGGTAAAACAAAGAGAATCTAAAAGCCCTAGGCATAGACAGAACATGCTAAAAGTAATTATCACAGCAGCAGAATTTTGAAAAAAAAACAGGCAGGCAAGGACTTAAAGCTATGCATGCTGAGCTCTTTAGAGGTTAATTTAAACTATCAAAGGGTGTCCTATGACACTCATCCAGCATGCTTTGAGATATGCTATATAGGGTAGTCATGATAGCAACAAAAGACAGAATTTAAACAGAACCAACCTAGATAAACAGACAGTAAAAAATATGCATTCAGTAATAAAAATTGCGATTTCCGCAATTATTTCGCAATAAAGACAGGGTAGATATATCAGAGATTAAGGCCCCTACGCATGCTTTTTCCAGTCATTCAAGCTCTCTAAAAATGAAACTAAACTAATCTACCTAATCAGCTAGCATCAGACTACACTAAACAATTTAAAAACTTAAAACTAAGCAACTAAAACAGATCAAAATATTAACTAAAAACAGCATAATTCACACGGTTCACAAAAAGAAGTTTGATTTTTTTTTTTATTGTAAGGGAACAACAATACTCCCTTGAGTGCAATTCAAACTAGCACTCAGATGTCTTCATCCTCATCAGGCCTTCGTGGTCTTGGAGGCGCCCATGGAGTCAGCAGGTCCGTGGGGAATTCAGGGAAAAGGCAACCCAGCTGGTCAGCAACCTCTTTGTCTCTCTCCTGTGCATATGTGGCCCATTGAGCCATCTTCTTCTGTAAATCCATCAGGCAAGTCATGGTCAGGGACTGAGCAGCAGCTAGACCATCCAGCTCGAACTCCATGTTGCCCTTCCTTCGCAACCGCAAGGCAGTAGGCAACTCTATGTAGCCCGTGTAGGCCATCTGCCTTTCCAGTCGCTCAATAGGAACCCCTGCACGTAAGCAGAGCTTAGTAATTGTATTAGGAAAGAAGAGAGGCCCCTTACCCTTCTTGGCGCAGTCAGCAATTGAAGCTGCAATGACCTCGCCCACGTTGATCGTGAGACCTCGCATGATTGCGTAGACCAGCAATGACCTGCTCTGGTTGATGGTGGTCTCATGAGTCACTGGGGACAGCTTCCTTCTAACGAAGGAAAACCAGACAGCCGCCTTGGCTGTAAGGGTGGCACTCATCAGGGTGTGCCTTCCATTGCGCGAGACTGTCCATGATGCCTCAGGCTGGCCAATTATCCGTATGGCCTCTTCCAGGACGGCTTCAGTAGGCTCATCAACAATCCTCGCGTAGTCAGTATGTTTTTGGCCCTTGAGGCCATAAGCTTCGTTGATTGCCCTTGCTGAGAAGTCCACTTCAACCCCTCTGACCACAGATAGGCCATCCTAAGGATTCGTCAGATTGGCGTAGAAGTCATACACCATGCTGGAGTAGGCTGGATTGGGTGGCCTGCACAACTCCTCCCAACCATGATTCGTGATCCCTGCGCGCAAGAATTGCGGCAGGTCAGCAGGTGCATCGAGGAATCCCTTCTCGTGCAGCAACTCCCTCTTCTTCAGCTCAGCGCCTCTGGACTCAGCGTCAGAAGACACGTACCTCACTGACTGAGGCTCATCTTCAGGGTACAGTTTGGCCTTCCCCTTGTCTTTCAGTTTGGCTGACTCAGCAGCCTCAATCTTGAGCTTCTTTGGGGAAGGCTCGTCACTCCCCTTCTTGGATGAAGGCGCAGCCCTGGACTTCTTCTTCTTCTTGGACTTCTTTTTTGTTCTTGGCCGTTTGGCCTTGACAACCTTGGCTTCCTTCTTCCTCAATCGTGCCTTCGTTGTCATCTGCTGGAGGCAATCCCCCAGTGTCTCGTCCATCGAGTCATCCTTCTGTGTAGGGCTCTCAGGGCTGGCTTCCCTCAAAGGAGAGAAGACCTCTTCTTCCTCAGCTTCCCCACTGCCCTGCGTCGATTCTTGATACTCGCCATATGGGAATTCAGGGTCAGGTTGTGGGGAAGTGGGCGATGCCTCAGGGCTCTCTACTGGTGGGGTACACTCAGAACTCTGCGGTGATGAAGGCAGCTCAGGGCTCTGCGCTGGTGGCGATGAGGAGAGCTCAGGGCTTCGAACCGGTGGAGATGGTGAAGGGCTGTGCTCGGCTGTCTCGTGGGATGGCTGGCCTAGTTCTTGACTCTCCACAGAGGGAGTCTTTTTCTTGATTTCTTCTTCGGCCATAGCCATACTCCATCTGCGCTTCTTGGGTGTGCCTGCTGGTTCAGAGGGTCCAGCATGTATCTCCGTAACTACCTTCCACTTCTTCTTGCTGACAGGTAGTTTGGGCAGGCGTTCAGTGCGCGCAGCCTCAGCATCAGCCAAGGCAAGCAGTGCTTCCCTCGCAGCGGTTTCAGCGTCATCAGCCCTTTTCTTGGACGCAGATCGTTCGGCTCTTGTTAGCACCATCGTTGGATCGTTGGAATGTGGAGAGAAGAATTGCAGATGAAGAAAGAGAGAGATTTCTTGGAGTTCAGATAATTGGGAAATCGTATAGATCAACGCGCGTCTCAACGGATATAAGTAATGATGAAATCCCAACGGCTCTATTTTTGCGGATTCTGCAAATCCAGCGCAATTCTAGTGACCGTTGGAGATTTTCTGCATTTAAATGTCAATCTTTGCTAAACCGTATCTTTGATTTGGCCCAATATCTCCTTGATCTTTTTAGCTGGATTTAATCTCCTTGATTCCCTCTATTGATTCCCTACAAAAAGAAATAAAATCAACATCAAATTCGTAATTAAAATCATACAAACATATACACAAACGATAACTGGAAAAATGGAAAAAATAAACTAAGGCATGAGCCTCATATTGACGAGCACAGCAATCACTCGTCCTCTCTCGTTCTTGTTTTCACGTTTCAGACAAAAGGAAGGCCGAGAGAGTCTTCACATCTCCTTCCTCATAGTAGTGCTTCAATCTTGCACCATTAACCATGAATGGTTGTCCTTGCTGCAGGTTCTTTATCTCGATGGCACCATGAACAAACACATTAGTAATTACAAATGGACCTGAACATCTGGACTTAAGTTTACCTGGAAATAATTTCAATCGTGAGTTAAATAATAAGACAAGCTGGCCTTTCTTGAAGTCCTTAATCCTAAGTCTACTGTCGTGCCAAATCTTGGTTTTTTCCTTATACATTTTGGCATTTTCATAAGACATATGTCTAAGCTCATCAAGCTCATGTAATTGCAAAGACCGCAACGTTCCTGCATCGGTCACGCAATAATTCAACTCTTTTAGTGCCCAAAATGCCTTAATTTCTAACTCGAATGGAAGATGACAAGCTTTACCATACACAAGTCTGTAAGGAGACATACCTAGGGATGTCTTATATGCAGTCCTATATGCCTAAAGTGCATCCTCGAGTTTAAATGCCCAATCCTTTCTGTTGGGTTTGACCACTTTTTCTAGGATGTTCTTAATCTCCCTATTTGAAATTTCAGCCTGACCATTCGAGTGTGGGTGATAAGGAGTGGCTACTCTATGTCTAATGTTATACTTAGCCAACACTCTCTCCATAGCCTTATTAATGAAATGTGTCCCTTCATCACTAATGATAGCACGAGGTGTTCCAAACCTAGTAAAAATGTGCCTATGCAAGAATTTTATGACTGTTTTGGCATCATTATTGGGACATGCTATAGCCTCTACCCACTTGGATACATAGTCTACTGCCACTAATATGTAAAGGTTACCTGATGATGGGGGAAATGGTCCCATGAAGTCAATGCCCCACACATCAAAGAGCTCCAACTCTAAGATGTAAGTGAGAGGCATTTCATCCTTGCGACTAAGGTTACCTGTTCTTTGGCATTCATCACAGCTGTGGGCATAGTTGTGGGCATCCTTGAAGATCGTTGGCCAATAGTAGCCACTCTGGAACACCTTTGCAGCTGTCCTTTGGCCACCAAAATGTCCACCATAGGGTGCTGTATGGCAGTGCTGCAGCACAGACTTCGCCTCAGCAGCTGAAACACACTTCCTGAGCAGACCGTCAGCACATGTCTTGTAAAGTGTGGGATCATCCCATATGAATTTCCTTGCCTCATGAAGGAACCTCTTCTTCTCTTGGCTTCCCTTGAAAGTCGGTAGTACCTGTGATGCAAGGAAGTTAGCAATGTCAGCAAACCAAGGTTCCTCATCGTTATCACGATGAGTCAATACAAAGACATGTTCATCAATAAAAGCATCAGAAATTGCGGTTTCCGCAATTTTTTTGCAATTATGCTGCAATCTAGAAAGATGATCCGCAACCACATTTTCACATCCTTTCTTATCTCTAATGTCTAGATCAAACTCTTGCAGCAGCAAAACCCATCTAATCAACCTAGGCTTCGCATCAGCCTTTCTCATAAGGTACTTCAAGGCAGAATGGTCAGTGTACACGATTGTCCTAGTGCCTACAATGTAATTCCTAAATTTCTCACAAGCAAACACTACAGCTAGCATCTCCTTCTCAGTAGTTGTGTAATTACATTGTGCCTCATTAAGTGTCTTACTAGCATAGTATACAGGGTGTGTTAACTTGTCAATCGTCTGTCCTAACATAACCCCTACAGCATAGTCACTGGCATCATATAACATCTCAAAGGGAAGATCCCAATTAGGCCCTACTATAATAGGTGCCGTGACTAGTGCTTCCTTAAGGGTTTTCCAAGCTAGGAAACACTCTTTAGAGAAAATGAACGGTTTGTTTAGCTCTAGAAGCTCACATAAAGGCTTGGAGATCTTAGAAAAGTCCTGAATGAACCTTCTATAGAAACCAGCATGCCCTAAGAAACTTCTAATGGCCTTGACATTTTGGGGTTCTACCAATTTCTCTATTATTTCAATTTTTGCCCTGGCAACTTCTACACCTGCCCTTGACACTCTATGACCTAAGAAAATCCCTTCATCCACCATGAAGTGGCACTTTTCCCAATTTAGGACTAGGTTGGTCTCCTCACACCTAGCCAGGACTTGTCCTAGGTTCTCTAGACAGTTTGTAAATGAATCCCCAAAGACTGAGAAATCATCCATGAATATCTCTATCATGGATTCATCCAAATCATAGATGCACCTTTGGAAAGTTGCCGGTGCATTGCATAAGCCAAAAGGCATTCTGCGAAAGGCAAAAGTTCCAAAAGGGCAAGTGAAGGTAGTCTTCTCTTGGTCCTTAGGGTCTATAGTAATCTGGTTATATCCTGAATAACCGTCTAAGAAACAGTAGTAGGCTCTACCAGCTATCCTATCTAGCATCTGGTCAATGAATGGTAGAGGGAAATGGTCTTTTTTGGTCTCTTTATTTAGTTTCCTATAATCCATGCAAACTCTCCATCCTGTGATAGTCCTGGTTGGAATCAGTTCATTGTTCTCATTGACTACCACAGTCATCCCCCCCTTCTTAGGTACACATTGTATAGGGCTCACCCACTGGCTACTAGCTATGGGGAAGATCACACCAGCATCTAACCATTTTATTATTTCCTTTTGAACTACCTTTTTCATAGAGGGGTTCAGCCTACGTTGGTGATCTACTCTAGGTGTATGCTCTTCCTCTAATATAATCTTATGCATGCAATAAGAAGGGCTAATGCCTCTAATATCAGCAATAGTCCATGCAATAGCCTTCCTATGTTGCTTAAGTAGTAAAATCAGTTCAACCTCATGCTTTTCACTTAATTTAGAAGAAATAATCACAGGCAAAGTATCATTACTTCCTAGATATGCATACTTGAGGTGAGTGGGGAGAGGTTTTAATTCTAAGACAGGTGGATGCTCAATGGATGGTTTTAATGGATTCAAAGATTTTTCAGTTAAGTCAATATTCATACAAACATGCTGAGGTTTATTTACAGGTATGTCCATTATCTCAGCTATGTTTAAGTCAGTTAATTCTAATCCTACATATTCATGAGCATGCTTAGTCAACAATTCATGCTCCAATTGCTCTTCCATTAATGAATCTACAATGTCCATGCTAGCACAAGATTCAGAGTCAGAAGGATACCTCAGTGCTTTAAAAACACTAAACTTAACCTCCTCGTCATGAACCCTCATAGTGAGCTCACCTTTTTGGACATCTATTAGTGCCCTACCTGTGGCTAGAAATGGTCTGCCTAATAGGATGGGTGTTGGGTTTTATGTCCTAAAACTCGTAGTTTGTAAACTGAATGAATGTATAAATATTATATTTCAATAAAGTTGTTATTGAATTTTAGTGAATTGTGTTTGTATTAACCTATACCAATAACTAACACCCATGGCGATAGTGTGAGTACTTGAACTTCATGTGTGACATGAATGTGAATCAAGTTCAAGTAGATTGCCAAAATGGTCTATAGTATAGGGATAAGGCTGGGTACCTTATCCTGGGGACACTATTGGACGCGGCTCACTTTGTATAGTACAAAACGATGTGATTCGAATCGTTTCATGTAGAGACATGTGAGTGAGGGCGTCCTGTGCAATGAGTTTGCACAAGACCGAACCAAGAAATAAAATCGCTCTTTCTTTATAACACCGTTTACTGTAAAGACCGGTTTTTTCATATGATGACTTAGGTAACTCGATCTCAATCCTGAGCTTACTATGGACTCCTGTTTATTTGACCTTATCCTTTGACTTGTACGGGTGAGAGTGGCCAGATTGCCGACTCAATATGCCTACCATCTTGGGGATAAGATTGAATAAGTGGCTGGGGACATAGTTGTAGCAAGATTGGAGTTCACTCCTACCCGCTTTAAGGGTTAGTAGAGAGGTTGTTCCCTTAAGTGCTGACTCCAGGTCTTGAACATGGGCCCATCCTCTCCTGATCAGGGAGGAATCTGATTTGATGGTTGGACCACAAATCAATTGTTCATTAGAGGTGTCAGTGGTACTTAAGGAACAAGATATAATACAAGGGTTAAACGGTTTAAATGACCCGTTGTGATTATGAACGACCTGTGAAGGATCGACTTACTGATGATAGTTATATCAACAGGACACAATATATCTACAGTGAGGAGAGTGCAGCCCTTGGACTTTAGTGGAGTCTCCGGGGGTTAACGAATGTTGGTTAGTTCGGTTAAAAGAGTTTTGACCGGATAATCTCGTATCGTTGGAGCTCATGATCTGTAGGTCCTTACGGTTCTCCTGGCTAGCTCGGATAAAGCCGTGAAACAGTATAAAAGAAAAGAAAAGAATTTGAATCGTTCAAATTCGGGTTTGTGGAAGAAGGATAGACATATTTAAATATGATTTAAATATGAGATTGGTCTGAAAACATGAATAGGATTCATGTGCAAAAAGTCGGTTTTCGGAAAATCGGGTTTAATTATATTATTTAATTGATATTTGATATTGAATTAAATAATATTAATTAAAATATATATATATATATATATATATATTTTTATTAATTAAAAAGTTTAATTAATAAAATAATAATTATTATTATTTTTAATAATAATAATTTATAAATATATATATATATATATATATATATATATTTACATGTGTCTTACATGCAATGTAAGACACATGTAAATATATACAGAGTATATATTTATGTGATTCATCAGATGAATCATCAGATCAATTAAAAAAAAAAAAAAAAAAAAAAAAAAAAATAGGAAAAAGAAATTCAAATCTCAGTGCCTTTTTGGGTGTTCAATTATGAATTGAAACTCATTTTTTGAATTCTTCTTCTGTTTTCTCCGTCTTCTTCACAGCTTCTGAAAAATGGTTTTTCCTCAGTGAAGCTTCTTCCCTCTTTTCTTGAATTAAAGGAGTCCCACCACTCCGTTTCTCGGCCTGAGGATAGCGGGACTACCGTGGGTGGTCCACGAAGATTTCGTGAGAAGGCTCGGTGAGCTCGTGAGGAGCTTCTGGCGGTGAATTTGGAGAATTACGAACGACAAGGGTATGTGTTCTAACTTCTCTTTTTCATCGTTTTTGCATGTTTCCGATTTGTTTAAATTGATGAAATTAGAGTGTCCATGATCCAAATCGCTTCCGCTGCGTTCCATCGACGCTCCATCAATGGGGACCTCCTTGTCTGCTTCATAATCCAGGATAATGAAATCTGCAAGGAAAATAAACTTGTCAACCTTTACAAGAATATCCTCAATCTTACCTTCAGGGTATGCTATGGATCTGTCTGCTAGTTGTAAAGTGACAGTGGTTGGACGTGCTTCTCCTATTCCTAGCTGGCGGAATAATGATAGGGGCATGAGGTTTATGCTGGCTCCCAGGTCACAAAGAGCTCTGCCCACGTGCTTGCCTCCTAGTTCTACAGGTAAGGTGAAAGAACCAGGATCCTTCTCCTTCTTGGGTAGCTTGTTCTGGAGTATGGCACTGCACTCCTCAGTGAGATTGACTGTTTCAAACTCACCAATTATTTTCTTGTTAGTTATAATATCTTTCAAAAACTTTACATAAGAAGGCATAGACTGTAAAACTTCTACAAAAGGAATATTAACATGCACTTGCTTAAGAATTTCTAGAAATTTATTAAAGTGCACTTCCTGTTCTTGTTTTTTCTATAGCCTTCTAGGAAATGGAGGTGGTGGCACATATGCAGGCACTTCAGGTCGCCTTAGGATAGGTGGAGGCCTTGGAATTTCTTCTATCTCCTCTATGATTGGCTCCAGCCTTGGTCCTGATGTGTTTGTTGGTGGTGGACCTTGGTTTGGCAGAGACTCCAGTGGAGCACTAGACTCAGTGTTCTCTACTCTCTTTGGTGTGTCCTTGGTGCTGCTCACCAATGGTCTCCCACTTCTGAGTTCAATTGCTTGAACTTGTTCTTTACCATCTCTCCTTGGCACTTCAGTATCAGCAGGAAGTCTCCCTTGGGGCCTACTTTTAAGTTCATTGACTAGTTGCCCTATTTGGTTCTCTAGGCTCCTAAGAGTAGCTTGCTGACTCTGTAGAGTGGCATCATTCTTGGCTATGTATTCCTTAAGTAAGTTTTCTACAGAAGATCCTACAGGTTTGTTGTATGGTTTTTGATACATTGACTGGTTATGTTGGGGAGTGAAACCAGGTGTTCCACTCGGTCTTGGTTGGTTAGGAGCTTGGTTAGCATTTTGTTGGCCACCCCATGACAGGTTTGGGTGGTTCCTCCAACCAGGGTTGTAAGTATTAGAATAGGGGATGTTCCTAGGCTGTTGCTGGCTTCCAATATAGCAGACTGAGGCTGGATTCCCAGGGCAGTATTCATACAGGTGCCCTTCCCCACAGAATCCACAGATAAGTGTCTCACCTTGACTTGGTTGGGTGCCCATTGACATGGCTGTGGCGGTATTGACACTTGTTTGGAGATTGGCTTGAGCCATTTGCTTGACTAGGTTGGTCAGGGCGCTTATTTGGCTACTCATGGCATTGAGTGCGTCCTTATCTTGAGCTCTAGTTGGCTCAACAGGATCATCTGACCACCTACAGTGAGATGCTGAGATCTTCTCCAAGATCTCATAGGCTTCGTTGTAACTCTTGGACAACATGGAACCACCAGCAGATGAATTTAAGACTTGTCTAGTGCTGGGGTTGCATCCTTTGAAAAAGACCTCTATTTGGATACACCATGGGATGCCATGATGTGGACATTTGAGAAGAAGGTCCTTGAACCTTGTCCAAGCTTCGTGAAGAGACTCAGTGTCAGCTTGTTTGAACTTGATTATGTCATCACGAAAGGTAGAATTCCTATCAGGTGGGAAGTATTTGACTAGGAATTTCTCTGCTAAGTCTGTCCAATTAAGGATAGATCCAGAGGGTAATGAGTTTAACCACGTTTTGGCTTTGTCCCTCAAAGAGTAAGGGAAAAGGTATAGCCTCAAGGCTTCTTGGGAAACTCCAGGGATGATAAAGGTATCACTGACTCCTAAGAAGTTTCTAAGATGGTTGTGGGGATCCTCATTTTCCACTCCAAAGAATTGTCCCACAGTGGACAACATTTGGAACATCATTGGCTTCAACTCGAATGAGTTGGCAGTGATTTCAGGACGGATTATGCTGGGGTTCAGCTCCCCAGGCATAGGTACTAGGTAGGAAAGTATGGCGCTATCCTTATCATTCGCTATTTCGATGGGATTGCGAGTGACAGGCACCGGATTTGGAACTATTCCAGCCATTTCTTCTTGAGACAATTGCGGAGGAATTGCGGTTCCCGCAATTACTTGAGGTAAAGGGGGTTGTTTAAAGAGACGTTTCTTGGCTCTATTTCTGGCCCTAAGTAATCTCTCAGGCTTAGGATTGAACTCTAGATCACTACTTGAAGGCTCACTCATAAACTAACCCGATGGTACCTGTAAAAGAAATGAAACTAGATTAGTTACAATAGACAATAAACTCGGTGTTTCAAACTTAACAAACTTCGTTTTCACTTAAATAAATCCCCGGCAGCGGCGCCAAAAACTTGTTGCGTGCTCAATGTGTTAAAATAATTAAGCAATAAGATAGAGAGAGCACTCAGAACATGCAAGCATACATGATCTTATAGCAAGTAGTAAGTATTTTTTCATTCGTTTTCCCACAGAGATTTATTATAAGCTATTCATGAAGTGTAAAGTTAAGAAAGAATGGGTGGATTTGACGGGGGAGAATTGGTTTTAAATTGTCTAAATCCTACGGAATATGTAAAGGGTAGCAACATAAACAAGAGCAAGTCAAAGTTAAACTCAAAGGAAAAGAGACAAGATTAATAAACGAAGAAGAAAACAGCTAGACAGAATTGTAAACTTAGCAGAATTGCGGAAACAGCAATTCTACCGCAATTTTCCTAACAGCGAAAGTGTGTAAAATGGAGAAACAAGGGCTACTAACGACTCCTCTATAGGCATTTTCTCACGATTCTCAAGCATTGGATCAACTCTCTATGCATCAAACTCACTCAATCTCATGTATCGTCCGATTCCATGCATTAGATTCTTTAGTTTACTCATGTCCAAGTAAGGTCTTAAGCATCTTGTTAAAGCAGAAAGTTAGGGTTTGTACTAGGAAAACGCCTATTCCCAGGTCGTTTTCTGGCTACCTTGAAAGGCTAGCATGAGTGTATGACTCTGAACTCTTACTCCTTCCAGAGGTTAGGAGTTCTTTGGACAAAATGGATGGCCAATCGAAATTGCCCGTGGGATGAAGCTTACATACAATCAATGCTTCGAGAGCTATCCTACATGCTTGGTTCACGTTTTTTAGCCTATAGTATTGTCATTAGCATGCCCCTATGTGACTTAGTTACTCATGGATATAGAGAGAACAGAAAGAAGAGATGAAAGAGACATGCTTAGAAGATAAATAAGCTGAAAACAGCAAGGTAAGACAGTGAGTTGCAAAGATAGGAAATTGAGAAATGAAGAACTATGCTTTAATTACTTGATTGTTTGAATGAACAAAAGAGAAACTTAAAGTAACTAACAGAAAGACAGAACACAACGAAATGGACTGATCTAGCTACTAGAAACGAAACGACAACAATCCAAAGCTGGAAAATGGAAATAAAGAGCAGAAAGCAGTAAAACAAGATCGACCGCCTCGTCGCAACCGCCTCGGCTGAAGGATGAGAAAAGTCAGCCTTGTTTGGATGAATCCAATCGAGAGAGAAGACGAATCTTCTCTCCTTCCTATCAGATTATCGACTCCAAGCAGCTAAACTTCGCAAACCAACAGACGGCAAAGAAAAACAGGAGAAAAGATGGAGCTGCAAGAAGACTTCTACGCTTTCGGATGATGATTGAACCCTCGACTTTGACCCCCTTTTATAGTAATCTGCAGGTGCGTTTGGGCCAAGGAGAACCATCAATCCTCAACGTCGTACTTCAAAATGGATGGAGGAGAAAGAACGAATCCCTGAAATAACGGAAATTAACAGAAAAAGATCAGTCAACTTACGGTTTTCACTTGAAACATTGCGGTTTCAGCAATGTTTCCGCAATGCTGCCGCAATGCTTACTTTTCATTCTTTTACTTCGGTTTTCAATCCTTTTCTTTCCTTTTGTACATAAGTCCTAATTTAGCTATCTTCTTCTAATTATCATATATAAGCATAGGTTTAAGCTAAATCCTATCAAAAATACCTAAGAGTGTACATCTTTCTAAGATAAATTAGTCCTAAAAAGGTCACTTTTGGAGACGTAACAGCAATCTCATGAGGCGTTCCTCCTTCTTGAGTTGCCTTAGTAGCCAGGGGCGGTCGTGAAACCCACGGTCGCCACTGCATGAAAAGGAAGCATAAAGAAGTGAACGCTAGTCCTTAAAAATGTGAATTTTGCCCGTAGTCAGATGCACTGTGCAATGAAATTGTAGGCAAGCTGAAACGAAAGTAAAATTGACATGTTAGGCGCTCATAGAGATCAAAGAATAAAAAAAAAAAAAAAAAAATGCCTTGCGATGTATTACTTGCTTAGACGATGAATTGCCCTTAGACTGTTATGTTTAGCCATAAGTAGGGGGAAGACGAAGTTTTAGGATAGATAGAGCTGTTCTAAGCCTGTTGGAATCTAAGATCGAAGAGCTAGGACCGAAGCTTAATTAGGGAAGCATCTTTAAATTTTTCGAATTGTTCTTAACTCATGTATGCATGCAGCTATTTCTTTCAAACGCAAATGCCCTGTCTTTTCCAATACTGAGAATCGAGTCCCTAGCATGTATTCTCGTTTTATTTGATTAATCAGAATTCCACCTTGCTCGAGGACTAGCAAGAATTAAGTTGGGGGTGTTTGATAGCTCCATTTTGGAGCTATAATTATGTCCCTAATTCACGTTTATTATTGGCTTAATCTTGCTTTTATGTGATTATTGCAGGTGTTCTCGGTGATTCGCTCTCGAGAGCGTTGATAGCACTTCAAAAGTGCTAATATTTAGCTCCTAAGTCTTGTAAATTAGAGTAATTATTTGGGCTTAATTGATTTATTTGGTATAATTTAATTGCTAAGGGGTAAATCGGGCATTTGCGATAATTAAGAGCTAAAATGAATATTTTATAATATTTTATTAGTTAGTCGTTTTGAGTGATTAAACTACATTAATTAAATAATCTAATCTTAACTCAAAATTGATTAGTGGCTTGATGGTGCAGGGCTTGTTAAGAAAATGGGGGTGCCAAGGCTCAAATCTTGGTTGATGCAGGATTTTACCTCATTTTTATAAAAGTCAATGGTCAACGGTCAATGGTCAGCATCCAAGCCCAGACGATGCGCGCGCGCCCAGACGCCTCGCCCATCCGCGCGCCCACTCCGCGCGCCCATCCGCCCACGCCCGCGCCCGTTGCGCAGCCCATGCGCGCGCGCGCGGCCCAGCATTGCCCCATCGCCACGCGACCCGCACGCCCGCGTGACCCGCCTCAGCGCCCGCCCGCGCGCGCCTGCCGACCCGTCTGCGCGCCCCTGCGCGGCCCAAATGGCCAATTTCGGCCCAAAACTCATTTTTTTAGCTTTTTAAGCACTTTTGACCTAGTTTTTCAGCCACCATTCACTTAGGAGAGAGAAAATTCGATTTTGAGAGTTTTGGCCTCGGGTTTGGTGATATTTTCATCAATTTTCAAGGTTTTTGGACCATTTTTGATCGATTTTCAACACGTTTGGCTAAGGTAAGTGCTCTAATTTGAGTTAGGGATTTACTTTGGTGCTTAGTGAGGGTTTTTGTATGAATTTCTAGCATTTTGTTGTTGATTTCTTGCATCTCCAATCTGTATAAAGAACGAATGTCATGCCTTTCTAATTAGGATTGACACCCATAATTGTTACGCATGTTAGTAGGCTAAGCGTTAATTCTTGATAAGCTTTAATGCATTGTAGCGAGGGTCTAGCTCGTGGCTAATCAATTCTAGCCCAAGTGACAGTGGGGGTATGAGTTGATTAACGTTTTCACGGTGGGCTCAAGGTTAGGAGAGAAATCGAATTAGTCTTAAGAAATAATTCGTCGCATTTATACCCGTTACTGTTTTCTGATTAATTGATGGCTTATCACCTTAGATTAATTAAGAAGCATGTTTAATTAGAATTGACACCTCTAATTAATTCTCTGGGGTGCTTTGGACCCGGTTGGGACAAGGCATTTTGCGTGCATGAAATAAAATTACTTTGCTAATTAGAATCCCTATGAACTAAGCGCATCAAGTAAATCCCGAACACTCAAATTAGGAGCACGCGTTACGTTTAATTTTTCCGTTATTTAATTTTCCGTTAGCTAGTTTACATGCTTACTTTAATTTTCCGTTAGCAATCCCCCTTTTATTTATCGTTTTAATTTATTGTTTTAGTTAATTAAAAAGCAAATAGAAATTAATTAGGAGAAAATAATTTAGGTTCCCTGTGGATCGACCCGACTACCACTAGCTGCAAAGCTCAGTTGTAGCGGAATTATAAATGTTATTTTGGCGGGATTCGACACCCCGAAATTTATAGGATATTCAAAAATCCTAGTACCAAAATTGGCGCCGCTGCCGGGGAACCATTTAATTTCTCTTAGTTAAATTTTATTTGTTTAAAAACCACAAAAATATTTTCCTTTTCTTGTGTCTTCTTGTTTTAGCATGGCAGATTTTCGACAGCAATTTTGGGGACAATTTAAAAGGAGCAACGCCGAAGACCTTCTCCGAACCTCTAAGGAGAGGGCCATTATCGAGTTGTACCCCGATTTTGAGGAAGGAATGAAGGAATTTCTGACATGCGGAGGCGAGAACAGTGAGACCGAGGAGGATGAGCTTGACCTCGAGGAGCATCCCGAAGAGATTAGTGATGCAAATGGGCTAAGAAGTGGAGCTGAGACTTCTTCAACGTGGGTTCCTCTAGAAGAATTTCTAGCATATCTCACTGATGAAGAAGAGCTCGGAGAAATTTACAAGGTAAGTATATCTCCACCGATTGATTTTGACTTAGAGCATGAATTTTGTATTGAAAATTTATTTGAGGATTCATGCACTAATGAGCTCGAGTATCTGTCTGTTAATGAGAATATTTTAGGAAATCTTTTCATGGATGATGTAGAACCAACTTATGCTGAAAATTCTGTTGTGATGGATGAGGAAGTGGCAATTGTGCCTTTAGATTATTTATCTCCTCTTGTTATGTCTTGTGATAATTCATGTATTCTAGGAGATTTATCTTGCATGCCCCTTTCCATCTGTGCTTCTGTTGATGTTGGTTGCCTTGGGAATTTTGATGTGATCCCTCCTTTGGTCGAGTCTTTATTTTCTGTTGAGTCTTTTATTTTTGTTGAGTCAGTTGAGTCTTCTTTTATTTTGTTTGAGTCTGTTGAGTCTTTATTTTTTCCATATATTGAAAATATCAAAAAGATAACAACTCTGTCCGGCTGCCTCCAAAAGTCGAAGAGCTTGCTTCTCTTAGCAGGTTTTGTTGATTCAAGGAAGAAGGGGCCGAAGAAATACGAGAATTTTTATGTACCCTGACAGAGTGGAGGACACGTCGAGCATAACGACGTTTAAAAAAAATTGCGCTTATTGGGAGGCAACCCATGTGTTCTTAAATTCTTGTCTTTACTTTCAGTTTTTATTTTTCCTAGCTTAGTTTATTTGCTTTTCTTTTTGTAGGGGTTTGTGGCCTAAGGAACAAGATATTTGGGCAAGGACCGCGCTGCTTCAACCACCAACCTAACAAAATTCAGGGGAGGTTTTCTGTTCCCTTAAATTTTGTAATTTTAATCGCTTAGTCTGATGTGTGATACATAGAGGACTATGTATCCTTTGAAGGTTGGGGGTGGAGAAGTTTGATGGATTTCTGAAGTTTTTGAGCTGTGGAAATTCTGAATTAGAAGTGCTTTGGTCTGCTGTTGCATGTTGTTCGATGAGGACAATCTATGAAATGCTTTTAAATTCTTCGTAGTTGCATATCTAGAAAAGCATGAGATTGTTTGTGTTAGTTGAGCATTTTTCAAAAATTTTTAAAAATTTTATGTTGCTCCCTTGCATCTATCGAACACTTAGCAATCTATTCTTGGTTCTGTAGGCTTAGAATACTCTTATGTAGCCTGAAATCATGTTGTCACCCCGAAAGGCACCTTTAGGGAAGGCTTGATGCATGATAGGTTGTAATAGATTAATCGAGATTATAGCGAAGCTATTGCCTAAAAAAAAAAAAAGTAAGTAAGTAAGCATGAAAATAAAAACCCTAGAGATGCTCCTCCTTCTTAAAGTGCACATTAAGAAGTGAGCATTAGTCCTTAAAAACGTGAAGCGAAATGAAGCTTGACGTGTTAGGCTCTCTTGGAGAAGCAAAAGAAAAGTAAAACAAAAAAGTGGATCAAAAGAAATAAAGAGTACAAAGTACTCAAGAAAAAGAAAATGTTTAGGCCGTTTGATTTGTTACTCTCTTGATTGTTGAAAAACCATTAGACTGTTCTTTATTGCTAGAAGTAGGGGGAAAACGAGATGTAGAATTGCATATGGTTTTTCCGAGTCTATAAGAGCTAGAATAGGTTGGCTAATCACACACGCACGTAGGGGAGTAGCAGTTTAATTTTTGAAATGTTCTCAGCTTATGCATGCAATTGATTGTTTTCTTTTGTTGTAAGTGCCTTGTTTTTTTTGGAAGCATTGAGGTTAGAGTCGTTGCATGCAATTTCATTCTTAGGAGCTAGTTCAGAGTTTTCCTTGCTCGAGGACTAGCAAGATTTAGGTTGGGGGTTTTTGATAGCACTTCAAAAGTGCTAATATTTAGCTCCTAAGTCTTGTAAATTAGAGTAATTATTTGGGCTTAATTGATTTATTTGGTATAATTTAATTGCTAAGGGGTAAATCGGGCATTTGCGATAATTAAGAGCTAAAATGAATATTTTATAATATTTTATTAGTTAGTCGTTTTGAGTGATTAAACTACATTAATTAAATAATCTAATTTTAACTCAAAATTGATTAGTGGCTTGATGGTGCAGGGCTTGTTAAGAAAATGGGGGTGCCAAAGCTCAAATATTTGTTGATGTAGGATTTTCCCTCATTTTTATAAAAGTCAACGGTCAACGGTCAATGGTCAACGGTCAATGGTCAACATCCAAACCCAGACGATGCGCGCGCGCCCATCCGCCCACGCCCGCGCCCGTTGCGCAGCCCATGCGCGCGCGCGGCCCAGCATTGCCCCATCGCCACGTGACCCGCCTCAGCGCCCGCCCGCGCGCGCCTGCCGACCCGTCTGCGCGGCCCAAATGGCCAATTTCGGCTCAAAACTCATTTTTTTAGCTTTTTAAGCACTTTTGACCTAGTTTTTCAGCCACCATTCACTTAGGAGAGAGAAAAATCGATTTTGAGAGTTTTGGCCTCGGGTTTGGTGATATTTTCATCAATTTTCAAGGTTTTTGGACCATTTTTGATCGATTTTCAACACGTTTGGCTAAGGTAAGTGCTCTAATTTGAGTTAGGGATTTACTTTGATGCTTAGTGAGGGTTTTTGTATGAATTTCTAGCATTTTGTTGTTGATTTCTTGCATCTCCAATCTGTATAAAGAACGAATGTCATGCCTTTCTAATTAGGATTGACACCCATAATTGTTACGCATGTTAGTAGGCTAAGCGTTAATTCTTGATAAGCTTTAATGCATTGTAGCGAGGGTCTAGCTCGTGGCTAATCAATTCAAGCCCAAGTGACAGTGGGGGTATGAGTTGATTAACGTTTTCACGGTGGGCTCAAGGTTAGGAGAGAAATCGAATTAGTCTTAAGAAATAATTCGTCGCAATTATACCCGTTACTGTTTTCTGATTAATTGATGGCTTATCACCTTAGATTAATTAAGAAGCATGTTTAATTAGAATTGACACCTCTAATTAATTCTCTGGGGTGCTTTGGACCCGGTTGGGACAAGGCATTTTGCGTGCATGAAATAAAATTACTTTGCTAATTAGAATCCCTATGAACTAAGCGCATCAAGTAAATCCCGAACACTCAAATTAGGAGCACGCGTTACGTTTAATTTTTCCGTTATTTAATTTTCCGTTAGCTAGTTTACATGCTTACTTTAATTTTCCGTTAGCAATCCCCCTTTTATTTATCGTTTTATTTTATTGTTTTAGTTAATTAAAAAGCAAATAGAAATTAATTAGGAGAAAATAATTTAGGTTCCCTGTGGATCGACCCGACTACCACTAGCTGCAAAGCTCAGTTGTAGCGGAATTATAAATGTTATTTTGGCGGGATTCGACACCCCGAAATTTATAGGATATTCAAAAATCCTAGTACCAAGCGTTTCAGCGTTTTTCAGAGCCTAATATCGCATTTTAAAGGCCTAAGAACACTTCCGGGGAAGATCCATGCAAAGGAATGAGGGTTGAGCGCTTTGGGGAAATTGAAGGCAGAAATTGAAGAAAAACCCGAGAGCTAGCGTCGAGCGACAGCGTCGCGACGCTAGCTCGACGCTGCCCAGCGTCGAAACGCTGCCAGAGCGTCTCGATGCTCCGAAGTCTGAAGCGCTGAATTGAAGAAAAACCCGAGAGCAAGCGTCGAGTGACAGCGTCTCGACGCTCGCTCGACGCCGACAGCGTCTCGACGCTGTGCGAGCGTCTCGACGCCACCCCGACTGCGCGCGCGCGGATTATGTAGGGCGCAGCGTCGAGACGCTGCCCTAGCGTCTCGACGCTACGACGGACTACTTAATGTTTTTGTCCGATTTTAGCCGCCATCATCATCTTCTACCTCGAGCTCCGCGCCTGATTTAACGTCCAGCAGCTGTTTTCCACCATGGGAGGGGCTAGGAAGCTCGATTTGAAGTCGTCCCACACCACACAAGTCATGAGTGAGTAGATTTACCGTTTTTGGCTCGGGATTGTAAGGATAAATGTAGTATGAACTCTTGGTGAGGTTGTAGGATTGAAATTCTGAATTGGTTGGATATTTTATTGAATTGAATTCTATTTCTTAGCTTAATCTATGAGCACGTTTGAATGATTTAGGACTAGGCACCCTTGATTTTGAGCATGTTCATTTGTTAAAGGATTTGATGTCGTGCCTCTCGTTTCCGCCAAGTAACAAGGAATTATGGCACCTTGAGCGTATTGGCGTCCTTACGCTCTTGGTGTTCGTTCTTCCCGAATTAGAATTCCAAATCGACATACTAATTTCGCGTCCAAATTAGATAGTTGTCACAGTTAGCTTGTTGCTACCGTTCGGTCTTGGGAGAGCGTTGGCCGCCAATGTCCGAACGGTATGCTTGATTAGCATGATTATTTATGTCTAATTAAATCCATGGAGCATGTCTGGGTTATTTATTTATTTTAGACGAGCTGTGCATTCGTTAAATTATTTAACCATAATACTCGTCAACCTATGATCCAAGAGGCACGCTAAATTTATCCTCGATCGTCCCGAGTCGGAAACTCCGTTAGTTAAATTCTTACCCTTTGCTTTGTTCCCACTTAGTTAATTGAAAACCAACAAATTCCCCCACATTTCATTTATTTTAATAAGGTTGCAAATTTAATTAAGATTAAGTCAAGATACCTTAATTCCCTGTGGATCGACCCCGTTGCCGCTACTCTACTAGTAGTTTAGTGAATCCGGGCACTTATAAATTCATTTTGGCGGGTCTCGACAACCCGATGATTGGCGATAGTTCCATAATATCGTTACCAAGGACACCCCTAATTTCGACTCTGCCTTGACATATCAATTTTACCGAAATATGAAATTTGATCCATAAATCAATTATTTTGATTGATACACCTTTTTTATGCCAATTGACCAAAATATGAATTTAGCTCACAATTTTGATCTTTCTTATTTGACAAAAACTTTATTTGAACTTCGGTAGATTTTTTTTTGGTTCTACCTTAGTTCTATTTTGGGATGTAGAGTACAGTCTTGCGTCTGCCCAATTGAAATTTGAAAAAGGGTTTGACTTTGAACTTTACTCCAATTTCGACATGGATAAAATATGAAGTATACCCAAACCGCCAATTTTGATTTGAGACTTGGATTTAGATAATTTATGAATCTACATCTTGCTCGAGAATAAAATTAGGAATATGCCCAAATTTTAATTCTAGAAAATTTTTGGATTTTGGTCGAAATTTAGCTTGAGCTCCGAGTAGAAATGATGAAAATTTGACTTGGTATAATTTTGGATCAATTTTGACATGAAGTTCGAAAATTTCAAGTTTAATGAAGTATTACAATCTGAAGATAAATGGTAACAACAAAGCTTTTTTGGCAAAGTGGAACATGTATAACTTTTGTTTCCTTAGGTCTTGGGTTCAAGTTCACCTCTATACATATTTTTAGATAATTTTGTTAAACAAATGATATTTTCATAACTTTTGCACGGCTGCGAACTTGGATGCGCGGCTGCGAGATGCGATGCGCGGCTGCGAGATGCAATGCGCGGCTGCGAGATGCGAAGATGCGATGCGCGGCTGCGAGATGCGCGGCTGCGAGATGCGATGCGTCGCGGCTGCAAACTTGGATGCGATGCGCGGCTGCGAACTTGGATGTGCGGCTGCGAACTTGGATACGATGCGCGGCTGCGAGATGCGATGCGCGGCTGCAAGATTCGTTGCGCGGCTGCGAGATGCGATGCGCGGCTGCGAACTTGGATGCGCGGCTGCGAGATTCGATGCGCGACTGCGAGATGCGATGCGTGGCTGCGAACTTGGATGCGCGGCTGTGAACTTGGATGCGATGCGCGACTGCGAACTTGGATGCGCGGCTGCGAGATGCGATTCGCAGCTGCGAACTTGGATGCACGGCTGCGATGCGATGCACGGCTGCGAACTTGGATGCGAGATGCGGCTGCGAACTTGGATGCGATGCGCGGCTGCGAACTTGGATGTGCGGCTGCGAACTTGGATGCGATGCGCGGCTGTGAGATGCAATGCGCGGCTGCGAGATGCAATGCGCGGCTGCGAGTTTCGATGCGCGACTGCGAGATGCGATGCGTGGCTGCGAACTTGGATGCGCGGCTGCGAACTTGGATGCGATGCGCGGCTGCGAGATGCGATGCGCGACTGCGAACTTGGATGCGATGCGCGGCTGCGAGATGCGATGCACGGCTGCGAACTTGGATGCGCGGCTGCGAGATGCGATGCACGGCTGCGAACTTGGATGCACGGCTGCGAGATGCGATGCGTGGCTGCGAGATGTGCGTGGCTGCAAACTTGGATGCGCGGCTGCGAGATGCGATGCGTGACTTGGATGCAATGCGCGGCTACGAGATGCGATGCGCGGCTGCGAGATGCGATGCGCAGCTATGAGATGCGATGCGCGGCTACGAGATGTGCGCGGCTGCGAGATGGGATGCGCGACTGCGAGATGCGATGCGCGGCTGCGAACTTTGATGCGATGCGCAGCGGCAGCAGCGAACTTGGAGACTTGGAGATGATGCAGCAGCAGCGAACTTGGGGATGATGCAGCAGCAGCAGCGAACTTGGAGATGATGCAGCAGCAGCAGCGAACTTGGAGATGATGCAGCAGCAGCAACGAACTTGGAGATGATGCAGCAGCAACGAACTTGGAGATGCGGAACTTGGAGATGCGCAGCGCAACGGTACTTGAACTTGTAGATGCGCAGCGCAGCGGAACTTGAACTTGGAGATGCGCAGGGCAGCGGTACTTGAACTTGGAGATGCGCTCGCAGCGGAACTTGTCGAAACTTGAACTTGGAGATGCGCGCGCAGCGGAACTTGGAGATGCGCAGCGCAACGGAACTTGAATTTGGAGATGCGCAGCGCAGCGAAACTTGAACTTGGAGATGTGATGCGCAGCGCAGCGGAACTTGAACTTGGAGATGCGATGCGCAGCTGAACTTGAAGATGGAACTTGGAGATGCGCAGCTGTACTTGGAGATGCACAGCTGAACTTGGAGATTAGATGCGCAGCGCAAAACTTGGAGATTCGCAGCGTATAACTTGGAGATCCGTAGCGGAGATGCGCAGCGCAGAACTTAGAGATGGGATGCGCAGCGCAGAACTTGGAGAACTTGGAGATGTGCAGCTGAACTTGGAGATAAGATTCGTAGCGCAGAACTTGGTGATGCGCAGCGCAGAACATAGGCTGTGCGAACCTCAAATCTGAAGTAAGCGAAACTTGAACTTGGAGCGAACGAAACACACACTTGAAGTGAGTGAGGCCTCGAACTTGGACTTGAAACGAGCGACGCTCTGTTTTGATCTTGTAACAGGCAAAACTCGAATTTGAAGCAGGATAAGTGCGAACTTTGGGCGGGCGAAACACACCGCTTAAGGTGAGATGCACATTAAGCTTGTAGTGTCACCATTCCAGTAGTGTGCGCGTTCGACTAGAGGCGTCACTTTTGTCGTGGCGTTCATCTGCAAGTTTAATATCATATTGTAACTTCAATTATTGTGTTATATTTGATAATGTTGGAAGCCCGCAATTTGCGTCGGGATGTTCAATAGGACTTGACGTATCGTTGTCATCGCCAGTAGGGTTGAACATCTTCAATTTGTGGCATCACTCTAAATAAGGATGAAAACCTTTGATTTTCAACGACAATCTTCTGTAGTCATGACACTTATGTTTATTTTTATTTGAAGAGACTGGACTTAAAACTTGTTTAAACCTGTGTACGTACTCTTTGAACAATAGAAATCAAGTCGAGACGTAGTTCAATACATGATGATTTTTTTATTATTGTGATTGAACTTAAAGTTTTTTTTTTCTTCTTCTTTAAGTTGCCTACGTACCTATGAATGGAAGGGATCAAGTCATAACGTAGTTCGAATGAATGATTTTTTTTGGGGCCGTTCACCTTTTAAGCTCGTGCGGGCCAGGAGCAACATGTAGTTTATACTCTTACGTTAAGGAGTATTACATTTCAATAGTTTTTATCTTCATCAAGGTCTTGATCAAATCCTTCATTTGTAGGATTGGTTAGAATGATGAGATTTTTCTTCACCTTCAAGGAACCCTCTGTGTTTATGTGGACAGAAAATTTCCTCTTCATGCGTGAAGGAACACGATTGTGAATCTTCTTGTCGCTACTTTCTTCATCGAAGAGTCTTGCCCCTACAGTCTTCATCTTTCCTTGTTGTTGATAACTTGTCCCTTTGAGGCGATCAAAAACAGATGTTGAAGGTCGGTCTTTCTTTGATGTGGAGACACTTAACCTTTGGAAAGCTGAAGTTCGAGTGGAGGTAGAAGTCAGACATGATTTTCTTCTTTTGTCGCGGCCATACTCATCCTTTGGAAGACCGAAGTTCGAGTAGTTGAAGGCTTGATGCGATTGAAGACAGAGGTTCTTTGGTCGACTTCTTTTGAGTCGTTGACTTCTTCTGCATTGATGTAGCATGAACTTGCACAAATTTCTTCCTCTTTTTTTATGGGAACGAAACTTCTTGAGAAGAATTCTTTTAAAGTCACCCGTCGTCGATGTTGAGAAAAATATTTGTTTTCTCTTCTCTTGTGTTTAGGCTCTTGTTACCTCTCCAAATGAGTGTTATTTAGGACCTTAATTACCTGAAATTCATGGAAATTCTTGAGCATTTTAGTTCGAAGTTAGCATAATGTGTGCTTAAAAGTGAGATTTTGAGAAATGATGCTAATTTAAGGCTTATTTGGAAAAGTAACGAAAAAGTATGCAAATTGGTGAAAAAACGACTAATTTATACCTTGCAGATGCATTGCTGAAATTTTGCGAAGCTCGCAAACAGGATCAGAGGAAGAAGAGCTGGAAATAGAGCATTGCGACCCTCGCAACGCAACCGCAATACCAGTCTTTACTGCTGCACTTTTCCAGCCGCCAGTCTTTGCTGCTGCGATTTTCCAGCGGCCTAACCTTTCTGTTGCTGCCACGTGGGAGATTGTTACTCCAGAATGAATGGAGATCCGCAGCTGATGGAACCTGTGGAGGCTATAAAAAGAGCCAAATGAAGATGGAAAAGAAGAACTCGAAAGTGAAGAAAAATCGGCAGTAGCCTAACCCCGAAGACGAAATCCTTTCCCCCGTTTGTTGGATCGAAGAAACTAAAGCCCTTGGCGTCGATAATTCGAAATGAAGAAGAGAGAAATTCTCTTCTGATCGAATTTCTTCCCAAAATCAGCTCTTCTTCTCCTTCATCCGAGGCGATTCACGGCTTGGATTATCTTCATTAAACTTATTGCTTTCCTTTACTGCTCTCCAAATTACTTATTGTTTTCCTTAGTGTTGTTCTGAATCATTTATTGCTTTCTCCTTTAATTGTTGCTTTCGGATCAAAGGTTGTTGCTTTACGAATTGTTATTTGATTTGTCTTTTAAGAGTAATCAATTAGTTTTGTTGAGTTCTTCATTTCTTTGTCTTCAATCAATTAGTTTACTTGAATTCTTCATTTCATGAGTAATCAATTAATCTTCTTAAGTTCTTCGAAAACCATGAGTAACTAACTAAAAAGAGGTTTGCTAAAGATGAATCTATAGGATAAGTGTATGTGAAATCAGCATGTAAAGTAGCATGAATGCATTGAATGAATGTGATCTTCATCCCATGGGCAATTTCGACCGGCCATCCATTTTGTCTAAAGAATTCCTAACCTCTGGAAGGAGTAGGAATTCAGAGTCTTTCATTCATGTTAGCCTTTCATGGTAACAAGAGAGTGGCCTAGGAATAGGCATTCTCCTAGCACGTTTGTTAGCATGTGTGTATAAATAGGTTTTAAGTCTTTCTTGGATATGAGTAAGCTAAAGATCTAATGCATGTAATCAAAAGATGCATGAGACCTAGCTAAGACGATGCATGATATGTTAATTTGCTGCTGAATGATCATAGATAAATGCCTATAGAGGACTCTTAAGCCAACCTTGCCATCTTTATTTTAGCTTCTAATCGTTGTTAGAGTATTGCGAGAATATTGCGAGAACCGCAATATCAAGCTCTGCCTTTACCTTAGTCATTTCATTAGCTTGTTAATCTATTGCAAAACCATTGCGAAAGTATTGCGAGACCCGCAATACTAGTTTTCCACATTATAGTTTCCTCAACTTCGTTTGCTTTGTGTTTATTTTTGCATTCTTCTTGCATCATTTATAATTTCGTGCCTCAAACCAAAATCCATTCAATTCAAGTTACCTTATCTAAATTAACACACACCAAATCGCTAGTCACTCAACTCTGTCTCTGTGGGAAATCGATATAAATTATACTTATCACTTGCTGCAGACCATGTATACTTGCATGATCTGAGTGCTTTTCACATCTAAATTACATACACACTGAGCACGCAACAAGTTTTTGGCGCCGCTGCCGGGGACTTTGTTTAGTAAAAACGATTTGTGTTATTTTAGAAGAGCTTAATTAATTGGAGCTAATCTTTTGCGTTTATTTTGCAGGTACCAACAAAGCTGGTTTATGAATGAGTTTCCAAACCACAATCTCGAGTTTGATCCTGAGCCTGAAAGGACTCTAAGGAACAGAAATAGAACTAGGAAACGACTTTTTAAGCAGCAAACTCAAAATTAACCTGTATTTCAGCACATTGTTGACCACGCAGAGTCAGCGCAATCCGAACCACAACAAGCTGAAATGGATCGACCAGAAGAAGCACCAAACCGAGCACTTAATACTCGCAATCCCATTGAAATTGCGAATGACAAGGATAGTGCTATACTATCTTACCTTGTACCTATGCCTGAGGAGCTCAATCCAAGCATCATACGCCCAGAAATCACAGCTCACTCATTCGAACTGAAACCTGTTATGTTTCAGATGCTGTCTACAGTTGGACAATTCTTTGGTGTGGAGAATGAAGACCCCCACAATCACTTAAGGAACTTCCTGGGAGTGAGTGACACTTTTGTCATCCCAGGAGTTTCTCAAGAGGCTTTGCGACTGTACCTTTTCCCCTACTCATTGAGAGACAAGGCCAAGACATGGTTGAATTCCTTTCCCTCCAGATCAATTGTCAATTGGACAGACCTAGCTGAGAAGTTCTTGGTAAATTATTTCCCCCCAGATAGGAACTCTAACTTTCGTGATGACATCATCAAGTTCAAGCAAGTCGAGAATGAGTCACTGCATGAAGCATGGACCAGATTCAATGATCTGCTACTCAAGTGTCCACACCATGGCATTCCATGGTGTATCCAAATTGAAGTATTCTTCAAAGGATGTAACCCCAGCACGAGGCAAGTCTTGAATTCCTCAGCTGGTGGTTCGATGCTATCAAAGAGCTATAACGAAGCCTATGAGATTTTGGAGAAAATCTCAACATCACACTGTCGATGGTCAGATGATCCTGTAGAGCCAAATAGAAGGAAGGCTCAAGACATGGATGCACTCAGTGCAATGAGCAACCAGCTCAATGCTCTGACAAACCTAATGAAGCAAATGGCTCAAACAAATATTCAACAAAATGCCAACACAGTGGCATCTGCTTCAACAAGCACAGCAGCAGCTAACCAATTGGATGCACTAGTATGTGGATTCTGTGGAGAAGGGCATGTGTATGACTATTTCCCCGCTAATCCAGCTTCTGTGTGCTATGTTGGAAGTCAGCAACAACCTAGAAACAACCCCTATTCTAATACATATAACCCTGGCTGGAGAAACCACCTAAATTTCTCTTGGAGTGGACAACAAAGCACAAGCCAGGTGCCAAATCAAAGAAGACCAAGTGGACCACCTGGGTTCACTCAAAGTAACCAACTCCCATATCAGAAACAATATGTCAAAAACCAACCGATGGGAACATCAGTGGAGAACTTGCTGAAAGAATACATAGCAAAGAATGATGCAACTTTGCAGAGCCAGCAAGCAACCTTGAGAAATCTAGAGAATCCAATAGGGCAATTAGCAAACGAGCTGAAGAATAGGCCCCAAGGCAGACTGCCTGCAGACACAGAAACTTCAAGAAGAGATGGTAAGGAACAAGTTCAAGCTATTGAACTCCGAAGTGGAAGGCCATTGGTGATCAACAGCAGAGAAGCACCAAAAAGAGTAGAGAATGAAGAGTCTAGTGCTCCACTGGATTCTCTGCCTAACCTTGATCAAATACAACCAAGCACAACAAGGGCAAGGCTGGAACCTATCATTGAGGAACCAGAAGAAATTCCTAGGCCTCTCCCTGTCATTAGGCAACCTGATTTGCCCACATATGTGCCACCACCTCTATTTCCTAGACGGCTCAGAAAGAAACAAGAACAGGAAGCTCATTTCCATAAGTTTTTGGAAATCCTGAAGCAAGTCCATGTTAATATTCCTTTTGTGGAAGTTTTGAAGTCTATGCCAACATATGTAAAGTTTTTAAAAGATATTATAACTAACAAAAAAGTTATTGGTGAGTTTGAAACAGTTAATCTCACTGAAGAGTGCAGTGCCATACTCCAAAACAAGCTGCCAAAGAAGGAGAAAGACCCTGGGTCCTTCACTTTGCCAGTAGAATTGGGAGGCAAACATGTGGGCAGAGCCTTATGTGATCTGGGAGCCAGCATCAACCTCATGCCCTTGTCACTATTCCAACAGCTTGGGATAGGAGAAGCACGACCAACAACAGTCACCTTGCAACTTGCAGACAGATCCATCGCATACCCTGAAGGTAAGATTGAGGATATACTAGTCAAGGTTGACAAATTTATTTTTCTTGCAGATTTTATAATCTTGGACTACGAGGCAGACAAAGAGGTGCCAATCCTACTGGGCAGACCTTTCTTAGCCACAGGTAGGGCTATAATTGATGTCCAAAAAGGTGAACTCACCATGCGAGTCCATGATGAAGAGGTTAAGTTCAGTGTTTTTAAAGCTTTGAGGTACCCTTCTGATCTTGAACATTGTTCTACTGTAGATATAGTAGACTCATTAATGGAAGAAGAATTTGAGCATGAATTGTTAGTCAAGCATGCTACGGATTATGCACAAATTGATTTGAATGATTTGAATATTTCTGAGTTGATGGATGTATCTGTGGATAACCCTCAGCATGTATGCATGACCAATGAACTGTCTAAAAGGACCACAACTCCTATGATGCCATCAATTGAACAACCACCTTTATTAGAACTGAAACCATTACCTGAACACCTTAAATATGCATATCTAGGAGAGAAAGATACCTTGTCTGTCATTATTTCGTCCAAATTAAATAAACAACATGAAATTGCGTTAATATTGCTGCTTAAGCAACATAGAAAAGTTATTGGTTGGACGATTGCTAACATTAGGGGTATAAGTCCTTCTTATTGCATGCATAAGATATTGTTAGAGGAAGAACACACACCTAGGATAGAGCATCAACGTAGGTTGAACCCCTCCATGAAGGAGGTAGTTAAAAAAGAAATCAATAAATGGCTAGATGCAGGTGTGATCTTCTCAATATCCAATAGTCAGTGGGTTAGTCCTATCCAATGTGTACCAAAGAAGGGTGGTATGACTGTAGTAGTTAATGAAAACAATGAATTAATACCAACTCGAACTGTCACAGGATGGAGAGTATGTATGGATTATAGAAAACTTAATAAAGAAACCAAAAAAGACCATTTTCCTTTACCTTTTATAGACCAAATGTTAGATAGAATAGCTGGCCAAGCCTTCTATTGCTTTTTAGATGGCTACTCAGGGTATAACCAAATCACCCTAGACCCTAAGGACCAAGAGAAAACAACATCTACATGTCCATTTGGTACGTTTGCTTTTCGCAGAATGCCATTCGGCTTATGCAATGCACCAGCAACGTTCCAAAGATGTATGTTGGCAATCTTCTCTGACCTAGATGAGTCCATAGTAGAGATCTTTATGGATGACTTTTCAGTATTTGATGATTCCTTTAACCACTGCCTAGCCAATCTAGGACAAGTTCTCACTAGGTGTGAGGAGACCAATCTAGTGTTGAATTGGGAAAAATGCCACTTCATGGTGGAAGAAGGCATAGTGTTAGGACATAGAGTCTCCAAAGCAGGAATAGAGGTCGATAGGGCCAAAATAGAAGTCATTGAGAAGTTAGTTGAACCTAAGAATGTCAAAGCCATAAGAAGTTTCTTAGGACATGCAGGGTTTTATAGGAGATTCATAAAAGACTTTTCAAAAATCTCTAAACCCCTTTGTGGGCTTCTAGAGCTGAATAAAACATTTATATTCTCAAATGAGTGTTTAATAACATGGACCAAGCTTAAGATTGCCTTAGTCAAAGCACCAATCATAGTCAAGCCAAATTGGGATATGCCTTTTGAAATAATGTGCGATGCAAGTGACTATGCAATTGGAGCTATGCTTGGCCAAAAGAGAGACAAATTAACACATCCTATATATTATGCGAGTAAAACTTTGAATGAAGCTCAAAACAACTACACTACCACATAAAAAGAGATGTTAGCAATAGTGTTTGCATGTGAGAAATTCAGGCCATATATGGTAGGAAATAAAACAATTGTTTATACTGATCATTCTGCAATAAAGTACTTAATGAGGAAGGCTGATGCCAAGCCTCGTCTAATTAGATGGGTGCTACTTTTGCAGGAGTTTGATTTGGAAATCAGAGACAAAAAAGGATGTGAAAATGTAGTTGTTGATCACTTATCAAGATTGCAGAGTCATTGCGAATCTATTGCGGAGCCCGCAATGACAGATTCTTTTATTGATGAACATGTTTTTATGTTAGTACATTGTGATGATAATGATGAACCATGGTTTGCTGATATTACAAATTTTCTTGCCTCACAGGTGTTACCAGAATTCAGCAAGGGGCAGGATAAGAAGAAGTTCTTAAATGAGGCTAGGAAGTACATTTGGGATGATCCAACCCTCTACAGAAGCTGTGCGGATGGATTGCTAAGAAAATGTGTGTCAGCTGCTGAATCAAGGTCAATCTTGCAGCATTGCCATACAGCCCCGTATGGAGGACACTTTGGTGGTCAGAGGACTGCTGCAAAGGTATTTCAGAGTGGCTACTTTTGGCCAACAATCTTCAAGGATGCACATGACTACGCACACAATTGCAATGAATGCCAACGATCAGGTAACCTCAGTAGGAAGGATGAGATGCCTCTAACATACATCTTAGAGTTAGAACTCTTTGATGTGTGGGGTATTGACTTCATGGGGCCATTCCCACCATCTGGTGGTAATCTTTACATTCTAGTAATTGTAGACTATGTCTCAAAATGGGTTGAGGCAATTGCATGTCCTTTAAATGATGCCAAGACAATTGTTAAATTTCTGAATAGACATATCTTTACACGCTTTGGCACACCTCGTGCCATCATAAGTGATGAGGGAACACATTTCATAAACAAAGCTATGGAAAAGGTGTTAGCTAAGTATAATGTTAGGCATAGGGTGGCAACACCCTATCATCCCCATTCAAATGGGCAAGCTGAAATTTCTAATAGAGAGATCAAAAGTATTCTAGAAAAAGTTGTAAAACCAAATAGAAATGATTGGTCTTTTAAATTAGATGATGCACTATGGGCATATAGAACTGCATATAAGACACCATTAGGAATTTCTCCTTATAGGTTAGTTTATGGAAAAGCATGCCATCTACCCCTTGAATTAGAAAACAAAGCTTTTTGGGCTTTAAAAGAGTTAATTTTTTGCGTAACCGATGCGGGAACATTGCGGTCTCTGCAATTGCATGAATTAGATGAACTAAGACACATGTCATACGAGAATGCTAAAATGTATAAGGAAAAAACTAAAATTTGGCATGATAGTAGACTCAGGATAAAAGATTTTAAAAAGGGCCAACATGTGTTGTTATTTAATTCACGTTTGAAGTTGTTTCCTGGCAAACTAAATTCTCGTTGGTCTGGTCCGTTTGTAATCATTAATGTGTTTGTTCATGGTGCAATTGAAATCCAAAATTTGGAACAAGGCCAACCGTTCGTGGTGAATGGTGCTAGGCTGAAGCACTACTATGAGGAAGGGGATGTGAGAACACTCTCGGCATTCCTCTTGTCTGAAGCTTGAAAGTCAAGCAAAAGAAGATGAGCAAGGGCGTTTATTGGAATTATCCTTGTGCTCAAACGTTGAAGGAATACGAAATAATTTTGTTTAGTTATTGTTTTTTTCTTTCTATTAAAGTGTTTTTTAATTTTTCTGAAACTAATTAAGTTTATTTTGATGATGATTAGAAGTTTGATGAGTGGAAATCCTAACGGCAAAATGGATCAATCAAGAGGCTAAGAGAAGATGAAGGAAAAATATGGGAAAATCAAAGATTTGGTTTTGTTAAGATCTTGCGGCAGACAACAATTAAGGAATAAATCCCAACGGTAACATTTCAAAGATTTTGTAGGAGATTTAGAGGCATTGCGGAATCATTGCGGAGTCCGCAAAGGCATAGCCTTTATTTTCGCAAAACCGTTATAAATAAGAAAGCCTGCAACTCATTCCCAATTCACAATTCGCAAGACCCTCGAACTCTTAACCAAATCTCTTCTTCCTTCTTCCTGAAACTTTTCGTTTCTTCACCTCCAAGAAAATGGTTTCAACCTGAGCAAAAGAGAGTCTGACCCCTACGAAGCCATCCCCCACGGCAGAAGACACTGCCATGGCTGGAGATGCACTGATCTCCCTAGCAGCTGCTGAGGCTGCAAACACAGCTGAACCAAGAAAGATCCCTGCAAAGAGGAAAAATAAGGTCACGGCTAGACGGGATCCTAGAACCAAGGGCAGAGCATCCACGAGTGAGGAAAGCCTCACAAGTAACAGACCATCGTTCGAGACTGCCATGCAAAGTCTTGGCTCCACACAACAACCATCGGAACCTGAGGTCTCCCCCGTGGAACAGCCAGATTCTGAATCCACCCCAATTGGTGATGCTAAAGAAGGAGAGGAAGTAGTCTCTCTCATCAGGGATGACAGTCCTGACAGCCCTGTGGAGAAAGAATTGGGGAGAAGTGATTCGATGGATGAAACGCTGGATGAGTGTATCAAGCGAGTAGCTGCCGGGGTGGTGGCTGGATTGGAAAAACAAGCTGAATCGGTGCCCAAGAAGAGGGCCCCTGTGATCATAAAGGCAAAGAGGTCGAAGGCCTCAAAGAAAGCTAAAAAGAGAAAGGTCGAATCCAAACCCCCTGCCAAGAAAATGAAGATAGAGGTTGTTGAGGCAGCCAAAGCTAAGGCTAAGGGGAAAGGAAAGATGTTCCAAGAAGTAGAACCTCCAGCAGAGAGGTATGTGTCCAAAGATGCAGAGGCTAGAGGTATGGATTTAATGAAAAGAGACCTCCTCCACGAAAGAGGATTTTTGGATTCTCCTTCGGACCTGCCGCAATTCTTGCGCGCAGGCATCGCAAACCATGGCTGGGAAGAGTTATGTAGGCCACTGTTACGTCTCCAAAAGTACTTAATTTAGGGACTTATTTGCCATATAATTGTGTGAACTCTTAAGCGTTTTTGTTAGAATTTAGTTTAATACGTGCTTAAATATGAGAAATCAAGGAATGAAGCTAAATTAGGAGTTATTTGTAAAAGGAACAAGAAAGAATAAAAAACAAAGCTAAAAGAGTTGAAATTGTGCATTGCAGGAAAATTGCTGAAACGTTGCTGTCTCCGCAATGTTTAAGCTGCAAATGTTAAGTTGTTCCAACCGTCCGCCGTTTTGTTGCGAACTTTCAGCCGCCCAATTTCTCCCCTGCTGCCAGGTGATGGGACGTCGTTCAGAATGGATGGTTCTCCTTGACTGAAGAGTACCTGCAAAGAGCTATAAAAGGAGGTCAAGGGGGAAGGAGAACAACAAGCTTGGAAGCGTATAACTCTCCATCTCAACGCAGTTTCTCTCTATTTTCTATCCCGTTTGTTGGAGTGAAGGAATCAGCTTTTAGCACCGATAATTCAAGAGGAAGAAAAGAAGATCCTTCTTCTCTTCTGATTGGATTCATCCCCAAACAACGCTAACCTTCCCCTTCATCCGAGGCGCTTGCGGCGAGGAGTTCACGCACACATTTACATCGCTTTCTACTGCTTTCTGTCTTCCATTTTCTCTTTTGTTTGTTGTCATTTGCTTCTGTTTGCTACAATATTTCAAGTCGTCTTCATTTGTTCAAGCTTTGTACTGCTTTACAGTTTGTTGCACGTTAAGTTTCGAACCGTATTTGATATAGCAATCGTTCAAGTATTCGTTAATCTCCATCTTGTTTCCTGTTTTCCCTTTGCTTTCATTTTGCTTTCAGTCATGCTTAATCAATCTAATCTTTCCAACTCCACATCATGCATGAGTAACTAATCACACAAGGGTCTGCTAATGATGAATCTATAGGTAGAAATACGTAAATTCAGCATGTAGGATAACTTCAAATGCATTGAATGTATGTGTACTTCATCCCACGGGCAATTTCGATTGGCCATCCATTTTGTCCAAAGAACTCCTAACCTCCGGAAGGAGTAAGAGTTCAGAGTCGTCCATTCATGCTAGCCTTTCATGGTAGCCAGAAAACGACCTAGGAATAGGCGTTTTCCTAGCACAATTCATTAACTTGCTTATATAAATAGATGCTTAAGTCTTACTTGGATATGAGTGAACTAAGGGATCTAATGCATGTAATCGAGAGATGCATGAGAATGAGTTAAATTGATGCATGATAAGTTGAGCTACTGCTGAATAATCGTATGAAAAAGCCTATAGAGGAGTCGTTAGTTGACCTTGTTTCCCCATCTCACCCTTAAAACGCTGCTAAATTAATTGCTATACAATTGCTGTCTCCGCAATTCCTTAAGTCAGTTTTTGCCTTAGCCATTTTTCCAGTCTTTTACTTTTGCGATTTTATTGCTATACAATTGCTTTCTCCGCAATTCTTTTTCCTCTGCATTCACGTTAATCTCTTTACTTGCTTTTGTTTATGCTTGCATATCTCGTACGTTCTTCATTAGTTAGGCACATTACTTTCCAATTCACCCCATTTAAGCCACCTTTTCTAAATTAGCATCTCACTTCGTTAGTAACTAAGAATAAATCTCTGTGGGAAATCGAATGAAAAAATACTTATTACTTGCTACAAGACCATGTATGCTTGCATGTTCTGAGTGCTCTCACATCGCATTTTTATTTAAATACTGAGCACGCAACAAGTTTTTGGCGCCGCTGCCGGGAATTTTGTTTAGTAAACACGAAGTTTGTTAATTTAGAAAAAAAAAAAAAAAAAAACTTAATATCTATTGGGGCTAATCTTCTTTCATTTCCTTTACAGGTACTATCAAGCTAGTTTATGAATGAGTTTCCAAACCTCAACTCGCACAAAGAGAAACTTTACAGATGAAAAACGTATGTGTACGGCAAAGTAAATGAATACGCTGCAGAACTTAATTGGAGGGAGAGTTTGCCCACAACAGTTTGAAGAATTTTATCAGCCATGTGCTTATTGTGGGGATAATCATAACTTGGAGAATTGCCCAACATTGAATTATCAAGAGAGGAAATATCAACAAAGCTATGACAACCATTATTCGTACATGTGTGAACATGATCAGTGGCAACTCTCAAATAATTCTTGGGAAGAGCATGGGCAAGTTACTCATTATGAAGAGTTCCACCAACATGAAGACTATCAACATTATGCCCCAACTCCAAATGAAGAATTATCACCCGTTTTGGAGGCGCTATGGATATAATTCATGGAAAGGAATGATGCATCCATGAGGAGAATGAATGTGCAATTAGGCAAGCTCACAAATGACTTACAAGATCTACTTGCTATAGCAAAATCACCACCACCATGCCCTCAAATGTTCGATTTTTATGATGATGAATCCTTTGTTACCTTCGAATCTGAGAAGAGTGATCCAATGGAATCTCCATATGAAATGGTGGAGTTGGTGAAAGTTGAGAAAAATGAAATTATGCTGGATGAGGTCAAAGAGATTAATGCGCTGCTTGAGGAACAAGAATTTGAAATGTCTGATGTTGCAGCAAGCTTCTCCACCAATGAAAGAGCTGAGCCACCACCACCACAAATACTCCAGCTGAAGGAGTTAGAAAGAGATGTGCCAGAAAAAGAAGTCCCATCGCATCAAAGTTATGTTGTAGCAAATATTGTAGAAACAAAACCAACGCACAGAATGTACACACCTTGGGATGTTATAACATGCAGTCTCTTTGAAAGGATCAACAATTTCAAGGTGTGGCAGAATGTCCGACCCCATAAATCAAGACTTAAGTATCTTAAAGGAGCAGAAGTGACGCCTCGAAACATTGAAGAATATCCATATGAGGCAGATTGACAAGGGAGATTTCTGATCCCTAAACTCTTAAATTAGGATTTTATCATGCTTTGCTTAGATTTCGTATGTTAGGAGTAGTTTATTTTGGGAATGAAATATTTATTATGTGCCAACAATCATAGTCGTTTAGCATGAATTGATGATGCACTGTGGGCGTATAGGACTGCATATAAACCACCCTTAGGTATGTCTCCTTATAGGCTAGTATATGGAAAAGCATGTCATCTTCCCTTCGAATTGGAAATCAAAGCCTTTTGGGCCTTAAAAGAACTGAATTATTGCGTGACCGATGCGGGAACATTGCGGTCTCTGCAATTACATGAGTTAGATGAGCTAAGACATATGTCCTATGAAAATGCGAAAATGTATAAAGAAAAAAACTAAGATTTGGCATGATAGTAGACTTAGGATCAAGGACTTTAAAAAAGGCCAGCATGTCTTATTATTCAACTCACGGTTAAGGTTATTTCCAGGCAAACTTAAGTCTAGATGGTCAGGTCCTTTTGTTATTACTAACATTTTTGTTCATGGTGCTATTGAGATTCGAAACCTACACCACGGGCAGCCGTTTATGGTAAATGGTGCAAGGTTGAAGCATTACTATGAGGAAGGAGATGTGCAGACACTCTCGGCCTTCCTCCTATCTGAAGCCTGAGAAACGAATCGAGAGGGGATGAGTGACCACTGTGCTCATCCATCAGAAGGCTATGCCTTAGAGTTTTTTTTTTCAGTATTTTTTTGTGTTTGTTTGTTTATTTTTGGTTTTAATTACGGATTTTTGTTTTGATTAAAAGGATATTAATGGGAGATCTTTAAGAAGCAATGAGGAAGATGAATCGAGGGAAGAAGATCCACGAAGAAGATCTGGCAAAATCAGAGATTTGGTTGGTAAATCTTGCAACTCAATTCAAGAAAATCCTAACGGCTACGTGGATTAATTGCGGAGGATTTGTGGAGTCCGCAACATAAAAGAGCCGTTGGAGAGCACTTGAGTACTAATAGCCGTCGTTGGGGGATCCCTGCCCTCTACGTTTTCTCAAGCCGTTGGAACTTCGAACACTCAGCCTTCTCCTTCCTCTGCATTTCCCACACTCAGACCTCAAAGAAACAGCAATGGTGTCAACACGAGCAGATCGTTCCACGCCCAAGAAAGCGTCGCCTGACGCAGAAGAAGCTGCGAGGGAGGCGCTGCTCTCCTTAGCAGACGCCGACACTGCGCAGCCCTCACGGCCTCCGAAGCTACCTGTGCGAAGAAAGAAGTGGAAGGTGGCGACTGAGGTTCCTGCTGGTCCATCTGATCCGGTTGGAACACCCAAGAAAAAGAAGTGGAGAATCGCGATGGATGATTCACCGATCAGGGTGAGAAAGACTCCCAGCGAGGAAAGCCGAGGGAGTGGCCGCCCATCATATGAGACGGCCAGGCAGAGCCCCGAACCTTCTCCACAGATGCCGGAGCCTGAAGCCCCACCTGAAGAGCACCAAGATTCGGTGCCAAGCGACGAGCTGACGGAGGAAGAAGAAGTGTTTTCCCCTTAAGGGATGTCAGTCTTGACAGCCCTGTGGAGGGGGGAAGCAAGGACTCTATGGATGAGACGCTGGGGGATTGTCTCCAGCAAATGACCACCAAGGCACGGCTGAAGAAGAGGGCCCCCGTGATCGTGAAAGGCAAGCGGCCAAAGACCTCAAAACGAGCCAAGAAGAAGAAGGTTTGCGCTGGGCCTTCTTTAAAGAAAATGAAGATTGAGGCCGGTGAGTCGGCCAAAGCGAAAGAGAAGGGGAAAAGGAAGATGTACCCAGAGGACGAACCTCATGCTGCGAGGTATGTCTCACAAGAAGCAGAGGCCAAGGGCCTCGAATTGATGAAGAAGGAACTCCTCCACAAGCGAGGATTCCTTGATGCATTGGCGGACCTGCCGCAATTCTTGCGCGCAGGGATCATCAATCATGGCTGGGAGGAACTCTGCAGGCCTCCAATTCCAGCATATCCAGATATGGTGTACGATTTCTACGCCAATCTCACACACCCTGAGGCATGTCTATCAACAGTGAGGGGGGTAGACATCGACTTCTCTGCCAACGCCATCAATGAGGTTTATGCTCTCAAAGGGCATACATATTCTGAGTATGCCAAGATCATTGACTCGCCATCTGAGGCAGTCTTAGAAGAGGCTTTGCACACAATCAGCAAACCTGAGGCAGCCTGGGCGGTCTCACGGAATGGGAAGCACACCCTGATGAGTGCAACCCTTCGAGACAAGGCGGCTGTCTGGTTCTCTCTTGTCCGCAGACGCATCTCCCCCGTGACGCACGAAACGACTATCAACCAGGGGCGATCGTTGCTCCTTTATGCCATCATGCGAGGACTCACCATTGATGTTGGTGAAGTCATTGCCGCCTTCATCACTGACTGTTCGCGCAAAGGTAAGGGCCAATAATTTTTTCCAAACACTATAACTAAATTGTGCTTACGTGCAGGTGTGCCTATTGCGAGGGACGAGAGGCAATTGGCTTACACTGGCCATCTGGAGCTGCTGTTGCGTGCTCAATGTGTAAAATAAATAAGCAATAAGAGAGAGAGAGCACTCAGAACATGCAAGCATACATGATCTTATAGCAAGTAGTAAGTATTTTTTCATTCGTTTTCCCACAAAGATTTATTATTAGCTACTCGTGAAGTGTATTTTTAAGAAAGAATGGGTGGATTTGATGGGGTAGAATTGGTTTTAAGTTGTCTAATTTCTAAGGAATATGTAAAGGGTAGCAACATAAACAAGTGCAAGTCAAAGATAAACTCAAATGAAAAGAGAATTTTTAACTTAGCAGAATTGCGAGAACAGCAATTCTACCGCAATGTTACTAACAGCGAAAGTGTGTAAAATGGAGAAACAAGGGCTACTAACGACTCCTCTATAGGCATTTTTTCACGATTCTCAAGCATTGGATCAACTCACTATGCATCAAACTAACTCAATCTCATGTATCTTCCGATTTCATGCATTAGATTCTTTAGTTTACTCATGTCCAAGTAAGGTCTTAAGCATCTTGTTAAAGCAGAAAGTTATGGTTTGTACTAGGAAAACGCCTATTCCTAGGTCGTTTTCTGGCTACCTTGAAAGGCTAGTATGAGTGTATGACTCTGAACTCTTACTCCTTCCAGAGGTTAGGAGTTCTTTGGACAAAATGGATGGCCAATCGAAATTGCCCGTGGGATGAAGCTTACATACAATCAATGCTTCGAGAGCTATCCTACATGCTTGGTTCACGTTTTTTAGCCTATAGTATTGTCATTAGCATGCCCCTATGTGACTTAGTTACTCATGGATATAGAGAGAACAGAAATGCTAGATAAAATAGGCATGCTCAGAAGAGAAATAAACTTAAAACAGCAAAGCAAAACAGTAAACAGCAAAGACAAGTACTGTGAAATAATGAATTGTGCTTTGATTAATCGATTGTTTGAATGAACAAAAGGAAACTAAACGTGAATAACTTAAAGACAGAAAGCAACGAAATGAAATGAACTAGCTAATAGAAAAGAAACAACAACTAAACAGTGCTGGAAATGAGAAATAAAAGACAGAAAACAGTAGTTGAGCTTGAACGCCTCGTCGCAAACGCCTCGGCTGAAGGAAGAGAAAGGGTAGCCTTGCTTGGATGAATCCAATCAGGAGAGAAGATGAATCTTCTCTCCTTCCTATCAGATTGTCGACTCCAACAGCTGAACCTCTCAAACCAACAGACGGAGAAGAAAAACAGGAGAAAAGATGGAGCTGCGAAGAGACTTCTACGCTTTCGGATGATGATCAAACCCTCTACTTTGACCCCCTTTTATAGTAATCTGCAGGTGCGTTTGGGCCAAGGAGAACCATCCATCCTCAACGTCGTACTTCAAAATGGATGGAGGAGAAAGAACGAATCCCTGAAATAACGGAAAATAACAGAAAAAGATCAGTCAACTTACGGATTTCACTTGAAACATTGCGGTTTTAGCAATGTTTCCGCAATGCTGCCGCAATGCTCATTTTTCCTTCTTTTAACTTCGTTTTTCATTCCTTTTCTTTCCTTTTGCACACAAGTCCTAATTTAGCTACCTTCTTCTAATTCTCATATATAAGCATAGGTTTAAGCTAAATCCTATCAAAAACACCTAAGAGTGTACATCTTTCTAAGATAAATAAGTCCTAAAAAGGTCACTTTTGGAGACGTAACAGCTGCCCACAATCTTGAGGATTCGAAGAAGGGGCAATATGGAATTTGAGATGGACGGCTTGGCTGCTGCAAAGTCACTGTCCATGGCATGCCTGATGGATCTGCAGCACAAGATGGCTCAGTGGGCTGAGTATGCGCAAGCGAGGGATAAGGATGTGGCTGAGCAGCTGGGATGCATATTCCCCACCTTCCCTGCTGATCTGCTGAAGCCATGGGCGCCTCCAAAGGAGAGGAGAGACGAGGACAAGGATGATTGAATGCCAGCTTGACGGCATTCGAGGGAGTTTTCTGATCCCTCTTAAGAAAAAAAAAAACAAAACCTGCTTTTCTGTGAACTGTTACCCTATTTTTAATCCAATCAATGATCTGTTTTAATTGTTAATTTGTATGTTTAGGATAGTTTAGATTAGATTGATGTTATCTGAGTAGTTAGCTTAGTTAGTGTTGCTGTTTTGTGGAGTCGTTGATGTCTGAATATAGCATGCTAGGAGCTTTGATCACAGCTAAATTTGCTTTGTAGGTTTATTGTGAATTCCTTGCGGTGTCCGCAATTTTTGTTAGTTTGTGCATGTTGTTAGATATCTTTTTGGATGGGCTAGCTCTGTTTAAATTTCTATTTTCTGCTGCCTTACTGACTTCAATATGTGATCTATCTGCTGAGCATGCTGGATGAGTGTCATAGTTCACATTTGTTCGTTTAATTTAGCTTCCTCTATTGCTCAGCATGCACCTCTATAAGCCCTTACCATATTGTTTTTACAAAATTCTGCCTCTGAGTTATCTGCTTTACGAAGGTCGTTCTGTGCCTAGGAGTTTTAAGTTCTGCTTGTTTTGCCTTAGACTAGATGCTTCTAGGACAAGTTTGGGGGTGTGCCACCTCCGATTCTCATTGGGGACAATGAGGAGTTCAAGTTTGGGGGAGGCAACCTCTAGGCCTAGGAACATTCCTCTCTCCCTCTTTAAACATAAGCATTCTTCTTTTGTGAAAAAAAAAAATGAAATGAAAAGAAAAAAATGAAAAACAAAAGAATAAAGAGTAGTGTCTCTCTTGAGAACGCTGAGTAATCAGGGCCATTTGTGTAACCCACAAGTGGCACTGCATCAAAAGGCAAACCATAAGGAGAGACTCTACCAGAAAAAGAAAAGAAGGAAAATCCAAGGAAGAATAATGTATGCCTACAAGTTATAGCCTACGTGCTTAGGTGTCCTGTATAAATGAACTATGATCCTTAGTTTGCTAAGCACAGGGCTGTAGCTTGAAGGTATGTTAAGGGAGATGAGTGTATATCCAATGTAGTGATGCCAGGGTTTAGGTTGTTCTATGAAATGTACTACTGTTACTCGTGTGTACTAAGACTGGCATGACTCTAAGGAGTCCTAGGTAGCTTAAAAGAAAAACACTAGAAGCATGTACTGAGTCTGGGTTGAACCAAGGGAGAATTTGAAACCTTAGGGATAGCTGCACAATGTACCTAATGACATAGGCAGATAAATCAGTTGTAGGAAATTTATAAAAGGCAATAGGTTTTAAAGGCAAGAGAAACCAGAATAAGCAAAACGTGGAGTTAGTTGAACTTAGAAGAGTGTCACAGGACAGCCACGCCACGGATAGTCAGCTTAGGAAAGTCAGCAAATAGTCAGAAGGTCAAGAGTAGGAGCCTAAATAAGCCCTTATATTGCTCGAGGACGAGCAATAACTTAAGTTTGGGGGTGTGTTACGTCTCCAAAAGTACTTAATTTAGGGACTTATTTGCCATATAATTGTGTGAACTCTTAAGCGTTTTTGTTAGAATTTAGTTTAATTCGTGCTTAAATATTAGAACTCAAGGAATGAAGCTAAATTAGGAGTTATTTGTAAAAGGAACAAGAAAGAATCAAAAACAAAGCTAAAAGAGTTGAAATTGTGCATTGCAGGAAAATTGCTGAAACATTGCTGTCTCCGCAATGTTTAAGCTGCAAATGTTAAGTTGTTCCAACCGTCCGCCGTTTTGTTGCGAACTTTCAGCCGCCCAATTTCTCCCCTGCTGCCACATGGTGGGACGTCGTTTAGAATGGATGGTTCTCCTTGACTGAAGAGTACCTGCAAAGAGCTATAAAAGGAGGTCAAGGGGGAAGGAGAACAACAAGCTTGGAAGCGTAGAACTCTCCATCTCAACGCAGTTTCTCTCTATTTTCTATCCCGTTTGTTGGAGTGAAGGAATCAACTTTTAGCACCGATAATTCAAGAGGAAGAAGAGAAGTTCCTTCTTCTCTTCTGATTGGATTCATCCCCAAACAACGCTAACCTTCCCCTTCATCCGAGGCGCTTGCAGCGAGGAGTTCACGCACACATTTACATCGCTTTCTACTGCTTTCTGTCTTCCATTTTCTCTTCTGTTTGCTGTCATTTGCTTCTGTTTGCTACAATATTTAAATTCTTCATTTGTTCAAGCTCTGTACTGCTTTACAGTTTGTTGCACCTTAAGTTTCGAACCGTATTTTATATAGCAATCGTTCAAGTATTCGTTAATCTCCATCTTGTTTCCTGTTTTCCCTTTGCTTTCATTTTGCTTTATATCATGCTTAATCAATCTAATCTTTCCAACTCCACATCATCCATGAGTAACTAATCACACAAGGGTCTGCTAATGATGAATCTATAGGTAGAAATACGTAAATTTAGCATGTAGGATAACTTCAAATGTATTGAATGTATGTGTACTTCATCCCACGGGCAATTTCGATTGGCCATCCATTTTGTCCAAAGAACTCCTAACCTCCGAAAGGAGTAAGAGTTCAGAGTCGTCCATTCATGCTAGCCTTTCATGGTAGCCAGAAAATGACCTAGGAATAGGCGTTTTCCTAGCACAATTCATTAACTTGCTTATATAAATAGATGCTTAAGTCTTACTTGGATATGAGTGAACTAAGGGATCTAATGCATGTAATCGAGAGATGCATGAGAATGAGTTAAATTGATGCATGATAAGTTGAGCTACTGCTGAATAATCGTATGAAAAAGCCTATAGAGGAGTCGTTCGTTGACCTTGTTTCCCCATCTCACCCTTAAAACGCTGCTAAATTAATTGCTATACAATTGTTGTCTCCGCAATTCCTTAAGTCAGTTTTTGCCTTAGCCATTTTTCCAGTCTTTTACTTTTGCGATTTTATTGCTATACAATTGCTTTCTCCGCAATTCTTTTTCCTCTACATTCACGTTAATCTCTTTACTTGCTTTTGTTTATGCTTGCATATCTCGTACGTTCTTCATTAGTTAGGCACATTACTCTCCAATTCACCCCATTTAAGCCACCTTTTTCTAAATTAGCATCTCACTTCGTTAGTAACTAAGAATAAATCTCTGTGGGAAATCGAATGAAAAAATACTTATTACTTGCTACAAGACCATGTATGCTTGCATGTTCTGAGTGCTCTCACATCGCATTTTTATTTAAACATTGAGCACGCAACAGCCACCAATTCAGGCCTACTCCGATATGGTCTATGACTTCTACGCCAACCTCACTCAGCCCGAAGGATGTTATTCTGTGGTCAGAGGTGTTGAGGTAGACTTCTCTGCCGAGGCGATCAACGAGATGTATGCTCTCAGAGAGCATAACAATTCTGAGTATTCAAAGATCATGGCCACACCTTCTGAGGCAGTCTTGGAGGAAGCATTGAGTATGATAGGCAAACCTGAGGCAGCGTGGGCAGTCTCTAAACAGGGGAAGCACACATTGATGAGTGCAGCCCTTAAAGACAAGGCAACAATTTGGTTCTCCCTGATTCGGAGAAGAATATCTCCTGTAACGCACGAGACGACCATCAATCAGGGGAGGTCATTGCTGGTTTATGCAATTATGAAGGGACTCACTATTGATGTGGGTGAAATCGTAGCAGCCTCAATCATTGAATGTTCAAAGAAAGGGAAGGGCAGGCTCTTCTTCCCCAATACCATTACCAAACTGTGCCTTCGTGCAGGTGTGGCTGTGACTAGAGAGGAGAAGAAGTTGGCCTATGCTGGCCACCTGGAGCTGCCCAGCGATCTGAAGATGAGAAGGAAGGGCAATTTGGAAATTGAGCTGGATGGTCTTGCAGCTGCTCAGTCCATATCCATGTCTTGCTTGATGGACATACAGAGAAAATTAGCCCAATGGGCTGAGTATTCTCAAGCAAGAGATATGGAGTTAGCTGAGCATCTGAGGTGCGAATTTCCTACATTTCCTACTGATTTGCTGAGCCCTTGGATGCCTCCAAATGTGGAGAAGAGTGATGAAGAAGAAGATGATGGAAATGAATGAATGCCATGGTCTGACGGCATTCGAGGGAGTATTTCTTATCTCCCTCAACCCTGCTTTTCTGTAACCTGTTACCCCCCCCCCCCCAATATCAAAATGCTGTTTGTTTTTAATTTCAGTAGAATAGCTTAGTTAGAGTAGCATAGATTAGTTTAGAATTAGCTTACGATAGTTAGTTCTGTGCTGTTTGTTTTAAATTTTCACATGCCCTATGGGCCACAAATAGAAATTGCATATTATGAGCTTTGATCACTGTTAAATCTGCTCTGTTATTGTCATTGCGATTCCATTGCGTACACCGCAAAGTTATTCTTTCAAGCATGCTGTTATGTGAGTTATGACTTTCTGCTAGTATGTTTTGTCCTTGACTCTAAATACTTAATTGCATTGGTGATGTCTCTGTGTGGTCTGTCTATTGAGTATGTTGGATGAGTGTCGAGTACACTCTTCTTAGATTTAAATAGCTTCATAAAATGATAAGCATGTGCCTCTGTTAGACCTTACCATTTGTTTTTAATAAATTTCTACTGATGTGTTACCTGGACTACGAGATCCATTCCATCCCTAGGATATTTCGATTTTGTCTATGTTTACCTTCGACTAGATGCTTCTAAGACAAGTTTGGGGGTGTGCCACCTCATACTCTCATTGAGGACAATGAGTAGTCCAAGTTTGGGGGAGGCAGCCTCTAGTCCTAGGCACACTCCTCTCTCCCTTAGTACAATAGGCATTGTTCTTCTTTAAAAACATATATATATATATATAAAATAAAATAGAAAAAAAAAAGCAAAGAGGCAAAGAAAAAGGAAAAGGGCATTGTCTTCTTCTAGGGATGCTGAGTAATCGGGACCATTTGTGTAACCCACAAGTGGCACTGCATCAAAAGGCAATTCAAGGAGGAGACTTTGCCAAAAGAAAAAGAAGAAAAGGAAAAATAAAAACAAAGAAGAAGAATGTGTGCCAGAAAGTTGCAGCCTAGGTGCTTAGATGTCCTATGTACTGAACTCTGATCCTAAGTTAGCTAAGCACATGGCTGTAACTAGAAGGCTTGTCGAGGGAGATGAGTGGTTGTCCTAAAGAGTGATGCCAGGGCTTAATCTGTTCTATGGATTATGTACTCTGATACTTGTGTTATTCTAAGCATGGCATGACTTTAAAGGATGCCTAGGTAATAAAGAATAAAAACCTTAGAAGCATGTACTGAGTCTGAGTTAAAACTAGGGAGATTTTGAAAACTTAGGGATGATTGCACAGTGTGCTCGATGATATAGGCAGATAAACCAAAAGATAGGAAGTTAGTAAAAACTAAAGGTTTTAAAGGCAAGAGTAATCAGAATAAACAAAATATGAAGTTAGTTTTAGCCCGAAGGGTGTCACAGGACAGCAATGCCTTTGACAGTAAGCCTAGGGAGTCAGCAATCAGTAAGGTAGAGGACAAGAGTTAGCAGCTAGGCAGAGGGAAAGTAAGCCTTTATATTGCTCGAAGACTAGCAATAACTCAAGTTTGGGGGTGTGTTACCTCTCCAAATGAGTGTTATTTAGGACCTTAATTACCTGAAATTCATGGAAATTCTTAAGCATTTTAGTTCGAAGTTAGCATAATGTGTGCTTAAAAGTGAGATTTTGAGAAATGATGTTAATTTAAGACTTATTTGGAAAAGTAACAAAAAAGTATGCAAATTGGTGAAAAAATGACTACTTTATACCTTGCAGATGCATTGCTGAAATTTTGCGGAGCTCGCAAATAAGATCAGAGGAAGAAGAGCTGGAAACAGAGCATTGCGACCCTCGCAACGCAACCGCAATACCAGTCTTTGCTGCTGCACTTTTCCAGCCGCCAGTCTTTGCTGCTGCGATTTTCCAGCCGCCTAACCTTTCTGCTGCTGCCACGTGGGAGGTTGTTACTCCAGAATGAATGGAGATCCGCAGCTGATGGAACCTGTGGAGGCTATAAAAAGAGCCAAATGAAGATGGAAAAGAAGAACTCGAAAGTGAAGAAAAATCGGCAGTAGCCTAACCCCGAAGACGAAATCCTTTCCCCCGTTTGTTGGATCGAAGAAACTAAAGCCCTTGGCGTCGATAATTCGAAAGGAAGAAGAGAGAAATTCTCTTCTGATCGAATTCCTTCCCAAGATCAGTTCTTCTTCTCCTTCATCCGAGGCGATTCACGGCTTGGATTATCTTCATTAAACTTACTGCTTTCCTTTACTGCTCTCCAAATTACTTACTGCTTTCTTTAGTGTTGTTCTGAATCATTTATTGCTTTCTCCTTTAATTGTTGCTTTCGGATCAAAGGTTGTTGCTTTACGAATTGTTATTTGATTTGTCTTTTAAGAGTAATCAATTAGTTTTGTTGAGTTCTTCATTTCTTTGTCTTCAATCAATTAGTTTACTTGAATTCTTCATTTCATGAGTAATCAATTAATCTTCTTAAGTTCTTCGAAAACCATGAGTAACTAACTAAAAAGAGGTTTGCTAAAGATGAATCTATAGGATAAGAGTATGTGAAATCAGCATGTAAAGTAGCATAAATGCATTGAATGAACGTGATCTTCATCCCATGGGCAATTTCGACCGGCCATCCATTTTGTCTAAAGAATTCCTAACCTCTGGAAGGAGTAAGAATTCAGAGTCGTTCATTCATGTTAGCCTTTCATGGTAACCAGAGAGTGGCCTAGGAATAGGCATTCTCCTAGCACGTTTGTTAGCATGTGTGTATAAATAGGTTTTAAGTCTTGCTTGGATATGAGTAAGCTAAAGATCTAATGCATGTAATCGAAAGATGCATGAGACCTAGCTAAGACGATGCATGATATGTTAATTTGCTGCTGAATGATCATAGATAAATGTCTATAGAGGACTCATAAGCCAACCTTGCCATCTTTATTTTAGCTTCTAATCGTTGTTAGAGTATTGCGAGAATATTGCGAGAACCGCAATATCAAGCTCTGTCTTTACCTTAGTCATTTCATTAGCTTGTTAATCTATTGCAAAACCATTGCGAAAGTATTGCGAGACCCGCAATACTAGTTTTCCACATTATAGTTTCCTCAACTTCGTTTGCTTTGTGTTTATTTTTGCATTCTTCTTGCATCTTTTATAATTCCGTGCCTCAAACCAAAATCCATTCAATTCAAGTTACCTTATCTAAATTAACCCTAAACCCTTAACACACACCAAATCGCTAGTCACTCAACTCAGTCTCTGTGGGAAATCGATATAAATTATACTTATCACTTGCTGCAGACCATGTATACTTGCATGATCTGAGTGTTTTTCACATCTAAATTACATACACACTGAGCACGCAACAGCTCTCTTGGGCTCTTCTTTCTTTGATGTTTCAGGATAAGATGTTGTTCTTGTTTCGTCACAGCAGTCCATCCTTTATCTTCATCATTAATACGTTTGACCGCGTCTGGAAATTTATTGCCTGGTACATTATGTTGAAACCAAATAGATACGGGTTCTAAGGTTCCAAACTGGATTACGCGCATTTCCTGATCATGAAGCGGACGAGAACGCGTTTGGCTGCGCGCACTTGTTGTCACCGCAGCATGGTTTGATTGGGCTATGTCATCCAGGTCTAGCTTAATTTTTCCTTCTTTAGCTAACCTTAGAATTAGCTCCTTTAGGACGAAACATTTTTTCACCGGATGACTGATAACTCGATGATACTTATAATAGTTGGGATCATCGACTTTTTCCATCTCTTTCGGGCGCCTACACTCGAGAAACTCAACCAGTCGTGTTTTCAATAGTTGCTCTAACATGTCAGGAATGTCAGAGTCTGGAAACGGGTAGACTTTTTCTTGTCTTTCTTTTAACGTAAGGCGACGTCTCTCGCCTCCGTCATTTTTCTCTCTGTCCTGTTTTCCTTTCCTTTTAAGGAAAACCTTACAAGGGTCGTGCTGACGACCATGGATTCTTTCACGACATTTTTCGTGATTTTCTCAATGTCCTTCATTTCTTTTTTTATTTTGTTTATATCTGGGATTAAGAGGTCTTTGCTCCCTCTGTTAGCGATGCTCACCTTCATGTCATGAGCGCGAGTTGCTAACTCTTAAAAGGTATGAGGCTTTATCCCTTGCAGGATGTAATGTAATCCCCAATACATGTCGCTGATGCACATTTCGACGGCAGACACTTCAGTGAGTCGGTCTTTGCAGTCAAGACTCAATGATCTCCAACGGTTGATGAAATCTATGACCGACTCATCCATCCTTTGTTTTGCTGTCGAGAGTTTGGTCATGCTGACTGTTTGCCTCGTGCTGTAGAAGCGATTCAGGAAGTCTCTTTCGAACCGTTCCCAACTATCAATTGTCTCGGGCTCCAAGTTCGTGTACCAATCGAATGCATTTCCTTTCAGAGTCCGGACAAACTGCCTAACCAGCAGGTCTCCCTGAGTTCCAGCGTTCTCGCACGTCTAAACAAAGTGGGCAATGTGTTGTTTAGGATTGCCCTTGCCGTCAAATTGTTGAAACTTTGGCGGCTGATACCCGGTGGGCATTCTCAAGTTGTCGATCCTCTTTGTATACGGTTTGGTATACAAGAGGGAGCTTTGGGTGGGTCCACCGTATTGAGCTCTGATAGTGTTCGTGATCATGTCCTGCAGTTGTTGGACAGACAGCGAAGCGACCGACGTTGAGTGATGCGGTTGGTCTTCTTGGATAACATTTTTTTCTTTGTCATTCCTCCTTGCTGCAGAAGTTAAACTTGACTCTGCAGCCTCTCGACTTTGCATCTGATTTCTCAAGTTTGCAATCTCGAGGTCACGTTCTTCAACTGCTTTCATCAGAAAATTTAATTTCTTTTCCATTTCAGCCATTGCTTCATCGTTAGTGCGTGCGTCTGCCATCATTACAGATACGTTGGAATCAGACACCTTCTCCGACTGATCAGAGGAAGGAACATATTCATCGTACAAGGTATTTTCCTTGATGATTATCCCACCCTGCACAGACTCCGTCAGTCGTTTGTAAATTTTGCTCACGATGACAGGAGTGTGTTCGTCCGTCTGCGAGACTTCTTTGATGAAGCAGTTGTGGGTGACAGGTCCCTTGTAAGGGTTGTCGGAAATGAGAGACCTGGATGTTGTTTTCTTCGATGTCATTGTTAACTTTTAGTTGAGAGAGGGAGAGATGAGAGGTAGAGTGGTCCCACTGGGCGTGCCAATCTGTTCACACGAGATTTCGAACGACGAATGGAAATTCGACACGTGTAAATGAAATTTGAATTTGTATTGTATTGTATGTATCAGTGCGTAGTGGATTACAATCTCTAATGTATAATCCTCTGATTCTTTCTCTCTCAAATGTAAATGTGTTTCGAGGTCTTTGCAGCTTGTTCTCGATGTTGGATTTGTTTCGAGGGCTTTGCAGCTTGTTCTCGATGTTGAATTTGGATCGAGGGCTTTGCAGCTTGTTCTCGATGTTAAATTTGGATCGAGGGCTTCGCAGCTTGTTCTCGATGTTGAATTTGGATCGAGGGCTTCGCAGCTTGTTCTCGATGTTGAAGGATTGTTCAGTCTTCCAAGGATTCAGGGAGTCTTCGTTGTTTGAGAATTCTCTCTGAGCTCTTAGGAGTAGAAATTTTCTGAACCTTGAAAATGAAGAATGGGCTCTCTATTTATAGAGTTTCTCATGGGCCTAATGGGCTTGGGCTTGGATCCAATGGGCTTGGCCTTTGGGCCAAATTGTCTTTTGAATAGCTTTTTCTGGACCGATCCGATTTCGAGCCAAATTGCTCGGTCAAGTCTATCTGATCCACCGGTCGTGATGAAGACATGTGGCGACCGCTGATTGGCCAAAATTTCTCGGTCAACAATTTAATGGATAGTAGAGAGGTTGTTCCCTTAATAGCTTACTCCGGGTCTTGAACATGAGGCATCATCCTCTTCTGATCAGAGAGGGTTATGATCTGTTGATTGGATCACAGATCAAATGTCCATTAGAGCTGTCAGTGATACTTAAGGAACAAGATGTAATGCACGGGTTAAAAGGTATAAATGACCCGCTGCGATTACGAACGACCTGTGAAGGATCGACTCGCCTATGATGGTTATATCAAGATGACATAATATATGTACAGTGAGGAGAGTACAACCCTTGGACTTTAGGGGAGTCTTCGGGGGTTAACGAATGTTGATTAGTTCGGTTAAAAGAGTTTAACCGGATAATCTCGTATCGTTGGGGCTCATGATATATAGGTTCATATTCGGTTTTTTGAAGAATGATGGACATATTTAAATATGATTTAAATATGAGAATGGTCTAAAACATGAATAGGACTCATGTGCAAAAAGTCGGTTTTTGAAAAAACGGGATTAACCATATTATTTAATTAATATTTGATATTGAATTAAATAATATTCATTAATTAAAAAGTTTAATTAATTAATATATATATATATTTTTTTTTTATTAAGGGAAATTGTAATGGATAGCAAAATAAATTAGGGTAATTAAAAATTTAGCTACTATTTTTTGAGTTTGCAAATATAGCAAATATTTTAGATTTTGAGTTTTTATTTTTAAATATTCCTAATTTACCCTCTATTTTCAATTAGGGTAGGAGGAAAAAAGAAAGTGAAACTTACGGCGATCCTTCAGCGTTTGCTTGACGTGGTGAAACGAATCGACATCAGAATCCTCCATGTGAGGATCTTCGTTGTTCTGCGTAATTTTTGAACCGGTAAAACACAGATTTCAGAAATGCAAACAGGAAGAAGATCGGTCGTGCTTGCTGTTGAAGATATCTTTTGCTCTGATTTCAATTTTCACATACAAACCAAAAAGAAAATCTGAAATCCATTTAACAAATACTTCCATTTAACAAGTACTTCAACATTTTTTTTTAAAAAAAAGGAAGATGACTTGCAATGCAATACTGAAATCCATTTAACAAATACTTCCATTATTTTTTTTTCAGTGTCGTTTCTTCTTCAACCTTGCGATTCCTTCCTCTCTCCCAGTTGACTCTCCTCTCATTTCGTCATTAAATCACTCTCTCTTCCAGTCAACCCATCTCTATTTTTCTATTATAGAAATGATTGTTGAAGTTTCTTCCATGGCTACCTCTATCACTCGATCATCCACTGATAGCACATTAAATAGGCTATCTTTAGAGCCTTTATTATGCTAGTTTTGGAGTTTAAATGAATGTTTTAATGATATTATTTATCTAAATTGTAGATTTCGAGCATTTGGAGCAAACCGGAGCATTTTAGAAGTTATGGCATGAAAAAATAGTATAAAATATGAATTTTGATGACCAAGAGCCAAGAAAAAGAAGGAATCAAGCCAAAAATGCCGAGGAGATAGCGTCTCGACGTTATGGGAGCGTCTCGATGCTCCAAAATGAAGTCTTCAAGCCATTTATCCTGCAGCAGTAGCGTCGAGATGCTACACGAGAGCGTCGAGACGCTCCGAATAATCTCATCAACGTTTTTTCCGTCCGTAGTGTCGAGACTCTGTGCCTAGCGTCTCGACGCTAGCTTTCCAATTTAGTTTTACAAATTTCCGCAGGGTAGGGTCGAGACGCTACCCCTAGGGTCTAGACGCTACCCCTAGGGTCGAGACGCTCTACTGATTTTTACTATAAATGCATTTTTTTCTCCATTCGACAGGGAGGCCAATGTTTTGGAGATTTGAACCCTATTTTCGAAATACACTGATTGTGAAGGCTATAGGGACACTCTAGAGAGCTGAATAAGAGATTTAGAGGCTCGAGAACGTGCAAATCACATCAGGAACGAGGTTTGGCACGCTACAAGAGTTTCTCTCCTTTGCCTTTGATTTTATTGCTTTATTTTATGGATTCTAAAAATTGTTTAAGCGTTATTTTAGTGATTATGAGTAGCTAAAATCTTACTTAGGGGATTGATGTAATCGATTTAGTTTTCATGTTTGATTAATCTCAGTTCTTCATATTGCATCAATTATTCGTGTGGTTGTTTGCTTAATGCTTTTATCCTTTTGCATCAATTATTCGTGTGGTTGTTTGCTTAATGCTTTTATCCTTTTGGCCAAAGTATAAAAATTGTTGTTTGTTTAACCTCTAGCTTGAAAAATTAGTTTTTAAAGTAGAACTCAACCGCATGGCTATTTGTAAATTCTTGCATGGACATGAAGAATTATCTTAGAGGCCATTAATAGAAGTTGCTTAATGTCTTTCTTTTCTATTAAAAACTAGACAGACATGTTAGTTTTATTCAAAGGGAAGAGAATTATTTGAGCTCTAGCGAGTCTTTTATGATTTATATTTTTCTTGGCCTATAATTATATGCATGACTATTTTTGGATTAATAGATTAAGTAAGCATGAATCTACTCGATGAAATCAATTCCCTAGGTTTTTCTCTCCAAAAGGTTTCCCATTATTTTTCAGTCATTTAATTTTCACTCACACTCAAAGTCTTTTTAATCTAAATAAAATTTGTGGTTAGTACTACGGTACTCAATTGATCTAGAAAGTCAATCCTGTGGACGATACTCTTTACTTAAATCACTATATTAAAACTTGACCCGTACACTTGCGGTACGCAATAAATCACGCAACAAGTTTTTGGAGAATTCAACAAATCTTACTTTAGAGAGCTGAAGATTGTTTTTGGAAGGGACACTCTAGACCCGTACACTTATTTTTTATGAATGCATCTTTAGTTTTGATGCATAATTGATACTATCATGAAGAATTCTCTTAGTATCATAAGTAAATATCAGCTCTCTAGAGTGTACTTATGCACTTTGACCCAACAATCACAGCGCCGAAGATTGTTTCGTCTTTCTCAAATAACCTTCATTTCTTTGCATTCATGATAGACTTCTATCACTGATAGACTTTTATCACGGATAGACTCCATTTTCTATCAGTGATAGACTTCTATCACCAATACATTTACTAGTGATAGTTTCATACTATGTTTACCATACTATGTTTATACGGTTAGTGGATTGGTCCAATGTGCATTGTCGACCTCATTCATGCAAGGAGTCCAAACAATTCGCCAAACAAAGGATGATGACAAACCGATTGAACAATGTGTGAAGATAATATCAATGATTGATCTATATCAGTGATAGACTTTAGACTTTATAAAAGTTAACAGTCTATCAGTGATAGTCTTCTATCACTGATATACTTCTACATGTGATAGAAGTCTATCACCGATACTCTATCATTGATTCTTCAAGAAAAATTATTTGAATAAATAGTTTATTGATATTATCACTAATAGAAAAGAGTACTATTGTTGATATAATACTATCACTGATAAAAATAATACTCTCGCTGATAGAATATTATCATTGATAATACTCTTTCGATTTTAAATGGACCTAAAGAGAGTGATTGAAAGTAAAAATATATATAGTATTTTATTACCAATAATATCAATAAGTTATCACTGATAGCATTATATCAGCGATACTATTCTATCGCTGATGGCACTCTTTCGTTTTTACCATGTAATGTCATTTTTATTCTGAGGTTTACGAAAATAAAAATTATTTATAGCTTTTTGTCATTGATAGTATCTTTTTTTTTTTTTTTTGAGCAAAGTCATTGATAGTATCAATAAACTATCATTGATAGTTTTTTATCATTGATAACTTTCTATCATTAGTAACATTCGATCTGTGATAGAATCTATCAGCGATAATACTCCATCATTGATAATATTCTATCACTGGTAGTATCAATAAACTTTCACTGATAGCATTCTATCAGCGATAGTATTCTATCACTAATAACATTTTATCAGCGATAGAAAAGAGTATTATCGTTGATAGAATTTTCATAAACTATCACTGATAGCATTTTCATATCCTATCACTAATAGAAAATAGTACTATCGATGATAGAATACTATCACTGATAGAAAGAAGTACTATCGTTGATAGAATACTATCACTGATAGAAAAGAGTACTATCGTTGATAGAATACTATCACCGATAGTACTCTTCCAATTTTAAATAGAGCTAAAGAGAGTGATTGAAAGTAAACAATAACTGATAATATCAATAAGTTATCACTGATAGCATTCTATCGGCGATAGTATTCTATCACTGATAATACTCTTTCGTTTTTACCGAGTAATGCAATCTCTATTCTGAAGTTTACGAAAAGAAAAAAATATTTATAGCATTTTATCACTGATAGTATCAATAAACTATCATTGATAGTTTTCTATCAGTGATAGTATTCAATCACTGGTAGCATTCTATCAGCGATAATATTCTATCACTGATAGTACTCTTCCGTTTTTACCAAGTAATGCAATCTTTATTCTGAAATTTACGAAAAGAAAATTATTTATAGCATTCTATCATTGATAGTATCAATAAACTATCATTGATAGCATTCTATCTGCGGTAGTATTCTATCACTAGTAAGATTCTATCAGCGATAGAATTCTTGGGATTTTTTGGTCTTTTACTAATGTTTTTGCTATATTTGCAAAATATTTTACAATTTGCTATAATTCCAAATAGTTTGAGTCTGATTGCTATCCATTTAATCAACCCTTTTATTAATTAAAACGTTTAATTAACAAAATATTTATTATTATTTAAAATTAATTAAGAGCTAATTTTTAAAAATAATATATATATATATATATAGTTGGTTAATGGGTTATTGGGTTGACGAATGATCAGAATTAACAAAACTCAATTTCTATGAGTTTTTACGTTCTGTTCTTGTGTTCTTGAGGTTTTGATGTTCAATTTTTTTTTTGAATTCTTAAAAATCTAGAGCCCCTCAGACCATCCTTCTTCATTCTACTTTCTTCCTTTTTCTCTTGTAATCGGAGTTCCACAACTCCGTTACTCGGTCCGAGGATAGCGAGACTACCGTAGGTGGTCTTCGAAGGGTTTGAGAGGAGGTTTGAGACGTTCGTAAACGTTTTCAGGCGGTGGAATTGAAGAATTTGAACTACAAGGGTATATATTTCTTAATTCTCTTTTTCGTTGTTTCGAGCATGTTTCTTTTTTGTTAAATTGATGAAATTATAGTATCAACGATCCAAATCGCTTCCGCAGCGTTATGCGCTCCATCAGTTTGGGGGTAGATTAGGCCGATTTAAACGGGACCACTGGTAGATGGATTTTTGAATATCCAACTAAATTTCAAGTTGTCGAGGCTTGCCAAAATACAATTTATAAACCCGAATACACCGAGCTATTTGTAGCTTAGAGGTAACGGGGTCGATCCACAGGGAATTAAGAAATTCAATTTAACTAAGCCTAATTTGCTAATTATAAAAAGTATGCACAAATTGAAATAAAAGAATGGTGATTTGGTTTGGGGGGAAGGGAGCTCCTAACGTGCAAGCTAACGGAAAATTAAAGGACAACGTGCAAAAATTTAAATGGTTGCGCTTAACTTCGAGAAATGAAATTGATAGTTATGGATGTTCGGTTCATCGATACAATTTCTTAACTAATCATGCTTATGCACACAATTCAATTGGCTAATTTCTAGATCAAATGACCCAAAGATATAATTAGACGCGTGCAATTCTAATTATACTTGGCCAATAATCTATCCAAGGTCGCGACCCCTAAATCGACTATGAGCCAGTGCCGGGAACACTGTGACGGTCTAATCCTAAGACTAGCCCGGTTTCTCTCTGGCCTTAAACCTAACATGAAAACATTAATTAACTCAGATTACCAACTGTCACTTTGGGGTGAATTAATTAGCCATGCTTAAACCCGTGCTACCTAGCGGTTTGGGCAATTATACGTCCCAACCTTTAGCCCTCTATCATGCATAGGAACTAGGGCGTCAACCTAATTTAGCTACACATGTTAGATTTTATGAAGATCAAGCAAGAAGATGCATAAACATGTCAATTAACTTCACATTCACAAAGGGGCAAATCTCCCCAAACATCCATATTTTACAAATCTATACTCAAAATTAAGCACTAACCTTAGTTTAGCCTTCCATGGAGGATGAATAAATCCAATCCCCCATGGAAGAGCTTAGTAGCATACAAAGAGGAGAAGAAGAAGCCCAAAAATGGTGGAAAATCGCCTAGACTCGAGAGAAAAATTGGAGAGGAAGATAGAAATTCAAAAGTTGGCAAAATAATGGCGTTTTCACGCCTTTAAACGTCGGAGCGTCGAGACGCTAGGCAAGCGTCTCGACGCTGTGCCCTAAGTTGGCCGCGCGCGCGCGCGGGCGTCGAGACGCTCGGACAGCGTCTATCTGGAAATTCGTCGGGCTGGCGTCGAGACCCTTGGGCGGCGTCTCGACGCTGGGGCGTGCTCGTCCTCGGCAGCCAATCGGGCTGGCGTCGAGACGCTCGGCCAGCGTCTCGACGCTGGCAGCGTCGAGCTAGCGTCGCGACGCTGCCGCCCATGCAAGCTTGCTCTCGGGTTTGATGGCCAAAAATTGTCTTTCCAAGGCAATTTTTGCCATCTCTTCAATTCTTCAAGCGCATTCACTCCCGAGGCGTCCATTAAGCTCTAAAATGCCGCTTTAAGCCCCGAAACGCGTCTTTAGACTTCTCGAGCTCTCAACCATGGAATCACCTACAAGAAGGCATTTTAATCAATATATAGCATGGTTCTAGCCAATATTAGGGACATAATAATAGCTCTATTTTGGAGGTATCAAAATACCCCCGACCTAAATCTTGCTAGTCCTCGAGCAAGGTATATGTTAAGTCTCTGAAAGTGACTTATTTAGGACCCATTTAGCTTAAGAAGATGTGCACTTTTAGGTGTTTTTGATAGCATTTAGCCTAGACCTATGCTTAAATATGAGAATGAGAAGAAGGTAGTTAAATTAGGACCTTTTTACAATAGGAAAGAAAAGGGTTGAAAACCGAAGGAAAAGAATGAAAAACACTGCATTGCGACAGCATTGCGAAAACATTGCTGAGGCCGCAATTATTCAAGTGAAAACCGTAAGTTGACTGATCCTTTTCTGTTAATTTCCGTAATTTCAGGGATTCATTCTTTCTCCTCCATCCATTCTGATATATGACGTTGAAGATTGATGGTTCTCCTTGGCCCAAACGCACCTGCAAACTACTATAAAAGGGGGCCAAAGTCGGAGGTTTGATCATGATTCGAAGCGCAGAAGTCTTCTCGCAGTCCATCATTTCTCTCTGTTTTCCTTTACCGTCTGTTGGAGTGGGAGTCCCAGCTGTTGGAATCGATAATCTGATAGGAAGGAGAGGAGATTCTTCTTCTCTCTCGATTGGATTCATCCAAGCAAGGCTGACCTCTCATCCCTTCCATTCGAGGCGACTGCAACGAAGCTTTCAAAGCAACCTTTACTGCTTTTCTGTCTTTTTCTTCTCATTTCCAGCTTTGATTAGTTGTTGTTCTAGTTTAGTGTTTTACTTACTGCATTTCGTTGTTGTCTGTCTCTGAATTACTGCCTTCAAGTTTCCTTTGTTCGTTCAAACATTAAAAGTAATCAAAGTACAATTCTGCATTTCACAGTTTCCACCTTCCTCTGCTACAGTTTTGTCTTGCTGTTTTAAGCACATTTCTCTTCTAAGCATGTCTGTTTTATCTACCCTTTCTGTTCTCTATATATCCATGAGTAGCTAAGTCACTTAGGGGCATGCTAATGACAGAACTGTAGGCTAAAAAACGTGAACCAAGCATGTAGGATCGCCTTCGAAACATTGTTTGTATGTGAGCTTCATCCCACGGGCAATTTCGATTGGCCATCCATTTTGTCCAAAGAACTCCTAACCTCTGGAAGGAGTAAGAGTTCAGAGTCATATAAGCATGCTAGCCTTTCATGGTAACCAGGGAACGGCCTAGGAATAGGCGTTTCCCTAGTACAAACTGAACACTCCTGTTTTAACAAGATGATTAAGACCTTACTTTGAGTCGAGTAAACTTAAGAGTCTAATGCATGGAATCGGACGATACATGAGATAGAGTGAGTTTGATGCATAGAGAGTAGATCCAGTGCTTGAGAATCGTATAAAAATGCCTATAGGATAGTCATTAGTAGCCCTCAATTCACCCATTTACACACTTTCACTGCTGTTTAATTGCGGAAACATTGCGGTCCTCGCAATTCTGCCATTTTATCATTCTGTTTAGCTGTGTTCTTCTTCGTTTATCAATTCCATCTCTTGTCCTTTGAGTCTGATTTTAACTTTAATTTGTTTATGTTGCATCCCTTTACACATTCAGCAAAAATTAGATAATTAAAAATCAATTTTACCCCTTCGAATCCACCCCATCTTTCTTAACAAATACACTTCGTGAATAGCTAAACATAAGTCTCTGTGGAAAAAACGAATGAAATATACTTACTACTTGCTGTGAGACCATGTATGCTTGCATGTTCTGAGTGCTCTCTCTACTTTCTTGCTTATTTATCCTTACACATTGAGCACGCAACAAGTTTTTGGCGCCGCTGCCGGGGACTTATTTTAAGTGAAAACGAAGTCTGTTAAGTTTGAAAAACCAAGTTTATTATTGAGTGAAACTAATCTGTTTCATTTCTTTTGCAGGTACTATTAGGGTAGTTTATGAGTGAGCGTTCACGTAGTAATTTAGAGTTTGATCCTGAACCTGAAAGATCACTTCGAGCTAGAAACAAAGCGAAGAAACGTCTCTTTAAACAACCTCCTATACCTCAAATCATACCTGAAATCGAAGAAATGGACGATATAGTTCCAAATCCGGTACCTGTCATTCGCAACCCCATCGAAATAGCGAATGACAAGAATAGTGCCATTCTTTCATATCTAGTACCTATGCCTGGGGAGCTGAACCCCAGCATAATCCGTCCTGAAATCACTGCCCACTCATTCGAGTTAAAGCCAGTGATGTTCCAAATGTTGTCCACTGTGGGACAATTCTTTGGAATAGAAAATGAGGACCCCCACAACCATCTTAGGAACTTCTTAGGGGTCAGTGATACCTTTATCATCCCTGGAGTGTCCCAAGAAGCTTTAAGGCTATACTTGTTTCCTTATTCTTTGAGGGACAAAGCCAAAACATGGTTGAACTCATTACCCTCTGGATCTGTCCGCAATTGGACAGATTTAGCAGAAAAATTCCTAGTCAAATACTTCCCACCTGATAGGAATTCTACCTTTCGTGATGATATAGTTAAGTTTAAACAAGCTGATAATGAGTCTCTTCACGAAGCTTGGACTAGATTCAAAGATCTTCTTATTAAATGTCCACATCATGGCATCCCATGGTGTATCCAAATAGAGGTCTTTTTCAAAGGATGCAACCCCAGCACTAGGCAAGTCTTAAATTCATCTGCTGGTGGTTCCATGTTGTCCAAGAGTTACAACGAGGCCTATGAGATCTTGGAGAAGATCTCAGCATCTCACTGTAGGTGGTCAGATGATCCTGTTGAGCCAACCAGAGCTCAAGACAAGGATGCTCTAAGTGCAATGAGCACCCAAATAAATGCCCTGACCAACCTAGTTAAACAAATGGCTCAGGCCAATCTCCAAACAAGTGTCAACACCGCTACTGCCATGGCAATGGGCACCCAACCAAGTCAAGGTGAGGCACTTATATGTGGATTCTGTGGGGAAGGGCACCTGTATGAATACTGCCCTGGGAATCCATCCTCAGTCTGCTACATTGGAAGTCAGCAGCAGCCTAGGAATAACCCCTACTCACAAACTTACAACCCTGGTTGGAGAAACCACCCAAACCTGTCATGGGGTGGCCAACAAAACGCTAACCAAAATCCTAACCAACCAAGGCCGAGTGGAACACCTGGTTTCACTCCCCAACATAACCAATCAATGTATCAAAAACCTTACAACCAACCTGTAGGATCTTCTGTAGAAAACCTACTCAAGGAATACATAGCTAAGAATGATGCTACTCTTCAAAGCCAACAAGCTACTCTTAGGAGCCTAGAGAACCAAATAGGCCAATTGGCCAATGAACTCAAGAGTAGGCCCCAAGGTAGACTCCCTGCTGACACCGAGGTGCCAAGGAGAGATGGTAAAGAGCAAGTTCAAGCAATTGAACTTAGAAGTGGTAGACCCTTGGTGAACAACACAAAGGACACACCAAAGAGAGTAGAGAACACTGAGTCTAGTGCTCCACTGGAGTCTCTGCCAAACCAAGGTCCACCACCAACTAGTACATCAGGAGCCAGGCTAGAGCCAATTATTGAGGAGATAGAAGAAATTCCAAGGCCTCCACCTATCCTAAGGCGTCCTGACGTGCCTGCATATGTGCCACCACCTCCATACCCTCGAAGGCTTAAGAAGAAGCAGGAACAGGAAGTGCATTTTAATAAATTCTTAGAAATTCTTAAACAAGTGCATGTCAACATTCCTTTTGTAGAAGTTTTACAGTCTATGCCTTCATATGTAAAGTTTTTGAAGGATATTATTACTAACAAGAAAATAATTGGTGAGTTTGAAACAGTAAATCTCACTGAGGAGTGCAGTGCCATACTCCAAAACAAGTTGCCCAAGAAGGAGAAGGATCCTGGTTCCTTCACCTTACCTGTAGAACTTGGAGGCAAGCACGTGGGCAGAGCGCTTTGTGACCTGGGCGCCAGCATAAATCTCATGCCCCTGTCCCTATTCCGCCAGTTGGGAATAGGAGAAGCACGTCCAACCACTGTCACTTTACAACTAGCAGACAGATCCATCGCATACCCTGAAGGTAAGATTGAGGATATTCTAGTTAAAGTTGACAAGTTTATTTTCCTTGCAGATTTCATTATCTTGGACTATGAGGCAGACAAGGAGGTCCCCATCCTGCTAGGCAGACCATTTCTAGCCACAGGTAGGGCACTTATAGACGTCCAAAAAGGTGAGCTTACTATGAGGGTTCATGATGAAGAGGTAAAGTTCAGTGTATATAAAGCTTTAAGGTATCCCTCTGACCTTGAATCCTGTGCTAGCATGGATATTGTTGACTCACTGATGGAAGAACAATTAGAGCATGTATTATTAACCAAGCATGCTAATGAATATGTAGGATTAGATGTAGCTGATTTAAATGTATCTGACATAATGGATACGCCTGTAGATAAACCACAGCATGTATGTATGAATATAGATTTAACTGATAGAACTGTAAATCCTTTGAAGCCCTCCATTGAGCATCCACCTGTTTTAGAACTAAAACCACTACCCACTCACCTCAAATATGCATATTTAGGAAATAATGATACACTACCAGTAATTATTTCTTCTAAACTAAGTGAACAGCATGAGGGTGAATTAATTTTACTGCTTAAGCAACATAGGAAGGCTATAGCATGGACTATTGCTGATATTCGAGGCATTAGCCCTTCTTATTGCATGCACAAAATTATACTAGAGGAAGAGCACACACCTAGGGTAGATCACCAGCGTAGGCTAAACCCCTCTATGAAAGAGGTAGTAAAGAAGGAAATAATAAAATGGTTAGATGCAGGAGTGATTTTCCCCATAGCTAGTAGCCAATGGGTGAGCCCCATCCAATGTGTGCCTAAAAAGGGGGGAATAACTGTGGTAGTCAATGAGAATAACGAACTGATTCCAACAAGGACTGTCACAGGGTGGAGAGTGTGTATGGATTACAGAAAATTAAATAAAGAGACTAAAAAAGACCATTTCCCTATACCATTCATTGACCAGATGCTAGACAGAATAGCTGGTAGAGCCTACTATTGTTTCTTAGATGGCTATTCAGGCTATAATCAAATTACTATAGACCCTAAGGATCAAGAGAAGACTACCTTCACTTGCCCTTTTGGAACGTTTGCCTTCCGCAGAATGCCTTTTGGCTTATGCAACGCACCGGCAACTTTCCAAAGGTGCATGATGGCAATCTTCTCTGAGTTGGATGAGTCCATGATAGAAATATTCATGGATGACTTCTCAGTTTTTGGGGATTCATTTAAAACCTGTCTAGAAAACTTAGGACAAGTCCTGGCTAGGTGTGAGGAGACCAACCTAGTCCTCAATTGGGAGAAGTGCCATTTTATGGTAGATGAAGGGATTGTCTTAGGACATAGAGTGTCAAGGGCAGGTGTAGAAGTGGATAGGGCGAAAATAGAGATCATAGAGAAGTTGGTAGAGCCCCAGAATGTCAAAGCCATTAGAAGCTTCTTAGGGCACGCTGGCTTCTACAGAAGGTTCATTAAGGACTTTTCTAAAATAGCCAAGCCTCTGTGTGAGCTTCTAGAATTAAATAGGCCATTCATCTTCTCTAAAGAGTGTGTAGTAGCTTGGACCACTCTTAAGAAAGCACTAGTCACAGCCCCTATCATAGTAGGACCGAATTGGGATCTTCCCTTTGAAATGTTATGTGATGCCAGTGACTATGCTGTAGGAGTCATGTTAGGACAGAAGATTGACAAGCTAACACATCCTGTCTATTATGCTAGTAAGACCTTGAATGAGGCTCAATGTAATTATACAACTACTGAGAAAGAAATGCTTGCTGTAGTATTTGCTTGCGAAAAATTTAGAAACTATATTGTAGGCACTAGGACAATTGTATACACTGACCATTCTGCCTTGAAATATCTTATGAGGAAGGCTGATGCCAAGCCTAGGTTGATCAGGTGGGTGTTATTGCTGCAGGAATTTGATTTGGACATTCGGGACAAGAAAGGATGTGAAAACGTGGTTGCAGATCACCTGTCTCGATTGCAGCACAATTGCGAAAACATTGCGGACCCCGCAATTTATGATGCTTTTATTGATGAACATGTCTTTGCTTTGACTCATCGTGATAACGATGAGGAACCTTGGTTTGCTGACATTGCTAACTTCCGTGCATCACAGGTATTACCAGTGTTCAAGGGAGGACAAGAGAAGAAGAGGTTCCTTCATGAAGCAAGGAAATTCATCTGGGATGACCCCACACTTTACAGAACCTGTGCTGATGGCTTGCTAAGGAAATGTGTTTCAGCTGCTGAAGCGAAGTCTGTGCTGCAGCACTGTCACTCATCTCCTTATGGTGGACACTTTGGTGGTCAAAGAACAGCTGCGAAGGTATTTCAGAGTGGCTACTATTGGCCAACAATCTTCAAGGATGCCCACAACTATGCCCACAGCTGTGATGAGTGCCAAAGGACAGGTAACCTCAGTCGCAAGGATGAGATGCCCCTCACATACATTTTAGAGTTGGAGCTCTTTGATGTATGGGGCATTGACTTCATGGGACCATTCCCTCCATCATCAGGTAACCTCTACATATTAGTGGCAGTGGACTACGTGTCCAAGTGGGTAGAAGCCAAAGCATGTCCTAATAATGATGCTAAAACAGTCACTAACTTCTTGCATAGGCACATTTTCACTAGATTTGGGACTCCTCGTGCTATCATTAGTGATGAGGGGTCACATTTCATTAATAAGGCTATGGAGAAAGTATTGGCTAAATATAACATTAGACATAGAGTAGCCACCCCCTATCACCCACACTCAAATGGACAGGCTGAAATTTCAAATAGGGAAATAAAGAACATCCTAGAGAAAGTAGTCAAGCCTAATAGGAAGGACTGGTCCTTCAAGCTCGAGGATGCACTTTGGGCTTATAGGACAGCATATAAGACACCTCTGGGAATGTCTCCTTATAGGCTAGTTTATGGCAAGACTTGTCATTTACCACTGGAGTTAGAAAACAAAGCATTTTGGGCCATGAAGGAATTGAATTTTTGTGTAAAAGATGCAGGAACACTAAGGTCTTTACAATTACATGAGCTTGATGAGCTTAGACACATGGCCTATGAAAATGCTAAGATGTATAAGGAAAAAACCAAGATTTGGCATGATAGTAGACTTAGAGTTAAGGACTTTAAGAAGGGTCAACTTGTATTGTTGTTTAACTCACGGTTGAAACTATTTCCAGGGAAACTTAAGTCTAGATGGTCAGGTCCATTTGTGATTACTAATGTGTTTGTTCATGGTGCCATAGAAATAAAGAACTTGCAGCAAGGTCAACCATTTATGGTGAATGGTGCAAGGTTGAAGCACTACTATGAGGAAGGGGATGTGAAGACTCTCTCGGCCTTCCTCTTGCGTGAAGCATGAAGTTAAAAACGAGAGAGAACGAGTGGTTACTGTGCTCGTTTAGTCAAGGCCAATGCCTTAGTTTATTTTTTCTGTTTTTCCGATTATCGTTTGTATGTTTTGTGGTGTGATTTTAATTGCGTATTTAATGTTTGTTTTATTTGTTTTTACAGGGATTCGAAAGAGGGGATCAAGGAGAGTAAATCCAACTTTTAAAATCAAGAAACGGTTGAGCCAAATAAAAGATACGGACGAGCAAAGTTTGAGATTTTGATGAAAAAATATCCCTGGAATTGCGCTGGAATTGCTGGATTTGCAAAAAAAAAAAAAAAAAAGAGCCGTTGGGATTTTTCCGTTGCCTTTATATCCGTTGGAAAGCGCTCGATCGATACGATTCTCTCATTCTTTGATTTCCAAGAACTCTGAGATTCTCTTCATCTTTGATTCTTCTCTCAAGATCTCCAAGACTCGACGATGGTGTTCACACGGGCTGAAAGATCCGCAGCCAAGAAGAAGGCTGATGACGCAGCTGAAGCGGCTGCGAGGGAATCACTGCTCACCCTTGCCGATGATGGTGCCGTTCGCACCGGACCTCTTCCCAAGCTTCCAATCCGTAGGAAGAAGTGGAGGGTTGTCACTGAAATCCCTGCTGGACCCTCTGAACCAGCAGGTACGCCCAAGAAACGCCGGTGGAGTGTCGAGATGGCCGCCGAACCAAGCACAGCAAAGACTTCCTCTGTGGAAAGTCAAGAAACTGATCGTACACCCCACGAGTCAGCCAAAGAGGGTTCGTCGCCATCTGCATCACCTGTGCACAGCCCTTCACCATCTGAACCAGTGCCAAGCGCAGAGTCGTCACCGCCTGCACAGAGCTCCGAGTTGTCGCCAGCACCTCAGAGTTCTGACCCGACACCTGCAGCAGCGCAGAGTCCTGAACTGCCATCTTCGCCACTGAGTTCTGCACAGACACCATCAGCAGGGCACAATCCCACGCCATCGCACAATTCTCCACGGCCTGATCCTGAATTCCCATATGGGGATTATCAAGAGTCCACGCAGGGCAGTGGAGATGCTGGGGAAGACGAAGTCTTCTCTCCTACGAGGGAAGATAGCCCTGACGAGCCTGCACAGCAGGACGATTCCATGGAGGAGACGTTGGGGGCATGCCTCCAGCAGATCAACATTAAGATCAAGAAGAAGAAGAAAGCCAAGATTGTTAAGGCCAAGCGATCCAAGAAGAAGAAGAAGGCCAAGAGGGTGCCATCAACAGACAAAGAGAGCGCTGAGCCTTCACTCAAACGACTCAAGGTCGAGGCTGCCGAGTCAGCCAAGCCAGCAGATAAGGGGAAGGCTAAACTCTACCCTGAAGACGAACCTCAGTCAGTGAGGTATGTCTCATCTGATGCTGAATCCAGGGGTGCTGAGCTAAGGAAGAGGGAGTTGCTGCACGAGAAAGGCTTCCTCGACCGACCTGCTGACCTGCCGCAGTTCTTGCGCGCAGGGGTGATCAACCATGGCTGGGAGGAATTCTGCAGACCGCCCAATCCAGCCTACACGAGCATGGTGTATGATTTCTACGCCAATGTGCTCAGCCCTGAGGATGGCCTGTCTGTGGTCAGAGGGGTAGAAGTGGATTTCTCAGCCAAGGCCATCAACGAAGCCTTTGGTCTCAAGGGCCAAACACATACAGATTATGCACGGATCGTTGATGAGCCTACTGAGGCAGTGCTGGAAGAGGCCATTCGCACCATTGGCCAGCCTGAAGCTTCCTGGACCGTGTCACGCAATGGGAGGCACACTCTCATGAGTGCCAACCTCACGGCTAAGGCAGCTGTTTGGTTTTCGTTTGTGCGAAGGAGATTGTCCCCTGTGACTCACGAGACTACAATCAACCAGAGCCGATCGCTGCTGGTGTATGCGATAATGAGAGGTCTCACGATCAATGTGGGAGAAGTCATCACTGCGGCCATTGCTGAATGCGCCAAGAAAGGTAAGGGACCACTGTTTTTCCCTAATACCATAACCAAACTATGTTTGCTTGCAGGAGTCCCCACCGAGCGCCTGGAGCAGCAGATGGCCTACACGGGCCACTTGGAGCTGCCTGCGAACCTGAGGCTGAGAAGGAAGGGGAATATGGAGTTTGAATTGGATAGGTTGACTGCTGAACAGTCTCTATCCATGGCCTGCTTAATGGATATGCAGAGAAGAATGGCTCAATGGGCCACTTATGCGCAGGCAAGGGACAAGGAAGTTGCAGACCAGCTGGGGTGCATCTTCCCTGACTTCCCTACCAATCTCCTAACTCCATGGGTGCCCCCACGACCAAGACAACCTGATGAGGATGACGAGAATTGAGTGCTGGTTTGAAGTGCACTAAAGGGAGTACTGCTGTTCCCTTAGAAAAAAAATACAATTTTCTGCTTTCTGATAGGACCATGTAAATTATGCTGTTTTTGGTTCAATTTTGATCTGTTTTAGATGTTTAGCTTTATGTTTTTCCTTTTGCTTAGGATAGTATGATGTTAGCTGACTAGGTAGGATACTTTAGTTTCGTTTTAGAGAGCTGGAATGACTGGAAAGAGCATGCTTAGGGGCCTTAATCACTGTAATATCTACCCTGACTTGATTGCGAAATAATTGCGGTCCCCGCAATTTTCATGACTAAAAGCATGTGTTGGATTGTCTGTTTAGCTAGGCTGTGATCTGTTTAAATTCTATCTTTTCCTGCTAGCATGACTACCTTAGATAGCTTATCTAAATGCATGCTGGATGAGTGTCATAGGACACCCTTTGATAGTTTAAGTTAACCTCTAAATAGCTCAGCATGCACAGCTTTAAGCCCTTAACTGTCTGTTTTTTTTTTTAATGACTGCTGCTGTGCTATTTTCTTTTTAATGTTCTGTCTATGCCTAGGGCTTTAGATTCTCTTTGTTTTACCTTAGACTAGATGCTTCTAGGATAGTTTGGGGGTGTGCCACCTCCGACACTCATTGAGGACAATGAGTAGTTGAAGTTTGGGGGAGGCCACCCTAGGCCTAGGAACATTCCTCTCTCCCTTAGAAACATAAGCATTCTTCTTCTCCTTTACAAAAAATGATGAACTGAAAAAAAATGAAAAATAGAATACAGAGGGGGGTCTCTCTTAGGTTGCTAAGTAATCAGTGCCAAGTGTGTGACCCACAAGTGGCATTGCATCAAAAGGCAATCAAAGGATAGGCCCCACCTAAGTAAGAAAAAGAAAAGAATAGGGAAGAAGAATGTAGACCTAGGAGTTATAGCTTTGTGGCTTAGATGTCCTAGTTAAAAAGAACTATGATCCTCAATTAGCTAAGCACAAAGTTATAACTTGTAGGGTTGTTTAGGGAGATGAGTGTTTATCCAATGTAGTGATGCCAGGGTTTAGGTTGTTCTTTAAAAGTACTACTGTCACCGTTAATACTAAGACTGGCATGACTCTAAGGAATCCTAGACACATTAAAAATAAAGCTAGAAGCATGTACTGAGTCTGAGGTAAAGCTAGGCAGAATTTGAAACCTTAGGGATAGTGGCATGATATGACAAAAGCAAATAGATCAGTTGTAGGGAGTTAATGAAAACAGATAAGTGTTAGGCAGGCAAGTTCAGAAGAAGCTAGATAAGAGGGTAGTTTTAAACTGAGGAGTGTGTCACAGGACAGCAATGCTATAGGTAGGGATATAAGGGAGTCAGTAGGTGGTTAAAGAAGGTGAAACAGCAGCCTAGGTGAGTCCTTAGTATGCTTGAGGACAAGCAAAACCTTAAGTTTGGGGGTGTGTTAAGTCTCTGAAAGTGACTTATTTAGGACCCATTTAGCTTAAGAAGATGTGCACTTTTAGGTGTTTTTGATAGCATTTAGCCTAGACCTATGCTTAAATATGAGAATGAGAAGAAGGTAGTTAAATTAGGACCTTTTTACAATAGGAAAGAAAAGGGTTGAAAACCGAAGGAAAAGAATGAAAAACACTGCATTGCGACAGCATTGCGAAAACATTGCTGAGGCCGCAATTATTCAAGTGAAAACCGTAAGTTGACTGATCCTTTTCTGTTAATTTCCGTAATTTCAGGGATTCATTCTTTCTCCTCCATCCATTCTGATATATGACGTTGAAGATTGATGGTTCTCCTTGGCCCAAACGCACCTGCAAACTACTATAAAAGGGGGCCAAAGTCGGAGGTTTGATCATCATTCGAAGCGCAGAAGTCTTCTCGCAGTCCATCATTTCTCTCTGTTTTCCTTTACCGTCTGTTGGAGTGGGAGTCCCAGCTGTTGGAATCGATAATCTGATAGGAAGGAGAGGAGATTCTTCTTCTCTCTCGATTGGATTCATCCAAGCAAGGCTGACCTCTCATCCCTTCCATTCGAGGCGACTGCAACGAAGCTTTCAAAGCAACCTTTACTGCTTTTCTGTCTTTTTCTTCTCATTTCCAGCTTTGATTAGTTGTTGTTCTAGTTTAGTGTTTTACTTACTGCATTTCGTTGTTGTCTGTCTCTGAATTACTGCCTTCAAGTTTCCTTTGTTCGTTCAAACATTAAAAGTAATCAAAGTACAATTCTGCATTTCACAGTTTCCACCTTCCTCTGCTACGGTTTTGTCTTGCTGTTTTAAGCACATTTCTCTTCTAAGCATGTCTGTTTTATCTACCCTTTCTGTTCTCTATATATCCATGAGTAGCTAAGTCACTTAGGGGCATGCTAATGACAGAACTGTAGGCTAAAAAACGTGAACCAAGCATGTAGGATCGCCTTCGAAACATTGTTTGTATGTGAGCTTCATCCCACGGGCAATTTCGATTGGCCATCCATTTTGTCCAAAGAACTCCTAACCTCTGGAAGGAGTAAGAGTTCAGAGTCATATAAGCATGCTAGCCTTTCATGGTAACCAGGGAACGGCCTAGGAATAGGCGTTTCCCTAGTACAAACTGAACACTCCTGTTTTAACAAGATGATTAAGACCTTACTTTGAGTCGAGTAAACTTAAGAGTCTAATGCATGGAATCGGACGATACATGAGATAGAGTGAGTTTGATGCATAGAGAGTAGATCCAGTGCTTGAGAATCGTATAAAAATGCCTATAGGATAGTCATTAGTAGCCCTCAATTCACCCATTTACACACTTTCACTGCTGTTTAATTGCGGAAACATTGCGGTCCTCGCAATTCTGCCATTTTATCATTCTGTTTAGCTGTGTTCTTCTTCGTTTATCAATTCCATCTCTTGTCCTTTGAGTCTGATTTTAACTTTAATTTGTTTATGTTGCATCCCTTTACACATTCAGCAAAAATTAGATAATTAAAAATCAATTTTACCCCTTCGAATCCACCCCATCTTTCTTAACAAATACACTTCGTGAATAGCTAAACATAAGTCTCTGTGGAAAAAACGAATGAAATATACTTACTACTTGCTGTGAGACCATGTATGCTTGCATGTTCTGAGTGCTCTCTCTACTTTCTTGCTTATTTATCCTTACACATTGAGCACGCAACAGTATACTCTTAAATAATCTCCAAAGAATTAAACGCATGCTGAAAACTCTAATCTCAATGCTTGTGAAACAAGGTACTTGAAATAAATTCAAAACCATCAAATGCATGCAAACGTTGAAATCATTTCAAAATTTAAACTCCTATTCCCTTACGTGTGTGTTTGTTTAGCACCTCTCAACCTAGCTCATGCAAGCCCGAAACAACCTTATACAGCCCTATAACTCGTTTTCCCCTACTTATGGCGATAAGAACAGTCTAATGGCTCTCAGCGATAGAAAAAGCAACAAAACAAAAGGCCTACATTTTCTTTCTTTTCCTTGAGTACTTTGTACCCATTATTCATTTTGAACCACTTTTTTTTATTTTTTATTTCTCCAAGAGAGCCTAACACGTCAAGCCAAATTCAGCTTCACGTTTTTAAGGACTATTGCTCATTTCTATTAGTTCCCCTTTCATGTAGTGACAACCGAGGGTTACACGATCGCCCCTGGTTACACGAGAAACACAAGAAGGAGGAGCAACTCTAGAGTTTTTATTTTTCATGCATACCTTTTTTTTTTTAGGCAATAGCTTCGCTATACGACAAATGAATCATTACTACTTCTAACACATCAAGCCTCCCTAATGGTACCTTTCGGGGTGACAACAAGGTTTCAGACCAAATAAAATCATTCTAAACCTACAGAATTGAGAATAAGAGTGCTATGTGCTCAGTGAATGTAGGGAAATAACAGAATTTTTTTTTAAAATAGGCTCAAAATGTGCATACATCGTCAAATTTTCGAATCATGCAAATACAGAGTGTTCACAAGCAAATCACAGACCGTCCTCATCGGACAACATGCATTCAGATTCTAATCTAACCATCCGAGTATACATACGCCCGACAACTACTAAGAAGTCGTATCTCTATCAACAAACTCCACCCCCCACCTTAAGATATGCATTGTCCCCAATGCATTCAACTATAAAAACAATAAAATTCTAAGGGAACAGAAAACCTCCCCTGAATTTTATGGAGCCGACGGGTAGAGATGTGCACCATCGTTCTCCAATCTACTCTCGAATTTTCGGCCATTCCACCTTTTCTCCTAAGAAAAGAAACAAACAAACAACGAATTCAAAAACTAATATAAACAAGAACAAAGCAATAAAGAACAGAATTACAGTCCAAGCTCGGGTGCCTCCGAGAAGCGTAAATTTTTAAAGTCGATTGCTCGACTGTATTCTCTCGTCCACTCAACCATAATCGAACTTCGAAGATGCCCCATCCATCTTCCTAATTTCCTCTTTCCTGCGAAAATCCATGAACAATTCTTTCTCTCGTGCCTTCTGCGCACATACAACATCAATTTTAAATTTGGCAGGTTTCATAAAAGGTTGATCCCATAAAATTGATGCAAAAACATGAGAGATATTTTCATGCATTCCAAAAGCATAAGGATCAGCAGGAAAGAACGGGTCAGTTACTCTGCCCAAAACATCTTCCACCTTTTTCAAGGGGTGCACATATGATTTATCAACCAATTGCATAGTAGAACCAGATTCATGCAAGTCATTCAGTTTAAGCTCATTAAAAACGCCATGTGACTTAACATTAATCGATGGCTCTAAATCTAGCATGGCTTGATTAATCATTTCATTTCCAATAGTGCAAGGTAAAGTGGAAGGGAGTAGCTTAGCAGGATTCTCAACAATTGTCAAAGCAGAAACAGATGAATCACAAAATTCAGTCAAGGATGGTTCATGCAACTCATAATCATCAAAAAGTTCAGTTAAAAATAATGGGTCATCCCCATCCTCAACAGTCATGCATTCATTATGAGTTAAAGATTCAAATGTGTCTACTTGACAAAGAGAGAATACATCCTCATCATGCTCTTCTACAATGGGCAAATGCATCTCAACAACCTCTCCGACATACTCAACAGATAAAATGCCCTTATCCACGTTTATCTTTGTTTTAGCAGTTTTCATAAAGGGCCTACCTAATAAGATCGAAGCAGGCGAAGAGGAATAATTTTCATCCATTTTCAGAACATAAAAATCAACAGGAAAAATTAATTCATTAACCTGCACTAACACATCTTCCACTATTCCTAAAGGAAACAAAGAAGATCTATCGGCAAGTTGAATAACTACTCCTGTTTTCTTCATTTCTTTCAATTTCAGTTTCTGATAAATGGAATAAGGCATAACGCTAATGGAGGCTCCTAAATCAAGCATTGCTCTTCTAATATGCATGCCTCCTATCTTACAAGGGAGAGAGAACATACCTGGATCGTCGCATTTAACCGGTAAGCTCTTTGTGATCAAAGCAAAAACGTTCTCACTTACCACGACGCGTTCACTCTCCTTTGTCTTCCTCTGGTTGGTGCAAAGTTTCCTTAGGAACTTGGCGTACCTCGGAATTTCCTTCAGAGCATCCAACAGAGGGATGTTGATCTCTACCTTCCTGAATGTGTCTAGGAACTCCTTCTCGTAGTTCTCCTTAGGCGGTCTCGCTAACCTGCTAGGAAAAGGAGCCTTAGGCACATAAACTCTAGTGCATGTAGGATCGAAATTTACCCCATGCCACCGTGGTTCGGGATTTTCTGTCTGTGGCTCGATGTAGCCATAATCGACTTCCACCGGCGGGGTACTCGTGGGAAGATGCTTCCCACTTCTCAAGGTGATGGCACTAGCGTTCTCTACGTTCTGGTGCTCCATCACTGTCAACCTCTTACTCACTTGAATCACTGCATTGCTCAGAGTTTGAAACTACTCTCGAGTTTCCCTATGTTGTGATTCAAGCATTTCTTCCAAGGATCTACCTGAAACAGAAGGACGGGGCTGTAAGTGATCTTTCAAAGCAAGAACAGCGTTACTTACCACTAAAAGTTGGGCCTTAAGCTCGTCCACGTCCCTTCTCAGGCGAGTATGTTCCTTGTCTCTATCTCCACTCCACTCCAAGCTTCTAGCTACGTTAGAAATTAAAACTCTAGCTTCAGCGGGTGTCTTATCCATGAGCGAGCCTCCACTGGCGGCGTCTATCATCTGCTGGCCTTGGGGAAGCAAACCGTAGTAGAAACTCTGAATGAGGGATTGCTCGGTTATTTGATGATTGGGACAATCCTCGCATAACCGACCAAACCTCTCCCAGCACTCAAGGACGGTTTCTTCCTTTCCTTGCTCAATTTTGTGTATCTCCCTTCTGAGGCCGACGACCTTTGAAGCAGGAAAATACTTTTCTAAAAATGCCCCATTCAGCTCCTTCCAAGTCGTGATGGATCCAGTCGGTAGGTAATACATCCAATCTCTCGCCTTCTCCTTCAAGGTGAAAGGAAAGGCCCTGAGATGGAGTTGATCTGCAGTGGTGTCATCGGTTCTAAATGACGAACACACCATCTGAAATACCTTAAGGTGTCTGACGGGATCCTCATCTGTATTACCACAAAAAGAAGGTAATAAGTTAACCAGACCAACTTTAAGTTCAAAATTACCTGCAGCTACCGGATACATAATACTCGATGAGTTTCGGCCTAGCTCAGGTGATGCAAGCTCCCTCAAGGTTCTTTGATGCTCATAATTACCCCCGACCTCCATTTCAGCGCTTCTTTTGAATTTTCAAAGAATGACTGCGCTCAAAAACTCGAACAAAAACGGGTAAAATAATACAAAAGAATTAAACTGTACAAAAAAAAGTAAAGAAAATTTTAAAACCAACAAACTAAACTTAACTAAACTAAATTAAACTTAATTCCCCGACAACGGCGCCAATTTTGGTAGATGGATTTTTGAATATCCAACTAAATTTCAAGCTGTCGAGGCTTGCCAAAATACAATTTATAAACCCGAATACACCGAGCTATTTGTAGCTTAGAGGTAACGGGGTCGATCCACAGGGAATTAAGAAATTCAATATAACTAAGCCTAATTTGCTAATTATAAAAAGTATGCACAAATTGAAATAAAAGAATGGTGATTTGGTTTGGGGGGAAGGGAGCTCCTAACGTGCAAGCTAACGGAAAATTAAAGGACAACATGCAAAAATTTAAATGGTTGCGCTTAACTTCGAGAAATGGAATTGATCGTTATGGATGTTCGGTTCATCGATACAATTTCTTAACTAATCATGCTTATGCACACAATTCAATTGGCTAATTTCTAGCTCAAATGACTCAAAGATATAATTAGACGCGTGCAATTCTAATTATACTTGGCCAATAATCTATCCAAGGTCGTGACCCCTAAATCGACTATGAGCCAGTGACGGGAACACTGTGACGGTCTAATCCTAAGACTAACCCGGTTTCTCTCTTGCCTTAAGCCTAACATGAAAACATTAATTAATTCAGATTACCAACTGTCACTTTGGGGTGAATTAATTAGCCATGCTTAAACCCGTGCTACCTAGCGGTTTGGGCAATTATACGTCCCAACCTTTAGCCCTCTATCATGCATAGAAACTAGGGCGTCAACCTAATTTAGCTACACATGTTAGATTTTATGAAGATCAAGCAAGAAGATGCATAAACATGTCAATTAACTTCACATTCACAAAGGGGCAAATCTCCCCAAACATCCATACTTTACAAATCCATACTCAAAATTAAGCACTAACCTTAGTTTAGCCTTCCATGGAGGATGAATAAATCCAATACCCCATGGAAGAGCTTAGTAGCATACAAAGAGGAGAGGAAGAAGCCCAAAAATGGTGGAAAATCGCCTAGACCCGAGAGGAAAATTGGAGAGGAAGATAGAAATTCAAAAGTTGGCAAAATAATGGCGTTTTCACGCCTTTAAACGTCGGAGCGTCGAGACGCTAGGCAAGCATCTCGACGTTGTGCCCTAAGTTGGCCGCGCGCGCGCGCGGGGCGTCGAGACGCTCGGACAGCGTCTCGACGCTGTCGCGTGTCTATCTGAAAATTCGTCGGGCTGGCGTCGAGACCCTCGGCGGCGTCTCGACGCTGGGGCGTACTCGTCCTCGGCAGGCAATCGGGCTGGCGTCGAGACGCTCGGCCAGCGTCTCGACGCTGGCAGCGTCGAGCTAGCGTCGCGACGCTGCCGCCCATGCAAGCTTGCTCTCGGGTTTGATGGCCAAAAATTGTCTTTCCAAGGCAATTTTTGCCATCTCTTCAATTCTTCAAGCGCATTCACTCCCGAGGCGTCCATTAAGCTCTAAAATGCCGCTTTAAGCCCCGAAACGCGTCTTTAGACTTCTCGAGCTCGCAACCATGGAATCACCTACAATAAGGCATTTTAATTAATATATAGCATGGTTCTAGCCAATATTAGGGACATAATAATAGCTTTATTTTGGAGCTATCAACCACTATAAGTTTACGGTGTCAAATTTCTCTATCTCTATCCTACTTTATTTTTGCAATTAATATTTTATTATATTTCTATGTATGAAATAATTTATAATATTTTATGTTGAAATTAAATGCTCATAGATTATTATTTTGGTTGGTAAACTTGTTCTTTACATATTTATTATCATTCTTTATTGTAGAATTAAACTACATGCTTGAAATTGTTATTGTTAAATTCTAGTTTAATTTGAGATGTTCTTATATGTATGAAATTATTTGTTTCAATTATATGCTAGCAACAAGTGTATTAAATTGTTTAATCGTGTCTACTTAGGAAAAAGTTTTAAAACTTTCGTCAAACCTTATTCACCCCCTCTAGGGTTGTCATACCGATCCAACAGCTACAATAGGACTCTATGTCATTGTCATTTTGATATATCCTTTGAGAACATATTTTGCATTTTTCAAACCATGGACTCTCTTTGTTAGTAATATTCACAATAGAAGCAATTACATAATGATATGTAGCATCTACTAATCCTTCAATTATATCTTGAATACTAACAACTTTTGCTTCTTGCATTCTTCTCGAAGGGGTAAAGTTGAACATCTTTGTATGCTCAAGTAAATTTTTCCTCCTACATAATAAGTAGTTCATATTTTATTTGCCTATTAAATAGGAAAGATAAACATAATTAAGAATTATCATATTGTAGGTCTTTAGAATAAGGAAGGTCTGGATCAATGAGAATAACATTTGTCATTGTTGTTGCAACGCTCATTTCTTCTAAAAACATCACGACTTATAAAAAATAAGTTTAGTAATGTTGTATTTTTTTAAAAATTAAAAATATAACCTTGTTAATTAAAAGGTGGCATATACCTTCATAGATCTCAACCTTAATATTGGTGGCAAAAATGAAAGGTCTATTTTTAATGTTTTCTTCTCCCCCATAAGGTAAACTTTATTTTCTCGAAGCTATAGATTAAATAATTGGATTAGTACATGCTAAAAAATATAAACAACAAGAATTGAATACAAAATTGATTGTGTATATATAAGTTACCTTTTATCTATTATAAAAATGTATCTCTTTATTAGGGGTGAGCATCAGTTGGTTGGAGTGAGTTTTTTGGCCAAACCGACGTCGAACTAACCATGTCGGTTTCAAAACCGATGTTTTTCTTCAGATTTTTATACCGACGGAACTGCGATTTCAGTGCCAAACCGACTACGTAGAGAATCAGAGATGGAGCGATCGCGGAGGCAAACGACAAGACGGTGGCGACGCGATGACAGAGAGAGGCGAGTTCGAGAGACGACGACGACTAAGATGTAAGAGGGGAGATGAAGACGATTGAGCATAATAAAGATCAGAAAAATGGAGAGGAAGAGGAAGAAGGAAGGGGAAGAAAGAAGAAAATGAGAAATGAAAAAAGTTTATAGAATTAGAAGGGAGAAGAATGAGGAAATTGCAAAAAGAAAGAGAAAGGAAAGAAAAAGAAGTAATGATTTTTTTTTTATTTTAAAATAATTAGTGGTTGGGAATAGGTGTCTTACACTCCTCTCCCCAAGGAATAGGTTTACACTTTTTATCATGCTTCTATTATTTTAATTTTTCAATTTGATCTCCGTTATTGATGTTACCGAGAAGACGGTTTTGTGAAATCTAGAAAAATAAAATGTGTTATATAATAGGCAATGCAATAGTCATAATTAAGTAAAAGTATAAAGAAATAAATAAAAAAAATATGCCTATTAGTTTTCCGGTGTCAATAAATATGTTCATGGGTGGAAATTCAATAAAATTGAAATTTACTTTAGGTAAAGAAAAAGGTTCTCGAATTTCTTCAATCTCTGGTGATAGAGATAGATTGAATTCAATTTCAACATTGACATTAGAATATTTTCTATTCACGGCCTTTACATTCCAATTTTAAACGAAATATGCTTTAAATTTTTTAATATGACTTCTTATCCTTTTAATAGATTCATTGAACATCAAAACTTGTATTTTTGTCCCCTACAATTACATACGAATGTCTTAACACGTGCATAAACAAATAGAAAAAAAAAACATAATTGGGTTGTCCAACATGTGAAAGTAGAATGTTGTAGAAATTTTTACCTCTTCATCAATCAAAATGAACTTTAAGATCTTCAGGTTTTCATTGTGGCATGGTTGAATACTCCCTTTTCGAAGCTGGTTGAATACTCCCTTTTCGAAGCAAAAGATATCAGTTCTCGAATTCTTCCTATTCAGGAGGAGCTCCACTTCTCAAAGATGAGGCGGGCCATTTTTTTGCCAATAAGGAAATTTTTTGTGTTTTTTTTTTAAAAAAAAAGATCTATTGGTTTAAATTGATAAGGAATTTTTTTTTGCAACGGTAGTTTAATTAATGCGGGGATTGAACCCATGACCTTTTGGTTACCGACTCAACCCTATGCCAAACTGAGCATAGCTCAGTTTGGCAATTTATGCTCAGTTTGGCAATTGATAAGGAAATTGATATGAGAAAGAGAAAAGTAAAGAAAGAGGGAAGTGAAAAAACTTTTTTTTAAACCGGTTTGTTGGTTTAAATTGATAACAAAAGTGAGATGAGAAAGAGAAAAGGAAGAGGGAAGTGAAAGAGTCCGAGAAAGAAAAGAATTCCGATATTTTTTTTCATAATATTTTTTTCCTTGGGAAGAAGAAGACCATTAAATTGGTCTTCCACCCCAAAGAACTTCACTTCTCAAGGATGAGGCAGACGGTTGGGCATTTGTCCATGAGTTAACTTTTTTTTTTTTTTTTTTTTGTTAAATACCCGTTTAAATTGATAACGAAAATCAAGATGAGAAAGAGAAAAGAAGGAGGGAAGTAAAAGAGTTAGAGAAAGAAAAGAATTCAGAATAATAATTTATTCATGGAAGAAGAAGACCATTCAATGGGAGAATGTCTAGTACATTAGTGGTATTGAGTTTTTACGTACCACCGCCTTTAAACGAGTGACACATGACAAGTTAGTTTAGTTTTAACAAACTAATTGTTTTGCTGGGATCCACCCTATAAAATATATTATTTTTTCCTGCTGAAACAAAATAAAGAATACATTATTTACTAAAATTCTTTCTCTTCATTTTTTTTTATTTTTTTTTTTTACTCTTTGCATTCTCAATTTTTTTTTCTTCGTCTTCACGGTTACTTAATTTTCAGATATAATTTATATCCATTTATTTTCTTTTCTTTTTTCTTTTCTTTTTTCTTTGTTTTTCTCTTCCTTTCTAATAGTTTTCTTTCATTTATAAAATAATAAAAACATTAATAATTTTCAGATTCATTTGGAGCAAGATCTTCTTTTCAAAAGACGACCTTTGCTGGCGTGTAGAGGTCGCTCACCTTAAAACAACATTATTTTTAAAAATACTTTCAAAACTACAATATTTTTATAAAAAGTTTTGAAAACTACAATATTAAAAAAAAAAAAAAAAAACAGCCCTGTTTTGTTGGCTTTTTAAAGTTTTTAAAATATTTTTTAAATCGGGAGACATTTATTTATAAATGTTATTATGGTTTTTAATTTTAGACCTTTATTTTATAAATGTTATTTTTGTTGGTAATTTGAGCATAGATTATAACCACATATTTGTGGATGATTTCTGACCACACGTTTGTGGATGATTCCTGGCTACATATTTCTAGATGATTCCTGGCCACATGTCTGTTTTTTCATTTTCTATATAAATCGGTCTCCTTCGTTTAGAAGCAAAAACATTCTTCAATAGTTCTCTCATCTCCCTCTCTTCATAAAAATCCTCCACAAAATAGTTTTCTTCGAGTTATTGTTTAACTCTTGATTTTGAGCTGGTTTATTAAATGTGTATGATTGAACGATCATTCCTACAGTGCAAAGGTGATCGATAGTTGGGTTGTTTTATCCTAGGGACTACGTTGTTGATAGACTGTTGTGCACAATATTGGGCAGAGCCGCGAAACGTGAGAGCGACCTAGTCCGCGACTCAACCCAGAAGTTTTAGCGGTAACTTCGTTTCATTTTTAATTCTGCAACAACAATTTAAAGACGTAGTAAATTTTTTTTCTGGAATTATGTTATATTAAAATCATGCTCGTATTGTTGATAATATTTTGCATGTAAATAAATCTGTGAATTCTCTATTAGTAAATTGGAATTCAATTCAACTTCTGGTATTATGTTTATGATTATACTTTATTAATTTTATTTTTATAAATTTAGAAGTATATATTGTGGAGGAATTAAAAGGTGATTTCAGTCACTTGTTAAGTAAACCTTATTTCCTTGCCGTATACTATTGTTCTAATTAGTCATACTTTTATATTTAAATATATTTGAAAGTTAATCAGTCTCAATTAGATTTAATTATGTCTAAACATGAATCTTTTTAGATATTGTGTTTAATTTTCAATGGTCGGTTATTTTATAGAGAATATGTTTGATGGTTATTTTGATCCCTAAAAAGGCTTTAATCATATTTTTTAAACTATAGAATATGATTGCTTGAGTGACAATTGAAGTTGATCAAATTCATTTATTTGAAGATATTTAGATTATGGCTTGTTCCATAAATATAGTTTAAAGATATTAAGCTTCTGTTAGTTGACGTTGAATGAATTTCATACATGTAAAATTTCATATACTTTGAGTTAAATATTTCAAATATCTCATGCGGATTTAGAAATAATAACAATAATAATATTTTTATTATAGTATATTTTGCATACCTCAGGCATATATGTGGTCTTCGTGATTATTTAGCTAGCCAAGTCGAAATTATCATTTTACCATGTATGGAAAAGATATTCCTTATGTTTTTTTTATTATTGTTGAAAATTATTATGTATTGAAATATTTTGGAGAATGTTTGCTAAGGTTGTTAGGTGATGCAACCTAAACTTATGAAGCAGATTAAGGTTAGTGAATATTTTATTTGGCCTTTAATTTTCATGGAATTGAAAATTATTATTATCTATTAATTTAGTTTGACCATGAAATTATTTGCTTATGATTGATTACATGTGCCAATTACATTTGGAGCTAGTAGAAATTGGTATCGACTTAAGATCTTGCTATTTTTTGCTATTTAAAGTTATGTATAAAATGTGTGACATTTTATAAGAGCTTTCAAGATCTTATTGGCTAAGATATTTGATTGAAAATATGAGTTATTCATTTTATGAGAGCATGTGTATTTTCATTTGATTGGAAATATGAAGTTATTCATTTTATGAGAGCACGTGTATTTTCATTTGATTGAAAATCTGAAGTTATTCATTTTATGAGAGCATGTGTATTTTCATTTGATTGAAAATATGAAGTTATTCAATTTTGAATATTTCATTGAGCATGTATGTGTTTATGGAAAAGGAAAACAAAAATTACATTAAATAATGTATAATTGTCCTTATTAGTGATTTATATACTAAATAAAATTTTCAAGTCGAGGATCCCCTCAGAACTTAGTGATTTTTATACTAAATAGAGTTTTCAAGTCGAGGATCCCCTCAGAACGTGAGGTTGTTTGACCAGAATACCTGATCCTGGGAGGGTTAAGCTAGCAAGTAGAGTCCTATGAATGTGTATTCATAGGATATGCAATAAATAACAAAGCATATCGATTTTATGATCTAAATGCAAAAGTTATTATACAATCAAACGATTTTGACTTCTATGAGAATAGATTCCCATTTACTAGAAATAGTGGGAGCACATCGTCTAGCAATAATCCAGTGATTAGGAATAGTGACCCTTTCAGGATATAGAACTTTGACCCTTTCAGAATATAGAACCTGGATCCTCTGAGGATATAGAACCTGGATCCTCTGACGATATAGAAACGGAATCCTCTGAAAAGTAAAAGAGGTAGAGTAGCTAAAGCATAGTATACAATTAAACGATGTTGACTTCTATGAGAATAGATTCCCTTAGGAGCATATCGTCTAACAATAATCTAGTGATTAGGAATAGTGACCCTCTGAGGATATAGAACCTGAACTCTCTGAGAAGTAAAACAGCTAGAGTAGCTAAAGTCTACGGTTCTTATTCCTTTTCCTATACTCTAGAGAAAGATCTTACCAACCTCCAAGAAGCTTTGTCTTCCTTAGATGCTAATCTCTAGCAAGAAGTCATAAATGATGAAGTAGACTCTCTTGAATAAAAAAACTTGACATTTAGTAGACCTACCTCTTGGTAGTAAACTCATAAGTTGTAAGTGGATCCTAAAGAAAAAGCTAAAACGTGACGGTACTGTTAATAAGTACAAGGCACGCCTAATAGCCAAAGGTTTTAGATAAAGAGAATGTACAATTATGTGACACTTACTTACCTGTCACTAGGATAACATCCAATAGGGTCTTAATTTCCCTAGTGGCTGTGCACAATCTAGTTGTGCATCGAATGAATGTTAAGACGATGTTTTCTTAATGGTGAATTAAAAGAGGAAATCTACATGGATCAACCTGAAGATCAACTTGAAGATTTCGTTGTCCATGGTCAGAGCAGAAGGTCTGCAAGCTGATAGATCTTTGTATGGTCTAAAGCAAGAACCAAAAAAATGACGTTAAATATTTGACAATTTGATCATTTCATATGATTTTCATGTCAATGAAAGTGACAAATGCATCGACTATATTAGTCAGTAGATGACATTTGCACTATTATATGTTTTTACATTCACGTTGTGAAAAAAGTGAAATCAATGTTGGATTCCAACTTTGATATGAAAGAACTCTGAGAAGCGAGTGTTATCCTTGGTATAAAGATTACTAGGCCTGAGAATGAAATTTCTCTCAATCAATCTCACTACGTTGAAAAGATCTTAAAGAAATACAATTACTTTCATTGTAAACCTGCATGTACACCTTATGATTCAGGTGTAAAATTATTTAAGAACACTGGTGACAGTGTAAAACAGTCAAAATATGTGAGCATCATTGGTAGTCTTTGGTATGCCACTGATTGTACTAGACCCGACATTGCCTATGTTATGTCGTTGGATTACTATGAAAGTTTACAAACAGACCTAGTTTAGAGCATTGACATGCTATTGAAAGGGTCATGAGATACCTGAAAAAGAACCATGAACCTAGGATTGCATTATTAGAAGTTTTCAGTTGTATTAGAAGATTACAGTGATGCAGACTGGAACACTTTATCAAATGACTCCAAAGAAACTAGTGGCTATATTTTTAGTATAGCTTGTGATATTGTTTCTTGGAAGTCAAAGAAACAAACCATTTTGGCTCGGTCCACTATGAAATGTAAGATGATAGCACTAACGATAACTATTGAAGAAGTAGGATGGTTGAAAAGTCTGCTAGCTGAGATCTCTTTTATGGGAAATACCGATACCATTTGTGTTGATCCACTGCGATAGTACTGTGACTATTGCAAAAAATTAGAATCATTATTATAACGATAAGAGACGACATATACATCGTAAGCATTGTACAGTTAGAGAGTTTCTCTCAACAGGAGCTGTAAGTGTAGATCATGTACGCACTGCGGGTAACTGAGCAGATCCTTTGACGAAAGGATTAGCTAGAGAGAAAGTCCACAAGACCCCTAAGGGAATGAGACTATAGCCCATAAAAGGATGAGTCACTTGTAATGGTAAATCAATCTAAAAGACTGAAGATCTCAAGAAATAGGTTCAACGGGTAATAACAAGTTATGAAGTGATATGAGTTAGATCATGCTATTTATTTCATATAGTCGAAGCTGATGGAAACCGAAGGATCCCGACACAACCAGAGGCGCAGCGGAAGAAGCCTAAACTGGCTGAGGATCTTCAACAATCAATAAGCAACAAACAAGAAATGAGAAACAATGCTAACACTGAACATTTTTCATCACTTCGACTCCCACCGGTAATTCCTTACCACCGGTAAATACCGACCGGTAAAGTCAACTGGTAAATACCGACCGGTAAAGGAATTACCGAAGCAAAAGTTTGACCGATAAACCGGCGCCCATACACCGGTAAAAGGCAACCGGTAAATGAACCGGTTCAACCCCATCGGTAAACTCTAGACCGGTAAATTTATCAACCGATAAATTTCAACCGGTAAAGAAAACCGGTAACACTTACCGATCGGTTTCCTCGGTGTAGGATTTACTGGTAAACGACCGGTAAATCTCGACCGGGGAAACAAACCCCAAACGCTTAAGAAACAGCGTTTGGGAAGCCCCACCGGTAAATTACTTATCGGTAAAACCGACCGGTTTACCGACCGGTAAATTTACCAGTGAGCTACAAGGACAAACATACCTTCTTTTGATGTTCGTCTTCTCGTCTACCTCTGCACCTCTACAGCCCCCTCGATCTCTACCTCTCCTCCGGTCACGAACTCAGCACGAACAGACACGAGCACACAAGGACCACCCTTAGAGTAGTCCCAGCTATTCTCAGGCGGTAATAGCGGAGTGGTGGGACTCCTTAAGCTAAGGGGGTTAGTTTAAGGGTGGAGGAACAAGATGAAGCTTTTGGTTTGTGTTTGGTATTGTGTTAATATGAACTTGATGAACTATTCATCAAGAACATCAAGAACACAATACAACAAACCCTTTGAATTTTAACAACTTGAAATCCAAAAATCAAGGGAAGAAGAATTAACAACTTGACTCTTCTTCAATCTTTCCCAAAGAGTCACCTTGAATTTACAACAATCAAAGCTACAACTTCTCTTCTTCTTCAAGCTTCAATCATGGAGATTTCCTTCAACACTTGAAGATTCTCAATCCAAAAGACTTGAGAGAAGAAGCTCTAACGAGAGAGAGAGAGAAGTGCTTCAACTTCGAGATTACTCTTTCACAAGCCAAAAGTCACTGACCATATCCATTTGACTTGCTTCATGAGTAAGGAAAAGATAGTGGAATACACATGTTGGACATGCATGAAAGAATTAATGATAATAATAATAATTATAAATAATTATTATTTATTAAAATTAATAATAATTAAAACAATTTTAATTATTTAAATTATTATTAATATTAATATCAAATACTAATATAATAATAAACCTTCCACTATTGCCCGGTTTTTAGAAAACCGACTTTTCCAAAATACGAATCAATATTCATATTTTTCTCCGGTCGAGTATTTAAATCACATTTAAATACAACTTCCTCCTATTATATATTTAAATCACATTTAAATATACAAACCCTCGAACAAACCCTAATTCAGATTTCTCCGAATTTAACACTATAGCACTGCTATACCGCTTTATCCGAGCTAGCCAGGAGAACCTAAAGGACCTACAGATCATGAGCTTCAACAATACGAGATCATTCGGTCAAAACTCTTTTGACCCGAATCGATCAACATTCGTTAACCCCCGGAGACTCCACTAAAGTCCAAGGGCTGCACTCTCCTCACTGTAGATATATTGTGTCCTCTTGATATAACCGTCATTGGTAAGTCGATCCTTCACAGGCCGTCCGTAATCACAGCTGGGTCGTATAAACCGTTTAACCCCTGCATTACATCTTGTTCCTTAAGTACCACTGACACCTCTAATGAACAATAGATCTTTGGTCCAACCAAAAGATCAATATAACTCTCTCATCACATGAGAGTGTGAGCTCACATTGTTCAAGCCTCGGAGTCAACTATTAAGGGAACAACCTATCTATTAACCCTGAAGAGCGGGTTAGGAGTGAATTCCAATCTTGCTATACTATGTCCCCAGCTACTTATTCGTCTTTATCCCCAAGTTGGTAGGCTTATTGAGCGGGCATTCCGCCACTCTCACCCGTACAAGTCAAAGGATACTTCTGAATAAGCAGGAGTTCATAGCGAGCTCAGGATTAAGAACAAGTTACCTAGGCCATCAAAATGTATAAGTCAGTCTCGATCAGTAAACGGTGTTATAAAGAGAGAGTGACTTAATACGCGGTTCGATCTTGTGTAAACTCTTTACACAGGACACCCTCACTTCTCACATCTCCATGTGGAACGATTCGGATCACATCGTTCTGTATAATACAAAGTGAGCCGCATCCAATAGTGTTACCAGGATAAGGTACCCAGCCTTATCCATATACTATAGATCATTTTGGCAGTATACTTGAACCTGATCCACAATCATGTCATACACGAGGTTCAAATACTCAAACAATGCCAAGGGTGTTGTTTATTGGTATAGGATAAAACATGTTTCACTTTAATCCAGTAAACTCTTTTACTGAATTAAAACTTAATAACTCTTTATTACTAAATAGATTGTTTACAAACAAAACAGTTTACAAACCACGAGTTTTAGGACATAAAACCCAACAGAAGCATGAATTCCTGAAGCATTGAGAGGATGAGATAATAAGAACTCTTATGGGATCTATACTCCATGTGGAGTGGAGTACCAAGCTACAAGAGTACTCTTGATAGACTAACCTATGTGAATGTGGAAGTTGGGCTACTTCCTATGGAATTTTGGGCAAAATTGCTAGAGCGTTCACTAGACTGGGATAGACGTGCAAAGCCATTATAGCACGAGCTTTTTTCACTAGACTGGGATAGACGTGCCAGGCCATCACACTCACTACACAAATGTTCAAATCGAAAGATACATTTGTTTATGCACAATCTATAAATTATGACACTGCTCGAAAATGTTTTAAAAATTCAAAGTATGGAATTGTTGGCTTTTTGAAGTTTTTAATGTGTTTTTTAAATCTTGAGACATTTATTTTATAAATGTTATTATGATTTTTAATTTGAGACATTTATTTTATAAATGTTATTTTGATTTTTAATTTGATGATCGATTATAACCACATATTTGTGGATGATTATTGGTCACACGTTTGTGGATAATTCTTGGCCACATGTTTGTCTTTTCATTTCCTATATAAATTTGTCTCTTTCATTTGAGAAATCATTCCATTGAGAAGCAAAAGCATTCCCCAATAATAGTTCTCACATCTTTGTCCCCTCATAGAAATCTTCCACAAAATTGTTTTCTTCGAGTTATTGTTTAACTATGGATTTCGAGGTGGTGTATTCAGGGTGTATGATTGAACGATCATTCCTACAGTGCAAAGGTGATCGATAACTTAGTTGTTTTATCCTGGGGACGGCATGGTTGATAGACAGTTGTGCAGAATACTGGGCAGAGCCACAAAACGTATTAAAGAGAGCGGCCTAGTCTGCGACTCAACCCATAAGTTTTATCGATAACTTTGTTCCATTTTTATATCTGCAAGAACAATAAACTAAAAACAAAATTGAGATGAGAAAGAGAAGAAAAAAGAAAGTGAAAGAGTTAGAACAAGAAAAGAATTCATATATATTTTTTTTCATAATAATTTATTCCTTGGGAAGAAGAAGACCATTAAATTGGTCTTCCTATTCCCAAGGAGCTTCATTTCTCAAGGACGAGGGAGACAGTTGGCGCATTTGCCCATGAATTTTTTTTTTTTTTAGAATCAGTCGGTTTAAATTGATAACAAAATTGAGACGAGAAGGAGAAAGGAGAGGGGGAAGTGAATGAGTTTTTTTTAAACTGGTCTATCGGTTTAGAAAAGAAAGAGGGAAGTGAAAGAGTCCGAGAAAGAAGAGAATTCAGATATTTTTTTTATAATAATTTATTCTTTGGGAAGAGGAATTAGAATTAAATTCGCCTTCCTCTTCCCAAGGAGCTCCACCTCAAAGGGAAGCTTGGGGCATTTTTCAATGAATTAATGTTTGTTTGTTTCTTTTTAAATTGGTTGGTTTAAATTGATAATGGAATTTAGATGAGAAAGAGAAAAGAGAGAGAGAGAAGTGAGTGTTTTTTTGTTAAACTGGTCTGTGGTTTAAATTGATAACAAAAGTGAGATGAGAAAGAGAAAAGAAAGAGGAAAGTGAAAGAGTACGAGAAGAAGAAAATTCATATATTTTTTTTAATAATAATTTATTCTTTGGGAAGAGGAAGATCATTAGAACATTAAATTGGTCTTCCTCTCCCCAAGAAGCTCCACTTCTCAAGAATGAGGCAGACGGCTGGCCATTTGTTCATTAGTTAACGTTTGTGTATTTGTCGAAATTGAGATGAGAAAGAGATAAAAAAGAAGGAAGTGAAAGTTTTTATTTAAAAAAAAAAAACCGATTAGTCCGTTTAAATTGATAACGAAAGTGAGATGAAAAAGAGAAAACAAAGAGGGAAGTGCATGAGTCAAAGAAAGAAGAGAATTCAAATATTTTTTTAAAAAATAATTTATTCCATGGGAAGAGGAAGACCAATTTAATGGTCTAATGGACTTCTTCTTCCCAAGGAGCTCCACTTCTCAAGGATGGGGCAAACGATTAGGCATTTGTCCATGAGTTAACAATTTTTTTTTAAATTGGTCATATGGTTTAAATTGATAAAAGAATTGAGATGAGAAAGAGAAAAGAAAGATAGAACTGAAAGAGTTAGATATAGAAAAGAATTCATATTTTTTTTAAGAGAGATGTGAAAGAGTTAGAGAAATAAAAAATATTTATATATATATATTTTTTTAATAATAATTTAATAATAATTTATTCTTAGGGAAGAGGAAGGCTATTCAATTGTCCATGAGTTTTTATTGGTGTATTTTTTTTTTCAAATTCGTCGGTTTAAATTGATAATAAAATTGAGACTAAAAAAAGAAAAGAAAGGAGGAAGTGAAAGAGTTGGAGAAAGAAGAGAATTCAATTTTTTTAAGAGGGAAGTGAATGAGTTAGAGAAAGAAAAGAATTCAGTTTTTTTTCTTTTTAAATAAGAATTTATTCATTTGTAAGAGGAAGACCATTAAATTGTCCAAGAGTTATCATTTGTGTTTTTAATTTTATTTTATTTTTAAATTCGTCCTGGTTTAAATTGATAACGAAATGGAAATGAGAAAGAGAAAAGAAAGAGGAAAGTGAGAGAGTTACAAAATAAAAAGAATTCAAATTTTATTTTTAATAATAATTTATTTCATTCATTCAATTGGTCTTCCTCTTCCTAAGGAGCTCCAATTCTCAAAGATGAGTTAGGCAGCTGGGCATTTGATCATGAGTTAACGTTTGTGTATTTTTTTTTAATGTCCATGAGTTAACGTTTGTGTTTTTTTTTTTTTAAATCGATCTATCGATTTAAATTGAGATTAGAAAGAGAAAAAAAAGAGGAAGTGAAAGAGTTGGAGAAAAAAAAGAATTCAGATTTTATTTTTTATAATTATTTATTCCTTGGGAATAGAAAAACTATTAAATTATCCTAGTTATCATTTGTGTTTTTTTAAAAAAAATAAAATTAAATATGCTTGTAGGTTTAAATTGATAACAAAATTGAGATGAGAGAGGAAAGAAAGAGGGAAGTGAAATAGTTATAGAAAGAAAAGAATTCAGATATTTTTTTTTTTTATAATAATTTATTCTTGGGAAAGAGAAGACCATGGTCTTCCTCTTTGCAATGAACTTTATTTCTCAAAGATGAGGCAAGTGACTCGCCCATTTGTATAAGAGTTAACGTTTGTGTATTTTTTAAGGGGTAGAGAGACAAATGACATTTAATAATTCAAAAAAAATAATTCTCTCTCCTAAGATTTTCTCGATTTTCTCTCTTTTCTCTCTCATTCTACTGTCCCGTGCAAAAAAAATATCACTAATGTTTCCTTGTGATCATTGTTCATATGATCAAAAATTAAAAATAAACATAGAATTGCAAATGACGTTAAATCAAATAATAACGGACAGAACCACAAAACCCCCTTTTCACAGTTGGATAAATACATAGAAAATCCAAACAGTGTAATTGCAAATTGATAGATAATTTGAAAATTACATAAATCAGACGATGAGAAAATTAATATAGAATTGCAAATACACCTTTTCAAGTTGGATAAATACATAGAAAATTCAAACAGTGTAATTGTAAATTGATAGATAATTTGAAAATTACATAATCAGATGGGAAAATAAACATAGAATTGCAAATACATTGTGTAATTGTGTTTGGTCCCATGTTTTGTGTTTGGGTGGGTTTGACTTTTTTTTTTAATACATTCGGGGTGGGTGGGTTTGGCTTTTGAAGCCAAACCCATGTTTGGACCGATGAGTTTGAAAACCATGGGTTTAGAATCCAAACCCATGGTTTTGGGTTTTCATCCCTTCTCACTTCTCCAATTTTGTTTTTTATTCTTCATCAATTTGACATCAACAATTTTATCTCTCTCTTCATCAATTTGACACCAACAATTTTCTCCTTTATCTCTTTATCAATTTTGCCATCAATTTTCGCTATATGTCTATTCTTTTTTCCTTTTTATATATATATTGTCCTATCTTATTCCATAAACTAACGGTGTTAGTAATTTTTTTTTTTGAAGTTAAAATATATCTTTTTCTATTATGAAAAATGGTATTCTTTGTTATGTTTTTTTTTTTTACTACTTTCTAATATGAATATATTTTAATATTATTACAAAATTTTCATTAATAGTAGTGAATTATTTGAAGGTTTTTTTTTTTTGTAATTTTTCCCCTCTCTACTATTTGTTTATTTTATGTATTTTTTCAACCGTATTCTATAAACTAATGTTGTGTTTGTACCTTTTTTTTTCTTTTATAATAATAATTATTTTTTTTAATTGGAATGTACAAAATTTTCATCAATAATGTATTTTTTTTCCTTTCTTCCATTTTTTTTTTTTTTTTGTTAAATGTTTTTTTTTTATGTTTTGTTAAAATATATCTTATTCCATAAAAAAAAAAATCATCAATAGTAATGTAATTTTTTTTTTACTTTATGCCAACAGAATGTAGCCCAACGACATGATCTATTGTTTAGCGACCATGAGGTCTTAGGTTCAATCCTTCACCCTAACATGTTGTCAAAAAAGTATTTTTTTTATGAGTACAAAATATGAAAATTATTCAATTTTTTATACTACTTTCGAGTATGAATTTATTTTAATACTACATCATTTTCATCAAAAATAGTGAATTATTGTTGTTCATGCTTTTGTATATTACTTCTAGATTTTGAATCTTCATGTTTACTCATGATTTTAATATTGTCATGTTATTGTTGACCGAGAAATTTCGGCCAATCAGCGGTCGCCACGTGTCTTCATCTTGGCCGGCGGATCGAATAAACTTAACCGAGCAAATTCGGCCATAGCTCAATTGGGCTCGAAATCGAATCGGGCTAAAAAGTTATTTAAATGGCAATTTGGCCCAAAGCCCAAAAATTCATTGGGCCCAGAACCCAAAAGTTCATTGGACCCAAGCCCATTGGATCCAAGCCCAAGCCCATTGGATCCAGGCCCAAGCCCACCAGGCCCATGAGAACTCTATAAATAGAGAGCTCATTCTTCATTTTCAAGGTTCAGAAAATTTCTACTCCTAAGAGCTCAGAGAGAATTCCCAAGCAACGAAGACTCCCTGAATCCTTGGAAGACTGAACGATCATCCAACATCGAGAACCAACAGCGAAGCCCTCGATACAAATCCTTCAACATCGAGAACAAGCTGCGAAGCCCTCGATTCAAATTCAACATCGAGAACAAGCTGCGAAGCCCTCGATTCAAATTCAACATCGAGAACAAGCTGCGAAGCCCTCCATCCAAATTCAACATCGAGAACAAGCTGCGAAGCCCTCAATCCAAATTCAACATCGAGAACAAGCTGCGAAGCCCTCAATCCAAATTCAACATCGAGAACAAGCTGCGAAGCCCTCGATACAAATTCTTCAACATCGAGAACAAGCTGCGAAGCCCTCGATCCAAATTCAACATCGAGAACAAGCTGCGAAGCCCTCAATCCAAATTCAACATTGAGAACAAGCTGCGAAGCCCTCGATCCAAATTCAACATCGAGAATAAGCTGCGAAGCCCTTAATCCAAATTCAACATCGAGAACAAGCTGCGAAGCCCTCGATCCAAATTCAACATCGAGAACAAGCTGCGAAGCCCTCAATCCAAATTCAACATCGAGAACAAGCTGCAAAGCCCTCGATCCAAATTCAACATCAAGAACAAGCTGCAAAGCCCTCGAAACAAATCCAACATCGAGAACAAGCTGCGAAGCCCTCGAGATACATTTACATTTGAGAGAGAAAGAATCAGAGGATCAAACATTAGAGATTGTAATCCACTACGCACTGATACATACAATTAAACACAAATTCAAATTTCATTTACACGTGTTCGAATTTCCATCCATCGTTGAAATCTCGTGTGAACAGATTGGCACGCCCGGTGGGACAACTCTATCTCTCATCTCTCCCTCTCTCAACTAAAGTTAACAATGACATCGAAGAAAACAACATCCAGGTCTCTCATTTCCAACAACCCTTACAAGGGACCTGTCACCCGCAGCCGCTTCATCAAAGAAGCCTCGCAGACGGACGAACACACTCCTGTCATCGTGAGCAAAATTTACAAACGACTGACGGAGTCTGCGTAGGGTGGGATAATCATCAAGGAAAATCCCTTGTACGATGAATATGTTCCTTCCTATGATCAGTCGGAGAAGGTGTCTGATTCCAACGTAATGTCTGTAATGATGGCAGACGCACGCACTAACGATGAAGCAATGGCTGAAATGGAAAAGAAATTAAATTTTCTGATCAAAGCAGTTGAAGAACGAGACCTCGAGATTGCAAACTTGAGAAATCAGATGAAAAGTCGAGAGGCTGCAGAGTCAAGTCTAACTCCTGCAGCAAGAAGGAATGACAAAGAAAAAAATGTTATCCAAGAAGACCAACCGCATCACTCAACGTCGGTCGCTTCACTGTTTGTCCAACAATTGCAGGACATGATCACGAACACTATCAGAGCTCAATACGGTGGACCCACCCAAAACTCCATCTTGTATACCAAACCGTATACAAAGAGGATCGACAACTTAAGAATGCCCACCGGGTATCAACCGCCAAAGTTTCAACAATTTGACGGCAAGGGCAATCCTAAACAACACATTGCCCACTTTGTTGCGACGTGCGAGAACGCTGGAACTCGAGGAGACCTGCAGGTTAGGCAGTTTGTCCGGACTCTGAAAGGAAATGCCTTCGATTGGTACACGGACTTGGAGCCCGAGACAATTGATAGTTGGGAACAGTTCGAAAGAGACTTCTTGAATCGCTTCTACAGTACGAGGAGAACAGTTAGTATGTCCGAACTCTCGCACGCTAACCAAAGGATGGGCGAGCCAGTCATCGATTTCATCAACCGTTGGAGATCGTTGAGTCTCGACTGCAAGGATCGACTCACCGAGGTGTCCGCTGTCGAAATGTGCATCAGCGGCATGCATTGGGGACTTCATTACATCCTACAAGGGATAAAGCCCCAAACATTTGAAGAGTTAGCGACTCGCGCCCACGATATGGAGTTGAGTATCGCCAACAGAGGGACCAGGGACCTCTTAATCCCAGATATAAAGAAAATAAAGAAAGAAGTAAACGACATTGAAAAAATTACGAAGAGTGTCGTGGAAGAATCCATGGTCGTCAGCACGAACCCTTTCAGGTTTTCCTCAAAAGGAAAGGAAAACAAGACAGAAAGAAGAAATAACGGAGGCGAGAAACGTCGCCTTACTTTAAAAGAAAAACAAAAAAAAGTCTACCCGTTTCCAAACTCTGACATTCCTGACATGTTTGAGCAACTACTGGAAACAAGACTGATTGAGTTTCCCGAGTGTAGGCGCCCGGAAGAAATGGACAAAGTCGATGATCCCAACTATTGTAAGTATCATCGAGTTATCAGTCATCCAGTGGAGAAATGTTTTGTCCTAAAAGAGTTCATTCTAAAGTTAGCTAAGGAGGGAAAAATTGAGCTAGACCTTGATGAAATAGCTGAATCAAACCACGCTGCGGTAACAATGAACTTCGGAGCTCAATTATCTCCGGCCTCATTTGAGAAGCAAAAGGAAAGTTTGATCCAGTTTGGGACCTTCGAACCAATAATTGTTCGGTTCAGACATGAAACCCCAAAGCAAATTTCTCAGGTAAAACCTGAGGTCATCGAAAATGAGGATAAATGTTAGACCGTCGTAGCTCGTCAGAAAATACGACGACAAAGACCCGTTCAGAAACAAGATTGCATGTTTTGAGATGATAAACGAAACAATAAGCTTTCGAAGAAGAAAAGAAGAATCAATTCGAGTAAACCTACACATGAGAGAGGAGAAAATAAATATCGTCCTCAACCTCGACAACCAGTGACTTTAAAAGAATTCTTCTCAAGAAATTTCCTTGTCATCAAGAAAGAGGAAGAAAACCTTGCAACTTCATGCTACATCAACGCAGAAGAAGTCGACCAAAGAACTTCTGTCTTCAATCGCATCAAGCCTTCAACTACTCGAACTTCGGTCTTCCAAAGGATGAATATGGCCGCGATAAAAGAAGAAAATCCATGTCTAACTTCTACCTCCACTCGAACTTCAGTTTTCCAAAGGTTAAGTGTTTCTACATCAAAGAAAGACGGACCTTCAACATCTGTTTTTGATCGCCTCAAAGTGACAAGTGATCAACCACAAGGAAAGATGAAGACTGTAGGGGCAAGACTCTTCGATGAAGAAGGTAGCGACAAGAAGATTCACAGTCGTGTTCCTTTACGCATGAAGAGAAAATTTTCTGTCCACATAAACATAGAGGGTTCCTTGAAGGTGAAGAAAAATCTCATCATTCTAACCAATCCTATAAGCGAAGGATTTTATCAAGACCTTGATGAAGATAAAAGTTTTTAAAATGTAATACTCCTTAACGTAAGAGTATAAACTACATGTTGCTCCTGGCCCGCACGAGCTTAAAAGGTGAACGGCCTAAAAAAAAATCATTTGAACTACGTTATGACTTGATCCCTTCCATTCAAGGGTACGTAGGCAACTTAAAGAAAAAAAAATACTTTAAGTTCAATCACAACAATAAAAAAATCATCATGTATTGAACAAAAAAAAATAAAGGAGTAATCGATGTTCCCGTCGCCGCATCTCTATGAAGTTGAATTTAATTTTTTCTTTTTTTTTTTTACAAAATATGTATGAAGTTGATTTGAACTCAAAATCAAAGGAAGCAATGGTAGTACCAATTCCACCACGCCAAACAAGCTTCATTGTTACTATTTGACTTCAGATTGTAATATTTCATTCGACTTGTTATTAGGCCAAATCAAATTTACATCATCTCATCTTCAAGTTCGCTGTTGCGCTGCATCTCCAGTTACATCTCCAAGTTCATTGTTGCGCTGCATCTCCAAGTTCGCTGTTCCGCTGCATCATCGCCAAGTTCGCTGCTGCGCTGCATCTCCAAGTGGCTCTGCGCATCTCCAAGTTCGCTGCATCTCCAAGTTCGACGCTGCTGCGTGGCTCTGCACATCTTCAAGTTTGTTGCTGCTGGCTCTGCACATCTCCAAGTTCGCTGCATCATCTTCAAGTTCGTTGCTGTTGGCTCTGCACATCTCTAAGTTCAAGTTACATCATCGCCAAGTTCGCTGCTGCGATACATCATCGCTGCTGCATCTCCAAGTGGCTCTGTGCATCTCCAAGTTCGATGCTGCTGCGTGGCTCTGCACATCTCCAAGTTCGCTGCATCATCTTCAAGTTTGTTGCTGCTGGCTCTGCACATCTCCAAGTTCGCTGCATCATCTTCAAGTTCGTTGCTGCTGGCTCTGCACATCTTTAAGTTCAAGTTTCGCTGCGCATCTCTAAGTTCAAGTTTCGCTGCGCATCTCCAAGTTCAAGTTTCGCTGCGCATCTCCAAGTTCAAGTTTCGCTGCGCATCTCCAAGTTCAAGTTTCGCTGCGCATCTCCAAGTTCAAGTTTCGCTGCGCATCTCCAAGTTCAAGTTTCGCTGCGCATCTCCAAGTTCAAGTTTCGCTGCGCATCTCCAAGTTCAAGTTTCGCTGCGCATCTCCAAGTTCATGTTTCGCTGCGCATCTCCAAGTTCAAGTTTCGCTGCGCATCTCCAAGTTCAAGTTTCGCCCGCGCTGCGCTGCTCATCTCCAAGTTCAAGTTTCGCCCGCGCTGCGCTGCACATCTCTAAGTTCAAGTTTCGCCCGCGCTGCGCTGCATGTAACGGTCCTAGCAAACGGTCCGTTACGAGCCTCGTCGGCAATGTCTTAAGATATACTATAAGGGGAGTTTGGTGTAAAGCTCTCCACCATCCCGGGCCTTAGGGCTTAAGCGAGCTACCCTGTGGCACATACGTGTGTCATGGCGTGGGCGAGCGTCTGCAGGACTAGATGTCCTGGGCGTCTTCCTTAGACTGGAATCTAATGGACAGTATCGGACGGCACGGGTGTGCCGATATTGCGCCCCAGTCCGTGGGAAGGAGGTTGCATCATATAACCCTCCTAGGGGCCGTTATGCCCCATGAGTCGGGAAGCCCCAAGATGGAAGTTGGAGTCCCGCAGACTGGTTAGTTGGAAGGGTGTCCGAGCGAACAGTGAGGACAGATGTTGTTCCGGTGAACGGGCAATATCCTAGAGATGGCAAAGCGATGAAATGAGATGCGACTTTGTGTCGAGAAGACCTTGAGCTCGTGAAGAGACAAGGTCGAGCCTGAAGACTTGGCCTAGTGTAGAGGCAAGTGGGTTGAGTCGCAAGCGAGAGAGATGCGCTTACACGCGACGTGTATGATTGAGCGATGCTTAGTTTCCGCATGAGCAAAGCTTAGTTACGGACGAGATAACCTCGCCTATATCTGATGACGCACATACAGTGAGATGAGCAAAAGGGAAAAAGTATATTGGGGTCATACTTCCCCGTAAGGCTGGCCATGGTGTGGACGCATATCCTGGCGTCGCGCGGTCAAAGAAGACGGACCGTGATACTGCGCGATCGCATCTCCAAGCGCGATCGCATCTCCAAGTGTTCCGCCGCGCTGCGCGATCGCATCTCCAAGTGTTCCGCCGCGCAAGTTATGAAAATACCATTTGTTTAAGAAAATTATCTAAAAATATGTATAAAGGTGAACTTGAGCCCAAGACCAAAGGAAACAAAGGTTATACATGTTCCACTTTGCCAAACAAGCTTTGTTGTTCTCATTTGTGTTCAGATTGTAATACTTCATTCAACTTGAAATTTAGACGGTTCTAAATTTCCTTCCATAAGCATGAGCTTAAGTTCAAATTTTCGAACTTTATGTCAATTGATTGGAATCCCAAAATTATACCAAGTCAAATTTTCATTCAAGCTAAATTTCGAGCAAAATCCAAAATTTTCCTAAAATTAAAATTTGGGGCATATTCCAAATTTTATTTCCAAGCATGATTTAGAGTCAAAATTTATCTAAATCCAAGTCTCAAATCGAAATTGGCGGTTTGGGTATACTCCAAATTTTATCCCACTTCGAAATTGGAGTAAAGTTCAAAGTCAAATCCTATTCAAAATTCAATTGGGCAACTCCAAAACTCTACTCTACATCCAAAATGGAATTAAATGAGAACACAAGAATCTACTAAAGTTCAAGTCAAGCTTCTGCCAAATAAGAAAGATCAAAATTGTAAGCCCAATTCATATTTTTTGGTCAATTGGCATAGAAAGATGTATCAATCAAAAGAATTGATTTATGGACCAAATTTCATATTTCGATAAGATTGATATGTCGAGGCAGATTCGAAATTAGGGGTGTCCTACATTTCAATTTCAAAATTTAACTTTTTCGAGACTCACCCACACGTACATGTGCATAACTCTCGAAAAAGGGGGCATTTGTTGACCGAGAAATTTCGGCCAATCAGCGGTCGCCACGTGTCTTCATCTTGGCCGGCGGATCGAATAAACTTAACCGAGCAAATTCGGTCATAGCTCAATTGGGCTCGAAATCGAATCGGGCTAAAAAGTTATTTAAATGGCATAAATCCATTGGGCCCAAAACCAAAAAGTTCATTGGACCCAAGCCCATTGGATCCAAGCCCAAGCCCATTGGATCCAGGCCCAAGACCATTGGATTCAGGCCCAAGCCCACCAGGCTCATGAGAACTCTATAAATAGAGAGCTCATTCTTCATTTTCAAGGTTCAGAAAATTTCTACTCCTAAGAGCTCAGAGAGAATTCTCAAGCAACGAAGACTCCCTGAATCCTTGGAAGACTGAACGATCATCCAACATCGAGAACAAACTGCGAAGCCCTCGATACAAATCCTTCAACATCGAGAACAAGCTGCGAAGCCCTCGATTCAAATTCAACATCGAGAACAAGCTGCGAAGCCCTCAATCCAAATTCAACATCGAGAACAAGCTGCGAAGCCCTCAATCCAAATTCAACATCGGGAACAAGCTGCGAAGCCCTCAATCCAAATTCAACATCGAGAACAAGCTGCGAAGCCCTCGATACAAATCCTTCAACATCGAGAACAAGTTGCGAAGCCCTCGATCCAAATTCAACATCGAGAACAAGCTGCGAAGCCCTCAATCCAAATTCAACATGGAGAACAAGCTGCGAAGCCCTCGATCCAAATTCAACATCGAGAATAAGCTGCGAAGCCCTCAATCCAAATTCAACATCGAGAACAAGCTGCGAAGCCCTCGATCCAAATTCAACATCGAGAACAAGTTGTGAAGCCCTCAATCCAAATTCAACATCGAGAACAAGCTGCAAAGCCCTCGATCCAAATTCAACATCGAGAACAAGCTGCAAAGCCCTCGAAACAAATCCAACATCGAGAACAAGCTGCGAAGCCCTCGAGATACATATACATTTGAGAGAGAAAGAATCAGAGGATCAAACATTAGAGATTGTAATCCACTACGCACTGATACATACAATTAAACACAAATTCAAATTTGATTTACACGTGTTCGAATTTCCATCCATCGTTCGAAATCTCGTGTGAACAGTTATGTTTTCCTTTTTGTTAATGATAAACAACGTTTTGAGTGTTGGAAACAATTTTCTTACTCTTAGACTATAACATAAATTAAATATTTCATTTTTTAAGTCTAAAAAAAAGTTTGCTCATGTTACATGAGGCCGAGTTTTACAATTCACAAAACAACCACTAGAAAATAAGGGTAAAAAAGAGAAACGAAATAGTAAAAGGAAAAGGAAAAGGAAAAAGGAAAAAGAAACTGTTCAACCCGGGGTTCAAAACAATGCACCCGAAACACTGGTTTTTTATTCCGAGGCCTCCCAACCCTACACCCCAAACATAGTTTTTTGATTCTCAGGGTTCAGAACCCGCCCTGACAAACCCCCCAGGCTGATTCCCAGGGTTCTGATTCCAAAACAGGTAGCCAAACGCCCTCATAAGTGCAAAAATAATGTTTTTGCAATTACACAGTATTTTCCATTTTTCAATTAAGTGTATTATTCTTCGGGAAAGACAACAACCATACTTAAGAGACAAAAAAAAAAAAAAAAAACATATTGTGACACAAAATTGGAGAAAAAATATGGTCTTAGTATGTTTACTCCATCATCAAACTGAACAATAAAAAAAAATTGATCATTAGAAGAAAATACAAGAAAATGTAGTGCTTACAGTGTTTTTTCAATTCATTGGAAATGAAAATACAATATATTTTTTAATTAAAAATAAAATCACGAAAAGATACCCGTCGGTAGATTGCAATATTGCAACTGCAATTACAGTGTCATTGTAAATTTACAAATTACAATTACACAATACATTGCAAAGTGAAATTACAGTGTAATTATAATTTGCAAACTGCAATTACACGATCCATTGCAAAGTGCAATTACAGTGTAATTGCAATTTACAAACTGCAATTACACGATACAAATACTCTGTATTTGCAAAAACTCAAAAAAAGATTGCACTGAAGGAAAATACACTCTACCTTGTATTTGCAAAATAAAAATCAAAATAAATAATTTTTGCAACAAAAAAAAAACATTGAATACCCTGTAATTGCAACAAAAAAAACTTCAAATATCAGTATTAAATGGTGTAACCCGGAATACGGATGATGTTTGAATGATGAATTTTTCTGAATATATCAAGTTCATTCTGCAAATTTCACCTTATTTCTTGTTGAATTTCTCAACATAAGCAAGAAAAAGAAGAAGAAAGAAACATAACCTAAATTTCTTTCCCTAATTCCTTATCTCTATTCTAATTTTTTTCACAACAACTTGTAAGTTGTCTTCTAATCGACCTTTGTAAACCCATCCAAATCCACCAACGAAATTCTTCTCCGCATCTTCAAATTCAAATTCCCACAACACTTCTTTGTTTCTCATAATCTCATGAACAAAATGCATTCATTTTTTTTGTTCTCACAACATCTTTGTAAGTTCTACAACAAGAGCTTCTCCAATGGCGGCAGCGACACAAGATGGTGTGAGGGTGGCGGCGTGGGAAGACGAGGGAGGCAGAGGCAGCGTGAGGAGAGGAGAGCGACAAAGGAGTGATGAGAAGAGGGCAACGTGAGTATAAGTAGAAAGAGACTAAAATCTAACATTTTTTAATTATTTGTAGGATTTAGGAGAGAATAAAATCCGTGGAGACGGGGGAGAATCATAGATTAGTGGAGACTGGAGAGAGAGTGAATCATTGGTTATTAGAGATTTTGGGTGAGGAGAGAGAATCCGTAAATGGAGATTAGGGGATGAGAGAGAATGATTTTGTTGGAGAAAATCTTGGAAGGGAGATATGAGAAGTTTTTTTAAACAAAATTTTAAAATGAGAGGAGAAATTGGGAGGGTAAAAAAGGAATGAAAAGTGAAGGAGGGAGAAAATGAAAAAAGAAAAGGGACACAAAACTTAATTTTTAAAAAATGGGACATCAGTTAAAATGGGTTTCCAAAAAGGCCATTTACCATGAATTTTCTTTTTTGTAATGCCCATGAGTTAAATGTTTGTATTTTTGTTTTTAAATCGGTCTATCGATTTAAATTGATAAGGAAATTGAGATTAGAAAGAGAAAAGAAAAGGGAAGTGAAAGAGTTAGAGGGAGAAAATAATTCAGATTTTATTTTTAATAATAATTTATTTCTTGAGAAGAGGAAACCATTAAATTGGTCTTTCCTCTTCCGAAGGAGCTTCAGTTCTCAAAGATGAGGCAGATTAGGGGTGTACATGGGTTGGGTTGAATTTTCGGGTTTTTCAACCGAACCCAGAAATTTTGAGTTGGTGAATTCCCACCAACCCAACCCAACCTAACATTGTAGTCAACCCAACCCTTCAATTTTCGGGTTGGGTTGGGTTGGTTTGGCGGGTTGACATTTTTTTAATCAATTTGTTTATTTGATTTTTGTAATTACTTAAAATCATATGCTCATTCACATCCCATAAATTCAACATATTATTACATTAATAATTAAAATTTCATTAAACTCAAATATCAAATATTAAAAAGTTCAACAAAAACACATATTAAAAGTTCTTTAAACACTAAAACAAAGTACTAAAAGTTCTTTAACCACTAAAAAAAATACTAAAAGTACTTTAATCATCCACTACAACAAAATATTTAAAGTAAAGTTCACAAAACTGCAATAGTCCATATTTAAACTTTAAATTGGTATCAGGCCAAAACACTGAACATCGAACATTGAAGGACATCAACATCACGAGCATTAGGCTAGGTCCTGAAAAATTCAAATAATTTATTTTAATTACTTAAAACTTTACATGCACTCCCACTCTCAATTGGATTATTAGAGATCAGAGTTCCACTATTACCGCTTTCCATCTATACAAAGTAAAATAAAACTAAACTCAACAAATTTACATGCACTCCCACTCTCAATTGGATGAGGCAAGTTGTTGGCGCATTTGTCCATAAATTAACGTTTTTTTTAATAACGAAATTGAGATGAGAAATGTTGGGAGTGCGACCAAAGTCCCACATCAATTAGAAGACGAAAAGATCATGAGCATATAAGGAAGGAGAACATTCTCCATTGGTATGAGGCTTTTTGGAGTGACCAAAAGCAAAATCATCTCCCCTATGGAGATATGTGTGTCATCGAATTTAGATTTTATTTTTAATAATAATTTATTCCTTCGAAAGAGAAAGAAAATAAGTCAGATATTTTTTTTTAATAATAATTTATTGCTTGAGAAGAAGAAGACCATTTATTCCCAAGGAGCTCCACTTCTGAAAAATGAAGGAGGCGGTTGGCGCATTTGTTCATGAATTAATGTTTTTTTTTTTTTAATAAAAATGAGTCGTTTAAATTGATAACAAAATTGAGACAAAAAATAGAAAAGAAAGAGGGAAATGAAATAGAGAAAGAAAAGAATTGAGATAAATTATTTTTAATAATAATTTATTCTTTGGGAAGAGGAAGACCATTAAATTTGTTGAAGTGTGCGATGAGAAAAGAAGTTGTGCGAAGCAATTCCAAGCTATGCGATGGAATCCAAAGTTGTGCGATAGGCCTATGCGATGGACTTGTGCCAAGGAATCCAAGGTATGCAATGAAGTCTCAAGCTATGCGATGGAATCCAAGACTATGCGATGGATCCTAGTCTGTGCGATGGGCTTCAGTCTTGTGCGATGGGCTTTAGTTTCTCCAGTTTGAAGACTCACTTAGTGTGTGTGAAGGAGAAGAAGCCACGATAGTTCTCTCATGCAAAAACTCTCTGCCTAGTGCCTTAATCCTCTCAGATTACGAAATGAAGGAAATTGAGAGAAGCCAAACGAAGCTCTGGCGAATTCTCCCTTGGGCTGCCGATCGAAGATGAAGAAGATGAAGAATATCAAGAACAAGATAGGTGTTCTTTAGCTATATCACATAGCCTTGAAGAACAACCTCTCTTTCTTTATTCAAGTCTTTGTTTGAAATTTTACAGAGAATTTTGTAAAGATGAGTTTTCTCTCACTCTCTCTGTCTTCTTAAAGTCAAAATTATATGTTTTTAATGGACATTTACATAGAACAATATTCAGTTTAAAGTATAACCATAATTGGTTTTTACAAATCTCCACCTTAAACTAATAAGTGTTCTTCGACTGTGCAAAATCTCTAACCCTCTTCTGTCTAACCATTTTCAGGTAACTCGAAACCGATGAGCTTGAGGCAGTAGTTTAACTTCAGCTGTGGAAGGGGCTTCGTCAGCATGTCTGAGACATTCTGAAAGGTATGAACTTTCAGAACTTCAACTTCCCCTTTCTCTATTTGTTCTCGTACAAAATGATATTTAATATCAATGTGTTTTATTCGATTGTGGAATTGCTGATTTTTGGATAGATGTATTGCACTTTGATTGTCACAGTATATCTTGACTGTTGTTTGCATAACTCCATAGTCTTGTAGCAAACCTTTGAGTCATAATGCCTCTTTTATAGATTCTGATAGAGCTATAAACTCTGCTTCGGTAGAGAAGATAACTACCACTTGTTGTAGGATAACTCTCCAACTTAGGAGATTTCCCCCAATTAGAAATAGGTAACCGGTTAGAGACCTTCTTCTATCCAAATCCCCAACATAGTTTGAATCCATATAACCAAATGGTTGATTATGTTTGTCACTACAGCTTGTGTAAGTTAGTTTGGCCTTTGAGGTTCCTTGTAGGTATCTTAATACCCATTTAGGAGCCTCACAATGTCTCTTTCCTTGATTTGCCATGTATCTACTGATTAAACTTGTAGCATAGGTAATGTCTGGCCTTGTTGATACCATTAGGTATTAGGCTCCCCACAACTTGTGAATAGGAAACTTTAGACATGAATTCCAAATGTTCCTTTTCATCTAGTTTGGGTGAGTTTAGGGAAGATAACTTGAAGTGTTGAGCCAATGGAGTTGAGACAACTCTTGCATTCTCCATGTTATACTTCTTTAGAGTCTTGCCACAGTAGGTAGTTTTACTGATTTGAAGAATTCCCTCTGATCTTCTTCTTGTGATTTCAACACCTAGGATCATTTTAGATTCACCTAGGTCTTTTATGTTAAACTCCCCTTTAAGTGACTGTTTCACCTCTGATCTTCTGCATGTCATCCACATATAATAACAAATATACAAGTGAAGAGTATGATTTGCTATTTATGTAGACACAACTATCATATGAGCTTCTTAGAAATCATATTGTTGTCATGTAATCATCAAATCTATTTGCCAAACACTTCAATTTATTTTGAGTTTTAATTAAAAGGCAAATAAGAATTAATTAGGAGAGACTAATTCTAGGTTCCCTGTGAACCAACCTGACTACCGCTATCTATAAATTAGAGAAGCTTTAGGCAGTTTATAAATTAAATTTGGCGGGATTCGACACCCCGAAAGGGTGGCCATTCGAAAAGTTCACTACCAGAGTTATACCCTGATGGTACAAATCCTCAAAGCTAAATATTTACCAAATGACAACTTCTTAAATGCCAAGTTCGGATGACGACCATCTTATACTTGGAGGATAATTTTATGGGTAGAGAACATCAAAGGGGGAGATGGAAGGATCGATGATGATACCTTTATTGACTTGAATTCAAATCAATTGATACCACGCGAGAAAAACATTGAAGCTTCTTACTCCCTTAAACCTTTAACTAACTACTTTGTTAGTAACAAGTTTACCGATGGAGCCAGGCCGAATTTGAGGAAATTGAAGAATATGTTACTCTCGGCATATTCAGAAATTATTCGACGCATCCCATTGTGTCATATCAGACACAAGACATTTTCTTCTAACATGCATTATAATCATCTATTCAGTTAAAAATGGATATAAATTGGTCGAAACTGAAAGACCCCATCGTCATCCACCAATTATAAGAAGGGAGGTCTTGACATGTGGAAGATCCTATGGGTCCTAAATATCTATTCTTATCACGGTTTTTAGCTCAAAACAGAACATGGAGATGTGTATTTAAAATTCTAACCTTTTGGTGATGATTTTTTTTATTATATTTATATGACATAATTTGTCCGCCCCTCGACTTTACATAGGTGTCTGCCTCTTCCAGTTATTGTTTTTTTTCTTTTTTTCTTATTTAAAATTTTGTTGGTTGCTATGAGTTTATATTATAGTGTGTTATTTTTTCCTAATATTACAATACAAATAATTAAAGATGCTATGGTCAACTGAGCATAGCTCAATTGATATAAAGTTGTAGTGGTTAGAGTTGAATTCTTCCTCCTATATTAATTAAATACCTTAGGGGGCGTTTGGCCCAAAGAGTTGGAGGGAGTTGGAGTTGTTTAGTCCAAGGAGTTGTTTAGTCTGGAGAGTTATGAAGTATGTGTGTTTGGAGCAGGGAGTTGTTTAAGATGGAGTTCTGAAGTCTGTGGTGTGTTTGGGGAAAAGAGTTGTTGAACTTGGAGTTCTTGAATCTGAGTTTATTTTAACTCCTTTATTCTACCCAATGTTTTTCTACATACTTTTAAAATTTCATTATTGAAGACTTCTTTTTATTTCTGTAAATTCTAAAATATAGTTTTTTTATTTTTATTTTATGTATCTAAAAAATAATTTTTAACACGATACCTCATATTATTAATATATATATCCATTTTTCTTAACACTCATCTTTAATTTTATCAATTATAAGATTGAAGTTTTACTTCTTTAACTCTTGCATTCTCCATGTTATACTTCTTTAGAGTCTTGCCAGAGTAGGTAGTTTTACTGATTTGAATAATTCTCTCTGATCTTCTTCTTGTGATTTCAACACCTAGGATACTTTTAGATTCACCTAGGTCTTTCATGTCAAACTCCCCTTCAAGTGACTGTTTCACCTTTTCCATTCGTGCTTAGATTTACTTGCAAGTAGCATATATACAAGTGAAGAGTATGATTTGCTATTTATGTAGACACAACTATCATATGAGCTTCTTAGAAATCCTATTCTTGTCATGTAATCATCAAATCTATTTAAGTGTTTGGTTTAGATTCCTAAATGTTTATTTTTTGCAAAAAGTCATTTTGGAATAAATTGAAGTGTTTGGCAACCATCCAAAATGAATTTTTGGAAAATGAGTTTTTGAAATAATAAATTTTGGATGAAACACTTGATATTAACTTTTGAAATAAATGTTTTTGGGTGTTTAATTGAAAAACCTACTTAATTCTCATATTGTATTAAAATTACCAAAATACACTCTGTTGCGTGCTCAGTGTGTGTAAATTAGATGCGAAGAGCACTCAGATCATGCAAGTATACATAGTCTGCAGCAAGTGATAAGTATATTTTATATCGTTTTTCCACAGAGATTTGATTAAGTTTATGCTAAGTACAGATTGATTGAAGGAAAATGTAACCGGTGACAAAATGTTGTTGGTTCGGTTGCTGAAATAACGACAGAACATACAAAATGCAGAAACAAGTAAATAGCGAAAATGCTGAAATAATAACAACTTGCAGAATAGAAAATAGTATTGCGGGTCTCGCAACACTTTCGCAATAAACTAGCAACAGATTAACAAATAAGTAAAATCTAAGATAAAGACAACAAGGTTGGCTAAGAGTCCTCCATAGGCATAAACCATGATCATTCAGCAGTGAACAAACATTACATGCATCGTATTAGCTAGATCTCATACATCTTCCGATTATATGCATTAGATTCATAAGTTACTCATATCCAAGTAAAGCTAAGAACCTATTTGTAATTGCATGCTATTAAACGTGCTAGGAAAGCACCTATTCCTAGATCACTCTCTGGTCACCATGAAAGGCTAACATGAATGAATGACTCTGAATTCTTACTCCTTCCAGAGGTTAGGAATTCTTTAGAACAAAATGGATGGCCGATCGAAATTGCCCATGGGATGAAGTTTACATTCATTCAATGCAATCATGCTTATTTACATGCTGATTTCTGATAGCTCCAATTTGGAGCTATAATTATGTCCCTAATTCACGATTATTACATGCTTAATCTTGCTTATATGTGTCAATTGCAGGTGTTCTCGGTAATTCTCCCTCGGGTGCGTTTCGGCGTCGTTCGAGGCTTAATATCGCATTTTAAAGACCTAAGAACACTTCCGGGGAAGGACCATGCAAAAACATGAAGATTTGGCGTTTTGGGAAATTTCAAGGCAAAATACCATGCAAAAAACCGAGAGCTAGTGTTGAGCAGACAGCGTCTCGACGCTAGCTCGACGCTGCCAGAGCGTCTCGACGCTCCGAAGCCTGAAGCGTCATTTGGAGTTTCCACCCGAGAGTAATCGTCGAGTGGTCAGCGTCTCGACGCTCGCTCGACGCTGCACAGCGTCTCGACGCCGCCCGAGCGTCTCGACGCTGCCCCGATTGCGCGCGCTGAATCTTTAGGGCGCAGCGTCGAGACGCTGCCTTAGCGTCTCGACGCTCCGACGGAATACTTAAGTTTTTGTCCGATTTTTAGCTGTCATCTCCATCTTCAACCTCGGGCTCCGCACCAGATTTGACGTTTCAGAAGCCATTTTCACCATGGGAGAGGCTAAGGAGCTTGGATTTGAGCCATCCCACATTACATCCATCATGAGTGAGTAGTCTATAGCGTTTTTGACTCGGGATTGTAAAAGAATAATGTAGTTTGAATTTTTGGTGAGGTTGTTGAACTAAAATTATGATTTGGTTAAGGCATTTGATTGAATAACTTCTATTTCCTTGCTTATTCCATGAATGTGTTTGAATAATAGGCCTAGACAACTTTGATTTCGAGCATACTTCAATTGTTAAAGGTTTTGATGTCGTGCCTCTCTTAATCGCTAAGTAACAAAGATTAACGATGCCATTGAGCGCATAGGCTTCCTTGCGTTCTTGGTGTTCGTTCTTCTCGAAATAGAATCTGAAATCGATACACTAATTTGGCATCCAAGTTAGATAATCGTCGTAGTTAGCTCGTTGCTATCGGTTGGTCTTGGGAGAGCGTTGGCCGCCAATGTCCAACCGATATGCTTGATTAGCATGATTTATTATGTCTAATTAATTTCCATGGAGCATGTCTGAATTGATTTATTGATTTGAGACGGGCTGCGTATTCGTTCAGATATTTAACCATTATTTTCGTCAACCTGTGATCCAAACGTTTGCTAATTTTATTCCCGATCGTCCCGAGTCGAACGCTCCGTTAGTTAAGTTTTCCCTATTTTGCGTTGTTCTCCGTTAGCTAATTAAAGACCCACATCCCCTCATTTTGTTTATTTTCATAGGTTGCAAATTGAGTTAAAATTAAGTTAAATTGACATAATTCCCTGTGGATCGACCCCGTTACCACTAAGCTGCTAATAGTTCAGTGAATTCGGGTAATTACAAATTTATTTTGGCGGGTCTCGACAACCCGATGTTTGGCGATAATTCGAAAATATCGTTACCAATTTCACATAGTTATGTCCTACAAATTCATTTTAACTAACCTTTATAAAACTAGCTACTCATGGCTTTAGAAGAACTCAACAAAACTAATTGATTACTCATGCTAATAAAAGAATTCAACACAACTAATTGATTGCTTCCGAAAATAGAAGAACTCAACAAAACTAATTGATTACTTATGAAAAGCAAATCCAATAATAATTCAAATAGCAAAACACGATTTGTTCTGAAAACAATAATTAAAGTGAAGCAGTAGATGAACCAAAAACAGAAACTAAAGAAGAACAGAATTCAATTCGCAAACAGAAACGAAAAGAAAACAGAATTCAATTCGAAAACAGAAACTAAAAGAAAGCAGTAGATGTGTGAAGGTTCGATCGTCCACGATCCGTCTCGGTTGAAGGAGAAGAATGGCTTGGCTTGAGAAGGGAATTCAATCAGAAGAGAAGATGGATCTTCTCTTCTTCCTCTTGAATTGCAGACGCCAAGAGAGCCTTTGTTTCTTCGATCCAACAAACGAGGGAATTCTTCTTCTGCGATTTGGCCTTTGCCGAATTACTTCACCGTCGAATGGTTGATGATATCTTGCTTCATCTTGCTCTCTTTATATAGCCTTTAGTGGTCCATAGTCTGCTCCCTAATCACGGATCACCATCCAAATTAAGGAAACAACCTCATACGTGGCAGTCACAGAAGGGCCGACGGCTAACAACCTCAGCCAAGGATACTGCCAGTATTGCGATTGCGTTGCGATCGCAAAGTTTCTTGAAGACTCCATTGCGATTGCGTTGCGATCGCAAAGCTCTGTTTTAAGCTGCCCTTCTTCTTATCCTATTGCGCTCCTCGCAAAACTTCAGCAATACTCCTGAAGGGCATAAATTAGACATGTTTGCACCAATTATACACTTATGCACATATATTTCACACAAGCCTTAATTTTAACACATTTTCACAAATGTCACTATTAAACACATATTATGCTGAATAATGGCTAGAATGCTTCAAAAGACTTCATGAATATAAGCAATTATAGACCTAAATAACTCTCATTTGGAGAGGTAACACCCCCAAACTTGAGCTATTGCTAGCCCTCGAGCAATACTATGAACCTCACCTTCCCCCTCTTTCTCTTTAGTCTAGCTGCTAAGTCTTTTCCTTCTCTCGAACTAACCAAACTGTTATTCTCTCGGCTTACTGCCGAAGGAAATACTGTCATGTGACTCACTTTAAGCTAAAACCAACTTCATGTTATCATTCTGAATTCCTTTGCCTTTAAAACCTTCAGCTTTTTATAACTCCCAACCTTCTCGTTTATCTACCTATGTCACCAAGCTCATTGTGCAGTCATCCTTTAGCTTTAAAATCTACTTACCCTCAACTTAAACTTAGTACATGCTTCTAAATTTTATTCTTTTATTTCCTAGGAATCCTTAAAGTCATGTCATGCTTAGAACCAAAAAGTGTCAGAGTACAGAATCCATAGAACAATTTAAGCCATGGCATCACTCTATTTAGGATAGACACTCATTTCCCTAGATAAGCCTTCTAGTTACAGCCCCTTTCTTAGCTAACTTAGGATTAGATTTCAGTACATAGGAACATCTAAGCATTCAAGGCTGCAACCTTCTGGCATACATTCTTCTTCTTTGTTTCCTGTTCTTTTTTTTTTTTTTTTTTTTTATATCTTTGCTTTTTTTTCTCAATGTTTCATTTCCCCTAAGTTTGCCTTTTGATGCAGCGCCCCTTGTGGGTTACACAAATGGCCCTGATTACTCAGCATTCCTAGAAAAAAAAGAAAAATGTTTTTTTCCTTTTTTTTGTTGTTTTTTTTTTCAAAGAAGAAAAATGCATATCTAATAAGGGAGAGAGGAGTGTTCCTAGGGACTAGAAGGCTGCCTTACCCCCAAACTTGGACTTCTCATTGTTCTCAATGAGAGCATTGGGTGGCACACTGTTACGTCTCCAAAAGTGACCTTTTTAGGACTTATTTATCTTAGAAAGATGTACACTCTTAGGTGTTTTTGATAGGATTTAGCTTAAACCTATGCTTATATATGAGAATTAGAAGAAGGAAGCTAAATTAGGACTTGTGTACAAAAGGAATGAAAAAGGAAGTTAAAAGAATGAAAATTGTGCATTGCGGAAACATTGCTAAAACAGCAATGTTTCAAGTGAAAACCGTAAGTTGACTGATCTGTTTCTGTTAATTTCCGTTATTTCAGGGATTCGTTCTTTCTCCTCCATCCATTTTGAAGTACGACGTTGAGGATGGATGGTTCTCCTTGGCCCAAACACACCTGCAGATTACTATAAAAGGGGGTCAAAGTAGAGGGATCGATCATCATCCAAGAGCGTAGAAGTCTTCTCGCAGCTCCATCTTTTCTCCTGTTTTTCCTTGCCGTCTGTTGGTTTGCGAAGTTTAGCTGTTGGAGTCGACAATCTGATAGGAAGGAGAGAAGATTCATCTTCTCTCCCGATTGGATTCATCCAAGCAAGGCTGATCTTTCTCATCCTTCAGCCGAGGCGGTTGCGACGAGGCATCCAAGCTCATTTACTGCTTTTTGTCTTTCATTTCTAATTTCCAGCTCTGCTTTGTTGTTGTTTCCCTTCTAGTGGCTAGTTTATTGCATTTCGTTGCTTTCTGTCTTTATGTTATTTACTTTAAGCCTTCCTTCGTTCATTCAAACACTCAAGTAAATCAAAGCACAATTCTTCATTTCACAGTTTCTTCTCTTTGCTGCTACTGTTTTTCCCTTGCTGTTTGTCTTTAAATTCCTTCTAAGCATGTCTACTTTATCTCCTATTTATGTTCTCCCTATATCCATGAGTAACTAAGTCACATAGGGGCATGCTAATGACAATACTATAGGCTAAAAAACGTGAACCAAGCATGTAGGATAGCTCTCGAAGCATTGATTGTATGTAAGCTTCATCCCACGGGCAATTTCGATTGGCCATCCATTTTGTCCAAAGAAATCCTAACCTCTGGAAGGAGTAAGAGTTCAGAGTCATACATTCATGCTAGCCTTTCAAGGTAGCCAGAAAACGACCTAGGAATAGGCGTTTTTCTAGTACAAACCATAACTTTCTGCTTTAACAAGATGCTTAAGACCTTACTTGGACATGAGTAAACTAAAGAATCTAATGCATGGAATCAGACGATACATGAGATTGAGTGAGTTTGATGCATAGTGAGTTGATCCAATGCTTGAGAATCGTGAGAAAATGCTTATAGAGAAGTCGTTAGTAGCCCTTGTTTCTCCATTTTACACACTTTCGCTGTTAGTAAAATTGCGGTAGAATTGCTGTTTCCGCAATTCTGCTAAGTTTAAAATTCTGTTTAGCTAAGTTCCTTTTCGTTTATTAATCTCTTCCCTTTTCATTTGAGTTTAACTTTGATTTGCACTTGTTTATGTTGCTACCCTTTACACATTCCTTAGAAATTAGACAATTTAAAACCAATTCTACCCCATCAAATCCATCCATTCTTTCTTAACAAAACACTTCACGAGTAGCTTATAATAAATCTCTGTGGGAAAACGAATGAAAAAATACTTACTACTTGCTATAAGATCATGTATGCTTGCATGTTCTGAGTGCTCTCTCTCTCTTATTGCTTATTTATCTTAACACATTGAGCACGCAACACACACCCCCAAACTTAATTAGAAGCATCTAGTTTAAATTAAAAACAGACAGACTTTAAATAGCTAAAGGTTGGAATGGCTCTCCTAGGTTAGATAACACAGTAGGCAGATGTTTATTCAAAACAAATGTAAGGTCTTACAGAGTTTCATGCTTTCCAACTTATGAAGCTAATTCAATCTTACAGCGTGTACTCGACACTCATACAGCACACTCAACAAATAGTAAACAGCCCACAGAGAATCACATTTTAGCCAGTTGCAAAAGATGTAGACAGAAACTATCAGCAGAGAAAATAGTCCAAGCTAGCTAAACATTATAAATCTAACAGCATTATCACAAGACACATTAGGAAGGCAGAATTCCACACTTCGCTCCATGCTTAAGTATAATGTTGTAATAGCACAAGCATGCAAAATAATTATTTTAAAATGAAGGCATCATCAATTCGTGCTAAACGTTATGGTAAGCGCATTAACAAAGATTTCAAGCATGATAGCAGAAGAATCAAACTATTTTCAGAATTGTCTCCCAGTACACTATGATTGTTGGCACATGATAAATATTCCATTCCCAAAATAAACCACTCCTAACATACAAAATCTAAGCAAAGCATGATAAAAGCCTAATTTAAGAGTTTAGGGATCAGAAATCTCCTTTGTCAATCTCCCTCATATGGATATTCTTCAATGTTTCGAGGCATCACTTTTGCTCCTTAAGATACTTAAGTCTTGATTTACGGGGTCGGACATTCTGCCACACCTTGAAATTGTTGATTCTTTCAAAGAGACTGCATGTTATAACATCCCAAGGTTTGTACTTTCTGTGCGTTGGTACAACATAGGTTTGATGCGATGGGACTTCTTTTTCTGGCACATCTCTTTCTAACTCCTTCAACTGAAGCATTTGTGGTGGTGGTGGCTCAGCACTTTCATTGGTGGAGAAGCTTGCTGCAACATCAAACATTTCAAATTCTTGTTCCTCAAGCAGCGCATTAGTCTCTTTGGCCTCATCCAGCACAATTTCATTTTTCTCAACTTTCACCAACTCCACAATTTTATATGAATATTTCATTGGATCACTCTTCTCAGAATCGAAGGTAACAAAGGAGTCATCATCATAAAAATCAAACATCTGAGGGCATGGTGGTGGTGATTTTGATATAGCAAGTAGATTTTGTAAGTCATTTGTGAGCTGGGCTAATTGCACATCAATTCTCTTCATGGATGCATCATTCCTTTCCATGAATTCTATCCATAGCGCCTCCAAAGCGGGTGATAATTCTTCATTTTGAGTTGGCGCATAATGTTGATAGTCTTCATGTTGGTGGAACTCTTCATAATGAGCAACTTGCCCATGCTCTTCCCAAGAATTATTTGAGAGTTGCCACTGATCATGTCCACACAAGTACGAATAAGGGTTGTCATAGCTTTGTTGATATTGCCTCTCATGATAATTCAATGTTGGGCAATTCTCCACGTTATGATTATCCCCACAATAAGCACATGACTGAAAAAATTCTTCAAACTATTGTGGGCAAACTCTTCCTCCAATTAAGTTCTGCAGCGTATTCATTTACTTCGCCGTACACATACATTGTTCACCTGCATAGTTTCGCTCTGTGCCTGAAAATGATAGTAAACAAATTAAGCTCACGTATTCAGCACAAATCTTACAATCAATCAATTTAACACAAAAGTAATGCAAATCCCCAGCAACGGCGCCAAAAACTTGTTGCGTGCTCAGTGTGTGTGTAAATTAGATGCGAAGAGCACTCAGATCATGCAAGTATACATGGTCTGCAGCAAGTGATAAGTATATTTTATATCGTTTTCTCACAGAGATTTGATTAAGTTTATGCTAAGTACAGATTGATTGAAGGAAAATGTAACCGGTGACAAAATGTTGTTGGTTGGGTTGCTGAAATAACGATAGAACATACAAAATGCAGAAACAAGTAAATAGCGAAAATGCTGAAATAATAACAACTTGCAGAATAGAAAATAGTATTGCGGGTCTCGCAACACTTTCGCAATAAACTAGCAACAGATTAACAAATAAGTAAAATCTAAGATAAAGACAGCAAGGTTGGCTAAGAGTCCTCCATAGGCATAAACCATGATCATTCAGCAGTGAACAAACATTACATGCATCGTATTAGCTAGATCTCATACATCTTCCGATTATATGCATTAGATTCATAAGTTACTCATATCCAAGTAAGGCTAAGAACCTATTTGTAATTGTATGCTATTAACCGTGCTAGGAAAGCACCTATTCCTAGATCACTCTCTGGTCACCATGAAAGGTTAACATGAATGAATGATTCTGAATTCTTACTCCTTCCAGAGGTTAGGAATTCTTTAGAACAAAATGGATGGCCGGTCGAAATTGCCCATGGGATGAAGTTCACATTCATTCAATGCAATCATGCTTATTTACATGCTGATTTCACATAGTTGTGTCCTACAGATTCATTTTAACTAACCTTTATAAAACTAGCTACTCATGGCTTTAGAAGAACTCAACAAAACTAATTGATTACTCATGCTAATAAAAGAATTCAACACAACTAATTGATTGCTTTCGAAAATAGAAGAACTCAACAAAACTAATTGATTACTTATGAAAAGCAAATCTAATTAAAATAGCAAAACACGATTTGTTCTGAAAACAATAATTAAAGTGAAGCAGTAGATGAACCAAAAACAGAAACTAAAGAAGAACAGAATTCAATTCGCAAACAGAAACGAAAAGAAAACAGAATTCAATTCGAAAACAGAAACTAAAAGAAAGCAGTAGATGTGTGAAGGTTCGATCGTCCACGATCCGCCTCGGTTGAAGGAGAAGAATGGCTTGGCTTGGGAAGGGAATTCAATCAGAAGAGAAGATGGATCTTCTCTTCTTCCTCTGGAATTGCAGACGCCAAGAGAGCCTTTGTTTCTTCGATCCAACAAACGAGGGAATTCTTCTTCTGCGATTTGGCCTTTGCCGAATTACTTCACCGTCGAATGGTTGATGATTTCTTGCTTCATCTTGCTCTCTTTATATAGCCTTTAGTGGTCCATAGTCTGCTCCCTAATCACGGATCACCATCCAAATTAAGGAAACAACCTCATACGTGGCAGTCACAGAAGGGCCGACGGCTAACAACCTCAGCCAAGGATACTGCCAGTATTGCGATTGCGTTGCGATCGCAAAGTTTCTTGAAGACTCCATTGCGATTGCGTTGCGATCGCAAAGCTCTGTTTTCAGCTGCCCTTCTTCTTATCCTATTGCGCTCCTCGCAAAACTTCAGCAATACTCCTGAAGGGCATAAATTAGACATTTTTGCACCAATTATACACTTATGCACAGATATTTCACACAAGCCTTAATTTTAACACATTTTCACAAATGTCACTATTAAACACATATTATGCTGAATAATGGCCAGAATGCTTCAAAAGACTTCATGAATATAAGCAATTATAGACCTAAATAACTCTCATTTGGAGAGGTAACACACTCCTCTTTTAAATTTTCTCCACCAACCAACCTCCTTCGACAACCGCCGCCCCTCACCGACCATCTTCGATCGCCGCCGGCCACCGCCTCCAAACTCTGACCACCATCGCCCAACTCCGGCCACCCGTCGTAGGCCACCGCCTCCCCACTCCGGCCATACGTCTCCCCGCTCTGACCACCCAACCCCGGCCATCGCAGCCGCCACCCGACCCCAACCACTGTCGCCGCTAGACCCCGATCGTCGTTGCCACCCGATTCGGGCCACCGCCGCCACTCGACCAGGGCCACCGCCGACTCGGACCACCACCGTCGCCCTCCTTCGGCCACCCGACCCCGACCACCGTTGCCCCGACAACCCGACCCCGACCCTAACCCCTACACCGATCCCGGTCGCCCGACCCCAACCCTGACCCTGACCCTGACCCCGACCCCGACCCCGGCCTCGGCCTCGGCCCCGACCACCGCCGCCCCAGCCAGGCCACCCAACCTCTGCCGCCCCACCCACTCGACCACGACCCTACCACCGTCAGCCCGGACCCAGGCACCCGACCCGACCACCGACCACCACCAACCCGACCACCCGACCCTGACCATACAACCGTCGGCCCAGACCCGACCACCCGACCCCAAAACCGACCCTAACCATCGTCGGGTCGACCACCCGACCCCGACCCCGACCCTTACCCTGACCCCGACCCCGACCACTTGACCCCGACCACCGTCTGCCCCCGACTCAACCACCCGACCCAGACCATCGCCGACCCGACCACCCGACCTCGTCCCCGACCCCGACTGTCCGACCCTGACCCCGACACCGACCCTGACCTCGACCCCGGCCGCCCGACCCCGACCCATACCCTAGCCTCGACCGCCCAACCCCAACCCCGACCCCTTCTGCCCGACCCCGAGCCCAGCCTTGGCCGTGACCCCGACCACCGCGAGCCCCCTACCCGGCCACCCGACCCCGAGCCCAGCCTCAGCCACCCAACCCCAACCCCAGCCGCCCGACTCCGACCACGACCCTGACTCCGGCTGCCCGAACCCGACCCTGACCCTGACCCCGACCATCAACAATAGTAAACCATAAACCCGAAACGAAAAATATAAATTTAAACTTATTAATTCATATTGTTTATTAATAATTGCCCCTTTATAGTAATTTGACATTAAGAGAAATAGTTTTAGTGTAGAGCAAACCAAACACACTTGTAGATAAAAACACTTTTGAGAAAATGTAACCAAACACATGAGTGTTTTAATTATAAACATTTCTAGAAAAAAATGTTTTAAAAAAAATGCATTCTTTGAAAAACATTTTTTTAGTAGTCAATCCAAACACATCCCTTTTTCATCTAGTTTGGGTGAGTTTAGGGCAGATAACTCGAAGTGTTGAGCCAATGGAGTTGAGAGAACTCTTGCATTCTCCATGTTATACTTCTTTAGAGTCTTGCCACAGTAGGTAGTTTTACTGATTTGAAGAATTCCCTCTGATCTTCTTCTTGTGATTTCAACACCTATGATCCTTTTAGATTCACCTAGGTCTTTCATGTCAAACTCCCCTTTAAGTGATTGTTTCACCTTTTCCATTGGTGCTTAGATTTACTTGCAAGTAGCATGTCATCCACATATAATAACAAATATACAAGTGAAGAGTATGGTTTGCTATTTATGTAGACACAACTATCATATGAGCTTCTTAGAAATCCTATTGTTATCATGTAATCATCAAATCTTTGATACCAACATCTAGGAGACTATTTTAGACCGTATATAGACTTCTTCAATAAACAAACATAGTTTTCCATGTTCTGTTTTTCATACCCTTGAGAGGTTGCTTAATATATATGGTCTCTGCTAGCTCACCATGTAGGAAGGCTGTTTTAACATCTAGTTGATCTAATTCTAGATTATTTTGAACAACCATAGCAAGTAGCATGCGAATAGATATTTGTTTTACAACTGGAGAAAATATTTCATTGTAATCTATTCCATGCTTTTGTGTAAAGCCTTTAGCTACTAACTTTGCTTTGTATCTTGGTTGTTGAACATCTTGAATGCCTTCCTTATATTTGTAAATCCATTTGCATGCAATTGGCTTGAATCCTTTAGGTAATAGACTAAGTGTCCATGTTTGATTCTTTTTTAAAGAGTTCATCTCTTCATTCATTGCTTCAATCCAATTCTTGCATTAGGACAACTTGTAGCTTCTTCAAAAGTGTTAGGCTTAGTTTCATTTAGAAATCCACTTACATTTAGTGTCATATTAACACAATTTGCTTCATCAAACCTTGCCGGTGTGTGATCACTCTTCTCTACCTGTCTCTTGCAACCTGATAGTTTTCTAGGTTAGATTGATCTTGCATAGCATCATGTTCTTCATGTCTTACTAGAGATTCCTCTAGTTTTACTTGAGAGCTTCATCCTTCATCTTCAGAATCTGAAATATGAGGGATGGATGATGTCAAATTAGGATGCTCCACCTCAATTTCAAGTTTAGAGGTCTTGTCTATGCTTGTTGTTTGAGTCTCCCTTTCCATGAACATCTCTTGTTCTCTGAATGTCACATCTCGGCTATTGATGCATCTCTCTTCAGTGGGATGCCAAAGCATGAATCATTTAACACCACCTGTAAAGCCAACAAACATACATTTTGTAGCTCTAGGATTTAGTTTACCTTGGCTTTGATGGACAAACCCCACAGAACCAAAGACTCTCAAATGGTCTAGGTTTGGAGGGTGTTTAGTCCACTTCTCTTCTAGTGTAAAGAGATTTAGAGAGTTGTGCGGGCACTTGTTTAAGGTGTACACCGTGTAGGATGTAGCTTCAGCCCAAAACTTCTCATGTAACATGGCATTAGACAATAGGCATCTAACTCTCTCCATAACGGTTCTGTTTAGCCTCTTTGCTACACCATTCTATTGAGGTGTATACCTCACTATTCAGTGTCTTAGTATTCCTTGTTATTTGCAAGAGTTATCAAACTCTTCATTGCAAAAATCTAGGTCATTATCAGTCTTCAAGCATTTAACATGCCTAGAGGTTTGATTCTCAATAAGAACCTTCCATTCTTTTAACTTATTAAAGGCTTGATCTTTAGTCTTGAGAAAATATACCCAACTTTTTCTTGAGTAATCATCAGTGAGAGATAGCAAATACCTTGATCCGTTGATTGGTGGTGTAGGTGTTGGCCTCCATAGGTCTGAATGAATGTAGTATAGAGTTCCCTTAGTTGTATGTTGAGCTTTAATAAAGCTATGTCTTGTAAACTTTCCCAATATACAATGGTCACAAGCTTTGACTCCAATGCTTATCTTTTGAGGCAATATGCCTTGTTTAGATAGAGCTTCAAGTTATTTGTTGCTTATGTGTGAGAGTCTATTATGCCAAAGAACTCCTTCATTCATTCTGTCATTGGCAACAACTAGAGCTGAATGTACCATTTGCACATCTTTAATCACATATAGACCATTCATTTTAACACCTATCAACATTGTTCTTGAATCTTTCTTGACTTCAAAAGTTCCTCCTGAACCTCCATATGTGCAACCCATGGAGTCCAACATTCCTAGGGAAATTAGATTTCTTTTTAGCTTAGGAACATGTCTCACATTCCTTAATAGCTTCACTGAACCATCTTGATGTTAGGGTTTGTGGATACAAAATTCATATAATATATATTATATTATATTATATTAAATGTGTAAACTAATTTTTTACCAATGTCAAAATTGAGAAGAAATGCTCCTTTGAAGGTGACGCAAGTTGTTTGTTGGAGTAAAGCAAAGTTGGGCCAAGGCCCATCTTTATTCCTAGGTTATTTACAAATGCAATCTATATTATATTTGACTTAGTCATATTGTGTGTGACTTGTGCGGTTGGAGAAAACAGAAGTTTTGTTTACTGTATTGGGGCAGTGAAGAAAGAAAAGAATACAGTGGGAATTCTTGTATTGGGTGAGTGTTTCTCTTTGTTTATCCCAAGCTACCGGGTTGTGGTACTTGGAAGCAAATAGTTCTAGTTGGGCTATTTGGGTGAGTTTTGTAGCGCGAGCTTGAGGGACCGATTGTAATCTCCATTATACTAGAACCTGCAGTTGCAGAAGACTGGACGTAGTCCCGAGATCGGGGCAAACCAGTATATCTCTCAGTGTTGTTATCTCTTTCCCTTATCTTTTATTATTATATTTTGTGACCGATTATCTTTTGGGTTCTAACCTGTGAAGTGGGAGTTTGAGAAGAGGAAGACCATTAAGCTCTACTCCTTAAGAATGGGGTAGGCGTTGGTGCATTTGTCTATGAATTAACGTTTGTGTGTGTGTGTTTTTTTTATTATTATTTAAATTGGTTAGTTTAAAGTGATAACGAAATTGAGATAAGAAATTGAGAAGTGAAAGAGTGAGAGAAAGAAAAGAATTCAGATATTTTTTGTAATAATAATTTATTTCTTATTTGTTTTAATAATAATTTATTCATTGGGAAGAGGAAGACCAAAGGATCTTCATTTTCCCGGATGAGACAGGCGGCTCAACATTTGTCCAGAGTATTTGTCCATGAGTTAAGGTTGTGTGTGTGTGTTTTTTTTTATTTGTTTGTTTTTTGAAAAAAGAAATTGGTGCTCCACTTCTCAAGGATGTGTTAGACATTTGTCTGTGAGTTAATGATTTTTTTAAAAAAATTGACATGTCCCTTTAAATTGAGATTAGAAAGAGAAAATGAGGGAAGTTAAAGAAAAGAATCCAAATAAAAAAAATTAATAATAATTTATTCTTTCGGGAGAGGAAGACCATTAAATTGACCATGAGTTATCATTTGTATATTTTTTTTTTAAATCCTTATGTCCATTTAAATTGATAACAAAATTGAGATGAGAAAGAGAAAAGAAAGAGGGAAGTGAAAGAGTTACAGAAAGAAAAGAACTTAAATATTTTTTTAATAATAATTTATTCCTCGGAAAGAGGAATTCGCAAGGAGCTTCATTTCTCAAGGATGAGGTAGGTGGCTGGCCCATTTGTCCATGAGTTAACGTTATGCTCATGAGTTAACTTTTGTGTGTGTGTGTGTTTTTTGTTTTAAAATTGGTCAATTTAAATTTATGAAGAAATTGAGATTATAAATAGAATGTTAAAATTAGTGCAAAGTTTTATTTGTTTACTTATTTGAAATTAAGTTAATGTCATTCATTTAGGGGTAGTAGCATGTATTTAGTGGAGTGCCACCAATTTTGTGGGGTAGTGGCTTAGTGGCATAATGTAATGATTGTAGAGAATTTCAAGCTTAGTGGGGTAGTTAGTGTGTTAATAGTTTACTAATTAATTCGCTTGTAATGTTTCCAATTCAAACTAAGAATTCATTTGAAGTAATTCTTTCCTTCGTGCAATTTCTCTCTTGTTTCCACACTTTCGTTCTCTTCGTTTTGTTACATGGAATCAGAGCTTCTAGGTTCTTTGTCTTGTGTTTGAGTTTAAATACTCGTTGAAGATGAACGGTGAAAACAGTGTTTGTGTAGACAAGCTTGCCGGTGATAATTATAGCTATTGAAATGTATGGAAGCTTTCCTACAAGGGCAAGATCTGTGGGATCTTGTTTCCGGTGATGATGCAGAAATTCCAGAAGATACTTTGAAGAATGTTGTGGCACGAAGAAAGTGGAAGGTCAAGTGTGGCAAAGAGTATATTGAGCATGTCCGTGATGTAAATTCTCCAAAGATAGTGTGGAACACACTTGAAATGTTGTTCACTCAAAAGAACACGACGAGATTGTAGTATTTGGAGAACGAACCTGGAAGGAGTCAAGGTAATTTGCCGGTTTCATAATATTTTTTGAAAATTAAAACTTTGTGTTATGAAATTTTAGAATTGGACAAAGAGGATCCTATTAGTGATGCTCGTGTGCGTCGTTATCTTATTTGTGGACTGCGAAAGGAGTTTATGTCATTTATTTCGTCGATACAAGGTTGGGTAAATCAACCTTCTATCATTGAGTTGGAAAACCTGCTCTAAAATTAGGAGGCATTGATGAAACAAATGTTTGGCAACAACAAGCAAACTCACTCTGAGGTGGAAGTTGTTCTTTATACAAAAGACAAGGGAAGAGATAATTCTTCTCCAAGGCTTTATTCAAATGACGACAATGATTCCAAGGTTGAAGGGCAGTCCAAGGGCGCTTTAAAAGGATGTTTTAGGTGCGACAAGTCGGGACACATCAAACGTGACTGTCGGGTAAAGGTGGTGTGTCATCGTTGTGGGAAATTCGACCATATTAGACAAAATTGTCGGGTGATTCTCAAAGAAGGAGAAGTAAATGTTGTACAGGAAAATAACAAACCTAAACAAGTTACTTGGGAACAATGCTTATCAATTGAAGCTATTGATCAACCCAATAATTTGCATGTTAATGCTTCTATAGATTATAATGAGGATTGAATTGTTGATTTTGGTTGTTCTCATCATTCAACTAGAAATATTTCTCTTCTCTCTGATGTACGTACTCATCAAGGAAGAAGAGTCATTGCGACAACTGATAATTTCATACATCTTGTTGTTCAAGAAGGGCAAGTTAACGTTAAGGATGGTGCACCAAATGTTGATGGTGTTTCTCTTGAAAATGTTTATCATGTTCCAGGTTTAAAGAAGAATCTTTGTTTCGGTCTCTCAGATTTTCGACTCTGAGAGGTATGTTCTCTTTGGTCCAAATGATGTGAAAATTGTTTCTAATCTTAACCAATTTGATGCTGATGTTTTGTCTGTAACTGATGCATATGTCGAAAAGACATGTCAGAATGACAGTGCAACACTTTGGCAGTCTCGGTTGGGCCATGTTGGTTATCAATTATTGCACAGAATTTCTATGAAGAAGCTTCTTGAGGGTGTTACCCTCTTTAAAGAAATTCGCCATGATGTGGTTTGTCCTGGTTGGCAATTTGGGAAATCACATCGTCTTCCCTTCTCAAATTCAAATAATAGAGCTATTGTTGCATTGTAGTTAGTTCATTCAGATTTGATGAGGCCGACAAAAATACCCAGTTATTCTGGTTGTCGTTATGTTATGATTATAGTGGACGATTTTACTCGGTTCACATGGGTGTATTTTTTGGAAGCTAAAAGTGAGAATTTATTTAAGTTTATACAGTTCAAGAAGCTAGTGGAGAAGGAATTTATGTTGCCCATAAGGTGTCTTCGCACAGATAATGGGGGAGAATATATATCTGATCAATTTCAGAATTAGTGCAAAGACCATGGCATTCAACGCCAAATGACATGTCATAACACTCCACAACAGAATGGAGTTGTTGAATGCAAATTAGCACATCTTACATCTATGTGTTTGTCTTGGCTGCATGCAAAGAACTTTCCAATGGAGCTTTGGGCAGCAAATATTTAGTCAGCTTGTCACGTCATAAATCATCTACCTCCATGGGCGGAGTCGGATCTATCTCCTTTTGAGATACTACATCGTCGTAAACCCATGTGAGTTATCTTCGAGTTTTTGGGCCAGTTTATTATGTTCTCGTTTCAAAGAGTAAGTGTACTAAACTTGACCCAAAGGCTAGGCGTTGTATTTTTGTTGGATATGATACTCACAGTAAATGATGGAGATGTATGGATCCAAATACAAGAGAAATTTATGTTTCTCGAGATGTGGTGTTTGATGAAGTTTCATCACATCAAATGGATTCAAGTTCAAATAAAGGTGTTGTTGACTTGTCACCTTTCGTTACTGATGATGAATCGAATGAAAATGAGATTAATACTAGTTCTGGAGAAAATGTTCAAGCAGATGAAGATACAAAGATTGTTGTTCGAAGGTCTTCTAGGCGAAGAACACAACCCAGTTATTTATCTTATTATGAGGTACAATTAAATAATTGTTCGGTTGTATTTTGTTTTTTAATGGGTGATATTTGTGAAGATGAACCTCAATTTTATGATGAAGCTAGAGGTATTCTTGAATGGGAAGAAGCAATGCATGAGAAAATCTCAGCTTTAAACAAGAATGACACATGGGAACTTGTTCCAAAGCCAAAGAATGTTGAGTTAGGTACTTGTAAATGAGTTTACAACTTAAAGAAAAAGCTTGATGGTCATTGACAGGCATAAAGCTCGTCTTGTTGCTCGAGGTTTTTCACAGCAATATGGTATAGATTACGAGGAGATATTCAGTCCTGTTGTAAAAATGGTAACTATTCGTACAATTATTTCATTAGCTGCTTGCAAAGGTTGGAAATTATGGCAATTAGATGTGAAGAATGCTTTCCTTTATTGAGAGTTGAATTAGGATATTTTTATGGAACAACCTCATGGCTTTTCTTCTAAGGAGTCTCCAAATTATGTGTGTCGACTCAAAAAGGCTTTGTATGGTCTTAAGCAAGCTCCTCGTGCTTGGTATGGTAAGATTTCTCAATATCTTGTCTGTGGGTTCAAGTCTTCAAATGTAGATTCAAGTCTATTTGTTAAAAAGACAACTTCAGTATGTACAATGCTTCTACTCTATGTTGATGACATGATCATAACGGGGATGATGAAGTTGAAATTAATAATCTTTGAGATGCTTTGTCTATTCGTTTTGAAATGAAGAGTTTGGGTGAAGCGAGATATTTTCTTGGCTTGGAGGTTGAAAGGTCAGGTGGATACTTTGTCTCACAAAAAAGACATGCAAATAGTTTGTTGGATCGTTTTGACATGAAATAGTAAAAAACAATGACTACTCATATGGAGTCATCCTTAAAGTTGATTAAAGAAGAAGGAAAACGATTGTCGGATGCAACACTTTTTCGACAACTTGTTGGTAGTTTAATTTATTTAACTATCACAAGGCCTAACATCTCTTATTATGTTGGTGTCGTTGCTCAGTTTATGGATAAGCCGTGTGAAGCTCATTTAATTGTTGCAAAGAGGATTCTTCGATATGTGAAGAGCACCCTGTGTTTTGGCTTGTTGTATAAACAAACTACATATTTTGTGTTAAGTGGTTTTGTTGATGCATATTGTGATTGTAACGTAAATGATAGACGTTCCACAACTGGATACTGTTTTAATACAGGTTCAGGGGCTATTTCATGGTGTAGTAAGAAGCAAACCCCTGTTGCTCTTTCAAGTTGTGAAGCGGAATATGTAGCAGCTACTATGGCTACTCAAGAGTGTATTTGGCTTAAAAGAATTATGGGAGAAGTCTTTTCAAGTTTGGATTATCCAGTTTCCATTTTTTGTGACAATGAAACTGCAATCAAGCTTGCAGGGAATCTAGTGTTTCATGCTCGTACAAAGCACATTGAAATGCATTTTCACTTTGTTCGAGAAAAAATTCTAACGCAAGACATTTAATTGCAGAAGATACATTCGAAGGAACAAGTTGCTGATATTTACCACGGCGCTTGGTAAATCCAGGTTTGAAGAACTTAGGAGTGCACTCGGTGTTGTTGATCGTATGTTTGCACTAAGGGGGAGTGTTAACAATTAGTGCAAAGTTTTATTTTTTTACTTATTTGAAATTAAGTTGATGTCATTCATTTAGGGTAGTGGCATGTATTTAGGGTAGTGCCACCAATTTTGTGGGGTAGTGGCTTAGTGGCATAATTAAATGATTGTAGAGAATTTCAAGCTTAGTGGGGTAGTTAATGGGTTAATGATTTACTAATTATTTACCTATAAATGCTTGTAATGTTTCCAATTCAAACATAGAATTCATTTGAAGTAATTCTTTCCTTCGTGCAATTTCTCTCTCGTTTTCACACTTTCGTTCTCTTCGTTTTGTTACAAAGAAAAGAAAAAGGGAAGTGAAGAGTTAGAGAAAGATTCAGATTTTATTTTTAATAATAATTTATTCATTTGGAAGATAAAGACCAATTTGGTCTTTCTCTTCCCAAAGAGCTCCACTTCTCACGGATGTGTTAGGCATTTGTCCATGAGTTAACGTTTGTGTTTTTTTTTTAAAAATAGGAAATTGAGATTAGAAAGAGAAAAGCAGAAAGGAAGTGGAAAAGTTAGAGAAAGAAAAGAATTAACATTTTATTTTTAATAATAATTTATTCTTTTGGGAGAAGAAGACCTAGGAGCTCCACTTCTAAAGGATGAGGCAAGAGAATTGCAAAATCTGACATGCAAAATGTTTGCCAAAACTAACCACAGTTTGAAATTTTATTGTTTTTGACCTGACAGTTGGTGGTACGGTTCGTTTTTAAAAGGCTGTGAAATTTCTCTTTTACCCCCACTTAAAAAAGGTCTTCTCCCTCCTCTATGTTCTTCTCCAATCATTTTCTCGTCTTCGTCGTCTTCTTCTTTAGACTTTCGTCTTTCCAAACACGTGACCTTAAAAAATTATCCCAACGTTTTCTCAAGGAGAAGACGATGATTTAAAATTTATGAGAAAAGAAAAAGTGCAAGTCCATTCGACGGAATTGCACTACAATTTATTTTTATCATAGCTATGATCTAAAAAAAAAAAAAAAAAATTGCATGATCGGGCCATTTGAAAAGAAGATCGTGCAGTTTGTGGGCTGGATCGTGGTAGGAATTGCACGTTCGTGCAAATTTTTTTTCTAATTAAAAAAAAAACATGGCACGATTGTGCAATTTGAAGCAAAGATAGTGTAAATCGTTGCTGGGATCGTGTCATGAATTGCACAATCGTGCAAGAAAAAAAAAAATCAGGGGGAAATTTTTAAAAAAAAAAAAATATTATAATTTTTAAAAAAAAAAAAATTAAAAAAATCTCAATTTGTTGGTGGAAGAAATCTTACGAGATCTTTAGTAAGATTTCATCCAACAAATTGAGATTTTTTTAATTTAAGATTTTTTTTTAAAAAAAATTTCCCTTTAAGTTAAAAAAAAAATTGCACGATCGTGGGATTCATGGCACGATCCCAGCCACAAATTACGCGATCTTTGCTTCAAATTGCAAAGAATCGTGCAATGTCTTTTTTTTTAAATTAAAAAAAAAGACAGCACGATCCCAACCACGAACGACACGATCTTCTCTTCTAATAGAAGAGATCGTGCAATTTTTTTTTTAATCCCAGCTATGATAAAAAAATAATTGCAGTGCAATTTCGTGGTTGAGATCGTGGCCGGAATTATTGTGCAATCTAGAACTTTTTCTTCCCAACTTTTCTTCGCGTATGAAGGAGAGGTCTCCAAAACTTTTCTTTCTTAACATTGGGAGGGTGACAAGTAGATTATTTTCTTAACAGATGGTAAGGGAATGGGGGAGAACACAAAGAAGATGGGGAAGAAGAAAGAGATGAGAGGAGAGAGAAAATCTTGTGTTCAATGAGGACAGGGATAAAGACGACATTTCACTCTCATCCTAAAGTGAACCGTAATGTCCGTTATCAAATTCAGGTCAGAAACGCTAAAATTTCAAACCAGGTAATTTTTTGCAAATCGAGTTAGATTTTGCAATTCGCATCAGGCATGAACATTTCTTGAGAAGAGGAAGACCATTAAATTTGTTTGTTAGAAATTTTTCCATGAGTTAACGTTTGTGTGTGTGTGTTTTTTTAAATTGGCAAAAGAGAAAAGAATGAGAGAAGTGAAAGGGTTAGAAAAAGAAAAGAATTCAGATTTTATTTTTAATAATAATTTATTCCTTTGGGGAGGAAGATCATTAAATTGATCCTCCTCTTCCCAAGGAGATCCACTTCTCAAGGATGAGGCAAAGGACTTGATAATTTTCTTTTAATGGCCAAGAGCTAATGTTTATGTATTTTTTTTTTTTTAAATTGGTCTGTCGGTTGAATTGATAAGGAAATTGAGATGAGAAAGATAAATAAAATATCAGACTCTTTAAATTGATAAAGAAATTGAGAGGAGAAAGAGAAAACAAAGAGGGAAGTGAAAGAGTTAGATAAAGAAAAGTATTCAGATTTTTTTCAGAGAGAAATGAAAAAGTGGGAGAAAGAAGAGAATTCATATAATTTTTTTTAATAATAATTTATTCCTTGGGAGAAGGAACACCATTAAATTGACCATAAGTTATCATTTGTGTTTTTTTATTTTTTTTAAATTCGCATGTCGATTTAAATTGATAACGAAATTGAGATGAGAAAGAGAAAAGAAAGATAAAAGAAAGAGGGAAGTGAAAGAGTTACGGAAAGAAAAGAACTCATATATTTTTTTTATATAATAATTGTTGAGTTGTGCGATGAGAAAAGGAGTTGTGCGAAGCAATTCCAAGTTATGCGATGAATTCCAAGTTTGTGTGATAAGCTCAGTCTTGTGCGATAGGCCTGTGTGATGGCCTTCTAGACTATGTGATGGACCTGTGCGATAGTCTTCGGACTTGTGCGACGGACTGTGCGATAACCTTTAGACTTGCGCGATGGACTGTGTGATAGCCTTCAGACTTGCGCGATGGACCTGTGCGATGGAATTCAAGGTATGCGATGGCATCCCAGGTATGCGATGAAGTCCCAAGCTATGCGATGGAATCCTAGCCTATGCGATGGATTCCTAGTCTATGCGATGGGCTTCAGTTGTGTGCGGTGGGCTTTAGATCTCCTGTTTTTATGACTCACTTATGAATGAGTGTAGGAAAAGCTGCCACGATAGTCTCTCATGCAATAACCCTATATTTCTTCTGCCCTAACTCTTCTTAGATTACGAAAGAAAGAAGAATTGAGAGAAGCCAAGCGAAGGTCTGGCGAATTCTCCCTTGGGCTGCCGATCGAAGATGAAGAAGATCAAGAAGATCAAGAAGATCAAGAACAAGACAGGTATTCTTCATCTATATCACATAGTTGTTGGGTTTTATGTCCTAAAACTCGTAGTTTGTAAATTGTTATGTTTGTAAATAATCTATTTAGAATAAAGAGTTATTAGTTTTTATTCAGTAAAGGAGTTTACTGAAATAAAGTGAAATGTGTTTAGGTTAACCTATATCAATGATCAACACCCTTGGCAGAATATGAGTACTTGAGCTTCATGTATGACATGATTGTGGATCAAGCTCAAGTAGTCAGTCAAAATGGTCTATAGTATACGGATGAGGTTGGGTACCTTATCCTGGTAACACTACTGGATGCGGCTCACTTTGTATTGTACAAAACGATGTGATCTGAATCGTTTCACATGGAGATGTGCGAGTCAGGGCGTCATGTGCAAAGAGTTTGCATAAGACCGAACCGCGAAATATGTCGCTCTCTCTTTATAACACTGTTTACTGATGAGACCGACATTTTCATTTAATGACCTAGGTAACTCTATCTCAATCTTGAGCTCGCTATGAACTCCTGCTTATTCGAAAGTATCCTTTGACTTGCACGGGTGAGAGTGGCTCATAAGCGCCGACTCAATAAGCCTACCATCTTGGGGATAAAGTCGAATAGGTAGCTGGGGACATAGTACAACAAGATTGGAGTTCACTCCTAACCCGTTCTTCAACGTTAGTAGATAGGTTGTTCCCTTAATAGCTGACTCCGGGGCTTGAACAATTAGCGCGCACACTCTCATGAGATGAGAGTGTTAACTGATCTGTTGGTTAGACCACATATCAATTGTTCATTAGAGGTGTCAGTGGTACTTAAGGAACATGACGTAATGTAGGGGTTAAACAGTTTAAATGACCCAACTGTGATTACGAACAACCTATGAAGGGTCGACTTGCCCGTGACGGTTATATCAGAGGACATAATATATCTATAGTGAGGAGAGTGCAGCCCTCAAACTACAGTTGAGTCTCCGGGGGTTAACGAATGTTGATTAGTTTGGTTAAAAGAGTTTTGACCGGATAATCTCGTATTGTTGGAGCTCATGATCTGTAGGTCCTTTAGGTTATCTTGGCTAGCTCGGATAACGTCGTGCAACAATGTAAGAGAAAAGAAAAAGAAAAAGAATTTGAATTGTTCAAATTCGGCTTGTGAAAGAATGATGAACATATTTAAATATGATTTAAATATAGGAATGATCTAAAACATGAATATGATTCATGTGCAAAAAGTCAGTTTTTGGAAAATCGGGTTTAGCCATATTATTTAATTAATATTTTATATTGAATTAAATAATATTAATTAATTAAATTGTTTAATTAATATATATATATATATATATATATATATTTTATTAATTAAAATGTTTAATTAATAAAATATTTATTATTATTTAAAATTAATTAAGAATTAATTTTTAAAAATAATAATGATATATATATATATATATATATATATATAAATGGGTCTTACATGCATGTAAGACACATAATTGTTAATATATATATATAGAAAGTGATTTGAGGGGTATACGTTCTGATAAAAAAATTTCAAAACTTCATTTAATTTCAAAACTTCATTTTCTTTTGAAGTTTTTGATAAAAACTTAAGTTCTGTGAAGTTCCTCTGTTCCTCAGTTCCTTCCTCTTCCATCTCTTTTCTTCTTCTTCTTCTTCCTTTCTTTGTTTTGTTTTTGGAATCCCACAACTCTGTTGCACGGCGCCGAGGATAGCGAAACTACCGGAGGTGGTCCTCGAGGCCTTCGTGAGAAGAGGACCGAAGCGTTTGTGAGAAGATTCAAAGTGTTCGTGACGATGAACGGCCGGCGGAACGTGAAGAAATATTTAGAACCACAAGGGTATGTAATTCTAATTTCTTTTTTCCGTTGTTTGAGCATGTTTTCTATTTGTTAAATTGATGAAATTAGAGTATCATCGATCCAAAATCGCTTCCGCAGCGTGAAACGCTCCATCAATAGCCTCGAAGAACAACCTCTCTTTACTTTATTCAAGATTTTGTTTTAGATTTTTCAGAGAATTTTGTAAAGATAAGTTTCTCTCTCTCTCTTTATCCTTCTTTCCGTCCAATTTATATGTTTGTAATTGGACATTACATAGAACAATATTCAGTTTAAAGTCTAACCATAATTGGTTTTACAATAATTTGTTCCGAGTCAGACCATTAAATTCGTCTTCCTCTTCGCAAGGATGTTCATTTCTTAAGGATGAGGCAGGTCGCTGACCAATTTGTCCATAAGTTAGGCTCCGTTTTTGGATTGCGGTAGCTTTTGAAATAATTTCTGGCAACTGTGCTTTTGTAAAAATTAGTTGTACCATGAAGTTAATTAGTGTTTGGTAAATTTCAATTTCAAACACGAAAAAACATGTTATAGAGTGTTGTGTAAATTCGAACAAAAATTGTTGTGATTTAGCTATAATGACCAAAATGGACATATCATTTTAATATTTTTATATTGTCACTCAATATCTAAATTGTTATTAGATAATTATTTAAATTTTATTGTTTATTTTAATTTGTAGGATAGAAATATTATAAAAAAATATTACTATTATATAAAATTGTAATTAACAAATGTTATTTTAATTAAAGTACAAACAAAATTTAAGAAAAAATATAATTAAAATCATCTATTTTATTGCAGTAAAGTTAATTGTGGCAATTCTATTATGTTAGAGTCTGTTATTGTGATTCACTCTAAAAACATTGATGTCAACTCTAAAACCATTGATGTGAATTTGCCATTTCTTAGGACATTTTCTTTATAGAAGCATTTTTCTATTTGCAAAATAAAGAAGAAAAAATTGGGGGAAAAACTTATTTATTCGATCACAAACTCGTTTTTTCTTTAACTTGCTTATGAATCTTATTTTAAATTTTCTTTCGATTCAGCCGTGAAATTTCTCAGATATAATTATATGGCAGCAATTGATCCGGAGAAAGAAGTGAAAAAAGAAAATATACAGAAGTATATAATAGGTATTTTGAAAAAGTGTTAAAATAGACGTCTGATTATATGGAGAAGACACTATGTTGGGCAATCAGTGGATACCGTGAGAAACTTCTTTTAAGGTGTGCACTCCCCTTTCTCAGGCTTTGAGCAATCTTCATGTTGTTGATCTTCTTACCGTCATAGGCCAGTAGGACAGAGAGAAACTGCAAACTCACCTGTGGGAAGTGGATATTGACATTATCCTATTTATTCCCATTTGCAGAACTAATGTGCAGGACACATGTATTTGGCATTATACTAGAAATGGTGACTTTACTACGAAAATGCCTACAAGGTATTCCTCTCATCCCTGAATACTTCTGATAGTTCTAACCCAACTAGATTGGAAAATTTGTGGATAATGGTATGGGAAATGAAGATACCTAATAAGGTGAAGGTGTTCATGTGGAAACTCTACCATGATATTCTTCCGACAAATCAGAACCTTTGCAAACGCACCATGCCGGTGCACCCATGGTCCGTGGGGTGTGGAAAAGTAAAGGAGACTTCTTTTCACATTTTCTTTGAGTGTATGAGAGCGAAGGAGATTTGGGCTTTGTTGATCCCGAAGGTCCGTGCGATTCTGAGATATCTTCCAACTATCCATGATATTTTGATGGAGATGTATTCTACCTAGTCCATATCTCACATGGAGCTTTTCTGTGTGGCATGTTGGGCCATGTGGAATGATCGTAATAATCTGGCAAATAACAATGTTATTCCTTCCGCTGAGTTGAAGGTAGCTTGGATTCAGAACTATCACGGGGCTTTTGGGCTTCCTAATGCACTGACATCTATGACGGTCTGACCAAGTGAGGTGGTTTCGACGGTCCCGCTAGTGTGGAATCCCCCGTCTGCGAATGATTACAAAATGAATGTTGATCCAGCCTGTCATCCATCTGAGAATAAAAATGGAGTGAGGGTGGTTATTCGTAATTCCAGTGGTAATTTGGTGATAGCAGTTTCAGACTGCATTCAGGAGAATCTTGATCCGTTGTCAGCTGAGGCTCTTGCTCTTCTTTATGGTCTGAAATTGGCAGCTAAGAGAGGCATCAACAATTTATGGGTCGAGTCTGACGCGCAAGTTTTGGTGAAGGCTATTCATTCACAGAATTTGTGTTTGTCCCCACAAGGAGTTGTGATTGAGGAGATTAGAGAGTGGTTGCGTGATGTTCGGGTTAAAGGTATCAACTTTATCCCGAGAACAATTAACCGAGTGGCTCATAGTGTGGCGGCTCAGGCGTCATCATTGGGGGTTGCTCCTATTGGGAGGGATTAATTCCAAGTTGGTTACAAGTTTTGTTATTGTCCGATTCAAGTATTTGTAATCATGTTGTGCCTACGGGCATTCGTCCGTGATATATGAAAGTTTGTTGGTTTAAAAAAAAAAAAAAAAAAAATAAAAACAAAAGCTACTATTTATTAGATTTTGCAAATAGAAAGGATTCAAAAGTGATTATATATAAATTAATAAAAAATTAGTTTTACCAAACAATTAATACAGTTAAGATTCTCCTATAATTACTCTTGAAAGCATCAAAGACAATGCCAAACCAACCTTAAACGTTTTTTTTTTTTTTTTTTTAATTGTCAGTTTAAATTTATAAGGAAAATGAGATTAGATTAGAAAGAGAAAAGAAAGAGGGGGAGTGAAAGAGTTATAAAAAGAAAAGAATTCATATTTTATTTTTAATAATAATTTATTAAGAGGAAAACCATTAAATTGGTATTCCTCTTCCTAAGGTGCTCTACTTCCTAAAGAGAAAAGAAAGAGGGATGAGGCACGCTCCTAAGCATTTGTCCATAAGTTAACGTTTTTTTGAACTAATCTTTAGGAAATAGAAGATTTAATTTTTCTTTTATTCAAATTTAACTAGTCTTTAGGAAACATAAGATTTAGTTTTCTGTTTATTTCAAATCTTTTTGTTATATTTTTTATGCCTAATATTTGTATTCGGTTTTTCCTTTTTCCTTTCCCTATGTATATTGTATAATTTTCCATATGAAATAATACACAGAAACTTATCACTTTGTCTCTGAATTCAAAATATCTGAGATTTCATATGGTATCAGAGCAGTGACTCATCACTGAATTTCATTCTTTTTTTTACGTGTTTTGTTTTCTCTCTCGGTCTCTCCCTACTTCAAGTTTCTTTTATCTCCGTTTCCATAATGTCAAGCACTCACACAAATAATCTTCAATCAATCAAGTCTGATGCAAATAATTCCCAATCAATCAAGTTTTATGCATACTCTATCCATCATTCTGATAGTCCATCCACGATTCTTGTTACACCTCTTCTCACCGGTGATAATTATGGATCATGGAGTCGAGCCATCTCCATGACACTTCGAGCTAAGAGTAAATATGGGTTTGTCGATGAATCGTTGTCGAAGCCCAAGAAAACGGAGGATATCGCCAATTGGGAACGATGTAACGATCTTGTTAGCAGTTGGATTCTCAACTCGGTTTCCCCAGATATTCGGTCAAGCATTCTCTATGCCGATACTTCCCTTCAAATTTGGACAGACCTCAAGGATCGCTTCTCCCAATCGAATGCGCCGAAGATATATCAACTGAAACATTCTATATCGATTTTGAAGCAGGAAGGTATGATTGTTTCCTTATATTTCACTCAACTCAAATCTCTATGGGATGAATTAGGCAGCATCGCCTCAACTCCTGCATGCATATGTGGCTATGCAAAAAGTATCCTTGAACAACAAGTTCAGGATCGTGCCATGAAATTTTTGCAAGGACTCCATGATAGTTTTTTAGCGGTCCGTAGTCAAATTCTCTTAATGGACCCTTTTCCATCTATTCAACGTATTTATAACTTAGTACGGCAAGAGGAGAAACAACAGGAGCTCAACCTTCGATGAGTTCCTCCTGTTGAATCTGCTGCCCTTCAAGTCTCTAGAAATACATCATCACAAGTCAATCGTTCTTCAGGGAAGAGACCACGTCCCTTTTGTGATTATTGTAATCGCCATGAACATCCTCGGGGGAATTGTTATCTGTTAATTGATTTTCCAACAAAAACAACCAAAAGGACAGACCCAAGTCCATCTTCCACGGTTGGATCAATATCCTCAACGGTGCCAAATAATCAGTTGACACCAGATCAATACAACAAATTGCTTACACTTCTTGCCAAGGAAGATTTTCAGTGGACATTCTGCTCATCTTGCAGGTACGGTACTTTCTTGTGTGCCCTCTTCTTGGGTAATTGATTCTGGTGCATCCAATCACATCTGTATATCACTTTCACTATTTTCTTCTTATGGCCCATTACATAAAAATGTTCCTGTTCAATTACCCAATGGCTCTCATGCGTTGGTAACTCACATTGGTAATGTTCAATGCTCACCTTCCCTCACTCTCAAGGATGTCTTCTATATTCCATCATTTAAGTTCAATTTGTTTGTTCCACAATTAATGAATCAACTTAATTGTGAAGTATCTTTCTCAAAATCACATTGTTTGTTTCAGGACCATATGACGAAGACGAAGATTGGTCAGGGTAGTCTTCAAAATGGGCTCTACTACTTGGATGGTGTTCCCGTCCCGAATCACATATTTTATTTTAGTCATTTGAATAAATTTGATGTATGGCATTCCCGCCTAGGACATCCTTGTAATTCTCGATTCAATTTTCTTGTTAAGCATTTCTCTGGTATTTTTGCAAATAAATATTTTATTTGTGATGTTTGCCCACAAGCAAAACAATCTCGTAATTCCTTCCCTCAAAGTATTTCTCGCTCATCTAAATGCTTTGAGTTGCTACATGTTGATATTTGGGGACCATTTTCTGTTCCATCTAGGAACGGTTCACGTTTCTTTTTAACCATTGTTGACGATTTCTCTCGTTGCACTTGGGTCTATCTTATGAAAAAAAAAATCTCAGACATTTGATATGATAACTCACTTCTCTAATCAAATTAATCGACAATTTAGTTTCACTATCAGTCAAATTAATATTAGCAATGGTGACATTTTCATTCCACAACTTCAAATTGTTAGATCTGACAATGGAACTGAGTTTCTTTCATCAAAATTTCAATCTTGGTTTCACACTCATGGGATCATTCACCAACGAAGTTGTATGTCCACCCCTCAACAAAATGGAATTGTTGAACGCAAACATCGTCACTTACTCGACGTTGCTCGTGCTTTACGCTTTCAAGCACACCTTCTGCTGTCTTTTTGGGGAGAATGCATTCTCACAGCAACTTTCCTCATAAATAAATTACCAACTCCCATCCTCAACTTTAAGTCCCCACAAGAAATATTATTTGGAAAAACTCATTCTTATACTTCCTTGCGCGTTTTTGGTTGTCTATGCTTCGCCAAAAAATGCATATTCAACACAAGTTTGATGCTCGAGCCAAACCTTACATTTTTGTTGGTTACCCTTATGGTCAAAAGGAATACCATCTTTACGACCCATCTACTCACCGTATTTATGTTTCCCGTGATGTCGTCTTTCACGAATCAACTTTTCCATATCAAGATGCCTCATCTCATCTTAATTCTCGTGATCTCACTATCACCTCTTTGGATGATAACCCTCCAATTTTTTTATCACCAATCTCTCCATCATCTACTCCCTCTTTTACTCAAAAAGATGATGATCCTTCAAATTATTTATCACCAATTTCTCCATCATCTACTCCCTTTTTTAATCAACAAGATGATGACCCTTCAAATTCTTTATCATCAAATTCAACTCCATTATCTATTCCCCCTTTTCCTCAAATTGATGATGCTACTTCAAATTCTTTGTCATCTGATCCAACTCCATCATTTTTCCTCTCTTTAGAGCTCAATAGTCCAATTCCTGATGATATCATTCAACCAGAACACGATTCTCCCTGTGTGGTCTCTAATCTTGAGCGACCTAAAAGAGTTCGAAAACCACCTCCCCATTTGAGTGATTATGTATGTAATATCACTAATTCTTCTACCTCATTTCCCTTAGCTAATTATTTCTCTTGGAACCACTTAAGTTCCTCTCACCGCTCCTTTCTCTCCAAAGTCCTTGATCATAAAGAACCTCGAAGTTACACACAAGCAGTCAAGTCTTCTGTATGGCGAGAAGCCATGACTGCCGAACTTCATGCTCTTGAATCAAATGGGGCTTGGTCGCTCTACTTCTTACCATCTAGTAAGATTCCTATTGGTTGTAAATGAGTCTATAAAGTTAAATATAATTCAGATGGCTCTATTGAACGTTATAAGGCTCGTTTGGTTGCCAAAGGTTATACACAAGCTGAAGGAGTTGATTATCACGACACTTTTGCCCCCGTGGCAAAACTAGCTACTGTTCGGATCCTCCTCTCAATTGCCACCGTTAATAATTGGTCTCTCCATCAACTCGATGTCAATAATGCCTTTTTACAGGGAGATTTACACGAAGAAGTTTTTATGAAACTCCCTCCTAGTCTTTCCTCCACTACCGATACTCGTGTTTGTAAGTTACATAAGTCCCTTTATGGGCTTAAACAGACATCTCGTAAGTGGTTTTCAAAATTTTCCTCTACTCTCATTCGTCGTGGATTTCGTCAATCTATTTGTGATTATAGCCTGTTCACGTATGTCCATGAGAGCATCTCGGTTTATGTCCTCGTCTATGTTGATGATATTATCATCACTGGCAATAATGAAAATTATATCTCCAAGACAAAGCACTTTCTCGCCCAATCTTTCTCCGTTAAGGACCTCGGTCCCCTTCGATACTTTCTAGGAATTGAGGTTTCTCAGTCTAAGAAAGGTTTATTTTTATGCCAACGCAAATATACTCTTGATATTTTAGATGATTCGGGAATGCTTGGCTCTCGACCCTCATCTTTTCCTATGGAACAACACCTTCGTCTCAAACCCGATGATGGTAGTCAACTTCCCGATCCTTCTCTTTATCGTCGCCTCATTGGCCTTCTCTTGTATCTGACAGTTACTCGGCCTGACATTCAGTATGCTGTTAACACGCTAAGTCAATTTATGCAATGTCCTCGTTCGACTCATCCAAATGCTGCCCATAGAGTACTTCGTTATCTTAAAGGCTCTGTTGGTAGCGGCATCCTCTTATCTGCCTCTAGTTCCTTATCTCTCCTCGGCTGTGTTGATTCTGACTGGGCTGGTTGTCCCACTACTCGACACTCCACTACTGGTTATTTCACCATGCTTGGTTCTAGTCCTATCTCATGGAATTCAAAGAAACAACCAACTGTTTCTCGTTCCTCTACCGAAGCTGAATATCGTGTTTTTGCTGCACTCACGTCTGAGTTACAATGGATTCATTCTCTTCTTTCCGAAATGGGTTTCCAACCGCTCAAACCAATTACAGTCCATTGCGATAACAAATCTGCCATTCACATTGCTGAAAACCTTGTGTTCCATGAGTGCACACAACACATCGAAATTGATTGTCATTTTGTTCGTGAGAAGATCACGTCTAGGCTTATTTCTCCATCATTCCTACGTTCCTCTGATCAACTAGCAGATATTTTCACAAAACCACTAGGTGCAGACGCTTTCCATCGCTTACTTGGCAAGTTGGGCATGCTCGACATATTTCACTCCGCTCCAACTTGACGGGGGTGTTGAACTAATCTTTAGGAAATATAAGATTTATTTTTCCTTTTATTCAAATCGAACTAGTCTTTAGGAAACAGAAGATTTAGTTTTCTGTTTATTTCAAATCTTTCTATTATATTTTTTATGCCTAATATTTGTATTCAGTTTTTCCTTTTTCCTTTTTTCTTTCCCTATATATTGTATAATATCCCATATGAAATAATATAGAGAAACTTATCACTTTGTCTTTGGATTCAAAATATCTGAGATTTCACACGTTTGTGTATTTGTTTTTATGCCCATGATGTCCATAAGTTAACGTTTGTATATATTTTTTTTAAATCGGTCTGTGGTTTAAATTGATAACGAAGTTGAGATGAGAAAGAGATAAGAAAGATGGAAGTGAAAGTTTTGTTGTTTTTTTTTAACCGGTCAGTCGATTTAAATTGATAACGAAAGTGAGCTGAGAAAGAGAAAAGGAAGAGGGAAGTGCATGAGTTAGAGAATAAAGAGAATTCAAATATTTTTTTAAAAATAATTTATTTCTTGGGAGGAGGAAGACCTTCCCAAGGAGCTCTACTTCCTAAGGATATGGGTCAGAGACTAGGCATTTGTCCATGAGTTAACGTTTTTTTTTTTAAATCGGTATGATAAAGTTAATAACGAAACTAAGATGAAAAAGAGAAAAGAAAGAGAGAACTGAAAGAGTTAGAGAAAGAAAAGAATTCACTCTTTTTAAGAGAATTGAAAGAGTTGGAGAAATAAAAAAAAAATCATATATAACTTTTTTAATAATAATTTATTCCTTAGGAAAAGGAAGACCATTAAATTGTCCATGAGTTATCATTGGTGTATTTTTTTTATAAAAAAATCGTCCCTCGGTTTAAATTGATAACATGAAATTGAGATGACAAAAAAGAAAAAGGGAAGTGAAAGAGTTAGAGAAAGAAAATAATTCATATCTTTTTTTTTTATAATAATAATTCATTCCTTGGGAAGAGGAAGACCATTAAATTGTCCATGAGTTTTTTTTTTTTAAATTTAACAATCGATTTAAATTGATAAGGTAATTGAGATTAGAAAGAGAAAAGAAAGAGGGAAGTGAACAAGTTTTCAGATTTTTTTTTAATAATAATTTATTACGGGAAAAGAGGAAGACTGGCCGGTCAATATTTTGATTATCGCCACTCTCAGGGTGTCGAATCCTGCCAAATTAAATTTATAATACCGATCATGCTAAACTAACTTGTAGTTATCAGTAACCGGGTCGATCCGCAGGGAGTTAATTCTAATTTATCTTTAATTGAATCAAATTTTTAATACAAATGCAACAAGGGGGGTTTTGATCGGTTTTTAATAATTTGCAAGAAAAGTAATTGCTAACGGGGAGATCAAATAATTTAACGAACGTGTAAGACATGGGGAGTCGGGACTGCTAATTGATGTAAATCAAATCATCAAACACTTATAAACTTAATCAGAGCCATTCAAACACACAAATTGTTTACTCGAAACTGTCGTAGCAAACAATCCCAATGAAATTAGCTAGATGGGTGCAATTCTAACTAAACATGACAATTAATTAACTTAAGCTGATCAATCCTAAATTAACCAAAGCCAGTGACCAGCAAATTGTGACGGATGTTTGACTTGGATAGCCTAAGCCAATATTCTGATTTCTCTACTTCTTCAAGGTTAGCTGAATGCTCTCAAAGGTAAACTTGCAATGCTACCTAAGACTCAACTCAACCTCTTGTTACTTAGGCGATTAGGAGAGGCACAACATTACTAATCTAATTATCCGTTTAACATGCATACACGTCTTCAGTGTCGATCAATTCATATACACATGCTAATAAGAGTATGCTTAGAAGAAATAGGTGTTCAAACATTAAGACTAAGTAGAATTCAAAATAACAAGTCTCCCATGAAAACATCAATGGAAAAATCCCTAAAATCTCAAATCTTAACACTTACCTCTAGCCTTCCATGGGAGTTGGAGTAATCCAAGCTTCCATGGTGGTTCTAGAACTCATACAACACAAATGGGGAAGAAAAACTCCAAAAATGGCTGAAAGTCGCAATCCCGAGGGTAAAAACCAGCTGAACTTATGACCTAAAATCGGAGAAGATGACTTAAATAGTCGACGTAGCGTCGCGACGCTACAGGCGAAAAAATCTTTGCACGCGCGTTCGGAGCGTCGAGACGCTAGGGACAGCGTCTCAACGTTGTCGCCTATTTTTCTCTCGGGTCTGATTTTATATTTTTGCTTTGGAGCACAGCGTCCCGACGCTGGGCCTTTTGTGTCAACTTGCCATTTTGCTCCTCTTCTTTGTTCGGTTCACTCCCGAACCCATAAAATGATCTTCTTAACTCCGTAATGCGCTCTTGGACTCCACGAGCTCTTTGGAAGTCGGTCTGTCTGTTCAAATTGATAACGAAATTGAGGTGAGAAAGAGAAAAAGAAAAAGGGAAGTGAAGGAGAGAAAGAAAAGAATTCAGATTTTTTTTTAATCATAATTTATTTCTTGGGAAGAGGAAGACCATTAAATAGGTATTCTTATTCCCAAGAAGCTCCACTTTTAAGGATGAGGCGGTTCACACATTTGTCTATGAATTAACGTTTGTGTGTGTGTTTTTTTTTAATTGGTCAGTTTAAATTGATAACGAAATTGAGATGAGAAAGTGGGAAGTGAAAGAGTTGGAGAAAGAAAAGAATTCAGATTTTTTGAGAAAGAAAAGAATTCAGATTTTTTTTTTTAATAATAATTTATTCCTTGGGGAGAGGAAGACCAAAGGAGCTTCACTTTCAAGGATGAGGGAGGCGGCTGGGCATTTGTCCATGAGTTAACTTTGTGTGTGTTGTTTTTATTTATTTATTTCTTTTTTGAAGAAAAAAAATCGGTCTGATGAAAAAGAGAAATGAAAAAGGGGAGTGAAAGGGTTAGTGATAGACAAGGATTGAAATGTCAATGTCGATGGAAATGTCGAGGTCCAGATTTTACGGAAATGTCGATGGAAACTTCGGGAAACTTCTTGGAAATTTGTGGAAATTTATGAAAATTGTTTGAATTAGTACATGAAACTTTAATTGTGGCTTAATTATACTACAATTGACTATTTTTAATCATCATATCTAAAATTAGGACAAGGTTTAGATGTGAATGTCGATAAAAAATATTGATGCGAGCAGTAATTTTAGAAAAAAAAATGAAAATTGATTAAAATTGTTTGAATTATTTCATAAAAAAATAAATGTCTTAATTATAATATTATTGATATTTTTTAGAGAAATTGTAACAAATGTCAATTTAGAATAAGATAATTAAAAATATAGCATGTTTTTAAAAAAATTGCGGATATTGCAATTTCTATCGCTGACATCTTATGGCTGATAGAAGTCTATCGCCGATCACCTCAGCTTTTTATAGATTTTTTTTCAGTGATAATAGTCTATCACGGATAGAAGTCTATCGGTATAAAAACGGATTTTTTTGCCATATTTGCAAAACATTTTAAAGTTTGCTAAATTTGCAATTAGTTGGGGTCTGATTGCTATATGTGCAACCAGCCCTATTTTTTAACCATCATATCTAAAATATATGTAATATTTATATTGAAATGTCCATGAAAATTTCTATGTCTAACATAATAATAATTAAAAAAAAAAATTCTTTAAATTATTTAAAAAGTGATGATAAATTAAAAAGTGAATTTAAAGTTAAGACTCATAATTTAATAAAGAGAAATTGAGAGTAATAGAGAATTTGAAATTAGGGTGTGAAAAAAATGAAGATGAGAGGAATATTTATAAGTGGTAAATAATATATATAAATAAATAAATAAAAATTGAAATAGAAATAAGAGAAACTGAAGAAATATAAAATTAATATTATCTTTTTATTTAATAGTGTGTGAAAGACTGAAGAATGAAGATTAAAAAAGATCAAAAGTAGGAGGGAAAGATGGAGGAGATGTATTTGTCCCACATCAATGAGAATAACTGAAGGAAGGAACAACTCCTCTATAAAAGCATAATCCCTTTGTTCTATTAAATTCTATCAAATGTGGGCTTACAAATTTAGGCTTTTACCCAATTATGAGGTCTGAGTTTGAAAAATATAAATAATTATTTAAAGTAGCCCGATATCTCCGACATTTCGACGAAATCTTGTAATTTCACGAAATTTCGACCTTTCGCTCGATTTTTAAATCCTTGGTGATAGAGAAGAGGAAGTGCCAATGGGTCTTCCTCTTCCCAAGAAGTAGAAAACAATTCAGGTTATTTTCTTTAATATTAATTTATTCATTGGGAAGAGGAAGCCCCAATGGGTCTTCCTCTTCCCTTAATAATAATTTATTACTGCAGAAGACCAATTGAACATTAAATTGATCTTTCTCTTCCCAAGGAGCTCCATTTCTCGAGGATAAGACCATTAAATTGGTCTTCCTCTTCCCAAGAAGACTTGTCAAGGATGTGTTAGGCATTTGTGTTTAGTAATGTGTTTTTTTTATTCAAATTTTATTTTTAATAATAATTTATTCTTTGGAATGGTCTCCCTCTTCCCAAAGAATTTCACTTCTCAAAGATGAGGCAGGTGGCTGGGCATTTGTTCATGAGAAGACCAAGACCATTAAATCGTTCTTTTTTTTTCCAAGGAGCCCCATTTCTCAATTATGTGTTAGGAATTTGTCCATGAGTTAAGGTTTTTTTTTTTTTTTAATCGGTCGGTTTAAATTGTTAAGGAAATTGAGATTGGAAAAAGAAAAGCAAGATGGAAGTGAAAAACTCAGAGAAAGAAAAAGAATTCATATTTTATTTTTAATAATAATTTATTCTTTCGGAAGAAGAAGACAATTAAATTAGTTTCTTATTTCCAAGGAGCTCCATACTAAGATAGCCCATTAGTTATGTGTATTATAAAATACAGTTCATTGTCCAATAGAGTTAGAGCCCGGTTGACCCGTTTCTAATGTATGGTTAGGGTTTGTTTGGCATATTCTTCTAGAATTATCCTTTCTGTTATGGATGTATTATTCAGTGTGGGTGTGTTTACCGTGGGAGTTTTCTTCCCAAGCCTCTATATATATGGTTGATAAATTCTCAATCAAATATATCGAAGCTAAGGGTTTCTCCTGCACATCTATCGTATTCTTTTATTTCTTCCTCAAATTCTTAATTGTAAAATACTATCAAAACCCACGAATCCCAAACGGGTATTCGGTCCAAAAATGGGATCCGACCCAAGATGGTGAACCCAAAAAGAGGCACCATGGACCTCGCATTGGAAGGATGAAGGGACCTCACTCACAATATAACATACATGAGGATCCCACATCGGAAATATGAAGGGACCTCACTCACAATAAATCCTCAAGGGGGCATGCTGAGGATCCCACATCGGAAAGAAGAAGGGACCTCACTCACAGTATAACATACATGGGCTACTCCTCTTATCACCAATGGGATCCGACCCAAGATGGTGAACCCAAAGAGGCACCAAACTACTTCTCATCTTGAAGATACCGACCCAAGATGGTGAACCCTCGCCAATAATTGGTTATCCGTTGGATTGAGGGTTTGTTTTAATCAGTCTTTCGCTGGACTGGGAAGAGGAATTCGACCCAAGATGGTGAACCCTCGCCAGAGGAATTCGACCCAAGATGGTGAACCCTCGCCAATAATTGGTTATCGATTGAGGGTTTGTTTTAATCAGTCTTTCGCTGGACTGGGAAGAGGAATTTATATCATTCAATTTCACAACTGAAATTTTGTTGCCTGGGCTAAAACTTTGCGAGAATCGATTGGTGGAGTCCTCTATAGAATCGATTGATGAACTTGAGTTGGAATAATTTTGTTGCCCGGGCTAAAACTTTGCGAGAATCGATTGGTGGAGTCCTCTATAGAATCGATTGATGAACTTGAGTTGGAATTCATCACACCAAAAAAAAAAAAAACTCAGTGGTTGAGGTTGGTTGAAGCGAGAAAATGAAGGGCCTTTTTTTTCCAATCGCAGAAGCAAAAACACGTTAGAAGAAGTATGGGTTTTAATCCTAACAATGGGTTTTAATCAATCTTTCGACAGTGGCTCCAAGAAGTAATCAATTATTTCTCGCTCTAGTACAGAGGCAGATAGGTGCCTTGCTATGGTTGCGGGTGAGCTGGTATGGCTTCGTTCTCTATTTTTTTTATGTGCATAATACTCTGCCTAAACCTCCGATCTTGTGGTGTGATAATTTAAGTGCAGTTCACCTGGGTGTTAATTCCATTCTTCACAAGACCAAACATGGGGAACTAGACATCTATTTTGTACGAGAACTAGTTCTTCAAAAGAAAATTGTTGTTCAACATCTTCCCTCCACGGAGCAGACGACTGACATCCTCACCAAGTCGTTGTGTGCATATGGCTTTAGAATCGATTGATGGAGTCCTCTATAGAATCGATTGATGAACTTGAGTTGGAATAATTTTGTTGCCCGGGCTAAAACTTTGCGAGAATCGATTGGTGGAGTCCTCTATAGAATCGATTGATGAACTTGAGTTGGAATTCATCACACCAAAAAAAAAAAAAACTCAGTGGTTGAGGTTGGTTGAAGCGAGAAAATGAAGGGCCTTTTTTTTCCAATCGCAGAAGCAAAAACACGTTAGAAGAAGTATGGGTTTTAATCCTAACAATGGGTTTTAATCAATCTTTCGACAGTGGCTCCAAGAAGTAATCAATTATTTCTCGCTCTAGTACATAGGCAGATAGGTGCCTTGCTATGGTTGCGGGTGAGCTGGTATGGCTTCGTTCTCTATTTTTTTTATGTGCATAATACTCTGCCTAAACCTCCGATCTTGTGGTGTGATAATTTAAGTGCAGTTCACCTGGGTGTTAATTCCATTCTTCACAAGACCAAACATGGGGAACTAGACATCTATTTTGTACGAGAACTAGTTCTTCAAAAGAAAATTGTTGTTCAACATCTTCCCTCCACGGAGCAGACGGTTGACATCCTCACCAAGTCGTTGTGTGCATATGGCTTTAGTCGCCTAAAGTACAAGCTCAAGTCGTTGTGTGCATATGGCTTTAGTCGCCTAAAGTACAAGCTCAATGTTCATGATGTCACTACCATTGGCTTGCGGGGAGTTGTAAGATAGCCCATTAGTTATGTGTATTATAAAATACAGTTCATTGTCCAATAGAGTTAGAGCCCAGTTGACCCGTTTCTAATGTATGGTCTGTTAGGGTTTGTTTGACATTTTCTTCTAGAATTATCCTTTATGTTATGGATGTATTATTCAGTGTGGGTGTGTTTACGGTGGTAGTTTTCTTCTCAAGCCTCTATATATATATGGCTGATAAATTCTCAATCAAATATATTGAAGCTAAGGGTTTCTCCTGCACACCTATCGTATTCTTCTATTTGTTCCGCAAATTCTTAATTGATGAGCTCGGGGCTGCGCATTTGTTCATGAGAAGAGGAAGACCATTAAATTGGTCTTCCTCTTCCCAAGAAGCTCCACTTTTCAAGGATGTGTTAGGCATTTGTCCATGAGTTAACGCATTTGTCCATGATATTTTTTTCATGTATTATTTAAAAAATCATTCAAATGGTTCAACCTCTCCAACTCTCTATTATCTCCACTTCAATGTAAAACTTAATTGAAACTAACAATTCTCAAATGGTTCAAGTTCTCCAACTCTCCACTACCTTACCTTTTTTTTTTAAGCATGATCACAGGAAGGAAGGAGAATGGAATGCATGGAATAGTAGTTTGCATGGAATAGTATGCATGTAATAGTGTAAGAGAAAATTGTATGACAAAAGGAATGTAATGATGGATGTGAAGAAAGTATGAAAATTGGAATATGTAAAATTTTGTAAATAAACAAAATGATAAACTCACTTGACGTATGGAGAAGATAAAAGAAGATTGTTGAGAAACTTGGAACTTTTATTTCAATCACAAAGATGTACAACACTAGTTCCTTCGAAAGTAAAAACTAAAACAACTCTCAAAACTTGCTCCTATACAAAGAGAAATTAAACTTCATTTATAGGGAGATAGGAAGCTTGTAGAATAAACACGTATCTAAAACAAGTACAGGTAAACAGAAAGATAAAATTAATTTACATAAGGTGGAACCTAAGTGATAAGACTTAGGACACCTGTACATTTGATGAACTTAGGTGGCGACTAAGTGATAAGACTTAGGACACCTATACAGACACCTGGACATTTGGGGTTTTTGAGAATTTTGTCGTTTTCTTTGAGTTTGTCGTTATCAATGATTTTTTTGTGACGTCTTGGTTTGAGTGTAGATATGATTAATGAAGTTGGCAAATTCATCTTCATCTTGTCGGTCGGACAAATCTTCATCTTCTTGACTAGTACTTGATTGAGATGAAATTTGTTGGACTATATCAGCAAGTTCTTGTTCGTTTGCAGCTAGGGCCATGGCGGCCATTAATCTTGATTTTTTAGTAAGAAATTGTTGACTTCTTTGAAGGTTTGACTTCATATTGTGTGGATAGATGGACAACCATTTTTTCACCACTTTTTTTTATGCAACAACTACGTTGAACTTTTCCCACCACTTGATTCAGAAAGTTCGATTGAGGCGAGAAGCGCCATTGGATTCTGTTATTGAATAATTCCAGCAAAAAATCTATGCAAGATGGAAAGCGTTTGAAAAACGTAAAGTAAGTTCAAAAGAGTTTGAAAAAATATCTGTTGAGAAATATTTGAAGCTTTCAGAAATTTGGGTTGGCATAATGGCCTCGGTTAGACCAAAGATATTCCACCAGTTATTAAACCATAATGGAAAATTTTGAACACATGATTTATCAAACATGATAAACCAAGAATGATTAAAATTGTTCAACCAAAACATATTGTACCAAGCATTTTGATACTCAAGGTATGAATATGTTTGTGGAAGAAATTGATGAGAAAATTATTTTTCAGTGTAAATATTTTGATTCCACTTTGTTGGAGTTAAAACTTTGAGAATTCTGATTTTTGAAAAAAACAATTTTGTTGGGATTGGTTTTATCCCGGGTATGAGTAACTTCTATTGAATCAGTATCAACAAGAATAAATTCGTAAAATAAACGAGTTTTTTTAATATGGCTTGGAATATAATGAAAGTTTGATGGAAAAGTTTTTTGGATCACCTCAGAAATTGAGTTGTCCAAATATTCGGGTTCGAGAATAGTAACTAAGGGGGTTTGGATTTTTGTGAAATAATTAAAGGATGATGAGGGTTTTGGAGGGATAATTTCTGAGTTTGGGGAATTTAAACGGTAATGGCTTGAATATAGGTTGATGGAGGAGTGGAAGACTCCTTTTTGTTGGTAAATGAAGTGGAACTTGGTTGCAAGGCTGAAGGCCTCGGGGGATTAAAGATCCCAAAACTTGAAATTTGTTTGATGTTGGTATCTGTTGAGGAGGATTTGCTTTGCGAGTTTGCAATTGTTGTGAGGACTCTCTTTCGAGAAATTGACATGCTTGAGAATATGATGATTTTGTTTGAGGAGGAACAAGCCTTTCTTGTTCTTTCTTTTCTCCCTTTTCACTCATTTTTTCACTCATTCTCACTTTTCCTTTAGAGGAATTCTCTCGTAAGATAATCAGGAAGAGAGTTTGTGCTGTCTTTTATAGCCTCTATTTTGAAATCAAAACATGAGAGGATTGCTTTTTGACATCGTAAGATAATCAGGAAGAGAGTTTGTGTTGTCTTTTATAGCCTCTATTTTGAAATCAAAACATGAGAGGATTGCTTTTTGACATCTTTTTGTAAAACATCTGTGGCAGCTTTGCAATCACACGTATCAAAAACGTTTTGTTGATCAAATCACTTTAAAATTTGTTGGTACATAAAACAATGGATAAAATTTCCTATAATTTTTTTGAGAACCTAGCCAGATGTCTGAATGATATCTAGAATTTTTACTAGACCCTTAATGGTTTTTTTCACTCATTTTCACTCATTTTTTCACCTTTTCACTCATTTTTTCACTCATTCTCACTTTTCCTTTAGAGGAATTCTCTCGTAAGATAATCAGGAAGAGAGTTTGTGCTGTCTTTTATAGCCTCTATTTTGAAATCAAAACATGAGAGGATTGCTTTTTGACATCGTAAGATAATCAGGAAGAGAGTTTGTGCTGTCTTTTTATAGCCTCTATTTTGAAATCAAAACATGAGAGAATTGCTTTTTGACATCTTTTTGTAAAACATCTGTGGCAGCTTTGCAATCACACGTATCAAAAACGTTTTGTTGATCAAATCACTTAAAATTTGTTGGTACATAAAACAATGGATAAAATTTCCTATAATTTTTTTGAGAACCTAGCCAGATGTCTGAATGATATCTAGAATTTTTACTAGACCCTTAATGGTTTGGCGATACATCATGCCGTTGAGCTATGCTCTTGTTGACAGACCATTAATGGTTTTGATAATGCATGTATGCTCATGAGACCATGGAGGAGGAGTTTTTCTAATTCTCTTATACAATGGTTCACAAGTTTGTCTTAAGCTTGGGACAAAATCAGAAATGTAATTTAAACATCCTAAGAATCATTGTAATTGATTTTTGTCTGTGATTTCATCTGGAAATTTATTAGCAAATTCTATTGATCTTTAAATCGGTTTAATTTTCCCTTCAAAAATATCATAGCCAAGGAATCTTATTTTTTGTTGGAATAATTTTATTTTGGGTAAAGATATACTAAACCACCTTGTTTTATTATTTTGTAGAATATATTTAAATGTTTGAATTGTTGATCCATTGATTGAGAAAAAACCAAAACATCATCAATATAAACAATGGTAAAGTCTTGGTATGGATTGCAAATTTCATTCATTATATTTTGAAATTTAGAAGGAGCATTATTTAAGTCAAATTGCATTACATTCCATTCATATTGTCCAAATGGAACATTGAATGCAGTTTTATATTTATCTTTCGCTGCAATTTGTATTTTCCAAAAACCTAATTTCATATAAAATTTTGAAAATATAGAAGCATTATGAATTCGATTGATAAGTCTTTTTTTTATTTGGGATAGGATATCTAATCCATTCTAAAACAGAATTTAAAGGTTTATAATTAATTACAAGGCGAGGTACTCCTCGTTCAATTTATGTTTGATTCTTGACATAAAAAGTTGCACAACTCCAAGGTGATTTACATGATTTTATTAATCCTTTGTGTAATAAGTCTTCAATTTCCTTATGACAATGTTTTAGTAGTTCAGAATTCATTTGAATAGGTCTTGCTTTAGTAGGAATCTTTACTCATGAAAGTCTTTGATATAGGGAAGATTAACAATATGTTGTTTCCTTTCCCAAAAATTATTGGGTATTGAAGAACATATTTCCTTTCAATTAGTTATTTAAATTGATTTATTTTATTTTGAATATGAGAATCTTCTAATTGTTGCTCAATTCTTTTATGATTTATTTCTTCTTTCAAGAATTGTATTTGTTGTGTTTTTCTTTTAATGGAATTAATGGATTTAAAAATTGATGAATTTTGAATAGAGTGTATGGTTTTAGTTGATATAGGGTTTGTGAATTTGAAATTAATACTTTCATTGAGAATTTTTGAGGTTATTCCTTGCTCGTTTACCGAGAAGGGATAAAGTTGAGAGAGGAACGAAGTTCCTAAGATTATTTCTTCATCTAAGTCTTTTACTAGGATAAAAGTATTTTTAAAACAATATCCTTGATTACAAATATGAGCATTTGAAAGTTTATAACGAATATTTAATCTTTGTCCATTGGCACCATGTAATCTTTCAGAAGTTTTCTCAAAATATTTTGTGGGTATTAATCCTTCGCGAATACAGTTATGATCAGCTCCTGAGTCGATCAAGACTTTAGAGGTTAAATGATATTCTTTGTTTATTACAACATTGATCATTGAATACCATTTTTGTAATTGAACTTTATTAATAAGATTGATAAAAGATTCATGAGAAATTTCATTTGCTGTATTATTAATTTCAATATTTTCAAGATCCTCAACATTTGAGGTTGAAGGTTGATGGATTACTTGTTGAATTTGGAGGGCTAGTAGTTCAAATCTTATTTTGGAATTTTCTTTTTTAATATTTAAAATTTCTTCTTTTAATAAATTAACTTCTTTGTGAAGATCAGGAGGGTTATCATTTTGGTTTTGGGTTCAAAACAAGAAAATATTTCTTTGAGATTATAAGGTTCTATATTTTTCTTTTTGCTTTCATTTGTAATAAGATCTTTTAATTTTAAGAGGTAATCTTTTTTTAATTTCTAGGTCATCAATTTGATTGACTAATTCAAAAAGTAATTCTTGAACTTTTGAAATAACAATTATCGTTTTATTACACGCGCAAGGTTCTATTTGATCACTATTTGAAGATATGAAAGTTTTAGAGAAGGTGTCATCTTTATTTTCTTGAATTCCAAAGATTTGATTGTAAGAGGATTCTTCATTACTTTCTCATGAGTAATCTGAGGAAGATATTAAGTTTAATAGGTAGATTTTCAAATCGTCTTCTCTTTCTAAACTATTGATTTTTCCTTTCACGGGACAATTTTGGGCTATATGTCCTTTTTGTCTACATTTGTAACAAATGACTTCTTTTCCCCTATTTGTATTGTTATGATTTTTAAATTTTCTTTTTGGTCTGAATTTATGGTTTTGTTTATTTTGATTATTTTGATTATTATATTGAAAATAGATAAGGTTTTCTATAAGTGTTTCTTCTAAATGTTTTTTGTTTCTTTCTTGCAGAAGGTGCTTGGATTTTCTCATAACCATATTGAGCACAAAAGGTTTCTAATTCTTGTTTTTCTTTGTGGAAATCATGTTTTAATTTTGCTGCCAGTTTGAGATCAGTGCATAAGGCAAGTCCTTCATTATTAATGTAGTTAATTAATTCACCATAAGTTAGGGATTCATACGTAATTGTTCCTTGATAGGCTTGTTTAATGGTTTGGCGTATCTTTTCAGCAAATAATTTAGGTAATCCAGAGATGATTTTTTCTTTCGAATAGGGAAGGTTGCAATCAGTTCTAATGAAGACTTTATTGAGGAATACATCTTTGTACCATCTAAAATCTTGAAGTCTTGGACAAGTAAGATTGGTTAAAATTTCAGAACCTCTTTCTTGAAATTTAACGGGTTCTCCTATGAAACTTTTGGTGATTGTATAAATTAAGGTGTTTACTGCATCTTGAGATTGGTTTATTCCTATGCCGTTTGGTTCAGTTTTGATGGCACCTAAGATTTTTTATTTTTCTGCCGCAGTTAGATAATGATCCCACCAACCTTTTAGTTGTCCAGTGAACCCAGAAACTAAAATTTCAGCTATTTGATGATCGGTGTATGATCTAACTTTATAGTTGTACCGACCATGGTTATTTCATGCATTAGATTTAAAATGTGGTGTTCAGTGAAGCCGTCTATGTTCCATTCACAGACGCCACTTCCAGAATAATGGTCGTTGGCTAAATCATGTCTTTCTTCATATTGCATGTCAGGAAAAGAAGGTCTTGGATAATAGTTTTTTTGTTTTGAATATCTTGGGTTTGTTATTTTATGAAGAGTGAGATTTTGAAATTGTTCTTCTATTTTATCAACGTCAGTATTTATTTCATTAGGATATTCATTTATGGCATTTACTTTAGATGTTGAAGGATTTAAACTTAAGTTTTGCAATTGAAGTTCTATTTTATTCTATTTTATCAAGGATTGAATTATAATCTTTGTTATTGGATTGAATTGAAATCAAATCTTTATCGAGAATTTCAAAAGGTTTGAATAAAGGTATTGCTTTATCAACTGGTTGGGGGTGAGTCTGTAGATTTGAATAGTCTTGAGATTCAAGCTTATTTTCTATTCTTTCTACTTGATTAGATATTGTATGAAGAATTTTATTTGAGTAATTATTTTGTAATTGTATATTCTTTATATCTTTTAATGTTGGTGGTTTTGTTTCACTTTCAGGTGTGATCATTTTAAAAGGAGAAGTTATTACTTCGTGGTTTTTGTTTTTGAATTTGATTTCTTCTTGTGGAGGATGTGCACATGTTATTTTTGTTGAATCTGTTGTCTCCCAAGTTGGTGGAGAAGTGTTTGTATTTATGGTTTGATATAAAGGAGATGTAATGTTTTGGTAGTAAGTTCTATTTTTCATCCAATGGGAGAAATTGATATTCATCTTTAGCGTTTCCATTGTTTCGTAGTATTGATCACGAATTTCTTTTTGCTCATCTTTGTTAAAGGTTTTGAAAAAAGAATCTCTTATTAATTTATTCTTATTAGACAAAAATTCTTGGTCGAGATTAACTTTATCTATGGTAAAAGCTTTTGAGATAACATTTAATTGATTAATATATCTCATTTCGGAATGGGTTGGAGATAAAGGTTGATCCTTTTCTTTTTTGTAAAAAGGTTCTGGTATTGTGTTTTCAAATCTTACTTCTTGAAAAATTGTGGAAGTACTTGGTTCATCTTCGGTATTAGTAGGAGTATTAGGAATTACTGTAGTAGAAAATGTAGAGGGTTCATATTGGAATTGTATATCTACACTTCCATCCTCGTGTTCTACTATTTGAGTTAATCTTGAAGTTCATTAGAAGGGGTGAAGGCATTTGCTATATTCCACCTAGGATTATGAGTAATTTGACTCCAAGATAACATCTTTGGAATAAAGGTATTTGAATTTTCAGTATTGGCTTCCATTAAAAGAGTTTGATCTTTTGGAGAGGATTTTAAAGCTTTAGGGGATAAATTTGTATGCATTAATTTATAATGCACTCTGAATATTACGACAATTGATTTAATTTGGGGTTCCCAATCCATATTTTGAATTTTGATGTCAAGCATTAAGGAAGAAATTATATTTGGATCTGTTAATGAGACAGAAAAATTTGGATAACAATTGAAATATATCGGTCCTTTTTCAAGGTTTGATTCAATTACTGAGAGAATTGAATTTGAGAATTTTTTTATGTCTTTTATCTCTTCAGATTAATAAGATTGGAGTGTTTAATCCTAACCTTTAAAGAGGTTTTATTGCGACTTGAATCAATCCTATATGTAGGAAATTAAATTTTTCTTGATATTTATAGATTGATTGTTTTGATAAAAGATGAATGGTTTTAGAATCTTTATTGATAGGGACGGTTTGTTCAGTAGTTTTTATGCAATAATCTTGAATAAAATCAAATTTTTCTATTTCATAAATTGTTTTAACATCTACTTTTGGTATTGACCAATTATGGAGATTTCGCTGAATCTTTGCTATTTTAATTTCTTGATTGTTTATTGTAGATATTGAAAGTTGAGAGTTATTTGAGTAGTCTTGTAAATCTTCATTGTTTGAATTGTTTGAGATTTTTGCTTTAGAGAGCAATTTACTTAACAATTGTATTTGCATTTCATTGAAGTTCGAATTAGTGTAGTGTATTTGCAATTTACTGAAGTTCGAATACAGTGGTATTTGCAAATCACTAAAGTTCAAATACAGTGTATTTTTAATACAGTATATTTGCAATTCGGTGAATTTTGAATAAGTTAATTCGGTGAATTTTGAATACAGTATATTTCCAATTCAATGAATTTTGAATACACTGTATTTTGCTTTTTTTTCAATTGGTTTTTCATCAATTACAAATATTTTCTCTCTATTATTGTTTTTAAGATTCTTCTACTACTTTAAGTTTTCTCAGACTTTTTTTTTTTTTTTTTTATTAGTTACTAAGTTTGTAATTTTTTCAAAAACTTCTTTATTGCACCGACCATGGTAATTCCAATTTTGCAAATTGAAAGTAGACTGTAATTGTAAATTAAAAATATGCTAGTATGTGTAATACAATGTAATTCCAATCTTGTAATTAAAATCTGCACAATTATTACACTTGTAATTACAATTTGCACAATTATTACACTTGTAATTACAATTTGCACAATTATTACCCTTGTAATTACAATTTGCACAATTACAAATACTACTTAATTCCAATTTTACAAATTGCAAATACCTTGTAATTTCAATTTGCAAACTTAGAATGCATATGTTTGTTTTTCTAAATGTAATACGCATACTAGCATATTTTCTTCCAACAATATGTTTTTTTTTTTTTTGTCTTCGAATGTACCGTGTAATTGTAAATTGCAAATGTATTGTGTAATTGTAAATACAGTGTAATTGAAAACACTGTTTTTGCACTTATAGGTAGGTAAAGTTTGTCTTAATTACATTTTATTTACAATTTTGTATCAATAACGCAAAGTAGGAGAAGTTTGTCTCAAGTTCTGATTTTTTTTTTTCTATTCTTTATTATTTCTGATTTTTTGAGCTCAATTTTTTACACTAAATATTTATAGGATTTTTGTTATTTTTAATTTTTTATCCTCAAGTTTTTACACGAAATATTTATAACATTTTTGTTATTTTTAATTGTTGATCCTTTTTTGAATTACTAAATCGTATAAATGAATAAATGAGGAAAAAAATTGAGATATTAAGGAGGGTGAATAAGGAATGAAAAAGTGAAGGAAGGGAGAGATTAAACTAAAAAGTGACATATATCACACTTTTAAAAAAATGGACATCTATCAATTTTGAGAATTTAAAAGGGTTGTTATCCAAAAAAAATTTAACTATTTATGGATTGTAGTGTAAAAAAAAAAAAATATATATATATATATATATATATATATATTTAACACCGGGATTAAAATATCGACATTTCGAAATATCATTCATCGCGTTATTTCAAACAGGGAAAAGTCATTTTCTCCCAATTTCATCAATAATTCCAAGATTTCTTTAATTATCGAGATTTCGCTAAAATTCCAACGAAATTGCCATAAAGCAAAAAAATATTTTAACTTTCACAAACCCATATAAGTAGGCCCAAACCTTTTTTTTTGGATCTAAGCAAATTACTTCAATGATTGTGGAGAGAGTAAATATATAGGAAAAGTTTACTAGTTCCCTCTCCAACTTACCGATGTGGGACATTGTTTTTTTTTTCTTTCCATTTCACTCTGTTACCTCCCCAACTTACTGGGACATATTTTTTTTTTTTTTCCATTTCACTCTGGTTCCCTCTCCAACTTTCTTTTTTTTTTAATAAAAATTTATTCTCTTTCATTTTATTTTATTTGTAATTTAGTTAAAATGTTATATTTTTTCCTAAGTTGTTTTCCTCTTGTACAACAATTCAGTAATATTATTTTATATCTATATATTTAAATGAAGTAATTATAAATAATGTAATTAAACTACAATAAATTTTGATTAAAATTTGTTGAAGTATAATTTTATTAAACTTTAATCAAACATTCAAATAATTTCCATATTTTTTCAAAAAAATTGCTAACATCGCATTTTCATCCACTTTTTTTTAATATAAATACTATATATATTATGAATATTACTATTAAAAATGATTATAGCATAATTGAGTCACATTTAAAGTTTCATGAAATAATTTAAACAATTTTAATCAATTTTCATATTTTTTTTAAAACTCGTGCTTGCATCGACATTTTCATCAACATTTACATCTAAATATTATCTTAATTTTTAGATATGACGATTAAAAATGATCAATTATAGTCCAATTAAGCCACAACTAAAGTTTCATTTACTAATTCAAACAATTTCCATCAATTTCCGTCAATTTCCATAAAGTTTCCCGGAATGTCCATCGACATTTCCATCAAATCTAGACCTCGATATTTCCATCGACATCGACATTTTAATCCTTGATTTATAAAAAAAAAAAAAAAAACTGGTTTTACATTAGCCTTAATTACAGTAAAAAACAAAAATCAGAACAAATTTGTTGAAATTTAAGTTACAGGGTAATAAAGAAAGTTTCAAACAATTCTTTTTCGCTTACGGATGGCGCAAATAAAATGGCTTGAAGAACGCTTATTGCTACAAGCAAAAGAAGAACCCAAGACCTACAAAGAAGAAAATATATGAGCATGAGAAGTCAAGTAAAAAAAAAAAAAAATGTTGAAGAAATAAAAAATTTGAGACATACCAAAAGGTTTTTCTATGGACTAATTTGTGTAAGAGTTCATGCAATTGCCTCCAATTTATAAGATGGGAATTAGGTCACAAGATACAAGAAATTTCTTTGTTTTGAGTGAAAATTTTGGTCTCATCAAATAAGGGTCATACTTTCACATTTAAGAAAAAAATCTTAATAAAAAAACCATATGTAATGTCAAAATTTTGGCCTAATCAAATAGGTATGTTTCCTATTTTTTTTTTTTTTATTAAGGTAAAATATCCTACTCCCCATATATGTATCCAAAATAATAAAATTTGACATTAAAAAAAAAGTTCCTACTTTTTCATTAAGAAAAAAGTCTAATTCCTAATTGAAACAGATTTTTTTTTTAAATGCCAAAGTCAAAATTTTTGCATAATCAAATAAAGATGTTTCCTATTTCTCCTATTCTTTTTTTTATTAAGGTAAAAAAAATATCCCATCCCAATTATGTGTCCAAAATAATAAATTTTGACATAAAAAAAAAAAGCTTTTTTTTTTTTTTTTTGAAAACTAAAAAAAAAAAAAAAAAAAAAAGTCGTTAAGAGGGAATCTAATTCCTAATCCATGTTTCAATTAAGAGGGAATTTTTCTTAAATGCAAAAGTCAAAATTTTGTCTCACTCATTATTTTGATTACTAAATAGTAATAGAAGTCAATTTTTGAGCTCATTGTTTCAATTTTTTGGCATTAAAAATAAAATGTCAACAGTTGGGACGTAAAAAAATTAGTGTTGACTTTGAAAATAAAATAATTCGGAGTCGTGTATCAAATTCATGTTGCCCATCAAAATCAATAAATTAAGATTTTGATTAAATATCATATATTTCAACGACATTATTTCTTTCTTTCTGAAATCCACGCACACGTGCATAAATTTCGAAAAGGGACATTTGTTGAATAATAAATTTCGGTGAAATTATTGACACATCATTAATTTGAGTTAATTCAAGTTAATGATAAAAATATATATATTTATAAATTTGGGACCAATTACAAAGTTACACATGTCCTTCAATTAAATTAAAATGACATATAAAATTGGCAAATCAAATTATGTTAGATGTTAAGTATCTATCGCCAATCAAACATTGCCAAATGGTGGTTGGACTCGCAACTATTTAGTCCGAGATCGCTGATTTTGGGTCAAATTTAAATAATACAAGTTATTGAAAATAAATGGATTAAGCGTAGATAAATAAAAGCCCAAAAGTTGGGCCAAAAGTCAATCACGTTCAAGCTAATACTAGGTTCATCAAACTCTATAAATAGAGGAGGCTACCGTCCATTCTAGACCTCCAGCCTTGAGCCAGAATCCAGAGAATTTAGAGACATCAAAGACTCAGAGTTGAGTTCAGAAGATTCGAAGACTACAAACTTCAACAAGTCAACCTTTTCATTTAGTTATTTTTCACTTCAAATTTTACCATCTTTTAGCATAATAAATATATTTATTTATTTTTCATTTTTTTTACTATCAATAAATACCTTTTAATTTTCATTTTCTTCACACGCAATCTCCAATTCCAATTCTATATATTACTCTTGTATTCTCGAATTTATTTCTTAAATTAAATACTCTAACTTTCAATTCTCTCAAATTTAGTCAAAATTTCTTCCTTATTTCTTAAATTAAATACTCTAACTTTCAATTCTCTCAAATTTAGTCCAAATTTCTTTCAAAATTAGGAGTTCTAGGTTCTAATTCACATGCTAAGTTATCATAATTAAAGTTTAATTTAATAATTCAAACAAATTCCATCAATTTATAAAAAATCTATTTTTTTTTTAATTTTTTTTAATTTTTTTTAATTTTTTTTAATTTTTTTATATATATTAGATATATTGTTAAAATGATCAATTATAGTATAAATAAGTCATAATTAAAGTTTCATGAAATAATTTAAACAATTTAAATTAATTTTCATATTTTTTTTTCTAAAAAACTTGCTCGGATCAACATGTTCATCGATATTTTTATCTAAATATGGTTTAAATTTGTACGTATGACGATTAAAAAATGTCTATTATAGTCTAATTAAGTCACCATTAAAGTTTGATGGACTAATTCAAACATTTTCCATTAATTTCCACGATATCCATAAAAGTTTCCTGAAATGTCCATCGACATTTTCATTCCCATCGACATTTCCATAAAATCTCAACCTCTACATTTCCATCGACATCGACATTTCAAACCTTGATCTTATCACGAACCCACAAGTAAACTCATGGAAGTTAGCACAAACATATAAAACTTACAAATTATCGGACCTTTACCCTTTGATATGTGAACTTTATTAAGGCTAAACAGAGGAATTTTATGAGCGTTTAATCGAAAATAAGAAGTTGGACTGAATGTTAAAGAATAGAAAATAAAAGAATTGAGAAATTGACACAATCGATTTATAGTGGTTCGGTCTTAACGGACCTACTCCACTTTGCAAAGATCTTTTAAGATCTTTGCTAGCCACTTTTATTAGAGGTTATCAACAATACAAGAATGGGTAATTACAAAGCATTCAAGAAGAGCAAATTCAGAGAAAATATTAACAAGAAGAAATACAACCTTCGTTGTTTCAACAAGAAGCTTTCTAGGACTTTCATCGGCGTTCTTCTCCGAGTTGGCGGCGAACAAAGCTCCTCTCCACGGTTGCACACAAGCGACAACGACAGTGGCACGAGCCGGACGGTGGCGGCGGACGATGGCAGAGGCTGTGGATGGGTCTACTTCTTCAAGATTTGGGTGAAAACTCCAAACTCCATTTTCCCCCTCCTTTCTATCGTGAGGAAGAAGACCCCTCAAACCCAAAACTAAGAGAAACCTTTTTCTCTCTTACTTACTAAACATCCGTCTCTCTCTTCACAATTAATACTCCTTATCTCTCTTCACCAATTCACTTTAATTGTGTGTATTCTTCTCTCTCCTTTTCAATAACCCATAACCAATATATATAACCTCATTAACCAAAGGGAAAGAGGGATTAAGGGGAAAGGAGTAACTAACTAGGATAATAAACTAAAGTTAAATTCTTGTAAATTGCTAAACAACTTAAACAATTCTAACAATCTCCACCTTGATTTCATATTTTCATAGAAACCAAAAAAATGGAGCTTGCTCACGAACCATCAACCTTTTTAATCATCCTGTATCAAGCTGCAACAATCTCAAACAAAGTTTAAACTTTTCCAAAGGTAATGCTTTAGTAAACATATAAGCAACATTATACCCAGTTGCAACCTTTTTAACCGAAACTAAACCATCATTGATGAAATCTCTAACAAAATGATAACGAACGTCAATATGTTTAGTTCTTTCATGATGAGAGTGATTTTTAGATAAATGAAGAGCACTTTGACTATCACAGAAAACAGTTACAGCAACATTATCACTACAACTTAATTCAGAAACAATTCCCTTAAGCCATAAAGATTCCTTTACAGCTTCAGTTAAAGCAATATACTCAGATTCAGTTGTAGACAAAGCAACTATAGATTGTAAACTAGATTTCCAGCTTATAGTACAATCAAAAAGCTTAAACACAAAACCAGTCAAAGATCTACGTTTATCAACATCAGCAGCATAATAAGAATGAACATACCCTATAACCTCTATTCCTAACCCTTTAGAATTAACTGTATTAGCTCCACCGTAAACAAAACATAAATCAGTAGGACATGCAAGATATCTCACAATCCACTTGACAGCATTCCAATGTTGTTTACCTTGATTAACAAGGAATCTACTGACAACACTAAGGGGATGAGCAAGGTCAGGTCTAGTACAAACCATGACATACATCAAACTCCCAACAGTATTAGCATAAGAAACATTATGCATTTCATCAATATCATTTGGAGTTTTTGGACAATCATCAACATATAATCTAAAATGTTTACCAAAAGGAGTACTAACCTTCCTACTACCATGCATGTTTAATCTTTTAGCTAGTCTTAGTTACATAATCAGATTGAGATAAACACAGTTTATTTCCAGTTCTATTTTTAGTGATATTCATTCCTAATATTCGTTTTGCATTTCCTAAGTTTTTCATGTCAAATTCTTTTCTCAAAAAATCTTTCGACTTATTTATCTCAAGCATGGAATTACAAGCAATCAACATATCGTCAACATATAGAAGTAAGTAGATAATTTGAACATTAGAGACTTGTTTAAAGTAAACACAACTATCATACTGACTACTACTATAGTTGATGGATAACATATAGGTATAAAAAAATTTATACCATTGGCGAGGGGATTGCTTTAAACAATACAAAGATCTTTTAAGAAGATAAACTTTCTTTTCTTGTTTGTGAGCTTCAAAACCAGGAGGTTGATCCATGTATATGGTTTCCTCAAGCTCACCATGCAAGAAAGCAGTTTTGACATCCATTTGCTCTAATTCTCAATTTAAATGAGCAACAAAGGCAAGCACAATTCGAATAGAGGTGTGTCTTACAATGGGGAAAAAAACTTCATCATAGTCTATACCCTCCCTTTGAGTAAACCCTTTTGCTACTAACCTAGCCTTAAACCTAGGTTTATTGTTTTCTAAAGGATTCTCTTTTACTTTATAGATCCACTTGCAACCAACAGTTTTAGCCTATAATGGTTTGTTAACAAGAACCCATGTTTGATTCTTTATTAGAGAATCATACTCTTCTTTCATAGCGGTCCACCATTTATCTTTGTTTTCATCATTTGTGGCCTCATTGAAAGTTTGTGGTTCTTGATTAACAAATTCATTAGCTGTCACTAGGGCATAGGATACAAGGTCGGCAAACTCATATCTAGTGGGAGGTGTAATGGTCCTTTTTTCCCTATCCCTAGCAATTGGTAGTTAGCTAAATTTTGGTGCTCCTCAACCTCTTCCGTTTGGACTATTTCCTCTATAGGCTCTAAAGTAGATGACGTGGTATCATTTTCTACAATAGGTTCATCTACTTGATTGGTTTGAGAAATAACCAAGGGAGGTGCTAAAACTATTTCATTGTTGCTATTTGGAGTTTCAAGGTTAGACTCAATTTTCTCTTCTACATACCTCATTCTTTTTTCATCAAAGACAACATCTCTACTTATTAGGATTTTGACACTATTTGGTTCTAGGCACCATAACTTGTATCCCTTAACACCATCGGGATACCCTAGAAAAACACATTTCTTAGCCCTTGGAACTAGCTTTCCCTCTTTTGAATAAACATAAGCTAAACATCCAAAAACTTTCATGTGTGATACATCAAGAGGACTACCTTGCCAAAGTTCTTGTGGTGTTTTTAGATCAATGGCAGTGGAGGGACACCTATTGATAATGTAGCATGCAGTTGCTACATCTTCCCCCCAAAAACTTTGAGGAAGGTGAGAATGGGACAACATACACCTTACTCTCTCCATTAAGGTTCGGTTCATTCTCTCGGCGGCCCCATTTTGTTGAGGTGTTCATACAACAGTCAAGAGTCTAGCTATGCCCTTAGACTTACAATAGTTTTTAAACTCATGGTTACAAAACTCAAGCCCATTATCAGTTCTAAGCTTCTTTACTCTAAGGCTAGTTTGATTTTCCACATAAGCAACCCATTCAATGAATTTATTAAAAGTGTCAGATTTATTCTTTAGAAGATAGACCCACATTTTTCTAGTACAATCATCTATGATGGATATAAAATATCTAGCCCCCCCATTAGTAGCTACACTTAGGGAAATTAGGTTCCTTTTAACCTCTGGTACGTACCTAACTCCTGTTAGAAGCGTAATGTTGCCATCATGAAGTCTAAGTCTAATTGTCCCTTGACCTTCTACCTCACAAAAGTGTCGGTTCCCTAACATGACTTTACCTCCTACACCGGTTTGGAAGTCTTCTAGCCAATCTTTATTAGGGGTCATATGGAAAGAACAACCTGAATCTAATATTCAAGTATCATCCTCACTAATGGAACTAACCATAAGGGATTGGTTATACTCCTCACTTAGATTTACCACACTAGTCTCCTCTTTTCCTTCACCCGACGAATTTTTATTCCTAAGGTCTGGACAAAATCTTCTAATATGTCCTTCTTTTTGACAATGATAACACTTGTTATCCTTAACCCCCTTAGACTTTGATCTACCCTTACTTTTACTTCTACCTCTATGACTCTTTCGATTCTCAGTTCTTCCTCTCACAATCAAAGACTCATCGTTAGTCTTTTTATTTTATTTTAATTTTTGTTCTTTAATTGGAACCACGACAAGCACAATTTCAGTAGTTAAGCTATCTCTACCATACTTCATAGCAGACTTCACATCATTATAAGCATCCGTCAAAGAATTAACTAACACAACAGCACGATTCTCATTAGAAAAGATTTCACCAATATTTTCCATTTCAGAAATTATTCTATGGAATTCATCTAAATTTTCTTTCATGCTTTTGCTAGAATCCATTTTAAAACTAAAGAATCTAGACTTTAGAAATATTTTGATACTTATTGATGCAGATTGATATGTAGTTTCTAACTTACTCCAAAGCTTACTGGCGGTGTCCTCGCTCCTCATTTGTCGAAGTATGGTGTCAGACAAATGGAGAATGATAAGGCTATGAGCCACTTTATCATTTTCCTTCCGTTGATCTTCAGTTATGCTCTCCAGAATTTTCTTGGCGTCCATGAGAGCATAATCAACCTTTTGTTGTCGGAGGACCGTCAACATCTTTATTTTCCAAAGACCGAAGTCTCATTTCCCGTCAAAGTGCTCCACCTCGAACTTACTACTCATCCTGCAATAATAAAGAACACAACGGATATCAAATGTTTTTCCAAGTAAAATATTCAAAAATATCAAAAACCAATAAAGAAATTAATTTGAAGGTGCTTTTAACAAAAACAGTTTGCAAACACAACAGATTACTCAAGGTAAAGCTCTGATACCAATTGTTACAAATTACCGGACCTTTACCCTTTGATATGTGAACTTTATTAAGGCTAAACGAAGGAATTTTATAAGCGTTTAATCGAAAATAAGATGCTGGACAGAATGTTAAAGAATAGAAAATAAAAGAATTGATAAATTGACACAATCGATTTATAGTGGTTCGGTCTTAACAGACCTACTCCACTTTGCAAAAATCTTTTAAGATATTTGCTACCACTTTTATTAGAGGTTATCAATAATACAAGAATGGGTAATTACAAAGCATTCAAGAAGAGCAAATTCAGAGAAAAGATTAACAAGAAGAAATACAATCTTCGTTGTTTCAACAAGAAGCTTTCTAGGACTTTCGCCGGCATTCTTCTCCGAGTTGGCGGCGAACAAAGCTCCTCTCCACTGTTGCACACGAGCGGAAACGACAACGACACGAGTCAGACGATGGCGGCGGACGATGGCCGAGGCAGTGGATGGGTCTACTTCTTTAAGATTTGGGTGAAAACCAAAAACTCCATTTTCTCCCTCCTTTCTATCGTGAGGAAGAAGACCCCTCAAACCACTAAACCCCCTTCTCTCTCTTTACAATTGTTGCGCACTTTTAATGCAGTGCAAAACCGCAAGTGTACGGGTCAAGTAATAAAGTGTATGTAAATACGAGTATCGTCCTCAGGATTGGTTTTCTAGTTCACTTAAGTACCGCGAATACAATCACCCAATTTTATTTAGAGAAAGAAAACAATAAATGATATGATTGAAACAAAATAAAAACATAAAATAAAAGATGGAGAACAACAAGGAGACAAATATCTTAGGGAGTTGATTTCGCCAATTAGATTGACGCTTCCATCAATCAAATACGTAGATTATTCATGCAAATTTCCATAAGTCTAGAAGAACACAAATAACAATTGACTCTTACGAGCGCAATTGGTCTCATGCAATGTAATAAAACTAATTGTTCAATCTAGTTTTTAAAGACATGCAAGGCATTAGAAACTCTTCTTTAAAACAACTTCTAAGATAGCCTAATCATTCCCATGTTAGAACTATTCTTAGTCATGCAATTAAGATTTAGTCTAAATCATTCTCTTTCAAGCATAATTTAAACCATGAAGACATACAACCCTTGGCCAAAAGATTATAAGCATTAAGAAAGTAAAAGTATGAATGGACAATAAACAATCAATCTAAGCATTCAATTAATTAAAACATCAAAACTTAAAGGCTACATCAATCCCCAAGATAAATGAGTTTAGCTAATCGGGTTTGACATTACAAAATATAAACTCAAAATTAAACTCATAACGAAACTACAAATTAAAAGGGAAGAAGAAATAAAACTAGTGTCGATTCCACGTTCCCGCTGCAATCGCCACGATCCCGAGCATGTAATTGCCTTCTTTTTGCTCCCAAAAATCTCCTCCAACTCTTAAAATTATGTATTTTCGAAATTGAGAATAACTCTCCAAATTGGCTCCACAAAAACTCCTTAAAAATATGTATTTATAAGGAATTTTAGGGTAAAAATCGTGTATAAATCAAAATTGGCAAATCTGATGGGCTGAAATCCTGTGTAGCACACATCTATGGAGGATAATGCAGCTGCGGTTGGGCTGAATTTGGGCTGGGCCGAGAATAAGTATTATATCGTTGCTAAAATAATCAATTACATTGCTGGGTGAGTTGGTTGAGCGCTGGAGGGAAAATAGATTTGCAAGTGTGTGGTCCGAGTTTGAGCTTGTCGTACAATAGATTTTTTATTTTATTTTTGTTTTTAGCGTCTAGACGCTGTCCCCTCGGGTTTTTGGCTTATTTTCATCCTTTCTCCTCACTTGGGACCTCATATTTGCATCATATTATCTTATAAAATAATCAAATATAAACGTGAAATTAACCGTGTAAGTGTTTAAACTAGCATAAAATAGGTCCTAAAGATAGCTCATTTTGTGAGCTATCAAATACCCCCAAACTTTAGCTTTTGCTAGTCCTCGAGCAAAATAAAACAAGATCACTAAATGAATTAATGAAAGCATGCATGACTCAAACCTTAGTGTTCTTAAGACATATAATCAACAATTGAAGAACATATTAGACCACAACTCATCAAGACAATTAAAAACAAATATGTGTCTCTTGCGTGAGTGTGTGCAATTTAACTTCTCTTGATATCTAAGAATACAAATAAAACTAAACAAACATCAATGACTTGAGTCTTAGTAGCAATCAAAAGATTAAGCGTTCATAGACTACAATTTTTTATAACAAAAAACTCAAGCATCTCATTAAGCTACCAAAATTGAATGCACAAGACTTGATACCCTCACAAAATTTCACTCAAAACGCTCAACTGTTTATGGCATATATATGATAAACGCTCAAACCAAAACATAAAAGATTTTTAACCATAAGCTTGCTAATATATCACATCTTCATCATCAATGAATAGAATGAATGCAAAATTTCAAGGCTTGCTTTGGTTGTAATTGGGCTTAGGTAAGGGTAGATGGATGTAAATTTTAAGCTACTAGATTGGAAGAAATTATAAATATTTACCACATGAAGCTCAATTTTTCAGTTGATTCTTGATGAATGTGTCCATTTATGATCTTTGTTGAAACATTAACTTTCCTTCACATAGTGTGCTATTTTGCTCTTCTTCTTTTTTTCAATATATAATTTTTTTTCTCTTTTTCTCTTTTTTCTCTAAAAGAAGCATTAATAGAAGCTAATGAAAGAAATGCTTCTTTTTTTTTAATACTTCGTTGACACAGTTCAACTCTCTTCTTTTGATGAATGAAAATATCGTGTGGTAAACACTTATAATTCTTCAATTCAGGGTTCAAAGAAAGGAAAATAATAAGAGAATGAATATAAGGCTTGTAATGTGACAATTTTTCAATGAAAATGGTCTAAGGCTCAAAATTTGGCTTCCTAAAGGATTATGTCAAGGTAGGCTGTTTGAGAAAGCTAGAAGTGGTTTTACCTAATTGCCCTTGTGAAATTAAAGCATTCAAGTCAAATTCAGAGATTCCAGACATGCATAACAAAGCAAGTTCTAGAAAAATCAATCTTGCATGGTAATCACTCAATTTAAAGAATAGAGTACTTTGTAATGAAGCTCATTGGCTCAAAAACTCACAGAAAATGAGGGTATTTTGGCATCAAATCTTATGCACTCTTCATTTAGTAAAACAATGAGATACCATCATATAAATTTTCAAATACAATACCAATCATGCTTATCCCTCTCATGCATTAAAACTCAAAACAAAGATGTATCCTTAGCTTACAAAGTAATCAAAGATATCAAGAAAGATTCAAAAAATTAAATTTAACTCAAATTTCAGATATGGTCTCATAGTCCAACAAATGCAGATTATAAAAAACTAGAGCACTTCCTAGGTTGTCATAAACACGAGTGATGCAACAAATATTCAACCATGAAGATCATGCTCAAAATTTAAATTTCTCCTTAAAAACATGCATAAACATGCATAATCTCACCCCCAAACTTAAGGAATACATTGTCCTCAATGTATAACTACTAACGCATGCAAAGGACAAAAAAAAGACAAGAGTGAATAATACTGCCCTGATTAATGAGAGAGTCAACATTTTCTTCAAAGTTGTGGAAGCGAATAATGGTGATTTTGCTCCTATAAAAAAAATCAACAGAAACATGAGGATAACGACACATAACAAAAAGAAGAAAATAATTGAAAAACTTAAAAACTTAAAGAAATTAAATTTGGGTTGCCTCCCAAGAAGCGCTTTATTTAACGTCTTCTAGCTAGACGAGAGGAATATATGCATCAAGGTACATAAAACTCCTCTATTTTCTTCGGTCCCTTTTTGCTTGAATCAATGTATCCTACTAAGTCTAGTAGGCTCACGTTCTTCTCATGGGTACCTGAAAGAGAAATATTTTTGTAATTTTTGTTTATAGAAATAAAAGAAGAAAAAGACATGAAATCAAAATCAAAATTAAAAGACTCGTGACAATAAGGAAAAGAAATATCAACTTTAAAAGGAAATTCTGAAAATAGAATAAGATGAGGATTTTCAGCCTCATATTCTATCACCTGGATTTCTTTTTCCATTATTGGCTCAATTTCTTTCTTTATCTCACACACTTGAGATAAACTAAAAAAAAGAAAAGCAATAAAATAACAAAAAAGAAAAAAAAATAATAAAAATAAAATAAAACTCTAAAGTAAAATCAAGTGAGTTCTCCACAATATTAAGTGAACTAAATAATTGCCAATCCCCGACAACGGCGCCAAAAACTTGTTGCGCACTTTTAAATACGAGTATCGTCCAACAAGTTTTTGATCCGGTCATATAACTTCTAAAAGCTCCGGTTTGCTCCAAATGCTCGATATCTATAAAATAATCAAATATAAACGTGAAATTAAGCGTGTAAGTCTTTAAAAACTAGCATAAAATAGGTCCTAAAGATAGCTCATTTTTTGAGCTATCAACAATTAATACTCCTTCTCTCTCTTCACCAATTAAATGATCACTTTAATTTTGTGTGTATTCTTCTTTCTCCTTTTCAATAACCCATAACCAATATATATAACCTCATTAACCATTATTCAAAAAAAAAAAAACCTCATTAACCATTATTCAAAAAAAAAAAAACCTCATTAACCAAAGGGAAGAAGGGATTAACGGGAAATGAGTAACTTACTATGATAATAAAACTAAGGTTAAATTCTAGTAAATTGCTAAAGAACTTAAACAATTCTAACAAAAACTAAACCATAATTTTGAAACATAACAACTATCTTACCATGACCCACAACTAAACTAATCAAACTAATTTAAATAATTAAACTTATATACATACAAACTAATCTTATCATGATAATTACCACGAACAATAAAATTTTATCATAATATAGGAACATAACAAAATTAACTAATCTTCCCTAAACTTATGAACATAACAATCAACTTAACATGAACCCACAATTAAACTAATCAAACGAAGACAATTATTTATAAGTATCAAAACTTATATAAATAAAACGTAATGTTATCCCGAACCCACAAGTAAACTCATGAAAATTAGCACAAACATATAAAACTAAACCATAATATAGAAACATAACAACTAAATTTACCATGACCCAAAACTAAACTAATCAAACTAATTTAAATAATTAAACTTATATACATACAAACTAATATTATCATGGAAATTACCACAAACAATAAATTTTTATCATAATATAGGATCATAACAAAATTAACTAATCTTCCCTAAACTTATGAATATAACAACCAACTTAACATGAACCCACAACTAAACTAATTAAACGAAGACAACTATTTCTACGTATACAAACTTATATAAATAAAACATAATCTTATCACGAACTAGACTCATGGAAGTTAGCACAAATATATAAAACTAATCTATAATATAGAAACATAACGACTAAGTTTATATGACCCACAAATAAACTAATCATATCACATACTCACAAGTAAATTCGTAAAAATTAACAGATTGATGTTAATATAGAAACATAACTTAATTAATTGATCTTCCCTAAAATTATGAACATAACAACCCAACTTAACATAAACCCACAACTAACCTAATCAAACGAAGACAACTATTTATACGTATCAAAACTTATATAATTAAAACATATTCATATCACGAACCCACGAGTAAACTCATGGAAATTAGCACAAACAATAAAACTGAACCACAATATATAAACATAACAACCAAACTTATCATGATCCACAACTAAAGTAATCAAACTAATTTAAATAATTAAATCGATACACATAAAAACTTATTTTATCACATACCCACAATAAATTCCAACAAATTAACATGAACAAAAAAATATTATCATTAGATAGGAACATAACAAAATTAATTAAGACTCTCTAAACTTGTGAACGTAACAACCCAACTGAACATGAACCCACAACTAAACTAATCAAACGAAAACAACTATTTATACGTATCAAAACTTATATAAATAAAACATAATCTTCTCACCAACCCACAAGTAAACTCATTAACATTAGCACAAACAATAAAACTGAACCATAAAATAGAAACATAACAACTAAATTTATCATGACCCACAAATAAACTAATCAAACTAATTTTAATAAATAAACTTAAATACATCCAAATTAATCTTATCACACAACTTAACAGGAACAATAAAACTTTATCACAACGTAGGAACATAACAAAATTAACTAATTTCCCCTAAACTTATGAACATAACAACCAAACTTAACATGAACCCAACACTAAACTAATCAAACGAAAACAACTATTTATATGTATCAAAACTTATATAAATAAAACATAATCTTCTCACCAACCCACAAGTAAACTCATTAACATTAGCACAAACAATAAAACAGAACCATAAAATAGAAACATAACAACTAAATTTATCATGACCCACAAATAAACTAATCAAACTAATTTTAATAAATAAACTTAAATACATCCAAATTAATCTTATCACACAACTTAACACGAACAATAAAACTTTATCACAACGTAGGAACATAACAAAATTAACTAATTTTTCCTAAACTTATGAACATAACAACCAAACTTAACATGAACCCAACACTAAACTAATCAAACGAAAACAACTATTTATATGTATCAAAACTTATATAAATAAAACATAATGTTATCAAGAAATAAACTCATGGAAGTTAGCACAAACATATTAAACCGAACCATAATATAGAAACATAAGAACTAAATTCATCATTACCCACAACTAAACTAATCAAACTAATTTAAATAATTAAACTTATATACAAACTAATCTTATCACATACCCACAGGTAAATTCGTAAAAATTAACACAAAAAATAAAATTTTATCTATAATATAGAAACATAACATAATTAACTAATCCTCCCTAAACTTAACATCCCAACTGAACATGAACCTCAAACTAATTTAAATAATTACACTTATATACATAAAAACTAATTAATCTTATCACATACCTACAAGTAAATTCGTAAAAATTAACACAAACAATACAACTTTATCATGATATAGGAATATAACAAAATTATCTATTCTTCCCTAAACTTATGAACATAACAACCAAACTCAACGTGAACCCACAACTAAACTAATCAAACGAAGACAACTATTTATACGTATCCAAACTTATATAAATAAAACATAATCTTATCACGAACCCACAAGTAAACTCATGGAAGTTAGCACAGACATATAAAACTGAACCATAATATGGAAACATAACATCTATATTTATCATCACCCACAACTAAGTTAATCAAACTAATTTAAATAATTAAACTTATATACATACAAACTAATCTTATCACATACCCACAAGTAAATTTGTAAAAATTAACACAAAAAATAAAATTTTATCGTAATATAGAAACATAACATAACTAACTAATCCTCCATAAACTAACGTAACAACCCAACTTAACATGAACCTCAAACTAATTTAAATAATTACACTTATATACATAAAAACTAATTAATCTTATCACATACCTACAAATAAATTAGTAAAAATTAACACAAACAATACAACTTCATCATAATATAGGAACATAACAAAATTAACCAATATTCCCTAAACTTATGAACATAACAAACAAACTAAACTAATCCAACTAAGACAACTATTTATACGTATCCAAACTTATATAAATAAAACATAAACTTATCCTGAACCTACCCGTAAACTCATGGCAGTGAGCACAAACCTATAAAACTTAACCAACAACTAAATTGATCATTACCCACAACTAAACTAATCAAACTAATTTAAATAATTAAACTTATATACATACAAACCAATCTTATCACATACCCACAAGTAAATTCGTAAAAATTAACACAAAAAATAAAATTTTATGGTAATATAGAAACATAACATAATTAACTAATCCTCCATAAACTTATGAACGTAACAACCCAATTGAACATGAACCTCAAACTAATTTAAATCATTCCACTTATATACATAAAAACTAATTAATCTTATAAAATACCTACAAGTAAATTCGTAAAAATTAACAGAAACATTACAACTTTAACATAATATAGGAACATAACAAAATTAACCAATCTTCCCTAAACTTATGAACATAACAACCAAACTTAACATGAACCCAAAACTAAACTAGTCAAACGAAGACAACTATTTATACGTATCCAAACTTATATAAATAAAACATAAACGTATCACGAACCCACAAGTAAACTCATGGAAGTTAGCACAAACATACATAATTAACCATAATATAAAAACATACCAACTTAATTTATCATTACCCACAACTAAACTAATCAAACTAATTGAATAATTAAACTTATATACATACAAACTAATCTTATCACATACCCACAGGTAAATTCCTAAAAAATAACACAAAAAATAAAATTTTATCCTAATATAGAAACATAACATAATTAACTAATCCTCCATAAACTTATGAAGGTAACAACCCAACTTAACATGAACCTCAAACTAATTTAAATAATTACACTTATGTACATAAAAACTAATTAATCTTATCACATACCTACAAGTAAATTCGTAAAAATTAACAAAAACAATACAAGTTATCATAATATAGGAACATAACAAAATTAACCACTCTTCCCTAAACTTATGAACATAACAACCAAACTTAACATGAACCCACAACTAGACTAATCAAACCAAGACAACTATTTATACGTATCCAAACTTATATAATTAAAACATAATCTTATCACGAACCCGCAAGTAAACTCATGGAAGTTAGCACATACATATAAAATTGAACCATAATATAGAAACATAACAACTATATTTACATCACCCACAACTAAGCTAATCAAACTAATTTAAATAATTAAACTTATATGCATACAAACTAATCTTATCACATAACCACTAGGGGTGGCCATCGGTTTTGGCCGGAAACCGACATGTCGGTTTTGCGGTAGTCGGTGATACTCGATTTTTGGAGGTTTAGAGTGCCGACCGTCCGACCATAGATGCGGTCGGTCGGTTTAAGGAGAGAAGAGAGGAAGAATGATTATGAAAGAAAAAAAAGAAGACTCACGCATCGGCGGTGACGACGGAGGTAGCCGGTGAAAGGAAATGGGCGGTGACATTGGCGGTTGTGTGGTTGTTGGAAGGAAGGGGTGACGATGATTGGTGACTGGTGGAGGAAGGAGGAGAGGTCATAAAAATGGAGGAGGAATGAGAAGAGATCATAAAAATAAAGAAATATTAGGTGGGAGAAAGAGAGGTGAAGTAAACCGAAAGAGAATGAAAGAAAAATTTAGGAGAGAGAAATTAAAAAAAGAAAAAGAAAAAGAGAATGGAATGATTGATGGGACATGAGATGAAAAGAAGGAGAGAAGTCATACTTAATTGCTTTTTGAAAATATTGATTTCACAACAATCAAGTAAAATGTCACGTGAATTGAGGACGAGGTCTTGAAAAAATCAAAAGGCTATGGAGGGCTTTTCAATAAATAAATTAATTAATTATAAAAAACCATTTAAATTTTCGGTTGGTCGGTCGGAAATGTGCTTTCCGGCCACTCCGACCGACCGAACTTCGGGTTTTTTATTTCAAAATACCGACCTCGACCGAAAATCACTCTAAACTGGCCGTTTGATTTCGATTTCGGTCGGTTCTTCGGTTTGGTTTGTCCACCCCTAATACCCACAAGTTAATTTGTAAAAATTAACACAAAAAATAAAATTTTATGGTAATATAGAAACATGACATAATTAACTAATCCTCCCTAAACTTATGAACGTAACAACCCAACTTAACATGAACCTCAAACTAATTTAAATAATTACACTTATTTACATAAAAACTAATTAATCTTATCACAAACCTACAAAAAAAATTTGTAAAAATTAACACAAACAATACAACTTTATCATAATATAGGAACATAACAACCAAACTTAACATGAACACACAACTAAACTAATCAAACCAAGACAACTATTTATACGTATCCAAACTTATATAAATAAAACATAAACTTATCACAAAACCACAAGTAAACTCATGGAAGTTAGCACAAACCTATAAAACTTAACCATAATATAGAAACATAACAACTAAATTGATCATTACCCACAACTAAACTAATCAAACTAATTTAAATAATTAAAATTATATACATACAAACTAATCTTATCACATACCCACAAGTAAATTCGTAAAAATTAACACAAAAAATAAAATTTGATCGTAATATAGAAACATAACATAATTAACTAATCCTCCATAAACTTATGAACGTAACAACCCACCTGAACATGAACCTCAAACAAATTTAAATAATTACACTTATATACATAAAAACTAATTAATCTTATCACATACCTACAAGTAAATTCGTACAAATTAACACAAATAATACAATTTTATCATAATATAGGAACATAACAAAATTTACCAATTTTCCCTAAACTTATGAACATAACAAACAAACTTAACATGAACCCACAACTAAACTAATCAAACGAAAACAACTATTTATACGTATCCTCAAAGTTCTCATACTTGATGATAACATTGAGGATTCGCTGTCTTTAATTAGGCAATGAATCACATAGACAAGGCCAAATGGCTCAAAGCCAAATATCTATGAATGGTATTGAGACCAAGTCACTAAGGTGAAAACTTTTATGGCTTGACTTTCTGGTAAAGGGACTGTCCCGAAGAGAAAGGGTTTATTGTGTATACTCTCTTTCTCTCGTTGCCAGACGTAAGTTAAATAGATGACTCTTATCCACTACCATGTTCTATCTTTATAGGATTTGGCAAGTGGATGTCAAGATAGCTTTTCTGCAGAATTGTTATCTTGATTGAGTATCTATGAGTCTCTACCAGAAAGATTCATAGTTTGGGACAAAGAGCAAATGGTTTGCTGGGTTTATTCGATTCATTTATGAATTGGAGAAAGCATCTTCGTCCTGAACTGTAAGGTTTGATACAGTGATCAAATCTTATGGCTTTGAACGAAAGTTTGATAAACCTTGTTTGACAAGGGTATAAACAATGTTGTAGCTTTCATAAACGGTTTCCGTAATTAATGTCCTAATTATTGAGAATGATGTGGGATTCTTTTCTGACATCAAGCATTAACTAGCGACCCATTCCCAAATAGTTGATTTGGAGGTAGGCTTAGTTTGTTCTAAGGATTCAGGTTGATCTGAGTCGTAAGAACATATCGCTAGTGTTGTCTCTAAAATCTTATATTGACAATATGTTGGCAATATTAGATGGTCTAATGAAATGGTTTTCTGAGACACCTCAAGTGTTGAGGATACGAGATGCACCCAAGTGTATTTACATATTGGAGGTCAGATGTATCTTTTGAGATACATGACCCGATATGTGCTATGCAGTGGGAGCTGTCAGTAATATTAGTCCAATTAGATTGGATTCCGGTTAAAGTTTTGTCCTTGAACTTAGAGGAGTAGAATACAAGAGTTGTATTGCTGATTCCTCGTTGGTAGCTAAGTCTATTTGCAGCTTGTGAAGCAGCAATAAGTTTATAAGTTGAGCTCGCAGATAGTGCTATGAGGAGATGTGATGGTCACATGGAAAGTCTCGTAGTACTTCATGCTGATTTGTTTACTAAGTCTTTCATGGCTAAAGTGTTTGAGAGACACCTAGAAGAGTCTAGGGCTCCGAGTTGCTGGAGAGGACAGTGGGAGAAAACTTCTGATATATGATATATTAGTTTTCTCCACCTAACATGTACACCACGGACGTTTAAGTCCAAGTGGGAGTTTGTTGGGTTTTATGTCCTAAAACTCGTGGTTTGTAAACTGTTATGTTTGTAAATTATCTATTTAGTAATAATGAGTTATTAAGTTTTATTCAGTAAAGGTGTTTGCTGGAATAAAGTGAAACGTGTTTGCATTAATCTATACCAATGACCAACACCCTTGACGATCATGAGTACTTGAGTTTCATGTATGACATGAATGTGGGTCAAGCTCAAGTAGACAGTCAAAACGGTCTATAGTATATGGATAAGGCTGGGTACCTTATCCTGGTAACACTATTGGATGCGGCCCGTTTTGTATTGTACAAAACGATGTGATCCGAGTCGTTTCACATCGAGATGTGCGAGCGGGGGCGTCCTACGCGATGAGTTTGCGTAAGACTGAACCACGAAAAGTCGCTCTCTCTTTATAACGCCGTTTACTGTAGAGACCGACTTTTTCACATGATGGCCTAGGTAACTCGATCTCAATCCTGAGCTTACTATGAACTCCTGCTTATTAGACAGTATCCTTAGACTTGTATGGGTGAGAGTGGCAGAATGTCCGCTCAATAAGCCTACCATCTCAGGGATAAAGTTCAATAGGTAGCTGGGGACATAGTGTAGTAAGATGGAGTTTACTCCTAACCCGCTCTTCAGGGTTAGTAGATAGGTTGTTCCCTTAATAGCTGACTTCGGGGCTTGAACAATAGGCGCCTACCCTCTCCTTGTTAGAGAGGGTTCCTGATCTGTTGGTTGGACCACTGATCAATTGTTCATTAGAGGTGTCAGTAGTACTTAAGGAACAAAGACGTAACGCAGGGGTTAAACAGTTTTAACGACCTAGCTGTTGTTACGAACAACCTGTGAAGGGTCGACTTACCCATGACGGTTATATCAAGAGGACATAATATATCTACAGTGAGGAGAGTGCAACCCTCGAACTATAGTGGAGTCTCTGAGGGTTAACGAAAGTTGATTGATTCGGGTTAAAAGAGTTTTAACCGAATAATCTCGTATCGTTGGAGCTCATGATCTGTAGGTCCTTTAGGTTCGCCTGGCTAGCTCGGATAACGCCGTGCAACAATATAAGAGAAAATAAAAGAAAAAGATAAAGAATTTGAATTGTTCAAATTCAGTTTTTGGAAGGATGATGGACGTATTTAAATATGATTTAAATATGAGAATGATCTAAAACATGAATAGGATTCATGTGCAAAAATTCGGTTTTCGGAAAACCGGGTTGAGCCATATTATTTAATTGATATTTGATATTGAATTAAATAATATTAATTAATTAAAAAGTTTAATTAATTAATAATATATATATATTATTTATTAAAAAGTTTAATAAATAAAATATTTATTATTATTTATAATTAATATTGTATTAATTTTTAAAGTAATAATAATATATATATATATATATATATATATATATATATATATATATATATATATATATATATATATATAAAAAGAAGTGAAAGTGGCCTACATGCATTATGGGACATTTGTTCTTTTTATATATATATATTTATGTATATAATATATATTTTTTGGCTAAAAGGAAAATCTTAGATGGGCTTTTGGTTTCAAGAATGTAAAAAAATGAATTGAGAATTCATATATTTTTTTGGCTTGACAGCCTTCGTGAAGCCACTGCCTCCATTTCCTTCTTCTTCTTCCTTTTCTTTTTTCTTTTCTTTTCTCTTCGTAACGGAGTCCCACCACTCCGTTGCGCGGCGCCGAGGATAGCGGGACTACCTGGGGTGGTCCTCGAGGCGTTCGTGAGAAGAGGGCGGAAGAGTTCGTGACGAGGAACGTGCGGCGGAGCTTGAAGAAATTTGAACTACAAGGGTATGTATTCAATTTTTTTTTTTTTTTCTTTTTCGTCGTTTGAGCATGTTTTCTATTTGTTAAATTGATGAAATTAGAGTATCATCGGTCCGAAATCGCGTTCCGCTGCGGTAAAACGCTCCATCAGCTCTAGGGGGTACGACCCTTCTCTTTATCTTACTTATTCTTGAGACTCTCTCTCTAACTTAAGCATCGCAGTGTTGTGGGACCAGCCCCACACCAGTGCAAGTTTACCTTCTCCTCCCTTCTTCCCTGTACATGTACCCGACCCTTCCGACGGACACAGCAACACGACAGAGCGGAAAGGAGAAGGTCTAAATTTCTGCATCAACAAACGTAACAACCCAACTTAACATGACTCACAACTAAACTAATCAAACGAAGACAACTATTTATAGGTATCAAAACTTATATAAATAAAACATAATATTATCACGAACCCACGAGTAAACTCATGAAAATTTCCATAAACAAAAACTGAACCATATAATAGAAACATAACAATCAAATTTATCATGACCTACAACTAAATTAATCAAACTAATTTAAATAATTAAACTGATACATACAAACTAATCTTATCACATACCCACAAGTAAATTTGTAAAAATTAACACGAACAATAAAATTTTATCATAATATAGAAACATTACAAAATTAACTAATCCTCCCTAAACTTATGAAGGAAACAACCCAACTAAACATGAACCCACAACTAAACTAATCAAACGAAGACAACTATTTATACGTAAACCCACAAGTAAACTCATGGAAATTAGCACAAACCATAAAACTGAACCATAATATAGAAACATAACAACCAAATTTATCATGAACCACAACTAATGTAATCAAACTAATTTAAATAATTAAACTGATATACATAAAAACTAATCTTATCATATACCCACAAGTAAATTCGTAAATTAAGGCGAACAATAAAATTTTATCATAATATTAGAAACATAACAAAATTAACTAAGCCTCCCTAAACTTATGAACGTAACAACCTAACTGAACATGAGCCCACAACTAAACTAATCAAACAAAGACAACTATTTATACGTATAAAAACTTATATAGATAAATCAAAATCTTATCACCAACCCACAAGTACACTCATGAAAAGTAGCACAAACAATAAAACTGAACCATAATATAAAAACATAACAACTAAATTTATCATGACCCACAACTAAAATAATCAAACTAATTTAAACAATTAAACTTACATACATACAAACTAATCTTATCACATACCCACAGGTAAATTCATACAAATTAACCTCAGCTATAAAATTTTATCATAATATAGAAAACATAACAAAATTAACTAATCCTCCTTAAACCTATGAACGCTCTTATGGGTGAAATGAGTGCACACTCCACCTTCTAAAGCTTATGACACACTTCACCTCCCAAAGCTTATGACACACTTTACCTCTTAAGGCTTATGACACACTCCCTCCCTAGGCTCATGACATCATCCACCATATGTCATCCACCCTATGTCACCATCCAGGGGTATGACGCCAACATTCATTCTCCTATAAATATGGAGCTTCACCCTTCATTGTGGAGAGGGTCCATGGGGTATGAACCCTTCTCTCTCTAGGGGTATGACATCATCCACCCTATGTCACCATAGGGGTATGACGTCAGCACACATTCTCCTATAAATATGGAACTTCACCCTTCATTGTGGAAAGGCTCCATAGGGGTACGAACCCTTCTCTTTCTCTCCTACTTATCCTTGATTCTCTCTCTCTAACTTAAGCATCAGAGTGGTGTGGGCTCAACCCTACATTGGTGCAAGTTTACCTTCCCCTCCCTATACAGGTACCCAACCCTGCCAGCGGACACCGCCACACGACGGCGGAAAGGAGAAGGTCTAAATTTCTGCATCAACAAACGTAACAAGCCAACTTAACATGAACCCACAACTAAACTAATCAAACGAAGACAAACTATTTATACGTATCAAAACTTATATTAATAAAACATAATCTTATCACGAACCCAAGAGTAAACTCATGAAAATTTTCATAAACAATACAACTGAACCATAGGATAGAAACATAACAACCAATTTTATCATGACCCACAACTAAAGTAATCAAACTAATTGAAATAATTAAACTGATACACATACGAACTAATCTTATCACATATCCACACGTAAATTCGTAAAAATTAACACGAACAATAAATTTTTATCATAATATAGAAACATATATAACAAAATTAACTAATCCTCCCTAAATTTAAAAACGTAACAACCCAACTGAACATGAACCCACAACTAAACAAATCAAACGAAGACAACTATTTATATGTATCAAAACTTATATAAATAAAACATATTCTTATCACAAACCCACAAGTAAACTCATGGAAATTAGGACAAAAATAAAACTGAACCACAATATAGAAACATAACAACCAAACTTATCATAAAAACTAATCTTATCACATACTCACAAGTAAATTCGTAAAAATTAACACGAACAATAAAATTTTATCATTAGATAGGAACATAAAAAATTAACTAATCCTCCCTATACTTAACAACCGAACTGAACATGAACGCATAACTAAACTAATCAAACGAAGACAACTATTTATACGTATCAAAACTTATATAAATAAAACATAATCTTCTCACGAACCCACAAGTAAACTCATTAAAATTAGTACAAACAATAAAATTGAACCATAATATAGAAACATAACTAAATTTATCATGACCCACAACTAAACTAATCAAAGTAATTTAAATAATTAAACTATATACATACAAACTAATCTTATCACATACCCACAAGTAAATTCGTAAAAATTAACACGAACAATAAAATTTTATCATAATATAGAAACATAACAAAATTAACTAATCCTTCCAAACTTATGAAAGTTGTTATGTGTGAAATGAGCGCACACTCCACCTCCTAAAGCTTATGACACACTCCATCTCCTAGGCTCATGACATCATCCACCATAGTCATCCACCCTATGTCACCTTCTAGGGGTATGACGTCAACACTCATTCTCTTATAAATATGGAGCTTCACCCTTCATTATGGAGAAGCTCCATAGGGGTAAAAACCCTTGTCTCTCTCTTCTACTTATCCTTGAGACTCTCTCTTTAACTTAAGCATCAGAGTGGTGTGGGCCCAGCCTCACACCGGTGCAAGTTTACCTTCTCCTCCCTGTACAGGTACCCGACCCTTCCGGCAGACACCGCCACACGACGGAGCGGAAAGGAGAAGGTCTAAATTTCTGCATCAACAAACGTAACAACCCAACTTAACATGAACCTACAACTAAACTAATAAAACGAAGACAACTATTTAATAAAACATAATTTTATCACGAACCCACGAGTAAACTCATGAAAATTTCCATAAACAAAACCATATGATAGAAATATAACAACCAAATTTATCATGACCCACAACTTAAGTAATCAAACTAATTTAAATAATTAAACTGATACACATACAATTTAATCTGATCGCATAACCACAAGTAAATTCGTAAAAATTAACACGAACAATAAAATTTTATCATATATAGAAACATTACAAAATTAACTAATCCTCACTAAACTTATGAATGTAACAACCCAACTGAACATGAATCCACAACTAAACTAATTAAACGAAGACAACTATTTATATGTATCAAAACTTATAAAAATAAAACGTAATCTTATCATGAACCCACAAGTAAACTCATGTAAATTACCACAAACAATAAAACTGAACCATATTATAGAAACATAACAACCAAATTGATCATGACCCACAACTAAAGTAATCAAAATGATACACATAAAAACTAATCTTATCACATACCCACAAGTAATTCGTAAAAATTAACAGGAACAAGAAAAAATTGATCATAATATAGAAACATTACAAAATTAACTAATCCTCCCTAAACTTATTAACGTAACAACTCAACTGAACATGAACCCACAACTAAACTAATCAAACGAAGACAACTATTTTAGAATTATTTAGGTTGTTTAACAATTTAATAGATTTTAACTATAGTTTTTATTCATCCTAGTTAGTTACCCAAATTAAACCCACCCCTTTAGTTACTTTTCTAGAGGTTATAAATAGTTAAGTTTTTGGGAGAATAGTGACACTTTGATATTTGGGAAAATATTGGTAAAGTAAGAGCAGCTATTTGGAAAAAGTAGAGAATTAATTGTAAACCAATTAATTTGGAAGAGAGAGGTAAGAGAAATAAGAGAGAAGGAGGGTTCTTCATTTCATCTTCCTCGTCCATACGCAAAGAAGAGAAAAGAAAGGAAGTTTTAGGCTTCACCCAAAACTTGAAGAAGAAGGGGAAGGAAGTTTTAGGCTTCACACAAAACTTGAAGAAGAAGGGGAAGTTTCGCGCCGCTGTCGTCGAAAGGAGAAGAACCCGAGAGATTATCTCCGTCGCCGCTGTCGTTTGTCTTGTGGTGGTTGCCGCCGACTAGGATCTTAAAGAAAGAGAAGAAAACCGTTCGGGTTAAGTCCGATTTCTTCTCTTCTTGAACACCAAAGGTTGTATCTCTTTCATCTTGCTTTCTTGTTGTTTCTTTGAATGATATTTCTTGAATGCTTTGTAATTACCCATTCTTGTATTTGATAACCTCTAATAAAAGTGGCTAGCAAAGATCTTAAAAGATCTTTGCAAAGTGGGGTAGGTCCGTTAAGACCGAACCACTATAAATCGATTGTGTCAATTTCTCAATTCTTTTATTTCGATTCTTTAACATTCTGTCCAGCATCTTATTTCCGATTAAACGCTCATAAAATTCCTCCGTTTCGCCTTAATAAAGTTCACATATCAAAGGTTAAAGGTCCGGTAATTTGTAACAATTGGTATCAGAGCCTTACCTTGAGTAATCCGTTGTGTTTGCAAACTGTTTTTTTTTTGTTAAAAGAACCTTGAAATTAATTGTTCTTGATTGTTCTTGATTGTTCTTGAATATTCTTGAATATTTTCTTGGAAAAACATTTGTTGTCCGTTTGTGTTCTTTATTATTGCAGGATGAGTAGTAAGTTCGAGGTGGAGCGCTTTGACAGGAAATGAGACTTCGGTCTTTGGAAAATAAAGATGTTGGCGGTCCTCCGACAACAAAAGGTTGATTATGCTCTCATGCACGCAAAGAAAATTCCGGAGAGCATAACTGAAGATCAACGAAAGGAAAATGATAAAGTGGCTCATAGCCTTATCATTCTTCATTTGTCTGACACCATACTCTGACAAATGAGGAGCGATGACACCGCCGGTAAGCTTTGGAGTAAGTTACAAACTACATATCAATCTGCATCAATAAGTAGCAAAATATTTCTAAAGTCTAGATTCTTTAGTTTTAAAATGGATTCTAGCAAAAGCATGAAAGAAAATTTAGATGAATTCCATAGAATAATTTATGAAATGGAAAATATTGGTGAAATCTTTTCTGATGAGAATCATGCTGTTGTGTTAGTTAATTCTTTGACTGATGCTTATAATGATGTGAAGTCTGCTATGAAGTATGGTAGAGATAGCTTAACTACTGAAATTGTGCTTGCCGCGGTTAGAATTAAAGAACAAGAATTAAAAGAAAATAAAAAGACTAACAGTGAGTCTTTGTTTGTGAGAGGAAGAAGTGAAAATCGAAAGAGTCATAGAGGTAGAAGTAAGGATAGATCAAAGTCTAAGGGGGCTAATGATAGAAAGTGTTATCATTGTAAAAAAGAAGGCCCTATTAGAAGATTTTGTCCGGACCTTAGGAATAAAAAGTCGTCGGGTGAAGGGAAAAAAGAGACTAGTGTGGTAAATCTAAGTGAGGAGTATAACCAATCCCTTATGGTTAGTTCCACTAGTGAGGATGATACTTGGATATTAGATTCAGGTTGTTCTTTCCATATGACCCCTAATAGAGATTGGCTAGAAGACTTCCAAACCGGTGTAGGAGGTAAAGTCATGTTAGGGAACCGACACTTTTGTGAGGTAGAAGGTCAAGGGACAATTAGGCTTAGACTTCATGATGGGAACATTAGGCTTCTAACAGGAGTTCGGTACGTACCAGAGGTTAAAAGGAACCTAATTTCCCTAAGTATGCTAGATAAGCAAGGTTACACCATTAAGTTAGAGAATGGTGTGCTTAAAGTCATGAAGGGTGTTCTAGTGACAATGAAAGGGTACCTTAAGGAAACCCTATACTTCTTAGAAGGTTCAACGGTTGTAGGATCAAGTGATCTAGTTAAGGAGAGTGAAAATTCTAAAACTTCTCTTTGGCATAAACGCTTAGGTCACATTAGTAAACAAGGGATTAAAGAGTTGGTTAAACAACAAATTATTCCCAAACTCAAAGATGTAGACCTAGATATGTGTGAGCATTGCATTTATGGTAAACACAAGAGAGTTAAATTTGGAAAGGGTGGTCACTCCGCTAAGAGAAAACTAGAGTATGTGCATGCCGACTTATGGGGCCCATCGAGTGTAGCTACTAATGGGGGGGCTAGATATTTTCTATCCATCATAGATGATTGTACTAGAAAAGTTTGGGTCTATCTTCTAAAGAATAAATCTGACACTTTTAATAAATTCATTGAATGGGTTGCTTATGTGGAAAATCAAACTAGCCTTAGAGTAAAGAAGCTTAGAACTGATAATGGGCTTGAGTTTTGTAACCATGAGTTTAAAAGCTATTGTAAGTCTAAGGGCATAGCTAGACACTTGACTGTTGTAGGAACACCTCAACAAAATGGGGCCGCTGAGAGAATGAACCGAACCTTAATGGAGAGAGTAAGGTGTATGTTGTCCCATTCTCACCTTTCTCAAAGTTTTTGGGGGGAAGCTGTAGCAACTGCATGCTACATTATCAATAGGTGTCCCTCCACTGCCATTGATCTAAAAACACCACAAGAACTTTGGCAAGGTAGTCCTCTTGATGTATCACACATGAAAGTTTTTGGATGTTTAGCTTATGCTTATTCAAAATAGGGAAAGCTAGATCACAGGGCTAAGAAATGTGTCTTTCTAGGGTATCCCGAGGGTGTTAAGGGATACAAGTTATGGTGCCTAGAACCAAATAGTGCCAAAATCCTAATAAGTAGAGATGTTGTCTTTGATGAAAAAAGAATGGGGTATGTAGAAGAGAAAATTGAGTCTAACCTTGAAACTCCAAATAGCAACAATGAAATAGTTTTAGCACCTCCCTTGGTTATTTCTCAAACCAATCAAGTAGATGAACCTATTGTAGAAAATGATACCACGTCATCTACTTTAGAGCCTATAGAGGAAATAGTCCAAGAGGAAGAGGTAGAGGATCACCAAACTTTAGGTGGCTACCAATTGTCTAGGGATAGAGAAAGAAGGACCATTGTAGCTCCCACTAGATATGGGCATGCCGACCTTGTTTTCTATGCCCTTGTGACTACTAAAACTATAGGTTGCATGTGGATTTATAAAATTGACTATGCTGAAATTTTTTCCCTCATTGTAAGACACACACCTATTAGAATTTTGTTTGCCTTTGTTGCTCATTTTGTTTTAAAATTAGAGCAAATGAATGTCAAAACATCTTTCTTGCATGGTGAGCATAAGGAGACCATTTACATGGGTCAAGCTCCAAGATATGAAGCTCCCAAACAAGAAAAGAAAGTTTGTGCTCTTAAAGGATCTTTGTATGATTTAAAGCATTCTTCTTATTGGTATAAAAGATTTGATACCCATATGTTAGCCATCAACTATAGAAGTAGTAAGTTTGATATTTGTGTTTACTTTATACATGTTTTTAATGTTCACATTATCTACTTGCTTCTTTATGTTGATAATATGGTGATTGCTTGTAAATTCATACATGAAGTGTATAAGTGGAATGATCTTTTAAGAAATGATTTTGACATAAAAATTTTAGGCAATGCAAAAAGGATATTAGACTTGACCATTGTTAAAAATTGGAATGAAAATAAACTGTATTTGTCTCAAAGTGGTTATGTAACAAGACTAGCTAAGAGATTAAACATGCATGATAGTAAGAAGGTTAGTATTACCTTTGGCAAACTGTTGAGATTATCTGTTGTTGATTCTCCTAAAACTCCAACTATTTTTTATGAAGTGCATGATGTTCGATATGCAAGTAATGTTGAGAGTTTGAGTGTCATGGTTTATACTAGACATGACCTTGCTTATCCACCTAGTGTTGTTAATAGATTTTTTACTTATCTTTGTGAACAACGCTTGACTTTTGTTGAGTGGATTGTTGGTTATCTTGCATGTTATATTGTTTTATGCCTTGTGTACGGTGGATCCATTACAGTTGTTTGTAAAGGGATAGGTTTTTTGATTAAAGGGTATGTTATTGTTTTGGATGCTGTTAACATGTTGATTAAAACTTTACTTCGTGAATTTTTTAATCTGTGTTTGAGATTGATGCAGCTTGATACAGGATGATTAAAGGTTGATGGTTCGTGAGCACGCTCCATTTTTGGTTTCTATGTAAATATGAAATCAAGGTGGAGATTATTAGAATTATTTAGGTTGTTTAGCAATTTAATAGATTTTAACTATAGTTTTTATTCATCCTAGTTAGTTACCCAAATTAAACCCACCCCTTTAGTTATTTTCTAGAGGTTATAAATAGTTGAGTTTTTGGGAGAATAGTGACACTTTGATATTTGGGAAAATATTTGTAAAGTAAGAGAGAGAAAGAGCTATTTGGAAAAAGTAGAAAATTAATTGTAAACCAATTAATTTGGAAGAGAGAGGTAAGAGAAAGAAGAGAGAAGGAGGGTTCTTCATTTCATCTTCCTCATCCATACGCAAAGAAGAGAAAAGAAAGGAAGTTTTGGGCTTCACCCAAAACTTGAAGAAGAAGGGGAAGCTTCGCGCCGCTGTCGTCGAAAGGAGAAGAACCCGAGAGATTATCGCCGTCGCAGCTGTCGTTTGTCTTGTGGTGGTTGCCGCCGGCTAGATCTTAAAGAAAGAGAAGAAAACCGTTCGGGTTAAGTCCGATTTCTTCTCTTCTTGAACACCAAAGGTTGTATCTCCTTCATCTTGCTTTCTTGTTGTTTCTTTGAATGATCTTTCTTGAATGCTTTGTAATTACCCATTCTTGTATTTGATAACCTCTAATAAAAGTGGCTAGCAAAGATCTTAAAAGATCTTTTTAAAGTGAAGTAGGTCCGTTAAGACAGAACCACTATAAATCGATTGTGTCAATTTCTCAATTCTTTTATTTCTATTCTTTAACATTCTGTCCAACATCTTATTTCCGATTAAACGCTCATAAAATTCCTCCTTTTCGCCTTAATAAAGTTCACATATCAAAGGGTAAAGGTCCGGTAATTTGTAACATATACGTATTAAAACTTATATATATATAAAACATAATCTTTTCCCGAACCCACAAGTAAACTCATGGAAATTAGCACAAACAATAAAACTGAACCATATTATAGAAACATAACAACCAAATTGATCATGACCCACAACTAAAGTAATCAAACTAATTTAAATTAATTAAACTGATTCACATAAAAACTAATCTTATCACATACCCACAAGTAAATTTTTAAAAATTAACACGAACAATAAAATTATCCTCCCTAAACTTATGAACTTAACAACCCAACATAATTAAGGCTAACTTTATCCGTTGGAATTAACTCGATTGCTATTGGGTAGACTAGAGTTATCGTTTCAAGTTTGATTGGAAGAAATTGGACTTAAACGGAGAGATTCAGATTTTACCCAATCATTTAAAGTTAGTGAAGATAGAGAAAAAAAAAATGAACAAAAAAATGAAAGGAATGTAAAAAGGGAAATAGTAGATTGGGTGAAAAAAAGAGGGTTTTAAAAAAAAGAATTGAGTTAATGATAAAAGGAAATGTAATTGTTTGTTTAATTAATTGAAAATAAAATTAATTATTTAGTTTTAAAAGCAAAATGAATAAAAGAAAACCAAAAAAAAGAAAAAGTGGATTTTCCTTTTACTTTCGTGGGAAGCATCTGTTGGGTTTTATGTCCTAAAACTCGTAGTTTGTAAACAGTTTGAATGTATCTATTCTATTTTGCAATAAAGTGTTATTGAGATTTATTCAGTAAACTTGTTATTGAATAAAGTGAAAGTGAGTTTGCACTAACTCATACCAATAACAAACACCCATGGCGACAATGTGAGTACTTGAGCTTCATGTTGATGGAGCGTTTTACGCTGCGGAAGCGATTTTGGATCGTTGAAACTCTAATTTCATCAATTTAACAAATAGAAAACATGCTCAAACAATGGAAATAAGATAAATTAGAAAACATACCCTTGAAGTTCTAATTTTCTTCGTGTTCCGCCGACCGTTCCTCGTCACGAACACTTCGAAGTTCTTCTCACGAACTCCCCGATGACCACCCCAGGTAGTCCCGCTATCCTCGGCGCCGTGAAACGGAGTTGTGGGACTCCTTTGTAAGAGAAGAACGAAAGAGAGATGGATTGAGAAAAGACTGAACAAACTTTTTAATTGAAAAATGAGAATGAACTATTCATTTCTCAAAAATTCAAAATTTTGTTCAAGTCAGAAGTAACTTCAAGAAGAGAAAAAAACAAAACAAAATGAACGAAGATCAACAAGAAGAGTAAAAAAAACTTTTGTTTTTGTTTTTGTAATTTTTTTTTTATCTCCATCAAATCTATCTTATTTTTTTAACTAAACAAAAGTACAAATACTTAACAAAGAAGTAAAAATAGATTAATCATTCCAAATGACGTGCATCACATGCACAGTGCTAATATATATATATATATATATATATATATATATATATATATATATATATATATATTATTTTAATATTTATTTAAAATTTATTTTAAATAAATATAATATATATTTTAATTAATTAATATTATTTAATTCAATATCAAATATTAATTAAATAATATGACTAATCCCAATTTTTCGAAAATCGACTTTTTGCACATGAATCCTATTCATGTTTTAAACCATTCCCATATTTAAATCATATTTAAATATGTCCATCATTCTTCCAAAAAATCGAATTTGAACAATTCAAATTCTTTTTCTTTTTCTTTTTCTTTTCTCTTATATTGTTGCACGGTGTTATCCAAGCTAGCCAGGAGAACCTAAAGGACCTACAGATCATTAGCTCCAACGATACGAGATTATCCGGTCAAAACTCTTTTAACCGAACCTAATCAACATTCGTTAACCCCAGGAGACTCCACTATTGTCTGAGGGCTGCACTCTCCTCACTATAGATATATTATGTCCTCTGATATAACCGTCACGGGCAAGTCGACCCTTCACAGGTTGTTCGTAATCACAGCTGGGTTATTTAAACCGTTTAACCCCTGCATTACGTCTTGTTCCTTAAGTACCATTGACACCTCTAATGAACAATAGATTTGTGGTCCAACCAACAAATCAATTAACCCTCTCATCTCATGAGAGTGTGAATGCTAATTGTTCAAGCCCCGGAGTCAACTATTAAGGGAACAACATATCTACTAACTCTGAAGAGCGGGTTAGGAGTGAACTCCAATCTTGTTCTACTATGTCCCCAGCTACCTATTCGACTTTATCCCCAAGATGGTAGGCTTATTGAGTCGGCGCTTATGGGCCACTCTCACCCGTGCAAGTCAAAGGATACTTTCGAATAAGCAGGAGTTCATAGCGAGCTCAGGATTAAGATCGATTTACCTAGGCCATCATATGAAAATGTCGGTCTCATCAGTAAACGGTGTTATAAAGGGAGAGCGACATATTTCGCGGTTCGGTCTTATGCAAACTCTTTGCACAAGACGCCCTCTGTTAAGTCTCTGAAAGTGACTTATTTAGGACCCATTTAGCTTAAGAAGATGTACACTTTTAGGTGTTTTTGATAGCATTTAGCCTAAACCTATGCTTAAATATGAGAATGAGAAGAAGGTAGCTAAATTAGGACTTATGCACAATAGGAAAGAAAAGGGTTGAAAACCGAAGGAAAAGAATGAAAAAAACTGCATTGCGACAGCATTGCTAAAACATTGCTGAGGCCGCAATATTTCAAGTGAAAACCGTAAGTTGACTGATCTTTTTCTGTTAATTTCCGTGATTTCAGGGATTCGTTCTTTCTCCTCCATCCATTCTGATATATGACGTTGAAGATTGATGGTTCTCCTTGGCCCAAACGCACCTGCAAACTACTATAAAAGGGGGTCAAAGTCGGAGGCTCAAGCATCATCCGAAAGCGTAGAAGTCTTCTCGCAGTCCGTCTTTTCTCCTAGTTTTCCTTTGCCGTCTGCTGGTTTGCAAAGCTCAGCTGTTGGAATCGATAATCTGATAGGAAGGAGAGGAGATTCTTCTTCTCTCCCGATTGGATTCATCCAAGCAAGGCTGACCTTTCTCATCCTTCATTCGGAACGGCTGCAACGAGTCATTCGAGCTGTTTATTGCTTTCTGTTCTTCATTTCTATTTTTCCAACTCTGCCTTGTTGTTGTTTCTTTTCTAATATCTAGATTAAGATAATTCGTTGTGTTCTGTCTCTCTGTCATTTGCTTTAAGCTTTCTTTTGTCTATTCAAACAATCAAGTAATCAAGTTTCAATTCTTCATTTCACAGTTTCGTTCCTTTACATTCTGCTGTTTCCCTTACTGTTTTAAGCACATTTCCCTTCTAAGCATGTCTATTTTATCCTTTAGTTCTGTTCTCCTTATATCCATGAGTAACTAAGTCACTTAGGGGCATGCTAATGACAACTCCATAGGCTAAAAAACGTGAATCAAGCATGTAGGATAGCTCTCGCACATTGATTATATGTAAGCTTCATCCCACGGGCAATTTCGATTGGCCATCCATTTTGTCCAAAGAACTCCTAACCTCTGGAAGGAGTAAGAGTTCAGAGTCATATTATCATGCTAGCCTTTCAAGGTAACCAGGAAACGGCCTAGGAATAGGCGTTTCCCTAGTACAAACCATATCTTTCTGCCTTAACAAGATGCTTAAGACCTTACTTTGAGTTGAGTAAACTAAAGAATCTAATGCATGGAATCGGACGATACATGAGATTAAGATAGTTTGATGCATAGAGAGTAGATCCAGTGCTTGAGAATCGTATAAAAATGTCTATAGGATAGTCATTAGTAGCCCTTAAATCACCCATTTACCCACTTTCGCTGTTATTATAATTGCGGTAGAATTGCGGTCCCCGCAATTCCGTCTAAGTTTCCATTCTATTTAGCTGTCTTTACCTTCATTTATTAATCTCGTATCTTTTCCTTTGAGTTTAGCTTTCACTTGTTCTCGTTTATGTTGCTACCCTTTACACATTCAGCAAAAATTAGATAATTAAAAACCAAGTTTACCCCATCAAATCCACCCCTTCTTTCTTAACAAAACACTTCGCGAATAGCTAAAAATAAATCTCTGTGGGAAAACGAATGAAATATACTTACTACTTGCTATAAGATCATGTATGCTTGCATGTTCTGAGTGCTCTATCTCTTTTATTGCCTAATTATTTCAACACATTGAGCACGCAACAAGTTTTTGGCGCCGCTGCCGGGGATTTATTTTAGTGAAAACGAAGTTAGTTAAGTTTGAAACACCAAGTTTACTGTCTATTGGAACTAATCTAGTTTCATTTCTTTTGCAGGTACTAGTTGGGTTAGTTTATGAGTGAGCATTCAAGTAGTGATCTAGAGTTCAATCCGGAGCCCGAGAGACTATTTAGAGCCAGAACTAAAGCCAAGAAACGTCTCTTTAAGCAACCCTCTATACCTCAAATAATTGCGGGAACCACAATTCCTCCGCAATTGTCTCAAGAAGAAATGGCTGGAATAATTCCCAATCCGGTACCTGTCACTCGCAACCCCATCGAAATAGCGAATGACAAGAATAGTGCCATTCTTTCATATTTAGTACCTATGCCTGGGGAGCTGAACCCCAGCATAATCCGTCCTGAAATCACTGCCAACTCATTCGAGTTAAAGCCAGTGATGTTCCAAATGTTGTCCACTGTGGGACAATTCTTTGGAATATTAAATGAGGACCCCCACAACCATCTTAGGAACTTCTTAGGAGTTAGTGATACCTTCATCATCCCTGGAGTGTCCCAAGAAGCTTTGAGGCTATACTTGTTCCCTTACTCTTTGAGGGACAAAGCCAAAACATGGTTGAACTCATTACCCTCTGGATCTGTCCTTAACTGGACAGACTTAGCAGAGAAATTCCTAGTCAAATACTTCCCACCTGATAGGAATTCTACCTTTCGTGATGATATAGTTAAATTCAAACAAGCTGATAATGAATCTCTTCACGAAGCTTGGACAAGGTTCAAAGACCTTCTTCTCAAATGTCCACATCATGGCATCCCATGGTGTATCCAAATAGAGGTCTTTTTCAAAGGATGCAACCCCAGCACTAGGCAAGTCTTAAATTCATCTGCTGGTGGTTCCATGTTGTCCAAGAGTTACAACGAGGCCTATGAGATCTTGGAGAAGATCTCAGCATCTCACTGTAGGTGGTCAGATGATCCAGTTGAGCCAACTAGGGCTCAAGACAAGGATGCTCTAAGTGCGATGAGCAGCCAAATAAATGCCCTGACCAACCTAGTTAAGCAAATGGCTCAAGCCAATCTCCAAACAAGTGTCAACACCGCTACCGCCATGTCAATGGGCACCCAACCAAGTCAAGGTGAGACACTAGTATGTGGATTCTGTGGGGAAGGGCACCTGTATGAATACTGCCCTGGGAATCCAGCCTCAGTCTGCTACATTGGAAGTCAGCAGCAGCCTAGGAACAACCCCTATTCCAATACTTACAACCCTGGTTGGAGGAACCACCCAAACCTGTCATGGGGCGGCCAACAGAATGCTAACCAAAATTCTAACCAACCTAGACCGAGTGGAACACCTGGTTTCACTCCCCAACATAACCAATCAATGTATCAAAAACCTTACAACCAACCTGTAGGATCTTCTGTAGAAAACTTACTCAAGGAATACATAGCTAAGAATGATGCTACTCTTCAAAGCCAGCAAGCTACTCTTAGGAGCCTAGAGAACCAAATAGGCCAATTAGCCAATGAACTCAAGAGTAGGCCCCAAGGTAGACTCCCTGCTGACACCGAGGTGCCAAGGAGAGATGGTAAAGAACAAGTTCAAGCAATTGAACTTAGAAGTGGTAGACCATTGGTGAGCAACACAAAGGAAACACCAAAGAGAGTAGAGAACACTGAGTCTAGTGCTCCACTGGAGTCTCTGCCAAACCAAGGTCCACCACCAACTAGCACATCAGGAGCCAGGCTAGAGCCAATTATTGAGGAGATAGAAGAAATTCCAAGGCCTCCACCTATCCTAAGGCGCCCTGACGTGCCTGCATATGTGCCACCACCTCCATACCCTCGAAGGCTTAAGAAGAAGCAGGAACAGGAAGTGCATTTTAATAAATTCTTAGAAATTCTTAAGCAAGTGCATGTCAACATTCCTTTTGTAGAAGTTTTACAGTCTATGCCTTCCTATGTGAAGTTTTTGAAGGACATTATTACTAACAAAAAATAATTGGTGAGTTTGAAACAGTAAACCTCACTGAGGAGTGCAGTGCCATACTCCAAAACAAGTTGCCCAAGAAGGAGAAGGATCCTGGTTCCTTCACCTTACCTGTAGAACTTGGAGGCAAGCACGTGGGCAGAGCGCTTTGTGACCTGGGCGCCAGCATAAACCTCATGCCCCTATCACTATTCCGCCAGTTGGGAATAGGAGAAGCACGTCCAACCACTGTCACTTTACAATTAGCAGACAGATCCATTGCATATCCAGAAGGTAAAATTGAGGATATTTTAGTAAAGGTTGACAAATTTATTTTCCTTGCAGATTTCATTATCCTGGATTATGAAGCAGACAAGGAGGTCCCCATCCTGCTAGGCAGACCATTTCTAGCCACAGGTAGGGCACTTATAGACGTCCAAAAAGGTGAGCTCACTATGAGGGTTCATGATGAAGAGGTGAAATTTAGTGTGTATAAAGCTTTAAGGTATCCCTCTGACCTTGAATCCTGTGCTAGTATGGACGTTGTTGATTCTTTAATGGAAGAACAATTGGAGCATGTACTATTAACTAAGCATGCTAATGAATATGTACAATTAGATGTAGCTGACTTGAATGTATCTGACATAATGGATATGCCTGTAGATAAACCACAACATGTATGTATGAATATAGACCTAACTGATAGATCTGTGAATCCTTTAAAGCCATCCATTGAGCATCCACCTGTTTTAGAACTGAAACCACTACCCACTCACCTCAAGTATGCATATTTAGGGAGTAATGAAACTCTGCCTGTTATCATTTCTTCTAAACTAAGTGAAAAGCATGAGGTTGAACTGATTTTACTGCTTAAGCAACATAGGAAGGCTATTGCATGGACTATTGCTGATATTAGAGGCATTAGCCCTTCTTATTGCATGCATAAGATTATATTAGAGGAAGAGCACACACCTAGAGTAGACCACCAACGTAGGCTGAACCCCTCTATGAAAGAGGTAGTCAAAAAAGAAATAATTAAATGGTTAGATGCTGGTGTGATCTTCCCCATAGCTAGTAGCCAGTGGGTGAGTCCTATCCAATGTGTACCTAAAAAGGGTGGGATGACTGTGGTAGTCAATGAGAACAACGAACTGATTCCAACTAGGACTGTCACAGGGTGGAGAGTATGTATGGATTACAGGAAATTAAATAAAGAAACTAAAAAAGACCACTTCCCTTTACCGTTCATTGACCAGATGTTAGACAGAATAGCTGGTAGAGCCTACTATTGTTTCTTAGATGGTTATTCTGGCTATAATCAGATTACTATAGACCCTAAGGACCAAGAGAAGACTACCTTCACTTGCCCTTTTGGAACTTTTGCCTTTCGCAGAATGCCTTTTGGCTTATGCAATGCACCGGCAACTTTCCAAAGGTGCATGATGGCAATCTTCTCTGAGTTGGATGAGTCCATGATAGAAATATTCATGGATGACTTCTCAGTCTTTGGGGATTCATTCACCAACTGTCTAGAGAATCTAGGACAAGTCTTGGCTAGATGTGAAGAGACTAACTTAGTCCTTAATTGGGAAAAGTGTCACTTCATGGTAGATGAGGGGATTGTCTTAGGTCATAGAGTGTCGAGGGCAGGTGTAGAAGTTGACCGAGCCAAAATTGAGATCATAGAGAAGTTGGTAGAGCCTCAGAATGTCAAGGCCATTAGAAGTTTCTTAGGGCATGCTGGCTTCTATAGAAGGTTCATTAAGGACTTTTCTAAGATAGCCAAGCCTCTGTGTGAGATTCTAGAGCTAAATAGGCCATTCATCTTCTCTAAGGAGTGTGTAGTAGCTTGGACAACCCTTAAGAAAGCGCTAGTCACAGCACCTATTATAGTAGGGCCAGATTGGGATCTCCCATTTGAGATGTTATGTGATGCTAGTGATTATGCTGTAGGGGTCATGTTAGGACAGAAGATTGACAAGCTAACACACCCTGTCTATTATGCTAGTAAAACCTTGAATGAGGCTCAATGTAATTATACAACCACTGAGAAAGAGATGCTTGCTGTAGTGTTTGCTTGTGAGAAATTCAGAAACTATATTGTAGGCACTAGGACAATTGTGTACACTGACCATTCTGCCTTGAAATATCTTATGAGGAAGGCTGATGCTAAGCCTAGGTTGATTAGGTGGGTACTGCTGCTGCAAGAGTTTGATTTGGACATTCGAGACAAGAAAGGATGTGAAAACGTGGTTGCAGATCACCTGTCTCGATTGCAGCACAATTGCGAAAAAATTGCGGACCCCGCAATTTCTGATGCTTTTATTGATGAACATGTCTTTGTTTTGGCTCATCGTGATAACGATGAGGAACCTTGGTTTGCTGACATTGCTAACTTCCTTGCATCACAGGTATTACCAGTTTTCAAGGGCGGACAAGAGAAGAAGAGGTTCCTTCATGAGGCAAGGAAATTCATCTGGGATGACCCCACACTTTACAGAACATGTGCTGACGGCTTGCTAAGGAAGTGTGTTTCAGCTGCTGAAGCGAAGTCTGTGCTGCAGCATTGTCACACAGCTCCTTATGGTGGACACTTTGGTGGCCAAAGAACAGCTGCAAAGGTATTTCAGAGTGGCTACTATTGGCCAACAATCTTCAAGGATGCCCACAACTACGCCCACAGCTGCGATGACTGCCAAAGAACAGGTAACCTCAGTCGAAAGGATGAGATGCCCCTCACCTACATCTTAGAGTTGGAGCTCTTTGATGTGTGGGGCATTGACTTCATGGGGCCATTCCCTCCATCATCAGGTAACCTTTACATATTAGTGGCAGTGGACTATGTGTCCAAGTGGGTAGAAGCCAAAGCATGTCCTAATAATGATGCTAAAACAGTCACCAAATTCTTGCATAGGCACATTTTTACTAGGTTTGGGACACCTCGTGCCATCATTAGTGATGAGGGGTCACATTTCATTAACAAGGCTATGGAGAGAGTATTGGCTAAGTATAACATTAGACATAGAGTAGCCACTCCCTATCACCCACACTCGAATGGACAGGCTGAAATTTCAAATAGGGAAATTAAGAACATCCTAGAAAAAGTGGTCAAGCCTAATAGGAAAGACTGGTCCTTTAAGCTTGAGGATGCACTTTGGGCTTATTGGACAGCATATAAGACTCCCCTAGGTATGTCTCCTTATAGGCTGGTATATGGCAAGGCTTGTCACTTACCACTTGAGTTAGAAAACAAAGCATTTTGGGCCATGAAGGAATTGAATTTTTGTGTAAAGGATGCGGGAACATTGCGGTCTTTACAATTACATGAGCTTGATGAGCTTAGACATATGGCCTATGAAAATGCTAAGATGTATAAGGAAAAGACCAAGATTTGGCACGATAGTAGACTTAGAGTTAAGGACTTTAAGAAGGGTCAACTTGTTTTGTTGTTTAACTCACGGTTGAAACTATTTCCAGGGAAACTTAAGTCTAGATGGTCAGGTCCATTTGTGATTACTAATGTGTTTGTTCATGGTGCCATAGAGATAAAGAACTTGCAGCAAGGCCAACCATTCATGGTTAATGGTGCAAGATTGAAGCACTACTATGAGGAAGGAGATGTGAAGACTCTCTCGGCCTTCCTCTTGACTGAAGCATAACAATGAGAACGAGAGAGGACGAGTGATTGCTGTGCTCGTCAACATAAGGCTCATGCCTTAGTTTATTTTTTGCAATTTTCCGGTTATCGTTTGTATGTTTTGTTGTATTATTTTAATTGCGAATTTGATGTTGTTTTTATTTCTTTTTGTAGGGAATCGAAAGAGGGAATCAAGGAGAGTAATTCCAGCTTTAAAAATCAAGAAAAGATTGAGCCAAATAAAAGATACGGGCGAGCAAAGATTGACATTTTGATGAAAAAATATCCCTAAAATTGCGCTGGAATTGCAGGATCCGCAAAATATAGCCGTTGGGATTTAGCCGTTTCCTTTATATCCGTTAGAAGGCGCTTGATCTGTACGATTCTCTCACTCTCTGAATTCCAAGAAAGCTGCGATTCTCTTCATCTTTGATTCTTCTCTCCAAACCTCCAAGACTCAACAATGGTGTTCACACGGGCTGAAAGATCTGCAGCCAAGAAGAGGGCTGAAGACGCTGCTGAAACAGCTGCGAGAGATGCACTGCTTGCCTTGGCTACGGCTGACGCTGCACGCACCGAACGACTTCCCAAGCTTCCGATCCGTAGGAAGAAGTGGAGGGTTGTCACAGAAATCCCTGCTGGACCCTCTGAACCAGCGGGCACACCCAAGAAGCGCCGGTGGAGTGTCGAGATGGCCGCCGAACCAAGCAAAGCAAAGACTCCCTCTGTGGAGAGTCAAGAAACGGATCGTGCGTCCCACGAGTCGACCAAGAAGGGTTCGTCGCCATCTGCATCGCCTGCACATAGCCCTTCACCATCTGAACCAGTGCAGAGCCCAGAGCTCTCTTCATCGCCGCCTGCACAGAGCCCTGAGTTGTCTTCATCACCTCAGAGTTCTGCACAGACACCTACAGCAGCGCAGAACACCACGCCGTCGCATACTTCCCCACGGCCTGACCCTGAATTCCCATATGGGGAGTACCAAGAATCCACGCAGGGCAGTGGGGAAGGTGAGGAAGACGAGGTCTTCTCGCCTATGAGGGAAGCTAGCCCGGAGAGTCTTGAACAGAAGCCTGACTCAATGGAAGAGACGTTGGGGGCGTGCCTGCAGCAGATCACCATTGAGGCAAAGCTCAAGAAGAAGAAAAAGGCCAAGATTCTCAAGGCCAAGCGATCCAAGAAGCTGAAAAAGAAGAAGGCCAAGAGGGCGCCGTCAGCAGACAAAGAGAGCACTGAGCCATCGCTCAAAAGACTCAAGGTTGAGGCTGCAGAATCATCCAAGCCAGCAGACAAAGGGAAAGCCAAGCTTTACCCTGAAGATGAGCCTCAGTCTGTGAGGTACGTGTCCTCTGACGCTGAGTCCAGAGGCATTGAGTTGAGGAAGAGGGAGTTGCTGCACGAGAAGGGCTTCCTCGATAGACCTGCTGACCTGCCGCAGTTCTTGCGCGCAGGAATTATAAATCACAGCTGGGAAGAGTTGTGCAGGCCGCCCAATCCTGCTTACACGAGTATGGTTTACGACTTCTACGCCAACCTGCGTAACTCTGAGGAAGGACTGTCTGTGGTGAGGGGAGTAGAAGTGGACTACTCAGCAAAGGCCATCAACGAAGCCTATGGCCTCAAGGGTCAACGACATACCGACTATGCAAGGATAGTTGATGAGCCTACTGAGGCAGTGCTGGAGGAGGCCATTCGAACCATTGGCCAGCCTGAAGCAGCGTGGACTGTATCACGCAATGGGAGGCACACCCTCATGAGTGCCAACCTGACAGCAAAGGCAGCTGTATGGTTTGCCTTTGTGAGGAGAAAGCTGTCCCCTGTGACCCATGAGACGACCATCAACCAGAGCAGATCGCTGCTGGTCTACGCCATTATGCGAGGTCTCACGGTCAATGTGGGGGAAATCATGTCAGCTGCCATTGCTGAGTGCGCCAAGAAAGGTAAGGGACCACTGTTTTTCCCTAACACCATAACCAAACTATGTTTGCTTGCAGGAGTCCCCGCTGAGCGAATGGAGCAGCAGATGGCTTACACAGGCCACTTGGAGCTGCCTGCTAGCCTGAGGCTGAAGAGGAAGGGGAATATGGAGTTTGAACTGGATAGGCTGGCTGCTGATCAGTCCCTATCCATGGCATGCCTGATGGATATGCAGAGGAGGATGGCTCAATGGGCCACTTATGCGCAGGCAAGGGACAAGGAAGTTGCAGACCAACTTGGGTGCATCTTCCCTGACTTCCCCACAAATCTCCTGACTCCATGGGTGCCTCCACGACCACGACAACCTGATGAGGATGAAGATGTTTGAGTGCTGGTTTGAAATGCACTGAAGGGAGTATTGCTGTTCCCTTAGAAAAAAAAAACAATTTTCTGCTTTCTGATAGACTATGTGAATTATGCTGTTTTTAGTACACTTTTGATCTGTTTTAGATGCTTAGTTTCCTGTTTTTAATTTTGCTTAGTATAGTCTGATGGTAGGAGCCTAGGTAGGTTAGTTTTGTTTTATTTTTAGAAGAGCTTGAATGACTGGAAAGAGCATGCTTAGGGGCCTTAATCACTGTTATATCTGCCCTGACTTAATTGCGAAATAATTGTGGTACCCGCAATATTTATTACTGAAAGCATGTTTTGGACTGTCTGTTTAGCTAGGCTGTGATCTGTTTAAATTCCATCTTTTGCTGCTATCATGCCTACCATATATAGCTTATCTAAAAGCATGCTGGATGAGTGTCATAGGACACCCTTTGCTAGTTTAAATCAACCTCTAAAAAGCTCAGCATGCACAGCTTTAAGCCCTTAACTGTCTGTTTTTTTAATTACTGCTGCTGTGATATTTTCTTTTAAATGTTCTGTCTATGCCTAGGGCTTTAGATTCTCTTTGTTTTACCTTAGACTAGATGCTTCTAGGATAGTTTGGGGGTGTGCCACCTCAGACACTCATTGGGGACAATGAGTAGTTGAAGTTTGGGGGAGGCCACCCTAGGCCTAGGAACATTCCTCTCTCCCTTAGAAACATAAGCATTCTTCTTCTCCTTTACAAAAAATGATGAACTGAAAAAAAAAAAAAAAATGAAAAATAGAATAAAGAGGGGGGGTCTCTCTTAGGTTGCTAAGTAATCAGTGCCAAGTGTGTGACCCACAAGTGGCATTGCATCAAAAGGCAACCAAAGGAGAGGCCCCACCTAAGTAAGAAAAAGGAAAAGAATAGGGAAGAAGAATGTATACCTAGGAGTTATAACTTTGTGGCTTAGATGTCCTATTTAAAAAGAACTCTGATCCTCAATTAGCTAAGCACAAAGTTGTAACTTGTAGGGTTGTTTAGGGAGATGAGTGTATATCCAATGTAGTGATGCCAGGGTTTAGGTTGTTCTCTAAAAGTACTACTGTCACCGTTAATACTAAGACTGGCATGACTCTAAGGAATCCTAGACACATTAAAAATAAAGCTAGAAGCATGTACTGAGTCTGAGGTAAAGCTAGGCAGAGTTTGAAACCTTAGGGATAGTGGCATGATATGACAAGAGCGAATAGATCAGTTGTAGGGAGTTAATAAAAGCAGATGGAGTGTTAGGCAGGCGAAGTCAGAAGAAGCTAGATAAGAGGGTAGTTTTAAGCTTAGAAGTGTGTCATAGGACAGCAGTGCTATAGATAGGGATATAGGGGAGTCAGTAGGTGGTTAAAGAAGGTGAAACAGCAGCCTAGGTAAGTCCTTAGTATGCTTGAGGACAAGCAAAACCTTAAGTTTGGGGGTGTGTTAAGTCTCTGAAAGTGACTTATTTAGGACCCATTTAGCTTAAGAAGATGTACACTTTTAGGTGTTTTTGATAGCATTTAGCCTAAACCTATGCTTAAATATGAGAATGAGAAGAAGGTAGCTAAATTAGGACTTATGCACAATAGGAAAGAAAAGGGTTGAAAACCGAAGGAAAAGAATGAAAAAAACTGCATTGCGACAACATTGCTAAAACATTGCTGAGGCCGCAATATTTCAAGTGAAAACCGTAAGTTGACTGATCTTTTTCTGTTAATTTCCGTGATTTCAGGGATTCGTTCTTTCTCCTCCATCCATTCTGATATATGACGTTGAAGATTGATGGTTCTCCTTGGCCCAAACGCACCTGCAAACTACTATAAAAGGGGGTCAAAGTCGGAGGCTCAAGCATCATCCGAAAGCGTAGAAGTCTTCTCGCAGTCCGTCTTTTCTCCTAGTTTTCCTTTGCCGTCTGCTGGTTTGCGAAGCTCAGCTGTTGGAATCGATAATCTGATAGGAAGGAGAGGAGATTCTTCTTCTCTCCCGATTGGATTCATCCAAGCAAGGCTGACCTTTCTCATCCTTCATTCGGAACGGCTGCAACGAGTCATTCGAGCTGTTTATTGCTTTCTGTTCTTCATTTCTATTTTTCCAACTCTGCCTTGTTGTTGTTTCTTTTCTAATATCTAGATTAAGATAATTCGTTGTGTTCTGTCTCTCTGTCATTTGCTTTAAGCTTTCTTTTGTCTATTCAAACAATCAAGTAATCAAGTTTCAATTCTTCATTTCACAGTTTCGTTCCTTTACATTCTGCTGTTTCCCTTACTGTTTTAAGCACATTTCCCTTCTAAGCATGTCTATTTTATCCTTTAGTTCTGTTCTCCTTATATCCATGAGTAACTAAGTCACTTAGGGGCATGCTAATGACAACTCCATAGGCTAAAAAACGTGAATCAAGCATGTAGGATAGCTCTCGCACATTGATTATATGTAAGCTTCATCCCACGGGCAATTTCGATTGGCCATCCATTTTGTCCAAAGAACTCCTAACCTCTGGAAGGAGTAAGAGTTCAGAGTCATATTATCATGCTAGCCTTTCAAGGTAACCAGGAAACGGCCTAGGAATAGGCGTTTCCCTAGTACAAACCATATCTTTCTGCCTTAACAAGATGCTTAAGACCTTACTTTGAGTTGAGTAAACTAAAGAATCTAATGCATGGAATCGGACGATACATGAGATTAAGATAGTTTGATGCATAGAGAGTAGATCCAGTGCTTGAGAATCGTATAAAAATGTCTATAGGATAGTCATTAGTAGCCCTTAAATCACCCATTTACCCACTTTCGCTGTTATTATAATTGCGGTAGAATTGCGGTCCCCGCAATTCCGTCTAAGTTTCCATTCTATTTAGCTGTCTTTACCTTCATTTATTAATCTCGTATCTTTTCCTTTGAGTTTAGCTTTCACTTGTTCTCGTTTATGTTGCTACCCTTTACACATTCAGCAAAAATTAGATAATTAAAAACCAAGTTTACCCCATCAAATCCACCCCTTCTTTCTTAACAAAACACTTCGCGAATAGCTAAAAATAAATCTCTGTGGGAAAACGAATGAAATATACTTACTACTTGCTATAAGATCATGTATGCTTGCATGTTCTGAGTGCTCTATCTCTTTTATTGCCTAATTATTTCAACACATTGAGCACGCAACACCCTCACTCGCACATCTCCATGTAAAACGATTCGGATCACATCGTTTTTTACAATACAAAGTGAGCCGCATCCAATAGTGTTACCATTATAAGATACCCAGCCTCATCCATATACTATAGACCATTTTGACTGACTACTTGAGCTTGATCCACAATCATGTCATAAATGAAGCTCAAGTACTAATATTCAGCCAAGGGTGTTGGTCATTGGTATAGGTTAACCCAAACACATTTCACTTTAATCGAGTAAACTCCTTTACTGATTAAAACTAATAACTCTTTATTCTAAATAGATTATTTACAAACATAACAGTTTACAAGCCACAAGTTTTACGACATAAAACCCAACAAACTCCCACTTGGACTTAAACGTCCGTGGTGTACATGTTAGGTGGAGAAAAACTAATATATCATATATCATAAGTTTTCTCCCACTGTCTCATCCAGCAACTCGGAGCCCTAGACTCTTCTAGGTGTCTCTCAAACACTTTAGCCATGAGAGACTTAGTAAACTAATCAGCATGAAGTACTACGAGGTTTTCTATGTGACCATCACATCTCCTCATAGCACTAACTGCGAGCTCAACTTATAAATCTTTTGCTGCTTCACAAGCTGCAACAAGATTTAGCTATCATCGAGGAATTAACAATACAACTCTTGTACTCTACTTCTTGTTTGCACTAGGACAAACTTTAAACAGAATCCAATGATCAAAATCAATTGGACTTTCACTACTGACAACTCCCACTGCATAGCACATATCGGGTCATACATCTAGAAAAATGTATCTGACCTCCACTATGTAAATGCACTTGGGTGCGTCTCATATCCTCAACACTCGAGGTGTCTCTGGAAACCATTTCCATAGATCATCGAATATTGACAACAACTTGTCAATAAAAGATTTTAGAGAAAACACTAGCGATTTGTTCTTACGACTCAGATAAACCTGAATCCTTAGAACAAACTAAGCCTACTTCCTAATCAACTATTTGGGTGTGGGTCGCTAGTTAATGTTAAAATGTCAGAAGTGAATCCTACATCATTCTCAATGATTAGGACAAGAATTACGAGAATTTATTATGAAAGCTTTAACATTGATTAAACACTTGTCCAACAAGTTTTATCAATGTAATGTTCAAAACCATAAGATTTGATTTGAAAAACAAACTTTATAAATCAGGATATAGATGCTTATTCCAATTCATAAATGGATTGAAGAAGCTAGCAAACGATTTGCTCTTAATCCTGAATAATGAATCTCCCTGGTTGAGACTAATAGATACTCTATCAAGATAGTTAGTCTTGATATCCATTTACCTTATCCTATCAGATAGAACATGGCAATGGATACGAGTATTCTATATAACTTATATCTGACAACAAGAGATGAAGTGAATACACAATTAACCTCTTCTCTTTGGGACAATCTCTTTGCCAGAAAGTCAAGCGTTAGAGGTTTTCACCTCATAGACTTGGTCTGTAAACCTCTTGAAGATTCATGACTTTGAGCTACTAGTCCTTGTCTATGTACTCACTGTCATCATCAAGTATGATAACTAGAGTCATATGACAAGCCAATACAATGGTCCGGGTTATCTCATAATCCTCCCACTGCATGAAAGCTTTCTCAACACTTGAGTAGAACCAGCTAAACTAACAACCTTTGTTAATTTATTAAAACTTCCAATATAAAACAAGATATGTCCTAACATCTTCGTAATTGTCAAGTTTTATAGAACACAATAGTATACATCTTTTGCAAAAAGAACTATTCATTTATATTAAACAAAAGATACATATATACTTAAAGTGTTCAAACCAAACTTGAGTTATAGACAATAATTACAACACTTGAAATTATTTTATACAACCAACTACAAAAACAAGCAAACTCCACTGTATCTACTACGAAGACATGTTCTCAAGGCATCTTTGTCAAGAAACCGACAAACAGGAACTAGTTTCCTGAAAAGAATAACAGACATGATTAGTGGTTCGTGAATCAACATCCAGGTATGACACTCATAATCCACATAACATGTTTAGACTATAGATAAAACACATTTACCTTGTCGTTCATTCTTCGTCTGTTTCTCAACAAGGTATTTTGGGCAGTTACGCTTCCAATGCCCTTCTTCACCACAATGAAAATACTTTCCACTGTGTGAAGGTTTGACCTTGCCGACAGTAGGGGTTTTGCCCTTCCTGGTACTCCTCTTCTTCTTTTGAATAATCTTATTACTCAAAGATATAGGTTCAAATTTACTCCCTGACCTAGACCCCTTCTGGAATTTCATAGAAGTAACAACATTTGCTTCCTTCTCCTTTCCTTTTGAGGTATGTAGAGACTGATAAATCTGAAGCTCGTTCAGAAGAGATGTCAAATTATATTCAATCTTATTCATGACCATATTGGTCCTGAAATTAAGGAAACTCTTCAGAAGAGATTCCAAGATTAAACAAACTTCTATTTTCATCAACGGTAGGACCATTTACCTCCACCACATTAAAATGGACCATCATGTTAAGGACGTGCTCCCTAATAGAGGTACCCTCCACCATGTGAGCGTTGTAAATCTTCTTGAAGGCTTCATGACGAAGAGATGTGGACGGTTGTCCGAACATCCCTTGTAATGAAGACATGATTTCCTTCGCGAAAACCATAACTTCACGCTTCTTGGCCAGAACATTTGATATGCTCGCCCAGATGTAGACTCAGGCTTTATCATTAGCCCTTATCCAACCGTTGTACGCTTCACGAACAGTTCGTGAAGCACTAGAACCAGGAACCGGAGGACACTCCTCCGTTAAGACAAATCTCAGGTCGTCAAGAACCAAAATCGTATTTAGGTTCGATTTCCATGTCCCATAATTTTCACCGGTTAATTTGTTGTGTGAAAGAAGCTGTATAAACGAACTCAACATGCTGAAACAAAATGTAACTCTATTAGTGAAACGGTTTTAACCTACTTAAACCAATTAAAAGCTTTAGCAGTAAATAAAGTACCCAAAATCTCTATTTACTTGCAACGATACTTTAGTAAGTCAAAATGGTCGCTACCTTGGGGCAGTCGAGCACTCTTTTACTAAATCAAGACATTCTTGACTAAATGCTAACTCCAGAATAACTCATATTCCATTAGCATCTTAGTTATCGTTTTTGGTCTGGATTTACTAACTCTTTAGCAAATCCCGTAAGTGTGACCCTCCATTTTTAGAATTCACAGGACGACCCCAACAGTGCAACCGTAGGGAATGTCAGAGATGGGAATGACCCTGTGTTTATTTATCCATAAACGGTGACTGACTTGTTCGACTCCCATGAAACGGCCCTCCGTAGGGATCGGTACCACTTGTGGGCACCTAGCAGGCGGAACATGAGAATCTCACGGTTCAATCCAATGGAGAAGACCGTAGGAAGTACTGACGTACTTCCTTCTCCCACTTACTATAGACACTTACTCCATTCACCTTGCTATTGAAAGTTGCAAACACCGCCCTTCTGGGAATGCCCTATTGACATTACACGGCCACGCAAAATTCTCACGTTGTGAACTATAGGGAGTGCGTAGCAGGAGAGGGATATATCATATATTCCTTCTCAACACATCTACTAAGCATCATAGACGATGTTTAGGGTAAATACACAGGTTTTATCTAACTAAGTAAATAAAACCTTAAGTCTAGGCAAACAATTTACCTGAGATGTCTAGGTTATAACAACTTTACTAACCTCACACCTCTCACGCATGCTCATAAAGCCGGGTTAACTTTACTCAAGTACCAGATAGTCCCAAGGTAGGAGGTGTTCCGTCAATTCAAAATTCTCCAACCTAGACAGGAGTTCACCGGGTGAGTTTCTCATAACCAAGGTAAATTATAAGCAAGGTTCTCGAGCTCTCTAACCGTGAAACACCTATAAGCAAGGTAAATTAACATAATTAAGCGCGGTTTTCAACCAATATTAAAGACATAATAATAGCTCTATTTTAGAGCTATCAAAATACCCACAACCTAAATCTTGCTAGTCCTCGAGCAAGGTATACTTTGATTTATCTTATAAGAAACGACTTGCATGCTGACGACTCAAATCTCAAAACTCGCGAACACAAGATATTAATGCTAACGGAAAAACAAACAAGTGTATGCATAAGTTAAGAACATTTCAAAATTTTAAATCCTACTCTCTCACTTGTGTGTGTGCTTAGCTTCTCTTACTCTGGCTCTTATAGACCCGGAATTCCTTTAATCGATCCTAAGGCTCATTTTCCCCTACTTCTAGCATTGAAAACAGTCTAATGGCTTAACGGGTCGGAAAGAGCAACAAAACAATTAGCCCAATTCTTTTCTTCTTTTCCTTGGTACATTGTACCCTTTTCTTTTTATTTTTCTTTCGAGAGAGCCTAACACGTCAAGCTTAATTCACTTCACGTTTTTAAGGACAAGTGTTCACTTCAATTAGTCACCCTTTCATGCAGTGGCAACCGTGGGTTACACGATCGCCCCTGATTACAAGGGCAACACAAGAAGGAGGAGCACCTCAAGAAAGAACATTTTTCATGCTTTTTACTCACAGAAAATTGAATTTTTTTAGGCATAAAGCTTTGCTTAAAACAAATGAGTTATTACAAATTCTAACACATCAAGACTCCCTAAATATGCCTTTCGAGGTGACAACGAATTTTCAGATCAAATAAAATAACTCTAAGCCTATCAGAACCAAGAGTAAGAGGGCTATGTGCTCGATGAATGTAGAGAGTAGTCAGAATATTTTTAAAATAAGCTCAAAATATGCATACAACTCATGGTTTATTCGAAATGCACAAATATGGAGTATTCACGAGTAAATCACAGACAGTCCTCATCGGACAACATGCATTCAGATTCTCATACATCTCAAAATCAGAGCATCCATGCACAAAAACTATAAAGAAGTCCAATACTAAACTCTTCCCCCACCTAAAAGATTGCATTGTCCCCAATGCAACTAATCCAAAAGATAAAACGGTGAGAGCGATAAAATTATTAAGGGAACAAGAATCTCCCCTGAATTTTAACGGGATCGGTGGAAAGGGATGCGTGTCCTCATTTTTTTTTTCGAAATGGATCCGCAATGATGGTAACTTCTCTTCTCTCACCTAAGAAAACAAGACAACAAACTTAAACAACTAGAAATAAACAACAACAGTAAATTAATAAAAAGCAGAAAATACAGTCCAAACTCGGGTGCCTCCGAGAAGCGCAAATTTTTAGAGTCGATTGCTCGACTGTATTCTCGCACACGACTCATCCATAATCGTACTTGGAAGATGCCACATCCATCTTCCCAATTTCATCATTCCTGCAAAAACAAACAAACAATTTTGTCTCTCGTGCCTTGTGCACACATACAACATGAATTTCAAATAAAACACAACCGACGTCGACATTCCCAACAGACTCCTGCGATTTTAACCTATCAATCCTAACCTCACTCACATCTCCATCAAACTCAACATACAGGACACCTTTATCAACATCGATTTTAACTTTTACAGTTTTAATAAAAGGACGTCCCAATAGAATTGATGCAGAAACATGAGAGGGTTTAACATTCATTTCAAGAACATAAGTATCAACATGAAAATGCAAATCAATTAATCTGACTAAAACGTCCTCCACCTTTTCCAAGGGATGCACACAAGATTTATCAGCCAATTGTACATTAACACCGGTTTCATGCAAGTCATTAAGTTTAAGTTCTTTAAAAACAACATGTGACATTACATTAGTCGATGCTCCTAAATCTAGCATGGCGTGATTAATTATTTTGTCTCCAATAGTGCAAGGCAAAGTAGAAGGAATTATCTCAGCAGGATTCTCAACAATTGCTAAAGTAGAAACAGTTGAATCACAAAATTCAGTCAATGGTGGCTCATGCAACTCATATTCATCACAAAGTTCATTTAAAAATAATGGGTCATCCCCATCCTCAACAGTCATGCATTCGTTATGTGCTAGTGTATCAATCGTGTCTACCTGACAAAGGGAAACTACCTCCTCATAGGATTTCTTAGGCAGTCTTGCTAACCTGCTAGGAAAAGGAGCCTTAGGCACATAAACTCTAGTACATGTAGGATCGAAATTTACCCCTTTCCACCGTGGTTCGGGGTTTTCCATCTCTGGCTCGCTGTGGCCATGATCGACTTCCACCGGCGGGGTACTCGTGGGAAGCTCCTTCCCACTTCTCAGAGTGATGGCACTAGTATTTTCTGCCTTCTGATTCTCCATCACAGTCAACCTGTTACTAACCTGAATCACTGCTTCGCTCAGAGTTCGAAACTGCTCTCGAGTTTCCCTATGTTGTGATTCAAGTATTTCTTCCAAGGATCTACCTGAAACAGAAGGACGGGGCTGTAAATTGTCTTTTAAAGCAAGAACAACATTACTTACCTAAAAAGTTGGGCCTTAAGCTCATCCACATCCATCATCAGGCGAGCTTGTTCCTTGTCTCCATCTCCACTCCGCTCTAAGCTTCTAGCCAAGTTGGAAATCAAAACTCTAGCTTCGGCGGGGGTTTTATCCATGAGACATCCTCCACTTGCGACGTCAACTAACTGTCGGTTTGGCGGTAAGAGACCTTCGTAGAAATTCTGAATTAGTTGTTGGTCAGCTATTTGGTGATTGGGACAATCCTCACACAGCCGACCAAACCTCTCCCAACACTCGAGAACGGTCTCTCCTTCTCCTTGCTCGATTTTGTTTATCATTCTTCTGAGGGCGGCGACCTTGGGAGGTAGAAAATACTTCGCTAAAAATGCTCTCTGCAGCTCGCTCCAAGTAGTGATGGACCCAGTCCGTAGGTAATACATCAAATCTCTCGCCTTCTCCTTTAAGGTGAAAGGAAAGGCTCTAAGATAAAGTTGATCCTCAGTGGTGTCGTCGGTCCTCATTGACAAACACACCATCCAAAATGCCTTGAGGTGTCTGATGGGATCTTCATCTGCGTTACCACAAAAAGAAGGTAATAAGTTAATCATACTAGCTTTAAGTTCAAATTTACCTGTTGCTACCGGATACATTATACTCGATGAATTCCGGCCTAGCTCAGGTGCTGCAAGTTGCCTCAAGGTCCTTTGTTGCTCATAATTGCCCATGACCTCCATCTTTGCGCTTCTTTTGGATTTTCAAAGAATATCTGCGCTAAAAAACTCAAAAAGGAACGGGTAAAATAATACAAGAAAAATTAAAAATAAATAAAACTGTACAAACAAAAGAAAAAAATTTAAAACAAACAAATTAAAATCAACGAAGCCGAATTAAATTTAATTCCCCGGCAACGGCGCCAATTTTGGTAGTGAACTTTTGTACGTTCACAAATTTCGGGTTATCGAAGCCCGCCAAAATAATTATTATAAGCTGATTATACCGACTAACTTGTAGTTAGTGATAACCGGGTCGAACCACAAGGAATTAGATTAATTCAAAGTAGATTAATTCTAAGTTGCTAACGGTAAAAATAGGGGAAGTTGGATTGTAAAAGGGAGCTCTAAACTATTGTAGCTAACGGAAAATAAAACAATAAAACTGTGAAGTAACAAATTTAAATGAGCATGTTTGACTTCAAAGAATGGGATTGATCACAATTGGCGTTCGGTTCATCGATAACTAAATACATAGACACAACGCTTAAAACACGCAATTCGTTTGGTTATTTCTAACTCAAACAACCTAAAGATACAATTAGAAAAGTGCAATTCTAATTGTTCTTGACAGTTACTCAAATTAAAGTGATCAATCCTAAAATGATTAATGGACAGAGACGGGAACATTGCGACGAATTAACCCGGAGAATAAATCGATTTTTCCTCTTACCCAAATTCTATCATGAAGGTTAATTAATTTCTACCCCCAACTGTCACTTGGGATCAAACTAAATACCCATGCTTAGATTTGTGTTACCTAGCGATTGAGGCAATTATACGTCCTAATCTCTAACGATAAAGCATGCATAAGGACTCGGGCGTCACTCCTAATCAGTTACACAAGCTATTGAGATGAAGAACAAGGAAGAAGATGCAATAAGCAAGCCAATCTAATTCATACACAAATTGGGGCAAATCTCCCCTTAATCCAAATTGTTTACAATCCCAAACTAGAAATCAAACACTTACTTGTTTAGCTATCCATGAAGGTGAAGAAAAGAGCCACAAATGGCTAAAAATGTCCAAATTCGAAAATGGGAGAAGAAGAGCCAAGAAGAGTTGCCCTAAAATCAGAAAAATGGGTATTTATACCCATTTTTCCGTCGGGCCAACGCCTAAGAGCTGAGCTCTCGGGTTTTCGCGCAGAGGCGCTGCGCGGCAAGCGCAGGGGCGCTGGCCTCTCGGGTCTGGAACGATGTCGGGCGCCTAGGCGTTGCGGGGCAGCGCTGCGCGATCTGGGAAATTTGATGACGGGCGCCTAGGCGCTGCGGGGCAGCGCCGCGGCGCTGAGCGTTCTGGACTGGTGCATCGGTGGGGCGCCTAAGCGCTGCGTGCCGGCGCCTGGGCGCTGCCCTCTCGGGTGTTAGCCCATTTTTCACCAATTTTCACCTCCAAGCTCCATTTGGCTGCACTCTTTGACCCGAACACTTCCCGAAACTCCTAAAATGCCCGACTTAGCCCTGAAAATCATGGATGGACTTCTCGAGCTCTGTAACCGTGAAACACCTATAAGCAAGGTAAATTAACATAATTTAGCACGGTTTTCAGCCAATATTAAAGACATAATAATAGCTCTATTTTAGAGCTATCAAGTGCGTAGCAGGAGAGGGATATATCATATGTTCCTTCTGAACACATCTACTAAGCATCATAGACGGTGTTTAGGGTAAATACACAGTTTTTATCTGACTAAGTAAATAAAACCTTAAGTTTAGGCAAAAAATTTACCTGAGATGTCTAGGTTATAACAACTTTACTAACCTCACACCTCTCACGCATGCTCATAAAGTCGGGTTAACTTTACTCAAGTACCAGATAGTCCCCAGGTAGGAGGTGTTCCGTCAATTCAAAATCCTCCAACCTAGACAGGAGTTCACCGGGTGAGTTTCTCATAACCTTAGCATTTACGAGATTTCGACCTATTCATCTAATGAACCAGATCGAATCATTTAACCCTAAATGAACATGCTTTTATCTTTCTTATAGATTTTAAAAATCTAAGTCATTTTTACAACACTTGCAAAAAACTAAGACTTTCTACAACAACAACTACATGCTTCTCAAACATGCTTTCGCTAAGGCATGGCAAGTTGAATATTTAAGTTCATAATCAATATAACACTTATATCGTTTATGCTCTTAAACATACAACTCCTAATTCATAAATTAATATAACACTTATATCAATTCTCATGAATTAAGCATGCATCCTATACATTATAACACTTATAACATACAATATGCATCTAAAGTTGGATGTTTAATTTCACAATTAATATAACACTTATATCAATTATTCTATTAAGCAAACAACAACTAATTCATGAATTAATATAACTCTTATATTAATACACATGAATTAAACATGCATCCTATACATTATAACACTTCTGACCTACAATATGCATAAAACCAAGGCAACCTATGTTGTACGTTTAATTTCATAATTAATATAACACTTATATCAATTATTCTATTAAACTAACAACATTTAATTCATGAATTAATATAACTCTTATATTAATACTTATGAATTCCCAAATATGCATACTATATATTATAACACTTGTTTCAAAAAAAAAAAAAAAAAAAAAAAAAAAAAAATATTATAACACTTATAACATATTATCAATGCATGGAGCATGCTTCCTACAGTGGGATTTTAAATCTATATGGCATACGTTATGCACATACAAACATGGATTTAATGAAAACATACATACGCTATGCATAATTAATTAAACACACTAAAGTGGACGGTTTTCGCATTAAGCAAGCAATAACTATTTTATTACAAGCTTGAACAACAAGCTAAATCTTGAGCGGACTTCGAACTCTTCGAACCGCCTTGGACAAGCTTTCTCCCCCGAACGCTTCGATCAATTTCTCTTCGAGCTTCTCTTTGAACCTCCCAGAACGAGTTAGAACTTGCACCGAACATTTCGGCGAGCTCAAAACTCGAGCTTCTTTCACAAAGAAATCTATATGGACTCTAATGACTCTAAAAGAATACAGACTCTTCAGCACACATTAAAGCCCATACATTCTCAGGCAATTACAAATAAAGAAATTAAAAAAGAAACGATGCTAAAACCAATCAACACTATAGACATCCATTCAGAAACAATTTTTATAATAAAATACTCACCAAGCTTAAATTGATGCAAATTGAGTTGATCAAAATACGCTCTGATACCAACTGATGGAGCATTTTACGATGCGGAAGCGATTTTGGATCGTTGGAACTCTAATTCATAAATTTAACAAATAGAAAACATGCTCAACCAACGGAAATAAGAAAAATTAGAAAACATACCCTTGAAGTTCTAATTTTCTTCGTGTTCCGCCGACCGTTCCTCGTCACGAACACTTCAAACTTCTTCTCACGAACGCCCCGAGGACCACCCCAGGTAGTCCCGCTATCCTCGGCGCCGTAAAACGGAGTTGTGGGACTCCTTTGTAAGAGAAGAACTGAAGAGAGATGGATTGAGAAACGAGTGAACAAAGTTTTTAATTGACAAATGAGAATGAACTATTCATTTCTCATAAATTCAAAATTTTGTTCAAGTCAGAAGTAACTTCAAGAAGAAAAAAAAAAAACAAAACAAACTGGAAGATCAACAAGAAGAGTAAAAAAAACTTTTTTATTTTTTTTTATTTTTTTATTTTATCTCCATCCAATCTATCTTATTTTTTTAACTAAACAAAAGTACAAATACTTAACAAAGAAGTAAAAATAGATTAGTCATTCCAAATGACGTGCATCACATGCACAGTGCTAATATATATATATATATATATATATATATATATATATTAATTAATTTAAAATTAATATTATTTTAATATTTATTTTAAATTAATTTAAAATAAATATAATATATATTTTATTAATTAAACTTTTTAATTAATAAATATAATAAATATAATATATATATTTTAATTAATTAATATTATTTAATTCAATATCAAATATTAATTAAATAATATGACTAATCCTGGTTTTTCGAAAACTGACTTTTTGCACATGAATCCTATTCATGTTTTAAACCATTCCCATATTTAAATCATATTTAAATATGTCCATCATCCTTCCAAAAACTCGAATTTGAAGAATTCAAATTTTTTTTTTTTTATTTTCTCTTATATTATTGCACGGTGTTATCCAAGCTAGCTAGGAGAACCTAAATGACCTACAGATCATGAGCTCCAACGATACGAGATTATCCGGTCAAAACTATTTTAACCGAACTAATCAACATTCGTTAACCCCCGGAGACTCCACTATAGATCGAGGGCTGCACTCTCCTCGCTGTAGATATATTATGTCCTCTGATATAACCGTCACGGGCAAGTCGACGCTTCACAGGTTGTTTGTAATCACAACTGGGTCATTTAAACCATTTAACCCCTGCATTACGTCTTGTTCCTTAAGTACCCCTTACACCTCTAATGAACAATAGATTTATGGTCCAACCAACAGATCAATTAACCCTCTCATCTCATGAGAGTGTGAGTGCTCATTGTTCAAGCCCCAGAGTCAGCTATTAAGGGAACAACATATCTACTAACCCTAAAGAGCGGGTTAGGAGTGAACTCCAATCTTGTTGTACTATGTCCCCAACTACCTATTCGACTTTATCCCCAAGATGGTAGGCTTATTGAGTCGGCGCTTATGGGCCACTCTCACCCGTGCAAGTCAAAAGATACTTTCAAATAAGCAGGAGTTCATAGCGAGCTCAGTATTAAGATCGAGTTACCTAGGCCATCATATGAAAATGTCGATCTCATCAGTAAACGGTGTTATAAAGAGAGAGCGACATATTTCACGGTTTGGTCTTATGCAAACTCTTTGCACAGGATGCCCTCATTCGCACATCTCCTTGTGAAACGATTCAAATCACATCGTTTTGTACAATACAAAGTGAGCCGCATCCAATAGTGTTACCAGGATAAGGTACCCAGCCTCATCCATATACTATAAACCAATTTGACTGACTACTTGAGCTTGATCCACAATCATGTCATACATGAAGCTCAAGTACTCATATTCAGCCAAGAGTGTTGGTCATTGGTATAGGTTAACCCAAACACATTTCACTTTAATCCAGTAAACTCTTTTACTGAATAAAACTAATAACTCTTTATTCTAAATAGATTATTTACAAACATAACAGTTTACAAACCACAAGTTTTAGGTCATAAAACCCAACACATGTATTACATGAATGTGGATCAAGTTCAAGTAGACAGCCAAAATAGTCTATAGTATATGAACAAGTGTATGCGGCTCACTTTGTATTGTAAAAAACGATGTGATCCGAATCGTTTCATGTGTAGACATGTGAGTGAGGGCGTCTTGTGCAATGAGTTTGTGGTCGGACACAATTAAGTGTGCCCCTAAATTCTCAAGCTGTCGAGGCTTGCCAAAAATGAAATTTATAAGCCCGATTACACTGAGCTTTGCAGCTAGTGGCGACGAGATCGATCCATAGGGAGCGGTCAGATTGAAATCAATGTTTGGATTAAATTACTGTTTGTTCGAGTCAAATAACAAAACGTGGTGTTTTGGTTTATGCAAAGCAAGGGTAAAAACTAAGCTAACGAAAAAAAATAACAAATGTACAAACGTGCTGGATTTGGGGAATTCGGGATTTGCTAAACAATGTAAATATTATCATTGAACTCTACAAACATGGTAATGAATAAATTGAGTACATAAACAATTGCCCTACTCAACTGTTGTCCAAAAACAATAAACTAAATTACACTACTTAACTAACAAAAGCAATAAACTAAAACAGATAGGAAAAACATTTAAACACTCGGGTGCCTCCGAGAAGCGCAAAACTTTTAAAGTCGTTTGCTCGACTGAATTCTCCCTTTCCAATCAACCGTTGTCCAATAACGCGAGAGATGTTCCAACCACTTCTCCGTCCGCGCTGGACCTATTCACATTCAACAAACAAAATTTTTCTTTTCGTGCTTCACGCACGCATACATCATCATTAGCAGGCAAACAACAAACAGAACAATCAACAATCAAATTCAAATTATCATTTTTCACAGAAAAATTAGAACTATCTCTCAAGCTCGAAGTCAAATTCAGATCCTTCATACTGTTAACAGATTTCAAGTCAAACATAGAAAATTCATGAACGGTCTCGTCAAATTCCACAGATATGACACCCTTATACACATCAATTTTGACCCCAGCGGTCTTTAAAAAGTGACGTCCTAACAACATGGAAGAAGAAACATTCAATGATTTTCCATTCATATCTAGTATAAAGAAATCTGCAGGAAACATCATGCTTTCAACTCTAACAAGAATGTCCTCGACTTTTCCTATCAGATCAATGCAAGACCCATCAGCTAATTGTATCACAACATCAGTCTCATGCATTTCATTCAAATTAAGCTCTTGAAACAGGGCATAAGACATGACATTTACGGAAGCACCTAGGTCTAGCATGGCATTTTTCATAACTTTATTACCTATCATGAAAGGAAGAGTAAAAGTACCTGGATCCTTGCACTTGACTGGCAACAAACCTAGAAATATCGCCGAGACATTTTCTTTCTTCTTTCCATCAGTCATTCTTGACTTCCTTTTGTCGGTGCACCAACTCTTTAAATTTTTTGCATACTTGGGGATTTTTCTCACGTCCTCCAAGAGTGGAATGTTCACTATCACCTTTTGAAAGGTCTTCAAGACCTTCTCGTCTTCATTAACTTCCCTAAGCTTCGCAAGCCTGCTTGGGAAGGGTGCTATGGGGACACTCGCCGGTACACCTTCACTGAATTCATTTCTTTTCTCAGTTTCTTCGTTCACCAGATGGCTCGGGGATGATGCAATCAATTTCCCCTTCTTTGCTTCCTTCTCAACACTGGAGGGAACTGACTTCCCACTTCTAAGTTGGATCGAGCTCACGTTTTCACATGAGTTAATTGTGGTTTGGGAGGGAAGTTTCCCCGAGCTCTTGCTTTCAAGCTTACTGATCAACACAACCACTTAGGTCAGTTGCTTGTTCAGATTTTGCAACTCGGCCTTGTGAGAATTAAGTTCCTCACGAGCTTCCTTTTCAAATTGGCTTGTCGTATTAACAATCGTTCTGACCATTTTTTCCATAGTACTACCTGAGCTGGATGACTGAGCGTGGTTGGGATTTTGGCGTCTCTCAAAAGACTGACTCTGATAGTGTTATTGTCCTTCTCTATTCCCATAACTCAGATTTGGATGTTCTCTCCACCCAGGATTGTACGTATTTGAATACGGGTCATACTTTTTCTGATTGGAGGCATACTATTAACTCTCTAAATGAGAGTTGTTTAGGCCAAATAGGAAGAAAGTATAGAGTCCTCTTTACAAAATAGAAAGTGAAAAGCTAGTTATTAGGTTGAGTTAGTGAGTACTTGAGAAGAGGCAAGCTTTTGAGCGTGGTGTGATAATTGTACATATTTGAGCTTAATTGTGCATAAATAATTCTGCTTTTGTCTTCTCAGGTGCCGCTAGAATTCCGCGTTGATCGCAGCGTGTAGCAAAGAGTGTCCAGCGTTTATAAGGAGCTCTGCGGTCGCATCGCAGCAGCAAAGCTGGCATTTTTAAGAACCTTTGCGGGCGCAAAACATCTGTTGGGTTTTATGTCCTAAAACTCGTGGTTTGTAAACTGAATATATATTCTATTTTGCAATAAAGTTGTTATTGAGTTTTATTCAGTAAAGTTGTTATTGAATAAAGTGAATTGTGTTTACTTTTAACCTAACTCCAATAAACTAAGAACCCATGGCTATAGGATGTATACTTGAACTTCATGTGGTGACATGATTGTGGATCAAGTTCGAGTGATAGCCAGAATAGTGTATAGTATAGGGATAAGGTTGGGTACCTTATCCTGGGGACACTATTGGACGCGGCCCACTTTGTATAGTACAAACGATGTGATCCGAAATCGTTCATGTGGAGACATGTGAGTGGGGGTGTCATATGCAATGAGTTTGCATAAGACTGAACCGCGAAACAAGTCGCTCTTTCTTTATAACTCCGTTTACTGTAAAGACCGACTTTTTCATATGATGACCTAGGTAACTCGATCTGAATCCTGAGCACGCTATAAACTCCTGTTTATTCGGGCTTATCCTTTGACTTGTATGGGTGAGAATGGCCCGAGATCGCCTACTCAATAAGCCTACCATCTTGGGGATAAGATCGGGTAGGTAGCTGGGAACATAGTCCTACGAGATGGAATTCACTCCTACCCGCCTTGAGGGATTAGTAGAGAGGTTGTTCCCTTAAGTGCTGACTCCAGGTCTTGAACTAGGGATCCCACCCTCTCATTGGCCCGAGAGGGATTTGGTATAGTGATGAGATCACATACCAATCGGTTTGGTGGTTGGACCACAAACCAATAGTTCATTAGAGGATCAGTGGGACTTAAGGAACATGATGTAATTACGGGGGTAAAACGGTTATTTTGACCCAGCTGTAATTACGAACGACCTGTGAAGGATTGACTTACTGATGATTGTTATATGAAGAGGACATAAATATATCTACGGTGATGAGAGTGCAACCCTTGGACTTTAGTGGAGTCTCCGGGGGTTAACGAATGTTGGTTAGCTTGGCTAAAGAGTTTGGCCGGTTAATCTCGTATCGTTGGAGCTCATGATCTGTAGGTCCTTTAGGTTCTCCTGGCTAGCTCGAATTAAGTCATGTAACAATATGAGAGAAAAAGAATTTGAATTTATTCAAATTCATTTTTGGAAGAATGATGAACATATTTAAATATGATTTAAATATGGGACCGGTCTAAAACATGAATAGGGATTCATGTGTGATGATTCGGTTTAAGAAACCAGGATTAGTCTTATTATTTAATTAATATTTGATATTTAATTAAATAATAATATTAATTAATTAAAAAGTTTAATTAATTAAAATTTATTTTGTTTATTAAAATTAATTATGAATTAATTTTAAAATGACAAAATATTACAAGTGGGATTATCCAAGTCAAGTGGATTTATCCAAGTTGAGTGGATTTATCCAAGTTGAGTGGGTTTATCCAAGTTGTGAAGTGGATTGTGAATCACCAACCACATGCATAAACTCATCAATTTTGGAACACTTGGTTGAAGACTAATCCATCAAATTTGAGGTGTCATGCTAAGCAAAGAGTTTGTTGCATGTGAATTGCCTATAAATTGGATGAAGTTCAAATGGTTTGAGGTTGATGAATTTTCAAAGAGTTTGAATATTTGGATGAGCATGAAGAGTTCATGTTACTTTAGAAATTAGAAAGGTAAGTGTTAGATATTTCTCACAAAATCCTCATCACTTTCACCTTCCAATCTTCTTCTTCCAAAGTTTTTCTCTTGTAAAGGAGTCCCACCACTCCGTTGCTCGGCCCGAGGATAGCGGGACTACCGGAGGTGGTTCTCAAAGAGTTCGAGAGAAGCTTTGAAGGGTTTGTGAGAAGATTTGAGCATTAGAATAGAAGTTTTTAGAACTACAAGAGGTAAGTGTTCTAATTTCTTTTATTTCAAAGTTTTGAGCATGTTTCTAGTTTAGCTAAATTGATGAAATTAGAGTGCCAATGATCCGACTCGCTTCCGCTGTCCTACATGCGCTCCATCAGCATCAGCAAATGTTGTACCTGATTTTGCAGATTTGTCAGCTCTTGTCCCCTGCCGTACAGAATGTGAAGCTTTTCCAATTGCAACCCTCCAATGAGAGGCTAGAGCCATTTTAAGGTAAAATTCATGGTGAAACCCGAGACTATAAGTAGAAAAGGGAAGAAAGAGAAGAGTGAGCAAAGAAAGAGGAGGAGGATTAGGAATTTCTAGGAGTAAGCATTTTTACCTTGGTTTTTGGAGCATTTTGTAGAGGAAGAAGACGAAGCCGCCATTGAGGAGCTCTCCAAGAGTGTTGCAGCTGGATAGTTCATACAGTTTGAAAAGCTCGACGGATTCCTTTCTTCTTAGATAGATATTTTTATTGTTTTATCTTTTGAACCTTGTTGATATCTCGAAATTCTTATGAAGTTAGTTCCTGTTATTTTGAAGTATTGTAGTTGTATGGATAGATAAACCCATAAGGGTTGGCTAGGATGAGCTCATAGTGAATAGATTGGAAATCTGAGTTGATTGGCATGAAATGCTTAGAGTATGTTTGTTTTAATGTTAAAAATGCACTTTCGATTGGCCATCCATTGTGTGTTATTGATTGTTGAACCTCCAAGAGGAGTAGGGAGTCTGAGTAGCATATTCTTGTTAGCCTTTTATGGTATTCAGGGAGGAGGCTATGCTTAGTCACTCCCCTAGCATGTTAGATGTCATGTTTTTATGAATAAGATAATTGTTTCATTTGGATATGAATGAGCTTGCATCTTAATGCTTAAGATCGAGAGATCTTCTGTGTGTTTGACAGAATGGGGCATATGCATGTTTAATCTCTTACTCAGATAACCAATTTATGAGCTATTGTGAAAGTCCTAGCCTGCTCTGTTTAGTTCTGTTTTTCAGTCTGCAATTTGTGTCGCGATTTAATTGCAGCCTCCGCATTAGAAGAATTGTTAGTTTATATAGTCAGCTGTTCATTGTCTAGTTCATTCTTGCATGACTCTTGTTTAGTTTGGTTGCTATTTCTTTGAGTTTTATTTACAATTACTCAGCACTACACAACCCAACAATTTGTCACTGGTTACGAATTTAAGTTAGCAATTCAAGCCCGATAACAAGCTGATAGCACTCCAAAAGTGCTAATATTTAGCTCTTAAGTCTTTCGAATTAAGTAATTAATTGTGCTTAATTGATATATTTTGTATAAATTAATTGCTTAGGGGTAAATCGGACCATTGCATTAATTAAGAGCTTAAAAGAACGTTTAGAGGATAATTTTGATTAATCGTTCTGAGTGTTTATACTATGTATATTAATTAATCAAATAATATCTCAATTGTGATAAGTGGTCTGGTGGTGCAGGAGGAATCTGGAAAGTCGATAGGCCTGAGTTCAAGTCCAAAGGAGGACAAAATTCCAATTATTTTCCCAAGCACGACCCCAGCGCCTGCCTGTAGGGTCTCGACGCTACGACGACTTCAACGTTGGAACATTCCGTTAGGAGTGTCGTCTAGATGTTGCCTGTAGCGTCTCGCTCTGACGATGATAAAAACCCATTTTTAGGTCATTCTCTCTCGGGTTTGGACATTTTTTTTAGCGTTTTCTCTCTAGAATTTTGGGGTTTTCTCCCCTTTGCTCATATATCAAAGCATAGACTTGTTTGGATTAGCTTGATTTTCATCCCGAGCAAGGTAAGTGCTCTAATTTGAGGTTAGGGGTTAAATTTGATGTGATTCATGAGGGTTTAGATCTTTAATTTTGAGCTTAGCATGACTGATTGGGCAATTTTATTTCTTCTAAGCATATCACATAAGCATGTTTGATTGATAGAAGTATACGACCTTGATTTCCGGCATGTTTTATATTTAAAGATTATGATGCCTTGCCTCTCTTAAACACCAAGTAACATGGATAAGTTGAGCCATAGGTAACATAGGCTTCCTTGTTGATCTTGGTTGTAACTTATCTTGAAGAAATAGATAAATCGGAATATTAACTTAGGCTTTCAGGTTAAACATCCGTCGTAGTGCTCCCGTTACGGTCAATTAATCAATATGGGCGACGTTGGCCCCCAGTTAATTCATTGCCAGGTTTAATTAGAATCGAACATTCGTCTCTGTTCTTTATTTAATTTAGGATTGATCACCTTAGAGTAATTAAAGAATAGTCCACTTAGAACTCCACGTTTCTAATTAATTATTTGGGTTACTTGTATTAGTAGTTTCGTGCAGGTAAATTGTGTGTTTAATTATGCTTTTGCTAAGTATGTTTGAATCCCAATGAATCGAGTCGCATCAAGATCAACCCACACCCTTAAAATTAGAAGCACATGTAATTAGTTTTAATTTTTCGTTAGCTAGTTTACATGTACTTAGTTCAATTCTTCCGTTAGCTAGTTTGCATGCTTACTTTAATTTTCCGTTAGCAATCCCCCTTTTATTTATCGTTTTATTTTATTGTTTTAGTTAATTAAAAAGCAAATAGAAATTAATTAGGAGAAAATAATTTAGGTTCCCTGTGGATCGACCCGACTACCACTAGCTGCAAAGCTCAGTTGTAGCGGAATTATAAATGTTATTTTGGCGGGACTCGACACCCCGAAATTTATAGGATATTAAAAAATCCTAGTACCAAAATTGGCGCCGCTGCTGGGGAACCATTTAATTTCTCTTAGTTAGATTTTATTTGTTTGTTTTTCCTTTTTGTTGTTTGCTTTCTTTTGTAGGGGTTTGGTCTAATGACCAAGATAATGGGCAAAGACCGCGCTACTCCCACCTCGCGAAATTCAGGGGAGGTTTTCTGTTCCCTTTAATTCTGTAATTTTAATTGCTTTATCTGATGGATGGATACATAGAAGACTATGTATCTTTTGAAGGTTGGGGGTGAAGATGGTTGTATGCTGGATTCATGTGTAGTTGTTGAGCAGGAGTAGATTTAGAATTTGAAGTGTTTTGGACTCTGTTTGCATGCTTTCTGATTATGATGATCTAGGAAATGTTTTTAGAATCTTCGTATTTGCATGTATGGATAAGCATGAAGTTGTTTGCACTGATTAGGTTCATGCCAAAATTTTAAATTTTTTTCTGTTGCTCCCTTGCATCTATCGAGCACTTAGCAACCTCTTCTTAGACTCCGTAGGCTTAGTTTGATCGCATGATGCATTGATTCTTGTTGTCACCCCGAAAGGCACCCCTAGGGTAGCTTGTTGCATGAGATTTAGAATTTGAAGTGTTTTGGACTCTGTTTGCATGCTTTCTGATTATGATGATCTAGGAAATGTTTTTAGAATCTTCGTATTTGCATGTATGGATAAGCATGAAGTTGTTTGCACTGATTAGGTTCATGCCAAAAATTTTAAATTTTTTTCTGTTGCTCCCTTGCATCTATCGAGCACTTAGCAACCTCTTCTTAGACTCCGTAGGCTTAGTTTGATCGCATGATGCATTGATTCTTGTTGTCACCCCGAAAGGCACCCCTAGGGTAGCTTGTTGCATGAGAGTTAGTGGTCAATTAATCGAGTTAGCATAAGCTAAGCCTAAAAAAAAAAAATATAGAAAAGCATGTTAGCTAGAAAAAGTCTCTCGAGGCGCTCCTCCTTCTTATTGGTACCTAAAAGAAGTGAGCGTTAGTCCTTAAAAATGTGAAGCTTTGGCCAAAGCTTGACATGTTAGGTAACTCGAGATGAGAAAGAAAAAGAAAATAAAGTTGGGTTCAAAGAACCTTAACAAAGAGTACAAAGTACTCAAAAAGAAAAGACAAAGTATGAGAAAATCGTTTTAGGTCTCTTAATTTATTGCTCTCTCTTGTGTAATCAAGTTTAGACTGTTCTTAAATGCTAGAAGTAGGGGGAAAACGGGATGACATGTTGCATGCGGTTTTTCCGGGCTTAAGTTGGTTTAGGAGAGGTTAGCTATCTCACACACACGTAGGGGAGTAGTAGTTAATTTTTGACATGTTCATTGATTAAGTGCATGCGATCGATTGCTTACTTGTTTATGTAAATGCCTTGATTCTTAAAGCATCGAGATTTGAGTTAGAAGCATGCATGTATAGTCCTTAGGAGCTAATTTAGAGTTTTCCTTGCTCGAGGACTAGCAAGATTTAGGTTGGGGGTTTTGATAGCACTCCAAAAGTTCTAATATTTAGCTCCTAAGTCTTGCGAATTAAGTAATTAAGTGTGCTTAATTGATATATTTTGTATAAATTAATTGCTTAGGGGTAAATCAGACCATTGCATTAATTAAGAGCTTAAAAGAACGTTTATAGGATACTTTTGATTAATCGTTCTGAGTGTTTATACTATGTATATTAATTAATCAAATGATATCTCAATTGTGATAAGTGGTCTGGTGGTGTAGGAGGAATCTGGAAAGTCAGTAGGCTTGAGTTTGAGTCTAGAGGAGGATAGAATTCCAATTATTTTTATCAGGCACAGACAGGGTCTCGACGCTACGACGACTTCAGCGTTGGAAAATTCCGTTAGGAACGTCTAGACGCTCCGACGATGATAAAAACCCATTTTTCCGATTTTTAGGTCATTCTCTCTCGGGTTCGGACATTTTTTTAGCGTTTTCTCTCTAGAATTTTGGGGTTTTCTCCCCTTTGCTCATATATCAAAGCATAGACTTGGTTAGATTAGCTTGGTTTTCATCCCGAGCAAGGTAAGTGCGATTCATGAGGGTTTAGATCATTAATTTTGAGCTTAGCATGACTGATTGGACAATTTTATTTCTTCTAAGCATATCACATAAGCATGTTTGATTGATAGGTGTAGACGACCTTGATTTCCGGCATGTTTTATAGTTAAAGATTATGATGCCTTGCCTCTCTTAATCGCCAAGTAACATGGATAAGTTGAGCCATAGGTAACATAGGCTTCCTTGTTGATCTTGGTTGTAACTTATCTTGAAGAAATAGATAAATCGGAATATTAACTTAGGCGTCCAGGTTAAACATCCGTCGTAGTGCTCCCGTTACTGTCAATTAATCAATATGGGCAGTGTTGGCCCCCAGTTAATTCATTGCCATGTTTAATTAGAATCGAACATTCGTCTCTGTTCTTTATTTAATTTAGGATTGATCACCTTAGAGTAATTAAAGAATAGTCCACTTAGAACTCCATGTTTCTAATTAATTATTTGGGTTACTTGTATTAGTAGTTTCGTGCAGGTAAATTATGTGTTTAATTATGCTTTTGCTAAGTATGTTTGAATCCCAATGAATCGAGTCGCATCAAGATCAACCCCGACCCTTAAAATTAGAAGCACATGTAATTAGTTTTAATTTTCCGTTAGCTAGTTTACATGTACTTAGTTCAATTCTTTCGTTATCTAGTTTGCATGCTTACTTTAATTTTCCGTTAGCAATCTCCCTTTTATTTATCATTTTATTTTATTGTTTTAGTAAATTAAAAAGCAAATAGAAATTAATTAGGAGAAAATAATTTAGGTTCCCTGTGGATCGACCCGACTACCACTAGCTGCAAAGCTCAGTTGTAGCGGAATTATAAATGTTATTTTGGCGGGACTCGACACCCCGAAATTTATAGGATATTAAAAAATCCTAGTACCACAAGCATCAAGTCTCTGTGGGAAACGATATAAATCGTACTTATCACTTGTTGCAGATCGTGTATACTTGTATGATCTGAGTGCTCTTCGCATCTAATTTACACACACACTGAGCACGCAACAAGTTTTTGGCGCCGTTGCCGGGGACTTGTTTGTTTGTAAAACGAGTTTTGTTAACTTAACATTTGAGCTAAAACGATTGAAGTTTAAGTAATTATTTTTTTCTTGCAGGTGTTTTGAAGCTAGTTTATGAGTGAGTTCCCTATCTACGAATTCGAACTTGATCCAGAACATGAAAGGAGTTTTAGAAGAAGGCTAAGGGAGCAAAGAGAAGTTGATGTTAATATGGAAATCAAGTGAGGAATCCACCCCTGTAGTACCTAGGAAGCAGCCTAATGTAATCCCACCTGTTATCATGCAACCATTAGTTGAACCGAACAGGGCAGCAGTCATTAGGAACCCAATCGAAATTGCTAATGACAAAGATAGTGCCATCTTGAGTTATATAGTTCCCATGCCAGAGGAGTTAAATCCCAGTATAATTAGGCCTGAGATCACTGCTCACTCTTTTGAGTTGAAGCCAGTGATGTTTCAGATGTTGTCCACTGTTGGACAATTCTATGGGATAGAAAATGAGGATCGCACAATCACCTGCGTAACTTCCTAGGTGTTAGCGATACCTTCGTTATACCTGGAGTTACACACGAAGCATTGCGCTTATACTTGTTTCCATTATCTCTGCGCGATAAAGCAAAAACATGGCTTAATTCATTACCATCAGGATCAATAGCCAACTGGACAAACCTGGCCGAGAAGTTTCTAGTTAAATACTTTCCACCTGATAGGAATTCAAATTTTAGAGACGACATTATCAAGTTTAAACAGTCTGAAAATGAGTCAGTGCATGAAGCATGGACTCGTTATAAGGATTTCTTGTTGAAATGCCCACATCATGGTATTCCGTGGTGCATCGAAATAGAGGTCTTCTTTAAGGGTTGCAATCCTAGCACTAGGCAAGTACTTAATTCTTCGGCTGGAGGATCAATGCTGTCTAAAAGTTACAATGAGGCCTATGAAATATTGGAAAATATCTCTGCTACGAATTGTAGGTGGTCTGATGATCCTGTTGAGCCATCTAGAAGGAAAGGGGCGTATGAGGTTGATGCGTTAAACATAATGAGTAATCAAATTACGGCCTTAACAAACATGATGAAGCAACTAGCACAGACAAATCTGCAACAAAATGTCAATGCTAATTCTTCTGCGTCAACAATGCCGGTTGTAGCAAACCAGATAAACGCATTTGTATGTGGATTCTCTGGGGAAGGACATGTTTACGATTACTGTCCTGCTAACCCTGCTTCTGTTTGTTACATAGGGAATCAAACTCAACAAAGAAACAACCCATACTCCAGTACTTACAATCCAGGGTGGAGAAACCATCCCAATTTTTCATGGAACGACCAAGGAAATGCCAATCCTATGCAATCTCAACCTCGACCAAATGGACCACCAAGATTTGTTCCAAACCATCAAGCTAATCTAAATCAATTTCAGAAACCAGCAGTAGTCAATCAGCCTATAGGATCATCCATTGAGAACTTACTAAAAGAGTACATGGCTAAGAATGATGCCACAATCCAAAGCCAACAAGCATCCTTAAGGAATTTAGAAAATCAAATAGGACAGCTTGCAAGTGAATTAAAGAACAGACCCCAAGGACGATTGCCTGCAGACACTGAAAATCCAAGGAGAGAAGGAAAGGAACAAGTCCCAACCATTGAACTTAGAAGTGGAAAGCCTTTAATCAACAGTGTTATAACCGATCCAAAGAGAGTAGAGGACAGTGAGCCTAGTGCTCTGATAACTCCATTTTGGAGCTAATTATCACTCCTTAATTCTAGCTAATTGTCGTATTAAATTGGTTAATATGTATCGTTTGTAGGTGAATTGCGGCAAAGAGCTCATGCGTCCATTGGACTCGTTTCGTAGCTTAAAGCGGTGTTTTAACGCCCCGGGAGTGCTTCGGGAAAAGGGCAAGCTAATCCAAGAAGAACCGGACCAAAATTGCCTAGGAGAGGCAATTTTCCAGCCCAAACCCGAGAGCAAGAGTCGACCAGACAGCGTCGAGACGCTTGCTCAACGCTACCTGGCGTCGAGACGCTCCGAGGGGCGCGCGCGCAGGAAATCATCGGGGCAGCGTCGAGACGCTCGCCCAGCGTCTCGACACCATCGCGAGGCGCGCGCAGATTATTTAGGTCGCAGCGTCGCGACGCTGTCCCAGCGTCTCGACGCTTCGACGGATTTAAAATGGCTGAGGACGATTTTTTGCAGCCATCATCATCCTTCATCTTCTACCTCTCGGGTTTCTCTTAAATTTTCTTCTTGCTCCGCCATTTCTGGCTCATTTTTGGAGCTTTTCTTTGTAATAAATTTGGAGATTATGGCCAAGACATCCATGGGAGCGTTTGTGACGACTCTCTCCATGGTTGGCTAAGGTACGGTGTGCGATTCGTGATAATTTAGGGGTATTTTGTTAGACTTCTTCATTTTGATAATCCATGCAACTAATTCTGAATTGGCTTTGATTTTGTATGCATTTATTGTTCTTTCTTAATCCCATGCATGTGTTAGATTTCGCCGACGGACAATCGAGTTTTCTAGCATGTGTTAAAGTTAAAGATTAGCGATGCCTTGCCTCTCACTTTTCGCCTAGTAACACAGAACAATGAAACAAATCCAAGTATCGATGTATTCATGATAACTGTTGGGTACTTCAGCGTTGGCGGGTAGCCAGTTAGCATTAGGATTGCATAGTCGAATGTTTGTCGCGGTTAGCCAGTAACCGACCGCGTGCATGACGAATTGATAGCCTCGATTTGAATTAAATGATGAATGATAGAATGTCTAACAAAAATCCCGAAACTCCCCGAATCAAGCACTTGTTAATCTCTTTCTCTTTAATCTTTCCGTTAGCATTTTAATTTTCTCGCTGCATGATAAAAACCCCCAAGTTACTAAAACTCAATTAATCAATCATTTGGAATCTCGAACTTTAATTTCAATCACATTAAGTCCTTCTTTGTGGATCGACCCTGTTGCCGCTAGCTGCAAAGCTAAGGTTAATAGGCTTATAAATTCATTTTGGTCAGGCTTCGACAGCCTGTGAATTAAGCAGATATTCCCAAATTTGTACCACTATGCTCCACTGGATGTTCAACGAAGTTCTAGCAATGTTCGGATTCAAGAGAACCAAAAAGTGAGGCTTGAACCTATTGTGGAGGAACCTTGAGAAGATCATTAGGACCAACCCAATGAGATTAAACCCGAGCGTTCCAATGTATGTTCCACCACCACCTTTCCCTAGGCGTTTAAAAAGGAAACAAGAATAAGAAGCACACTTCCATAAGTTCTTAGACATCTTGAAGCAAATACATGTCAACATTCCCTTTGTCGAAGTATTACAATCCACGCTCTCATACGTGAAATTTCTGAAGGACATAGTGACCAACAAAAGAGTCATAGGCGAGTTTGAGACTGTGAACCTCACTGAGGAGTGTAGTGTTATTCTACAGAATAAGCAGCCTCCTAAGGAAAAGGATCCCGGTTCTTTCACTATGTCAGTTGACATAGGAGGTCGCAATGTAGGAAGAGCCTTATGTGATTTGGGGGCTAGCATTAATTTGATGACACTGTCGTTATTTCAGAAATTAGGAATAGGCGAAGCCCGCCCCACCACTGTCACCCTTCAGCTAGCTGATCGTTCAATATCTTACCCTGAAGGTAAAATTGAGGATATTTTGGTGAAAGTTGATAAATTCATCTTTCTTGCAGATTTCATCATCCTTGACTATGAGGCGGATAAAGATGTGCCAATCATTCTGGGGAGACCATTCTTAGCAACAAGTAGAGCACTAATAGATGTATAGAAAGGTGAGTTAACCATGAGAGTCAACGATGAAGAGGTAACATTCAGTGTGTTCCAAGCTCTCAGGTACCCTGCTGACGTTGAGAATTGCGCTGCTGTTGATATTAGTGATACCTTAGTCGAACATGAGCATGAAATAGAACTGTTAGAAAAGCATGCAAAGGATTATGGACAAATAGAATTAGAGGATTTGAATGTTAACACGGTGCATGATGCTAATGAACACAATATTAACGCAATGTTGCAAGCTTATATGACAAATGTGATTCATGATAGAATAGCTGCACCCATGCCACCTTCCATTGAACAACCACCTGTGCTAGAACTAAAACCTTTGCCTGCTCATCTAAAATATGCATTTTTGGGGGAGAAGGAAACATTGCCTGAGATAATTTCTTCTGGATTAAATAGAGAGCATGAACTTGAATTACTAATTTTACTTAAGCAGCATAGAAAAGCCATTGGGTGGACTCTAGCTGATATTAAGGGAATTAGCCCCTCCTATTGTATGCATAAACTTTTGCTAGAAGAAGAGCATGTGCCTAAAATTGACCATCAGAGAAGACTTAACCCATCCATGAAAGAAGTAGTGAAGAAGGAGATAATAAAGTGGTTGGATGCTGAAGTAATATTCCCTATTTCGAATAGCCGGTGCGTTAGTCCTATCCAATGTGTTCCAAAGAAAGGTGGGATGACTGTCGTAGTAAATGAGCTGAATGAGTTAATACCTACACGTACTGTCACTGGTTGGCGTGTTTGTATGGACTATAGGAAGTTAAATAAAGAAACTAAAAAGGACCATTTCCCTCTTCCATTCATTGACCAAATGTTAGATAGATTAGCTGGACAAGCCTTTTATTGTTTCTTAGATGACTACTCAGGGTACAATCAGATAACCATCGACCCAGAGGATCAAAAGAAAACTACATTTACATGTCCCTTTGGCACTTTTGCTTTTCGCAGAATGCCATTTGGGCTTTGCAATGCTTCCGCAACATTTCAGCGGTGTATGCTAGCCATTTTCTCTGATCTAACTGAATCAATTGTTGAAATCTTCATGGATGATTTCTCTGTGTTTGGAAGCTCATTTGAACAGTGTCTAATGAACTTAGGAAAGGTATTATCTAGATGTGAGGAGACTAATCTTGTTCTTAACTGGGAGAAATGCAATTTCATGGTGAAAGAGGGCATAATGTTGGGACATAGGATTTCTAAGGAAGGAATTGAGGTTGATAGAGCAAAGGTAGAAGTGATAGAGAAACTAAGTCCACCAACGAATGTCAAGGGCATTCGAAGCTTTTTAGGCCATGCGAGATTTTACAGAAGATTTATTAAGGACTTTTCAAAAATTTCAAAACCTTTGTGTGAGCTTCTGGAAGTTAATAAAACATTTGTTTTTTCAAAAGAGTGTTTAAATGCATGGGAAAGACTGAAGTATACTCTTGTGCATGCGCCAATTGTAATAGGACCAAATTGGGACGCACCATTCGAACTCATGTGTGATGCAAGCGATTATGCAATTGATGCGATGTTAGGACAAAGGAAGGAGAAGATGACTCATCCTGTCTATTATGCAAGCAAGACACTGAATGAAGCTTAGTGTAATTACACCAAACAGAAAAGGAAATGTTATTTGTGGTTTTTGCTTGTGAGAAATTCTGAGCCTACCTTGTGGGCAACAAAACCATCGTGTATACTGATCATGCAGCCATCAAATATTTGATGAAGAAGGCTGATGCAAAGCCTAGACTAATTCGTTGGGTTTTATTGTTAGAGAAATTTGATTTGGAGATCCGAGATAAAAAAGGATGCGAGAATGTGATTGCTGATCACCTTTCCAGACTGGAAGGATGCTGTAAAGATGATGCTGAAGTCGCATTGATGGATTCATTCATTGATGAGAAATTTTTTTCTTTAATACATTGTAATGACAATATTGAGCCTTGGTTCGCTGATATAGCTAATTTTCTTGCTTCACAGGTGATGCCAGAATTTGACAAAGGACAGGATAAAAAAAAGTTCTTGAATGACAAAAAGAAATATCTGTGGGATGACCCAACTCTATACAGATGCTGTGTAGATGGTTTGCTGAGGAAATGCGTCACCGCATCAGAAGCTTTAACCATATTGAAGCATTGCCACACTGCACCTTACGGGGGTCATTTCGGTGGTCAAAGGACCGCCGCAAAGGTATTTCAGAGTGGGTATTTATGACCTACTATTTTCAAAGATGCATATGAGTTTGCAAAATCATGTAATGAGTGCCAAAGAACTGGAAACATAAGTAGGAAAGATGAGATGCCTCTCACTTATATTTTGGAAATTGAGCTGTTTGATGTTTGGGGGATAGACTTTATGGGTCCATTTCCTCCATCTGCGGGTAATCTCTATATTTTATTGGTCGTAGACTATGTATCTAAGTGGGTAGAGGCGATTACATGTCCATTAAATGATGCTAAAACAGTAATCAAATTCTTGAGCAAGCATTTGTTTACTAGATTTGGTACCCCAAGAGCAATCATTAGTCATGAGGGAACACATTTTATTAACAAATCGATGGAACAGATACTGGCAAAATATAATGTTAAGCATAGGGTAGCAACAACCTATCATCCTTATTGTTACGTCTCCAAAAGTGACTATTTTAGGGACTTATTTGCTATAGAAAGATGTACACTCTTAAGCGTTTTTGGGAGAATTTAGCCTAAACATGTGCTTATATATGAGAATTTGTAGAATGAAGCTAAATTAGGACTTATGTGTAAAAGGAAGGAAAAAGAACCAAAAACAAAGCTAAAGAGTTGAAATTTCCATATTGCAGGAACATTGCGAAAACATTGCTGTCTCAGCAATGTTTTAAGTGAAATTGTTAAGTTGTCTAACCGTTTGCCATTTTGTTACGATTTTTCAGCCGCCCATTCTTTCTCCTACTGCCACGTGGAAGGCCGTCGTTCAGAATGGATGGTTCTCCTTGGCTGAAGACTACCTGCAAAACCCTATAAAAGGAGGTCAAGGTGGAAGGACAAACATAAGCTGGAAGCGTAGAACTCCCATCTCAACGCAGTCTTTTCTCCCTGTTTTCTCTCTTCCGTTTGTTGGCTTGAAGGACTCAGCTGTTGGAGTCGATAATCTGAGAGGAAGAAGAGAAGATCTTTCTTCTCTTCTGATTGGATTCATCCAAACAAAGCTCTTCTTCTCCCTTCATCCGAGGCGCTTGCGGCGAGGGTTCAGGCGCACAATTTACTTGCTTTCTGCTATTTTCTGCCGTTCCGTTTGCTTCTGTTGTTGCTATTTGTTTAAGTTTGCTACATTAGTTCATTTCGTCTTCTTCTGTTTAGTTTTCATTAGTTTAGAGTTGTGCTTTGTAAGCTTTGAACCTCGTTTAAATCAAAGAAGTGTTTGACTATTTCACGAATTCCTCGTTGCTTTTATTGTTGTTGTTTTCTTTCATTTCCATTCCATTACTATTAAGCATGTCTACACCATTTATTCTTCCCACTCCATCTTCATCCATGAGTAACTAAGCCACATAAGGGTCTGCTAATGATGAGTCTATAGGTAGAAATACACGAATCAGCATGTAGGATAGCTTCGAATGCATTGAATGTATGTGTGCTTCATCCCACGAGCAATTTCGATTGGCCATCCATTTTGTCTAAAGAACTCCTAACCTCTGGAAGGAGTAAGAGTTCAGAGTCATCCATTCATGCTAGCCTTTCATGGTAACCAGAAAACGACCTAGGAATAGGCGTTTTCCTAGCACAAATCATTAACTTGCTTATAAAAATAGATGCTTAAGCCTTACTTGGACATGAGTAAACTAAAGGATCTAATGCATGAAATCGAGAGATACATGAGAATGAGTTAATTTGATGCATGATAAGTTGATCTACTGCTGAAGAATCGTATGAACAAGCCTATAGAGGAGTCGTTAGTAGCCCTTGTTTCCCCACTTTACCCTTAAATCGCTGTTAGTAACATTGCTAGAAAAGACAGCAATTTTCTTAGTTCAAATTTTTTCCTTAGCCACTTTTCTTAGCTTTCTGTTTTGCGATTTTATTGCTAGATAATTGCTTTCTTTGCAATTCTTTTTCTCCTACATTCAAGTTAACCTCTTTACTTGCCTTAGCTTATGCTTGCATATCTCGCACGGTCTTCAATAGTTAGGCACAATACTCCAAATTTTACCCCATTTAAACCACCCTTTCCAACTTAACATCTCACTTCGTTAGTAACTAAGAATAAATCTCTGTGGGAAATCGAATGAAAAAAATACTTATTACTTGCTACAGGACCATGTATGCTTGCATGTTCTGAGTGCTCTACCATTGCATTTTAATTTACACATTGAGCACGCAACACTTATACTAATGGGCAAGCTGAAATTTCAAATAGAGAGATCAAGGGTATATTGGAAAAAGTGGTCAAACCAAACCGAAAGGACTGGTCATTTAAGCTAAACGAAGCTTTGTGGGCATACAGGACATCATATAAAACACCTTTAGGAATGTCCCCTTATAGGTTAGTGTATGGAAATACATGTCACTTGCCGTTGAAATTAGAAAATAAGGCATTTTGGGCATTAAAAGAGTTGAATTTCTGTTTAACTGACGCTGGGACACTGCGTTCCTTGCAATTGCATGAACTAGAAGAACTTAGGCATATGGCATACGAGAATGCCAAATTTTACAAAGAAAAAACCAAATTATGGCATGACAGTCGCCTTAGGCCTAAAGATTTCAAAAAAGGGCAAAAAGTTTTGCTATTCAATTCTCGATTAAAGCTTTTTCCTGGCAAGTGTTAAGTCTCTGAAAGTGACTTATTTAGGACCCATTTAGCTTAAGAAGATGTACACATTTAGGTGTTTTTGTGAGCATTTAGCCTAAACCTATGCTTTAATATGAGAATTAGAAGAAGGTAGCTAATATAGGACTTATGCACAATAGGTAGGAAAAGGGGTGAAAACCGAAGAAAAGAATGAAAAAATAACCCTTGCGAATGCATTGCGGAATAATTGCGGTGGCCGCAATTATTCAAGTTAAAACCGTAAGTTGGCTGACATTTTTCTGTTTAGATCCGACTTTTCAGGGATTCGTTCTTTCTCCTCCACCCATTCTGATATACGACGTTGAAGATTGATGGTTCTCCTTGGCCCAATCGCACCTGCAAACTACTATAAAAGGGGGCCAAAGTCGGAGGTTCAGTCATCATTCAACGTGCAGAAGTCTTTTCACAGTCCACCATTTCTCTCGATTTTCCCTTGCCGTCTGTTGGAGTGAGGTTCTCAGCTTTTGGAGTCGATAATCTGATAGGAAGGAGAGAAGATTCTTCTTCTCTCTCGATTGGATTCATCCAAGCGCGGCTGAATTCTCATCACCATCATTCGAGGCGACTGCCACGAAGATTTCCAGCACACCTTTACTGTTTTCTGCTCTTTCCTTCTCAATTCCATTTCTGTTCAATGTTGTTCTTAGCTTAGTCATTTACTTATTGCATTTCGTTGTTGTCTGCCTTGAATTCATTCTGTTTAAGCTTTCCTTTGTCATTCAAACACTTTAAGTAATCAAAGTAAGTTTCTGCATTTCACAGTTATTCCTTATTCTGCTACGAGTTTGACTTGCTGTTTTACACACTTTTCCCTTCTAAGCATGTCTACTTTATCTGATAATTCTGTTCTTCATATATCCATGAGTAACTAAATTCACCTAGGGGCATGCTAATGACAGAACTATAGGCTAAAAAACGTAAGTCAAGTAGGTAGATCAACACTCGAACATTGATTGTATGTAAGCTTCATCCCACGGGCAATTTCGATTGGCCATCCATTTTGTCCAAAGAACTCCTAACCTCTGGAAGGAGTAAGAGTTCAGAGTCATATAATCATGCTAGCCTTTCATGGTAATCAGGAAACGGCCTAGGAATAGGCGTTTCCCTAGTATAAACTGAACACTCCTGTTTTAACAAGATGCTTAAGACCTTACTTTGAAGTCGAGTAAACTTGAGTCTCTCATGCATGGAATCGGACGATACTTGAGATAGAGTGAGTTTAATGTATAGAGAGTTGATCCAAAGCTTGATAATCGTAATAAAATGCCTATAGGACAGTCATTAGTAGCCCTTAATTCACCCATTTAACCAGTTTTTCGCTGCCAATTAATTGCGGATTAATTGCGGTTCTCGCAATTCTGCTAAATTGCTTTCTGTCTAGCTGTTTTCTTCTTCGTTTATTGAGTTCATCTCTTGTCTTTTAAGCCTGATTTTAACTTTAATTTGTTTATGGCATATTCCTTTATACATTCAGCAAAAAGTAGTTAATTAAAAACCAATTTTACCCCATCAAATCCATCCCATCTTTCTTAACAAACACACTTCGCGAATAGCTAAAACTAAGTCTCTGTGGAAAAAAACGAATTAAATATACTCACTACTTGCTGTAAGGCCATGTATGCTTGCATGTGCTAAGTGCTCTCTCTACCCTTTTGCATATTTATCTTTACACATTGAGCACGCAACAAGTTTTTGGCGCCGCTGCCGGGGACTTATTTTAAGTGAAAACGAAGTTGTTAAGTTTAAGAAAACCAAGTTTATCATTGAGTGAAACTAATCTGTTTCATTTCTTTTGCAGGTACTGTTAAGGTAGTTTATGAGTGAGCGTTCACATAGTAATTTAGAGTTCGATCCTGAACCTGAAAGATCACTTCGAGCTAGAAATAAAGCAAAGAAACGCCTCTTTAAACAACCTCCTATACCTCAAATCTTACCTGAAAACAAAGAAATGGGCGATTTAGTTCCAAATCCGGCACCTGCCGTTCGCAACCCCATAGAAATAGCGAATGACAAGAATAGTGCCATTCTATCATATCTAGTACCTATGCCTGGGGAGCTGAACCCCAGCATAATCCGTCCTGAAATCACTGCCCACTCTTTCGAGTTAAAGCCAGTGATGTTCCAAATGTTGTCCACTGTGGGACAATTCTTTGGAATAGAAAATGAGGACCCCCATAATCATCTTAGGAACTTCCTAGGAGTTAGTGACACCTTCCTAATCCCTGGAGTTTCCCAAGAGGCCCTTAGGCTATATCTTTTCCCTTATTCTTTGAGGGACAAAGCCAAAACGTGGCTAAATTCTTTACCCTCAGGATCTGTCCGCAACTGGACAGATCTAGCAGAAAAATTCCTAGTCAAATACTTCCCACCTGATAGGAATTCAACTTTTCGTGATGACATAGTCAAATTCAAACAAGCTCCAAGTGAGTCTCTTCACGAAGCTTGGACTAGATTTAAAGATCTTCTCGTTAAATGTCCACACCATGGCATTCCATGGTGTATTCAAATAGAAGTTTTCTTTAAAGGATGCAACCCCAGCACCAGACAAGTCTTAAATTCATCTGCTGGAGGTTCCATGTTGTCCAAGAGTTACAACGAAGCTTATGAGATCTTGGAGAAGATCTCAGCATCTCACTGTAGATGGTCAGACGATCCTGTAGAGCCAACTAGGGCTCAAGACAAGGATGCTCTAAGCGCCATGAGCACCCAAATAAATGCCCTGACCAACTTAGTCAAGCAAATGGCTCAGGCCAATCTCCAAACCAGTGCCAATACCGCCACAGCCATGTCAATGGGCGTACAACCAAATCAAGGCGAGGCACCTATCTGTGGATTCTGTGGGGAAGGGCACCCTTATGAATACTGCCCTGGGAATCCATCCTCAGTCTGCTATGTAGGTAGTCAGCAGCAGCCTAGGAACAACCCCTACTCCAACACCTATAACCCTGGTTGGAGAAACCACCCTAACCTGTCATGGGGTGGCCAGCAAAACACTAACCAAAATCCTAACCAACCAAGGCCGAGTGGAACACCTGGTTTCACTCCCCAACATAACCAGTCAATGTACCAAAAACCTTATAATCAACCTGTAGGATCTTCTGTAGAGAACCTACTCAAGGAATATATAGCTAAGAATGATGCTACTCTTCAGAGCCAGCAAGCTACCCTTAGGAGCCTGGAAAACCAAATAGGCCAGTTAGCCAATGAACTTAAAAGTAGGCCCCAAGGTAGACTCCCTGCTGACACCGAGATACCAAGGAGAGATGGCAAGGAACAAGTTCAAGCAATTGAACTTAGGAGTGGAAGACCATTGGTGAGCATTACAAAAGACACACCAAAGAGAGTAGAGAACACTGAGTCTAGTGCTCCACTGGAGTCTCTGCCAAGCCAAGGTCCACCACCAACTAGCACATCAGGAGCCAGGTTAGAGCCAATTGTAGAGGACGTAGAAGAAATTCCAAGGCCTCCACCTATCTTAAGGCGTCCTGACGTGCCTGCTTATGTGCCACCACCTCCTTATCCTCGAAGACTGAAGAAGAAGCATGAACAGGAAGTTCATTTTAATAAATTCTTAGAAATACTTAAGCAAGTGCATGTGAACATTCCTTTTGTAGAGGTTTTACAGTCTATGCCTTCATATGTAAAGTTTTTGAAGGATATCATTACTAACAAAAAGATAATTGGTGAGTTTGAAACAGTAAACCTCACCGAGGAGTGCAGTGCCATCCTCCAGAACAAGCTGCCCAAGAAGGAGAAGGATCCTGGTTCCTTCACCTTACCTGTAGAACTTGGAGGCAAGCACGTGGGCAGAGCGCTTTGTGACCTGGGCGCCAGCATAAATCTCATGCCCCTGTCCCTATTCCGTCAGTTGGGAATAGGAGAAGCACGTCCAACTACTGTCACTTTACAACTAGCAGACAGATCCATCGCATATCCAGAAGGTAAGATTGAGGATATTCTAGTTAAAGTTGACAAATTTATTTTCCTTGCAGATTTCATTGTCCTGGACTATGAGGCAGACAAGGAGGTACCCATCCTGCTAGGTAGGCCATTTCTAGCCACAGGTAGGGCACTAATAGATGTGCAAAAAGGTGAGTTAACTATGAGAGTTCATGATGAAGAGGTAAAATTTAGTGTTTACAAAGCTTTAAAATACCCCTCTGATTCTGAGTCTTGTGCTAGCATGGATGTTATTGACTCACTTATGGAAGAACAATTAGAGCATGTATTATTAACCAAGCATGCTAGTGAATATGTACAAATAGATGTAGATGATCTAAATGTAGCTGACATAATGAACATGCCTGTAAATAACCCTCAGCATGTATGTATGACTATAGATTTAACTGATAGAATTATTAACCCTCTGAAGCCCTCCATTGAGCATCCACCTGTTTTAGAACTGAAACCACTACCTACTCACCTCAAATATGCATATCTAGGAGATAATGACACACTGCCTGTAATTATTTCTTCTAAGCTAAGTGAACAGCATGAGGTTGATTTAATTTTACTGCTTAAGCAACATAGGAAGGCTATAGCATGGTCTATTGCTGATATTCGAGGCATTAGCCCTTCTTATTGTATGCACAAAATTATTCTAGAGGAAGAACACACACCTAGGGTAGATCACCAGCGTAGGTTAAACCCCTCTATGAAAGAGGTAGTGAAGAAAGAAATAATAAAGTGGTTAGATGCAGGAGTGATTTTCCCCATAGCTAGTAGCCAGTGGGTGAGCCCCATCCAGTGTGTACCTAAAAAGGGGGGAATAACTGTGGTAGTCAATGAGAATAACGAACTAATTCCAACAAGGACTGTCACAGGGTGGAGGGTATGTATGGATTATAGAAAACTAAATAAAGAAACTAAAAAAGACCACTTCCCCATACCGTTTATTGACCAGATGCTAGACAGAATAGCTGGTAGAGCCTACTACTGTTTCCTAGATGGCTATTCAGGCTACAATCAAATAACTATAGACCCTAAGGATCAAGAGAAGACCACCTTCACTTGCCCTTTTGGAACGTTTGCCTTCCGCAGAATGCCTTTTGGCTTATGCAATGCACCGGCAACTTTCCAGAGGTGCATGATGGCAATCTTCTCTGAGTTGGATGAGTCCATGATAGAAATATTCATGGATGACTTCTCAGTCTTTGGGGACTCATTTAAAACCTGTCTAGAAAACCTAGGGCAAGTCCTGGCTAGGTGTGAAGAGACCAACCTAGTCCTAAATTGGGAAAAATGCCATTTTATGGTAGATGAAGGGATTGTCTTAGGACATCGAGTGTCAAGGGCGGGTGTAGAAGTGGATAGAGCGAAAATAGAGGTCATAGAGAAGTTGGTAGAGCCCCAGAATGTCAAAGCTATTAGAAGCTTCTTAGGGCATGCTGGCTTCTATAGAAGGTTCATCAAGGACTTTTCTAAGATAGCCAAGCCTCTGTGCGAGCTTCTAGAGCTAGGTAGACCATTTATCTTCTCTAAGGAGTGTGTAGTAGCTTGGAAAACCCTTAAGGAAGCACTGGTCACAGCACCAATCATAGTCGGACCAAATTGGGATCTCCCATTTGAGATGCTATGTGATGCCAGTGACTATGCTGTAGGAGTCATGTTAGGACAGAAGATTGACAAGCTCACACACCCTGTCTATTACGCTAGTAAGACCTTGAATGAGGCTCAATGTAACTATACAACTACAGAGAAAGAGATGCTTGTTGTAGTATTTGCTTGTGAAAAATTTAGAAATTACATTGTAGGAACTAGGACCATTGTATACACTGACCATTCTGCTTTAAAATATCTGATGAGGAAGGCTGATGCTAAGCCTAGATTGATTAGATGGGTGTTATTGCTGCAGGAATTCGATTTGGACATTCGGGACAAGAAGGGATGTGAAAATGTGGTTGCAGATCACCTGTCTCGATTGCAGCACCATTGCGAAAAAATTGCGGACCCCGCAATTTCTGATGCTTTTATAGATGAACATATCTTTGCTTTAACTCATCGTGATAACGATGAGGAACCTTGGTTCGCTGACATTGCTAACTTCCGTGCAGCACAGGTATTACCAGTGTTCAAGGGAGGACAAGAGAAAAAGAGGTTCCTCCATGAAGCAAGGAAATTCATCTGGGATGACCCCATACTTTACAGGACCTGTGCTGATGGGTTGTTGAGGAAATGTGTTTCAGCTGCTGAAGCGAAGTCTGTGCTGCAGCACTGTCACTCCTCTCCTTATGGTGGTCACTTTGGTGGCCAAAGGACAGCTGCGAAGGTATTTCAGAGTGGCTACTATTGGCCAACAATCTTCAAGGACGCACACGCCTTTGCCCACAGCTGTGATGAGTGCCAAAGGACAGGTAATCTCAGTCGCAAGGATGAGATGCCCCTCACCTACATCTTAGAGTTAGAGCTCTTTGATGTGTGGGGCATTGATTTCATGGGACCATTCCCTCCATCATCAGGTAATCTATACATTCTAGTAGCAGTAGACTACGTGTCAAAGTGGGTAGAAGCTAAGGCATGTCCTAATAATGATGCTAAGACAGTCACTAATTTCTTGCATAGACACATTTTCACTAGATTTGGGACTCCTCGTGCTATCATTAGTGATGAGGGGTCACATTTCATTAATAAGGCTATGGAGAAAATATTGGCTAAGTATAACATCAGACATAGGGTAGCTACTCCCTACCATCCACACTCAAATGGCCAAGCTGAGATTTCCAATAGGGAGATAAAGAACATCCTAGAGAAGGTAGTCAAACCTAATAGGAAAGACTGGTCTTTCAAGCTTGAGGATGCACTTTGGGCTTATAGAACAGCATATAAGACACCTCTAGGCATGTCTCCCTATAGGTTGGTATATGGCAAGGCTTGTCACTTGCCACTTGAGTTGGAAAACAAGGCATTTTGGGCCATGAAAGAATTAAATTTTTGTGTGAAGGATGCAGGGACATTAAGATCTTTACAGCTGCATGAACTTGATGAGCTTAGGCACATGGCCTATGAGAATGCCAAGATGTACAAAGAAAAGACAAAAATATGGCATGACAGTAGACTCAGGATCAAAGATTTTAAGAAAGGCCAACTTGTATTATTATTTAACTCACGATTAAAGCTATTTCCAGGCAAATTAAAGTCTAGATGGTCAGGTCCCTTTATTATTACTAATGTCTTTGTTCATGGTGCCATAGAGATTAAAAACTTGCAGCAAGGACAGCCGTTTATGGTAAATGGTGCTAGGTTGAAGCACTACTATGAGGAAGGGGATGTAAAGACTCTCTCGGCCTTCCTCTTGACTGAAGCATGAAGTTAGAAACGAGAGAGAACGAGTGGTTCCTGTGCTCGTTTAGTCAAGGCCAATGCCTTAGTTTATTTTTTCTGTTTTTATCGATGATCGTTTGTATGTTTTGTGGTGTAATTTTAATTGCGTATTTAATGTTTGTTTTGTTTGTTTTTGTAGGGAATCGAAAGAGGGGATCAAGGGGAGTAAATCGCACTTTAAAAATCAAGATTCGGTTGGGCCAAATGAAAGATACGGGCGATCAAAGTTTGGATTTTGTATGAAATCTTGTCCCTAGAATTGCGAAAATATTGCTGACTCCGCAAAAAGAGCCGTTGGGATTTCATCCGTTGCTTTTATAGCCGTTAGAAGGCGCCCGTTTGATACGATCTTCTCATTCTATGCTCTCCAAGATTTCTGCGATTCTCTCCACCTTTGATCTCTCTCTCCAAACCTCCAAGATTCGACCATGGTTTCCACTAGGGCTGAGAGATCCGCCGCCAAGAAGAAGGCCGACGACGCAGCTGAAGCGGCTGCGAGGGAAGCGCTTCTCACCCTTGCTGATCAGGGTGCTGTACGCACTGGCCGTCTTGGCAAGCTTCCTATTCGTAGGAAGAAGTGGAGGGTGGTAACTGAAATCCCTGCTGGCCCATCTGAGCCAGTGGGTACGCCCACGAAGCGCCGGTGGACTGTCAAGACTGCCGCCGGACCAAGCAAATCCAAGACTCCCTCTGTGGCGAGTCAAGAATCTGATCGTGCATCCCACGAGTCAGCTAAAGAAGGTGCGACGCCGTCTGCATCACCTGTGCGCAGCCCTCTGCCGTCTGAATCACCTGTGCGCAGCCCCCTGCCATCTGAACCAGTGCCAAGCACCGAATCATCACCACCTGCGCAGAGCGCCGAGTCATCTCCAGCGCCTCAGAGTGCTGATCTACCACCTGCGGCTGTGCAGAGTCCTGAGCTGCCGTCTTCGCCATGGAGTTCTGCGCATACCCCGTCAGCAGAGCACAATTCTCCACGGCCTGATCCAGAATTCCCTTATGGGGATTACCAAGAATCCACGCAAGGCAGTGGAGAGGCAGAAGAAGAAGAAGTCTTCTCTCCCATGAGAGAAGACAGCCCTGATGAGCCTGCACAGCAAACGCCTGCTGATGATTCTATGGAGGAGACGTTGGGGGCCTGTTTCCCACAACTCCAGGCGAGGCAGAAGGCCAAGAAGAAGGCCAACAAGGAGGCCAAGAAAGCCAAGAAAGCCAAGAAACTGAAGAAGAAGAAGGCCAAGCGAGTGCCTTCAGCAGAAGAAGACAGTACTGAGCCTTCGCTCAAACGCCTCAAGGTGGAGGCTGCTGAATCTTCCAAGCCAGCTGATAAGGGGAAGGCTAAACTCTACCCCGAAGATGAACCTCCATCAGTGAGATATGTCTCGTCTGATGCTGAATCAAGGGGCGTGGAGCTGAGGAAAAGGGACCTGTTGCACGAGAAGGGGTTCCTTGATCGCCTAGCTGACCTGCCGCAGTTCTTGCGCGCAGGGGTGATCAACCATGGCTGGGAGGAATTCTGTCGACCTCCCAATCCAGCATACACAAGCATGGTGTATGACTTCTATGCGAACGTGCTCAGCCCTGAGGATGGCCTGTCTGTGGTCAGAGGGGTAGAAGTGGACTTCTCTGCTAAGGCCATCAATGAAGCATTCGGTCTAAGGGGCCAGCCTCACACAGATTACGCCCGGATAGTTGATGAGCCGACCGAGGCTGTGCTGGAAGAAGCCATCCGCACCATTGGCCAGCCTGAGGCCTCCTGGACAGTCTCACGCAATGGGCGGCACACGCTCATGAGTGCCAACCTCACGGCTAAGGCAGCTGTGTGGTTCTCTTTCGTCAGAAGAAGACTCTCCCCAGTGACTCATGAGACTACAATTAACCAGAGCCGTTCGCTGCTGGTTTATGCTATCATGAGAGGTCTCACGATCAACGTGGGAGAAGTCATCAATGCTGCCATAGCCGAGTGTGCTAAAAAGGGTAAGGGGCCATTATTTTTCCCCAACATCATAACGAAGTTATGCTTGCTTGCAGGAGTTCCTACCGAACGCTTGGAGCAGCAGCTGCCCTACACAGGCCATCTGGAGTTGCCTGCACACCTACGGCTGAGAAGGAAGGGCAATATGGAGTTTGAGTTGGATAGGTTGGCTGCTGAGCAGTCCCTATCCATGGCCTGTTTGATGGACCTGCAGAGAAGAATGGCTCAATGGGCCAACTATGCGCAGGCGAGGGACAGAGAAGTTGCAGACCAATTGGGGTGCATCTTCCCAGACTTCCCCACCAACCTCCTAACTCCATGGGTGCCCCCACGACCAAGGCGACCAGATGAAGATGATGAGAGTTGAGTGCTGGTTTGAAGAGCACTAGAGGGAGTATTACTGATCCCTAAAGAAACAAAAGACAATTTTCCTGCTTTTTGATAGATTCATGTATATTATGCTGTTTTTTTTGGTTAAGTTTTGATCTGTTTTGGATGTTTAGTTTTATGTTTTTCCTTTTGCTTAGGATAGTCTGATGTTAGTTGATTAGGTAGGATAGTTTAGTTTTATTTTTAGGATGCATGAGTAACGGGAAAAAGCATGCTAGGGGCCTGAGTTAATGTTAAATCTGCCCAGATTGTATTGCGAAATAATTGCGGTTCCCGCAATTTTTGTGACTGATTGCATGTTGTTGACTGCCCGTTTAGTTAGGCTGTGATCTGTTAAATTCTATCTTTTGCTGCTAGCATGACTACCTTATATAGCTGATCTTGAAGCATGCTGGATGAGTGTCATAGGACACCTTTTGATAGTTTAAATTTGCCTCTGAATAGTGCTCAGCATGCATAAACCATAAGTCCTTAAACCTGTCTGTTATGTTCAAATTTTCTGCTGCTGGGATAGTTGCTTCTAGAATGTTTTGCCTATGCCTAGGATGTTTAGATTCTCTTTGTTTTACTTTAGACTAGATGCTTCTAGGACAAGTTTGGGGGTGTGCCACCTCAAACACTCATTGGGGACAATGAGTAGTTGAAGTTTGGGGGAGGCCACCCTAGGCCTAGGAACATTCCTCTCTTCCTTAAGACATAGGCATTCTTCTTCTCCTAAAAAAATTTTTTGTGATAAATAGAAAAAGTGAAAAATAGAATAAAGAGGGGAGTCTTTCTCAAGTTGCTGAGTAATCAGTGCCAAGTGTGTAAACCACAAGTGGCATTGCATCAAAAGGCAAACCAAGGGGAAACTCCACCTAAGTAAAAAAAGAAAGAAAAAAGAGAAATAGGGGAAGAAGAATGTATGCTTAGGAGTTGTAATCTTGTGGCTTAGATGTCCTATGAAAAAAGAACTCTGATCCTTAATGAGCTAAGCACAAGGTTGTAGCTTTTAGGTTTGTCTAGGGAGATGAATGTTTATCCAATGTAGTGATGCCAGGGTTTAGGTTGTTCTCTATAAAGTACCACTGTCACTGTTAATACTAAGACTGGCATGACTCTAAGGAATCCTAGACACATTAAAAATAAGCTGGAAGCATGTACTGAGTCTGGAGTAAAGCTTGGTAGAATTTGAAACCTTAGGGATAGTAGCATGATATCATAGAAGTAGTTAGATCAGTAGTAGGGGGTCAACAAAAGCAGTGGGTATAGTAGGCAGGTGAAGTCAGAAGAGGCTAGACAAGAGGTTAGTTCTGAACTTGGAAGTGTGTCACAGGACAGCACTGCTAGAGACAAGAATATAAGGGAGTTACTGAGTAGTTAAAAGAAGAAGAAACAGCAGCCTAAGTAAGTCCTTAGTATGCTTGAGGACAAGCAAAGCCTTAAGTTTGGGGGTGTGTTAAGTCTCTGAAAGTGACTTATTTAGGACCCATTTAGCTTAAGAAGATGTACACATTTAGGTGTTTTTGTGAGCATTTAGCCTAAACCTATGCTTTAATATGAGAATTAGAAGAAGGTAGCTAATATAGGACTTATGCACAATAGGTAGGAAAAGGGGTGAAAACCGAAGAAAAGAATGAAAAAATAACCCTTGCGAATGCATTGCGGAATAATTGCGGTGGCCGCAATTATTCAAGTTAAAACCGTAAGTTGGCTGACATTTTTCTGTTTAGATCCGACTTTTCAGGGATTCGTTCTTTCTCCTCCACCCATTCTGATATACGACGTTGAAGATTGATGGTTCTCCTTGGCCCAATCGCACCTGCAAACTACTATAAAAGGGGGCCAAAGTCGGAGGTTCAGTCATCATTCAACGTGCAGAAGTCTTTTCACAGTCCACCATTTCTCTCGATTTTCCCTTGCCGTCTGTTGGAGTGAGGTTCTCAGCTTTTGGAGTCGATAATCTGATAGGAAGGAGAGAAGATTCTTCTTCTCTCTCGATTGGATTCATCCAAGCGCGGCTGAATTCTCATCACCATCATTCGAGGCGACTGCCACGAAGATTTCCAGCACACCTTTACTGTTTTCTGCTCTTTCCTTCTCAATTCCATTTCTGTTCAATGTTGTTCTTAGCTTAGTCATTTACTTATTGCATTTCGTTGTTGTCTGCCTTGAATTCATTCTGTTTAAGCTTTCCTTTGTCATTCAAACACTTTAAGTAATCAAAGTAAGTTTCTGCATTTCACAGTTATTCCTTATTCTGCTACGAGTTTGACTTGCTGTTTTACACACTTTTCCCTTCTAAGCATGTCTACTTTATCTGATAATTCTGTTCTTCATATATCCATGAGTAACTAAATTCACCTAGGGGCATGCTAATGACAGAACTATAGGCTAAAAAACGTAAGTCAAGTAGGTAGATCAACACTCGAACATTGATTGTATGTAAGCTTCATCCCACGGGCAATTTCGATTGGCCATCCATTTTGTCCAAAGAACTCCTAACCTCTGGAAGGAGTAAGAGTTCAGAGTCATATAATCATGCTAGCCTTTCATGGTAATCAGGAAACGGCCTAGGAATAGGCGTTTCCCTAGTATAAACTGAACACTCCTGTTTTAACAAGATGCTTAAGACCTTACTTTGAAGTCGAGTAAACTTGAGTCTCTCATGCATGGAATCGGACGATACTTGAGATAGAGTGAGTTTAATGTATAGAGAGTTGATCCAAAGCTTGATAATCGTAATAAAATGCCTATAGGACAGTCATTAGTAGCCCTTAATTCACCCATTTAACCAGTTTTTCGCTGCCAATTAATTGCGGATTAATTGCGGTTCTCGCAATTCTGCTAAATTGCTTTCTGTCTAGCTGTTTTCTTCTTCGTTTATTGAGTTCATCTCTTGTCTTTTAAGCCTGATTTTAACTTTAATTTGTTTATGGCATATTCCTTTATACATTCAGCAAAAAGTAGTTAATTAAAAACCAATTTTACCCCATCAAATCCATCCCATCTTTCTTAACAAACACACTTCGCGAATAGCTAAAACTAAGTCTCTGTGGAAAAAAACGAATTAAATATACTCACTACTTGCTGTAAGGCCATGTATGCTTGCATGTGCTAAGTGCTCTCTCTACCCTTTTGCATATTTATCTTTACACATTGAGCACGCAACAGCAAGCTTAAACCAAGGTGGTCAGGACCATATGTTGTTACTAATGTGTTTACTTATGCTTCAATAGAAATTTATCATCCGGAGAAAGGAGAACCATTCTTAGTGAATGGAGCACGTCTAAAGCACTTTTACGATGAAAGAGAACTGAGGACGCTCTCGACATTCCTCTTATTTGAAGCATGAAGGATGTCAGAGGACATAAGGAGCACAAGAGTTTAAGCGATGACATTTATTTTGGTCCACTGAGTCGCAAAAAATTTGTTGAATTACGCAATTTTGTTTTCCATTTTACAATTTTGAATTTGAATTTTATTTATTATTTTATTTGACTAGGGGAGAAGTTATGCAAAGTAACGGGCAGAAAGGGAAATGAGGAGACAAGAATCAGAGGGGAGTAATTATAGGAACCGCAGTGGATCAGCGAAGTGACGTTGTGGAAGAAGCTGCAGACTTTCCAAATCCAGCAAAGGTCCAACGGTCATTTTTCTCGAGCTCCCATTGGTTGGAAAGGATTGCAATCTGATGTTGAGAGGAGCAAAAGAATCAACAAGTTAAGAGTTCTATAAAGAGTTGTCTTCTCATTGCAAAGCTCACATAAAAATTCACACTCCAAGGCCATTAAAAAAAAATTCTCGAAATGGTTTCCACTCGCGGATCTCTTCGTTTCACCCCCTCAGCACCTAAAGTAGCTAAGAAACTAATTGAGCCTGAAGGGCGGCCCCTCGAAGGTGAAGAACAGATAGTTATTGGTGACGCTGCTGTCACAACGCTGGCCAGTGCAGAAGAAACTGCACCTGTAGTGCAGGAAAGCTCTCCTCCTACGAAGAATAAGCCTAAGAAGGTGAAACAAAAGCAAAGAAGCGCATAAGCGAAGCCAAGGAGAATCACAGCTTGCCAGCAGTGGAGCCAACAGGCCAAGAATTGCAGAGTCCCCCTTCAACAACCTCCAAGAAACGGTTATGGACCGAAATTTCACCAATGAGGCAGCCTGATTTAGCCTCCGAGATGGTTGGAGACAAGGAGGAAGGCGCTGAGGAAAGCAGTCCTGCGAGGGTTGAGACAGCTCAGCAAGCCACTGTGGCTGAGGAAATTCCGCCCCTGTCCGAAGGGGCCAGCGAGCGAATTGACAGGTGTTGCGTGCTCAGTGTGTATGTAAATTAAGTGAGAAGAGCACTCAGATCATGCAAGTATACATGGTATGCAGCAAGTGATAAGTATGTTTTATATCGATTTCCCACAGAGACTAAGTTCAGTAAATGCCGATTTTATGCGTGTTAAGTTAGTTAAGGTAACAAGGAATGAATGGATTTTGGTTTGAGACACGAAATTGCAAGGACATAAAGAAAACACAAAGTTATAGTAATGCAAAAGAACTAAAGAGACTACAATATTAAAAACTGGTATTGCGGAACTCGCAATACCTTCGTAATAAGATTTAACAACAGATTAACAGACTAATAGAATCCACGAAAGTTCAAGAGAGTAAACTACTAACTCACAGAATAGAAGAATAGTATTGCTGGTCTCGCAATACTTTAGCAATGAACTCGCAATACTTCAGTGTATTTAAAGCTCTAAGGTATCCCTCTGATTCTGAATCATGTGCAAATGTAGATGTAGCAGATGTAGTAGATTCCCTTATGGAAGAAGAACTTGAGCATGAACTGTTAATTAAACATGCCACTAACTATGTACAAGAAGATATAGATGATTTAAATATCTCTGAATTGATGGATATATCTGTGGACAACCCTCAGCATGTTTGTATGACTAATAAATTGTCTGAAAGAACCACAAATCCTTTGAAACCATCAATTGAACACCCACCTTTACTAGAATTAAAACCATTGCCTGATCATCTTAAGTATGCATATCTAGGAGAGCGAGATACTTTACCTGTTATTATTTCGTCCAAATTGAGTAAACAACATGAAATTGCGCTAATATTGCTGCTTAAGCAACATAAAAAAGCTATTGCCTGGACGATTGCTGATATAAGAGGTATTAGTCCTTCCTATTGCATGCATAAAATATTGTTGGAAGAGGAACATACACCTAGGGTAGATCACCAACGTAGGTTGAACCCCTCCATGAAGGAGGTAGTTAAAAAAGAAATTATCAAATGGTTAGACGCAGGTGTAATTTTTCCCATAGCCAATCGTCAATGGGTTAGTCCGATTCAATGTGTGCCTAAGAAAGGTGGGATGACTGTAATAGTTAATGAGAATAACGAACTAATACCAACTAGGACTGTTACAGGATGGAGAGTCTGTATGGACTACAGAAAACTTAACAAAGAAACAAAAAAAGATCACTTTCCTTTACCGTTTATAGATCAGATGTTAGATAGAATAGCTGGTCGAGCCTATTACTGCTTTTTAGATGGTTATTCAGGATATAACCAAATTACCATAGACCCTGAGGACCAGGAGAAAACGACCTTTACATGTCCCTTTGGAACATTTGCTTTTCGCAGAATGCCATTTGGCTTTTGTAATGCACCAGCAACATTCCAAAGGTGCATGTTGGCTATTTTCTCTGACTTAGATGAATCCATGGTAGAAATATTTATGGATGACTTCTCAGTCTTTGGTGATTCTTTCAATAACTGCTTAGAAAACTTAGGACAAGTCCTAACTAGGTGTGAGGAGACCAACCTAGTCTTAAATTGGGAAAAATGCCACTTTATGGTGGAAGAAGGAATAGTCCTAGGACATAGAGTATCTAGAGCAGGAGTAGAGGTCGATAGGGCCAAAATAAAAATCATAGAGAAACTAGTGGAACCTCAAAACGTCAAAGTTATTAGGAGTTTCTTAGGTCATGCAGGTTTCTATAGGAGATTCATAAAAAACTTCTCAAAAATCTCTAAACCCTTGTGTGAGCTTCTAAAGCTTAATAAACCATTTGTCTTCTCAAAAGAATGTTTCCTAGCATGGATAACACTTAAAGAAGCCTTAGTCAAAGCACCAATTATAGTAGGCCCAAATTGGGATTTACCTTTCGAGTTAATGTGTGATGCTAGTGACTATGCGATTGGGGCTATGCTAGGACAGAAAATAGATAAACTAACACATCCTGTATATTATGCAAGTAAGACTCTAAATGAAGCACAATGTAATTACACTACCACAGAGAAGAAAATGTTGGCTGTGGTGTTTGCATGTGAAAAATTTAGGCCTTATATTGTAGGAACTAAAACTATTGTGTACACTGACCACTCTGCAATAAAATATCTAATGAGGAAGGTTAATGTTAAGCCAAGGTTAATTAGATGGGTGTTATTATTGCAAGAGTTTGATTTAGACATTAGAGATAAAAAAGGATGCGAAAATGTAGTTGCTGACCATTTATCGCGATTGCGAAGTAATTGCGAAATAATTGCTGAGCCAGTGGTAACGATATTATTGAACTATCGCCAATCATCGATTGTCGAGACCCGCCAAAATGAATTTATAAGTGCCCGAAATCACTAAACTATTTGTAGAATAGTAGCAACGGGGTCGATCCACAGGGAATTAAGGAATTTTGACTTAATCTTAATTAAATTTGCAAACTATTAATAAAAGTAAAATAAGGGGTAATTGTTGGTTTTCAAGTAACTAAGATGGAACAAAGCAAATGGGAAAATTTAGCTAACGGAGTTTTCGACTCGGGATGATCGGAATAAATTTAGCATGCCTCTTGGTTCATAGGTTGATGAGTATTATGGTTGAACAATTTAACGAATGCACAGCTCGTCTAAAATTAATAAATAACTCAGACATGCTCCATGGATTTAATTAAACATAATTAATTATGCTAATCAAGCATACCGTCCGGACATTGGCGGCCAACGCTCTCCCAAGACCGAACGGTAGCAACAAGCTAACTGTGACGACTATCTAATTTGGACGCGAAATTAGTATGTCGATTTGGAATCCTAATTCGGAAAGAACGAACACCAAGAGCGTAAGGACGCCAATACGCTCAAGGTGCCATAATTCCTTGTTACTTGGCGGAAACGAGAGGCACGGCATCAAATCCTTTAACAAATGAACATGCTCAAAATCAAGGGTGCCTAGTCCTAAATCATTCAAACGTGCTCATAGATTAAGCTAAGAAATAGAATTCAATTCAATAAAATACCCAACCAAATCAGAATTTCAATCCACAACCTCACCAAGAGTTCATACTACATTTATCCTTACAATCCCGAGCCAAAAACGGTAAATCTACTCACTCATGACTTGCGTAGTGTGGGAAGGCTTCAAATCGAGCTTCCTAGCCCCTCCCATGGTGGAAAACAGCTGCTGGATGTCAAATCAGGCGCGGAGCTCGAGGTGGAAGATGATAATGGCGGATAAAAATCGGACAGAAACTTAAGTAATCCGTCGTAGCGTCGAGACGCTAGGGGCAGCGTCTCGACGCCGCGCCCTAAATAATCCGCGCGCGCGCTCGGGGTGGCGTCGAGACGCTTGCTCAGCGTCGAGACGCTGTCGGCGTCGAGCGAGCGTCGAGACGCTATCGCTCGACGCTTGCTCTCGGGTTTTTCTTCAATTCAGCGCTTCAGACTTCGGAGCGTCGAGACGCTAGGGGCAGCGTCTCGACGCTGGGCAGCGTCGAGCTAGCGTCGCGACGCTGTCGCTCGACGCTAGCTCTCGGGTTTTTGCATGGAACTTCGCCTTCAATTTCCCCAAAGATGCTCAACCTTCATGCCTTTGCACGGGTCTTCCCGGGAAGTGTTCTTAGGCCTTTAAATTGCGATATTAAGCCCCGAAAAGCGCCGAAACGCTCCCGAGGGCGAATCACCGAGAACACCTGCAATAATCACATAAAAACAAGATTAAGCCAATAATAAACGTGAAATAGGGACATTATTATAGCTCCAAAATGGAGCTATCAAACACCCCCAACTTAAATCTTGCTAGTCCTCGAGCAAGGTGGAATTCTGATTAATTAAGTAGAACGAGAATGCATGCTAGGGACTCGATTCTCAATACTGGAAAAGACAGGGCAATTGCATTTGAAAGAACAGCTGCATGCATGCATTGGTTAAGAACAATTTGGAAAATTTAAAGATGCTTCCCTATTTATGCTTCGGACTTAGCTCCTCGATCTTAGATTTCAACAGGCTTAGAACAGCTCTATCTATCCTAAAATTTCGCTTTCCCCCTACTTATGGCTTAACAGAACAGTCTAAGGGCAGTTCATCGCTTATGCAAGTAATATAACGCAAGGCATCTTTTCTCTCATTTTCTTTGATCTTCATGAGCGCCTAACATGTCAATCTTATTTTCGTTTCAGCTTGCCTGCAATTTCATTGCACAGTGCATCTGACTACGGGCAAAATTCACATTTTTAAGGACTAGCGTTCACTTCTTTGTGCATCCTTTTCATGCAGTGGCGACCGTGGGTTACACGACCGCCCCTGGCTACTAAGGCAACTCAAGAAGGAGGAACGCCTCATGAGATTATCTTCTTTTTATAAACTTGCATTCAATTTTCTTTTTAGCCTAAAAATCATGTTAAACTTTTGAACGCATGGATTACAAACAAGATCGAATCTTAGCCCATCCTAAGGTTGCCTTTCGAGGTGACAACGAATTTCAAAACAAACAGAGCTACCCTAAACCAACAGATCCAAGATAGAGTGCTAACATGCGAAGCTTAAACAGGGAAATCACTTTGAAAATTTTTCAAAAAGGGCTTAACATATGCAATTGTGCTGAATTTCATGACAAATACAAATACGAAGACCTCAGCAGTACATCACAGAATTTCATAGTCAGACTAGCATGCTTTCACCATAACTCAACAAGTAAATCAGGATTCCACAACTAAACTCGACAATCACTATAAGGCACAACCCACCACCCCCAACTTAGAAATTGACAATGTCCTCATTGGACCAAATATGCACAGTCAAAACAAAAGGAAAGAAAACCTTCCCTGAGTTGTGACTTAGAGGGTTGTAGAGCGCGCTTTAACCTTAGCCAATAAACCGCAAGGATGAGCCATTGTTTCACCTGAAAATTCACAACATCAGAGTAGAAATCTAAACTAATCCTAAAAGACGGTAAGTAAACAAAAAGCATGTACAGTTCAAGCTCGGGTGCCTCCGAGTAGCGCAAATTTTTAGAGTCGATTGCTCGACTTTACGAAAACCCAATTTATCCTTTCTCATAATCAGGCTCTTTCAAGTACGCATGGTCGTCGAAGTCCTCTGACATTCCCTCATGAAAGATCTTTAATCGCTGGCCATTCACCGTGTATTCTTTCTCCGTATCCAGGCTCTGAATCTTGACTGCACCATAGTGATGGATATCAGTTATAATGAAAGGACCAAGCCACCGGGAACGAAGTTTACCTGGCATGAACTTCAGGCGGGAGTTGAACAATAAGACCGTCTGACCAACTTCGAAGTGTTTTCTGACGACTCGTCTGTCGTGGAACATTTTGGTCTTTTCCTTGTAGGTCTTCGAGTTCTCATATGCATCCAGGCGAAGCTCCTCCAGTTCTTGCAATTTGAGGAGTCTTTCCTCGCCCGCCAAGTCAAAGTCCATGTTGCACTTCTTCACGGCCCAGTAAGCTTTGTGTTCGATCTCCACGGGGAGATGACAGGCTTTACCATAAACCATCCGATAGGGAGACATCCCGATGGGGGTTTTGTAAGCCGTACGGTAAGCCCACAAAGCGTCGTCCAGCCTGAGGCTCCAATCCTTCCTTCCTGGACTTACTGTTTTCTCGAGGATGCTCTTCACCTCTCGATTGGAAACCTCCGCTTGACCATTGGTCTGAGGATGATATGGGGTAGAAATTTTATGATTGACCCCATATTTCCTCATTAAGGCTTGGATCGTTTTGTTGCAGAAGTGGCTCCCTTGGTCACTTATGATGGCTCGTGGAACTCCATTCCTGCTAAAAATGTTAGATTTGACAAAACTGGAAACAACATTAGCGGTATCAACTTTGGTGGCTTTGGCTTCCACCCATTTAGACACGTAGTCCACAGCTAATAAGATATAGACAAAACCAAATGAAGGGGGGAAGGGTCCCATAAAGTCCATACCCCAAACCTCAAAAATTTCACAAGTTAAAATGGGGTTTTGGAGCATTTCATTCCTACTAGTGATGGTCCCTTTTCTCTGACACTGATCACAAGATTTACAAAACTCATAACAGTCCTTAAACAGTGATGGCCAGAAAAACCCACAATCTAAAATTTTTCTCGCAGTTCTATTTTGCCCGAAGTGTCCCCCACATGCAAATTCATGGCAAAAGGTAAGGATGGACCTATGTTCAGATTTAGGGACGCACTTCCTAATTACTTGGTCAGCGCAAAATTTCCATAAAACGGGCTCTTCCCAAATATATGTTTTGGCTTCGCTTTTCAGCTTAGCTCTTTGATTATATGAAAAATCGAATGGGAACGTACCTGTGACCAAGTAATTGACAATGTCGGCGTACCATGGTGTCTCCACACTTACCTAGAAAAGGACTTCGTCAGGGAATTCGTCATTCAGAGGCAGATCGTCCTCATTACGCACAATACGGCTCAAGTGGTCAGCAACGGTATTTTCTGATCCTTTTCTGTCCTGAACAGAGACGTCGAACTCCTGGAGTAATAATACCCATCTGAGCAGTCTAGGCTTCGAGTCTTTCTTGTTCATCAAGTATCGAACTGCTGCATGATCAGAAAAAACAATTACTTTAGATCCAAGAATATATGGCCGAAACTTATCAAGAGCGAAAACTATGGAAAGCAGCTCCTTCTCTGTTGTTGTGTAACCGATCTGCGCGGAATTGAGCGTCCGAGAGGCATAATAAATCACATGGCTCTTCTTGTCAATCCTCTGGCCCAACACAGCGCCTACGGCATAATTGCTTGCGTCGCACATGATCTCGAAAGGAGTCCCCCACTGCGGTGGATGAATGATGGGTGCGTTGGTCAAGCACTTTTTCAGAACATCAAAGGCAAGCTTGCACTATTTGTCAAAACAGAATGGAACATCCTTTTTCAGCAAGCTTGTCATCGGAGTCACTATCTTCGAGAAGTCTTTAATGAACCTGCGGTAAAAACCTGCGGTAAAAACCTGCGTGACCAAGAAAAGAACGTACTTCCCGAAGATTCGTGGGGTAAGGTAAATCAGATATGACATCAATTTTTGCTTTATCAACCTCTATCCCCTTAGCAGACACAACGTGACCCAATACTATGCCCTGACTGGCCATGAAATGACACTTTTCAAAATTTAAAACAAGATTAGTTTCGATGCATCTTTCCATGACTCTAGACAAGCTAAACAGGCAATCTTTAAATGAACTTCCATATACAGTAAAATCATCCATAAAGACTTCGATGCATTTTTCTACAAATTCAGAAAATATGCTCATCATGCATCGCTGAAAAGTCCCTGGAGCATTACAAAGCCCAAAGGGCATTCTCCTATATGCGTAAGTTCCGAATGGACAAGTAAAAGTAGTCTTTTCCTGGTCTTCCTGGGCTATGGGAATTTGATAAAACCCAGAAAAACCATCTAGAAAACAGAAGAATGGCTTCCCAGCTAAACGCTCCACCATTTGATCTATGAAGGGAATAGGAAAGTGGTCCTTCTTAGTCACATCATTCAGTTTTCTAAAATCAATACACATTCTCCACCCATTTTGTACTCTCTTAGGTACTAACTCTCCCTTATCATTTCTAATAACAGTTATGCCCGTCTTTTTAGGTACAACATGAATAGGGCTAACCCATTGGCTATCAGAAATGGGAAAGATAATACCTGCATCCAGGAGTTTGTGTATCTCAGACAACACTACCTCTTTCATTGCAGGGTTCAGTCTCCGCTGAGGCTCTCGGGATGGCTTTGCTCCCTCATCTAGCCGAATCTTGTGCATGCACAACACTGGACTCAACCCGTGCAAGTCTGCCAATGTCCATCCCATGGCTCTTTTGTTCTTTTTCAGCACCTCGACCAACTCGCCTTCTTGCTCCGATGTAAGCTCCTTGGAGATAATTACCGGAAGTGTCTCCACCTCACCCAAGTACACGTACTTGAGATGACCCGGCAACTCCTTCAATTCCAACTTGGGAGCCTGCAAAAGAGATGGTAATATTTTAGTTGGCTTTTCACATGTCTCTAAAGCAAAAGTAGGTTGTTCAGACAAATCAGTCAATATGGGAACACTACTTTCAACTTTGCCAACAATTTCAGTAAAAACGAGTGGGTCATCCCCATCAACAACAGTCATGCATTCTTCTTGTTCTAAAGTGTCTATCAGATCAATTTTACAGACAGAATGCACATCAGCACGTTGTTTCATGGCATCAAATACATTAAATTCGAACACATCCCCTTCATACTCAACAGACAAAGTTCCATCATGCACATTAATTTTAGTTTTAGCAGTTTTCATGAATGGTCTACCAAGTAAAACAGAAGTGGTGGATGTGTTTTCTTCCAAATTTATCACATAAAAATCAGCAGGGAAGATTAAATCCTTAACTCTAACTAACACGTCTTCAATCAACCCTAGAGGATGAATAGAAGACCTATTAGCTAACTAGATAACAATACTAGTTTCCTGCATACCTTCTAAACCGAGGCTCTTATAGACTGAGTATGGCATAACATTAATTGAAGCTCCTAAGTCTAGCATAGCGTGCTCGATTTCTCTATCCCCTATAGTACATGGCAAGAGGAACATACCTGGGTCCTGGCATTTGCTTGGAATACCTTGGGTTAGCAGGGCAGAAACATTCTTGCTTACCACGACTCTCTCAGCGCTTTTAGTCTTCCTCTTCATAGTGCACATCTCCTTAAGGAATTTAGCGTACCTTGGGATTGGCTGAATTGCATCAAGTAGCGGTATATTGATCCCAACCTTCCTCAACGTCTCAAGTACATCCGCGTCGTCGGCCTCCTTAGATGGCCTTGCAAGCCTACTAGGAAAAGGAGCAACGGGAGTGTAAGACTTCATAGAAATAATAGGAGGAGGCGTTACAACAGTTTCAGAGAGTGCTTGAGAACACTTATCTTGAGATATCTCTGAAGTAAATGGAGGACTCACGGAAGTGGTTTGAGATGGCACTTCTTTACCACTTCTAAGGTTTATCGCACTAACCCCTTCCGCTTTGGATTCAATTCTACTCATTCTTTCCTTTACCTCTGAGAATTCATCTCTTAGAGACTTAATCTGCGATCTTGTCTCATCGCTAGCTTCCATGAGCGATTTGAACATGCTTTCAATGGCTTTACCTGAAATAGAAGAAACATCCTGAGATGATTTTTCTTTCATCGTATGAACTAAACCAAATACCTGAGAAACTTGTTCTTTGAGCACTTCTATGTCGGAAGACATCTTAGAATGTTCGTTTCTTCCTCCGTACTGGCGACGGTTCTCAGCTATGTTGGAGATCAACTGACGAGCTTCCGCAGGCGTTTTCTCCCAAAGGACTCCTCCACTTGCCGCATCAAGCATCTGGCGGTCATGCGTGAGCAACCCATCATAGAAGCATTCGATAAGCGAGACTTCCGCTATCAAGTGGTTCGGACATTTTTCACAGAGTTTAATGAACCTCTCCCAGCACTCGTAAAATGCCTCGTCCTTTCCTTGCTCAAATTGTCGTATATCTTTTTTCACGGCTCTGGCTTTTGAAGCAGGGAAATACCTTTCCAAGAATAGACTCTGCAACTTCTCCCAAGTAAAGATGGTCCCCGATGGCAAGTAATGCAGCCAATCTCGAGCTTCACCTTTCAGGGTGAATGGAAAAGCTCTCAGGTAGAGCTGATCTTTTGTTATGTCGCCAGGCTTCATCGCGGAGCTTACCATTTGAAACTCCTTGAGATGTTTGTAAGGATCTTCTTCTGCTTCACCACAAAAAGAGGGTAAAAGGTTAATCACACCAGATTTAAGCACAAACTCACCTTAAATTTCCGGGTAGGAAATACAAGAAGGTTGGTGGCCCATAGCAAATGATGTCCATTGTCTGAGCGTTTTTGGGACTCCAATCTCATCATCAATCTCCATTTTCTCAATAAAAATTTGGCACTTCTAGCACACTTAAACAAACAGATCAAAATTGCAAATAATAAAAGAAATAAACAGAATTTTTAAAGTAAAAATTAAAAGTTTACAAATCAAATTTAAATCAGGCCCAATTACACTTAGTTCCCCGGCAACGGCGCCAATTTTGGTAACGATATTATTGAACTATCGCCAATCATCGGGTTGTCGAGACCCGCCAAAATGAATTTATAAGTGCCCGAAATCACTAAACTATTTGTAGAATAGTAGCAACGGGGTCGATCCACAGGGAATTAAGGAATTTTGACTTAATCTTAATTAAATTTGCAAACTATTAATAAAAGTAAAATAAGGGGTAATTGTTGGTTTTCAAGTAACTAAGATGGAACAAAGCAAATGGAAAAATTTAGCTAACGGAGTTTTCGACTCGGGATGATCGGAATAAATTTAGCATGCCTCTTGGTTCATAGGTTGATGAGTATTATGGTTGAACAATTTAACGAATGCACAGCTCGTCTAAAATTAATAAATAACTCAGACATGCTCCATGGATTTAATTAAACATAATTAATTATGCTAATCAAGCATACCGTCCGGACATTGGCGGCCAACGCTCTCCCAAGACCGAACGGTAGCAACAAGCTAACTGTGACGACTATCTAATTTGGACGCGAAATTAGTATGTCGATTTGGAATCCTAATTCGGAAAGAACGAACACCAAGAGCGTAAGGACGCCAATACGCTCAAGGTGCCATAATTCCTTGTTACTTGGCGGAAACGAGAGGCACGGCATCAAATCCTTTAACAAATGAACATGCTCAAAATCAAGGGTGCCTAGTCCTAAATCATTCAAACGTGCTCATAGATTAAGCTAAGAAATAGAATTCAATTCAATAAAATACCCAACCAAATCAGAATTTCAATCCACAACCTCACCAAGAGTTCATACTACATTTATCCTTACAATCCCGAGCCAAAAACAGTAAATCTACTCACTCATGACTTGCGTAGTGTGGGAAGGCTTCAAATCGAGCTTCCTAGCCCCTCCCATGGTGGAAAACAGCTGCTGGACGTCAAATCAGGCGCGGAGCTCGAGGTGGAAGATGATAATGGCGGCTAAAAATCGGACAGAAACTTAAGTAATCCGTCGTAGCGTCGAGACGCTAGGGGCAGCGTCTCGACGCCGCGCCCTAAATAATCCGCGCGCGCGCTCGGGGTGGCGTCGAGACGCTTGCTCAGCGTCGAGACGCTGTCGGCGTCGAGCGAGCGTCGAGACGCTATCGCTCGACGCTTGCTCTCGGGTTTTTCTTCAATTCAGCGCTTCAGACTTCGGAGCGTCGAGACGCTAGGGGCAGCGTCTCGACGCTGGGCAGCGTCGAGCTAGCGTCGCGACGCTGTCGCTCGACGCTAGCTCTCAGGTTTTTGCATGGAACTTCGCCTTCAATTTCCCCAAAGATGCTCAACCTTCATGCCTTTGCACGGGTCTTCCCGGGAAGTGTTCTTAGGCCTTTAAATTGCGATATTAAGCCCCGAAAAGCGCCGAAACGCTCCCGAGGGCGAATCACCGAGAACACCTGCAATAATCACATAAAAACAAGATTAAGCCAATAATAAACGTGAAATAGGGACATAATTATAGCTCCAAAATGGAGCTATCAGCCAGCAATTTCTGATGCCTTTGTTGATGAGCATGTCTTTGTGTTAGCACATCGTGATAACAATGAGGAACCTTGGTTCACGGATATTGCTAACTTCCTTGCCTCGCAGGTACTACCAACTTTCAAAGGGGGGCAAGAAAAGAAGAGGTTCCTACATGAAGCTAGGAAGTACATCTGGGATGATCCTACACTTTATAAGACTTGTGCGGATGGTTTGCTGAGGAAGTGTGTACCAGCTGCTGAGGCAAAGTCAGTGTTGCAGCACTGCCATACATCTCCTTACGGTGGAAATTTTGGTGGCCAAAGGACGGCTGCAAAGGTGTTCCAAAGTGGCTACTACTGGCCCACGATCTTCAAGGATGCCCACGACCATGCACACAACTGCGATGAGTGTCAACGCACAGGTAACCTTAGTCGGAAGGATGAGATGCCTCTCACCTATATCTTAGAGTTGGAACTCTTTGATGTATGGGGCATTGACTTCATGGGACCATTCCCTCCCTCTTCAGGTAATCTCTATATACTAGTAGCGGTAGATTACGTTTCTAAATGGGTAGAAGCCATTGCATGTCCCTCGAATGATGCTAAGACAGTCATTAAATTTCTAAATAGGCATATTTTTACAAGATTTGGTACGCCACGTGCAATAATAAGTGATGAGGGAACCCACTTTATAAATAAAGCTATGGAAAAGGTACTAGCTAAATACAATGTTAAACATAGAGTAGCAACCCCTTATCACCCACACTCAAATGGACAAGCTGAAATATCCAATAGGGAGATAAAAAACATACTTGAAAAAGTGGTTAAACCTAATAGAAATGACTGGTCTTTTAAGTTAGACGATGCACTTTGGGCGTATAGGACTGCATATAAAACACCCTTAGGTATGTCTCCTTATAGGCTAGTGTATGGAAAAGCATGTCACTTACCTTTCGAATTAGAAATCAAAGCCTTTTGGGCCTTAAAAGAGCTGAATTATTGCGTGACCGATGCTGGAACATTGCGGTCTCTGCAATTACACGAGTTAGATGAACTAAGACATATGTCCTATGAAAATGCTAAAATGTATAAAGAAAAAACTAAGATTTGGCATGATAGTAGACTTAGGTTTAAGGACTTTAAAAAGGGGCCGCATGTCTTATTATTCAACTCACGGTTAAGGTTATTTCCAGGCAAACTTAAGTCTAGATGGTCAGGTCCTTTTGTGATTACTAACGTTTTTGTTCATGGTGCACCTCCTACTTGGGGACTATCCGGTACTTTAGTAAAGTTAACCAGGCTTTATGAGCATGCGGGAGAGGTGTGAGGTTCATAAAGTGTTTATAACCTAGACATCTCAGGTAAAATTGTTTGCCTAGACTTAAGGTTTTATTTACTTAGCCAGATAAAACCTGAGTATTTACCCTAAACACCATCTATGATGCTTAGTAGATGTGTTGAGAAGGAATATATGATATATCCTTCTCCTGCTACGCACTCCCTTTAGTTCAGAACGTGAGAATTTTGCTCGGCCTCGTGATGTCAATAGGGCATCCCCCTTTGGATGGTGTTTGCAACTTTCAATAGCAAGGTGAATGAAGTAAGTATTTATAGTAAGTGGGAGAAGGAATTACGTCAGTACTTCCTACGGTCTCCTCCATTGGATTGAAGCGTGAGATTCCCATGTTCCGCCTGCAAGGTGCCCTTAGAGGCACCAATCCCTTCGGAGGGCCGTTTCATAGGAGTTTAACAAACCAGTCACCATTTATGGATAAAGAAACATAGGGTCATTCCCAACGCTGACATACCCTTCAGATGCACTGTTGGGGGCGTCGTGTGCATTCTAAAAATGGAGGGTCACACTTACGGGATTTGTTAAGGAGTTAGTAAATCCAGACCGAAAACGACAACTAAGATGCTAGTGGAATATGAATTATTCTGGAGCTAGCAATTAGTCAAGAATGTCTTGATTTAGTAAAGACGTGCTCGACTACCCTTCGGTAGCGACCATTCTGACTTACTAAAGTATCGTTGCAAGTAAATAAAGAGTTTGGGTACTTTATTTACTGCTAAACCTCTTAATTGGTTTAAATAGGTTAAAAGTGTTTCACTAATATATTTACTTTCCTTTTCAGCATGTCAAGTTCGTTTTATACAGTTGTTAGATCACGACAAATTAACCGGTGAAAATTACGGGACCTGGAAGTCGAACCTGAATACGATTCTAGTTCTCGACAATCTCAGGTTTGTCTTAACGGAGGAATATCCTCCGCTCCTGGCTCGAGTACTTCTCGAAGTGTTCGAGAGGCATGCGATGGATGGATTAGGGCTAATGATAAAGCTCAAATCTATATCTTGGCAAGCATATTTGATGTCTTGTGCAAGTAGTATGAGGTTATGGTTTCCGCAAAGGAAATCATGTCTTCCTTACAAGCAATGTTTGGACATCCGTCCTCATCGCTTCGTAATGAAGCCCTCAAGTTCGTTTATAACTCTCGCATAGTGGATGATACCTATGTTAGGGAACATGTCCTTAACATGATGGTCCACTTTAATACGGCGGATGTAAACGGAGCTTCCATCGACGAGAAAAGTCAAGTCAGTTTCATCTTGGAATCTCTTCCGAAGAGTTTCCTTCATTTCAGAACCAATATGGTGATGAATAAGATTGAATACAACTTGACTTCTCTCCTGAACGAGCTTCAGATTTACCAGTCTCTGCACACCTCAAAAGGAAAGGAGAAGGAGGAAAATGTTGTCTCTTCAAAGAAATTCCATGAGGGGTCGGGGTTAGGGAGTAAGCCTGAATTGACTTCTGTGAGTAATAAGATTATTCCAAAGAAGAAGAGTAACAGGAGAAAAGGCAAAGCCCCTACTGTACGCAAGGGAAACTCTTCTGACAAAGGAAAGTGTTTCCATTGTAACGAAGATGGGCACTAGAAGCGTAACTGCTCCAAATACCTTGCGCAGAAGAAAACTGAGAACGAACGACAAGGTAAATGAGATTTATTGATTGTCATAACAGTTTACTGGTATATGAGTGTCATATTTCACTAATCGTGTTTATTCTTCAATTCAGGAAACTAGTTCCAGATAGCAGCTGGTCGTGAGATGACTTGTGAAGACATCGTCACAACTAATACAGTGGGAGCTTGTAGTAGTTGTTGTATAGAGATAATATCATCTGGTGTAATTATTGTCTATATTTCTAGTTTGAACGAAACACTCGTATATGTTATCTTTTGTTGTATATAAAGAACCATTTTTTCGCAAAAGATGTATACTGTGGTGTTCTATTAAACTCGAAAACAACTAAAAGGTTAAGACGTACAGTGTAATAAGAAAGCTGTTTTTATTCAACAATGGTTGTTGATCAAACTGGAGCTTCTCAATCGTTGAGAAATCCTTAATGCAGTGGGAGGGTTGTGAGACAACCTGGTCCGCTGTATTGGCTTGTCTTAAACTCGATGTTGTCATATTCGATGATGACATTGAGGATTCGTTGTCTTTAATTAGACAATGAATCATATAGACAAGGCCCGATGGCTCAAAGCCATGAATCTTTAAGTGGTGACGAGACCAAGCCACCAAGGTGAAACCTTTATGGCTTGACTTTCTGGTAAAGGGACTGTCCCGAAGAGAAAGGGTTTATTGGGTATACTCTCTTTCTCTTGTTTCCAAATTTAAGTTAAATAGATGGCTCTTATCCATTGCCACATTCTATCTTTATAGGATAAGGCAAATGGATGTCAAGACTTGCGATCTTGATCTGAGTATCTATTAAGTCTCAACCAGAAAGATTCATATAGTTTAGGACAAAGAGCGAATGGTTTGCTGGCTTATTTGATTCATTTATGAATTGGAGAAAGCATCTTCGTCCTGAATTGTGAGTTTTGATAATGTGATAAAATCTTATGGCTTTGAACAATAGTTTGATAAACCTTGTTTGACAATTGTTTAATCTATATTGTAGCTTTCATAACTTGTTTCCGTAGCTTATGTCCTAATCATTGAGAATGATGTAGGATTCACTTCTGACAATAAGCATAAACTAGCGACCCACTCCCAAATAGTTGATCTGGAGGTAGGCTTAGTTTGTTCTAAGGATTCAGGCTGATCTGAGTCGTAAGAACAAATCGCTAGTGTTGTCTCTAAAATCTTTTATTGACAAGTTGTTGTCAATATTCGATGATCTATGGAAATGGTTTCCAGGGACACCTCAAGTGTTGAGGATATGAGGGGTACTCGTGTGCATTTACTTATTGGAGGTCAGATGTATCTTTTGAAATACATGAGCCGATATGTCTTATGCAGTGGGAGCTGTTAGAAGAAATTAGTCCAATTGGATTGGATTCCGGTTAAAGTTTTGTCCTTGTACTTAGAGGAATAGAATACAAGAGTTGTATTGCTGATTCCTCGGTGGTAGCTAAGTTTGATTGCAGCTTGCGAAGCAACAATAGGTTTATAAGTTGAGCTCGTAGATAGTACTATGAGAAGATGTGATGGTCACATGGAAAGCCTTGTAGTACTTCATGCTGATTTGTTTACTAAGTCTCTCATGGCTAAAGTGTTTGAGAGACACCTAGAACAGTCTAGGGCTCCGAGTTGCTGGAGAGGACAAGGGAAGAAAACTTCTGATATATGATATATTAGTTTTCTCCACCTAACATGTACATCACGGACGTTTAAGTCCAAGTGGGAGTTTGTTGGGTTTTATGTCCTAAAACTCGTGGTTTGTAAACTGTTATGTTTGTAAATATTCTATTTAGAATAAAGAGTTATTTGTTTTATTCAGTAAAAGAGTTTACTGCAATAAAGTGAAACGTGTTTAGGTTAACATATACCAATAACCAACACCCATGGCTGAATATGAGTACTTGAGCCTCATGTATGACATGATTGTGGATCAGGCTCAAGTAGTCAGTCAAAACGGTCTATAGTATACGGATAAGGTTGGGTACTGTTAAGTCTCTGAAAGTGACTTATTTAGGACCCATTTAGCTTAAGAAGATGTACACTTTTAGGTGTTTTTGATAGCATTTAGCTTAAACCTATGCTTAAATATGAGAATGAGAAGAGGGTAGCTAAATTAGGACTTATGCACAATAGGAAAGAAAAGGGTTGAAAACCGAAGGAAAAGAATGAAAAACACTGCATTGCGACAGCATTGCGAAAACATTGCTGAAGCCGCAATTATTCAAGTGAAAACCGTAAGTTGACTGATCTTTTTCTGTTAATTTCCGTAATTTCAGGGATTCATTCTTTCTCCTCCATCCATTCTGATATACGACGTTGAAGATTGATGGTTCTCCTTGGCCCAAACGCACCTGCAAACTACTATAAAAGGGGACCAAAGTCGGAGGTTCAGTCATCATCCGAAAGCGTAGAAGCCTTCTCGCAGTCCACATTTTCTCCCTGTTTTCCTTTGCCGTCTGTTGGAGTGAGAGTCTCAGCTGTTGGAATCGATAATCTGATAGGAAGGAGAGGAGATTCTTCTTCTCTCTCGATTGGATTCATCCAAGCAAGGCTGACCTTTCATCCCCTTCATTCGAGGCGACTGCAACGAAGCTTTCAAGCTGCATTTCCTGCTTTCTGTCTTCCTTTCCTAATTTCCAGCTTTGATCAGTTGTTATTTCTAGTTTAGTGTTTTAGTTACTGCATTTCGTTGTTGTCTGTCTTTGAATTACTGCCTTTAAGTTTCCCTTTGTTCGTGCAAACATACAAAGTAATCAAATTGCAAGATTTCATTTCACAGTTTCCATCTTCTGCTGCTACGGTTTTGACTTACTGTTTTGAGTACATTTCCCTACTAAGCATGTCTGTTTTATCTTGTATTTCTGTTCTTCATATATCCATGAGTAGCTAAGTCACTTAGGGGCATGCTAATGACAGAACTATAGGCTTAAAAACGTGAACCAAGTATGTAGGATAGCTCTCGAACCATTGATTGTATGTAAGCTTCATCCCACGGGCAATTTCGATTGGCCATCCATTTTGTCCAAAGAACTCCTAACCTCTGGAAGGAGTAAGAGTTCAGAGTCGTATAATCATGCTAGCCTTTCATGGTAACCAGGAAACGGCCTAGGAATAGGCGTTTCCCTAGTACAAACTAAACACTTCTGTTTTAACAAGATGATTAAGACCTTACTTTGAGTCGAGTAAACTTAAGAGTCTAATGCATGGAATCGGACGATACATGAGATAGAGTGAGTTTGATGCATAGAGAGTAGATCCAGTGCTTGAGAATCGTATAAAAAGGCCTATAGGATAGTCATTAGTAGCCCTTAATTCACCCGTTTACACATTTTCGCTGTCAGTTAATTGCGATAACATTGCGGTCTCCGCAATTCTGCTAAATTTTCATTCTGTTTAGCTGTTTTCTTCTTCGTTTATTAATTCCATCTCTTGTCTTTTGAGTCTAATTTCAACTTGCATTTGTTCATGTTATATTCCTTTACACATTCAGCGAAAATTAGATAATTAAAAACCAATTTTACCCCATCAAATCCACCCCATCTTTCTTAACAAATACACTTCGCGAATAACTAAAAATGAGTCTCTGTGGAAAAAACGAATGAAATATACTTACTACTTGCTGTAAGACCATGTATGCTTGCATGTTCTGAGTGCTCTCTTTACCTTCTTGCTTATTTATCTTTAACACATTGAGCACGCAACAAGTTTTTGGCGCCGCTGCCGGGGACTTATTTTAAGTGAAAACGAAGTTTGTTAAGTTTGAAAAACCAAGTTTATTATATATTGAAACTAATCTACTTTCCATTTCTTTTACAGGTACTATTGGGTTAGTTTATGAGTGAGCGTTCAAGTAGTGATCTAGAGTTCAATCCTGAGCCTGAGAGACTACTTAGAGCTAGAAACAAAGCAAAGAAACGACTCTTTAAACAACCTCCTATACCTCAAATCATACCTGAAATCGAAGAAATGGACGATATAGTTCCAAATCCGGTACCTGTCATTCGCAACCCCATCGAAATAGCGAATGACAAGAATAGTGCCATTCTTTCATACCTAGTACCTATGCCTGGGGAGCTGAACCCCAGCATAATCCGTCCTGAAATCACTGCCCACTCATTCGAGTTGAAACCAGTGATGTTCCAAATGTTGTCCACTGTGGGACAATTCTTTGGAATAGAAAATGAGGACCCCCACAACCATCTTAGGAACTTCTTAGGTGTCAGTGATACCTTTATCATCCCTGGAGTGTCCCAAGAAGCTTTAAGGCTATACTTGTTCCCTTATTCTTTGAGGGACAAAGCCAAAACATGGTTGAACTCATTACCCTCTGGATCTGTCCGCAATTGGACAGATTTAGCAGAAAAATTCCTAGTCAAATACTTCCCACCTGATAGGAATTCTACCTTTCGTGATGACATAGTTAAGTTTAAACAAGCTGATAATGAGTCTCTTCACGAAGCTTGGACTAGATTCAAAGATCTTCTTCTTAAATGTCCACATCATGGCATCCCATGGTGTATCCAAATAGAGGTCTTTTTCAAAGGATGCAACCCCGCACTAGGCAAGTCTTAAATTCATCTGCTGGTGGTTCCATGTTGTCTAAGAGTTACAACGAGGCCTATGAGATCTTGGAGAAGATCTCAGCATCTCACTGTAGGTGGTCAGATGATCCAGTTGAGCCAACTAGGGCTCAAGACAAGGATGCTCTAAGTGCAATGAGCACCCAAATAAATGCCCTGACCAACCTAGTTAAGCAAATGGCTCAAGCCAATCTCCAGACAAGTGCCAACACCGCCACAGCCATGTCAATGGGCACCCAACCAAGTCAAGGTGAGGCACTTATATGTGGATTCTGTGGGGAAGGGCACCCATACGAATACTGCCCTGGGAATCCATCCTCAGTCTGCTATGTAGGAAGCCAGCAGCAGCCTAGGAATAACCCCTACTCCAATACCTATAACCCTGGTTGGAGAAACCACCCTAACCTGTCATGGGGTGGCCAACAAAACACTAACCAAAATCCTAACCAGCCTAGACCGAGTGGAACACCTGGTTTCACTCCACAACATAACCAATCAATGTATCAAAAACCATACAATCAACCTGTAGGATCTTCTGTAGAAAACCTACTCAAGGAATACATAGCTAAGAATGATGCTACGCTTCAAAGCCAGCAAGCTACTCTTAGGAGCCAGGAAAACCAAATAGGCCAATTAGCCAATGAACTCAAGAGTAGGCCCCAAGGTAGACTCCCTGCTGACACCGAGGTGCCAAGGAGAGATGGTAAAGAGCAAGTTCAAGCAATTGAACTTAGAAGTGGTAGACCCTTGGTGAGCAACACAAAGGACACACCAAAGAGAGTAGAGAACACTGAGTCTAGTGCTCCACTGGAGTCTCTGCCAAGCCAAGGTCCACCACCAACTAGCACATCAGGAGCCAGGCTAGAGCCAATCATTGAGGAGATAGAAGAAATTCCAAGGCCTCCACCTATCCTGAGGCGCCCTGACGTGCCTGCATATGTGCCACCACCTCCATACCCTCGAAGGCTTAAGAAGAAGCAGGAACAGGAAGTTCATTTTAATAAATTCTTAGAAATTCTTAAACAAGTGCATGTCAACATTCCTTTTGTAGAAGTTTTACAGTCTATGCCTTCTTATGTAAAGTTTTTGAAGGACATCATTACTAACAAAAAAATAATTGGTGAGTTTGAAACAGTAAACCTCACTGAGGAGTGCAGTGCCATCCTCCAGAACAAGCTGCCCAAGAAGGAGAAGGATCCTGGTTCCTTCACCTTACCTGTAGAACTTGGAGGCAAGCACGTGGGCAGAGCGCTTTGTGACCTGGGCGCCAGCATAAACCTCATGCCCCTATCACTATTCCGCCAGTTGGGAATAGGAGAAGCACGTCCAACCACTGTCACCTTACAATTAGCAGACAGATCCATTGCATATCCAGAAGGTAAAATTGAGGATATTTTAGTAAAGGTTGACAAATTTATTTTCCTTGCAGATTTCATTATCCTGGATTATGAAGCAGACAAGGAGATCCCCATCCTGCTAGGCAGACCATTTCTAGCCACAGGTAGGGCACTTATAGACGTCCAAAAAGGTGAGCTTACTATGAGGGTTCACGATGAAGAGGTGAAGTTTAGTGTATATAAAGCTTTAAGGTATCCCTCTGACCTTGAATCCTGTGCTAGTATGGACGTTGTTGATTCTTTGATGGAAGAACAATTAGAGCATGTATTATTAACCAAGCATGCTAATGAATATGTAGGATTAGATGTAGCTGACTTGAATGTATCTGACATAATGGATATACCTGTAAATAACCCACAACATGTATGTATGAATATAGACCTAACTGATAGACTTGTGAATCCTTTAAAGCCATCTATTGAGCATCCACCTGTTTTAGAACTGAAACCACTACCCACTCACCTCAAGTATGCATATCTAGGGAGTAATGAAACTCTGCCTGTTATCATTTCTTCTAAATTGAGTGAAAAGCATGAGGTTGAACTAATTTTATTGCTTAAGCAACATAGGAAGGCTATTGCATGGACTATTGCTGATATTAGAGGCATTAGCCCTTCTTATTGTATGCATAAGATTATACTAGAGGAAGAGCACACACCTAGAGTAGATCATCAACGTAGGCTGAATCCCTCTATGAAAGAGGTAGTTAAGAAAGAAATAATAAAATGGTTAGATGCTGGTGTGATCTTTCCCATAGCTAGTAGCCAGTGGGTGAGTCCTATACAGTGTGTACCTAAAAAGGGTGGGATGACTGTGGTAGTCAATGAGAACAACGAACTGATTCCAACTAGGACTGTCACCGGGTGGAGAGTGTGTATGGATTACAGGAAACTAAATAAAGAAACTAAAAAAGACCACTTCCCTCTACCATTCATTGACCAGATGTTAGACAGAATAGCTGGTAGAGCCTATTATTGTTTCTTAGATGGTTATTCTGGCTATAATCAGATTACTATAGATCCTAAGGACCAGGAGAAGACTACCTTCACTTGCCCTTTTGGAACTTTTGCCTTTCGCAGAATGCCTTTTGTCTTATGTAATGCACCGGCAACTTTCCAAAGGTGCATGATGGCAATCTTCTCTGAGTTGGATGAGTCCATGATAGAAATATTCATGGATGACTTCTCAGTTTTTGGGGATTCATTCACCAACTGTCTAGATAATTTAAGACAAGTCTTAGCTAGATGTGAAGAGACTAACTTAGTCCTTAATTGGGAAAAGTGTCACTTCATGGTAGATGAAGGGATTGTCTTAGGTCATAGAGTGTCAAGAGCTGGAGTGGAGGTCGATAGGGCCAAAATAGAGATCATAGAGAAGTTGGTAGAGCCTCAGAATGTCAAGGCCATTAGGAGTTTCTTAGGGCATGCTGGCTTCTACAGAAGGTTCATCAAGGACTTTTCTAAGATAGCCAAGCCTCTATGCGAGCTTCTAGAGCTAAATAGGCCATTCATCTTCTCTAAGGACTGTTTAGTAGCTTGGACCACCCTTAAGAAAGCACTAGTTACAGCACCTGTTATAGTAGGGCCAGATTGGGATCTCCCATTCGAGATGTTATGTGATGCTAGTGACTATGCTGTAGGGGTCATGTTAGGACAGAAAATTGACAAGCTAACACATCCTGTATATTATGCTAGTAAGACCTTGAATGAGGCTCAATGTAATTATACAACTACTGAGAAAGAGATGCTTGCTGTAGTGTTTGCCTGTGAGAAATTCAGGAACTATATTGTAGGCACTAGGACAATTGTATACACTGACCATTCTGCCTTGAAATATCTTATGAGGAAGGCTGATGCTAAGCCTAGGTTGATTAGGTGGGTGTTATTGCTGCAGGAGTTTGATTTGGACATTCGAGACAAGAAGGGATGTGAAAATGTGGTTGCAGATCACCTTTCTCGATTGCAGCACAATTGCGAAAAAATTGCGGATCCCGCAATTTCTGATGCTTTTATTGATGAACATATCTTTGTTTTGACTCATCGTGATAACGATGAGGAACCTTGGTTTGCTGACATTGCTAACTTCCGTGCATCACAGGTATTACCAGTTTTCAAGGGAGGACAAGAGAAGAAGAGGTTCCTTCATGAGGCAAGGAAATTCATCTGGGATGACCCCACGCTTTACAGAACCTGTGCTGATGGCTTGTTAAGGAAGTGTGTTTCAGCTGCTGAAGCGAAGTCTGTGCTACAGCACTGTCACGCATCTCCATATGGTGGACACTTTGGTGGCCAAAGAACAGCTGCAAAGGTATTTCAGAGTGGCTACTATTGGCCAACAATCTTCAAGGATGCCCACAATTATGCCCACAGCTGTGATGAATGCCAAAGAACAGGTAACCTCAGTCGAAAGGATGAGATGCCCCTCACCTACATCCTAGAGTTGGAGCTCTTTGATGTGTGGGGCATTGACTTCATGGGACCATTCCCTCCATCATCAGGTAACCTCTACATATTAGTGGCAGTGGATTATGTGTCCAAGTGGGTAGAGGCCAAAGCATGTCCTAATAATGATGCTAAAACAGTCACCAACTTCTTGCATAGGCACATTTTTACTAGGTTTGGGACACCTCGTGCCATCATTAGTGATGAGGGGTCACATTTTATTAACAAGGCTATGGAGAAAGTATTGGCTAAGTATAACATTAGACATAGAGTAGCCACTCCCTATCACCCACACTCAAATGGACAGGCTGAAATTTCAAATAGGGAAATTAAGAACATCCTAGAGAAAGTAGTCAAACCTAATAGGAAAGACTGGTCCTTCAAGCTTGAGGATGCACTTTGGGCTTATAGGACAGCATATAAGACACCTCTGGGAATGTCTCCTTATAGGCTAGTTTATGGCAAGACTTGTCATTTACCACTTGAGTTAGAGAACAAAGCATTTTGGGCCATGAAGGAATTGAATTTTTGTGTAAAAGATGCAGGAACACTAAGGTCTTTACAATTACATGAGCTTGATGAGCTTAGACATATGGCCTATGAAAATGCCAAAATGTATAAGGAAAAAACCAAGATTTGGCATGATAGTAGACTTAGAGTTAAGGACTTTAAGAAGGGTCAACTTGTCTTGTTGTTTAACTCACGGTTGAAGCTATTTCCAGGGAAACTTAAGTCTAGATGGTCAGGTCCATTTGTGATTACTAATGTGTTTGTTCATGGTGCCATAGAGATAAAGAACTTGCAGCAAGGTCAACCATTTATGGTTAATGGTGCGAGGTTGAAACACTACTATGAGGAAGGAGATGTGAAGACTCTCTCGGCCTTCCTCTTGACTGAAGCAAGAAATGAGAACGAGAGAGGACGAGTGGTTACTGTGCTCGTCAACATAAGGCTCATGCCTTAGTTTATTTTTTGCGATTTTTCGGTTGTCATTTGTGTGTTTTGTTGTGTGATTTTAATTACGTATTTGATATTGTTTTTATTTCTTTTTGTAGGGAATCGAAAGAGGGAATCAAGGAGAGTAATCCCAGCTTTAGAAATAAAAAAACGATCGAGCCAAATAAAAGATACGGACGAGCAAAGTTTGAGATTTTGATGAAAAAATATCCCTAGAATTGCGCTGGAATTGCAGGATCCGCAAAATAGAGCCGTTGGGATTTAGCCGTTGCTTTTATACGCGTTAGAAGGCGCTCGATCGATACGATTCTCTCATTCTCTGATTTCCAAGAAAACTGAGATTCTCTTCATCTTTGATCCTTCTCTCCAAACCTCCAAGATTCGACAATGGTTTCCACCAGGGCTGAAAGATCCGCAGCCAAGAAGAGGGCTGATGACGCTGCTGAAGCGGCTGCGAGGGAAGCGCTTCTTACCCTTGCAGATGAGGGCGCTGTACGCACTGGCCGTCTTCCAAAGCTTTGATGGAGCGCCCATGGCACGCAGCGGAAGCGATTTTGGATCATGGACACTCTAATTTCATCAATTTAAACAAAACGGAAACATGCAAAAGCGATGAAAAGAGAAGTTAGAACACATACCCTTGTCGTTCGTAATTCTCCAAATTCACCGCCAGAAGCTCCTCACGAGCTCACCGAGCCTTCTCACGAAACGTTCGTGGACCACCCACGGTAGTCCCGCTATCCTCAGGCCGAGAAACGGAGTGGTGGGACTCCTTTTACAAAAGAAAAGAAGGAAGAAGCTCCTGAAGAAAAACTATTTTTCTTCTGTATTACAGAGAGCCGAGAGAAGAAGAAGAAGAAGAATTCAATTCTGAGATTCAATTCACAATTGAATTACGTGAGACCCAAAAGGCACTCACTTAATTGAATTTCTTTTTCTTTTTTTTTTTTTCTCTTTTTTTTTTTTTTTTTTAATAATTGATCTGATGACATATATACATACCTGTGTATATATAAAATATACATGTGTCTTACATCTTGCATGTAAAACACATGTATATATATATATATATATATATATATATATATATATATATATATATATTTATATATTATTATTATTATTAATAAAAATAATAATAATTATTTTATTAATTAAACTTTTTAATTAATAAAAAATATATATATATATATATATATTAATTAATTAATATTATTTAATTCAATATCAAATATTAATTAAATAATATAATTAATCCCGGTTTTCCGAAAACCGACTTTTTGCACATGAATCCTATTCATGTTTTCAGACCAATCTCATATTTAAATCATATTTAAATATGTCCATATTTAAATCATATTTAAATATGTCTATTCTTCTTCCACAAACCCGAATTTGAACGATTCAAATTCTTTTCTTTTCTTTTATACTGTTTCACGGCTTTATCCGAGCTAGCCAGGAGAACCGTAAGGACCTACAGATCATGAGCTCCAACGATACGAGATTATCCGGTCAAAACTCTTTCAACCGAACTAACCAACATTCGTTAACCCCCGAAGACTCCACTAAAGTCCAAGGGCTGCACTCTCCTCACTGTAGATATATTGTGTCCTGTTGATATAACTATCATCAGTAAGTCGATCCTTCACAGGTCGTTCATAATCACAACGGGTCATTTAAACCGTTTAACCCTTGTATTATATCTTGTTCCTTAAGTACCACTGACACCTCTAATGAACAATTGATTTGTGGTCCAACCATCAAATCAGATTCCTCCCTGATCAGGAGAGGATGGGCCCAATGTTCAAGACCTGGAGTCAGCACTAAAGGGAACAACCTTTCTACTAACCCTGAAAGCGGGTAGGAGTGAACTCCAATCTTGCTACAACTATGTCCCCAGCCACTTATTCAATCTTATCCCCAAGATGGTAGGCATATTGAGTCGGCAATCTGGCCACTCTCACCCGTACAAATCAAAGGATAAGGTTGAATAAACAGGAGTTCATAGTAAGCTCAGGATTGAGATCGAGTTACCTAAGTCATCACATGAAAAAATCGGTCTTTACAGTAAACGGTGTTATAAAGAAAGAGCGATTTTATTTCTTGGTTCGGTCTTGTGCAAACTCATTGCACAGGACGCCCTCACTCACATGTCTCTACATGAAACGATTCGAATCACATCGTTTTGTACTATACAAAGTGAGCCGCGTCCAATAGTGTCCCCAGGATAAGGTACCCAGCCTTATCCCTATACTATAGACCATTTTGGCTGTCTACTTGAACTTGATTCACATTCATGTCACACATGAAGTTCAAGTACTCACACTATCGCCATGGGTGTTAGTTATTGGTATAGGTTAATACAAACACAATTCACTAAAATTCAATAACAACTTTATTGAAATATAATATTTATACATTCATACAGTTTACAAACTACGAGTTTTAGGACATAAAACCCAACAAACTCCCACTTGGACTAAAACGTCAGTGGAGTACATGCTGGTCGAGAGAACTAGAATATCAAATATCTAAAGTTTCTCCCACTGTCCTACTGAGCAGCTCGCAGCCCTAGACTTTCTAGGTGTCTCTCAAACACTTTAGCCGTGAGAGACTTAGTAAACGGATCAGCAATGTTGTGCTCCGAGGCTACCTGTGTGACGATCACATCTCCTCGTTGCACTATCTCCCTGATGAGATGATATTTCCGCTCAATATGCTTTCCACGCTTATGGCTTCTAGGTTCTTTAGAATTTGCCACTGCACCACTGTTATCACAATAAAGGGTGATTGGCAAGTTCATATTTGGAACAACTTCCAAATCTGTCAAGAACTTCCTAAGCCATACAGCTTCCTTCGCTGCTTCGCAAGCTGCGACATACTCAGCTTTCATGGTGGAGTCAGCAATACAACCTTGCTTTATACTCCTCCATACTATTGCTCCTCCGTTAAGAGTGAACACTGATCCTGATGTAGATTTCCTAGAATCTATATCAGTCTGAAAATCAGAGTCAGTGTATCCTGCAAGGATCAAATCCTTCGCGCCATACACAAGCACATAGTCTCTCGTTCTCCTAAGATACTTGAGGACGTGTTTAACGGCTGTCCAGTGATCATATCCTGGATTGGACTGGAACCTACTGACAATTCCTACTGCATAGCAGATGTCGGGTCGTGTACACAACATAGCGTACATGAGACTACCAACTGCAGATGCATAGGGAATTCGTCTCATATCCTCAACCTCTTGAGGTGTCTTAGGAGACTGTTCCTTAGACAGGTGAATTCCATGCCTAAAAGGCAGCGAACCTTTCTTGGAATTCTGCATCGAATATCTTGACAACACCTTGTCAATATAAGATGCTTGAGACAGCGCTAGCACTTTGTTCTTACGATCCCTTATGATCTGAATCCCTAGAACAAACTGAGCCTCTCCCAAATCTTTCATTTGGAATTGGGTCGCTAGCCAATTCTTAACGTCAGTTAGGAACCCTACATCATTCCCAATGAGTAGTATATCGTCTACGTACAAGACTAAGAAAGCTACAACAGTATTGACTACTTTCTTGTAAACACAAGGTTCGTCAATATTTTGTTCAAAGCCATAAGATTTGATCGCCGTATCAAACCTTATATTCCAGGATCTAGATGCTTGCTTCAACCCATAAATGGATCGATTAAGCTTGCAAACCTTTTGCTCTTGACCCTGAAGTATGAATCCCTCTGGTTGAGCCATATAGATACTCTCCTCAAGATTACCATTCAGAAAGGCAGTCTTGACATCCATTTGCCAGATTTCATAATCATAAAATGTAGCAATGGATAAGAGTATTCTAATCGACTTTAACATGGCAACAGGAGAAAAGGTTTCTTCATAGTCCACCCCTTCTCTTTGGGAATAACCTTTTGCCACAAGTCGAGCCTTAAAGGTTTGCACCTTACCAGCTTGGTCTCGTTTTCTCTTGTAGATCCACTTGCAACCGATAGGTCTTTCACTATCTGGTTGGTCTACAAGATCCCAGACCGAATTGAAGTACATAGACTCCATTTCGAGATCCATGGCTTTAAGCCACTGGTCCTTGTCTATGTCATTCATTGCCTGTTTAAAGGTCAATGGATCCTCAACGCCATCATCAGGTATGACGACTTGAGTTTCAGACAAGCCAATGTAGCGGTCGGGCTGTCTTACATCCCTCCCACTGCGTCGAGGCTTTCTCAACTCTTGAGAAGGACCAGCCTGATCAACAACCTTTGTTGATCCGTTTGTAGCTTTCCTGGAAAATTCGGACAAAACAATTTTGCTCGACGGTTGATGATCTCTCATGTGGTCTTCCTCTAAGAACGTGGCATTAGTCGATACTAGTACCTTGTTCTCATGAGGATCATAAAATAGACCACCTTTCGTTTCCTTGGGGTAACCTACAAATAGGCACAATTTTGAACGATGTTCCAACTTCTTTGGATTGGGTACTAGCACATGTGCCGGACACCCCCAAATCCTGAAGTGACGTAAACTACCTTTACGCCCTCTCCATAACTCATAAGGTGTTTCAGAAACACTCTTAGAGGGAACCATGTTTAAAATATACACTGCAGTCTCTACTGCATATCCCCAAAACGAACTAGGCAAATGAGCATAACTCATCATAGATCGAACCATGTCTAACAGGGTTCTATTTCTCCTCTCGGACACACCATTCTGCTGTGGTGTTCCTGGCGCTGAGAGTTGAGATACTATTCCATGTTCTATCATATAGTCCTGGAATCTTAAATCCATATACTCTCCACCTCGATCTGATCGGAGTGTTTTTATCGATTTACCTAATGTGTTCTCAACCTCTGCCTTATACTCTTTGAACTTTTCAAGAGCTTCGGACTTATGATGCATTAGATAAAGATAACCGTACCTAGAATAATCATCAATGAAACTGATGAAATATTCATACCCTCCTCGTGCTTTGACATTCAAAGGACCGCAGAGATCCGAATGCACGATTTCTAGAGGTTCTTTGGACCTATGACCTTTTTCAGAAAAAGATCGTTTGGTCATTTTGCCCTCAAGACAAGACTCACATGGCGGTAAAGAGTTGTCCTCTAAACGATTTAGCAGACCACTCTTAACCAATCTCCCAATCCTATTGAGATTAATGTGACCTAGTCTTAAGTGCCAAAGATAAGTACTTGGAGAAAGTTTCTGCCTTTTAGTTTGAGTCTCAGCTGTTTTAAACATTTCAGTGTTCAAAATAGCTTTGGCTTCGGTTGGTCTTAACACATACAAGTTGTTTTCAAGTTTCGCAGAACAAATACGTACACCTCTTTTGCTAATGAACGCTTCATTATGTACAAAAGATACTTTATACAACTGTTCTAACAAACAAGATATAGATACAAGATTCCTCTGGAAGGTAGGAACCAGGAGTACATTTTCTAGTAAAATGAAACTATCTCTATACAACAACTTCACAGCTCCCACTGCTTCAGCTGAGACAACCTCTCCAGTTCCAACTCTGAGAGTTATCTCACCGCGAGAAAGTGGCTGCCAAGAACTAGTTTCCTGAAAAGAAGAACAAACATGGTTAGTAGCTCCTGAATCAAGTATCCAGGTATGACAATCATGTTCTACTAAACATGTTTCAACAACAAGTAAATCATATTTACCTTGTCTTTCTTTCTCAGCCTTTTTCTCTGCAAGATACTTTGGGCAATTGCGTTTCCAGTGCCCATCTACACCACAATGGAAACATTTTCCTTTGTCTGTAGATTTACTCTTGCTCTTAGCAGTAGCAGGTGATTTTCCCTTCCTTTTATCTTTCTTCTTCTTTTGAATACTCTTATTCTTAAAAGAAGAAAGTTCAGACCTACTCCCTGAAGACGACCCCTTTTGGAATTTCCTAGAAGTGACAACGTTTGCCTCCTTCTCTTTTCCTTTAAAAGTGTGTAGGGACTGATAAGTCTGTAGCTCGCTGAGGAGAGAAGTCAAATTATACTTTATTTTGTTCATTACCAAATTGGTTCTGAACTGAAGGAAACTCTTCGGAAGAGATTCCAAAATAAAGCTTACTTGACTTGACTCATTTATAATAGCTCCGTTTACTTCCGCCACATTGAAGTGGACCATCATGTTAAGGACATGCTCCCTAACAGAGGTTCCCTCCTTCATGCGAGAGTTGTAAACGAATTTGAGGGCTTCATGACAGACCGATGAGGACGGAAGTCCAAACATCTCCTGTAATGAAGACATGATTTCTTTAGCAGAAACCATATCCTCGTGCTTCTTAGCTAACACATCAGATATGCTGGCTAAGATATAGACTCGGGCTTTATCATTAGCCCTTGTCCATCTATCATATGCTTCTCGAACAGTTCGAGTCGCATCCGAGCTAGGAGGGGGAGGACAATCCTCTGATAAGACGAACCTAAGATCATCAAGAACGAGAATCGTATTCAAGTTCGATTTCCAGGTCGCGTAGTTATCGCCGGTTAACTTATCGGAAGCTAGTAAGTGAATAAAAGAGCTAGTCATGCTGAAAAGAGAATGAATAAATATTAGTGAAAATGTTTTAACCTAATTTAGACACCAATCAAGAATTTAGCAAAGAATAATAATGTACCCAAAACTCATTATTAAACTGCAACGATACTTCAGTGGGTCAGAATGGTCGCTACCGAGGGGCAGTCAAGCATTCCTTCACTGAATCAAGACATTCTTGACTAAATGCTAATACCAGAATATCTCATATTCCTATAGCATCTTAGTTATCGCTGTTTGGTCAAGATTTACTAACTCCTTAGCAAATCTCGTAAGTGTGACCCTCCATTTTTAGAATTCATAGGGCGGCCCCAACGATGCAACCGAATGGAAATGTCAAAGTTGGGAATGGCTCTATGTTTCTTTATCCATAAATGGTGATTGAGATGTTCTGATTCCTATGAAACAGCCCTCCGAATGGATCGGTACCACTTGTGGGCACCTAGCAGGCAGAACATAGGAATCTCACGGTTCAATCCAATGGAGGAGACCGCAGGATGTATTGACATACTTCCTTCTCCCACTTACTATAAATACTTTCTCCATTCACCTTGCTCTTGAATTATGCAAATACCATCCGAATGGGGATGCCCTATTGACATCACGAGGCCGAGCATAATTCTCACGGTGTGAACTTGACAGAGAACGTAGGAGGAGAGGGACATATCATATATACCTTCTCAACACCTCTACTAAGTATTTTAAGACGGAATGGGTAAATTACTCAGGCATTATCCGGCTAAGACAATAAGGCCTAAGTCTAGGTAAAACAAACTTTTACCTATGATGTCTAGGTGATAAACACTTTATTACCTCACACCACTCACGCATGCTCATAAAGCCGGGTTAACTTTACTCAAGAACCGGATGGTCCCCAGGTAGGAGGTGTTCCGTAAACCGTCAGCTTAAATACCTCCAACCTCGAACAGGATGTCCCCGGGTGAGTTTCTTGTAACCTTAGCATTTACAAGATATCGACCTATTCATCTAATGAAACGGAACGATACATTCAACCCTAAGTGAGCATGCCTTTGTCTTTGTTATAGATTTTAAAAGTCTATGCCAATTTTACAACGCTTTGCAAAACTAAGACTTACTACAACAAACTTCTACATGCTTCTCAAACATGCATCACTAAGGCACGACAAGTTGAATATTTAATTTCATAATTAATATAACAATTATATCGATTATGTTTTTAAATATACAACTCCTAATTCATAAATTAATATAACACTTATATCAATTCTCATGAATTAAGCATGCATCCTATACATTATAACACTTATAACAAACAAAATGCATCTAATGTTGGATGTTTAATTTCATAATTAATATAACATTTATATCAATTATTCTATTAAACAAACAACATCTAATTCATGAATTAATATAACTCTTATATTAATACTCATGAATAAACATGCATCCTATACATTATAACACTTATAATATACCATGTGCATAAAATTAGGGCAACCTATGTTGTTGATTCAATTTCATAATTAATATAACACTTATATCAATTATTCTATTGAACTAACAACAATTAATTCATGAATTAATATAACTTTTATATCAAAACTCATGAATTGCCAAATATGCATACGATATATTATAACACTTATAACATATTTTCAATGCATGAAGCATGCTTCCTACGGTGGGATTTTAAATCTATATGGCATACGTTATGCACATACAAACATGGAATTTAATTAAAACATACATTCGCAATGCATAAATAATTAAACACACTAAAGTGGATCGATTTTGGCATTTAGCAAGCAATAACTAATTTATTACAAGCTTGATCAACAAGCCACGTCTTGAACGGACTTCGAACTCTTCGCACCGCCTTTGACCTACTTGCTTCCTCCGAACGCTTCGGCCAAAATTTCTTCGAATTTCTCCTTGTATTGCCCAGAACGAGTTTGAACTTACACCGAACATTTCGGCGAGTTTCAAACTCAAACTTCTTTCACAAAGAACCCTATATGGACTCTAATGACTCTAAAAATACAGACTCTTTAGCATGCATTAAAGCCCATACATTCTCGGGCAATTACAAATAAAGAAATTCAAATAGAAACAATGCAAAAATCGATATTCACTTTAGAATTCCATTCAGAAACAATTTCTAAATAAAACCCACCATAATTTAAATTGATAGAAATTGAGTGGCCAAAAACGCTCTGATACCAATTGATGGAGCGCCCATGGCACGCAGCGGAAGCGATTTTGGATCATGGACACTCTAATTTCATCAATTTAAACAAAACGGAAACATGCAAAAGCGATGAAAAGAGAAGTTAGAACACATACCCTTGTCGTTCGTAATTCTCCAAATTCACCGCCAGAAGCTCCTCACGAGCTCACCGAGCCTTCTCACGAAACGTTCGTGGACCACCCACGGTAGTCCCGCTATCCTCAGGCCGAGAAACGGAGTGGTGGGACTCCTTTTACAAAAGAAAAGAAGGAAGAAGCTCCTGAAGAAAAACTATTTTTCTTCTGTATTACAGAGAGCCGAGAGAAGAAGAAGAAGAAGAATTCAATTCTGAGATTCAATTCACAATTGAATTACGTGAGACCCAAAAGGCACTCACTTAATTGAATTTCTTTTTCTTTTTTTTTTTTTCTCTTTTTTTTTTTTTTTTTTAATAATTGATCTGATGACATATATACATACCTGTGTATATATAAAATATACATGTGTCTTACATCTTGCATGTAAAACACATGTATATATATATATATATATATATATATATATTTATATTTATATATTATTATTATTATTAATAAAAATAATAATAATTATTTTATTAATTAAACTTTTTAATTAATAAAAAATATATATATATATATATATTAATTAATTAATATTATTTAATTCAATATCAAATATTAATTAAATAATATAATTAATCCCGGTTTTCCGAAAACCGACTTTTTGCACATGAATCCTATTCATGTTTTCAGACCAATCTCATATTTAAATCATATTTAAATATGTCCATATTTAAATCATATTTAAATATGTCTATTCTTCTTCCACAAACCCGAATTTGAACGATTCAAATTCTTTTCTTTTCTTTTATACTGTTTCACGGCTTTATCCGAGCTAGCCAGGAGAACCGTAAGGACCTACAGATCATGAGCTCCAACGATACGAGATTATCCGGTCAAAACTCTTTCAACCGAACTAACCAACATTCGTTAACCCCCGAAGACTCCACTAAAGTCCAAGGGCTGCACTCTCCTCACTGTAGATATATTGTGTCCTGTTGATATAACTATCATCAGTAAGTCGATCCTTCACAGGTCGTTCATAATCACAACGGGTCATTTAAACCGTTTAACCCTTGTATTATATCTTGTTCCTTAAGTACCACTGACACCTCTAATGAACAATTGATTTGTGGTCCAACCATCAAATCAGATTCCTCCCTGATCAGGAGAGGATGGGCCCAATGTTCAAGACCTGGAGTCAGCACTAAAGGGAACAACCTTTCTACTAACCCTGAAAGCGGGTAGGAGTGAACTCCAATCTTGCTACAACTATGTCCCCAGCCACTTATTCAATCTTATCCCCAAGATGGTAGGCATATTGAGTCGGCAATCTGGCCACTCTCACCCGTACAAATCAAAGGATAAGGTTGAATAAACAGGAGTTCATAGTAAGCTCAGGATTGAGATCGAGTTACCTAAGTCATCACATGAAAAAATCGGTCTTTACAGTAAACGGTGTTATAAAGAAAGAGCGATTTTATTTCTTGGTTCGGTCTTGTGCAAACTCATTGCACAGGACGCCCTCACTCACATGTCTCTACATGAAACGATTCGAATCACATCGTTTTGTACTATACAAAGTGAGCCGCGTCCAATAGTGTCCCCAGGATAAGGTACCCAGCCTTATCCCTATACTATAGACCATTTTGGCTGTCTACTTGAACTTGATTCACATTCATGTCACACATGAAGTTCAAGTACTCACACTATCGCCATGGGTGTTAGTTATTGGTATAGGTTAATACAAACACAATTCACTAAAATTCAATAACAACTTTATTGAAATATAATATTTATACATTCATACAGTTTACAAACTACGAGTTTTAGGACATAAAACCCAACAAGCTTCCGATCCGTAGAAGGAAGTGGAGGGTTGTCACTGAGATCCCTGCTGGACCTTCTGAACCAGCGGGCACGCCCAAGAAACGCCGGTGGAGTGTCGAGACGACCGCCGAACCAAGCAAAGCCAAGACTCTCTCTGTGGAGAGTCAAGACTCGGATCGTGCGTCCCACGAGTCGATCAAGAAGAGTTCGTCGCCATCTGCCTCACCTGCGCACAACCCTTCACCACCTGAACCAGTACAGAGCCCAGAGCTTTCATCGTCACCGCCTGCACAGAGCCCTGAAACGCCGTCTTCACCACTGAATTCCGTGCAGACGCCTACAGCAGAGCAGAGTGCCACACCTTCGCACACGCCTCCACGGCCTGACCCTGAATTCCCCTATGGGGAGTACCAGGAATCCACTCAGGGCAGTGGGGAAGGTGGTGAAGACGAGGTCTTCTCGCCTGCAAGGGAAGCGAGTGCCGAGAGTCCTGTACGGCAGGATGATTCCATGGATGAGACGTTGGGGGCATGCCTCCAGCAGATCAATATCAAGGCTAAGCTCAAGAAGAAGAAGAAGGCCAAGATTGTCAAGGCCAAGCGATCCAAGAAACTGAAGAAGAAGAAGGCCAAGAGGGTGCCTTCAGCAGACAAAGAGAGCACTGAGCCTTCGCTCAAACGACTCAAGGTTGAGGCTGCCGAGTCAGCCAAGCCAGCAGATAAGGGGAAGGCCAAACTCTACCCTGAAGACGAACCTCAGTCAGTGAGGTATGTTTCATCTGACGCTGAATCCAGGGGCGTTGAGTTAAGGAAGAGGGAGTTGCTGCACGAGAAAGGCTTCCTCGACCGACCTGCTGACCTGCCGCAGTTCTTGCGCGCAGGAGTGATCAACCATGGCTGGGAGGAATTCTGCAGACCGCCCAATCCAGCCTACACGAGCATGGTGTATGATTTCTACGCCAATGTGCTCAGCCCTGAGGATGGCCTGTCTGTGGTCCGAGGGGTAGAGGTGGATTTCTCAGCCAAGGCCATCAACGAAGCCTATGGTCTCAAAGGCCAAACACATACAGATTATGCACGGATCGTTGATGAGCCTACTGAGGCAGTGCTGGAAGAGGCCATTCGCACCATTGGCCAGCCTGAAGCTTCCTGGACCGTGTCACGCAATGGGAGGCACACTCTCATGAGTGCCAACCTCACGGCTAAGGCAGCTGTTTGGTTCTCGTTCGTGAGAAGGAGATTGTCCCCAGTGACGCATGAGACTACAATCAACCAGGGCCGTTCGCTGCTGGTTTATGCGATAATGAGAGGTCTCACGATCAATGTGGGAGAAGTCATCACTGCGGCCATTGTTGAATGCGCCAAGAAAGGTAAGGGACCACTGTTTTTCCCTAATACCATAACCAAACTATGTTTGCTTGCAGGAGTCCCCACCGAGCGCATGGAGCAGCAAATGGCTTACACAGGCCACTTGGAGCTGCCTGCTAGCCTGAGGCTGAGGAGGAAGGGGAATATGGAGTTTGAACTGGATAGGCTGGCTGCTGAACAGTCCCTATCCATGGCCTGCCTGATGGATATGCAGAGGAGAATGGCTCAATGGGCCACTTATGCGCAGGCGAGGGACAAGGAAGTTGCAGACCAACTTGGGTGCATCTTCCCGGACTTCCCCACAAATCTCTTGACTCCATGGGTGCCCCCACGACCACGGCAACCTGATGACGATGACGACGTTTGAGTGCTGGTTTGAAGTGCACTGAAGGGAGTATTGTTGTTCCCTTAGAAAAAAAAACAATTTCCTGCTTTCTGCTAGCTTATGTGAATTCTGCTGTTTTTAGTACACTTTTTGATCTGTCTTAGATGCTTAGTTTTATGTTTTTAATTTTGTTTAGTATAGTCTGATGTTAGCTGACTAGGTAGGATAGTTTAGTTTTATTTTTAGGAAGCTTGAGTGACTGGAAAGAGCATGCTTAGGGGCCTTAATCAATGTTATATCTGCCCGGAATTGATTGCGAAATAATTGCGGTACCCGCAATTTTTATGACTGAAAGCATGTTTTGGACTGTCTGTTTAGCTAGGTTGTGATCTGTTTAAAATCTTTCTTTTGCTGCTTTCATGACTACCTTATATAGCTGATCTAGATGCATGCTGGATGAGTGTCATAGGACACCATTTGACAGTTTAAATTAACCTCTAAATAGCTCAGCATGCATAGCTGTAAGACCTTATCTGCCTGTTTTTTAGTTTTCTGCTGCTGTGATATTTGCTATTCGAATGTTTTGTCTATGCCTAGGGCTTTAGTTTCTCTTTGTTTTACCTTAGACTAGATGCTTCTAGGACAAGTTTGGGGGTGTGCCACCTCCGACACTCATTGGGGACAATGAGTAGTTGAAGTTTGGGGGAGGCCACCCTAGGCCTAGGAACATTCCTCTCTCCCTTAGAAACATAAGCATTCTTCTTCTCCTCTTTACAAAAAAAATGATGAACTGAAAAAAAAATGAAAAAAGAATAAAGGGGGGAGTTTCTCTTAGGTTGCTGAGTAATCAGTGCCAAGTGTGTAAACCACAAGTGGCGTTGCATCAAAAGGCAACCAAAGGAGAGGCTCCACCTAAGTAAGAAAAAGGGAAAAGAATAGGGAAGAAGAATGTATACCTAGGAGTTATAACTTTGTGGCTTAGATGTCCTATTTAAAAAGAACTCTGATCCTCAATTAGCTAAGCACAAAGTTGTAACTTGTAGGGTTGTTTAGGGAGATGAGTGTTTATCCAATGTAGTGATGCCAGGGTTTAGGTTGTTCTCTAAAAGTACTACTGTCACCGTTAATACTAAGACTGGCATGACTCTAAGGAATCCTAGACACATTAAAAATAAAGCTAGAAGCATGTACTGAGTTTGAGGTAAAGCTAGGCAGAATTTGAAACCTTAGGGATAGTGGCATGATATGACAAAAGTAAATAGATCAGTTGGAGGAAGTTAATGAAAACAGAAGGAATGTTAGGCAGGCAAAGTCAGAAGAAGCTAGATAAGAGGGTAGTTTTAAACTAAGGAGTGTGTCACAGGACAGCATGGCTATAGACAAGAATATAGGGGAGTCAGTAGGTGGTAAAAGAAGATGAAACAGCAGCCTAGGTAAGCCCTTAGTGTGCTTGAGGACAAGCAAAGCCTTAAGTTTGGGGGTGTGTTAAGTCTCTGAAAGTGACTTATTTAGGACCCATTTAGCTTAAGAAGATGTACACTTTTAGGTGTTTTTGATAGCATTTAGCTTAAACCTATGCTTAAATATGAGAATGAGAAGAGGGTAGCTAAATTAGGACTTATGCACAATAGGAAAGAAAAGGGTTGAAAACCGAAGGAAAAGAATGAAAAACACTGCATTGCGACAGCATTGCGAAAACATTGCTGAAGCCGCAATTATTCAAGTGAAAACCGTAAGTTGACTGATCTTTTTCTGTTAATTTCCGTAATTTCAGGGATTCATTCTTTCTCCTCCATCCATTCTGATATACGACGTTGAAGATTGATGGTTCTCCTTGGCCCAAACGCACCTGCAAACTACTATAAAAGGGGACCAAAGTCGGAGGTTCAGTCATCATCCGAAAGCGTAGAAGCCTTCTCGCAGTCCACATTTTCTCCCTGTTTTTCTTTGCCGTCTGTTGGAGTGAGAGTCTCAGCTGTTGGAATCGATAATCTGATAGGAAGGAGAGGAGATTCTTCTTCTCTCTCGATTGGATTCATCCAAGCAAGGTTGACCTTTCATCCCCTTCATTCGAGGCGACTGCAACGAAGCTTTCAAGCTGCATTTCCTGCTTTCTGTCTTCCTTTCCTAATTTCCAGCTTTGATCAGTTGTTATTTCTAGTTTAGTGTTTTAGTTACTGCATTTCGTTGTTGTCTGTCTTTGAATTACTGCCTTTAAGTTTCCCTTTGTTCGTGCAAACATACAAAGTAATCAAATTGCAAGATTTCATTTCACAGTTTCCATCTTCTGCTACTACGGTTTTGACTTACTGTTTTGAGTACATTTCCCTACTAAGCATGTCTGTTTTATCTTGTATTTCTGTTCTCCATATATCCATGAGTAGCTAAGTCACTTAGGGGCATGCTAATGACAGAACTATAGGCTTAAAAACGTGAACCAAGTATGTAGGATAGCTCTCGAACCATTGATTGTATGTAAGCTTCATCCCACGGGCAATTTCGATTGGCCATCCATTTTGTCCAAAGAACTCCTAACCTCTGGAAGGAGTAAGAGTTCAGAGTCGTATAATCATGCTAGCCTTTCATGGTAACCAGGAAACGGCCTAGGAATAGGCGTTTCCCTAGTACAAACTAAACACTTCTGTTTTAACAAGATGATTAAGACCTTACTTTGAGTCGAGTAAACTTAAGAGTCTAATGCATGGAATCGGACGATACATGAGATAGAGTGAGTTTGATGCATAGAGAGTAGATCCAGTGCTTGAGAATCGTATAAAAAGGCCTATAGGATAGTCATTAGTAGCCCTTAATTCACCCGTTTACACATTTTCGCTGTCAGTTAATTGCGATAACATTGCGGTCTCCGCAATTCTGCTAAATTTTCATTCTGTTTAGCTGTTTTCTTCTTCGTTTATTAATTCCATCTCTTGTCTTTTGAGTCTAATTTCAACTTGCATTTGTTCATGTTATATTCCTTTACACATTCAGCGAAAATTAGATAATTAAAAACCAATTTTACCCCATCAAATCCACCCCATCTTTCTTAACAAATACACTTCGCGAATAACTAAAAATGAGTCTCTGTGGAAAAAACGAATGAAATATACTTACTACTTGCTGTAAGACCATGTATGCTTGCATGTTCTGAGTGCTCTCTTTACCTTCTTGCTTATTTATCTTTAACACATTGAGCACGCAACAGGTACGTTATCCTGGTAACACTATTGAATGCGGCTCACTTTGTATTGTACAAAACGATGTGATTCGAATCGTTTCACATGGAGATGTGCGGGTGAGGGCGTCATGTGCAAAGAGTTTGCATAAAACCGAACCGCAAAATATGTCGCTCTCTCTTTATAACACCGTTTACTGATGAGACTAACATTTTCATTTGATGGCCTAGGTAACTGGATCTCAATCCTGAGCTCGCTATGAACTCCTGCTTATTCGAAAGTATCCTTTAACTTGCACGGGTGAGAGTGGCCCATTAGCGTCGACTCAATAAGCCTACCATCTTGGGGATAAAGTCGAATAGGTAGCTAGGGACATAGTACAACAAGATTGGAGTTCACTCCTAACCCGCTCTTCAGGGTTAGTAGATAGGTTGTTCCCTTAATAGCTGACTCCGGGGCTTGAACAATGTGAGCTCACACTCTCATATGATGAGAGAGTTAATTGATTTGTTGGTTGGACCACAGACCTATTGTTCATTAGAGGTGTCAGTGGTACTTAAGAAACAAGACGTAATGCAGGGATTAAACGGTTTAAATGACCCAGCTATGATTATGAACAACCTGTGAAGGGTCGACTTGCCTGTGACGGTTATATCAGAGGACATAATATATCTACAGTGAGGAGAGTGCAGCCCTCGGACTATAGTGGAGTCTCCAGGGGTTTGACGAATGTTGGTTAGTTCGGTTAAAAGAGTTTTGACCGGATAATCTCGTATCGTTGGAGCTCATGATCTGTAGGTCCTTTAGATTCTCCTAGCTAGCTCGGATAACGTCGTGCAATATGAGAGAAAAGAAAAAGAAAAAGAATTTGAATTGTTCAAATTCGGTTTGTGGAAGAATGATGAACATATTTAAATATGATTTATATATGGGAATGGTCTAAAACATGAATTGGATTCATGTGCAAAATTTTCGGTTTTCAGAAAATCGGGTTGAGCCATATTATTTAATTGATATTGATATTGAATTAAATAATATTAATTAATTAATAATATATATTTTATTTATTAAAAAGTTTAATAAATAAAATATTTATTATTATTTAAAATTAATATTATATTAATTTTTAAAAATAATAATAATTTTAATATATATATTTATAAAATGTTGCATGTTCTTACATGTTGATATATATATATATATATATATATATATATGGCCTAACTTAGAAAAAGGAGATCTCTCGGTGGGTTTTGGGTTTCATTAGAATTTGAATTAGAGAATTCATTTTTGAAGTTTCTGCTTCGTGAACTCTCTGTCTTCCTTTTTTCCTTACTTCCATCTTCTTCTTCACCTTTTCTTTTTTCTTTCTTTTCTCTTGTAACGGAGTCCCACAACTCCGTTGCGCGGCGCCGAGCATAGCGGGACTACATGGGGTGGTCCTCGGGGCGTTCGTGAGAAGAGGTCGGAAGAGTTCGTGACGAGGAACGTGTTGAAGACATTGGAACTACAAGGGTATGTATTCTAATTTCTTTATTTCCGTCGTTTGAGCATGTTTTCTATTTGTTAAATTGATGAAATTAGAGTATCAACGATCCAAAATCGCTTCCGCGCGTTTATCGCTCCATCATCTGGTTCGTTGGAGAAGAAGACTCGTCCGCTGGCGATTCAATGGATAGGAAATGAGATATTTTGTGATTTAGCCCGATTTCTCTTCTTGTTGGCATCTCTTTGATTCAAGAAAGGTTGTATTGTGATAGCACACTAAATGAGTTATCTTTAGAGCCTTTATTATGCTAGTTTTAGAGTTTTAAATAAATGTTTTAATGATATTATTTATCTAAATTGTAGATTTCGAGCATTTGGAGCAAACCGGGGGCATTTTAGAAGTTATGACATGAAAAATTAGCTTAAAATATGAATTTTGATGACCAAGAGCCAAGAAAAAAAAAGAATCAAGCTAAAAATGCCGAGGGGATAGCGTCGAGACGCTATTGGAGTGTCTCGACGCTTCAAAATGAAGTTTTCAAGCCAGAATTCCCGTGGGGACAGCGTCTCGACATTCATCACAGAAAAAAATAAATTAAAAGATGTTGGCCCGCGCGCAAAAGTACCACTGGAAGGCGCCCAGACCAACGCGCCACTTTAGCTTTCTTAATCATTTTCCGCACGCATTTTACATATTCTTGTAGCGTCGAGCTATAGCGTCTCGACGCCAACTTTCCAAATAAATTTTCACGCATTTTTAAGGGCAGCGTCAAGACGCTACCCATAGCGTCGAGACGCTATCACGATTTTTTCTATAAATTCATCTTATTCTTCATACGATTGGGGAGGCCAGTTTTTGGGAGATTTGAACCCTATTTTCGAAATACACTAATTGGAAAGGATAAGGGACACTCTAGAGGCTCAGGAACGTGCAAATCACATCGGGAACGAGGTTGGCACGCTGATAGCTCCATTTTGGAGCTATAATTACGTCTCTAATTCACGTTTATTATTGGCTTAATCTTGCTTTTATGTGATTATTGTAGGTGTTCTCGGTAATTCGCTCGCGAGGGCGTTTCGGCGCTTTTCGGGGCTTAATATCGCAATTTAAAGGCCTCAGAACACTTCCGGGGAAGATCCATGCAAAGGAATGAAGGTTGAGCGCTTTGGGGAAATTGAAGGCAGAAATCCATGCAAAACCCGAGAGCTAGCGTCGAGCGAACAGCGTCGCGACGCTAGCTCGACGCTGCCCAGCGTCGAGACGCTGCCAGAGCGTCTCAACGCTCCGAAGTCTGAAGCGCTGATTTGAAGAAAAACCCGAGAGCAAGCGTCGAGCGACAGCGTCTCAACGCTCGCTCGACGCCGCGCAAGCGTCTCGACGCTGTGCGAGCGTCTCGACGCTCCGGAGTCAGAGGCGTTAAATTGAAAATCCACCCGAGAGCAAGCGTCGAGTGATAGCGTCTCGACGCTCGCTCGACGCCGCACAAGCGTCTCGACGCTGTGCGAGCGTCTCGACGCCGCCCCGACTGCGCGCGCGGATTATTTAGGGCGCAGCGTCGAGACGCTGCCCTAGCGTCTTGACGCTACGACGGACTACTTAAAGTTTTTGTCCGTTTTTAACCGCCATTAGCATCTTCTACCTGGAGCTCCACGCCTGATTTGACGTTCCAGCAGCTGTTTTCACCATGGGAGGGGCTAGGAAGCTCGATTTGAAGCCGTCCCACACCACACAAGTCATGAGTGAGTAGATTTACTGTTTTTGGCTCGGGATTGTAAGGGATAAATGTAGTTTGAACTCTTGGTGAGGTTGTATAATTGAAATTCTGAATTGGTTGGATATTTTATTGAATTGAGTTCTACTTCTTAGCTTAATCTATGAGCATGTTTGAATGATTTAGGACTAGGCACCCTTGATTTTGAGCATGTTCATTTGTTAAAGGATTTGATGCCGTGCCTCTCTGATCCGCCGAGTAACAAGGAATTATGACACCTTGAGCGTATTGGCGTCCTTGCGCCCTTGGTGTTCGTTCTTCCCGAATTAGGATTCCAAATCGACATACTAATTTCGCGTCCAAATTAGATAGTTGTCACAGTTAGCTTGTTGCTATCGTTCGGTCTTGGGAGAGCGTTGGCCGCCAATGTCCGAACGATATGCTTGATTAGCATGATTATTTATGTCTAATTAATTCCATGGAGCGTGTCTGAGTTATTTATTAATTTTAGACGAGCTGTGCATTCGTTAAATTATTTAGCCATAAAACTCGTCAACCTATGATCCAAGAGGCTTGCTTAATTTATTCCCGATCGTCCCGAGTCGAGAACTCCGTTAGCTAAATTTTCCACCGCTTTGTTCCTTCTTAGTGAGTTAAAAACCAACTAATTCCCCCTTGTTTCATTTACTTTAATAGTTTGCAAATTTAATTAAGATTAAGTCAAGTTACCTTAATTCCCTGTGGATCGACCCCGTTGCCGCTATTCTACTAATAGTTTAGTGAATTCGGGTAAATATAAATTCATTTTGGCGGGTCTCGACAACCCGATGATTGGCGATAGTTCAAAAATACTGCTACCAAAATTGGCGCCGTTGCCGGGGAACTAAGTGTAATTCGGCCTAATTTAGATTTGATTTGTAGACTTTTAATTTTTACTTTAAAATTTTTTGTTTATTCTTTTATTATTTGCAATTTTTGATCTGTTTGTTTAAGTGTGCTAGAAGTGCTTAAATTTTTATTGAGAAAAATGGAGATCGCCGATGAGGCTGGAGTCCCAAGAACGCTCAGACAGTGGACATCGTTTGCTATGGGTTACCAACCTTCTTGTATTTCCTACCCGGAAATCTCAGGTGAGTTTGTGCTTAAATCAGGTTTTATTGATCATTTGCCTTCCTTTTGTGGTGAAACAGATGAAGATCCCTTTAAACATCTCAAGGAGTTTCAAATGGTAAGTTCCGTGATGAAGCCAGGCGACATAACTGAAGATCAGCTCTACCTGAGAGCTTTTCCGTTCACCTTGAAAGGTGAAGCTCGAGATTGGCTACATTATTTGCCATCGGGAACCATTTTCACTTGGGAGAAGTTACAGAGTCTATTCTTGGAAAGGTATTTCCCAGCTTCAAAAGCCAGAGCCGTGAAAAAAGATATCCACCATTTCAAGCAAAAAGAGGACGAGGCATTTCACGAATGTTGGGAGAGGTTCATTAAACTCTGTGAAAAATGCCCGAACCATCTGATAGCTGAAGCCGCGCTTATTGAATTCTTCTATGATGGGTTGCTTCCGCATGACTGCCAGATGCTTGATGCATCGAGTGGAGGAGCCCTTTGGGAGAAGACACCTGCGGAAGCCAGACAGTTGATCTCCAACATGGCTGAGAACCATCGCCAGTACGGGGGAAGAAACGAGCACGCTAAAATGTCGACCGACATAGAAGAGCTCAAAGAACAAGTGTCTCAGGTATTTGGTTTGATTCATACGATGCAAGAAAAATCATCTCAGGATGTTTCTTCTATTTCAGGTCAAGCCATTGAAGGCATGTTCAAATCACTTATGGAAGCTAGCAATGAGACCAGGTCGCAGATGAAATCTCTAAAAGATGAGTTCACGGAGGTGAAGGTAAGAATGAGTAAAATTGAATCCAGAGCGGAAAGCGTTAGTGCGATAAACCTCAGAAGTGGTAAAGAGATACCATCACGTACCACTCCCGAGAGTTCTCACAAAGATTCAGAGATATCTCCAGATAAGTGTTCTCAAACACCCTCTGAAACTGTTGTAGCTTCTTCTATTATTTCTATGAAGTCTTACACTCCCGTTGCTCCTTTTCCTAGTAGGTTGGCGAGGCCATCTAAGGAGGTCGACGACGCGGATGTTCTTGAGACACTGAGAAAAGTTGGGATCAATATACCGCTGCTTGATGCAATTCAGCAAATCCCAAGGTACACTAAATTTCTAAAGGAGATGTGCACCATGAAGAGGAAGACCAAAAGTGCTGAGAGAGTCGTGGTAAGCAAGAATGTTTCTGCCCTGATAACCCAAGGTATTCCAAGCAAATGCCAGGACCCAGGTATGTTCCTCTTGCCATGTACTATAGGGGATAAAGAAATCGAGCACGCTATGCTAGACTTAGGAGCCTCAATCAATGTTATGCCATACTCAGTCTACAAGAGTCTCGGTTTAGAAGGTATGCAGGAAACTAGTTTAATTATCCAGTTAGCTAATAGGTCTTCTATTCGTCCTCTAGGATTGATTGAGGATGTGTTGGTTAAAGTAAAGGATTTGATCTTCCCTGCTGATTTTTATGTGATAAAGATGGAAGAAAATACATCCACTACTTCAGTTTTACTAGGTAGACCATTCATGAAAACCGCTAAGACAAAAATTAATGTGCATGATGGTACCTTGTCTGTTGAATATGAAGGGGATGCGTTCGAATTTAATGTATTTGATGCCATGAAACAACATGCTGATGTGCATTCTGTCTGTAAAATTGATCTGATAGATACTTTAGAACAAGAAGAATGCATGACTGTTGTTGATGGGGATGACCCACTCGTTTTTACTGAAATTGTTGGAGAGAGTGAAAGTAGTGTTCCTATATTGTCCGACTCATCTGAACAAACTACTTTTGCTCTAGAGACATGTGAAAAGCCAACTAAAATGTTACCTTCTCTTTTGCAGGCTCCCAAGTTGGAATTAAAGGAGTTGTCGGGTCATCTCAAGTATGTATACTTGGGTGAGGTGGAGACACTCCCGGTAATTATCTCCAAGGAGCTTACATCAGAGCAAGAAGGCGAGTTGGTTGAAGTTTTGAAAAAGAACAAAAGAGCCATAGGATGGACGTTGGCAGACTTGCATGGGTTGAGTCCAGTGTTGTGCATGCACAAGATTCGGCTGGATGAGGGAGCAAAGCCATCCCGAGAACCTCAGCGGAGACTGAACCCAGCAATGAAAGAGGCAGTGTTGTCTGAGATACACAAACTCCTAGATGCAGGTATTATCTTTCCCATTTCTGATAGCCAGTGGGTTAGCCCTATTCATGTTGTACCTAAAAAGACGGGCATAACTGTTATTAGGAATGATAAGGGGGAGTTAGTACCTAAGAGAGTGCAAAATGGATGGAGGATGTGTATAGATTTTAGAAAACTGAATGATGTGACTAAGAAGGACCACTTTCTTATTCCCTTCATAGATCAAATGGTGGAGCGTTTAGCTGGGAAACCATTCTTCTGTTTTCTAGACGGTTTTTCTGGGTTTTATCAAATTCCCATAGCCCAGGAAGACCAAGAAAAGACTACTTTTACCTGTCCATTCGGAACTTACGCATATAGGAGAATGCCCTTTGGGCTTTGTAATGCTCCAGGGACTTTTCAGCGATGCATGATGAGCATATTTACTGAATTCGTAGAAAAATGCATCGAAGTCTTTATGGATGATTTCACTGTATATGGAAGTTCATTTGAGGATTGCCTGTTTAACTTGTCTAGAGTCATGGAAAGATGCATCGAAACTAATCTTGTTTTAAATTTTGAAAAGTGTCATTTCATGGCCAGTCAGGGCATAGTATTGGGTCACGTTGTGTCGGCTAAGGGGATAGAGGTTGATAAAGCAAAAATTGATGTCATATCTGATTTACCTTACCCCACGAATCTTCGGGAAGTGTGTTCTTTTCTTGGTCACGCAGGTTTTTACCGCAGGTTCATAAAAGACTTCTCGAAGATAGTGGCCCCGATGACAAGCTTGCTGAAAAAGGATGTCCCATTCTGCTTTGACAAGCAGTGCAAGCTCGCCTTCGACGTTCTGAAAAAGTGCTTGACCAACGCACCCATCATCCATCCACCGCAGTGGGGGACTCCTTTCGAGATCATGTGCGACGCAAGCAATTATGCCGTGGGCGCTGTGTTGGGCCAGAGGATAGACAAGAAGAGCCATGTGATCTATTATGCCTCCAGGACGCTCAACTCCGCGCAGATCGGTTACACAACAACGGAGAAGGAGCTGCTTTCCATTGTTTTCGCTCTTGATAAATTTCGGCCATATATTCTTGGATCTAAAGTGATTGTTTTTTCTGATCATGCAGCAGTTCGTTATTTGATGAACAAGAAGGACTCGAAGCCTAGACTGCTCAGGTGGGTATTGCTACTCCAGGAGTTCGACGTCTCGGTCCAGGACAGAAAAGGATCAGAAAATACCGTTGCTGACCACTTGAGCCGCATTGTGCGTAACGAGGATGACTTGCCTCTGAATGATGAGTTCCCTGATGAAGTTCTCTTCCAGGTAAGTGTGGAGACACCATGGTACGCCGACATTGTCAACTACTTGGTCACACGTACGTTCCCATTCGACTTTTCATATAACCAAAGAGCTAAGCTGAAAAGCGAAGCCAAGACGTATGTTTGGGAAGAGCCCGTTTTATGGAAATTTTGCGCTGACCAAGTAATTAGGAAGTGTGTCCCTAAGTTTGAACATAGGTCCATACTTACTTTTTGCCATGAATTTGCATGTGGGGGACACTTTGGGCAAAATAGGACTGCGAGAAAAATTTTAGATTGTGGGTTTTTCTGGCCATCACTGTTTAAGGATTGTTATGAATTTTGTAAATCTTGTGATCAGTGTCAGAGAAAAGGGTCCATCACTAGTAGGAATGAAATGCTCCAAAACCCCATTTTAACTTGTGAAATTTTTGAGGTTTGGGGTATGGACTTTATGGGACCCTTTCCCCCTTCATTTGGTTTTGTCTATATCTTATTGGTTGTGGACTACGTGTCTAAATGGGTGGAGGCTAAGGCCACCAAAGTCGATACTGCTAATGTTGTTTCCAGTTTTGTCAAATCCAATATTTTTAGCAGGTATGGAGTTCCACGAGCCATCATAAGCGACCAGGGGAGCCACTTCTGCAACAAGACGATCCAGGCCTTGATGAGGAAGTATGGGGTAAATCACAAAATCTCTACCCCGTACCATCCTCAAACCAATGGCCAAGCAGAAGTTTCCAATCGAGAGGTGAAGAGCATCCTCGAGAAAACAGTAAGTCCAGGAAGGAAGGATTGGAGCCTCAGGCTGGACGACGCTTTGTGGGCTTACCGTACGGCTTACAAAACCCTCATAGGGATGTCTCCCTACCGGATGGTTTATGGTAAATCCTGTCATCTCCCCGTGGAGATCGAATACAAAGCTTACTGGGCCGTGAAGAAGTGTAACATGGACTTTGACTTGGCGGGCGAAGAAAGACTCCTCAAATTGCAAGAACTGGAGGAGCTTCGCCTGGATGCATACGAGAACTCGAAGACCTACAAGGAAAAGACCAAGATGTTCCACGACCGACGAGTCGTCAGAAAACACTTCGAAGTTGGTCAGAAGGTCCTCTTGTTCAACTCCCGCTTGAAGTTCATGCCAGGTAAACTTCATTCCCGGTGGCTTGGTCCTTTCATTATAACTGATGTCCATCACTATGGTGCAGTCAAGATTCAGAGCCTGGATACAGAAAAAGAATACACAGTGAATGGCCAGCGATTGAAGATCTTTCATGAGGGAATGTCAGAGGACTTCGACGACCATGCCTACTTGAAAGAGCCTGATTATGAGAACGGATGAAATGAGTTTTGGTAAAGTCGAGCAATCGACTCTAAAATTTTGCGCTACTCGGAGGCACCCGAGCTTGAACTGTACATGTTTTTTGTTTATTTTACTGTCTTTAGGATTAGCTTAGGTTCCTACTCTGATGTTGTGAATTTTCAGGTGAAACAATGGCTCGTCCTTGCGGTTTATTGGCTAAAGTTTAAGCACGCTCTCCAACCCTCTAAGTCACGATTCAGGGAAGGTTTTCTTTCCTTAAAATTTTGACTGTGCTGTTATAGTCCAATGAGGACATTGTCCATTTTTAAAGTTGGGGTGGTGGGTTGTGCCTTATAGTGATTGTCGAGCTTAGTTGTGGAATCCTGATTAGCGTGTTGAGTTATGGTGAAAGCATGCTAGTCCGATTATGAAATTCTGTGATGTACTGCTAAGGTCTTCGTATGTGTGTTTGTCGTGAAATTCAGCATGATTGCATTTGTTAAGGCCATTTTGAAATTTTTTTTCAATTTATGACCCTGTTTAAGCTTCGCATGTTAGCACTCTATCTTGGATCTATGGGTTTAGGGTAGCTCTATTTGTTTTGAAATTCGTTGTCACCTCGAAAGGCAACCTTAGGATGGGCTGGGATTCGCTCTTGTTTGTAATCCATGCGCTTAAAATTTTAACATGATCTTTAGGCTAAAAGGAAAGGAATGCATAGTTCAAAAAAAAAAAAAAAAAATAATCTCCTGAGGTGTTCCTCCTTTTTGAGTTGCCTTAGTAGCCAGGGGTGGTCGTGTAACCCACGGTCGCCAGTGCATGAAAAGGAAGCACAAAGAAGTGAACGCTAGTCCTTAAAAATGTGAATTTTGCCCGTAGTCAGATGCACTGTGCAATGAAATTGCAGGCAAGCTGAAACGAAAGTAAAATTGACATGTCAGGCGCTCATGGAGATCGAAGAGAAAAAGAGAAAATATGCCTTGCGATCTATTGCTTGCTTAGACGATGAATTGCCCTTAGACTGTTCTGTTTAGCCATAAGTAGAGGGAAGGCGAAATTTTAGGATGGGTAGAGCTGTTCAAAGCCTGTTGAAATCTAAGATCGAGGAGCTAGGTCCGAAGCATAAATAGGGAAGCATCTTTAAATTTCTCAAATTGTTCTTAACCATGCATGCATGCAGCTGTTTCTTTCAAATGCAAATGCCCTGTCGTTTCCAGTACTGAGAATAGAGTCCCTAGCATGCATTCTCGTTTTATTTTGATTAATCAGAATTCCACCTTGCTCGAGGACTAGCAAGAATTAAGTTGGGGGTGTTTGATAGCTCCATTTTGGAGCTATAATTACGTCTCTAATTCACGTTTATTATTGGCTTAATCTTGCTTTTATGTGATTATTGTAGGTGTTCTCGGTAATTCGCTCGCGAGAGCGTTTCAGCGCTTTTCAGAGCTTAATATCGCAATTTAAAGGTCTAAGAACACTTCCGGGGAAGATCCATGCAAAGGAATGAAGGTTGAGCGCTTTGGGGAAATTGAAGGCAGAAATCCATGCAAAACCCGAGAGCTAGCGTCGAGCGAACAGCGTCGCGACGCTAGCTCGACGCTGCCAGAGCGTCTCGACGCTCCGAAGTCTGAAGCGCTGATTTGAAGAAAAACCCGAGAGCAAGCGTCGAGCGACAGCGTCTCGACGCTCGCTCGACGCCGCGCAAGCGTCTCGACGCTCCGGAGTCAGAGGCGTTAAATTGAAAATCCACCCGAGAGCAAGCGTCGAGTGATAGCGTCTCGACGCTCGCTCGACGCCGCCCCGACTGCGCGCGCGGATTATTTAGGGCGCAGCGTCTCGACGCTGCCCTAGCGTCTCGACGCTACGACGGACTACTTAAAGTTTTTGTCCGTTTTTAGCCGCCATTAGCATCTTCTACCTGGAGCTCCGCGCCTGATTTGACGTTCCAGCAGCTGTTTTCACCATGGGAGGGGCTAGGAAGCTCGATTTGAAGCCGTCCCACACCACACAAGTCATGAGTGAGTAGATTTACTGATTTTGGCTCGGGATTGTAAGGGATAAATGTAGTTTGAACTCTTGGTGAGGTTGTATAATTGAAATTCTGAATTGGTTGGATATTTTATTGAATTGAGTTCTACTTCTTAGCTTAATCTATGAGCATGTTTGAATGATTTAGGACTAGGCACCCTTGATTTTGAGCATGTTCATTTGTTAAAGGATTTGATGCCGTGCCTCTCTGATCCGCCGAGTAACAAGGAATTATGACACCTTGAGCGTATTGGCGTCCTTGCGCCCTTGGTGTTCGTTCTTCCCGAATTAGGATTCCAAATCGACATACTAATTTCGCGTCCAAATTAGATAGTTGTCACAGTTAGCTTGTTGCTATCGTTCGGTCTTGGGAGAGCGTTGGCCGCCAATGTCCGAACGATATGCTTGATTAGCATGATTATTTATGTCTAATTAATTCCATGGAGCGTGTCTGAGTTATTTATTAATTTTAGACGAGCTGTGCATTCGTTAAATTATTTAGCCATAAAACTCGTCAACCTATGATCCAAGAGGCTTGCTTAATTTATTCCCGATCGTCCCGAGTCGAGAACTCCGTTAGCTAAATTTTCCACCGCTTTGTTCCTTCTTAGTGAGTTAAAAACCAACGAATTCCCCCTTGTTTCATTTACTTTAATAGTTTGCAAATTTAATTAAGATTAAGTCAAGTTACCTTAATTCCCTGTGGATCGACCCCGTTGCCGCTATTCTACTAATAGTTTAGTGAATTCGGGTAAATATAAATTCATTTTGGCGGGTCTCGACAACCCGATGATTGGCGATAGTTCAAAAATACCGCTACCACACGCTACAAGAGTTTTTCTCCTTTACCTTTGATTTTATTGCTTTATTTTATGGATTCTAAATTTGACGTTCTTCATATTGCAACAATTATTCATGTGTTTGTTTGCTTAATGCTTTTATCCTTTTGACCAAAGTATAAATTGTTTGATTGTTTAAATTCTAGCTTAGATTTTAGAGTAGAACTCAAACGCATGACTATTTGTAAATTCTTGCATGAACATGAAAAATTCTCTTAGAGGCCATTAATAGAAGTTGCTTATTGCCTTTCTTTTCTATTAAAAACAAGACAGACATGTTAGTTTTATAAAAAGGGAAGAGAATTATTTGAGCTCTAGCGAGTTTTTTATGATTTTTATTCTTCTTGGCCTATAATTGTATGCATGACTATTTTTGGATTAATAGATTAATTAAGCATGAATCTATTCAATGAAATCAATTCTCTAGGTTTTTCTCTCCCTAAGCTTTCCCATTATTTTTCAGTCATTTAATTTTCACTCAAACTCAAAGTTTTTTTAATCTAAATAAAATTTGTGGTTAGTACCATTGATCTAGAAAACCAATCATGTGGACGATACTCTTTACTTAAATCACTATATTAAAACTTGACTCGTACACTTGCGGTACGCAATAAATCACGTAACATATTATTTTTACCTATTTACTTGCAATTACTTTCTTGAATGGTTCTCTTTGAATATGTAAAATACTCATCTCTAGTATGTGTTGATAACCTCTAATAGATGTGGCTAGCAAAGATTTTCGAATCTTTGCAAGTGGAGTAGGTCATTAAGACGGAACCACTATAAACGATTGTGTCAATTTCTCAATTTCTTTAACGATTCTGTCCAACATGTTATTTTCCACATAAACGCTCATAAATTTTTTCCTTTAGGCTTAATAAAGTTAATATAATAAAGGGTAAAGATCCGATAATTTGTATCAGAAAATTATATGCAAGGACTAATCTATACGATAAACTCAAATCAAATAAAACCTAATAAGCTGATTTAGTTTAACAACTATTTAAGACCTCTCAATTAGTTGACGAAAACGTGTGCACAAGGCAATGTCCATGAGTTAAGTAGATGCATGCAATTAGAGATGTCCATGAGGCAGAACCAAGTAATGACTTCTCTGCCCCCACCCTCCATTCCATTACCCATTCTGCGAAATTTACCGTTTAATTTCGCGAAGACAATGGGGTATTATCCGCAGAGAATTCTGTTTTTTTTTAATGAATATTATATATATATATATATTCTACGGGAGAGTATGCTATTATTACTCGTCGTTGGCCTGTTTAGCTAACGGAAAAAAAAAATTCCGCTCTCGACCCTATTTTCGTGTAATCGGGGATTCTCCGTCCCATTCGAGATAGGTTCCCGCGAGGCCGGGTCAGGGGACTAAATGTACATCTCTAAGTGAAACATAGGTAGGCGCAAATAGGCATATCGATGGCATGGCAGAGTGTGCAACATGACAAGGGCGTGAGTGGCAAGTCTGCGAGGCATGGACAACGAGCGCATGTTGGAGTGGCATGGGTTGCAGGTGGCACGCGGTTCAACTTGATGCCTTACATTGGTGAGCATAATATTTTGCTTAAATCTTTTTTGGTGTGTTTGTTCTCATGTTGAGTGTTAACGTAAATTAAGGGATTCCAATTCCTTAATTTACAATATCGTTTCCTTATCTGTCGTGCATTTATTCTGTCATTATTTCTGATATTATTTCCATGTTTTGTCATTACAATTTATGTATAAATCCTATGTAATTCCCTGATTAGATATACTGAATAATACATTCCCCTATTATTCTTCACATGGTATCAGAGCCCTGTCTCAAACTCTAGAAAAATAAATCGTGTTAAACCCTAGGGCGGCGGCGGCGCCGCCCCCCAATCTCGTGCATCCCAATTTTGTTCCTCTGCCTGATCTCGTTCAACTCCTAGAATCTTTTCGCCATCGTTCCTCCTTCCTCTCTCTCCTCGCCGCCACTCCGATATGATTCAACCTCCTTCCTTCGCCACCACGCCCCTCCGCTCAGCAATTCCTTCCTCTCTCTCCTCGTCGCCACTCCGATTTAACCTCCTTCCGTCGCCACCACGCACCTCCGTTCAGCCACCTCCGCGCACCACCGTCGGCTCCTTCGCGCACTGTCGTCGTCTCCTTCGTGCACCACCGCCGCGTCTCCTCCGCGCACTGTCGTCGTCTCCTTCGCGCATCACCTTCATCTCCTCTGCACACCGCAGTCGTCTCCTCCGTGCACCGCACTGCAGATCTGCCTCCAGACACTGCAGATCTGCCTCCACCGCTCCAATCTGTAACCAACCTCTCTGCACCGCGCCGACCTTTGCCTCTGCTCCGATCTGTCACCGCCTGCTTGCGCTCAGCCCATCTCTGCTCCTTCCATCTCCGTCAGTCCGATACGCCGCGAAACCCATCGCTCAGAATCGATCGCCCGCCGCCCAGATCCCCCTGTTCGCGCACAGCTCCGCTTCCTGCCTCAGCTGTCCATGCCCGCACATCGAACCCGCCGCTCCGACCAGGTTCGCACACAACCACCTCAGACCCATTTCGCTCATGCCCAGATATGTCGCTCAACCTCCGTGGACGCCGCCTCCGCTCGCCTTGTTCACGAACAACTCCGCCGCCGCCCTCTCTGTTCCCACACAGATCTGGCGTTGTCACCATCTGTCATTCAGCTCTGCACGCCGCCACCGCCGCCGCTCTCCCTCCAGCTCACAACTTTTGCTTTCCATCATGAAGAAATTTAGGTCAAACCTATTTTGCTTCATCTCGGTTTATTTTGGTTAAGTTTTGGTTCACTTTGGCTCAATCCGGTTCACTCTGGTTCAGTTCAGTTTAGCTTGGTTCATTTCGGTTTATTTTGTTTTTGGCTCAATTAGGTTTAGTTTGGTTATGTTCTTCGTTCAGTTCTGATCCGGTTCGGTTCATCTCTGGTTCTGACTGGTTCATTTTGGTTCGGTTTATGTTGGTTTGAATCTGTTCAAGCAAATCATCTGTTCGCGCAAGTTCGTTTGTGCACATCTGTTCGCGCGCCTCTGTCCGCGCATCCTCCCGTGCACTTATGTCTGCCGCGCAATCTCCCCTCGATTTGTTGGTCAGATATAACGCAGCGTAAACCTCCGCATGTTCCAATCATTACTTAACAAACTCAAGTTGGTCTTCCAATACCACCTTGAGTTTGAGGGAGGGTGTTAACGTAAATTAAGGGATTCCAATTCCTTAATTTACAATATCGTTTCCTTATCTGTCGTGCATTTATTCTGTCATTATTTCTGATATTATTTCCATGTTTTGTCATTACAATTTATGTATAAATCCTATGTAATTCCCTGATTAGATATACTGAATAATACATTCCCCTATTATTCTTCACATTGAGTATGAGTTGTCATCCTCAAATAATTCCCAATGCACTTCCAAAGGTTGTATGTGACAATGTTAGAGTGGGTCCGAAAGACGGTATAGTATGTTATATGTACACTATGGAAACACATTCACTTAATGTTAGCAAATTCCGTCATCCAATATAACTTCCAGCCTTTCGTTTATGAACGACTAGAAGACTTCTATTCGGGTACGATCTCGTCAAAGTTCTTTCTAATCTAATACAACATTGCTACAAATTTTGTTTACACATGTTTCCTTGTAGTAAAATATTTCTGGAGGTAGTTGAAAAAGCTATAAATATATAAGTCCACTTGAGATATAAAAAAAGGTTGGATGAAGCAGACAAACACTGTATCAAGAAACAAATTGATATAGTTGTGGTTGGGCCATGAGCGTGTTTGTACTAAAACACTGCTACTTTATTAATGGAGGTAGTGGTGGGCTGTAGTCTCTGATTATATCAAAATGAAACATTGATACAAAAATCAGTCATATCAGTTAACTGCTACCACAGTACCAAACAAAACAAGCTTCACAGACCAAGGACTCATCTGCAAATTTATTGAGACCCCAGCTGTCAACACTGCACCAAATTGCCCTTGCTCTTTTCTTCTTCACCACTTTCCTCTCACTTTCTCTTCTCTCTCCCCACTAATTTTCTCAAATTTTCTCATATGTGTCCTTTAGGAGACCATCCATGTTTTTATATATATTAATATATTTTTATCTATTTTTCAGGTACCAAAAAATTTAGTAAGGTATATCATATTTTACTATAAATTTTTAATTTTATAAAAAAAATTGTATCCCGAACTTGGATAGATATTGCAGTATTAATTTTAAACTTAAAAATATGTTGCAATTATTATCCAGCTATAATACATTGAGAAATTGTAACAAATGTCAATTTAGAATAAGATAATTAAAAATATAGCATGTTTTTAAAAATTTTGCGGATATGACAATTTCTATCGCTGTTATCTTATGACTGATAGAAGTCTATCGCTGATCACCTCAGCTTTTTATAGATTTTTGTCAGTGATAATAGTCTATCACTGATATAAGTCTATTAGTGATATGATAAAATCTATCAGTGATAGAAACAAATTTTTTTGTCATATTTGCAAAACATTTTAAAGTTTGCTAAATTTGCAATTAGTTTGGGTCTGATTGCTATTTGTGCAACCAGCCCTAATACATTTTCGTTTAAAAAATCGTTAAAATAAAAAACTTTTCATATGCTTTTAATGAAGTAGAAAACATATGTAAAGTACAAATTTGATCAAATTCAAAAACAATATTAAAGCTATTTTTAAAAAAAAAAAAAATTGAGTTTTGACAAGTTATTCAAGGTTAATTTGTGTGCAAAACTTGATATGATTGAAATTAGTGAGTTTACAATTATTTTTACAATTATTTTTACAATGTTTTTTATAAAAATTAGTAGGTGAATTGGGTGCAATTGACTATATAAGGTAGAAATTGCAACATTTAACTAAGTATAGGTTTAAATTGATTAAATTGAATGTATTAAGTTGCAAATTGATAAAACGTTACAAGTTTAAAGAAAAATATTGATTTTTTTTTCTTTTCTAGGTTAAGTCTTCTGATTTCAAAGTATATATTGACAATAGGAGGAAACTTAAACCCGGATAAATACATCATATTCGTGAGAAAAATAAGACTTCAATGTTTTTGAAATAACATAGGACAAAAACATAACCTAATTGACATAAAGCATGTACCAATGGTCAAGACGTTAGGGTTCAAATCTCCCACTCACATATTATACATATTATCAAAAAAAAAAAAAAAAAAAATTATATGAGCATAGGAGCAAAACCTCCTAAGAATACTCTCTTTCATGATTCGATCCCCCACCGCCACCCCCACCCCTCCCCACTTTCATCCTTTTCTTTATATATCATTAGGGTTCCACAAGGAATGGCCTTAAAATGGACAATCTATTTCTATTGGATGACAGCAAATGTTTTTCTGTGTGTCCGAAAGGAGATAGAAACTGTCTGCTCACGTGACAAAGTACAACTTCTGCGGATGTTTTGCTCTTCCAAAATGCACTCCGCAATTCCAAAGATCTTAGCTTTGCGTTTTTTTTACTGGTACGCTTTGACCACAAACCTCCGGAATGGCCATAAAAGCATTATTTGTTCACAATTCAAGCTCCAATATCTACATAATAAGCAAAAGAGGTTCAAAGTTGGTTCTCAATATAATTTGACACAAATAGCTCATAACCAAGCACTTCTACAAGCAACTACTCTAATAGGGGTTCATTTCATCTTCTAAAATACCTTTAAATAACTCTTATTTCGAGAGTTATCAAACCCCAAAACTTGAATCATTTCGCGTCCCTGAGTAATGCCAAGTAATAGCTCCATTTTGGAGCTATATTTATGTCTCTAATTCTTGCTAATTATGTACTTAATCTTGTTTATCTGTGTTAATTATAGGTGTTCTCGGTGATTTGTTCTCGGGCACGTTTGACCTCGTTCGAGGCTTAATATCGCGTTTTAAGGCCCTAAGAACACCTCGGGGAAGGAACCATGCAAAAATATGAAGAATTGGCGTTTTGGAAAGTCCAAAGGCAATATTCCATGCAAAAACCCGAGAGCAAGCGTTGAGCAGGGAGCGTCCCGACGCTCGCTCAACGCTGCCCAAGCGTCTCGACGCTCCGAAGTCTGAAGTGTCAATTGGAAATTTCACTCGAGAGCAAGCGTCGACTGCACAGCATCTCGACGCCACCCCGACTCAGCGCGCTGGAACTTTAGGGCGCAGCGTCGAGACGCTGCCCAAGCGTCTCGACGCTCCGACGGAATATATATTATTTTGTCCGATTTCCAGCGCCGAACATCATCTCCTACCTCGGACTCCGCACCATTTTTGACGTTTTTTAAGCCATTTCCACCATTGGAGAAGCCATGGAGCTTGGATGGGAGTTAATTCAAGTCACCTACATCATGAGTGAGTAGATTATAGCGTTTTGGCTCGGGATTGTAATGGATTAATGTAATTAGCATTTTTGGTGAGATTTATGCTTTCAATTTCTGATTTGGTTAGAATATTTGGTTGAGTTAGTTTCTCCTTCTATGCTTATTACAAGAATGTGATTGATTGATAGGATTAGACAACTTAGATTTCAAGCATGTTTCGTTAGTTAAAGATTTTGATGTCGTGCCTCTCTAAATCGCCAAGTAACATGGATTAACGATGCCATAGAGCGTATAGGCTTCCTTGCGTTCTTGGTGTTCGTTCTTCCCGAAGTTGAAATTAAAATCGATACACTAATTTGGCTTCCACGTTAGATAATCGTCGTAGTTAGCTCGTTGCTATCAATTGGTCTTGGGAGAGCGTTGGCCCCCAATGTCCAATCGATATGCTTAATTAGCATATTTAATTGTGTCTAGTTATTATCCATTGGGCGTGTTGAATTGATTAATCGATTGAGACGAACTGCGCACTCATCCGTATGTTTAGCTAGAATTTCCCGTTAGCTTGTGTGGTGAACGATATTTTTGAACTATCGCTATAAATCTCGGGTTGTCGAGACCCGCCAAAATAAATTTATAAACCTATTAACCTTAGCTTTGCAGCTAGTGGTAACAGGGTCGATCCACAGAGAAGATCTTAATATGATTGAAAGTAAAGTTCGAGATTCCAAATGGTTGATTGATTGAGTTTTGGTAACTTGGGGGTTTTATCATGCAATGAGAAAAATAAAAGCGCTAACGGAAAGAATTAAAGAGAAAGAGATTAACAAGTGCTTGATTCGGGGAGTTTCTGGATTTTTGTTAGACATTCCATCATTCATCATTTAATTCAATTCTAGGCTATCAATTTGTTATGCACGCGATCAGTTACTGGGACTCCCTTTTGTAACCGGCTTCATATAATTAATTAAACCAACAGTCCAATTAAACATTGTTTAAAGTATCCCTAGAGTGATCAGCTCCAAATTTACTCTAAACAGTCACTAGCTAACCGCGACGAACATTCGACCATGCAATCCTAATGCTAACTGGCTACCCGCCAACACTGAAGTACCCAACATTTGTCATGCATAAATCAATACTTCGATTTGTTTCATTGTTCCGTGTTACTAGGCGAAAAGTGAGAGGCAAGGCATCGCTAATCTTTAACGCTAACACATGCTAGAAAACTCGATTGTCCGTCGGCGAAATCTAACACATGCATGGGATTAAGTAAGAACAATAAATGCATACAAACATCAAGCCAATTTCAGAATTTATAGCATGGATTATCAAAATGACGGAGTCTAACAAAATACCCCTAAACTATCCTGAATCGCACACGTACCTTAGCCGGCCATGGGGAGAATCGTCACAAACGCTCCCATGGATGCCTTAGCCATAATCTCTAACTTACATACAATGAAAAGCTCCAAGAAATGGCCACAAATGGCGGAGCAAGAAGAAAAACTAAGAAAAACTCGAGAGGTAGAAGATGAAGCAAGAAGGTTATTGCTGCAAAATCGTCCTTACAGCCCTTTAAATCCGTCGGAGCGTCGAGACTCTGGGACAGCGTCGCGACGCTGCGACCTAATGAATCCGCGCACGCCTCGCGATGGCGTCTCGACGCTGGGCGAGCGTCTCGACGCTGGCCCGATAATTTCCTGGGCGCGCGCCCCTCGGAGCGTCTAGACGCCGCGGCAAGGTCTCGACGCCCGACAGCGTTGAGCAAGCGTCTCGACGCTGTCTGCTCGACGCTTGCTCTCGGGTTTGGGCTGGAAAATTGCCTCTCCTAGGCAATTTTGGTCCGGTTCTTCTTCGATTAACTTGCCCTTTTTCCGAAGCACTCCCGGGGCGCTAAAACACCGCTTTTAACTCCGAAACGAGTCCAATGGACGCATGAGCTCTTCGTCGCAATTCTCCTATAAATGAGATATATTAAACAATTAAACACGCCATATAGCTAGAATTAGGGAGTGAATAATAGTTCCAAAATAGAGTTATCAAACACCCCCAACTTAAATCTTGCTAGTCCTCGAGCAAGGCAAATAAAGAATTCGACTCTAAGGACATGCTTACATGCTACTAATTCAAACCTCGATGCATTTTGCAAATTTAAACATAACATAATCACGAAAGCAATCAGCACATGCATTTATTACGAACATATCAAAAATTAACTATCGCTCCCTAACGTGTGTGTGTGTGCTAGCCAACCTATCCTAAACCTACGTAAGCCCGGAAAAACCACATGCAACATATCATCTCGTTTTCCCCTACTTCTAGCGATTAAGAACAGTCTAAACTTGACTTACACGAGAGAGAGAATAATAAACTAAGAGACCTAAACATTATTTTTTTCTCGTTCTTTTTCTTTTCACGAGTACTTTGTACTCTTTGTTAAGGTTCTTTGAACCCAACTTTTTATTTTCTTTTTCTTTCTCACCTCGAGTTGCCTAACACGTCAAATTCATGCATTAAACTTCACGTTTTTAAGGACTAACGCTCACTTCTTAGGTACCGATAAGAAGGAGGAGCGCCTCGAGGGAATTTTCTAGCCGAACATGCTTTTCTATTTTTTTTTTATTTTAGGCTTAGCTCATGCTAACTCGATTAATTTGACTACTAACTCTCATGCAACAAGCTACCTAAGGGTGCCTTTCGGGGTGACAAAAAGAATTAATGCTACATGCAATCAAACTAAGCCTACGGAGATTAAGACGAGGTTGCTAAGTTCTCGATAGATGCAAGGGAGCAACATAAATTTTTTTAAATTTTTTGACATGATCCTAATAAATGCAAAACTCATCATGCAAAAAACTAGATTATGCAAATGCTCAGATTCCAAAATGCATTTCCTAGATTATCATAACTAGAAAGCATATAAACAGAGTCTCAAGCACTTCAAATTCAGAATAAACACTGCTCAACAAACTACACATGCTTATCCACAATCCACCCCCAACTTCAAAAGCGAGCATTATCCTCAATGCTCCTTAATCAGATCCACAAAAGTTAAAGGGAAAGAAAAACGACACTTCCCTGTGATGGAAACCGAAGGATCCCGACACAACCAGAGGCGCAGTGGAAGAAGCCTAAACTGGCTGAGGATCTTCAGCAATCAATAAGCAACAAACAAGAAGTGAGAAACAATGCTAACACTTAACATTTTTCATCACTTCGAGTCCCACCGGTAATTCCTTACCACCGGTAAATACCGACCGGTAAAGTCAACCGGTAAATACCGACCGGTAAAGGAATTACCGAAGCAAAAGTTTGACCGATAAACCGGCGCCCATACACCGGTAAAAGGAAACCAGTAAATGAACCGGTTCAACCCCATCGGTAAACTCTAGACCGGTAAATTTATCAACCGATAAATTTCAACCGGTAACAATTACCGACCGGTTTCCTCGGTGTAGGATTTACCGGTAAACGACCGGTAAATCACGACCGGGGAAACAACCCCCAAACGCTTAAGAAACAACGTTTGGGTAGCCCCACCGGTAAATTACCTATCGGTAAAAACCGACCGGTTTACCGACCGGTAAATTCACCAGTGAGCAACAAAGGACAAAAATACCTTTTTTTTTTTATGTTCGTCTTCTCGTCTACCTCTGCACCTCTACAGCCCCCTCGATCTCTACCTCTCCTCCGGTCACGAACTCAGCACGAATAGTCACGAGCACACGAGGACCACCCTTAGAGTAGTCCCAGCTATTCTCAGGCGGTAATAGCGGAGTGGTGGGACTCCTTAAGCTTAGGGGGTTAGTTTGAGGGTGGAGGAACAAGATGAAGCTAATGGCTTGTGTTTGAGATTGTGTTAATATGAACTTGATGAACAATTCATCAAGAACATCAAGAACACAATACAACAAATCCTTTGAGTTTCAACAACTTGAAATCAAAATATCAAGGGAAGAAGAATTAACAACTTAACTCTTCTTGAATCTTTCTCAAAGAACCACCTTGAATTTACAACAACCAAAGCTTCAACTTCTCTCTTCTTCTTCAAGCTTCAACCATGGATCTTACCTTCAACACTTGAAGATTTTCAATCCAAAAGACTTGAGAGAAGAAGTTCCAACGTGAGAGAGAGAGAGAAGTATTTTCTCTTAAAAACCTAAGAGATTACTCTCACTCAAGCCAAAATCATGGATTAACTCAATTGACTTGCTTCATGAGTAAGGAAAAGAAATATAGTGGAAGACACATGTTGGACATGCAACAATAACATTAATGATAATAATAATAATTATAAATAATTATTATTTATTAAAATTAATAATAATTAAAACAATTTTAATTATTTAATTTATTATTAATATTAATATTAAATATTAATATAATAATAAACCTTCCACTATAGCTCGGTTTTCAGAAAACCGACTTTTCCAAAAATATGAATCAAAATTCATATTTTTCTCCGGTCGAGTATTTAAATCACATTTAAATACAAGTTCCTCCAATTATATATTTAAATCACATTTAAATATACAAACCCTCGAACAAACCCTAATTCAGATTTCTCCGAATTTAACACTATAGCACTGCTATACCGCTTTATCCGAGCTAGCCAGGAGAACCTAAAGGACCTACAGATCATGAGCTTCAACGATACGAGATCATTCGGTCAAAACTCTTTTGACCCGAATCGATCAACATTCGTTAACCCTCGGAGACTCCACTAAAGTCCAAGGGCTGCACTCTCCTCACTGTAGATATATTGTGTCCTCTTGATATAACCGTCATCGGTAAGTCGATCCTTCACAGGTTGTCCGTAATCACAGTTGGGTCGTATAAACCGTTTAACCCCTGCATTACATCTTGTTCCTTAAGTACCACTGAGACCTCTAATGAACAATAGATCTTTGGTCCAACCAAAAGATCAATATAACTCTCTCATCACATGAGAGTGTGAGCTCACATTGTTCAAGCCCCGGAGTCAACTATTAAGGGGGCGTTTGGCCCCCCGTAATGTGTTTGGATGGGTTTGGCTTTTGAAGCCAAACCCATGTTTGGGAGGATGGGTTTGAAAACCATGGTTTTCAAACCCAAACCCATGGGTTTCAAAACCCAAACCCTTACTTTTCATCAGTTTTTATAATTATGGTGGGTCCCAACATTTTTCAATCAATTTTTCTCATTATTATGGTGGGTCCCATCATTTTTCTTCCAATTTCACCCTTCTAATTATAATTATATAGTTTTCTAATTATATTTATCTAAATAAAATTATTTTTTTTAATTTATTTATATTTAATCTAATTTACCATAACTCAAAATATGTTTATTTTTTTAGTTGTAAGATAAAATAAAATATTTGAGGTGTATGTTAATATTTTAAAAGATAATATTTAATTTTTAAATTAACAAATTAAAAATTAAAAAATAATTATTATTAACAATATTCAATTGATTTTAAAATAGAATGTAATTTTTCTCTAATTACAAAATTAGATTTTTTTTTCTCGTTTTATAATCCATGTGAAGCTTAAACTTATGAAATGTTTGAAATAGCTTCTGAAAAATTATGATTTGAATCAAGATTTCCTTCCAATGTCAAGATTTCCTTCCAATGTCAGTTCTTCAAGTTCTTGAGTGTAAGTTTGTATTTAAGGGATACATACTTAAGAATATTATCCAAATATAATAGTAGGTTGTTGTTTAATTCTTGTTTTCTTCTTTTTGTGTTTTTCATTTTTTTTTTTAATTCTATATCTAACTATATATTTTTTTTTTTTTAAAAAAAACCGATTGACATGACATGTTATGTTTTTTGAGACGTTTGAATGAAACATTTAATTTTTTAATTCATTATCCAAATATATATTTGATTCTTGTAAGCAATATTTCGATTGTTGGAAATAGTTTTATTGTTCTTAGACTATAGCATAAATTAAATGTTTCATTCAAACGTCTAGAAAAAAAATCACATGTTGCATAAAAAATTCTACAATTCACAAAACATCCACTAAAAATAAGAAGAAGAAAAGAAAAAAAAAGTAGCGAAAGGAAAAAAAAATTTGTCCAAACCCGAGTTTCAAAACACTGCACCTAAAACACTGACTTCTGATTCCCAGACTTCCCAACACTGCGCCCCAAACACTGTATTCTGATTCCCAGACTTTCCAACACTGCACCCCAAACACCGTTTTCTGATTCCCAGGTTTCAGAACCCTCCCAAACAAACCCACCGTATTTTGATTCCCAGGGTTCTGAACCCATTACGGGGGGCCAAACGCCCCCTAAGGGAACAACCTAACTACTAACCCTGAAGAGCGGGTTAGGAGTGAATTCCAATCTTGCTATACTATGTCCCCAGCTACTTATTCAGCTTTATCCCCAAGTTGGTAGGCTTATTGAGCGGCTAAATTGCCACTCTCACCCGTACAAGTCAAAGGATACTTCTGAATAAGTAGGAGTTCATAGCGAGCTCAGGATTAAGAACGAGTTACCTAGGCCATCAAAATGTATAAGTCAGTCTCGATCAGTAAACGGTGTTATAAAGAGAGAGTGACTTACTACGCGGTTTGATCTTGTGTAAACTCTTTACACAGGACACCCTCACTTCTCACATCTCCATGTGGAACGATTCGGATCACATCGTTCTGTACAATACAAAGTGAGCCGCATCCAATAGTGTTACCAGGATAAGGTACCCAGCCTTATCCATATACTATAGATCATTTTGGCAGTATACTTGAACCTGATCCACAATCATGTCATACATGAGATTCAAATACTCAAACAATGCCAAGGGTGTTGGTTATTGGTATAGGATAAAACATGTTTCACTTTAATCCAGTAAACTCTTTTACTGAATTAAAACTTAATAACTCTTTATTACTAAATAGATTGTTTACAAACATAACAGTTTACAAGCCACGAGTTTTAGGACATAAAACCCAACAAACTCCCACTTGGACTAAAACGTCTGTGGTGTACATGTTAGGTGGAGAAAATGAAATATCTCATATTTCAAGTTTACTCCCACTTTCCTAATTGAACAACTCGGAGCCCTAAACACTTTAGGTATTTCTCAAACACTTTAGCCATGAGAAACAAAGTAAACAAAAACAACATGTAGTGCTGTGAGAAACCCATGTGACTATCACATCCTCTCAAAGCACTAAACTTTGAGTTTAATTCACAAACTTTTTGCTACTTCACAAGCTGCAAGAAAGCTTAGCTATCACAAGAGAAATCAGCAATACAACTCTTGTATTCTATTACTCCTTTACACATTTGACAAAACTTTAACCACATTACTTTTGACAGCTCCCACTAGCCATATGTTCTTACGATTCAGTTTAACCCGAATCCTTAGAACCAACAGAGCTAATTTAAGCTTATCAAAGAAATGACTCCTTCATCATTCACAATGATTAGGAGTGAAACTATGGGTATTTATTATGAAAGCTATTACATTAATCAAATACTTGTCTAACAGTATTTATCAATGTAATGTTCAAAACCATAAGATTTGATTCGAAAATCAATCCTTATAATTTTAAGATTTAGATACTAAATCCAATTCATAAATGAATTGAATAAGACTGCAAACGATTTGCTCTGAATCTTAAATAATGAATCTTCCTGGTTGAGACTAATAGATACTCTATCAAGATAGCTAATCTTGATATCTATTTACCTTATCCTTTCAAACAGGACGATGGTAAATGGATACGAGTATTCTATATAACTTACATCTGACAACAAGAGAAGAAGTTAATACACAATTAACTTATTCCCTTCGGGACCGTCCCTTTGTTCAGAAAGTCAAGACTTAGAGGTTTTCACCTTATAGTCTAGGTCTTTAAACCCCTTGAAGATACATGGTTTTGAGCTACTGATTCTAGTTTATGAAATTACCGTTAACATCAAGCATGATAACTAGTGTCATAAAACATACTAATACAGCAGGCCGGATTATCTCATAATTCTCCCACTGTATCAAGGCATTCTCAACGGTTGAGTAGAACCAGTTAAACCAACAACTATTGTTAATTTAAATATTGCTTTCATGATAAATCTTAACTCTTTAGTTGTTACCAAGTTTTAATAGAACACTACTAGTATATTTCTTTTGCAAAATGAACTCTTCATTTAATAAACAAAAGATACTATATACAATAAAAGTGTTCAAAACAAACTTGAGTTCTATAGATAATAATTACAACAGTTGAAATTATTTCTATACAGACAACTAAACTATCAGCAAGCTTCCATTGTAGAGACTGCGAAGACATCTTCATAAGTCGTCTTCGTCAAGAAATAGGCAGACAGGAACTAGTTTCCTGAAAAAGAATAACAAACATGATTAGTGGTTCTGAATCAACATTCAGATATGACTATCATAAATCACAACACATGTTTAGACAAAAGATAAATCATATTTACCTTATCGTTCATTCTTTTCCTTTTTCTCTGCAAGGTATTTGGGGCAGTTCCGTTTCCAATGCCCTTCTACACCACAATGAAAACACTTTCCACTGTGTGAAGCTTTTACCTTGCCAACAGCTGGAGTTTTGCCCTTCCTGGCACTTCTTTTCTTCTTGTGAATAATCTTATTACTCACAGAAGGAGATTCAGATTTAGTCCCAGACCCAGACCCTTTCTGGAATTTCACAGAAGTGGTAACATTTACCTCCTTCTCCTTTCCTTTCGAGGTATGCAGGGATTGATAAATCTGAAGCTCGTTCAGAAGAGACGTCAGATTGTATTCTATCTTATTCATGACCATATTGGTCCTGAAATGCAGGAAACTATTCGGAAGAGATTCCAAGATAAATCCAACCTGACCTTGTTCATCAACGGTTGCTCCATTTACTTCTGAAGTATTGAAGTACACCATCATGTTAAGGACATGCTCCCTAACAGAGGTTCCTTCAGCCATACGGCAGTTGTAAATGTGCTTGAGGGCTTCATACCTAAGAGATGAGGAAGGCTTTCCAAACATCTCTTGTAGTGAAGCCATGATTTCCTTAGCGGAAACCATCCCCTCATGCTTCCTTGACAAAACATCAGATATGCTTGCCAGGATGTAAACTCGAGCTTTATCATTAGCCCGAATCCAACCATCATATGCTTCACGAACAGTTCGTGAGGCATTAGAACCAGGAACCGGAGGACACTCCTCCGTTAAGACAAATCTCAGGTTGTCAAGAACCAAAACCGCATTAAGGTTCGACTTCCAAGACCCAAAATTTTCTCCGGTTAATTTGTCGTGTGACAGCAACTGAATGAACGAACTCGACATGCTGTAAAGAATGTAAAACTATTAGTGAAACGGTTTTAACCTAATTAAACCAATTAAAGATTTAGTAGTAAATAAGGTACCCAAAAACTTTATTTACTAACAACGATACTTTAGTAAGTCAGAATGGTCCCTACCATAGGGTAGGTGAGCACTCCTTTACTAAATCAAGACATTCTTGACTAAATGCTATCACCAGAATAACTCATATTCCTATAGCATCTTAGTTATCGTTTTTGGTCTGGATTTACTAACTCCTTAGCAAATCCCGTAAGTGTGACCCTCCATTTTTAGAACGCACAGAACGGCCCCAACATAGCAATCGTATGGAATGTCAGTGTTGGGAATGGCCCTATGTTTCTTTATCCATAAATGGTGACTGAGGTGTTCGATCTCCCATGCCCAGCCCTCCGTTTGGATGGTGCCCCAAGGGCAGCCTGCAGGCGGAACATGGGAATCTCACGGTTCAATCCAATGGAGGAGACCGTAGGATGTACTGACGTACTTCCTTCTCCCACTTACTATAGACAGTTACTCCATTCACCTTGCTATTGAAAGTTGCAAACACCACTCGTCTGGAGATGCCCCATATGGCATCATGAGGCCAAGCAAAATTCTCACGTTGTGAACTTTTAGGGAGTGCGTAGCAGGAGAGGGATATATCATATATTCCTTCTCAACACATCTACTAAGCATCATAGACGGTTTTTAGGGTAAACTACTCAGGTTCTATCCGGCTAAGAAAATAAAACCTTAAGTCTAGGCAAACTATTTACCTGAGATGTCTAGGTTATAAACACTTTTATTAACCTCACACCTCTCACGCATGCTCATAAAGCCGGGTTAACTTTACTTAAGTACCGGATCGTCCCCAGGTAGGAGGTGTTCCGTAAACCGTCAACTTAAATACCTCCAACCTCGAACAGAATTTTACCGTGTGAGTTTCTCATAATCTTAGCATTTACGAGATAACGACCTATTCATCTAATGAACCGGACGTCTCATTTAACCCTAAATGAACATGCTTTTCTTTGTTATAGATTTTAATAGTCTATCCAATTTTACAACACTTTGCAAAACTTTAGACTTTCTACAACAATTCTACATGCTTCTCAAACATGCAACACTAAGGCATGGCGAATTGAATATTTAACTTCATAATTAATATAACACTTATATCAATTATGCTCTTAAACATACAATTCCCTAATTCATAACCAATATAACACTTATATTGAATCTCATGAATTAAGCATGCATCCTATACATTATAACACTTATAACATACATAATGCATGCAACATGCTTCCTAAGGTGGGATTTGAAATCTATATGGCATACTTTATGCACAAGCAAGAGCATTAATTTAAACCATACAACTCATGCATCCTATAAATTAATCACACTAAAGCAATTCGGTTTATGGCATCAAGCAAACAATACTAATTATTACAAGCTTGTCAAAACCCCAAGCTAGGTCTTGAAGCACAACGAACTCTTCGAGCAACTTCAAACACCTCGGCTTCTTGGCTCCTTGCACACCTTGGCTCCGCAACAACCCTAGACTCTAAGACTAAACGAATTACAGACTCCAAGCCACACATTAAGCCTTATTTAACAAGCCAAGGCTATTACAAACCAAAGGTAAACAACAAGGAAAGTAAACCAATGCCATAAACCAAAATGCTTCAGCCACCCAAGCAAGAAATCAAAACAACCCACCTAGGACTCAATTTGTGCAAAATTGAGAGCTTAAAGCATGCTCTGATACCAATTGATGGAAACCGAAGGATCCCGACACAACCAGAGGCGCAGCGGAAGAAGCCTAAACTGGCTGAGGATCTTCAGCAATCAATAAACAACAAACAAGAAGTGAGAAACAATGCTAACACTTAACATTTTTCATCACTTCGAGTCCCACCGGTAATTCCTTACCACCGGTAAATACCGACCGGTAAAGGAATTACCGAAGCAAAAGTTTGACCGATAAACCGGCGCCCATACACCGGTAAAAGGCAACCGGTAAATGAACCGGTTCAACCCCATCGGTAAACTCTAGACCGGTAAATTTATCAACCGATAAATTTCAACCGGTAAAACAAACCGGTAACAATTACCGACCGGTTTCCTCGGTGTAGGATTTACCGGTAAACGACCGGTAAATCACGACCGGGGAAACAACCCCCAAACGCTTAAGAAACAGCGTTTGGGTAGCCCCACCGGTAAATTACCTATCGGTAAAAACCGACCGGTAAATTCACCAGTGAGCAACAAAGGACAAAAATACCTTTTTTTTTATGTTCGTCTTCTCGTCTACCTCTGCACCTCTACAGCCCCCTCGATCTCTACCTCTCCTCGGTCACGAACTCAGCACGAATAGTCACGAGCACACGAGGACCACCCTTAGAGTAGTCCCAACTATTCTCAGGCGGTAATAGCGGAGTGGTGGGACTCCTTAAGCTAAGGGGGTTAGTTTGAGGGTGGAGGAACAAGATGAAGCTAATGGCTTGTGTTTGAGATTGTGTTAATATGAACTTGATGAACAATTCATCAAGAACATCAAGAACACAATACAACAAATCCTTTGAGTTTCAACAACTTGAAATCAAAATATCAAGGGAAGAAGAATTAACAACTTAACTCTTCTTGAATCTTTCTCAAAGAACCACCTTGAATTTACAACAACCAAAGCTTCAACTTCTCTCTTCTTCTTCAAGATTCAACCATGGATCTTACCTTCAACGCTTGAAGATTTTCAATCCAAAAGACTTGAGAGAAGAAGTTCCAACGTGAGAGAGAGAGAGAAGTATTTTCTCTTAAAAACCTAAGAGAATACTGTCACTCAAGCCAAAATCATGGATTAACTCAATTGACTTGCTTCATGAGTAAGGAAAAGAAATATAGTGGAAGACACATGTTGGACATGCAACAATAACATTAATGATAATAATAATAATTATAAATAATTATTATTTATTAAAATTAATAATAATTAAAACAATTTTAATTATTTAATTTATTATTAATATTAATATTAAATATTAATATAATAATAAACCTTCCACTATAGCCCGATTTTCAGAAAACCGACTTTTCCAAAAATATGAATCAAAATTCATATTTTTCTCCGGTCGAGTATTTAAATCACATTTAAATACAAGTTCCTCCAATTATATATTTAAATCACATTTAAATATACCATCCCTCGAACAAACCCTAATTCAGATTTCTCCGAATTTAACACTATAGCACTGCTATACCGCTTTATCCGAGCTAGCCAGGAGAACCTAAAGGACCTACAGATCATGAGCTTCAACGATACGAGATCTTTCGGTCAAAACTCTTTTGACCCGAATCGATCAACATTCGTTAACCCCCGGAGACTCCACTAAAGTCCAAGGGTTGCACTCTCCTCACTGTAGATATATTGTGTCCTCTTGATATAACCGTCATCGGTAAGTCGATCCTTCACAGGTTGTCTGTAATCATAGCTGGGTCGTATAAACCGTTTAACCCCTGCATTACATCTTGTTCCTTAAGTACCACTGAGACCTCTAATGAACAATAGATCTTTGGTCCAACCAAAAGATCAATATAACTCTCTCATCACATGAGAGTGTGAGCTCACATTGTTCAAGCCCCGGAGTCAACTATTAAGGGAACAACCTAACTACTAACCCTGAAGAGCGGGTTAGGAGTGAATTCCAATCTTGCTATACTATGTCCCCAGCTACTTATTCAGCTTTATCCCCAAGTTGGTAGGCATATTGAGCGGGCAAATTGCCACTCTCACCCGTACAAGTCAAAGGATACTTCTGAATAAGCAGGAGTTCATAGCGAGCTCAGGATTAAAAACGAGTTACCTAGGCCATCAAAATGTATAAGTCAGTCTCGATCAGTAAACAGTGTTATAAAGAGAGAGTGACTTAATACGCGGTTCGATCTTGTGTAAACTCTTTACACAGGACACCCTCACTTCTCACATCTCCATGTGGAACGATTCGGATCACATCGTTCTGTACAATACAAAGTGAGCCGCATCCAATAGTGTTACCAGGATAAGGTACCCAGCCTTATCCATATACTATAGATCATTTTGGCAGTATACTTGAACCTGATCCACAATCATGTCATACATGAGATTCAAATACTCAAACAATGCCAAGGGTGTTGGTTATTGGTATAGGATAAAACATGTTTCACTTTAATCCAGTAAACTCTTTTACTGAATTAAAACTTAATAACTCTTTATTACTAAATAGATTGTTTACAAACATAACAGTTTACAAACCACGAGTTTTAGGACATAAAACCCAACACCCCGATTCTTTGTGAAGTCGGCGAGGGAAAGGACGCGGCGCGTTCCACATCGGAGCCCAAAATTTCCTCAACTCTCCTTATTACCTAAAAAAAACAGCAAGCTACATTAGCTAAATTAAACTAAGAACAACAAAAAACAGCAATGAAATTAAAAACAGAAAAGACAGTTCAACACTCGGGTGCCTCCGAGAAGCGCAGAATTTTTAAAGTCGTTTGCTCGACTGAATTCTCCCTTCGAACTCATCCATAGTCCGATAGCGCGGGTGACGTTCCAAACATGTCCTTGTCCACGCTTTTCCTGCAATCAACATTCAAAACTTTCTTTTCTCTTCGTGCCTCTAGCACGTGAATATCATCATGGTTAGTACAAAAAACAACATCCACTTCAATCAAATTTAAATCAGATTTTTTCACAGAAACATGAGAGTCATCCCTCAAGCGCGAGGTTAAACTCTCATTCTCGACAGACTCCATACAAGCAACATCCTCCACTGACTTCTCTTTAAACAAGGAAAACTCATGCACTGTATCATCAAACTCTAAAGAAATTATGCCCTTAAACACGTCAATCTTGACCCTCGCGGTCTTAAGAAAACGGCGTCCTAACAACATAGAGGACGGAGCATGCAAAGAATTCCTATTCATATCAAGCACAAGAAAATCAGCAGGAAACATCATTTCACCCACTCTCACGAGAACATCCTCAACCTTCCCTCTAGGAAATATGCTAGACCTGTTAGCTAACTGGAGTACCACATCACACTCATGCAATTCGTTTAAGTTCAATTCCAGAAATAAAGCATAAGACATGACATTCACAGAACCACAAAGATCAAGCATCGCATTTTAACTACTTTACAACCTATAGTGCAAGAGATAGTAAAAGTACCTGGATCGTTGCACTTGGTAGGTGATAGCTCCAAAATAGAGCTATTATTTACTCCCTAATATTAGCTAAAACCATGCTCAATATTGATTAAAATGCCTTTTTGTAGGTAAACTCATGGTAGAGAGCTCGAGGAGTCCGATGACGTGTTTTAGGGCTAAAAGCGCCGTTTTAGAGCTTCATGAACGCATCGGAAGTGAAGGGGCTTGAAGAATTGAAGAAATGACAAAATTTGCCATTGAAAGGAAAAATTTGGCCAACAAACCCGAGAGCAAGCGTTGAGCGACAGCGTCGAGATGCAGGCTCAACACTGCTCAGCGTCGAGACGCTGTCCGAGCGTCTCGACGCCGCCCCAAAGATTTCCGGATTTTTTACGCGCCCCAGCGTCGAGCGCGCACGCTCAACGCTCGCTCAACGCTGACAGCGTCGCGACGCTGTCCTAGCGTCTCGACGCTACCCCGTGCGCGCGCTGCCAACTTAGGGCACAGCGTCGAGACGCTGCCCTAGCGTCTCGACGCTCCGACGGCTTTAAAAGCCTTCTTCTCCGATTTTAGCCGCAATTTTGATCCCAATTTCGATTTCCACCATTGTTAGGCTCGGGTGGGAGCTCCAAATTTATACTTCTTCCATTTTACTCTTCAATAAAGCTCCAACATTAGTAATTTGTCTTGATTTACACAACGGGGAGCTAAGGTAAGTGCTCTGATTCGAGTTAGGGGTTGTCTTGATGCATTAGGGAGGGTTTAGCATTTATTTTCCAGCTTGTAATTTGTAGTTTCTTGCATGATTCTTCCTTTGATTGAATCCCATGAGCATGTATGACTGATTAGGAGTGACGTCCGAGTCCTCACGCATGTTTTACCGTTAAAGGTTAGGACGTATAATTGCCTCAATCGCTAGGTAACAAGGGTCTAAGCGTGACTAATTAATTCTAGCCTAAGTGACAGTAGGAGAATAGCATTAATTATCGTTTGCACGATAGACTTAGGGAAAGAATAGAAATCGCGCCAATTGGTCGAGTTCTCGATCAATTGGTTCGTCGCGATATTACCCGTCACTGTTCTTTGATTGATTTAAACGTAGCTAACTTAGATTAATTAGTGAGCATGTTTAATTGGAATTGCACTTTTCTAATTAATTCATTGGGATGTTTGCTACGGACACGAGCAAACATTTCGCGTGCATGAGATTAAATTACAAGCATGATTAGAATCCTCATTATCTAAGCGCATCAAGACAAATCCCGAGCACTCGAATTAGGAGCACGTGTTACATTTATTTTTCCGCTCTTTACTTTTCGCATTTATTTTTCCGTTAGCTTAGTTTAGTTTTAATTAACTCCCCCTTTATTTTATTTCGAGTCTTAGTTTAAAAGACAAATAGAAATTAATTAGGAGAGATTGATTTAGGTTCCTTGCGGATCGACCCGTTACCACTAGCTGCAAAGCTTAGTAGTTTCGGTAATTATAAATTTCATTTTGGCGGGTCTCGACAACCCGAAATTTAGTTGGACATTAAAAAATCCTACTACCAAAATTGGCGCCATTGCCGGGGAACCATTTAATTTCTCTTAGTTAAATATTATTTGTTTAGAAAACCAAAAAAATATTTTCCTTTTCTTGTGTCTTCTTGTTTGAGTATGGCAGGCATTCGGTTACAAGAAAGGGTGAAAGCTTCAAGGCGTGAAGCCTCGAATGTTGCTTTGAATGATTTAATGGAATGGTATGACTTTGGGCTTCTAATAGCTTCAAGCGACCCCAATAGGGATTAGGGGAGCGGAAGGAGTTCGCGAGCTATGAGAGCATATAGGAAGCAAATGCGTAAGCTGCACTCCGAGGTTTGGTGGACGTTTGTTAGAGAAACACACGCGAGAGCAAAGTGTTGTACTTGCTCGGTAGGGGGTCATACTTCCTACGCATGTCCTGAGGCGCCCCAAACCGGTCTTCTCGATGCCTACCCCGCACAAGAGCATCCCGAGTTAGAGAATCAATTTGTCCTGTCTGGCGATTTAGAATGTGAAGATATGAAGAGGCAGATTGATTTTATGCTCGAGGAACTACACCCCAGCCCCAAAATTGAAATCACGATTGACCCGCTTTGAGAAAATAAGATTTGGTGGATTAAGAAGAAACCCGAGCCTACTATCTTGAAGGAATTTCAGGTGATAGAGTTTGAGGCTGACGAGTCTCTTTCTGTTTTATTTCCTGAACTTCCCTCTATCGATGCATGCTTTCTTCCTTTTTCCCCTATTGAGTCTTTATTTTCAGTTGAGTCTTGTTTTGTTTTATTTCAGTCTGTTAAGTCTTTTATTTTTCCATATAATCAAAAAACCAAAAAAATAACAACTCTGTCCGGCTGCCTACAAAAGTCGAAGAGCTTGCTTCTCTTAGTAGGCTCTGTTGATTCAAGGAAGAAGGGGCCGAAAAAGTACGAAATTTTTTACGTACCCTGACAGAGGGGAGGACACGTCGAGCATAACGACGTTAAAAATTTGCGCTTCTTGGGAGGCAACCTATGAGTATTTTAAATTCATGTTTTTACTTTTAGTTTTTATTTTCCTAGCTTAGCTTTTTCTTGCTTTCTTTTGTAAGATGTTTTGTGGCTTAAGGATCGGGATAGTAGGCGAAGAGTGCACTGCTCCAACCGACAACCTAGCAAAATTCAGGGGAGGTTTTATGTTCCCTTTTATTTTGTGCGTTTTAACTGCTTAGTCTGAAGTGTGATACATAGAGGACTATGTATGCTTTTAGGTTGGGGGTGGAGTTGTCTGTTGGATGGATTCCTGTAGTTGTTGAGCTGTGGATATTCTAAATTTGAAGTGCTGTTGTCTGCTGTTGCATGTGTTCGATGAGGACAATCTAGGAAATGCTTTTAAATTCTTCGTAGTTGCATATCTAGAAAAGCATGAGATTGTTTGTGTTAGTTGAGCATTTTTCAAAAAATTTTAAAATTTTTCTGTTGCTCCCTTGCATCTATCGAGCACTTAGCAATCTATTCTTGGTTCTGTAGGCATAGAATAATCTTATGTAGCCTGAAATCATGTTGTCACCCCGAAAGGCACCTCTAGGGAAGGCTTGATGCATGATAGGTTGTAATAGGTTAATCGAGATTATAGCAAAGCTATTGCCTAAGTAAAAAAAAAAAAAAGTAAGCATGAAAATAAAAACTCAAGAGATGCTCCTCCTTCTTAGACTAGCGACATAGAAGTGAGCATTAGTCCTTAAAAACGTGAAGCGAAATGAAGCTTGACGTGTTAGGCTCTCTTGGAGAAGCAAAAGAAAAGTAAAAAAAAATGGATCAAAAGAAATAAAGAGTACAAAGTACTCAAGAAAAAGAAAATGTTTAGGCCTTTTGATTTGTTACTTTCTTGATTGTTGAAAAGCCATTAGACTGTTCTTAATTGCTAGAAGTAGGGGGAAAACCAGATGTAGGGTTGCATATGGTTTTTCGGGTCTAATAGAGCTAGAATAGGTTGGCTATACACACACGCACGTAGGGGAGTAACAGTTGAATTTTTGAAAGGTTCTCAATTAGTGCATGCAATTGATTGTTCTCTTTTTGTTGCAAATGCCTTGCTTTTAAAAGTGTTGAGGTTAGAGTCGATGCATGCAATTTTAGACTTTAGTGATAATTTAGAATAGCCTTGCTCGAGGACTAGCAAGATTTAGGTTGGGGGTATTTTGATAGCTCCAAAATAGAGCTATTATTTACTCCCTAATATTAGCTAAAACCATGCTCAATATTGATTAAAATGCCTTTTTGTAGGTAAACTCATGGTAGAGAGCTCGAGGAGTCTGTTGACGTGTTTTGGGGCTAAAAGCGCCATTTTAGAGCTTCATGAACGCATCGGGAGTGAAGGGGCTTGAAGAATTGAAGAAATGGCAAAATTTGCCATTGAAAGGCAAAATTTGGCCAACAAACCCGAGAGCAAGCGTTGAGCGGCAGCGTCGAGACGCTGGCTCAACGCTACTCAGCGACGAGACGCTGTCCGAGCGTCTCGACGCCGCCCCAAAGATTTCCGGATTTTTGACGTGCCCCAGCATCGAGCGCGCACGCTCAACGCTGACAGCGTCGCGACGCTGTCCTAGCGTCTCGACGCTACCCCGTGCGCGCGCGCTGCCAACTTAGGGCACAGCGTCGAGACGCTGCCCTAGCGTCTCGACGCTCCGACGGCTTTAAAAGCCTTCTTCTCCGATTTTAGCCACAACTTTGATCCCAATTTCGATTTCCACCATTGTTAGGCTCGAGTGGGAGCTCCAAATTTATACTTCTTCCATTTTACTCTTCAATAAAGCTCCAACATTAGTAATTTGTCTTGATTTACACAATGGGGAGCTAAGGTAAGTGCTCTAATTCGAGTTAGGGGTTTTCTTGATGCATTAGGGAGGGTTTAGCATTTATTTTCCAGCTTTGAATTTGTAGTTTCTTGCATGATTCTTCCTTTGATTGAATCCCATGAGCATGTATGACTGATTAGGACTGACGTCCGAGTCCTCACGCATGTTTTACCGTTAAAAGTTAGGACGTATAATTGCCTCAATCGCTAGGTAACAAGGGTCTAAGCGTGACTAATTAATTCTAGCCTAAGTGAAAGTAGGAGAATAGCATTAATTATCGTTTGCACGATAGACTTAGGGAAAGAATAGAAATCGCGCCAATTGGTCGAGTTCTCGATCAATTGGTTCGTCGCGATATTACCCGTCACTGTTCTTTGATTGATTTAAGTGTAGCTAACTTAGATTAATTAGTGAGCATGTTTAATTGGAATTGCACTTTTCTAAATAATTCATTGGGATGTTTGCTACGGACACGAGCAAACATTTCGCGTGCATGAGATTAAATTACAAGCATGATTAGAATCCCCATGATCTAAGCGCATCAAGACAAATCCCGAGCACTCGAATTAGGAGCACGTGTTACATTTATTTTTCCGCTCTTTACTTTTCGCATTTATTTTTCCGTTAGCTTAGTTTAGTTTTAATTAACTCCCCCTTTATTTTATTTCGAGTCTTAGTTTAAAAGACAAATAGAAATTAATTAGGAGAGATTGATTTAGGTTCCCTGCGGATCGACCCGTTACCATTAGCTGCAAAGCTTAGTAGTTTCGGTAATTATAAATTTCATTTTGGCGGGTCTCGACAACCCGAAATTTAGTTGGACATTCAAAAATCCTACTACCAAAATTGGCGCCGTTGCCGGGGAACCATTTAATTTCTCTTAGTTAAATTTTATTTGTTTAGAAAACCAAAAAAATATTTTCCTTTTCTTGTGTCTTCTTGTTTGAGTATGGCAGGCATTCGGTTACAAGAAAGGGTGAAAGCTTCAAGGCGTGAAGCCTCGGATGTTGCTTTGAATGATTTAATGGAATGGTATGACTTTGGGCTTCTAATAGCTTCAAGCGACCCCAATAGGGATGAGGGGATCGGAAGGAGTTCGTGAGCTATGAGAGCATATAGGAAGCAAATGCGTAAGCTGCACTCCGAGGTTTGGTGGACGTTTGTTAGAGAAACACACGCGAGAGAAAAGTGTTGTACTTGCTCGGTAGGGGGTCATACTTCCTACGGATGTCCTGAGGCGCCCCAAAACGGTCTTCTCGATGCCTACCCCGCACAAGAGCATTGATAGCTCCAAAATAGAGCTATCTTAATGTCCCTAATTCTAGCTAAAACCATGATTTATATTGATTAAAATGCTTCCTTGTAGGTGATTTCATGGTGAAGAGCTCGAGAAGTCCATTGATGATTTTCGGGGCTAAAAAGGTCATTTAACATGTTTCGGGAAGTGTTCGGGTCAAAACGATAGGCCAAACGGAGCTCGGGAGCCAAAACGACCCAAAAGTGGGCTAAGAGCCGAGAGGGCAGCGCCCAGGCGCCCAGGCGCCCAACGAACGCAGCACGCGCGCGCCGCTCGCAAGCACCGCACGCCCGCGCCCAGACGGCCAGACGCGCGCGCGCCCGCGCGCGCCGCCTCGCCTCGCGCGCCAGCCCGCTCCGCCTCACCCATGTCCGCGCGCGCCCGCGCGCCCACGCCCGCTCCGCCTCGCCTACGTCCGCGCGCGCCCGCGCGCACCCTTGTCCGTGTCCGCCATGCCCGCGCGCCCACGCCCATCTCCGCGCGCCCACGCCCGTGTCCGCCTCGCCCATGTCCGCCCACGCCCGCGCGCCCACGCCCGTGTCCGCCTCGCCGTGTCCGCGCGCGACAGCGTCGAGACGCTGGCCGAGCGTCTCGACGCTCCGAACTCTGAAGCGTGCATTTGAAGATCCACCCGAGAGCAAGCGTCGAGCGCAAGCGTCTCGACGCTCGCTCGACGCCGCGCGCGCGTCTCGACGCCGCGCAGCGTCTCGACGCCGCCCCGCGCGCGCGCGCCTGCCAACTTAGGGCACAGCGTCGAGACGCTGGCCTAGCGTCTCGACGCTACGAGCTTAAAAGGCGTGAAAGTTGCAGATTTGCAGCCACTTTTCAATCCTTCATCTTCCCCAAGCTTCTCCTCTCGGTTCCAAGGCGATTTTTCACCATTTTTGTACTTCTTCTCCCTCTTGTGCATGATTCCAAGCACTTCCATGGTGGATTGGAGTAATCCAACCTCCATGGAAGGCTAAACCAAGGTATGTGCTTGATTTTGAGTATGGGTTTGTAAATTATGGATGTTTGGGGAGATTTTCCCCTTTGTGAATGTTAAGACAATTGGCTTGTTTATGCATCTTCTTGCTTGTTCTTCATCAAATTCTAGCATGTGTAGCTAAATTAGATTGACGCTCTAATTCTTATGCATGATAGAGGGCTAAAGGTTGGGACGTATAATTGCCTATACCGCTAGGTAGCACGGGTCTAAGCATGGCTAATTAGTTCGGCCCCAAAGTGACATTGGTTAACTGAATTAATTAACGTTTTCATGTTAGGCTTAAGGCAAGAGAGAAACCGGATTAGTCTTAGGATTAGGCCGTCGCAATGTTCCCGTCACTAGCACGTAATCGATTTAGGGGTCGCTACCTTGGATAGATTATTGGCTAAGTTTAATTAGAATTGCACGCTTCTAATTAATTCCTTGGGTCATTTGAGTTAGGAATAACCAAATGAATTGTGTGCATGAATTAGCTAACGCGTAAATCGTATCAATGATCCGAACATCCATAACGAGCAAGTCCACTTCTCGAAGTTAAGCACAACCGTTCAATTTTTGCACATTTTCATTTAATTTTCCGTTAGTAGCATAATTAGGAGCTCCCTTCCCCCAAAACCAAATTACTATTCTTTGATTTGTGCATTCTTTTATTTCTTGCAAATTAGACTTAGTTAGATTAAATTTCTTATTTCCCTGTGGATCGACCCCGTTGCCACTTAGCTACAAATAGCTCGGTGTATTCGGGTTTATAAATTGTATTTTGGCAAGCCTCGACAGCTTGAATTTGGAGTACCCCAAAAGTACCTCTACCAAGCATCCCGAGTTAGAGAATCAATTTGTCCTGTCTGGCGATTTAGAATGTGAAGATATGAAGAGGCAGATTGATTTTATGCTCGAGGAACTACACCCCAGCCCCAAAATTGAAATCACGATTGACCCACTTTGCGAAGATAAGATTTGGTGGATTAAGAAGAAACCCGAGCCTACTATCTTGAAGGAATTTCAGGTGATAGAGTTTGAGGCTGACGAGTCTCTTTCTGTTTTATTTCCTGAACTTCCCTCTATCGATGCATGCTTTCTTCATTTTTCCCCTGTTGAGTCTTTATTTTCAGTTGAGTCTTGTTTTGTTTTATTTCAGTCTGTTAAGTCTTTTATGTTTCCATATAATCAAAAAACCAAAAAAATAACAACTCTGTCCGGCTGCCTACAAAAGTCGAAGAGCTTGCTTCTCTTAGCAGGCTTTGTTGTTTCAAGGAAGAAGGGGCTTTGTTGATCCTTCGCTTCTTTCACGGCTCTGGAGGGAACTGATTTCCCACTCCTTAGCTGGATTGAGTTCACAGTGGTTTGGGAAGGAAGCTTTGGTAGAGCACTTTATGTGGTACTCCAAATTCAAGCTCTCGAGGCTTGCCAAAATACAATTTATAAACCCGAATACACCGAGCTACTTGCAGCTAAGTGGTAACGGGGTCAATCCACAGGGAAATAAGAAATTCAATTTAACTAAGTCTAATTTGCTAGAGATAAAAAGTATGCACAAATTAAAATAAAAGAATGGTAATTTGGTTTGGGGGGAAGGGAGCTCCTAATATGCAACTAACGGAAATTAAATGACGAATGCGAAATTTAAATGGTTGCACTTAACTTCGAGAATTGGGATTGATCGTTATGGATGTTCGGTTCATCGATACAATTTACTCGCTAGCCATGTTCATGCACACAATTCATTTAGCTATTTCTAACTCAAATGACCCAAAGATATGATTAGAAATGTGCAATTCTAATCGTTCTTGACCAACAATCCATTCAAGGTCGCGACTCCTAAATCGACTATAAGCCAGTAACGGGAACATTGTGACGGCTTAATCCTAAGACTAACCCGGTTTCTCTCTCGCCTAAAGCCTAACATGAAAACGTTAATTAATTCAGATTACCAACTGTCACTTTGGAATGAATCAATTAGCCATGCTTAAGCCCGTGCTACCTAGCGGTTTGGGCAATTATACGTCCCAACCTTTAGCCCTCTATCATGCATAGGAATTAGAGCGTCAATCTAATTTAGCTACAGATGCTAGAATTGGAATAAGAACAAGCAAGAGATGCAAGAAACATGCTAATTATCTCAACATTTACAAAGGGGCAAACCTCCCCAAACATCCATAATTCACAAAACCCAAATCGAAATTAAGCACTAACCTTAGTTTAGCCTTCCATGGAGGATGAATAAATCAAATCCCCCATGGAAGAGCTTAGTAGCATACAAAGAGGAGAAGAAGAAGTCCAAAAATGGTGAAAAAATGTGGAAACCCGAGAGGAAGAAGTTGGGGAAGAAGGAGAATCAAAAGTTGGGCAAAAATATGCATTTTCACGCCTTTAAGTGTCGGAGCGTCGAGACGCTAGGCAAGCGTCGAGACGCTGTGCCCTAAGTTGGCCGCGCGCGCGCGGGCGTCGAGACGCTCGGGCAGCGTACGACGCTGTCGCGCGTCCGTTTGGGAAATTTATCGGGCTGGCGTCGAGACCCTCGGGCGGCGTCTCGACGCTGGGGCGCGCGCGTGCTTCGGATGGTGTCTGGGCGGCGTCGAGCTAGCGTCTCGATGCTGCCGCCCATGCAAGTGAGCTCTCGGGTTTTTGATGCCAAAATTTGTCTCTTCAAGGCAATTTTTGCCATCTCTTGGATTCTTTAAGCTCTTTCACTCCCGATGCATCTATGAAGCTCTAAAACGGCACTTTAAGCCCCGAAATGTGCCTTTGGACTTCCCGAGCTCTCTACCATGAAATCACCTACAAGGAAGCATTTTAATCAATATATGTCATGGTTTTAGCCAGAATTAGGGACATAAAGATAGCTCTATTTTGGAGCTATCAAGCTTCCCAGAGCTCTTGCTCTCAATTTTGCTTATCGACACCGCCATTTGGGTCAGCTGCTTGTTCAGATTTTGCAGCTCTGCTTTATGTGAGTTTAGCTCTTCTCGAGCTTCTTTTTGGAATTGGCTTGTCGATGTAACGATGGTCCGAACCATCTCTTCCAATGAGCTGGAGGAACTCGAGGCTTGAGCTTGGGTAGAATTGTTAGGTCTATCGAAGGACTGACTCTGAAAGCGTTTTTGCCCGTCTCTATTCCCGTAGCTCATGTTGGGATGGTCACGCCAACCAGGGTTGTATGTGCTCGAGTAAGGATCATACTTCCTGGGGTTGGAAGCATATCCCCCGATCGCGTTGACCTCCTCCTCTCGGTTACCTCCTACAAACTTTTTCAGCAAATTTCCAATCTGGGCCATCTGGGCCCTCATTTCAGTCATCTCTTGATTCTGGGTCACACTGTGAACTTGCCCCTGCCCACGAATACCGAATTGCTGCGAGTTGGCCGCCATGTTTGCAATTAACTGCTTGGCCTCAATCGGGGTCTTGTCAATCAACGCCCCACCACTCGCGGCATCGATCATCTGCCGATCATGAGGCGTCATGCCATCATAAAAGTATTGGATCAGGAGCTGATCGGCAATTTGATGATGCGGGAAGCTTGCGCACAGGCGCCCAAAGCGTTCCCAATATTCATCCAGGGACTCACCTACATCCTGGGTGATCCCATAAATCCTTTTCCTCAATGTCGTGGCAAGGGACGCAGGGAAATATTTCGCTAAGAAGACCCTCTTCATGTCCTGCCACGTCGTTATCGATCCAGAAGGCAGATAATAAAGCCAGTCCTTGGCTTTATCCTTCAGCGTAAAGGGGAATGCCCTTAAATTTAGCTGCTCTTCTGTCACACCTGGGGGCTTCATCCCCGAACAGACACAGTGAAATTCCATCAGGTGCTTATTTGCATCCTCACCTGCATTGCCATGAAAAGAAGGTAATTGGTGAATTAATCCAGATTTCAGCTCAAAATTACCTGCTACCACGGGGTAGTTAATGCACAGAGGTTGCAAATTCAGGTATGGCGCAGCTAGTTGCTTTAAATTCCTTGGCGCTTCTCCTTGCGCCATTTCGTCGCCAAAGAAGGGATTGCCTTCTTCCTCAAACAGTCTTCGCCCCTCCCGGGCCTCTTTTCTCAACCTCCGCTCTTCTCTCTCAATTTCAGGGATAAACTGAAGTCCACTAAACTCAGAAGAACGGGTCATACAACAACAAAAATTTTAAACATGCAAAAACAAACAGAAAAAAATTTCAGCACAACAAATTACCCAAAATCAAAATCAAACATAATTTCAATCAATTTATGCCTTCCCCGGCAACGGCGCCAATTTTGGTGAACGATATTTTTTAACTATCGCTATAAATCTCGGGTTGTCGAGACCCGCCAAAATAAATTTATAAACCTATTGTTGCGTGCTCAATGTGTTAAAATAATTAGGCAATAAGAGCGAGAGAGCAATCAGAACATGCAAGCATACATGATCTTATAGCAAGTAGTAAGTATTTTTTCATTCGTTTTCCCACAGAGATTTATTATAAGTTAATCATGAAGTGTAAAGTTAAGGAAGAAGGGGTGGAATTGATGGGGTAGAATTGGTTTTAAATTGTCTATTTCCTACTGAATACGTAGAGGGTAGCAACATAAACAAATGCAAGTTAAAGTTAAACTCAAATGAAAAGAGACGAGAGTAATAAACGAAGACAAAAACAGCTAGACAGAGTTGTAACTTAAGCAGAATTGCGGAAACAGCAATTCTACCGCAATTCTAACAACAGCGAAAGTGTGTAAAATGGAGAAACAAGGGCTACTAACGACTCCTCTATAGGCTTTTTCTTACGATCCTCAAGCATTGGATCAACTCTCTATGCATCAAACTCACTCAATCTCATGTATCGTCCGATTCCATGCATTAGAGTCTTTAGTTTACTCATGTCCAAGTAAGGTCTTAAGCATCTTGTTAAAGTAGAAAGTTATGGTTTGTACTAGGAAAACGCCTATTCCTAGGTCGTTTTCTGGCTACCTTGAAAGGCTAGCATGAGTGTACGACTCTGAACTCTTACTCCTTCCAGAGGTTAGGAGTTCTTTGGACAAAATGGATGGCCAATCGAAATTGCCCGTGGGATGAAGCTTACATACAATCAATGCTTCGAGAGCTATCCTACATGCTTGGTTCACGTTTTTTAGCCTATAGTATTGTCATTAGCATGCCTCTATGTGACTTAGTTACTCATGAATATGGGGTAAACAGAAATAAGAGATGAAGGAAACATGCTTAGAAGAGAAATATACTTAAAACAGTAAGGAAAAACCGTAGCAGCAGAAGATGGAAAACTTGTGAAATAATAACTATGCTTTGATTACTTGATTGTTTGAATGGACAAGAAGAGGAACTTAAAGTGCATAACAGAAAGACAGAACACAACGAAATGGACTGATCTAGTTACAAGAAAGGAAACAACAACAAACTAAAGCTGGAAAATGGACATAAAGACAGAAAGAATAAAAACGAGCGTGAGCGCCTAGTTGCAGATGCCTCGGCTGAAGGGGATGAAAGAATAGTGGTAGAGCACTTTTGGGGTACTCCAATTTCAAGCTGTCGAGGCTTGCCAAAATAACATTTATAATACCGAAACTACTAAGCTTTGCAGCTAGTGGTAACGGGTGTCGAACCACAGGGAACCTAAGTTATTTTCTCCTAGCTAATTTCTATTTGTCTTTTAACTAAAACTCAAAAGCAAATAAAGGGGGAGTTAATTAAAACTAAACTAAGCTAACGGAAAAATAATTGCGAAAAGTAAAGAGCGAAAAACAATTAAATGTAACACGTGCTCCTAATTCGAGTGTCGGGATTTATCTTGATGCGCTTAGTTCATAGGGATTCTAATTCGCAAAGTTGTTCTATTTCATGCACACAAAATGCTTCGTCCCAAACGGGTCCGAAGCACCCCAAAGAATTAATTAGAGGCGTAAATTCTAATTAAACATGCTTCCTAATTAATCTAAGTTCATGACGCTTAAACCAATTAACAAACAGTAACGGGTATCATTGAGACGAATTAATCCTAGAACTAATTCGATTTATCTCTTAGTCTTAAGCCCGCCGTGAGAACGTTAATCAATTCCTACCCCCAACCGTCACTTGGGCTCGAATTGATTAGCCACGAGCTAGACTTTCGCTACTAAGTATTGAGGTTTGTCAAAAATCAATAATAGCCAACTAAGCATGCGTAACTAATTATGGACGTCACTCCTAATCGGAAAGGCAAGTTATTCGTTCTTAATACAGACCAAGAGATGCAAGAAATTAACAAAACCAAGCAAGAAATTCATATAAACCCTCCCTAAGCATCAAGACAACCCCTAAACTCGAATTAGAGCACTTACCTTAGTTGCCCGTTGTGAAAATCAAGAGTAATCCACTCAAATGTATTAGAAATAGGTAAGAAACGTATTTTGGCTCAAGATTTGAGCTCTACAAAGAAAGGGGGCGGAAGAAATTGAGAGAGAAAGGGAAAGAATGACCTAAAAACAGCAAAAACGGACTTAAATACCCATTTCTGCGTCAGACTAGCGCCTAGGCGCCATAAGTCAGCGCCTAGGCGCCGCGGGGGCGCGCGCACAGAATCGGGACAGCGCCTAGGCGCCATAAGTCAGCGCCTAGGCGCTGAGCCTTCTGGAAAAATTTACAAAAATGAGAATTTCTTAACTTTTAAGGACGGGCTTCAGGACTTTAGATGACGGTTATTTTGCGTCAGGGAAAGGGCTGCGCGCGCGGGCGAGCGGTGCGCGCGGACACGGGCGAGCGGTCGAGCGGCGCGCGCGGGTCACCTACGATGACGGGCGCTCGGGCGCTGACGCGGGCGAGCGACGCGCGCGGGCGTCGGCGGTCTGGGCGCGGGCGAGGCGAGGCGGCGCGCGCGGGCGCTCGGACACGGACCGGGCGAGGGCGAGCGACGCGCGCGGGCGCGCGCGCGGACTTTCAATGACGGGCGGGGAGCGCGCGCGGGGCGCGCGGGCGTGCGGCGCGGGCGTGGGCGGTCTGGGCGCGCGGGTGCGCGCGGGCGTTGGCGTGTGGCGCGCGCGGGCGTGGGCGCTGGGGCGCTGCTGGTGCTTGGCGCCTGGGCGCTGGGCGCCGGCGCCTGGGCGCTGACCTCTCGGGTCTAAACCCCATTTTGGGTCGTTTTTGCTCCCGAACTCCGTTTGGCCTATCTTTTTGACCCGAACACTTCCCGAAACCTCTTAAATGACCGATTTAGCCCTGAAATTCATAATTGGACTTCCCGAGCTCTTCGCCACAAAAACACCTATAAAAAGGCAATTTAACTAAATTAAGCATGGCATTTAGCTAGATTTGAGGCTATAATTATAGCTCTATTTTAGAGCTATCAAAATACCCCCCACCTGAATCTTGCTAGTCCTCGAGCAAGGAAAACTTAGATTTATCTCATAGAAATAAGCATGCATGTTGACGACTCAAATCTCAATACTTGCAAAAACAAGATAATCATGCTAACGGAAAACAATCAAGCATATGCATAAATTGTGAATATTTCAAAATATTAACTCCTATTCCCTACGTGTGTGTGTGATTAGCGCCTCCTATCCTAGTTTTCATAGACCCGGAACCACCTTAATCAATCCTAATACTCATCTTCCCCCTACTTCTGGCAATGAGAACAGTCTAATGGCTTTTCAATGTCGGAAAGAATAACAAAACAAAAGGCCTAACTATTTTTTTTCTTTTCTTTTCTTGAGAGCCTAACACGTCAAGCTTTTAGTTTGCTTCACGTTTTTAAGGACTAGTGCTCACTTCCGTTAGTTGCCTTTTCATGCAGTGGCGACCGTGGGTTACACGATCGCCCCTGGTTACACGGGCAACACAAGAAGGAGGAGCACCTCAGAATATATTTTCAAACATGCTCTTACTCTCAACGAATATTTTTTTAATAGGCATATAGCTTTGCTAAAACAAATGATTCGTTACAAATTCTAACACATCAAGCCTACCTAAAGGTACCTTTCGGGGTGACAACGAGTTTTCAGACCAAATAAAATTATTCTAAGCCTACAGAGCTAAGAGTGAGAGGTCTACGTGCTCAGTGAATGTAGGGGAATAATCGAAAATTTTTTAAAATATGCTCAAAATATGCATACATTCCCATAGTTTTCTCGCAATGCACAACTATGGAGTATTTACAAACAAATCACAGAAAGTCCTCATCGGACAACATGCATTCAGATTCCTAAACATCTCAAAATCAGAGTATGACATGCTCAAGAACTACAACGAAGTCCAACTATACATTCTACCCCCCACCTAAAAGACTGCATTGTCCTCAATGCATCTAATCCCACAGATAAACAATGATAACGACAAAAATTAAGGGGAACAGGAACCTCCCCTGAATTTTTGCGGGATCGGTGAGTAGGGATGCGCAACCTCGTCTCCAAAACAGATCCAAAAAGCAATTCATCTCTCGCTTATTACCTAAGAAAACAAGAAAGAGCTAAGCTAGGAAAACAAAAACTAAAAGTAAAGACAGAAATGGAAATACTCATGGGTTGCCTCCCAAGAAGCGCAAATTTTTAACGTCGTTATGCTCGACGTGTCTTCCACCCTGTCAGGGTACATAGAAATTCTCGTACTTCTTCGGCCCCTTCTTCCTTGAATCAATAAAACCTGCTAAGAGAAGCAAGCTCTTCGACTTTTGGAGGCAGCCGGACAGAGTTGTTATTTTTTTGGTATTTTTGATATATGGAAAAATAAAAGACTCAACAGACTCAACATAATTAAAAGACTCAACTAACTGAACAGAAAATAAAGACTCGATATGGGAAGGGATCACATCAAAATTCTCGAGGCAACCAACATTAACTGAAGCACAGATGGAAGGGGGCATGCAAGATAAATCTCCTAGATTACATGAATTATCACGAGGCACAACACAAGGAGATAAATAATCTATAGGCACAATTGCCACTTCCTCATCCATCACAACAATATTTTCATAGCATGTTGGTTCTAACTCATCAGTGAAAAGATTTCCGAAAATATCTTCAACATCAGAAATATGCTCAAGCTCATCCATGCATGATTCTTCAAATAAATTTTCAATACAAAATTCATGCTCTGAATCGAAATCAACAGGTGGAGAATTACTTACCTCTAAGAATTCTCTGAGATCTTCTTCATCACAGGCGAGAAATTCCGCCCAGAATTTCAATCCTGGAGAAGTCTCAGCTCCACTCAGCTCATTCGCATCGTCAGTCTCCTCAGGATATTCCTCGGGACTAAACTCAGCCTCCCTTTGTTCGTCAGACATCGAAGGAAAGTACTCGGGGCATGAGTCTTCCCAGGACTCTTCTTGAGGCTGAGCTTGTTCTTGATGGAATATGGTTGCTGCCTTCTGCAATTCAAAGTTAGTAGTGGCCATTTGCGCAACCATTTGTTCCAATAACAAACCTGTGCGAGCTTGACTTTCCTCTCGAGCTCTGTTGTATGCCTGATAATCCTCAACAGTTGATTTACATAAAGCAACTAAATCAGACATTTGAGCTTTCAGTTCACTGACTTCATCAGAGAGAGATCCCTTGGAACCATACATTTTTTTTTTTTTTTTTTTTTTTTTAACAAATAAAATTTAACTAAGAGAAATTAAATGGTTCCCCGGCAACGGCGCCAATTTTGGTAGAGCACTTTTGGGGTACTCCAATTTCAAGCTGTCGAGGCTTGCCAAAATAACATTTATAATACCGAAACTACTAAGCTTTGCAGCTAGTGGTAACGGGTGTCGAACCACAGGGAACCTAAGTTATTTTCTCCTAGCTAATTTCTATTTGTCTTTTAACTAAAACTCAAAAGCAAATAAAGGGGGAGTTAATTAAAACTAAACTAAGCTAACGGAAAAATAATTGCGAAAAGTAAAGAGCGAAAAACAATTAAATGTAACACGTGCTCCTAATTCGAGTGTCGGGATTTATCTTGATGCGCTTAGTTCATAGGGATTCTAATTCGCAAAGTTGTTCTATTTCATGCACACAAAATGCTTCGTCCCAAACGGGTCCGAAGCACCCCAAAGAATTAATTAGAGGCGTAAATTCTAATTAAACATGCTTCCTAATTAATCTAAGTTCATGACGCTTAAACCAATTAACAAACAGTAACGGGTATCATTGAGACGAATTAATCCTAGAACTAATTCGATTTATCTCTTAGTCTTAAGCCCGCCGTGAGAACGTTAATCAATTCCTACCCCCAACCGTCACTTGGGCTCGAATTGATTAGCCACGAGCTAGACTTTCGCTACTAAGTATTGAGGTTTGTCAAAAATCAATAATAGCCAACTAAGCATGCGTAACTAATTATGGACGTCACTCCTAATCGGAAAGGCAAGTTATTCGTTCTTAATACAGACCAAGAGATGCAAGAAATTAACAAAACCAAGCAAGAAATTCATATAAACCCTCCCTAAGCATCAAGACAACCCCTAAACTCGAATTAGAGCACTTACCTTAGTTGCCCGTTGTGAAAATCAAGAGTAATCCACTCAAATGTATTAGAAATAGGTAAGAAACGTATTTTGGCTCAAGATTTGAGCTCTACAAAGAAAGGGGGCGGAAGAAATTGAGAGAGAAAGGGAAAGAATGACCTAAAAACAGCAAAAACGGACTTAAATACCCATTTCTGCGTCAGACTAGCGCCTAGGCGCCATAAGTCAGCGCCTAGGCGCCATAAGTCAGCGCCTAGGCGCCGCGGGGGCGCGCGCACAGAATCGGGACAGCGCCTAGGCGCCATAAGTCAGCGCCTAGGCGCTGAGCCTTCTGGAAAAATTTACAAAAATGAGAATTTCTTAACTTTTAAGGACGGGCTTCAGGACTTTAGATGACGGTTATTTTGCGTCAGGGAAAGGGCTGCGCGCGCGGGCGAGGCGAGGCGTGGGCGAGCGGTGCGCGCGGACACGGGCGAGCGGTCGAGCGGCGCGCGCGGGTCACCTACGATGACGGGCGCTCGGGCGCTGAGGCGGGCGAGCGACGCGCGCGGGCGTCGGCGGTCTGGGCGCGGGCGAGGCGAGGCGGCGCGCGCGGGCGCTCGGACACGGACCGGGCGAGGGCGAGCGACGCGCGCGGGCGCGCGCGCGGACTTTCAATGACGGGCGGGGAGCGCGCGCGGGGCGCGCGGGCGTGCGGCGCGGGCGTGGGCGGTCTGGGCGCGCGGGTGCGCGCGGGCGTTGGCGTGTGGCGCGCGCGGGCGTGGGCGCTGGGGCGCTGCTGGTGCTTGGTATCACGGTCTGACTTCTTTAACCGCGCGACGCCACGATATGCGTCCACACCATGGCCAGTCGTACGGGGAACTCTAACCCCAATATACTTTCAGCTCAACTCTTTGTGGCGTCATCGGACATAGGCGAGGTTCTCTCGTCTCAAACTAGCTTTGCTCATGCGGAAACTAAGCATCGCTCAATCATGCACGTCGCCTGTACGCGCATTCCTTTCTCTCGCGACTCGAACTGACTTGCCTCTACTCTAGGCTAAGTCTTCAGGCTCGACCTTGTCTCTCCACGAGGCCAAGGTCTTCTCGACACAACGTCGCATCTCCTTCCGTCGCTTTGCCATCTCTCTGATGCCGCCCGTACACCGGGACAACATCTGTCCTCACTGTTCGCTCGGACACCCTTCCGACTAACCTGTCCGCGGGATTCAACTTCCATCTCGGGGCTTCCCGAATCCATAGGGCATACCGACCCCTAAAGGGGGTTACATGACACAACCTCCTGCCCGCGGACAGGGGCGCAATACCGGCACACCCGTGCCGTCCGATACTGTCCATTAGATTCCAGTCTAAGGAAGACGCCCAAGACTACTCGTCTTGCAGACGCTCGCCCACGCCATGACACACGTATGTGCCACAGGGTAGCTCGCTTAAGCCATAAGGCCCAGGGGTGGTGGAGAGCTGACACCATGCCTCCCCCTATAGTACATTTTGAGACATTTCCAATCTGTCACCCTTGCATATGAATTTGGCGAGTCGTCATACGCCAACGTGGAGCGCCCGTCAGAACTCCGATTGATACGAAATCTGACGTGCTTACATCTCTCATCAATATGAGTCTAACTCCAAAGCCGTTCGTCGAAACTCACGACGGAACCCCGACTTCCGGGATCTAGGCCCGGGGCCCCATCTGGCCCCCGCAGAGCTTGATGCTGACACTGTCGACAAGGCTTGTCACGGGTCTTCTGTTAGGACCGTGACATTCTCCCCCACTTAAACTAGTCATCGTCCTCGATGACATACTGAAGGGGAGAAATCCACTTCATTAGTTACGTCTCAGAATAACTTCTTCGAACACTCTTCTTGGTGTGTTGGATGATGCACCATCCTCCTTGGTCGCATCATGGCACTTCTCAAACGGCCCTTATCTTTGCCTGACGGGCGACACTTGCGTGCCACCACTATACTGTCTGCACAGTGAGGGTCACGACCTACTCTCTTCTAGTATGACCGTGACATTCTCCCCCACTTAAACTTGTCACTGTCCTCGGTGACATACGTGAGGGGAGCGATCAACTTCACCCCTTGTTAGATTACACTACTCTCCCCCACTCGATCTCGACATCGTCCCGATGGCGACCCTCAAGCGAGGTTACATCTCCCCCACTTGATCACGACACCGACACGACTTGAACTTGGGTTGTCTTTCACTGACTTGGCTTTGCTTGAATAAACACTTCGTGGCTCAGGCTGAGTACAAACTAGTTGTGGGTTCATCCCTTCGCGGACCTACTGCGCCCTCTCTCGGACTTGGCCCAGGACCCAACCAGACAACAAGGCATCACCTGAGCGTCACATAATGGTGCACCCCTCGGGGTGAGGCTCGCAAGCCTACCACGGAAATCTTTTGCCGCAATACCTTCCTCTTGGGGTCCTCCCCCAACGTGCGAAGTCTTGAAAGTTTCATTCAACCCCTTTTTCCTCTCCATCTTGTTGGCACTACCCTTCAGCCAACAACTCGCAAGCCACTTGGTGTGGCCACACACGGCAGACACGCTTCTATGTGAAGCACGCTACGACTTTCTCTGCTATCTTGCCTCCAGCCCATGTCCCTCTTGGAGTGGACACTACTGGTCTCGGCATTTCTTCAGCCCATGCCCCTTTTGCAGGCACCACTGGTCTCATCGTGCCTCCAGCCCATGTCTATTGTCGGCACTACTGGTCTCGGCACACTTGCCTCCAGCCCATGTTCTCAGAACACTACTGGTCTCAGCATTCTCTCCAGCCCATGCCTCCTGCAGGCACCACTGGTCTCATCGTGCCTCCAGCCCATGTCTATTGTAGGCACTACTGGTCTCGGCACACTTGCCTCCAGCCCATGCTCTAAAGCACTACTGGTCTCGGCATTCTCTCCTGTGTTGTCTCCAGCCCATGCTCTCCTTTGAGTACTACTGGTCTCGACAACTTCTCTTCACCTTCTTCCCGGCCACTACTCGGCCAACATTGTCTCCAGTCTGGCGCTCTTTCTCGAGCAAATACTGGTCTCGACATCTTCTCTTCACCTTCTGCTGACTCTTCTCTCAGCTGATACGTCCACTCACATGGACATCACACTTGTGTGCACCACTTTGCACTAGACCGACGCAAGTCGCAAGGACCACTCGGCTTCTCTGCTTGCAGCCATTAGCATTATCACTCTGGTGGTAATGGCTCTTTCGAAGGCACCCTACCCGGTACACCTTCTGAACTAGAAACTTGCCCAAAATGCGTAACCACAAGTCCCTGGCAAATGAACTTGGTTCTTGCTTTTCAACGGGTTCGACTCCCCTCAAGGACGTACCGAAGATGGCACTCTTTGAGTCTAAGGAATCTGGCTTTAACCCACTCTATTGTCTCTGATCCTGGGAAACAACACTGCCCTGCCATACTGGCACTCTTGACGCAATGCTGAATCTTCGATAAACCCTCGGGTCTTTTCTCTGTCTTGTCCGACTACACGCATAATTGCTTTGACGTTCAACCCTTACTGAGCCAACTTAGGCTCTGATACCACATATCACGGTCTGACTTCTTTAACCGCGCGACGCCACGATATGCGTCCACACCATGGCCAGTCGTACGGGGAACTCTAACCCCAATATACTTTCAGCTCAACTCTTTGTGGCGTCATCGGACATAGGCGAGGTTCTCTCGTCTCAAACTAGCTTTGCTCATGCGGAAACTAAGCATCGCTCAATCATGCACGTCGCCTGTACGCGCATTCCTTTCTCTCGCGACTCGAACTGACTTGCCTCTACTCTAGGCTAAGTCTTCAGGCTCGACCTTGTCTCTCCACGAGGCCAAGGTCTTCTCGACACAACGTCGCATCTCCTTCCGTCGCTTTGCCATCTCTCTGATGCCGCCCGTACACCGGGACAACATCTGTCCTCACTGTTCGCTCGGACACCCTTCCGACTAACCTGTCCGCGGGATTCAACTTCCATCTCGGGGCTTCCCGAATCCATAGGGCATACCGACCCCTAAAGGGGGTTACATGACACAACCTCCTGCCCGCGGACAGGGGCGCAATACCGGCACACCCGTGCCGTCCGATACTGTCCATTAGATTCCAGTCTAAGGAAGACGCCCAAGACTACTCGTCTTGCAGACGCTCGCCCACGCCATGACACACGTATGTGCCACAGGGTAGCTCGCTTAAGCCATAAGGCCCAGGGGTGGTGGAGAGCTGACACCATGCCTCCCCCTATAGTACATTTTGAGACATTTCCAATCTGTCACCCTTGCATATGAATTTGGCGAGTCGTCATACGCCAACGTGGAGCGCCCGTCAGAACTCCGATTGATACGAAATCTGACGTGCTTACATCTCTCATCAATATGAGTCTAACTCCAAAGCCGTTCGTCGAAACTCACGACGGAACCCCGACTTCCGGGATCTAGGCCCGGGGCCCCATCTGGCCCCCGCAGAGCTTGATGCTGACACTGTCGACAAGGCTTGTCACGGGTCTTCTGTTAGGACCGTGACACTTGGCGCCTGGGCGCTGGGCGCCGGCGCCTGGGCGCTGACCTCTCGGGTCTAAACCCCATTTTGGGTCGTTTTTGCTCCCGAACTCCGTTTGGCCTATCTTTTTGACCCGAACACTTCCCGAAACCTCTTAAATGACCGATTTAGCCCTGAAATTCATAATTGGACTTCCCGAGCTCTTCGCCACAAAAACACCTATAAAAAGGCAATTTAACTAAATTAAGCATGGCATTTAGCTAGATTTGAGGCTATAATTATAGCTCTATTTTAGAGCTATCAAATAGCTTTGCTTGGATGAATCCAATCGGGAGAGAAGATGAATCTCCTCTCCTTCCTATCAGATTGTCGATTCCAACAGCTGAGACTCTCACACCAACAAACAGAGAAGAACGACAGGAGAAAAGATGGAGCTGCGAGAAGACTTCTACGCTTTCGGATGATGTTTGAACCCTCGACTTTGACCTCCTTTTATAGCAATCTGCAGGTGCATTTGGGCCAAGGAGAACCATCAATCTTCAACGTCGTACTTCAGAATGGATGGAGGAGAAAGAACGAATCCCTGAAATAACGGAAATTAACAGAAAAAGATCAGTCAACTTACGGTTTTCACTTGAAACATTGCGGTTTCAGCAATGTTTCCGCAATGCTGTCGCAATGCTTGTTTTTCATTCTTTTCCTTCGGTTTTCAACCCTTTTCTTTCCTATTGTACATAAGTCCTAATTTAGCTACCTTCTTCTAATTCTCATATTTAAGCATAGGTTTAGGCTAAATGCTATCAAAAACACCTAAGAGTGAACATCTTTCTAAGATAATTAAGTCCTAAAAAGGTCACTTTTGGAGACGTAACACACCCCCAAACTTAAGGTTTTGCTTGTCCTCGAGCAATCTAAGGACTTTCCCAGGCTGCTGTTTCTTTTTCTTTAACCACTTACTAACTCCCCTATATTCTTATCTATAGCAGTGCTGTCCTGTGACACACTTCTAAGCTTAAAACTACCCTCTCATCTAGCTTCTTCTGATTTCGCATGCCTAATACTCCTACTGTTTTTATTAACTCCCTACAACTGATCTACCTGCTTTTGTCATATCATGCCACTATCCCTAAGGTTTCAAATTCTACCTAGCTTTACCCCAGACTCAGTACATGCTTCTAGTTTATACTTATGAGCTACCTAGGATTCCTTAGAGTCATGCCAGTCTTAGTATTAATGGTGACAGTAGTACTTTTAGAGAACAACCTAAACCCTGGCATCACTACATTGGATATACACTCATCTCCCTAAACAACCCTACAAGCTACAACTTTGCTCTTAGCTAATTGAGGATCAGAGTTCTTTTTAAACAGGACATCTAAACCACAAAGTTGCAACTCCTAGGTATACATTCTTCTTCCCTATTTCTTCTTTTTCTTTCTTTCTTACTTTGGTGGAGCCTTTCCTTTGGTTGCCTTTTGATGCAACGCCACTTGTGGGTTACACACTTGGCACTGATTACTCAGCAACCTAAGAGAGACTCCCCCCTTTATTCTTTTTTCATTTTCTCTTTTCAGCTCATTTTTTTTTTTTTAAAGGAGAAGAAGAATGCTTATGTTTTAAGGGAGAGAGGAATGTTCCTAGGCCTAGGGTGGCCTCCCCCAAACTTCAACTACTCATTGTCCCCAATGAGTGTCTGAGGTGGCACACCCCCAAACTTGTCCTAGAAGCATCTAGTCTAAGGTAAAACAAAGAGAATCTAAAAGCCCTAGGCATAGACAGAACATTCTAAAAGAAAATATTACAGCAGCAGAAAATTGAAAAAAACAGACAGACAAGGACTTACAGCTATGCATGCTGAGCTTTTTAGAGGTTAATTTAAACTATCAAAGGGTGTCCTATGACACTCATCCAGCATGCTTTAAGATAAGCTATATACGGTAGTCATGATAGCAGCAAAAGATAGAATTTAAACAGATCACAGCCTAGCTAAACAGACAGTCCAAAACATGCATTCAGTAATAAAAATTGCGGTTACCGCAATTATTTCGCAATAGATACAGGGCAGATATAACAGTGATTAAGGCCCCTAAGCATGCTTTTTTCCCGTCACTCAAGCTCTACAAAAATAAAACTAAACTAACCTACCTACTCAGCTATCATCAGACTACACTAAACAATTAAAAAACTTAAAACTAAGCAACTAAAACAGATCAAAATATTAACTAAAAACAGCATAATTCACATGGTCAAACAGAAAGCAGATTTTGTTTTTTAATTGTAAGGGAACAGCAATACTCCCTTGAGTGCAATTCAAACCAGCACTCAGATGTCTTCATCCTCATCAGGCTGTCGTGGTCGTGGAGGCACCCATGGATTCAGGAGATTCGTGGGAAAATCAGGGAAGATGCATCCAAGTTGGTCAGCAACTTCCTTGTCCCGTGCCTGTGCGTAAGTGGCCCATTGAGCCATCCTCTTCTGCATATCCATCAGGCAAGCCATGGACAGCGACTGATCAGCAGCCAACCTATCCAGCTCGAATTCCATGTTCCCCTTCCTTTTTAGCCTCAAGCCAGCAGGTAGCTCCAAGTGGCCTGTGTAAGCCATCTGCTGCTCCATTCGCTCAATGGGAACCCCTGCAAGCAAACAGAGTTTAGTTATAGTATTAGGGAAAAACAATGGGCCCTTACCCTTCTTGGCGCACTCAGCAATGACAGCTGACATGACTTCACCCACGTTGATCGTGAGACCTCGCATGATTGCATAGACCAGCAGCGATCTGCTCTGGTTGATGGTGGTCTCATGAGTCACTGGGGATAGTTTCCTTCTCACGAAGGAAAACCATACAGCCGCCTTAGCTGTGAGGTTGGCACTCATGAGAGTGTGCCTCCCATTGCGTGACACGGTCCAGGATGCTTCAGGCTGGCCAATGGTCCGAATGGCCTCTTCCAGGACGGCTTCAGTAGGCTCATCAACAATCCTCGCATAGTCAGTATGTTTTTGGCCTTTTAGGCCATAGGCTTCGTTGATGGCTTTTGCTGAGAAGTCCACTTCTACCCCCCTGACCACAGACAACCCCTCCTCAGAATTCCTCAGGTTGGCGTAGAAGTCATACACCATGCTTGTGTAAGCCGGATTGGGTGGTCTGCACAACTCCTCCCAGCTGTGATTCGAAATGCCTGCGCGCAAGAATTGCGGCAGGTCAGCAGGTCTGTCGAGGAAGCCCTTCTCGTGCAGCAGCTCTCGCTTCCTCAGCTCCATGCCTCTAGACTCAGCGTCAGAAGACACATACCTCACTGACTGAGGCTCATCTTCAGGGTAAAGCTTGGCCTTCCCTTTGTCCTTTGGTTTGGCTGACTCAGCAGCCTCAATCTTGAGCTTCTTGAGCGATGGCTCAGCACTCTCTCCCTCTGATGCCAGCGCCCTCTTGGCTTTCTTTTTCTTTGATTTCTTGGACCGTTTGGCTTTGATACTCTTGGCAGCCTTCTTCTTCTTCAGCCTCGCCTTGGTGGTGATCTGCTGGAGGCAAGCCCCCAGTGTTTCTTCCATAGAGTCATCCTTCTGCGCAGGACTCTCAAGGCTGACTTCCCTCAACGGAGAGAAGACCTCTTCTTCCTCAGCTTCCCCACTGCCCTGCGTCGATTCTTGGTACTCCCCATATGGGAATTCAGGGTCAGGCCGTGGAGAAGTGGACAACGGAGTGGTGCTCTGCGCTGCTGTAGGGGTCTGTGCAGAACTCTGCGGTGATGACGGCAGCTCAGGGCTCTGCGCTGGTGGCGATGAGGAGAGCTCAGGGCTTTGAACCGGTGGAGATGGTGAAGGGCTGCGCTCGGCTGTCTCGTGGGATGGCTGGCCTCGTTCTTGACTCTCCACAGAGGGAGTCTTTTTCTTGATTTCTTCCTCGGCCACAGCCATACTCCACTTACGCTTCTTGGGTATGCCTGCTGGTTCAGAGGGTCCAGCAGGTATCTCTGTGACGACCTTCCACTTCTTCTTGCGAATCGGAAGTTTGGGAAGTCGTTCAGTTCGCGCAGCATCATCCTCTGCAAGGGCCAGAAGTGCTTCCCTCGCAGCCGTTTCAGCTTCGTCAGCCTTCTTCTTGGCCGCAGATCTTTCAGCCCTCGTGAGCACCATTGTTGAATCGTGGAGGTTTGGAGAGAAGAATCACAGATGAAGTGAAACGCAGATTTCTTGGAGTTCAGATACTTGGGAAATCGTATAGATCAACGCGCGTCTCAACGGATATAAAGAAAACGGAAATATCCCAACGACTATATTTTTGCGGATCCTGCAAATCCAGCGCAATTCTAGTGACCGTTGGAGATTTTTTCCATTTAAATGTCAATCTTTGCTCAACCGTATCTTTGATTTGGCCCAATATCTTCTTGATTTTTAAAGCTGGATTTAATCTCCTTGATTCCCTCTATTGATTCCCTACAAAAAGAAATAAAATCAACATCAAATTCGCAATTAAAATCATACAAACTTATACACAAACGATAACCGGAAAATCGCAAAAAATAAACTAAGGCATGAGCCTCATGTTGACGAGCACAGCAATCACTCGTCCTCTCTCGTTCTTAATTTCACGCTTCAGTCAAGAGGAAGGCCGAGAGAGTCTTCACATCTCCTTCCTCATAGTAGTGCTTCAACCTTGCACCATTAAACATGAATGGTTGACCTTGCTGCAGGTTCTTTATCTTGATGGCACCATGAACAAACACATTAGTAATTACAAACGGACCTGACCATCTAGACTTAAGTTTGCCTGGAAATAATTTCAATCGTGAGTTAAATAATAAAACAAGTTGGCCTTTCTTAAAGTCCTTGATCCTAAGTCTACTATCGTGCCAAATCTTGGTCTTTTCCTTATACATTTTGGCATTTTCATAAGACATATGTCTAAGCTCATCAAGCTCATGTAATTGCAGAGACCGCAACGTTCCCGCATCGGTCACGCAATAATTCAACTCTTTTAGTGCCCAAAATGCCTTGATTTCTAACTCAAATGGAAGATGACAAGCTTTACCATACACAAGTCTGTAAGGAGACATACCTAGGGGTGTCTTATATGCAGTCCTATATGCCCAAAGTGCATCCTCGAGTTTAAATGACCAGTCCTTTCTATTAGGTTTGACCACTTTTTCTAGGATGTTCTTAATCTCCCTATTTGAAATTTCAGCCTGACCATTCGAGTGTGGGTGATAAGGAGTGGCTACTCTATGTCTAATGTTATACTTAGCCAACACTCTCTCCATAGCCTTATTAATGAAATGTGTCCCCTCATCACTAATGATAGCACGAGGTGTTCCAAACCTAGTAAAAATGTGCCTATGCAAGAATTTTATTACTGTTTTGGCATCATTATTGGGACATGCTATGGCCTCTACCCACTTGGATACATAATCTACTGCCACTAATATGTAAAGGTTACCTGAGGATGGAGGAAATGGTCCCATGAAGTCAATGCCCCACACATCAAAGAGCTCCAACTCTAAGATGTAGGTGAGAGGCATTTCATCCTTGCGACTGAGGTTACCTGTTCTTTGGCATTCATCACAGCTGTGGGCATAGTTGTGGGCATCCTTGAAGATCGTTGGCCAATAGTAGCCACTCTGAAATACCTTTGCAGCTGTTCTTTGGCCACCAAAGTGTCCACCATAAGGAGCTGTGTGGCAGTGCTGCAGCACAGACTTCGCCTCAGCAGCTGAAACACACTTCCTTAGCAAGCCGTCAGCACATGTTTTGTAAAGTGTGGGGTCATCCCATATGAATTTCCTTGCTTCATGAAGGAACCTCTTCTTCTCTTGTCCTCCCTTGAAAGCTGGTAGTACCTGTGATGCAAGGAAGTTAGCAATGTCAGCAAACCAAGGTTCCTCATCGTTATCACGATGAGTCAATACAAAGACATGTTCATCAATAAAAGCATCAGAAATTGCGGGTTCCGCAATTTTTTCGCAATTATGCTGCAATCTAGAAAGATGATCCGCAACCACATTTTCACTTCCTTTCTTATCTCTAATGTCTAGATCAAACTCTTGCAGCAGCAGTACCCACCTAATCAACCTAGGCTTAGCATCAGCCTTCCTCATAAGGTACTTTAAAGCAGAATGGTCAGTGTACACAATTGTTCTGGTGCCTACAATATAGTTCCTAAATTTCTCACAAGCAAACACTACCGCTAGCATCTCCTTCTCAGTGGTTGTGTAGTTGCATTGTGCCTCATTAAGTGTCTTACTAGCATAATAGACAGGGTGTGTTAACTTGTCAATCTTCTGTCCTAACATAACCCCTACAGCATAGTCACTAGCATCACATAACATCTCAAATGGGAAATCCCAATTTGGCCCTACTATAATAGGTGCTGTGACTAGTGCTTTCTTAAGGGTTTTCCAAGCGAGGACACACTCTTTAGAGAAAATGAATGGCTTGTTTAGCTCTAGAAGCTCACATAGAGGCTTGGAGATCTTAGAAAAGTCCTTAATGAACCTTCTATAGAAACCAGCATGCCCTAAGAAACTTCTAATGGCCTTGACATTTTGAGGTTCTACCAATTTCTCTATTATTTCAATTTTTGCCCTGTCAACTTCTACACCTGCTCTTGACACTCTATGACCTAAGACAATCCCTTCATCCACCATGAAGTGGCACTTTTCCCAATTTAGGACTAGGTTGGTCTCCTCACACCTAGCCAAGACTTGTCCTAGGTTCTCTAGACATTTTGTAAATGAATCCCCAAAGACTGAGAAATCATCCATGAATATCTCTATCATGGACTCATCCAAATCAGAGAAGATTGCCAACATGCATCTTTGGAAAGTTGCCGGTGCATTGCATAAGCCAAAAGGCATTCTGCGAAAGGCAAAAGTTCCAAAAGGGCAAGTGAAGGTAGTCTTCTCTTGGTCCTTAGGGTCTATAGTAATCTGGTTATACCCTGAATAACTGGTAGATGTACTTTTGGGGTACTCCAAATTCAAGCTGTCGAGGCTTGCCAAAATACAATTTATAAACCCGAATACACCGAGCTATTTGTAGCTAAGTGGCAACGGGGTCGATCCACAGGGAAATAAGAAATTCAATCTAACTAAGTCTAATTTGCTAGAAATAAAAGAATGCACAAATTAAAGAATGGTAATTTGGTTTTGGGGGAAGGGAGCTCCTAATTATGCTAACGGAAAATTAAATGACAAAGTGCAAAAATTAAACGGTTGTGCTTAACTTCGAGAAATGGAATTGCTCGTTATGGATGTTCGGATCATTGATACGGTTTACGCGTTAGCTAATTCATGCACACAATTCATTTAGCTATTCCTAACTCAAATGACCCAAGGAATTAATTAGAAGCGTGCAATTCTAATTAAACTTAGCCAATAATCTATCCAAGGTAGCGACCCCTAAATTGATTACGTGCTAGTGACGGGAACATTGCGACGGCCTAATCCTAAGACTAAACCGGTTTCTCTCTTGCCTTAAGCCTAACATGAAAACGTTAATTAACTCAGTTTACCAATGTCACTTTGGGCCGAACTAATTAGCCATGCTTAGACCCGTGCTACCTAGCGGTATAGGCAATTATACGTCCCAACCTTTAGCCCTTTATCATGCATAGGAATTAGATTGTCAAGCTAATTTAGCTACACATGCTAGATTTTGATGAAGAACAAGCAAGAGATGCATTAATCAAACTAATTTCTCAACATTCACAAAGGGGAAAATCTCCCCAAACATCCAAAACTTACAAATCCAAACCCAAAATTAAACACTAACCTTGGTTTAGCCTTCCATGGAGGTTGGATTAATCCAATCCCCCATGGAAGAGCTTGGAATCATGCACAAAGAAGGAGAAGAAGTACAAAAATGGCGGAAAAAACGTCTTGGAGCCGAGAGGAGAACCTTGAGGAAGAAGGAGAGGGAAAGAATGAAGCTGGAAAACGCGGTTTCACGCTTTTTAAGCTCGGAGCGTCGAGACGCTAGGCCAGCGTCTCGACGCTGTGCCCTAAGTTGGCTGCTGCGCGCGCGCGGGGCGGCGTCGAGACGCGCGCGCGGCGTCGAGCGAGCGTCGAGACGCTTGCGCTCGACGCTTGCTCTCGGGTGGAACTCCAGAATCACGCTTCAGACTTCGGGGCGTCGAGACGCTCGGCCAGCGTCTCGACGCTGTCGGCGTTGAGCGAGCGTTGAGACGCGCGCTCGACGCTGATGCACGTCTATCTTGGGGAATTGTCGGGGCAGCGTCGAGACGCTGCGCGGCGTCGAGACGCTGGGGCGCACGCAGATCTTCAATGACGGGCGCGCGGGCGAGGCGGACACGGGCGAGGGCGCGCGGGCGCGTGCGGACATGGGCGAGGCGGAGCGGGCGAGGGCGCGCGCGCGTCTGGCCGTCTGGGCGTGGGCGTGCGGTTCTTGCGAGCGGCGCGCGCGCGTGCTGCGTTCGTTGGGCGCCTGGGCGCTGGGCGCCGGCGCTTGGGCGCTGCCCTCTCGGCTCTTAGCCCACTTTTGGGTCGTTTTGGCTCCCGAGCTCCGTTTGGCCTATCGTTTTGACCCGAACACTTCCCGAAACATGTTAAATGACCTTTTTAGCCCCGAAAATCATCAATGGACTTCCCGAGCTCTTCACCATGAAATCACCTATAAGAAAGCATTTTAGTCAATATATGTCATGGTTTTAGCTAGAATTAGGGACATTAAGATAGCTCTATTTTGGAGCTATCAAAATACCCCCGACCTAAATCTTGCTAGTCCTCGAGCAAGGTATACTCTAAATAATCTCCAAAGAATTAAATGCATGCTTGGACTCTAATCTCAATGCTTGTGAAACAAGGTACTTGTAGTAAATTCGAAATCATCAAAAGCATGCAAACGTTGAAATCATTTCAAAATTTAAACTCCTATTCCCTTACGTGTGTGTGTGCTTAGCACCTCTCAACCTAGCTCACGCAAGCCCGGAACAACCTTATACAGTCCTATGACTCGTTTTCCCCCTACTTATGGCGATAAGAACAGTCTAACGGCTTTTAGTGATAGGAATAGCAACAAAACATAAGGCCTAATTTTTATTCTTTTCTTTGAGTACTTTGTACCCATTTTCTTTTCTTTTGAACAACTTTTTTTTTATTTTTCTCCTAGAGAGCCTAACACGTCAAGCCAAATTTAGCTTCACGTTTTTAAGGACCATTGCTCACTTCCATTAGTTCCCCTTTCATGCAGTGACAACCGTGGGTTACACGATCGCCCCTGGTTACACGGGCAACACAAGAAGGAGGAGCAACTCTAGAGGTTTTATTTTTCATGCATACTTTTTTTTAGGCAATAGCTTCGCTATACACAAATGAGTTATTACTACTTCTACACATCAAGCCTCCCTAATGGTACCTTTCGGGGTGACAACAAGGTTTCAGACAAAATAAGATCAGTCTAGACCTACAGAACTGAGGAGAAGAGTGCTATGTGCTCAGTGAATGTAGGGAAATAACAGAAAAAATTTTAAAATAGGCTCAAAATGTGCATACATCGTCAAATTTTCGAATCATGCAAATACGGAGTGTTCACAAGCAAATCACAGACCGTCCTCATCGGACACATGCATTCAGATTCTAATCTAACAGCCAGAGTACACATATGCTCGACAACTACTAAGAAGTCTCATCTCTATGTATCAACAAACTCCACTCCCCACCTTAAGATATGCATTGTCCCCAATGCATTCAACTATAAAAACAATAAAATCCTAAGGGAACAGAAAACCTCCCCTGAATTTAATGGAGCCGACGGGCGGAGATGTGCACCAACGTCCTCCAATGGGCTCTCGAATCGTCGACCGTTCCACCTTTTCTCCTAGGAAAACAAGAAAACAAACAACAATGCAAAAGCTAAAATAAAAACTAAAACAAAGCGATAAACAACAGAAATACAGTTCAAACTCGGGTGCCTCCGAGAAGCGCAAATTTTTAAAGTCGATTGCTCGACTGTATTCTCTTGTCAACTCATCCATAGTCAAACTTGGAAGATGCCCCATCCATCTTCCTAATCACCTCTTTCCTGCGAAAATCCATGAACAATCCTTTCTCTCGTGCCTTCTGTGCACATACAACATCAAATTTAAATTTTGCAGGTTTAACAAAAGGTTGATCCCATAAAATTGATGCAAAAACGTGAGAGAAATTTTCATGCATTCCAGAAACATAAGGATCAGCAGGAAAGAACGGGTCATTTACTTTGCCCAAAACATCTTCCACCTTTTCCAAGGGGTGCACATAAGAATTATCAACCAATTGCAAGGTAGAACCAGATTCATGCAAGTCATTCATTTTGGGCTCATTAAAAACAGCATGCGACTCAACATTAACCGGTGGTTCTAAATCTAGCATGGTTTGATTAGTCATTTCATTTCCAAAAGTGCAAGGTAAAGTGGAAGGAAGTAGATTAGCAGGATTCTCAACAGTTGTCAAAGCAGAAACAGATGAATCACAAAATTCAGTCAAGGATGGCTCATGCAACTCATAATCATCAAAAAGTTCAGTTAAAAATAATGGGTCATCCCCATCCTCAACAGTCATGCATTCATTATGAGCTACAGATTCAAAAGTGTCTACTTGACAAAGAGAGAAGACATCATCAACATGCTCTTCTACATCGGGCAAATGCATCTCAACAACCTCTCCGCCATACTCAACAGATAATATGCCCTTATCCACATTAATTTTAGTTTTAGCAGTTTTCATAAAGGGCCTACCTAATAAGATCGAAGCATGCGGAGAGGAATAATTTTCATCCATTTTCAGAACATAGAAGTCAACAGGAAAAATTAACTCATTAACTTGCACTAACACATCTTCAATAATTCCTAAAGGATGCACAGAAGTTCTATCAGCAAGTTGAATAATTGTTCCTGTTTTATTCATTCCTTTCAGTTTCAGTTTCTGATAAATGGAGTATGGCATAACGCTAATGGAGGCTCCTAGATCTAGCATTGCTCTTCTAATATGCATACCTCCAATCTTACAAGGGAGAGAAAACATACCTGGATCGCCGCATTTAACCGGTAAGTTCTTTGTGATCACTGCAGAGACGTTCTCACTTACCACGACGCGTTCACTCTCCTTTGTCTTCCTCTGGTTGGTGCAAATTTTCCTGAGGAACTTGGTGTACCTCGGAATTTCCTTCAGTGCGTCCAACAGAGGGATGTTGATCTCTACCTTTTTGAATGTGTCCAGGAACTCCTTCTCGTAGTCCTCCTTAGGCGGTCTCGCTAACCTGCTAGGAAAAGGAGCCTTAGGCACATAAACTCTAGTACATGTAGGATCAAAATTTACCCCATGCCACCGTGGTTCGGGATTTTCTGTCTGTGGCTCGACGTGGCCATGATCGACTTCCACCGGCGGGGTACTTGTGGGAAGATGCTTCCCACTTCTCAGAGTGATGGCACTAGCGCTCTCCGCGTTCTGATGCTCGATCACTGTCAACCTCTTACTGACTTGAATCACTGCATCGCTCAAAGTTTGAAACTGCTCTCGAGTTTCCCTGTGTTGTGATTCAAGTATTTCTTCCAACGATCTACCTGAAACAGAAGAACGGGGTTGTGAGTTATTTTTCAAAGCAAGAATAGCACTACTTACTTCAAAAAGTTGAGCTTTGAGCTCGTCCACGTCCCTGATCAGGCGATCTTTCTCCTTGTCTCCATCTCCACTCCGCTCCAAGCTTCTAGCCAAGTTGGAAATTAAAGCTCTAGCTTCAGCGGGTGTTTTATCCATGAGACATCCTCCACTTGCGACATCAACTAACTGTCGGTTTGGCGGTAAGAGACCTTCGTAGAAGTTCTGAATGAGTTGTTGTTCAGCTACTTGGTGGTTGGGACAATCCTCACACAACCGACCAAATCGCTCCCAACACTCAAGAACTGACTCTTTTTCTCCTTGCTCAATTCTATTTATCATTCTTCTAAGGGCGGCGACCTTGGGAGGCGGAAAATACTTCGCATAAAACGCTTCCTGCAGCTCTGCCCAAGAAGTGATGGACCCAGTCGGTAGGTAGTACATCCACTCTCTCGCCTCCTCTTTCAAAGTGAAGGGAAAGGCTCTGAGATGGAGTTGATCTTCGGTGATGCCATCGGTCCTGAATGACGAACACACCATCTTGAATGCCTTGAGGTGTCTGACTGGATTCTCATTTGTATTACCACAAAAAGAAGGTAATAAGTTAATCAGACCAGCTGTAAGTTCAAAATTACCTGTAGCTACCGGATGCGAGATACTCGATGTGTTCCGGCCTAGCTCAGATGATGCAAGCTCCCTCATGGTTCTTTGATGCTCAAGATTACCCACGACCTCCATCTTGGCGCTTCTTTTGGATTTTCAAAGAATGCTGCGCTCCAAAAACTCAAACAAAAACGCGTAAAATAATACAAAAGAATTAAACTGTACAAAAAGTAAAGAAAATTTTTAAAACCAACAAACTAAACTTAACTAAACTAAATTAATTAATTCCCCGGCAACGGCGCCAATTTTGGTAGATGTACTTTTGGGGTACTCCAAATTCAAGCTGTCGAGGCTTGCCAAAATACAATTTATAAACCCGAATACACCGAGCTATTTGTAGCTAAGTGGCAACGGGGTCGATCCACCGGGAAATAAGAAATTCAATCTAACTAAGTCTAATTTGCTAGAAATAAAAGAATGCACAAATTAAAGAATGGTAATTTGGTTTTGGGGGAAGGGAGCTCCTAATTATGCTAACGGAAAATTAAATGACAAAGTGCAAAAATTAAACGGTTGTGCTTAACTTCGAGAAATGGAATTGCTCGTTATGGATGTTCGGATCATTGATACGGTTTACGCGTTAGCTAATTCATGCACACAATTCATTTAGCTATTCCTAACTCAAATGACCCAAGGAATTAATTAGAAGCGTGCAATTCTAATTAAACTTAGCCAATAATCTATCCAAGGTAGCGACCCCTAAATTGATTACGTGCTAGTGACGGGAACATTGCGACGGCCTAATCCTAAGACTAAACCGGTTTCTCTCTTGCCTTAAGCCTAACATGAAAACGTTAATTAACTCAGTTTACCAATGTCACTTTGGGCCGAACTAATTAGCCATGCTTAGACCCGTGCTACCTAGCGGTATAGGCAATTATACGTCCCAACCTTTAGCCCTTTATCATGCATAGGAATTAGATTGTCAAGCTAATTTAGCTACACATGCTAGATTTTGATGAAGAACAAGCAAGAGATGCATTAATCAAACTAATTTCTCAACATTCACAAAGGGGAAAATCTCCCCAAACATCCAAAACTTACAAATCCAAACCCAAAATTAAACACTAACCTTGGTTTAGCCTTCCATGGAGGTTGGATTAATCCAATCCCCCATGGAAGAGCTTGGAATCATGCACAAAGAAGGAGAAGAAGTACAAAAATGGCGGAAAAAACGTCTTGGAGCCGAGAGGAGAACCTTGAGGAAGAAGGAGAGGGAAAGAATGAAGCTGGAAAACGCGGTTTCACGCTTTTTAAGCTCGGAGCGTGGAGACGCTAGGCCAGCGTCTCGACGCTGTGCCCTAAGTTGGCTGCTGCGCGCGCGCGGGGCGGCGTCGAGACGCGCGCGCGGCGTCGAGCGAGCGTCGAGACGCTTGCGCTCGACGCTTGCTCTCGGGTGGAACTCCAGAATCACGCTTCAGACTTCGGGGCGTCGAGACGCTCGGCCAGCGTCTCGACGCTGTCGGCGTTGAGCGAGCGTTGAGACGCGCGCTCGACGCTGATGCACGTCTATCTTGGGGAATTGTCGGGGCAGCGTCGAGACGCTGCGCGGCGTCGAGACGCTGGGGCGCACGCAGATCTTCAATGACGGGCGTGCGGGCGAGGCGGACACGGGCGAGGGCGCGCGGGCGCGCGCGGACATGGGCGAGGCGGCGCGCGCGGGCGCGCGCGCGTCTGGCCGTCTGGGCGCGGGCGTGCGGTGCTTGCGAGCGGCGCGCGCGCGTGCTGCGTTCGTTGGGCGCTGGGCGCCGGCGCTTGGGCGCTGCCCTCTCGGCTCTTAGCCCACTTTTGGGTCGTTTTGGCTCCCGAGCTCCGTTTGGCCTATCGTTTTGACCCGAACACTTCCCGAAACATGTTAAATGACCTTTTTAGCCCCGAAAATCATCAATGGACTTCCCGAGCTCTTCACCATGAAATCACCTATAAGAAAGCATTTTAATCAATATATGTCATGGTTTTAGCTAGAATTAGGGACATTAAGATAACTCTATTTTGGAGCTATCAATAACCGTCTAAGAAACAGTAGTAGGCTCTACCAGCTATTCTATCTAGCATCTGATCAATGAATGGTAGAGGGAAATGGTCTTTTTTGGTTTCTTTATTTAGTTTCCTATAATCCATGCAAACTCTCCACCCTGTGATAGTCCTAGTTGGAATCAGTTCATTGTTCTCATTGACTACCACAGTCATCCCCCCCTTCTTAGGTACACATTGTATAGGGCTCACCCACTGGCTACTAGCTATGGGGAAGATCACACCAGCATCTAACCATTTAATTATTTCTTTCTTAACTACCTCTTTCATAGAGGGATTCAGCCTACGTTGGTGATCTACTCTAGGTGTATGCTCTTCCTCTAGTATAATCTTATGCATGCAATAAGAAGGGCTAATGCCTCTAATATCAGCAATAGTCCATGCAATAGCCTTCCTATGTTGCTTAAGTAGTAAAATCAGTTCGACCTCATGCTTTTCACTTAATTTAGAAGAAATAATCACAGGCAAAGTATCATTACTTCCTAGATATGCATACTTGAGGTGAGTGGGGAGAGGTTTTAATTCTAAGACAGGTGGATGCTCAATGGATGGTTTTAATGGATTCACAGATTTTTCAGTTAAGTCAATATTCATACAAACATGCTGAGGGTTATTTACAGGTATGTCCATTATCTCAGCTATGTTCAAGTCAGTTAATTCTAATTCTACATAGTTATTAGCATGCTTAGTCAACAACTCATGCTCCAATTGTTCTTCCATTAGTGAATCAACAATGTCCATGCTAGCACAAGATTCAGAGTCAGAGGGGTACCTTAAGGCTTTATAAACACTAAAATTCACCTCTTCATCATGAACCCTCATAGTGAGCTCACCTTTTTGGACATCTATTAGTGCCCTACCTGTGGCTAGAAATGGTCTGCCTAACAGGATGGGGACCTCCTTGTCTGCTTCATAATCCAGGATAATGAAATCTGCAAGGAAAATAAACTTGTCAACCTTTACTAAAATATCCTCAATCTTACCTTCAGGGTATGCAATGGATCTGTCTGCTAGTTGTAAAGTGACAGTGGTTGGACGTGCTTCTCCTATTCCAAGCTGGCGGAATAGTGATAGGGGCATGAGGTTTATGCTGGCTCCCAGGTCACAAAGAGCTCTGCCCACGTGCTTGCCTCCTAGCTCTACAGGTAAGGTGAAGGAACCAGGGTCCTTCTCCTTCTTGGGTAGCTTGTTCTGGAGTATGGCACTGCACTCCTCAGTGAGATTGACTGTTTCAAACTCACCAATTATTCTCTTGTTAGTTATAATATCCTTCAAAAACTTTACATAAGAAGGCATAGATTGTAAAACTTCTACAAAAGGAATATTAACATGCACTTGCTTAAGAATTTCTAGAAATTTATTAAAGTGCACTTCCTGTTCTTGTTTTTTCTTTAGCCTTCTAGGGAATGGAGGTGGTGGCACATATGCAGGCACATCAGGTCGCCTCAGGATAGGTGGAGGTCTTGGAATTTCTTCTATCTCCTCTATGATTGGCTCCAGCCGTGCTCCTGATGTGCTTGTTGGTGGTGGACCTTAGTTTGGCAGAGACTCCAGTGGAGCACTAGACTCAGTGTTCTCTACTCTCTTTGGTGTGTCCTTGGTGTTGCTTACCAGTGGTCTACCACTTCTAAGTTCAATTGCTTGAACTTGTTCTTTACCATCTCTCCTTGGCACTTCAGTGTCAGCAGGGAGTCTACCTTGGGGCCTACTTTTGATTTCATTGGCTAGTTGCCCTATTTGGTTCTCTAGGCTCCTAAGAGTGGCTTGCTGACTCTGTAGAGTGGCATCATTCTTGGCTATGTATTCCTTGAGTAAGTTTTCTACAGAAGATCCTACAGGTTGGTTGTATGGTTTTTGATACATGGATTGGTTATGTTGAGGAGTGAAACCAGGTGTTCCACTCGGTCTTGGTTGGTTAGGAGCTTGGTTAGCATTCTGTTGGCCACCCCATGACAGGTTCGGGTGGTTCCTCCAACCAGGGTTGTAAGTATTGGAATAGGGGTTGTTCCTAGGCTGCTGCTGGCTTCCAATATAGCAGACTGAGGCTGGATTCCCAGGGCAGTATTCATACAGGTGCCCTTCCCCACAGAATCCACATACAAGTGTCTCACCTTGACTTGGTTGGGTGCCCATTGACATAGCTGTGGCGGTGTTGACACTTGTTTGGAGATTGGCTTGAGCCATTTGCTTAACTAGGTTGGTCAGGGCATTTATTTGGCTGCTCATTGCACTTAGAGCATCCTTGTCTTGAGCTCTAGTTGGCTCAACTGGATCATCTGACCACCTACAGTGAGATGCTGAGATCTTCTCCAAGATCTCATAGGCTTCGTTGTAACTCTTGGACAACATGGAACCACCAGCAGATGAATTTAAGACTTGTCTAGTGCTGGGGTTGCATCCTTTGAAAAAGACCTCTATTTGGATACACCATGGGATGCCATGGTGTGGACATTTAAGAAGTAGATCTTTGAACCTTGTCCAAGCTTCGTGAAGAGACTCATTCTCAGCTTGTTTGAATTTAACTATGTCATCACGAAAGGTAGAATTCCTATCAGGTGGGAAGTATTTGACTAGGAATTTCTCTGCTAAGTCTGTCCAATTAAGGACAGAACCAGAGGGTAATGAGTTTAACCACGTTTTGGCTTTGTCCCTCAAAGAGTAAGGGAACAGATATAGCCTCAAGGCTTCTTGGGAAACTCCAGGGATGATGAAGGTATCACTGACTCCTAAGAAGTTTCTAAGATGGTTGTGGGGATCCTCATTTTCCACTCCAAAGAATTGTCCCACAGTGGACAACATTTGGAACATCACTGGCTTTAACTCGAATGAGTTGGCAGTGATTTCAGGACGGATTATGTTGGGGTTCAGCTCCCCAGGCATAGGTACTAAGTATGAGAGAATGGCACTATTCTTGTCATTCGCTATTTCGATGGGATTGCGAGTGATAGGTACCGGATTTGGAATTATTCCAGCCATTTCTTCTTGAGACAATTGCGGAGGAATTGCGGTTCCCGCAATTATTTGAGGTAAAGGGGGTTGTTTAAAGAGACGTTTCTTGGCTCTATTTCTGGCCCTAAGTAACCTCTCAGGTTCAGGATTGAACTCTAGATCACTACTTGAAGGCTCACTCATAAACTAACCCAATAGTACCTGCAAAAGAAATGAAACAGATCAGCTTCAATAGGCAATAAACTTGGTGTTTCAACCTTAACAAACTTCGTTTTCACTTAAATAAATCCCCGGCAGCGGCGCCAAAAACTTGTTGCGTGCTCAATGTGTTAAAATAATTAGGCAATAAGAGCGAGAGAGCACTCAGAACATGCAAGCATACATGATCTTATAGCAAGTAGTAAGTATTTTTTCATTCGTTTTCCCACAGAGATTTATTATAAGTTAATCATGAAGTGTAAAGTTAAGGAAGAAGGGGTGGAATTGATGGGGTAGAATTGGTTTTAAATTGTCTATTTCCTACTGAATACGTAGAGGGTAGCAACATAAACAAATGCAAGTCAAAGTTAAACTCAAATGAAAAGAGACGAGAGTAATAAACGAAGACAAAAACAGCTAGACAGAGTTGTAACTTAAGCAGAATTGCGGAAACAACAATTCTACCGCAATTCTAACAACAGCGAAAGTGTGTAAAATGGAGAAACAAGGGCTACTAACGACTCCTCTATAGGCTTTTTCTTACGATCCTCAAGCATTGGATCAACTCTCTATGCATCAAACTCACTCAATCTCATGTATCGTCCGATTCCATGCATTAGAGTCTTTAGTTTACTCATGTCCAAGTAAGGTCTTAAGCATCTTGTTAAAGCAGAAAGTTATGGTTTGTACTAGGAAAACGCCTATTCCTAGGTCGTTTTCTGGCTACCTTGAAAGGCTAGCATGAGTGTACGACTCTGAACTCTTACTCCTTCCAGAGGTTAGGAGTTCTTTGGACAAAATGGATGGCCAATCGAAATTGCCCGTGGGATGAAGCTTACATACAATCAATGCTTCGAGAGCTATCCTACATGCTTGGTTCACGTTTTTTAGCCTATAGTATTGTCATTAGCATGCCTCTATGTGACTTAGTTACTCATGAATATGGGGTAAACAAAAATAAGAGATGAAGGAAACATGCTTAGAAGAGAAATATACTTAAAACAGTAAGGAAAAACCGTAGCAGCAGAAGATGGAAAACTTGTGAAATAATAACTATGCTTTGATTACTTGATTGTTTGAATGGACAAGAAGAGGAACTTAAAGTGCATAACAGAAAGACAGAACACAACGAAATGGACTGATCTAGTTACAAGAAAGGAAACAACAACAAACTAAAGCTGGAAAATGGACATAAAGACAGAAAGCATAAAAACGAGCGTGAGCGCCTAGTTGCAGATGCCTCGGCTGAAGGGGATGAAAGAATAGCTTTGCTTGGATGAATCCAATCGGGAGAGAAGATGAATCTCCTCTTCTTCCTATCAGATTGTCGATTCCAACAGCTGAGACTCTCACACCAACAAACAGAGAAGAACGACAGGAGAAAAGATGGAGCTGCGAGAAGACTTCTACGCTTTCGGATGATGTTTGAACCCTCGACTTTGACCCCCTTTTATAGCAATCTGCAGGTGCATCTGGGCCAAGGAGAACCATCAATCTTCAACGTCGTACTTCAGAATGGATGGAGGAGAAAGAACGAATCCCTGAAATAACGGAAATTAACAGAAAAAGATCAGTCAACTTACGGTTTTTACTTGAAACATTGCGGTTTCAGCAATGTTTCCGCAATGCTGTCGCAATGCTTGTTTTTCATTCTTTTCCTTCGGTTTTCAACCCTTTTCTTTCCTATTGTACATAAGTCCTAATTTAGCTACCTTCTTCTAATTCTCATATTTAAGCATAGGTTTAGGCTAAATGCTATCAAAAACACCTAAGAGTGAACAACTTTCTAAGATAATTAAGTCCTAAACAGGTCACTTTTGGAGACGTAACACCTATTAACCTTAGCTTTGCAGCTAGTGGTAACAGGGTCGATCCACGGAGAAGATCTTAATATGATTGAAAGTAAAGTTCGAGATTTCAAATGGTTGATTGATTGAGTTTTGGTAACTTGGGGGTTTTATCATGCATTGAGAAAAATAAAAGCGCTAACGGAAAGAATTAAAGAGAAAGAGATTAACAAATGCTTGATTCGGGGAGTTTCGGGATTTTTGTTAGACATTCCATCATTCATCATTTAATTCAATTCTAGGCTATCAATTTGTTATGCACGCGATCGGTTACTGGGACTCCCTTTTGTAACCGGCTTCATATAATTAATTAAACCAATAGTCCAATTAAACATTGTTTAAAGTATCCTAGAGTGATCAGCTCCAAATTTACTCTAAACAGTCACTAGCTAACCGCGACGAACATTCGACCATGCAATCCTAATGCTAACTGGCTACCCGCCAACGCTGAAGTACCCAACATTTGTCATGCATAAATCAATACTTCGATTTGTTTCATTGTTCTGTGTTACTAGGCGAAAAGTGAGAGGCAAGGCATCGCTAATCTTTAACGCTAACACATGCTAGAAAACTCGATTGTCCGTCGGCGAAATCTAACACATGCATGGGATTAAGTAAGAACAATAAATGCATACAAACATCAAGCCAATTTCAGAATTTATAGCATGGATTATCAAAATGACGGAGTCTAACAAAATACCCCTAAACTATCCCGAATCGCACACGTACCTTAGCCGGCCATGGGGAGATTCGTCACAAACGCTCCCATGGATGCCTTAGCCATAATCTCTAACTTACATACAATTAAAAGCTCCAAGAAATGGCCACAAATGGCGGAGCAAGAAGAAAAACTAAGAAAAACCCGAGAGGTAGAAGATGAAGCAAGAAGATTATTGCTGCAAAATCGTCCTTACAGCCCTTTAAATCCATCGGACCGTCGAGACGCTGGGACAGCGTCGCGACGCTGCGACCTAATGAATCCGCGCACGCCTCGCGATGGCGTCGAGACGTTGGGCGAGCGTCTCGCGCTGGCCCGATAATTTCCTGCGCGCGCGCCCCTCGGAGCATCTCGACGCCCGACAGCGTTGAGCAAGCGTCTCGACGCCCGACAACGTTGAGCAAGCGTCTCGACGCTGTCTGCTCGACGCTTGCTCTCGGGTTTGGGCTGGAAAATTGCCTATGGTCCGGTTCTTCTTCGATTAACTTGCCCTTTTCCCGAAGCACTCCCGGGGCGCTAAAACACCGCTTTTAACTCCGAAACGAGTCCAATGGACGCATGAGCTCTTCGTCGCAATTCTCCTATAAATGAGATATATTAAACAATTAAACACGGCATATAGCTAGAATTAGGGAGTGAATAATAGCTCCAAAATGGAGTTATCACTATGATCCATTAATTCGCTAATTCTTAGTCCCGAACATCCCTAGTCGAACGCCCCGTTAGTTTAGTTTTTCCCGCTTTGCGTAATTTTTCCGTTAGCACATTTCAACCCAAAAATTCCCCCATTCCATTTAATTTTCTAGTTTGCAAATTTAATCAGAATTAAGTTGGATTAACATAATTCCCTGTGGACCGACCCCGTTATCGCTAAGCTACTAATCGCTCGGTGAATTCGGGTAATTACAAATTTATTTTGGCGGGTCTCGAAAACCCGATATTTGGCGATTGTTCAAAAATATCGCTACCACCAAGCTGCACATATTTTCACTCCAACCAGTGGAGCTATATCTAGCAATTCAAAGACAATACCTTAATCTGTCCAATAATGCTACTCCAACATTTTTGCGAACTGCTATCTTTGTGAAATCTTCTTCTATGTTATCTTGGCTAGTAACCTCGCTGTCCTTTGACTTAATCTAAGCACGAGCTGACCTCTCTTACTCATTCTACTCTTTATGCCATCAATCTCTTAGCAAACTTTTAGATCTTATCATCCTATAATATCCACTTAATCTTCAAGCTCATAGTGCACTCATTCCTTGGTCTAAAATCTTCCTCTTACTCAATCCTGAACTCAGTACATGCTTCTAGATCTTTAATTTATAATTTTTCTTTTCCCCAAAATCTCCTAGAATCATGTCATTCCGAATAAGTCAAGTAACAGATTACACACTCATAGAACAGTTAAGACATGGCATCATTCTTTAGGACCAACACTCATTTCCTAAGAATATTCTTTCAAATACAACTTTTCACTTAGTTCGGTACTTAGGATCAGATTTCATTAACAAGGACATCTAAGCTTTTTAGAGTTGTATCTCAAGAATTAATTCTTTTGTCTTTGCTGCACTTATGCGCTTTCTTTAGGTTCGCATTTTTCAATTCTCTTAATTGTTTTTTTACGTAGTGCCAACTGTGGGGCTCACAACTGACCATAGTTACTCAGCAACTTAGAGAAAAATAATTTTTTTTTTCCGCAAGGTTAAGTAGATTACATTTCTTGAGCAAAATGAATGTTTTTGGGAAGTTTTTTCTATCAGGTTGCCTCACCCCTAAACTTAAACATCTCATTGTCCTCAATGAGAGTATTCGGCGGTTGCTCCCCCAAACTTAGCTAGAAGCATCTAGTTCAAGAATGAGACTCGTGGAACATTTTCACTACTAAGGTTTGAAATGAGGTCTCCTATGTTATATACACAATGTTATAGGATTGCTAGTTTGCTAAGGGACGATCTTATAAGTTCCATTCTTTTTCTTGAGGAAATCAGACTTTACACTCAGAATTAGTACTAGACACTCATCCAGAAAGTTCTACTAGGCTCAGGCTAACAGAGAAAACAAACTAGCGCTAGCTTAACAATGAACATGAACAACATCATCACAAGACAGAATCACAATGCTTAGTTATTGCTAAATTTTTCTGACTCTAACAATAATATCCAGAAGGAAGGGAAATTGTAGAAATTGACCTGTCAGTGGAAAACTTTAACAAAATTGACCCGTCCTCCACAAATTAATATTTTTTTTACCGATTTGAGGCTAAGGGAGGTGTGAAATTATCCATTTGCCCCTCACTTAAGGAAACTAAAAGTCATCCCAATGTGCGATGGTTATAACCTATGTGCCTATGCGATCACATAGGTTATGACCATCGCATAACCTATGCGATGGACATAACCTATGCGATCGCATAAGTTATGCGATGGTCATAACCTATGCGATCGCATAGGTTATGACCATGAAATTAAAATTGTTCAGTGAGGTGAAGATAAATATATATATATATATATATATATATATATATATATCATTTTTGAGAATATGGGCATAGTGTACTTACACAAACTACATATACTACATATGAAATAAAAAAGAAAGCATAAGACAATGGAAAAACAGGCAGATCGACTTCATGTGGTGTTTGTGTTCGGTGTAGACGACGATGCCCCTTCGTGTCTGTTTGACAATGGGTTCCTACACGTTTTCCTGTTATGCCCAAATTTTCCACACCGTGTACACCTGTGGACTTGTTGCTCCTCCCCTATTGATGGTATCTTAGAAGACTGATGTCTACCAACTCTTTGTACAAATTTTGGGGGAAGTATCTCGCGTTGTTCGAAGTTTTCTAGTCTTCTCCATTCTTGTATATGGCCCACCGGGTAGATTGGTTATGCATAAGAGGAAATGAGGCAGTTGACCGTGTAATAATTCGCACATAGACTTTGCAAGGGTACATTGCGATCTTTCGCTGCGGCAATTGCATGTGAGCATGTACGGGCATGTAGGTAATCCATCCCACCTAAGTGTCCATCGTCCACGTCTAATTGGAAATGGTCTACCGGTCTAATCCTGGGCCTTCGAGACTTGACTCACTGTTTTGTAATTTATCAACTACAAAGTTTGTAATGGATGTGTTACAATTTGATGCTTTGGTCCGTCTTTCATAAAACCAATCTTGTAGTTGTTGTCTAATATCTTCCAATATTTTTGTAACAGGCATGACTTGAGAGTTTTTGAAGAGCGCGTTAAGACTCTCGACCATGTTGAATGTCATTTTATCGTACCTGGGCTAGATAAACTCGTACCCAATGTTGTAATCCAATCCTCTCCAAGTATGATCCTACTCCTGTGAACTCACAAAGCTTAGCCCAATACATCTCGAAATTAGACATTCGATATTCGTTCGCCGCAAGATAGAATAATGGAACGATGGTATTATTCTTGAATTTATCGTCCAAGTTGACGCTAATGTGTTGCATGCAAAGACCATGGAATGCTTCTGGGAATATTTTTGCAATTGCCTTTTAAATGCTTACTGATAGCTCAAATTTGGAGTTATGTTTTACTCCCTAATTCCAGCTAAAGTTGTGCTTAAATATTGTTAATTTGCCTCTCTTGTAGGTGTTTATCGGTGAAGAGCTCATGAAGTCTAAAAGATGTCATTTGGGGCTAAGAAGGTCATATTAAGGCCTCGGGATTGCATCGAGAGAAGCAGAGTAGCTAAAGTGAAGATTTTGTCTAAGGGGACAGCGTCTCGACGCTCCCCAAGACAAAATGAATTTTCAAAACCCGAGAGCAAGCGTTGAGCGAGAGCGTCGAGACGCTGCTCAATGCTGTTCAGCGTCTCGATGCTCCCTGAAGGCGCGCACTGCGAATTTTCGTCTGTAGCGTCTCAACGCTACGACGATTATAAAAGGGTCATCTTCTCCGATTTTAGGGTATTCCATCTTCGATTTTCTGATTTATTCCGCCATTGGAGCTCGGTTTGGAGCTTCTTCTTCATCTTCTACCCCTTGTATGAACTCCAAAGCCTCCATGGGAGCTTGGATTAGTCCAAACTCTATGGAAGGCTAAGGTTAGTGTAGGGTTTGAGGATTGAATGTAAGGATTTGTGGATTTGTGTAAATTTCTTGAGACTTGTTCTTTAAATTCTATCTTGGTCTGAATATTGTTGATATTCTTCTTCTTCTATGCCTATCTTATGATTATGCTTGCATGATAGCTTGACATCCTTGAATGTTTGAATTTTCGATAGTAATTAGAGTAGTGATGCATCCTATTCGCCTTAAGTAACAAAGGTTGATTGAGCTCGTAGGTAGTACATAAGCATGCTGCCTTAGTTAGTGTGAGTCAACCCCGTTGAAGAGGATAAATCGAATTAGTCTTAGGAGTAGTTCGTCACAATGCACCCGTCATCGATTTTAGCAAATTCTAGGGTTGACAGCCTTAGATGATTTAATTGCATAATTTATTGTCTTTAATGAAATCTAGGATTGACACCCTTAGATGAGTTAATTACAAGTTTAGTTGGAATTGACACCTCTGGCTAATTTTCTCTGTGGGTCAATTATTGCGGGGGTTTTTCGGGTAGTTGTTTATGCATTTTGATGGGTTCTTCTGATTAAGCATGTATAAGTTCAATGATAGTAATTACATAATTTTGCAAATCATGAAGTTCCCTCAAATCCGACACGTTCGTTGATAACTCCATTTTGGAGCTATTAAATACGTCCTAATCATAGCTAAAGTCCGCTTTCAATTGATTAAATGTATCTCTTTTGTAGGAGAAAAGCGGCAAAGAGCTCGTGCGTCCATTGGGCATGTTCGAGCGCTTAAAGCAGAGTTTTAGCGCCCCGGGAATGCATCAGGAAGAGGGGAGTTTGTCTCGTGAAGAAACGGGCCAAAACAGCCTTGAAGAGGCATTGCATCAGCCCCAAACCCGAGAGCCAGCGTCGAGCTATAGCGTCGAGACGCTGGCTCGACGCTGGAAAAACCCGAGAGCAAGCGTCGAGTGATAGCGTCGAGACGCTAGCTCGACGCTGCCCTGGCGTCGAGACCCTGCTTGGCGTCGAGACGCTCCGGAGGAGGCGCGCGCAGGAATTTCATCGGGGCAGCGTCGCGACGCTGGCCTTGCGTCGCGACGCCAGCGCGCGCGCGCGCGGATCACTTAGGGCACAGCGTCGAGACGCTGGCCTAGCGTCTCGACGCTACGACGATTACAGCAGCTTAAGGACGATTTTTCTGCAGATTTTTGCATCATCTTCTCCAAGCTCTATCTTCTTCATCTCTCAACGGAATCCGGCGATTCTTCTTCCCTTCTTCCCCATTTTCTCTCTACTTTTCGTGGAGCTCCGCCATTGTTGGCATGCGAGCGAGCTCCACTTCCCTTTTGTAATAGATAGATGAACTCCTCCGTGGTCGTTGTTGGAGCGGGATTGACAAACCGCGCCATGAGCGGCTAAGGTAAGGGTGAACGGTTTGGGAATGGTTTAGGAGGATTTTGTTAGACGATCTGGTTTTGATAATCTGATTTTTGATTTATGCATATTGGGTTCTGTTTATTTGCATTTGTCTACTTTGCTTAATCCAACGCGCATGTTTAATTTCGACGATTGACACTCGAGTAATTATGCATGTTGTGTATGTTAAAGAGTAGCGATGCCGTGCCTCTCACTGCTCGACTAAGTAACACAGGTAGATGAAATTAAATCGAAGTATTAAGCCGTGTAGGATAGTTGTTGATTGCATACAGCGTTTGCGGGCAATCTACTAGCAATTTGAATTCACGCTTAAATGTTCGTCGCGGTTAGCTAGTGACTGTCTAGATTTACCTTAGGGCTGATCACCTTGATGTAAGCTTAGATAACGTATAATTAGAACTGTGTGGTCTAATTAAAATCCATGGAGTCGGCTACTTTGGGGCATCTCTGGTAGTCGTCCGCGTGTATAATGAATTGAATACCATGATTTTAGCATTAAAGGATAAACCGAATTAGTCTAACAATTGATCCCGAGACTCCCCAAACCGTGCACACGTTCTCTACATATTATTCCTTTCTTCCGTTAGCTTTCTTATTGTTTTACCTCTGCATGATTAAAACCCCCCCGTTACCAATCAATCAATTAAATCCAAATTCCACTAGTAAATTCATTCTCCTATTCCTTGGATCGACCCTGTTACCACTGGCTGCAAAGCCTTGGCAATAGGCATTATAAATTTATTTTGGCAAGCCTCGACAGCTTGAGTTTATAGCGATAGTTCAAAAATATCGTCACCAAAAATTGGCGCCGTTGCCGGGGAGTAGGCAATTGATTGAATTTATGATTGAAGTTTGAATTTGATTTATTGATGGTTGACTGAAAATTTTTTCTGTTTGTATGTTGTATGTTTAGATTTTTGTTTGTGTATGACCCGTTCCTCTGAGGGTAGTTTGCAGTATATTCCTGAGATTGACAGAGAGGAGCGGCGGTTGCGTAGAGAAGCCCGGGAGGGGCAAGGAACGTTTGAAAGAGAAGAAGGCAATCCCTTCTTATTTGAAGAGATGGCGCAAGGTGAAGCGCCACGGACGCTGAAGCAACTGGCAGCGCCAGACCTGAACCTGCAGCCCTTGTGCATTAACTACCCCGTGGTAGCAGGTAACTTTGAATTGAAATCTGGTTTAATTCACCAGTTACCTTCTTTCCATGGAAATGCAGGTGAGGACGCGAACAAGCATTTGATGGAATTCCATTGCGTCTGCGCGGGAATGAAGCCCGCAGGGGTCACGGAGGAGCAACTGAATATGAGGGCATTCCCCTTCACGCTCAAGGACAAAGCCAGAGACTGGCTGTATTACTTGCCCTCCGGATCGATCAACACGTGGCAGGACATGAAGCGGGTATTTTTAGAAAAATACTTTCCCGCATCCTTGGCCACTACTCTGCGGAAGAGGATATATGGGATCACCCAGGATGTAGGTGAGTCCCTGCATGAGTATTGGGAACGCTTTGGGCGCCTGTGCGCGAGTTTCCCACACCACCAGATCGCCGATCAGCTGCTCATACAGTATTTCTACGAGGGGATGACGCCCCACGACAGGCAGATGATCGATGCAGCGAGTGGAGGGGCACTGATTGACAAGACCCCAGTTGAGGCCAAGCAGCTCATTGCAAATATGGCTACCAACTCGCAGCAGTTTGGGATCAGGGGGCAAGGACAAGTGCACAGAGTGGCTCAGAGCCATGAAATGTCTGAAATGAGGGCCCAGGTGGCCGAGATAGGGAATATTTTGAAAAAATTTGTTGGAGGACACCGCGAAGAGGCGGAGGTCAATGCAATCGGGGGGTATGCTTCCAACCCAAGGAAGTATGATCCATATGCTAGCACTTATAACCCCGGTTGGCGTGACCATCCTAACTTCAGCTATGGGAATAGGGAAGGACAAACCCGTTTTCAAGGCCAGTCTCAGGATAGGCCTAACTCTTCCACCCAGGCTCAAGCTTCGAGCTCCTCCAGCTCACTTGAAGAGATGGTCAGGACCATCGTGACTAGCACCAGCCAGTTCCAGAAAGAGGCTCGCGAGGAGCTTAATTCTCATAAGGCAGAGCTGCAGAATTTGAACAAGCAGCTGACACAGATGGCGGTGTCTATTAGTAAGATCGAGAGCAAGAGCTCGGGGAAGCTTCCTTCCCAAACTACAGTTAACTCATGTGAAAACGTGAGTGCCATTCAGCTGCGCAGTGGGAAGTCACTTTCCACCAGAGCTGCGAAGGAAGCCACGGACAGCCTGAACGAGTCCGCCCCGATTGCCCTTGAGACTCAGAATGAGAAAAGAAATGAGAAGGTCAGTGTACCTGTGGATGTTGCCAAAGCACCATTCCCGAGTAGGCTTGCGAAGCCTACTTTGGAATCCGATGACGAGGAGGTCCTGCGAACCTTCCAAAAGGTGATGGTGAATATCCCGCTCCTAGAGGCAGTCAGTCAAGTGCCCAAATATGCAAAATTCTTAAGGAGCTGGTGCACTACGAAGAGAAAGTCCAGAGGGACTGAGAAAAAGAAAGAGAACGTCTCTGCCTTACTCCCAGGTACGTTGCCTGCAAAGTGCAACGATCCAGGTACCTTTACTATCCCTTGCACCATAGGTAGTAAAGTTGTTCATAATGCCATGTTAGACCTAGGAGCCTCTGTAAATGTTATGTCTTATGCATTGTATCGTGAGTTGAATTTAAATGAAATGCATGAATGTAATGTTTCTGTTCAGTTGGCTAATGGGTCGAGCATTTGTCCTAGGGGGAAGGTAGAGGATGTTTTAGTTAGAGTTGGGAATATGACGTTTCCCGCCGATTTCCTTGTTTTAGATATGAAAGAAAATTTGTCGCATGCTTCGTCCTCTATGCTGTTAGGACGCCCTTTTCTTAAGACCGCTAGGGTCAAAATCGATGTGTATAAGGGCGTCGTTTCGTTAGAGTTTGATGATACTTTGCATGAGTTTTCTTTATTTGATGGGAAATCTGTTGCGAATGTTTCTGTTGTTTGTAAGAATGATGAGAATGGGAGTCTACCCTCGCGCTTGAGGGATGGTTCCCATGTCTCCGTTAAACTTTCTGATTTAAATTTGATGGATGATACTGCTGGTTTTTGCACTAACATGTCTAATATTCACGTGCCCGAGGCACGAAGAGTGCAAAACATTTTTCAGGTGGATGATGGTGGAAAAGGTGTGGCCTTGGACAAGTATGGATCGTCCCCCGCACCTACAGACTATGGATGAGTCTGTTGAGAGAATACAGTCGAGCAACCGACTTTAAAAATTCTGCGCTTCTCGGAGGCACCCGAGTGTTGAACTGTTTTTATGCTTTAGTTTAGTTTTCTTGCTTTTTAGAATTAATTTAGCTTGTTGTTTTTTTTTTAGGGAATCAAGGAAGAGAGGGCAATTTTGGGCTCTGATGCGTTCGTGCGCCGCTTCCTCGCCCTCGCCAGCTTCACCAAGAGTCAGGGAAGTGTATTTCTTCTTCCCTTTTACTTCTTGCATCTGACTGGTTGGCATTGAGGACAATGCCAAATTTTGAAGTTGGGGGTGGAGTAGTCCGATGGATGTGCATGTGTAGTTTGTTGAGAAGTGCTATTAAGATATTGAAGTGCTTGGGACTCTGTTTACTGTTTTCTGACTGTGATAGCCTAGGAAATGCATGTTGGAAATCTGAGCATGTTCATAATCGAGTTTTTGCATGAGTTTTGTGTTTATTAGGTTCATGTCAAAAATTTTAAAATTTCTTCTGTTGCTCCCTTGCACTCATCGCGCACTTAGCAACTTCTCCCTAGATTCCGTAAGCTTAGTTTATCGCATGCTTAGCTAATTCTCGTTGTCACCCCGAAAGGCACCCTTAGGTAGCTTGTTGCATGAGATTTAGTAGCTAATTAATTGAGAAAGCATGTGCTTAGCCTAATGTAAAAAAAAAAAATAGAAAAGCATGTTTAGTAGAAAAGTTCCTCTCGAGGCGCTCCTCCTTCTTATTTGCGCTTAAAAGAAGTGAGCGTTAGTCCTTAAAAACGTGAAGTTTCATGCATGAATTTGACGTGTTAGGCAACTCGAGTAGGAAAGAAAAAGAAATGAAAGGTTGGTTCAAAGAACCCAAATAAAAGAGTACAAAGTACTTTTGAAAAGAAAGAAAAAGAATGAGAAAATGATTAGGTCTCTTAATTTGCTTCTTTCTCTCGTGTAAGTCAAGTGTAGCTGTTCTTAAACGCTAGAAGTAGGGGGAAAATGGGATGTGCGTTGCATGTTGGTTTTCCGGGTTTACGTGAGTTTAGGAGTAGTTGTCTAGCACACACACACGTTAGGGGGCAAGAGTTAATTTTTGATATGTCCTAGTTATTACATGAACAAAATGCTTCCATGATTATGCTCGTGTTTAAATTTCAGTATGCATGGAGGTTTGAGTTAGAATGCATGTAATAGCGTCCTTAGAGCCAATGTCTTTGTAGTGCTTGCTCGAGGACTAGCAATGTTTAAGTTGGGGGTGTTTGATAACTCCATTTTGGAGCTATTAAATACGTCCTAATCATAGCTAAAGTCCGCTTTCAATTGATTAAATGTATCTCTTTTGTAGGAGAAAAGCGGCAAAGAGCTCGTGCGTCCATTGGGCATGTTCGAGCGCTTAAAGCAGAGTTTTAGCGCCCCGGGAATGCATCGGGAAGAGGGGAGTTTGTCTCGTGAAGAAACGGGCCAAAACAGCCTTGAAGAGGCATTGCATCAGCCCCAAACCCGAGAGCCAGCGTCGAGCTATAGCGTCGAGACGCTGGCTCGACGCTGGAAAAACCCGAGAGCAAGCGTCGAGTGATAGCGTCGAGACGCTAGCTCGACGCTGCCCTGGCGTCGAGACCCTGCTTGGCGTCGAGACGCTCCGGAGGAGGCGCGCGCAGGAATTTCATCGGGGCAGCGTCGCGACGCTGGCCTTGCGTCGCGACGCCAGCGCGCGCGCGCGCGGATCACTTAGGGCACAGCGTCGAGACGCTGGCCTAGCGTCTCGACGCTACGACGATTACAGCAGCTTAAGGACGATTTTTCTGCAGATTTTTGCATCATCTTCTCCAAGCTCTATCTTCTTCATCTCTCAACGGAATCCGGCGATTCTTCTTCCCTTCTTCCCCATTTTCTCTCTACTTTTCGTGGAGCTCCGCCATTGTTGGCATGCGAGCGAGCTCCACTTCCCTTTTGTAATAGATAGATGAACTCCTCCGTGGTCGTTGTTGGAGCGGGATTGACAAACCGCGCCATGAGCGGCTAAGGTAAGGGTGAACGGTTTGGGAATGGTTTAGGAGGATTTTGTTAGACGATCTGGTTTTGATAATCTGATTTTTGATTTATGCATATTGGGTTCTGTTTATTTGCATTTGTCTACTTTGCTTAATCCAACGCGCATGTTTAATTTCGACGATTGACACTCGAGTAATTATGCATGTTGTGTATGTTAAAGAGTAGCGATGCCGTGCCTCTCACTGCTCGACTAAGTAACACAGGTAGATGAAATTAAATCGAAGTATTAAGCCGTGTAGGATAGTTGTTGATTGCATACAGCGTTTGCGGGCAATCTACTAGCAATTTGAATTCACGCTTAAATGTTCGTCGCGGTTAGCTAGTGACTGTCTAGATTTACCTTAGGGCTGATCACCTTGATGTAAGCTTAGATAACGTATAATTAGAACTGTGTGGTCTAATTAAAATCCATGGAGTCGGCTACTTTGGGGCATCTCTGGTAGTCGTCCGCGTGTATAATGAATTGAATACCATGATTTTAGCATTAAAGGATAAACCGAATTAGTCTAACAATTGATCCCGAGACTCCCCAAACCGTGCACACGTTCTCTACATATTATTCCTTTCTTCCGTTAGCTTTCTTATTGTTTTACCTCTGCATGATTAAAACCCCCCCGTTACCAATCAATCAATTAAATCCAAATTCCACTAGTAAATTCATTCTCCTATTCCTTGGATCGACCCTGTTACCACTGGCTGCAAAGCCTTGGCAATAGGCATTATAAATTTATTTTGGCAAGCCTCGACAGCTTGAGTTTATAGCGATAGTTCAAAAATATCGTCACCATTCGTATTATTGTGTTTTATTTCTCCGTTAGCTTTATTTCTCCAATTTGTATGATAAAAACTCCCCCTGTTTTGTCACCATAATTAAACAAGCCCAATAGAATTCAACTATGATTCTCATTGTCTACTCCTTGTGGATCGACCTGGTTACCACTGTCTACTAGTTAGATTAGTGTAATCGGTTTACAAATTTTATTTTTGGCAAGTCTCGACAACTTGAAATTTGGAGCACACCATCGTGTGTGCTCTCACCACTTACGTGATGATCCGACAATATAACAAAATTCGGAATATCACTCTTAATTGCCTTCTCTAGGTTTCTCATAAACCAAATCCAGGAATCGTCGCATTTTGTGTCCCCCAAACCAAATGCAATTGGGTATAGTTGATTGTTCCCATCAATGCTCGTGGCTATGAACAACATCCCCCTAAATTTATGATATAAATGAGTGGCATCTACAGCAATTATAGGACGTAGACAATTCTTGAAACCTCTCACACATGGTTCTATCGCCATGAAAGTGTATTTGAAATGCACACCATCTTCTATTTCAATCTCAAATAGCGTACTTGGGTTCACTATCTTCAAAGCTTTACCATATGCATGCAGGAGGGTGTAGGAGTGTTCAGGTGATCCCAACGCATACTCCAAAGCTTGCTCTCTGGCACGATACGCTCTATGGTAGCTTATACTCACACTGTATTCCCCTCTCATGTCGTATACTATGTCCTTCGGTGTATAGGAATGACCAACTCGTTGGTACTTGGACTTTATTAACTCTCCTATAACCGATGCCTTAGCTTGTCGATGGTTGTGAGATATCAATTGAAATTTGCATGTGTGAACATTTGTATACTTGTTCACCCTGAAGAAATCAGAACCATATATTTTCATTGCACGAAGCATCCAGTTACATGTTTCAACTCTGCACTTGACTTTAAATAGGTCCTTCGTTGATTTTTTAACTTTGTACTCAAAGTGCCTAGTCATTGCAATCATTGACAATTTGACTTTTAAGTCCTTCTTGCAAAAGAAGATCTCTCCAACTTCAGTATCTTCATTCGTAAGACAATTTTGCGGAACAACTATACGATCACCATACAATGTTATTGCACTAGATAGTCTTCTTATTGTGGCAATGGATGCATCCTGAACGGAGGGACCTGCTCTATCAACTTGCACTCATTCTTCTCAGGTCGTCGATGCATTTCGAACTAAGGAACCTGCTATTTCAACTTGCAGTCCTTCTTCTCAGGCCATCGATGCATTTCGAACTGAGGGACCTGCTCTATCCAATTGGACTCCTACTACTCTAGCCGTGGATTTATTTGGAACTGAGCGTGCTGCTCTCTCCACATGAACTCTTGATGGCTCTGCATGAATGAAAGTAGATGGTGAAGCTTGCTCGTTCTGAATTTCCTCTTATGGTTGCTCAACATCTTCTTCAACTGTAACATCTTCAAATTGAGATGCATTTTAAACATCCCAATGACTGATCGTGTCATCCCCTACATTGCATGCAAATATATTTGGATCCAGCATAGACAATGAAGAAATATTTTCTTCTGCCAATCCATGTTCTGTGTCTGATGGGGCTTGAACGTGGACAGATGGAGTCGGTTCAAAACGTTGTCCTGCTAATGGTTCAGGAAATGTAGAAGCACTTTTCTTTGGTTTGACTGTTACGAAGATATGTATTTTTGTCGCATCTTCTCCCTCAAGGAAGAAACCTAGAGCCCAATCATCTATAACATCAACAGGGGGTACCGCTACCAACAAGTTTAAATAACATTTCACTTTTATGTCAAACTCACTTGGATCTGTATTTAGTTGTGGATGTATAATTGTCAACAACTCATCCCTTGTTATATTCATTGGAACCCTCAATCCCTGTATCTTCCCACCACTGTAGTTCATCCCGTTATTGTCCCATGTCCCACCATCATGCAAGTACGTTCGAACCATTGCCATCGTGTGCAAAGTTAGGATTGAAATCAAATCATTACTGCATGTCGCATAGGATGTGCGATCGCATAGACTTTTGTTTGGTGATTGTTATTTATTTAAGGAACAGTTGAAGAAAAAGCTCTTCTCGAGCTTCTTTCTGAAACTGGCTGGTGCTCGTCACGATGGTCCTTACCATCTCTTCAAGTGAGCTGGAGGAGCTCGAGGCTTGAGCCTGGGTGGAAGAATTAGGCCTATCCTGGGACTGGCCTTGGAAGCGAGATTGTCCTTCCCTATTCCCATAGCTAAAGTTTGGATGGTCGCGCCAACCGGGGTTATAAGTGTTTGCATATGGGTCGTACTTCCTTGGGTTGGAAGCATACCCCCCGATCGCGTTGACCTCCTCCGCCTCGCGGTGTCCTCCAACGATTTTCTTCAACATACTGCCTATCTCGGCCACCTGGGCCCTCATCTCTGTCATCTCGTGGCTCTGAGCCACGCTGTGCACTTGTCCTTGCCCCCGAATACCGAATTGCTGCGAGTTTGTTGCCATGTTTGCAATCAACTGCTTGGCCTCAACTGGGGTCTTGTCAATCAGTGCCCCTCCACTCGCTGCATCAATCATCTGTCGGTCATGGGGCGTCATCCCCTCATAAAAGTATTGAATCAACAGCTGATCGGCGATCTGATGGTGTGGGAAACTCGCGCACAGGCGCCCGAAACGTTCCCAGTATTCATGCAGGGACTCACCGACATCCTGGGTGATCCCATAAATCCTCTTCCGCAGTGTGGTGGCCAAAGATGCGGGAAAGTATTTTTCCAAAAATACCCGCTTCATATCCTGCCACGTGTTGATCGATCCGGAGGGCAGGTAATACAGCCAGTCCCTGGCTTTGTCCTTGAGTGTGAAGGGGAATGCCCTCATATTCAATTGCTCCTCCGTGACCCCTGCGGGCTTCATCCCCGCGCAGACGCAATGGAATTCCATCAGGTGTTTGTTCGCGTCCTCACCTGCATTGCCATGAAAAGAAGGTAACTGGTGAATTAAACCGGATTTCAATTCGAAGTTACCTGCTACCACGGGGTAGTTTATGCACAAAGGCTGCAGGTTCAGGTCTGGCGCTGCCAGTTGCTTTAGCGTCCGTGGCGCATCATCTTGCGCCATTTCGTCAACCAAGAAGGGATTGCCTTCTTCTTCTTCAATCGGTCTCTGCCCCTCACGGGCCTCTCTCCGTAACCGCCGCTCCTCTCTGTCGATTTCTGGGATAAACTGCAATCTACTACCCTCAGAGGAACAGGTCATACACAAACAAAAATCCAAACATACAATTTACAAACAAAATTTTTTTTTTCAGCCAACCATCAATAAATCAAATTCAAACTTCAATCATAAATTCAATCAAATGCCTAATCCCCGGCAACGACGCCAATTTTGGTGGACGATATTTTGAACTATCGCTTAATCTCAAGCTGTCGAGGCTTGCCAAAATACGATTTATAAAGCCTATGACCAAGGCTTTGCAGCCAGTGGTAACAGGGTCGATCCAAGGAAAAGGAAGATTGAAATTACTAATATAATTGGGATTTAATTAATTGATTGATTTTGGTAACGGGGGGTTTTTATCATGCAAGAGAAATAGTAAGAAAGCTAACGGAAGAAAGAATAACTAGTAGAAAACGTGTGCACGGTTTGGGAGTCTCGGGATCAATTGTTAGACAAATTCGGTTCATCATTTAATGCTAATAACATGGAATTCAGTTTATTGAGCACGCGGACGACTACCAGAGAAGCCCCAAAGTAGCCGACTCCATGGATTTTAATTAGACCACACAGTTCTAATTACACGTTATCTAAGCTTACATCAAGGTGATCAGCCCTAAGGTAAATTTAGACAGTCACTAGCTAACCGCGACGAACATTCGAGCGTGAATTCTAATTGCTAGTAGATTGCCCGCAAACGCCGTATGCAATCAACAATTATCCTACCCGACCCGATACTTCGATTTAGTTCTATCTACCTGTGTTACTTAGTCGAGCAGTGAGAGGCACGACATCGCTACTCTTTAACATACACAACATGCGAAACTACTCGAGTGTCAATCGTCGTATTTTAACATGCGCGTTGGATTAAGCAAAGTAGATAAATGCTAATAAACAGAACCAATATGCATCATTCAAGATCAGATTATCGAAACCAAAAACGTCTAACAAAATCACCCTAAACTAATCCCAAACCGTTCACCCTTACCTTAGCCGCTCATGGCGCGGTTTGTCAATTCCGCTCCAACAACGGCCGTGGAAAGCGTCATCAGCGTATTACAAGAGGAAGGGAGCTCCCTAGCATGCCAACAATGGCGGAGCTCCAAGGAAAATAGAGAAAAAACGAGGAAGAAGAAGACCGAAAGCTCTAAAAATGGTGGAGAGATGAAGAAGAAGATGCCAAAAAAAATGCAGAAAAATCGTCATTTATCTTCTGCCATCGTCGTAGCGTCAAGACGCTAGGCCTAGCGTCTCGACGCTGTGCCCTAAGTTTTCCGCGCGCGCTCGCGATGGCGTCGCGACGCTGCCCCGATAGAATTCTTGCGCGCGCCTCCTCCGGAGCGTCTCGACGCCAAGCAGGGTCTCGACGCCAGGGCAGCGTCGAGCTAGCGTCTCGACGCTATCACTCGACGCTTGCTCTCGGGTTTTTCCAGCGTCGAGCATGCGTCTCGACGCTGGCTCTCGGGTTTGGGGCTGAAACTTTGCCTCTCCAAGGCTGTTTTGGCCCGTTTCTTCACGGATCAAGTTCCCCTCTTCCCGATGCATTCCCGGGGCGCTAAAACTCCACTTTAAGCACTCGAACAGGCCCAACGGACGCACGAGCTCTTTGCCGCTTTTCTCCTACAAATGAGATATATTAATCAATTAAAAGCGGACTTAAGCTAATATTAGGAAGTATTTAATAGCTCCAAAATGGAGTTATCAGAGCTCTTCGTCGCAATTCTCCTACAAACGAGACATATTAACCAATTTAATACGACATTTAGCTAGAATTAGGGAGTGATAATTAGCTCCAAAATGGAGTTATCAGCGAGCCGCATCCAATAGTGTTACCAGGATAAGGTACCCAACCTTATCCATGTACTATAGACCGTTTTGACTGTCTACTTGAGCTTGATCCACATTCATGTCATACATGAAGCTCAAGTACTCATCCTTCGCCATGGATGTTGTTTAATTGTACAGGTTAATGCAAACATGTTTCAATATATTCAATATACACATTTACTGAATAAACCTCAATAACTCTTTATTACAATAATAGACTTATTACATTTACAACGTTTACAAATCACGAGTGTTAGGACATAAAACCCCAACCAACTCCCACTTGGACTAACACATCCTCAATAGCTCATTTTCATTGTTTTCATATTTGAATGAAAAACTCATAATAATTTAATACAAATCACTCGGAAAACAAAATGTAACCATAATATTCAATACATTCTAAAGATTATTAAAAATGCCCTATCATATTATCGTCATTTTAGAAAATGATATTCTTGTGGATAAAATAATTGCATATAAAAGATCGGATCGAAAGACGGTTCTTTGGAATCATGCACAATGCAATAGAGGAGGTCACCCCTGACCTCAACAGCATAACGTTAAAACAAGTGTGAGCCCAACACATCGAAAGAAGCTCAACCCATAATTTACCGGGGACTTGGGCCATAAAATAGCTAAGGGCCACGTCCCCCGTAAAATAAGTTGGGCCGACAACGGTCGGCCCAGGCCGAGGGAGGGTCGACCAAACACAATGTTTGTCGCCCCTCGGCAAAAGAGAGCCTGGCCAATTGGAACGAAGGCCAGGGTTAGACTCCCAAACAACGGGCCCTTGGGCTCGGAAGAAGACCATTCAGTTAGCCCCAAGTCGAGCGTTCCTCGACTCTCATGGCAGGCTTAGACCAATTTGAGCTCTATCTTTTCCTACGGAGAGAGGGGTAAGCATCGCCTAAGGGGGCTTAGTTCATCCCTTTTCCCAAGTCTTTTAGGAAAGGAAAATACCTAGATCAACATTATAAATATCACCATAATTGCAAGAGGGAAGTAAGCCAATTCTAATCCGAAAAACACTTTAGTCAACTATCACTCATACCGACTTTGGCAACAAAGTTTATTTTCTTTGTTTTGCAGGTCCTGATAGCTCCAAAATAGAGCTATCTTAATGTCCCTAATTCTAGCTAAAACCATGACTTATATTGATTAAAATGCTTCCTTGTAGGTGATTTCATGGTGAAGAGCTCGGGAAGTCCATTGATGATTTTCGGAGCTAAAACGGTCATTTTAGAGGTTTCGGGAAGTGTTCGGGTCAAAAAGATAGGCCAAACGGAGCTCGGGAGCCAAAACGACCCAAAATTGGGCTAAGAGCCGAGAGGGCAGCGCCCAGGCGCCCAACGAACGCAGCACGCGCGCGCGCCGCCTCACCCGCATCGCACGCCCGCGCCCAGACGGCCAGACGCGCGCGCGCCCGTCATTGAAAATCCGCGTGCGCCCCAGCGTCTCGACGCTAGCTCGACGCTGCCCCGACGATTCCCGAAGATGGACGAGTGCCAGCGTCGAGCGCGCGTCTCAACGCTCACTCAACGCCGACAGCGTCGCGACGCTGGCCTAGCGTCTCGACGCCTCGAAGTCTGAAGCGCGCATCTGAAATCCCACCCGAGAGCAAGCGTCGAGCGACAGCGTCTCGACGCTCGCTCGACGCCGCGCAGCGTCTCGACGCTACCCCGCGCGCGCGCGGCAGCCAACTTAGGGCACAGCGTCGAGACGCTGGCCTAGCGTCTCGACGCTCCGAGCTTAAAAAGCGTGAAAACGCAAAAAACAGCAGCAACTTTTCATTCTTCTTCTTCCTCAAGCTTCTCCTCTCGGGTCTACCTCCATTTTCCACCATTTTTGTACTTCTTCTCCTTCTTTGTGCATGATTCCAAGCTCTTCCATGGGGGATTGGATTAATTCATCCTCCATGGAAGGCTAAACCGAGGTTAGTGCTTAATTTTGAGCTTTGGTTTGTAAATTATGGATGTTTGGGGAGATTTTCCCCTTTGTAAATGTTGAGACAATTGGTTTGTTTATGCATTTCTTGCTTGTTCTTCATAAAATCTAGCATGTGTAGCTAAATTAGGTTGACGCCCTAGTTCCTATGCATGATAGAGGGCTAAAGGTTGGGACGTATAATTGTCCGTACCGCTAGGTAGCACGGGTCTAAGCATGGCTAATTAGTTCGGCCCAAAGTGACAGTTGGTAATCTGAATTAATTAACGTTTTCATGTAAGGCTTAAGGCAAGAGAGAAACCGGGTTAGTCTTAGGATTAGGCCGTCACAATGTTCCCGTCACTGGCACGTAGTCGATTTAGGGGTCGCTACCTTGGATAGATTATTGGCCAAGTTTAATTAGAATTGCACGCTTCTAATTAAATCCTTGGGTCATTTGAGTTAGAGATAACTAAATGAATTGTGTGCATGAATTAGCTAGCGAGTAAAATGTATCGATGAACCGAACATCCATAACGAGCAATTCCATTTCTCGAAGTTAAGCACAACCGTTTAATTTTTGCACGTTGTCATTTAATTTTCCGTTAGCTTGCATATTAGGAGCTCCCTTCCCCCCAAACCAAATTACAATTCTTTTATGTTAATTGTGCATACTTTTTATCATTAGCAAACTAGGCTTAGTTAGATTAAATTTCTTATTTTCCTATGGATCGACCCCGTTACCACTAAGCTTCAAATAGCTCGGTGTACATCGGGTTTATAAATTGTATTTTGGCAAGCCTCGACAGCTTGAATTTGGAGTACCACATAAAGTACCTCTACCAGGTCCCTTCGTCCCGAAAACTACAAATTCACCGTTGAGGTCACGTGAGAAACAAGTGCAGTCCACTTGGAAAAAATCATGCATCAACAAATATATTAATTTTCTTTTAGAGTAAAATAATTAAAAATATAGCATTTTTTAAACAAATTTGCAAATATGACAATTTTTATCACTGATAGCCTTCTATCAATGATAGTCATTGATAGCAGATTAATCACTATCAGTGATAACTATTGATACACCTTTGTTTTTTATCGAATTTTGTCAATGGCTATCACTGATAGTAGCCTATCAGTGATAGCTAATTTATCAATGACTATCAATGATAACTATTTGACTATCAGTGACTATCACTGATTTTTTTGTCATATTTACAAAATGTTTTATATTTTATAGTATTTGTTATTATTGTTGGCCTGATTATTATTTATGCAACCAATTTTTTTTTTTTTTTTTTTTTTTTTTTTTAATGGGCAATAGATAATGTAGTATAAAAAAAACAATTTCTAGGCAGTGTTGTGATATTTTTTCATTTTAATAATATATATGTATAACTTTTGGAGATTTAGATTAGGATGTTGGGGAAGGAAACAACATGAAAGTGTGGGTATATGGGTGTCAAAGTAAAGTGTTGTGTGTCCCTCTTGAAGACCTAAACCTAAAAGGCAGAGTGTCCTTTCCTTTTCATTAGCAAAATCCAAGGCAATGCCAGGCAAATGTTCACATGCTTTTCTTCTCCATCACAGTTGCTTTTTATCCATTATACCCAAATAAGTGGGGGAGAAGAATTTGTGGTAATAAATTTGGTTGTCTCTGAATTTTGCGTCTTTTGAAGTGATGGACAGCTGTTTTTTCTTGTCAAAAAAAGCTTTAAAATTAGGCTATGTATTGTACTATTGGTCCAGCATATGTATATTTGTTATCAATAATATTATTTTGGAAGGATTTGATTTTGGTTGAGGAGATTAATTTTGAAAAAGAAAGGGGAGAATATGAGTACACTTTTGTTTTGATTTATATTATTAAGAAGTTTATATGAAAATTAATGTAAAATTATATACATTACTTACAATGATTTTTATAGATCAAATTATAAATATTAATTTATAAATTGTAACTACTATCCATGGAAATATTTGAAATAAGTTTTCAAGTTCTTATAAATAGTTTTTGACGCTTAAATTTTTTTTTTTAAGCACCTGAAAAGTGATTTCAAAGAGACTTGGGGTTTAATATCAACAAAATTCAATTGTATTTTGAAAATGTCTAATTGAGATTTATATGTTATTATTTTAATGAGAATAATGGGAATCTTTTATATTAATAATGTACTTTAAATAAATTATTATAGAAATAGAGTACTTTTCAAAGTATTTACAAAAATAGTGTACATAAATCGTGTACCATGGACAAGAGTTTGCTAAATTGTGTCCATGTACACAATTTAGAGGTATTGTGTCCAGTGGACACCATGTAGGGAGAAATTCGTGTACCATGGACACGATTTCTATGTAAATTGCGTACCACAGACACGAGTTATGACCACCTTATGGTACGCGAGTTGCTTACAAAACTCGTGTAACGAGTTCCATCTAACGTGGCTGCATGTGCCATAAGCGTCTAACTAGCAGTTGGCATGTCATAAAAAATGTATTCATGGTACACGAGTTACGCCATAAATCGTGTACCATGAACACGAGTTAACCCCTACATCGTATACCATGGACACAATTTAGAGAACTCGTGTCTATGGTACACGATTTAGGTACCCTAGTTTTGTAAATATTTTGAAAACTACCATATTTTTGTAATAATTTATTTAAAATACATTATTAATATAAAAAATTCGAATAATTGATACAAAATATTATTCTTTTTTTACATTTTTTGAGTTTAACAAATATTTGGAGGGGAGGGATGATCCTTCTCACCTCTTGATGGTTGAGTTATGCTCAAGTTTGCAATAAACTCTACTTTCGGTAATTTTCAATCTAGATAACGATTTAGTACAAATGAAAATAATTTTAAAAAATATATATATACATTTTTTCTATAAAACAATCTGGCATTTGGAGAATAAGTTGGCATATCATCACTCATTTATTTCTCTCTTTGCCATATTAATGTGTTATTTGAGGTGCGAAATGAGTTAAAATAGTCACAATTATATTCCGTTAGATTAGTCGAGGTGGCGTAACGAATATAAAGAAAAAAATTAATTTGTAAGTTATAATTGTTTGTGAATAATAAATACTATTAAAGTTAGTATAGTTACATTATGTACCTAAACTTAAATAATTGGTTGATCAAACGTAGACTGCATTATAGTAACTTCGTCCACCCAATTTCTAATTGTCCTTTCAAACACTCACTAAGTATCAAGTAAGATTAAGAGGCCACTATTCAGATTGGGAAATTATTGGGAGAGGTGGCACGATATGGCTATCCCGAGATGGTGACACATGCTTGCAACCATGGTTTTACTTTTTATTATTATTATTATTATTTAATTCATTGATTAATCCACCTCCATGTGTATATATTTCATTCTCTTTTTCTTTTAATTTTATTATTTTTTCTTTTCAAGTTCAATTTTCATTTTTTTCCAAATTAAAATTGGTTCGATAAAAGGGTTGGTTGCACAAATAGCAGGCCCAAACTAATTGCAAATTTAACAAACTTTAAAATGTTTTGCAAATATGCCAAAAAAATATGTTTCTATCATTGATAGATTTTATCATATCACTGATAGACTTCTATCAGTGATAGACTATTATCACTGACTATTATCACGGACAAAAATCTATAAAAAGCTGAGGTGATCAGCGATACACTTCTATCAGCCATAAGATATCAGCGATAGAAATTGTCATATCCGCAAAATTTTTAAAAACATGCTATATTTTTAATTATCTTATTCTAAATTGACATCTGTTACAATTTCCTTAGATAAAATTTTGTTGTCATTTATCTCTCTATTGGTTTAATTTAGGTTAAATTACAAAGTTAATCCCTAAATTTTCAGATTTGTATCTATTCGGGCTCTAAATTTTTAATTTGTTTTTAATAGGTCTCTAAATTTTTAATTTTTATCTAATAGGTCTCTGATACATTCAACATTTTTTAAAATTAATTGATAATTGATCTATTAGATATAAAATTAAATTTTAAGTCTAATGGAACCCTTAAATTTAAATTTTATATTTAGTACCTACATGAATTCAAAAAAATGTCGAGTAGGATAAATACCTATGAGATAGGAAATTGAAAAATTTAAAGATCTATAGACACAAAATAAATTAAAATAAATTTTGAAATGAAAAAAAATGAAAAATCAACTTGGATAGAAAAAATGAAAATGAAAAGAGAAGTAACAAGAGAGGAAATGAGATATATACATGATATGAGAGAAGAAAAAAAAAAAAGGTAACCGTGGTCGCAACCCTGTGTCACTATTTAGGGAGAGACACATTGTGGCAGCCTCATCTAATAATTTTTCTCAGAAGAAACTAAACCCATCGAGAGACGACACACAAGATAACTAAGCGTCATTGTTGAGGCCAGACTTTCGACGACCAACACAGACAAGAACCCAACACTATTTAGACCAACCGTAAACCATCGCACAATAATTTATAGGCCTAGTTTGATTACTATTTTATTTTGAAAATTTTACTTGTTTTCTTAAATTTTTGTATAATAATTTTCATATTTTCTAAGGAAGCATTAAAATTATTAACCAAATTAGAAAAAAAAAAAAAAAAAATTTGAATATACTAAAAATAAATAGATAAAAAAAAAAAAATTATAGATAAAGTAGTATTTATAAGTTTAATTTGTTAAACTAAAAATAAAAAATTATATAATTAGTCAATCCGCAGCAGATCATGAGATGCGAACATCAAATATGTAGCCCTGTTTATAATAAATTCAATTTTTAATTTTTAGTTTTTGATTTTTCTCGTTTCTGTTTATAATAAATTCAATTTTTAATTTTTAGTTTTTGATTTTTCTCGTTTCTGTTTTTAATATTTTTTAAAAAAATTGTAACAGATGTCAATTTAAAATAAAATAATTAAAAATATAGCATGTTTTTAATTTTTTTACAGATATGGCAATTTCTATCGCTGATAGAAGTCTATCGTTGATCACCTTAGCTTTTTATAGATTTTTGTCAGTGATAATAGTATATCGCTGATAGAAGTCTATCAGTGATAGAAACGGATTTTTTTGCCATGTTTACAAAATATTTTAAAATTTGCTAAATTTGCAATTAGTTTGGGCCTGATTGCTATTTGTGCAACCAACTTCTTTTTTTTTTTTTTTTTTTTTTTTTTTTTTTTTTTTTTTTTTTTTTATCATGAGATGCGAACACCCAAAGTCTCATTTTATTAGTTCTTGCAAAAAATTAATTATTATTTGCCTTTGGTTGCTCCCTTTAGGCTAAAACTTCACTCTTCATGTTCCTCTTTTTTCGAAGTGATCCCGGAGCGTCTAAAACGTCCGTCTTAGCATCGGCACACGCCTTTGGACTCCAAAATCTCCCGACCATGAATTCACCTACAACAAGGCATTTTAATCAATAATAAACACGGTTCTAGCGAATATTAAGGACATAATAATAGCTCTATTTTAGAGCTATCAAAACACCCCCGACCTGAAACTTGCTAGTCCTCGAGCAAGGTATACTCAGAATTATCTCGAAAGAAAGAAGTTGCTTGCTGACGACTCTAAACTCAATGCCCGTGAAAACAAGGTATTCATACTAATCGGAAAACAATCAAATACATGCATAAGTTGAGAATATTTCTAAAATTTAACTCCTACTCCCTTACGTGCGTGTGTGCTTAGCCCCCTATTATCTTAGCTTTCGTAGACCCGGAATTCTCTTATTCGACCCTAAGGCTCGTTTTCCCCCTACTTCTGGCAATAAGAACAGTCTAATGGCTTAACAGCGTCGGAGAGAGCAACAAATCAAAAGACCTATTATTTTTCTTCTTTTTTTTTTTTCAAGAGAGCCTAACACGTAAAACAAACTTTCGCTTCACGTTTTTAAGGACAAATGCTCACTTCTATTAGTTCCCCTTTCATGCAGTGACAACCGTGGATTACACGAACGCCCCTGGTTATACGGACAACACAAGAAGGAGGAGGATCTCTAGAGTTATTATTTACAAGCTTTCACTCTCTAACTTCTTTATAGGCACATAACTTTGCTATATAACGATTGAAGTATTACTAACTCTAACACATCAAGCCTCCCTAAAAGTACCTTTCGGGGTGACAACAAGATTTTAGACCAAATAAAGTCATTTTAAGCCTAAATAAGAGGTCTATGTGCTTAGTGAATGTAGGGAAATAGAAGAATTTTATTTTTAAAATAGGCTCAAAATATGCATACATTCTCATGATTTTTTTTCGAAATGCACAAATACGGCGTGTTCACAAGCATATCACAGACCGTCCTCATCGGACAACATGCAAACAGATTCTAAGCATCTCAAAATCAGAGTATACACATGCTTGACAACTACAAAGAAGTCATTCTTTCAACAAACACCACCCCCACCTTAAAGGATGCATTGTCCCCAATGCATTAATCCATGAGAAAAACAATTAAAACTACAAAATTCTAAGGGAACAAAAAACCTCCCCTGAATTTCGCGAGGTCGGCGGATAGAGATGCACATCCTCATCTTCAAAATAGATCTGAAATGTCGTTCATTCCTCGCTTTCTCCTAAGAAAAAAAAAAGAACAAACTTCAAAAGCCAAAATGAATAAAACAGCAAAACAATAAATAACAGAATTACAGTCCATGCTCGGGTGCCTCCGAGAAGCGCAATTTTTTAGAGTCGACTGCTCGACTTTACCAACACTCTCTCGTCCCTTCTCGTACTCGTGTGGCACTAGAAGTAGTGTAGCATCATAACACTCGGCTTCACCTTTATGGAAAACCTTCAATTGGTGGTCGTTCACCTTTTGTACCTCGTCTGAATCCAAGCTTCGAATCTCTATTGAGCCATTAGGAAAAACATTAGTTACAATGTAGGGTCCTTTCCAACTGGAACGAAGTTTACCTGGCATGAGCTTAAGGCGAGAATTGAACAGTAGAACCTTCTGACCGACTTCAAAATTTTTCTTTAAGATCTTCCGGTCATGAAACAACTCGGACTTTTCCTTATAGATTTTGAAGTTCTCATAGGCGTTCAAACGAAGTTCATCCAATTCTTGCAACTCAAGTAACCTTGCCTCGCCGGCTTCATCGAAGCTCATGTTACATTTCATGACCGCCTAGAATGCCTTGTGTTCTATTTCAACCGGTAGATGGTAGGCCTTACCAAAAACCAACTTGTAAGGAGACATCCCTATAGGTGTTTTGTAGGCAGTGCGGTAAGCCCATAAGGCATCCTCGAGGCGAATGCTTCAATCCTTCCTGCTTGGTCTCACGATTTTCTCAAGTATCAATTTTACCTCCATGTTAGAGACCTGAACTTGCCCATTGGCCTGAGGATGGTATGCGGTGGACACTCGATGATGTACCCCATACTTCCTCAGCAAAGCCTCTACAGATCGGTTGCAAAAATGCGTTCCCTGGTCGCTGATTATGGCTCGTGGGATTCCAAACCTGGTAAAAATGTTAGACTTAACAAATCCAACAACAGTATTAGAATCGTTAGTTCTCGTGGCTTTCGCCTCAACCCACTTAGAAACATAATCGACATCCAATAAAATGTATGAGAAACCACAAGAAGGGGGAAAAGGTCCCATAAAGAACATGCCCCAGACGTCAAAAATTTCACAAACTAAAACAGAAGTTTGAGGCATTTCGTTTCTTCCTGAAATTGACCCTACTCTTTGACACTTATCACAGATTTACAAAATTCATATGCGTCTTTAAACATAGAGGTCCAGTAAAACCCGTTATCTAAAATTTTCCTTGTCGTTCTCCTAGGCCCAAAATGTCCCCCACATGCATAATCATGACAGAAAGCAAGTATAGATGCATGCTCATGCTCATGAACACATCTCCTAATAATTCGATCGGAGCAGAACTTCCACAAAAAGGGATCCTCCCATATATAAGATTTAGCGTCGCTTTTCAGCTTAGCTTTCTTAATAGAAGAGAAACCGGAATGAAGGTTACCTGTAACTAGGTAATTTACCATGTCTGCATACCAGGAAAGTACTGGATGAATTTTGAAGAGTGTCTCATCGGGGAAATCATCGTCAATAGGCAGGAGGTCCTCTTTTCTAACCAATCTACTCAGATGATCGGCTACTGGGTTCTCCGCTCCCCTCCTATCCTTGATTTTCACGTCGAAGTCCTAGAGGAGCAAAATCCATCGAAGCAACCTCGATTTCGAATCTTTCTTGGTCATCAGGTACCGAACAGCTGCATGGTAAGAAAAAACAGTATTTGAGAACCAAGAATATATGGACGAAACTTATCTAACGCAAATACAATAGAAAGAAGTTCTTTTTCTGTTGTCGTGTAATTGCACTGCGCCAGATTGAGTGTCCTGCAGGCATAGTAAATGACACAACTCTTGTTCTCAATCTTCTGACCAAGCACTGCTCCTAAGGCATAGTTGCCGGCGGCGCACATTATCTCAAAGGGAAAGTCCCACTGGGTGGGTGTATAATTGGCGCGCTCGTCAAACTATCCTTCAGCAAATCGAAGGCTTTTCTACACTCTTCTCCAAACTCGAATGGGACGTCCTTCTGAAGGAGGTACGTCATGGGCATAACAACCTTGGAGAAGTCTTTGATAAACCTGCGATAAAATCCTGTGTGGCCAAGAAAAGATCGAACCTCCCGCACATTCGTTGGGTAAGGTAAATTAGAAATCACATCAATTCTTTCATTATCTACCACAATACCCTTAGCATAAACCACATGCCCTAAAACGATTCCTTGACTAGCCATAAAATGACATTTCTCGAAATTAAGAACAAGGTTCGTCTCAATACAACGTTTCAGAACATGCGATAAATTTTTCAAACAGTCATCGAAGGAATTGCCATAAACAGTAAAATCATCCATGAACACTTCAATGCATTTTTCTATGAACTCAGAAAAGATACTCATCATGCATCGCTGAAATGTACCGGGTGCGTTACAAAGATCGAAAGGCATCCTTCTAAATGTAAATGTGCCAAAAGGGCACATGAATGTTGTTTTCTCTTGGTCCTCTTTAGCAATAGGGATTTGGTAGAAACCAGAGAAACCATCGAGAAAATGAAAGAATGGCTTCCTGTTGCGTGCTCAATGTGTAAAATAAATAAGCAATAAGAGAGAGAGAGCACTCAGAACATGCAAGCATACATGATCTTATAGCAAGTAGTAAGTATTTTTTCATTCGTTTTCCCACAGAGATTTATTATTAGCTACTCGTGAAGTGTATTGTTAAGAAAGAATGGGTGGATTTGATGGGGTAGAATTGGTTTTAAGTTGTCTAATTTCTAAGGAATATGTAAAGGGTAGCAACATAAACAAGTGCAAGTCAAAGATAAACTCAAATGAAAAGAGAAGAGATTAATAAACGAAGAGGAAAACAACTAAACAGAATTTTAAACTTAGCAGAATTGCGAAAACAGCAATTCTACCGCAATGTTACTAACAGCGAAAGTGGGTAAAATGGAGAAACAAGGGCTACTAACGACTCCTATATAGGCATTTTCATACAATTCTCAAGCATTGGATCAACTCACTATGCATCAAACTAACTCAATCTCATGTATCTTCCGATTTCATGCATTAGATTCTTTAGTTCACTCATGTCCAAGTAAGGTCTTAAGCATCTTGTTAAAGCAGAAAGTTATGGTTTGTACTAGGAAAACGCCTATTCCTAGGTCGGTTTGTACTAGGAAAACGCCTATTGCTAGGTCGTTTTCTGGCTACCTTGAAAGGCTAGCATGAGTGTATGACTCTGAACTCTTACTCCTTCCAGAGGTTAGGAGTTCTTTGGACAAAATGGATGGCCAATCGAAATTGCCCGTGGGATGAAGCTTACATACAATCAATGCTTCGAGAGCTATCCTACATGCTTGGTTCACGTTTTTTTAACCTATAGGTTTGTCATTAGCATGCCCCTATGTGACTTAGTTACTCATGGATAAAGACAGAACATAAATAAGAGGTGAAATAGACATGCTTAGAAGGAATTTAAAGACAAACAGCAAGGAAAAACAGTAGGCAACAAAGACAAGAAACTGTGAAATAATGAATTTTGCTTTGATTACTTGATTGTTTGAATGAACAAAGGGAAGCTTAAAGTGAATAACATAAAGATAGAAAGCAACGAAATGAAATGAACTAGCCACTAGAAAAGAAACAACAACTAAACAGAGCTGGAAATTAGAAATAAAAGACAGAAAGCAGTAATTGAGCTTGAACGCCTCATCGCAAGTGCCTCGGCTGAAGGGAGAGAAAGGATAGCCTTGCTTGGATGAATCCAATCAGGAGAGAAGATGAATCTTCTCTCCTTCCTATCAGATTGTCGACTCCAACAGCTGAACCTCTCACACCAACAGACGGAGAAGAAAAACAGGAGAAAAGATGGAGCTGCGAAGAGACTTCTACGCTTTCGGATGATGATCAAACCCTCTACTTTGACCCCCTTTTATAGTAATCTGCAGGTGCGTTTGGGCCAAGGAGAACCATCCATCCTCAACGTCGTACTTCAAAATGGATGGAGGAGAAAGAACGAATCCCTGAAATAACGGAATATAACAGAACAAGATCAGTCAACTTACGGATTTCACTTAAAACATTGCTGTTTTAGCAATGTTTCCGCAATGCTGCCGCAATGCACATTATTCATCTTTTAACTTCGGTTTTCATTCCTTTTCTTTCCTTTTGCACACAAGTCCTAATTTAGCTACCTTCTTTTAATTCTCATATATAAGCATAGGTTTAAGCTAAATCCTATCAAAAACACCTAAGAGTGTACATCTTTCTAAGATAAATAAGTCCTAAAAAGGTCACTTTTGGAGACGTAACACACCCCCAAACTTAAGGTTTTGCTCGTCCTCGAGCAATCTAAGGACTTGTTTAGGCTGCTGTTTCATCCTCTTTAACCACTTACTGATTCCCCTACATTCCTATCTATAGCAGTGCTGTCCTGTGACACACTTCTAGGTTTACAACTAACCTTTAATATTGCTTCTTCTGACTTTGCACGCCTAATACTCCTGCTGTTTCATTAACTCCCTACAAGTGATCTACTCGCTTCTATCATATCGTGCATCTATCCCTAAGGTTTCAAATTCTACCTAGCTTTACCCCAGACTCAGTACATGCTTCTAGTTTTTACTTTTGAGCTACCTAGGATTCCTTAGAGTCATGCCAGTCTTAGTATTAACAGTGACAGTAGTACTTTTAGAGAACAACCTAAACCCTGGCATCACTACATTGGACATACATTCATCTCCCTAAACAACCCTACAAGTTACAACTTTGTGCTCAGCTAATTGAGGATCAGAGTTCTTTTTAATCAGGACATCTAAGCCACAAAGTTGCAACTCCTAGGTATACATTCTTCTTCCCTATTCCTTCTTTTTCTTTCTTTCTTACTTAGGTGGAGCCTCTCCTTTGGTTGCCTTTTGATGCAATGCCACTTGTGGGTTACACACTTGGCACTAATTACTCAGCAACCTAAGAGAGACACCCCTCTTTATTCTATTTTTCATTTTTTTTTCAGCTCATCATTTTTTTTGTAAAGGAGAAGAAGAATGCTTATGCTTTAAGGGCGAGAGGAATGTTCCTAGGCCTAGGGTGGCCTCCCCCAAACTTAAACTACTCATTGTCCCCAATGAGTGTCTGAGGTGGCACACCCCCAAACTTGTCCTAGAAGCATCTAGTCTAAGGTAAAACAAAGAGAATCTAAAAGCCCTAGGCATAGACAGAACATTTTAAAAGTTAATATCACAGCAGCATAAATTTATAAAAACAGTCAGGTAAGGACTTAAAGCTATGCATGCTGAGCATTGTTTAGAGGTTAATTTAAACTATCAAAGGGTGTCCTATGACACTCATCCAGCATGCGTTGAGATAAGCTATATAAGGTAGTCAAGATAGCAGCAAAAGACAGAATTTAAACAGAACCAGCCTAGCTAAACAGTCAGTCAAAAACATGCATTTACTAATAAAAATTGCGGATTCCGCAATTATTTCGCAATGGATCCAGGGCAGATATATCAGTGATTAAGGCCCCTACGCATGCTTTTTCCAGTCATGTAAGCTATACAAAAAGGAAACTAAACTAACCTACCTATTCAGCTAGCATCAGACTACACTAAACAAGTTTAAACACTAAAACTAAAGAACTAAAACAGATCAAAATATTAACTCAAAACAGCCAAAATCTCATGGTTCAACAAAAAGCAGTTTGATTTTTTTTTTCTTTTTATTTTAAGGGAACAGCAATACTCCCTTGAGTGCCTAGCACTCAGATGTCTTCCTCATCATCATTCCTTCTTGGCCTTGGAGGCGCCCATGGAGTCATTAGGTTCGTGGGGAATCCAGGAAAGATGCATCCCAATTGGTCAGCAACCTCCTTGTCCCTTGCCTGCGCATATGTGGCCCATTGAGCCATCCTCTTCTTGCAGATCCATCAGGAAGGCCATGGACAGCGACTGAGCAGCAGCCAGGCCATCCAACTCGAACTCCATGTTCCCCTTCCTACGCATCCTCAAGCCTGTAGGCAACTCCAAGTGCCCTGTGTAGGCCAGCTGCCTTTCCATTCGCTCAATTGGGACCCCTGCACGTAAGCAGAGCTTAGTAATTGTATTAGGAAAGAAAAGTGGACCCTTACCCTTCTTGGCGCAGTCAGCAATTGAAGCTGTAATGACCTCGCCCACGTTGATCGTGAGACCTCGCATGATCGCGTAGACCAGCAGCGATCTGCTTTGGTTGATGGTGGTCTCATGGGTCACTGGGGACAGCTTCCTGCGCACAAATGAAAACCATACATCCGCCTTGGCTGTGAGGTTGGCACTCATGAGAGTGTGCCTCCCATTGCGCGATACTGTCCACGATGCCTCTGGCTGGCCAATGATCCGAATTGCCTCCTCCAAGACAGCTTCTGTTGGCTCATCAACGATCCTTGCATAGTCAGTGTGTTTCTGGCCCTTGAGGCCATAGGCTTCGTTGATCGCCTTTGCTGAGAAGTCCACCTCGACTCCTGTTGCGTGCTCAATGTGTTAATAAAAATGATAAATAAGAGAGAGAGAGCACTTAGAACATGCAAGCATACATGGTCTCACAGCAAGTAGTAAGTATATTTAATTCGTTTTTTCCACAGAGACTCATTTTTAGCTATTCGCGAAGTGTGATTGTTAAGAAAGATGGGATGAATTTGATGGGGTAAAATTGGTTTTTAATTATCTACTTTTTGCTGAATGTATAAAGGGATATAACATAAACAAATACAAGTTGAAATTAGATGCAAAGGACAAGAGATGGAATTAATAAACGAGGAAGAAAACAGCTAAACAGAATGCAATTTAGCAGAATTGCGAGAACCGCAATTAATCCGCAATTAACTCAACAGCAGAAGTGTGTAAATGGGCGAATTAAGGGCTACTAATGACTATCCTATAGGCCTTTTTATACGATTCTCAAGCACTGGATCTACTCTCTATACATCAAACTCACTCTATCTCAAGTATCGTCCGATTCCATGCATTAGAGACTTAAGTTTACTCGACTTCAAAGTAAGGTCTTAAGCATCTTGTTAAAACAGGAGTGTTTAGTTTGTACTAGGGAAACGCCTATTCCTAGGCCGTTTCCTGATTACCATGAAAGGCTAGCATGATTATATGACTCTGAACTCTTACTCCTTCCAGAGGTTAGGAGTTCTTTGGACAAAATGGATGGCCAATCGAAATTGCCCGTAGGATGAAGCTTACATACAATCAATGTTCGAGTGTTAATCTGCCTACTTGGTTCACGTTTTTTTTAGCCTATAGTTCTGTCATTAGCATGCCCCTAAGTGACTTAGCTACTCATGGATATATAGAGAACAGGAATGGTAGATAAGATAGACATGCTTAGAAGGGAAATGTGCTAAAAACAGTAAGCAAGACCCGTAGCAGAAGATGGTGGAAACTGTAAAATGCAGAATTGTACTTCGATTACTTTGAGTGTTTGAATGACAAAGGAAAGCTTTCTAGAAATGAATCCAAGACAGACAACAACGAAATGCAGTAAGTAAAATACTAAACTAAGAACAACAATAATCAGAAATGGAAATAAGGAGAACAGAACAGAAAAGCAGTAAAGGTTTGCTGAAAACTTCGTGGCAGTCGCCTCGAATGAAGGTGATGAAAAGTCAGCCTTGCTTGGATGAATCCAATCGAGAGAGAAGAAGAATCTCCTCTCCTTCCTATCAGATTATCGACTCCAAGAGCTGAGACTCTCACTCCAACAACCGGCAAAGGAAAACAGATGGAAATGGTGGACTGCGAGAAGACTTCTGCGCTTCGAGTGATGACTGAACCTCCGACTTTGACCCCCTTTTATAGTAGTTTGCAGGTGCGTTTGGGCCAAGGAGAACCATCAATCTTCAACGTCATATATCAGAATGGATGGAGGAGAAAGAACGAATCCCTGAAAAGTCGGATCTAAACAGAAAAAGATCAGCCAACTTACGGTTTTAACTTGAATAATTGCGGTCACCGCAATGATTTCGCAATTCATTCGCAATGTTTATTTTTTCATTCTTTTCCTTCGGTTTTCAACCCTTTTTCTACCTATTGTGCATAAGTCCTAAATTAGCTACCTTCTTCTAATTCTCATATTAAAGCATAGGTTTAGGCTAAATGCTAACAAAAACACCTAAATGTGTACATCTTCTTAAGCTAAATGGGTCCTAAATAAGTCACTTTCAGAGACTTAACACACCCCCAAACTTAAGGCTTTGCTTGTCCTCAAGCATACTAAGGACTTACCTAGGCTGTTATTTTATCTTCTTTAACTACTTACCGACTCCCCTATATCCCTATCTCTAGCAGTGCTGTCCTGTGACACACTTATAAGTTTAGAATTAACCTCTTATCAAGCTTCTTCTGACTTCACCTGCCTACCATACCTACTGTTTTTGTTAAACCCCTACTACTGATCTAACTACTTTTATGATATCATGCCACTATCCCTAAGGTTTCAAATTCTACCAAGCTTTACTCCAGACTTAGTACATGCTTCTAGCTTATTTTTAATGTGTCTAGGATTCCTTAGAGTCATGCCAGTCTTAGTATTAACAGTGACAGTAGTACTTTTAGAGAACAACCTAAACCCTGGCATCACTTCATTGGATAAACACTCATCTCCCTAAACAACCCTACAAGTTACAACTTTGTGCTTAGCTAATTGAGGATCAGAGTTCTTTTTTAAATAGGACATCTAAGCCACAAAGTTATAACTCCTAGGTATACATTCTTCTTCCCTATTTTTTCTTTTTCTTACTTAGGTGGAGCCTCTCCTTTGGTTGCCTTTTGATGCAACGCCACTTGTGGGTTACACACTTGGCACTGATTACTCAGCAACCTAAGAGAAACTCCCCCCTTTATTCTTTTTTCATTGTTTTTCAGTTCATCATCATTTTTTTTTTTTTTTAAAGGAGAAGAAGAATGCTTATGTTTCTAAGGGAGAGAGGAATGTTCCTAGGCCTAGGGTGGCCTCCCCCAAACTTCAACTACTCATTGTCCCCAATGAGTGTCTGAGGTGGCACACCCCCAAACTTTCCTAGAAGCATCTAGTCCAAAGTAAAACAAAGAGAATTCAAAAAGCCTAGGCATAGGCAAAACATTCTAAAAGCATCTATCCCAGCAGCAGAAAATTTGAACATAACAGAAAGTCCTAAGGACTTATGGTTTATGCATGCTGAGCACTATTCAGAGGCAAATTTAAACTATTAAAGGGTGTCCTATGACACTCTTCCAGCATGCTTCAAGATCAGCTATATAAGGTAGTCATGCTAGCAGCAAAAGATAGAATTTAACAGATCACAGCCTAACTAAACAGACAGTCCAAAACATGCAATCAGTCACAAAAATTGCGGGAACCGCAATTATTTCGCAATGTAATCCGGGCAGATATAACATTGATTCAGGCCCCTAGCATGCTTTTTCCTGTAACTCATGCATCCTAAAAATAAAACTAAACTATCCTACCTATTCAGCTAACATCAGACTAAACTAAGCAAAAGAAAAAGCATAAAACTAAACATTAAAAACAGATCAAAAGTTGAACACAAAACAGCATAATTCACAATATCCTATCAGAAAGCAGAAAAATTGTCTTTTGTTTCTTAAGGGAACAGCAATACTCCCTCTAGTGCTCTTCAAACCAGCACTCAATTCTCATCATCCTCATCTGGTTGCCTTGGTCGTGGGGGCACCCATGGAGTTAGGAGAGTGGTAGGGAAGTCCGGGAAGATGCATCCCAACTGGTCTGCAACTTCTTTGTCCCTTGCCTGCGCATAGTTGGCCCATTGAGCCATTCTTCTCTGCAAGTCCATTAAGCAGGCCATGGATAGGGACTGTTCAGCAGCCAGCCTATCCAACTCAAACTCCATATTCCCCTTTCTTCTCAGCCTTAGGTTCGCAGGCAGCTCCAAATGGCCTGTGGACGGCATCTGCTGCTCCAAGCGCTCGGTGGGGACTCCTGAAAGCAAACACAATTTTGTTATAGTGTTGGGGAAAAATAATGGCCCCTTACCTTTTCTGACGCATTCAGCAATGGCAGCTGACATGATCTCCCCCACATTGACCGTGAGACCGCGCATGATGGCATAAACCAGCAGTGATCTACTCTGGTTGATTGTCGTCTCGTGAGTCACCGGGGACAGCTTTCTCCTCACAAAGGCAAACCACACAGCCGCCTTTGCTGTCAGATTGGCACTCATCAAGGTGTGCCGACCATTGCGTGAGACAGTCCACGCTGCTTCAGGCTGGCCAATTGTGCGAATGGCCTCTTCCAGCACGGCCTCAGTCGGCTCATCAACTATCCGTGCATAATCGGTGTGCGCTTGGCCCTTGAGACCAAAGGCTTCATTGATGGCCTTGGCTGAGAAATCAACTTCCACCCCTCTGACCACGGACAGGCCATCCTCAGGGCTGAGCACATTAGCGTAGAAATCATACACCATGCTCGTGTATGCTGGATTAGGCGGTCTGCAGAATTCTTCCCAGCCATGGTTGATCACCCCTGCGCGCAAGAACTGCGGCAGGTCAGCAAGTCGATCAAGGAATCCCTTCTCGTGCAATAGGTCTCTCTTCCTGAGCTCAACACCCCTGGATTCCGCATCAGATGAGACATACCTCACTGACGGAGGTTCGTCTTCAGGGTAGAGTTTAGCCTTCCCCTTATTTGCTGGTTTGGATGATGCAGCAGCCTCCACCTTGAGGCGTTTGAGCGAAGGCTCAGTACTCTCCTTGTCCGTCGATGGCACCTTCTTGGCCTTCTTTTTCTTCAACTTCTTGGCCTTGCCAATCGTGGCCTGCTTCTTCTTCCTGAGCCTGGCCTTGATACTGATCTGCTGGAGGCATGCCCCCAACGTTTCTTCCATAGAATCGTCCTGCTGTGCAGGCTCGGCAGGGCTATCTTTCCTCATAGGAGAGAAGACTTCGTCTTCCCCAGCATCTCCACTGCCTTGCGTGGATTCTTGATAATCTCCATAAGGAAATTCCGGATCAGGCCGTGGAGAATTATGTCCTGCTGGTGGTGTCTGCGCAGAACTCAGTGGCGAAGATTGCAGCTCAGGGCTCTGCGCTGCTGCAGGCGTCGGATCAGAACTCTGAGGTGCTGGAGACAACTCAGGGCTCTGTGCAGGTGGTGACGACTCTGCGCTTGGCACTGGTGCAGATGGGAGAGGGCTGCGCGCAGGTGACACAGACGGCGACGAACCTTCTTTGGCTGACTCGTGGGATGCACGATCAGGTTCTTGACTCTCCACAGAGGGAGTCCTTGCGGTGCTTGGTTCGGCGGCTGTCTTGACACTCCACCGGCGTTTCTTGGGCGTGCCCACTGGCTCAGATGGTCCAGCAGGGATCTCAGTGACCACCCTCCACTTCTTCCTACGAATAGGAAGCTTGGGAAGAGGACCGGTGCGAACGGCACCATCGTCTGCAAGGGCGAGAAGCGCTTCCCTCGCAGCTGCTTCAGCTGCGTCATCAGCCTTCTTCTTGGCTGCGGATCGTTCAGCACGTGTGGCCACCATTGCTGATTCTTGAAGATCTTGGGAGAGGAATCAAAGATGGAGAGAATCGCTGAATTCTTGGAGAGCAAAGAGAGAGATAATCGTAACGATCAAGCGGCTTCCAACGGATATAAAGGCAACGGATAAAATCCCAACGGCTCTTTTTGCGGATCCAGCAATTTTAACGCAATTCCAGGGATATTATTTCATTGAAATCTCCAACTTTGCCCGTCCGTATCTTTTATTTGGCTCAACCATTTCTTGATTTTTAAAGTGGGATTTACTCTCCTTGATTCCTTCTTTCGATTCCCTACAAAAACAAATCAAACAAACATTAAATACACAATTAAAAACACACCACAAAACATACAAACGATAATCGGAAAAACAGAAAAAATAAACTAAGGCATTGGCCTTGACTAAACGAGCACAGTAACCACTCGTTCTCTCTCTTTCTTTTTGTCATGCTTCAGTCAAGAGGAAGGCCGAGAGAGTCTTCACATCTCCTTCCTCATAGTAGTGCTTCAATCTAGCACCATTGACCATAAATGGCTGGCCTTGCTGCAAGTTCTTTATCTCTATTGCACCATGAACAAAGACATTAGTAATAACAAATGGACCCGACCATCTAGACTTTAGTTTGCCTGGAAATATCTTTAAACGTGAGTTAAATAATAGGACAAGTTGGCCTTTCCTAAAGTCTTTGATCCTAAGTCTACTGTCGTGCCATATTTTGGTCTTTTCTTTATACATTTTGGCATTCTCATAGGCCATATGCCTAAGCTCATCAAGTTCATGTAGCTGCAAAGACCTTAGTGTCCCCGCATCCTTTACACAAAAATTCAATTCTTTCATGGCCCAAAATGCCTTGTTTTCCAACTCAAGTGGCAAGTGGCAGGCCTTGCCATACACCAACCTATAGGGCGACATACCTAGAGGTGTCTTATATGCTGTCCTATAAGCCCAAAGTGCATCCTCAAGCTTAAATGACCAGTCTTTCCTATTTGGTTTGACTACCTTTTCTAGGATGTTCTTTATCTCCCTATTGGAAATTTCAGCTTGGCCATTCGAGTGTGGGTGATAGGGAGTAGCTACCCTATGTCTAATGTTATATTTAGCCAATACTTTCTCCATAGCCTTATTAATGAAATGTGACCCCTCATCACTAATGATAGCACGAGGAGTCCCAAATCTAGTGAAAATGTGCCTATGCAAGAAGTTAGTGACCGTTTTAGCATCATTATTAGGACATGCTTTGGCTTCTACCCACTTGGACACGTAGTCTACTGCTACTAAAATGTACAGGTTACCTGATGATGGAGGGAATGGTCCCATGAAATCAATGCCCCATACATCAAAGAGCTCCAACTCTAAGATGTAGGTGAGGGGCATCTCATCCTTGCGACTGAGATTACCTGTCCTTTGGCACTCGTCACAGTTGTGGGCATAGTCGTGTGCGTCCTTGAAGATTGTTGGCCAATAGTAGCCACTCTGAAATACCTTCGCAGCTGTCCTTTGGCCACCAAAGTGTCCACCATAAGGAGATGAGTGACAGTGCTGCAGCACAGACCTCGCTTCAGCAGCTGAAACACACTTCCTTAGTAAGCCATCAGCACAGGTTCTGTAAAGTGTGGGGTCATCCCAGATGAATTTCCTTGCTTCATGCAGGAACCGCTTCTTTTCTTGTCCTCCCTTGAACATTGGTAATACCTGTGATGCACGGAAGTTAGCAATATCAGCAAACCACGGTTCCTCATCGTTATCACGATGAGCCAAAGCAAATACATGTTCATCTATAAAAGCATCAGAAATTGCGGTCTCCGCAATTTTTTCGCAATTATGCTGCAATCGAGACAGGTGATCTGCAACCACATTTTCACAACCTTTCTTGTCCCGAATGTCCAAATCAAATTCTTGCAGCAATAACACCCATCTAATCAATCTAGGCTTAGCATCAGCCTTTCTCATAAGATATTTTAAAGCAGAATGGTCAGTATATACAATGGTCCTAGTTCCTACAATATAGTTTCTAAATTTTTCACAAGCAAAAACTACAGCAAGCATCTCTTTCTCTGTAGTTGTATAATTACATTGAGCCTCATTCAAGGTCTTACTAGCATAATAGACAGGATGTGTGAGCTTGTCAATCTTCTGTCCTAACATGACTCCTACAGCATAGTCACTGGCATCACATAGCATCTCAAATGGGAGATCCCAATTTGGTCCTACTATGATTGGTGCTGTGACCAGTGCTTCCTTAAGGGTTTTCCAAGCTACTACACACTCCTTAGAGAAGATAAATGGTCTATTTAGCTCTAGAAGCTCGCACAGAGGCTTGGCTATCTTAGAAAAGTCCTTAATGAACCTTCTGTAGAAGCCAGCGTGCCCTAAGAAGCTCCTAATAGCCTTGACATTCTGGGGCTCTACCAACTTCTCTATGATCTCTATTTTTGCCCTATCCACTTCTACACCTGCCCTTGACACTCTATGTCCTAAGACAATCCCTTCATCTACCATAAAATGGCACTTTTCCCAATTCAGGACTAGGTTGGTCTCCTCACACCTAGCCAGGACTTGTCCTAGGTTTTCTAGACAGGTTTTAAATGAATCCCCAAAGACTGAGAAGTCATCCATGAATATTTCTATCATGGACTCATCCAACTCAGAGAAGATTGCCATCATACACCTTTGGAAGGTTGCCGGTGCATTGCATAAGCCAAAAGGCATTCTGCGGAAGGCAAACGTTCCAAAAGGGCAAGTGAAGGTAGTCTTCTCTTGATCCTTAGGGTCTATAGTAATTTGATTATAGCCAGAGTACCCATCTAAGAAACAATAGTAGGCTCTACCAGCTATTCTGTCTAGCATCTGGTCAATAAACGGTATAGGGAAATGGTCTTTTTTAGTTTCTTTATTTAATTTTCTGTAATCCATACATACCCTCCACCCTGTGACAGTCCTTGTTGGAATCAGTTCGTTGTTCTCATTGACTACCACCGTTATTCCCCCCTTTTTAGGTACACATTGGATGGGGCTCACCCACTGGCTACTAGCTATGGGGAAAATCACTCCTGCATCTAACCACTTGATTATTTCTTTCTTCACTACCTCTTTCATAGAGGGGTTCAACCTACGCTGGTGATCTACCCTAGGTGTGTGCTCTTCCTCTAGTATAATTTTGTGCATGCAATAAGAAGGGCTAATGCCTCGAATATCAGCAATAGACCATGCTATAGCCTTCCTATGTTGCTTAAGCAGTAAAATTAAATCAACCTCATGCTGTTCACTTAGTTTAGACGAAATAATTACAGGCAGCGTGTCATTATCTCCTAAATATGCATATTTGAGGTGAGTAGGTAGTGGTTTCAGTTCTAGAACATGTGGATGCTCAATAGAGGGTTTCAAAGGATTTATAGTTCTATCAGTTAAATCTATATTCATACATACATGTTGAGGGTTATTTACAGGCATATTCATTATGTTAGATACATTCAAGTCAGCTATATCTACTTGTACATATTCACTAGCATGCTTGGTTAACAGTACATGCTCTAATTGTTCTTCCATTAGTGAGTCAACAACATCCATGCTAGCACAAGACTCAGAATCAGAGGGATACCTTAAAGCTTTGTAAACACTAAATTTTACCTCTTCATCATGAACTCTCATAGTTAACTCACCTTTCTGAACATCTATGAGTGCCCTACCTGTGGCTAGAAATGGTCTACCTAGCAGGATGGGGACCTCCTTGTCTGCCTCATAGTCCAGGACAATGAAGTCTGCAAGGAAAATGAATTTGTCAACTTTAACTAGAATATCCTCAATCTTACCTTCTGGATATGCGATGGATCTGTCTGCTAGTTGTAAAGTGACTGTGGTTGGACGTGCTTCTCCCATTCCCAACTGGCGGAATAGGGACAGGGGCATGAGGTTTATGCTGGCGCCCAGGTCACAAAGCGCTCTGCCCACGTGCTTGCCTCCAAGTTCTACAGGTAAGGTGAAGGAACCAGGGTCCTTCTCCTTCTTGGGCAGCTTGTTCTGGAGGATGGCACTGCACTCCTCGGTGAGGTTCACTGTTTCAAACTCACCAATTATTTTTTTGTTAGTAATAATGTCCTTCAAAAACTTTACATATGAAGGCATAGACTGTAAAACCTCTACAAAAGGAATGTTCACATGCACTTGCTTAAGTATTTCTAAAAATTTATTAAAATGAACTTCCTGTTCCTGCTTCTTCTTAAGCCTTCGAGGGTATGGAGGTGGTGGCACATATGCAGGCACGTCAGGACGCCTTAGGATAGGTGGAGGCCTTGGAATTTCTTCTACGTCCTCAACAATTGGCTCTAGCCTGGCTCCTGATGTGCTAGTTGGTGGTGGACCTTGGCTTGGCAGAGACTCCAGTGGAGCACTAGACTCAGTGTTCTCTACTCTCTTTGGTGTGTCCTTTGTGTTGCTCACCAATGGTCTCCCACTCCTAAGTTCAATTGCTTGAACTTGTTCTTTGCCATCTCTCCTTGGTACCTCGGTATCAGCAGGGAGTCTACCTTGGGGCCTACTTTTAAGTTCATTGGCTAATTGGCCTATTTGGTTCTCTAGGCTCCTAAGAGTAGCTTGCTGGCTCTGAAGAGTAGCATCATTCTTAGCTATATATTCCTTGAGTAGGTTTTCTACAGAAGATCCTACAGGTTGATTGTAAGGCTTTTGGTACATTGACTGGTTATGTTGGGGAGTGAAACCAGGTGTTCCACTCGGCCTTGGTTGGTTAGGATTTTGGTTAGTGTTCTGTTGGCCACCCCATGACAGGTTAGGGTGGTTTCTCCAACCAGGGTTATAGGTGTTGGAGTAGGGGTTATTCCTAGGCTGCTGCTGGCTTCCTACATAGCAGACCGAGGATGGATTCCCAGGGCAGTATTCATAAGGGTGCCCTTCCCCACAGAATCCACAGATTGATGCCTCGCCTTGACTTGGTTGGGTGCCCATTGACATGGCTGTGGCGGTATTGGCACTGGTTTGGAGATTGGCCTGAGCCATTTGCTTAACTAGGTTGGTCAGGGCGTTTATTTGGGTGCTCATGGCGCTTAGAGCATCCTTGTCTTGAGCCCTAGTTGGCTCTACTGGATCGTCTGACCACCTACAATGAGATGTTGAGATCTTCTCCAAGATCTCATAAGCTTCGTTGTAACTCTTGGACAACATGGAACCTCCAGCAGATGAATTTAAAACTTGTCTGGTGCTGGGGTTGCATCCTTTAAAGAAGACTTCTATTTGGATACACCATGGAATGCCATGGTGTGGACATTTAATGAGAAGGTCTTTGAATCTTGTCCAAGCTTCGTGAAGAGACTCACTTGGAGCTTGTTTGAACTTTATGATGTCATCACGAAAGGTCGAATTCCTATCAGGTGGGAAGTATTTGACTAGGAATTTTTCTGCTAAATCTGTCCAATTGCGGACAGATCCTGAGGGTAAAGAATTTAACCATGTTTTGGCTTTGTCCCTCAAAGAGTAAGGGAAAAGATATAGCCTCAGGGCTTCTTGGGAAACTCCAGGGATTAGGAAGGTGTCACTAACTCCTAAGAAGTTCCTAAGGTGGTTATGGGGGTCCTCATTTTCTATTCCAAAGAATTGTCCCACGGTGGACAACATTTGGAACATCACTGGCTTTAACTCGAATGAGTTGGCAGTGATTTCAGGACGGATTATGCTGGGGTTCAGCTCCCCAGGCATAGGTACTAAATATGAGAGGATGGCGCTGTCCTTGTCATTCGCTATTTCAATGGGATTGCGAGTGACAGGCACCAGGTTTTGATTTACTCCAGCCATTTCTTCTTGAGGTAGTTGCGGAGGAATTGTAGTCTCTGCAATGATTGGAGGTAAAAGGGTTTGTTTAAAGAGACGTTTCTTGGCTCTATTCCTAGCTCTAAGTAATCTCTCGGGCTCAGGGTTGAACTCTAGATCACTACTTGGAGTCTCATTCATAAACTACCCTAAATGGTACCTGAAAAAGAAATGAAGATGGATCAAATTCAATGAAAAATACTTTGATGTTTCAAACTTAACAAACTCGTTTTCACTTAAAATAAGTCCCCGGCAGCGGCGCCAAAAACTTGTTGCGTGCTCAATGTGTTAATAAAAATGATAAATAAGAGAGAGAGAGCACTTAGAACATGCAAGCATACATGGTCTCACAGCAAGTAGTAAGTATATTTAATTCGTTTTTTCCACAGAGACTCATTTTTAGCTATTCGCGAAGTGTGATTGTTAAGAAAGATGGGATGAATTTGATGGGGTAAAATTGGTTTTTAATTATCTACTTTTTGCTGAATGTATAAAGGGATATAACATAAACAAATACAAGTTGAAATTAGATGCAAAGGACAAGAGATGGAATTAATAAACGAGGAAGAAAACAGCTAAACAGAATGCAATTTAGCAGAATTGCGAGAACCGCAATTAATCCGCAATTAACTCAACAGCAGAAGTGTGTAAATGGGCGAATTAAGGGCTACTAATGACTATCCTATAGGCCTTTTTATACGATTCTCAAGCACTGGATCTACTCTCTATACATCAAACTCACTCTATCTCAAGTATCGTCCGATTCCATGCATTAGAGACTTAAGTTTACTCGACTTCAAAGTAAGGTCTTAAGCATCTTGTTAAAACAGGAGTGTTTAGTTTGTACTAGGGAAACGCCTATTCCTAGGCCGTTTCCTGATTACCATGAAAGGCTAGCATGATTATATGACTCTGAACTCTTACTCCTTCCAGAGGTTAGGAGTTCTTTGGACAAAATGGATGGCCAATCGAAATTGCCCGTAGGATGAAGCTTACATACAATCAATGTTCGAGTGTTAATCTGCCTACTTGGTTCACGTTTTTTTTAGCCTATAGTTCTGTCATTAGCATGCCCCTAAGTGACTTAGCTACTCATGGATATATAGAGAACAGGAATGGTAGATAAGATAGACATGCTTAGAAGGGAAATGTGCTAAAAACAGTAAGCAAGACCCGTAGCAGAAGATGGTGGAAACTGTAAAATGCAGAATTGTACTTCGATTACTTTGAGTGTTTGAATGACAAAGGAAAGCTTTCTAGAAATGAATCCAAGACAGACAACAACGAAATGCAGTAAGTAAAATACTAAACTAAGAACAACAATAATCAGAAATGGAAATAAGGAGAACAGAACAGAAAAGCAGTAAAGGTTTGCTGAAAACTTCGTGGCAGTCGCCTCGAATGAAGGTGATGAAAAGTCAGCCTTGCTTGGATGAATCCAATCGAGAGAGAAGAAGAATCTCCTCTCCTTCCTATCAGATTATCGACTCCAAGAGCTGAGACTCTCACTCCAACAACCGGCAAAGGAAAACAGATGGAAATGGTGGACTGCGAGAAGACTTCTGCGCTTCGAGTGATGACTGAACCTCCGACTTTGACCCCCTTTTATAGTAGTTTGCAGGTGCGTTTGGGCCAAGGAGAACCATCAATCTTCAACGTCATATATCAGAATGGATGGAGGAGAAAGAACGAATCCCTGAAAAGTCGGATCTAAACAGAAAAAGATCAGCCAACTTACGGTTTTAACTTGAATAATTGCGGTCACCGCAATGATTTCGCAATTCATTCGCAATGTTTATTTTTTCATTCTTTTCCTTCGGTTTTCAACCCTTTTTCTACCTATTGTGCATAAGTCCTAAATTAGCTACCTTCTTCTAATTCTCATATTAAAGCATAGGTTTAGGCTAAATGCTAACAAAAACACCTAAATGTGTACATCTTCTTAAGCTAAATGGGTCCTAAATAAGTCACTTTCAGAGACTTAACAACTCCTCTGACCACAGACAGGCCATCCTCAGGATTCATCAAATTGGCGTAAAAGTCATACACCATGCTAGAGTAGGCTGGATTGGGTGGTCTGCACAGCTCTTCCCAGCTGTGATTCGTGATCCCTGCGCGCAAGAATTGTGGCAGGTCAGCGAGTGCGTCGAGGAATCCCTTCTCGTGCAGCAGTTCCCTCTTCCTTAGCTCAGTGCCTCTGGACTCAGCATCAGAGGACACATACCTCACTGATTGAGGCTCATCTTCGGGGTACAGCTTGACTTTCCCCTTGTCTTTCGGTTTGGCTGACTCAGCAGCCTCAATCTTGAGCTTCTTTGGGGAAGGCTCATCACTCCCCTTCTTTGATGAAGGCACATCCCTGGTCTTCTTTTTCTTGGACTTCTTTTTTGTTTTTGGCCGTTTGGCCTTGACAACCTTGGCGGCTTTCTTTTTCAATCTTGCCTTTGTTGTCATCTGCTGGAGGCAATCCCCCAGTGTCTCGTCCATTGAATCATCCCTTTGCGCAGGGCTCTCAGGGCTGGCTTCCCTCAAAGGAGAGAAGACCTCTTCTTCCTCAGCTTCCCCACTACCCTGCGTCGATTCTTGATACTCTCCATATGGAAATTCAGGGTCAGGTTGTGGGGAAGTTGGTGATGCTTCATGGCTCTCTGCTGGTGGGGTGTGTTCAGAACTCTGCGGCGATGGAGGAAGCTCAGGGCTTCGCGCTGGTGGAGATGGCGAAGAGCTCTGCTTGGCTGACTCGTGTGACCGACGGTCACTTTGTTGACTCTCCACAGAGGGAGTCTTCTTCTTGATTGCTTCTTCAGCCACAGCCATACTCCACTTGCGCTTCTTGGGTGTTCCTGCTGGTTCAGAGGGTCCAGCAGGTATCTCCGTAACTACCTTCCACTTCTTCTTGCGGATCGGCAGTTTGGGGAGTCGTTCAGTGCGCGCAGCCTCAGCATCTGCAAGGGCAAGAAGTGCTTCCCTCGCAGCAATTTCAGCGTCGTCAGTTGATAGCTCCATTTTGGAGCTATAATTATGTCCCTAATTCACGTTTATTATTGGCTTAATCTTGCTTTTATGTAATTATTGTAGGTGTTCTCGGTGCTTAGCTCTCGAGAGCGTTTTGGAGCTTAATATCGCGATTTAAAGGCATAAGAACGCTTCCCGGGAAGATCCATGCAAAGAGATGAAGTTTGGGCGCTTTGGGGAAATTGAAGGCAAAATTCCATGCAAAAACCCGAGAGCTAGCGTCGAGCGACAGCGTCGCGACGCTAGCTCGACGCTGCCCAGCGTCGAGACGCTGCCTTAGCGTCTCGACGCTCCGAAGTCTGAAGCGCTGAATTGAAGAAAAACCCGAGAGCAAGCGTCGAGTGATAGCGTCTCGACGCTAGCTCGACGCCGCACAAGCGTCTCGACGCTGTGCGAGCGTCTCGACGCTGTGCGAGCGTCTCGACGCCACCCCGAGCGCGCGCGCGGATTATTTAGGGCGCAGCGTCGAGACGCTGTCCTAGCGTCTCGACGCTACGACGGACTACTTAACTTTTTTGTCCGATTTTAGCCGCCATTATCATCTTCCACCTGGAGCTCCGCGCCTGATTTGACGTCCAGCAGCCATTTTTCACCATGGGAGGGGCTATGAAGCTCGATTTGAAGCCGTCCCACGTCACACAAGTCATGAGTGAGTAGATTTACCGTTTTTGGCTCGGGATTGTAAGGATAAATGTAGTATGAATTCTTGGTGAGATTGTGGATTGAAATTCTGAATTGGTTGGATATTTTGATGAATTGAATTCTACTTCTTAGCTTAATCTATGAGCACGTTTGAATGATTTAGGACTAGGCACCCTTGATTTCGAGCATGTTCATTTGTTAAAGGATTTGATGCCGTGCCTCTCGTTTCCGCCAAGTAACAAGGAATTATGGCATCTTGAGCGTATTGGCGTCCTTACGCTCTTGGTGTTCGTTCTTCCCGAATTAGAACTCCAAATCGACATACTAATTTCGCGTCCAAATTAGATAGTCGTCACAGTTAGCTTGTTGCTACCGTTCGGTCTTGGGAGAGCGTTGGCCGCCAATGTCCGAACGGTATGCTTGATTAGCATAATTAATTATGTTTAATTAAATCCATGGAGCATGTCTGAGTTATTTATTAATTTTTGACGAGCTGTGCATTCATTAAATTGTTTAACCATAATACTCATCAATCTATGAACCAAGAAGCATGCTAAATTTATCCCGATCGTCCCGAGTCGGAAACTCCGTTAGCTTAATTTCCCCATTTGATTGTTTCTATCTTAGTTATTTGAAAACCAACGATTACCACTTATTTCACCTATATTAACAGTTTGCAAATTTGATTAAGATTAAGTCAAAATTCCTTAATTCCCTGTGGATCGACCCCGTTACTACTATTCTACAAATAGTTTAGTGATTTCGGGCATTTATAAATTTATTTTGGCGGGTCTCGACAACCCGATGATTGGCGATAGTTCAATAATATCGCTACCAAAATTGGCGCCGTTGCCGGGGAACTAAGTGTAATTCGGCCTGATTTAAATTTGATTTGTAAACTTTTAATCTTTGCTTTAAAAATTCTGTTTATTCTTTTATTATTTGCAATTTTGATCTGTTTGTTTAAGTGTGCTAGAAGTGCCAAATTTTTATTGAGAAAATGGAGATTGATGGTGAGATTGGAGTCCCAAAAACGCTCAGACAATGGACATCATTTGCTATGGGCCACCAACCTTCTTGTATTTCCTACCCGGAAATTTCAGGTGAGTTTGTACTTAAATCAGGGACAATTAACCTTTTACCCTCTTTTTGTGGTGAAGCAGATGAAGATCCTTATAAACATCTCAAGGATTTTCTAATAGTAAGCTCCGCAATGAAGCCTGGCGACATAACAAAAGATCAGCTCTACCTGAGAGCCTTTCCATTCACCCTGAAAGGTGAAGCTCGAGATTGGCTGCATTACTTGCCATCGGGGACCATCTCTACTTGGGAGAAGTTGCAGAGTCTATTCTTGGAAAGGTATTTCCCAGCTTCAAAAGCCAGAGCCGTGAGAAAAGATATACGACATTTTGAGCAAGAAAAGGACGAGGCATTTTACGAATATTGGGAGAGGTTCATTAAACTCTGTGAAAAATGTCCGAACCACTTGATAGCGGAAGTCGAGCTTATCGAATGCTTTTATGGTGGGTTGCTCACGCATGACCGCCAGATGCTTGATGCAGCAAGTGGAGGAGTCCTTTGGGAGAAAACGCCTGCGGAAGCCCGTCAGTTGATCTCCAACATAGCTGAGAACCGTCGCCAGTACGGAGGAGGAAATGAGCATTCTAAGATGTCTTCCGACATAAAAGTGCTCAAGGAACAAGTGTCTCAGGTATGTGGTTTAGTTCATATGATGCAAGAAAAATCATCTCGGGATGTTTCTTCTATTTCAGGTAAAGCTATTGAAAGCATGTTCAAATCGATCATGGAAACTAACAATGAGACAAGGTCACAGATTAAGTCTCTGAGAGATGAAGTCACGGAGATGAAGGAAAGAATGGGTAGAATTGAATCCAAAGATGAAGGGGTTAGTGCTATAAACCTCAGAAGTGGTAAAGAAGTGCCATCTCAACCCACTCCCGTGAGTCCTCCAAACGATTCAGAGACATCTCCAGATAAGTGTTCTCAAGCACCCTCTGAAACTGTTGTAACACCTCCTATTATTTCTATGAAGTCTTACACTCCCGTTGCTCCTTTCCCTAGTAGGCTTGCAAGGCCATCTAAGGAGGCCAACAACGCGGATGTACTTGAGACATTGAGGAAGGTTGGGATCAATATACCGCTGCTTGATGCAATTCAGCAAATCCCAAGGTACGCTAAATTTCTAAAGGAGATGTGCACTATGAAGAGGAAGACCAAAAGTGCTGAAAGAGTCGTGGTAAGCAAGAATGTTTCTGCCCTGCTAACCCAAGGTATTCCAAGCAAATGCCAGGATCCAGGTATGTTCCTCTTGCCATGTACTATAGGAGATAGAGAAATCGAGCACGCTATGCTAGACTTAGGAGCTTCAATTAATGTTATGCCATACTCAGTCTATAAGAGCCTCGGTTTAGAAGGTATGCAGGAAACTAGTATAGTTATCCAGTTAGCTAATAGGTCTTCTATTCATCCTCTAGGGGTGATTGAAGATGTGTTGGTTAAAGTTAAGGATTTAATTTTCCCTGCTGATTTTTATGTGATAAATTTGGAAGAAAACACATCCACCACTTCTGTTTTACTTGGTAGACCATTCATGAAAACCGCTAGAACGAAAATTAATGTGCATGATGGAACCTTGTCTGTTGAGTATGAAGGGGATGTGTTCGAATTTAATGTTTTTGATGCAATGAAACAACGTGCTGATGTGCATTCTGTCTGTAAAATCGATCTTATAGATACTTTAGAACAAGAAGAATGCATGACTGTTGTTGATGGGGATGACCCACTCGTTTTTACTGAAACTGTTGGCAAAGTTGAAAGTAGTGATCCCATATTGACTGAATTGTCTGAACAACCTACTTTTGCTTTAGAGACATGTGAAAAGCCAACTAAAATATTACCGTCTCTTTTGCAGGCTCCCAAGTTGGAATTGAAGGAGTTGCCGGGTCATCTCAAGTACGTGTACTTGGGTGAGGTGGATACACTTCCGGTAATTATCTCCAAGGAGCTTACATCGGAGCAAGAAGGCGAGTTGGTCGAGGTTCTGAAAAAGAACAAAAGAGCCATGGGATGGACGTTGGCAGACTTGCACGGTTTGAGCCCAGTGCTGTGCATGCACAAGATTCGGCTGGATGAGGGAGCAAAGCCATCCCGAGAGCCTCAGCGGAGACTGAACCCTGCAATGAAAGAGGTAGTGTTGTCTGAAATACACAAACTCCTGGATGCAGGTATTATCTTTCCCATTTCTGATAGTCAATGGGTTAGCCCTATTCATGTTGTACCTAAAAAGACGGGCATAACTGTTATTAGAAATGATAAGGGGGAGTTAGTACCTAAGAGAGTTCAAAATGGGTGGAGGATGTGTATTGATTTTAGAAAACTGAATGACGTGACTAAGAAGGACCACTTTCCTATTCCCTTCATAGATCAAATGGTGGAGCGTTTAGCTGGGAAACCATTCTTCTGTTTTCTTGATGGTTTTTCTGGGTTTTACCAAATTCCCATAGCCCAGGAAGACCAAGAAAAGACTACTTTTACCTGTCCATTCGGAACTTACGCATATAGGAGAATGCCCTTTGGGCTTTGTAATGCTCCAGGGACTTTTCAGCGATGCATGATGAGCATATTTTCTGAATTTGTAGAAAAATGCATCGAAGTCTTTATGGATGATTTTACTGTATATGGAAGTTCGTTTAAAGATTGCCTGTTTAACTTGTCTAGAGTCATGGAAAGATGCATTGACACTAATCTTGTTTTAAATTTTGAAAAGTGTCATTTCATGGCCAGTCAGGGCATAGTATTGGGTCACGTTGTGTCTGCTAAGGGGATAGAGGTTGATAAAGCTAAGATTGATGTCATATCTGATTTACCTTATCCCACGAATCTTCGGGAAGTACGTTCTTTTCTTGGTCACGCAGGTTTCTACCGCAGGTTCATTAAAGACTTCTCGAAGATAGTGACCCCGATGACAAGCTTGCTGAAAAAGGATGTTCCATTCTGTTTTGACAAAGAGTGCAAGCTTGCCTTTGATGTTCTGAAGAAGTGCTTGACCAACGCACCCATCATTCATCCACCGCAGTGGGGGACTCCTTTCGAGATCATGTGCGACGCAAGCAATTATGCTGTGGGCGCTGTGTTGGGCCAGAGGATTGACAAGAAGAGCCATGTGATTTATTATGCCTCTAGGACGCTCAATTCCGCGCAGATCGGTTACACAACAACAGAGAAGGAGCTGCTTTCCATAGTTTTCGCTCTTGATAAATTTCGGCAATATATTCTTGGATCTAAAGTAATTGTTTTTTCTGATCATGCAGCAGTTCGATACTTGATGAACAAGAAAGACTCGAAGCCTAGACTGCTCAGATGGGTACTACTACTCCAGGAGTTCGACGTCTCAGTTCAGGACAGAAAAGGATCAGAAAATACCGTTGCTGACCACTTGAGCCGCATTGTGCGTAATGAGGAGGACTTGCCTCTGAATGATGAGTTCCCTGATGAAGTTCTCTTCCAGGTAAGTGTGGAGACACCGTGGTACGCCGACATTGTCAACTACTTGGTCACAGGTACGTTCCCATTCGACTTTTCATATAATCAAAGAGCTAAGCTGAAGAGCGAAGCCAAGACATATGTTTGGGACGAGCCAGTTTTATGGAAATTTTGTGCTGACCAAGTTATTAGGAAATGCGTCCCTAAGTCTGAACATAGGTCCATCCTTACCTTTTGCCATGAATTTGCATGCGGGGGACACTTTGGGCAAAATAGAACTGCAAGGAAAATTTTAGATTGTGGGTTTTTCTGGCCATCACTGTTTAAGGACTGTTATGAGTTTTGTAAATCTTGTGATCAGTGTCAGAGAAAAGGGACCATCACTAGCAGGAATGAAATGCTCCAAAACCCCATTTTAACTTGTGAAATTTTTGAGGTTTGGGGTATGGACTTTATGGGACCTTTCCCCCCTTCATTTGGTTTTGTCTATATCTTATTGGCTGTGGACTACGTGTCTAAATGGGTGGAAGCTAAAGCCACCAAAGTTGATACCGCTAATGTTGTTTCCAGTTTTGTCAAATCTAACATTTTTAGCAGGTATGGAGTTCCACGAGCCATCATAAGTGACCAGGGGAGCCACTTCTGCAACAAAACGATCCAGGCCTTGATGAGGAAATATGGGGTCAATCATAAAATCTCTACCCCATATCATCCTCAGACCAATGGTCAAGCGGAGGTTTCCAATCGAGAGGTGAAGAACATCCTCGAGAAAACAGTAAGTCCAGGAAGGAAGGATTGGAGCCTCAGGCTGGACGACGCTTTGTGGGCTTATCGTACGGCTTACAAAACCCCCATAGGGATGTCTCCCTACCGGATGGTTTATGGTAAAGCCTGTCATCTCCCCGTGGAGATCGAACACAAAGCTTACTGGGCCGTGAAGAAGTGCAACATGGACTTTGACTTGGCAGGCGAAGAAAGACTCCTCAAATTGCAAGAACTGGAGGAGCTTCGCCTGGATGCATATGAGAACTCGAAGACCTACAAGGAAAAGACCAAAATGTTCCACGACAGGCGAGTCGTTCGAAAGCACTTTCAAGTTGGTCAGAAGGTCCTCTTGTTCAACTCCCGCCTGAAGTTCATGCCAGGTAAACTTCGTTCCAGGTGGCTTGGTCCTTACATTATCACTGATGTTCATCCCTATGGTGCAGTTAAAATTCAAAGTTTGGATACGGAAAAGGAGTACACAGTGAATGGCCAGCGATTAAAGATCTTTCATGAGGGAATGTCAGAGGACTTTGATGATCATGCCTACTTGCAAGAGCCTGATTACGAAAAAGGATAAACGGAGTTTGGGTAAAGTCGAGCAATCGACTCTAAAAATTTGCGCTACTCGGAGGCACCCGAGCTTGAACTGTACATGCTTTTTGTTTACTTACCGTCTTTTAGGATTAGTTTAGATTTCTACTCTGATGTTGTGAATTTTCAGGTGAAACAATGGCTCATCCTTGCGGTTTATTGGCTAAGGTTAAAGCCCACCCTACAACCCTCTAAGTCACAACTCAGGGAAGGTTTTCTATCCTTTTGTTTTGACTGTGCATATTTGGTCCAATGAGGACATTGTCAATTTTTAAGTTGGGGGTGGTGGGTTGTGCCTTTGTCGAGCTTTGTTGTGGAACCCTGTTTAATCTATTGAGATATGGTGAAAGCATGCTAGTCTGACTATGAAATTCTGTGATGTACTGCTGAGGTCTTCGTATTTGTGTTTGTCATGAAATTCAGCATAATTGCATATGTTAAGGCCTTTTTGAAAATTTTTCAAGCATATTTCCCTGTTTAAGCTTCGCATGTTAGCACTCTGTCTTGGATCTGTGGGTTTAGGCTAGCTCTGTTTGTTTTGAAATTCGCTGTCACCTCGAAAGGCAACCTTAGGATGGGCTAAGATTCGCTTTTGTTTGTAATCCGTGCGCTTAAAATTTTAATATGATGCTTAGACTAAAAGAAAAATGAATGCAAGTTTATAAAAAGAAAATAATCTCATGAGGCGTTCCTCCTTCTCGAGTTGCCTTAGTAGCCAGGGGCGGTCGTGTAACCCACGGTCGCCACTGCATGAAAAGGATGCACAAAGAAGTGAACGCTAGTCCTTAAAAATGTGAATTTTGCCCGTAGTCAGATGCACTGTGCAATGAAATTGCAGGCAAGCTGAAACGAAAGTAAGATTGACATGTTAGGCGCTCATGAAGATAAGTTCAATGAAATTGAGAAAAAGATGCCTTGCGTTATATTACTTGCATAAGCGATGAACTGCCCTTAGACTGTTCTGTTAAGCCATAAGTAGGGGGAAAGCGAAATTTTAGGATAGATAGAGCCGTTCTAAGCCTGTTGAAATCTAAGATCGAGGAGTTAAGTCCGAGGCGTAAATAGGGAAACATCTTTAAATTTTCCAAATTGTTCTTAACCAATGCATGCATGCAGCTGTTCTTTCAAATGCAATTGCCTTGTCTTTTCCAGTATTGAGAATCGAGTCCCTAGCATGCATTCTCGTTCTATTTAATTAATCAGAATTCCACCTTGCTCGAGGACTAGCAAGATTTAAGTTGGGGGTGTTTGATAGCTCCATTTTGGAGCTATAATTATGTCCCTAATTCACGTTTATTATTGGCTTAATCTTGCTTTTATGTAATTATTGTAGGTGTTCTCGGTGCTTAGCTCTCGAGAGCGTTTCGGAGCTTAATATCGCGATTTAAAGGCATAAGAACGCTTCCCGGGAAGATCCATGCAAAGAGATGAAGTTTGGGCGCTTTGGGGAAATTGAAGGCAAAATTCCATGCAAAAACCCGAGAGCTAGCGTCGAGCGACAGCGTCGCGACGCTAGCTCGACGCTGCCCAGCGTCGAGACGCTGCCTTAGCGTCTCGACGCTCCGAAGTCTGAAGCGCTGAATTGAAGAAAAACCCGAGAGCAAGCGTCGAGTGATAGCGTCTCGACGCTAGCTCGACGCCGCACAAGCGTCTCGACGCTGTGCGAGCGTCTCGACGCCACCCCGAGCGCGCGCGCGGATTATTTAGGGCGCAGCGTCGAGACGCTGTCCTAGCGTCTCGACGCTACGACGGACTACTTAACTTTTTTGTCCGATTTTAGCCGCCATTATCATCTTCCACCTGGAGCTCCGCGCCTGATTTGACGTCCAGCAGCCATTTTTCACCATGGGAGGGGCTATGAAGCTCGATTTGAAGCCGTCCCACGTCACACAAGTCATGAGTGAGTAGATTTACCGTTTTTGGCTCGGGATTGTAAGGATAAATGTAGTATGAATTCTTGGTGAGATTGTGGATTGAAATTCTGAATTGGTTGGATATTTTGATGAATTGAATTCTACTTCTTAGCTTAATCTATGAGCACGTTTGAATGATTTAGGACTAGGCACCCTTGATTTCGAGCATGTTCATTTGTTAAAGGATTTGATGCCGTGCCTCTCGTTTCCGCCAAGTAACAAGGAATTATGGCATCTTGAGCGTATTGGCGTCCTTACGCTCTTGGTGTTCGTTCTTCCCGAATTAGAACTCCAAATCGACATACTAATTTCGCGTCCAAATTAGATAGTCGTCACAGTTAGCTTGTTGCTACCGTTCGGTCTTGGGAGAGCGTTGGCCGCCAATGTCCGAACGGTATGCTTGATTAGCATAATTAATTATGTTTAATTAAATCCATGGAGCATGTCTGAGTTATTTATTAATTTTTGACGAGCTGTGCATTCATTAAATTGTTTAACCATAATACTCATCAATCTATGAACCAAGAAGCATGCTAAATTTATCCCGATCGTCCCGAGTCGGAAACTCCGTTAGCTTAATTTCCCCATTTGATTGTTTCTATCTTAGTTATTTGAAAACCAACGATTACCACTTATTTCACCTATATTAACAGTTTGCAAATTTGATTAAGATTAAGTCAAAATTCCTTAATTCCCTGTGGATCGACCCCGTTACTACTATTCTACAAATAGTTTAGTGATTTCGGGCATTTATAAATTTATTTTGGCGGGTCTCGACAACCCGATGATTGGCGATAGTTCAATAATATCGCTACCATCAGTCCTCTTTTTGGACGCAGACCTTTCAGCTCTTGTTAGCACCATTGTTGAATCGTGGGAATCTGGAAAGAAGAATTGCAGATGAAGAGAAAGACAGATTTCTTGGAGTTCAGATAATGGGGGAAGCGTACGGATCATCGCGCTTCTAACGGATATAAGTAATGATGGAAATCCCAACGGCTATTTCCGTTGCGGATTCTGCAAATCCAGCGCAATTTTAGTGACCGTTGGAGATTTTCTGAGTTTAAATGCCAATCTTCTCTCAACTGAATCTTTGATTTGGCCCAATATCCCCCTCGATTTTTTATCTTGATTTCATCTCCTTGATTCCCTCTATCGATTCCCTACAAAAAGAAATAAAATTAACATCAAATTCGTAATTAAAATCATACAAAAATATACACAAACGATAACCGGAAAAATAGCAAAAAATAAACTAAGGCATGAGCCTCGCATGGACGAGCACAGTAATCACTCGTCCTCTCTCGTGCTTATTTTCACGTTTCAGTCAAGAGGAAGGCCGAGAGAGTCTTCACATCTCCTTCCTCATAGTAGTGCTTCAATCTTGCACCATTAACCATGAACGATTGCCCTTGCTGCAGGTTCTTAATCTCGATTGCACCATGAACAAACACATTAGTTATTACAAATGGACCTGACCATCTAGACTTAAGTTTGCCTGGAAATAATTTCAATCGTGAATTAAATAATAAGACAAGCTGGCCTTTCTTGAAGTCCTTAATCCTAAGTCTACTATCATGCCAAATCTTGGTCTTTTCCTTATACATTTTAGCATTTTCATAGGACATATGTCTAAGCTCATCAAGCTCATGTAATTGCAAAGACCGCAATGTTCCCGCATCGGTCACGCAATAATTCAACTCTTTTAGTGCCCAAAATGCTTTAATTTCTAATTCGAATGGTAAGTGACATGCTTTGCCATACACAAGTCTATAAGGAGACATACCTAGGGGTGTCTTATATGCAGTTCTATATGCCCAAAGTGCATCCTCGAGTTTAAACGACCAATCTTTTCTATTGGGTTTGACCACTTTTTCTAGTATGTTTTTAATCTCCCTATTTGAAATTTCAGCTTGTCCATTCGAATGTGGGTGATAGGGGGTGGCTACTCTATGTCTAATATTATACTTAGCCAACACCCTCTCCATAGCTCTATTAATGAAATGTGTCCCTTCATCACTAATTATAGCACGAGGTGTTCCAAATTTAGTAAAGATATGTCTATGCAGGAACTTAATAACTGTTTTGGCATCATTATTTGGACATGCTATGGCCTCTACCCACTTAGATACATAGTCCACTGCTACAAGGATGTAAAGGTTACCTGATGATGGGGGGAATGGTCCCATGAAGTCAATGCCCCACACATCAAAGAGCTCCAACTCTAAGATGTAAGTGAGAGGCATTTCATCCTTTCGACTAAGGTTACCTGTTCTCTGGCATTCATCACAGCTGTGTGCATAGTTGTGGGCATCCTTGAAGATCGTTGGCCAGTAGTAGCCACTCTGGAACACCTTTGCAGCTGTCCTTTGACCACCAAAATGTCCACCATAGGGGGCTGTATGGCAGTGCTGCAGCACAGACTTCGCCTCAGCAGCTGACACACACTTCCTGAGCAGACCATCAGCACATGTCTTGTAGAGTGTAGGATCATCCCATATAAACTTCCTAGCTTCATGAAGGAACCTCTTCTTTTCTTGTCCTCCCTTGAAAGTTGGTAGTACCTGTGATGCAAGGAAGTTAGCAATGTCAGCAAACCAAGGTTCCTCATCGTTATCACGATGAGTCAAAACAAAGACATGTTCATCAATAAAAGCATCAGAAATTGCGGTTTCCGCAATTTTTTCGCAATTATGCTGCAATCTAGAAAGATGATCCGCAACCACATTTTCACATCCTTTCTTATCTCTAATGTCTAAATCAAACTCTTGCAGCAGCAAAACCCATCTAATCAGCCTAGGCTTAGCATCAGCCTTCCTCATAAGGTACTTTAAAGCAGAATGGTCAGTGTACACGATTGTCCTAGTGCCTACAATGTAATTCCTAAACTTCTCACAAGCAAACACTACAGCTAGCATCTCCTTCTCAGTAGTTGTGTAATTACATTGTGCCTCATTAAGTGTCTTACTAGCATAGTATACAGGGTGTGTTAACTTGTCAATCTTTTGTCCTAACATAACCCCTACAGCATAGTCACTAGCATCACATAACATCTCAAAGGGGAGATCCCAATTAGGCCCTACTATAATAGGTGCTGTGACTAGTGCTTCCTTAAGGGTTTTCTAGGCTAGGAAACATTCTTTAGAGAAGATGAAGGGTTTGTTCAGCTCTAGAAGCTCACATAAAGGCTTGGAGATCTTAGAAAAGTCCTTAATGAACCTTCTATAGAAACCAACATGTCCTAAGAAGCTTCTAATGGCTTTTACATTCTGAGGTTCTACCAGCTTCTCTATTATTTCAATTTTTGCCCTATCGACCTCTACACCTGCCCTAGACACTCTATGACCTAAGACAATCCCTTCGTCCACCATGAAGTGGCACTTCTCCCAATTTAGGACTAGGTTGGTCTCCTCACACCTAGCCAGGACTTGTCCTAAGTTCTCTAGACAGTTTGTAAATGAATCCCCAAAGACTGAGAAATCATCCATGAATATCTCTATCATGGACTCATCCAAATCAGAGAAGATTGCCAACATGCACCTTTGGAATGTTGCCGGTGCATTGCATAAGCCAAAAGGCATTCTGCGAAAGGCAAAAGTTCCAAAAGGGCAAGTGAAGGTAGTCTTTTCTTGGTCCTTTGGGTCTATAGTGATCTGGTTATATCCTGAATAACCGTCTAAGAAGCAGTAGTAGGCTCTACCAGCTATCCTATCTAATATTTGGTCAATGAATGGTAGAGGGAAGTGGTCTTTCTTGGTTTCCTTATTTAATTTCCTATAATCCATGCAAACTCTCCATCCTGTGATAGTCCTAGTTGGAATCAGTTCATTGCTCTCATTGACTACCACAGTCATCCCCCCCTTCTTAGGTACACATTGTATAGGACTCACCCACTGGCTACTAGCTATAGGGAAGATCACACCAGCATCTAACCATTTTATTATTTCCTTTTTAACTACCTCTTTCATAGAGGGGTTCAACCTACGTTGGTGATCTACTCGGGGTGTATGCTCTTCCTCTAGTATAATCTTATGCATGCAATAGGAAGGGCTAATGCCTCTAATATCAGCAATAGTCCATGCAATAGCCTTCCTATGTTGTTTAAGTAATAAAATCAGTTCAACCTCATGCTCTTCACTTAGTTTAGAAGAAATAATCACAGGTAGAGTTTCATTACTTCCTAAATATGCATACTTAAGATGTGTGGGCAGTGGTTTCAATTCTAATACAGGTGGATGCTCAATGGATGGTTTTAAAGGATTCAAGGATCTGTCAGTTAAGTCATTAGTCATACAAACATGCTGTATCCTATCTACAGGTACATCCATTATCTCAGAAACATTCAAATCAGTTAAATCTAATTCTACATAGTTATTAGCATGCTTAGTCAATAATTCATGCTCCAGCTGTTCTTCCATTAATGAATCTACAATGTCCATGCTAGCACAAGATTCAGAGTCAGAGGGGTACCTTAAGGCTTTATAAACGCTAAATTTAACCTCCTCATCATGAACCCTCATCGTGAGCTCACCTTTTTGGACATCTATCAGGGCCCTACCTGTGGCTAGAAACGGTCTGCCTAATAGGATGGGGACCTCCTTGTCTGCTTCATAATCCAGGATAATGAAATCTGCAAGGAAAATAAACTTGTCAACCTTTACAAGAATATCCTCAATCTTACCCTCAGGGTAGGCTATGGATCTGTCTGCAAGTTGTAAAGTGACAGTGGTTGGACGTGCTTCTCCTATTCCTAGCTGGCGGAATAGTGATAGGGGCATGAGGTTTATGCTGGCTCCCAGGTCACAAAGAGCTCTGCCCACGTGCTTGCCTCCTAGCTCTACTTGTAAGGTGAAGGAACCGGGATCCTTCTCCTTCTTGGGTAGCTTGTTCTGGAGTATGGCACTGCACTCCTCAGTGAGATTTACTGTTTCAAACTCACCAATTATTCTCTTGTTAGTGATAATATCCTTCAAAAACTTTACATAAGAGGGCATAGACTGTAAAACTTCTACAAAAGGAATATTAACATGCACTTGCTTAAGAATTTCTAAAAATTTGTTAAAGTGCACTTCCTGTTCTTGTTTTTTCTTAAGCCTTCGAGGGAATGGAGGTGGTGGCACATATGCAGGCACTTCAGTCGCCTCAGGATAGGTGGAGGTCTTGGGATTTCTTCTATCTCCTCTATGATTGGCTCCAGCCTTGCTCCTGATGTGCTTGGTGATGGTTGACCTTGGTTTGGCAGAGACTCCAGTGGAGCACTAGACTCATTGTTCTCTACTCTCTTTGGTGTTTCTTTTGTGTTGCTCACCAATGGTCTCCCACTTCTGAGTTCAATTGCTTGAAGTTGCTCTTTACCATCTCTCCTTGGCACTTCAGTGTCAGCAGGTAGTCTACCTTGGGGCCTACTTTTGAGTTCATTGGCTAGTTGCCCTATTTTGTTCTCTAGGCTCCTAAGAGTAGCTTGCTGGCTCTGTAGAGTGGCATCATTCTTGGCTATGTATTCCTTAAGTAAGTTTTCTACAGAAGATCCTACAGGTTGGTTGTATGGTTTTTGATACATGGATTGGTTATGTTGGGGAGTGAAACCAGGTGTTCCACTCGGTCTTGGTTGGTTAGGAGCTTGGTTAGCATTTTGTTGGCCACCCCATGACAGGTTTGGGTGGTTCCTCCAACCAGGGTTGTAAGTATTGGAATAGGGGTTGTTCCTAGGCTGCTGTTGGCTTCCAATATAGCAGACTGAGGTTGGATTCCCAGGGCAGTATTCATACAGGTGCCCTTCCCCACAGAATCCACAGATAAGTGTCTCACCTTGACTTGGTTGGGTGCCCATTGACATGGCTGTGGCGGTGTTGACACTTGTCTGGAGATTGGCTTGAGCCATTTGCTTGACTAGGTTGGTCAGGGCGCTTATTTGGCTACTCATGGCATTGAGTGCGTCCTTGTCTTGAGCTCTAGTTGGCTCAACTGGATCATCTGACCACCTACAGTGAGATGCTGAGATCTTCTCCAAGATCTCATAGGCTTCATTATAACTCTTGGACAGCATGGAACCTCCAGCAGATGAGTTTAACACTTGTCTGGTGCTGGGGTTGCATCCTTTGAAAAAGACCTCTATTTGGATACACCATGGGATGCCATGGTGTGGACATTTGAGAAGAAGGTCCTTGAACCTTGTCCAAGCTTCGTGAAGAGACTCATTCTCAGCTTGTTTGAACTTGATTATATCATCACGAAAGGTAGAATTCCTATCAGGTGGGAAGTATTTAACTAGGAATTTTTCTGCCAAGTCTGTCCAATTGAGGACTGATCCAGAGGGTAATGAGTTTAACCACGTCTTTGCTTTGTCCCTCAAAGAGTAAGGGAAGAGGTAGAGCCTCAAGGCTTCTTGGGAAACTCCAGGGATGATGAAGGTATCACTGACTCCTAGGAAGTTTCTAAGATGGTTGTGGGGATCCTCATTTTCCACTCCAAAGAATTGTCCCACAGTGGACAACATTTGGAACATCACTGGCTTTAACTCGAATGAGTTGGCAGTGATTTCAGGGCGGATTATGCTGGGGTTCAGCTCCCCAGGCATAGGTACTAGGTAAGAGAGTATGGCGCTGTCCTTATCATTCGCTATTTCGATGGGATTGCGAGTGACAGGCACCGGATTTGGAACTAATCTATCCATTTCTTCTTGATTAAATTGCGGAGGAATTGCGGTTCCCGCAATTATTGGAGGTATAGAGGGTTGGTCAAAGAGACGTTTCTTGGCTCTATTTCTGGCTCTAAATAGTCTCTCTGGCTCAGGATTGAACTCTAGATCACTACTTGAAGACTCATTCATAAACTAACCCAATGGTACCTGCAAAAGAAATGAAAATAGATCAGCTTCAACAGATACTAAACTTGGTGTTTCAAACTTAACAAACTTCGTTTTCACTAAACTAAATCCCCGGCAGCGGCGCCAAAAACTTGTTGCGTGCTCAATGTGTAAAATAAATAAGCAATAAGAGAGAGAGAGCACTCAGAACATGCAAGCATACATGATCTTATAGCAAGTAGTAAGTATTTTTTCATTCGTTTTCCCACAGAGATTTATTATTAGCTACTCGTGAAGTGTATTGTTAAGAAAGAATGGGTGGATTTGATGGGGTAGAATTGGTTTTAAGTTGTCTAATTTCTAAGGAATATGTAAAGGGTAGCAACATAAACAAGTGCAAGTCAAAGATAAACTCAAATGAAAAGAGAAGAGATTAATAAACGAAGAGGAAAACAGCTAAACAGAATTTTAAACTTAGCAGAATTGCGAAAACAGCAATTCTACCGCAATGTTACTAACAGCGAAAGTGGGTAAAATGGAGAAACAAGGGCTACTAACGACTCCTCTATAGGCATTTTCATACGATTCTCAAGCATTGGATCAACTCACTATGCATCAAACTAACTCAATCTCATGTATCTTCCGATTTCATGCATTAGATTCTTTAGTTCACTCATGTCCAAGTAAGGTCTTAAGCATCTTGTTAAAGCAGAAAGTTATGGTTTGTACTAGGAAAACGCCTATTCCTAGGTCGTTTTCTGGCTACCTTGAAAGGCTAGCATGAGTGTATGACTCTGAACTCTTACTCCTTCCAGAGGTTAGGAGTTCTTTGGACAAAATGGATGGCCAATCGAAATTGCTCGTGGGATGAAGCTTACATACAATCAATGCTTCGAGAGCTATCCTACATGCTTGGTTCACGTTTTTTTAACCTATAGGTTTGTCATTAGCATGCCCCTATGTGACTTAGTTACTCATGGATAAAGACAGAACAGAAATAAGAGGTGAAATAGACATGCTTAGAAGGAATTTAAAGACAAACAGCAAGGAAAAACAGTAGGCAACAAAGACAAGAAACTGTGAAATAATGAATTTTGCTTTGATTACTTGATTGTTTGAATGAACAAAGGGAAGCTTAAAGTGAATAACATAAAGACAGAAAGCAACGAAATGAAATGAACTAGCCACTAGAAAAGAAACAACAACTAAACAGAGCTGGAAATTAGAAATAAAAGACAGAAAGCAGTAATTGAGCTTGAACGCCTCGTCGCAAGTGCCTCGGCTGAAGGGAGAGAAAGGATAGCCTTGCTTGGATGAATCCAATAAGGAGAGAAGATGAATCTTCTCTCCTTCCTATCAGATTGTCGACTCCAACAGCTGAACCTCTCACACCAACAGACGGAGAAGAAAAACAGGAGAAAAGATGGAGCTGCGAAGAGACTTCTACGCTTTCGGATGATGATCAAACCCTCTACTTTGACCCCCTTTTATAGTAATCTGCAGGTGCGTTTGGGCCAAGGAGAACCATCCATCCTCAACGTCGTACTTCAAAATTGATGGAGGAGAAAGAACGAATCCCTGAAATAACGGAATATAACAGAACAAGATCAGTCAACTTACGGATTTCACTTAAAACATTGCTGTTTTAGCAATGTTTCCGCAATGCTGCCGCAATGCACATTATTCATCTTTTAACTTCGGTTTTCATTCCTTTTCTTTCCTTTTGCACACAAGTCCTAATTTAGCTACCTTCTTTTAATTCTCATATATAAGCATAGGTTTAAGCTAAATCCTATCAAAAACACCTAAGAGTGTACATCTTTCTAAGATAAATAAGTCCTAAAAAGGTCACTTTTGGAGACGTAACACTTCCCAGCTAAACGCTCCACCATCTGATCTATAAAAGGAATGGAAAAACGGTCCTTCCTAGTGACCTCATTCAGTTTCCTAAAGTCTATGCACATCCTCCATCCATTTTGAACTCTTTTGGGTACTAATTCATTTTTCTCATTCCTAACTATAGTTACGACTGTTTTCTTAGGAACGACATGTATTGGACTGACCCATTTACTATCGGAGATCGGATAGATAATACCTACTTCATTGAGTTTGAGGATCTTAGACATAACAACCTCATTCATCGCTGGATTGAGCCTTCTATGGGGCTGTCGTGAAGAATTCGCTCCATCCTCAAGTAGGATTCTGTCCATGAACATAGCTGGACTTAGCCCGTGTAATTCTGCTAGCGTTCATCCAATGGCCAGCTGGTGCTCTTTAAGAACTGCCATCAACTTCCCTTCCTGATCCGGTATAAGGTCTTTTGCTATTATGACCGACAACGTCTCTTCATCACCCCAATACACATATTTTAAATGATCTGGCAAGTCTTTCAACTCGAACTTGGGTGCCTGCAAAGTAGAAGGGAGCATCTTAACATGATTTTCAACAGTGCCAAAGTAGAAACAATTGGTGCACAAAATTCAGTCAAGGGGGGTTCATGCAACTCAGATTCATCAAAAAGTTCAGTAAAAAATAATGGGTCATCCCCATCCTCAACAGTCATGCATTCATTTTGTGCAAGTGGTTCAATTGTGTCTACCTGACAAAGAGAGTATATATCCTCATCATGCTCTTCTACATTAGACAAATTAATCTCAACAACCTCTCCGCGATACTCAACAGATAAAGTGCCCTTATCAACATTTATCTTAGTTTTAGCAATTTTCATAAAGGGTCTACCTAATAAGATCGAAGCAGGCGAAGAGGAAGAATTTACATCCATTTTCAGAATATAAAAATCAACCGGGAAAATTTATCCATCAACTTGCACTAATACATCTTCTACTACTCCTGAAGAATGCACAAAAGATCTATCAGCAAGTTGGATAACTATTCATGTTTCCTGCATCTCTTTCAACTTAAGATCCTGATAAATGGAATAAGGCATAACACTAATTGAGGCTCCTAAATCCAACATTGCTCTTCTAATTTTCATGCCTCCAATCTTACAAGGGAGAGAAAACATACCTGGATCGTCGCATTTTACCGGTAAGCTTTTTGTGATCAAAGTAGAGACATTTTTACTTACCACGACTCATTCATTCTCCTTTGTCTTCCTCTTATTGGTGCATAATTCTTTTAGGAACTTGGCGTACCTTGGAATTTGCTTGATTGCATCCAACAGAGGGATATGAATCTCTACTTTATTGAATGTGTCGAGAAACTCCTCCTCGTAGGTTTCCTTAGGTGGTCTTGTTAACCTGCTAGGAAAAGGAGCTTTAGGCACATAAAGTCTAGTACATGTAGGATCAAAGTTTACCCCTTTTGTTGCGTGCTCAGTGTGTGTGTAAATTAGATGCGAAGAGCACTCAGATCATGCAAGTAGACATGGTCTGCAACAAGTGATAAGTATATTTTATATCGTTTTCCCACAGAGATTTGATTAAGTTTATGCTAAGTACAGATTGATTGAAGGAAAATGTAACCGGTGACAAAATGTTGTTGGTTGGGTTGCTGAAATAACGACAGAACATACAAAATGCAGAAACAAGTAAATAGCTAAAATGCTGAAATAATAACAACTTGCAGAATAGAAAATAGTATTGCGGGTCTCGCAACACTTTCGCAATAAGCTAGAACAGATTAACAAATAAGTAAAATCGAAGATAAAGACCGCAAGGTTGGCTAAGAATCCTCCATAGGCAGAAACCATGATCATTCAGCAGTGAACAAGCATTACATGCATCGTATTCAGCTAGATCTCATACATCTTCCGATTATATGCATTAGATTCATAAGTTACTCATATCCAAGTAAGGCTAAGAACCTATTGATGATTGCATGGTATTAAACGTGCTAGGAAAGCACCTATTCCTAGATCACTCTCTGGTTACCATGAAAGGCTAACATGAATGAATGACTCTGAATTCTTACTCCTTCTAGAGGTTAGGAATTCTTTAGAACAAAATGGATGGCCGGTCGAGATTGCCCATGGGATGAAGTTCACACTCATTCAATGCATTCATGCGTATCTACATGCTGAATCCACATAGTGGTATCCTACAGATTCATCTTAACAAATCCTTATAAAACTAGCTACTCATGGCTTTAGAAGAACTCAACAAAACTAATTGTTTACTCATGCTAATAAAATAATTCAACACAACTAATTGATTGCTTCCCAAAATAGGAGAACTCAACAAAACTAATTGATTACTTAAGAAAAGCAAATCCAATAATAATTCAAGTAGCAAAACACGATTCGTTCTGGAAACAATAATTAAAGTGAAGCAGTAGATGAACCAAAAACAGAAACTAAAGAAGAACAAAATTCAATTCGCAAACAGAAACTAAAAGAAAACAGAATTCAATTCGAAAACAGAAACTAAAAGAAAACAGTAGATGAGTGAAGGTTCGATCGTCCACGATTCGCCTTGGTTGATAGAGAAGAACGTCTTGTCAGGAATCTTTCCTTCTTCCTCCAAATTGCAGAACGCCAAGGAGGTTTCTTCTCGGATCTGATGATCGAGAAGATCTCTCTTGGGGTTTTTGGGTTTTCGAACCTCTTCACCGTAAAATGGATTTGGATTGGATTCCTCTCCTGCTTCATCTTGCTCTCTTTATATAGCTTTAAGTGGTTCATAGTTTGCTCCCTAATCATGGATCACCATCCAAATTTGAGGTAACAACCTCACACGTGGCAGCTATAGGAAGGTCGGCGGCTGGAAAAACGCAGCAACAAAGACCAGTATTGCGATTGCGTTGCGATCGCAATGCTCTATTTTCGGTTGTGCTTCTTCTGATCCCATTGCGCTCCTCGTAAAACTTCAGCAATACATCTGCAAAGCATTAATTAGACATTTTTTCACCAATTTACACACTTATGCACAACTTTTTGACATAAGCCTTAAATTAACCTCATTTCACAAAATGTCACGATAAAACACATATTATGCTCATTAATAGTTAAAATGCTCGAAAGACTTCATGAATATCAAGTAATTATAGCCCTAAATAACTCTTGAGTTATTGCTAGTCCTCGAGCAATACAAAGACTCACTTTCCCTCTCTTTTTACCGCCTAGCTGCTAACTATTGTCTCGATCTCTAACTAACCAAATTGCTTAATCTCTTGGCCTACTGTCGAAGGTATTGTTGTCCTGTGACACACTTCAAGCTAAAACCAACTTCATGTTTTGTCATTCTGAATTCCTTTGCCTTTAAAACCTTCAGCTTTAAATAACTCCTTACCTTCTGGTTTATCCGCCTATATCATCAAGCACATTGTGCAGTCATCCCTTAGCTTTAAAATCTTCCTAGCTTTAACTTAAAACTCAGTACATGCTTCTAAATTTTTATTCTTTTATTTCCTAAGAATCCTTAGAGTCATGCCATGCTTAGAACAAAAACAAAGTGACAGAGTACAAAATCCATAGAACAATCTAAGCCATGGCATCACTCTTGCCAGGACAAACACTCATTTCCCTAGATAAGCCTTCTAGTTACAGCCCCTTGCTTAGCTAACTTAGGATCAGATTTCAGTACTGTTGCGTGCTCAGTTGTTTAAATAAAGATGCAATGTGAGAGCACTCAGAACATGCAAGCATACATGATCTTGTAGCAAGTAATAAGTATTTTTTCATTCGATTTCCCACAGAGATTTATTCTTAGTTACTAACGAAGTGAGATGTTAAATTAGAAAGGGTGGTGTAAATGAGGTGAATTGGAGAGTAATGTGCCTAACTAATGAAGAACGTGCGAGATATGCAAGCATAAACAAAGACGAGTAAAGAGGTTAACTTGAATGTAGAAGAAAAAGAATTGCGGAGAAAGCAATTATCTAGCAATAAAATCACAAAACAGAAAACTGAAAAAAATTGGCTAAGGCAAAAGTAGAATTAAGAAAATTGCGCAGACAACAATTTTCTAGCAATTGAACTAACAGCGTTTTAAGGGTGAAGTGTGGAAACAAGGGCAACTAACGACTCCTCTATAGGCTTTTTCATACGATTCTTCAGCAGTAGATCAACTTATCATGCATCAAATTAACTCATTCTCATGTATCTCTCGATTTCATGCATTAGATCCTTTAGTTCACTCATGTCCAAGTAAGACTTAAGCATCTATTTATATAAGCAAGTTAATGAATTGTGCTAGGAAAACGCCTATTCCTAGGTCGTTTTCTGGCTACCATGAAAGGCTAGCATGAATGGACGACTCTGAACTCTTACTCCTTCCGGAGGTTAGGAGTTCTTTAGACAAAATGGATGGCCAATCGAAATTGTCCGTGGGATGAAGTACACATACATTCAATGCGTGCGAAGCTATCCTACATGCTGAATTCACGTATTTCTACCTATAGATTCATCATTAGCAGGCCCTTATGTATTTAGTTACTCATGGATGAGATGGAAGTGGAAAGAATAAATGGATTAAACATGATTCAAAGTGAACTGAAAGTAAAGGGCAGCAGAAAATGATAAGGAAACTTGCAACGTGGGAAATTGATTCCTCTATTACGTGAGACTCGAAACTTAATGTGCAACGATTACAACACCAGAAAGACTAAACGATTAAAGACGAATTGAAGTGCAGTAGCCAACAGAAGTAAATAGCAGAAAGCAGTAGAGAAAATAGACGGCAGAAAGCAGTAAAAAGCATATAAATGTGTGCGTAAAGCCCCTCGTCGCAAGCGCCTCGGATGAAGGGACAAGGTGAGCTTTGTTTGGGGATGAATCCAATCAGAAGAGAAGAAAGATCTTCTCTTCTTCCTCTCAGATTATCGATGCCAACAGCTGATTCCTTCACGCCAACAAACGGAAGAGAAAACAGGGAGAAACTGCGTTGAGATGGGAGTTCTACGCTTCCAAGCTTGTTGTTCTCCTTCCCCTTTGACCTCCTTTTATAGTGTTTTGCAGGTATGCTTCAGCCAAGGAGAACCATCCATTCTGAACGACGACCTTCCACGTGGCAACATGAGGGAAATTGGGCGCCTGAAAGATCGCAACAAAACGGCGGACGGTTAGAACAACTTAACAATTTCAACTTAAAGATTGCGGAGACAACAATGTTTCCGCAATGTTTCTGCAACACAGAATTTCAACTCTTTAACTTCGTTTTTTATTCTTTTTCCTTTCTTTTACAAATAAGTCCTGATTTAGCTTCATTCTATAAATTCTCATATATAAGCACATGTTTAGACTAAATTCTAACAAAAACGCTTAAGAGTTCACACAATTCTATGGCAAATAAGTCCCTAAAATATGCACTTTTGGAGACGTAACACACCCCCAAACTTAAGTTATTGCTTGTCCTCGAGCAATATAAGGGCTTACTTGAGCTGTTATCACTCTATCTGACTACTTGATGACTTCCCTAAGTTCACTATCTAAGGCATGGTTGTCCTGTGACACTCTTCTAAGTTCAAACTAACTCCACATTTTGCTTATTCTGATTTCTCTTGCCTTGTAAACCTACTGCTTTTATAAATTTCCTACAACTAATCTATCTGCTTTGGTCATTAGGTTCATTGTGCAACTATCCCTAAGGTTTCAAATTCTACCTTGTTTCACCCCAGACTCAGTACATGCTTCTAATGTCTTTCTTTTAAGCCACCTAAGATTCCTTAGAGTCATGCCAGTCTTAGTACACACAAGTAATCAGTAGTACATTCATAGAACAACCTAAACCCTGGCATCACTACATTGGATATACACTCATCTCCCTTAACAAACCTACAAGCTACAACCCTGTGCTTAGCAACTGAGGATCAGAGTTCATTCATAAAGGACACCTAAGCACATAAGCTATGACTCGCAGGCATATACTCTTCTTCCTTGGTTCTTCTTTTTCCTTTTTTCCTTTTCCTAATAGAGTCTCTCCTTTTGGTTTGCCTTTTGATGCAGTGCCACTTGTGGGTTACACAAATGGCCCTGATTACTCAGCAACCTCAAGAGAGACACTACTCTTTATTCTTTTTCATTTTTTTTTTCAGTTCATTTTTTTCAAAGAAGAAGAATGCTTATGTCTAAGAAGGGAGAGAGGAGTGTTCCTAGGCCTAGAGGTTGCCTCCCCCAAACTTAAACTTCTCATTGTCCCCAATGAGAGTCTGAGGTGGCACACCCCCAAACTTGTCCTAGAAGCATCTAGTCTAGGGCAAAACAAGCAGAACTTAAAATTCCTAGGCATAAAAACGACCTTCCTAAAGCAGATAACTCAGATGCAGAAACTGTGTAAAAACAGCATGTTAAGGGCTTATAGAGGTTCTTGCTGCGCACTAAAGGAAGATAATTTAAACTATCAAAGGTGTACTAAGACAGTCATCCAGCATGCTTGGCAGATAGATCACATAATGAAGTCAGTACAGCAGCAAAATATCGAGATATAAACAGAAACAACCCATCCAACAGCCATCCAATAGCATGCGAAAACTAACAAAAAAAAATTGCGGACTCCGCAAAGAATTCGCAATAAACCTACAGAGCATTTTTAGCATTGATCAAGGCTCCTAGCATGCTATTTTCAGTCATCCAAAACTATACCAAATGGCTACATGAGCCCAGCTAACTACCCAGAAACCATCCAACTATCTAAACTACTCTAAACAAACAAAAGAACAATAAAAACAGATCATGCAGTTGATTAATAACAGAAGTCACAAGTCACAGAAAAACAGGTTTTTTTTTTTTTTTTTTTATATTTTCAAGAGGGATCAGAAAACTCCCTCGAATGCCGTTCAGATTGGCATTCAAACATCTTCATCCTCATCTCTCCTTTCTCTATGAGGCGCCCATGGCTTCAACAGGTCAGTAGGGAAGGCAGGGAATATGCACCTCAGCTGGTCAGCCACATCCTTGTCCCTTGCCTGTGCATACTCCGCCCACTGAGCCATCTTGTGCTGCAGGTCCATCAGGCAGGCCATGGATAGTGATTGGGCAGCAGCCAAGCTGTCCATCTCAAATTCCATGTTGCCCCTCCTACGCATCCTCAAAAGGGTCGGCAGCTCCAGATGGCCCGTGTAAGCCAATTGCTTCTCATTTTTCTCCATTGGCACTCCTGCACGAAGGCACAATTTAGTTATGGTATTTGGGAAAAATAGCTGACCATTACCTTTCTTTGAACAGTCAGCAATGGAGGCAGCAATGACTTCACCAACGTCAATGGTGAGTCCCCGCATGATGGCATACAGCAGCAATGATCGCCCCTGGTTGATAGTCGTCTCGTGGGTCACAGGGGAGATACGTATGCGCACAAAAGAGAACCAGACGGCCGCCTTGTCCCTCAGGGTTGCACTCATCAGGGTGTGCTTCCCGTTCCTTGAAATCGCCCAAGATGCTTCTGGTTTGCCTATCGTGTGCAAGGCCTCTTCTAAGACTGCCTCAGAAGGCAGGTCAACCATCTTGGCGTAATCAGAATGAGGATACCCCTTAAGGGCATAGGTGTTATGTCTCCAAAAGTGACTTATTTAGGACTTATTTAGCTTAGAAAGATGCACACTCTTAGGTGTTTTTGATAGGATTTAGCTTAAACCTATGCTTATTTGTGAGAATTAAAAGAAGGTAGCTAAATTAGGACTTGTGTGCAAAAGGAAAGAAAAGGATTGAAAACCGAAGTAAAAGAATGAAAAAACTACATTGCGACAGCATTGCGGAAACATTGCTGAAACCGCAATGTTTCAAGTGAAAACCGTAAGTTGACTGATCTTTTTCTGTTAATTTCCGTTATTTCAGGGATTCGTTCTTTCTCCTCCATCCATTTTGAAGTACGACGTTGAAGATTGATGGTTCTCCTTGTCCCAAACGCACTTGCAGATTACTATAAAAGGGGGTCAAAGTCGAGGGTTCAATCATCATCCGAAAGCGTAGAAGCCTCTTCGCAGCTCCACCTTTTCTCCTGTTTTTCTCATCCGTCTGTTGGTTTGAGAAGCTCGGCTGTTGGAATCGATAATCTGATAGGAAGGAGAGGAGATTCATCTTCTCTCCCGATTGGATTCATCCAAGCAAGGCTGATCTTTCTCTCCCTTCAGTCGAGGCATTCGCAACGAGGCGTTCAAGCTTAATTACTGTTTTCTGTCTTTCATTTCTAATTTCCAGCTCTGTTTGAGTGTTGTTTCTCTTCTGATAGTTAGTTCATGTCATTTCGTTGCTGTCTGTCTTTACATTATTTACTTTAAGCTTCCCTTTGTTCATTCAAACAATCAAGTAATCAAAGCACAATTTGTTATTTCACAGTTTCTTAACTTTTGCTGCTACTGATTTACCTTGCTGTTTTGTCTTTAAATTCCTTCTAAGCATGTCTGTTTTATCTCTTCTTTCTGTTCTCCCTATATCCATGAGTAACTAAGTCACATAGGGGCATGCTAATGACAATACTATAGGCTAAAAAAATGTGAACCAAGCATGTAGGATAGCTCTCGAAGCATTGATTGTATGTAAGCTTCATCCCACGGGCAATTTCGATTGGCCATCCATTTTGTCCAAAGAACTCCTAACCTCTGGAAGGAGTAAGAGTTCAGAGTCATACACTCATGCTAGCCTTTCAAGGTAGCCAGAAAACGACCTAGGAATAGGCGTTTTCCTAGTACAAACCGTAACTTTCTGCTTAAACAAGATGCTTAAGACCTTACTTGGATATGAGTAAACTAAAGAATCTAATGCATGGAATCGGAAGATACATGAGATTGAGTGAGTTTGATGCATAGTGAGTTGATCCAATGCTTGAGAATCGTATGAAAAAGCCTATAGAGGAGTCATTAGTAGCCCTTGTTTCTCCATTTTACACACTTTCGCTGTTATTAAAATTGCGGTAGAATTGCTGTTTCCGCAATTCTGCTACGTTTACAATTCTGTCTAGCTGTTTTCTTCTTCATTTATTAATCTCGTCTCTTTTCATTTGCGTTTAACTTTGACTTGCACTTGTTTATGTTGCTACCCTCTTCGTATTCAGTAGGAAATAGACAATTTAAAACCAATTCTACCCCATCAAATCCACCCTTTCTTTCTTAACTTTACACTTCACGAGTAGCTTATAATAAATCTCTGTGGGAAAACGAATGAAAAAAAATACTTACTACTTGCTATAGGATCATGTATGCTTGCATGTTCTGAGTGCTCTCTCTATCTTATTGCTTATTTATTTTAACACATTGAGCACGCAACAAGTTTTTGGCGCCGCTGCCGGGGATTTATTTAAGTGAAAACGAAGTTTGTTAAGTTTGAAATACCAAGCTTATTGTCTATGGTAACTGATCTGTTTCATTTCTTTTACAGGTACCATCGGGTTAGTTTATGAGTGAGCCTTCAAGTAGTGATCTAGAGTTCAATCCTGAGCCTGAGAGATTACTTAGGGCCAGAAATAGAGCCAAGAAACGTCTCTTTAACCAACCCCCTTTACCTCAAGTAATTGCGGGAACCGCAATTCCTCCGCAATTATCTCAAGAAGAAATGGATGGAATAGTTCCAAATCCGGTGCCTGTCACTCGCAATCCCATCGAAATAGCGAATGATAAGGATAGCGCCATACTCTCTTACCTAGTACCTATGCCTGGGGAGCTGAACCCCAGCATAATCCGTCCTGAAATCACTGCCAACTCATTCGAGTTAAAGCCAGTGATGTTCCAAATGTTGTCCACTGTGGGACAATTCTTTGGAGTGGAAAATGAGGATCCCCACAACCATCTTAGAAACTTCCTAGGAGTCAGTGATACCTTCATCATCCCTGGAGTTTCCCAAGAAGCCTTGAGGCTCTATCTGTTCCCTTACTCTTTGAGGGACAAAGCCAAAACGTGGTTAAACTCATTACCCTCAGGATCAGTCCGTAATTGGACAGACTTAGCAGAGAAATTCCTAGTCAAATACTTTCCACCTGATAGGAATTCTACCTTTCGTGATGACATAATCAAGTTCAAACAAGCTGACACTGAGTCTCTTCACGAAGCTTGGACAAGGTTTAAAGATCTTCTTCTTAAATGTCCACATCATGGCATCCCATGGTGTATCCAAATAGAGGTCTTTTTCAAAGGATGCAACCCCAGCACCAGACAAGTGCTAAATTCATCTGCTGGAGGTTCTATGTTGTCCAAGAGTTACAACGAAGCCTATGAGATCTTGGAGAAGATCTCAGCATCTCACTGTAGGTGGTCAGATGATCCAGTTGAGCCAACTAGAGCTCAAGACAAGGATGCTCTAAGTGCAATGAGCAGCCAAATAAATGCCCTGACCAACCTAGTTAAGCAAATGGCTCAAGCCAATCTCCAAACAAGTGTCAACACCGCCACAGCCATGTCAATGGGCACCCAACCAAGTTAAGGTGAGACACTGTTAAGTCTCTGAAAGTGACTTATTTAGGACCCATTTAGCTTAAGAAGATGTACACATTTAGGTGTTTTTGTTAGCATTTAGCTTAAACCTATGCTTTAAGATGAGAATTAGAAGAAGGTAGCTAATATAGGACTTATGCACAATAGGTAGAAAAAGGGTTGAAAACCGAAGAAAAGAATGGAAAAATGAGCATTGCGAATGAATTGCGAAAACATTGCGGTGACCGCAATTATTCAAGTTAAAACCGTAAGTTGGCTGATCTTTTTCTGTTTAGATCCGACTTTTCAGGGATTCGTCCTTTCTCCTCCATCCATTCTGATATATGACGTTGAAGACTGATGGTTCTCCTTGGCCCAAACGCACCTGCAAACTACTATAAAAGGGGGTCAAAGTCGGAGGTTCAATCATCATTCGAAGCGCAGAAGTCTTCTTGCAGTCCACCATTTCCATCTGTTTTCCTTTGCCGTCTGTTGGAGTGAGAGTCTAAGCTTTTGGAATCGATAATCTGATAGGAAAGAGAGGAGATTCTTCTTCTCTCTCGATTGGATTCATCCAAGCAGGGCTGACTTCTCATCACCATCATTCGAGGCGACTGCCACGGAGTTTTCTAGCAAACCTCTACTGTTTTCTGCTCTGTTCTTCTCAATACCATTTCTGATCACTGTTGTTCTTAGTGTAGCATTTCAATTACTGCATTTCGTTGTTGTCTGTCTTGAATTCATTTCTTTTAGAGCTTCCCTTTGTCATTCAAACACTTAAAGTAATCGAAGTATACTTCTGCATTTTACAGTTTCCATCTGTTTCTGCTACGGCTTTGGCTTGCTGTTTTAAGTACATTTATCTTCTAAGCATGTCTGTTTTATCTACCTTTTCTATTCTCCACATATCCATGAGTAACTAAAGTCACTTAGGGGCATGCTAATGACAGAACTATAGGCTAAAAAACGTGAGTCAAGTAGGCAGATTAACACTCGAACATTGATTGTATGTAAGCTTCATCCCACGGGCAATTTCGATTGGCCATCCATTTTGTCCAAAGAACTCCTAACCTCTGGAAGGAGTAAGAGTTCAGAGTCATATAATCATGCTAGCCTTTCATGGTAATCAGGAAACGGCCTAGGAATAGGCGTTTCCCTAGTACAAACTGAACACTCCTGTTTTAACAAGATGCTTAAGACCTTACTTTGAAGTCGAGTAAACTTGAGTCTCTCATGCATGGAATCGGACGATACTTGAGATAGAGTGAGTTTGATGTATAGAGAGTTGATCCAAAGCTTGATAATCGTAATAAACTGCCTATAGGATAGTCATTAGTAGCCCTTAATTCACCCTTTTAATCAGTTTCGCTGCCATTTAATTGCGGATTAATTGCGGTTCTCGCAATTCTACTAAAACGCATTCTGTGTAGCTGTTTTCTTCTTCGTTTATTGATTCCATCTCTTGTTCTTTGAGCCTGATTTTAACTTTAACTTGTTTATGGTATATTCCTTTACACATTCAGCAGAACTTAGGTAATTAAAAACCAATTTTATCCCCTCAAATTCATCCCATCTTTCTTAACAAACACACTTCGCGAATAGCTAAAAATGAGTCTCTGTGGAAAAAACGAATGAAATATACTTACTACTTGCTGTGAGACCATGTATGCTTGCATGTTCTAAGTGCTCTCTCTACCCTTTTGCATATTTATCTTTACACATTGAGCACGCAACAAGTTTTTGGCGCCGCTGCCGGGGACTTATTTTAAGTGAAAACGAAGTTGTTAAGTTTGAAAAATCAAGTTTATCATTGAGTGAAACTAATCTGTTTCATTTCTTTTGCAGGTGCTATTAAGGTAGTTTATGAGTGAGCGTTCACATAGTAATTTAGAGTTCTATCCTGAACCTGAAAGATCACTTCGAGCTAGGAATAAGGCAAAGAAACGTCTCTTTAAACAACCTCCTGTACCTCAAACCACACCTGAAACTAAAGAAATGGGCGATCTAGTTCCAAATCCGGCACAAGCCATTCGCAACCCCATCGAAATAGCGAATGACAAGAATAGTGCCATTCTGTCATATCTAGTACCTATGCCTGGGGAGCTGAACCCCAGCATAATCCGTCCTGAAATCACTGCCCACTCATTCGAGTTAAAACCAGTGATGTTCCAAATGTTGTCCACTGTGGGACAATTCTTTGGAATAGAAAATGAGGACCCCCATAACCACCTTAGGAACTTCCTAGGAGTTAGTGACACATTCCTAATCCCTGGAGTTTCCCAAGAAGCCCTGAGGCTATATCTTTTCCCTTACTCTTTGAGGGACAAAGCCAAAACATGGCTAAATTCTTTACCCTCAGGATCTGTCCGCAATTGGACAGATTTAGCAGAAAAATTCCTAGTCAAATACTTCCCACCTGATAGGAATTCAACCTTTCGTGATGATATCATAAAGTTTAAACAAGCTGATAATGAGTCTCTTCACGAAGCTTGGACTAGATTCAAAGACCTTCTCATTAAATGTCCACACCATGGCATTCCATGGTGTATCCAAATAGAAGTTTTCTTCAAAGGATGCAACCCCAGCACCAGACAAGTCTTAAATTCATCTGCTGGAGGTTCCATGTTGTCCAAAAGTTACAACGAAGCTTATGAGATCTTGGAGAAGATCTCAGCATCTCACTGTAGATGGTCAGACGATCCAGTAGAGCCAACTAGGGCTCAAGACAAGGATGCTCTAAGCGCCATGAGCACCCAAATAAATGCCCTGACCAACTTAGTCAAGCAAATGGCTCAGGCCAATCTCCAAACCAGTGCCAATACCGCCACAGCCATGTCAATGGGCACTCAACCAAATCAAGGCGAGGCACCTATCTGTGGATTCTGTGGGGAAGGGCACCCTTATGAATATTGCCCTGGGAATCCATCCTCGGTCTGCTATGTAGGAAGTCAGCAGCAGCCTAGGAATAACCCCTACTCCAACACCTATAACCCTGGTTGGAGAAACCACCCTAACCTGTCATGGGGTGGCCAACAAAACACTAATCCAAATTCTAACCAACCAAGGCCGAGTGGAACACCTGGTTTCACTCCCCAACATAACCAGTCAATGTACCAAAAACCTTATAATCAACCTGTAGGATCTTCTGTAGAAAACCTACTCAAGGAGTATATCGCTAAGAATGATGCTACTCTTCAGAGCCAGCAAGCTACTCTTAGGAGCCTGGAAAACCAAATAGGCCAATTAGCCAATGAACTTAAAAGTAGGCCCCAAGGTAGACTCCCTGCTGATACCGAGGTACCAAGGAGAGATGGCAAAGAACAAGTTCAAGCCATTGAACTTAGGAGTGGAAGACCATTGGTGAGCAACACAAAGGACACACCAAAGAGAGTAGAGAACACTGAGTCTAGTGCTCCACTGGAGTCTCTGCCAAGCCAAGGTCCACTACCGACTAGCACATCAGGAGCCAGGCTAGAGCCAATTGTAGAGGACGTAGAAGAAATTCCAAGGCCTCCACCTATCTTAAGGCGTCCTGACGTGCCTGCATATGTGCCACCACCTCCATACCCTCGAAGGCTTAAGAAGAAGCAGGAACAGGAAGTTCATTTTAATAAATTTTTAGAAATACTTAAGCAAGTGCATGTGAATATTCCTTTTGTAGAGGTTTTACAGTCTATGCCTTCATATGTAAAGTTTTTGAAGGACATTATTACTAACAAAAAAATAATTGGTGAGTTTGAAACAGTAAACCTCACCGAGGAGTGCAGTGCCATCCTCCAAAACAAGCTGCCCAAGAAGGAGAAGGATCCTGGTTCCTTCACCTTACCTGTAGAACTTGGAGGCAAGCATGTGGGCAGAGCACTTTGTGACCTGGGCGCCAGCATAAATCTCATGCCCCTGTCCCTATTCCGCCAGTTGGGAATGGGAGAAGCACGTCCAACTACTGTCACTTTACAACTAGCAGACAGATCCATCGCATATCCAGAAGGTAAGATTGAGGATATTCTAGTTAAAGTTGACAAATTTATTTTCCTTGCAGATTTCATTGTCCTGGACTATGAGGCAGACAAGGAGGTTCCCATCCTGCTAGGTAGACCATTTCTAGCCACAGGTAGGGCACTAATAGACGTGCAAAAAGGTGAGTTAACTATGAGGGTTCATGATGAAGAGGTAAAATTTAGTGTTTACAAAGCTTTAAGGTATCCCTCTGATTCTGAGTCTTGTGCTAGCATTGATGTTGTTGACTCACTAATGGAAGAACAATTAGAGCATGTACTGTTAACCAAGCATGCTAACGAATATGTAGGATTAGATGTAGATGATCTAAATGTATCTGACATAATGAATATGCCTGTAGATAGACCTCAGCATGTATGTATGACTATAGACTTGACTGATAGAACTGTAAATCCGTTAAAGCCCTCCATTGAGCATCCACCTGTTTTAGAACTGAAACCACTACCAACTCACCTCAAATACGCATATCTAGGAGATAATGATACGCTGCCTGTAATTATTTCTTCTAAGCTTAGTGAACAGCATGAGGTTGATTTAATTTTACTGCTTAAGCAACATAGGAAGGCTATAGCATGGACTATTGCTGATATTCGAGGCATTAGCCCTTCTTATTGCATGCACAAAATTATTCTAGAGGAAGAGCACACACCTAGGGTAGATCACCAGCGTAGGTTAAATCCCTCTATGAAAGAGGTAGTGAAGAAAGAAATAATAAAGTGGTTAGATGTAGGAGTAATTTTCCCCATAGCTAGTAGCCAGTGGGTTAGCCCCATTCAATGTGTACCTAAAAAGGGGGGAATAACTGTGGTAGTCAATGAGAACAACGAACTGATTCCAACAAGGACTGTCACAGGGTGGAGAGTGTGTATGGATTACAGGAAGTTGAATAAAGAAACTAAAAAAGACCATTTCCCTCTACCGTTTATTGACCAGATGCTAGACAGAATAGCTGGTAGAGCCTACTATTGTTTCTTAGATGGGTACTCTGGCTATAATCAAATCACTATAGACCCTAAGGATCAAGAGAAGACTACCTTCACTTGCCCTTTTGGAACGTTTGCCTTCCGCAGAATGCCTTTTGGGCTATGCAATGCACCGGCAACTTTCCAAAGGTGCATGATGGCAATCTTCTCTGAGTTGGATGAGTCCATGATAGAAATATTCATGGATGACTTCTCAGTCTTTGGGGACTCATTTAAAACCTGTCTAGCAAACTTAGGACAAGTCCTGGCTAGGTGTGAAGAGACCAACCTAGTCCTAAATTGGGAAAAGTGCCATTTTATGGTAGATGAAGGGATTGTCTTAGGACATAGAGTGACAAGGGCAGGTGTAGAAGTGGATAGGGCAAAAATAGAGGTCATAGAGAAATTGGTAGAGCCCCAGAATGTCAAAGCTATTAGGAGTTTCCTAGGACATGCTGGCTTCTATAGAAGGTTCATCAAGGACTTTTCTAAGATAGCCAAGCCTCTATGTGAGCTTCTAGAACTAGGTAGGCCATTCATCTTCTCTAAAGAATGTGTAGTAGCTTGGAAAACCCTTAAGGAAGCATTGGTCACAGCACCAATCATAGTAGGACCAAATTGGGACCTCCCATTTGAGATGCTATGTGATGCCAGTGACTATGCTGTAGGAGTCATGTTAGGACAGAAGATTGATAAGCTCACACATCCTGTCTATTATGCTAGTAAGACCTTGAATGAGGCTCAATGTAACTATACAACTACAGAGAAAGAGATGCTTGCTGTAGTATTTGCTTGTGAAAAATTTAGGAACTATATTGTAGGAACTAGGACCATTGTATATACTGACCATTCTGCTTTAAAATATCTTATGAGGAAGGCTGATGCTAAGCCTAGATTGATTAGATGGGTGTTATTGCTGCAGGAATTCGATTTGGACATTCGGGACAAGAAGGGATGTGAAAACGTGGTTGCAGATCACCTGTCTCGATTGCAGCACAATTGCGAAAAAATTGCGGACCCCGCAATTTCTGATGCTTTTATAGATGAACATATCTTTGCTTTGACTCATCGTGATGACGATGAGGAACCTTGGTTCGCTGACATTGCTAACTTCCGTGCATCACAGGTATTACCAGTGTTCAAGGGAGGACAAGAGAAGAAGAGGTTCCTCCATGAAGCAAGGAAATTCATCTGGGATGACCCCATACTTTACAGGACCTGTGCTGATGGGTTGTTGAGGAAGTGTGTTTCAGCTGCTGAAGCGAAGTCTGTGCTGCAGCACTGTCACTCATCTCCTTACGGTGGGCACTTTGGTGGTCAAAGAACAGCTGCTAAGGTATTTCAGAGTGGCTACTACTGGCCAACAATCTTCAAGGACGCCCACAACTATGCCCACAACTGTGACGAATGCCAAAGGACAGGTAACCTCAGTCGTAAGGACGAGATGCCCCTCACCTACATCTTAGAGTTAGAACTCTTTGATGTGTGGGGCATTGATTTCATGGGACCATTCCCTCCATCATCAGGTAACCTGTACATCTTAGTAGCAGTAGACTACGTGTCAAAGTGGGTAGAAGCTAAGGCATGTCCTAATAATGATGCTAAAACAGTAACTAGCTTCTTGCATAGGCACATTTTCACTAGATTTGGGACTCCTCGTGCTATCATTAGTGATGAGGGGTCACATTTCATTAATAAGGCTATGGAGAAAATATTGGCTAAATATAACATTAGACATAGGGTAGCTACTCCCTACCACCCACACTCAAATGGCCAAGCTGAGATTTCCAATAGGGAGATAAAGAACATCCTAGAAAAGGTAGTCAAACCTAATAGGAAAGACTGGTCTTTCAAGCTTGAGGATGCACTTTGGGCTTACAGAACAGCATATAAGACACCTCTAGGAATGTCTCCCTATAGGTTGGTGTATGGCAAGGCTTGCCACTTGCCACTTGAGTTGGAAAACAAGGCATTTTGGGCCATGAAAGAATTAAATTTTTGTGTGAAGGATGCGGGGACATTAAGATCTTTACAGCTACATGAACTTGACGAGCTTAGGCACATGGCCTATGAGAATGCCAAGATGTACAAAGAAAAGACAAAAATATGGCATGACAGTAGACTCAGGATCAAAGACTTTAAGAAGGGCCAACTTGTATTGTTATTTAACTCACGATTAAAGCTATTTCCAGGCAAATTAAAGTCTAGATGGTCAGGTCCATTTATTATTACTAATGTCTTTGTTCATGGTGCCATAGAGATTAAAAACTTGCAGCAAGGACAGCCATTTCTGGTCAATGGTGCTAGGTTGAAGCACTACTATGAGGAAGGGGATGTGAAGACTCTCTCGGCCTTCCTCTTGACTGAAGCATGACAAAGAGAACGAGAGAGAACGAGTGGTTACTGTGCTCGTTTAGTCAAGGCCAATGCCTTAGTTTATTTTTACTGTTTTTTTCGCTTATCGTTTGTACGTTTTGTGATGTGTTTTTAATTACGTGTTTAATGTTTGTTTTGTTTGCTTTTGCAAGGAATCGAAAGAGGGGATCAAGGGGAGTAAATCCCACTTTAAAAATCAAGAAACGGTTGAGCCAAATGAAAGATACGGGCGATCAAAGTTTGGAATTTTTATGAAATATTATCCCTAGAATTGCGCAAAAATTGCTGGATCCGCAAAAAGAGCCGTTGGGATTTTTTTTTTCCGTTTTATTTATAGCCGTTAGAACGCGTTCGTTGATACGATTCTCTCATTCTTTGATCTCCAAGATTTCTGCGATTCTCTCCACCTTTGATTCTTCTCTCAAGATCTTCAAGACTCGACGATGGTTTCCACTAGGGCTGAGAGATCCGCCGCCAAGAAGAAGGCCGATGACGCAGCTGAAGCGGCTGCGAGGGAAGCGCTTCTCACCCTTGCTGATGAGGGTGCTGTACGCACTGGCCGTCTTACCAAGCTTCCTATTCGTAGGAAGAAGTGGAGGGTGGTCACTGAGATCCCTGCTGGCCCATCTGAGCCAGTGGGCACGCCAAAGAAGCGCCGGTGGACTGTCAAGACTGCTGCCGAACCGAGCACCGCCAAGACTCCCTCTGTGGAGAGTCAAGAAACTGATCGTGCAGCCCACGAGTCAGCCAAAGAAGGTTCGTCGCCGTCTGTGTCACCTGTGCGCAGTCCCCTCTCGTCTGAACCAGTGCCAAGCGCAGAGTCGTCACCGCCTGCACAGAGCGCCGAGTTGTCTCCAGCACCTCAGAGTTCTGATCCGACGCCTGCAGCAGCGCAGAGCCCTGAGCTGCCATCTTCGCCATGGAGTTCTGCACATACACCATCAGCAGAGCACAATTCTCCACGGCCTGATCCTGAATTCCCTTATGGGGATTATCAAGAGTCCACGCAAGGCAGTGGAGATGCTGGAGAAGAAGAAGTCTTTTCTCCCATGAGAGAAGACAGCCCTGCCGAGCCTGCACAGCAGGATGATTCTATGGAGGAGACGTTGGGGGCATGTTTCCCACAACTCCAGGCAAGGCTCAAAAAGAAGAAGAAGGCCAAGATTGTCAAGGCCAAGAAATCCAAGAAAAAGAAGGCCAAGAGAGTGCCTTCAGCAGAGAAAGAAAGCTCGGAGCCCTCACGGAAAAGGCTCAAAGTTGAGGCTGCCGAGTCAGCCAGGCCATCAGATAAGGGGAAGGCTAAACTCTACCCTGAAGATGAACCTCCGTCAGTGAGGTATGTCTCATCTGATGCTGAATCCAGGGGTATTGAGCTGAGGAAAAGGGACCTGTTGCACGAGAAGGGGTTCCTTGATCGACTTGCTGACCTGCCGCAGTTCTTGCGCGCAGGGGTGCTCAACCATGGCTGGGAGGAATTCTGCAGACCTCCCAATCCAGCCTACACGAGCATGGTGTACGATTTCTATGCCAATGTGCTCAGCCCTGAGGATGGCCTATCTGTGGTCAGAGGGGTGGAAGTTGATTTCTCAGCCAAGGCCATCAATGAAGCCTTTGGTCTCAAGGGCCAAGCGCACACAGATTATGCACGGATAGTAGATGAGCCGACCGAGGCTGTGCTAGAAGAGGCCATTCGCACAATTGGCCAGCCTGAAGCCTCTTGGACAGTGTCACGCAACGGGCGGCACACTCTCATGAGTGCCAACCTCACGGCTAAGGCAGCTGTGTTGTTTTCATTCGTCAGAAGAAGACTCTCCCCAGTGACTCATGAGACTACAATTAACCAGAGCCGTTCGCTGCTGGTTTATGCTATAATGAGAGGTCTCACGATCAACGTGGGAGAAGTCATCGCTGCTGCCATAGCTGAGTGTGCTAAAAAGGGTAAGGGGCCATTATTTTTCCCCAACACTATAACAAAATTGTGTTTGCTTGCAGGGGTTCCCACCGAGCGCTTGGAGCAGCAGCTGCCTTACACAGGCCATTTGGAGTTGCCGGCACACCTAAGGCTGAGAAGAAAGGGCAACATGGAATTTGAGTTGGATAGGCTGGCTGCTGAACAGTCCCTATCCATGGCCTGCTTGATGGACATGCAGAGGAGAATGGCTCAATGGGCCAACTATGCGCAGGCGAGGGACAGAGAAGTTGCAGACCAGTTGGGGTGCATCTTCCCAGACTTCCCCACCAACCTCCTAACTCCATGGGTGCCCCCACGACCAAGGCGACCAGATGAGGATGATGAGAATTGAGTGCTGGTTTGAAGAGCACTAGAGGGAGTATTACTGATCCCTTAAGAAACAAAAGACAAATTTCTGCTTTTTGATAGAATCATGTATAGTATGCTGTTTTGTGTTCAGTTTTTGATCTGTTTTTAATGTTTAGTTTTATGCTTTTTCTTTTGCTTAGTCTAGTTTGATGTTAGCTGAATAGGTAGGATAGTTTAGTTTTATTTTTAGGATGCATGAGTGACGGGAAAAAGCATGCTAGGGGCCTGAGTTATTGTTAAATCTGCCCAGATTGAATTGCGAAATAATTGCGGTTCCCGCAATTTTTGTGACTGATTGCATGTTTTGGACTGTCTGTTTAGTTAGGCTGTGATCTGTTAAATTCTATCTTTTGTTGCTAGCATGACTACCTTATATAGCTGATCTTGAAGCATGCTGGATGAGTGTCATAGGACACCCTTTGATAGTTTAAATTTGCCTCTGAATAGTGCTCAGCATGCATAAACCATAAGTCCTTAAACCTGTCTGTTATGTTCAAATTTTCTGCTGCTGGGATAATTGCTTTTAGAATGTTTTGCCTATGCCTAGGATGTTTAGATTCTCTTTGTTTTACTTTAGACTAGATGCTTCTAGGACAAGTTTGGGGGTGTGCCACCTCAAACACTCATTGGGGACAATGAGTAGTTGAAGTTTGGGGGAGGCCACCCTAGGCCTAGGAACATTCCTCTCTCCCTTAGAAACATAAGCATTCTTCTTCTCCTTTTAAAAAAAAAAAAAAATGATGAACAAAATGAAAAAAGAATAAAGGGGGGGAGTTTCTCTTAGGTTGCTGAGTAATCAGTGCCAAGTGTGTAACCCACAAGTGGCGTTGCATCAAAAGGCAACCAAAGGAGAAGCTCCACCTAAGAAAAAAAAAAGAGAAAAATATAGGGAAGAAGAATGTATACCTAGGAGTTATAACTTTGTGGCTTAGATGTCCTATTTAAAAAGAACTCTGATCCTCAAAGTAGCTAAGCACAAAAGTTGTAACTTGTAGGGTTGTTTTAGGGAGATGAGTGTATATCCAATGTAGTGATGCCAGGGCTTAGGTTGTTCTCTAAAAGCACCACTGTCACTGTTAATACTAAGACTGGCATGACTCTAAGGAGTCCTAGACACATTAAAAATAAGCTAGAAGCATGTACTGAGTCTGGAGTAAAGCTTGGTAGAGTTTGAAACCTTAGGGATAGTGGCATGATATCATAGAAGTAGTTAGATCAGTAGTAAGGGGTTAACAGAAACAGCAGGTATAGTAGGCAGGTGAAGTCAGAAGAAGCTTGATAAGAGGTTAGTTCTAAACTTAGGAGTGTGTCACAGGACAGCATTGCTATAGACAAGAATATAAGGGAGTTAGTGAGTAGTTAAAGAAGAAGAAACAGCAGCCTAAGTAAGTCCTTAGTATGCTTGAGGACAAGCAAAGCCTTAAGTTTGGGGGTGTGTTAAGTCTCTGAAAGTGACTTATTTAGGACCCATTTAGCTTAAGAAGATGTACACATTTAGGTGTTTTTGTTAGCATTTAGCTTAAACCTATGCTTTAAGATGAGAATTAGAAGAAGGTAGCTAATATAGGACTTATGCACAATAGGTAGAAAAAGGGTTGAAAACCGAAGAAAAGAATGGAAAAATGAGCATTGCGAATGAATTGCGAAAACATTGCGGTGACCGCAATTATTCAAGTTAAAACCGTAAGTTGGCTGATCTTTTTCTGTTTAGATCCGACTTTTCAGGGATTCGTCCTTTCTCCTCCATCCATTCTGATATATGACGTTGAAGACTGATGGTTCTCCTTGGCCCAAACGCACCTGCAAACTACTATAAAAGGGGGTCAAAGTCGGAGGTTCAATCATCATTCGAAGCGCAGAAGTCTTCTTGCAGTCCACCATTTCCATCTGTTTTCCTTTGCCGTCTGTTGGAGTGAGAGTCTAAGCTTTTGGAATCGATAATCTGATAGGAAAGAGAGGAGATTCTTCTTCTCTCTCGATTGGATTCATCCAAGCAGGGCTGACTTCTCATCACCATCATTCGAGGCGACTGCCGCGGAGTTTTCTAGCAAACCTCTACTGTTTTCTGCTCTGTTCTTCTCAATACCATTTCTGATCACTGTTGTTCTTAGTGTAGCATTTCAATTACTGCATTTCGTTGTTGTCTGTCTTGAATTCATTTCTTTTAGAGCTTCCCTTTGTCATTCAAACACTTAAAGTAATCGAAGTATACTTCTGCATTTTACAGTTTCCATCTGTTTCTGCTACGGCTTTGGCTTGCTGTTTTAAGTACATTTATCTTCTAAGCATGTCTGTTTTATCTACCTTTTCTATTCTCCACATATCCATGAGTAACTAAAGTCACTTAGGGGCATGCTAATGACAGAACTATAGGCTAAAAAACGTGAGTCAAGTAGGCAGATTAACACTCGAACATTGATTGTATGTAAGCTTCATCCCACGGGCAATTTCGATTGGCCATCCATTTTGTCCAAAGAACTCCTAACCTCTGGAAGGAGTAAGAGTTCAGAGTCATATAATCATGCTAGCCTTTCATGGTAATCAGGAAACGGCCTAGGAATAGGCGTTTCCCTAGTACAAACTGAACACTCCTGTTTTAACAAGATGCTTAAGACCTTACTTTGAAGTCGAGTAAACTTGAGTCTCTCATGCATGGAATCGGACGATACTTGAGATAGAGTGAGTTTGATGTATAGAGAGTTGATCCAAAGCTTGATAATCGTAATAAACTGCCTATAGGATAGTCATTAGTAGCCCTTAATTCACCCTTTTAATCAGTTTCGCTGCCATTTAATTGCGGATTAATTGCGGTTCTCGCAATTCTACTAAAACGCATTCTGTGTAGCTGTTTTCTTCTTCGTTTATTGATTCCATCTCTTGTTCTTTGAGCCTGATTTTAACTTTAACTTGTTTATGGTATATTCCTTTACACATTCAGCAGAACTTAGGTAATTAAAAACCAATTTTATCCCCTCAAATTCATCCCATCTTTCTTAACAAACACACTTCGCGAATAGCTAAAAATGAGTCTCTGTGGAAAAAACGAATGAAATATACTTACTACTTGCTGTGAGACCATGTATGCTTGCATGTTCTAAGTGCTCTCTCTACCCTTTTGCATATTTATCTTTACACATTGAGCACGCAACAGACACTTATCTGTGGATTCTGTGGGGAAGGGCACCCGTATGAATACTGCCCTGGGAATCCAGCCTCAGTCTGCTATGTTGGAAGCCAGCAGCAGCCTAGGAACAATCCCTACTCTAATACTTACAACCCTGGTTGGAGGAACCACCCAAACCTGTCATGGGGTGGCCAACAGAATGCTAACCAAAATCCTAACCAGCCAAGACCGAGTGGAACACCTGGTTTCACTCCCCAACATAACCAATCCATGTATCAAAAACCATACAACCAACCTGTAGGATCTTCTGTAGAAAACTTACTCAAGGAATACATAGCCAAGAATGATGCCACTCTACAGAGTCAGCAAGCTACTCTTAGGAGCCTAGAGAACCAAATAGGGCAACTAGCCAATGAAATCAAGAGTAGGCCCCAAGGTAGACTACCTGCTGACACTGAAGTGCCAAGGAGAGATGGTAAAGAGCAAGTTCAAGCAATTGAACTTAGAAGTGGTAGACCATTGGTAAGCAACACCAAGGACACACCAAAGAGAGTAGAGAACACTGAGTCTAGTGCTCCACTGGAGTCTCTGCCAAACCAAGGTCCACCACCAACAAGCACATCAGGATCAAGGCTGGAGCCAATCATAGAAGAGATAGAAGAAATTCCAAGGCCTCCACCTATCCTGAGGCGACCTGAAGTGCCTGCATATGTGCCACCACCTCCATTTCCTAGAAGGCTAAAGAAAAAACAAGAACAGGAAGTGCACTTTAACAAATTTCTAGAAATTCTTAAGCAAGTGCATGTTAATATTCCTTTTGTAGAAGTTTTACAGTCTATGCCTTCTTATGTAAAGTTTTTGAAGGATATTATAACTAATAAGAAAATAATTGGTGAGTTTGAAACAGTAAATCTCACTGAGGAGTGCAGTGCCATACTCCAGAACAAGCTACCCAAGAAGGAGAAGGATCCTGGTTCCTTCACCTTACCAGTAGAGCTAGGAGGCAAGCACGTGGGCAGAGCTCTTTGTGACCTGGGAGCCAGCATAAACCTCATGCCCCTATCACTATTCCGCCAGCTAGGAATAGGAGAAGCACGTCCAACCACTGTCACTTTACAACTAGCAGACAAATCCATAGCATACCCTGAAGGTAAGATTGAGGATATTCTTGTAAAGGTTGACAAATTTATTTTCCTTGCAGATTTCATTATCCTGGATTATGAAGCAGACAAGGAGGTCCCCATCCTGTTAGGTAGACCATTTCTAGCCACAGGTAGGGCACTGATAGATGTCCAAAAAGGTGAGCTCACTATGAGGGTTCATGATGAAGAGGTGAAGTTTAGTGTTTATAAAGCCTTAAGGTACCCCTCTGACTCTGAATCGTGTGCTAGCATGGACATTATAGATTCATTAATGGAAGAACAATTAGAGCATGAATTGTTGACTAAGCATGCTCATGAATATGTAGGATTAGAATTAACTGACTTGAACATAGCTGAGATAATGGACATATCTGTAAATAACCCTCAGCATGTTTGTATGAATATTGACTTGACTGAAAAATCTTTGAATCCATTAAAACCATCCATTGAGCATCCACCTGTTTTAGAATTGAAACCTCTCCCCACTCACCTCAAGTATGCATATCTAGGAAGTAATGATACTTTGCCTGTGATTATTTCTTCTAAATTAAGTAAAAAGCATGAGGTTGAACTGATATTACTACTTAAGCAACATAGGAAGGCTATTGCATGGACTATTGCTGATATTAGAGGCATTAGCCCTTCTTATTGCATGCATAAGATTATATTAGAGGAAGAGCACACACCTAGAGTAGATCACCAACGTAGGCTGAATCCCTCTATGAAAGAGGTAGTTAAAAAGGAAATAATAAAATGGTTAGATGCTGGTGTGATCTTCCCCATAGCTAGTAGTCAGTGGGTGAGCCCTATACAATGTGTACCTAAGAAGGGGGGGATGACTGTGGTAGTCAATGAGAACAATGAACTGATTCCAACTAGGACTGTCACAGGATGGAGAGTTTGCATGGATTATAGGAAACTAAATAAAGAAACCAAAAAAGACCATTTCCTTCTACCATTCATTGACCAAATGCTAGATAGGATAGCTGGTAGAGCCTACTACTGTTTCTTAGACGGTTATTCAGGATATAACCAGATTACTATAGACCCTAAGGACCAAGAGAAGACTACCTTCACTTGCCCTTTTGGAACTTTTGCCTTTCGCACAATGCCTTTTGGCTTATGCAATGCACCGGCAACTTTCCAAAGGTGCATGTTGGCAATCTTCTCTGATTTGGATGAATCCATGATAGAGATATTCATGGATGATTTCTCAGTCTTTGGGGATTCATTTACAAACTGTCTAGAGAACCTAGGACAAGTCCTGGCTAGGTGTGAGGAGACCAACCTAGTCCTAAATTGGGAAAAGTGCCATTTCATGGTGGATGAAGGGATTGTCTTAGGTCATAGAGTGTTGTTAAGTCTCTGAAAGTGACTTATTTAGGACCCATTTAGCTTAAGAAGATGTGCACTTTTAGGTGTTTTTGATAGCATTTAGCCTAAACCTATACTTTAATATGAGAATTAGAAGAAGGTAGCTAATTTAGAACTTATGCATAATAGGTAGAAAAAGGGTTGAAAACCGAAGGAAAAGAATGAAAAAAGCTGCATTGCGACAGCATTGCGAAAACATTGCTGAGGCCGCAATTATTCAAGTGAAAACCGTAAGTTGACTGATCTTTTTCCGTTAATTTCCGTAATTTCAGGGATTCATTCTTTCTCCTCCATCCATTCTGATATATGACGTTGAAGATTGATGGTTCTCCTTGGCCCAAACGCACCTGCAAACTACTATAAAAGGGGGTCAAAGTCGGAGGTCTGATCATCATTCGAAGCGCAGAAGTCTTCTCGCAGTCCATCATTTCTCTCTGTTTTCCTTTGCCGTCTGTTGGAGTGAGAGTCTCAGCTGTTGGAATCGATAATCTGATAGGAAGGAGAGAAGATTCTTCTTCTCTCTCGATTGGATTCATCCAAGCAAGGCTGACCTGTCATCCCCTTCATTCGAGGCGACTGCAACGAAGCTTTTCAAGCACCTTTACTGCTTTTCTGTCGTTCTTCTTCTTATTTCCAGTTTGATCAATGTTGTTCTTAGCCTAGTGCTTTAATTACTGCATTTCGTTGTTGTCTGTCTTTGAGTCATTTCTTTTGAAGCTTTCCTTTGTCGTTCAAACATTCAAAGTAATCAAAGTAAAATTCTGCATTTCACAGTTTCCACCTTCTGCTGCTACGTTTTGTCTTATTGTTTTAAGCATATTTCTCTTCTAAGCATGTCTGTTTTATCTACCCTTTCTGTTCTCCATATATCCATGAGTAGCTAAGCCACTTAGGGGCATGCTAATGACAGAACTATAGGCTAAAAAACGTGCATCAAGTATGTAGGATAGCTCTCGAATCATTGATTGTATGTAAGCTTCATCCCACGGGCAATTTCGATTGGCCATCCATTTTGTCCAAAGAACTCCTAACCTCTGGAAGGAGTAAGAGTTCAGAGTCATATAATCATGCTAGCCTTTCATGGTAATCAGGAAACGGCCTAGGAATAGGCGTTTCCCTAGTACAAACTAAACACTCCTGTTTTAACAAGATGCTTAAGACCTTACTTTGAAGTCGAGTAAACTTAAGACTCTAATGCATGGAATCGGACGATACTTGAGATAGAGTGAGTTTGATGTATAGAGAGTTGGTCCAATGCTTGAGAATCGTAATAAAATGCCTATAGGATAGTCATTAGTAGCCCTTAATTCACCCATTTACTCAGTTTCGCTGTTATTTAATTGCGGTAACATTGCGGTCCTCGCAATTCTGCCAGATTTTCATTCTGTTTAGCTGTTTTCTTCCTCGTTTGTTAATTCCATCTCTTGTCTTTTAAGTCTAGTTTCAACTTGCATTTGTTTATGTTATATCCCTTTATACATTCAGCAAAAAGTAGATAATTAAAAACCAATTTTACCTCATCAAATTCATCCCATCTTTCTTAACAATCACACTTCGCGAATAGCTAAAAATGAGTCTCTGTGGAAAAAACGAATGAAATATACTTACTACTTGCTGTGAGACCATGTATGCTTGCATGTTCTAAGTGCTCTCTCTACCTTATTGCTTATTTATCTTTACACATTGAGCACGCAACAAGTTTTTGGCGCCGCTGCCGGGGACTTATTTTAAGTGAAAACGAAGTTTGTTAAGTCTGAAACATCAAAGTATTTTCCATTGAATTTGATCCATCTTCATTTCTTTTTCAGGTACCATTTAGGGTAGTTTATGAATGAGACTCCATCTAGTGATCTAGAGTTCAACCCTGAGCCCGAGAGATTACTTAGAGCTAGGAATAGAGCCAAGAAACGTCTCTTTAAACAAACCCTTTTACCTCCAATCATTGCAGAGACTACAATTCCTCCGCAATTACCTCAAGAAGAAATGGCTGGAGTAAATCAAAACCTGGTGCCTGTCACTCGCAATCCCATTGAAATAGCGAATGACAAGGATAGCGCCATCCTTTCATATTTAGTACCTATGCCTGGGGAGCTGAACCCCAGCATAATCCGTCCTGAAATCACTGCCAACTCCTTCGAGTTAAAGCCAGTGATGTTCCAAATGTTGTCCACTGTGGGACAATTCTTTGGAATAGAAACTGAGGACCCCCATAACCACCTTAGGAATTTCCTAGGAGTTAGTGACACATTCCTAATCCCTGGAGTTTCCCAAGAAGCCCTGAGGTTATATCTTTTCCCTTACTCTTTAAGGGACAAAGCCAAAACATGGTTAAATTCCTTACCCTCAGGATCTGTCCTCAATTGGACAGATTTAGCAGAAAAATTCCTAGTCAAATATTTCCCACCAGATAGGAATTCAACCTTTCGTGATGATATCATAAAGTTCAAACAAGCTCCAAGTGAGTCCCTTCACGAAGCTTGGACAAGATTCAAAGACCTTCTCATTAAATGTCCACACCATGGCATTCCATGGTGTATCCAAATAGAAGTCTTCTTTAAAGGATGCAACCCCAGCACCAGACAAGTTTTAAATTCATCTGCTGGTGGTTCCATGTTGTCCAAGAGTTACAACGAAGCTTATGAGATCTTGGAGAAGATCTCAACATCTCACTGTAGATGGTCAGACGATCCAGTAGAGCCAACTAGGGCTCAAGACAAGGATGCTCTAAGCGCCATGAGCACCCAAATAAATGCCCTGACCAACCTAGTTAAGCAAATGGCTCAGGCCAATCTCCAAACCAGTGCCAATACCGCCACAACCATGTCAATGGGCACCCAACCAAGTCAAGGCGAGGCACCTATCTGTGGATTCTGTGGGGAAGGGCACCCATATGAATACTGCCCTGGGAATCCATCCTCAGTCTGCTATGTTGGAAGCCAGCAGCAGCCTAGGAATAACCCCTACTCCAACACCTATAACCCTGGTTGGAGAAACCACCCTAACCTGTCATGGGGTGGCCAACAAAACACTAACCAAAATTCTAACCAACCTAGACCGAGTGGAACACCTGGTTTCACTCCTCAACATAACCAGTCAATGTACCAAAAACCTTACAATCAACCTGTAGGATCTTCTGTAGAAAGCTTACTCAAGGAATACATAGCTAAGAATGATGCTACTCTTCAGAGCCAGCAAGCTACTCTTAGGAGCCTGGAAAACCAAATAGGCCAATTAGCCAATGAACTTAAAAGTAGGCCCCAAGGTAGACTCCCTGCTGACACCGAGGTACCAAGGAGAGATGGCAAAGAACAAGTTCAAGCAATTGAACTTAGGAGTGGAAGACCATTGGTGAGCAACACAAAGGACACACCAAAGAGAGTAGAGAACACTGAGTCTAGTGCTCCACTGGAGTCTCTGCCAAACCAAGGTCCACCACCAACTAGCACATCAGGAGCCAGGCTAGAACCAATTGTTGAGGAGGTAGAAGAAATTCCAAGGCCTCCACCTATCCTAAAGCGCCCTGACATACCTGCATATGTGCCACCACCTACATACCCTCGAAGGCTTAAGAAGAAGCAAGAACAGGAAGTTCATTTTAATAAATTCTTAGAAATACTTAAGCAAGTGCATGTTAACATTCCGTTTGTTGAAGTTTTACAGTCGATGCCTTCTTATGTAAAGTTTTTGAAGGACATTATTACTAACAAAAAAATAATTGGTGAGTTTGAAACAGTAAACCTCACCGAGGAGTGCAGTGCCATCCTCCAGAACAAGCTGCCTAAGAAGGAGAAGGATCCTGGTTCCTTCACCTTACCTGTAGAACTTGGAGGCAAGCACGTGGGCAGAGCGCTTTGTGACCTGGGCGCCAGCATAAATCTCATGCCCCTGTCCCTATTCCGCCAGTTGGGAATGGGAGAAGTGGTAATAGGATTTTTGAATATCCTATAAATTTCGGGGTGTCGAATCCCGCCAAAATAACATTTATAATTCCGCTACAACTGAGCTTTGCAGCTAGTGGTAGTCGGGTCGATCCACAGGGAACCTAAATTATTTTCTCCTAATTAATTTCTATTTGCTTTTTAATTAACTAAAACAATAAAATAAAACGATAAATAAAAGGGGGATTGCTAACGGAAAATTAAAGTAAGCATGTAAACTAGCTAACGGAAAATTAAATAACGAAAAAATTAAACGTAACGCGTGCTCCTAATTTGAGTGTTCGGGATTTACTTGATGCGCTTAGTTCATAGGGATTCTAATTAGCAAAGTAATTTTATTTCATGCACGCAAAATGCCTTGTCCCAACCGGGTCCAAAGCACCCCAAAGAATTAATTAGAGGTGTCAATTCTAATTAAACATGCTTCTTAATTAATCTAACGTGATAAGCCATCAATTAATCAGAAGACAGTAACGGGTATAATTGCGACGAATTATTTCTTAAGAATAATTCGATTTCTCTCCTAACCTTGAGCCCACCGTGAAAACGTTAATCAACTCATACCCCCACTGTCACTTGGGCTCGAATTGATTAGCCACGAGCTAGACCCTCGCTACAATGCATTAAAGCTTATCAAGAATTAACGCTTAGCCTACTAACATGCGTAACAATTATGGGTGTCAATCCTAATTAGAAAGGCATGGCATTCGTTCTTTATACAGATTGAAGATGCAAGAAATCAACAACAAAATGCTAGAAATTCATACAAAAACCCTCACTAAGCATCAAAGTAAATCCCTAACTCAAATTAGAGCACTTACCTTAGCCAAACGTGTTGAAAATCGATCAAAAATGATCCAAAAACCTTGAAAATTGATGAAAATATCACCAAACCCGAGGCCAAAACTCTCAAAATCGATTTTTCTCTCTCCTAAGTGAATGGTGGCTGAAAAACTAGGTTAAAACGCTTAAAAAGCTAAAAAAATGAGTTTTGGGCCGAAATTGGCCATTTGGGCCGCGCAGGGGCGCGCGGACGGGTCGGCAGGCGCGCGCGCGCATGGGCTGCACAACGGGGCGCTGAGGCGGGTCGTGGGCGCGCACGCGGGCGCTGAGGCGGGGCGAGCGCTGGGGCGCGGGTGGAGCGGGCCGCGCGCGCGATGGGCGCTGAGGCGGGCGGATGGGCGCGCGGGTCGGCAGGCGGATGGGGCGTGGAGCGGGCGAAGCGTCTGGGCCGCGCGCGCATCGTCTGGGCCGTGGGCGCGCGGGCATGCGGTCGGGTCGCGCGAGCGGGTGTCGTCAGGGCTGTGGGCCTGTGGGCTTGGACGTTGACCATTGACCGTTGACCAATGACTTTTATAAAAATGATGGAAAATCTTGCATCCACCAAGATTTGAGCCTGGGCACCACCATTGTCTTAACAAGACCTGCACCATCAAGCCACTAATCGATTTTGTGTTATAATTAGATTATTTAATTAATGTAGCTTAATCCCTCAAAACGATTAACTAATAAAATATTATAAAATATTCATTTAAGCTCTTAATTATCGCAAATGCCCGATTTACCCCTTAGCAATTAATTTATACAAAACATATCAATTAAGCCCAAATAATTACTCTAATTTACAAGACTTAGGAGCTAAATATTAGCACTTTTGGAGTGCTATCAAAAACCCCCAACCTAAATCTTGCTAGTCCTCGAGCAAGGAAAACTCTGAACTAGCTCCTAAGAATGAAATTGCATGCAACGACTCTAACCTCAATGCTTTCAAAAAAAACAAGGCACTTACAACAAAAGAAAACAATCAATTGCATGCATAAGCTGAGAACATTTCAAAAATTAAACTGCTACTCCCCTACGTGCGTGTGTGATTAGTCAACCTATTCTAGCTCTTATAGACTCGGAAAAACCATATGCAACTCTACATCTCGTTTTCCCCCTACTTCTAGCAATAAAGAACAGTCTAATGGCTTTTCAACAGTCAAGAGAGTAACAAATCAAACGGCCTAAACATTTTCTTTTTCTTGAGTACTTTGTACTCTTTATTTCTTTTGATCCACTTTTTTGTTTTACTTTTCTTTTGCTTCTCCAAGAGAGCCTAACACGTCAAACTTCATTTCGCTTCACGTTTTTAAGGACTAATGCTCACTTCTTAATGTGCACTTTAAGAAGGAGGAGCATCTCTAGAGTTTTTATTTTCATGCTTACTTACTTACTTTTTTTTTTTTAGGTAATAGCTTCGCTATAATCTCGATTAATCTATTACAACCTATCATGCATCAAGCCTTCCCTAACGGTGCCTTTCGGGGTGACAACATGATTTCAGGCTACATAAGAGTATTCTAAGCCTACAGAACCAAGAATAGATTGCTAAGTGTTCGATAGATGAAAGGGAGCAACAGAAAAATTTTAAAATTTTTTGAAAAATGCTCAACTAACACAAACAATCTCATGCTTTTCTAGATATGCAACTACGAAGAATTTAAAAGCATTTCATAGATTGTCCTCATCGAACAACATGCAACAGCAGACCAAAGCACTTCTAATTCAGAATTTCCACAGCTCAAAAACTTCAGAAATCCATCAAACTTCTCCACCCCCAACCTTCAAAGGATACATAGTCCTCTATGTATCACACATCAGACTAAGCGATTAAAATTACAAAATTTAAGGGAACAGAAAACCTCCCCTGAATTTTGTTAGGTTGGTGGTTGAAGCAGCGCGGTCCTTGCCCAAATATCTCGTTCCTTAGGCCACAAACCCCTACAAAAAGAAAAACTAAGAAACTAAGCTAGGAAAAATAAAAACAGAAAGTAAAGACAAGAATTTAAAAACACATGGGTTGCCTCCCAAGAAGCGCAATTTTTTAACGTCGTTATGCTCGACGTGTCCTCCACTCTGTCAGGGTACATAAAAATTTTCGTACTTCTTCGGCCCCTTCTTCCTTGAATCAACAAAACCTGCTAAGAGAAGCAAGCTCTTCGACTTTTGGAGGCAGCCGGACAGAGTTGTTATCTTTTTGGTATTTTCAATATATGGAAAAAATAAAGACTCAACAGACTCAAACAAAATAAAAGAAGACTCAACTGACTCAACAAAAATAAAAGACTCAACAGAAAATAAAGACTCGACCAAAGGAGGGATCACATCAAAATTCCCGAGGCAACCAACATCAACAGAGGCACAGATGGAAGGGGGCATGCAAGATGAATCTCCTAGAATAGATGAATTATCACAAAACATAACAAGAGGAGATAAATAATCTAAAGGCACAATTGCCACTTCCTCATCCATCACAACAACATTTTCATAACATGCTGGTTCTACATCATCCATGAAAAGAATTCCAAAAATATTCTCATTATCAGACAGATGCTCGAGCTCATCATTGCATGAATCCTCATATAAATTTTCAATACAAAATTCATGCTCTAAGTCAAAATCAATCGGTGGAGATATACTTACCTTGTAAATTTCTCCGAGCTCTTCTTCATGAGTGAGATATGCTAGAAATTCTTCTAGAGGAACCCACGTTGAAGAAGTCTCAGCTCCACTTCTTAGCCCATTTGCATCACTAATCTCTTCGGGATGCTCCTCGAGGTCAAGCTCATCCTCCTCGGTCTCACTGTTCTCGCCTCCGCATGTCAGAAATTCCTTCATTCCTTCCTCAAAATCGGGGTACAACTCGATAATGGCCCTCTCCTTAGAGGTTCGGAGAAGGTCTTCGGCGTTGCTCCTTTTAAATTGTCCCCAAAATTGCTGTCGAAAATCTGCCATGCTAAAACAAGAAGACACAAGAAAAGGAAAATATTTTTGTGGTTTTTAAACAAATAAAATTTAACTAAGTGAAATTAAATGGTTCCCCGGCAACGGCGCCAATTTTGGTAATAGGATTTTTGAATATCCTATAAATTTCGAGGTGTCGAATCCCGCCAAAATAACATTTATAATTCCGCTACAACTGAGCTTTGCAGCTAGTGGTAGTCGGGTCGATCCACAGGGAACCTAAATTATTTTCTCCTAATTAATTTCTATTTGCTTTTTAATTAACTAAAACAATAAAATAAAACGATAAATAAAAGGGGGATTGCTAACGGAAAATTAAAGTAAGCATGTAAACTAGCTAACGGAAAATTAAATAACGAAAAAATTAAACGTAACGCGTGCTCCTAATTTGAGTGTTCGGGATTTACTTGATGCGCTTAGTTCATAGGGATTCTAATTAGCAAAGTAATTTTATTTCATGCACGCAAAATGCCTTGTCCCAACCGGGTCCAAAGCACCCCAAAGAATTAATTAGAGGTGTCAATTCTAATTAAACATGCTTCTTAATTAATCTAAGGTGATAAGCCATCAATTAATCAGAAGACAGTAACGGGTATAATTGCGACGAATTATTTCTTAAGAATAATTCGATTTCTCTCCTAACCTTGAGCCCACCGTGAAAACGTTAATCAACTCATACCCCCACTGTCACTTGGGCTCGAATTGATTAGCCACGAGCTAGACCCTCGCTACAATGCATTAAAGCTTATCAAGAATTAACGCTTAGCCTACTAACATGCGTAACAATTATGGGTGTCAATCCTAATTAGAAAGGCATGGCATTCGTTCTTTATACAGATTGAAGATGCAAGAAATCAACAACAAAATGCTAGAAATTCATACAAAAACCCTCACTAAGCATCAAAGTAAATCCCTAACTCAAATTAGAGCACTTACCTTAGCCAAACGTGTTGAAAATCGATAAAAAATGATCCAAAAACCTTGAAAATTGATGAAAATATCACCAAACCCGAGGCCAAAACTCTCAAAATCGATTTTTCTCTCTCCTAAGTGAATGGTGGCTGAAAAACTAGGTTAAAACGCTTAAAAAGCTAAAAAAATGAGTTTTGGGCCGAAATTGGCCATTTGGGCCGCGCAGGGGCGCGCGGACGGGTCGGCAGGCGCGCGCGCGCATGGGCTGCACAACGGGGCGCTGAGGCGGGTCGTGGGCGCGCACGCGGGCGCTGAGGCGGGGCGAGCGCTGGGGCGCGGGTGGAGCGGGCCGCGCGCGCGATGGGCGCTGAGGCGGGCGGATGGGCGCGCGGGTCGGCAGGCGGATGGGGCGTGGAGCGGGCGAAGCGTCTGGGCCGCGCGCGCATCGTCTGGGCCGTGGGCGCGCGGGCATGCGGTCGGGTCGCGCGAGCGGGTGTCGTCAGGGCTGTGGGCCTGTGGGCTTGGACGTTGACCATTGACCGTTGACCAATGACTTTTATAAAAATGATGGAAAATCTTGCATCCACCAAGATTTGAGCCTGGGCACCACCATTGTCTTAACAAGACCTGCACCATCAAGCCACTAATCGATTTTGTGTTATAATTAGATTATTTAATTAATGTAGCTTAATCCCTCAAAACGATTAACTAATAAAATATTATAAAATATTCATTTAAGCTCTTAATTATCGCAAATGCCCGATTTACCCCTTAGCAATTAATTTATACAAAACATATCAATTAAGCCCAAATAATTACTCTAATTTACAAGACTTAGGAGCTAAATATTAGCACTTTTGGAGTGCTATCAAGAAGCACGTCCAACCACAGTCACTTTACAACTAGCAGACAGATCCATCGCATATCCAGAAGGTAAGATTGAGGATATTCTAGTTAAAGTTGACAAATTTATTTTCCTTGCAGATTTCATTGTCCTGGACTATGAGGCAGACAAGGAGGTCCCCATCCTGCTAGGTAGACCATTTCTAGCCACAGGTAGGGCACTAATAGATGTTCAAAAAGGTGAGCTTACTATGAGGGTTCATGATGAAGAGGTAAAGTTTAGTGTATATAAAGCTTTAAGGTATCCCTCTGACCTTGAATCCTGTGCTAGCATGGATATTGTTGACTCACTGATGGAAGAACAATTAGAGCATGTATTATTAACCAAGCATGCCAATGAATATGTAGGATTAGATGTAGCTGACTTAAATGTATCTGACATAATGGATATACCTGTAGATAACCCACAGCATGTATGTATGAATATAGATTTAACTGATAGAACTGTAAATCCGTTAAAACCCTCCATTGAGCATCCACCTGTTTTAGAACTGAAACCACTACCCACTCACCTCAAATATGCATATCTAGGAGATAATGATACGCTGCCTGTAATTATTTCTTCTAAGCTAAGTGAACAACATGAGGTTGATTTAATTTTACTGCTTAAGCAACATAGGAAGGCTATAGCATGGACTATTGCTGATATTCGAGGCATTAGCCCTTCTTATTGCATGCACAAAATTATACTAGAGGAAGAGCACACACCTAGGGTAGATCACCAGCGTAGGTTAAACCCCTCTATGAAAGAGGTAGTGAAGAAGGAAATAATAAAATGGTTAGATGCAGGAGTGATCTTCCCAATAGCTAGTAGCCAGTGGGTGAGCCCCATCCAATGTGTACCTAAAAAGGGGGGAATAACTGTGGTAGTCAATGAGAACAACGAACTGATTCCAACAAGGACTGTTAAAGGGTGGAGAGTGTGTATGGATTACAGAAAATTAAATAAAGAGACTAAAAAAGACCATTTCCCTATACCGTTCATTGACCAGATGCTAGACAGAATAGCTGGTAGAGCCTACTATTGTTTCTTAGATGGCTATTCAGGCTATAATCAAATTACTATAGACCCTAAGGATCAAGAGAAGACCACCTTCACTTGCCCTTTTGGAACGTTTGCCTTCCGCAGAATGCCTTTTGGCTTATGCAATGCACCGGCAACTTTCCAAAGGTGCATGATGGCAATCTTTTCTGAGTTGGATGAGTCCATGATAGAAATATTCATGGATGACTTCTCAGTCTTTGGGGATTCATTCAAAACCTGTCTAGAAAACCTAGGACAAGTCCTGGCTAGGTGTGAAGAGACCAACCTAGTCCTAAATTGGGAAAAGTGCCATTTTATGGTAGATGAAGGGATTGTCTTAGGACATAGAGTGTCAAGGGCAGGTGTAGAAGTGGATAGGGCAAAAATAGAGATCATAGAGAAGTTGGTAGAGCCCCAGAATGTCAAAGCCATTAGAAGCTTCTTAGGGCACGCTGGCTTCTACAGAAGGTTCATTAAGGACTTTTCTAAGATAGCCAAGCCTCTGTGCGAGCTTCTAGAGCTAAATAGACCATTTATCTTCTCTAAAGAATGTGTAGTAGCTTGGAAAACCCTTAAGGAAGCACTAGTCACAGCACCTATCATAGTCGGACCAAATTGGGATCTCCCATTTGAGATGCTATGCGATGCCAGTGACTATGCTGTAGGAGTCATGTTAGGACAGAAGATTGACAAGCTGACACACCCTGTCTATTATGCTAGTAAGACCTTGAATGAGGCTCAATGTAATTATACAACTACTGAAAAAGAGATGCTTGCTGTAGTGTTTGCTTGCGAAAAATTCAGAAACTATATTGTAGGCACTAGGACAATTGTATACACTGACCATTCTGCCTTGAAATATCTTATGAGGAAGGCTGATGCCAAGCCTAGATTGATTAGATGGGTGTTATTGCTGCAGGAATTTGATTTGGACATTCGGGACAAGAAAGGTTGTGAAAATGTGGTTGCAGATCACCTGTCTCGATTGCAGCACAATTGCGAAAAAATTGCGGAGACCGCAATTTCTGATGCTTTTATTGATGAACATGTCTTTGCTTTGGCTCATCGTGATAACGATGAGGAACCGTGGTTCGCTGACATTGCTAACTTCCGTGCATCACAGGTATTACCAGTGTTCAAGGGAGGACAAGAGAAGAAGAGGTTCCTTCATGAAGCAAGGAAATTCATCTGGGATGACCCCACACTTTACAGAACCTGTGCTGATGGGTTGTTAAGGAAGTGTGTTTCAGCTGCTGAAGCGAAGTCTGTGCTGCAGCACTGTCACTCATCTCCTTACGGTGGACACTTTGGTGGTCAAAGAACAGCTGCGAAGGTATTTCAGAGTGGCTACTATTGGCCAACAATCTTCAAGGATGCCCACAACTATGCCCACAGCTGTGATGAGTGCCAAAGGACAGGTAACCTCAGTCGCAAGGATGAGATGCCCCTCACCTACATTTTAGAGTTGGAGCTCTTTGATGTGTGGGGCATTGATTTCATGGGACCATTCCCTCCATCATCAGGTAACCTTTACATTTTGGTAGCAGTAGACTACGTGTCCAAGTGGGTAGAAGCCAAAGCATGTCCTAATAATGATGCTAAAACAGTCACTAGCTTCTTGCATAGGCACATTTTCACTAGATTTGGGACTCCTCGTGCTATCATTAGTGATGAGGGGTCACATTTCATTAATAAGGCTATGGAGAAGGTATTGGCTAAATATAACATTAGACATAGAGTAGCCACCCCCTACCACCCACACTCAAATGGCCAAGCTGAAATTTCCAATAGGGAGATAAAGAACATCCTAGAAAAGGTAGTCAAACCTAATAGGAAAGACTGGTCCTTCAAGCTTGAGGATGCACTTTGGGCTTATAGGACAGCATATAAGACACCTCTAGGAATGTCCCCTTATAGGCTGGTATATGGCAAGGCTTGTCACTTACCACTTGAGTTAGAAAACAAAGCATTTTGGGCCATGAAGGAATTGAATTTTTGTGTAAAAGATGCAGGAACATTAAGGTCTTTGCAGCTACATGAACTTGATGAGCTTAGGCATATGGCCTATGAGAATGCCAAAATGTATAAAGAAAAGACCAAAATATGGCACGACAGTAGACTTAGGATCAAAGACTTTAGGAAAGGCCAACTTGTCCTATTATTTAACTCACGTCTAAAGATATTTCCGGGCAAACTAAAGTCCAGATGGTCGGGTCCATTTGTTATTACTAATGTCTTTGTTCATGGTGCGATAGAGATAAAAAACTTGCAGCAAGGACAGCCATTTATGGTCAATGGTGCTAGATTGAAGCACTACTATGAGGAAGGAGATGTGAAGACTCTCTCGGCCTTCCTCTTGACTGAAGCATGACAAAAAGAACGAGAGAGAACGAGTGGTTACTGTGCTCGTTTAGTCAAGGCCAATGCCTTAGTTTATTTTTTCTGTTTTTCCGGTTATCGTTTGTATGTTTTGTGGTGTAATTTTAATTGCGTATTTAATGTTTGTTTTATTTGTTTTTGCAAGGATTCGAAAGAGGGGATCAAGGAGAGTAAATCCAGCTTTTAAAATCAAGAAACGGTTGAGCCAAATAAAAGATACGGACGAGCAAAGTTTGAGATTTTGATGAAAAAATATCCCTGGAATTGCGCTGGAATTGCTGGATTCGCAAAAAAGAGCCGTTGGGATTTTTCCGTTGCCTTTATATCCGTTGGAAGGCGCTCGATCGATACGATTATCTCTCTCTTTGCTCTCCAAGAATTCAGCGATTCTCTCCATCTTTGATTCTTCTCTCAAGATCACCAAGATTCGACAATGGTTTCCACAAGGGCTGAAAGATCCGCAGCCAAGAAGAAGGCTGATGACGCAGCTGAAGCGGCTGCGAGGGAAGCATTGCTCACCCTTGAAGATGATGGTGCCGTTCGCACCGAACCTCTTCCTAAGCTTCCTATTCGTAGGAGGAAGTGGAGGGTTGTCACTGAAATCCCTGCTGGACCATCTGAGCCAGCGGGCACGCCTAAGAAACGCCGGTGGAGTGTCAAGACGGCCGCCGAACCAAGCACAACAAAGACTCCCTCTGTGGAGAGTCAAGAAACTGATCGTGCATCCCACGAGTCAGCCAAAGAAGGTTCGTCGCCGTCTGCATCACCTGCGCGTAGTCCTTTACCATCTGAACCAGTGCCAAGCGCAGAGTCGTCACCACCTGCACAGAGCTCCGAGCTGTCTCCAGCACCTCAGAGTTCTGACCCGACACCTGCAGCAGCGCAGAGTCCTGAACTGCCATCTTCGCCACTGAGTTCTGCGCAGACACCATCAGCAGAGCACAATTCTCCACGGCCTGATCCTGAATTCCCTTATGGGGATTATCAAGAGTCCACTCAGGGCAGTGGAGATGCTGGGGAAGACGAAGTCTTCTCTCCTATGAGGGAAGATAGCCCTGCCGAGCCTGCACAGCAGGACGATTCTATGGAGGAGACGTTGGGGGCATGCCTCCAGCAGATCAACATCAAGGCCAGGCTCAAGAAGAAGAAGAAGGCCAAGATTGTCAAGGCCAAGAAGTTGAAGAAAAAGAAGGCCAAGAAGGTGCCGTCGACGGACAAAGAGAGTACTGAGCCTTCGCTCAAACGCCTCAAGGTGGAGGCTGCCGAATCATCCAAACCAGCAGATACGGGGAAGGCTAAACTCTACCCTGAAGACGAACCTCAGTCAGGGAGGTATGTCTCGACTGACGCTGAATCCAGGGGTGCTGAGCTGAGGAAGAGGGACCTGTTGCACGAGAAAGGCTTCCTCGACCGACTCGCTGACCTGCCGCAGTTCTTGCGCGCAGGAGTGATCAACCACGGCTGGGAGGAATTTTGCAGACCGCCTAATCCAGCCTACACGAGCATGGTGTACGATTTCTACGCCAATGTGCTCAGCCCTGAGGATGGCCTGTCTGTGGTCAGAGGGGTGGAAGTGGATTTCTCAGCCAAAGCCATCAATGAAGCCTTTGGTCTCAAGGGCCAAACGCACACAGATTATGCGCGGATAGTTGATGAGCCGACTGAGGCAGTGCTGGAAGAGGCCATTCGCACAATTGGCCAGCCTGAAGCAGCGTGGACTGTCTCACGCAATGGGAGGCACACCTTAATGAGTGCCAATCTGACAGCAAAGGCAGCTGTTTGGTTTGCCTTTGTGAGGAGAAAGCTGTCCCCTGTGACCCACGAGACGACAATCAACCAGAGTAGATCACTGCTGGTCTATGCTATCATGCGCGGTCTCACGGTCAATGTGGGGGAGATCATGTCAGCTGCCATTGCTGAGTGCGCAAAGAAAGGTAAGGGACCCTTGTTTTTCCCTAATACTATAACCAAGCTATGTTTGCTTGCAGGAGTCCCCACCGAGCGCCTGGAGCAGCAGATGGCCTACACGGGCCACTTGGAGCTGCCTGCTAACCTGAGGCTGAGAAGAAAGGGGAATATGGAGTTTGAACTGGATAGGCTGGCTGCTGAACAGTCTCTATCCATGGCCTGCTTGATGGATATGTGTTAAGTCTCTGAAAGTGACTTATTTAGGACCCATTTAGCTTAAGAAGATGTACACATTTAGGTGTTTTTGTTAGCATTTAGCTTAAACCTATGCTTTAAGATGAGAATTAGAAGAAGGTAGCTAATATAGGACTTATGCACAATAGGTAGAAAAAGGGTTGAAAACCGAAGAAAAGAATGGAAAAATGAGCATTGCGAATGAATTGCGAAAACATTGCGGTGACCGCAATTATTCAAGTTAAAACCGTAAGTTGGCTGATCTTTTTCTGTTTAGATCCGACTTTTCAGGGATTCGTCCTTTCTCCTCCATCCATTCTGATATATGACGTTGAAGACTGATGGTTCTCCTTGGCCCAAACGCACCTGCAAACTACTATAAAAGGGGGTCAAAGTCGGAGGTTCAATCATCATTCGAAGCGCAGAAGTCTTCTTGCAGTCCACCATTTCCATCTGTTTTCCTTTGCCGTCTGTTGGAGTGAGAGTCTAAGCTTTTGGAATCGATAATCTGATAGGAAAGAGAGGAGATTCTTCTTCTCTCTCGATTGGATTCATCCAAGCAGGGCTGACTTCTCATCACCATCATTCGAGGCGACTGCCACGGAGTTTTCTAGCAAACCTCTACTGTTTTCTGCTCTGTTCTTCTCAATACCATTTCTGATCACTGTTGTTCTTAGTGTAGCATTTCAATTACTGCATTTCGTTGTTGTCTGTCTTGAATTCATTTCTTTTAGAGCTTCCCTTTGTCATTCAAACACTTAAAGTAATCGAAGTATACTTCTGCATTTTACAGTTTCCATCTGTTTCTGCTACGGCTTTGGCTTGCTGTTTTAAGTACATTTATCTTCTAAGCATGTCTGTTTTATCTACCTTTTCTATTCTCCACATATCCATGAGTAACTAAAGTCACTTAGGGGCATGCTAATGACAGAACTATAGGCTAAAAAACGTGAGTCAAGTAGGCAGATTAACACTCGAACATTGATTGTATGTAAGCTTCATCCCACGGGCAATTTCGATTGGCCATCCATTTTGTCCAAAGAACTCCTAACCTCTGGAAGGAGTAAGAGTTCAGAGTCATATAATCATGCTAGCCTTTCATGGTAATCAGGAAACGGCCTAGGAATAGGCGTTTCCCTAGTACAAACTGAACACTCCTGTTTTAACAAGATGCTTAAGACCTTACTTTGAAGTCGAGTAAACTTGAGTCTCTCATGCATGGAATCGGACGATACTTGAGATAGAGTGAGTTTGATGTATAGAGAGTTGATCCAAAGCTTGATAATCGTAATAAACTGCCTATAGGATAGTCATTAGTAGCCCTTAATTCACCCTTTTAATCAGTTTCGCTGCCATTTAATTGCGGATTAATTGCGGTTCTCGCAATTCTACTAAAACGCATTCTGTGTAGCTGTTTTCTTCTTCGTTTATTGATTCCATCTCTTGTTCTTTGAGCCTGATTTTAACTTTAACTTGTTTATGGTATATTCCTTTACACATTCAGCAGAACTTAGGTAATTAAAAACCAATTTTATCCCCTCAAATTCATCCCATCTTTCTTAACAAACACACTTCGCGAATAGCTAAAAATGAGTCTCTGTGGAAAAAACGAATGAAATATACTTACTACTTGCTGTGAGACCATGTATGCTTGCATGTTCTAAGTGCTCTCTCTACCCTTTTGCATATTTATCTTTACACATTGAGCACGCAACAAGTTTTTGGCGCCGCTGTCGGGGACTTATTTTAAGTGAAAACGAAGTTGTTAAGTTTGAAAAATCAAGTTTATCATTGAGTGAAACTAATCTGTTTCATTTCTTTTGCAGGTGCTATTAAGGTAGTTTATGAGTGAGCGTTCACATAGTAATTTAGAGTTCGATCCTGAACCTGAAAGATCACTTCGAGCTAGGAATAAGGCAAAGAAACGTCTCTTTAAACAACCTCCTGTACCTCAAACCACACCTGAAACTAAAGAAATGGGCGATCTAGTTCCAAATCCGGCACAAGCCATTCGCAACCCCATCGAAATAGCGAATGACAAGAATAGTGCCATTCTGTCATATCTAGTACCTATGCCTGGGGAGCTGAACCCCAGCATAATCCGTCCTGAAATCACTGCCCACTCATTCGAGTTAAAACCAGTGATGTTCCAAATGTTGTCCACTGTGGGACAATTCTTTGGAATAGAAAATGAGGACCCCCATAACCACCTTAGGAACTTCCTAGGAGTTAGTGACACATTCCTAATCCCTGGAGTTTCCCAAGAGGCCCTGAGGCTATATCTTTTCCCTTACTCTTTGAGGGACAAAGCCAAAACATGGCTAAATTCTTTACCCTCAGGATCTGTCCGCAATTGGACAGATTTAGCAGAAAAATTCCTAGTCAAATACTTCCCACCTGATAGGAATTCAACCTTTCGTGATGATATCATAAAGTTTAAACAAGCTGATAATGAGTCTCTTCACGAAGCTTGGACTAGATTCAAAGACCTTCTCATTAAATGTCCACACCATGGCATTCCATGGTGTATCCAAATAGAAGTTTTCTTCAAAGGATGCAACCCCAGCACCAGACAAGTCTTAAATTCATCTGCTGGAGGTTCCATGTTGTCCAAGAGTTACAACGAAGCTTATGAGATCTTGGAGAAGATCTCAGCATCTCACTGTAGATGGTCAGACGATCCAGTAGAGCCAACTAGGGCTCAAGACAAGGATGCTCTAAGCGCCATGAGCACCCAAATAAATGCCCTGACCAACTTAGTCAAGCAAATGGCTCAGGCCAATCTCCAAACCAGTGCCAATACCGCCACAGCCATGTCAATGGGCACCCAACCAAGTCAAGGCGAGGCACCAATCTGTGGATTCTGTGGGGAAGGGCACCCTTATGAATATTGCCCTGGGAATCCATCCTCGGTCTGCTATGTAGGAAGCCAACAGCAGCCTAGGAATAACCCCTACTCACAAACTTACAATCCTGGTTGGAGAAACCACCCTAACCTGTCATGGGGTGGCCAACAAAACACTAATCCAAATTCTAACCAACCAAGGCCGAGTGGAACACCTGGTTTCACTCCCCAACATAACCAGTCAATGTACCAAAAACCTTATAATCAACCTGTAGGATCTTCTGTAGAAAACCTACTCAAGGAGTATATCGCTAAGAATGATGCTACTCTTCAGAGCCAGCAAGCTACTCTTAGGAGCCTGGAAAACCAAATAGGCCAATTAGCCAATGAACTTAAAAGTAGGCCCCAAGGTAGACTCCCTGCTGATACCGAGGTACCAAGGAGAGATGGCAAAGAACAAGTTCAAGCCATTGAACTTAGGAGTGGAAGACCATTGGTGAGCAACACAAAGGACACACCAAAGAGAGTAGAGAACACTGAGTCTAGTGCTCCACTGGAGTCTCTGCCAAGCCAAGGTCCACTACCGACTAGCACATCAGGAGCCAGGCTAGAGCCAATTGTAGAGGACGTAGAAGAAATTCCAAGGCCTCCACCTATCTTAAGGCGTCCTGACGTGCCTGCATATGTGCCACCACCTCCATACCCTCGAAGGCTTAAGAAGAAGCAGGAACAAGAAGTTCATTTTAATAAATTTTTAGAAATACTTAAGCAAGTGCATGTGAATATTCCTTTTGTAGAGGTTTTACAGTCTATGCCTTCATATGTAAAGTTTTTGAAGGACATTATTACTAACAAAAAAATAATTGGTGAGTTTGAAACAGTAAACCTCACCGAGGAGTGCAGTGCCATCCTCCAAAACAAGCTGCCCAAGAAGGAGAAGGATCCTGGTTCCTTCACCTTACCTGTAGAACTTGGAGGCAAGCATGTGGGCAGAGCACTTTGTGACCTGGGCGCCAGCATAAATCTCATGCCCCTGTCCCTATTCCGCCAGTTGGGAATGGGAGAAGCACGTCCAACTACTGTCACTTTACAACTAGCAGACAGATCCATCGCATATCCAGAAGGTAAGATTGAGGATATTCTAGTTAAAGTTGACAAATTTATTTTCCTTGCAGATTTCATTGTCCTGGACTATGAGGCAGACAAGGAGGTTCCCATCCTGCTAGGTAGACCATTTCTAGCCACAGGTAGGGCACTAATAGACGTGCAAAAAGGTGAGTTAACTATGAGGGTTCATGACGAAGAGGTAAAATTTAGTGTTTACAAAGCTTTAAGGTATCTCTCTGATTCTGAGTCTTGTGCTAGCATTGATGTTGTTGACTCACTAATGGAAGAACAATTAGAGCATGTACTGTTAACCAAGCATGCTAACGAATATGTAGGATTAGATGTAGATGATCTAAATGTATCTGACATAATGAATATGCCTGTAGATAGACCTCAGCATGTATGTATGACTATAGACTTGACTGATAGAACTGTAAATCCGTTAAAGCCCTCCATTGAGCATCCACCTGTTTTAGAGCTGAAACCACTACCAACTCACCTCAAATACGCATATCTAGGAGATAATGATACGCTGCCTGTAATTATTTCTTCTAAGCTTAGTGAACAGCATGAGGTTGATTTAATTTTACTGCTTAAGCAACATAGGAAGGCTATAGCATGGACTATTGCTGATATTCGAGGCATTAGCCCTTCTTATTGCATGCACAAAATTATTCTAGAGGAAGAGCACACACCTAGGGTAGATCACCAGCGTAGGTTAAACCCCTCTATGAAAGAGGTAGTGAAGAAAGAAATAATAAAGTGGTTAGATGCAGGAGTAATTTTCCCCATAGCTAGTAGCCAGTGGGTTAGCCCCATTCAATGTGTACCTAAAAAGGGGGGAATAACTGTGGTAGTCAATGAGAACAACGAACTGATTCCAACAAGGACTGTCACAGGGTGGAGAGTGTGTATGGATTACAGGAAGTTGAATAAAGAAACTAAAAAAGACCATTTCCCTCTACCGTTTATTGACCAGATGCTAGACAGAATAGCTGGTAGAGCCTACTATTGTTTCTTAGATGGGTACTCTGGCTATAATCAAATCACTATAGACCCTAAGGATCAAGAGAAGACTACCTTCACTTGCCCTTTTGGAACGTTTGCCTTCCGCAGAATGCCTTTTGGGCTATGCAATGCACCGGCAACTTTCCAAAGGTGCATGATGGCAATCTTCTCTGAGTTGGATGAGTCCATGATAGAAATATTCATGGATGACTTCTCAGTCTTTGGGGACTCATTTAAAACCTGTCTAGCAAACTTAGGACAAGTCCTGGCTAGGTGTGAAGAGACCAACCTAGTCCTAAATTGGGAAAAGTGCCATTTTATGGTAGATGAAGGGATTGTCTTAGGACATAGAGTGACAAGGGCAGGTGTAGAAGTGGATAGGGCAAAAATAGAGGTCATAGAGAAATTGGTAGAGCCCCAGAATGTCAAAGCTATTAGGAGTTTCCTAGGACATGCTGGCTTCTATAGAAGGTTCATCAAGGACTTTTCTAAGATAGCCAAGCCTCTATGTGAGCTTCTAGAACTAGGTAGGCCATTCATCTTCTCTAAAGAATGTGTAGTAGCTTGGAAAACCCTTAAGGAAGCATTGGTCACAACACCAATCATAGTAGGACCAAATTGGGACCTCCCATTTGAGATGCTATGTGATGCCAGTGACTATGCTGTAGGAGTCATGTTAGGACAGAAGATTGATAAGCTCACACATCCTGTCTATTATGCTAGTAAGACCTTGAATGAGGCTCAATGTAACTATACAACTACAGAGAAAGAGATGCTTGCTGTAGTATTTGCTTGTGAAAAATTTAGGAACTATATTGTAGGAACTAGGACCATTGTATATACTGACCATTCTGCTTTAAAATATCTTATGAGGAAGGCTGATGCTAAGCCTAGATTGATTAGATGGGTGTTATTGCTGCAGGAATTCGATTTGGACATTCGGGACAAGAAGGGATGTGAAAACGTGGTTGCAGATCACCTGTCTCGATTGCAGCACAATTGCGAAAAAATTGCGGACCCCGCAATTTCTGATGCTTTTATAGATGAACATATCTTTGCTTTGACTCATCGTGATGACGATGAGGAACCTTGGTTCGCTGACATTGCTAACTTCCGTGCATCACAGGTATTACCAGTGTTCAAGGGAGGACAAGAGAAGAAGAGGTTCCTCCATGAAGCAAGGAAATTCATCTGGGATGACCCCATACTTTACAGGACCTGTGCTGATGGGTTGTTGAGGAAGTGTGTTTCAGCTGCTGAAGCGAAGTCTGTGCTGCAGCACTGTCACTCATCTCCTTACGGTGGGCACTTTGGTGGTCAAAGAACAGCTGCTAAGGTATTTCAGAGTGGCTACTACTGGCCAACAATCTTCAAGGACGCCCGCAACTATGCCCACAACTGTGACGAATGCCAAAGGACAGGTAACCTCAGTCGTAAGGACGAGATGCCCCTCACCTACATCTTAGAGTTAGAACTCTTTGATGTGTGGGGCATTGATTTCATGGGACCATTCCCTCCATCATCAGGTAACCTGTACATCTTAGTAGCAGTAGACTACGTGTCAAAGTGGGTAGAAGCTAAGGCATGTCCTAATAATGATGCTAAAACAGTAACTAGCTTCTTGCATAGGCACATTTTCACTAGATTTGGGACTCCTCGTGCTATCATTAGTGATGAGGGGTCACATTTCATTAATAAGGCTATGGAGAAAATATTGGCTAAATATAACATTAGACATAGGGTAGCTACTCCCTACCACCCACACTCAAATGGCCAAGCTGAGATTTCCAATAGGGAGATAAAGAACATCCTAGAAAAGGTAGTCAAACCTAATAGGAAAGACTGGTCTTTCAAGCTTGAGGATGCACTTTGGGCTTACAGAACAGCATATAAGACACCTCTAGGAATGTCTCCCTATAGGTTGGTGTATGGCAAGGCTTGCCACTTGCCACTTGAGTTGGAAAACAAGGCATTTTGGGCCATGAAAGAATTAAATTTTTGTGTGAAGGATGCGGGGACATTAAGATCTTTACAGCTACATGAACTTGACGAGCTTAGGCACATGGCCTATGAGAATGCCAAGATGTACAAAGAAAAGACAAAAATATGGCATGACAGTAGACTCAGGATCAAAGACTTTAAGAAGGGCCAACTTGTATTGTTATTTAACTCACGATTAAAGCTATTTCCAGGCAAATTAAAGTCTAGATGGTCAGGTCCATTTATTATTACTAATGTCTTTGTTCATGGTGCCATAGAGATTAAAAACTTGCAGCAAGGACAGCCATTTCTGGTCAATGGTGCTAGGTTGAAGCACTACTATGAGGAAGGGGATGTGAAGACTCTCTCGGCCTTCCTCTTGACTGAAGCATGACAAAGAGAACGAGAGAGAACGAGTGGTTACTGTGCTCGTTTAGTCAAGGCCAATGCCTTAGTTTATTTTTACTGTTTTTTTCGCTTATCGTTTGTACGTTTTGTGATGTGTTTTTAATTACGTGTTTAATGTTTGTTTTGTTTGCTTTTGCAAGGAATCGAAAGAGGGGATCAAGGGGAGTAAATCCCACTTTAAAAATCAAGAAACGGTTGAGCCAAATGAAAGATACGGGCGATCAAAGTTTGGAATTTTTATGAAATATTATCCCTAGAATTGCGCAAAAATTGCTGGATCCGCAAAAAGAGCCGTTGGGATTTTTTTTTTCCGTTTTATTTATAGCCGTTAGAACGCGTTCGTTGATACGATTCTCTCATTCTTTGATCTCCAAGATTTCTGCGATTCTCTCCACCTTTGATTCTTCTCTCAAGATCTTCAAGACTCGACGATGGTTTCCACTAGGGCTGAGAGATCCGCCGCCAAGAAGAAGGCCGATGACGCAGCTGAAGCGGCTGCGAGGGAAGCGCTTCTCACCCTTGCTGATGAGGGTGCTGTACGCACTGGCCGTCTTACCAAGCTTCCTATTCGTAGGAAGAAGTGGAGGGTGGTCACTGAGATCCCTGCTGGCCCATCTGAGCCAGTGGGCACGCCAAAGAAGCGCCGGTGGACTGTCAAGACTGCTGCCGAACCGAGCACCGCCAAGACTCCCTCTGTGGAGAGTCAAGAAACTGATCGTGCAGCCCACGAGTCAGCCAAAGAAGGTTCGTCGCCGTCTGTGTCACCTGTGCGCAGTCCCCTCTCGTCTGAACCAGTGCCAAGCGCAGAGTCGTCACCGCCTGCACAGAGCGCCGAGTTGTCTCCAGCACCTCAGAGTTCTGATCCGACGCCTGCAGCAGCGCAGAGCCCTAAGCTGCCATCTTCGCCATGGAGTTCTGCACATACACCATCAGCAGAGCACAATTCTCCACGGCCTGATCCTGAATTCCCTTATGGGGATTATCAAGAGTCCACGCAAGGCAGTGGAGATGCTGGAGAAGAAGAAGTCTTTTCTCCCATGAGAGAAGACAGCCCTGCCGAGCCTGCACAGCAGGATGATTCTATGGAGGAGACGTTGGGGGCATGTTTCCCACAACTCCAGGCAAGGCTCAAAAAGAAGAAGAAGGCCAAGATTGTCAAGGCCAAGAAATCCAAGAAAAAGAAGGCCAAGAGAGTGCCTTCAGCAGAGAAAGAAAGCTCGGAGCCCTCACGGAAAAGGCTCAAAGTTGAGGCTGCCAAGTCAGCCAGGCCATCAGATAAGGGGAAGGCTAAACTCTACCCTGAAGATGAACCTCCGTCAGTGAGGTATGTCTCATCTGATGCTGAATCCAGGGGTATTGAGCTGAGGAAAAGGGACCTGTTGCACGAGAAGGGGTTCCTTGATCGACTTGCTGACCTGCCGCAGTTCTTGCGCGCAGGGGTGCTCAACCATGGCTGGGAGGAATTCTGCAGACCTCCCAATCCAGCCTACACGAGCATGGTGTACGATTTCTATGCCAATGTGCTCAGCCCTGAGGATGGCCTATCTGTGGTCAGAGGGGTGGAAGTTGATTTCTCAGCCAAGGCCATCAATGAAGCCTTTGGTCTCAAGGGCCAAGCGCACACAGATTATGCACGGATAGTAGATGAGCCGACCGAGGCTGTGCTAGAAGAGGCCATTCGCACAATTGGCCAGCCTGAAGCCTCTTGGACAGTGTCACGCAACGGGCGGCACACTCTCATGAGTGCCAACCTCACGGCTAAGGCAGCTGTGTGGTTTTCATTCGTCAGAAGAAGACTCTCCCCAGTGACTCATGAGACTACAATTAACCAGAGCCGTTCGCTGCTGGTTTATGCTATAATGAGAGGTCTCACGATCAACGTGGGAGAAGTCATCGCTGCTGCCATAGCTGAGTGTGCTAAAAAGGGTAAGGGGCCATTATTTTTCCCCAACACTATAACAAAATTGTGTTTGCTTGCAGGGGTTCCCACCGAGCGCTTGGAGCAGCAGCTGCCTTACACAGGCCATTTGGAGTTGCCGGCACACCTAAGGCTGAGAAGAAAGGGCAACATGGAATTTGAGTTGGATAGGCTGGCTGCTGAACAGTCCCTATCCATGGCCTGCTTGATGGACATGCAGAGGAGAATGGCTCAATGGGCCAACTATGCGCAGGCGAGGGACAGAGAAGTTGCAGACCAGTTGGGGTGCATCTTCCCAGACTTCCCCACCAACCTCCTAACTCCATGGGTGCCCCCACGACCAAGGCGACCAGATGAGGATGATGAGAATTGAGTGCTGGTTTGAAGAGCACTAGAGGGAGTATTACTGATCCCTTAAGAAACAAAAGACAAATTTCTGCTTTTTGATAGAATCATGTATAGTATGCTGTTTTGTGTTCAGTTTTTGATCTGTTTTTAATGTTTAGTTTTATGCTTTTTCTTTTGCTTAGTCTAGTTTGATGTTAGCTGAATAGGTAGGATAGTTTAGTTTTATTTTTAGGATGCATGAGTGACGGGAAAAAGCATGCTAGGGGCCTGAGTTATTGTTAAATCTGCCCAGATTGAATTGCGAAATAATTGCGGTTCCCGCAATTTTTGTGACTGATTGCATGTTTTGGACTGTCTGTTTAGTTAGGCTGTGATCTGTTAAATTCTATCTTTTGTTGCTAGCATGACTACCTTATATAGCTGATCTTGAAGCATGCTGGATGAGTGTCATAGGACACCCTTTGATAGTTTAAATTTGCCTCTGAATAGTGCTCAGCATGCATAAACCATAAGTCCTTAAACCTGTCTGTTATGTTCAAATTTTCTGCTGCTGGGATAATTGCTTTTAGAATGTTTTGCCTATGCCTAGGATGTTTAGATTCTCTTTGTTTTACTTTAGACTAGATGCTTCTAGGACAAGTTTGGGGGTGTGCCACCTCAAACACTCATTGGGGACAATGAGTAGTTGAAGTTTGGGGGAGGCCACCCTAGGCCTAGGAACATTCCTCTCTCCCTTAGAAACATAAGCATTCTTCTTCTCCTTTTAAAAAAAAAAAAAAATGATGAACAAAATGAAAAAAGAATAAAGGGGGGGAGTTTCTCTTAGGTTGCTGAGTAATCAGTGCCAAGTGTGTAACCCACAAGTGGCGTTGCATCAAAAGGCAACCAAAGGAGAAGCTCCACCTAAGAAAAAAAAAAGAGAAAAATATAGGGAAGAAGAATGTATACCTAGGAGTTATAACTTTGTGGCTTAGATGTCCTATTTAAAAAGAACTCTGATCCTCAAAGTAGCTAAGCACAAAAGTTGTAACTTGTAGGGTTGTTTTAGGGAGATGAGTGTATATCCAATGTAGTGATGCCAGGGCTTAGGTTGTTCTCTAAAAGCACCACTGTCACTGTTAATACTAAGACTGGCATGACTCTAAGGAGTCCTAGACACATTAAAAATAAGCTAGAAGCATGTACTGAGTCTGGAGTAAAGCTTGGTAGAGTTTGAAACCTTAGGGATAGTGGCATGATATCATAGAAGTAGTTAGATCAGTAGTAAGGGGTTAACAGAAACAGCAGGTATAGTAGGCAGGTGAAGTCAGAAGAAGCTTGATAAGAGGTTAGTTCTAAACTTAGGATTGTGTCACAGGACAGCATTGCTATAGACAAGAATATAAGGGAGTTAGTGAGTAGTTAAAGAAGAAGAAACAGCAGCCTAAGTAAGTCCTTAGTATGCTTGAGGACAAGCAAAGCCTTAAGTTTGGGGGTGTGTTAAGTCTCTGAAAGTGACTTATTTAGGACCCATTTAGCTTAAGAAGATGTACACATTTAGGTGTTTTTGTTAGCATTTAGCTTAAACCTATGCTTTAAGATGAGAATTAGAAGAAGGTAGCTAATATAGGACTTATGCACAATAGGTAGAAAAAGGGTTGAAAACCGAAGAAAAGAATGGAAAAATGAGCATTGCGAATGAATTGCGAAAACATTGCGGTGACCGCAATTATTCAAGTTAAAACCGTAAGTTGGCTGATCTTTTTCTGTTTAGATCCGACTTTTCAGGGATTCGTCCTTTCTCCTCCATCCATTCTGATATATGACGTTGAAGACTGATGGTTCTCCTTGGCCCAAACGCACCTGCAAACTACTATAAAAGGGGGTCAAAGTCGGAGGTTCAATCATCATTCGAAGCGCAGAAGTCTTCTTGCAGTCCACCATTTCCATCTGTTTTCCTTTGCCGTCTGTTGGAGTGAGAGTCTAAGCTTTTGGAATCGATAATCTGATAGGAAAGAGAGGAGATTCTTCTTCTCTCTCGATTGGATTCATCCAAGCAGGGCTGACTTCTCATCACCATCATTCGAGGCGACTGCCACGGAGTTTTCTAGCAAACCTCTACTGTTTTCTGCTCTGTTCTTCTCAATACCATTTCTGATCACTGTTGTTCTTAGTGTAGCATTTCAATTACTGCATTTCGTTGTTGTCTGTCTTGAATTCATTTCTTTTAGAGCTTCCCTTTGTCATTCAAACACTTAAAGTAATCGAAGTATACTTCTGCATTTTACAGTTTCCATCTGTTTCTGCTACGGCTTTGGCTTGCTGTTTTAAGTACATTTATCTTCTAAGCATGTCTGTTTTATCTACCTTTTCTATTCTCCACATATCCATGAGTAACTAAAGTCACTTAGGGGCATGCTAATGACAGAACTATAGGCTAAAAAACGTGAGTCAAGTAGGCAGATTAACACTCGAACATTGATTGTATGTAAGCTTCATCCCACGGGCAATTTCGATTGGCCATCCATTTTGTCCAAAGAACTCCTAACCTCTGGAAGGAGTAAGAGTTCAGAGTCATATAATCATGCTAGCCTTTCATGGTAATCAGGAAACGGCCTAGGAATAGGCGTTTCCCTAGTACAAACTGAACACTCCTGTTTTAACAAGATGCTTAAGACCTTACTTTGAAGTCGAGTAAACTTGAGTCTCTCATGCATGGAATCGGACGATACTTGAGATAGAGTGAGTTTGATGTATAGAGAGTTGATCCAAAGCTTGATAATCGTAATAAACTGCCTATAGGATAGTCATTAGTAGCCCTTAATTCACCCTTTTAATCAGTTTCGCTGCCATTTAATTGCGGATTAATTGCGGTTCTCGCAATTCTACTAAAACGCATTCTGTGTAGCTGTTTTCTTCTTCGTTTATTGATTCCATCTCTTGTTCTTTGAGCCTGATTTTAACTTTAACTTGTTTATGGTATATTCCTTTACACATTCAGCAGAACTTAGGTAATTAAAAACCAATTTTATCCCCTCAAATTCATCCCATCTTTCTTAACAAACACACTTCGCGAATAGCTAAAAATGAGTCTCTGTGGAAAAAACGAATGAAATATACTTACTACTTGCTGTGAGACCATGTATGCTTGCATGTTCTAAGTGCTCTCTCTACCCTTTTGCATATTTATCTTTACACATTGAGCACGCAACAGACACTTATCTGTGGATTCTGTGGGGAAGGGCACCCGTATGAATACTGCCCTGGGAATCCAGCCTCAGTCTGCTATGTTGGAAGCCAGCAGCAGCCTAGGAACAATCCCTACTCTAATACTTACAACCCTGGTTGGAGGAACCACCCAAACCTGTCATGGGGTGGCCAACAGAATGCTAACCAAAATCCTAACCAGCCAAGACCGAGTGGAACACCTGGTTTCACTCCCCAACATAACCAATCCATGTATCAAAAACCATACAACCAACCTGTAGGATCTTCTGTAGAAAACTTACTCAAGGAATACATAGCCAAGAATGATGCCACTCTACAGAGTCAGCAAGCTACTCTTAGGAGCCTAGAGAACCAAATAGGGCAACTAGCCAATGAAATCAAGAGTAGGCCCCAAGGTAGACTACCTGCTGACACTGAAGTGCCAAGGAGAGATGGTAAAGAGCAAGTTCAAGCAATTGAACTTAGAAGTGGTAGACCATTGGTAAGCAACACCAAGGACACACCAAAGAGAGTAGAGAACACTGAGTCTAGTGCTCCACTGGAGTCTCTGCCAAACCAAGGTCCACCACCAACAAGCACATCAGGATCAAGGCTGGAGCCAATCATAGAAGAGATAGAAGAAATTCCAAGGCCTCCACCTATCCTGAGGCGACCTGAAGTGCCTGCATATGTGCCACCACCTCCATTTCCTAGAAGGCTAAAGAAAAAACAAGAACAGGAAGTGCACTTTAACAAATTTCTAGAAATTCTTAAGCAAGTGCATGTTAATATTCCTTTTGTAGAAGTTTTACAGTCTATGCCTTCTTATGTAAAGTTTTTGAAGGATATTATAACTAATAAGAAAATAATTGGTGAGTTTGAAACAGTAAATCTCACTGAGGAGTGCAGTGCCATACTCCAGAACAAGCTACCCAAGAAGGAGAAGGATCCTGGTTCCTTCACCTTACCAGTAGAGCTAGGAGGCAAGCACGTGGGCAGAGCTCTTTGTGACCTGGGAGCCAGCATAAACCTCATGCCCCTATCACTATTCCGCCAGCTAGGAATAGGAGAAGCACGTCCAACCACTGTCACTTTACAACTAGCAGACAAATCCATAGCATACCCTGAAGGTAAGATTGAGGATATTCTTGTAAAGGTTGACAAATTTATTTTCCTTGCAGATTTCATTATCCTGGATTATGAAGCAGACAAGGAGGTCCCCATCCTGTTAGGTAGACCATTTCTAGCCACAGGTAGGGCACTGATAGATGTCCAAAAAGGTGAGCTCACTATGAGGGTTCATGATGAAGAGGTGAAGTTTAGTGTTTATAAAGCCTTAAGGTACCCCTCTGACTCTGAATCGTGTGCTAGCATGGACATTATAGATTCATTAATGGAAGAACAATTAGAGCATGAATTGTTGACTAAGCATGCTCATGAATATGTAGGATTAGAATTAACTGACTTGAACATAGCTGAGATAATGGACATATCTGTAAATAACCCTCAGCATGTTTGTATGAATATTGACTTGACTGAAAAATCTTTGAATCCATTAAAACCATCCATTGAGCATCCACCTGTTTTAGAATTGAAACCTCTCCCCACTCACCTCAAGTATGCATATCTAGGAAGTAATGATACTTTGCCTGTGATTATTTCTTCTAAATTAAGTAAAAAGCATGAGGTTGAACTGATATTACTACTTAAGCAACATAGGAAGGCTATTGCATGGACTATTGCTGATATTAGAGGCATTAGCCCTTCTTATTGCATGCATAAGATACATGGAATCGGAAGATACATGAGATTGAGTGAGTTTGATGCATAGTGAGTTGATCCAATGCTTGAGAATCGTATGAAAAAGCCTATAGAGGAGTCATTAGTAGCCCTTGTTTCTCCATTTTACACACTTTCGCTGTTATTAAAATTGCGGTAGAATTGCTGTTTCCGCAATTCTGCTACGTTTACAATTCTGTCTAGCTGTTTTCTTCTTCATTTATTAATCTCGTCTCTTTTCATTTGAGTTTAACTTTGACTTGCACTTGTTTATGTTGCTACCCTCTTCGTATTCAGTAGGAAATAGACAATTTAAAACCAATTCTACCCCATCAAATCCACCCTTTCTTTCTTAACTTTACACTTCACGAGTAGCTTATAATAAATCTCTGTGGGAAAACGAATGAAAAAAATACTTACTACTTGCTATAGGATCATGTATGCTTGCATGTTCTGAGTGCTCTCTCTATCTTATTGCTTATTTATTTTAACACATTTAGCACGCAACAATAGGCCTCATTGATGGCATTGGCGGAGAAGTCGACCTCTACCCCCCTCACTGTGGACAAACATGCATCAGGGTGCGTGAGGTTGGCGTAGAAGTCATACACCATGTCCGGGTAGGCTGGAATTGGGGGTTTGCATAGCTCCTCCCAGCCATGGGTGATGATTCCTGCGCGCAAGAATTGCGGCAGGTCTGCCAACGCATCAAGGAATCCTCGCTCGTGGAGGAGTTCCTTCTTCCTTAATTCGAGGCCCTTGGCCTCTGCTTCTTGTGAGACATACCTCACGGCTGGAGGTTCGTCCTCGGGGTACATCTTCTTTTTCCCCTTCTCTTTTGCCTTGGCCGACTCAGCAGCCTCAACTTTCAGTTTCTTTAAAGAAGGTTCACTCCCCACCTTCTTCTTCTTGGCTCGCTTGGAGGCCTTCGGCCGCTTGCCTTTCACAATCACAGAGACCCTCTTCTTGAGGCGCGCCTTGGAGGCATTTGCTGGAGACAGTCCCCCAACGTTTCATCCATCGAACCCCTGCTTCCCCCCCTTCATAGGGCTGTCAAGACTGACTTCCCTTAAGTGGGAGAATACCTCCTCGTCCTCCGCCGGCTCTTCACTTGGCACCGAGTCTTGGTGCTCTTCAGGTGGAGCTTCAGGCTCCGGCGTCTGTGGAGAAGGCTCAGGGCTCTGTCTGACCGTCTCATATGATGGGCGGCCACTCCCACGACTGTCCTCGCTGGGATCCTTTTCTTTGATCAGTGAGTCCTCCACCGCAACCTTCCACTTTCGTTTCTTAGATGTACCGACTGGTTCAGAAGGACCAGCAGGGATCTCAGTCACCACCTTCCACTTCTTTTTTCGCACTGGTAGCTTCGGAGGCCGTGAGGGCTGCGCAGCATCGGCGTCTGCTTAGCTTCTTCTGCGTCTCTCTCGCAGCTTCTTCTGCGTCAGGCGACTTCTTTTTGGGCGTGGATCGATCTGCTCGCGTGGACACCATTGTCGTTCTTTGAGGATCTGAAGGTAGGAGATGCAGAGGAAGAAGAAGACTGAATTTTTGAGGTCTAACGGATTGAGAAAACGTAGAAGGCAGGGATCCACTGACGGCTATTTGTACTCGAGTGTATTCCAACGACTCTATTCTGTTGCGGACTCAGCAACTTCTCCGCAATAAATTCACCTAGCCGTTAGGATTTTTCTTGATTCGAGTTGCAAGATTTAGAAACCGAATCCTAAATTTATCCCGATCTTCTTCGTGGATCTTCTCCCCTTGATTCATCTTCTTGATCTCCTCTTAAAGATCTCCTATTAAAATCCACCTAATTAAAACAAAAATCCGTAATTAAAATCACAAAATAAACACACAACAACAACCGAAAATACGAAAGAAAAAAAAAAACTAAGGCATAGCCTTCTGATGGATGAGCACAGTGGTCACTCATCCCCTCTCGATTCGATTCTCAAACTTCAGATAAGAGGAAGGCCGAGAGTGTCTTCACATCTCCTTCCTCGTAGTAATGCTTCAATCGTGCACCATTGACCATAAACGGCTGCCCGTGGCTGAGGTTGCGAATCTTAATAGCACCATGAACAAAAACGTTAGTTATCACAAAATGACCTGACCATCTAGACTTAAGTTTGCCTGGAAATAACCTTAACCGTGAGTTAAATAATAAGACATGCTGGCCTTTTTTAAAGTCCTTGATCCTAAGTCTACTATCATGCCAAATTTTAGTTTTTTCCTTATACATTTTAGCATTTTCATAGGACATATGTCTTAGCTCATCTAACTCATGTAATTGCAGAGACCGCAAAGTTCCAGCATCGGTCACGCAATAATTTAGTTCTTTTAAGGCCCAAAAGGCTTTGATTTCCAACTCGAAGGGAAGATGACATGCTTTTCCATATACTAGCCTATAAGGAGACATACCTAAGGGTGTTTTATATGCAGTCCTATATGCCCAAAGTGCATCGTCTAACTTAAGAGACCAGTCTTTTCTGTTAGGTTTGACCACTTTTTCAAGTATGTTTTTGATCTCCCTATTGGATATTTCAGCTTGTCCATTTGAGTGTGGGTGATAAGGGGTTGCTACTCTATGTCTAACATTGTATTTAGCTAATACCTTTTCCATAGCTTTATTAATAAAGTGAGTTCCCTCATCACTAATTATAGCACGTGGTGTACCAAACCTTGTAAAAATATGCCTTTTAAGAAACTTAATGACTGTCTTGACATCATTTGTTGGACATGCTATGGCTTCTACCCATTTAGATACATAGTCTACAGCTACGAGTATATAGAGATTACCTGCAGATGGAGGGAATGGTCCCATGAAGTCGATGCCCCACACATCAAAGAGTTTCAACTCCAAGATGTAGGTGAGAGGCATCTCATCTTTCCTACTGAGATTACCTGTCCTTTGACACTCATCGCAGCTGTGTGCATGGTCGTGTGCATCTTTGAAGATCGTAGGCCAGTAGTAGCCACTTTGGAACACCTTTGCAGCCGTCCTTTGGCCACCAAAATGTCCACCATAGGGAGACGTATGGCAGTGCTGCAACACTGACTTCGCCTCAGTAGCTGATACACACTTCCTCAGCAATCTGTCTGCACATGTCTTGTAAAGTGTAGAATTGTCCCAGACGAACTTCCTAGCTTCATGTAGAAACCTCTTCTTTTCTTGCCCCCCTTTGAAAGTTGGTAGTACCTGTGAGGCAAGGAAGTTAGCAATATCCGCAAACCACGGTTCCTCATCGTTATCACGATGGGCTAACACAAAGACATGCGCATCAACAAAGGCATCAGAAATTGCTGGCTCAACAATTTTTCCGCAATTACTTCGCAATCGTGATAAATGGTCAGCAACTCCATTTTCGCATCCTTTCTTATCTCTAATGTCTAGGTCAAACTCTTGCAACAATAATACCCATCTAATTAACCTAGGCTTAGCATCAGCCTTGCTCATTAGATATTTTAGTGCAGAGTGATCGGTGTACACAATGGTTCTAGTTCCTACAATGTAATTTCTAAACTTCTCACAGGCAAATACTACAGCTAGCATTTCCTTCTCCGTGGTTGTGTAATTACATTGTGCTTCATTCAAAGTCTTACTTGCATAGTATACAGGATGTGTTAGTTTATCTATTTTTTGTCCTAGCATGACCCCTACTGCATAGTCACTAGCATCACACATCATTTCAAACGGTAAGTCCCAATTGGGCCCTACTATAATTGGTGCTTTGACTAATGCTTCCTTAAGTGTTGTCCATGCTAAGAAACATTCTTTTGAGAAGACAAATGGCTTGTTAAGCTCTAGAAGCTCACACAAAGGTTTAGAGATTTTTGAAAAGTTTTTAATGAATCTCCTATAAAAGCCTGCATGACCTAGGAAACTTCTAATAACTTTTACATTTTGGGGTTCCACTAGCTTCTCTATTTTTTCTATCTTGGCCCTATCGACCTCTACTCCTGCTCTAGACACTCTATGACCTAGGACTATTCCTTCCTCCACCATAAAGTGGCATTTCTCCCAATTTAGGACTAGGTTGATCTCCTCACACCTAGCTAGGACTTGTCCTAAGTTTTCTAAGCAGTTACTAAAAGAATCACCAAAGACTGAGAAGTCATCCATAAATATTTCTATCATGGATTCATCTAAGTCAAAGAAAATGGCCAACATGCACCTTTAGAATGTTGTTGGTGCATTGCATAAGCCAAAAGGCATTCTGCGAAAAGCAAATGTTCCAAAGGGACATGTAAAGGTTGTTTTCTCCTGGTCCACAGGGTCTATGGTGATTTGGTTATATCCAGAATAACCATCTAAGAAACAGTAGTAGGCTCGGCCGGCTATCCTATCTAACATTTGATCTATAAACGGTAAAGGAAAATGATCTTTTTTTGTTTCTTTGTTTAATTTTCTATAGTCCATACAGACTCTCCATCCTGTAACAGTTCTAGTTGGAATTAGTTCATTATTCTCATTAACTATTACAGTCATTCCACCCTTCTTAAGCACACATTGAATTGGACTCACCCATTGACTATTAGCTATGGGAAAAATTACACCTGCATCTAACCATTTGATGATTTCTTTTTTCACTACCTCCTTCGTGCAGGGATTCAACCTACGTTGGTGATCTACTCTAGGTGTATGTTCCTCTTCCAACAATATTTTATGCATGCAATAGGAAGGACTAATACCTCTTATATCAGCAATCGTCCATGCAATAGCCTTTTTATGTTGCTTAAGCAGCAATATTAGCGCAATTTCATGTTGTTTACTCAGTTTGGACGAAATGATAATAGGCAAAGTATCATGCTCTCCTAGTTATGCATACTTAAGATGATCAGGCAATGGTTTTAATTCTAATAGAGGTGGATGTTCAATTGATGGTTTTAATGGATTCGTGGATCTTTCATACAAGTCATTAGTCATACAAACATGCTGAGGGTTGTCCACAGGTATATCCATTATTTCAGAAATGTTTAAGTCAGTTATATCTATTTGTACATAGTCAGTAGCATGCTTAATTAACAGTTCATGCTCAAGTTGTTCTTCCATCAGTGAATCTACTACATCTATACTTGCACAAGATTCAGAATCAGAGGGATACCTTAGAGCTTTAAAGACACTAAATTTAACCTCCTCATCATGACCTCTCATAGTGAGCTCACCTTTTTGGACATCGATCAAAGCCCTACCTGTGGCTAGAAATGGTCTGCCCAATAAGATTGGTACCTCCTTGTCTGCCTCATAATCCAGAATGATGAAGTCTGCAAGAAAAATGAATTTGTCAACCTTGACAAGAATATCCTCAATTTTCCCCTCCGGGTATGCTATGGATCTGTCGGCAAGCTGCAAGGTGACAGTAGTAGGTCGTGCTTCTCCTACTCCAAGCTGACGGAATAGTGACAAGGGCATGAGATTGATGCTGGCTCCCAGATCACAAAGAGCTCTGCCCACGTGCTTGCCTCCCAACTCAACTGGTAAGGTGAAGGAACCAGGATCCTTCTCCTTCTTTGGTAGCTTGTTTTGGAGTATAGCACTGCACTCCTCGGTGAGATTCACTGTTTCAAATTCACCAATGATCTTTTTGTTAGTAATTATATCTTTCAAAAATTTAACATAAGAAGGCATAGATTGCAAAACCTCTACAAATGGAATATTCACATGCACTTGTTTTAAAATTTCTAAAAACTTATTAAAGTGCACTTCCTGTTCTTGTTTTTTCCTCAGCCTTCTAGGGAATGGAGGTGGTAGCACATATGTACGCAATTCAGTTCGCCTAATGACCGGTGGGGCCCTTGGAATTTCTTCTAGTTCCTCTATGATAGGTTCCAGCCTCACCCTTGTTGTGCTCGTTGGTGGTTGATCATGGTTTGGTAGAGAATCCAGTAGAGCACTAGACTCTTCATTCTCTACTCGCTTTGGTGCTTCTCTATTGTTGCTCACCAATGGTCTTCCACTACGAAGTTCAATTGCTTGAACTTGCTCTTTTCCATCCCTTCTTGGCACTTTAGTGTCTGCAGGCAATCTACCTTGGGGCCTATTTTTCAGTTCATTTGCTAACTGCCCTATTTGGTTTTCTAGGCTCCTAAGGGTGGCTTACTGACTTTGTAGGGTTGCATCATTTTTTGCAATGTACTCTTTAAGCAAATTCTCTACTGATGACCCTATTGGTTGGTTATATGGCTTTTGGTACATGTTGACTAGTTGGTGCGCCCATTGAAATGGTTGCTGCAGTGTTGACACTAGGTTGGAGATTGGTTTGAGCCATTTGTTTGACTAGATTGGTCAGGGCGTTAATTTGGCTACTCATTGCACTAAGTGCATCCTTGTCTTGAGTTCTCCTAGGCTCTACAGGATCGTCTGACCATCTACAATGCGAAGTTGAGATTTTCTCCAAAATCTCATAGGCTTCATTGTAGCTCTTAGAAAGCATGGAACCACCAGCTGAAGAATTCAACACTTGCCTTGTGCTGGGGTTGCATCCTTTAAAGAACACTTTGTTGCGTGCTCAATGTGTTGAAATAATTAGGCAATAAAAGAGATAGAGCACTCAGAACATGCAAGCATACATGATCTTATAGCAAGTAGTAAGTATATTTCATTCGTTTTCCCACAGAGATTTATTTTTAGCTATTCGCGAAGTGTTTTGTTAAGAAAGAAGGGGTGGATTTGATGGGGTAAAATTGGTTTTTAATTATCTAATTTTTGCTGAATGTGTAAAGGGTAGTAACATAAACAAGAACAAGTTAAAGCTAAGCTCAAATGAAAAGAGACGAGATTAATAAATGAAGATAAAAACAGCTAGACAGAATTGTAACTTAAGCAAAATTGCGGAGACAGCAATTCTACCGCAATTAAATAGCAGCGAAAGTGTGTAAATGGGTGAATTAAGGGCTACTAATGACTATCCTATAGGCATCTTTATACGATTCTCAAGCACTGGATCTACTCTCTATGCATCAAACTATCTCAATCTCATGTATCGTCCGATTCCATGCATTAGATTCTTTAGTTTACTCAACTCAAAGTAAGGCCTTAAGCATCTTGTTAAGGCAGAAAGATATGGTTTGTACTAGGGAAACGCCTATTCCTAGGCCGTTTCCTGGTTACCTTGAAAGGCTAGCATGATAATATGACTCTGAACTCTTACTCCTTCCAGAGGTTAGGAGTTCTTTGGACAAAATGGATGGCCAATCGAAATTGCCCGTGGGATGAAGCTTACATACAATCAATGCTTCGAGAGCTATCCTACATGCTTGATTCACGTTTTTTAGCCTATAGTGTTGTCATTAGCATGCCCCTAAGTGACTTAGTTACTCATGGATATAAGGAGAACAGAACTAAAGGATGAGATAGACATGCTTAGAGGGGAAATGTGCTTAAAACAACAAGGGAAAGCAGTAGAATGCAAAGGCAGAAACTGTGAAATACTGAACTTTATGATTGATTAATTGATTGTTTGAATGAACATAAGAAATACTTAAAGTAGAGAACAGAAAGACAGAACACAACGAAATGAACTAAATTAGCCACAAGAACAGAAACAACACAAGACAGAGTTGGAAAATGGAAATGAAGAACAGAAAACAGTAAAGCAAGCTTGAATGTCTCGTTGCAGCCGCCTCGAATGAAGGATGAGAAAGGTCAGCCTTGCTTGGATGAATCCAATCGGGAGAGAAGAAGAATCTCCTCTCCTTCCTATCAGATTATCGATTCCAACAGCTGAGCTTCGCAAACCAGCAGACGGCAAAGAAAAACAGGAGAAAAGATGGACTGCGAGAAGACTTCTACGCTTTCGGATGATGCTTGAACCCTCGACTTTGACCCCTATTTATAGTAATCTGCAGGTGCATTTGGGCCAAGGAGAACCATCAATCTTCAACGTCGTACTTCAGAATGGGTGGAGGAGAAAGAACGAATCCCTGAAATAACGGAAATTAACAGAAAAAGATCAGTCAACTTACGGTTTTCACTTGAAACATTGCGGTGACCGCAATGTTTCCGCAATGCGTTCGCAATGCTTGTTTTTCATTCTTTTCTTTCGGTTTTCAACTCTTTTCTTTCCTATTGTACATAAGTCCTAATTTAGCTACCTTCTTCTAATTCTCATATTTAAGCATAGGTTTAGGCTAAATGCTATCAAAAACACCTAAGAGTGAACATCTTTCTAATCCAATTAAGTCCTAAAAAGGTCACTTTTGGAGACGTAACACACTTCTATTTGGATACACCATGGAATGCCATGGTGTGGACATTTAAGCAAAAGGTCCTTGAACCTTGTCCAAGCTTCGTGAAGGGATTCGTTTTCGGCTTGTTTGAACTTGATTATAGCATCACGAAAGTTGGAATTCCTATCAGGTGGAAAGTATTTGACTAAGAATTTTTCAGCCAGATCTGTCCAATTGATAATTGATCCAGAGGGTAAGGAATTTAACCACGTTTTTGCTTTATCTCTTAATGAGTAAGGAAAGAGGTAAAGCCTCAAAGCTTCTTGGGAAACTCCAGGGATGAGAAAGGTATCACTAACCCCTAAGAAATTTCTCAGATTATTGTGGGGATCTTCGTTTTCCACTCCAAAGAATTGTCCTACGGTGGACAGCATTTGGAACATTACTGGCTTTAACTCGAATGAGTTGGCAGTAATCTCAGGGCGTATAATGCTTGGGTTAAGCTCCCCTGGCATGGGAACTAAGTATGAGAGGATGGCACTATCCTTATCATTCGCAATTTCGATGGGGTTGCGAATGGTAGGTGCTTGGTTTGGGACTGGTCTATCCATTTCGATTTGATGGAATTGCGATGACTCCGCGGAGTCAACAATGTTTTGAGTTACAGGGGGTTGTTTAAAGAGGCGTTTCTTAGCTCTGTTTCTGGCCCTAAGTAATCTTTCAGGCTCAGGATTGAATTCTAGATCGCTACTTGAATGCTCATTCATAAACTAACCCAATGGTACCTGTAAAAGAAATGAAAGAAGATCAGCTCCAATAGGTATTAAGTTTTGTGTTTCTAACTTAACAAACTTCGTGTTTACCAAACAAAATCCCCGGCAGCGGCGCCAAAAACTTGTTGCGTGCTCAGTTGTTTAAATAAAGATGCAATGTGAGAGCACTCAGAACATGCAAGCATACATGATCTTGTAGCAAGTAATAAGTATTTTTTCATTCGATTTTCCACAGAGATTTATTCTTAATTACTAACGAAGTGAGATGTTAAATCAGAAAGGGTGGTGTAAATGAGGTGAATTGGAGAGTAATGTGCCTAACTAATGAAGAACGTGCGAGATATGCAAGCATAAACAAAGACGAGTAAAGAGGTTAACTTGAATGTAGAAGAAAAAGAATTGCGGAGAAAGCAATTATCTAGCAATAAAATCGCAAAACAGAAAACTGAAAAAAATTGGCTAAGGCAAAAGTAGAACTAAGAAAATTGTGCAGACAGCAATTTTCTAGCAATTGAACTAACAACGTTTTAAGGGTGAAGTGTGGAAACAAGGGCAACTAACGACTCCTCTATAGGTTTTTTCATACGATTCTTCAGCAGTAGATCAACTTATCATGCATCAAATTAACTCATTCTCATGTATCTCTCGATTTCATGCATTAGATCCGTTAGTTCACTCATGTCCAAGTAAGACTTAAGCATCTATTTATATAAGCAAGTTAATGAATTGTGCTAGGAAAACGCCTATTCCTAGGTCGTTTTCTGGCTACCATGAAAGGCTAGTATGAATGGACGACTCTGAACTCTTACTCCTTCCGGAGGTTAGGAGTTCTTTAGACAAAATGGATGGCCAATCGAAATTGTCCGTGGGATGAAGTACACATACATTCAATGCGTGCGAAGCTATCCTACATGTTGAATTCACGTATTTCTACCTATAGATTCATCATTAGCAGGCCCTTATGTGTTTAGTTACTCATGGATGAGATGGAAGTGGAAAGACTAAATGGATTAAACATGATTCAAAGTGAACTGAAAGTAAAGGGCATCATAAAGTGATAAGGAAACTTGCAACGTGGGAAATTGATTCCTCTATTACGTGAGACTCGAAACTTAATGTGCAACGATTACAACACCAGAAAGACTAAACGATTAAAGACGAATTGAAGTGCAGTAGCCAACAGAAGTAAATAGCAGAAAGCAGTAGAGAAAATAGATGGCAGAAAGCAGTAAAAAGCATATAAATGTGTGCGTAAAGCCCCTCGTCGCAAGCGCCTCGGATGAAGGGAGAAGGTGAGCTTTGTTTGGGGATGAATCCAATCAGAAGAGAAGAAGGATCTTCTCTTCTTCCTCTCAGATTATCGATGCCAACAGCTGATTCCTTCACGCCAACAAACGGAAGAGAAAACAGGGAGAAACTGCGTTGAGATGGGAGTTCTACGCTTCCAAGCTTGTTGTTCTCCTTCCCCTTTGACCTCCTTTTATAGTGTTTTGCAGGTATGCTTCAGCCAAGGAGAACCATCCATTCTGAACGACGACCTTCCACGTGGCAGCATGAGGGAAATTGGGCGCCTGAAAGATCGCAACAAAACGGCGGACGGTTAGAACAACTTAACAATTTCAACTTAAACATTGCAGAGACAACAATGTTTCCGCAATGTTTCTGCAACACAGAATTTCAACTCTTTAACTTCGTTTTTTATTCTTTTTCCTTTCTTTTACAAAGACGTCCTGATTTAGCTTCATTCTATAAATTCTCATATATAAGCACATGTTTAGACTAAATTCTAACAAAAACGCTTAAGAGTTCACACAATTCTATGGCAAATAAGTCCCTAAAATATGCACTTTTGGAGACGTAACAAGTACATAGGACATCTAAGCACTTAAGGATGCAACCTTCTGGCATACATCATTCTTCTTTGTTTTCTATTTTTATGTTTTCCTTTTTCTTTCTCTTGCAATGCTCTCTTCTTTTCTAGGTTTGCCTTTTGATGCAGTGCCCCTTGTGGGTTACACAAGTGGTCATGCTTACTCAGCATTCCTAGAAAACATAATGCCTCTTTTTCTTTTGTTGTCTTTTTTTTTTTTTTTTTTTTTTTTTTTCAAAGAAGAACAATGCATATCTAATAAGGGAGAGAGGAGTGTTCCTAGGGACTAGAAGGTTGCCTCACCCCCAAACTTGGACTTCTCATTGTCCTCAATGAGAGTATTGGCTGGCACACCCCCAAACTTAATTAGAAGCATCTAGTTTAAGTTAAAAGTAGGCAGACTTTAAATATCTAAAGGTTGGAATGGCTCTCCTAGGTTAGATAACACATTAGGCAGAGGTTTATTCAAAACAAAGGTAAGGTCTTACAGGGTTGCATGCTTTCGAACCTATGAAGCTAATTCAATCTTAAAGCGTGTACTTGACACTCATCCAGCATACTCAACAAGCAATAAACAGCCCACAGAGAATCACATTTTAGCCAGTTGCAAAAGATATAGACAGAAACTATCAGCAGAGAAAATAGTCCAAGCTAGCTAAACATTATAAATCTAACAGCATTATCACAAGACAAATCCGGAAGGCAACATTCCACACTTCGCTCCATGCTTAAGTATAATATTGTAATGGCACAAGCATGCAAAATAATCATTTCAAAATGAAGGCATCATCAATTCATGCTAAACGACTATGGTAAGCGCATTAACAAAGATTTCAAGCATGATAGCAGAAGCATCAAACTATTTTCAGAATTGTCTCCCAGTACACTATGATTGTTGGCACATGATAAATATTCCATTCCCAAAATAAACCACTCCTAACATACAAAATCTAAGCAAAGCATGATAAAAGCCTAATTTAAAAGTTTAGGGATCAGAAATCTCCCTTGTCAATCTGCCTCATATGGATATTCTTCAATGTTTCGAGGCATCACTTCTGCGCCTTTAAGATACTTAAGTCTTGATTTACGGGGTCAGACATTCTGCCACACCTTGAAATTGTTGATTCTTTCAAAGAGACTGCATGTTATAACATCTCAAGGTTTGTACTTTCTGTGCGTTGGTACAACATAGGTTTGATGCGATGAGACTTCTTTTTCTGGCACATCTCTTTCTAACTCCTTCAACTGGAGCATTTGTGGTGGTGGTGGCTCAGCTCTTTCATTGGTGGAGAAGCTTGCTGCAACATCAAACATTTCAAATTCTTGTTCCTCAAGCAGCGCATTAGTCTCTTTGGCCTCATCCAACACAATTTCATTTTTCTCAACTTTCACCAACTCCACCATTCTATATGGATATTCCCTTGGATCACTCTTCTCGGAATCGAAGGTAAGAAAGGAGTCATCATCATAAAAATCAAACATCTGAGGGCATGGTGGTGGTGATTTTGCTATAACAAGTAGATTTTGTAAGTCATTTGTGAGCTGGGCTAATTGCACATCAATTCTCCTCATGGATGCATCATTCCTTTCCATGAATTCTATCCTTAGCGCCTCCAAAGCGGGTGATAATTCTTCATTTTCAGTTGGCGCATAATGTTGATAGTCTTCATGTTGGTGGAACTCTTCATAATGAGCAACTTGCACATGCTCTTCCCAAGGATTATTTGAGAGTTGCCACTGATCATGTCCAGACAAGTACGAATAATGGTTGTCATAGCTTTGTTGATATTGCCTCTCTTGATAATTCAATGTTGGACAATTCTCCAAGTTATGATTATCCCCATAATAAGCACATGACTGATAAAATTCTTCAAACTGTTGTGGGCAAACTCTTCCTCCAATTAAGTTATGCAGCGTATTCATTTACTTTGTCGTACACATACGTTTTTCACCTGCATAGTTTCTCTCTGTGCCTAAAAATGATAGTAAACAAATTAAGCTCATGTATTCAGCACAGATCTTACAATCAATCAACTTAACACAAAAGTAATGCAAATCCCCAGCAGCGGCGCCAAAAACTTGTTGTGTGCTCAGTGTGTGTGTAAATTAGATGCGAAGAGCACTCAGATCATGCAAGTATACATGGTCTGCAGCAAGTGATAAGTATATTTTATATCGTTTTCCCACAGAGATTTGATTACGTTTATGCTAAGTACAGATTGATTGAAGGAAAATGTAACCGGTGACAAAATGTTGTTGGTTGGGTTGCTGAAATAACAACAGAACATACAAAATGCAGAAACAAGTAAATAGCTAAAATGCTGAAATAATAACAACTTGCAGAATAGAAAATAGTATTGCGGGTCTCGCAACACTTTCGCAATAAGCTAGCAACAGATTAACAAATAAGTAAAATCTAAGATAAAGACCGCAAGGTTGGCTAAGAATCCTCCATAGGCAGAAACCATGATCATTCAGTAGTGAACAAGCATTACATGCATCGTATTCAGCTAGATCGCATACATCTTCCGATTATATGCATTAGATTCATAAGTTACTCATATCCATGTAAGGCTAAGAACCTATTGATGATTGCATGCTATTAAACGTTCTAGGAAAGCACCTATTCCTAGATCACTCTCTGGTTACCATTAAAGGCTAACATGAATGAATGACTCTGAATTCTTACTCCTTTCAGAGGTTAGGAATTCTTTAGAACAAAATGGATGGCCGGTCGAAATTGCCCATGGGATGAAGTTCACACTCATTCAATGCATTCATGCTTATCTACATGTTGAATTCACATAGTGGTATCTTACAGATTCATCTTAACAAACCCTTATAAAACTAGCTACTCATGGCTTTAGAAGAACTCAACAAAACTAATTGTTTACTCATGCTAATAAAAGAATTCAACACAACTAATTGATTGCTTCCGAAAATAGGAGAACTCAACAAAACTAATTGATTACTTAAGAAAAGCAAATCCAATAATAATTCAAGTAGCAAAACACGATTCGTTCTGGAAACAATAATTAAAGTGAAGCAGTAGATGAACCAAAAACAGAAACTAAAGAAAAACAGAATTCCAATCGCAAACAGAAACTAAAAGAAAACAGAATTCAATTCGAAAACGGAAACTAAAAGAAAACAGTAGATGAGTGAAGGTTCGATCGTCCACGATTCGCCTTGGTTGAAGGAGAAGAACGTTTTGTCAGGAATTTTTCCTTCTTGCTCCAAATTTCAGAACGCCAAGCAGGTTTCTTCTCGGATCTGATGATCGAGAAGATCTCTCTTGGGGTTTTCGGGTTTTCGAACCTCTTCACCGTAAATTGGATTTGGATTGGATTCCTCTCCTGCTTCATCTTGCTCTCTTTATATAGCTTTAAGTGGTTCATAGTCTGCTCCCTAATCATGGATCACCATCCAAATTTGAGGTAACAACCTCACACGTGGCAGCTATAGGAAGGTCGGCGGCTGGAAAAACGCAGCAACAAAGACCAGTATTGCGATTGCGTTGCGATCACAATGCTCTGTTTTCGGTTGTGCTTCTTCTGATCCCATTGCGCTCCTCGCAAAACTTCAGCAATACATCTGCAAAGCATTAATTAGACAATTTTTCACCAATTTACACACTTATGCACAACTTTTTAACATAAGCCTTAAATTAACCTCATTTCACAAAATGTCACGATAAAACACATATTATGCTCATTCATAGTTAAAATGCTCGAAAGACTTCATGAATATCAAGTAATTATAGCCCTAAATAACTCTCTTTTGGAGAGGTAACACTTTTCCATCTTGGTTCGGGATTTTCCACCACTGGCTCGCTGTGACCTTGATCTACTTCCACTTGCAGAGTAAATGTGGGAAGCTCCTTCCCACTCCTCAACGTGATGGCACTAGCACTTTCTGCCTTCTGATTTTCCATCACTGCCAACCTGCTACTAGCCTGAATCACTATTAAGTCTCTGAAAGTGACTTATTTAGGACCCATTTAGCTTAAGAAGATGTACACTTTTAGGTGTTTTTGATAGCATTTAGCCTAAACCTATGCTTAAATATGAGAATGAGAAGAAGGTAGCTAAATTAGGACTTATGCACAATAGGAAAGAAAAGGGTTGAAAACCGAAGGAAAAGAATGAAAAAAACTGCATTGCGACAGCATTGCGAAAACATTGCTGAAGCCGCAATTATTCAAGTGAAAACCGTAAGTTCACTGATCTGTTTCTGTTAATTTCCGTAATTTCAGGGATTCGTTCTTTCTCCTCCATCCATTCTGATATATGACGTTGAAGATTGATGGTTCTCCTTGGCCCAAACGCACCTGCAAACTACTATAAAAGGGGGTCAAAGTCGGAGGTTCAATGATCATCCGAAAGCGTAGAGTCTTCTCGCAGTCCATCTTTTCGCCCTGTTTTCCTTTGCCGTCTGTTGGAGTGAGAGTCTCAGCTGTTGGAATCGATAATCTGATAGGAAGGAGAGGAGATTCTTCTTCTCTCTCGATTGGATTCATCCAAGCAAGGCTGACCTTTCACCCCCTTCATTCGAGGCGACTGCAACGAGGCTTCCAAGCACCATTTACTGCTTTTTGTCTTTCCTTTCTCATTTCCAGCATTGTTTAGTTATCGCTTCTGGTTTAGTGATTAGTTTACTTCATTTTGTTGCTGTCTGTCTTTGAATTATTTCCTTTAAGTTCCCTTTGTTCGTTCAAACATTCAAAGTAATCAAATTACAAGTCTTCAGTTTACAGTTTCCATCTTCTGCTGCTCCGGTTTTGTCTTACTGTTTTGAGTACATTTCCCTTCTAAGTATGTCTGTTTTATCTTATACTTCTGCTCTCTATATATCCATGAGTAGCTAAGTCACTTAGGGGCATGCTAATGACAGAACTATAGGCTAAAAAACGTGAACCAAGCATGTAGGATAGCTTCGAAGCATTGATTGTATGTAAGCTTCATTCCACGGGCAATTTCGATTGGCCATCCATTTTGTCCAAAGAACTCCTAACCTCTGGAAGGAGTAAGAGTTCAGAGTCGTATAATCATGCTAGCCTTTCATGGTAACCAGGAAACGGCCTAGGAATAGGCGTTTCCCTAGTACAATCTAAACACTCCTGTTTTAACAAGATGCTTAAGACCTTACTTTGAGTCGAGTAAACTAAAGAATCTAATGCATGGAATCGGACGATACATGAGATAGAGTGAGTTTGATGCATAGAGAGTAGATCCAGTGCTTGAGAATCGTATAAAAATGCCTATAGGATAGTCATTAGTAGCCCTTAATTCACCCATTTACACACTTTCGCTGTTATTCAATTGCGGTAAAATTGCGGTGTCCGCAATTCTGCTAAGTTACCATTCTGTTTAGCTGTTTTCTTCCTCGTTTATTAATTCCATCTCTTGTCTTTTGAGTCTAATTTCAACTTGCATTTGTTTATGTTGCATTCCTTTACACATTCAGCAAAAATTAGATAATTAAAAACCAATTTTACCCCATCAAATCCACCCCTTCTTTCTTAACAAATACACTTCATGAATAGCTAAAAATAAGTCTCTGTGGAAAAAACGAATGAAATATACTTACTACTTGCTGTGAGACCATGTATGCTTGCATGTTCTGAGTGCTCTATCTACCTTCTTGCTTATTTATCTTTAACACATTGAGCACGCAACAAGTTTTTGGCGCCGCTGCCGGGGACTTATTTTAAGTGAAAACGAAGTTTGTTAAGTCTGAAACACCAAGTTATTTTCCATTGAGTTTGATCCATCTTCATTTCTTCTTCAGGTACCATTTAGGATAGTTTATGAATGAGACTCCAAGTAGTGATCTAGAGTTCAACCCTGAGCCTGAGAGATTATTTAAAGCTAGAAATAGAGCCAAGAAACGTCTCTTTAAACAACCCCTTTTACCTCAAATAATTGCTGAAACCGCAGAGTCTCCACAATCCACTCGAGAAGAAATGGCTGGAATAGATCAAAACCTGGTGCCTGTCACTCGCAATCCCATTGAAATAGCGAATGACAAGGATAGCGCCATCCTTTCGTACCTAGTACCTATGCCTGGGGAGCTGAACCCCAGCATAATCCGTCCTGAAATCACTGCCAACTCCTTCGAGTTAAAACCAGTGATGTTCCAAATGTTGTCCACTGTGGGACAATTCTTTGGAATAGAAAATGAGGACCCCCATAACCACCTTAGGAACTTCCTAGGAGTCAGTGATACCTTCCTCATTCCTGGAGTTTCCCAAGAAGCCCTGAGGCTATATCTTTTCCCTTACTCTTTGAGGGACAAAGCCAAAACGTGGTTAAATTCATTACCCTCAGGATCTGTCCTCAATTGGACAGACTTAGCAGAAAAATTCCTAGTCAAATATTTCCCACCAGATAGGAATTCGACCTTTCGTGATGATATCATCAAATTTAAACAAGCTCCGAGTGAGTCTCTTCACGAAGCTTGGACAAGATTCAAAGACCTTCTCATTAAATGTCCACACCATGGCATTCCATGGTGTATCCAAATAGAAGTCTTCTTTAAAGGATGCAACCCCAGCACCAGACAAGTTCTAAACTCATCTGCTGGAGGTTCCATGTTGTCCAAGAGTTACAACGAAGCTTATGAGATCTTGGAGAAGATCTCAACATCTCACTGTAGGTGGTCAGATGATCCAGTAGAGCCAACTAGAGCTCAAGACAAGGATGCTCTAAGCGCCATGAGCACCCAAATAAACGCCCTGACCAACCTAGTTAAGCAAATGGCTCAGGCCAATCTCCAAACCAGTGCCAATACCGCCACAGCCATGTCAATGGGCACCCAGCCAAGTCAAGGCGAGGCACTTATCTGTGGATTCTGTGGGGAAGGGCACCCATATGAATACTGCCCTGGGAATCCATCCTCAGTCTGCTATGTTGGGAGCCAGCAGCAGCCTAGGAATAACCCCTACTCCAACACCTATAACCCTGGTTGGAGAAACCACCCAAACCTGTCATGGGGTGGCCAACAAAACACTAACCAAAATCTTAACCAACCTAGACCGAGTGGAACACCTGGTTTCACTCCCCAACATAACCAGTCAATGTACCAAAAACCATACAATCAACCTGTAGGATCTTCTGTAGAAAACTTACTCAAGGAATACATAGCTAAGAATGATGCTACTCTTCAAAGCCAGCAAGCTACTCTTAGGAGCCTAGAAAACCAAATAGGCCAATTAGCCAATGAACTCAAGAGTAGGCCCCAAGGTAGACTCCCTGCTGACACCGAGGTACCAAGGAGAGATGGCAAAGAACAAGTTCAAGCAATTAAACTTAGGAGTGGAAGACCATTGGTGAGCAACACAAAGGACACACCAAAGAGAGTAGAGAACACTGAGTCTAGTGCTCCACTAGAGTCTCTGCCAAACCAAGGTCCACCACCAACTAGCACATCAGGAGCCAGGCTAGAGCCAATTGTTGAGGAGATAGAAGAAATTCCGAGGCCTCCACCTATCCTAAGGCGCCCTGACGTGCCGGCATATGTGCCACCACCTCCATACCCTCGAAGGCTTAAGAAGAAGCAGGAACAGGAAGTTCATTTTAATAAATTCTTAGAAATTCTTAAGCAAGTGCATGTTAACATTCCTTTTGTAGAAGTTTTGCAGTCTATGCCTTCTTATGTAAAGTTTTTGAAGGACATTATTACTAACAAAAAAATAATTGGTGAGTTTGAAACAGTAAACCTCACTGAGGAGTGCAGTGCCATCCTCCAGAACAAGCTGCCCAAGAAGGAGAAGGATCCTGGTTCCTTCACCTTACCTGTAGAACTTGGAGGCAAGCACGTGGGCAGAGCGCTTTGTGACCTGGGCGCCAGCATAAATCTCATGCCCCTGTCCCTATTCCGCCAGTTGGGAATAGGAGAAGCACGTCCAACCACTGTCACTTTACAACTAGCAGACAGATCCATCGCATACCCTGAAGGTAAGATTGAGGATATTCTAGTGAAAGTTGACAAATTTATTTTCCTTGCAGATTTCATTGTCCTGGACTATGAGGAAGACAAGGAGGTCCCCATCCTGCTAGGTAGACCATTTCTAGCCACAGGTAGGGCACTAATAGATGTTCAAAAAGGTGAGCTCACTATGAGGGTTCATGATGAAGAGGTGAAATTTAGTGTGTATAAAGCCTTAAGGTACCCCTCTGATTCTGAGTCTTGTGCTAGCATAGATATTGTTGACTCACTAATGGAAGAACAATTAGAGCATGTACAATTAACCAAGCATGCTAATGAATATGTACAATTAGATATAGCTGACTTGAATGTATCTGACATAATGGATATGCCTGTAGATAAACCACAACATGTATGTATGAATATAGATTTAACTGATAGATCTGTGAATCCTTTAAAGCCCTCCATTGAGCATCCACCTGTTTTAGAACTGAAACCACTACCCACTCACCTCAAATATGCGTATTTAGGAAATAATGATACACTGCCTGTAATTATTTCTTCTAAGCTAAGTGAAAAGCATGAGGTTGAATTAATTTTACTGCTTAAGCAACATAGGAAGGCTATAGCATGGACTATTGCTGATATTCGAGGCATTAGCCCTTCTTATTGCATGCACAAAATTATACTAGAGGAAGAGCACACACCTAGGGTAGATCACCAACGTAGGCTAAACCCCTCTATGAAAGAGGTAGTAAAGAAGGAAATAATAAAATGGTTAGATGCAGGAGTGATCTTCCCCATAGCTAGTAGTCAGTGGGTGAGCCCTATACAGTGCGTACCTAAAAAGGGTGGGATGACTGTGGTAGTCAATGAGAACAACGAACTGATTCCAACTAGGACTGTCACAGGATGGAGAGTGTGCATGGATTACAGGAAATTAAATAAAGAAACTAAAAAAGACCACTTCCCTCTACCGTTCATTGACCAGATGTTAGACAGAATAGCTGGTAGAGCCTACTATTGTTTCTTAGATGGTTATTCTGGCTATAATCAGATTACTATAGACCCTAAGGACCAAGAGAAGACTACCTTCACTTGCCCTTTTGGAACTTTTGCCTTTCGCAGAATGCCTTTTGGCTTATGCAATGCACCGGCAACTTTCCAAAGGTGCATGATGGCAATCTTCTCTGAGTTGGATGAGTCCATGATAGAAATATTCATGGATGACTTCTCAGTCTTTGGGGATTCATTCACAAACTGTCTAGAGAATTTAGGACAAGTCCTGGCTAGGTGTGAGGAGACCAACCTAGTCCTAAACTGGGAAAAATGCCATTTTATGGTGGATGAGGGAATTGTCTTAGGACATAGAGTGTCAAGGGTAGGAGTAGAAGTTGATAGGGCAAAGATTGAGATCATAGAGAAGTTGGTAGAGCCCCAGAATGTCAAAGCCATTAGAAGCTTCTTAGGGCATGCTGGCTTCTACAGAAGGTTCATTAAGGACTTTTCTAAGATAGCCAAGCCTCTGTGTGAGCTTTTAGAGCTAAATAGACCATTCATCTTCTCTAAGGAATGCTTAGTAGCTTGGACTACCCTTAAGAAAGCACTAGTCACTACACCTATAATAGTAGGACCAAATTGGGATCTCCCATTTGAGATGCTATGTGATGCCAGTGACTATGCTGTAGGAGTCATGTTAGGACAGAGGATTGACAAGCTAACACACCCTGTATATTATGCTAGTAAAACCTTGAATGAGGCTCAATGTAATTATACAACTACTGAGAAAGAAATGCTTGCTGTAGTATTTGCTTGTGAAAAATTTAGAAACTATATTGTAGGCACTAGGACAATTGTGTACACTGACCATTCTGCCTTGAAGTATCTTATGAGGAAGGCTGATGCTAAGCCTAGGTTGATTAGGTGGGTACTGCTGTTGCAAGAGTTTGATTTGGACATTCGAGACAAGAAAGGATGTGAAAACGTGGTTGCAGATCACCTGTCTCGATTGCAGCACAATTGCGAAAAAATTGCGGAGCCCGCAATTTCTGATGCTTTTATTGATGAACATGTCTTTGCTTTGACTCATCGTGATAACGATGAGGAACCTTGGTTTGGTGACATTGCTAACTTTCGTGCATCACAGGTTTTACCAGTTTTCAAGGGAGGACAAGAGAAGAAGAGGTTCCTTCATGAAGCAAGGAAATTTATCTGGGATGACCCCACACTTTACAGAACATGTGCTGACGGCTTGCTAAGGAAGTGTGTTTCAGCTGCTGAAGCGAAGTCTGTGCTGCAGCACTGTCACACATCTCCTTATGGTGGACACTTTGGTGGCCAAAGAACAGCTGCAAAGGTATTTCAAAGTGGCTATTATTGGCCAACGATCTTCAAAGATGCCCACAACTATGCCCACAGCTGTGATGAATGCCAAAGAACAGGTAACCTCAGTCGAAAGGATGAGATGCCCCTCACCTACATCTTAGAGTTAGAGCTCTTTGATGTGTGGGGCATTGACTTCATGGGACCATTCCCTCCATCATCAGGTAACCTTTACATATTAGTAGCAGTGGACTATGTGTCCAAGTGGGTAGAAGCCAAAGCATGTCCTAATAATGATGCTAAAACAGTCACCAACTTCTTGCATAGGCACATTTTTACTAGGTTTGGGACACCTCGTGCCATCATTAGTGATGAGGGGTCACATTTCATTAACAAGGCTATGGAGAGAGTGTTGGCTAAGTATAACATTAGACATAGAGTAGCCACTCCCTATCACCCACACTCAAATGGACAAGCTGAAATCTCAAATAGGGAAATTAAGAACATCCTAGAAAAAGTGGTCAAACCTAATAGGAAAGACTGGTCCTTCAAGCTTGAGGATGCACTTTGGGCTTATAGGACAGCATATAAGACACCCCTAGGTATGTCCCCTTATAGGCTGGTATATGGCAAGGCTTGTCACTTACCACTTGAGTTAGAAAACAAGGCATTTTGGGCCATGAAGGAATTGAATTGTTGTGTAAAGGATGCGGGGACACTGAGGTCTTTGCAATTACATGAGCTTGATGAGCTTAGGCATATGGCCTATGAAAATGCTAAGATGTACAAGGAAAAAACCAAGATTTGGCACGATAGTAGACTTAGAGTTAAGGACTTTAAGAAGGGTCAACTTGTTTTGTTGTTTAACTCACGGTTGAAACTATTTCCAGGGAAACTTAAGTCTAGATGGTCGGGTCCATTTGTCATTACTAATGTGTTTGTTCATGGTGCAATAGAGATACAGAACTTGCAGCAAGGCCAACCATTCATGGTTAATGGTGCAAGATTAAAGCACTACTATGAGGAAGGAGATGTGAAGACTCTCTCGGCCTTCCTCTTGACTGAAGCATAACAATGAGAACGAGAGAGGACGAGTGATTGCTGTGCTCGTCAACATAAGGCTCATGCCTTAGTTTATTTTTTGCGATTTCCCGGTTATCATTTGTGTGTTTTGTTGTGTGATTTTAATTACGAATTTGATATTGTTTTTATTTCTTTTTGTAGGGAATCGAAAGAGGGAATCAAGGAGAGTAATTCCAGCTTTAAAAATCAAGAAACGATCGAGCCAAATAAAAGATACGGACGAGCAAAGTTTGCCATTTTGATGAAAAAATATCCCTAAAATTGCGCTGGAATTGCAGGATTCGCAAAATATAGCCGTTGGGATTTAGCCGTTGCCTTTATATCCGTTAGAAGGCGCTCGATCGATACGATTCTCTCATTCTCTGATTTCCAAGAAAACTGAGATTCTCTTCATCTTTGATCCTTCTCTCCAAACCTCCAAGATTCGACAATGGTGTCCACAAGGGCTGAAAGATCCGCAGCCAAGAAGAAGGCTGATGACGCAGCTGAAGCGGCTGCGAGGGAAGCACTTCTGACCCTTGCAGATGCTGGGGCTGTACGCACCGGACCTCTTCCCAAACTTCCGATCCGTAGGAAGAAGTGGAGGGTTGTCACAGAAATCCCTGCTGGCCCTTCTGAACCAGCGGGCACGCCCAAGAAACGCCGGTGGAGTGTCGAGACGGCCGCCGAACCAAGCAAAGCAAAGACTCCCTCTGTGGAGAGTCAAGAAACGGATCGTGCGTCCCACGAGTCGACCAAGAAGGGTTCGTCGCCATCTGCATCGCCTGCGCACAACCCTTCACCATCTGGACCAGTGCACAGCCCAGAGCTTTCATCACCGCCGGCACAGAGCTCTGAGACGCCGTCTTCACCACTGAATTCCGTGCAGACGCCTACAGCAGAGCAGAGTGCCACACCTTCGCACACGCCTCCACGGCCTGACCCTGAATTCCCATATGGGGAGTACCAGGAATCCACTCAGGGCAGTGGGGAAGGTGGTGAAGACGAGGTCTTCTCGCCTGCAAGGGAAGCTAGCCCGGAGAGTCCTGCACAGCAGGATGATTCCATGGAAGAGACGCTGGGGGCATGCCTGCAGCAGATCAACATTGAGGCAAAGCTCAAGAAGAAGAAGGCCAAGATTGTCAAGGCCAGGCGATCCAAGAAGCTGAAAAAGAAGAAGGCTAAAAGGGCGCCTTCAGCAGACAAAGAGAGCACTGAGCCTTCGCTCAAACGACTCAAGGTTGAGGCTGCCGAGTCAGCCAAACCATCAGATAAAGGGAAGGCAAAGCTCTACCCTGAAGACGAGCCTCCGTCAGTGAGGTATGTTTCCTCTGAGGCTGAGTCCAGGGGTGCTGAGCTGAGGAAGAGGGAGTTGCTGCACGAGAAAGGCTTCCTCGACCGACCTGCTGACCTGCCGCAGTTCTTGCGCGCAGGAGTGATAAACCACGGCTGGGAGGAATTTTGCAGACCGCCCAATCCAGCCTACACGAGCATGGTGTATGATTTCTACGCCAATGTGCTCAGCCCTGAGGATGGCCTGTCTGTGGTCAGAGGGGTAGAAGTGGATTTCTCAGCCAAGGCCATCAACGAAGCCTATGGTCTCAAGGGCCAAACACATACAGATTATGCACGGATTGTTGATGAGCCTACGGAGGCAGTTTTGGAAGAGGCCATTCGAACCATTGGCCAGCCTGAAGCAGCGTGGACTGTATCACGCAATGGAAGGCACACTCTCATGAGTGCCAACCTCACGGCTAAGGCGGCTGTTTGGTTTTCGTTCGTGAGAAGGAGATTGTCCCCAGTGACTCACGAGACTACAATCAACCAGAGCCGATCGCTGCTGGTGTATGCGATAATGAGAGGTCTCACGATCAACGTGGGAGAAGTCATCACTGCTGCTATTGCTGAGTGCGCCAAGAAAGGTAAGGGACCACTGTTTTTCCCTAATACCATAACCAAACTATGTTTGCTTGCAGGAGTCCCCACCGAGCGCCTGGAGCAGCAAATGGCTTACACAGGCCCCTTGGAGCTGCCTGCTAGCCTGAGGCTGAAGAGGAAGGGGAATATGGAGTTTGAACTGGATAGGCTGGCTGCTGATCAGTCCCTATCCATGGCCTACCTAATGGATATGCAGAGGAGAATGGCTCAATGGGCCACTTATGCGCAGGCAAGGGACAAGGAAGTTGCAGACCAACTTGGGTGCATCTTCCCTGACTTCCCCACAAATCTCCTGACTCCATGGGTGCCTCCACGACCACGACAACCAGATGAGGATGAAGAAGTTTGAGTGCTGGTTTGAAGTGCACTGAAGGGAGTATTGCTGTTCCCTTAGAAAAAACAAACAATTTTCTGCTTTCTGATAAATTATGTGAATTATGCTGTTTTAGTACATTTTTGATCTGTCGTAGATGCTTAGTTTTATGTTTTTAATTTTGCTTAGTATAGTCTGATGATAGGTGACTAGATAGGTTAGTTTTGTTTTATTTTTAGAAGAGCTTGAATGACTGGAAAAAGCATGCTTAGGGGCCTTAATCACTGTTATATCTGCCCTGACTTAATTGCGAAATAATTGCGGTCCCCGCAATTTTCATGACTGAAAGCATGTTTTGGACTGTCTGTTTAGCTAGGCTGTGATCTGTTTAAATTCCATCTTTTGCTGCTATCATGACTACCATATATAACTTATCTAACAGCATGCTGGATGAGTGTCATAGGACACCCTTTGCTAGTTTAAATCAACCTCTAAAAAGCTCAGCATGCACAGCTTTCAGCCCTTATCTGTCTGTTTTTTTTATTATTACTACTGCTGTGATATTTGCCGTTCGAATGTTTTGTCTATGCCTAGGGCTTTAGGTTCTCTTTGTTTTACCTTAGACTAGATGCTTCTAGGAAAGTTTGGGGGTGTGCCACCTCAGACACTCATTGGGGACAATGAGTAGTTGAAGTTTGGGGGAGGCCACCCTAGGCCTAGGAACATTCCTCTCTCCCTTAGAAACATAAGCATTCTTCTTCTCCCTTACAAAAAATGATGAACTGAAAAAAAATGAAAAATAGAATAAAGAGGGGGGTCTCTCTTAGGTTGCTAAGTAATCAGTGCCAAGTGTGTGACCCACAAGTGGCATTGCATCAAAAGGCAACCAAAGGAGAGGCCCCACCTAAGTAAGAAAAAGGGAAAAGAAAAGGGAAGAAGAATGTATACCTAGGAGTTATAACTTTGTGGCTTAGATGTCCTATTTAAAAAGAACTCTGATCCTCAATTAGCTAAGCACAAAGTTGTAACTCGTAGGGTTGTTTAGGGAGATGAGTGTTTATCCAATGTAGTGATGCCAGGGTTTAGGTTGTTCTTTAAAAGTACTACTGTCACCGTTAATACTAAGACTGGCATGACTCTAAGGAATCCTAGACAAATTAAGAATAAAACTAGAAGCATGTACTGAGTCTGAGGTAAAGCTAGGCAGAATTTGAAACCTTAGGGATAGTGGCATGATATGACAAAAGCAAATAGATCAGTTGTAGGAAGTTAATAAAAGCAGGTGAGTGTTAGGCAGGCGAAGTCAGAAGAAGCTAGATAAGAGGGTAGTTTTAAACTGAGAAGTGTGTCACAGGACAGCAGTGCTATAGATAGGGATATAGGGGAGTCAGTAGGTGGTTAAAGAAGGTGAAACAGCAGCCTAGGTAAGTCCTTAGTATGCTTGAGGACAAGCAAAACCTTAAGTTTGGGGGTGTGTTAAGTCTCTGAAAGTGACTTATTTAGGACCCATTTAGCTTAAGAAGATGTACACTTTTAGGTGTTTTTGATAGCATTTAGCCTAAACCTATGCTTAAATATGAGAATGAGAAGAAGGTAGCTAAATTAGGACTTATGCACAATAGGAAAGAAAAGGGTTGAAAACCGAAGGAAAAGAATGAAAAAAACTGCATTGCGACAGCATTGCGAAAACATTGCTGAAGCCGCAATTATTCAAGTGAAAACCGTAAGTTGACTGATCTGTTTCTGTTAATTTCCGTAATTTCAGGGATTCGTTTTTTCTCCTCCATCCATTCTGATATATGACGTTGAAGATTGATGGTTCTCCTTGGCCCAAACGCACCTGCAAACTACTATAAAAGGGGGTCAAAGTCGGAGGTTCAATGATCATCCGAAAGCGTAGAGTCTTCTCGCAGTCCATCTTTTCGCCCTGTTTTCCTTTGCCGTCTGTTGGAGTGAGAGTCTCAGCTGTTGGAATCGATAATCTGATAGGAAGGAGAGGAGATTCTTCTTCTCTCTCGATTGGATTCATCCAAGCAAGGCTGACCTTTCACCCCCTTCATTCGAGGCGACTGCAACGAGGCTTCCAAGCACCATTTACTGCTTTTTGTCTTTCCTTTCTCATTTCCAGCATTGTTTAGTTATCGCTTCTGGTTTAGTGATTAGTTTACTTCATTTCGTTGCTGTCTGTCTTTGAATTATTTCCTTTAAGTTCCCTTTGTTCGTTCAAACATTCAAAGTAATCAAATTACAAGTCTTCAGTTTACAGTTTCCATCTTCTGCTGCTCCGGTTTTGTCTTACTGTTTTGAGTACATTTCCCTTCTAAGTATGTCTGTTTTATCTTATACTTCTGCTCTCTATATATCCATGAGTAGCTAAGTCACTTAGGGGCATGCTAATGACAGAACTATAGGCTAAAAAACGTGAACCAAGCATGTAGGATAGCTTCGAAGCATTGATTGTATGTAAGCTTCATTCCACGGGCAATTTCGATTGGCCATCCATTTTGTCCAAAGAACTCCTAACCTCTGGAAGGAGTAAGAGTTCAGAGTCGTATAATCATGCTAGCCTTTCATGGTAACCAGGAAACGGCCTAGGAATAGGCGTTTCCCTAGTACAAACTAAACACTCCTGTTTTAACAAGATGCTTAAGACCTTACTTTGAGTCGAGTAAACTAAAGAATCTAATGCATGGAATCGGACGATACATGAGATAGAGTGAGTTTGATGCATAGAGAGTAGATCCAGTGCTTGAGAATCGTATAGAAATGCCTATAGGATAGTCATTAGTAGCCCTTAATTCACCCATTTACACACTTTCGCTGTTATTCAATTGCGGTAAAATTGCGGTGTCCGCAATTCTGCTAAGTTACCATTCTGTTTAGCTGTTTTCTTCTTCGTTTATTAATTCCATCTCTTGTCTTTTGAGTCTAATTTCAACTTGCATTTGTTTATGTTGCATTCCTTTACACATTCAGCAAAAATTAGATAATTAAAAACCAATTTTACCCCATCAAATCCACCCCTTCTTTCTTAACAAATACACTTCATGAATAGCTAAAAATAAGTCTCTGTGGAAAAAACGAATGAAATATACTTACTACTTGCTGTGAGACCATGTATGCTTGCATGTTCTGAGTGCTCTATCTACCTTCTTGCTTATTTATCTTTAACACATTGAGCACGCAACAATCACCGCTTCGCTCAGATTTTGGAAACGCTCTTGAGTTTCCCTATGTTGTGATTCAAGTATTTCCTCCAAGGATCTACCTGAAACAGAAGGACGAGCCAGCAGTAAATTTTCTTTTAAAGCAAGAACAACATTACTTACCTCAAATAGTCGGGCTTTAATCTCGTCCACGTCCTTCACCAGGCGAGCTTGCTCCTTTTCTCCATCTCCACACCGCTTCAGGCTTCTAGCTATGTTAGAAATCAAAGCTCTAGCTTCTGTGGGGGTCTTATCAATGAGCGAACCTCCACTGGCGGCGTCAATCATCTGTCGGCTTTGTGGAAGCAAACCGTAGTAGAAACACTGAATGAGCGATTGTTCGGATATTTTATGACTCTGCCAATCCTCACACAACCGGCCAAACCTCTCCCAGCACTCGTAGGCGGTTTCTCCCTCATTTTGCTCTATTTTGTATATCTCCTTTCTAAGGGCGACAACTTTGAAAGCAGGAAAATACTTCTCTAAAAACGCTCCCTTCAGCTCACTCCATTCAGTGATAGACCCGGTCAGAAGGTAATACATCCAATCCTTTGCCTTCTCCTTTAAAGTGAAAGGAAAGGCCCTTAAACTGAGCTGATCTTCAGTGACGTCGTTGTTCCTCATTGACGAGCAAAATGCCTTAAGGTGTGTGATGGGGTCTTCATCTGCGTTACCACAAAAATAAGGTAGTAAGTTAATCAGACCAGCTTTAATTTCAAATTTACCTGTTGTTATCGGATACAATATACTCGATGAGTTCCGATCTAGCTCAGATGCTGCAAGTTGCCTCAAGGTTCTTTGTTGATCATAATTCGCCATAACCTTCCTTCTTTCGCTTCTCTTAAATTTTCAAAGAATGACTGCGCTAAAAAACTCAAACGAAACGGGTAAAATAATACAAGAAAAATTAAATTGTACAAACGAAAGAAAAAAAAATTAAAACAAACAAATTAAACTCAACCAAGCCGAATTAATTTTAATTCCCCGACAACGACGCCAATTTTGGCGGGTAAGATTTTTGAATGTCCTACAATTTATCGGGGTGTCGAGTCCCGCCAAAATAGAATTTATAAAACTGGCTTACTACTCTAATTAGCAGATAGTGATAACTAGGTCGAACCACAGGAAATTAATCTAATTCAGAATTAATTAAATCTAAATTGTTTATCAATAAAAAGAGGGGAAACTTGGTTGGCGAAATGGAATTTTAAACATTCAAAACCGTAACGGAAAAATCTAACAAAAAATTAATAAATTGACGAACATGCTTGACTTCAAAGAGTGGGATTGACCACAATTGGCGTTCAGTTCATCGACAACGAAAGAGATAGCTACAATGCTTGAGCACGCAATTTTGGTCATTTCTAACTCAAACGACCCAAGGATACAATTAGAAAAGTGCAATTCTAATTATTCTTGACCATTAATCAAATTGAGGTGATCAATCTCAATTTAATTAAAGGCCAGAGACGGGAACATTGCGACGAATTAACCCGAAGATTAATTCGATTTTTTCCTTTACCCAAAATCTAACATGAAGACGATAACTAATTGATACCCTCAACTGTCACTTGGGCTCAAGCTAATTAGCCATGCTTAGATTCGTGTTACTTGGCAATTAAGGCAATTATACGTCCTAATCTCTAACAATCTAGCATGCTTAGGAGTTAGAACGTCACTCCTAATTAAGCTAAACATGCTAATGGGATGAAATCAATGGAAAAAGATGCAACATGCTAAAGTAGACTAACCATGCATAAATGGGGCAAATCTCCCCTTAAACCAAAAGTTCACAATCTCAAACTTGAAATCAAGCACTAACCTTGTTTAGCCTTCCATGGAGGATGAATTTCTCCAAAACTCCATGGAAGAACTTAGTAGCATACAAGAATGGTGAAGAAAATGGCCAAAAATGGTGAAAATACAGCAATCCCGAGGAGAATCCGTGGAGAAGATGACCTAAAATCGGAAAATTTCTTACTTATATTCGTCGTAGCATGGAGACGCTGGAGCAGCGTCAAGACGCTACAGACGAAATTCGTTAGCTCCCGCGCGCTCGGAGCGTCGAGACGCTTCGGGACAGCGTCGAGTCAGCGTCTCGACGCTTGCTCTTGGGTTTTGACAAATTTATTTGCCTTTGGTCGCTCCCTTTAGGCAAAACCTTCACTCTTCATGTCCCTCTTTTCCCGAAGTGATCCCGGAGCGTCTAAAACGTCTGTCTTAGCATCGGCACACGCTTTTGGACTCCAAAAGCTCCCGACCATGAATTCACCTACAACAAGGCATTTAATCAATAATAAACACGGTTCTAGACAATATTAAGGACGTAATAATAACTTTATTTTAGAGCTATTAACAGTCTAATATATCAGCGATAGCAGTCTATCAGTGATAGCCACTAATTGTTTTGCTATATTTGCAAAATATTTTAAATTTTGCTATTTTTGCCATTATTTTGGGCCTGATTGCTGTTTATGCAACAATGTCTAAAGCTTAATGATAGCTCCATTTTGGAGCTATAATTATGTCCCTAATTCATGCTAATTAAGTGCTTAATCTTGTTTATCTGGTTAATTACAGGTGTTCTCGGTAATTTATTCTCAGGCACGTTTGACGTCGTTCGAGGCTTAATATCGCGTTTTAAGGTCCTAAGAATGCCTCGGGGAAAGAACCATGCAAAAATATGAAGAATTGACGTTTTGGGAAGTTCAAAGGAAAAATTCCATGCAAAAACCCGAGAGCAAGCGTTGAGCAGGGAGCGTCCCGACGCTGGCTCAACGCTGCCTAGCGTCGAGACGCTGGGCCAAGTGTCTCAACGCTCCGAAGTCTGAAGCGTCAATTGGAATTCCCACTAGAGAGCAAGTGTCGACTGCACAGCGTCGAGACGCCATCCCGACTCAGCGCGCTGAAACTTTAGGGCGCAGCGTCGAGACGCTGCCCAAACGTCTCGACGCTCCGACGGAATATTTATTAATTTGTCCGATTTCCAGTGCCGAACTTCATCTCCTACCTCAGGCTCCGCACCATTTTCGACGTTTTTTAAGCCATTTCCACCATTGGAGAAGCCATGGAGCTTGGATGGGAGCTAATTCAAGTCACCTACATCATGAGTGAGTAGATTATAGCGTTTTGGCTCGGGATTGTAAGGGATTAATGTAATTAGCATTTTTGGTGAGGTTTATGCTTTCAATTTCTGATTTGGCTAGAATATTTGGTTGAGTTAGTTTCTCCTTCTATGCATATTACATGAATGTGTTTGATTGATAGGATTAGACAACTTAGATTTCAAGCATGATTCGCTAGTTAAAGATTTTGATGACGTGTGTTGCGTGCTCAGTGTGTATGTAAAATTAAATGCGAAAAGCACTCGGATCATGCAAGTATACATGGTCTGCAGCAAGTGATAAGTATAATTTAATTCGTTTTCCCACAGAGATTAAGTTTAGTGACTAGCCATTTGGTGTGTTACATTAGATAAGGTGACTTAAATTGGATAGATTTTGGGTTAAGAGACGAGAGTATAAAAGATGCAAGAGGAATGTAAACATAAATGCAAAGCAAGCAAAGAGGTAAAGTTATAATGTGGAAAATGAGTATTGCGGGTCTCGCAATACTTTCGCAATGGATTTGCAATGGAGTAAAAAGTAAAGAAAATGACTAAGGCAAAGGCAAAAATGGTTATTGCGGCTCTCGCAATAATCTCGCAATAAATTCGCAACGATTTAAAAACTAAGTAAGATAGAAAGGTCGGCTTACGGGTCCTCTTTAGACATTTAACTATGATCATTCAACAGCAAATTAACATTTCATGCATCGTTTTAACTAGGTCTCATGCATCTTTCGATTACATGCATTAGATCTTGAGTTTGCTCATATCCAAGTAAGACTTAAGAACCTATTTATACACACATGCTAACAAACGTGCTAGGAGAATGCCTATTCCTAGGCCATTCTCTGGTTACCATAAAAGGCTAACATGAATGGATGACTCTGAATTCTTACTCCTTCTAGAGGTTAGGAATTCTTTAGACAAAATGGATGGCTAGTCGAAATTGCCCATGGGATGAAGATCACATACATTCAATGCATTCATGCTACTTTACATGCTGAATTCACATACTTCTAGCCTATAGATTCATCTGTGGCAGACCTCTATTGAGTTAGTTACTCATGGTTTTCGAAGAACTAAAGGAAATGAATTGATTAAGCATAGAATGGAGAACTCAGTAAACTAATTGATTAAGAAATGATAAGATGAAGAACTCAACAAAACTAATTGATTACTCTTAAAAAGGCAAAGTACATAACAATTCGTAAAGCAAGCGTGCAAAGTGTTGGGTTTTATGTCCTAAAACTCGTGGTTTGTAAACGATAAACATATTTTATTACTAATAAAGTGTTATTGAGGTTTATTCAATAAAGTTATTATTGAATATGTGAATTGCTTATTTAATTTTAGAAAACCCTAAATCCAATAAACTAAGATCCATGGCTATAACATGAATATGTGAACTTTATGTGGAGACATAAAAGTGGATCAAGTTCGAGTAAATAGCCAAAACGATCTATAGTATACGGATAAGGCTGGATACCTTATCCTGGGGACACTATTGGATGCGGCCCATTTTGTATTTAGTACAAACGATGTGATTCTGAATCGTTCATGTGGAGACATGTGAATGGGGGCGTCCTATGCAAAGAGTTTGCATTAGACCGGACCGCGAAATAAGTCACTCTTGCTTTATAACGCTGTTTACTGTTTTAAAGACTGACTATTTCAAAACAATGACCTAGGTAACTTGACCTTAATCCTAAGCTAACTATGAACTCCTGTTTATTCGGGATTATCCTTAGATCTGCATGGGTGAGAGTGGCTCAACAGCGCCGACTCAATAAGCCTCCCATTTCAGGGGTAAGACCGGATAGATAGCTGGGGACATAGGGTGCAAGATGGAATTCACTCCTACCCGTCTCTAGGGATAGTAGATAGGTTATTCCCTTAAGTGCAGACTCCAGGTCTTGAACAAGGGGCCCCACCTTCTCATTGGCCCGAGAGGGACTCGGTATAGTGATTAGATCACATACCAATCTGTTTAGTGATTGGATCACAAACCAATTGTTCATTAGAGGATCAGTGGGACTTAAGGAGCAAGATGTAATTACTGGGGTAAAACAGATATTTGACCCGACCGTAAATTACGAACAACCTGTGAAGGGTCAACTTACTAATCATGGTTATATCGAGTGGACATAAATATATCTATAGTGAGGAGAGTGCAACTACTAGGCTATAGTGGAATGTCCTGGTAGTTAACGAATGTTTATTAACTGGGTTAAAGAGTTTAATCAGTTAATCTCGGATCGTTGGAGCTCATGATCTGTAGGTCCATGAGGTCCCCCTGCTAGCTCATATCGGACTAAACCTTAGAATAGTGTGACGACTGAATTTGAAGTGTTCGAATTAGGGAATTAGCGTTAAATATATGTGATATATTTAACGACATAACGTTCAATTGCGAATTGAACAATAGAGAGAGATGGTGATATTTAAAATAAGATTTATATATCGAAAATATGAATATGGATTCATAATCATGTATATCGGGAATGATCGGGATTAGTGTTGGATTTATTGGATATTAAATTTGAATTAATTAAATTGTTTAATTAATTATTTAATATTAATATTAATTTAATTTAAAATTAATTATTTGAATTAATTTTTAAATTGAATTAATTTGATCAAAGTTAGTCAAAAGTCAAATTAAAGACAATTGACTACAACTTTGAAAGTCAAAAGTCAAATGTTGACTCCACTAAACCTTGAAAGTCAAGAGCCATTTTGATGACTAAAGTTAGTGGAAAAATCCAATTCTTAAGTTAGTGGAAAAATCCAATTCTTGAGTTAGTGGGAAAAACCATTTGTTGGTGGTTTTATGAGTCAAACTTTTTTGCTAAGTGTTCATCCCACATCAAGCCACTAATCCCACTAAATTGAGTGGATTCTACATGACATCCTTTTGTTAACTCAATTTTGCATGTTTTTGCATGTAGTCTTCTATATATACAAAGGGTTAATTAGATTGACTTCTTCTTGGAATTTTGATGAACTTTGAGAAATTGTAAAGACAATTTCTTTACCATTCTCTCCAATTCCATCTTCAATTCTCTTTTAAATTAGTTACTCAAAGGATCCCACAATCCCGTTCTAAGGCCGGAGAATAGTCGGGAAGACTCTCGTGGTGGTTCGTGACCGTTACGTTCGAAGATCGAGTTTGGAATCAAGAAGAATTTGAACTTCAAAGGTAACTTCTAAATTATTGTCTTTGATTTTCAAATTACATGTTTTTTCCTTTTAAATTAACAAAATAAGAGTACTTAGATCCAACGATGCTTCCGCTATGCATGCTGAAACTCTATCAAATGGTATCAGAGCATGTTTTAAGTACTCTTTTTTGGTTAATTTAGAGTTGGTGGGTAATAATTCATGTGATGAATGTATGTGTGCTAAAATGGAAATTTTTGGTCTTTGGCATCCATTTCTCTTCCAATTTGTAATAATTATTGTAATTGCCTTGTGATGGGCTTTAATGTGTTACAAAGAGTCTGTAATTTTTGTAGAGTCATTAGAGTCCACTTTAGGATGTAATTTATCAAAATTGGAAGAGGCGTCAAGTAGCGGTTCGGTTCGGTTGACGGCGGTTCGGTTCGGTTGACGGCGGTTCGTGCAATTCCACAACTTACAAGCGGTTCGAGCCGATTCAAAGTGTTCGGGGGCGGTACAAGACATTTTCCTATTTTATTATTGTAATAATTTAGGTAAATGCTTGTTTAGGATGCCAAAACCAATCCATTTTTAGTGTGGTTTATTTATTTATGCATTGTGAATGTATAGTTTAAATAAACATAATCTTGTGTGCATATTGTATGTCCTGTAGATTTAAAATCCCACCATAGGATAAGCATGAAACATGCATTGAAAGTATGTTATAAGTGTTATAATATAAGTATGCATGTTTAGGATTCCATGAGATTTCATATAAGTTGTTATATTTTTGCATGGAATGATTTTATATAATTGTTATATAAAAGCATGTTAGATGTATGTTATAAGGTTTATTTTTTTTTATAAGTGTTATAAAATGAATTAGACATTAAAATTTATAACAAAGATAAATGCATGCTCATTTAGGGTTAACTACCAAGCAATCTCCTTTTTTAATAGTTAAAATAGGTCGATATCTTGTAAAACTTCGGTTACAAGAAAAACTCACCCGGTAAGATGCTGTCTCAGCTTGGGGGTATTTAAGTTGACGGTTTACGGAACACCTCCTACCTGGGCATCGAACTAGCGTTTGAGTTTAGCTAACCCGGTTTTATGAGCATGCGTGAGTGATGTGAGGTTTTAAAAGGTTTATCACCTAGACATCATAGGTTAAAATCCAGTATAAACGTTATACTCCGAAAGATTACCTAGACTTAGGATATGTTTTAGTTAGCCAAAATATATGCCTAAGTAAAATCATACCCAACCGTCTAGAACACTTCAGTGGGAGGAAAAATGTTTTCAGCTCCTACGTCCCTAAGAGTTCACACCGTGAGATTCATGCTCGGCTTCGAGTCGCCTTGGGAGCGACCTCCAGTAGGAAAGTATTTGCATGAGTCAATAACAAGGTGAACAGGGGAAGTTGTTCGTAGTAAGTGGGCGAAGGTTGTGTGTCAATACATCCTACGGTCTCCTCCATTAGGTTGCACCGTGAGATTCCCATGATGCGCCTGCGAGTCTGCCCTGGGAGCGACCACCCCTTAGGAGGGTTGTATCATGGGATTCGGAACACCGCGAACTCCATAAATGGATAGGGTCTCATAGGTCCGTTTTCAGCATTGTCTTTCCAACTTCGGGAGCTTGTTGATTCCGATCTCTGAGGTCTGAAAATGGAGGGTCACACTTACAAGAATTACTAAGTGTTAGTAAATTCTTGACCAAAGTAAACAATAGCTAAAAGATCTATTGGAATATGAGTTATTCTGGTAATAGTGATTAGCTGAGATTGTCTCAATTCAAAGGAGGAGTGATAGACTGCCCCTAGGTGGATGTTGCTCTAAACCTTTGTAGTATCGTTGCAATAAAGAATAAATGATGGGTACATTATTACTTTTGCTAAAACTTAATTGGATAATATAGAAGGGTAATAGCAATTTCATTAAATACGATATGTTTATATTTTTCAGCATGTCCAACTCAATAGTACAGTTACTAGCTTCTGAGAAACTTAACGGGGATAATTACGCAACGTGGAAATCAAATTTAAACACAATACTGGTAATTGATGATCTAAGGTTCCTTTTAACTGAGGAGTGTCCTCAAAACCCCGGCACAAATGCAAACCGAAATGTTCGGGATGCATATGACAGATGGACAAGGGCAAATGATAAAGCCCGCGTCTACATTCTGGCCAGCATATCTGATGTATTGGCTAAGAAACACGATGGTATGGGTGCTGCCAAAGAGATTATGGAATCTCTGAAGGGGATGTTTGGACAACCGTCCTTCTCCCTTAGGCATGATGCCATCAAGTACGTTTATAACTGTCGCATGAAAGAAGGGACCTCTGTTAGAGAACATGTCCTGGACATGATGGTCCATTTCAATGTGGCAGAAGTAAATGGAGCTGTCATAGATGAGAAGAGTCGGGTCAGTTTTATTCTGGAGTCTCTTCCGAAGAGCTTCCTACAGTTCCGCACAAATGCGATGATGAACAAAATTGAATATAACTTGACTACTCTTCTGAATGAGCTTCAGACTTATCAGACCCTCCTGAAAACTAAGGGACATGAAGTGGAGGCAAATGTTGCTACCACTAAAAAGTTCTATAGAGGATCGTCCTCTGGGACGAAGTCTGACCCTTCTTCTTCTAAAAATAAGAGTATTTAGATGAAAAAGAAAGGGAAGGGGAAAAGTAAAACTCCTAATGACCGCAAAAGCAAGGCTCAAGTTGCAGATAAAGGAAAATGTTTCCACTGCAACGAGAATGGGCATTGGAAAAGAAACTGCCCAAAGTACCTTGCAGAGAAGAAAGCTGAAAAGGCAAAACAAGGTAAATATGATTTACTAGTTGTTGAAACATGTTTAGTGGAGAGTGATGACTCTTCCTGGATACTGGATTCAGGGGCCACTAATCATATTTGTTCTTCTTTTCAGGAAACTAGTTCCTGGAGAACGCTTGCGGAAGGCGAGTTAACTCTCAGGGTTGGAACAGGAGAGGTTGTCTCAGCAAAATCAATGGGAGATTTAAAGTTGTTTTTTGGAGATAGATTCATTATATTAGATAATGTGTATCTTGTTCCTGGAATGAAAATAAATCTTGTATCTATCTCTTGTTTGTTAGAACAATTGTATAAAGTATCTTTTGAAATTAATGAAGTGTTAATTACCAAAAGAGGTATTCCTATTTGTTCTGCAAAACTAGAAAACAACTTATATAAGTTAAAACCGACCAGAGCGAAAGCTATTTTAAATATCGAGATGTTTAAAACGGCTGAGACGCGAAACAAAAGGCAAAAAGTTTCTTCAAGTACATATCTTTGGCACTTAAGACTTGGCCACATTAATCTCAATAGGATTGAGAGATTGGTTAAGAATGGTCATCTAAGCCAGTTAGAAGACAACTCTTTACCAGCATGTGAGTCTTGTCTTGAGGAGAAAATGACGAAAAGATCTTTTACTGGAAAAGGTCTTAGAGCCAAAGAATCCTTAGAACTCGTGCATTCGGACCTTTATGGACCAATGAATGTCAAAGCACGAGGAGGATATGAATATTTCATCAGTTTCATAGATGACTATTCAAGGTACGATTATGTTTACCTAATACATCATAAGTCCGAAGCTCTTGAAAAGTTCAAGGAGTATAAGGCAGAAGTTGAGAACTTATTAGGTAAAACAATTAAGAAACTTCGATCAGATCGAGGTGGAGAGTACATGGACCTAAGATTCCAGGACTATTTGATAGAACATGGAATCCAGTCACAACTCTCTGCACCTAGTACGCCACAGCAAAACGGTGTATCGGAGAGAAGAAACAAAACCTTGTTAGACATGGTTCGATCGATGATGAGCTATGCTCATTTGCCTGATTCGTTTTGGGGATATGCAGTAGAGACTGCTGCCTACATTTTGAACAATGTTCCCTCTAAAAGTGTTACTGGAACACCTTATGAGTTATGGAGAGGGCGTAAAACTAGTTTACGTCACTTCAGGATCTGGGGATGCCCGGCACATGTGTTGGTGCAAAACCCTAAGAAATTGGAACGTCGTTCAAAAGTATGTTTATTCATAGGCTACCCAAAAGAATCGAAAGCTGGATACTTCTTTGATCCAGAAGAAAATAAAGTATTTGTATCGACAAATGCTACTTTTCTCGAAGAAGATCACATGAGAGATCATCAACCTCGCAGTAAACTAGTATTGCGTGAAATTTCTAAAGAAGCTACAGTTAGATCAACATGAGTTGTTGATGAGATTGGTCCCTCAACAAGAGTTGTTGATGGAGCTAATACTTCTGATTACTCACATCCATCTCAAGAGTTGAGAGTGCCTCGACGTAGTGGGAGGGTTATGCAACAACCTGACCGTTACATGGGTTTAGTAGAAACTCAAATCATCATACCAGATGATGGAATAGAGGATCCATTGACCTATAAACAGGCAATGAATGATGTTGACAATGATCAGTGGATCAAAGCCATGGACCTCGAAATGGAGTCGATGTACTTCAATTCTGTCTGGGAACTTGTAGATCAACCAGATGGGGTAAAACCTATTGGTTGTAAATGGATCTACAAAAGGAAACGAGACCAAGCTGGTAAGGTACAGACCTTTAAAGCTCGATTAGTGACAAAGGGTTATACCCAGAGAGAGGGGGTAGACTATGATGAAACCTTCTCTCCTGTTGTCATGTTAAAATCAATTAGAATACTCTTGTCCATTGCCACATATTATGACTATGAGATTTGGCAAATGGATGTCAAGACAGCCTTTCTGAATGGCAATCTTGAAGAGAGTATCTATATGTCTCAACCAGAGGGGTTTATAATACAACATCAAGAACAAAAAGTTTGTAAGCTTAAACGATCCATTTATGGGTTGAAACAAGCATCTAGATGCTGGAATATAAGGTTTGATACTGCGATCAAATCTTATGGTTTTGAACAAAACATTGATGAACCTTGTGTTTACAAGAAGATTGTCAAAACATCTGTAGCATTCCTCGTGTTATATGTCGATGATATCTTACTCATTGGGAATGATGTAAGATGCCTGACTGACGTCAAGAAATGGCTAGCAACTCAATTTCAAATGAAAGATTTGGGAGAAGCTCAATATATTCTTGGGATCCAAATAGTTCGGAACCGCAAGAATAGAACATTAGCCATGTCTTAAGCATCCTATATTGACAAGATGTTGTCAAGATATAAGATGCAGAATTCCAAGAGGGGTTTGCTACCCTTCAGGCATGGAATTCACTTGTCGAAGTAACAATGTCCTAAGACACCTCAAGAAGTTGAGGATATGAGACGCATTCCCTATGCATCGGCAGTTGGAAGTCTGATGTATGCTATGTTGTGTACACGACCCGACATATGCTATGCAGTAGGTGTTGTCAGCAGGTTTCAGTCCAATCCTGGACTTATACATTGGACAACCGTTAAGAATATCCTCAAATATCTTAGGAGAACGAGGGATTACATGCTCGTGTATAAAGGTAAGGATCTGATTCTTACAGGATACACTGATTCTGATTTCCAGTCGGATAGAGATTCGAGAAAATCAACATCGGGATCAGTGTTCACTCTAAATGGAGGAGCTGTAGTATGGCGGAGTATCAAGCAAAGTTGTGTTGCTGACTCCACTATGGAAGCAGAATACGTAGCTGCCTGTGAAGCAGCAAAAGAAGCTGTGTGGCTTACAAAGTTTTTGAACGATTTGGAAGTTGTTCCAAATATGCATCTGCCTATCACTCTCTTTTGTGATAACAGTGGAGCAGTTGCAAATTCGAAAGAGCCAAGGAGCCATAAACGCGGGAAACATATTGAGCGAAAATATCATCTCATTCGAGAGATCGTCCAACGAGGAGACGTTATTGTGAAACAGATAGCCTCTGAGGACAACATTGCTGATCCATTTACAAAGGCTCTCACGGCTAAAGTGTTTGAGGGTCACCTAGTGAGACTAGGACTACAGGATGTATAATCTAGGGCAAATGGGAGAAAACTATGGGTATGTGATGCCCTAGTTTATTGTATTTATTTCTCATTTTGAAAAACTCAACATTATGTATATATATGGATATATATTTTTTTACCACTGGAGTTTTAGTCCAAGTGGGAGTTTGTTGGGTTTTATGTCCTAAAACTCGTGGTTTGTAAACGATAAACATATTTTATTACTAATAAAGTGTTATTGAGGTTTATTCAATAAAGTTATTATTGAATATGTGAATTGCTTATTTAATTTTAGAAAACCCTAAATCCAATAAACTAAGATCCATGGCTATAACATGAATATTTGAACTTTATGTGGAGACATAAAAGTGGTTCAAGTTCGAGTAAATAGCCAAAACGGTCTATAGTATACGGATAAGGCTGGATACCTTATCCTGGGGACACTATTGGATGCGGCCCATTTTGTATTTAGTACAAACGATGTGATTCTGAATCGTTCATGTGGAGACATGTGAATGGGGGCATCCTATGCAAAGAGTTTGCATTAGACCGGACCGCGAAATAAGTCACTCTTGCTTTATAACGTTGTTTACTGTTTTAAAGACTGACTATTTCAAAACGATGACCTAGGTAACTTGACCTTAATCCTAAGCTAACTATGAACTCCTGTTTATTCGGGATTATCCTTAGATCTGCATGGGTGAGAGTGGCTCAACAGCGCCGACTCAATAAGCCTCCCATTTCAGGGGTAAGACCGGATAGATAGCTGGGGACATAGGGTGCAAGATGGAATTCACTCCTACCCGTCTCTAGGGATAGTAGATAGGTTGTTCCCTTAAGTGCTGACTCCAGGTCTTGAACAAGGGGCCCCACCTTCTCATTGGCCCGAGAGGGACTCGGTATAGTGATTAGATCACATACCAATCTGTTTAGTGATTGGATCACAAACCAATTGTTCATTAGAGGAGCAGTGGGACTTAAGGAGCAAGATGTAATTACTGGGGTAAAACAGATATTTGACCCGACCGTAAATTACGAACAACCTGTGAAGGGTCAACTTACTAATCATGGTTATATCGAGTGGACATAAATATATCTATAGTGAGGAGAGTGCAACTACTAGGCTATAGTGGAATGTCCTGGTAGTTAACGAATGTTGATTAACTGGGTTAAAGAGTTTAATCAATTAATCTCGGATCGTTGGAGCTCATGATCTGTAGGTCCATGAGGTCCCCCTGCTAGCTCATATCGGACTAAACCTTAGAACAGTGTGACGAGTGAATTCGAAGTGTTCGAATTAGGGAATTAGCGTTAAATATATGTGATATATTTAACGACATAACGTTCAATTGCGAATTGAACAATAGAGAGAGATGGTGATATTTAAAATAAGATTTAAATATCGAAAATATGAATATGGATTCATAATCATGTATATCGGGAATGATCGGGATTAGTGTTGGATTTATTGGATATTAAATTTGAATTAATTAAATTTTTTAATTAATTATTTAATATTAATATTAATTTAATTTAAAATTAATTATTTGAATTAATTTTTAAATTGAATTAATTTGATCAAAGTTAGTCAAAAGTCAAATTAAAGACAATTGACTACAACTTTGAAAGTCAAAAGTCAAATGTTGACTCCACTAAACCTTGAAAGTCAAGAGTCATTTTGATGACTAAAGTTAGTGGAAAAATCCAATTCTTGAGTTAGTGGGAAAAACCATTTGTTGGTGGTTTTATGAGTCAAACTTTTTTGCTAAGTGTTCATCCCACATCAAGCCACTAATCCCACTAAATTGAGTGGATTCTACATGGCATCCTTTTGTTAACTCAATTTTGCATTTTTTTGCATGTAGTCTTCTATATTCACAAAGGGTTAATTAGATTGACTTCTTCTTGGAATTTTGATGAACTTTGAGAAATTGTAAAGACAATTTCTCTACCATTCTCTCCAATTCCATCTTCAATTCTCTTTTAAATTAGTCACTCAAAGGATCCCACAATCCTGTTCTAAGGCCGGAGAATAGTCGGGAAGACTCTCGTGGTGGTTCGTGACCGTTACGTTCGAAGATCGAGTTTGGAATCAAGAAGAATTTGAACTTCAAAGGTAACTTCTAAATTATTGTCTTTGATTTTCAAATTACATGCTTTTTCCTTTTAAATTAACAAAATAAGAGTACTTAGATCCAACGATGCTTCCGCTATGCATGCCGAAACTCTATCACAAAGGTCTGAAAGCAATGAACAACGTAGACAGTAGTAAATGATCAAGAACAGTATGTTAAATAGACAGCAAGTAGTTTAGAAAACAGTAAAGAAAGCAGTAAGATGTGTAAGAATCCTCCAAGTCGCAAGACGCCTCTGATGAAGGGGAAGATTAGCTGATCTTGGGGATAATTTCAATCAGAAGAGAAGAGGGATCTTCTCTTCTTACTCTCGAATTATCGACGCCAAGGGCTTGTTTCTTCGATCCAACAAACGGAGGAAAAGTTTTGTCTGCAGGTTTCTTCACGATCGGGCACACCTCACTTCCAGATTGATTGTGTTTTCCATCGTCATTCGGCTCCTTTTATAGCCTCTACAGGTACCTTCAGCCGCGGATCTCCATCCATTCTGGAGTAACAACCTCCCACGCGGCAGCAGTAGAGAAGTTAGGCGGCTGGAAAACCGCAACAACGAAGACTGACGGCTGGAAAAATGCAGCATCAAAGACTGTTTCATTGCGAGGGCCGCAATATTTCCGCAATGCACCTACAATGTACAATTTAGCTCTTTTTTCACCATTTTGCATCCTTTTTCGTTCCTTTTCCAAATAAGCCTTAAATTAGCATCATTTCTCAAATTCTCACTTTTAAGCACATATTAAGCTAACTTCTAACAAAAACACTCAAGAACTTCCATGATTTTTAGGTAATTAAGGCCCTAAATAATGCACTTTTGGAGAGGTAACAACGTGCCTCTCTAAATCGCCAAGTAACATGGATTAACGATGCCATAGAGCGTATTGGTAGCGATATTTTTGAACAATCGCCAAATATCGGGTTGTCGAGACCCGCCAAAATAAATTTGTAATTACCCGAATTCACCGAGTGATTAGTAGCTTAGCGATAACGGGGTCGGTCCACAGGGAATTATGTTAATCCAACTTAATTCTAATTCAATTTGCATACTAGAAAAATAAACGAATTGGGGGAGTTTTTGGTTTCAAATATGCTAACGGAAAAATTACGCAAAGAGGGAAAAACTTATCTAACGGAGCGTTCGACTCGGGACGTTCGGGATTAAATAATAGCGAATTAACGGATCACAGGCTAACGGGGAATTTTAGCTAAACAAACGGAAGAATGCGTAGCTCATCTCAATTAATTAATCAATTCAGACACGCCCCACGGATAAGAATTAGACACAATTAATTATGCTAATTAAGCATATCGATTGGACATTGGGGGCCAACGCTGTCCCAAGACCAATCGATAGCAACGGGCTAACTACGACGATTATCTAACGTGGAAGCCAAATTAGTTTATCGATTTTAGTTTCAACTTCGAGAAGAACGAACACCAAGAACGCAAGGAAGCCTATACGCTCTATGGTATCGTTAATCCATGTTACTTGGCGATTTAGAGAGGCACGACATCAAAATCTCTAACTAACCAATCATGCTTGAAATCTAAGTTGTCTAATCCTATCAATCAAACACAATCATGGAATATGCATAGAAGGAGAAACTACATCAACCAAATATTCTAGCCAAATCAGAAATTGAAAACATAAACCTCACCAAAAATGCTAATTACATTAATCCCTTACAATCCCGAGCCAAAACGTTATAATCTACTCACTCATGATGTAGGTGTCTTGAATTATCTCCCATCCAAGCTCCATGGCTTCTCCAATGGTGGAAATGGCTTAAAATACGTCTAAAATGGTGCGGAGCCCGAGGTAGGAGATGATAATCCCCGCTGGAAATCGAACAAAATAATTTATATTCCGTCGGAGCGTCGAGACGCTTGATAGCTCTAAAATAGAGCTATAATTATAGCCTCAAATCTAGCTAAATGTCATGCTTAATTTAGTTAAATTGCCTTTTTATAGGTGTTTTCGTGGCGAAGAGCTCGGGAAGTCCATTTATGATTTTCGGGGCTAAAACGGTCATTTAAGAGGTTTCGGGAAGTGTTCGGGTCAAAAAGATAGGCAAAACGGAGCTCGGGAGCCAAAACGACCCAAAATGGGGCTTAGACCCGAGAAAGCAGCGCCCAGGCGCCGGCGCCCAGCGCCCAGGCGCTAATCGGAGCCAGACACCCACGCCCGCGCGCACCCGCGCGCACGCCCGCGCCCAGACCGCCGACGCCCGCGCGCCCCGCCCGTCATCGAAGGTCCGCGCGCCGCCTCGCCCGTGTCCGCGCGCGCCTCGCCTCGCCCGCGCCCAGACTGCGCGCGCGCGCTCCGCCCACGCCCGTGTCCGCCGACGCCCACGCGCGCGCCCTACCCTGACGCAAAATACCCGTCATGGAAAGTCCCCCGAAGCCCGTCATTAAAAGTCATAAAAAATGCCAAGTTTGTAATTTTTCCAGAGGGCTCAGCGCCTAGGCGCTGACTTATGGCGCCTAGGCGCTGTCCCGATTCTGTGCGCGCGCCCCCGCGGCGCCTAGGCGCTGACTTATGGCGCCTAGGCGCTAGTCTGACGCAAAAATGGGTATTTAACTCCGTTTTTGCTGTTTTTAGGTCATTCTTTCCCATTCTCTCTCAATTTCTTCCGCCCCCTTTCTTTGTAGAGCTCAAATCTTGAGCCAAAATACGTTTCTTACCTATTTCTAATACATTTGAGTGGATTACTCTTGATTTTCACAACGGGCAACTAAGGTAAGTGCTCTAATTCGAGTTTAGGGGTTGTCTTGATGCTTAGGGAGGGTTTATATGAATTTCTAGCTTGGTTTTGTTAATTTCTTGCATCTCTTGGTCTGTATTAAGAACGAATAACTTGCCTTTCCGGTTAGGAGTGACGTCCATAATTAGTTACGCATGCTTAGTTGGCTATTATTGATTTTTGACAAACTTCAATACTTAGTAGCGAAAGTCTAGCTCGTGGCTAATCAATTCGAGCCTAAGTGACAGTTGGGGGTAGGAGTTGATTAACGTTTTCACGGCGGGCTTAAGACTAAGGGATAAATCGAATTAGTTTTAGGATTAATTCGTCTCAATGATACCCGTTACTGTTTGTTAATTGGTTTAAGCGTCATGAACTTAGATTAATTGGGAAGCATGTTTAATTAGAATTTACGCCTCTAATTAATTCTTTGGGGTGCTTCGGACCCGTTTGGGACGAAGCATTTTGTGTGCATGAAATAGAACAACTTTGCGAATTAGAATCCCTATGAACTAAGCGCATCAAGATAAATCCCGACACTCGAATTAGGAGCACGTGTTACATTTAATTATTTTTCGCTCTTTACTTTTCGCAATTATTTTTCCGTTAGCTTAGTTTAGTTTTAATTAACTCCCCCTTTATTTGCTTTTGAGTTTTAGTTAAAAGACAAATAGAAATTAGCTAGGAGAAAATAACTTAGGTTCCCTGTGGTTCGACACCCGTTACCACTAGCTGCAAAGCTTAGTAGTTTCGGTATTATAAATGTTATTTTGGCAAGCCTCGACAGCTTGAAATTGGAGTACCCCAAAAGTGCTCTACCAAAATTGGCGCCGTTGCCGGGGAACCATTTAATTTCTCTTAGTTAAATTTTATTTGTTAGAAAAATCAAAAAAAAAAAAAAAAAAAAAAAAAAAAATGTATGGTTCCAAGGGATCTCTCTCTGATGAAGTCAGTGAACTGAAAGCTCAAATGTCTGATTTAGTTGCTTTATGTAAATCAACTGTTGAGGATTATCAGGCATACAACAGAGCTCGAGAGGAAAGTCAAGCTCGCACAGGTTTGTTATTGGAACAAATGGTTGCGCAAATGACCACTACGAACTTTGAATTGCAGAAGGCAGCAACCATATTCCATCAAGAACAAGCTCAGCCTCAAGAAGAGCCCCGGGAAGACTCATGCCCCGAGTACTTTCCTTCGATGTCTGACGAACAAGGGGAGGCTGAGTTTAGTCCCGAGGAATATCCTGAGGAGACTGAAGATGCGAATGAGCTGGGTGGAGCAGAGACTTCTCCAGGATTGAAGTTCTGGGCGGAATTTCTCGCCTGTGATGAAGAAGATCTCAGAGAATTCTTAGAGGTAAGTAATTCTCCACCTGTTGATTTCGATTCAGAGCATGAATTTTGTATTGAAAATTTATTTGAAGAATCATGCATGGATGAACTTGAGCATATTTCTGATGTTGAAGATATTTTCGGAAATCTTTTCACTGATGAGTTAGAACCAGCATGCTATGAAAATATTGTTGTGATGGATGAGGAAGTGGCAATTGTGCCTTTAGATTATTTATCTCCTTGTGTTGTGCCTCGTGATAATTCATGTAATCTAGGAGATTTATCTTGCATGCCCCCTTCCATCTGTGCTTCAGTTAATGTTGGTTGCCTCGAGAATTTCGATGTGATCCCTTCCCATATCGAGTCTTTATTTTCTGTTCAGTTAGTTGAGTCTTTTAATTCTGTTGAGTCAGTTGAGTCTGCTTTTATTTTGTTTGAGTCTGTTGAGTCTTTTATTTTTCCATATATCAAAAATACCAAAAAAATAACAACTCTGTCCGGCTGCCTCCAAAAGTCGAAGAGCTTGCTTCTCTTAGCAGGTTTTATTGATTCAAGGAAGAAGGGGCCGAAGAAGTACGAGAATTTCTATGTACTCTGACAGAGTGGAAGACACGTCGAGCATAACGACGTTAAAAATTTGCGCTTCTTGGGAGGCAACCCATGAGTATTTCAATTTTTGTCTTTACTTTTAGTTCTTGTTTTCCTAGCTTAATTTTTTCTTGCTTTCTTAGGTAATAAGCGAGAGATGATTTACATTTTGGATCTGTTTTGAAGACGAGGTTGCGCATCCCTACTCACCGATCCCGCAAAAATTCAGGGTTGGTTTCTGTTCCCTTTAATTTTTGACGTTATCATTGTTTATCTGTGGGATTAGATGCATTGAGGACAATGCAGTCTTTTAGGTGGGGGGTAGAATGTATAGTTGGACTTCGTTGTAGTTCTTGAGCATGTCATACTGTGATTTTGAGATGTTTAGGAATCTGAATGCATGTTGTCCGATGAGGACTTTCTGTGATTTGTTTGTAAATACTCCATAATTGTGCACTGCGAGAAAGCCATGAGAATGTATGCATATTTTGAGCATATTTTAAAATTTTTTCGATTATTCCCCTACATTCACTGAGCACATAGACCTCTTACTCTTAGTTCTGTAGGCTTAGAATAATTTTATTTGGTCTGAAAACTCGTTGTCACCCTAAAAGGTACCTTTAGGGAGGTTTGATGTGTTAGAATTTGTAATGACTCATCTGTTTTAGCAAAGCTATGTGCCTATAAAAAAATGTTCATTGAGAGTAAGAGCATGTTTGAAATATTATTTGAGGTGCTCCTCCTTCTTGTGTTGCCCGTGTAACCAGGGGCGATCGTGTAACCCACGGTTGCCACTGCATGAAAAGGCAACTAATGGAAGTGAGCACTAGTCCTTAAAAACGTGAAGCGAAATAAAAGCTTGACGTGTTAGGCTCTCAAGAAAAGAAAAGATGAAAAAAAAATGTAGTTAGGCCTTTTGTTTTGTTATTCTTTCCGACATTGAAAAGCCATTAGACTGTTCTTATTGCCAGAAGTAGGGGGAAGATGAGTATTAGGATCGATTAAGGTGGTTCCGGGTCTATAGAAACTAGGATAGGAGGCGCTAATCACACACACACGTTAGGGAATAGGAGTTAATATTTTGAAATGTTCACAACTTATGCATATGCTTGATTGTTTTCCGTTAGCATGATTATCTTGTTTTTGCAAGTATTGAGATTTGAGTCGTCAGCATGCATGCTTATTTCTATGAGATAAATCTAAGTGTTCCTTGCTCGAGGACTAGCAAGATTCAGGTGGGGGGTATTTTGATAGCTCTAAAATAGAGCTATAATTATAGCCTCAAATCTAGCTAAATGCCATGCTCAATTTAGTTAAATTGCCTTTTTATAGGTGTTTTCGTGGCGAAGAGCTCGGGAAGTCCATTTATGATTTTCGGGGCTAAAACGGTCATTTAAGAGGTTTCGGGAAGTGTTCGGGTCAAAAAGATAGGCAAAACGGAGCTCGGGAGCCAAAACGACCCAAAATGGGGCTTAGACCCGAGAGGGCAGCGCCCAGGCGCCGGCGCCCAGCGCCCAGGCGCTAATCGGAGCCAGACACCCACGCCCGCGCGCACGCCCGCGCCCAGACCGCCGACGCCCGGGCGCCCCGCCCGTCATCGAAGGTTCGCGCGCCGCCTCGCCCGTGTCCGCGCGCGCCTCGCCTCGCCCGTGTCCGCGCGCGCCTCGCCTCGCCCGTGTCCGCGCGCGCCTCGCCTCGCCCGCGCCCAGACCGCGCGCGCGCGCGCTCCGCCGACGCCCGCGCGCGCCCTACCCTGACGCAAAATACCCGTCATGGAAAGTCCCCCGAAGCCCGTCCTTAAAAGTCATAAAAAATGCCAAGTTTGTAATTTTTCCAGAGGGCTCAGCGCCTAGGCGCTGACTTATGGCGCCTAGGCGCTGTCCCGATTCTGTGCGCGCGCCCCCGCGGCGCCTAGGCGCTGACTTATGGCGCCTAGGCGCTAGTCTGACGCAAAAATGGGTATTTAACTCCGTTTTTGCTGTTTTTAGGTCATTCTTTCCCATTCTCTCTCAATTTTTTCCGCCCCCTTTCTTTGTAGAGCTCAAATCTTGAGCCAAAATACGTTTCTTACCTATTTCTAATACATTTGAGTGGATTACTCTTGATTTTCACAACGGGCAACTAAGGTAAGTGCTCTAATTCGAGTTTAGGGGTTGTCTTGATGCTTAGGGAGGGTTTATATGAATTTCTAGCTTGGTTTTGTTAATTTCTTGCATCTCTTGGTCTGTATTAAGAACGAATAACTTGCCTTTTCGGTTAGGAGTGACGTCCATAATTAGTTACGCATGCTTAGTTGGCTATTATTGATTTTTGACAAACTTCAATACTTAGTAGCGAAAGTCTAGCTCGTGGCTAATCAATTCGAGCCTAAGTGACAGTTGGGGGTAGGAGTTGATTAACGTTTTCACGGTGGGCTTAAGACTAAGGGATAAATCGAATTAGTTTTAGGATTAATTCGTCTCAATGATAACCGTTACTGTTTGTTAATTGGTTTAAGCGTCATGAACTTAGATTAATTGGGAAGCATGTTTAATTAGAATTTACGCCTCTAATTATATCTTTGGGGTGCTTCGGACCCGTTTGGGACGAAGCATTTTGTGTGCATGAAATAGAACAACTTTGCGAATTAGAATCCCTATGAACTAAGCGCATCAAGATAAATCCGACACTCGAATTAGGAGCACGTGTTACATTTAATTGTTTTTCGCTCTTTACTTTTCGCAATTATTTTTCCGTTAGCTTAGTTTAGTTTTAATTAACTCCCCCTTTATTTGCTTTTGAGTTTTAGTTAAAAGACAAATAGAAATTAGCTAGGAGAAAATAACTTAGGTTCCCTGTGGTTCGACACCCGTTACCACTAGCTGCAAAGCTTAGTAGTTTCGGTATTATAAATGTTATTTTGGCAAGCCTCGACAGCTTGAAATTGGAGTACCCCAAAAGTGCTCTACCAACGCTGGGGCATCGTCTCGATGCTGCGCCCTAAAGTTCAAGCGCGCTGAGTCGGGGTGGCGTCGAGACGCTCGCGCAGCGTTGAGACGCTGTGCAGCGTTGAGCGAGCGTCTCGACGCTGTGCAGTCGACGCTTGCTCTCGGGTAGAATTTCCAATTGACGCTTCAGACTTCGGAGCGTCGAGACGCTTGGGCAGCGTCGAGACGCTAGGCCGCATTGAGCCAGCGTCGGGACGCTCCCTGCTCAACGCTTGCTCTCGGGTTTTTGCATGGAATTTCACCTTTGAACTTCCCAAAATGCCAATTCTTCATATTTTTGCATGGTTCCTGTTCTTAGGACCTTAAAACACGATATTAGGCCTCGAACGACGTCAAACGCGCCCGAGAATAAATTACCGAGAACACCTATAATTGACACAAATAAACAAGATTAAGCACATAATTAGCATGAATTAGGGACATAAATATAGCTCCAAAATGGAGCTATCACGTATAAGCTTCCTTGCGTTCTTGGTGTTCGTTCTTCTCGAAGTTGAAATTAAAATCGATACACTAATTTGGCTTCCACGTTAGATAATCGTCGTAGTTAGCTCGTTGCTATCGATTGGTCTTGGGAGAGCGTTGGCCCCCAATGTTCAATCGATATGCTTAATTAGCATAATTTATTGTGTCTAATTATTATCCATGGGGCGTGTTTGAATTGATTAATCGATTGAGACGAACTGCGCATTCATCCGTATGTTTAGCTAAAATTTTCCGTTAGCCGGTGATCCATTAATTTGCTAATTCTTACTCCCGAACGTCCCGAGTCGAACGCTCCGTTAGTTCAGTTTTTCCCTCTTTGCGTAATTTTTCCGTTAGCACATTTCAACCCAAAATTTCCCCCATTCCGTTTAATCTTCTAGTTTGCAAGTTTAATCAGAATTAAGTTGGATTAACATAATTCTCTGTGGACCGACCCCGTTATCGCTAGGCTACTAATCGCTCGGTGAATTCGGGTAATTACAAATTTATTTTGGCGGGTCTCGACAACCCGATATTTGGCGATTGTTCAAAAATATCGCTACCACTTAACTTCAATCCGGCTTGTGAAAGCTTAACTCCAAGCCCAAATTAGTATTCAATCCAAAGTTGGACTTCCAACCTCAAAGAAGCATCAAACCTAAATATAACACAAAACAAGGCTTATGGCTAAAAAAAAACAGCATTCAAAGTAACCAAAAACACGGTTTTTGGGACCTTCTTACCCAACGAAACAACGCACGCCAATCAACCAATTATTTTGGACATGTTATCTAGCAAATAATTGGCTGATTGGCGTGTGTTGTTTTGTTGGGTAAGGAGGTCCCAAAAACCGTGTTTTTTGTTACTTTGAATGCTGTTTTGTTTTTTTTTTTTTTGCCATAAGCCTTGTTTTGTGTTATATTTAGGTTTGATGCTTCTTTGAGGTTGGAAGTCCAACTTTGGATTGAATACTAATTTGGACTTGGAGTTAAACTTTCACAAGCCGGATTGGAGAAGCTAATTTTACTTAAATTAGTTTCGAGGTAAGTGACTTTACTATCGGAACACCCTAGGATTGAGTTGTGTAATGTATGTTATGGTTAAATAGTTTGAGTATGTGTGTTGGTAGCTGAATAGGCTGCACATGTTGTGTATGTGTGCTGGTAGTTGAATTGGTTGAATAAGATGTGTATGTGTGCGGGTAGTTGAGTAGGTTGTGAATATTATTTTGAATGTATGTCTTTATTTCGGGTATGGTTTACCCGATTTTTAGGGGAAACTCTGCCAAAATTTCTATGTTTTCTCTAAAAGTTTTCAATATTATGTTTACGAATGAGAATGCATGTTGAATGATAGGTTGATGTATGTGATAATGAAATATAAAAGAAAGATTGTTTCATGTTGCATCACGAAATGAAAAGAAAATGTTTATGGGACCTCATACATTTGTGTTACATATATTGCATAATGATTTTGTGGTTATTACTCTTACGAGGTTGATGTACATCTAGAGGGAAAGAATGAGGTTCGATGTACATCTAGATGGAAGGAATGAGGATCTAGTTAGGCCGAGACTTGGAGTAATAGTCCACTTGGCCAAAGAGGAAAATGATTATAAGAGGAGAGGTTTTAGGTCCCACTAGAGAAAAATAAATGGAAAATTCATATTGCATGTGCTTGCATATCGTGACTTCGATAGTGGGTCACTTACTAGGTATTTTTTTAAATACTCATTCTTTTCTTAAAATGTTTTTCAGGTAAAGGTAAGGGCATCCCAGGCGGATTACAAAGCTTGTTGAGTGTGCCATGGAACTCAAAGAGGGTCGTGTGTTCTCTTTTGTTTCGTTTAGAGTCTTGTGTATAAACTTGGATTTGTGTTAAAAGAGGAAGACTTTCTTTGTTGTTTATAAGTTTTCTTGTTTTTAGTTTTCCTTTGGATCCCAAACAAAACTTTTATGAGGACTTTTTGTAAAGTTTTACATTGATTGTTTGTTCTCTTTTCGTTTTCTCTTTCTTTTATCATGATAGTGTTTTTAGTCACTTTTCTTAAGATTTTGACTGCACGGACGTAGTGACGTCCTTAAGTACGGGTCTTAGGAAGTAGGGTCTTTACAATATGTGGATCAATATATATATATATATATATATATATATATATATATATATATGTGTGTATCGTTTTGACCAAATCAGTAGCAAATTAGTAATATTCATACAGTAAATCAGTAGGCTAGATGCATTTATTTAAACCAAATTAGTAACCATCAATGATAACATAAGAACCATATATTTGCACTTAGTAGCAATTTAGTGAAAATCAGTGGTAATCATTGATAACATAAAGACCATATATTTGCATTTGGTAGAAATCAGTGATAACATAAGGACCAGTTGCAATCAGTGATAACGTAAGAACCAACTCAGAAGGCTATGTGCACTTATTTTAAGTTACTTTTTTTTTTTAACGTTCGAGGTTATATGCACTTACTTTGATACACCTAATATAAGACAAATCAATTGTATAACTGATACACAAAATATAAGGTAAATCAATTGTATAACGAATACATCGGTATATCAATTGTACAACTTATATACCTTAAGTTTAGTTTATCGGTCACAACTACTGATAGACCAAATATAAGGTAAATCAGTCGTATAAATGATACACCAAATATAAGGTACATCAATTGTGATTGATACACAAAATTTAAGGTATATTAGTTGTGATTGATACACCAAATAAAAGGTTTATCAGTTGTACAAATGATAAACCTTATTTTTTTGTGTATCGATCACAACTGTTGATACACCAAATACAAGGTAAATTAGTCGTATAAGTGATACACCAAATATAAGGTATATCAATTGTGATTGATACACGAAATATAAGGTAAATCAGTCGTACAACTTATACACAAAGTATAAGATGTTTCAGTTGTCACTAATACATCAAATATAAGGTTAATCAGTTGTGCAACTAATACACCAAATATAAAGTAAATTAGTTGTATAATTTATACACCAAATATAAAGTATATCAATTGTCACTGATACACCAAATATAAGTTAAACCCGTTGTATAACCGATAGACCAAAAATTATTAGATATATTAATTGTGACTAATACGCCAAAACAAGTGTGTCAACGACAATCATTTCAAGTATATCAAATTTTTATCAGCAGGCAATCATTTAAATGTATATTAGAGGTGTATCAACATGTAATTATTTAGGTTAGTGATTAACACATGATTACTTTAGAGTATTAGGGAGAAGATATTTTCGACTTTTCAACTTTTAAGTTAGTGATTAAAATGTGATTACCCTAATATTTTGCTATATATATATGTAAAGATTAAAGTACCTTGTATTTGGTTAAAGTTATATTAACTAATTAGTTAAGATGATTCAAATATCTGACTTTTTATTTAATAATTTATATCTTAACTAATTAAATTATGTTTAAGTTAAAATTCAGTTAATTTGAGAATACTAATCCTACTAATTATTTAAATTTAGGATTAAATAAATGAAATGAAACATTCAAATTAGTTAATATGGACTTACCAAGTACGGAGGGAAAATAATTTTTCCCCTGAAAATTTTATTTGAAATTATTTGGGTCTACAATAATGAACCAATAATATTTGAAGGATGAAAAATCAAAAGCATATTAAACTTGAGAAATGAAAAAATAGAATATACTTCCATTTTTCATCTTAAAATAAATATATAAAAAAAACGGATAAGATTGATGGTAGTACATTATATAAGTCACATGATTTGTAGTAGAACGAGAAGGGGACAGCTGCAAAATATTTAAAACAATATAGCAAGTGGGTTATGGCTTATGGGTTTTCCTCCTATTTTTGTTATTTATTATTTATCATGTCCGTGTGTTTGGGAACATAATGTTAACATGAGTCCTTCCTTTTCTTGTTGGCTTCAACAATAAATGCAACTTTCAAGAAATTTAATACGGTCGATTTAAGGACTCTTTTGTCCACATGTTTTCGGTGCAACTTCCCAACCTTTTCGAGGGGCATTTTCATGACTCTCAAAGATTTCATAATGTTTTTAACTTACAATAATTTTTTTTTTTTTTTTTTTTTTTTTTTTTTTTTTTTTTTTTTTTTTTTTTTATCATCATCATCATCATCACACTTCACTTTACTGAGCACGAACACCATCACGAAAAAAAAGTTTGTAATATCTATAATTGAGTACGAGGATACTATCGTCGCTCCCTCGCAATCGTGTTTAGCGAAGGGTATTAGCAGATTTTTTCTTCGTGATTGTGCTCATCAAACATGTGTTCGTACTCAAGGGTAAAAAAATATGTGTTTTTAAAAATTGCGTCAATTGACGTTACGATACTTAAAGGGAGGGTCATCTGTGAAAATACCCCACCTTCTCAAGATGTTCAAAATTTGATATCCACAATTACTCACGGGAACAAATACATTTGAATTGTAGGAATGAGGATCCACATCATCGGCTCACCCATGCATAACGGACCTATGAAAAGACTAGGGACCATGGTCTCTCAAAATTTCAATTAAAATACCCCTGCGAAATTGATAGAAATGTATATTGGTACAGTGGCATATGCCTATATTTCATTGTGTTGGTGTTCAAGTCCTAGTTACAACAGCCTTAAATATTTGTTTAGAAAAAATTAACAAAAAATTTCTTAGCTGTTTGTTTTTTTATATATATGTTTTATTTTCAAATTATTCTTAGCTGTTTTTTTTTTTATATATAAGTTTAATTTTCTTTCTTTATATATTTATATTTAAAAAATGACAGAAATATAATTTTAGTATATGTAGTTTGAAAATCGCTTTATTTTAGTTATTATAATTTTATATGTCTAAATTTTGTTTTATACATTCAAATCTTAAAATGAATTTTTACTATTAATTTATTTATTAACCTTTTAAAAAGTAAATTAGCCTATATATATATATATTTTCTTCAAAGAACTCCTTTATAAATTTTGGAAATTTATTCATATTATAGTGTTTCTTGAAAAAAAAAATGGTGTTTTTTAAAGTTTCTAATAGTGTTTGAACTTTCAATTTTGTGTTTATTTAGATCCACGAACTTTAAAATGTGTTCAATATATTTTCAATTATCAATTTTGTATCTAATAGGTCCTAAAATTTTCAATTTTAAGTCTAATATAGATCTTGTTCTATTGGACATTTTTTAAAATTCAGGGATTCATTAGAAACAAAATTGAAAATGTAGGGACTTATTGGACAACGTTTAAAGTTTAAAACTTAATAAGATAATGGATTAAAAGTTTATGGACCAATTAGAGACTTTTTAAGGTTTAGGATCTAATAGACTTATTTAACTTTATTTTCCTATTTGTTAAGACAAATGAGCTAATTTATATTATGGTATTAAGTTTCTTTGAACTTAGTTAGGAAGTCATTAGTACACTCACGTATTATTACTATCTATAATTTTTTTCTTTGTAAAATCAGCATAATGAAGGAGTTTCTAAATTCTAATTTTTTTGTGATAATTTTTTTTATATTTATATAACATCATTTTTGGCCCCACAAACATTACTATTTGGGTCCGCCCTTGCACCATGCACAAAGACATTAAGGTATGTCCTATATAAAATTATATAATATGGATCGACAGGTATGTACTAAAATATTTTAATTAAGTTGACAATTAAATATTATTTTAATTAAGTTGATATTTAATAATAATATTTTATTGCACAAATTATATGATAGTTCTAAATTTATATTAATATAGATAAACAGTTATCAAAATACTAACTAAAAAATAATTACAGACAATATAAATTAGATTACGTAAACTAATAATTTTTATAATTATAAAAAAATTAATAGAGAATAATGCATTCAATGTATTTTTTTACACAGTTACAACTTATATATACAAAGATATACAATAAAAAGTTCTAGTTTATAGCCTAACAAGGCAACTAGATACAACTTACATTCCTAACCATGGGCCTTATTAATTACAACTAAGTCAATAACTTATTCTTCATTAGATTGCTCATGTCAACACACTCCCATCAAGTAGGTAAATATATGTCAATCATTCACAACTTATCGAGTGGGCTTTGAAAATTTTTTCCGGATGCAACCTTTGTTAGAACATCTTCTAGTTGATCTTTTGATGTGACAAATGGAAGACAAATTACACCTTTGTTAAGATGATCTTTAATGAAGTGTCATCAATAACTTCTACATGTTTGGTTTTGTCATGTCGAACAAGATTATTTGCAATTGTTATGTCTGTCTTGTTATCACATGATAACATCATAGGTTTTGACAAACATATACCAAGATCATGTCAAATACGTTTTATCCATAGCAACTCACATATATCTTTTGTCATTTCACGAAACTCTGCCTTTGCACTTGATCTTGCAACAACATTTTGTTTCGTGCTTCGCCATGTAACTAGGTTACTTCCAACAAAGGTAAAATACCCCGACGTAGACTTTTGATAAGTTTGACTTCCAGCTCAATCAGCATTTGTATATCCCTTGACTTCTAGATCTCTATTTTTCTGAAAAAATAATCATTTTCCTGGCCAAGATTTTAGGTATACCAAGATTCGATAAACAACCTCTTCATGTGATCTTTATTTGGTGCATGCATGAATTGACTTACAACACTTGGTGATATTTCCTCAATTGCCCATTTGAAGTGGTCATACTACTTTTTTTTTAGCTAAAAGTGCATATACCCAACTTTTTCAAGATACTTTTTTTATAGAGGCAAATCTTTTTAGATGCACCAACTTCGTTCTAAGCTTACCCGCATGTCTAGTGCATGATATCTAGCTACGACTAGTGTGTCCTCATAAGCCCACAAGAACCTTTTGACAGCGCTACATATTGTTGCGTGCTCAATGTATGTATAAATTAAATACGAAGAGCACTCAGATCATGCAAGTATACATGGTCTGCAGCAAGTAATAAGTATATTTTATATCGATTTCCCACAGAGACTAAGTTGAGTGAATGCCGATTTTATGTGTGTTAAATTAGATAAGGTAACCAGGAATGAAATGGATTTTGATTCGAGACACGAAATTGTAAAGGACACAAGGAAAACACAAAGTTATAGTAATGCAAAAGAATTAAAGGGACTACAATATATTAAAAACTGGTATTGCGGGACTCGCAATACCTTCGCGATAACTAGCAATAAATTAAAAGACAAGTAAATCTAAGATAAGGCAGAAAATAAGATTGCAGCTCTCGCAATACTTTCGCAATAAACTCGCAACGAGTAAAATCTTAAGATAAAACAGCAAGGTTGGCTAAGAATCCTCCATAGGCATAAACTATGATCATTCAGCAGTGAACAAACATTGCATGCATCGTATTCAGCTAGATCTCATACATCTTCCGATTATATGCATTAGATTCATAAGTTACTCATATCCAAGTAAGGCTACGAACCTATTTATGATTGCATGCGATTAAACGTGCTAGGAAAGCACCTATTCCTTGATCACTCTCTGGTTACCATGAAAGGCTAACATGAATGAATGACTCTGAATTCTTACTCCTTCCAGAGGTTAGGAATTCTTTAGAACAAAATGGATGGCTGGTCGAAATTGCCCATGGGATGAAGTTCACACTGATTCAATGCATTCATGCTCATTTACATGCTGAATCCACATCATTATGTCCTACAGATTCATCTCAGCAACCTTTCTAATTCTAGCTACGCATGCTCATAGAACTTAACAAAACTAATTGATTACTCATGAATAGAACTTAACAAAACTAATTGATTAATTATGAGGAATAGAAGAACTCAACAAAACTAATTGATTACTTATGCTAAACAAATCCAGTAACAATTCAAAAGCGAAATACGATTCAATTCGAAAGCAGAAACTTAAAGTAAAACAGAATTCAATTCGAAAGCAATAACTAAAGGAAAGCAGTAGAATAGGTGAAGGTCCTTTCAGCCACGATCTGCCTCGGTTGAAGGAGAAGAATGGCGTGTCTTGGGAAGGAACTCAATCAGAAGAGAAGATGGATCTTCTCTTCTTCCTTTTGAATTACAGATGCCAAGGGAGCCTTTGTTTATCGATCCAACAAACGGGAGAGCGAATTCTCGTCTGCGGTAGTTGGCCTCTTTCTATTGTCTTCACCGTTGAATGGCTCTTTTATTTCTTCATCTAGCTCTCTTATATAGCCTTCAGAGGTTCCATAGGTTGCGGATCTCCATCCAATTTGAGGTAACAACCTCACGCGTGGCAGATGCAGGGAGGGACGGCGGCTGGAAAAACGCAGCAGAGAAGACCAGTATTGCGATCGCAATGCTCTGTTTCAAGTTTCTTCTGATCCCATTGTGTTCCTCGCAAAACTTCAACAATACATCTGCAAGGCATCAATTAGACATTTTTTCACCAATTTACACATTTATGCACAGAGTTTTCACATAAGCATTGAATTCACACCATTTCACAAAATGTCACTATTAAAAACATATTATGCTCACTACTAGCTAAAATGCTCAAAAGACTTACTGAATATTAAGCAATTATAGACCTAAATATCTATCATTTGGAGAGTTAACACACCCCCAAACTTGAGTTATTGCTAGCCCTCGAGCAATACAAAAACTCACTTTCCCTCTCTTTTTCACTGTCTAACTGCTAACTCTTGTCCTTATCTCCAACTAACCAAACTGTTATTCTCTTGGCTTATCGCCAAAGGCAGTGCTGTCTTGTGACATACTTCAAGCTAAAACTAACTTCATGTTTGTCATTCTGAATTCCTTGCCTTTAAAACCTTCTGCTTTTAATAACTCCCTACCTTCTGGTTTATCTGTCTATATCACCAAGCTCATTGTGCAGCCAACCTTTAACTTTAAAATCTACTTATTCTTAACTTAAAACTCAGTACATGCTTCTAAATTTTATTCTTTTATTTCCTAGGAATCCTTAGAGTCATGCCATGCTCAGAACCAAAAAAGTGACAGAGTACAGAATCCATAGAACAATTTAAGCCATGACATCACTCTAGTTAGGACAGACACTCATTTCCCTAGATAAGCCTTCTAGTTACAGCCCCTTGCTTAGCTAACTTAGGATCAGATTTCAGTACAAAGGACATCTAAACATTCAAGGTTGCAACCTTCTGGCATACATTCTTCTTCTTTGTGTTTTTTTTTTTTTCTTCTTTTATTTTTTCTTTTGCAATGCTTTCTTTTTCCTTAAGTTTGCCTTTTGATGCAGTGCCCCTTGTGGGTTACACAAGTGGCCCTGATTACTCGGCATTTTTAGAGAAAAGAAAATAGTTTTTTCTTATTTTGTTTTTTTTTTTCTCAAAGAAGAACAATGCATATCTAATAAGGGAGAGAGGAGTGTTCCTAGGGACTAGAAGGTTGCCTTACCCCCAAACTTGGACTTCTCATTGTCCTCAATGAGAGCATTGGGTGGCATACCCACAAACTTTATTAGAAGCATCTAGTTGAAGTTAAAAGCAAGCAGACTGAAAATAACTAAAGGTTGGAATGGCTCTCCTAGGGTAGATAACACACTAGGCAGAGGTTTATTCAAAGCAAAGGTAAGGTCTTGCAGGGTTTCATGCTTTCCAATCTATGAAGCTAATTCAATTTTTAAAGTGTGTACTCGACACTCATCCAGCACACTTCAACAAACAGCAAACAGCCCACAAAGAATCACATTCAGCCAAGTATTAAGAGATAGAGACAGAACAAATAGCAGAAGATTTCACAGCAACAGCAACAGCATGCTTGGATTTTTCTAATGAGAGCATGCTGATTTAGACAAAAACATATTTGAAAGGGACATGCGGAGAGTGCAATGAAATTGCAATCTATCTAAAAGAGCAGATATATCAGTCATTGTTACCTCTCCAAAAGTACATAAATTAGGGACTTATTTACCATGGAATCATGTAATCTCTTAAACATTTTTGTTAGAATTTAGTTTAATACGTGCTTAAATATGAGAATTCAAGGAATGAAGCTAAATTAGGACTTATTTGTAAAAGGAACAAAAAAGAATAAAAAACGATGCTAAAAGAGTTGAAATGTACATTGCAGGAGAATTGCTGAAACATTGATGTCTCCGCAATGGACATTGCGGTCACAACGAGGAATTCGCAATGTTTAAGTTGATGCTGCTAAGTTTTTCCAACCGTCCGCCGTCACAGTTGCGATCTTTCAGCCGCCTAAGCTCTCCTCTGCTGCCACGTGGAGGATTGTTGTTCAGAATGGATGGTTCTCCATGACTGAAGGTACCTGCAAAAAGCTATAAAAGGAGGTGAAGGGTGAAGGAGAAACACAGCTCGGAAGCGTAGAGTTCCCCGCCTCAACGCATTCTACAGATCCAATTCCTTATCTCGTTTGTTGGAGTGAAGAAATCAGCACTTGGCGCCGATAATTCGAGAGGAAGAAGAGAAGATCCTTCTTCTCTTCTGATTGAATTCATCCCCAAGAATCGCTAATCTTCCCCTTCATCCGAGGCGCTTGCGACGAGGAGATCCGCGCACACTTTAATCAGCTTTCTTACTGCTTTCTGTTTTCCATTTCCATTTGCTACACTGTTATTCAGTTCGTTTCCATTTCAGTTCTTTACTGTTTTACATTTTGTCGCACATTGAGCTTTGAACCTTACTTTATATAGTAATCGTTTAAGTCTTTGCTAATCTTCATCTCGCCTATTGTTTTTCCCTTGCTTTCATTTAAGTACTTTAAATCATGCTTAATCAATCTAGTCTTTCTAATCTTCCATCAACCATGAGTAACTAATCACACAAGGGTCTGCTAAAGATGAATCTATAGGTTAGAAATACGTGAGTTCAGCATGTAGGATAGCTTCGAATGCATTGAATGTATGTGTGCTTCATCCCATGGGGAATTTCGATCGGCCATCCCTTTTGTCTAAAGAACTCCTAACCTCCGGAAGGAGTAAGAGTTCAGAGTCGTCCATTCATGCTAGCCTTTCATGGTAGCCAGAAAACGACCTAGGAATAGGCGTTTTCCTAGCACGGTTCATTAGCTTGCTTGTACAAATAGATGTTTATGTCTTACTTGGATATGAGTGAACTAAAAGATCTAATGCATGTAATCGAGAGATGCATGAGACTGAGCTAAATCGATGCATGATAAGTTAATCTACTGTTGAATGATCGTATGTGAAAGCCTATAGAGGAGTCTTAAGTCGACTTTGTTCCCTTATCTCACCCTTAAATCGTTGTTAATTTAATTGCTAGATAATTGTTGAATCCGCAATTCTATAACTCTGTTTTTGCCTTAGCCATTTTTCCAGTTTGTTACTTTTGCGATTTCATTTCTAGAATATTGCTGAGTCCGCAATTCCCTCTTCTCTTCATTAAAGTTAATCTCTTTACTTGCTTTCGTTTATGCTTGCATACCTCGTACATTCTTTGTTAGTTTGGCACATCAACCTCAAATCTACCCCATTTAAGTAACCCTCTCTAATTTAACACCTCACTTCGTTAGTAACTAAGAATAAATCTCTGTGGGAAAACAAATGAAAAAGTACTTATCACTTGCTGCAGACCATGTATGCATGCATGTTCTGAGTGCTCTCCGCATCACATTTTTATTTACACACTGAGCACGCAACAGTCATCAAGGCACCTTACTACTCTAACTCTATTGTGGCCCATGGGGCTTCTTGGAAAAATAAAGACAACAGAAAAGAATATCTAAACTAATTGTGCTAACGAAGTAAAACTACTCTAAGCTACTATAAACTACGCTAACTACGGAAATTTAAAACAGATCAGTTGATATTGGGGGGGGGGGGGGGGGGGGGGGGTCACAGGTAACAGAAAAGCAGGGTGAGGGAATAAAGAGTAACTCCCTCGAATGCCGTCAATCAATGGCATTCATTCATTTTCTTCTTCTTCTTCTTCATCAATCTTCTCCACACTCGGAGGCATCCAGGGGTCCAACAAGGCAGCAGGGAATGCAGGGACTGTGCACCTCAAATGCTCAGCCAGTCCTATGTCTCTTGCTTGTGAGTACTTTGCCCAAAGGGCTAGCTTTTGCTGTATGTCAAGCAAACATGACATAGACAGAGCTTGAGCAGAGGCAAGGCTATCCAGCTCGATCTGCATATTGCCCTTCCTCTTCAATTTCAGGTCGCTTGGCAGCTCTAAGTGGCCTGCATAGGCCAACTTCTTCTCTTCCTTTGTCATCGCCACTCCTTCACGGAGATAAAGTTGGTAGAGGACTTTTGAATATCCTATAAATTTCAGGGTGTCGAGTCCCGCCAAAATAACATTTATAATTCCGCTACAACTGAGCTTTGCAGCTAGTGGTAGTCGGGTCGATCCGCAGGGAACCTAAATTATTTCCTCCTAATTAAATTCTATTTGCTTGTTAATTAATTAAAACTAAAACGATAAAGTAAAACATTAAAGTAAAGGGGGGATTGGTTATGGAAAAATAAAGTAAAGCATGCATAAAATAGCTAACGGAAAATTAAAACTAATTACATGTGCTCCTAATTTTAAGGGTCGGGGTTGACCTTGATGCGACTCGATCCATTGGGATTCAAACATACTTAGCAAGAGCATAAATAAACACGTAATTTACTTGCACGAAACTACTAATACAAGTAACCCAAATAATTAATTAGAAACGTGGAGTTCTAAGTGGACTGTTCTTTAATTATTCTAAGATGATCAGTCCTAAATTAAATAAAGAACAGAGGCGAATGTTCGATTCTAATTAAACGTGGCAATGAATCAACAGGGGGCCAACGCCGCCCATATTGATTAATTGACAGTAACGGGGGCACTACGACGGATGTTTAACTAGGACGCCTAAGCTAATATTCCGATTTATCTATTTCTTCAAGATAAATTGCAACCAAGATCAACTGGAAGCCCACATTACCTATGGCTCAACTTATCAGTGTTACTTGGCGATTAAGAGAGGCAGGGCATCATAATCTTTAACAATCAAGCATGCTGGAAATCAAGGTCGTCTACTCCTATTAATCAAGCATGCTTATGTGATATGCTTAGAAGAAATAAATTTGCCCAATCAGTCATGCTAAGCTCAAAATTAAAGAACTAAAACCCTCATGAATCGCATCAAATTTAACCCCTAACCTCAAATTAGAGCACTTACCTTGCTCGGGATGAAAACCAAGCTAAATCCAACAAAATCTTACTTTGATATAGAAGAAAAGGGGAGAAAACCCCAAGAATTTGAGAGAGAAATCGGCCAAAACAAGCCAAAACCGAGAGAGAATGCCCTAAAAATCGTTAAAATATGGGTTTGATACAGTCGGAGCGTCGAGACCCTACAGGCTCGTACGGAAATTTCCAGCACCTGTTTTCGGGGTAGCGAGACCCTACAGGCAGCGTCTCGACGCTGTGTCTGTGCCTAAAGGAAAAATATTCGAAATTTTGTCCTCCTCTAGACTCAAACTCAGGCCTATCAGCTTGTCAAATTCCTCCTGCACCACCAGACCACTTATCACAATTGAGATATCATTGATTAATTAATACACATAGTATAAACACTCAGAATGATTAATCAAAATTATCCTCTAAACGTTCTTTTAAGCTCTTAATTAATTCAATGGTCCGATTTACCCCTAAGTAATTAAATTATACAAAATATATTAATTAAGCACAATTAATTACTTAATTCCCAAGACTTAGGAGCTAAATATTAGCACTTTTTGAGTGCTATCAAAACCCCCAACCTAAATCTTGCTAGTCCTCGAGCAAGGAAAACTCTAAAATAGCTCCTAAGGACTATACATGCATGCTTCTAACTCAAATCTCGATACTTTAAGAATCAAGGCATTTACATAAACAAGTAAGCAATCGATCACATGCACTTAATCAATGAACATGTCAAAAATTAACTACTACTCCCCTACGTGTGTGTGTGATAGCGAACCTCTCCTAAACCATGCAAGCTCGGAAAAACAACATGCTACAATTCATCTTGTTTTCCCCCTACTTCTAGCATTGAAGAACAGTCTATAGCTTAATCACATCAGAGAGAGCAACAAATTAAGAGGCCTAAAACAATTTTCTCATACATTTTTTTTTCTTTTTGAGTACTTTGTACCCTTGGTTAAGGTTCTTTGAACCCAACTTTTTATTTTCTTTTTCTTTCCAATCTCGAGTTGCCTAACACGTCAAATTCATGCATCAAACTTCACGTTTTTAAGGACTAACGCTCACTTCTTAGGTACCAATAAGAAGGAGGAGCGCCTCGAGAGAATTTTTTAACAAACGTGCTTTTCTATTTTTTTTTCTTCTTTACTTTAGGCTAATAGCTTTGCTAACTCGATTAACCTATTACAAACTCTCATGCAACAAAGCTTCCCTAGGGGTGTCTTTTCGGGGTGACAACAAGAATCCATGCAACATGTGATCAATCTAAGCATACGGAGTCTAAGAGAAGTTGCTAACTGCTCTTTAGATGCAAGGGAGCAACATAAATAATTTTAAATTTTTTGACATGGACCTAATTAGTGCAAACTACTTCATGCTAATCTAGATATGCAAATATGAAGATTCTAAAAACATTTCCTAGATTATCATTATTAGAAAGCATGTAAACAGAGTCCCAAACACTTCAAATTCAAAATCTCCACAACTCAACAACTACCGGAATCCAACAGACAACTCCACCCCCAACCTTCGAAAGATACATAGTCATCTATGTATCCATCCATCAGATAAAGCAATAAAAACTACAAAATTAAAGGGAACAGAAAAGCTCCCCTGAATTTTGTTAGGTTGGTGGTTGGAGCGGCACGGTCTTTGCCCATTATCTCGGTCATTAGGCCAAACCCCTACAAAAGAAGGCAAACTACAAAAAGGAAAAACAAACAAATAAAATCTAACTAAGAGAAATTAAATGGCTCCCCAGCAACGGCGCCAATTTTGGTAGAGGACTTTTGAATATCCTATAAATTTCGGGGTGTCGAGTCCCGCCAAAATAACATTTATAATTCCGCTACAACTGAGCTTTGCAGCTAGTGGTAGTCGGGTCGATCCGCAGGGAACCTAAATTATTTCCTCCTAATTAAATTTTATTTGCTTGTTAATTAACTAAAACTAAAACGATAAAGTAAAACATAAAAGTAAAGGGGGGATTGGTTATGGAAAAATAAAGTAAAGCATGCATAAAATAGTTAACGGAAAATTAAAACCAATTACATGTGCTCCTAATTTTAAGGGTCGGGGTTGACCTTGATGCGACTCGATTCATTGGGATTCAAACATACTTAGCAAGAGCATAATTAAACACGTAATTTACTTGCACGAAACTACTAATACAAGTAACCCAAATAATTAATTAGAAACGTGGAGTTCTAAGTGGACTGTTCTTTAATTATTCTAAGATGATCAGTCCTAAATTAAATAAAGAACAGAGGCGAATGTTCGATTCTAATTAAACGTGGCAATGAATCAACAGGGGGCCAACGCCGCCCATATTGATTAATTGACAGTAACGGGGGCACTACGACGGATGTTTAACTAGGACACCTAAGCTAATATTCCGATTTATCTCTTTCTTCAAGATAAATTGCAACCAAGATCAACTGGAAGCCCACATTACCTATGGCTCAACTTATCCGTGTTACTTGGCGATTAAGAGAGGCACGGCATCATAATCTTTAACAATCAAGCATGCTGGAAATCAAGGTCGTCTACTCCTATTAATCAAGCATGCTTATGTGATATGCTTAGAAGAAATAAATTTGCCCAATCAGTCATGCTAAGCTCAAAATTAAAGAACTAAAACCCTCATGAATCGCATCAAATTTAACCCCTAACCTCAAATTAGAGCACTTACCTTGCTCGGGATGAAAACCAAGCTAAATCCAACAAAATCTTACTTTGATATAGAAGAAAAGGGGAGAAAACCCCAAGAATTTGAGAGAGAAATCGGCCAAAACAAGCCAAAACCGAGAGAGAATGCCCTAAAAATCGTTAAAATATGGGTTTTATACAGTCGGAGCGTCTAGACGCTCGTACGGAAATTTTCCAGCGCCTGTTTCCGTGGTAGCGTCGAGACCCTACAGGCAGCGTCTCGACGCTGTATCTGTGCCTGAAGGAAAAATATTCGAAATTCTGTCCTCCTCTGGACTCGAACTTAGATTATCAGCTTGCCAAATTCCTCCTGCACAACCAGACCACTTATCACAATTGAGATATAATTTGATTAATTAATATACATAGTATAAACACTCAGAATGATTAATCAAAATTATCCTCTAAACGTTCTTTTAAGCTCTTAATTAATTCAATGGTCCGATTTACTCCTAAGTAATTAAATTATACAAAATATATTAATTAAGCACAATTAATTACTTAATTCCCAAGACTTAGGAGCTAAATATTAGCACTTTTTGAGTGCTTTCTGTTTTCCATTTCCATTTGCTACACTGCTATTCAGTTCGTTTCCATTTCAGTTCTTTACTGTTTTACATTTTGTCGCACATTGAGCTTTGAACCTTACTTTATATAGTAATCGTTTAAGTCTTTGCTAATCTTCATCTCGCCTTCTGTTTTTCCCTTGCTTTCATTTAAGTACTTTAAATCATGCTTAATCAATCTAGTCTTTCCAATCTTCCATCAACCATGAGTAACTAATCACACAAGGGTCTGCTAAAGATGAATCTATAGGTTAGAAATACGTGAGTTCAGCATGTAGGATAGCTTCGAATGCATTGAATGTATGTGTGCTTCATCCCATGGGGAATTTCGATCGGCCATCCCTTTTGTCTAAAGAACTCCTAACCTCCGGAAGGAGTAAGAGTTCAGAGTCGTCCATTCATGCTAGCCTTTCATGGTAGCCAGAAAACGACCTAGGAATAGGCGTTTTCCTAGCACGGTTCATTAGCTTGCTTGTACAAATAGATGTTTATGTCTTACTTGGATATGAGTGAACTAAAAGATCTAATGCATGTAATCGAGAGATGCATGAGACTGAGCTAAATCGATCCATGATAAGTTAATCTACTGTTGAATGATCGTATGTGAAAGCCTATAGAGGAGTCTTAAGTCGACCTTGTTCCCTTATCTCACCCTTAAATCGTTGTTAATTTAATTGCTAGATAATTGTTGAATCCGCAATTCTATAACTCTGTTTTTGCCATTTTTTCAGTTTGTTACTTTTGCGATTTCATTGCTAGAATATTGCTGAGTCCGCAATTCCCTCTTCTCTTCATTAAAGTTAATCTCTTTACTTGCTTTCGTTTATGCTTGCATACCTCGTACATTCTTTGTTAGTTTGGCACATCAACCTCAAATCTACCCCATTTAAGTAACCCTCTCTAATTTAACACCTCACTTAGTTAGTAACTAAGAATAAATATCTGTGGGAAAACAAATGAAAAAATACTTATCACTTGCTACAGACCATGTATGCTTGCATGTTCTGAGTGCTCTCCGCATCACATTTTTATTTACACACTGAGCACGCAACAGTCATCAAGGCTTCTTACTACTCTAACTCTATTGTGGCCCATGGGGCTTCTTGGAAAAATAAAGACAACAGAAAAGACTATCTAAACTAATTGTGCTAACGAAGTAAAACTACTCTAAGCAACTCTAAACTACGCTAACTACGGAAATTTAAAACAGATCAGTTGATATTGGGGGGGGGGGGGGGGGGTCACATGTAACAGAAAAGCAGGGTGAGAGAATAAAGAGTAACTCCCTCGAATGTCGTCAATCAATGGCATTCATTCATTTTCTTCTTTTTCTTCTTCATCAATCTTCTCCACACTCGGAGGCATCCTGCAGGGGTCCAACAAGGTAGCAGGGAATGCAGGGAATGTGCACCTCAAATGCTCAGCCAGTCCTATGTCTCTTGCTTGTGAGTACTTTGCCCAGAGGACTAGCTTTTGCTGTATGTCAAGCAAACATGACATAGACAGAGCTTGAGCAGAGGCAAGGCTATCCAGCTCGATCTGCATATTTGTTACGTCTCCAAAAGTGACCTTTTTAGGGCTTAATTAGCTTAGAAAGATGTTCACTCTTAGGTGTTTTTGATAGCATTTAGCCTAAACCTATGCTTAAATATGAGAATTAGAAGAAGGTAGCTAAATTAGGACTTATGTACAATAGGAAAGAAAAGAGTTGAAAACCGAAGGAAAAGAATGAAAAACAAGCTTTGCGAACGCATTGCGGAAACATTGCGGTCACCGCAATGTTTCAAGTGAAAACCGTAAGTTGACTGATCTTTTTCTGTTAATTTCCGTTATTTCAGGGATTCGTTCTTTCTCCTCCATCCATTCTGAAGTACGACGTTGAAGATTGATGGTTCTCCTTGGCCCAAATGCACCTGCAGATTACTATAAATAGGGGTCAAAGTCGAGGGTTCAAGCATCATCCGAAAGCGTAGAAGTCTTCTCGCAGTCCATCTTTTCTCCTAGTTTTCCTTTGCCGTCTGCTGGTTTGCGAACCTCAGCTGTTGGAATCGATAATCTGATAGGAAGGAGAGGAGATTCTTCTTCTCTCCCGATTGGATTCATCCAAGCAAGGCTGACCTTTCTCATCCTTCATTCGAGGCGGCTGCAACGAGATTTCGAGCTGTTTTACTGCTTTCTGTTCTTCATTTCTGTTTTCCAATTCTGTCTTGTGTTGTTTCTGTTCTTGTGGCTAGTTTAGATCATTTCGTTGTGTTCTGTCTTGCTGCTCTCTACTTTAAGTATCTTTTATATTCATTCAAACAATCAATTAATCAAACGCAAAGTTCAGTATTTCACAGTCTCTCGCCTTTGCATTCTACTGCTTTCCCTTGCTGTTTTAAACACATTTCCCTTCTAAGCATGTCTATTTTATCCTTTAGTTCTGTTCTCCTTATATCCATGAGTAACTAAGTCACTTAGGAGAATGCTAATGACAATTCCATAGGCTAAAAAACGTGAATCAAGCATGTAGGATAGCTCTCGAAGCATTGATTGTATGTAAGCTTCATCCCACGGGCAATTTCGATTGGCCATCCATTTTGTCCAAAGAGCTCCTAACCTCTGGAAGGAGTAAGAGTTCAGAGTCATATTATCATGCTAGCCTTTCAAGGTAACCAGGAAACGGCCCAGGAATAGGCGTTTCCCTAGTACAAACCATATCTTTCTGCTTTAACAAGATGCTTAAGACCTTACTTTGAGTTGAGTAAACTAAAGAATCTAATGCATGGAATCGGACGATACATGAGATTGAGATAGTTTGATGCATAGAGAGTAGATCCAGTGCTTGAGAATCGTATAAGAATGCCTATAGGATAGTCATTAGTAGCCCTTAATTCACCCATTTACACACTTTCGCTGTTATTTAATTGCGGTAGAATTGCTGTCTCCGCAATTCTGCTTAAGTTAAAATTCTGTTTAGCCGTCTTTGCCTTCATTTATTAATTTCGTTTCTTTTCATTTGAGCTTAAATTTCACTTGTTCTCGTTGATGTTACTACCCTTTACACATTCAGCAAAAATTAGATAATTAAAAACCAATTTTACCCCATCAAATCCACCCCTTCTTTCTTAACAAAACACTTCGCGAATAGCTAAAAATAAATCTCTGTGGGAAAACGAATGAAATATACTTACTACTTGCTATAAGATCATGTATGCTTGCATGTTCTGAGTGCTCTATCTCTTTTATTGCCTAATTATTTTAACACATTGAGCACGCAACAAGTTTTTGGCGCCGCTGCCGGGGATTTATTTTAGTGAAAACGAAGTTAGTTAAGTTTGAAACACCAAGTTTACTGTCAATTGGAACTAATCCAGGTTCATTTCTTTTGCAGGTACTAGTTGGGTTAGTTTATGAGTGAGCATTCAAATAGTGATCTAGAGTTCAATCCTGAGCCCGAGAGACTATTTAAAGCAAGAAATAAAGCCAAGAAACGTCTTTTTAAACAACCCCCTATACCTCAAATCATACTTGAAATCGAAGAAATGGACGAGATAGTTCCAAATCAGGTACCTGTCATTCGCAACCCCATCGAAATAGCGAATGACAAGAATAGTGCCATTCTTTCATATTTAGTACCTATGCCTGGGGAGCTGAACCCCAGCATAATCCGTCCTGAAATCACTGCCAACTCATTCGAGTTAAAGCCAGTGATGTTCCAAATGTTGTCCACTGTGGGACAATTCTTTGGAGTGGAAAATGAGGACCCCCACAACCATCTTAGGAACTTCTTAGGAGTTAGTGATACCTTCATCATCCCTGGAGTGTCCCAAGAAGCTTTGAGGCTATACTTGTTCCCTTATTCTTTGAGGGACAAAGCCAAAACATGGTTAAACTCATTACCCTCTGGATCTGTCCGCAATTGGACAGACTTAGCAGAGAAATTCCTAGTCAAATACTTCCCACCTGATAGGAATTCTACCTTTCGTGATGATATAGTTAAGTTCAAACAAGCTGATAATGAATCTCTTCACGAAGCTTGGACAAGGTTCAAAGATCTCCTTCTTAAATGCCCACATCATGGCATCCCATGGTGTATCCAAATAGAGGTCTTTTTCAAAGGATGCAACCCCAGCACTAGGCAAGTCTTAAATTCATCTGCTGGTGGTTCCATGTTGTCCAAGAGTTACAACGAGGCCTATGAGATCTTGGAGAAGATCTCAGCATCTCACTGTAGGTGGTCAGATGATCCGGTTGAGCCAACTAGAGCTCAAGACAAGGATGCTCTAAGTGCAATGAGCAGCCAAATAAATGCCCTGACCAACCTAGTTAAGAAAATGGCTCAAGCCAATCTCCAAACAAGTGTCAACACCGCTACCGCCATGTCAATGGGCACCCAACCAAGTCAAGGTGAGACACTTGTATGTGGATTCTGTGGGGAAGGGCACCTGTATGAATACTGCCCTGGGAATCCAGCCTCAGTCTGCTACATTGGAAGTCAGCAGCAGCCTAGGAACAACCCCTATTCCAATACTTACAACCCTGGTTGGAGGAACCACTCAAACCTGTCATGGGGTGGCCAACAAAATGCTAACCAAAATCCTAACCAGCCTAGACCGAGTGGAACACCTGGTTTCACTCCCCAACATAACCAATCCATGTATCAAAAACCATACAACCAACCTGTAGGATCTTCTGTAGAAAACTTACTCAAGGAATACATAGCTAAGAATGATGCTACTCTTCAAAGCCAGCAAGCTACTCTTAGGAGCCTAGAGAACCAAATAGGCCAATTAGCCAATGAACTCAAGAGTAGGCCCCAAGGTAGACTCCCTGCTGACACTGAAGTACCAAGGAGAGATGGTAAAGAGCAAGTTCAAGCAATTGAACTTAGAAGTGGTAGACCCTTGGTGAGCAACACAAAGGAAACACCAAAGAGAGTAGAGAACACTGAGTCTAGTGCTCCACTGGAGTCTCTGCCAAACCAAGGTCCACCACCAACTAGCACATCAGGAGTCAGGCTAGAGCCAATTATTGAGGAGATAGAAGAAATTCCAAGGCCTCCACCTGTCCTAAGGCGACCTGACGTGCCTGCATATGTGCCACCACCTCCATATCCTCGAAGGCTTAAGAAGAAGCAGGAACAGGAAGTGCATTTTAATAAATTCTTAGAAATTCTTAAGCAAGTGCATGTTAACATTCCTTTTGTAGAAGTTTTACAGTCTATGCCTTCCTATGTAAAGTTTTTGAAAGATATTATTACTAACAAAAAAATAATTGGTGAGTTTGAAACAGTAAACCTCACTGAGGAGTGCAGTGCCATACTCCAAAACAAGTTGCCCAAGAAGGAGAAGGATCCTGGTTCCTTCACCTTACCTGTAGAACTTGGAGGCAAGCACGTGGGCAGAGCGCTTTGTGACCTGGGCGCCAGCATAAACCTCATACCCCTATCACTATTCCGCCAGCTAGGAATAGGAGAAGCACGTCCAACCACTGTCACTTTACAATTAGCAGACAGATCCATTGCATACCCAGAAGGTAAGATTGAGGATATTTTAGTAAAGGTTGACAAGTTTATTTTCCTTGCAGATTTCATTATCCTGGATTATGAAGCAGACAAGGAGGTCCCCATCCTGTTAGGCAGACCATTTCTAGCCACAGGTAGGGCACTGATAGACGTCCAAAAAGGTGAGCTTACTATGAGGGTTCATGATGAAGAGGTGAAATTTAGTGTGTATAAAGCTTTAAGGTACCCCTCTGACCTTGAATCCTGTGCTAGCATGGACGTTGTAGACTCTTTAATGGAAGAACAATTGGAGCATGTATTATTAACCAAGCATGCCAATGAATATGTAGGATTAGAATTACATGACTTAAACATAGCTGAGATAATGGACATATCTGTAAATAACCCTCAGCATGTTTGTATGAATATTGACTTAACTGATAGAGCCTTAAATCCTTTAAAGCCATCCATTGAGCATCCACCTGTATTAGAATTAAAGCCACTCCCCACTCACCTCAAGTATGCATATTTAGGGAGTAATGAAACTCTGCCTGTTATCATTTCTTCTAAATTAAGTGAAAAGCATGAGGTTGAACTGATATTACTGCTTAAGCAACATAGGAAGGCTATTGCATGGACTATTGCTGATATTAGAGGCATTAGCCCTTCTTATTGCATGCATAAGATTATCCTAGAGGAAGAGCACACACCTAGAGTAGATCATCAACGTAGGCTGAATCCCTCTATGAAAGAGGTAGTAAAGAAAGAAATAATAAAATGGTTAGATGCTGGTGTGATCTTCCCCATAGCTAGTAGTCAGTGGGTAAGCCCTATACAGTGTGTACCTAAAAAGGGTGGGATGACTGTGGTAGTCAATGAGAACAACGAACTGATTCCAACTAGGACTGTCACGGGGTGGAGAGTATGTATGGATTATAGGAAGCTCAATAAAGAAACTAAAAAAGACCACTTCCCTCTACCATTCATTGACCAAATGTTAGACAGAATAGCTGGTAGAGCCTATTACTGTTTCCTAGACGGTTATTCAGGGTACAACCAAATCACTATAGACCCCAAGGACCAAGAAAAGACTACCTTTACTTGCCCTTTTGGAACTTTTGCCTTTCGCAGAATGCCTTTTGGCTTATGCAATGCACCGGCAACTTTCCAAAGGTGCATGTTGGCAATCTTCTCTGATTTGGATGAGTCCATGATAGAAATATTCATGGATGACTTTTCAGTCTTTGGGGATTCATTCACCAACTGTCTAGAGAACCTAGGACAAGTCCTGGCTAGATGTGAGGAGACTAACTTAGTCCTTAATTGGGAAAAGTGTCACTTCATGGTAGATGAGGGGATTGTCTTAGGTCACAGAGTGTCAAGGGCAGGTGTAGAAGTTGACAGGGCAAAGATAGAAATCATAGAGAAGTTGGTAGAGCCTCAGAATGTCAAGGCCATTAGGAGTTTCTTAGGGCACGCTGGCTTCTACAGAAGGTTCATTAAGGACTTTTCTAAGATAGCCAAGCCTCTGTGTGAGCTTCTAGAGCTAAATAGGCCATTCATCTTCTCTAAGGAATGTGTAGTAGCTTGGACAACCCTTAAGAAAGCACTAGTCACAGCACCTGTTATTATAGGGCCAGATTGGGATCTCCCATTTGAGATGTTATGTGATGCTAGTGACTATGCTGTAGGGGTTATGTTAGGACAGAAGATTGACAAGCTAACACACCCTGTCTATTATGCTAGTAAAACCTTGAATGAGGCTCAATGTAATTATACAACTACTGAGAAAGAGATGCTTGCTGTAGTGTTTGCTTGTGAGAAATTTAGAAACTATATTGTAGGCACTAGGACAATTGTGTACACTGACCATTCTGCCTTGAAATATCTTATGAGGAAGGCTGATGCTAAGCCTAGGTTGATTAGGTGGGTGTTATTGCTGCAGGAATTTGATTTGGACATTCGAGACAAGAAAGGATGTGAAAACGTGGTTGCGGATCATCTTTCTCGATTGCAGCACAATTGCGAAAACATTGCGGAACCCGCAATTTCTGATGCTTTCATTGATGAACATGTCTTTGTTTTGACTCATTGTGATAACGATGAGGAACCTTGGTTTGCTGACATTGCTAACTTCCTTGCATCACAGGTATTACCAGTTTTCAAGGGAGGACAAGAGAAGAAGAGGTTCCTTCATGAAGCAAGGAAATTCATATGGGATGACCCCACACTTTACAGAACCTGTGCTGATGGCTTGTTGAGGAAGTGTGTTTGAGCTGCTGAAGCGAAGTCTGTGCTGCAGCACTGCCACACAGCTCCTTATGGTGGACAGTTTGGTGGCCAAAGAACAGCTGCAAAGGTATTTCAGAGTGGCTACTATTGGCCAACAATCTTCAAGGATGCCCACAACTATGCCCACAGCTGCGATGAATGCCAAAGAACAGGTAACCTCAGTCGAAAGGATGAGATGCCCCTCACCTACATCTTAGAGTTGGAGCTCTTTGATGTATGGGGCATTGACTTCATGGGGCCATTCCCTCCATCATCAGGTAACCTTTACATTTTGGTAGCAGTAGACTACGTATCCAAGTGGGTAGAGGCCAAAGCATGTCCCAATAATGATGCTAAAACAGTCACCAAATTCTTGCATAGGCATATTTTTACTAGGTTTGGGACACCTCGTGCCATCATTAGTGATGAGGGGTCACATTTCATTAACAAGGCTATGGAGAGAGTGTTGGCTAAGTATAACATTAGACATAGAGTAGCCAGTCCCTATCACCCACACTCGAATGGACAGGCTGAAATTTCAAATAGGGAAATTAAGAACATCCTAGAAAAAGTGGTCAAACCTAATAGGAAAGACTGGTCCTTTAAGCTCGAGGATGCACTTTGGGCGTATAGGACAGCATATAAGACACCCCTAGGTATGTCTCCTTATAGGCTGGTATATGGCAAGACTTGTCACTTACCACTTGAGTTAGAAATCAAAGCATTTTGGGCCATGAAGGAATTGAATTTTTGCGTAAATGATGCGGGAACATTGCGGTCTTTGCAATTACATGAGCTTGATGAGCTTAGACATATGGCCTATGAAAATGCTAAAATGTATAAGGAAAAGACCAAGATTTGGCACGATAGTAGACTTAGAGTTAAGGACTTTAAGAAGGGTCAACTTGTTTTGTTGTTTAACTCACGGTTGAAACTATTTCCAGGGAAACTTAAGTCTAGATGGTCAGGTCCATTTGTGATTACTAATGTGTTTGTTCATGGTGCCATAGAGATAAAGAACTTGCAGCAAGGCCAACCGTTTATGGTTAATGGTGCAAGGTTGAAGCACTACTATGAGGAAGGAGATGTGAAGACTCTCTCGGCCTTCCTCTTGACTGAAGCATGAAAACGAGAACGAGAGAGGACGAGTGATTGCTGTGCTCGTCAACATAAGGCTCATGCCTTAGTTTATTTTTTGCGATTTTCCGGTTATAGTTTGTGTGTTTTGTTGTATGATTTTAATTACGAATTTGATGTTGCTTTTATTTCTTTTTGTAGGGAATCGAAAGAGGGAATCAAGGAGAGTAATTCCAGCTTTAAAAATCAAGAAAAGATTGAGCCAAATAAAAGATACGGACGAGCAAAGATTGACATTTTGATGAAAAAATATCCCTAAAATTGCGCTGGATTTGCAGGATCCGCAAAAATATAGCCGTTGGGATTTAGCCGTTTCTTTTATATCCGTTAGAAGGCGCTCGATCGATACGATTCTCCCACTCTCTGAATTCCAAGAAAGCTGCGATTCTTTTCATCTTTGATTCTTCTCTCCAAATCTCCAAGACTCAACAATGGTGTTCACAAGGGCTGAAAGATCTGCAGCCAAGAAGAGGGCTGACGACGCTGAAACGGCTGCGAGAGATGCATTGCTTGCCTTGGCTGATGCTGAGGCTGCGCGAACGGAACGACTGGATAAGCTTCCGATTCGCAAGAAGAAGTGGAAGGTTGTCTCTGAGATACCTGCTGGACCCTCTGAACCAGCAGGCACACCCAAGAAGCGTAGGTGGAGTTTAGCGGTGGCCGCTGAACCGAGCAAAGAAAAGACTCCCTCTGTGGAGAGTCAAGAAACTGATCGTGTGTCCCACGATTCAGCCAAGAGGAGTGCCTCACCACCTGCACCACCAGCGCACAGCTCCTCTCCATCATCGCCAGCACAGAGCCCTGAGCAACCGTCTTCGCCACTGAGTTCTGCACAGACACCTTCAGCAGAGCAAACAACCACGCCGTCGCACACTTCCCCACGGCCTGACCCTGAATTCCCATATGGGGAGTACCAAGAATCAACGCAGGGCAGTGGGGAAGGTGAGGACGAGGAGGTTTTCTCGCCTGTGAGGGAAGCTAGCCCGGAGAGTCTTGAACAGAAGACTGACTCAATGGAAGAGACGTTGGGGGCGTGCCTGCAGCAGATCACCATTGAGGCAAAGCTCAAGAAGAAGAAGAAGGCCAAGAGTCTTAAGGCCAAGCGATCCAAGAAGCTGAAGAAGAAGAAGGCCAAGAAGGTTGAGGCTGCCGAGTCAGCCAAAGAGAGCACTGAGCCTTCGCTCAAACGACTCAAGGTTGAGGCTGCCGAGTCAGCCAAGCCAGCAGATAAAGGGAAGGCCAAGCTCTACCCTGAAGATGAGCCTCAGTCAGTGAGGTATGTTTCCTCTGATGCTGAGTCCAGGGGTGCTGAGCTGAGGAAGAGGGAGTTGCTGCACGAGAAAGGCTTCCTCGACAGACCTGCTGACCTGCCGCAGTTCTTGCGCGCAGGAATCATAAATCATGGCTGGGAGGAGTTGTGCAGGCCGCCCAATCCAGCTTACACGAGCATGGTTTACGACTTCTACGCCAACCTGCGAAACTCTGAGGAAGGGCTTTCTGTGGTGAGGGGAGTAGAGGTGGATTACTCAGCAAAAGCCATCAACGAAGCTTATGGCCTAAAGGGCCAAAGACACACTGATTATGCAAGGATCGTTGATGAGCCTACTGAGGCAGTGCTGGAGGAGGCCATTCGAACCATTGGCCAGCCTGAAGCAGCGTGGACTGTCTCACGCAATGGGAGGCACACCCTCATGAGTGCCAACCTGACAGCAAAGGCAGCTGTATGGTTTGCCTTTGTAAGGAGAAAGCTGTCCCCTGTGACCCATGAGACGACCATCAACCAGAGCAGATCGCTGCTGGTCTATGCCATTATGCGAGGTCTCACGGTCAACGTGGGGGAAATCATGTCAGCCGCCATTGCTGAGTGCGCCAAGAAAGGTAAGGGACCACTGTTTTTCCCTAACACCATAACTAAACTATGTTTGCTTGCAGGAGTCCCCACTGAGCGGATGGAGCAGCAGATGGCTTACACAGGCCACTTGGAGCTGCCTGCTAGCTTGAGGCTGAAGAGGAAGGGGAATATGGAGTTTGAACTGGATAGGCTGGCTGCTGATCAGTCACTATCCATGGCATGCCTGATGGATATGCAAAGGAGGATGGCCCAATGGGCCACTTACGCGCAGGCACGGGACAAGGAAGTTGCAGACCAACTTGGGTGCATCTTCCCTGACTTCCCCACAAATCTCCTGACTCCATGGGTGCCTCCACGACCACGACAACCAGATGAGGATGAAGACATTTGAGTGCTGGTTTGAATTGCACTGAAGGGAGTATTGCTGTTCCCTTAGAAAAAAAAGACAATTTTCTGCTTTCTGATAGACCATGTGAATTATGCTGTTTTTCGTACACTTTTGATCTGTTTTAGATGCTTAGTTTTATGTTTTTAATCTTGCTTAGTATAGTCTGATGATAGTTGACTAGGTAGCTTAGTTTTGTTTTATTTTTAGAGAGCTCGAATGACTGGAAAAAGCATGCTTAGGGGCCTTAATCACTGTTATATCTGCCCTGATTGATTGCGAAATAATTGCGGTACCCGCAATGTTTATTACTGAAAGCATGTTTTGGACTGTCTGTTTAGCTAGGCTGTGATCTGTTTAAATTCCATCTTTTGCTGCTATCATGACTACCATATATAGCTTATCTAAAAGCATGCTGGATGAGTGTCATAGGACACCCTTTGCTAGTTTAAATCAACCTCTAAAAAGCTCAGCATGCACAACTTTAAGCCCTTATCTGTCTGTTTTTTTAATTACTGCTGCTGTGATATTTGCCGTTCGAATGTTTTGTCTATGCCTAGGGCTTTAGATTCTCTTTGTTTTACCTTAGACTAGATGCTTCTAGGATAGTTTGGGGGTGTGCCACCTCAGACACTCATTGGGGACAATGAGTAGTTGAAGTTTGGGGGAGGCCACCCTAGGCCTAGGAACATTCCTCTCTCCCGTAGAAACATAAGCATTCTTCTTCTCCTTTACAAAAAATGATGAACTGAGAAAAAAAAATGAAAAATAGAATAAAGAGGGGGGTCTCTCTTAGGTTGCTAAATAATCAGTGCCAAGTGTGTGACCCACAAGTGGCATTGCATCAAAAGGCAACCAGAGGAGAGGCCCCACCTAAGTAAGAAAAAGGGTAAAGAATAGGGAAGAAGAATGCATACCTAGGAGTTATAACTTTGTGGCTTAGATGTCCTATTTAAAAAGCACTCTGATCCTCAAATTAGCTAAGCACAAAGTTGTAACTTGTAGGGTTGTTTAGGGAGATGAGTGTATATCCAATGTAGTGATGCCAGGGTTTAGGTTGTTCTCTAAAAGTACTACTGTCACCGTTAATACTAAGACTGGCATGACTCTAAGGAATCCTAGACAATTTAAAAATAAAACTAGAAGCATGTACTGAGTCTGAGGTAAAGCTAGGCAGAATTTGAAACCTTAGGGATAGTGGCATGACATGACAAAAGCAAATAGATCAGTTGTAGGGAGTTAATGAAAACAGAAGGAGTATTAGGCAGGCGAAGTCAGAAGAAGCTAGATAAGAGGGTAGTTTTAAGCTTAAAAGTGTGTCACAGGACAGCAGTGCTATAGATAGGGATATAGGGGAGTTAGTAAGTGGTTAAAGAAGAAGAAACAGCAGCTTAGGAAAGTCCTTAGATTGCTTGAGGACAAGCAAAACCTTAAGTTTGGGGGTGTGTTACGTCTCCAAAAGTGACCTTTTTAGGGCTTAATTAGCTTAGAAAGATGTTCACTCTTAGGTGTTTTTGATAGCATTTAGCCTAAACCTATGCTTAAATATGAGAATTAGAAGAAGGTAGCTAAATTAGGACTTATGTACAATAGGAAAGAAAAGAGTTGAAAACCGAAGGAAAAGAATGAAAAACAAGCTTTGCGAACGCATTGCGGAAACATTGCGGTCACCGCAATGTTTCAAGTGAAAACCGTAAGTTGACTGATCTTTTTCTGTTAATTTCCGTTATTTCAGGGATTCGTTCTTTCTCCTCCATCCATTCTGAAGTACGACGTTGAAGATTAATGGTTCTCCTTGGCCCAAATGCACCTGCAGATTACTATAAATAGGGGTCAAAGTCGAGGGTTCAAGCATCATCCGAAAGCGTAGAAGTCTTCTCGCAGTCCATCTTTTCTCCTAGTTTTCCTTTGCCGTCTGCTGGTTTGCGAAGCTCAGCTGTTGGAATCGATAATCTGATAGGAAGGAGAGGAGATTCTTCTTCTCTCCCGATTGGATTCATCCAAGCAAGGCTGACCTTTCTCATCCTTCATTCGAGGCGGCTGCAACGAGATTTCGAGCTGTTTTACTGCTTTCTGTTCTTCATTTCTGTTTTCCAATTCTTTCTTGTGTTGTTTCTGTTCTTGTGGCTAGTTTAGATCATTTCGTTGTGTTCTGTCTTGCTGCTCTCTACTTTAAGTATCTTTTATATTCATTCAAACAATCAATTAATCAAACGCAAAGTTCAGTATTTCACAGTCTCTCGCCTTTGCATTCTACTGCTTTCCCTTGCTGTTTTAAACACATTTCCCTTCTAAGCATGTCTATTTTATCCTTTAGTTCTGTTCTCCTTATATCCATGAGTAACTAAGTCACTTAGGGGAATGCTAATGACAATTCCATAGGCTAAAAAACGTGAATCAAGCATGTAGGATAGCTCTCGAAGCATTGATTGTATGTAAGCTTCATCCCACGGGCAATTTCGATTGGCCATCCATTTTGTCCAAAGAGCTCCTAACCTCTGGAAGGAGTAAGAGTTCAGAGTCATATTATCATGCTAGCCTTTCAAGGTAACCAGGAAACGGCCCAGGAATAGGCGTTTCCCTAGTACAAACCATATCTTTCTGCTTTAACAAGATGCTTAAGACCTTACTTTGAGTTGAGTAAACTAAAGAATCTAATGCATGGAATCGGACGATACATGAGATTGAGATAGTTTGATGCATAGAGAGTAGATCCAGTGCTTGAGAATCGTATAAGAATGCCTATAGGATAGTCATTAGTAGCCCTTAATTCACCCATTTACACACTTTCGCTGTTATTTAATTGCGGTAGAATTGCTGTCTCCGCAATTCTGCTTAAGTTAAAATTCTGTTTAGCCGTCTTTGCCTTCATTTATTAATTTCGTTTCTTTTCATTTGAGCTTAAATTTCACTTGTTCTCGTTGATGTTACTACCCTTTACACATTCAGCAAAAATTAGATAATTAAAAACCAATTTTACCCCATCAAATCCACCCCTTCTTTCTTAACAAAACACTTCGCGAATAGCTAAAAATAAATCTCTGTGGGAAAACGAATGAAATATACTTACTACTTGCTATAAGATCATGTATGCTTGCATGTTCTGAGTGCTCTATCTCTTTTATTGCCTAATTATTTTAACACATTGAGCACGCAACAATATTGCCCTTCCTCTTCAATTTCAGGTCGCTTGGCAGCTCTAAGTGGCCTGCATAGGCCAACTTCTTCTCTTCCTTTGTCATCGCCACTCCTTCACGGAGATAAAGTTTAGTTATAGTATTGGGGAAAAAGAGTGTGCATTTTCCCTTCTTTGCGCATTCAAGGATGGAGGCAGATATGAGTTCGCCCACGTCAATTGTCAGCCCTTTCATGATCGCATAAAGAAGCAAAGATCTCCCTTTATTGATTGTTGTCTCGTGTGTCACTGGGGTGATCCTTCTCCTGATCAGGGAAAACCAAACGGTTGCCTTGTCTTTAAGAACTGCACTCATCAATGTATGCTTTCCTTGTTTGGAAATGGCCCACATTGCCTCGGGCTTGCCTATCTCACTCAACACCTCCTCCAAAATACCCTCAGACGGGTTGGCCATTAGCTTTGCATAATCTAAATTCTTATGCTCCTTGAGAGCATAAATTTCATTGATCGCCTCAGCTGAGAAGTCAATCTCAACGCCCCTTACTGTAGAGTAGCAGCCTTCTGGATAAATCAGGTTGGCATAGAAATCGTAGACCATCTCAGAATAGGCTTGAATTGGTGGTCTACACTGTTCTTCCCAGCCATGGTTTGCAATGCCCGTGCGTAGGAATTGCGGCAGATCAGCAAGAGTATCCAAAAATCCCCTCTCATGGAGGAGTTCCCTCTTCATCAAGGTCAAGCCCCTTGCCTGCGCTTCCTTAGACACGTACCTCTCAACTGGAGGTTCATCTTCTTGAAACATTTTCCTTTTGCCTTTCGCCTTGGCCTTGGCCTTAGTTGCCTCAACAGCTTCCGTCTTCATCTTCTTGGCAGGGTGTTCGGACTCGGTCTTCTTTTTCTTAGCCTTCTTTGAGGCCTTCGGCCTTTTCGCCTTTACGATTACAGGGGCCCTCTTCTTGGACACCGTCTCTGCCCCTTTCCCTAATCCAGCCACTACTTCAGCTGCCACCCGTTTGATGCATTCATCTATTGTTTCGGCCACAGGTGACCGTCTCTCCATCTCTTCTTCAACAGGACTTTCATCCCTCAGGGGACTGTCGTCTTCCTCTCCACCTTGTGCATCAGGGCTGACGTCCCTGATGGAGCTGATGACCTCTTCCGCATCACCAATTGTGGTAGATGCCGAATTCGACTGCTCTGGAGGAGAGACCTCGGTCCCTGACTGCTGTTGCGTAGCCGATGGGCTTTGCATGGCAGTTTCGAACGACAGTACGCTGGCGATGGGGCTGTCTTCACTCGTGTCCTCTCTGATCTTGGTCTTGGGATCCCTTCTGGTCGTGGCCTTCCTCTTCCTTTTTGCAGGGATCTTTCTAGGCTCAGAGGGGTTGGCTGCCTCAGCCGAGGCTAAGGAGATCAGAGCATCCCCTGCCATAACAGTTTCTTCCATTGTGGGAGATGGTTTTGTTGGGGTAGAGCCTTCAGCTTCTTGATGACAGGATTCTCGGGTGGATACCATGATTTTCTTGGAGATAAAGAAACGGACTTTTTTAGAAGAAGAAGGGAGAGATTCTGTTGAGAGCTTGGGGGTTTCGGATTTCGCAATAAGAGTGAGCTGCAGCCTTTCCCTATTTATAACGGTTTGCACAATTAAAGGCTACGCTTTTGCGGACTCCGCAATGCAATCGCAATGCCTCTAATCTCACAAAGAATCTTCAAAATATAACTCTTGTCCTTATCTCCAACTAACCAAACTGTTATTCTCTTGGCTTATCGCCAAAGGCAGTGCTGTCCTGTGACATACTTCAAGCTAAAACTAACTTCATGTTTGTCATTCTGAATTCCTTTCCTTTAAAACCTTCTGCTTTTAATAACTCCCTACCTTCTGGTTTATCTGCCTATATCACCAAGCTCATTGTGCAGCCAACCTTTAACTTTAAAATCTACTTATTCTTAACTTAAAACTCAATACATGCTTCTAAATTTTATTCTTTTATTTCCTAGGAATCCTTAGAGTCATGCCATGCTCAGAACCAAAAAAGTGACAGAGTACAAAATCCATAGAACAATCTAAGTCATGGCATCACTCTAGTTAGGACAGACACTCATTTCCCTAGATAAGCCTTCTAGTTACAGCCCTTTGCTTAGCTAACATAGGATCATATTTCAGTACAAAGGACATCTAAACATTCAAGGCTGCAACCTTCTGGCATACATTCTTCTTCTTTGTGTTTTTTTTTTTCTTTTATTTTTTCTTTTGCAATGCTTTCTTTTTCCTTAAGTTTTCCTTTTGATACAGTGCCCCTTGTGGGTTACACAAGTGGCCCTGATTACTCGGCATTCTTAGAGAAAAGAAAATGTTTTTTTCTTATTTTGTATTTTTTTTTTCTCAAAGAAGAACAATGCATATCTAATAAGGGAGAAAGGAGTGTTCCTAGGGACTAGAAGGTTGCCTTACCCCCCAAACTTGGACTTCTCATTGTCCTCAGTGAGAGCATTGGGTGACATACCCCCAAACTTTATTAGAAGCATCTAGTTGAAGTTATAAGCAAGCAGACTGAAAATAACTAAAGGTTGGAATGGCTCTCCTAGGGTAGATAACACACTAGGCAGAGGTTTATTCAAAGCAAATGTAAGGTCTTGCAGGGTTTCATGCTTTCCAATCTATGAAGCTAATTCAATTTTTAAAGTGTGTACTCGACACTCATCCAGCACACTTCAACAAACAGCAAACAGCCCACAAAGAATCACATTCAACCAAGTATTAAAAGATAGAGACAGAACAAATAGCAGAAGATTTCACAGCAACAGCAACAACATGCTTGGATTTTTCTAATGAGAGCATGCTGATTTAGACAAAAACATATTTGAAAGGTACATGCGGAGAGTGCAATGAAATCGCAATCAATCTAACAGAGCAGATATATCAGTCATCAAGGCTCCTTACTACTCTAACTCTATTGTGGCCCATGGGGCTTCTTGGAAAAATAAAGACAACAGAAAAGACTATCTAAACTAATTGTGCTAACGAAGTAAAACTACTCTAAGCTACTCTAAACTACACTAACTACGAAAATTTAAAACAGATCAATTGATATTGGGGGGGGGGGGGGGGGGGGGGGGGGTCACAGGTAACAGAAAAGCAGGGTGGGGGAATAAAGAATAACTCCCTCGCATGCCGTCAATCAATGGCATTCATTCATTTTCTTCTTCTTCTTCTTCATCAATCTTCTCCACACTCGGAGGCATCCAGGGGTCCAACAAGGCAGCAGGGAATGCAGGGAATGTGCACCTCAAATGCTCAGCCAGTCCTATTTCTCTTGCTTTTGAGTACTTTGCCCAAAGGGCTAGCTTTTGTTGTATGTCCAGCAAACATGACATAGACAGAGCTTGAGCAGAGGCAAGGCTATCCAGCTCGATCTGCATATTGCCCTTCCTCTTCAATTTCAGGTCGCTTGGCAACTCTAAGTGGTCAGCATAGGCCAACTTCTTCTCTTCCTTTGTCACCGCCACTCCTGCACGGAGACAAAGTTTAGTTATAGTATTGGGGAAAAAGAGTCTGCCTTTTCCCTTCTTTGCGCATTCAAGGATGGAGGCAGATATGAGTTCGCCCACGTCAATTGTGAGCCCTTTCATGATTGCATAAAGAAGCAAAGATCTCCCTTGATTGATTGTTGTCTCGTGTGTCACTGGGGTGATCCTTCTCCTGATCAGGGAAAACCAGACGGCTGCCTTGTCTTTAAGCACTGCACTCATCAATGTGTGCTTTCCTTGTTTGGAAATGGCCCACATTGCCTCGTGCTTGCCTATCTCACTGAGAGCATAAATTTCATTGATCGTCTGATTCCCAATCCATCCTTCCTGGTTTGATGCTTCTATAGCGAGATCCTCGCGAAACCTGCAATACGCACAAAAAGGCTTATTTAAGTACAAACAGGCTTGAATATGTTCGTTTATCACTTAAGGACTCAAAAGCAACACTTTACTCAAATGTAAGCTAAATCCTTTAAAACTCTCAATTACGTTTATCAAATACTCCTTAAAGACTTTGTATTCTTCCTAATTTGGCTCTAAATAACTCTCATTTGGAGAGTTAACACACCCCCAAACTTGAGCTACTACTCGTCCTCTAGTAATGATCATGTTCACCAATCTCTTAGCATTGACAAATAAGTTTATAACCTTAACATTGTTGTCTACTACTTTAGTTGCCCCATGATAGCTCTTAAATACAGCTATTTCAATGTCCTTAATATCTGCTAATTATCGCGCTTAATGATTGTTAATTCTCTCTTTTATAGGTGATTCGTGGTAGAGAGCCCGGAAAGTCAAATTGCAAGTCTCGGAGCTAAATCGGGCATTTTAGGAGCTTTGAGAAGTACTCGGGATTAGAAGAGTGCAAAGAAAGAGCTAGAGGTGAAAAAATGGGATTTTTGGAAGCTTAGCCCGAAGGCATGGCGCCTTGGCGCTAGCCCGCAGCGCCTAGGCGCTCATCGAAGTCCCAAGACAGTAGGCACAACGCCTCGACGCTCTCCCGCAGCGCCTAGGCGCCCATCGTTGCTCCAAACCCGAGAGGCCAGCGTCCGAGAACCTCTCAGACCCGAGAGGTTAGCGCCTAGGCTCCCGTCATTGTTCCAGATTCGAGAGGGCAGCGCCTTGGGCAGGCCCGTCTGCGCGCGCGTCTTCGTCTGCCCTGTGCGCAGCGCCTAGGCGCTGGTCTGACGCAACATTTGGGTATAAATTCCATTTTTTGCTGAGTTAGGGCATTCTTCTCCTTTTTCCTCCAGCCCCTTTCGATTTTCTTAGTTTGTAGCCACCTTTGAACATTTGTAACTCCATAGATGAACATCTTGAAGCTATCCATGGACTCCTTGGAGATTTTCACTCCCATGGGTAACTAAAAAGGTAACATTCAATCTTTGGGTATGGATTAAGTTTTGTAATTGCGATTAGGTGAGATTTAGCTCTTTCAATTTATGTTTAGTTAATATTAGCGTTCATCTCTTCTCTCGATTTCATTCCCCGCATCATTTACTTCTTGGTTTGACATTCCAATGGGTATTTTGTATGTTGGTTTAGCTAGAAATCATGATGTGATCGCCTCTCATGGTGAAAGTAGCGGTAGTTTAATTTTGCCCAAATGGGTATGGCCATGCTCATTCTAGTTGTATGATAGACTATAGAGAAAGAGTAAAATCGAGTCCGGTGTTAGAGATTTCTGCATCTTGCTTGTCGCATCATTTTCCCGTTGCTTGTTGTTAATTCGTTAGGGAGCGATCACCCCCAACCGGGTTAGTTTCAAAGCTTAGTTTAGAGTTGTTTTCTCTTCATTAATTAATTGGGTTACATGTTTCCGATTGGAGCATGTAAGGTGCGTGAATGTTATCTAGTTAGCTGAATATTTTGTGTTTATCTATGATCCCAATCGCGTTGCAATTGTTAATTCCTGATCCCTTAGATTGAGTGTGCTCGTCTAAACAATTTCTACCGTTCTCCCGCATATCCAATTCTTTACTTTAATTTCTCTTACCTTGCATGTTTTCTTATTTTCAATCTCACAAAACCCCCGTTACCATTTTTTACAATTCAACAACTAAAATTGGAATTCAGATTAATTTAATTAAAATTCCCTGTGGATCGACCCTGACTTCCATTATCTACTAGTTAGGTAATTTAGGCCAGTGAGTATAAATATTAAATTTAAGAGGTCTCGACAGCCTCGGTCAAATTTTGGCGCCGCTGCCGGGGAATTTAATTTAGTTTGTCTGAATTAAAATTTTACTTGTTGTTGATTTTTCTTAAATTTTTGGTTCTGTTTGACTTAGCTTCCTTTTGTTGTATGACCCGGTCCTCTGAGTTTAGTGGCTTGCAGTTTATTTCAGAGATTGACTAAGAGGAACGGCGACTGAGGAGAGAAGCTAGGGAATGAAGAAGATTGTTTGAAGGAGAAGGTTCAGGAGCGCTTGAACGTGCTGAAGCGCCTGAACGTGCTGAAATGGCCAACAATGAGGCCCCGCGAACTCTAAAGCAGCTGGCAGTGCCAGACTTGAACCAACAACCACTGTGCATAAATTATCCGGTTGTCGCAGGTAACTTTGAGCTTAAGTCTGGGTTAATTCACCAACTTCCATCTTTTTATGGTAATGCAGGTGATGACTGGTAACGATATTATTGAACTATCGCCAATCATCGGGTTGTCGAGACCCGCCAAAATGAATTTATATTTGCCCGAATTCACTAAACTATTAGTAGAGTAGCGGCAACGGGGTCGGTCCACAGGGAATTAAGTTAATTAGACTTAATCTCAATTAAAATTGCAAACTTATGATAATAAATGAAATATGGGGATTTTGTTGGTTTTTAATTCACTAAGAGGGAACAATGCAATGGGAAAAATTAACTAACGGAGTTTTCGACTCGGGACGATTGGGAATAAATTTAGCATGCCTCTTGGATCATAGGTAGACAAGTACAATGGTTAGGCGATTTAACGAATGCGCAGCTCGTCTCAAATTAATAAATTAACTCAGACATGCTCCATGGATATTAATTAAACATAATAAATCATGTTAATCAAGCGTATCGATCGGACATTGGCGGCCAACGCTCTCCCAAGACCGATCGATAGCAACGAGCTATAACTGCGACGACTATCTAATTTGGACGCGAAATTAGTGTGTCGATTTGGAATTCTAATTCGGGAAGAACGATCACGAAGAGCGCAAGGACGCCAATACGCTCAAGGTGTCGTAAATCCTTGTTACTTGGCGGCTTAGAGAGGCACGGCATCAAAACCTTAAACAATCAAACATGCTCAAAATCAAGGGTGCCTAGTCCTAAATCATTCAAACATGTTCATGGAATAAGCAAAGAATTAGAAATCAATCCACTAAATCATTCAACCAATTCAGAATTTCAATTCTACAACCTCACCAAGAGTGCAAACTACATTTCTCCTATACAATCCCGAGCCAAAAACGGTAAAACTACTCACTCATGCTATTGGTGGTGTGGGATGGCTTCAATCCAAGCTTCCTAGCCCCTCCCATTGTGAAAATAGCTGCTGGAACGTCCAATCAGGTGCGGAGCCCGAGGTAGAAGATGATGATGGCGGCTAAAATCGGACAAAAACTTTAAGTAATCCGTCGTAGCGTCGAGACGCTAGGGCAACGTCTCGACGCTGCGCCCTAAATAATCCGCGCGCGCAGTCGGGGTGGCGTCGAGACGCTCGCGCAGCGTCGGGACGCTGTGCGGCGTCGAGCGAGCGTCGAGACGCTGTCGCTCGACGCTTGCTCTCGGGTGGATTTTCAAATTAACGCCTCTAACTTCGGAGCGTCGAGACGCTCGCACAGCGTCGAGACGCTTGTGCGGCGTCGAGCGAGCGTCGAGACGCTGTCACTCGACGCTTGCTCTCGGGTTTTTCTTCAAATCATCGCTTCAGACTTCGGAGCGTCGAGACGCTCTGGCAGCGTCGAGACGCTAGCTCTCGGGTTTTTGCATGGATTTTTGCCTTCAATTTCTCCAAAGCGCCCAATCTTCATGCCTTTGCATGGTTCTTCCCCGGAAGTGTTCTTAGGCCTTTAAACTGCGATATTAAGCTCCGAAAAGCGCCGAAACGCTCCCGAGGGCGAATTACCGAGAACACCTGCAATAATCACATAAAAGCAAGATTAAGCCAGTAATAATCGTGAATTAGGGACATAAGTATAGCTCCAAAACGGAGCTATCAAACACCCCCAACTTAATTCTTGCTAGTCCTCGAGCAAGGTGGAATTCTGATTAATCAAAATAAAACGAGAGTGCATGCTAGGGACTCGGTTCTCAGTACTGGAAACGACAGGGCATTTGCATTCGAAAGAAACAGCAGCATGCATGCATTGGTTGAGAACAATTCAAAAAAAATTAAAGATGCTTCCCTATTTATGCTTCGGTCCTAGCTCCTCGATCTTGGATTTCCACAGGCTTAGAACAGCTCTACCCGTCCCAAAACTTCGCCTTCCCCCTACTTATGGCTAAACAGAACAGTCTAAGGGCTATTCATCGTCTAAGCAAGTAATAGATCGCAAGGCATCTTTTCTCTCTTTTTCTTCGATCTCCATGAGCGCCTAACATGTCAATTTTACTTTCGTTTCACCTTGCATGCAATTTCATTGCACAGTGCATCTGACTACGGGCAAAATTCACATTTTTAAGGACTAGCGTTCACTTCTTTGTGCTTCCTTTTCATGCAGTGGCGACCGTGGGTTACACGACCGCCCCTGGCTACTAAGGCAACTCAAGAAGGAGGAACACCTCAAGAGATTACTTTCTTTTTATAAAATATGCATTCATTTTCTTTTTAGCCTAAAAATCATGTTAAAAAAATTAAGCGCATGGATTACAAACAAGAGCGAATCTTAGCCCATCCTAAGGTTGCCTTTCGAGGTAACAACGAATTTCAAAACAAACAGAACTACCCTAAACCCACAGATCCAAGATAGAGTGCTAACATGCGAAGCTTAAATAGGGAAATAACTTGATTTTTTTTTTCAAAATGGCCTTAACAAATGCAATCATGCTGAATTTCACAACAAATACAAATACGAAGACCTCAACAGTACATCACAGAATTTCATAGTCATGCATTCACCATAACTCAACAAGTTAATCAGGATTCCACAACTAAGCTCGACAATCACTATAAGGCACAACCCACCACCCCCAACTTTAAAAATGGACAATGTCCTCATTGAACTATAACAGCACAGTCAAAATTCTAAGGAAAGAAAACCTTCCCTGAATTGTGACTTAGAGGGTTGGAGAGCGCGCTTAAACTTTAGCCAATCAACCTCAAGGACGAGCCATAGTTTCACCTGAAAATTCACAACATCAGAGTAGGAACCTAAGCTAATCCTAAAGACAGTAAAGTAAACAAAAAGTACAGTTCAAGCTCGGGTGCCTCCGAGTAGCGCAAATTTTTAGAGTCGATTGCTCGACTTTACCAAAACTCATTTCATCCTTTCTCATAATCAGGCTCTTTCAAGTAGGCATGGTCGTCGAATTCCTCTGACATTCCTTCATGAAAGATCTTCAATCGCTGGCCATTCACCGTGTATTCCTTCTCTGTATCAAGGCTCTGAATCTTGACTGCACCATAGTGATGGACATCAGTTATAATGAAAGGACCAAGCCACCGGGAACGAAGTTTACCTGGCATGAACTTCAGGCGGGAGTTGAACAAGAGGACCTTCTGACCAACTTCGAAGTGTTTTCTGACGACTCGTCTGTCGTGGAACATCTTGGTCTTTTCCTTGTAGGTCTTCCAGTTCTCATATGCATCCAGGCGAAGCTCCTCAAGTTCTTGCAATTTGAGGAGTCTTTCTTCGCCCGCCATATCAAAGTCCATGTTACACTTCTTCACGGCCCAGTAAGCTTTGTGCTCGATCTCCACTGGGAGATGACAGGTGTTACGTCTCCAAAAGTGACCTTTTTAGGACTTATTTATCTTAGAAAGATGTACACTTTTAGGTGTTTTTGATAGGATTTAGCTTAAACCTATGCTTATATATGAGAATTAAAAGAAGGTAGCTAAATTAGGACTTGTATGCAAAAGGAAAGAAAAGGATTAAAAACCGAAGTTAAAAGAAGGAAAAATGTGCATTGCGGCAGCATTGCGGAAACATTGCTAAAACCGCAATGTTTCAAGTGAAAACCGTAAGTTGACTGATCTGTTTCTGTTAATTTCCGTTATTTCAGGGATTCGGTCTTTCTCCTCCATCCATTTTGAAGTACGACGTTGAGGATTGATGGTTCTCCTTGGCCCAAACGCACCTGCAGATTACTATAAAAGGGGGTCAAAGTAGAGGGTTCAATCATCATCCAAAAGCGTAGAAGTCTTCTCGCAGCTCCATCTTTTCTCTTGTTTTCCTTTGCCGTCTGTTGGTTTGCAAGGTTTAGCTGTTGGAGTCGACAATCTGATAGGAAGGAGAGAAGATTCATCTTCTCTTCCGATTGGATTCATCCAAGCAAAGCTGATCTTTCTCATCCTTCAGCCGAGGCGGTTGCGATGAGGCGTTCAAGCTCAATTTCCTGTTTTCTGTCTTTCATTTCTAATTTTCAGTTCTGCTTTGTTGTTGTTTCCCTTCTAGTAGCTAGTTTATTGCATTTCGTTGCTTTCTGCCTTTACGTTATTTACTTTAAACGTCCCTTTGTTCATTCAAACATTCAAGTAATCAAAGCATAATTCTTCATTTCACAGTTTCTTCTCTTTACTGCTACTGTTTTCCCCTTGCTGTTTGTCTTTAAATTACTTCTAAGCATGTCTACTTCTTCTCTTACTTTTGTTCTGTCTATATCCATGAGTAGCTAAGTCACATAGGGGCATGCTAATGACAAGTCTATAGGCTAAAAAACGTGAACCAAGCATGTAGGATAACTCTCGAAGCATTGATTGTATGTAAGCTTCATCCCACGGGCAATTTCGATTGGCCATCCATTTTGTCCAAAGAACTCCTAACCTCTGGAAGGAGTAAGAGTTCAGAGTCATACACTCATACTAGCCTTTCAAGGTAGTCAGAAAACGACCTAGGAATAGGCGTTTTCCTAGTACAAACCATAACTTTCTGCTTTAACAAGATGCTTAAGACCTTACTTGGACATGAGTAAACTAAAGAATATAATGCATGAAATCGGAAGATACATGAGATTGAGTGAGTTTGATGCATAGAGAGTGGATCCAATGCTTGAGAATCGTGAGAAAATGCCTATAGAGGAGTCGTTAGTAGCCCTTGTTTCTCCATTTTACACACTTTCGCTGTTAGTACATTGCGGTAGAATTGTTGTTTCCGCAATTCTGCTAAGTTTAAAATTCTGTTTAGCCAACTTCCTCTTCGTTTATTAGTCTCTTCTCTTTTTCATTTAAGTTTATCTTTGACTTGCACTTGTTTATGTTGCTGCCCTTTACATATTCCGTAGAAAATAGACAACTTAAAACCAATTCTACCTCCTCAAATCCATCCCTTCTTTCTTAACATTACACTTCACGAGTAGCTCATAATAAATCTCTGTGGGAAAACGAATGAAAAAATACTTACTACTTGCTATAAGATCATGTATGCTTGCATGTTCTGAGTGCTCTCTCTCTCTTATTACTCATTTATTTTACACATTGAGCACGCAACAAGTTTTTGGCGCCGCTGCCGGGGATTTATTTTAGTGAAAACGAAGTTTGTTAAGTTTGAAACACCAAGTTTATTGTCTATTGTAACTGATCTATTTCCATTTCTTTTGCAGGTACCATTGGGTTAGTTTATGAATGAGTCTTCAAGTAGTGATCTAGAGTTCAATCCTGAGCCCGAGAGACTATTTAGAGCCAGAAATAGAGCCAACAAACGTCTCTTTGACCAACCCTCTATACCTCCAATAATTGCGGGAACCGCAATTCCTCCGCAATTTTCTCAAGAAGAAATGGATGGAATAGTTCCAAATCCGGTGCCTGTCACTCGCAATCCCATCGAAATAGCGAATGATAAGGATAACGCCATACTTTCTTACCTAGTACCTATGCCTGGGGAGCTGAACCCCAGCATAATCCGCCCTGAAATCACTGCCAACTCATTCGAGTTAAAGCCAGTGATGTTCCAAATGTTGTCCACTGTGGGACAATTCTTTGGAGTGGAAAATGAGGATCCCCACAACCATCTTAGAAACTTCCTAGAAGTTAGTGATACATTCATCATCCCTGGAGTTTCCCAAGAAGCCTTGAGGCTCTATCTGTTCCCTTACTCTTTGAGGGACAAAGCCAAAACGTGGTTAAACTCATTACCCTCTGGATCTGTCCTCAATTGGACAGACTTAGCAGAAAAATTCCTAGTCAAATACTTCCCACCTGATAGGAATTCTACCTTTCGTGATGATATAATCAAGTTCAAACAAGCTGAGAATGAGTCTCTTCACGAAGCTTGGACAAGGTTCAAGGACCTTCTTCTTAAATGTCCACACCATGGCATCCCATGGTGTATCCAAATAGAGGTCTTTTTCAAAGGATGCAACCCCAGCACCAGACAAGTTCTAAATTCATCTGCTGGAGGTTCCATGTTGTCCAAGAGTTATAATGAGGCCTATGAGATCTTGGAGAAGATCTCAGCATCTCACTGTAGGTGGTCAGATGATCCAGTTGAGCCAACTAGAGCTCAAGACAAGGACGCACTCAATGCCATGGGTAGCCAAATAAGCGCCCTGACCAACCTAGTCAAGCAAATGGCTCAAGCCAATCTCCAAACTAGTGTCAACACCGCCACAACCATGTCAATTGGCACCCAACCAAGTCAAGGTGAGACACTTATCTGTGGATTCTGTGGGGAAGGGCACCTGTATGAATACTGCCCTGGGAATCCAGCCTCAGTCTGCTACGTTGGAAGCCAGCAGCAGCCTAGGAACAACCCCTACTCCAATACTTACAATCCTGGTTGGAGGAACCACCCAAACCTGTCATGGGGTGGCCAACAGAATGCTAACCAAGCTCCTAACCAACCAAGACCGAGTGGAACACCTGGTTTCACTCCCCAACATAACCAATCCATGTACCAAAAACCATATAACCAACCTGTAGGGTCTTCTGTAGAAAACTTACTCAAGGAATACATAGCCAAGAATGATGCCACTCTACAGAGTCAGCAAGCTACTCTTAGGAACCTAGAGAACCAAATAGGGCAACTAGCCAACGAACTCAAGAGTAGGCCCCAAGGTAGACTACCTGCTGACACTGAAGTGCCAAGGAGAGATGGTAAAGAGCAAGTTCAAGCAATTGAACTTAGAAGTGGTAGACCATTGGTGAGCAACACAAAAGAAACACCAAAGAGAGTAGAGAACACTGAGTCTAGTGCTCCACTGGAGTCTCTGCCAAACCAAGATCAACCATCACCAAGCACATCAGGACCAAGGCTGGAGCCAATCATAGAAGAGATAGAAGAAATTCCAAGGCCTCCACCTATCCTGAGGCGACCCGAAGTGCCTGCATATGTGCCACCACCTCCATTTCCTAGAAGGCTAAAGAAAAAACAAGAACAGGAAGTGCACTTTAATAAATTTCTAGAAATTCTTAAGCAAGTACATGTTAATATTCCTTTTGTAGAAGTTTTACAGTCTATGCCCTCTTATGTAAAGTTTTTGAAGGATATTATTACTAACAAAAGAATAATTGGTGAGTTTGAAACAGTAAATCTCACTGAGGAGTGCAGTGCCATACTCCAGAACAAGCTACCCAAGAAGGAGAAGGATCCTGGTTCCTTCACCTTGCCAGTAGAGTTAGGAGGCAAGCACGTGGGCAGAGCTCTTTGTGACCTGGTGTTACGTCTCCAAAAGTGACCTTTTTAGGGCTTAATTAGCTTAGAAAGATGTTCACTCTTAGGTGTTTTTGATAGCATTTAGCCTAAACCTATGCTTAAATATGAGAATTAGAAGAAGGTAGCTAAATTAGGACTTATGTACAATAGGAAAGAAAAGGGTTGAAAACCGAAGAAAAAGAATGAAAAACAAGCATTGCGATAGCATTGCGGAAACATTGCGGTCACCGCAATGTTTCAAGTGAAAACCGTAAGTTGACTGATCTTTTTCTGTTAATTTCCGTTATTTCAGGGATTCGTTCTTTCTCCTCCATCCATTCGGAAGTACGACGTTGAAGATTGATGGTTCTCCTTGGCCCAAATGCACCTGCAGATTACTATAAATAGGGGTCAAAGTCGAGGGTTCAAGCATCATCCGAAAGCGTAGAAGTCTTCTCGCAGTCCATCTTTTCTCCTGTTTTTCTTTGCCGTCTGCTGGTTTGCGAAGCTCAGCTGTTGGAATCGATAATCTAATAGGAAGGAGAGGAGATTCTTCTACTCTCCCGATTGGATTCATCCAAGCAAGGCTGACTTTTCTCATCCTTCATTCGAGGCGGCTGCAACGAGACATTCAAGCTTGCTTTACTGTTTTCTGTTCTTCATTTCCATTTTCCAACTCTGTCTTGTGTTGTTTCTGTTCTTGTGGCTAATTTAGTTCATTTCGTTGTGTTCTGTCTTTCTGTTCTTTACTTTAAGTATCTCTTATGTTCATTCAAACAATCAATTAATCAAACATAAAGTTCAGTATTTCACAGTCTCTCGCCTTTGCATTCTACTGTTTTCCCTTGCTGTTTTAAGCACATTTTCCTTCTAAGCATGACTATCTTATCCTTTAGTTTTGTTCTCCTTATATCCATGAGTAACTAAGTCACTTAGGGGCATGCTAATGACAACACTATAGGCTAAAAAACGTGAATCAAGCATGTAGGATAGCTCTCGAAGCATTGATTGTATGTAAGCTTCATTCCACGGGCAATTTCGATTGGCCATCCATTTTGTCCAAAGAACTCCTAACCTCTGGAAGGAGTAAGAGTTCAGAGTCATACCATCATGCTAGCCTTTCAAGGTAACCAAGAAACGACCTAGGAATAGGCGTTTCCCTAGTACAAACCATATCTTTCTGCTTTAACAAGATGCTTAAGACCTTACTTTGAGTTGAGTAAACTGAAGAATCTAATGCATGGAATCGGACGATACATGAGATTGAGATAGTTTGATGCATAGTGAGTAGATCCAGTGTTTGAGAATCGTATAAAAATGCCTATAGGATAGTCATTAGTAGCCCTTAATTCACCCATTTACACACTTTCGCTGCTATTTAATTGCGGTAGAATTGCTGTCTCCGCAATTCTGCTTAAGTTACAATTCTGTCTAGCTGTTTTTGTCTTCATTTATTAATCTCGTCTCTTTTCATTTGAGCTTAGCTTTAACTTGTTCTCGTTTATGTTACTACCCTTTACACATTCAGCAAAAATTAGATAATTAAAAACCAATTTTACCCCATCAAATCCACCCCTTCTTTCTTAACAAAACACTTCGCGAATAGCTCAAAATAAATCTCTGTGGGAAAACGAATGAAATATACTTACTACTTGCTATAAGATCATGTATGCTTGCATGTTCTGAGTGCTCTATCTCTTTTATTGCCTAATTATTTCAACACATTGAGCACGCAACAAGTTTTTGGCGCCGCTGCCGGGGATTTATTTTAGTGAAAACGAAGTTAGTTAAGTTTGAAACACCAAGTTTATTGTCAATTGGAACTAATCTAGGTTCATTTCTTTTGCAGGTACTAGTTGGGTTAGTTTATGAGTGAGCATTCAAGTAGTGATCTAGAGTTCAATCCTGAGCCCGAGAGACTATTTAGAGCCAGAAATAAAGCCAAGAAACGTCTTTTTAACCAACCCTCTATACCTCAAGTAATTGCGGGAACCTCAATTCCTCCGCAAGAATCCCAAGAAGAAATGGCTGGAATAATTCCAAATCCGGTACCTGTCACTCGCAATCCCATCGAAATAGCGAATGACAAAAATAGTGCCATCCTTTCATATTTAGTTCCTATGCCTTGGGAGCTGAACCCCAGCATAATCCGTCCTGAAATCACTGTCAACTCATTCGAGTTAAAACCAGTGATGTTCCAAATGTTGTCCACTGTGGGACAATTCTTTGGAGTGGAAAATGAGGACCCCCAACACCATCTTAGGAACTTCTTAGGAGTCAGTGATACTTTCATCATTCCTGGAGTTTCTCAAGAAGCCTTGAGGCTATACTTGTTCCCTTATTCTTTGAGGGACAAAGCCAAAACGTGGTTAAACTCATTACCCTCTGGATCTGTCCTTAATTGGACAGATTTAGCAGAGAAATTCCTAGTCAAATACTTCCCACCTGATAGGAATTCTACCTTTCGTGATGACATAGTTAAATTCAAACAAGCTGATAATGAATCTCTTCACGAAGCTTGGACAAGGTTCAAAGATCTTCTTCTTAAATGTCCACATCATGGCATCCCATGGTGTATCCAAATTGAGGTCTTTTTCAAAGGATGCAACCCCAGCACTAGGCAAGTCTTAAATTCATCCGCTGGAGGCTCCATGTTGTCCAAGAGTTACAACGAAGCCTATGAGATCTTGGAGAAGATCTCAGCATCTCACTGTAGGTGGTCAGATGATCCTGTTGAGCCAACTAGAGCTCAAGACAAGGATGCTCTAAGTGCAATGAGCAGCCAAATAAATGCCCTGACCAACCTAGTCAAGCAAATGGCTCAAACCAATCTCCAAACAAGTGTCAACACCGCTACCGCCATGTCAATGGGCACCCAACCAAGTCAAGGTGAGACACTCATATGTGGATTCTGTGGGGAAGAGCACTTGTATGAATACTGCCCTGGGAATCCAGCCTCAGTCTGCTACATTGGAAGCCAGCAGCAGCCTAGGAACAACCCCTATTCCAATACTTACAACCCTGGTTGGAGGAACCACCCAAACCTGTCATGGGGTGGCCAACAAAATACTAACCAAAATCCTAACCAACCTAGACCGAGTGGAACACCTGGTTTCACTCCCCAACATAACCAATCAATGTATCAAAAACCATACAACCACCCTGTAGGATCTTCTGTAGAAAACTTACTCAAGGAATACATAGCTAAGAATGATGCTACTCTTCAAAGCCAGCAAGCTACTCTTAGGAGCCTAGAGAACCAAATAGGCCAATTGGCCAATGAACTCAAGAGTAGGCCCCAAGGTAGACTCCCTGCTGACACTGAGGTGCCAAGGAGAGATGGTAAAGAACAAGTTCAAGCAATTGAACTTAGAAGTGGTAGACCCTTGGTGAGCAACACAAAGGACACACCAAAGAGAGTAGAGAACACTGAGTCTAGTGCTCCACTAGAGTCTCTGCCAAACCAAGGTCCACCACCAACTAGCACAGCAGGAGCCAGGCTAGAGCCAATTATTTAGGAGATAGAGGAAATTCCAAGGCCTCCACCTATCCTAAGGCGCCCTGACGTGCCTGCATATGTGCCACCACCTCCATATCCTCGAAGGCTTAAGAAGAAGCAGGAACAGGAAGTGCATTTTAATAAATTCTTAGAAATTCTTAAGCAAGTGCATGTCAACATTCCTTTTGTAGAAGTTTTACAGTCTATGCCTTCCTATGTAAAGTTTTTGAAAGATATTATTACTAACAAAAAAATAATTGGTGAGTTTGAAACAGTAAACCTCACTGAGGAGTGCAGTGCCATACTCCAAAACAAGTTGCCCAAGAAGGAGAAGGATCCTGGTTCCATCACCTTACCTGTAGAACTTGGAGGCAAGCACGTGGGCAGAGCGCTTTGTGACCTGGGCGCCAGCATAAACCTCATGCCCCTATCACTATTCCGCCAGCTAGGAATAGGAGAAGCACGTCCAACCACTGTCACTTTACAATTAGAAGACATATCCATTGCATACCCAGAAGGTAAGATTGAGGATATTTTAGTAAAGGTTGACAAGTTTATTTTCCTTGCAGATTTCATTATCCTGGATTATGAAGCAGACAAGGAGGTCCCCATCCTGTTAGGCAGACCATTTCTAGCCACAGGTAGGGCACTGATAGACGTCAAAAAAGGTGAGCTCACTATGAGGGTTCATGATGAAGAGGTGAAATTTAGTGTGTATAAAGCTTTAAGGTACCCCTCTGACCTTGAATCCTGTGCTAGCATGGACGTTGTAGACTCTTTAATGGAAGAACAATTGGAGCATGTATTATTAACCAAGCATGCCAATGAATATGTAGGATTAGAGTTAACTGACTTAAACATAGCTGAGATAATGGACATATCTGTAAATAACCCTCAGCATGTTTGTATGAATATTGACTTAACTGATAGAGCCTTAAATCCTTTAAAGCCATCCATTGAGCATCCACCTGTATTAGAATTGAAGCCACTCCCCACTCACCTCAAGTATGCATATTTAGGGAGTAATGAAACTCTGCCTGTTATCATTTCTTCTAAATTAAGTGAAAAGCATGAGGTTGAACTGATATTACTGCTTAAGCAACATAGGAAGGCTATTGCTGTTACGTCTCCAAAAGTGACCTTTTTAGGACTTAATTATCTTAGAAAGATGTTCACTCTTAGGTGTTTTTGATAGCATTTAGCCTAAACCTATGCTTAAATATGAGAATTAGAAGAAGGTAGCTAAATTAGGACTTATGTACAATTGGGAAGAAAAGGGTTGAAAACCGAAGGAAAAGAATGAAAAACAAGCATTGCGGAAAAATTGCTGAACCCGCAATGTTTCAAGTGAAAACCGTAAGTTGACTGATCTTTTTCTGTTAATTTCCGTTATTTCAGGGATTCGTTCTTTCTCCTCCATCCATTCTGAAGTACGACGTTGAAGATTGATGGTTCTCCTTGGCCCAAAGACGTCTGCAGACTACTATAAATAGGGGTCAAAGTCGAGGGTTCAAACATCATCCGAAAGCGTAGAAGTCTTCTCGCAGTCCATCTTTTCTCCTGTTTTCCTTTGCCGTCTGCTGGTTTGCGAAGCTCAGCTGTTGGAATCGATAATCTGATAGGAAGGAGAGGAGATTCTTCTTCTCTCCCGATTGGATTCATCCAAGCAAGGCTGACCTTTCTCATCCTTCATTCGAGGCGGCTGCAACGAGACATTCGAGCTTGTTTTACTGCTTTTTGCTCTTCATTTCCATTTTCCAGCTTTGTCTTGTTGCTGTTTCTTTTCTAGTAGCTAGTTTAGACTATTTCGTTGTGTTCTGTCTTCCTGTTATTTGCTTTAAAGCTTTCCTTTGTCAGTCAAACAATCAAGTAATCAAATCTCAATTCTTCATTTCACAGTTTCTTGCCTTTACATTCTACTGCTTTCCCTTACTGTTTTGTCTTTAAATTCCTTCTAAGCATGTCTACTTCTTCTCTTGTTTCTGTTCTGTTTACATCCATGAGTAGCTAAATCACTTAGGGGCATGCTAATGACAACACTTTAGGCTAAAAAACGTGAACCAAGCATGTAGGATAGCTCTCGAAGCATTGATTGTATGTAAGCTTCATCCCACGGGCAATTTCGATTGGCCATCCATTTTGTCCAAAGAACTCCTAACCTCTGGAAGGAGTAAGAGTTCAGAGTCATACTATCATGCTAGCCTTTCAAGGTAACCAGGAAACGACCTAGGAATAGGCGTGTCCCTAGTACAAACCATATTTTTCTGCCTTAACAAGATGCTTAAGACCTTACTTGGACATGAGTAAACTAAAGAATCTAATGCATGAAATCGGAAGATACATGAGAATGAGATAGTTTGATGCATAGAGAGTTGATCCAATGCTTGAGAATCGTGAGAAAAAGCCTATAGGATAGTCGTTAGTAGCCCTTAATTCATCACTTTACACACTTTCGCTGTTATTTAAATTGCGGTAGAATTGCTGTTTCCGCAATTCTGCCAAAGTTACAATTCTGTCTAGCCATTTTTGTCTCCATTTAGTAGTCTCGTCTCTTTTCGTTTGAGTTTAACGTTGACTTGCATTTGTTTATGTTGCTACCCTCTACGTATTCAGTAGGAAATAGACAATTTAAAACCAATTCTACCCCATCAAAATCACCCCTTCTTTCTTAACTTTACACTTCATGAATAGCTTATAATAAATCTCTGTGGGAAAACGAATGAAATATACTTACTACTTGCTATAAGACCATGTATGCTTGCATGATCTGAGTGCTCTCTCTACCTTATTGCATATTTATTTTAGCACATTGAGCACGCAACAAGTTTTTGGCGCCGCTGCCGGGGATTTAGTTTAGTGAAAACGAAGTTTGTTAAGTTAGAAAACCAACTCTTAATATCTATTGGAGCTAATCTTCTTTCATTTCCTTTACAGGTACTATCAAGCTAGTTTATGAAAGAGTTTCCAAACCTCAACTCGCAACAGAGAGAAACTTTGCAGGTGGAAAACGTATGGGTACGACAAAGTAAATGAATACGCTGCAGAACTTAATTGGAGGACGAGTTTGCCCACAACAGTTTGAAGGATTTTACCAGCCATGTGCTTATTGTGGGGATAATCATAACTTGGAGAATTGCCCAACATTGAATTATCAAGAGAGGCAATATCAACAAAGCTATGACAACCATTATTCGTACATGTGTGAACATGATCAGTGGCAACTCTCAAATAATCCTTGGGAAGAGCATGTGCAAATTGCTCATTATGAAGAGTTCCCCCAACATGAAAACTATCAACATTATGCCCCAACTCCAAGTGAAGATTTATCACCCACTTTGGAGGCACTATGGATAGAATTCATGGAAAGGAATGATGCATCCATGAGGAGAATGGATGTGCAATTAGCTCAGCTCACAAATGACTTACAAGAGCTACTTGCTATAGCAAAATCACTACCACCATGCCCTCAGATGTTCGATTTTTATGATGATGAATCTTTTGTTACCTTCGAATCTGAGAAGAGTGATCCAATGGAATCTCCATATGAAATGGTGGAGTTGGTGACAGTTGAGAAAAATGAAATTGTGCTGGATGAGGCCAAAGAGACTAATGCGCTGCTTGAGGAACAAGAATTTGAAATGTTTGAGGTTGTAGCAAGCTTCTCCACCAATGAAAGAGTTGAGCCACCACCACCACAAATGCTCCAGCTGAAGGAGTTAGAAAGAGTTGTGCCAGAAAAAGAAGTCTCATCGCATCAAAGCTATGTTGTAGCAAATATTGTAGAAACAAAACCAACGCACAGAAAGTACAAACCTTGGGATGTTATAACATGCAGTCTCTTTGAAAGAATCAACAAATTCAAGGTGTGGCAGAATGTCCGACCCCGTAAATCAAGACTTAAGTATCTTAAAGGAGCAAAAGTGATGCCTCGAAACATTGAAGAATATCCATATGAGGCAGATTGACAAGGGAGTATTTCTGTTCCTTAAAAGAAAAAAAATATAATAATCAAACTGCTTTTCGTCGAACCATGTGAATTCTGTTGTTTTGAGTTAATATTTGGTCTGTCTTTAATTCTTTATTTTTGCTGTTTAAATTTGTTTAGTGTAGTCTGATGGTAGCTGAATAGGTAGATTAGTTTAGTTTCATTTTTGTATAGCTTGAATGACTGGAAAAAGTGGTAGCGATATTATTGAACTATCGCCAATCATCGGGTTGTCGAGACCCGCCAAAATAAATTTGTAAATGCCCGAAATCACTAAACTATTTGTAGAATAGTAGTAACGGGGTCGATCCACAGGGAATTAAGGAATTTTGACTTAATCTTAATCAAATTTGCAAACTGTTAATATAGGTGAAATAAGTGGTAATCGTTGGTTTCCAAATAACTAAGATAGAAACAATCAAATGGGGAAATTAAGCTAACGGAGTTTCCGACTCGGGACGATCGGGATAAATTTAGCATGCTTCTTGGTTCATAGATTGATGAGTATTATGGTTAAACAATTTAATGAATGCACAGCTCGTCAAAAATTAATAAATAACTCAGACATGCTCCATGGATTTAATTAAACATAATTAATTATGCTAATCAAGCATACCGTTCGGACATTGGCGGCCAACGCTCTCCCAAGACCGAACGGTAGCAACAAGCTAACTGTGACGACTATCTAATTTGGACGCGAAATTAGTATGTCGATCTGGAGTTCTAATTCGGGAAGAACGAACACCAAGAGCGTAAGGACGCCAATACGCTCAAGATGCCATAATTCCTTGTTACTTGGCGGAAACGAGAGGCACGGCATCAAATCCTTTAACAAATGAACATGCTCGAAATCAAGGGTGCCTAGTCCTAAATCATTCAAACGTGCTCATAGATTAAGCTAAGAAGTAGAATTCAATTCATCAAAATATCCAACCAATTCAGAATTTCAATCCACAATCTCACCAAGAATTCATACTACATTTATCCTTACAATCCCGAGCCAAAAACGGTAAATCTACTCACTCATGACTTGTGTGACGTGGGACGGCTTCAAATCGAGCTTCATAGCCCCTCCCATGGTGAAAAATGGCTGCTGGACGTCAAATCAGGCGCGGAGCTCGAGGTGGAAGACGATAATGGCGGCTAAAATCGGACAAAAAAGTTAAGTAGTCCGTCGTAGCGTCGAGACGCTAGGACAGCGTCTCGACGCTGCGCCCTAAATAATCCGCGCGCGCGCTCGGGGTGGCGTCGAGACGCTCGCACAGCGTCGAGACGCTTGTGCGGCGTCGAGCTAGCGTCGAGACGCTATCACTCGACGCTTGCTCTCGGGTTTTTCTTCAATTCAGCGCTTCAGACTTCGGAGCGTCGAGACGCTAAGGCAGCGTCTCGACGCTGGGCAGCGTCGAGCTAGCGTCGCGACGCTGTCGCTCGACGCTAGCTCTCGGGTTTTTGCATGGAATTTTGCCTTCAATTTCCCCAAAGCGCCCAAACTTCATCTCTTTGCATGGATCTTCCCGGGAAGCGTTCTTATGCCTTTAAATCGCGATATTAAGCTCCGAAACGCTCTCGAGAGCTAAGCACCGAGAACACCTACAATAATTACATAAAAGCAAGATTAAGCCAATAATAAACGTGAATTAGGGACATAATTATAGCTCCAAAATGGAGCTATCAAACACCCCCAACTTAAATCTTGCTAGTCCTCGAGCAAGGTGGAATTCTGATTAATTAAATAGAACGAGAATGCATGCTAGGGACTCGATTCTCAATACTGGAAAAGACAAGGCAATTGCATTTGAAAGAACAGCTGCATGCATGCATTGGTTAAGAACAATTTGGAAAATTTAAAGATGTTTCCCTATTTACGCCTCGGACTTAGCTCCTCGATCTTAGATTTCAACAAGCTTAGAACGGCTCTATCTATCCTAAAATTTCGCTTTCCCCCTACTTATGGCTTAACAGAACAGTCTAAGGGCAGTTCATCGCTTATGCAAGTAATATAACGCAAGGCATCTTTTTCTCAATTTCATTGAACTTATCTTCATGAGCGCCTAACATGTCAATCTTACTTTCGTTTCAGCTTGCCTGCAATTTCATTGCACAGTGCATCTGACTACGGGCAAAATTCACATTTTTAAGGACTAGCGTTCACTTCTTTGTGCATCCTTTTCATGCAGTGGCGACCGTGGGTTACACGACCGCCCCTGGCTACTAAGGCAACTCGAGAAGGAGGAACGCCTCATGAGATTATTTTCTTTTTATAAACTTGCATTCATTTTTCTTTTAGTCTAAGCATCATATTAAAATTTTAAGCGCACGGATTACACACAAAAGCGAATCTTAGCCCATCCTAAGGTTGCCTTTCGAGGTGACAGCGAATTTCAAAACAAACAGAGCTAGCCTAAACCCACAGATCCAAGACAGAGTGCTAACATGCGAAGCTTAAACAGGGAAATATGCTTGAAAAATTTTCAAAAAGGCCTTAACATATGCAATTATGCTGAATTTCATGACAAACACAAATACGAAGACCTCAGCAGTACATCACAGAATTTCATAGTCAGACTAGCATGCTTTCACCATATCTCAATAGATTAAACAGGGTTCCACAACAAAGCTCGACAAAGGCACAACCCACCACCCCCAACTTAAAAATTGACAATGTCCTCATTGGACCAAATATGCACAGTCAAAACAAAAGGAAAGAAAACCTTCCCTGAGTTGTGACTTAGAGGGTTGTAGGGTGCGCTTTAACCTTAGCCAATAAACCGCAAGGATGAGCCATTGTTTCACCTGAAAATTCACAACATCAGAGTAGAAATCTAAACTAATCCTAAAAGACGGTAAGTAAACAAAAAGCATGTACAGTTCAAGCTCGGGTGCCTCCGAGTAGCGCAAATTTTTAGAGTCGATTGCTCGACTTTACCAAAACTCAATTTATCCTTTCTCATAATCAGGCTCTTTCAAGTAGGCATGATCATCAAAGTCCTCTGACATTCCCTCATGAAAGATCTTTAATCGCTGGCCATTCACCGTGTATTCTTTTTCTGTATCCAGGCTTTGAATTTTAACTGCACCATAGTGATGAACATCAGTGATAATGTAAGGACCAAGCCACCTGGAACGAAGTTTACCTGGCATGAACTTCAGGCGGGAGTTGAACAAGAGGACCTTCTGACCAACTTGAAAGTGCTTTCGAACGACTCGCCTGTCGTGGAACATTTTGGTCTTTTCCTTGTAGGTCTTCGAGTTCTCATATGCATCCAGGCGAAGCTCCTCCAGTTCTTGCAATTTGAGGAGTCTTTCTTCGCCTGCCAAGTCAAAGTCCATGTTGCACTTCTTCACGGCCCAGTAAGCTTTGTGTTCGATCTCCACGGGGAGATGACAGGCTTTACCATAAACCATCTGGTAGGGAGACATCCCTATGGGGGTTTTGTAAGCCGTACGATAAGCCCACAAAGCGTCGTCCAGCCTGAGGCTCCAATCCTTCCTTCCTGGACTTACTGTTTTCTCGAGGATGCTCTTCACCTCTCGATTGGAAACCTCCGCTTGACCATTGGTCTGAGGATGATATGGGGTAGAGATTTTATGATTGACCCCATATTTCCTCATCAAGGCCTGGATCGTTTTGTTGCAGAAGTGGCTCCCCTGGTCACTTATGATGGCTCGTGGAACTCCATACCTGCTAAAAATGTTAGATTTGACAAAACTGGAAACAACATTAGCGGTATCAACTTTGGTGGCTTTAGCTTCCACCCATTTAGACACGTAGTCCACAGCCAATAAGATATAGACAAAACCAAATGAAGGGGGGAAAGGTCCCATAAAGTCCATACCCCAAACCTCAAAAATTTCACAAGTTAAAATGGGGTTTTGGAGCATTTCATTCCTACTAGTGATGGATCCTTTTCTCTGACACTGATCACAAGATTTACAAAACTCATAACAGTCCTTAAACAGTGATGGCCAGAAAAACCCACAATCTAAAATTTTTCTTGCAGTTCTATTTTGCCCAAAGTGTCCCCCGCATGCAAATTCATGGCAAAAGGTAAGGATGGACCTATGTTCAGACTTAGGGACGCATTTCCTAATAACTTGATCAGCACAAAATTTCCATAAAACTGGCTCTTCCCAAACATATGTCTTGGCTTCGCTCTTCAGCTTAGCTCTTTGATTATATGAAAAGTCGAATGGGAACGTACCTGTGACCAAGTAGTTGACAATGTCGGCGTACCACGGTGTCTCCACACTTACCTGGAAGAGAACTTCATCAGGGAACTCATCATTCAGAGGCAAGTCCTCCTCATTACGCACAATGCGGCTCAAGTGGTCAGCAACGGTATTTTCTGATCCTTTTCTGTCCTGAACTGAGACGTCGAACTCCTGGAGTAGTAATACCCATCTGAGCAGTCTAGGCTTCGAGTCTTTCTTGTTCATCAAGTATCGAACTGCTGCATGATCAGAAAAAACAATTACTTTAGATCCAAGAATATATGGCCGAAATTTATCAAGAGCGAAAACTATGGAAAGCAGCTCCTTCTCTGTTGTTGTGTAACCGATCTGCGCGGAATTGAGCGTCCTAGAGGCATAATAAATCACATGGCTCTTCTTGTCAATCCTCTGGCCCAACACAGCGCCCACAGCATAATTGCTTGCGTCGCACATGATCTCGAAAGGAGTCCCCCACTGCGGTGGATGAATGATGGGTGCGTTGGTCAAGCACTTCTTCAGAACATCAAAGGCAAGCTTGCACTCTTTGTCGAAACAGAATGGAACATCCTTTTTCAGCAAGCTGGTCATCGGGGTCACTATCTTCGAGAAGTCTTTAATGAACCTGCGGTAAAAACCTGCGTGACCAAGAAAAGAACGTACTTCCCGAAGATTCGTGGGATAAGGTAAATCAGATATGACATCAATCTTAGCTTTATCAACCTCTATCCCCTTAGCAGACACAACGTGACCCAATACTATGCCCTGACTGGCCATGAAATGACACTTTTCAAAATTTAAAACAAGATTAGTTTCAATGCATCTTTCCATGACTCTAGACAAGTTAAACAGGCAATCTTTAAACGAACTTCCATATACAGTAAAATCATCCATAAAGACTTCGATGCATTTTTCTACAAATTCAGAAAATATGCTCATCATGCATCGCTGAAAAGTCCCTGGAGCATTACAAAGCCCAAAGGGCATTCTCCTATATGCGTAAGTTCCGAATGGACAAGTAAAAGTAGTCTTTTCTTGGTCTTCCTGGGCTATGGGAATTTGGTAAAACCCAGAAAAACCATCAAGAAAACAGAAGAATGGTTTCCCAGCTAAACGCTCCACCATTTGATCTATGAAGGGAATAGGAAAGTGGTCCTTCTTAGTCACGTCATTCAGTTTTCTAAAATCAATACACATCCTCCACCCATTTTGAACTCTCTTAGGTACTAACTCCCCCTTATCATTTCTAATAACAGTTATGCCCGTCTTTTTAGGTACAACATGAATAGGGCTAACCCATTGACTATCAGAAATGGGAAAGATAATACCTGCATCCAGGAGTTTGTGTATTTCGGACAACACTACCTCTTTCATTGCAGGGTTCAGTCTCCGCTGAGGCTCTCGGGATGGCTTTGCTCCCTCGTCTAGCCGAATCTTGTGCATGCACAGCACTGGGCTCAAACCGTGCAAGTCTGCCAACGTCCATCCCATGGCTCTTTTGTTCTTTTTCAGAACCTCGACCAACTCGCCTTCTTGCTCCGATGTAAGCTCCTTGGAGATAATTACCGGAAGTGTATCCACCTCACCCAAGTACACGTACTTGAGATGACCCGGCAACTCCTTCAATTCCAACTTGGGAGCCTGCAAAAGAGACGGTAATATTTTAGTTGGCTTTTCACATGTCTCTAAAGCAAAAGTAGGTTGTTCAGACGATTCAGTCAATATGGGATCACTACTTTCAACTTTGCCAACAGTTTCAGTAAAAACGAGTGGGTCATCCCCATCAACAACAGTCATGCATTCTTCTTGTTCTAAAGTATCTATAAGATCGATTTTACAGACAGAATGCACATCAGCACGTTGTTTCATTGCATCAAAAACATTAAATTCGAACACATCCCCTTCATACTCAACAGACAAGGTTCCATCATGCACATTAATTTTCGTTCTAGCGGTTTTCATGAATGGTCTACCAAGTAAAACAGAAGTGGTGGATGTGTTTTCTTCCAAATTTATCACATAAAAATCAGCAGGGAAAATTAAATCCTTAACTTTAACCAACACATCTTCAATCACCCCTAGAGGATGAATAGAAGACCTATTAGCTAACTGGATAACTATACTAGTTTCCTGCATACCTTCTAAACCGAGGCTCTTATAGACTGAGTATGGCATAACATTAATTGAAGCTCCTAAGTCTAGCATAGCGTGCTCGATTTCTCTATCTCCTATAGTACATGGCAAGAGGAACATACCTGGATCCTGGCATTTGCTTGGAATACCTTGGGTTAGCAGGGCAGAAACATTCTTACTTACCACGACTCTTTCAGCACTTTTGGTCTTTCTCTTCATAGTGCACATCTCCTTTAGAAATTTAGCGTACCTTGGGATTTGCTGAATTGCATCAAGCAGCGGTATATTGATCCCAACCTTCCTCAATGTCTCAAGTACATCCGCGTTGTTGGCCTCCTTAGATGGCCTTGCAAGCCTACTAGGGAAAGGAGCAACGGGAGTGTAAGACTTCATAGAAATAATAGGAGGTGTTACAACAGTTTCAGAGGGTGCTTGAGAACACTTATCTGGAGATGTCTCTGAATCGTTTGGAGGACTCACGGGAGTGGGTTGAGATGGCACTTCTTTACCACTTCTGAGGTTTATAGCACTAACCCCTTCATCTTTGGATTCAATTCTACCCATTCTTCCCTTCATCTCCGTGACTTCATCTCTCAGAGACTTAATCTGTGACCTTGTCTCATTGTTAGTTTCCATGATCGATTTGAACATGCTTTCAATAGCTTTACCTGAAATAGAAGAAACATCCCGAGATGATTTTTCTTGCATCATATGAACTAAACCACATACCTGAGACACTTGTTCCTTGAGCACTTTTATGTCGGAAGACATCTTAGAATGCTCATTTCCTCCTCCGTACTGGCGACGGTTCTCAGCTATGTTGGAGATCAACTGACGGGCTTCCGCAGGCGTTTTCTCCCAAAGGACTCCTCCACTTGCTGCATCAAGCATCTGGCGGTCATGCGTGAGCAACCCACCATAAAAGCATTCGATAAGCTCGACTTCCGCTATCAAGTGGTTCGGACATTTTTCACAGAGTTTAATGAACCTCTCCCAATATTCGTAAAATGCCTCGTCCTTTTCTTGCTCAAAATGTCGTATATCTTTTCTCACGGCTCTGGCTTTTGAAGCTGGGAAATACCTTTCCAAGAATAGACTCTGCAACTTCTCCCAAGTAGAGATGGTCCCCGATGGCAAGTAATGCAGCCAATCTCGAGCTTCACCTTTCAGGGTGAATGGAAAGGCTCTCAGGTAGAGCTGATCTTTTGTTATGTCGCCAGGCTTCATTGCGGAGCTTACTATTAGAAAATCCTTGAGATGTTTATAAGGATCTTCATCTGCTTCACCACAAAAAGAGGGTAAAAGGTTAATTGTCCCTGATTTAAGTACAAACTCACCTGAAATTTCCGGGTAGGAAATACAAGAAGGTTGGTGGCCCATAGCAAATGATGTCCATTGTCTGAGCGTTTTTGGGACTCCAATCTCACCATCAATCTCCATTTTCTCAATAAAAATTTGGCACTTCTAGCACACTTAAACAAACAGATCAAAATTGCAAATAATAAAAGAATAAACAGAATTTTTAAAGCAAAGATTAAAAGTTTACAAATCAAATTTAAATCAGGCCGAATTACACTTAGTTCCCCGGCAACGGCGCCAATTTTGGTAGCGATATTATTGAACTATCGCCAATCATCGGGTTGTCGAGACCCGCCAAAATAAATTTGTAAATGCCCGAAATCACTAAACTATTTGTAGAATAGTAGTAACGGGGTCGATCCACAGGGAATTAAGGAATTTTGACTTAATCTTAATCAAATTTGCAAACTGTTAATATAGGTGAAATAAGTGGTAATCGTTGGTTTCCAAATAACTAAGATAGAAACAATCAAATGGGGAAATTAAGCTAACGGAGTTTCCGACTCGGGACGATCGGGATAAATTTAGCATGCTTCTTGGTTCATAGATTGATGAGTATTATGGTTAAACAATTTAATGAATGCACAGCTCGTCAAAAATTAATAAATAACTCAGACATGCTCCATGGATTTAATTAAACATAATTAATTATGCTAATCAAGCATACCGTTCGGACATTGGCGGCCAACGCTCTCCCAAGACCGAACGGTAGCAACAAGCTAACTGTGACGACTATCTAATTTGGACGCGAAATTAGTATGTCGATCTGGAGTTCTAATTCGGGAAGAACGAACACCAAGAGCGTAAGGACGCCAATACGCTCAAGATGCCATAATTCCTTGTTACTTGGCGGAAACGAGAGGCACGGCATCAAATCCTTTAACAAATGAACATGCTCGAAATCAAGGGTGCCTAGTCCTAAATCATTCAAACGTGCTCATAGATTAAGCTAAGAAGTAGAATTCAATTCATCAAAATATCCAACCAATTCAGAATTTCAATCCACAATCTCACCAAGAATTCATACTACATTTATCCTTACAATCCCGAGCCAAAAACGGTAAATCTACTCACTCATGACTTGTGTGACGTGGGACGGCTTCAAATCGAGCTTCATAGCCCCTCCCATGGTGAAAAATGGCTGCTGGACGTCAAATCAGGCGCGGAGCTCGAGGTGGAAGACGATAATGGCGGCTAAAATCGGACAAAAAAGTTAAGTAGTCCGTCGTAGCGTCGAGACGCTAGGACAGCGTCTCGACGCTGCGCCCTAAATAATCCGCGCGCGCGCTCGGGGTGGCGTCGAGACGCTCGCACAGCGTCGAGACGCTTGTGCGGCGTCGAGCTAGCGTCGAGACGCTATCACTCGACGCTTGCTCTCGGGTTTTTCTTCAATTCAGCGCTTCAGACTTCGGAGCGTCGAGACGCTAAGGCAGCGTCTCGACGCTGGGCAGCGTCGAGCTAGCGTCGCGACGCTGTCGCTCGACGCTAGCTCTCGGGTTTTTGCATGGAATTTTGCCTTCAATTTCCCCAAAGCGCCCAAACTTCATCTCTTTGCATGGATCTTCCCGGGAAGCGTTCTTATGCCTTTAAATCGCGATATTAAGCTCCGAAACGCTCTCGAGAGCTAAGCACCGAGAACACCTACAATAATTACATAAAAGCAAGATTAAGCCAATAATAAACGTGAATTAGGGACATAATTATAGCTCCAAAATGGAGCTATCAAAAAGCATGCATAGGGGCCCTGATCACTGATATATCTGCCCTGTATCTATTGCGAAATAATTGCAGAATCCGCAATTTTTATTAGTAAATGCATGTTTTTGACTGACTGTTTAGCTAGGCTGGTTCTGTTTAAATTCTGTCTTTTGCTGCTATCTTGACTACCTTATATAGCTTATCTAAATGCATGCTGGATGAGTGTCATAGGACACCCTTTGATAGTTTAAATTAACCTCTAAATAGCTCAGCATGCATAGCTGTAAGTCCTTGCCTGTCTGTTTTTCAAATTCCTGCTGCTGTGATATTTTCTTTTAGAATGTTCTGTCTATGCCTAGGGCTTTTAGATTCTCTTTGTTTTACCTTAGACTAGATGCTTCTAGATAGTTTGGGGGTGTGCCACCTCAGACACTAATTGGGGACAATGAGTAGTTGAAGTTTGGGGGAGGCCACCCTAGGCCTAGGAACATTCCTCTCTCCCTTAAAACATAAGCATTCTTCTTCTCCTTGACAAAAATAATGAACTGAAAAAAAAAAATGAAAAATAGAATAAGGAGGGGAGTCTCTCTTAGGTTGCTGAGTAATCAGTGCCAAGTGTGTAACCCACAAGTGGCATTGCATCAAAAGGCAACCAAAGGAAAGGCTTCACCTGAGAAAGGAAAAAAGGAAAAAGTAGGGAGGAAGAATGTATACCTAGGAGTTGCAACTTTGTGGCTTAGATGTCCTATTTAAAAAGAACTCTGATCCTCAATTAGCTAAGCACAAAGTTGTAGCTTGTAGGGTTGTTTAGGGAGATGAGTGTATATCCAATGTAGTGATGCCAGGGTTTAGGTTGTTCTCTAAAAGTACTACTGTTACCATTAATACTAAGACTGGCATGACTCTAAGGAATCCTAGGTAGCTCATAAATATAAACTAGAAGCATGTACTGAGTCTGGGGTAAAGCTAGGTAGAATTTGAAACCTTAGGGATAGTGGCATGATATGATAAAAGCAGGTAGATCAGTTGTAGGGAGTTAATAAAAGCAGTAGGAGTTTTAGGCATGCGAAATCAGAAGAAGCTAGATGAGAGGGTAGTTTTAAGCTTAGAAGTCTGTCACAGGACAGCACTGCTATAGATGAGAATATAGGGGAGGCAGTAAGTGGTTAAAGAAGAAGAAACAGCAGCCTAGGAAAGTCCTTAGATTGCTCGAGGACAAGCAAAACCTTAAGTTTGGGGGTGTGTTACGTCTCCAAAAGTGACCTTTTTAGGACTTAATTATCTTAGAAAGATGTTCACTCTTAGGTGTTTTTGATAGCATTTAGCCTAAACCTATGCTTAAATATGAGAATTAGAAGAAGGTAGCTAAATTAGGACTTATGTACAATAGGGAAGAAAAGGGTTGAAAACCGAAGGAAAAGAATGAAAAACAAGCATTGCGATAGCATTGCGGAAAAATTGCTGAACCCGCAATGTTTCAAGTGAAAACCGTAAGTTGACTGATCTTTTTCTGTTAATTTCCGTTAATTCAGGGATTCGTTCTTTCTCCTCCATCCATTCTGAAGTACGACGTTGAAGATTGATGGTTCTCCTTGGCCCAAAGACGTCTGCAGACTACTATAAATAGGGGTCAAAGTCGAGGGTTCAAACATCATCCGAAAGCGTAGAAGTCTTCTCGCAGTCCATCTTTTCTCCTGTTTTCCTTTGCCGTCTGCTGGTTTGCGAAGCTCAGCTGTTGGAATCGATAATCTGATAGGAAGGAGAGGAGATTCTTCTTCTCTCCCGATTGGATTCATCCAAGCAAGGCTGACCTTTCTCATCCTTCATTCGAGGCGGCTGCAACGAGACATTCGAGCTTGTTTTACTGCTTTTTGCTCTTCATTTCCATTTTCCAGCTTTGTCTTGTTGCTGTTTCTTTTCTAGTAGCTAGTTTAGACTATTTCGTTGTGTTCTGTCTTCCTGTTATTTGCTTTAAAGCTTTCCTTTGTCAGTCAAACAATCAAGTAATCAAATCTCAATTCTTCATTTCACAGTTTCTTGCCTTTACATTCTACTGCTTTCCCTTACTGTTTTGTCTTTAAATTCCTTCTAAGCATGTCTACTTCTTCTCTTGTTTCTGTTCTGTTTACATCCATGAGTAGCTAAATCACTTAGGGGCATGCTAATGACAACACTTTAGGCTAAAAAACGTGAACCAAGCATGTAGGATAGCTCTCGAAGCATTGATTGTATGTAAGCTTCATCCCACGGGCAATTTCGATTGGCCATCCATTTTGTCCAAAGAACTCCTAACCTCTGGAAGGAGTAAGAGTTCAGAGTCATACTATCATGCTAGCCTTTCAAGGTAACCAGGAAACGACCTAGGAATAGGCGTGTCCCTAGTACAAACCATATTTTTCTGCCTTAACAAGATGCTTAAGACCTTACTTGGACATGAGTAAACTAAAGAATCTAATGCATGAAATCGGAAGATACATGAGAATGAGATAGTTTGATGCATAGAGAGTTGATCCAATGCTTGAGAATCGTGAGAAAAAGCCTATAGGATAGTCGTTAGTAGCCCTTAATTCATCACTTTACACACTTTCGCTGTTATTTAAATTGCGGTAGAATTGCTGTTTCCGCAATTCTGCCAAAGTTACAATTCTGTCTAGCCATTTTTGTCTCCATTTAGTAGTCTCGTCTCTTTTCGTTTGAGTTTAACGTTGACTTGCATTTGTTTATGTTGCTACCCTCTACGTATTCAGTAGGAAATAGACAATTTAAAACCAATTCTACCCCATCAAAATCACCCCTTCTTTCTTAACTTTACACTTCATGAATAGCTTATAATAAATCTCTGTGGGAAAACGAATGAAATATACTTACTACTTGCTATAAGACCATGTATGCTTGCATGATCTGAGTGCTCTCTCTACCTTATTGCATATTTATTTTAGCACATTGAGCACGCAACAATTGCATGGACTATTGCTGATATTAGAGGCATTAGCCCTTCTTATTGCATGCATAAGATTATACTAGAGGAAGAGCACACACCTAGAGTAGATCACCAACGTAGGCTGAATCCCTCTATGAAAGAGGTAGTTAAGAAAGAGATAATTAAATGGTTAGATGCTGGTGTGATCTTTCCAATAGCTAGTAGTCAGTGGGTGAGCCCTATACAGTGTGTACCTAAGAAGGGTGGGATGACTGTGGTAGTCAATGAGAACAATGAACTGATTCCAACTAGGACTGTCACAGGATGAAGAGTTTGCATGGATTATAGGAAACTAAATAAAGAAACTAAAAAAGACCACTTCCCTCTACCATTCATTGACCAAATGTTAGACAGAATAGCTGGTAGAGCCTATTACTGTTTCCTAGACAGTTATTCAGGGTATAACCAGATCACTATAGACCCCAAAGACCAAGAAAAGACTACCTTTACTTGCCCTTTTGGAACATTTGCCTTTCGCAGAATGCCTTTTGGCTTATGCAATGCACCGGCAACATTCCAAAGGTGCATGTTGGCAATCTTTTCTGATTTGGATGAGTCCATGATAGAAATATTCATGGATGATTTCTCAGTCTTTGGGGACTCCTTTACCAACTGTCTAGATAATTTAGGACAAGTCCTGGCGAGATGTGAAGAGACTAACTTAGTCCTTAATTGGGAAAAGTGTCACTTCATGGTAGATGAGGGGATTGTCTTAGGTCATAGAGTGTCAAGGGCAGGTGTAGAAGTTGACAGGGCAAAGATAGAAATCATAGAGAAGTTGGTAGAGCCTCAGAATGTCAAGGCCATTAGGAGTTTCTTAGGGCATGCTGGTTTCTACAGAAGGTTCATTAAGGACTTTTCCAAAATAGCCAAGCCTCTGTGTGAGCTTCTAGAAATAAATAGGCCATTCATCTTCTCTAAGGAATGTGTAGTAGCTTGGACAACCCTTAAGAAAGCGCTAGTCACAGCACCTATTATAGTAGGGCCAGACTGGGATCTCCCATTTGAGATGTTATGTGATGCTAGTGATTATGCTGTAGGGGTCATGTTAGGACAGAAGATTGACAAGCTAACACACCCTGTCTATTATGCTAGTAAAACCTTGAATGAGGCTCAATGTAATTATACAACTACTGAGAAAGAGATGCTTGCTGTAGTGTTCGCTTGTGAGAAATTCAGAAACTATATTGTAGGCACTAGGACAATTGTGTACACTGACCATTCTGCCTTGAAATATCTTATGAGGAAGGCTGATGCTAAGCCTAGGTTGATTAGGTGGGTGTTATTGCTGCAGGAATTTGATTTGGACATTCGAGACAAGAAAGGATGTGAAAATGTGGTTGCGGATCACCTTTCTCGATTACAGCAAAATTGCGAAAACATTGCGGAGGCCGCAATTTCTGATGCTTTCATTGATGAACATATCTTTGTTTTGACTCATTGTGATAACGATGAGGAACCTTGGTTTGCTGACATTGCTAACTTCCTTGCATCACAGGTGTTACCAGCTCTCAAGGGAGGACAAGAGAAGAAGAGGTTCCTTCATGAAGCAAGGAAATTCATCTGGGATGACCCCACACTTTACAGAACCTGTGCTGACGGCTTGCTGTTACGTCTCCAAAAGTGACCTTTTTAGGACTTAATTAGCTTAGAAAGATGTTCACTCTTAGGTGTTTTTGATAGCATTTAGCCTAAACCTATGCTTAAATATGAGAATTAGAAGAAGGTAGCTAAATTAGGACTTATGTACAATAGGAAAGAAAAGGGTTAAAAACCGAAGGAAAAGAATGAAAAAACTGCATTGCGACAGCATTGCGAAAACATTGCTGAAGCCGCAATTATTCAAGTGAAAACCGTAAGTTGACTGATCTTTTTCTGTTAATTTCCGTGATTTCAGGGATTCGTTCTTTCTCCTCCATCTATTCTGATATACGACGTTGAAGATTGATGGTTCTCCTTGGCCCAAACGTACCTGCAAACTACTATAAAAGGGGGTCAAAGTCGGAGGTTCAAACATCATCCGGAAGCGTAGAAGTCCTTTCGCAGCTCCATTTTTCTTCGTGTTTTCCTTTGCCGTCTGTTGGAGTGAGAGTCTCAGCTGTTGGAATCGACAATCTGATAGGAAGGAGAGAAGATCCACCTTCTCTCCCGATTGGATTCATCCAAGCAAAGCTATTCTTTCATCCCCTTCAGCCGAGGCGGTTGCGACGAGGCTTCCAAGCAACATTTACTGTTTTCTGTCTTTCCTTTTCTAGTTTACATTTCTGCTTTGTGTTGTTCTCTTTCTAATAGCTAGAACACTCCATTTCGTTGCTTTCTGTCTTGCTGTTATTTACTTTAAAGCTTTCTTTTGTCCAATCAAACAATCAAGTAATCAAATCTCCATTCTTCATTTCACAGTTTCTTGCCTTCGCATTCTACTGCTTTCCTTTACTGTTTTCAGTTCATTCCTCTTCTAAGCATGTTTGTTTTATCTTATAGTTCTGTTCTCTATATATCCATGAGTAGCTAAATCACATAGGGGCATGCTAATGACAGAACTATAGGCTAAAAAACGTGAACCAAGTATGTAGGATAGCTCTCGAACCATATATTGTATGTAAGCTTCATTCCACGGGCAATTTCGATTGGCCATCCATTTTGTCCAAAGAACTCCTAACCTCTGGAAGGAGTAAGAGTTCAGAGTCATATAATCATGCTAGCCTTTCAAGGTAACCAGAAAACGGCTTAGGAATAAGCGTTTTCCTAGTACAAACTAAACACTTCTGCTTTAACAAGATGCTTAAGACCTTACTTTGAGTTGAGTAAACTAAAGAATCTAATGCATGGAATCGGACGATACATGAGATAGAGTGAGTTTGATGCATAGTGAGTTGATACAATGCTTGGGAATCGTATTAAAATGCCTATAGGATAGTCGTTAGTAGCCCTTAATTCTCCATTTTACACACTTTCACTGTTTTTACAATTGCGGAAACATTGCGGTGCCCGCAATTCTGCTAAGTTACCATTCTGTTTAGCTGTTTTCTTCTTCATTTATTAGTTTCGTCTCTTGTCTTTTGAGTCTAATTTCAACTTGCATTTGTTTATGTTGCATTCCTTTAGACATTCGGTAAGAAGTAGGAAATTAAAAACCAATTTTACCCCTTCAAATCCACCCCTTCTTTCTTAACTTTATACTTCACAAGTAGCTTATAAATAAATCTCTGTGGGAAAACGAATGAAAAAATACTTACTACTTGCTATAAGATCATGTATGCTTGCATGTTCTGAGTGCTCTTTCTTCCTTATTGCTTACTTTTATTAACACATTGAGCACGCAACAAGTTTTTGGCGCCGCTGCCGGGGATTTATTTAAGTGAAAACGAAGTTAGTTAAGTTTGAAACACCAAGTTATTTTCCATTGAAACTGATCCATTTTCATTTCTTTTTCAGGTACCATTTAGGTTAGTTTATGAACGAGCCTCCAAGTAGTGATCTAGAGTTCAACCCTGAGCCCGAGAGATTACTTAGAGCTAGGAATAGAGCCAAGAAACGCCTCTTTAAACAACCTTCATTACCTCCATTAATTGCTGAAACCGCAAGGTTACCGCAATCTCCTCAAGAAGAAATGGATAGAAGAGATCAAAACCTGGTGCCTGTCACTCGCAATCCCATCGAAATAGCGAATGATAAGGATAGCGCCATACTTTCTTACCTAGTACCTATGCCTGGGGAGCTGAACCCCAGCATAATCCGTCCTGAGATCACTGCCAACTCATTCGAGTTAAAGCCAGTGATGTTCCAAATGTTGTCCACTGTGGGACAATTCTTTGGAATGGAAAATGAGGACCCCCACAACCATCTTAGAAACTTCCTAGGAGTTAGTGACACATTCCTGATCCCTGGAGTTTCCCAAGAAGCCTTGAGGCTATATCTGTTCCCTTACTCTTTGAGGGACAAAGCCAAAACGTGGTTAAACTCATTACCCTCTGGATCTGTCCTCAATTGGACAGACTTAGCAGAAAAATTCCTAGTCAAATATTTCCCACCAGATAGGAATTCTACCTTTCGTGATGATATCATCAAATTCAAACAAGCTCCAAGTGAGTCTCTTCACGAAGCTTGGACAAGATTCAAAGATCTTCTCATTAAATGTCCACACCATGGCATCCCATGGTGTATCCAAATAGAGGTCTTTTTCAAAGGATGCAACCCCAGCACCAGACAAGTTCTAAATTCATCTGCTGGTGGTTCCATGTTGTCCAAGAGTTACAACGAAGCTTATGAGATCCTGGAGAAGATCTCAACATCTCACTGTAGGTGGTCAGATGATCCAGTCGAGCCAACTAGAGCTCAAGACAAGGATGCTCTTAGCGCCATGAGCACCCAAATAAACGCCCTGACCAACCTAATTAAGCAAATGGCTCAGGCCAATCTCCAAACCAGTGCCAATACCGCCACAGCCATGTCAATGGGCACCCAACCAAGTCAAGGCGAGGCACTTATCTGTGGATTCTGTGGGGAAGGGCACCCATATGAATACTGCCCTGGGAATCCATCCTCAGTCTGCTATGTAGGAAGCCAACAGCAGCCTAGGAATAACCCCTACTCACAAACTTACAACCCTGGTTGGAGAAACCACCCAAACCTGTCATGGGGTGGCCAACAAAATACTAACCAAAATCCTAACCAGCCTAGACTGAGTGGAACACCTGGTTTCACTCCCCAACATAACCAATCAATGTATCAAAAACCTTACAACCAACCTGTAGGATCTTCTGTAGAAAACTTACTCAAGGAATACATAGCTAAGAATGATGCTACTCTTCAAAGCCAGCAAGCTACTCTTAGGAGCCTAGAGAACCAAATAGGCCAATTGGCCAATGAACTCAAGAGTAGGCCCCAAGGTAGACTTCCTGCTGACACCGAGGTGCCAAGGAGAGATGGTAAAGAACAAGTTCAAGCAATTGAACTTAGAAGTGGTAGACCCTTGGTGAGCAACACAAAGGACACACCAAAGAGAGTAGAGAACACTGAGTCTAGTGCTCCACTGGAGTCTCTGCCAAACCAAGGTCCACCACCAACTAGCACATCAGGAGCCAGGCTAGAGCCAATTATTGAGGAGATAGAAGAAATTCCAAGGCCTCCTCCAATCCTAAGGCGACCTGACGTGCCTGCATATGTGCCACCACCTCCATATCCTCGAAGGCTTAAGAAGAAACAAGAACAGGAAGTGCACTTTAACAAATTTCTTGAAATTCTTAAACAAGTGCATGTCAACATTCCTTTTGTAGAAGTTTTACAATCTATGCCTTCATATGTAAAGTTTTTGAAGGACATTATTACTAACAAAAAAATAATTGGTGAGTTTGAAACAGTAAACCTCACTGAGGAGTGCAGTGCCATACTCCAAAACAAGTTGCCCAAGAAGGAGAAGGATCCTGGTTCCTTCACCTTACCTGTAGAACTTGGAGGCAAGCATGTGGGCAGAGCGCTTTGTGACCTGGGCGCCAGCATAAACCTCATGCCCCTATCACTATTCCGCCAGCTGGGAATAGGAGAAGCACGTCCAACCACTGTCACTTTACAATTAGCAGACAAATCCATTGCATACCCAGAAGGTAAGATTGAGGATATTTTAGTAAAGGTTGACAAGTTTATTTTCCTTGCAGATTTCATTATCCTGGATTATGAAGCAGACAAGGAGGTCCCCATCCTGCTAGGTAGACCATTTCTAGCCACAGGTAGGGCACTAATAGATGTTCAAAAAGGTGAGCTCACTATGAGGGTTCATGATGAAGAGGTGAAATTTAGTGTTTATAAAGCCTTAAGGTACCCCTCTGATTCTGAGTCTTGTGCTAGCATAGATATTGTTGACTCACTAATGGAAGAACAATTAGAGCATGTACTATTAACTAAGCATGCTAATGAATATGTACAGTTAGATGTAGCTGACTTGAATGTATCTGACATAATGAATATGCCTGTAGATAAACCACAACATGTTTGTATGAATATTGACTTAACTGATAGAGCTTTAAATCCTTTAAAGCCATCCATTGAGCATCCACCTGTTTTAGAACTAAAACCACTACCCACTCACCTCAAGTATGCATATTTAGGGAGTAATGAAACTCTGCCTGTTATCATTTCTTCGAAATTAAGTGAAAAGCATGAGGTTGAACTGATATTACTGCTTAAGCAACATAGGAAGGCTATTGCATGGACTATTGCTGATATTAGAGGCATTAGCCCTTCTTATTGCATGCATAAGATTATACTAGAGGAAGAGCACACACCTAGAGTAGATCATCAACGTAGGCTGAATCCCTCTATGAAAGAGGTAGTAAAGAAAGAAATAATAAAATGGTTAGATGCTGGTGTGATCTTCCCCATAGCTAGTAGTCAGTGGGTAAGCCCTATACAGTGTGTACCTAAAAAGGGTGGGATGACTGTGGTAGTCAATGAGAACAACGAACTGATTCCAACTAGGACTGTCACGGGGTGGAGAGTATGTATGGATTATAGGAAGCTCAATAAAGAAACTAAAAAAGACCACTTCCCTCTACCATTCATTGACCAGATGCTAGACAGAATAGCTGGTAGAGCCTACTATTGTTTCTTAGACGGTTATTCAGGGTATAACCAGATTACTATAGACCCTAAGGACCAAGAAAAGACTACCTTTACTTGCCCTTTTGGAACTTTTGCCTTTCACAGAATGCCTTTTGGCTTATGCAATGCACCGGCAACTTTCCAAAGGTGCATGTTGGCAATCTTCTCTGATTTGGATGAATCTATGATAGAGATATTCATGGATGACTTTTCAGTCTTTGGGGATTCATTCACCAACTGTCTAGAGAATTTAGGACAAGTCCTGGCTAGATGTGAAGAGACTAACTTAGTCCTTAATTGGGAAAAGTGTCACTTCATGGTAGATGAGGGGATTGTCTTAGGTCATAGAGTGTCAAGGGCAGGTGTAGAAGTCGACAGGGCTAAGATAGAAATCATAGAGAAGTTGGTAGAGCCTCAGAATGTCAAGGCCATTAGAAGTTTCTTAGGGCATGCTGGCTTCTATAGAAGGTTCATTAAGGACTTTTCTAAGGTAGCCAAGCCTCTGTGTGAGCTTCTAGAACTAAACAGGCCATTCATCTTCTCTAAGGAATGTGTAGTAGCTTGGACAACCCTTAAGAAAGCACTAGTCACAGCACCTGTTATAGTAGGGCCAGATTGGGATCTCCCATTTGAGATGTTATGTGATGCTAGTGACTATGCTGTAGGGGTTATGTTAGGACAGAAGATTGACAAACTAACACACCCTGTATATTATGCTAGTAAAACACTTAATGAGGCACAATGTAATTACACAACTACTGAGAAAGAGATGCTTGCTGTAGTGTTTGCTTGTGAGAAATTCAGGAACTATATTGTAGGCACTAGGACAATTGTGTACACTGACCATTCTGCCTTGAAATATCTTATGAGGAAGGCTGATGCTAAGCCTAGGTTGATTAGGTGGGTGTTATTGCTGAAGGAATTTGATTTGGACATTCGAGACAAGAAAGGATGTGAAAATGTGGTTGCGGATCACCTTTCTCGATTGCAGCACAATTGCGAAAAAATTGCGGAACCCGCAATTTCTGATGCTTTTATTGATGAACATGTCTTTGTTTTGGCTCATCGTGATAACGATGAGGAACCTTGGTTTGCTGACATTGCTAACTTCCTTGCATCACAGGTATTACCAGTTTTCAAGGGAGGACAAGAGAAGAAGAGGTTCCTTCATGAAGCAAGGAAATTCATATGGGATGACCCCACACTTTACAGAACCTGTGCTGACGGCTTGCTAAGGAAGTGTGTTTCAGCTGCTGAAGCAAAGTCTGTGCTGCAGCACTGCCACACAGCTCCTTATGGTGGACACTTTGGTGGCCAAAGAACAGCTGCAAAGGTATTTCAGAGTGGCTACTATTGGCCAACAATCTTCAAGGATGCCCACAACAATGCCCACAGCTGTGATGAATGCCAAAGAACAGGTAACCTCAGTCGAAAGGATGAGATGCCCCTCACCTACATCTTAGAGTTGGAGCTCTTTGATGTGTGGGGCATTGACTTCATGGGGCCATTCCCTCCATCATCAGGTAACCTTTACATTTTGGTAGCAGTAGACTACGTTTCCAAGTGGGTAGAGGCCAAAGCATGTCCCAATAATGATGCTAAAACAGTCACCAATTTCTTGCATAGGCACATTTTTACTAGGTTTGGGACACCTCGTGCCATCATTAGTGATGAGGGGTCACATTTCATTAACAAGGCTATGGAGAAAGTATTGGCTAAGTATAACATTAGACATAGAGTAGCCACCCCCTATCACCCACACTCGAATGGACAGGCTGAAATTTCAAATAGGGAGATTAAGAACATCCTAGAAAAAGTGGTCAAACCTAATAGGAAAGACTGGTCCTTTAAGCTTGAGGATGCACTTTGGGCTTATAGGACAGCATATAAGACACCCCTAGGTATGTCTCCTTATAGGCTGGTATATGGCAAGACTTGTCACTTACCACTTGAGTTAGAAAACAAAGCATTTTGGGCCATGAAGGAATTGAATTTTTGTGTAAAGGATGCGGGAACATTGCGGTCCTTACAATTGCATGAGCTTGATGAGCTTAGACATATGGCCTATGAAAATGCTAAGATGTATAAGGAAAAGACCAAGATTTGGCACGATAGTAGACTTAGAGTTAAGGACTTTAAGAAGGGTCAACTTGTTTTGTTGTTCAACTCACGGTTGAAACTATTTCCAGGGAAACTTAAGTCTAGATGGTCAGGTCCATTTGTGATTACTAATGTGTTTGTTCATGGTGCCATAGAGATAAAGAACTTGCAGCAAGGCCAACCGTTTATGGTTAATGGTGCAAGGTTGAAGCACTACTATGAGGAAGGAGATGTGAAGACTCTCTCGGCCTTCCTCTTGAATGAAGCATGAAATTAAGAACGAGAGAGAACGAGTGGTTACTGTGCTCGTTTAGTCAAGGCTAATGCCTTAGTTTATTTTTTGCACTTTTTCCGGTTATCATTTGTACATATGTTGGTGTGATTTTAATTGAGTGTTTAATGTTTGTTTTATTTATTTTTGCAGAGAATCAAGAGAGGGGATAAAGGAGATTAAATCCAGCCAAAGAAATCAAGAAGATGTTGAGCCAAATCGAAGATACGGTTGAGCAAAGATTGCAATTTAAATGAAAAAAAAAAAAAAATCTCCAACGGGCCTTAAAGATTGCGCAGGAATTGCGGGATCCGCAAAAATATAGCCGTTGGGATTTTTTTCCGTTTTCTTTATATCCGTTGGAAGGCGCGAGGATCTGTACGTCTCTCTCATCATCTGATCTTCGAGCAAGCTGCGATTCTCTTCATCTTTGATTCTTCTTTCCAAATCTCCAAGATCCAACAATGGTACTCACAAGAGCCGAACGATCTGCGGCCAAGAAACGGGCTGACGACGCTGAAACGGCTGCAAGGGAAGCACTTCTTGCCCTCGCAGATGCTGATGCTGGGCGTACCGAACGTCTTCCCAAGCTTCCGGTCCGTAGGAAGAAGTGGAGGGTCGTCACAGAAATCCCTGCTGGACCCTCTGAACCAGCAGGCACACCCAAGAAGCGCCGGTGGAGTGTCGAGGTGGCCGCCGAACCAAGCAAAGCAAAGACTCCCTCTGTGGAGAGTCAAGAAACTGATCGTGCGTCCCACGAGTCGACCAAGACGGGTTCGTCGCCATCTGCATCACCAGCGCACAGCCCTTCACCATCTGAACCAGTGCAAAGCCGAGAATTCCCTTCATCGCCACCTGCACAGAGCCCTGAGTTGTCTTCATCACCTCAGAGTTCTGCACAGACACCTGCAGCAGCACAGAGCACCACGCCGTCTCACACTTCTCCACGGCCTGATCCTGAATTCCCATATGGGGAGTACCAAGAGTCAACGCAGGGCAGTGGAGATGCTGAAGAAGACGAGGTCTTCTCTCCTATGAGGGAAGATAGCCCGGCGAGTCCTGCACAGAAGGATGACTCGATGGAGGAGACATTGGGGGCGTGCCTCCAGCAAATCACCGTCAAGGCCAAGCTCAAGAAGAAGAAGAAGGCCAAGATTCTCAAGGCCAAGCGATCCAAGAAGCTGAAGAAGAAGAAGGTCAAGAGAGCACCTTCATCAGAGAAGGAAAGCACGGAGCCATCGCTCAAGAAACTTAAGGTTGAGGCTGCGGGGTCAGCCAAACCAACAGACAAAGGGAAGGCCAAGCTCTACCCTGAAGATGAGCCTCAATCGGTGAGGTATGTGTCCTCTGACGCTGAATCCAGAGGCATTGAATTGAGGAAGAGGGAGTTGCTGCACGAGAAGGGCTTCCTCGACCGACCTGCTGACCTGCCGTAGTTCTTGCGCGCAGGAGTTATAAACCACGGCTGGGAGGAATTTTGCAGACCGCCCAATCCAGCCTACACGAACATGGTGTATGATTTCTACGCCAATGTGCTCAGCCCTGAGGATGGCCTGTCTGTGGTCAGAGGGGTAGAAGTGGATTTCTCAGCCAAGGCCATCAACGAAGCCTATGGTCTCAAGGGCCAAACACATACAGATTATGCACGGATTGTTGAGGAGCCTACTGAGGCAGTTCTGGAAGAGGCCATTCGGACCATTGGCCAGCCTGAAGCTTCCTGGACCGTGTCACGCAATGGGAGGCACACTCTCATGAGTGCCAACCTCACGGCTAAGGCGGCTGTTTGGTTTTCGTTCGTGAGAAGGAGATTGTCCCCAGTGACTCACGAGACTACAATCAACCAGAGCCGATTGCTGCTGGTGTATGCGATAATGAGAGGTCTCACGATCAACGTGGGAGAAGTCATCACTGCTGCTATTGCTGAGTGCGCCAAGAAAGGTAAGGGACCATTGTTTTTCCCTAATACTATAACTAAACTCTGTTTGCTTGCAGGAGTTCCCATCGAGCGCATGGAGCAGCAAATGGCTTACACCGGCCACTTGGAGTTACCTGCTGGCTTACGGCTGAAGAGGAAGGGGAATATGGAGTTCGAACTGGATAGGTTGGCTGCTGATCAGTCACTGTCCATGGCTTGCATGATGGATATGCAGAAGAGGATGGCTCAATGGGCCACTTACGCGCAGGCACGGGACAAGGAAATTGCAGACCAACTTGGGTGCATCTTCCCTGACTTCCCCACGAATCTCCTGAACCCATGGGTGCCTCCACGACCACGACAACCTGATGAAGATGAAGACACTTGAGTGCTGGTTTGAATTGCACTGAAGGGAGTATTGCTGTTCCCTTAGAAAAAAAAAACAAAATCTGCTTTCTGATAGACCATGTGAATTATGCTGTTTTTAGTACAAATTTTGATCTGTTTTAGTTGCTTAGTTTTATGTTTTTAATATTGCTTAGTATAGTCTGATGATAGCTGACTAGGTAGGTTAGTTTTGTTTTATTTTTAGGGAGCTCGAATGACTGGAAAAAGCATGCTTAGGGGCCTTAATCACTGTTATATCTGCCCTGGCTTGATTGCGAAATAATTGCGGTACCCGCAATTTTTATTACTGAAAGCATGTTTTGGACTGTCTGTTTAGCTAGGCTGTGATCTGTTTAAATTCCATCTTTTGCTGCTATCATGACTACCATATATAACTTATCTAAAAGCATGCTGGATGAGTGTCATAGGACACCCTTTGCTAGTTTAAATCAACCTCTAAAAAGCTCAGCATGCACAGCTTTAAGCCCTTATCTGTCTGTTTTTTTTTATTATTCCTGCTGCTGTGATATTTGCCGTTTGAATGTTTTGTCTATGCCTAGGGCTTTAGATTCTCTTTGTTTTACCTTAGACTAGATGCTTCTAGGATAGTTTGGGGGTGTGCCACCTCAGACACTCATTGGGGACAATGAGTAGTTGAAGTTTGGGGGAGGCCACCCTAGGCCTAGGAACATTCCTCTCTCCCTTAGAAACATAAGCATTCTTTTTCTCCTTTACAAAAAATGATGAACTGAAAAAAAAATGAAAAATAGAATAAAGAGGGGGGTCTCTCTTAGGTTGCTAAGTAATCAGTGCCAAGTGTGTGACCCACAAGTGGCATTGCATAAAAAGGCAACCAAAGGAGAGGCCCCACCTAAGTAAGAAAAAGGGAAAAGAATAGGGAAGAAGAATGTATACCTAGGAGTTATAACTTTGTGGCTTAGATGTCCTATTTAAAAAGAACTCTGATCCTCAATTAGCTAAGCACAAAGTTGTAACTTGTAGGGTTGTTTAGGGAGATGAGTGTTTATCCAATGTAGTGATGCCAGGGTTTAGGTTGTTCTTTAAAAGTACTACTGTCACCGTTAATACTAAGACTGGCATGACCCTAAGGAATCCTAAGCACATTGAAAATAAAGCTAGAAGCATGTACTGAGTCTGAGGTAAAGCTAGGCAGAATTTGAAACTTTAGGGATAGTGGCATGATATGACAAAAGCAAGAAGATCAGTTGTAGGGAGTTAATGGAAACAGATGGAGTGTTAGGCAGGCGAAGTCAGAAGAAGCTAGATAAGAGGGTAGTTTTAAGCTTAGAAGTGTGTCACAGGACAGCAGTGCTATAGATAGGGATATAGGGGAGTCAGTAAGTGGTTAAAGAAGAAGAAACAGCAGCCTAGGAAAGTCCTTAGTTTGCTTGAGGACAAGCAAAACCTTAAGTTTGGGGGTGTGTTACGTCTCCAAAAGTGACCTTTTTAGGACTTAATTAGCTTAGAAAGATGTTCACTCTTAGGTGTTTTTGATAGCATTTAGCCTAAACCTATGCTTAAATATGAGAATTAGAAGAAGGTAGCTAAATTAGGACTTATGTACAATAGGAAAGAAAAGGGTTAAAAACCGAAGGAAAAGAATGAAAAAACTGCATTGCGACAGCATTGCGAAAACATTGCTGAAGCCGCAATTATTCAAGTGAAAACCGTAAGTTGACTGATCTTTTTCTGTTAATTTCCGTGATTTCAGGGATTCGTTCTTTCTCCTCCATCCATTCTGATATACGACGTTGAAGATTGATGGTTCTCCTTGGCCCAAACGTACCTGCAAACTACTATAAAAGGGGGTCAAAGTCGGAGGTTCAAACATCATCCGGAAGCGTAGAAGTCCTTTCGCAGCTCCATTTTTCTTCGTGTTTTCCTTTGCCGTCTGTTGGAGTGAGAGTCTCAGCTGTTGGAATCGACAATCTGATAGGAAGGAGAGAAGATCCACCTTCTCTCCCGATTGGATTCATCCAAGCAAAGCTATTCTTTCATCCCCTTCAGCCGAGGCGGTTGCGACGAGGCTTCCAAGCAACATTTACTGTTTTCTGTCTTTCCTTTTCTAGTTTACATTTCTGCTTTGTGTTGTTCTCTTTCTAATAGCTAGAACACTCCATTTCGTTGCTTTCTGTCTTGCTGTTATTTACTTTAAAGCTTTCTTTTGTCCAATCAAACAATCAAGTAATCAAATCTCCATTCTTCATTTCACAGTTTCTTGCCTTCGCATTCTACTGCTTTCCTTTACTGTTTTCAGTTCATTCCTCTTCTAAGCATGTTTGTTTTATCTTATAGTTCTGTTCTCTATATATCCATGAGTAGCTAAATCACATAGGGGCATGCTAATGACAGAACTATAGGCTAAAAAACGTGAACCAAGTATGTAGGATAGCTCTCGAACCATTGATTGTATGTAAGCTTCATTCCACGGGCAATTTCGATTGGCCATCCATTTTGTCCAAAGAACTCCTAACCTCTGGAAGGAGTAAGAGTTGAGAGTCATATAATCATGCTAGCCTTTCAAGGTAACCAGAAAACGGCTTAGGAATAAGCGTTTTCCTAGTACAAACTAAACACTTCTGCTTTAACAAGATGCTTAAGACCTTACTTTGAGTTGAGTAAACTAAAGAATCTAATGCATGGAATCGGACGATACATGAGATAGAGTGAGTTTGATGCATAGTGAGTTGATACAATGCTTGGGAATCGTATTAAAATGCCTATAGGATAGTCGTTAGTAGCCCTTAATTCTCCATTTTACACACTTTCACTGTTTTTACAATTGCGGAAACATTGCGGTGCCCGCAATTCTGCTAAGTTACCATTCTGTTTAGCTGTTTTCTTCTTCATTTATTAGTTTCGTCTCTTGTCTTTTGAGTCTAATTTCAACTTGCATTTGTTTATGTTGCATTCCTTTAGACATTCGGTAAGAAGTAGGAAATTAAAAACCAATTTTACCCCTTCAAATCCACCCCTTCTTTCTTAACTTTATACTTCACAAGTAGCTTATAAATAAATCTCTGTGGGAAAACGAATGAAAAAATACTTACTACTTGCTATAAGATCATGTATGCTTGCATGTTCTGAGTGCTCTTTCTTCCTTATTGCTTACTTTTATTAACACATTGAGCACGCAACACTTGCTAAGGAAGTGTGTTTCAGCTGCTGAAGCAAAGTCTGTGCTGCAGCACTGTCACACAGCTCCTTATGGTGGACACTTTGGTGGCGAAAGAACAGCTGCGAAGGTATTTCAGAGTGGCTACTATTGGCCAACGATCTTCAAGGATGCCCACAACTATGCCCACAGCTGCGATGAATGCCAAAGAACAGGTAACCTCAGTCGAAAGGATGAGATGCCCCTCACCTACATCTTAGAGTTGGAGCTCTTTGATGTGTGGGGCATTGACTTCATGGGGCCATTCCCTCCATCATCAGGTAACCTTTACATTTTGGTAGCAGTAGACTACGTATCCAAGTGGGTAGAGGCCATAGCATGTCCCAATAATGATGCCAAAACAGTAATAAAATTCTTACATAGGCACATTTTTACTAGGTTTGGAACACCTCGTGCTGTCATTAGTGATGAGGGGACACATTTCATTAATAAGGCTATGGAGAGAGTGTTGGCTAAGTATAACATTAGACATAGAGTAGCCACTCCCTATCACCCACACTCGAATGGACAGGCTGAAATTTCGAATAGGGAGATTAAGAACATCCTAGAAAAAGTGGTCAAACCTAATAGGAAAGACTGGTCCTTTAAGCTTGAGGATGCACTTTGGGCATATAGGACAGCATATAAGACACCTCTAGGTATGTCTCCTTACAGGCTTGTGTATGGTAAAGCTTGTCATCTTCCATTTGAGTTAGAAATTAAGGCATTTTGGGCACTAAAGGAGTTGAATTATTGCGTGACTGATGCGGGAACGTTGCGGTCTTTGCAATTACATGAGCTTGATGAGCTTAGGCAAATGTCTTATGAAAATGCCAAAATGTATAAGGAAAAGACCAAGATTTGGCACGATAGTAGACTTAGAGTTAAGGACTTTAAGAAGGGTCAGCTTGTATTGTTGTTTAACTCACGGTTGAAACTATTTCCAGGGAAACTTAAGTCGAGGTGGTCAGGTCCATTTGTGATTACTAATGTGTTTGTTCATGGTGCCATAGAGATAAAGAACTTGCAGCAAGGCCAACCATTCATGGTTAATGGTGCAAGATTGAAGCACTACTATGAGGAAGGAGATGTGAAGACTCTCTCGGCCTTCCTCTTGACTGAAGCGTGACAATGAGAACGAGAGAGGACGAGTGATTGCTGTGCTCGTCGACATAAGGCTCATGCCTTAGTTTATTTTTTTGCGATTTTCCGGTTATCATTTGTGTATAAGTTTGTATGATTTTAATTGCGAATTTGATGTTGCTTTTATTTCTTTTTGTAGGGAATCGAAAGAGGGAATCAAGGAGAGTAATTCCAGCTTTAAAAATCAAGAAAAGATTGAGCCAAATAAAAGATACGGACGAGCAAAGATTGACATTTAGATGAAAAGAAATCCCTAAAATTGCGCTGGATTTGCAGGATCCGCAAAATATAGCCGTTGGGATTTATCCGTTTCCTTTATATCCGTTAGAAGACGCTCGATCTGTACGATTCTCCCACTCTCTGAATTCCAAGAAAACTGCGATTCTCTTCATCTTTGATTCTTCTCTCCAAATCTCCAAGACTCAACAATGGTGTTCACAAGGGCTGAAAGATCTGCAGCCAAGAAGAGGGCTGACGACGCTGAAACGGCTGCGAGAGACGCATTGCTTGCCTTGGCTGAGGCTGACGCTGCGCGAACTGAACGCTTACCCAAGCTTCCGATTCGCAAGAAGAAGTGGAAGGTTGTCTCTGAGATACCTGCTGGACCCTCTGAACCAGCAGGCACACCCAAGAAGCGTAGGTGGAGTTTAGCGGTGGCCGCTGAACCGAGCAAAGAAAAGACTCCCTCTGTGGAGAGTCAAGAAACTGATCGTGTGTCCCACGATTCAGCCAAGAGGAGTGCCTCGCCACCTGCACCACCAGCGCACAGCTCTTCCCCATCACCGCCAGCGCAGAGCCCTGAGCACCCGTCTTCACCACAGAGTTCTGCACAGACACCTACAGCAGAGCACACAACCACGCCGTCGCACACTTCCCCACGGCCTGACCCTGAATTCCCATATGGGGAGTACCAAGAATCAACGCAGGGCAGTGGGGAAGGTGAGGAAGAGGAGGTTTTCTCTCCTGTGAGGGAAGTTAGTCCAGTGAGTCTGTCGCAGCAGGATGATTCCATGGAAGAGACGCTGGGGGCGTGCCTCCAGCAGATCACCATCGAGGCAAAGCTCAAGAAGAAGAAGAAGGCCAAGATTATCAAGGCCAAGCGATCCAAGAAGCTGAAAAAGAAGAAGGCCAAAAGGGCGCCTTCATCAGAGAAGGAGAGCACTGAGCCATCGCTCAAAAGACTCAAGGTTGAGGCTGCAGAGTCAGCCAAGCCAGCAGACAAAGGGAAGGCCAAGCTCTACCCTGAAGATGAGCCTCAGTCAGTGAGGTATGTGTCCTCTGACGCTAAGTCCAGGGGCGTTGAGCTGAGGAAGAGGGAGTTGCTGCACGAGAAGGGCTTCCTCGACAGACCTGCTGACCTGCCGCAGTTCTTGCGCGCAGGAATTATAAATCACAGCTGGGAAGAGTTGTGCAGGCCACCCAATCCAGCTTACACGAGTATGGTATACGACTTCTACGCCAACCTGCGAAACTCTGAGGAGGGGCTTTCTGTGGTTAGGGGAGTAGAGGTGGACTACTCAGCAAAAGCCATCAACGAAGCTTATGGCCTCAAGGGCCAAAGACATACTGACTATGCGAGGATCGTTGATGAGCCTACTGAGGCAGTGCTGGAGGAGGCCATTCGAACCATTGGCCAGCCTGAAGCAGCGTGGACTGTATCACGCAATGGGAGGCACACCCTCATGAGTGCCAACCTCACAGCAAAGGCAGCTGTATGGTTTGCCTTTGTAAGGAGGAAGCTGTCCCCTGTGACCCATGAGACGACCATCAACCAGAGCAGGTCGCTGCTGGTCTATGCCATCATGCGAGGTCTCACGGTCAACGTGGGTGAAATCATGTCAGCCGCCATTGCTGAGTGCGCCAAAAAAGGTAAGGGACCATTGTTTTTCCCTAACACCATAACCAAACTATGTTTGCTTGCAGGAGTCCCTATTGAGCGAATGGAGCAGCAGATGGCTTACACAGGCCACTTGGAGCTGCCTGCTAGCTTGAGGCTGAAGAGGAAGGGGAATATGGAGTTCGAACTGGATAGGCTGGCTGCTGATCAGTCACTATCCATGGCATGCCTGATGGATATGCAGAGGAGGATGGCTCAATGGGCCACTTACGCGCAAGCACGGGACAAGGAGGTTGCAGACCAACTTGGGTGCATCTTCCCTGACTTCCCTACAAATCTCATGACTCCATGGGTGCCTCCACGACCACGACAACCTGATGAGGATGAAGACATTTGAGTGCTGGTTTGAATTGCACTGAAGGGAGTATTGCTGTTCCCTTAGAATTAGAAAAATAAAAAAAAAAATCTGCTTTCTGATAAACCATGTGAATTATGCTGTTTTTAGTACAATTTTGATCTGTTTTAGTTGCTTAGTTTTATGTTCTTAAAAGTGCTTAGTATAGCCTGTTGTTAGCTGACTATGTAGGATAGTTTAGTTTTATTTTTAGAAAGCTTGAATGACTGGAAAAAGCATGCTTAGGGGCCTTAATCACTGTTATATCTGCCCTGACTTGATTGCGAAATAATTGCGGTACCCGCAATTTTTATTACTGAAAGCATGTTTTGGACTATCTGTTTAGCTAGGCTGTGATCTGTTTAAATTCCATCTTTTGCTGCTATCGTGACTACCTTATATAGCTTATCTAAAAGCATGCTGGATGAGTGTCATAGGACATCTTTTTATAGTTTAAATTAACCTCTAAAAAGCTCAGCATGCACAGCTTTAAGACCTTATCTGTCTGTTTTTTTTCAAATTCCTGCTGCTGTGATATTTTCTTTTAGAATGTTCTGTCTATGCCTAGGTCTTTTAGATTCTCTTTGTTTTACCTTAGACTAGATGCTTCTAGGACAAGTTTGGGGGTGTGCCACCTCAGACACTCATTGGGGACAATGAGTAGTTTAAGTTTGGTGGAGGCCACCCTAGGCCTAGGAACATTCCTCTCTCCCTTAGAAACATAAGCATTCTTCTTCTCCTTTACAAAAAAAAAAATGAACTGAAAAAAAAATGAAGAATAGAATAAAGAAGGGAGTCTCTCTCAGGTTGCTGAGTAATCAGTGCCAAGTGTGTAACCCACAAGTGGCATTGCATCAAAAGGCAACCAAAGGAAAGGCTCCACCTAAGAAAGAAGAAAAAGAAGAAGCAGGGAAGAAGAATGTATACCTAGGAGTTGCAACTTTGTGGCTTAGATGTCCTACTTAAAAAGAACTCTGATCCTCAAATTAGCTAGGCACAAAGTTGTAACTTGTAGGGTTGTTTAGGGAGATGAGTGTTTATCCAATGTAGTGATGCCAGGGTTTAGGTTGTTCTCTAAAAGTACTACTGTCACCGTTAATACTAAGACTGGCATGACTCTAAGGAATCCTAGACACATTAAAAATAAAGCTAGAAGCATGTACTGAGTCTGAGGTAAAGCTAGGCAGAATTTGAAACCTCAGGGATAGTGGCATGATATGACAAAAGCAAATAGATCAGTTGTAGGGAGTTAATGAAAACAGAAGGAGTGTTAGGCAGGCAAAGTCAGAAGAAGCTAGATAAGAGAGTAGTTTTAAGCTTAGAAGTGTGTCACAGGACAGCAGTGCTAGAGATAGGGATATAGGGGAGTTAGTAAGTGGTTAAAGAAGAAGAAACAGCAGCCTAGGAAAGTCCTTAGATTGCTTGAGGACAAGCAAAACCTTAAGTTTGGGGGTGTGTTACGTCTCCAAAAGTGACCTTTTTAGGGCTTAATTAGCTTAGAAAGATGTTCACTCTTAGGTGTTTTTGATAGCATTTAGCCTAAACCTATGCTTAAATATGAGAATTAGAAGAAGGTAGCTAAATTAGGACTTATGTACAATAGGAAAGAAAAGGGTTGAAAACCGAAGAAAAAGAATGAAAAACAAGCATTGCGATAGCATTGCGGAAACATTGCGGTCACCGCAATGTTTCAAGTGAAAACCGTAAGTTGACTGATCTTTTTCTGTTAATTTCCGTTATTTCAGGGATTCGTTCTTTCTCCTCCATCCATTCTGAAGTACGACGTTGAAGATTGATGGTTCTCTTTGGCCCAAATGCACCTGCAGATTACTATAAATAGGGGTCAAAGTCGAGGGTTCAAGCATCATCCGAAAGCGTAGAAGTCTTCTCGCAGTCCATCTTTTCTCCTGTTTTTCTTTGCCGTCTGCTGGTTTGCGAAGCTCAGCTGTTGGAATCGATAATCTAATAGGAAGGAGAGGAGATTCTTCTTCTCTCCCGATTGGATTCATCCAAGCAAGGCTGACTTTTCTCATCCTTCATTCGAGGCGGCTGCAACGAGACATTCAAGCTTGCTTTACTGTTTTCTGTTCTTCATTTCCATTTTCCAACTCTGTCTTGTGTTGTTTCTGTTCTTGTGGCTAATTTAGTTCATTTCGTTGTGTTCTGTCTTTCTGTTCTTTACTTTAAGTATCTCTTATGTTCATTCAAACAATCAATTAATCAAACATAAAGTTCAGTATTTCACAGTCTCTCGCCTTTGCATTCTACTGTTTTCCCTTGCTGTTTTAAGCACATTTTCCTTCTAAGCATGACTATCTTATCCTTTAGTTCTGTTCTCCTTATATCCATGAGTAACTAAGTCACTTAGGGGCATGCTAATGACAACACTATAGGCTAAAAAACGTGAATCAAGCATGTAGGATAGCTCTCGAAGCATTGATTGTATGTAAGCTTCATTCCACGGGCAATTTCGATTGGCCATCCATTTTGTCCAAAGAACTCCTAACCTCTGGAAGGAGTAAGAGTTCAGAGTCATACCATCATGCTAGCCTTTCAAGGTAACCAGGAAACGACCTAGGAATAGGCGTTTCCCTAGTACAAACCATATCTTTCTGCTTTAACAAGATGCTTAAGACCTTACTTTGAGTTGAGTAAACTGAAGAATCTAATGCATGGAATCGGACGATACATGAGATTGAGATAGTTTGATGCATAGTGAGTCGATCCAGTGTTTGAGAATCGTATAAAAATGCCTATAGGATAGTCATTACTAGCCCTTAATTCACCCATTTACACACTTTCGCTGCTATTTAATTGCGGTAGAATTGCTGTCTCCGCAATTCTGCTTAAGTTACAATTCTGTCTAGCTGTTTTTGTCTTCATTTATTAATCTCGTCTCTTTTCATTTGAGCTTAGCTTTAACTTGTTCTCGTTTATGTTACTACCCTTTACACATTCAGCAAAAATTAGATAATTAAAAACCAATTTTACCCCATCAAATCCACCCCTTCTTTCTTAACAAAACACTTCGCGAATAGCTCAAAATAAATCTCTGTGGGAAAACGAATGAAATATACTTACTACTTGCTATAAGATCATGTATGCTTGCATGTTCTTAGTGCTCTATCTCTTTTATTGCCTAATTATTTCAACACATTGAGCACGCAACACCTGGGAGCCAGCATAAACCTCATGCCCCTATCACTATTCCGCCAGCTAGGGATAGGAGAAGCACGTCCAACCACTGTCACTTTACAACTTGCAGACAGATCCATAGCATACCCTGAGGGAAAGATTGAGGATATTCTTGTAAAGGTTGACAAGTTTATTTTCCTTGCAGATTTCATTATCCTGGATTATGAAGCAGACAAGGAGGTCCCCATCCTATTAGGCAGACCATTTCTAGCCACAGGTAGGGCCCTGATAGATGTCCAAAAAGGTGAGCTCACTATGAGGGTTCATGATGAAGAGGTGAAATTTAGTGTGTATAAAGCCTTAAGGTACCCCTCTGACTCTGAATCTTGTGCTAGCATGGACATTGTAGACACACTAATGGAAGAACAGCTGGAGCATGTATTATTAACTAAGCATGTTAATGAATATGTACAATTAGATGTAGCTGATTTGAATGTATCTGAGATAATGGATATACCTGTAGATAAAACACATGTATGTATAAATAAAAACCTGACTAACAGATCCATGAATCCTTTAAAACCATCCATTGAGCATCCACCTGTCTTAGAATTGAAACCTCTCCCCACTCACCTCAAGTATGCATATCTAGGAAGTAATGATACTTTGCCTGTGATTATTTCTTCTAAATTAAGTGAAAAGCATGAGGTTTAACTGATTTTATTACTTAAGCAACATAGGAAGGCTATTGCATGGACTATTGATGATATTAGAGGCATTAGCCCTTCCTATTGCATGCATAAGATTATATTAGAGGAAGAACATACACCTAGAGTAGACCACCAACGTAGGCTGAACCCCTCTATGAAAGAGGTAGTTAAAAAGGAAATAATAAAATGGTTAGATGCTGGTGTGATCTTCCCTATAGATAGTAGTCAGTGGGTGAGCCCTATACAATGTGTACCTAAGAAGGGGGGGATGACTGTGGTAGTCAATGAGAACAATGAACTGATTCCAACTAGGACTGTCACAGGATGGAGAGTTTGCATGGATTATAGGAAACTCAATAAGGAAACCAAAAAAGACCACTTCCCTCTACCATTCATTGACCAAATGCTAGATAGGATAGCTGGTAGAGCCTACTACTGCTTCTTAGACGGTTACTCAGGATATAACCAGATTACTATAGACCCTAAGGACCAAGAAAAGACAACCTTCTCTTGCCCTTTTGGAACGTTTGCCTTTCGCAGAATGCCTTTTGGCTTATGCAATGCACCGGCAACATTCCAAAGGTGCATGTTGGCAATCTTCTCTGATTTGGATGAGTCCATGATAGAGATATTCATGGATGATTTCTCAGTCTTTGGGGATTCATTTACAAACTGTCTAGAGAACTTAGGACAAGTCCTGGCTAGGTGTGAGGAGACCAACCTAGTCCTAAATTGGGAAAAGTGCCATTTCATGGTGGATGAAGGGATTGTCTTAGGTCATAGAGTGTCAAGGGCAGGTGTAGAGGTTGACAGGGCAAAAATTGAAATAATAGAGAAATCGGTAGAACCTCAAAATGTAAAAGCCATTAGGAGTTTCTTAGGGCATGCTGGCTTCTATAGAAGGTTCATTAAGGACTTTTCTAAGATCTCCAAGCCTTTATGTGAGCTTCTAGAGCTAAACAAACCATTCATTTTCTCTAAAGAATGTTTCCTAGCTTGGAAAACCCTTAAGGAAGCACTAGTCACAGCACCTATCATAGTAGGGCCTAATTGGGATCTTCCCTTTGAGATGTTATGTGATGCCAGTGACTATGCTGTAGGGGTTATGTTAGGACAGAAGATTGACAAGTTAACACACCCTGTATACTATGCTAGTAAGACACTTAATGAGGCACAATGAAATTACACAAATACTGAGAAGGAGATGCTAGCTGTAGTGTTTGCTTGTGAGAAGTTTAGGAATTACATTGTAGGCACTAGGACAATTGTGTACACTGACCATTCTGCTTTAAAGTACCTTATGAGGAAGGCTGATTCTAAGCCTAGGTTGATTAGATGGGTGTTATTGCTGCAAGAGTTTGATCTGGACATTAGAGATAAGAAAGGATGTGAAAATGTGGTTGCGGATCATCTTTCTAGATTGCAGCATAATTGCGAAAAAATTGCGGAAACCGCAATTTCTGATGCTTTTATTGATGAACATGTCTTTGTATTGACTCATCGTGATAACGATGAGGAACCTTGGTTTGCTGACATTGCTAACTTCCTTGCATCACAGGTACTACCAACTTTCAAGGGAGGCCAAGAGAAGAAGAGGTTCCTTCATGAAGCAAGGAAGTTCATATGGGATGATCCCACACTTTACAAGACATGTGCTGATGGTCTGCTCAGGAAGTGTGTTTCGGCTGCTGAGGCGAAGTCTGTGCTGCAGCACTGCCATACAACACCCTATGGTGGACATTTTGGTGGCCAAAGGACAGCTGCAAAGGTGTTCCAGAGTGGCTACTATTGGCCAACGATCTTCAAGGATGCCCACAACTATGCCCACAGCTGTGATGAATGCCAGAGAACAGGTAACCTCAGTCGAAAGGATGAGATGCCTCTCACTTACATCTTAGAGTTGGAGCTCTTTGATGTGTGGGGCATCGATTTCATGGGACCATTTCCCCCATCATCAGGTAACCTTTACATATTGGTAGCAGTAGACTATGTATCTAAGTGGGTAGAGGTCATAGCATGTCCAAATAATGATGCCAAAACAGTCATAAGATTCTTGCATAGACATATTTTTACTAGATTTGGGACACCTCGTGCTATAATCAGTGATGAAGGGACACATTTCATTAACAAAGCTATGAAGAGAGTGTTGGCTAAGTATAATGTTAGACATAGAGTAGCCACCCCTTATCACCCACACTCGAATGGCCAAGCTGAAATTTCAAATAGAGAGATTAAAAACATACTGGAAAAAGTGGTCAAACCCAATAGAAAAGATTGGGCGTTTAAACTCGAGGATGCACTTTGGGCATATAGAACTGCATATAAGACACCCCTAGGTATGTCTCCTTATAGACTTGTGTATGGTAAAGCATGTCACTTGCCATTCGAGTTAGAAATTAAAGCATTTTGGGCCCTAAAAGAGTTGAATTACTGCGTGACCGATGCGAGAACATTGCGGTCTTTGCAATTACATGAGTTTGATGAGCTTAGGCATATGTCTTATGAAAATGCTAAAATGTATAAGGAAAAGACCAAGATTTGGCACGACAGTAGACTTAGGATTAAGGACTTTAAGAAAGGCCAGCTTGTCTTATTATTTAACTCACGATTAAAATTATTTCCAGGCAAACTTAAGTCTAGATGGTCAGGTCCATTTATAATAACTAATGTGTTTGTTCATGGTGCAATCGAGATAAAGAACCTGCAACAAGGACAACCATTCATGGTCAATGGTGCAAGATTGAAGCACTACTATGAGGAAGGAGATGTGAAGACTCTCTCGGCCTTCCTCTTGACTGAGACGTGAAAACAAGAACGAGAGAGGACGAGTGATCACTGTGCTCGTCCATGCGAGGCTCATGCCTTAGTTTATTTTTTCTATTTTTCCGGTTATCGTTTGTGTATATTTTTGTGTGATTTTAATTACGAATTTAATGTTGATTTTATTTCTTGTTGTAGGGAATCGATAGAGGGTATCAAGGAGAATAAATCCAGCTAAAAAAATCAAGGAGATATTGGGCCAAATCAAAGATTCGGTTAGGCAAAGATTGACATTTAAATGTAGAAAATCCCCAACGGTCACTAGAATTGCGCTGGATTTGCAGAATCCGCAACAAATATAGCCGTTGGGATTTCATCATTACTTATATCCGTTAAGACGCGCGCTGATCTGTATGATTTCCCAATCATCTGAACTCCAAGAAATCTCTCTCCCTCTTCATCTGCAATTCTTCTTTCCAGAATCCCACAATTCAACGATGGTGCTAACGAGAGCTGAACGGTCTGCGTCCAAGAAGAAGGCCGACGACGCTGAAATTGCTGCGAGGGAAGCACTTCTTGCTCTTGCAGACGCTGAGGCTGCGCGTACTGAACGCCTACCCAAACTACCTGTCCGCAAGAAGAAGTGGAAGGTAGTTACGGAGATACCTGCTGGACCCTCTGAACCAGCAGGCACACCCAAGAAACGCAAATGGAGTATGGCGGTGGCCGAAGAAGCAAGCAAGGAAAAGACTCCCTCTGTGGAGAGTCAAGAAAGTGATCCTCGGTCACACGAGTCTCCAAAGCAGAGCTCTTCGCAAAGCCCTGAGCTGCCTTCATCACCGCAGAGTTCTGAACGTACCCCACCAGCAGAGAGCTCTGAAGCATCACCCACTTCCCCACAACCTGACCCTGAATTCCCATATGGGGAGTACCAAGAATCGACGCAGGGCAGTGGGGAAGCTGAGGAAGAGGAGGTCTTCTCTTATTTGAGGGAAGCCAGTCCTGAGAGCCCTGCACAGAAGGAAGATTCGATGGACGAAACACTGGGGGATTGCCTCCAGCAGTTGACAACCAAGGCGAAGTTGAAAAAGAAGAAGGCAGCCAAGGTTGTCAAGGCCAAACGGCCAAAAACAAAAAAGAAGTCCAAGAAAAAGAAGATCAGGGATGCACCGTCTGCACAGAAGGAGAGTGATGAGCCATCTCTGAAGAAGCTCAAGATTGAGGCTGCTGAGTCAGCCAAACCGAAAGACAAAGGGAAAGCCAAGCTTTACCCTGAAGATGAGCCTCAATCAGTGAGGTATGTATCCTCTGATGCTGAGTCCAGAGGCGCTGAGCTGAGGAAGAGAGAGCTGTTGCACGAGAAGGGATTCCTAGACGCCCCCACAGACCTGCCGCAGTTCTTGCGCGCAGGGATCATGAATCATGGTTGGGAGGAGTTGTGCAGACCACCCAATCCAGCCTATTCCAGCATGGTGTATGACTTCTACGCCAATCTGATGAATCCTGAGGATGGCCTATCTGTGGTCAGAGGGGTTGAGGTAGACTTCTCAGCAAAGGTGATCAACGAAGCCTATGGCCTCAAGGGCCAAACACACACTGACTATGCAAGGATCGTTGATGAGCCTACAGAAGCCGTCCTGGAAGAGGCCATTGGTGGGCGGATTTTTGAATATCCACTTAATCTCAAGCTGTCGAGGCTTGCCAAAATACGATTTATAAAGCCTATGACCAAGGCTTTGCAGCCAGTGGTAACAGGGTCGATCCACGGAATAGGAAGATTGAATTTACTAGTGAAATTGGGATTTAATTGATTAATTGGTAACGGGGGTTTTAATCATGCAAGAGAAATAATGATGTAAGCTAACGGAAGAAAGAAATAATAAGAAGAGAACGTGTGTACGGTTTGGGGAGTCTCGGGATCAATTGTTAGACAAATTCAGCTTATCATTTAACTCTAATAACATGGAATTCTATTTACTGAACACGCGGACGACTGTTAAGTCTCTGAAAGTGACTTATTTAGGACCCATTTAGCTTAAGAAGATGTACACATTTAGGTGTTTTTGTTAGCATTTAGCTTAAACCTATGCTTTAATATGAGAATTAGAAGAAGGTAGCTAATATAGGACTTATGTACAATAGGTAGAAAAAGGGTTGAAAACCGAAGAAAAGAATGAAAAAAATGAGCATTGCGAATGAATTGCGAAAACATTGCGGTGACCGCAATTATTCAAGTTAAAACCGTAAGTTGGCTGACATTTTTCTGTTTAGATCCGACTTTTCAGGGATTCGTTCTTTCTCCTCCATCCATTCTGATATATGACGTTGAAGACTGATGGTTCTCCTTGGCCCAAACGCACCTGCAAACTACTATAAAAGGGGGTCAAAGTCGGAGGTTCAGTCATCATTCAAAGCACAGAAGTCTTCTCGCAGTCCACCATTTCCATCTGTTTTCCTTTGCCGTTTGTTGGAGTGAGAGTCTCAGCTTTTGGAGTCGATAATCTGATAGGAAGGAGAGAAGATTCTTCTTCTCTCTCGATTGGATTCATCCAAGCACGGCTGACTTTTCATCACCATCATTCGAGGCGACTGCCACGGAGTTTCCTAGCAAACCTTTACTGTTTTTCTGTTCTGTTCTTCTCATTTCCATTTCTGATCACTGTTGTTCTTAGTTTAGCATTTCAATTACTGCATTTCGTTGTTGTCTGCCTTGGATTCAGTTCTTCTAAAGCTTTCCTTTGTTATTCAAACACTTAAAGTAATCGAAGTACAATTCTGCATTTACAGTTTCCATCTTGTTCTGCTACGGTTTTGGCTTACTCTTTTGCACACATTCCTCTCCTAAGCATGTCTATCTTATCTACCATTTCTGTTCTCTACATATCCATGAGTAACTAAAATCACTTAGGGGCGTGCTAATGACAGAACTATAGGCTAAAAAACGTGAGTCAAGTAGTCGGTTCAACACTCGAACATTGATTGTATGTAAGCTTCATCCCACGGGCAATTTCGATTGGCCATCCATTTTGTCCAAAGAACTCCTAACCTCTGGAAGGAGTAAGAGTTCAGAGTCATATAATCATGCTAGCCTTTCATGGTAATCAGGAAACGGCCTAGGAATAGGCGTTTCCCTAGTACAAACTGAACACTCCTGTTTTAACAAGATGCTTAAGTCCTTACTTTGAAGTCGAGTAAACTTGAGTCTCTAATGCATGGAATCGGACGATACTTGAGATAGAGTGAGTTTGATGTATAGAGAGTTGATCCAAAGCTTGATAATCGAAATAAAATGCCTATAGGATAGTCATTAGTAGCCCTTAATTCACCCTTTTGATCAGTTTCGCTGTCAGTTAATTGCGGAAAAATTGCGGTTCACGCAATTCTGTTTAATTGCATTCTGTTTAGCTGTTTTCTTCCTCGTTTATTAATTCCATCTCTTGCCTTTTAAGTCTAGTTTTAACTTGCATTTGTTTATGTTATATCCCTTTATACATTCAGCAAAAAGTAGATAATTAAACACCAACTTTACCCCATCAAATTCATCCCATCTTTCTTAACAATCACACTTCGCGAATAGCTAAAAATGAGTCTCTGTGGAAAAAACGAATTAAATATACTTACTACTTGCTGTGAGACCATGTATGCTTGCATGTTCTAAGTGCTCTCTCTACCCTTTTGCATATTTATCTTTACACATTGAGCACGCAACAAGTTTTTGGCGCCGCTGCCGGGGACTTATTTTAAGTGAAAACGAAGTTGTTAAGTTTGAAAAATCAAGTTTATCATTGAGTGAAACTAATCTGTTTCATTTCTTTTGCAGGTGCTATTAAGGTAGTTTATGAGTGAGCGTTCACATAGTAATTTAGAGTTCGATCCTGAACCTGAAAGATCACTTCGAGCTAGGAATAAGGCAAAGAAACGTCTCTTTAAACAACCTCCTGTACCTCAAACCACACCTGAAACTAAAGAAATGGGCGATCTAGTTCCAAATCCGGCACAAGCCATTCCAACCCCATCGAAATAGCGAATGACAAGAATAGTGCCATTCTGTCATATCTAGTACCTATGCCTGGGGAGCTGAACCCCAGCATAATCCGTCCTGAAATCACTGCCCACTCATTCGAGTTAAAACCAGTGATGTTCCAAATGTTGTCCACTGTGGGACAATTCTTTGGAATAGAAAATGAGGACCCCCATAACCACCTTAGGAACTTCCTAGGAGTTAGTGACACATTCCTAATCCCTGGAGTTTCCCAAGAGGCCCTGAGGCTATATCTTTTCCCTTACTCTTTGAGGGACAAAGCCAAAACATGGTTAAATTCATTGCCCTCAGGATCTGTCCGCAATTGGACAGATTTAGCAGAAAAATTCCTAGTCAAATACTTCCCACCTGATAGGAATTCAACCTTTCGTGATGATATCATAAAGTTTAAACAAGCTGATAATGAGTCTCTTCACGAAGCTTGGACTAGATTCAAAGACCTTCTCATTAAATGTCCACACCATGGCATTCCATGGTGTATCCAAATAGAAGTTTTCTTTAAAGGATGCAACCCCAGCACCAGACAAGTTTTACATTCATCTGCTGGAGGTTCCATGTTGTCCAAGAGTTACAACGAAGCTTATGAGATCTTGGAGAAGATCTCAGCATCTCACTGTAGATGGTCAGACGATCCAGTAGAGCCAACTAGGGCTCAAGACAAGGATGCTCTAAGCGCCATGAGCACCCAAATAAATGCCCTGACCAACTTAGTCAAGCAAATGGCTCAGGCCAATCTCCAAACCAGTGCCAATACCGCCACAGCCATGTCAATGGGCACTCAACCAAATCAAGGCGAGGCACCTATCTGTGGATTCTGTGGGGAAGGGCACCCTTATGAATACTGCCCTGGGAATCCATCCTCAGTCTGCTATGTAGGAAGTCAGCAGCAGCCTAGGAATAACCCCTACTCCAACACCTATAACCCTGGTTGGAGAAACCACCCTAACCTGTCATGGGGTGGCCAACAAAACACTAATCCAAATTCTAACCAACCTAGACCGAGTGGAACACCTGGTTTCACTCCTCAACATAACCAGTCAATGTACCAAAAACCTTATAATCAACCTGTAGGATCTTCTGTAGAAAACCTACTCAAGGAGTATATCGCTAAGAATGATGCTACTCTTCAGAGCCAGCAAGCTACTCTTAGGAGCTTGGAAAACCAGATAGGCCAGTTAGCCAACGAACTTAAAAGTAGGCCCCAAGGTAGACTCCCTGCTGATACCGAGGTACCAAGGAGAGATGGCAAAGAACAAGTTCAAGCCATTGAACTTAGGAGTGGAAGACCATTGGTGAGCAACACAAAGGACACACCAAAGAGAGTAGAGAACACTGAGTCTAGTGCTCCACTGGAGTCTCTGCCAAGCCAAGGTCCACCACCAACTAGCACGTCAGGAGCCAGGCTAGAGCCAATTGTAGAGGACGTAGAAGAAATTCCAAGGCCTCCACCTATCTTAAGGCGCCCTGACGTGCCTGCATATGTGCCACCACCTCCTTATCCTCGAAGGCTTAAGAAGAAGCAGGAACAGGAAGTTCATTTTAATAAATTCTTAGAAATACTTAAGCAAGTGCATGTTAACATTCCTTTTGTAGAGGTTTTACAGTCTATGCCTTCATATGTAAAGTTTTTGAAGGACATTATTACTAACAAAAGAATAATTGGTGAGTTTGAAACAGTAAACCTCACCGAGGAGTGCAGTGCCATCCTCCAAAACAAGCTGCCCAAGAAGGAGAAGGATCCTGGTTCCTTCACCCTACCTGTAGAACTTGGAGGCAAGCATGTGGGCAGAGCACTTTGTGACTGATAACTCCATTTTGGAGCTATTAAATACGTCCTAATCATAGCTAAAGTCCGCTTTCAATTGATTAAATGTATCTCTTTTGTAGGAGAAAAGCGGCAAAGAGCTCGTGCGTCCATTGGGCATGTTCGAGCGCTTAAAGCAGAGTTTTAGCGCCCCGGGAATGCATCGGGAAGAGGGGAGTTTGTCTCGTGAAGAAACGGGCCAAAACAGCCTTGAAGAGGCATTGCATCAGCCCCAAACCCGAGAGCCAGCGTCGAGCTATAGCGTCGAGACGCTGGCTCGACGCTGGAAAAACCCGAGAGCAAGCGTCGAGTGATAGCGTCGAGACGCTAGCTCGACGCTGCCCTGGCGTCGAGACCCTGCTTGGCGTCGAGACGCTCCGGAGGAGGCGCGCGCAGGAATTTCATCGGGGCAGCGTCGCGACGCTGGCCTTGCGTCGCGACGCCAGCGCGCGCGCGCGCGGTTCACTTAGGGCACAGCGTCGAGACGCTGGCCTAGCGTCTCGACGCTACGACGAAGACAGTAGCTTAAGGACGATTTTTTCTGCACATTTTTCATATCTTCTCCAAGCTCTATCTTCTTCATCTCTCAACCGATTTGGACGATTCTTCTTCCCTTCTTCCCCATTTTCTCTCTACTTTCCGTGGAGCTCCGCCATTGTTGGCATGCAAGCGAGCTCCACTTCCCTTTTGTAATTGATAGATGAACTCCTCCGTGGTCGTTGTTGGAGCGGGATTGACAAACCGCGCCATGAGCGGCTAAGGTAAGAGTGAACGGTTTGGGATTTTGTTTAGGGGAATTTTGTTAGACCTTTACAGCTTTGATAATCTGAATTTTAGATTGCACATTGGTTCTGTTTACGTGCATTTGTTTACCTTGCTTAATCCAACGCGCATGCTAAATTATGTTGATTGACACTCGGATAGTTTCGCATGTTGTGTATGTTAAAGAGTAGCGATGCCGTGCCTCTCACTGCTCGACTAAGTAACACAGGTAAATAGAACTAAATCGAAGAATCGGGTCGGGTAGGATAATTGTTGGTTGCATACGGCGTTTGCGGGCAACCTACTAGCAATTAGAATTCACGCCCAAATGTTCGTCGCGGTTAGCTAGTAACTGTCTAAATTCATCTTAGGACTGATCATCTTAATGTGAGATTAGATAACGTGTAATTAGGACTGTGTGGCCTAATTAAAATCCATGAAGTCGGCTACTTTGGGGCATCTCTGGTAGTCGTCCGTGTGCATAGTAAACTGAATTCCATGATTATTAGAATTAAATGATAAGTTGTATTTGTCTAACAATTGATCCCGAAACTCCCCAAACCGTGCACACGTTCTCTACATATTATTTCTTTCTTCCGTTAGCTTCCTTATTATTTTCCCTCTGCATGACTAAAACCCCCCGTTACCAATTAATCAATTAAATCCCAACTTTACTAGTAAATTCATTCTCCTATTCCTTGGATCGACCCTGTTACCACTGGCTGCAAAGCCTTGGCAATAGGCATTATAAATTTATTTTGGCAAGCCTCGACAGCTTGAGTTTATAGCGATAGTTCAAAAATATCGTTACCAAAATTGGCGCCGCTGCCGGGGAATAGGCAATTTATTGGATTTATGATTGAAGTTTGAATTTGATTTATTGATGGTTGACTGAAAATTTTTTCTGTTTGTATGTTGTATGTTTAGAATTTTGTTTGTGTATGACCCGTTCCTCTGAGGGTAGTTTGCAGTATATTCCTGAGATTGACAGAGAGGAGCGGAGGTTACGTAGAGAAGCCCGGGAGGGGCTAGGAACGTTTGAAAGAGAAGAAGGCAATCCCTTCTTATTTGACGAGATGGCGCAAGGCGATGCGCCACGGACGCTGAAGCAACTGGCAGCGCCAGACCTGAACCTGCAGCCTTTGTGCATTAACTACCCCGTGGTAGCAGGTAACTTCGAGTTGAAATCTGGTTTAATTCACCAGTTACCTTCTTTCCATGGAAACGCAGGTGAGGACGCCAACAAGCATTTGATGGAATTCCATTGCGTCTGCGCGGGAATGAAGCCCGCAGGGGTCACGGAGGAGCAACTGAATATGAGGGCATTCCCCTTCACGCTCAAGGACAAAGCCAGAGACTGGCTGTATTACTTGCCCTCCGGATCGATCAACACGTGGCAGGATATGAAGCGGGTATTTTTGGAGAAATACTTTCCCGCATCCTTGGCCACTACACTGCGGAAGAGAATTTATGGGATCACCCAGGATGTAGGTGAGTCCCTGCATGAGTATTGGGAACGCTTTGGGCGCTTGTGCGCGAGTTTCCCACACCACCAGATCGCCGATCAGCTGCTCATACAGTATTTTTATGAGGGGATGACGCCCCACGACAGGCAGATGATCGATGCAGCGAGTGGAGGGGCACTGATTGACAAGACCCCAGTTGAGGCCAAGCAGCTCATTGCAAATATGGCTACCAACTCGCAGCAGTTTGGGATCAGGGGGCAAGGACAAGTGCACAGCGTGGCCCAGAGCCATGAAATGTCTGAAATGAGGGCCCAGGTGGCCGAGATAGGGAGTATGTTGAAAAAATTTGTTGGAGGACACCGCGAAGAGGCGGAGGTCAATGCAATCGGGGGATATGCTTCCAACCCAAGGAAGTATGATCCATATGCTAGCACTTATAACCCCGGTTGGCGTGACCATCCTAACTTCAGCTATGGGAACAGGGAAGGACAAAATCGCTTCCAAGGCCAGTCCCAGGATAGGCCTAACTCTTCCACCCAGGCTCAAGCTTCGAGCTCCTCCAGCTCACTTGAAGAGATGGTAAGGACCATCGTGACTAGCACCAGCCAGTTCCAGAAAGAGGCTCGCGAGGAGCTTAATTCTCATAAGGCAGAGCTGCAGAATTTGAACAAGCAGCTGACACAAATGGCGGTGTCTATTAGTAAGATCGAGAGCAAGAGCTCGGGGAAGCTTCCTTCCCAAACTACAGTTAACTCATGTGAAAATGTGAGTGCCATTCAGCTGCGCAGTGGGAAGTCACTTTCCAACAGAGCTGCGAAGGAAGCCACGGACAGCCTGAACGAGTCCGCCCCGATTGCTCTTGAGACTCAGAATGAGAAAAGAAATGAGAAGGTCAGTGTACCTGTGGATGTTGCCAAAGCACCATTCCCGAGTAGGCTTGCGAAGCCTACTTTGGAATCCGATGACGAGGAGGTCCTTCGAACCTTCCAGAAGGTGATGGTGAATATCCCGCTCCTAGAGGCAGTCAGTCAAGTGCCCAAATATGCAAAATTCTTAAGAAGCTGGTGCACTACGAAAAGGAAGTCCAGAGGGACTGAGAAAAAGAAGGAGAACGTCTCTGCCATACTCCCAGGTACGTTGCCTGCAAAGTGCAACGATCCAGGTACCTTTACTATCCCTTGCACCATAGGTAGTAAAGTTGTTCATAATGCCATGTTAGACCTAGGAGCCTCTGTAAATGTTATGTCTTATGCATTGTATCGTGAGTTGAATTTAAATGAAATGCATGAATGTAATGTTTCTGTTCAGTTGGCTAATGGGTCGAGCATCTGTCCTAGGGGGAAGGTAGAGGATGTTTTAGTTAGAGTTGGGAATATGACGTTTCCCGCCGATTTCCTTGTTTTAGATATGAAAGAAAGTTCATTGCATGCTTCGTCGTCTATGCTGTTAGGACGCCCTTTTCTTAAGACCGCTAGGGTCAAAATCGATGTGTATAAGGGCGTCGTGTCGTTAGAGTTTGATGATACTTTGCATGAGTTTTCTTTATTTGATGGGAAATCTGTTGCGAATGTTTCTGTTGTTTGTGAGAATGATGAGAATGGGAGTCTACCCTCGCGCTTGAGGGATGGTTCCCATGTCTCCGTTAAAATTTCTGATTTAAATTTGATGGATGATACTGCTGGTTTTTGCACTAACATGTCTAATATTCACGTGCCCGAGGCACGAAGAGTGCAAAACAATTTTCAGGTGAATGGTGGAAAAGGTGTGGCCTTGGACAAGTATGGATCGTCCCCCGCACCTACAGACTATGGATGAGTCTGTTGAGAGAATACAGTCGAGCAACCGACTTTAAAAATTCTGCGCTTCTCGGAGGCACCCGAGTGTTGAACTGTTTTTATGCTTTAGTTTAGTTTTCTTGCTTTTTAGAATTAATTTAGCTTGCTGTTTTTTTTTTAGGGGAATCGAGGAAGAGAAGACAATTTTGGGCTCTGATGCGTTCGTGCGCCGCCTCCTCGCCCTCGCCAGCTTCACAAAGAGTCAGGGAAGTGTATTTCTTCTTCCCTTTTACTTCTTGTATCTGACTGTTTGACATTGAGGACAATGCCAAATTTTGAAGTTGGGGGTGGAGTAGCCCGTTGGATGTGCATGTGTAGTTTGTTGAGAAGTGTTATAAAGATATTGAAGTGCTTGGGACTCTGTTTACTGTTTTCTGACTGTGATAGCCTAGGAAATGCATGTTGGAAATCTGAGCATGTTCATAATCGAGTTTTTGCATGAGTTTTGTGTTTATTAGGTTCATGTCAAAAATTTTAAAATTTTTTCTGTTGCTCCCTTGCACTCATCGCGCACTTAGCAACTTCTCCCTAGATTCCGTAAGCTTGGTTTATCGCATGTTTAGCTAATTCTCGTTGTCACCCCGAAAGGCACCCTTAGGTAGCTTGTTGCATGAGAGTTAGTAGCTAATTAATTGAGAAAGCATGTGCTTAGCCTAATGTAAAAAAAAAAATAGAAAAGCATGTTTAGTAGAAAAGTTCCTCTCGAGGCGCTCCTCCTTCTTATTTGCGCTTAAAAGAAGTGAGCGTTAGTCCTTAAAAACGTGAAGTTTCATGCATGAATTTGACGTGTTAGGCAACTCGAGTAGGAAAGAAAAAGAAATGAAAGGTTGGTTCAAAGAACCCAAATAAAAGAGTACAAAGTACTTTTGAAAAGAAAGAAAAAGAATGAGAAAATAATTAGGTCTCTTAATTTGTTTCTCTCTCTCGTGTAAGTCAAGTGTAGCTGTTCTTAAACGCTAGAAGTAGGGGGAAAGCGGGATGTGCGTTGCATGTTGGTTTTCCGGGTTTACGTGAGTTTAGGAGTAGTTGTCTAGCACACACACACGTTAGGGGGCAAGAGTTAATTTTTGATATGTCCTAGTTATTACATGAACAAAATGCTTCCATGATTATGCTCGTGTTTAAATTTCAATATGCATGGAGGTTTGAGTTAGAATATATGTAAACGCGTCCTTAGAGTCAATGTCTTTGTAGTGCTTGCTCGAGGACTAGCAATGTTTAAGTTGGGGGTGTTTGATAACTCCATTTTGGAGCTATTAAATACGTCCTAATCATAGCTAAAGTCCGCTTTCAATTGATTAAATGTATCTCTTTTGTAGGAGAAAAGCGGCAAAGAGCTCGTGCGTCCATTGGGCATGTTCGAGCGCTTAAAGCAGAGTTTAGCGCCCCGGGAATGCATCGGGAAGAGGGGAGTTTGTCTCGTGAAGAAACGGGCCAAAACAGCCTTGAAGAGGCATTGCATCAGCCCCAAACCCGAGAGCCAGCGTCGAGCTATAGCGTCGAGACGCTGGCTCGACGCTGGAAAAACCCGAGAGCAAGCGTCGAGTGATAGCGTCGAGACGCTAGCTCGACGCTGCCCTGGCGTCGAGACCCTGCTTGGCGTCGAGACGCTCCGGAGGAGGCGCGCGCAGGAATTTCATCGGGGCAGCGTCGCGACGCTGGCCTTGCGTCGCGACGCCAGCGCGCGCGCGCGCGGTTCACTTAGGGCACAGCGTCGAGACGCTGGCCTAGCGTCTCGACGCTACGACGAAGACAGTAGCTTAAGGACGATTTTTTCTGCACATTTTTCATATCTTCTCCAAGCTCTATCTTCTTCATCTCTCAACCGATTTGGACGATTCTTCTTCCCTTCTTCCCCATTTTCTCTCTACTTTCCGTGGAGCTCCGCCATTGTTGGCATGCGAGCGAGCTCCACTTCCCTTTTGTAATTGATAGATGAACTCCTCCGTGGTCGTTGTTGGAGCGGGATTGACAAACCGCGCCATGAGCGGCTAAGGTAAGAGTGAACGGTTTGGGATTTTGTTTAGGGGAATTTTGTTAGACCTTTACAGCTTTGATAATCTGAATTTTAGATTGCACATTGGTTCTGTTTACGTGCATTTGTTTACCTTGCTTAATCCAACGCGCATGCTAAATTATGTTGATTGACACTCGGATAGTTTCGCATGTTGTGTATGTTAAAGAGTAGCGATGCCGTGCCTCTCACTGCTCGACTAAGTAACACAGGTAAATAGAACTAAATCGAAGAATCGGGTCGGGTAGGATAATTGTTGGTTGCATACGGCGTTTGCGGGCAACCTACTAGCAATTAGAATTCACGCCCAAATGTTCGTCGCGGTTAGCTAGTAACTGTCTAAATTCATCTTAGGACTGATCATCTTAATGTGAGATTAGATAACGTGTAATTAGGACTGTGTGGCCTAATTAAAATCCATGAAGTCGGCTACTTTGGGGCATCTCTGGTAGTCGTCCGTGTGCATAGTAAACTGAATTCCATGATTATTAGAATTAAATGATAAGTTGTATTTGTCTAACAATTGATCCCGAAACTCCCCAAACCGTGCACACGTTCTCTACATATTATTTCTTTCTTCCGTTAGCTTCCTTATTATTTTCCCTCTGCATGACTAAAACCCCCCGTTACCAATTAATCAATTAAATCCCAACTTTACTAGTAAATTCATTCTCCTATTCCTTGGATCGACCCTGTTACCACTGGCTGCAAAGCCTTGGCAATAGGCATTATAAATTTATTTTGGCAAGCCTCGACAGCTTGAGTTTATAGCGATAGTTCAAAAATATCGTTACCAGTGACCTGGGCGCCAGCATAAATCTCATGCCCCTGTCCCTATTTCGCCAGTTGGGAATGGGAGAAGCACGTCCAACCACAGTCACTTTACAACTAGCAGACAGATCCATTGCATATCCAGAAGGTAAGATTGAGGATATTCTAGTTAAAGTTGACAAATTTATTTTCCTTGCAGATTTCATTGTCCTGGACTATGAGGCAGACAAGGAGGTTCCCATCCTGTTAGGTAGACCATTTCTAGCCACAGGTAGGGCACTAATAGACGTGCAAAAAGGTGAGTTAACTATGAGGGTTCATGATGAAGAGGTAAAATTTAGTGTTTACAAAGCTTTAAGGTATCCCTCTGATTCTGAGTCTTGTGCTAGCATTGATGTTGTTGACTCACTAATGGAAGAACAATTAGAGCATGTATTATTAACCAAGCATGCTAACGAATATGTAGGATTAGATGTAGATGATCTAAATGTATCTGACATAATGAATATGCCTGTAGATAGACCTCAGCATGTATGTATGACTATAGACTTAACTGATAGAACTGTAAATCCGTTAAAGCCCTCCATTGAGCATCCACCTGTTTTAGAACTGAAACCACTACCAACTCACCTCAAATACGCATATCTAGGAGATAATGACACGCTGCCTGTAATTATTTCTTCTAAGCTAAGTGAACAGCATGAGGTTGATTTAATTTTACTGCTTAAGCAACATAGGAAGGCTATAGCATGGACTATTGCTGATATTCGAGGCATTAGCCCTTCTTATTGCATGCATAAAATCATACTAGAGGAAGAGCACACACCTAGGGTAGATCACCAGCGTAGGTTAAACCCCTCTATGAAAGAGGTAGTAAAGAAAGAAATAATAAAGTGGTTAGATGCAGGAGTAATTTTCCCCATAGCTAGTAGCCAGTGGGTGAGCCCCATCCAATGTGTACCTAAAAAGGGGGGAATAACTGTGGTAGTCAATGAGAACAACGAACTGATTCCAACAAGGACTGTCACAGGGTGGAGAGTGTGTATGGATTACAGGAAGTTAAATAAAGAAACTAAAAAAGACCATTTCCCTCTACCATTCATTGACCAGATGCTAGACAGAATAGCTGGTAGAGCCTACTATTGTTTTTTAGATGGGTACTCTGGCTATAATCAAATCACTATAGACCCTAAGGATCAAGAGAAGACTACCTTCACTTGCCCTTTTGGAACGTTTGCCTTCCGCAGAATGCCTTTTGGCTTATGCAATGCACCGGCAACTTTCCAAAGGTGCATGATGGCAATCTTCTCTGAGTTGGATGAGTCCATAATAGAAATATTCATGGATGACTTCTCAGTCTTTGGGGACTCATTTAAAACCTGTCTAGAGAACCTAGGACAAGTCCTGGCTAGGTGTGAAGAGACCAACCTAGTCCTAAATTGGGAAAAGTGCCATTTTATGGTAGATGAAGGGATTGTCTTAGGACATAGAGTGTCAAGGGCAGGTGTGGAAGTGGATAGGGCAAAAATAGAGGTCATAGAGAAGTTGGTAGAGCCCCAGAATGTCAAGGCCATTAGGAGTTTCTTAGGGCATGCTGGCTTCTATAGAAGGTTCATCAAAGACTTTTCTAAGATAGCCAAGCCTCTATGTGAGCTACTGGAGCTAGGTAGGCCATTCATCTTCTCTAAAGAATGTGTAGTAGCTTGGAAAACCCTTAAAGAAGCACTGGTCACAGCACCAATCATAGTGGGACCAAATTGGGATCTCCCATTTGAGATGCTATGTGATGCCAGTGACTATGCTGTAGGAGTCATGTTAGGACAGAAGATTGACAAGCTCACACATCCTGTCTATTATGCTAGTAAAACCTTGAATGAGGCTCAATGTAACTATACAACTACAGAGAAGGAGATGCTTGCTGTAGTATTTGCTTGTGAAAAATTTAGGAACTATATTGTAGGAACTAGGACCATTGTATATACTGACCATTCTGCTTTAAAATATCTTATGAGGAAGGCTGATGCTAAGCCTAGATTGATTAGATGGGTGTTATTGCTGCAGGAATTCGATTTGGACATTCGGGACAAGAAGGGATGTGAAAACGTGGTTGCAGATCACCTGTCTCGATTGCAGCACAATTGCGAAAAAATTGCGGACCCCGCAATTTCTGATGCTTTTATAGATGAACATATCTTTGCTTTGACTCATCGTGAAAACGATGAGGAACCTTGGTTTGCTGACATTGCTAACTTCCGTGCATCACAGGTATTACCAGTGTTCAAGGGAGGACAAGAAAAGAAGAGGTTCCTCCATGAAGCAAGGAAATTCATCTGGGATGACCCCATACTTTACAGGACCTGTGCTGATGGGTTGTTGAGGAAGTGTGTTTCAGCTGCTGAAGCGAAGTCTGTGCTGCAGCACTGTCACTCATCTCCTTACGGTGGGCACTTTGGTGGTCAAAGAACAGCTGCTAAGGTATTTCAGAGTGGCTACTACTGGCCAACAATCTTCAAGGACGCCCACAATTATGCCCACAACTGTGACGAATGCCAAAGGACAGGTAACCTCAGTCGCAAGGATGAGATGCCCCTCACCTACATCTTAGAGTTGGAGCTCTTCGATGTGTGGGGCATTGATTTCATGGGACCCTTCCCTCCATCATCAGGTAACCTGTACATCTTAGTAGCAGTAGACTACGTGTCAAAGTGGGTAGAAGCTAAAGCATGTCCTAATAATGATGCTAAAACAGTCACTAGCTTCTTGCATAGGCACATTTTCACTAGATTTGGGACTCCTCGTGCTATCATTAGTGATGAGGGGTCACATTTCATTAATAAGGCTATGGAGAAAATATTGGCTAAGTATAACATCAGACATAGGGTAGCTACTCCCTACCACCCACACTCAAATGGCCAAGCTGAGATTTCCAATAGGGAGATAAAGAACATCCTAGAAAAGGTAGTCAAACCTAATAGGAAAGACTGGTCTTTCAAGCTTGAGGATGCACTCTGGGCTTACAGAACAGCATATAAGACTCCTCTAGGAATGTCTCCCTATAGGTTGGTGTATGGCAAGGCTTGCCACTTGCCACTTGAGTTGGAAAACAAGGCATTTTGGGCCATGAAAGAATTAAATTTTTGTGTGAAGGATGCGGGGACATTAAGATCTTTACAGCTACATGAACTTGACGAACTTAGGCACATGGCCTATGAGAATGCCAAGATATACAAAGAAAAGACAAAAATATGGCATGACAGTAGACTCAGGATCAAAGACTTTAAGAAGGGCCAACTTGTATTGTTATTTAACTCACGATTAAAGCTATTTCCAGGTAAATTAAAGTCTAGATGGTCCGGTCCATTTATTATTACTAATGTCTTTGTTCATGGTGCCATAGAAATTAAAAACTTGCAGCAAGGACAGCCATTTATGGTCAACGGTGCTAGGTTGAAGCACTACTATGAGGAAGGAGATGTGAAGACTCTCTCGGCCTTCCTCTTGACTGAAGCATGACAAAGAGAACGAGAGAGAACGAGTGGATACTGTGCTCGTTTAGCCAAGGCCAATGCCTTAGATTATTTTTACTGTTTTTTTCGCTTGTCGTTTGTACGTTTTGTGATGTGTTTTTAATTACGTATTTAATGTTTGTTTTGTTTGCTTTTGCAAGGAATCGAAAGAGGGGATCAAGGAGAGTAAATCAGGCTTTAAAAATCAAGAAACGGTTGGGCCAAATAAAAGATACGGGCGATCAAAGTTTGAGATTTTTATGAAATATTATCCCTAGAATTGCGCAAAAATTGCTGGATCCGCAAAAAGAGCCGTTGGGATTTTTTCCGTTTTATTTATAGCCGTTAGAACGCGCTCGTTGATACGATTCTCTCATTCTTTGATCTCCAAGATTTCTGCGATTCTCTCCATCTTTGATTCTTCTCTCAAGATCTTCAAGACTCGACAATGGTTTCCACTAGGGCTGAAAGATCCGCAGCCAAGAAGAAGGCCGATGACGCAGCTGAAGCGGCTGCGAGGGAAGCGCTTCTCACCCTCGCTGATGAAGGTGCTGTACGCACTGGCCGTCTGTCCAAGCTTCCTATTCGTAGGAAGAAGTGGAGGGTGGTCACTGAGATCCCTGCTGGCCCATCTGAGCCAGTGGGCACGCCAAAGAAACGCCGGTGGACTGTCACGACTGCTGCCGAACCAAGCACCGCCAAGACTCCCTCTGTGGAGAGTCAAGAAACTGATCGTGCAGCCCACGAGTCAGCCAAAGAAGGTTCGTCGCCGTCTGTGTCACCTGCGCGCAGTCCCCTCTCGTCTGAACCAGTGCCAAGCGCAGAATCGTCACCACCTGCACAGAGCCCTGAGCTGTCTCCAGCACCTCAGAGTTCTGATCCGACACCTGCAGCAGCGCAGAGCCCTGAGCTGCAGTCTTCGCTACTGAGTTCTGCGCCGATACCATCAGCAGCGCACAATTCTCCACGGCCTGATCCTGAATTCCCATATGGGGATTATCAGGAGTCTACGCAAGGCAGTGGAGATGCTGGGGAAGAAGAAGTCTTTTCTCCCATGAGAGAAGACAGCCCTGATGTTCCTGCCCAGCAGGATGATTCCATGGAAGAGACGTTGGGGGCTTGCCTCCAACAGATCAACATTAAGAAAAAGAAGAAGAAGGCCAAGATGGGCAAGGCCAAGAAGTCCAAGAAGCTGAAGAAGGAGAAAGCCAAACGAGTGCCTTCAGCAGAAGAAGAGAGTACTGAGCCTTTGCTCAAACGCCTCAAGGTGGAGGCTGCTGAATCATCCAAACCAGCCGATAAGGGGAAGGCTAAACTCTACCCTGAAGATGAACCTCCGTCAGTGAGGTATGTCTCATCTGATGCTGAATCCAGGGGTGTTGAGCTGAGGAAAAGGGACCTGTTGCACGAGAAGGGGTTCCTTGATCGACTTGCTGACCTGCCGCAGTTCTTGCGCGCAGGGGTGATCAACCATGGCTGGGAGGAATTCTGCAGACCTCCCAATCCAGCCTACACGAGCATGGTGTATGATTTCTACGCCAATGTGCTCAGCCCTGAGGATGGCCTATCTGTGGTCAGAGGGGTGGAAGTTGATTTCTCAGCCAAGGCCATCAATGAAGCCTTTGGTCTCAAGGGCCAAGCGCACACAGATTATGCACGGATAGTTGATGAGCCGACCGAGGCTGTGCTAGAAGAGGCCATTCGCACAATTGGCCAGCCTGAAGCCTCTTGGACAGTGTCACGCAATGGGCGGCACACTCTCATGAGTGCCAACCTCACGGCTAAGGCAGCTGTGTGGTTTTCATTCGTCAGAAGAAGACTCTCCCCAGTGACTCATGAGACTACAATTAACCAGAGCCGTTCGCTGCTGGTTTATGCTATAATGAGAGGTCTCACGATCAACGTGGGAGAAGTCATCGCTGCTGCCATAGCTGAGTGTGCTAAAAAGGGTAAGGGGCCATTATTTTTCCCCAACACTATAACAAAATTGTGTTTGCTTGCAGGGGTTCCCACCGAGCGCTTGGAGCAGCAGCTGCCTTACACAGGCCATTTGGAGTTGCCTGCACACCTAAGGCTGAGAAGAAAGGGCAACATGGAATTTGAGTTGGATAGGCTGGCTGCTGAACAGTCCCTATCCATGGCCTGCTTGATGGACATGCAGAGGAGAATGGCTCAATGGGCCAACTATGCGCAGGCGAGGGACAGAGAAGTTGCAGACCAGTTGGGGTGCATCTTCCCAGACTTCCCCACCAACCTCCTAACTCCATGGGTGCCCCCACGACCAAGGCAACCAGATGAGGATGATGAGAATTGAGTGCTGGTTTGAAGAGCACTAGAGGGAGTATTACTGATCCCTTAAGAAACAAAAGACAATTTTCCTGCTTTTTGATAGAACCATGTATAGTATGCTGTTTTGTATTCAATTTTTGATCTGTTTTTAATGTTTAGTTTTATGTTTTTTCTTTTGCTTAGTCTAGTCTGATGTTAGCTGATTAGGTAGGATAGTTTAGTTTTATTTTTAGGATGCATGAGTAACGGGAAAGAGCATGCTAGGGGCCTGACTCCATGTTAAATCTGCCCAGATTGCATTGCGAAATAATTGCGGGTCCCGCAATTTTTGTGACTAATTGCATGTTTTGGACTGTCTGTTTAGTTAGGCTGTGATCTGTTAAATTCTATCTTTTGCTGCTAGCATGACTACCTTATATAGCTGATCTTGAAGCATGCTGGATGAGTGTCATAGGACACCCTTTGATAGTTTAAATTTGCCTCTGAATAGTGCTCAGCATGCATAGACCATAAGTCCTTAAACCTGTCTGTTATGTTCAAATTTTCTGCTGCTGGGATAGTTGCTTCTAGAATGTTTTGCCTATGCCTAGGATGTTTAGATTCTCTTTGTTTTACTTTAGACTAGATGCTTCTAGGACAAGTTTGGGGGTGTGCCACCTCAAACACTCATTGGGGACAATGAGTAGTTGAAGTTTGGGGGAGGCCACCCTAGGCCTAGGAACATTCCTCTCTTCCTTAAGACATAAGCATTCTTCTTCTCCTAAAAAAAAAAAAAAAAATTTTTTGTGATAAATAGAAAAAGTGAAAAATAGAATAAAAAGGGGAGACTCCACCTAAGTAAAGATAAAAGGAGAAATAGGGGAAGAAGAATGTATGCTTGGGAGTTATAATCTTGTGGCTTAGATGTCCTATGTAAAAAGAACTCTGATCCTTAATGAGCTAAGCACAAGGTTGTAGCTTTTAGGTTTGTCTAGGGAGATGAATGTATATCCAATGTAGTGATGCCAGGGTTTAGGTTGTTCTCTAAAAGTACCACTGTCACCGTTAATACTAAGACTGGCATGACTCTAAGGAATCCTAGACACATTAAAAATAAGCTAGAAGCATGTACTGAGTCTAGAGTAAAGCTTGGTAGAATTTGAAACCTTAGGGATAATAGCATGATATCATAAAAGTAGTTAGATCAGTAGTAGGGGGTTAACAAAAGCAGTGGGTATAGTAGGCAGGTGAAGTCAGAAGAAGCTAGACAAGAGGTTAGTTCTAAACTTAGAAGTGTGTCACAGGACAGCATTGCTATAGACAAGAATATAAGGGAGTTAGTGAGTAGTTAAAGAAGAAGAAACAGCAGCCTAAGTAAGTCCTTAGTATGCTTGAGGACAAGCAAAGCCTTAAGTTTGGGGGTGTGTTAAGTCTCTGAAAGTGACTTATTTAGGACCCATTTAGCTTAAGAAGATGTACACATTTAGGTGTTTTTGTTAGCATTTAGCTTAAACCTATGCTTTAATATGAGAATTAGAAGAAGGTAGCTAATATAGGACTTATGTACAATAGGTAGAAAAAGGGTTGAAAACCGAAGAAAAGAATGAAAAAAATGAGCATTGCGAATGAATTGCGAAAACATTGCGGTGACCGCAATTATTCAAGTTAAAACCGTAAGTTGGCTGACATTTTTCTGTTTAGATCCGACTTTTCAGGGATTCGTTCTTTCTCCTCCATCCATTCTGATATATGACGTTGAAGACTGATGGTTCTCCTTGGCCCAAACGCACCTGCAAACTACTATAAAAGGGGGTCAAAGTCGGAGGTTCAGTCATCATTCAAAGCACAGAAGTCTTCTCGCAGTCCACCATTTCCATCTGTTTTCCTTTGCCGTTTGTTGGAGTGAGAGTCTCAGCTTTTGGAGTCGATAATCTGATAGGAAGGAGAGAAGATTCTTCTTCTCTCTCGATTGGATTCATCCAAGCACGGCTGACTTTTCATCACCATCATTCGAGGCGACTGCCACGGAGTTTCCTAGCAAACCTTTACTGTTTTTCTGTTCTGTTCTTCTCATTTCCATTTCTGATCACTGTTGTTCTTAGTTTAGCATTTCAATTACTGCATTTCGTTGTTGTCTGCCTTGGATTCAGTTCTTCTAAAGCTTTCCTTTGTTATTCAAACACTTAAAGTAATCGAAGTACAATTCTGCATTTACAGTTTCCATCTTGTTCTGCTACGGTTTTGGCTTACTCTTTTGCACACATTCCTCTCCTAAGCATGTCTATCTTATCTACCATTTCTGTTCTCTACATATCCATGAGTAACTAAAATCACTTAGGGGCATGCTAATGACAGAACTATAGGCTAAAAAACGTGAGTCAAGTAGTCGGTTCAACACTCGAACATTGATTGTATGTAAGCTTCATCCCACGGGCAATTTCGATTGGCCATCCATTTTGTCCAAAGAACTCCTAACCTCTGGAAGGAGTAAGAGTTCAGAGTCATATAATCATGCTAGCCTTTCATGGTAATCAGGAAACGGCCTAGGAATAGGCGTTTCCCTAGTACAAACTGAACACTCCTGTTTTAACAAGATGCTTAAGTCCTTACTTTGAAGTCGAGTAAACTTGAGTCTCTAATGCATGGAATCGGACGATACTTGAGATAGAGTGAGTTTGATGTATAGAGAGTTGATCCAAAGCTTGATAATCGAAATAAAATGCCTATAGGATAGTCATTAGTAGCCCTTAATTCACCCTTTTGATCAGTTTCGCTGTCAGTTAATTGCGGAAAAATTGCGGTTCACGCAATTCTGTTTAATTGCATTCTGTTTAGCTGTTTTCTTCCTCGTTTATTAATTCCATCTCTTGCCTTTTAAGTCTAGTTTTAACTTGCATTTGTTTATGTTATATCCCTTTATACATTCAGCAAAAAGTAGATAATTAAACACCAACTTTACCCCATCAAATTCATCCCATCTTTCTTAACAATCACACTTCGCGAATAGCTAAAAATGAGTCTCTGTGGAAAAAACGAATTAAATATACTTACTACTTGCTGTGAGACCATGTATGCTTGCATGTTCTAAGTGCTCTCTCTACCCTTTTGCATATTTATCTTTACACATTGAGCACGCAACAACGACTACCAGAGAAGCCCCAAAGTAGTCGACTCCATGGATTTTTATTAGACCACACAGTTCTAATTACACTTTGTCTAATCCTACGTCAAGGTGATCAGCCCCAAAGTAAATTTAGACAGTCACTAGCTAACCGCGACGAACATTCGAGCGTGAATTCTAATTGCTAGTAGATTGCCCGCAAACGCTGTATGCAATCAACAATTATCCAACCCGACCCGATACTTCGATTTAATTCTATCTACCTGTGTTACTTAGTCGAGCAGTGAAAGGCACGGCATCGCTACTCTTTAACATACACAACATGCGAAACTACTCGAGTGTCAATCGGCGTATTTTAACATGCGCGTTGGATTAAGCAAAGTAGATAAATGCAAAGTAAACAGAACCAATATGCATATCAAAACTCAGATTATCAAAGCTAAATCGTCTAACAAAATCCCCCTAAACAAATCCCAAACCGTCACCCTTACCTTAGCCGCTCATGGCGCGGTTCGTCAATCCCGCTCCAACAACGACCATGGAAGAGTTCATCTACTTATTACAATGGAGGTGGAGCTCACAAGCATGCCAACAATGGCGGAGCTCCACGGAATATAGAGAGAAAATGGGGAAGAAGAAGCTTAAAATCGTCCAAAACCGTAGAGAGATGAAGGAGAAGATCCAAAAAAATGTGCAGGAAAATCGTCTTTTAGCTGCTGTAATCGTCGTAGCGTCGAGACGCTAGGCCAGCGTCTCGACGCTGTGCCCTAAGTAATCCGCGCGCGCGCTCGCGATGGCGTCGCGACGCAAGGCCAGCGTCGCGACGCTGCCCCGATGAAATTCCTGCGCGCGCCTCCTCCGGAGCGTCTCGACGCCAAGCAGGGTCTCGACGCCAGGGCAGCGTCGAGCTAGCGTCTCGACGCTATCACTCGACGCTTGCTCTCGGGTTTTTCCAGCGTCGAGCCAGCGTCTCGACGCTGGCTCTCGGGTTTGGGGCTGAAGCTTTGCCTTTTCAAGGCAGTTTTGGCCCGTTTCTTCACGGAACAAGTTCCCCTCTTCCCGATGCATTCCCGGGGCGCTAAAACTCTGCTTTAAGCACTCGAACATGCCCAACGGACACACGAGCTCTTTGCCGCTTTTCTCCTACAAAAGAGATATATTTAATCAATCGGAAGCGGACTTTAGCTATAATTAGGACGTATTTAATAGCTCCAAAATGGAGTTATCAAACACCCCCAACATAAACATTGCTAGTCCTCGAGCAAGCACTACAAATACATTGACTCTAAGGACGCGTTTACATATATTCTAACTCAAGCTTCCATGCATATTGAAATTTAAACACGATCATAATCATGGAAGCATTTCGTTAATGCATTAACTAGGACATATCAAAAATTAACTCTTGCCCCCTAACGTGTGTGTGTGCTAGACAACCACTCCTAAACTCACGTAAACCTGGAAAACCTACATGCAACGCACATCCCATTTTCCCCCTACTTCTAGCGTTTAAGAACAGCTACACTTGACTTACACGAGAGAGAGAAGCAAATTAAGAGACCTAATTATTTTCTCATTCTTTTTCTTTCTTTTCAAAAGTACTTTGTACTCTTTTATTTGGGTTCTTTGAACCAACTTTTTGTTTCTTTTTCTTTCCTACTCGAGCTGCCTAACACGTCAAACTTTGGCCAAAGCTTCACGTTTTTAAGGACTGACGCTGACTTCTTTTAAGCGCTAATAAGAAGGAGGAGCGCCTCGAGAGGAATTTTCTACCAAACATGCTTTTCTATTTTTTTTTTAGATTAGGCTAAGCACATGATTTCTCAATTAACTAACCACTAACTCTCATGCAACAAGCTACCTAAGGGTGCCTTTCGGGGTGACAACGAGAATTAGCTAAACATGCGATAAACAAAGCTTACGGAATCTAGGGAGAGTTGCTAAGTGCGCGATAAGTGCAAGAGAGCAAAAGAAAAAATTTTAAATTTTTTGACATGAACCTAATAAACACAAAACTCATGCAAAAACTCGATTATGAACATGCTCAGATTTCCAACATGCATTTCCTAGGCTATCACAGTCAGAAAACAATAAACAGAGTCCCAAGCACTTCAATAACTTTGCAACACTTCTCAACAAACTACACATGCACATCCGTCGGACTACTCCACCCCCAACTTCAAAATTTGGCATTGTCCTCAATGCCAACCAGTCAGATACAACGAAGTAAAAGGGAAGAAGAAATACACTTCCCTGACTCTTGGTGAAGCTGGCGAGGGCGAGGAAGCGGCGCCCAAACGCATCAGAGCCCAAAATTGTCTTCTCTTCCTCGATTCCTAAAAAAAAAAACAGCAAGCTAATTAATACTAAATTAATCTAAAAAGCAATAAAACTAAACTAAAGCATAAAAACGGTCCATCGCTCGGGTGCCTCCGAGAAGCGCAGAATTTTTAAAGTCGGTTGCTCGACTGTATTCTCTCAACAGACTCATCCATAGTCTGTAGGTGCGGGGGACGATCCAGACTTGTCCTTGGCCACACCTTTCCTGCCATCCACCTGAAAAATATTTTGCACTCTTCGTGCCTCGGGCACGTGAATATAAGAAGTGTTAGTGCAAAAACCAGCATCATCATCACACATATTTAAATCAGAAATTTTAACTGAGACATGGGAACCATCCCTCAAGCGCGAGGGTAGACTCCCATTCTCATCATGCTCACAAACAGACACATTTCCAGCAGATTTTCCAAACAAAGAGAACTCATGCAAAGTATCATCAAACTCCAGGGAAACAACGCCCTTATACACATCAATTTTGACCCTAGCGGTCTTAAGAAAGGGACGTCCTAACAACATGGAGGACGAAGCATGCAATGAGTTTTCATTCATATCTAAAACAAGGAAATCAGCGGGAAACGTCATATTCCCAACTCTAACCAAAACATCCTCTACCTTCCCCCTAGGACAGATGCTCGACCCATTGGCCAACTGAACTGAAACATTACATCCATGCATTTCATTTAAATTCAGTTCACGATACAATGCATAAGACATAACATTAACAGAGGCTCCTAGGTCTAACATGGCATTATGAACAATTTTACTACCTATAGTGCAAGGGATAGTAAAAGTACCTGGATCGTTGCACTTTGCAGGCAACGTACCTGGGAGTATGGCAGAGACGTTTTCCTTCTTTTTCTCAGTCCCTCTGGACTTCCTTTTCGTAGTGCACCAGCTCCTTAGAAATTTTGCGTACTTGGGCACTTGACTGACTGCCTCTAGGAGCGGGATATTTACCATCACCTTTTGGAAGGTTCGCAGGACCTCCTCATCATCAGATTCCAAAGTAGGCTTCGCAAGCCTACTCGGGAATGGTGCTCTGGCAACATCCTCAGGTACACTGACCTTCTCATCTTCTTTCGCATTCTGAGTCTCAGGAGCAGTCGGGTCGGACTTGTTCAGGCTGTCCGTGGCTTCCTTCGCAGCTCTGGTGGAAAGTGACTTCCCACTGCGCAGCTGAATGGCACTCACGTTTTCACACGAGTTTACTGTAGTTTGGGAAGGAAGCTTCCCCGAGCTCTTGCTCTCAATCTTACTAATAGACACCGCCATCTGTGTCAGCTGCTTGTTCAAATTCTGCAGCTCTGCCTTGTGAGAATTAAGCTCTTCTCGAGCCTCTTTCTGAAACTGGCTGGTGCTAGTCACGATGGTCCTTACCATCTCTTCAAGTGAGCTGGAGGAGCTCGAGGCTTGAGCCTGGGTGGAAGAATTAGGCCTATCCTGGGATTGGCCTTGGAAACGAGTTTGTCCTTCCCTATTCCCATAGCTGAAATTAGGATGGTCGCGCCAACCGGGGTTGTAAGTGTTTGCATATGGGTCGTACTTCCTTGGATTGGAAGCATACCCCCCGATCGCGTTGACCTCCGCATCCTCACGGTGTCCTCCAACTATTTTCTTTAACATGCTGCCTATTTCGGCCACCTGGGCCCTCATTTCAGTCATCTCGTGGCTCTGAGCCACGCTGTGCACTTGGCCTTGTCCCCGAATACCGAATTGCTGCGAGTTGGTGGCCATATTTGCAATCAACTGCTTGGCCTCAACTGGGGTCTTGTCAATCAGTGCCCCGCCACTCGCCGCATCGATCATCTGCCGGTCATGGGGCGTCATCCCCTCATAAAAATACTGTATCAATAACTGATCGGCAATCTGATGATGTGGGAAGCTCGCGCACAGGCGCCCGAAGCGTTCCCAGTATTCGTGCAGGGACTCACCAACATTCTGGGTGATCCCATATATCCTCTTCCGCAGAGTGGTGGCTAAGGATGCGGGAAAGTATTTCTCCAAAAATACCCGCTTCATATCCTGCCACGTGGTGATGGATCCGGAAGGCAAATAGTACAGCCAATCCTTGGCCTTGTTCTTGAACGTGAAGGGGAATGCCCTCATATTCAGTTGCTCCTCCGTGACCCCTGCGGGCTTCATCCCCGCGCAGACGCAATGGAATTCCATCAAGTGTTTGTTCGCGTCCTCACCTGCGTTTCCATGGAAAGAAGGTAACTGGTGAATTAAACCAGATTTTAATTCGAAGTTACCTGCTACCACGGGGTAGTTAATGCACAGAGGCTGCAGGTTCAGGTCTGGCGCTGCCAGTTGGGATGCATTTTTCCCGAATTCCCCACGAACCTAATGACTCCATGGGCGCCTCCACGACCACGAAGGACTGATGATGAGGAAGACATTTGAGTGCTAGTCTGAGAAGCACTAAAGGGAGTATTGCTGTTCCCTTAAAATAAGAAAAAAAATAAAACTGCTTTTTGTTGAACCATGTGAATTATGCTGTTTTGAGTTAATCTTTTGATCTGTTTTAGTTGTTTAGTTTTACTGCTTAAAGTTGTTTAGTGTAGTTTGATGGTAGCTGATTAGGTAGATTAGTTTAGTTTCATTTTTGTATAGCTTGGATGACTGGAAAAAGCATGCATAAGGGCCTTAACCACTGATATATCTGCCCTGTCTTTATTGCGAAATAATTGCGGACACCGCAATTTTTATTAGTAAATGCATGTTTTTGATTGACTGTTTAGCTAGGCTGGTTCTGTTTTAATTCTGTCTTTTGCTGCTATCATGACTACCTTATATAGCTTATCTAAAAGCATGTTGGATGAGTGTCATAGGACACCCTTTGATAGTTTAAATTAACCTCTAAAAAGTGCTCAGCATGCATAGCTTTAAGTCCTTACCTGCCTGTTTTTATAAATTTCTGCTGCTGTGATGTTTGCTTTTAGAATGTTCTGTCTATGCCTAGGGCTTTTAAATTCTCTTTGTTTTACCTTAGACTAGATGCTTCTAGGACAAGTTTGGGGGTGTGTCACCTCAGACACTCATTGGGGACAATGAGTAGTTTAAGTTTGAGGGAGGCCACCCTAGGCCTAGGAACATTCCTCTCTCCCTTAAAGCATAAGCATTCTTCTTCTCCTTTACAAAAAATGATGAGCTGAAAAAAAAAAAAATGAAAAATAGAATAAAGAGGGGTGTCTCTTTTTAGTTGCTGAGTAATCAGTGCCAAGTGTGTAACCCACAAGTGACATTGCATCAAAAGGCAACCAAAGGAGAGGCACCACCAAAGTGAGAAAGAAAAAGGAAGAAATAGGGAAGAAGAATGTATACCTAGGAGTTGCAACTTTGTGGCTTGGGTGTCCTAAATAAAAAGAACTCTGATCCTCAATTAGCTGAGCACAAAGTTGTAACTTGTAGGGTTGTTTAGGGAGATGAATGTATGTCCAATGTAGTGATGCCAGGGTTTAGGTTGTTCTCTTAAAGTACTACTGTCATTGTTAATACTAAGACTGGCATGACTCTAAGGAATTCTAGGTAACTCAAAAATAAAACTAGAAGCATGTACTGAGTCTGGGGTAAAGCTAGGTAGAATTTGAAACCTTAGGAATAGATGCACAATACGATAAAGGCAAGTAGATCAGTTGTAGGGAGTTAATGAAACAGCAGGAGTATTAGGCGTGCGTAGTCAGAAGAAGCAATATGAAAGGTTAAGTGTAAACTTAGAAGTGTGTCACAGGACAACACTGCTATAGATAGGAATGTAGGGGAGTCAGTAAGTAGTTAAAGGGAATGAAACGGCAGCCTAAACAAGTCCTTAGACTGCTCGAGGACGAGCAAAATCTTAAGTTTGAGGGTGTGTTACGTCTCCAAAAGTGACCTTTTTAGGACTTATTTATCTTAGAAAGATGTACACTTTTAGGTGTTTTTGATAGGATTTAGCTTAAACCTATGCTTATATATGAGAATTAAAAGAAGGTAGCTAAATTAGGACTTGTATGCAAAAGGAAAGAAAAGGATTAAAAACCGAAGTTAAAAGAAGGAAAAATGTGCATTGCGGCAGCATTGCGGAAACATTGCTAAAACCGCAATGTTTCAAGTGAAAACCGTAAGTTGACTGATCTGTTTCTGTTAATTTCCGTTATTTCAGGGTCTTTCTCCTCCATCCATTTTGAAGTACGACGTTGAGGATTGATGGTTCTCCTTGGCCCAAACGCACCTGCAGATTACTATAAAAGGGGGTCAAAGTAGAGGGTTCAATCATCATCCAAAAGCGTAGAAGTCTTCTCGCAGCTCCATCTTTTCTCTTGTTTTCCTTTGCCGTCTGTTGGTTTGCAAGGTTTAGCTGTTGGAGTCGACAATCTGATAGGAAGGAGAGAAGATTCATCTTCTCTTCCGATTGGATTCATCCAAGCAAAGCTGATCTTTCTCATCCTTCAGCCGAGGCGGTTGCGACGAGGCGTTCAAGCTCAATTTCCTGTTTTCTGTCTTTCATTTCTAATTTCCAGTTCTGCTTTGTTGTTGTTTCCCTTCTAGTAGCTAGTTTATTGCATTTCGTTGCTTTCTGCCTTTACGTTATTTACTTTAAACGTCCCTTTGTTCATTCAAACATTCAAGTAATCAAAGCATAATTCTTCATTTCACAGTTTCTTCTCTTTACTGCTACTGTTTTCCCCTTGCTGTTTGTCTTTAAATTACTTCTAAGCATGTCTACTTCTTCTCTTACTTCTGTTCTGTCTATATCCATGAGTAGCTAAGTCACATAGGGGCATGCTAATGACAAGTCTATAGGCTAAAAAACGTGAACCAAGCATGTAGGATAGCTCTCGAAGCATTGATTGTATGTAAGCTTCATCCCACGGGCAATTTCGATTGGCCATCCATTTTGTCCAAAGAACTCCTAACCTCTGGAAGGAGTAAGAGTTCAGAGTCATACACTCATACTAGCCTTTCAAGGTAGTCAGAAAACGACCTAGGAATAGGCGTTTTCCTAGTACAAACCATAACTTTCTGCTTTAACAAGATGCTTAAGACCTGACTTGGACATGAGTAAACTAAAGAATCTAATGCATGAAATCGGAAGATACATGAGATTGAGTGAGTTTGATGCATAGAGAGTGGATCCAATGCTTGAGAATCGTGAGAAAATGCCTATAGAGGAGTCGTTAGTAGCCCTTGTTTCTCCATTTTACACACTTTCGCTGTTAGTACATTGCGGTAGAATTGCTGTTTCCGCAATTCTGCTAAGTTTAAAATTCTGTTTAGCCAACTTCCTCTTCGTTTATTAGTCTCTTCTCTTTTTCATTTAAGTTTATCTTTGACTTGCACTTGTTTATGTTGCTGCCCTTTACATATTCCGTAGAAAATAGACAACTTAAAACCAATTCTACCTCCTCAAATCCATCCCTTCTTTCTTAACATTACACTTCACGAGTAGCTCATAATAAATCTCTGTGGGAAAACGAATGAAAAAATACTTACTACTTGCTATAAGATCATGTATGCTTGCATGTTTTGAGTGCTCTCTCTCTCTTATTACTCATTTATTTTACACATTGAGCACGCAACAACAGGCTTTTCCAAAAACCATTCGGTAGGGAGACATCCCTATGGGGGTTTTGTAAGCCGTACGATAGGCCCACAAAGCGTCGTCCAACCTTAGACTCCAGTCCTTCCTTCCTGGACTTACTGTTTTCTCGAGGATGCTCTTCACCTCTCGATTGGAAACTTCTGCTTGGCCATTGGTCTGAGGATGGTACGGGGTAGAGATTTTGTGATTTACCTGGTCGCTTATGATGGCCCGTGGAACTCCATACCTGCTAAAAATATTGGATTTGAAAAAACTGGAAACAACATTAGCAGTATCAACTTTGGTGGCCTTAGCCTCCACCAACTTAGACACGTAGTCCACAGCCAACAGAATATAGACAAAGCCAAATGAAGGGGGAAAGGGTCCCATAAAGTCCATACCCCTAAAATGGGGTTTTGGAGCATTTCATTCCTACTAGTGATGGACCCTTTTCTCTGACACTGATCACAAGATTTGCAAAATTCATAACAGTCCTTAAACAGTGATGGCCAGAAAAACCCACAATCTAAAATTTTTCTCGCAGTCCTATTTTGCCCAAAGTGTCCCCCACATGCAAATTCATGGCAAAAAGTAAGTATGGACCTATGTTCAGACTTAGGGACACACTTCCTAATTACTTGGTCAGCGCAAAATTTCCATAAAACGGGCTCTTCCCAAACGTAAGTTTTGGCTTCGCTTTTCAGCTTAGCTCTTTGGTTATATGAAAAGTCGAATGGGAACGTACCTGTGACCAAATAATTGACAATGTCGGCGTACCATGGTGTCTCCACACTTACCTGGAAGAGAACTTCATCAGGGAACTCATCATTCAGAGGCAAGTCATCCTCATTACGCACAATGCGGCTCAAGTGGTCAGCAACGGTATTTTCTGATCCTTTTCTGTCCTGGACCGAGACGTCGAACTCCTGGAGTAGTAATACCCACCTGAGCAGTCTAGGCTTCGAGTTCTTCTTGTTCATCAAATAACGAACTGCTGCATGATCAGAAAAAACAATTACTTTAGATCCAAGAATATATGGCCGAAATTTATCAAGAGCGAAAACAATGGAAAGCAGCTCCTTCTCTGTTGTTGTGTAACCGATTTGCGCGGAGTTGAGCGTCCTGGAGGCATAATAGATCACATGGCTCTTCTTGTCTATCCTCTGGCCCAACACAGCGCCCACGGCATAATTGCTTGCGTCGCACATGATCTCGAAAGGAGTCCCCCACTGCGGTGGATGAATGATGGGTGCGTTGGTCAAGAACTTTTTCAGAACATCGAAAGCGAGCTTGCACTGCTTGTCAAAACAGAATGGGACATCCTTTTTCAGCAAGCTTGTAATCGGAGTCACTATCTTCGAGAAGTCTTTAATGAACCTGCGGTAAAAACCTGCGTGACCAAGAAAAGAACGCACTTCCCGAAGATTCGTGGGGTAAGGTAAATCAGATATGACATCAATTTTTGCTTTATCAACCTCTATCCCCTTAGCCGACACAAGGTGACCCAATACTATGCCCTGACTGGCCATGAAATGACACTTTTCAAAATTTAAAACAAGATTAGTTTCGATGCATCTTTCCATGACTCTAGACAAGTTAAACAGGCAATCCTCAAATGAACTTCCATATACAGTGAAATCATCCATAAAGACTTCTATGCATTTTTCGACGAATTCGGTAAATATGCTCATCATGCATCGCTGAAAAGTCCCTGGAGCATTACAAAGCCCAAAGGGCATTCTTCTATATGCGTAAGTTCTAAACGCTCCACCATTTGATCTATGAAGGGAATAGGAAAGTGGTCCTTCTTAGTCACATCATTCAGTTTTCTAAAATCTATACACATCCTCCATCCATTTTGCACTCTCTTAGGTACTAACTCCCCCTTATCATTCCTATTAACAGTTATGCCCGTCTTTTTAGGTACAACATGAATAGGGCTAACCCACTGGCTATCAGAAATGGGAAAGATAATACCTGCATCCAGGAGTTTGTGTATCTCAGACAACAATACCTCTTTCATTGCTGGGTTCAGTCTCCGCTGAGGCTCTCGAGATGGCTTCGCTCCCTCATCCAGTCGAATCTTGTGCATGCACAGCACTGGACTCAACCCGTGCAAGTCTGCCAATGTCCATCCTATGGCTCTTTTGTTCTTTTTCAAGACCTCAACCAACTCGCCTTCTTGCTCCGATGTAAGCTCCTTGGAGATAATTACCGGGAGTGTCTCCACCTCACCCAAGTATACATACTTGAGATGACCCGGCAACTCCTTTAGTTCCAACTTGGGAGCCTGCAAAAGAGATGGTAATATTTTAGTTGGCTTTTCACATGTCTCTAAAGCAAAAGTAGTTTGTTCAGATGAGTCAGACAATATGGGAACACTACTTTCACTTTCTCCAACAATTTCAGTAAAAACGAGCGGGTCATCCTCATCAACAACAGTCATGCATTCTTCTTGTTCTAAAGTATCTATGAGATCGATCTTACAGACAGAATGCACATCAGCATGTTGTTTCATGGCATCAAATACATTAAATTCGAACACATCCCCTTCATATTCAACAGACAAGGTACCATCATGCACATTAATTTTTGTCTTAGCGGTTTTCATGAATGGTCTACCTAGTAAAACTGAAGTACTGGATGTGTTTTCTTCCATATTTATCACATAAAAATCAGCAGGGAAGATCAAATCCTTAACTTTAACCAACACATCCTCAATCACCCCTAGAGGGTGAATAGAAGACCTATTAGCTAACTGGATAATTAAACTAGTTTCCTGCATACCCTCTAAATCGAGGCTCTTGTAGACTGAGTATGGCATAACATTAATTGAGGCTCCTAAGTCTAGCATAGCGTGCTCGATTTCTCTATCCCCTATAGTACATGGCAAGAGGAACATACCTGGGTCCTGGCATTTGCTTGGAATACCTTGGGTTATCAGGGCAGAAACATTCTTGCTTACCACGACTCTCTCAGCACCTTTGGTCTTCCTCTTCATGGTGCACATCTCCTTTAGAAATTTAGCGTACCTTGGGATTTGCTGAATTGCATCAAGCAGCGACATATTGATCCCAACCTTTCTCAACGTCTCAAGAACATCCCCGTCGTCGACCTCCTTAGGTGGCCTCGCCAACCTACTAGGAAAAAGAGCAACGGGAGTGTAAGAGTTCATAGAAATATAAGGAGAAGCTACAACCGTTTCAGAGGGTGTTTGAGAACACTTATCTGGAGATATCTCTGAATCTTTGTTAGAACTCTCGGGAGTGGTTTGAGATGGCACTTCTTTACCACTTCTGAGATTTATCGCGCTAACGCTTTCCGCATTGGATTCCATCTTGCTCATTCTTTCCTTCACCTCAGTTAACCCATCTCTTAGAGACCGCATCTGCGAATTGGTCTCATTGCTAGATTCCATAAGTGACTTGAACATGCCTTCAAGGGCTTGACCTGAAATAGAAGAAACAGCCTGAGATGATTTTTCTTGCATCGTATGAATTAAACCAAATACCTGAGACACTTGTTCTTTGAGCCCTTCTATGTCGGTAGACATTTTAGATTGCTCGTTTCTTCCCCCGTATTGACGACGGTTCTCAGCCATGTTGGAGATCAACTGTCTGGCTTCCGCAGGCGTTTTCTCCCAAAGGGCTCCTCCACTCGATGCATCAAGCATCTGGCAGTCATGCGGAAGCAACCCATCATAGAAGAATTCGATAAGCGCGGCTTCTGCTATCAGATGGTTCGGGCATTTCTCACAGAGTTTAATGAACCTCTCCCAGCATTCGTGAAATGCTTCGTCCTCTTCTTGCTTGAAATGGTGGATATCTTTTTTCACGGCTCTAGCTTTTGAAGCTGGGAAATACCTTTCCAAGAATAGACTCTGTAACTTCTTCCAAGTGGAGATGGTTCCTGATGGCAAGTAATGTAGCCAATCTCGAGCTTCACCTCTCAAGGTGAATGGAAAAGCTCTCAGATAGAGCTGATCTTCAGTAATGTCGCTTGGCTTCATCGCGGAACTTGTCATTTGAAAGGCTTTGAGATGTTTATAGGGATCTTCATCTGCTTTACCACAAAAGGAAGGCAAATGATCAATTAAGCCTGACTTAAGTACAAACTCACCTGAGATTTCCGGGTAGGAAATACAACAAGGTTGGTGGCCCATAGCAACCGATGTCCACTGTCTGAGTGTTTTTGGGTCTCCAGTCTCATCGTCAATCTCCATTATCTCAATAAAAAATTAAGCACTTCTAGCACACTTAAACAAACAGATCAAAAAATTGCAAATAATAAAAGAATGAACAAAAATTTTAAAGTAAAAATCAAAAGTCTACAAATCAAATTTAAATTAGGCCGAATTACACTTAGTTCCCCGGCAACGGCGCCAATTTTGGTAACAATATTATTGAACTATCGCCAATCATCGGGTTGTCGAGACCCGCCAAAATGAATTTATATTTGCCCGAATTCACTAAACTATTATTAGAGTAGCGGCAACGGGGTCGATCCACAGGGAATTAAGTTAATTAGACTTAATCTCAATTAAAATTGCAAACTTATGATAATAAATGAAATATGGGGATTTTGTTGGTTTTTAATTCACTAAGGGGGAACAATGCAATGGGAAAATTTAACTAACGGAGTTTTCGACTCGGGACGATTGGGAATAAATTTAGCATGCCTCTTGGATCATAGGTAGACAAGTACAATGGTTAGGCGATTTAACGAATGCGCAGCTCGTCTCAAATTAATAAATTAACTCAGACATGCTCCATGGATATTAATTAAACATAATAAATCATGCTAATCAAGCGTATCGATCGGACATTGGCGGCCAACGCTCTCCCAAGACCGATCGATAGCAACGAGTTATAACTGCGACGACTATCTAATTTGGACGCGAAATTAGTGTGTCGATTTGGAATTCTAATTCGGGAAGAACGATCACCAAGAGCGCAAGGACGCCAATACGCTCAAGGTGTCGTAAATCCTTGTTACTTGGCGGCTTAGAGAGGCACGGCATCAAAACCTTTAACAATCAAACATGCTCAAAATCAAGGGTGCCTAGTCCTAAATCATTCAAACATGTTCATGGAATAAGCAAAGAATTAGAAATCAATCCACTAAATCATTCAACCAATTCAGAATTTCAATTCTACAACCTCACCAAGAGTGCAAACTACATTTCTCCTATACAATCCCGAGCCAAAAACGGTAAAACTACTCACTCATGCTATTGGTGGTGTGGGATGGCTTCAATCCAAGCTTCCTAGCCCCTCCCATGGTGAAAATAGCTGCTGGAACGTCCAATCATGTGCGGAGCCAGAGGTAGAAGATGATGATGGCGGCTAAAATCGGACAAAAACTTTAAGTAATCCGTCGTAGCGTCGAGACGCTAGGGCAGCGTCTCGACGCTGCGCCCTAAATAATCCGCGCGCGCAGTCGGGGTGGCGTCTCGACGCTCGCGCAGCGTCGGGACGCTGTGCGGCGTCGAGCGAGCGTCGAGACGCTGTCGCTCGACGCTTGCTCTCGGGTGGATTTTCAAATTAACGCCTCTGACTTCGGAGCGTCGAGACGCTCGCACAGCGTCGAGACGCTAGCTCTCGGGTTTTTGCATGGATTTTTGCCTTCAATTTCTCCAAAGCGCCCAATCTTCATGCCTTTGCATGGTTCTTCCCCGGAAGTGTTCTTAGGCCTTTAAATTGCGATATTAAGCTCTGAAAAGCGCCGAAACGCTCCCGAGGGCGAATTACCGAGAAAACCTGCAATAATCACATAAAAGCAAGATTAAGCCAGTAATAATCGTGAATTAGGGACATAATTATAGCTCCAAAACGGAGCTATCAATGACGCCCACAAACATCTCATGGAGTTCCACTGCGTATGCGCTGGGATGAAGCCGCCTGAAGTGACGGAGGAGCAATTAAATTTGAGAGCCTTTCCCTTCACTCTGAAGGATAAGGCCAAGGATTGGCTATACTACCTCCCGTCGGGTTCGATCACCACATGCACGAGATGAAGAGGTTATTCTTGGAGAAGTACTTCCCCGCCTCTTTGGCAACCACGATCAGGAAGAGCATATATGGAATTACCCAACTTCATGGAGAGACTCTCCATGAATATTGGGAGAGATTCGGGAGGCTGTGTGTCAGTTTCCCTCACCATCATATCGTAGATCAGCTTCTGATTCAGTACTTTTACGAGGGGATGGTGCCCCATGACAGACAGATGACCGACGCTGCAAGTGGTGGAGCTCTGATTGATAAAACTCCAGCAGAGGCGAGACAGTTGATTTCGAATATGGCTGGAAATTCCCAGCAATTCGGAGTTCGTGGTGGCCAAGTGCATCAAGTTCAGCAAACTCAAGGTTTCAATGACAGACAGATGTCTGAGCTTAGAGGTATGTTTCAGCAAATTATGGGTAACAGAGGGAAAGACCCAGATGAGGTAAACGCCATTGCTGGTTATGCCTCCAATCAGAAGAGGTATGACCCTTATGCCAACACGTATAATCCGGGATGAAAGGATCATCCCAACTTGAGTTATGGGAACCGCGAGGGGTAACAGAGGTTCCAAAACCAATCATATGATAAACCTCAAGGTTCCTCTCAAGCACAAGTTTCATCCTCCTTGAGTTCCATAGAAAGTTTAGTGCTGACCATGGTCGCGAATACGAGTCAGATGCAGAAAGAGACCAGGGTGCTGTAGAAAGAGACCAGGGAGGAACTGGATAAGCACTCAGCTGGAATTCTTAATATGGGGAAGCAGTTAACCCATATAGCTGTATCAGTCAGCAGGCTTGAGAACCAAGGTTCAGGGAAATTACCTGCTCAAACCACAGTAAATCACCGTGAGCATGTGAATGCCATCACCTTGAGGAGCGGGAAGGTGATAACTCCATTTTGGAGCTAATTATCACTCTCTAACTCTAGCTAAAAGCCTTGATTAATTGATTAATTTGTCTTGTTTATAGGAGTTTCGCGGCATAGAGCTCATGGTGTCCATTGGACGCGTTTCGTGGCTAAGGAAGCGATTTTAGCGCCCCGGTAGTGCATCGGGAAAAAGGGAAGTTCTCCCATGAAGATTTGGAGAAAATTGCCAAGGAAAGGCAAATTTCCAGCCCCAAACCCGAGAGCAAGCGTCGAGACGCTTGGTCAACGCTGCCAGCGTCGAGACCCTTGCCCGAGCGTCGGGACGCTCCGGAGGCGCGCGCGCGCGCTGGAAAATTTGGCCGAAGCGTCTCGACGCCATCACGACAACGCGCGCGGCGAACTTAGGGCACAGCGTGGAGACGCTTGCCTAGCGTCTCGACGCTCCAACGACTTAAAAGGCCATTTGACGATTTTCAATCATCTTCCTCTCGGGTCTCCGCTGTTTTTCCTCTTTGCTCTGCCATTGTTGGCCATTTTTGGAGCTTTTCTTTTGTATTTAGCTTGGGATAATGGCCAAGGCTTCCATGGATGCTTTTGCTATCAACTTCTCCATGGTCGGCTAAGGTAATCGTGTAGGATTTGGGATTGATTAGGAATTTTTGTTAAGCTTTTAATGTTTTGATAATTGAGCATAATGGTTTTGTTTTGGCTTAATTTCTTGAATGTATTTATTGTTCTTGCTTAATCTATGCATGTGTTAGATTTCTAGACGGACAATCTCGTTTTCTAGCATTTAACGTTATAGACTAGCGATGTCGTGCCTCTCCTTGTCGACTTAGTAACACAGAACAATAGAACAAATCGAAGCATCGTGTTATTCATTCTGATTGTTGATTACTTTAGGGTTGTCGGGTAGTCAGTTAGCAATTGGGGTGTGTAATCGAACGTTCGTCGTGGATAGCTATTAACTGTTCGGGGTTAAATTGGGGCTGATCACTCTGATGCGATTGCGAATAATGTTTAGTTAGGATTGCTAGCTAATTCTAATTAATTAATATGAAGCCGGTTACTTTAGGGTTCCCGGGTAACCGTCCGCGTGCATATCAATTTATTAGCCATACTTTAGAAGTAAATGATGAACATGAAAATGCTTAGCAAAATCCCGAAATCCCCAAAATCCAACACTTTTCAAACCCATTCGTATTATTTTTCCGTTAGCGATTTCATCTTACTTTGCATGACAAAAACCTCCGTTTGTGACAAAAACCTTCCAATAAATTAAATAGCATCTCAAACAATTAATTCTTAATTTTATTCCCTCTTTGTGGTTCGACCCTGTTGCCACTAGCTGCAAAGCTAAAGGTTATAGGTTTTATAAATTCATTTTGGTCAGGCTTCGACAGCCTGAGAATTAATCGGACATTCAAAAATTCGACCACCAAAATTGGCGCCGTTGCCGGGGAGGGCAGTTTAGAATTGGAATTATGTTTGTTTTTTATTTAGGTTGATTGGTTGTTTTCAAAAATTTCTTTTGGTAAATTGTTTTTTTTTTATTTTTAGATAACGATCCTTTCTTCCAAGATTTTTTAAAGTCCAGGTTACATTCGGAAGAAATGGAAGTCTTGGAGGGCAACAATGAGAGTCAGAGAACGCTAAGGCAGTGGGCGGCACATGGCTTGAACAGCCAACCGTTGTGCATATCATATCCGGTGACAATAGGTAATTTCGAGCTAAAATCAAGTTTGTTTAACTTACTTCCTTCTTTTTATGGTGAAACAGGTGAAGATCCTATCAAGCACCTTAAAGAATTCCAAATGGTGTGCTCAGCGATGAACACAAGTGAGATAACGGAGGAGGAGCTGAATTTGAGAGCCTTTCCTTTCACCTTGAAGGATAAGGCGAAGAATTGGCTGCACTACTTACCCTCGGGGACCATCTCTACGTGGAATGGATTGAAAGGCCTATTTTTAGGCAAATATTTCCCTGCCTCGAGAGCCACATTTCTAAGGAAGCAGATCTACGCTATTGCTCAAGAGGAAGGGGAGACCTTTCATGAATGCTGGGAGCGGTATACCCGGATGTGTGAAGACTTCCCCCACCATCAGATATCGGAAGCTGATCTTAATCGCTTTTTCTATGAAGGCTTGTGCCTGCATGATAGACGATTGCTTGATGCAGCTAGTGGAGGGGCGCTGATTGACAAAACCCCAGCGGAAGCTCGGCGTTTGATTTCAAATATGGCTCAGAATATTCAGCAGAATGGAAGTGGAGCACATGAGCAAACCTGCCTCTCAAGCGAAATCAAGGAGCTCAAAGACCAAGTGTCTGAGGTATGTAGCGTTGTCCTTAAATTACAAGAAAACTCACTACAGGCTCGTTCTTCTATTTCAGGTAAATCCCTCGAGGAAATGTTCAAATCTTCATGGAAATGAGCATGGAGCATAACAAAGAAACTAGAGCGCAAATTCAGTCTCTGAGCGAGGAAATTTCTGAGATGAAAGTGTTAAGTCTCTGAAAGTGACTTATTTAGGACCCATTTAGCTTAAGAAGATGTACACTTCTAGGTGTTTTTGATAGCATTTAGCCTAAACCTATGCTTTAATATGAGAATTAGAAGAAGGTAGCTAATCTAGGACTTATGTACAATAGGTAGAAAAAGGGTTGAAAACCGAAGGAAAAGAATGAAAAAAGCTGCATTGCGACAGCATTGCGAAAACATTGCTGAGGCCGCAATTATTCAAGTGAAAACCGTAAGTTGACTGATCTTTTTCCGTTAATTTCCGTAATTTCAGGGATTCATTCTTTCTCCTCCATTCATTCTGATATATGACGTTGAAGATTGATGGTTCTCCTTGGCCCAAACGCACTTGCAAACTACTATAAAAGGGGGCCAAAGTCGGAGGTTTGATCATCATTCGAAGCGCAGAAGTCTTCTCGCAGTCCATCATTTCTCTCTGTTTTCCTTTGCCGTCTGTTGGAGTGAGAGTCTCAGCTGTTGGAATCGATAATCTGATAGGAAGGAGAGAAGATTCTTCTTCTCTCTCGATTGGATTCATCCAAGCAAGGCTGACCTTTCATCCCCTTCATTCGAAGCTTTTCAGCACCCTTTTACTGTTTTCTGTCGTTCTTCTTCTTATTTCCAGTTTTGATCATTGTTGTTCTTAGCTTAGTGTTTTAGTTACTGCAGTTCGTTGTTGTCTGTCTCTGAATTTCTGCTTCTACGTTTCCCTTTGTCGTTCAAACATTCATAGTAATCAAAGTACATTTCTGCATTTCACAGTTTCCACTTTCTGCTGCTACGGTTTTGTCTTGCTGTTCTAAGCACATTTCCCTTCTAAGCATGTCTGTTTTATCTTACATTTCCACTCTCTATATTTCCATGAGTAGCTAAGTCACTTAGGGGCATGCTAATGACAGAACTATAGGCTAAAAAACGTGCATCAAGTATGTAGGATAGCGCTCGAATCATTGATTATATGTAAGCTTCATCCTACGGGCAATTTCGATTGGCCATCCATTTTGTCCAAAGAACTCCTAACCTCTGGAAGGAGTAAGAGTTCAGAGTCATATAATCATGCTAGCCTTTAATGGTAATCAGGAAACGGCCTAGGAATAGGCGTTTCCCTAGTACAAACTAAACACTCCTGTTTTAACAAGATGCTTAAGACCTTACTTTGAAGTCGAGTAAACTTAAGACTCTAATGCATGGAATCGGACGATACTTGAGATAGAGTGAGTTTGATGTATAGAGAGTTGATCCAAAGCTTGAGAATCGTAATAAAGTGCCTATAGGATAGTCATTAGTAGCCCTTAATTCACTCATTTACACACTTTCGCTGTTATTTAATTGCGGTAACATTGCGGTCCTCGCAATTCTGTGTTTTATCATTCTGTTTAGCTGTTTTCTTCTTCGTTTATTAATTCCATCTCTTGTCTTTTGCGTCTAATTTCAACTTGCATTTGTTTATGTTATATTCCTTTACACATTCAGCAAAACTTAGATAATTAAAAACCAATTTTACCCCATCAAATCCACCCCATCTTTCTTAACAAATACACTTCGCGAATAGCTAAAAATGAGTCTCTGTGGAAAAAACGAATGAAATATACTTACTACTTGCTGTGAGACCATGTATGCTTGCATGTTCTAAGTGCTCTCTCTACCCTTTTGCATATTTATCTTTACACATTGAGCACGCAACAAGTTTTTGGCGCCGCTGCCGGGGACTTATTTTAAGTGAAAACGAAGTTTGTTAAGTTTGAAACATCAAGTTATTTTCCATTGAATTTGATCCATCTTCATTTCTTTTTCCGGTACCATTTAGGGTAGTTTATGAATGAGACTCCATCTAGTGATCTAGAGTTCAACCCTGAGCCCGAGAGATTATTTAAAGCTAGAAATAGAGCCAAGAAACGTCTCTTTAAACAAACCCTTTTACCTCCAATCATTGCGGGAACTACAATTCCTCCGCAATTGCCTCAAGAAGAAATGGCTGGAGTAAATCAAAACCTGGTGCCTGTCACTCGCAATCCCATTGAAATAGCGAATGACAAGGATAGCGCCATCCTTTCATATTTAGTACCTATGCCTGGGGAGCTGAACCCCAGCATAATCCGTCCTGAAATCACTGCCAACTCCTTCGAGTTAAAGCCAGTGATGTTCCAAATGTTGTCCACTGTGGGACAATTCTTTGGAATAGAAAATGAGGACCCCCATAACCACCTTAGGAATTTCCTAGGAGTTAGTGACACATTCCTAATCCCTGGAGTTTCCCAAGAAGCCCTGAGGTTATATCTTTTCCCTTACTCTTTAAGGGACAAAGCCAAAACATGGTTAAATTCCTTACCCTCAGGATCTGTCCTCAATTGGACAGATTTAGCAGAAAAATTCCTAGTCAAATATTTCCCACCAGATAGGAATTCAACCTTTCGTGATGATATCATAAAGTTCAAACAAGCTCCAAGTGAGTCCCTTCACGAAGCTTGGACAAGATTCAAAGACCTTCTCATTAAATGTCCACACCATGGCATTCCATGGTGTATCCAAATAGAAGTCTTCTTTAAAGGATGCAACCCCAGCACCAGACAAGTTCTAAACTCATCTGCTGGTTGTTCCATGTTGTCCAAGAGTTACAACGAAGCTTATGAGATCTTGGAGAAGATCTCAACATCTCATTGTAGGTGGTCAGACGATCCAGTAGAGCCAACTAGGGCTCAAGACAAGGATGCTCTAAGCGCCATGAGCACCCAAATAAACGCCCTGACCAACCTAGTTAAGCAAATGGCTCAGGCCAATCTCCAAAACAGTGCCAATACCGCCACAGCCATGTCAATGGGCACCCAACCAAGTCAAGGCGAGGCACCTATCTGTGGATTCTGTGGGGAAGGGCACCCATATGAATACTGCCCTGGGAATCCATCCTCAGTCTGCTATGTTGGAAGCCAGCAGCAGCCTAGGAATAACCCCTACTCCAACACCTATAACCCTGGTTGGAGAAACCACCCTAACCTGTCATGGGGTGGCCAACAAAACGCTAACCAAAATTCTAACCAACCAAGGCCGAGTGGAACACCTGGTTTCACTCCTCAACATAACCAGTCAATGTACCAAAAACCTTACAATCAACCTGTAGGATCTTCTGTAGAAAGCCTACTCAAGGAATACATAGCTAAGAATGATGCTACTCTTCAGAGCCAGCAAGCTACTCTTAGGAGCCTGGAAAACCAAATAGGCCAATTAGCCAATGAACTTAAAAGTAGGCCCCAAGGTAGACTCCCTGCTGACACCGAGGTACCAAGGAGAGATGGCAAAGAGCAAGTTCAAGCAATTGAACTTAGGAGTGGAAGACCATTGGTGAGTAACACAAAAGACATACCAAAGAGAGTAGAGAACACTGAGTCTAGTGCTCCACTGGAGTCTCTGCCAAACCAAGGTCCACCACCAACTAGCACATCAGGAGTCAGGCTAGAACCTATTATTGAGGAGGTAGAAGAAATTCCAAGGCCTCCACCTATCCTAAGGCAACCTGACGTGTCTGCATATGTGCCACCACCTCCATACCCTCGAAGGCTTAAGAAGAAGCAAGAACAGGAAGTTCATTTTAATAAATTCTTAGAAATACTTAAGCAAGTGCATGTTAACATTCCTTTTGTTGAAGTTTTACAGTCGATGCCTTCTTATGTAAAGTTTTTGAAGGACATTATTACTAACAAAAAAATAATTGGTGAGTTTAAAACAGTAAACCTCACCGAGGAGTGCAGTGCCATCCTCCAGAACAAGCTGCCTAAGAAGGAGAAGGATCCTGGTTCCTTCACCTTACCTGTAGAACTTGGAGGCAAGCACGTGGGCAGAGCGCTTTGTGACCTGGGCGCCAGCATAAATCTCATGCCCCTGTCCCTATTCCGCCAGTTGGGAATGGGAGAAGCACGTCCAACCACAGTCACTTTACAACTAGCAGACAGATCCATCGCATATCCAGAAGGTAAGATTGAGGATATTCTAGTTAAAGTTGACAAATTTATTTTCCTTGCAGATTTCATTGTCCTGGACTATGAGGCAGACAAGGAAGTCCCCATCCTGCTAGGTAGACCATTTCTAGCCACAGGTAGGGCACTTATAGACGTCCAAAAAGGTGAGCTTACTATGAGGGTTCATGATGAAGAGGTAAAGTTTAGTGTATATAAAGCTTTAAGGTATCCCTCTGATCTTGAATCCTGTGCTAGTATGGACGTTATTGATTCCTTAATGGAAGAACAATTAGAGCATGTATTATTAACCAAACATGCCAATGAATATGTAGGATTAGATATAGCTGACTTAAATATATCTGACATAATGGATATGCCTGTAGATAACCCACAGCATGTATGTATGAATATAGATTTAACTGATAGAACTGTAAATCCGTTAAAGCCCTCCATTGAGCATCCACCTGTTTTAGAACTTAAACCACTACCCACTCACCTCAAATATGCATATTTAGGAAATAATGATACACTGCCTGTAATTATTTCTTCTAAACTAAGTGAACAGCATGAGGGTGAATTAATTTTACTGCTTAAGCAACATAGGAAGGCTATAGCATGGACTATTGCTGATATTCGAGGCATTAGCCCTTCTTATTGCATGCACAAAATTATACTAGAGGAAGAGCACACACCTAGGGTAGATCACCAGCGTAGGCTGAACCCCTCTATGAAAGAGGTAGTAAAAAAGGAAATAATAAAATGGTTAGATGCAGGAGTGATCTTCCCAATAGCTAGTAGCCAGTGGGTGAGCCCCATCCAATGTGTACCTAAAAAGGGAGGAATAACTGTGGTAGTCAATGAGAATAACGAACTGATTCCAACAAGGACTGTCACAGGGTGGAGAGTGTGTATGGATTACAGAAAATTAAATAAAGAGACTAAAAAAGACCATTTCCCTATACCGTTCATTGACCAGATGCTAGACAGAATAGCTGGTAGAGCCTATTATTGTTTCTTAGATGGCTATTCAGGCTATAATCAAATTACTATAGACCCTAAGGATCAAGAGAAGACCACCTTCACTTGCCCTTTTGGAACGTTTGCCTTCCGCAGAATGCCTTTTGGCTTATGCAATGCACCGGCAACTTTCCAAAGGTGCATGATGGCAATCTTCTCCGAGTTGGATGAGTCCATGATAGAAATATTCATGGATGACTTCTCAGTTTTTGGGGATTCATTTAAAACCTGTCTAGAAAACTTAGGACAAGTCCTGGCTAGGTGTGAGGAGACCAACCTAGTCCTTAATTGGGAAAAATGCCATTTTATGGTAGATGAGGGGATTGTCTTAGGACACAGAGTGTCAAGGGCAGGTGTAGAAGTTGATCGGGCCAAGATAGAGATCATAGAGAAGTTGGTAGAGCCCCAGAATGTCAAAGCCATTAGAAGCTTCTTAGGGCATGCTGGTTTTTACAGAAGGTTCATCAAGGACTTTTCTAAGATAGCCAAGCCTCTGTGTGAGCTATTAGAGCTAAATAGACCCTTCATCTTCTCTAAGGAATGTGTAGTAGCTTGGACCACCCTTAAGAAAGCACTAGTCACAGCCCCTATCATAGTAGGACCAAATTGGGATCTTCCCTTTGAGATGTTATGTGATGCCAGCGACTATGCTGTAGGGGTCATGTTAGGACAGAAGATTGACAAGCTAACACACCCTGTCTATTATGCTAGTAAGACCTTGAATGAGGCTCAATGTAATTATACAACTACTGAAAAAGAAATGCTTGCTGTAGTGTTTGCCTGCGAAAAATTCAGAAACTATATTGTAGGCACTAGGACAATTGTATACACTGACCATTCTGCCTTGAAATATCTTATGAGGAAGGCTGATGCCAAGCCTAGATTGATTAGATGGGTGTTATTGCTGCAGGAATTTGATTTGGACATTCGGGACAAGAAAGGATGTGAAAATGTGGTTGCAGATCACCTGTCTCGATTGCAGCATAATTGCGAGAAAATTGCGGAGACCGCAATTTCTGATGCTTTTATTGATGAACATGTCTTTGCTTTGGCTCATCGTGATAACGATGAGGAACCTTGGTTTGCTGACATTGCTAACTTCCGTGCATCACAGGTATTACCAGTGTTCAAAGGAGGACAAGAGAAGAAGAGGTTCCTTCATGAAGCAAGGAAATTCATCTGGGATGACCCCACACTTTACAGAACCTGTGCTGATGGCTTGCTAAGGAAATGTGTTTCAGCTGCTGAAGCGAAGTCTGTGCTGCAGCACTGTCACTCATCTCCTTATGGTGGACACTTTGGTGGTCAAAGAACAGCTGCGAAGGTATTTCAGAGTGGCTACTATTGGCCAACAATCTTCAAGGATGCCCACAACTATGCCCACAGCTGTGATGAATGCCAAAGAACAGGTAACCTCAGTCGAAAGGATGAGATGCCCCTCACCTACATCTTAGAGTTGGAGCTCTTTGATGTGTGGGGCATTGACTTCATGGGACCATTCCCTCCATCATCAGGTAACCTCTACATATTAGTAGCAGTGGACTATGTGTCCAAGTGGGTAGAAGCCAAAGCATGTCCTAATAATGATGCTAAAACAGTCACTAACTTCTTGCATAGGCACATTTTCACTAGATTTGGGACTCCTCGTGCTATCATTAGTGATGTGGGGTCACATTTCATTAATAAGGCTATGGAGAAGGTATTGGCTAAATATAACATTAGACATAGAGTAGCCACTCCCTACCACCCACACTCAAATGGCCAAGCTGAAATTTCCAATAGGGAGATAAAGAACATCCTAGAAAAGGTAGTCAAACCTAATAGGAAAGACTGGTCCTTCAAGCTCGAGGATGCACTTTGGGCTTATAGGACAGCATATAAGACACCTCTAGGAATGTCCCCTTATAGGCTGGTATATGGCAAAGCTTGTCACTTACCACTTGAGTTAGAAAACAAAGCATTTTGGGCCATGAAGGAGTTGAATTTTTGTGTAAAGGATGCGGGGACACTGAGGTCTTTGCAGCTACATGAACTTGATGAGCTTAGGCATATGGCCTATGAGAATGCCAAAATGTATAAAGAAAAGACCAAAATATGGCACGACAGTAGACTTAGGATCAAAGACTTTAGGAAAGGCCAACTTGTCCTATTATTTAACTCACGTTTAAAGATATTTCCAGGCAAACTAAAGTCCAGATGGTCGGGTCCATTTGTTATTACTAATGTCTTTGTTCATGGTGCGATAGAGATAAAAAACTTGCAGCAAGGACAGCCATTTATGGTCAATGGTGCTAGATTGAAGCACTACTATGAGGAAGGAGATGTGAAGACTCTCTCGGCCTTCCTCTTGCGTGAAGCATGAAGTTCAAAACGAGAGAGAACGAGTGGTTACTGTGCTCGTTTAGTCAAGGCCAATGCCTTAGTTTATTTTTTCTGCTTTTCCGATTATCGTTTGTATGTTTTGTTGTGTGATTTAAATTGCGTATTTAATGTTTGTTTTATTTGTTTTTGCAGGGATTCGAAAGAGGGGATCAAGGAGAGTAAATCCAGCTTTTAAAATAAAAAAACGATCGAGCCAAATAAAAGATACGGACGAGCGAAGTTTGAGATTTTTATGTAAAAATATCCCTGGAATTGCGCTGGAATTGCTGGATTCGCAAAAAAGAGCCGTTGGGATTTTTCCGTTGCCTTTATATCCGTTGGAAAGCGCTCGATCGATACGATTCTCTCATTCTCTGATTTCCAAGAACTCTGCGATTCTCTTCATCTTTGATTCTTCTTTCAAGATCTTCAAGACTCGACAATGGTTTCCACAAGGGCTGAAAGATCCGCAGCCAAGAAGAAGGCTGATGACGCAGCTGACCTCTTCCTAAGCTTCCTATCCGTAGGAAGAAGTGGAGGGTTGTCACTGAAATCCCTGCTGGACCATCTGAGCCAGTGGGCACGCCTAAGAAACGCCGGTGGAGTGTCGAGATGGCCGCCGAACCAAGCACAGCAAAGACTCCCTCTGTGGAGAGTCAAGAAACTGATCGTGCATCCCACGAGTCAGCCAAAGAAGGTTCGTCGCCATCCGCATCACCTGCGCACAGCCCTTCACCATCTGAACCAGTGCCAAGCGCAGAGTCGTCACCGCCTGCACAGAGCCCCGAGTTGTCTCCAGCACCTCAGAGTTCTGACCCGACACCTGCAGCAGCGCAGAGTCCTGAACTGCCGTCTTCGCCACTGAGTTCTGCGCAGACACCATCAGCAGAGCTCAATCCCACGCCGTTGCACAATTCTCCACGGCCTGATCCTGAATTCCCATATGGGGATTATCAAGAGTCCACGCAGGGCAGTGGCGATGCTGGGGAAGACGAAGTCTTTTCTCCCATGAGGGAAGACAGCCCTGATGATCCTGCACAGTAGGATGATTCCATGGAGGAGACGTTGGGGGCATGCCTCCAGCAGATCAACATTAAGAAGAAGAAGAAAGCCAAGATTGTCAAGGCCAAGAAATCCAAGAAGCTGAAGAAGAAGAAGGCCAAGAGAGTGCCTTCAGCAGACAAAGAAAGCACGGAGCCATCACTCAAAAGGCTCAAGGTTGAGGCTGCCGAGTCAGCCAAGCCAGCAGATAAGGGGAAGGCCAAGCTATACCCTGAAGACGAACCTCAGTCAGTGAGGTATGTCTCATCTGATGCTGAATCCCGGGGTGCTGAGTTAAGGAAGAGGGAGTTGCTGCACGAGAAAGGCTTCTTCGACCGACCTGCTGACCTGCCGCAGTTCTTGCGCGCAGGAGTGATCAACCATGGCTGGGAGGAATTCTGCAGACCGCCTAATCCAGCATACACGAGCATGGTGTATGATTTCTACGCCAATGTGCTCAGCCCTGAGGATGGCCTGTCTGTGGTCAGAGGGGTAGAAGTAGATTTCTCAGCCAAGGCCATCAATGAAGCCTTTGGTCTCAAGGGCCAAACTCATACAGATTATGTACGGATCGTTGATGAGCCTACTGAGGCAGTGCTGGAAGAGGCCATTCGCACCATTGGCCAGCCTGAAGCTTCTTGGACCGTGTCACGCAATGGGAGGCACACTCTCATGAGTGCCAACCTCACGGCTAAGGCAGCTGTTTGGTTTTCGTTCGTGCGAAGGAGATTGTCCCCGGTGACTCACGAGACTACAATAAACCAGAGCCGATCGCTGCTGGTGTATGCAATCATGAGAGGTCTCACGATCAACGTGGGAGAAGTCATCACTGCGGCCATTGCTGAATGCGCCAAGAAAGGTAAGGGACCACTGTTTTTCCCTAACACCATAACCAAGCTATGTTTGCTTGCAGGAGTCCCTACCGAGCGCCTGGAGAAGCAGATGGCCTACACGGGCCACTTGGAGCTGCCTGCTAACCTGAGGCTGAGAAGAAAGGGGAATATGGAGTTTGAACTGGATAGGCTGGCTGCTGAACAGTCTCTATCCATGGCCTGCTTAATGGATATGCAGAGAAGAATGGCTCAATGGGCCACTTATGCGCAGGCGAGGGACAAGGAAGTTGCAGACCAGCTGGGGTGCCTCTTCCCTGAGTTCCCTACCAATCTTCTAACTCCATGGGTGCCCCCAAGACCACGGCAACCAGATGAGGATGACGAGAATTGAGTGCTGGTTTGAAGTGCACTAAAGGGAGTATTGCTGTTCCCTTAGAAAAAAAAACAATTTTTCTGCTTTCTGTTAGGACCATGCTGTTTTTGGTTCAATTTTGATCTGTTTTAGATGTTTAGTTTTATGTTTTTCCTGTTGCTTAGTATAGTTTGATGTTAGCTGACTAGGTAGGATAGTTTAGTTTTATTTTTAGGAAGCTTGAGTGACTGGAAAAAGCATGCTTAGGGGCCTTAATCAATGTTATATCTGCCCTGATCTAATTGCGAAATAATTGCGGTACCCGCAATTTTCATGACTAAAAACATGTTTTGGACTGTCTGTTTAGCTAGGCTGTGATCTGTTTAAATTCTATCTTTTCCTGCTAACATGACCGCCTTATATAGCTTATCTAAATGCATGCTGGATGAGTGTCATAGGACACCCTTTGATAGTTTAAATCGACCTCTAAAAAGCTCAGCATGCACAGCTTTAAGCCCTTAACTGTCTGTTTTTTTTGTTAATTTTCTGCTACTGTGATATTTTCTTTTCAATGTTCTGTCTATGCCTAGGGCTTTAGATTCTCTTTGTTTTACCTTAGACTAGATGCTTCTAGGACAAGTTTGGGGGTGTGCCACCTCAAACACTCATTGGGGACAATGAGTAGTTGAAGTTTGGGGGAGGCCACCCTAGGCCTAGGAACATTCCTCTCTCCCTGAGAAACATAAGCATTCTTCTTCTCCCTTACAAAAAATGATGAACTGAAAAAAAAAATGAAAAATAGAATAAAGAGGGGGGTCTCTCTTAGGTTGCTAAGTAATCAGTGCCAAGTGTGTGACCCACAAGTGGCATTGCATCAAAAGGCAACCAAAGGAGAGGTCCCACCTAAGTAAGAAAAAAAAAAGGAAAAGAGTAGGGAAGAAGAATGTAGACCTAGGAGTTATAACTTTGTGGCTTAGGTGTCCTATTTAAAAAGAACTCTGATCCTCAATTAGCTAAGCACAAAGTTGTAACTTGTAGGGTTGTTTAGAGAGATGAATGTCTATCCAATGTAGTGATGTCAGGGTTTAGGTTGTCTCTAAAAGTACTACTGTCACCGTTAATACTAAGACTGGCATGACTCTAAGGAATCCTAGACACATTAAAAAAGCTAGAAGCATGTACTGAGTCTGAAGTAAAGCTAGGCAGAATTTGAAACCTTAGGGATAGTGGCATGATATGACAAAAGCAAATAGATCAGTTGTAGGAAGTTAACAAAAGCAGGTGAGTGTTAGGCAGGCGAAGTCAGAAGAAGCTAGATAAGAGGGTAGTTTTAAAACTAAGAAGTGTGTCACAGGACAGCAGTGCTATAGATAGGGATATAGGGGAGTCAATAGGTGGTTAAAGAAGGAGAAACAGCAGCCTAGGAAAGTCCTTAGTATGCTTGAGGACAAGCAAAGCCTTAAGTTTGGGGGTGTGTTAAGTCTCTGAAAGTGACTTATTTAGGACCCATTTAGCTTAAGAAGATGTACACTTCTAGGTGTTTTTGATAGCATTTAGCCTAAACCTATGCTTTAATATGAGAATTAGAAGAAGGTAGCTAATCTAGGACTTATGTACAATAGGTAGAAAAAGGGTTGAAAACCGAAGGAAAAGAATGAAAAAAGCTGCATTGCGACAGCATTGCGAAAACATTGCTGAGGCCGCAATTATTCAAGTGAAAACCGTAAGTTGACTGATCTTTTTCCGTTAATTTCCGTAATTTAAGGGATTCATTCTTTCTCCTCCATTCATTCTGATATATGACGTTGAAGATTGATGGTTCTCCTTGGCCCAAACGCACTTGCAAACTACTATAAAAGGGGGCCAAAGTCGGAGGTTTGATCATCATTCGAAGCGCAGAAGTCTTCTCGCAGTCCATCATTTCTCTCTGTTTTCCTTTGCCGTCTGTTGGAGTGAGAGTCTCAGCTGTTGGAATCGATAATCTGATAGGAAGGAGAGAAGATTCTTCTTCTCTCTCGATTGGATTCATCCAAGCAAGGCTGACCTTTCATCCCCTTCATTCGAGGCGACTGCAACGAAGCTTTTCAGCACCCTTTTACTGTTTTCTGTCGTTCTTCTTCTTATTTCCAGTTTTGATCATTGTTGTTCTTAGCTTAGTGTTTTAGTTACTGCAGTTCGTTGTTGTCTGTCTCTGAATTTCTGCTTCTACGTTTCCCTTTGTCGTTCAAACATTCATAGTAATCAAAGTACATTTCTGCATTTCACAGTTTCCACTTTCTGCTGCTACGGTTTTGTCTTGCTGTTCTAAGCACATTTCCCTTCTAAGCATGTCTGTTTTATCTTACATTTCCACTCTCTATATTTCCATGAGTAGCTAAGTCACTTAGGGGCATGCTAATGACAGAACTATAGGCTAAAAAACGTGCATCAAGTATGTAGGATAGCGCTCGAATCATTGATTATATGTAAGCTTCATCCTACGGGCAATTTCGATTGGCCATCCATTTTGTCCAAAGAACTCCTAACCTCTGGAAGGAGTAAGAGTTCAGAGTCATATAATCATGCTAGCCTTTCATGGTAATCAGGAAACGGCCTAGGAATAGGCGTTTCCCTAGTACAAACTAAACACTCCTGTTTTAACAAGATGCTTAAGACCTTACTTTGAAGTCGAGTAAACTTAAGACTCTAATGCATGGAATCGGACGATACTTGAGATAGAGTGAGTTTGATGTATAGAGAGTTGATCCAAAGCTTGAGAATCGTAATAAAGTGCCTATAGGATAGTCATTAGTAGCCCTTAATTCACTCATTTACACACTTTCGCTGTTATTTAATTGCGGTAACATTGCGGTCCTCGCAATTCTGTGTTTTATCATTCTGTTTAGCTGTTTTCTTCTTCGTTTATTAATTCCATCTCTTGTCTTTTGCGTCTAATTTCAACTTGCATTTGTTTATGTTATATTCCTTTACACATTCAGCAAAACTTAGATAATTAAAAACCAATTTTACCCCATCAAATCCACCCCATCTTTCTTAACAAATACACTTCGCGAATAGCTAAAAATGAGTCTCTGTGGAAAAAACGAATGAAATATACTTACTACTTGCTGTGAGACCATGTATGCTTGCATGTTCTAAGTGCTCTCTCTACCCTTTTGCATATTTATCTTTACACATTGAGCACGCAACAAGTTTTTGACAAAGAGGAAGTTTTTGACAAGTATTTATCTCAAGTTTTTGACACATTGAGCACGCACCCCATCTTTAGACAAAGAAAGCACGGAGCCATCACTCAAAAGGCTCAAGGTTGAGGCTGCCGAGTCAGCCAAGCCAGCAGATAAGGGGAAGGCCAAGCTATACCCTGAAGACGAACCTCAGTCAGTGAGGTATGTCTCATCTGATGCTGAATCCCGGGGTGCTGAGTTAAGGAAGAGGGAGTTGCTGCACGAGAAAGGCTTCTTCGACCGACCTGCTGACCTGCCGCAGTTCTTGCGCGCAGGAGTGATCAACCATGGCTGGGAGGAATTCTGCAGACCGCCTAATCCAGCATACACGAGCATGGTGTATGATTTCTACGCCAATGTGCTCAGCCCTGAGGATGGCCTGTCTGTGGTCAGAGGGGTAGAAGTAGATTTCTCAGCCAAGGCCATCAATGAAGCCTTTGGTCTCAAGGGCCAAACTCATACAGATTATGCACGGATCGTTGATGAGCCTACTGAGGCAGTGCTGGAAGAGGCCATTCGCACCATTGGCCAGCCTGAAGCTTCTTGGACCGTGTCACGCAATGGGAGGCACACTCTCATGAGTGCCAACCTCACGGCTAAGGCAGCTGTTTGGTTTTCGTTCGTGCGAAGGAGATTGTCCCCGGTGACTCACGAGACTACAATAAACCAGAGCCGATCGCTGCTGGTGTATGCAATCATGAGAGGTCTCACGATCAACGTGGGAGAAGTCATCACTGCGGCCATTGCTGAATGCGCCAAGAAAGGTAAGGGACCACTGTTTTTCCCTAACACCATAACCAAGCTATGTTTGCTTGCAGGAGTCCCTACCGAGCGCCTGGAGAAGCAGATGGCCTACACGGGCCACTTGGAGCTGCCTGCTAACCTGAGGCTGAGAAGAAAGGGGAATATGGAGTTTGAACTGGATAGGCTGGCTGCTGAACAGTCTCTATCCATGGCCTGCTTAATGGATATGCAGAGAAGAATGGCTCAATGGGCCACTTATGCGCAGGCGAGGGACAAGGAAGTTGCAGACCAGCTGGGGTGCCTCTTCCCTGAGTTCCCTACCAATCTTCTAACTCCATGGGTGCCCCCACGACCACGGCAACCAGATGAGGATGAAGAAGTTTAAGTGCTGGTTTGAAGTGCACTAAAGGGAGTATTGCTGTTCCCTTAGAAAAAAAAACAATTTTCTGCTTTCTGATAGGACCATGTGAATTATGCTGTTGTTGGTTCAATTTTGATCTGTTTTAGATGTTTAGTTTTATGTTTTTCCTTTTGCTTAGTATAGTCTGATGTTAGCTGACTAGGTAGGATAGTTTAGTTTTATTTTTAGGAAGCTTGAGTGACTGGAAAAAGCATGCTTAGGGGCCTTAATCAATGTTATATCTGCCCTGATCTAATTGCGAAATAATTGCGGTACCCGCAATTTTCATGACTAAAAGCATGTTTTGGACTGTCTGTTTAGCTAGGCTGTGATCTGTTTAAATTCTGTCTTTTCCTGCTAACATGACTGCCTTATATAGCTTATCTAAATGCATGCTGGATGAGTGTCATAGGACACCCTTTGATAGTTTAAATCGACCTCTAAAAAGCTCAGCATGCACAGCTTTAAGCCCTTAACTGTCTGTTTTTTTTGTTAATTTTCTGCTACTGTGATATTTTCTTTTCAATGTTCTGTCTATGCCTAGGGCTTTAGATTCTCTTTGTTTTACCTTAGACTAGATGCTTCTAGGACAAGTTTGGGGGTGTGCCACCTCAAACACTCATTGGGGACAATGAGTAGTTGAAGTTTGGGGGAGGTCACCCTAGGCCTAGGAACATTCCTCTCTCCCTGAGAAACATAAGCATTCTTCTTCTCCCTTACAAAAAATGATGAACTGAAAAAAAAAAATGAAAAATAAAATAAAGAGGGGGGTCTCTCTTAGGTTGCTAAGTAATCAGTGCCAAGTGTGTGACCCACAAGTGGCATTGCATCAAAAGGCAACCAAAGGAGAAGTCCCACCTAAGTAAGAAAAAAAAAAGGAAAAGAGTAGGGAAGAAGAATGTAGACCTAGGAGTTATAACTTTGTGGCTTAGGTGTCCTATTTAAAAAGAACTCTGATCCTCAATTAGCTAAGCACAAAGTTGTAACTTGTAGGGTTGTTTAGGGAGATGAATGTCTATCCAATGTAGTGATGCCAGGGTTTAGGTTGTCTCTAAAAGTACTACTGTCACCGTTAATACTAAGACTGGCATGACTCTAAGGAATCCTAGACACATTAAAAAAGCTAGAAGCATGTACTGAGTCTGAAGTAAAGCTAGGCAGAATTTGAAATCTTAGGGATGGTGGCATGATATGACAAAAGCAAATAGATCAGTTGTAGGAAGTTAACAAAAGCAGGTGAGTGTTAGGCAGGCGAAGTCAGAAGAAGCTAGATAAGAGGGTAGTTTTAAAACTAAGAAGTGTGTCACAGGACAGCAGTGCTATAGATAGGGATATAGGGGAGTCAATAGGTGGTTAAAGAAGGAGAAACAGCAGCCTAGGAAAGTCCTTAGTATGCTTGAGGACAAGCAAAGCCTTAAGTTTGGGGGTGTGTTAAGTCTCTGAAAGTGACTTATTTAGGACCCATTTAGCTTAAGAAGATGTACACTTCTAGGTGTTTTTGATAGCATTTAGCCTAAACCTATGCTTTAATATGAGAATTAGAAGAAGGTAGCTAATCTAGGACTTATGTACAATAGGTAGAAAAAGGGTTGAAAACCGAAGGAAAAGAATGAAAAAAGCTGCATTGCGACAGCATTGCGAAAACATTGCTGAGGCCGCAATTATTCAAGTGAAAACCGTAAGTTGACTGATCTTTTTCCGTTAATTTCCGTAATTTCAGGGATTCATTCTTTCTCCTCCATTCATTCTGATATATGACGTTGAAGATTGATGGTTCTCCTTGGCCCAAACGCACCTGCAAACTACTATAAAAGGGGGCCAAAGTCGGAGGTTTGATCATCATTCGAAGCGCAGAAGTCTTCTCGCAGTCCATCATTTCTCTCTGTTTTCCTTTGCCGTCTGTTGGAGTGAGAGTCTCAGCTGTTGGAATCGATAATCTGATAGGAAGGAGAGAAGATTCTTCTTCTCTCTCGATTGGATTCATCCAAGCAAGGCTGACCTTTCATCCCCTTCATTCGAGGCGACTGCAACGAAGCTTTTCAGCACCCTTTTACTGTTTTCTGTCGTTCTTCTTCTTATTTCCAGTTTTGATCATTGTTGTTCTTAGCTTAGTGTTTTAGTTACTGCAGTTCGTTGTTGTCTGTCTCTGAATTTCTGCTTCTACGTTTCCCTTTGTCGTTCAAACATTCATAGTAATCAAAGTACATTTCTGCATTTCACAGTTTCCACTTTCTGCTGCTACGGTTTTGTCTTGCTGTTCTAAGCACATTTCCCTTCTAAGCATGTCTGTTTTATCTTACATTTCCACTCTCTATATTTCCATGAGTAGCTAAGTCACTTAGGGGCATGCTAATGACAGAACTATAGGCTAAAAAACGTGCATCAAGTATGTAGGATAGCGCTCGAATCATTGATTATATGTAAGCTTCATCCTACGGGCAATTTCGATTGGCCATCCATTTTGTCCAAAGAACTCCTAACCTCTGGAAGGAGTAAGAGTTCAGAGTCATATAATCATGCTAGCCTTTCATGGTAATCAGGAAACGGCCTAGGAATAGGCGTTTCCCTAGTACAAACTAAACACTCCTGTTTTAACAAGATGCTTAAGACCTTACTTTGAAGTCGAGTAAACTTAAGACTCTAATGCATGGAATCGGACGATACTTGAGATAGAGTGAGTTTGATGTATAGAGAGTTGATCCAAAGCTTGAGAATCGTAATAAAGTGCCTATAGGATAGTCATTAGTAGCCCTTAATTCACTCATTTACACACTTTCGCTGTTATTTAATTGCGGTAACATTGCGGTCCTCGCAATTCTGTGTTTTATCATTCTGTTTAGCTGTTTTCTTCTTCGTTTATTAATTCCATCTCTTGTCTTTTGCGTCTAATTTCAACTTGCATTTGTTTATGTTATATTCCTTTACACATTCAGCAAAACTTAGATAATTAAAAACCAATTTTACCCCATCAAATCCACCCCATCTTTCTTAACAAATACACTTCGCGAATAGCTAAAAATGAGTCTCTGTGGAAAAAACGAATGAAATATACTTACTACTTGCTGTGAGACCATGTATGCTTGCATGTTCTAAGTGCTCTCTCTACCCTTTTGCATATTTATCTTTACACATTGAGCACGCAACAGAAAGGTACGATGAGTAAGGTGGAAGCTCAGGCAGTAGAACGCCCAAATGTTATCGCTCTTAAGAGTGGAAGGGATATTCCCTCGAGTTCTACGCCTGTTGAGTGCAATGAGAGTCCTTTGATGCTACCCCCACACGCGAGGATGAATTCCTGTGAGTAGGTATGTGCTATCAATTTACGAAGTGGGAGAGAAATTTCTTCAAACACCGCTGTTGTGGAGAAAGAAGAAGGCAAGGGTGAGGAAAAGATTGAGGATCTTGAGTCAAGAGGAAAGGGAGTTCAGTTGGATGCACCCTCGAGCTTGAAAGATTACAAGCCCAAGGCTCCTTTCCCAAGCCGATTGATGACTCCCGATGTTGAGAAAAAGGAGAAACCGATTGCATACTCCCCGAGCCATCTTGAGGATGAGAAGATGGAGAAGAATGAAGAGCTGAAGAAGTATGTTCCCATAGCACCCTTCCCGAGTAGGCTCACAAGGCCTATGGTCGTGAATGAAGATGAGGAGGTCCTCAAAACCTTTCAGAAGGTGACGATGAACATCCCACTCTTGGAGGTCGTGAAGCAAATTCCGAAATATGCCAAGTTCCTCAAGAGTTGGTGCACGGGTAAGAGAACGTCGAGAAAGAATGATGAGAAAAAGAAAGAAATTGTCTCTGCAATTTTCCAAGGTACGCTTCCACCAAAGTGCGTTGATCCTGGTATGTTTGCTATCCCATGCACTATTGATACTAAATTGATTGAAAATGCCATGTTAGATCTCAGTGCCTCAATTAATGTGATGTCTCTTGATGTGTTTAAAGAACTTAAATTGTGCAATTTAATTGAGACTAATATAGTTGTCCAACTAGCCGATCGATCTTATGTGCATCCGTTAGGGAAAATTGAGGACATTTTACTTAAGGTGAAAAAATTGTTGTTTCCATGTGATTTCTACGTGCTGGACATGAACAAAAATTCTTCGCATGTTTCCTCTTCTATCTTATTAGGACGCCCATTTATGAAGACCGCTAAGGTCAAGATTGATGTTGATAGGGGTGCCTTGTCTGTAGAATTTGATGGAATGGTGAATGAAGTTTTTATGAATGAATCGAAATCTTTTGTGCATGATGAGGATGAAAATTTAAAATCTGTGGATTGTGTGAAGGATAAGAGTTTGACCTCGAGCTTGAGGGACAATTCTTATGTTTTTGTTAGGAAGAAAAATTTAAATTTGAATGATAATGGTGTTGTTTTTTATGGTACTAACAATGATGATGTTCACGTGCTCAAAGCACGAAGAGAAAAATGTTTCTGAATGATGTTTGCAGGAATAGCGTGGACGAGGACATGGTTGGAACGTCCCCCGCGCTGTCGGAATATGGATGAGTTTTTGGAGAGAATTCAGTCGAGCAAACGACTTTAAAAATTCTGCGCTTCTCGGAGGCACTCGAGTGTTGAACTGTTTTCTGTTTTTAGTTTATTGTTGTTTTAGTTTAAGTTTCGTACTTTAACTTAGTTTATTAGCTTGCTGTTTTTGTTTAGGAGAATGAGGAGAAGTTGAAGAAATTGGGCTCAGATAAGGAAAGTGCCGCCTCTTATTCCTCGCCAACTTCACAAAGATCAGGGAAGTGTCGTTTTTCCTTTCCCTTTACTTTTGTGTATCTGATTAAGAAGCATTGACGACAATGCTATCTTCTGAAGTTGGGGGTGGACGTTGTGGATTTCCATGTGCAGTTTGTTGAGCAGTGCTAATTTAGAATTTGAAGTGCTTGAGACTCTGTTTACTGCTTTCTAATTATGATGATCTAGGAAGTGTCTTTTTGGAATCTGAGCATTTGCATAATCTAGTTTTTGCATGATGTAGCTTTGCTTTTATTAGGTTCATGTCAAATATGTAAGCCCGGAAAAACCAATAATCTAGCTTCGTGAAGACTCTGTTTATTGAGGTTTGAATTAGAAGACTTTGTTTATGATGTAGCTTCGTGATTATGTATTGTTTAGATTTTTAAAAAGCATTGAGGTTTGAATTAGAAGCATGTATGCATGGTCCTTTAGAGTCGAATTCTTTATTTTCCTTGCTCGAGCACTAGCAAGATTTAAGTTGGGGGTGTTTGATAACTCTATTTTGGAGCTAATTAACACTCCCTAACTCTAGCTAAAAGTCGTGATTAATTGATTAATTTGTCTTGTTTATAGGAGTTTCGCGGCATAGAGCTCATGGTGTCCATTGGACGTGTTTCGTGGCTAAGGAAGCGTAGCGCCCCGGGAGTGCATCGGGAAAAGAGGAAGTTCTCCCATGAAGATTTGAAGAAAATTGCCAAGGAAAGGCAATTTTCCAGCCCCAAACCCGAGAGCAAGCGTCGAGCAGCAGCGTCGAGACGCTTGCTCAACGCTGCCAGCATCGAGACCCTTGCCCGAGCGTCGGGACGCTCCGGAGGCGCGCGCGCGCTGTAAAATTTGGCCGAAGCGTCGAGACGCTCGCCTAGCGTCTTGACGCCATCACGACAACGCGCGCGGCGAACTTAGGGCACAGCGTCGAGACGCTTGCCTAGCGTCTCGACGCTCCGACGGCTTAAAAGGCCATTTGACGATTTTCAATCATCTTCCTCTCGGGTCTCCGCTGTTTTTCCTCTTTGCTCCGCCATTGTTGGCCATTTTTGGAGCTTTTCTTTTGTATTTAGCTTGGGATAATGGCCAAGGCTTCCATGGATGCTTTTGCTATCAACTTCTCCATGGTCGGCTAAGGTAATCGTGTAGGATTTGGGATTGATTAGAGATTTTTGTTAAGCTTTTAATGTTTTGATAATTGAGCATAATGGTTCTGTTTTAGCTTAATTTCTTGAATGTATTTATTGTTCTTGTTTAATCTATGCATGTGTTAGATTTCTAGACGGACAATCTCGTTTTCTAGCATGTTTTAACGTTATAGACTAGCGATGTCGTGCCTCTCCTTGTCGACTTAGTAACACAGAACAATAGAACAAATCGAAACATCGTGTTATTCATTCTGATTGTTGATTCCTTTAGGGTTGTCGGGTAGTCAGTTAGCAATTGGGGTATGTAATCGAACGTTCGTCGTGGATAGCTAGTAACTGTTCAGGGTTAAATTGGGGTTGATCACTCTGATGCGATTGCGAATAATGTTTAGTTAGGATTGCTAATTCTAATTAATTAATATGAAGTCGGTTACTTTAGGGTTCCCGGGTAACCGTTGATAGCACTCAAAAAGTGCTAATATTTAGCTCCTAAGTCTTGCGAATTAAGTAATTAATTGTGTTTAATGTTTATATTTTGTGAAAATTAATTGCTTAGGGGTAAATCAGACCAATGCATTAATTAACAGCTTAAAAGAACGTTTAGAGGATAATTTTGATTAATCGCGAGGCGCGCGGATTTCATTAGGTCGCAGCATCGCGACGTTGTCCCAGCGTCTCGACGCTCCGACGGTTTTAAATCGGCTGAAGGACGATTTTTCAGCCATTCCATCTCTGAACTTCATCTTCTTCCTCTCGGCTTTTCTTCCATTTTTAGCTTAGCTCCGCCATTTGTGGCATAATTTTGGAGCTTTCATTTGTAATAGTCTTAGGGATGATGGCCATGGCCTTTCTTGGAGCGTTTGTGACGATCCGCCCCATGGTCGGCTAAGGTATCGTGAACGGTTTGGGGTGATTTAGGGATTATTTGTTAGGCTTTTTGCACTTTGATAATTTATGCTTATGGTTCTGAATAGGCTAGTATTATTGAATGCATTTGTTATTCTTGCTTAAACCCATGCATGAGTTAGATTTCGCCGACGGACAATCGAGTTTTCTAGCTTGTGTTATCGTTATAGAATAGCGATGTCGTGCCTCTCACTATTCGCCTAGTAACACAGGATAACAAAATTAAATCGGAGTATCGATGTATGTATGCTGATTGTTGGGTACTTCAGGGTTGCCGGGTAGCCAGTTAGCAATTAGAATGCATATTTGAATGTTCGTCGCGGTTAGCTAGTGACTGTTTAGAGTCAATTTGGAGCTTATCACTCTAAAGAGGCTTTAAATAATGTTTAGTTAGGACCTTAGTTCTAATTAATTAATATGGAGCCGATTACACAAGGGGTTCCCAGGTAACCGACCGCGTGCATGTCAATGTTTAGCCTTAGATTTCGATTTAAATGATAAGTGTAAGAATGCCTAGCAAGAATCCCGACATCCCCCGAACCGATCACTCTTCATTCTCTCTTTCTTTAATTCTTCCGTTAGCGATTAATTCCTTTTTGTTGCATGCTTAAACTCCCCCTCGTTACAAAACCCAATCGGTCAATTAATTTCCATTTCAAACCTTAATTTCAATCACGTCCTTCTCTGTGGATCGACCCTGTTACCACTAGCTGCAAAGCTAAGGATAATAGGTTTATAAATTCATTTTGGTCAGGCCTCGACAGCTTGTGAATTAAGGATATTCCCAAAATCCTTGCTACCAGGCACCCCTAGGGAAGCTTTGTTGCATGAGAGTTTGTAATAGGTTAATCAAGTTAGCAAAGCTATTAGCCTAAAGTAAAGAAAAAAAAAATAGAAAAGCATGTTGGTTAGAAAATTCTCTCGAGGCGCTCCTCCTTCTTATTGGTACCTAAGAAGGGAGTGTTAGTCCTTAAAAACGTGAAGTTTGATGCATGAATTTGACGTGTTAAGTTACTCGAGATTGGAAAGAAAAAGAAAATAAAAAGTTGGGTTCAAAGAACCTTAACCAAGAGTACAAAGTACTCAAAAAGAAAAAAATGTATGAGAAAATTGTTTTAGGCCTCTTAATTTGGTGCTCTCTCTGATGTGATTAAGCTATAGATTGTTCTTCAATGCTAGAAGTAGGGGGAAAACAAGATGAATTGTAGCATGTTGTTTTTCCGAGCTTGCATGGTTTAGGAGAGGTTAGCTATCACACACACACACTTAGGGGAGTAATAGTTATTTTTTGACATGTTCATTGATTAAGTGCATGCGATCGATTGCTTACTTGTTTATGTAAATGCCTCGATTCTTAAAGCATCGAGATTTGAGTTAGAAGCATGCATGTATAGTCCTTAGGAGCTAATTTAGAGTTTTCCTTGCTCGAGGACTAACAAGATTTAGGTTGGGGGTTTTGATAGCACTCAAAAAGTGCTAATATTTAGCTCCTAAGTCTTGCGAATTAAGTAATTAATTGTGTTTAATGTTTATATTTTGTGAAAATTAATTGCTTAGGGGTAAATCAGACCAATGCATTAATTAAGAGCTTAAAAGAACGTTTAGAGGATAATTTTGATTAATCGTTCTAAGTGTTTATACTATGTATATTAATTAATCAAATGATATCTCAATTGTGATAAGTGGTTTGGTGGTGTAGGAGGAATCTGACAAGTCGATAGGCCTGAGTTTGAGTCTAGAGGAGGACAAAATTCCAATTATTTTTCTCAGGGAACTCACTCAATAAACCAACACTTTTTGTACCTGCAAAAGACAAACAAACAAATCCCCGGCAACGGCGCCAAAACCTTGTTGCGTGTCTACTGCGTGGGCAAAATTATAGCAAACACTCAGAACATGCAAGTGCACATGATCTAATTGTTGGATTTTATGTCTTAAAACTCGTGGTTTGTAAACAGTTTTGTTTGTAAACGCTCTATTTAGTAATAAAGAGTTATTAAGTTTTAATTCAGTAAAGGAGTTTACTAGATTAAAGTGAAACGTGTTTAGTTTATCCTATATGAATAACCAACACCCTTGGCGTTGTCTGAGTATTTGAACCTCAAGTATGACATGATTGTGGATTAGGTTCAAGTATACAGCCAAAACAGTCTATAGTATATGGATAAGGCTGGGTACCTTATCCTGGTAACACTATTGGATGCGGCTCGCTTTGTATTGTACAAAACGATGTGATCTGAATCGTTTAACATGGTGATGTGAGAAGCGAGGGCGTCCTGTGCAATGAGTTTGCATAAGACCGAACCGCGTATTAAGTCGCTCTCTCTTTATAACTCTGTTTACTGATGAGACCGACTTATACATATTGATGGCTTAGGTAACTCGAGCTTAATTTTGAGCTCGCTATGACTCTTGCTTATTCAGAAGTATCCTTTGACTAGTACGGGTGAAAGTGGCTCATTAGCGCCGACTCAATAACCTACAATCTTGGGGATAAAGCCGTATAGGTAGCTGGGACATAGTACAGGAAGATGGAATTCACTCCTAACTCGTTTAAGGGTTGGTAGATAGGTTGTTCCCTTAATAGCTGACTTTAGGGCTTGAACAATGCGCGCACATCCACTCTTGTGAAGAGAGGATGTATGATCTGTTGGTAGGACCACTGATCAATTGTTCATTAGAGGTGTCAGTGGTACTTAAGGAACAAGAGGCAATGCAGGGGTTAAACGGTTTATATGACCCAGCTGTGATTACGAACAACTTGTGAAGGATCGACTTACCAATGACGGTTATATCAAGAGGACACAATATATCTACAATGAGGAGAGTGCATCCCTTGAACTTTAGTGGAGTCTCCGGGGGTTAACGAATGTTGATTGATTCGGTTAAAAGAGTTTTGACCAGATAATCTTGTATCGTTGAAGCTCATGATCTGTAGTTCCTTTAGGTTCTTCTGGTTAGCTCGGATTAAGCTGTGTAACAGTGCTATAGGGAAGAATTTGGAGAAATCCAAATTCGGGTCTGTTGATTGAGGTTTAACTTATTTAAATATGATTTAAATATGTGATCGGAGAAAGAAGTATTTAAATATGATTTAAATATGAGACCGGAGGAAAATATGAATAGTGACTCATATTGGAAAAGTCGGTTTTCGAAAAACTGGGATCCGTTTTATTATTTAATTAATTTTTTATATTAAGTTAAATAATAAAATAATTAATTAAAATTGTTTTAATTAATTAAAATTATTTATTATAATTATTAATTATAATAATTATTCAAGTGATTCAACATATTGCATGTTGAACACTTGGATCCCACTTATTCTCCAAAAGTTGGAGATTAGGTTAAAAGACTTTTCTATTCTTCTCGGTTAAGGAATTTTGCTTTCTCTCTCAAGCTTTCTCTCTCAGTTATTCTCTCTAGCTCTCTTCAATGGTTGAAGGAGAACTACGAAGATTTGGTTGAAGCTTGAAGATTGGGTGTTCCAATTGAGTAGTTCTTGTGTAGAAGTTTGAGGTTTGAAGAGATCATTCCTCAATACTCAATTGGAACTTCAATAGTTGAAGCGAATGAAGAATTACAAGTGGTTTTGATATTGTTGAAGAGTTCAACAAGCTCAAGAACCAGGTTCTTCTTTTATTCATTCTACACCTTGGCATCTTCATCTTCTTCACCATTTCCCCTCTCATCAAACCCCCTTAGTTCAAAGAGTCTCACTACTCCGTTGCATAGCCTGAGGATAGCTGGGACTACACTAAGGGTGGTTCTCGCCTTGCTGCATTCGTGCTGAGTTCGTGACCGGAGGAGAGGTAGAGTTCGAGGGGGCAGTAGAGGTGCTGAGGAGACGGGAAGACAAACAACAAAACAAGGTATGTTTTCCCTTATTTTGGCGTTCTGGTAGAATTACCAGTCGGTATTACCAGTAAGGTAATATCGATAAGTAATTTACCAGTTTCCTTCTAAACGATGTTTCTTAAGCGTTTATGGTTTGGTTCTTTGGTCTAGATTTACCGGTTGTGTATACTAGTAAGACTTAACCGAAGAATCAGACCGGTAAGCATTATCGGTCAAGCTTTACCGATTTACCGGTGTGTGTATGTGTTACTTACTCAACCGGTTTACAGGTGGTAAGCTTATCGGTTCGGTTTTTACCGATGTGATTAAATCACAAGGTATTATCGGTCGGGGCTTCTCGGTAGAATGCTTGTGAAACATTTACCGGTCGGGGCTTACCGGTGTGTCTTTTACCGGTCAGATCTCACGATCTTTATCGGTGGCTGGTAACGATATTATTGAACTATCGCCAATCATCGGGTTGTCGAGACCCGCCAAAATGAATTTATAATTTGCCCGAATTCACTAAACTATTAGTAGAGTAGCGGCAACGGAGTCGATCCACAGGGAATTGAGTTAATTTGACTTAATCTTAATTAAATTTGCAAACCATTAAATTAAATGAAATAAGGGGGAATTTGTTGGTTTTTAATTCGCTAAGAGGAAACAATGCAATGGGAAATTTAACTAACGGAGTTTTCGACTCGGGACGATTGGGAATAAATTTAGCATGCCTCTTGGATCATAGGTTGACGAGTATAATGGCTAAACAATTTAACGAATACACAGCTCGTCTAAAATTAATAAATTAACTCAGACACGCTCCATGGAAATTGATTAGACATAATTAATCATGCTAATCAAGCATATCGATCGGACATTGGCGGCCAACGCTCTCCCAAGACCGATCGATAGCAACGAGCTAACTGTGACAACTATCTAATTTGGACGCGAAATTAGTGTGTCGATTTGGAATTCTAATTCGGGAAGAACGATCACCAAGAGCGCAAGGACGCCAATACGCTCAAAGGTGTCGTAAATCCTTGTTACTTGGCGGATCAGAGAGGCACGGCATCAAATCCTTTAACGAATGAAACATGCTCAAAATCAAGTGTGCCTAGTCCTAAATCATTCAAACATGCTCATGAATTAAGCAAAGAAATAGAACTTAATTCAATAAATTATCCAACCAATTCAGAATTCAATTCAACAACCTCACCAAGAGTGTAAACTACATTATTCCGTTACAATCCCGAGCCAAAAACGGTAAAACTACTCACTCATGACTTGTGTGGTGTGGGATGGCTTCAATCCAAGCTTCCTAGCCCCTCCCATGGTGAAAAATGGCTGCTGGACGTCAAATCAGGTGCGGAGCCCCAGGTAGAAGATGAAGATGGCGGCTAAAATCGGACAAAAACTTTAAGTAATCCGTCGTAGCGTCGAGACACTAGGGCAGCGTCTCGACGCTGCGCCCTAAATAATCCGCGGGCGCAGTTGGGGTGGCGTCGAGACGCTCGCGCAGCGTCGGGACGCTTGCGCGGCGTCGAGCGAGCGTCGAGACGCTGTCGCTCGACGCTTGCTCTCGGGTTTTTCTTCAAATCAGCGCTTCAGACTTCGGAGCGTCGAGACGCTCTGGCAGCGTCTCGACGCTGGGCAGCGTCGAGCTAGCGTCGCGACGCTGTCGCTCGACGCTAGCTCTCGGGTTGTTGCATGGATTTTGCCTTCAATTTCCCCAAAGCGCCCAACCTTCATGCATTTGCATGGATCTTCCCGGGAAGTGTTCTTAGGCCTTTAAATTGCGATATTAAGCTCCGAAAAGCGCCGAAACGCTCTCGAGAGCGAATCACCGAGAACACCTGCAATAATCACATAAAAGCAAGATTAAACCAATAATAAACGTGAATTAGGGACATAATTATAGCTCCAAAATGGAGCTATCAGTGGCACACCGAGGTGCCTTACCAGTGGATCTTTACCGGTCAATTATGGGGTTGACTTTTATCGATTGGTGAACCGGTCGGTAATGATTTTTACCAGTGGCTTTCGAGGATCAGAAAAATGTTAAGTGTTGGTATTTTTCTTCTTCCTCTATTTGTTGCTTATTGATTGCTGAAGATCCTCAGCCAGTTTAGGCTTCTTCCGCTGTGCCTCTGGTTGTGTCGGGATCTCGGTTTCATCACCAATGCAGCAAGTGATAAGTATATTTATGTCGATTTCCACAGAGATTTGGTGCATGCAATCATTAGTTTGAGATAACTTGGAGACAACGTAACTGGTGACAAAGAGTTTATGAGAATGGTTAATACAACTAATACAATAAATAACAACCGAATTATATCAAAAACGGAATGAAGAAACGAAATGCATAGAAAATGCTAGTCAGCAACAACTTGAACAAAACTTCAGATAGAACTACAAAAATAATGCGTAAACAGCAAAATACTAGCAAGATTAAAATGCGAGAGTTCTAAGGCAACATACAGGTCAGGCTAGAAATAATGATGGGTTAACTCATGAATCAGACACTTCAACACTAATCTAGCATACATACAGACCACATAACATATCCTCACGAAGTCTTTAAATCTTCGTTTTTAGGAATTAGGTTTTGCTCTCATCCTATTCATAAAAACATGCTATCAAGTGTACTAGGCGAGCGACTATGTCTAGCCTCCTCGTTGGCTACCATGAAAGGCTAGCAAAAGCATGAATAATCGGATTTCCTACTCCTTTCAGACGATCAGAAATCAGTAACGCATAATGGATGGCCGGTCGAAAATGCATTATTAGAATAACAACAAACATTCTTTGAAAGTATTATGCTAAACTTATGTCAAAATATCATTTCCGTTCATTAACCCTTACTCCTAGCCTCCCCTTAAGGAAGTTAGTTCATCATGCTAACAACAACCAACAAAATAGTAGAGAAATTCATTACAATACTTAAACTAAGCTGCAGTATAAAAGAAAGAGTAGAGATGAAGAGAATGGGGTTTAAGAAGCGTTGGAGGGTTCTAGATAGAGAGCTTGATCCGCACGGGTTCTCCTTGTTCCTTCAAACAACAACTTTTCTTTTTTCCTAGTTGATCTTCCTCCACGAAGGGTATTCTCCTGATTCTTCATTTTTCAGCTGTCGAATGATAGAGCTTTCTTCAATGGAGGTCTCTCTTCCCAAAAACCGATATTCTAAAGATTATTTCCTTATGAATGAACTCTCCTTTCTCTTTCTACCCTTTTCTATATATACTCCAAGGGTTTCACCTCATTTTGCCCTAAAATGGATGCTGAAATTCCATTGGCTGCCAGAAAACAGAAAAAGCATCTTGAGTGTACGGTAGGGGACAAAAACTGTCAACTCACGCGTCCAGGTACAAGTTTCGCGAGAACTTTGCTTCTCCGAAATGCCTTTAGCGAAATTCAAGATCCCAGCTTTGCGTCCATAATGATGGAACCGAGATCCCGTCACAACCAGAGGCGCAACGGAAGAAGCCTAAACTGGTTGAGGAACTTCTGCAATTAATAAGCAACAAACAGAGAGTAAAGAAAAATACCAACACTTAGCATTTTCAGACTCTCGAAAGCCACCGGTAAAAGTCATTACCGGCCGGTAAAGTCAACTCCATAATTGACCGGTAAAGACCCACCGGTAAGGCACCTCGGTGTGCCACCGGTAAAGATCATGAGATCTGATCGGTAAAGGGCACACCGGTAAGCCCCGACCGGTAAATGCTTCACAAGCATTCTACCGAGAAGTCTCGATCGGTAATACCGAGTAATTAAATCACATTGGTAAAAACCGGACCGGAAAGCTTACCACTGGTAAACCGATTCAGTAAGTATCACATACTCACACCGGTAAACCGGTAAAGCCCGACCGGTATCACCCACTGGTCAGATCCTTCGGTAAAGTTCCACCGGTAAACACAACCGGTAATTCTAGACCGAAGAACCAAACCCTAAATGCTTAAGAAACAGCGTTTAGGAGGCAACCGGTAAATTACTTATTGGTATTACCTGACTGGTAATACCAACCGGTAAATCTACCAGAATGCCAAAACAAGGGAAAACATACCTTGTTTTGTTGTTTGTCTTCTCGTCTCCTCAGCCCCCTCGAACTCTACCTCTCCTCCGGTCACTGTTGCGTGCTCAATGTGTTAAAATAAATAAGTAATAAGGTAGAGAGAGCACTCAGAACATGCAAGCATACATGGTCTTATAGCAAGTAGTAAGTATATTTCATTCGTTTTCCCACAGAGATTTATTATAAGCTATTCATGAAGTGTAAAGTTAAGAAAGAAGGGGTGGATTTGATGGGGTAGAATTGGTTTTTAATTGTCTATTTCCTACTGAATACGAAGAGGGTAGCAACATAAACAAGTGCAAGTCAAAGCTAAACTCAAATGAGAAGAGACGAGATTAATAAATGAAGACAAAAACAGCTAGACAGAATTGTAACTTAGCAGAATTGCGGAAACAGCAATTCTACCGCAATGTAAATAACAGCGAAAGTGTGTAAAATAATGAGTTAAGGGCTACTAACGACTATCCTATAGGCTTTTTCTCACGATTCTCAAGCATTGGATCAACTCTCTATGCATCAAACTATCTCATTCTCATGTATCTTCCGATTTCATGCATTAGATTCTTTAGTTTACTCATGTCCAAGTAAGGTCTTAAGCATCTTGTTAAAGCAGAAAAATATGGTTTGTACTAGGGAAACGCCTATTCCTAGGTCGTTTCCTGGTTACCTTGAAAGGCTAGCATGATAGTATGACTCTGAACTCTTACTCCTTCCAGAGGTTAGGAGTTCTTTGGACAAAATGGATGGCCAATCGAAATTGCCCGTGGGATGAAGCTTACATACAATCAATGCTTCGAGAGCTATCCTACATGCTTGGTTCACGTTTTTTAGCCTAAAGTGTTGTCATTAGCATGCCCCTATGTGACTTAGTTACTCATGGATATAAGGTAAACAGATATAAGAGATGAAACAGACATGCGTAGGCGAAAATTAAGGACAAAACAGTAAGGCAAAGCAGTAGAGTGCAAAGGCGAGAAACTGTGAAATGAAGAATTGAGATTTGATTACTTGATTGTTTGACTCAACAAATGAAAGCTTTAAAGTAAATAACAGCAAGACAGAACACAACGAAATAGTCTAATCTAGCTACTAGAAAAGAAACAACAACAAGACAAAGCTGGAAAATGGAAATGAAAAGCAGAAAGCAGTAAAACAAGCTCGAATGTCTCGTTGCAGTCGCCTCGAATGAAGGATGAGAAAGGTCAGCCTTGCTTGGATGAATCCAATCGGGAGAGAAGAAGAATCTCCTCTCCTTCCTATCAGATTATCGGTTCCAACAGCTGAGCTTCGCAAACCAGCAGACGGCAAAGGAAAACAGGAGAAAAGATGGACTGCGAGAAGACTTCTACGCTTTCGGATGATGTTTGAACCCTCGACTTTGACCCCTATTTATAGTAATCTGCAGGTGCATTTGGGCCAAGGAGAACCATCAATCTTCAACGTCGTACTTCAGAATGGATGGAGGAGAAAGAACGAATCCCTGAAATCACGGAAATTAACAGAAAAAGATCAGTCAACTTACGGTTTTCACTTGAAACATTGCGGTGTCCGCAATGTTTCCGCAATGCTTGTTTTTCATTCTTTTCCTTCGGTTTTCAACCCTTTTCTTTCCTATTGTACTTAAGTCCTAATTTAGCTACCTTCTTCTAATTCTCATATTTAAGCATAGGTTTAGGCTAAATGCTATCAAAAACACCTAAGAGTGAACATCTTTCTAAGATAATTAAGTCCTAAAAAGGTCACTTTTGGAGACGTAACACACCCCCAAACTTAAGGTTTTGCTTGTCCTCGAGCAATCTAAGGACTTTCCTAGGCTGCTAATTCTTCTTCTTCAACCACTTACTAACTCCCCTATATTCTCATCTATAGCAGTGCTGTCCTGTGACACACTTCTAAGCTTAAAACTACCCTCTCATCTAGCTTCTTCTGATTTCGCATGCCTAAAACTCCTACTGCTTTTATTGACTCCCTACAACCGATCTACCTGCTTTTATCATATCATGCCACTATCCCTAAGGTTTCAAATTCTATCTAGCTTTACCCCAGACTCGGTACATGCTTCTAGTTTATATTTATGAGCTACCTAGGATTCCTTAGAGTCATGCCAGTCTTAGTATTAATGGTAACAGTAATACTTTTAGAGAACAACCTAAACCCTGGCATCACTACATTGGATATACACTCATCTTCCTAAACAACCCTACAAGCTACAACTTTGTGCTTAGCTAATTGAGGATCAGAGTTCTTTTTAAATAGGACATCTAAGCCACAAAGTTGCAACTCCTAGGTATACATTATTCTTCCCTACTCTTTTCCTTTTTTCTTTCTTAGGTGGAGTCTTTCCTTTGGTTGCCTTTTGATGCAATGCCACTTGTGGGTTACACACTTGGCACTGATTACTCAGCAACCTAAGAGAGACTCCCCTATTTATTCTATTTTTCATTTTTTTTTTTTTCAGTTCATTATTTTTGTCAAGGAGAAGAAGAATGCTTATGTTTTGAGGGAGAGAGGAATGTTCCTAGGCCTAGGGTGGCCTCACCCAAACTTCAACTACTCATTGTCCCCAATGAGTGTCTGAGGTGGCACACCCCCAAACTTATCCTAGAAGCATCTAGTCTAAGGTGAAACAAAGAGAATCTAAAAGCCCTAGGCATAGACAGAACATTCTAAAAGAAAATATCACAGCAGCAGAAAACTTGAAAAACAGACAGGCAAGGACTTACAGCTATGCATGCTGAGCTATTTAGAGGTTAATTTAAACTATCAAAGGGTGTCCTATGACACTCATCCAGCATGCATTTAGATAAGCTATATAAGGTAGTCATGATAGCAGCAAAAGATAGAATTTAAACAGATTACAGCCTAGCTAAGCAGACAGTCCAAAACATGCTTTCAGTAATAAAAATTGCGGGTACCGCAATTATTTCGCAATCAAGCCCGGGCAGATATATCAGTCATTAAGGCCCCTAAGCATGCTTTACCCTGTCGTTCAAGCTCAACAAAAAGAAACCTAAACTATCCTACCTAATCAGCGAGCAGCAGGCTATACTAAACAATTGAAAAACATAAAACTAAGCAACTAAAACAGATCAAAATTGTCCTAAAAACAGCATAATTCACATGGTTTATCAGAAAGCAGATTTTGTTTTTTTTTTTCTAAGGGAACAGCAATACTCCCTACAGTGCAATTCAAACCAGCACTCAAATGTCTTCATCCTCGTCAGGTTGTCGTGGTCGTGGAGGCACCCATGGAGTCAGGAGATTCGTGGGGAAATCAGGGAAGATGCAGCCAAGCTGGTCAGCAACTTCCTTGTCCCGTGCCTGTGCGTAGGTGGCCCATTGAGCCATCCTTCTTTGCATATCCATCAGGCAAGCTGTGGATAGTGACTGATCAGCAGCCAACCTATCCAATTCGAACTCCATATTCCCCTTCCTCTTCAGCCTCAAGCCAGCAGGCAGCTCCAAGTGGTCCGTGTACGCCATCTGCTGCTCCATTCGCTCAATGGGAACCCCTGCAAGCAAACAGAGTTTAGTTATGGTATTAGGGAAAAACAATGGTCCCTTACCTTTCTTAGCGCACTCAGCAATGGCAGCAGCAATGACTTCTCCCACGTTGACCGTGAGACCTCGCATGATGGCATAGACCAGCAGCGATCTGCTCTGGTTGATGGTGGTCTCATGAGTCACGGGGGACAGCTTCCTCCTTACAAAGGCAAACCATACAGCCGCCTTAGCTGTGAGGTTGGCACTCATGAGAGTGTGCCTCCCATTGCGTGACACGGTCCAGGCTGCCTCAGGCTGTCTAATGGTGCGAATGGCCTCTTCCAGGACTGCCTCAGTAGGCTCATCAACAATCCTGGCATAATCTGTATGTTGTTGGCCCTTCAGACCATAGGCTTCGTTGATGGCCTTTGCTGAGAAGTCCACTTCTACCCCTCTGACCACAGACAAGCCATCCTCAGGGCTAAGCACATTAGCGTAGAAATCATACACCATGCTTGTGTAGGCTGGATTGGGTGGTCTGCAAAACTCCTCCCATCCGTGGTTTGTAATTCCTGCGCGCAAGAACTGCGGCAGGTCAGCAGGTCTGTCGAGGAAGCCTTTCTCGTGCAGCAACTCCCTCTTTCTCAGCTCAATGCCTCTGGACTCAGCGTCAGAGGACACATACCTCACTGACTGAGGCTCATCTTCAGGGTAAAGCTTGGCCTTCCCTTTGTCTGTTGGTTTGGCTGACTCCGCAGCCTCAACCTTGAGTTTCTTGAGCGACGGCTCCGTGCTTTCCTTCTCTGATGAATGCGCCCTCTTGGCCTTCTTCTTTTTCAGCTTCTTGGACCGCTTGGCCTTGAGAATCTTGGCCTTCTTCTTCTTCTTGAGCTTAGCCTTGATGGTGATCTGCTGGAGGCAAGCCCCCAGTGTCTCCTCCATTGAGTCATTCTTCTGTTCAAGACTCTCCGGGCTAGCTTCCTTCATAGGAGAGAAAACCTCCTCTTCCTCACCTTCCCCACTGCCCTGTGTTGATTCTTGGTACTCCCCATATGGGAATTCAGGGTCAGGCCGTGGGGAAGTGTGCGACGGCGTGGTTTCTTGCTCTGCTGTAGGTGTCTGTGCAGAACTTTGTGGTGAAGAAGGCTGCTCAAGGCTCGGCGCTGGCGGCGATGAGGAGGGCTCAGGGCTTCGCACCGGTGGGGTTGGTGAAAGGCTGCGCTCGGCTGACTCGTGGGATGGCTGGCTTTGTTCTTGACTCTCCACAGAGGGAGTCTTGTTCTTGATTTCTTCCTCGGCCACCGCCATACTCCATCGTCGCTTCCTGGGTGTGCCTGCTGGTTCAGAAGGCCCAGCAGGTATCTCTGTGACTACCTTCCACTTCTTCTTGCGGACAGGTAGTTTCGGCAGGCGTTCGGTACGCGCAGCCTCAGCATCAGCCAAGGCAAGCAGTGCATCTCTCGCAGCCGTTTCAGCGTCATCGGCCCTTTTCTTGGCCGCAGATCTTTCAGCCCTTGTGAGTACCATTTTTGAATCGTGGAGGTTTGGAGAGAAGAATCACAGATGAAGAGAATCGAAGCTTTCTTGGAGTTCAGAGAATGGGAGAATCGTACAGATCAACGCGCCTTCTAACGGATATAAAGACAACGGATAAATCCCAACGGCTATATTTTTGCGGATCCTGCAAATCCAGCGCAATTTTAGGGGCGTTTGGAGATTTTTTTCATCTAAATGTCATTCTTTGCTCATCCGTATCTTTTATTTGGCCCAATATTTTCTTGATTTTTAAAGCTGGATTTACTCTCCTTGATTCCCTCTATTGATTCCCTACAAAAAGAAATAAAATCAACATCAAATACGTAATTAAAATCACACAACAAAACACACAAACGATAACCGGAAAATCGCAAAAAATAAACTAAGGCATGAGCCTCATGTTGACGAGCACAGCAATCACTCGTCCTCTCTCGTTCTTAATTTCATGCTTCAGTCAAGAGGAAGGCCGAGAGAGTCTTCACATCTCCTTCCTCATAGTAGTGCTTCAACCTTGCCCCATTAACCATGAATGGTTGGCCTTGCTGCAAGTTCTTTATCTCGATAGCACCATGAACAAACACATTAGTAATCATGAAAGGACCTGACCATCTGGACTTTAGTTTGCCTGGAAATAACCTCAATCGTGAGTTAAATAATAAAACAAGTTGGCCTTTCTTAAAGTCCTTGATCCTAAGTCTACTATCGTGCCAAATCTTGGTCTTTTCCTTATACATTTTGGCATTTTCATAAGACATTTGTCTAAGCTCATCAAGCTCATGTAATTGCAAAGACCGCAACGTTCCCGCATCGGTCACGCAATAATTCAACTCTTTTAGTGCCCAAAATGCCTTAATTTCTAACTCAAATGGAAGATGACAAGCTTTACCATATACAAGTCTGTAAGGAGACATACCTTGGGGTGTCTTATATGCAGTTCTATACGCCCAAAGTGCATCCTCGAGTTTAAATGACCAGTCCTTTCTAGTAGGTTTGACCACTTTTTCTAGGATGTTCTTAATCTCCCTATTTGAAATTTCAGCCTGACCATTCGAGTGTGGGTGATAAGGAGTGGCTACTCTATGTCTAATGTTATACTTAGCCAACACTCTCTCCATAGCCTTATTAATGAAGTGCGACCCCTCATCACTAATGACAGCACGAGGTGTCCCAAACCTAGTAAAAATGTGCCTATGCAAGAATTTTATGACTGTTTTAGCATCATTATTAGGACATGCTATGGCCTCTACCCACTTGGATACATAGTCTACTGCCACCAAAATGTAAAGGTTACCTGAGGATGGGGGAAATGGTCCCATGAAGTCAATGCCCCATACATCAAAGAGCTCCAACTCTAAGATGTAGGTGAGAGGCATCTCATCCTTTCGACTGAGGTTACCTGTTCTTTGGCATTCATCACAGCTGTGGGCATAGTTGTGGGCATCCTTGAAGATTGTTGGCCAATAGTAGCCACTCTGAAATACCTTTGCAGCTGTTCTTTGGCCACCAAAGTGTCCACGATAAGGAGCTGTGTGGCAGTGCTGCAGCACAGACTTCGCCTCAGCAGCTGAAACACACTTCCTTAGCAAGCCGTCAGCACATGTCTTGTAAAGTGTGGGATCATCCCATATGAATTTCCTTGCTTCATGAAGGAACCTCTTCTTCTCTTGTCCTCCCTTGAAAACTGGTAACACCTGTGATGCAAGGAAGTTAGCAATGTCAGCAAACCAAGGTTCCTCATCGTTATCACGATGAGTCAATACAAAGACATGTTCATCAATAAAAGCATCAGAAATTGCGGGTTCCGCAATTTTTTCGCAATTGTGCTGCAATCGAGACAGGTGATCCGCAACCACATTTTCACATCCTTTCTTGTCTCGAATGTCCAAATCAAATTCCTGCAGCAATAACACCCACCTAATCAACCTAGGCTTAGCATCAGCCTTCCTCGTGAGATACTTCAAGGCAGAATGGTCAGTGTACACAATTGTCCTAGTGCCTACAATATAGTTTCTAAATTTCTCACAAGCAAACACTACAGCAAGCATCTCTTTTTCAGTAGTTGTATAATTACATTGAGCCTCATTCAGGGTTTTACTAGCATAGTATACAGGGTGTGTTAGCTTGTCAATCTTCTGTCCTAACATAACCCCTACAGCATAGTCACTAGCATCACATAACATCTCAAATGGGAGATCCCAATCTGGTCCTACTATAATAGGTGCCGTGACTAGTGCTTCCTTAAGGGTTTTCCAAGCTACTAAACATTCCTTAGAGAAGATGAATGGCCTATTTAGCTCTAGAAGCTCACACAGAGGCTTGGCTATCTTAGAAAAGTCCTTAATGAACCTTCTGTAGAAGCCAGCATGTCCTAAGAAACTTCTAATGGCCTTGACATTCTGAGGCTCTACCAACTTCTCTATGATTTCTATCTTAGCCCTATCAACTTTTACACCTGCCCTTGACACTCTATGACCTAAGACAATCCCCTCATCTACCATGAAGTGACACTTCTCCCAATTAAGGACTAAGTTAGTCTCTTCACATCTAGCCAGGACTTGTCCTAAATTCTCCAGACAGTTGGTAAAGGAATCCCCAAAGACTGAGAAATCATCCATGAATATCTCTATCATGGACTCATCCAAATCAGAGAAGATTGCCAACATGCACCTTTGGAAAGTTGTCGGTGCATTGCATAAGCCAAAAGGCATTCTGCGAAAGGCAAAAGTTCCAAAAGGGCAAGTGAAGGTGGTCTTCTCTTGATCCTTAGGGTCTATAGTGATCTGGTTATAACCTGAATAACCGTCTAAGAAACAGTAGTAGGCTCTACCAGCTATTCTGTCTAACATTTGGTCAATAAATGGTAGAGGGAAATGGTCTTTTTTGGTCTCTTTATTTAGCTTCCTATAATCCATACATACTCTCCACCCTGTGACAGTCCTAGTTGGAATCAGTTCATTGTTCTCATTGACTACCACAGTCATCCCCCCCTTCTTAGGTACACACTGTATAGGGCTCACCCACTGACTACTAGCTATGGGGAAGATCACACCAGCATCTAACCATTTAATTATTTCTTTCTTAACTACCTCTTTCATAGAGGGATTCAGCCTACGTTGATGATCTACTCTAGGTGTGTGCTCTTCCTCTAGTATAATCTTATGCATGCAATAAGAAGGGCTAATGCCTCTAATATCAGCAATAGTCCATGCAATAGCCTTCCTATGTTGCTTAAGTAGTAATATTAATTCAACCTCATGCTGTTCGCTTAGCTTAGAAGAAATAATTACAGGCAAAGTCTCATTATTCCCTAAATATGCATACTTGAGGTGAGTGGGGAGAGGTTTTAATTCTAATACAGGTGGATGCTCAATGGATGGCTTTAAAGGATTTAAGGCTCTATCAGTTAAGTCAATATTTAGACAAACATGCTGAGGGTTATTTACAGATATGTCCATTATCTCAGCTATGTTTAAGTCAGTTAATTCTAATCCTACATATTCATTAGCATGCTTGGTTAATAATACATGTTCCAATTGTTCTTCCATCAAAGAATCTACAACGTCCATGCTAGCACAGGATTCAAGGTCAGAGGGGTACCTTAAAGCTTTATACACACTAAATTTCACCTCTTCATCATGAACCCTCATAGTGAGCTCACCTTTTTGGACGTCTATCAGTGCCCTACCTGTGGCTAGAAATGGTCTGCCTAACAGGATGGGGACCTCCTTGTCTGCTTCATAATCCAGGATAATGAAATCTGCAAGGAAAATAAATTTGTCAACTTTCACTAGAATATCCTCAATCTTACCTTCAGGGTATGCAATGGATCTGTCTGCTAGTTGTAAAGTGACAGTGGTTGGACGTGCTTCTCCTATTCCCAACTGGCGGAATAGTGATAGGGGCATGAGGTTTATGCTGGCGCCCAGGTCACAAAGCGCTCTGCCCACGTGCTTGCCTCCAAGTTCTACAGGTAAGGTGAAGGAACCAGGATCCTTCTCCTTCTTGGGCAGCTTGTTCTGGAGGATGGCACTGCACTCCTCAGTGAGATTTACTGTTTCAAACTCACCAATTATTTTTTTGTTAGTAATAATATCTTTCAAAAACTTTACATAGGAAGGCATAGACTGTAAAACTTCTACAAAAGGAATGTTGACATGCACTTGCGTAAGAATTTCTAAGAATTTATTAAAATGCACTTCTTGTTCCTGCTTCTTCTTAAGCCTTCGAGGATATGGAGGTGGTGGCACATATGCAGGCACGTCAGGTCGCCTTAGGATAGGTGGAGGCCTTGGAATTTCTTCTATCTCCTCAATAATTGGCTCTAGCCTTATTCCTGATGTGCTAGTTGGTGGTGGACCTTGGTTTGGCAGAGACTCCAGTGGAGCACTAGACTCAGTGTTCTCTACTCTCTTTGGTGTGTCTTTGGTGTTGCTCACCAATGGTCTACCACTTCTAAGTTCAATTGCTTGAACTTGTTCCTTACCATCTCTCCTTGGCACTTCAGTGTCAGCAGGGAGTCTACCTTGGGGCCTACTCTTGAGTTCATTGGCTAACTGGCCTATTTGGTTCTCTAGGCTCCTAAGAGTGGCTTGCTGACTTTGCAAAGTAGCATCATTTTTGGCTATGTATTCCTTGAGTAAGTTTTCTACAGAAGATCCTACAGGTTGGCTGTAAGGTTTTTGATACATTGATTGGTTATGTTGGGGAGTGAAACCAGGGGTTCCACTCGGTCTAGGTTGGTTAGGATTTTGGTTAGTATTCTGTTGGCCACCCCATGACAGGTTTGGGTGGTTCCTCCAACCAGGGTTGTAAGTATTGGAATAGGGGTTGTTCCTAGGCTGCTGCTGACTTCCAATATAGCAGACTGAGGCTGGATTCCCAGGGCAGTATTCATACAGGTGCCCTTTGTTGCGTGCTCAATGTGTTAATAAGAATAAGCAATAAGAGAGAGAGAGCACTCAGAACATGCAAGCATACATGATCTTATAGCAAGTAATGAGTATTTTTTCATTCGTTTTCCCACAGAGACTTATTTTTAGCTATTCACGAAGTGTTTTGTTAAGAAAGAAGGGGTGGATTTGATGGGTTCAAATTGGTTTTTAATTGCCTACTTCTTACCGAACATATAAAGGAATGTAACATAAACAAATGCAAGTTGAAATTAGACTCAAAGGACAAGAGATGGAATTAATAAACGATAAAGAAAACAGCTAAACAGAATGGTAACTTAGCAGAATTGCGGATACCGCAATGTTATCGCAATTGTAAAAACAGTAAAAGTGTGTAAAATGGAGAATTAAGGGCTACTAACGACTATCCTATAGGCATGTTAATACGATTCCCAAGCATTGGATCAACTCTCTATGCATCAAACTCACTCTATCTCATGTATCGTCCGATTCCATGCATTAGATTCTTTAGTTTACTCAACTCAAAGTAAGGTCTTAAGCATCTTGTTAAAGCAGAAGTGTTTAGTTTGTACTAGGGGAACGCCTATTCCTAGGCCGTTTCCTGGTTACCTTGAAAGGCTAGCATGATAATATGACTCTGAACTCTTACTCCTTCCAGAGGTTAGGAGTTCTTTGGACAAAATGGATGGCCAATCGAAATTGCCCGTGGGATGAAGCTTACATACAATCAATGGTTCGAGAGCTATCCTACATACTTGGTTCACGTTTTTTAGCCTATAGTTCTGTCATTAGCATGCCCCTAAGTGGCTTAGCTACTCATGGATATGGAGTAAGTAGAAATACGAGATGAAACAGACATGCTTAGAAGGAATTTAAAGACAAAACAGTAAGGGAAAGCAGTAGAATGCAGAGGCAAGAAACTGTGAAATGAAGAATGGAGATTCGATTACTTGATTGTTTGATTGGACAAAAGAAAGCTTAAAAGTAAATAACAGCAAGGCAGAAAGTAACGAAATGGAGTGTTCTAGCTATTAGAAAGAGAACAACACAAAGCAGAAATGTAAACTAGAAAAGGGAAGACAGAAAGCATTAAATGTTGCTTGGGAGCCTCGTCGCAACCGCCTCGGCTGAAGGGGATGAAAGAATAGCTTTGCTTGGATGAATCCAATCGGGAGAGAAGGTGGATCTTCTCTCCTTCCTATCAGATTATCGATTCCAACAGCTGAGACTCTCACTCCACCAGACGGCAAAGGAAAACACGAAAAGAAATGGAGCTGCGAGAGGACTTCTACGCTTTCGGATCATGCTTGAACCTCCGACTTTGACCCCCTTTTATAGTAGTTTGCAGGTGCGTTTGGGCCAAGGAGAACCATCAATCTTCAACGTCGTATATCAGAATGGATGGAGGAGAAAGAACGAATCCCTGAAATCACGGAAATTAACAGAAAAAGATCAGTCAACTTACGGTTTTCACTTGAATAATTGCGGCTTCAGCAATGTTTTAGCAATGCTGTCGCAATGCAGTTTTTTTTCATTCTTTTCCTTCGGTTTTCAACCCTTTTCTTTCCTATTGTGCATAAGTCCTAATTTAGCTACCTTCTTCTCATTCTCATATTTAAGCATAGGTTTAGGCTAAATGCTATCAAAAACACCTAAAAGTGTACATCTTCTTAAGCTAAATGGGTCCTAAATAAGTCACTTTCAGAGACTTAACACACCCCCAAACTTAAGGTTTTGCTTGTCCTCAAGCACACTAAGGACTTACCTAGGCTGCTCTTTCACCTTCTTTAACCACCTACTGACTCTCCTATATCCCTATCTATAGCACTGCTGTCCTGTGACACACTTCTCAGTGTAAAACTACCCTCTTATCTAGCTTCTTCTGACTTCGCCTGCCTAACACTCCATCTGCTTTTATTAACTTCCTACAACTCATCTATTTGCTTTTGTCATATCATGCCACTATCCCTAAGGTTTCAAATTCTGCCTAGCTTTACCTCAGACTCAGTACATGCTTCTAGTTTTATTTTTAATGTGTCTAGGATTCCTTAGAGTCATGCCAGTCTTAGTATTAACGGTAACAGTAGTACTTTTAAAGAACAACCTAAACCCTGGCATCACTACATTGGATAAACACTCATTTCCCTAAACAACCCTACAAGTTACAACTTTGTGCTTAGTTAATTGAGGATCAGAGTTCTTTTTAAATAGGACATCTAAGCCACAAAGTTATAACTCCTAGGTATACATTCTTCTTCCCTATTCCCTTTTTCTTACTTAGGTGGGGCCTCTCCTTTGGTTGCCTTTTGATGCAATGCCACTTGTGGGTCACACACTTGGCACTGATTACTTAGCAACCTAAGAGAGACTCCCCTCTTTATTCTATTTTTCATTTTTTTTTTTTTTCAGTTCATCATTTTTTGTAAAGGCGAAGAAGAATGCTTATGTTTCTAAGGGAGAGAGGAATGTTCCTAGGCCTAGGGTGGCCTCCCCCAAACTTCAACTACTCATTGTCCCCAATGAGTGTCTGTGGTGGCACACCCCCAAACTATCCTAGAAGCATCTAGTCTAAGGTAAAACAAAGAGAATCTAAAGCCCTAGGCATAGACAAAACATTCGAACGGCAAATACCACAGCAGCAGTAATTTAAAAAAAACAGACAGATAAGGGCTTAAAGCTGTGCATGCTGAGCTTTTTAGAGGTTGATTTAAACTATCAAAAGGGTGTCCTATGACACTCATTCAGCATGCATTTAGATAAGCTATATAAGGTAGTCATGATAGCAGCAAAAGATGGAATTTAAACAGATCACAGCCTAGCTAAACAGACAGTCCAAAACATGCTTTCAGTCATGAAAATTGCGGGTACCGCAATTATTTCGCAATTAGATCAGGGCAGATATAACAGTGATTAAGGCCCCTAAGCATGCTCTTTCCAGTTATTCAAGCTCTTCTAGAAATAAAACAAAACTAACCTACCTAGGCTCCTATCATCAGACTATACTAAGCAAAATTAAAAACATAAAACTAAGCATCTAAAACAGATCAAAAGTGTACTAAAAACAGCATAATTCACATAGTCTATCAGAAAGCAGAAAAATGTTTTTTTTTCTAAGGGAACAGCAATACTCCCTTCAGTGCAATTCAAACCAGCACTCAAACATCTTCATCCTCATCAGGTTGTCGTGGTCGTGGAGGCACCCATGGAGTCAGGAGATTTGTGGGGAAGTCAGGGAAGATGCACCCAAGTTGGTCTGCAACTTCCTTGTCCCTTGCCTGCGCATAAGTGGCCCATTGAGCCATCCTCCTCTGCATATCCATCAGGCAGGCCATGGATAGGGACTGATCAGCAGCCAGCCTATCCAGTTCAAACTCCATATTCCCCTTTCTCTTCAGCCTCAGGCTAGCAGGCAGCTCCAAGTGGCCTGTGTAAGCCATCTGCTGCTCCATTCGCTCAGTGGGGACTCCTGCAAGCAAACATAGTTTGGTTATGGTGTTAGGGAAAAACAATGGTCCCTTACCTCTCTTGGCGCACTCAGCAATGTCGGCTGACATGATTTCCCCCACATTGACCGTGAGACCTCGCATAATGGCATAGACCAGCAGCGACCTGCTCTGGTTGATGGTCGTCTCATGGGTCACAGGAGACAGCTTTCTCCTTACAAAGGCAAACCATACAACTGCCTTTGCTGTCAGGTTGGCACTCATGAGGGTGTGCCTCCCATTGCGTGATACAGTCCACGCTGCTTCAGGTTGGCCAATGGTTCGAATGGCCTCCTCCAGGACTGCCTCAGTAGGCTCATCAACGATCCGTGCATAATCAGTGTGTCTTTGGCCCTTGAGGCCATAAGCTTCGTTGATGGCTTTTGCTGAGTAGTCCACCTCTACTCCTCTTACCACCGAGAGCCCCTCTTCAGAGTTGCGCAGGTTGGCGTAGAAGTCGTATACCATAGCTGTGTAAGCCGGATTGGGTGGCCTACATAATTCCTCCCAGCTGTGATTTATAATTTCTGCGCGCAAGAACTGCGGCAGGTCAGCAGGTCTGTCGAGGAAGCCCTTCTCGTGCAGCAACTCCCTCTTCCTCAGCTCAACGCCTCTGGATTCAGCGTCAGAGGACACGTACCTCACGGACTGAGGCTCATCTTCAGGGTAAAGCTTAGCTTTCCCTTTGTCTGCTGGCTTGGATGATTCTGCAGCCTCAACCTTGAGTCTTTTGAGTGATGGCTCAGTGCTCTCTTTGTCTGCTGAAGGCGCCCTCTTGGCCTTCTTCTTGTTCAGCTTCTTGGATCGCTTGGCCTTGAGAATCTTGGCCTTTTTCTTCTTCTTGAGCTTTGCCTCAATGGTGATCTGCTGGAGGCAGGCTCCCAACGTCTCTTCCATTGAGTCAGTCTTCTGTTCAAGACTCTCCGGGCTAGCTTCCCTCACAGGCGAGAAAACCTCCTCGTCCTCACCTTCCCCACTGCCCTGCGTTGATTCTTGGTACTCCCCATATGGGAATTCAGGGTCAGGCCGTGGGGTAGTGTGCGACGGCGTGGTGCTTTGCTCTGCTGTAGGTGTCTGCGCAGAACTCTGAGGTGATGAAGACAACTCAGGGCTCTGTGCAGGCGGCGATGAAGGACGCTCTGGGCTCTGCACTGGTTCAGATGGTGAAGGGCTGTGCGCAGGTGATGCAGATGGCGACGAACCCTTCTTGGTCGACTCGTGGGACGCACGATCCGTTTCTTGACTCTCCACAGAGGGAGTCTTTGCTTTGCTTGGTTCGGCGGCCATCTCGACACTCCACCGGCGCTTCTTGGGTGTGCCCGCTGGTTCAGAGGGTCCAGCAGGGATTTCTGTGACAACCCTCCACTTCTTCCTACGGATCGGAAGCTTGGGAAGACGTTCGGTGCGTGCAGCGTCAGCCGTAGCCAAGGCAAGTAGTGCATCTCTCGCAGCTGTTTCAGCAGCGTCGTCAGCCCTCTTCTTGGTTGCGGATCTTTCAGCCCTCGTGAGTACCATCGTTGAGTCTTGGAGGTTTTGGAGAGAAGAATCAAAGATGAAGAGAATCGCAGCTTTCTTGAAATTCAGAGAGTGAGAGAATCGTACAGATCAAACGCCTTCTAACGGATATAAAGGAAACGGCTAAATCCCAACGGCTCTATTTTGCGGATCCTACAATTCCAGCGCAATTTTAGGGATATTTTTTCATCAAAATGTCAATCTTTGCTCGTCCGTATCTTTGATTTGGCTCAATCGTTTCCTGATTTTTAAAGCTGGAATTACTCTCCTTGATTCCCTCTTTCGATTCCCTACAAAAAGAAATAAAAACGACATCAAATTCGTAATTAAAATCACACAACAAAACATACAAACGATAACCGGAAAATCGCAAAAAATAAACTAAGGCATGAGCCTTATGTTGACGAGCACAGTAATCACTCGTCCTCTCTCGTTCTCATTGTCACGCTTCAGTCAAGAGGAAGGCCGAGAGAGTCTTCACATCTCCTTCCTCATAGTAGTGCTTCAATCTTGCACCATTAACCATGAATGGTTGGCCTTGCTGCAAGTTCTTTATCTCTATGGCACCATGAACAAACACATTAGTAATCACAAATGGACCTGACCATCTAGACTTAAGTTTCCCTGGAAATAGTTTCAACCGTGAGTTAAACAACAAAACAAGTTGACCCTTCTTAAAGTCCTTAACTCTAAGTCTACTATCGTGCCAAATCTTGGTTTTTTCCTTGTACATCTTAGCATTTTCATAGGCCATATGTCTAAGCTCATCAAGCTCATGTAATTGCAAAGACCGCAATGTTCCCGCATCCTTTACACAAAAATTCAATTCCTTCATGGCCCAAAATGCTTTGTTTTCTAACTCAAGTGGTAGATGACAAGCCTTGCCATATACCAGCCTATAAGGGGACATACCTAGGGGTGTCTTATATGCTGTCCTATAAGCCCAAAGTGCATCCTCAAGCTTGAAGGACCAGTCTTTCCTATTAGGTTTGACCACTTTTTCTAGGATGTTCTTAATTTCCCTATTTGAGATTTCAGCTTGTCCATTCGAGTGTGGGTGATAGGGAGTGGCTACTCTATGTCTAATGTTATACTTCGCCAACACTCTCTCCATAGCTTTGTTAATGAAATGTGACCCCTCATCACTAATGATGGCACGAGGTGTCCCAAACCTAGTAAAAATGTGCCTATGCAAGAATTTGGTGACTGTTTTGGCATCATTATTGGGACATGCTTTGGCTTCTACCCACTTGGACACATAGTCCACTGCCACTAATATGTAGAGGTTACCTGATGACGGAGGGAATGGCCCCATGAAGTCAATGCCCCATACATCAAAGAGCTCCAACTCTAAGATGTAGGTGAGAGGCATCTCATCCTTTCGTCTGAGGTTACCTGTTCTTTGGCATTCATCACAGCTGTGGGCGTAGTTGTGGGCATCTTTGAAGATCGTTGGCCAATAGTAGCCACTCTGAAATACCTTTGCAGCTGTTCTTTGGCCACCAAAGTGTCCACCATAAGGAGCTGTGTGGCAGTGCTGCAGCACAGACTTCGCTTCAGCAGCTGAAACACACTTCCTTAGCAAGCCGTCAGCACATGTTCTGTAAAGTGTGGGGTCATCCCATATGAATTTCCTTGCTTCATGAAGGAACCTCCTCTTCTCTTGTCCTCCCTTAAAAACTGGTAAAACCTGTGATGCACGGAAGTTAGCAATGTCAGCAAACCACGGTTCCTCATCGTTATCACGATGAGTCAAAGCAAAGACATGTTCATCAATAAAAGCATCAGAAATTGCGGGGTCCGCAATTTTTTCGCAATTGTGCTGCAATCGAGACAGGTGATCCGCAACCACATTTTCACATCCCTTCTTGTCTCGAATGTCCAAATCAAACTCTTGCAGCAGCAGTACCCACCTAATCAACCTAGGCTTAGCATCAGCCTTCCTCATAAGATACTTCAAGGCAGAATGGTCAGTGTACACAATTGTCCTAGTGCCTACAATATAGTTTCTAAATTTTTCGCAAGCAAACACTACAGCAAGCATCTCTTTCTCAGTAGTTGTATAATTACATTGAGCCTCATTCAAGGTTTTACTAGCATAATAGACAGGGTGTGTTAGCTTGTCAATCTTCTGTCCTAACATCACTCCTACAGCATAGTCACTGGCATCACATAACATCTCAAAGGGAAGATCCCAATTTGGTCCTACTATGATAGGGGCTGTGACTAGTGCTTTCTTAAGGGTGGTCCAAGCTACTACACATTCCTTAGAGAAGATGAATGGCCTATTTAATTCTAGAAGCTCACACAGAGGCTTGGCTATCTTAGAAAAGTCCTTAATGAACCTTCTGTAGAAGCAAGCATGCCCTAAGAAACTTCTAATGGCCTTGACATTCTGAGGCTCTACCAACTTCTCTATGATCTCAATTTTGGCTCGGTCAACTTCTACACCTGCCCTCGACACTCTATGACCTAAGACAATCCCCTCATCTACCATGAAGTGACACTTTTCCCAATTAAGGACTAAGTTAGTCTCTTCACATCTAGCCAAGACTTGTCCTAAATTATCTAGACAGTTGGTGAATGAATCCTCAAAGACTGAGAAGTCATCCATGAATATTTCTATCATGGACTCATCCAACTCAGAGAAGATTGCCATCATGCACCTTTGGAAAGTTGCCGGTGCATTGCATAAGCCAAAAGGCATTCTGCGAAAGGCAAAAGTTCCAAAAGGGCAAGTGAAGGTAGTCTTCTCTTGGTCCTTAGGGTCTATAGTAATCTGATTATAGCCAGAATAACCATCTAAGAAACAATAGTAGGCTCTACCAACTATTCTGTCTAACATCTGGTCAATGAACGGTAGAGGGAAGTGGTCTTTTTTAGTTTCTTTATTTAATTTCCTGTAATCCATGCACACTCTCCATCCTGTGACAGTCCTAGTTGGAATCAGTTCGTTGTTCTCATTGACTACCACAGTCATCCCACCCTTTTTAGGTACACACTGTATAGGGCTCACCCACTGACTACTAGCTATGGGGAAGATCACACCAGCATCTAACCATTTTATTATTTCTTTCTTAACTACCTCTTTCATAGAGGGATTCAGCCTACGTTGGTGATCTACTCTAGGTGTGTGCTCTTCCTCTAGTATAATCTTATGCATACAATAAGAAGGGCTAATGCCTCTAATATCAGCAATAGTCCATGCAAAAGCCTTCCTATGTTGCTTAAGCAGTAAAATCAGTTCAACCTCATGTTTTTCACTTAATTTAGAAGAAATGATAACAGGCAGAGTTTCATTACTTCCTAGATATGCATACTTGAGGTGAGTGGGTAGTGGTTTCAGTTCTAAAACAGGTGGATGCTCAATGGATGGCTTTAAAGGATTCACAGATCTATCAGTTAGGTCTATATTCATACATACATGTTGTGGTTTATCTACAGGCATATCCATTATGTCAGATACATTCAAATCAGCTACATCTAATTGTACATATTCATTAGCATGCTTAGTTAATAATACATGCTCCAATTGTTCCTCCATCAAGGAGTCTACTACGTCCATGCTAGCACAGGATTCAAGGTCAGAGGGATACCTTAAAGCTTTATACACACTAAATTTCACCTCTTCATCATGAACCCTCATAGTGAGCTCACCTTTTTGGACGTCTATAAGTGCCCTACCTGTGGCTAGAAATGGTCTGCCTAGCAGGATGGGGACCTCCTTGTCTGCTTCATAGTCCAGGACAATGAAATCTGCAAGGAAAATAAACTTGTCAACTTTTACAAGAATATCCTCAATCTTACCTTCAGGGTATGCAATGGATCTGTCTGCAAGTTGTAAAGTGACAGTAGTTGAACGTGCTTCTCCTATTCCTAGCTGGCGGAATAGTGATAGGGGCATAAGGTTTATGCTGGCGCCCAGGTCACAAAGCGCTCTGCCCACGTGCTTGCCTCCAAGTTCTACAGGTAAGGTGAAGGACCCAGGATCCTTCTCCTTCTTAGGCAGCTTGTTTTGGAGTATGGCACTGCACTCCTCAGTGAGGTTTACTGTTTCAAACTCACCAATTATTTTTTTGTTAGTAATAATATCTTTTAAAAACTTTACATAGGAAGGCATAGACTGTAAAACTTCTACAAAAGGAATGTTGACATGCACTTGCTTAAGAATTTCTAAGAATTTATTAAAATGCACTTCCTGTTCCTGCTTCTTCTTTAGCCTTCGAGGATATGGAGGTGGTGGCACATATGCAGGCACGTCAGGGCGCCTTAGGATAGGCGGAGGCCTTGGAATTTCTTCTATCTCCTCAACAATTGGCTCTAGCCTGGCTCCTGATGTGCTAGTTGGTGGTGGACCTTGGTTTGGCAGAGCCTCCAGTGGAGCACTAGACTCAGTGTTCTCTACTCTCTTTGGTGTGTCCTTTGTGTTGCTTACCAAGGGTCTACCACTTCTGAGTTCAATTGCTTGAACTTGTTCTTTACCATCTCTCCTTGGTACCTCAGTGTCAGCAGGGAGTCTACCTTGGGGCCTACTCTTGAGTTCATTGGCCAATTGGCCTATTTGGTTCTCTAGGCTCCTAAGGGTAGCTTGCTGGCTTTGAAGAGTAGCATCATTCTTAGCTATGTATTCCTTGAGTAAGTTTTCTACAGAAGATCCTACAGGTTGATTGTATGGTTTTTGATACATTGATTGGTTATGTTGGGGAGTGAAACCAGGTGTTCCACTCGGTCTAGGCTGGTTAGGATTTTGGTTAGCATTTTGTTGGCCACCCCATGACAGGTTTGGGTGGTTCCTCCAACCAGGGTTGTAAGTATTGGAATAGGGGTTGTTCCTAGGCTGCTGCTGGCTTCCAATGTAGCAGACTGAGGATGGATTCCCAGGGCAGTATTCATATGGGTGCCCTTCCCCACAGAATCCACAGATAAGTGCCTCGCCTTGACTTGGTTGGGTGCCCATTGACATGGCTGTGGCGGTATTGGCACCGGTTTGGAGATTGGCCTGAGCCATTTGCTTAACTAGGTTGGTCAGGGCATTTATTTGGCTGCTCATCGCACTTAGAGCATCCTTGTCTTGAGCTCTAGTTGGCTCAACTGGATCATCTGACCACCTACAGTGAGATGCTGAGATCTTCTCCAAGATCTCATAGGCCTCGTTGTAACTCTTGGACAACATGGAACCACCAGCAGATGAATTTAAGACTTGCCTAGTGCTGGGGTTGCATCCTTTGAAAAAGACCTCTATTTGGATACACCATGGGATGCCATGATGTGGACATTTGAGAAGAAGGTCCTTGAACCTTGTCCAAGCTTCGTGAAGAGATTCATTATCAGCTTGTTTGAATTTAACTATGTCATCACGAAAGGTAGAATTCCTATCAGGTGGGAAGTATTTGACTAGGAATTTTTCTGCTAAATCTGTCCAATTAAGGACAGATCCAGAGGGTAATGAGTTCAACCATGTTTTGGCTTTGTCCCTCAAAGAGTAAGGGAACAAGTATAGCCTCAAGGCTTCTTGGGAAACTCCAGGGATGACGAAGGTATCACTAACTCCTAAGAAGTTCCTAAGATGGTTGTGGGGGTCCTCATTTTCTATTCCAAAGAATTGTCCCACAGTGGACAACATTTGGAACATCACTGGCTTTAACTCGAATGAGTTGGCAGTGATCTCAGGACGGATTATGCTGGGGTTCAGCTCCCAGGCATAGGTACTAAATATGAAAGAATGGCACTATTCTTGTCATTCGCTATTTCGATGGGGTTGCGAATGACAGGTACCTGATTTGGAACTATCTCGTCCATTTCTTCGATTTCAGGTATGATTTGAGGTATAGGGGGTTGTTTAAAAAGACGTTTCTTGGCTTTATTTCTGGCTTTAAATAGTCTCTCGGGCTCAGGATTGAACTCTAGATCTCTACTTGAAGGCTCACTCATAAACTAACCCAATAGTACCTGCAAAAGAAATGAAACAGATCAGCTTCAATAAGCAATGAACTTGTTTTTTCAAACTTAACAGACTTCGTTTTCACTTAAAATAAGTCCCCGGCAGCGGCGCCAAAAACTTGTTGCGTGCTCAATGTGTTAATAAGAATAAGCAATAAGAGAGAGAGAGCACTCAGAACATGCAAGCATACATGATCTTATAGCAAGTAATGAGTATTTTTTCATTCGTTTTCCCACAGAGACTTATTTTTAGCTATTCACGAAGTGTTTTGTTAAGAAAGAAGGGGTGGATTTGATGGGTTCAAATTGGTTTTTAATTGCCTACTTCTTACCGAACATATAAAGGAATGTAACATAAACAAATGCAAGTTGAAATTAGACTCAAAGGACAAGAGATGGAATTAATAAACGAAGAAGAAAACAGCTAAACAGAATGGTAACTTAGCAGAATTGCGGATACCGCAATGTTATCGCAATTGTAAAAACAGTAAAAGTGTGTAAAATGGAGAATTAAGGGCTACTAACGACTATCCTATAGGCATTTTAATACGATTCCCAAGCATTGGATCAACTCTCTATGCATCAAACTCACTCTATCTCATGTATCGTCCGATTCCATGCATTAGATTCTTTAGTTTACTCAACTCAAAGTAAGGTCTTAAGCATCTTGTTAAAGCAGAAGTGTTTAGTTTGTACTAGGGGAACGCCTATTCCTAGGCCGTTTCCTGGTTACCTTGAAAGGCTAGCATGATAATATGACTCTGAACTCTTACTCCTTCCAGAGGTTAGGAGTTCTTTGGACAAAATGGATGGCCAATCGAAATTGCCCGTGGGATGAAGCTTACATACAATCAATGGTTCGAGAGCTATCCTACATACTTGGTTCACGTTTTTTAGCCTATAGTTCTGTCATTAGCATGCCCCTAAGTGGCTTAGCTACTCATGGATATGGAGTAAGTAGAAATACGAGATGAAACAGACATGCTTAGAAGGAATTTAAAGACAAAACAGTAAGGGAAAGCAGTAGAATGCAGAGGCAAGAAACTGTGAAATGAAGAATGGAGATTCGATTACTTGATTGTTTGATTGGACAAAAGAAAGCTTAAAAGTAAATAACAGCAAGGCAGAAAGCAACGAAATGGAGTGTTCTAGCTATTAGAAAGAGAACAACACAAAGCAGAAATGTAAACTAGAAAAGGGAAGACAGAAAGCAGTAAATGTTGCTTGGGAGCCTCGTCGCAACCGCCTCGGCTGAAGGGGATGAAAGAATAGCTTTGCTTGGATGAATCCAATCGGGAGAGAAGGTGGATCTTCTCTCCTTCCTATCAGATTGTCGATTCCAACAGCTGAGACTCTCACTCCACCAGACGGCAAAGGAAAACACGAAAAGAAATGGAGCTGCGAGAGGACTTCTACGCTTTCGGATCATGCTTGAACCTCCGACTTTGACCCCCTTTTATAGTAGTTTGCAGGTGCGTTTGGGCCAAGGAGAACCATCAATCTTCAACGTCGTATATCAGAATGGATGGAGGAGAAAGAACGAATCCCTGAAATCACGGAAATTAACAGAAAAAGATCAGTCAACTTACGGTTTTCACTTGAATAATTGCGGCTTCAGCAATGTTTTAGCAATGCTGTCGCAATGCAGTTTTTTTTCATTCTTTTCCTTCGGTTTTCAACCCTTTTCTTTCCTATTGTGCATAAGTCCTAATTTAGCTACCTTCTTCTCATTCTCATATTTAAGCATAGGTTTAGGCTAAATGCTATCAAAAACACCTAAAAGTGTACATCTTCTTAAGCTAAATGGGTCCTAAATAAGTCACTTTCAGAGACTTAACACCCTTCCCCACAGAATCCACATACAAGTGTCTCACCTTGACTTGGTTGGGTGCCCATTGACATGGCTGTGGCGGTGTTGACACTTGTTTGGAGATTGGCTTGAGCCATTTGCTTAACTAGGTTGGTCAGGGCATTTATTTGGCTGCTCATTGCACTTAGAGCATCCTTGTCTTGAGCTCTAGTTGGCTCAACTGGATCATCTGACCACCTACAGTGAGATGCTGAGATCTTCTCCAAGATCTCATAGGCCTCGTTGTAACTCTTGGACAACATGGAACCTCCAGCAGATGAGTTTAAGACTTGTCTAGTGTTGGGGTTGCATCCTTTGAAAAAGACCTCTATTTGGATACACCATGGGATGCCATGGTGTGGACATTTAAGAAGAAGATCTTTAAACCTTGTCCAAGCTTCGTGAAGGGACTCAGTGTCAGCTTGTTTGAACTTGATTATGTCATCACGAAAGGTAGAATTCCTATCAGGTGGGAAGTATTTGACTAGGAATTTTTCTGCTAAGTCTGTCCAATTAAGGACAGATCCAGAGGGTAATGAGTTCAACCATGTTTTGGCTTTGTCCCTCAAAGAGTAAGGGAACAGGTATAGCCTCAAGGCTTCTTGGGAAACTCCAGGGATGATGAATGTATCACTAACTCCTAGGAAGTTTCTAAGATGGTTGTGGGGATCCTCATTTTCCACTCCAAAGAATTGTCCCACAGTGGACAACATTTGGAACATCACTGGCTTTAACTCGAATGAGTTGGCAGTGATTTCAGGACGGATTATGCTGGGGTTCAGCTCCCCAGGCATAGGTACTAGGTACGAAAGTATGGCGCTATCCTTGTCATTCGCTATTTCGATGGGATTGCGAGTGACAGGCACCGGATTTGGAACTATTCCATTCATTTCTTCTTGAGACAATTGCGGAGGAATTGCGGTTCCCGCAATTACTTGAGGTAAAGGGGGTTGGTTAAAGAGACGTTTCTTGGCTCTATTTCTGGCCCTAAGTAATCTCTCAGGCTCAGGATTGAACTCTAGATCACTACTTGAAGGCTCACTCATAAACTAACCCAATAGTACCTGCAAAAGAAATGAAACAGATCAGCTTCAATAGGCAATAAACTTGGTGTTTCAAACTTAACAAACTTCGTTTTCACTTAAATAAATCCCCGGCAGCGGCGCCAAAAACTTGTTGCGTGCTCAATGTGTTAAAATAAATAAGTAATAAGGTAGAGAGAGCACTCAGAACATGCAAGCATACATGGTCTTATAGCAAGTAGTAAGTATATTTCATTCGTTTTCCCACAGAGATTTATTATAAGCTATTCATGAAGTGTAAAGTTAAGAAAGAAGGGGTGGATTTGATGGGGTAGAATTGGTTTTTAATTGTCTATTTCCTACTGAATACGAAGAGGGTAGCAACATAAACAAGTGCAAGTCAAAGCTAAACTCAAATGAGAAGAGACGAGATTAATAAATGAAGACAAAAACAGCTAGACAGAATTGTAACTTAGCAGAATTGCGGAAACAGCAATTCTACCGCAATGTAAATAACAGCGAAAGTGTGTAAAATGATGAGTTAAGGGCTATTAACGACTATCCTATAGGCTTTTTCTCACGATTCTCAAGCATTGGATCAACTCTCTATGCATCAAACTATCTCATTCTCATGTATCTTCCGATTTCATGCATTAGATTCTTTAGTTTACTCATGTCCAAGTAAGGTCTTAAGCATCTTGTTAAAGCAGAAAAATATGGTTTGTACTAGGGAAACGCCTATTCCTAGGTCGTTTCCTGGTTACCTTGAAAGGCTAGCATGATAGTATGAATCTGAACTCTTACTCCTTCCAGAGGTTAGGAGTTCTTTGGACAAAATAGATGGCCAATCGAAATTGCCCGTGGGATGAAGCTTACATACAATGAATGCTTCGAGAGCTATCCTACATGCTTGGTTCACGTTTTTTAGCCTAAGGTGTTGTCATTAGCATGCCCCTATGTGACTTAGTTACTCATGGATATAAGGTAAACAGATATAAGAGATGAAACAGACATGCGTAGGCGGAAATTAAGGACAAAACAGTAAGGCAAAGCAGTAGAGTGCAAAGGCGAGAAACTGTGAAATGAAGAATTGAGATTTGATTACTTGATTGTTTGACTCAACAAATGAAAGCTTTAAAGTAAATAACAGCAAGACAGAACACAACGAAATAGTCTAATCTAGCTACTAGAAAAGAAACAACAACAAGACAAAGCTGGAAAATGGAAATGAAAAGCAGAAAGCAGTAAAACAAGCTCGAATGTCTCGTTGCAGCCGCCTCGAATGAAGGATGAGAAAGGTCAGCCTTGCTTGGATGAATCCAATCGGGAGAGAAGAAGAATCTCCTCTCCTTCCTATCAGATTATCGGTTCCAACAGCTGAGCTTCGCAAACCAGCAGACGGCAAAGGAAAACAGGAGAAAAGATGGACTGCGAGAAGACTTCTACGCTTTCGGATGATGTTTGAACCCTCGACTTTGACCCCTATTTATAGTAATCTGCAGGTGCATTTGGGCCAAGGAGAACCATCAATCTTCAACGTCGTACTTCAGAATGGATGGAGGAGAAAGAACGAATCCCTGAAATCACGGAAATTAACAGAAAAAGATCAGTCAACTTACGGTTTTCACTTGAAACATTGCGGTGTCCGCAATGTTTCCGCAATGCTATCGCAATGCTTGTTTTTCATTCTTTTCCTTCGGTTTTCAACCCTTTTCTTTCCTATTGTACTTAAGTCCTAATTTAGCTACCTTCTTCTAATTCTCATATTTAAGCATAGGTTTAGGCTAAATGCTATCAAAAACACCTAAGAGTGAACATCTTTCTAAGATAATTAAGTCCTAAAAAGGTCACTTTTGGAGACGTAACAGTCACGAACTCAGCACGAACGCAGCAAGACGAGGACCACCCTTAGTGTAGTCTCAGCGATCCTCATATTATGTAACGGAGTAGTGAGACTCCTTGAACTAAGGGGGTTTGTTGAGAGGGAAAAAGAGGAAGAAGATGAAGATACCAAGGTGTAGGATGAAAAGAAGAAGAACTTGTTTCTTGAGCTTGTTGAACTTTTCAACAATGTCGAAACCAATTCTAATTTTTCATACACTCCAAAAATTGAAGTTCCAATTGAGTATTGAGGAATGAACACTTCAGTCCTCAAGCTTCTTCACAAGAACTACTCAATTGATACACCCAATCTTCAAGCTTCACAAAGTTCTACAAAAGTGTTTTTCAACCATTGGAATAACCAGAGAGAGCTTCTAGAGAGAGAAACGAGAGAGACAGAACCGAATTGTCTTCTAATTCCGTAGAGGAGAAGGAATTGAGAAGGTAACCCAACTCATACCCTTTTCATTCTCAACAATTGAGAATGAGTGGGAAATCCACATGTTCAACATGCAGTGCATGTTGAACAAAGGTGGAGAAATGATTCATAATTATAAATAATTATAAATCAAAATTAATTAAAATAAAATTTAATTAATAAAATTTAATTAATAAAATTTATTATTAAATAATATCAAATATTAATTTAATAATAAACTTATCCCCGAATTCCGAAAAATAAATTTCCCAATATGAATATCTATTCATATTTTCTTCTGGTCCCGTATTTAAATCACATTTAAACACGTCTTTCTCCGGTCGAGTATCTAAATCATATTTAAATACATCTTCCTCCAATCACATGTTTAAATCATATTTATATATGTTCAACCTCATCAACAGACCCGAATTCGGATTTCTCCAAATTCTTCCCTATAGCACTGTTACATAGCTTTATCCGAGCTAACCAGGAAAACCTAAAGGACCTACAGATCATGAGCTCCAACGATACGAGATTATCCAGTCAAAACTCTTTTAACCGAATCAATCAACATTTGTTAACCCCCGGAGACTCCACTAAAGTCCAAAGGTTGCACTCTCCTCACTGTAGATATATTGTGTCCTCTTGATATAACCGTCATTGGTAAGTCGATCCTTCACAGGTGGTTCGTAATCGCAGCTGGGTCATTTAAACCGTTTAACCCCTGCATTACATCTTGTTTCTTAAGTACCACTGACACCTCTAATGAACAATTGATCGGTGGTCCTACCAGCATATCATACATCCTCTCTGATCAAGAGAAGATGTGCGCGCATTGTTCAAGCCCTAAAGTCAGCTATTAAGGGAACAACCTATCTACTAACCCTGAAACGGGTTAGGAGTGAATTCCATCTTGCTATAGTATGTCCTCAGCTACCTATTCGACTTTATCCCCAAGATGGTAGGTTATTGAGTCGGCGCTAATGGGCCACTCTCACACGTACAAGTCAAAGGATACTTCCGAATAAGCAGGAGTTCATAGCGAGCTCAGAATTAAGCTCGAGTTACCTAGGCCATCAATATGTATAAGTCGGTCTCATCAGTAAACGGAGTTATAAAGAGAGAGCGACTTAATACGCGGTTCGGTCTTATGCAAACTCATTGCACAGGACGCCCTCGCTTCTCACATCACCATGTGAAACGATTCGGATCACATCGTTTTGTAAAATACAAAGCGAACCGCATCCAATAGTGTTACTAGGATAAGGACCCAGTCTTATCCATATACTATAGACCGTTCTGACTGTCAACTTGAGCCTGACCCACAATCATGTCATACATGAAGCTCAAGTTTTCAGAAGACGCCAAGGGTGTTACTTATTGGTATAGGATAAACTAAACACGTTTCACTTTAATCTAGTAAACTCTTTTACTGAATTAAAACTTAATAACACATTATTACTAAATAGATTATTTACAAACACAACTGTTTACAAACCACGAGTTTTAGGACATAAAACCCAACAAACTCCCACTTGGACTAAAATGTATGTGGTGTACATGTTGGTTGAGAAAACGAAATATCTCATATCTCATGTTTTCTCCCATTGTCCTATTTCAGCAACTCGGAGCCCTAAACTCTTTAGGTGTCTCTCAAACACTTTAGCCGTAAGAGACTTAGTAAACAAATAAGAATGAAGTGTTGTGAGGTATTACATGTGACAATCACATCCTCTCAGAGCACTATTCTAGAGTTCAACTTATAAACTTTTTGCTGCTTCATAAGCTGCAAGAAAGCTTAGCTATCACCGAGGAATTAGCAATGCAACTCTTGTACTCTATTCCTCCTTTTGCACTCGACAAAACATTAACCCCATTTGACTGACAGCTCCCACTAGTAACGTGTTCTTACGATTCAGATCAACCTAAATCCTTAGAAGCAACGGAGCTAGTTTAAGCTTATCAGAGAAATGAATCCTAATCATTCACAATGATTAGAACAAGAACTATGGGAAATTATTATGAAAGCTACAACATTTACTAAACACTTGTCAAACAAGTTTTATCAATATAATGTACAAAGCCATAAGATTTGATCATAGAATCAAACCTTATAATTCAGGATTTAGATGTTTGTTCCAATTCATAAATGAATTGAATAAGCATGCAAACAATTTGCTCTTAATCCTGAATGATGAATCTCCCTGGTTGAGACTTATAGATACTCTTATCAAGATAGTTAGTCTTGACATTCATTTACCTTATCCTATCAGATAGAACAGGGCAATGGATACAAGTAATCTATTTAACTTATATCTGACAAAAAGAGATGAAGTTAATACACAATTAACCCCTTCTCTTTGAGACAGTCCCTTTGCCAGAAAGTCAAGCCTTAGAGGTTTTCACCTTGGTGGGACAGATTTTGAATATCCTCCCTAAATTCGGGTTGTCGAGACCCGCCAAAATAAATTTATATACCTATTAACCTTAGCTTTCAGCTAGTGGTAACAGGGTCGATCCACAGAGAAGGTCTCAGTTTGATTGAAATTAAGGTTCGAGAATTTAATTGGTTGATTGATTGAGTTTTGGTAAACGGGGGTTTTTATCATGCAATGAGAATAATTAAAACGCTAACGGAAGGAGTTTAAAGAGAAAGAGATTATCGAGTGTACGGTTCGGGGATTTTCGGGATTTCTTTGCTAGACATTCTACCATTTATCATCTAATTCAAATCTATGGTTATCCAATTGTCATGCACGCGGTCAGTTACCTGGGAACCCCCTTTTGGTAACCGGCTTCATATAATTAATTAGAACTAAAGTCCTAACTAAACATTGTTCAAAGCATTCCTAGAGTGATCAGCTCTAAATTTACTCTAAACAGTTACTAGCTAACCGCGACAAACATTCGACCATGCAATCCTAATGCTAACTGGCTACCCGCCAACGCTGAAGTACCCAACATTTATCATGCATAAATCAATACTCCGATTTATTTCATTGTTCTGTGTTACTAGGCGAATAGTGAGAGGCACGGCATCGCTATTCTTTAACTCTAACACATGCTAGAAAACTCAATTGTCCGTCGGCGAAATCTAACACATGCATGTGATTAAGGAAGAACAACAAATGCATACAAATCAGAGACCAAATCAGAATTTAAAGCATGTATTATCAAAATGAAGAAGTCTAACAAATATTCCCTAAATTACCCCAAACCGTTCACAGTACCTTAGCCGACCATGGGGCGGATCTTCACAAACGCTCCAACGGAGGCAATGGACATCATCTTTAACCCTATTACAAATAAAAGATCCAAATCTAGGCCACAAATGGTGGAGCCAAGCTAAAACTTAGAAGAAAACCGAGAGGAAGAAGATGAGAATCCAAACTTGGCTGCTGGAAAATCGTCCTTCAGGTTTTTTAAATCCGTCGGAGCGTCGAGACGCTGCGACCTAATGAAAACGCGCGCGCCTCGCAATGGCATCGAGACGCTGGGCGAGCGTCTCGACACTGGCCCGATAATTTCCTGCGCGCGCGCCCCTCGGAGCGTCTCGATGCTGCGGCAGGGTCTCGACGCCAGGCAGCGTTGAGCAAGCGTCTCGACGCTGTCTGCTCGACGCTTGCTCTCGGGTTTGGGCTGGAAAATTGCCTCTTCTAGGCAATTTCGGTCCGATTCTTCTTGGATCAGCTTCCCCTTTTCCCGATGCACTCCCGGGGCGTTAAAACACCGCTTTTAGCTTCAAAACGAGTCCAATGGACGCATGAGCTCTTCACCGCAAATCTCCTATAAATGAGACAAATTAACTAATTAAATGCGGAATTTAGCTAGAATTAGGAAGTGAATAATAACTCCAAAGTGGAGTTATCAAACACCCTCAACTTAAATCTTGCTAGTCCTCGAGCAAGGCTGATAAAGAAATTGACTCTAAGGACATGCTTACGTGCTACAAACTCAAATCTCAATGCATTTTACAAATTCAAACACAACATAATCATGAAAGCAATCCGCGCATGCATTTTATTACGAACATATCAAAAATCAACTATCGCTCCCTAACGTGAGTGTGTGCTAGCCAACCTATCCTAAACCCACCTAAGCCCGGAAAAACCACATGCAACATATCATCCCGTTTTCCCTCTACTTCTAGCGTTTAAGAACAGTCTCCAATTGACTTACACGAGAGAGAGTAGCAAACTAAGAGACCTAAATATTTTCTCATTCTTTTTCTTTTCACGAGTACTTTGTACCCTTCACTAAGGTTCTTTGAACCCAACTTTTTATTCTCTTTTTCTTTCCAACCTCGAGTTGCCTAACACGTCAAATTCATGCATAAACTTCACGTTTTTAAGGGCTAACGCTCACTTCTTAGGTGCACCGATAAGAAGGAGGAGCGCCTAGAGAGATTTTTCTAGCTAACATGCTTTTCTATTTTTTTTATTTTAGGCTTAGCGTAAGCTAACTCGATTAATTTGACCACTTAGCTCTCATGCAACAAGCTACCTATGGGTGCCTTTCGGGGTGACAACAAGAGTCATGCATCATGCAATCAAACTAAGCCTACGGAGTCTAAGATGAGGTTGTTAAGTGCTCGATAGATGCAAGGGAGCAACAGAAAAAATTTTAAAATTTTTGACATGAACCTAATAAATGCAAACGACATCATGCAAAAACTAGATTATGCAAATGCTCAGATTTCCAAAATGCACTTCCTAGATTATCATAATTAGAAAGCAGTAAACAGAGTCCCAAGCACTTCAATTTCAAAACTAGCACTGCTCAACAAACTACACATGCTCGTCCATAACATCCACCCCCAACTTCTAAAGCTAGTTGTTGCGTGCTCAATGTGTAAATAAAAATGCGATGTGAGAGCACTCAGAACATGCAAGCATACATGGTCTTGTAGCAAGTAATAAGTATTTTTTCATTCGATTTCCCACAGTGATTTATTCTTAGTTACTGGCGAAGTGAGATGTTAAATTAGAAAGGGTGGTTTAGATGAGGTAAAATTGGGATTAATGTGCCTAACTACTAAAGAACGTGCGAGATATGCGAGCATAAACAAAGATAAGTAAAGAGGTTAACTTGAATGTAGGAGAAAAAGAATTGCGGAGAAAGCAATTATCTAGCAATAAAATCGCAAAACAGAAAACTGAAAAAATGGCTAAGGCAAAAATTAAACTAAGAAAATTGCGCAGACAACAATTTTCTAGCAATTGTACTAACAGCGTTTTAAGGGTGAAGTGTGGAAACAAGGGCTACTAACGACTCCTCTATAGGCTTTTTCATACGATTCTTCAGCAGTAGATCAACTTATCATGCATCAAATTAACTCATTCTCATGTATCTCTCGATTTCATGCATTAGATCATTTAGTTCACTCATGTCCAAGTAATACTTAAGCATCTATTTATATAAGCAAGTTAATGATTTGTGCTAGGAAAACGCCTATTCCTAGGTCGTTTTCTGTCTACCATGAAAGGCTAGCATGAATGGACGACTCTGAACTCTTACTCCTTCCGGAGGTTAGGAGTTCTTTAGACAAAATGGATGGCCAATCGAAATTGTTCGTGGGATGAAGTACACATACATTCAATGCATTTTAAGCTAACCTACATACTGAATTCACGTATTTCTACCTATAGATTCATCATTAGCAGACCCTTATGTGGTTTAGTTACTCATGGATGATGATGGAGTGGAAAGACTTGATTGATTAAACATGCTTGGCAGAATTCAAATGGAAACAACAGAAAACAGGAAGCAATGGGGAACTTGCGAAGTAGTCAAACAATTCTTCGATTAAACAAGATTCAAAGCTTAATAAGCAACAACTTTAAAACGATAAAGACTAAATAGACAAAGACGAAGTGAATCAATGTAGCAAACAGAACCAAAAGGCAACAACAGCAATGAACAGGAAAGGCAGAAAACAGTAGAAAGCAATTAAACGTGTGCGTGAACTCCTCGCCGCAAGCGCCTCGGGTGAAGGGAGAAGGGGAGCTTTGTTTGGGGATGAATCCAATCAGAAGAGAAGAAGGATCCTCTCTTCTTCCTCTCAGATTATCGATGCCAACAGCTGAATCCTTCACGCCAACAAACGGGAGAAGAAATAGAGAAGAAACTGCGTTGAGATGGGAGATCTACGCTTCCAAGCTTGTTGTTCTCCTTCCCCCTTGACCTCCTTTTATAGTGTTTTGCAGGTATTCTTCAGCCAAGAAGAACCATCCATTCTGAACGACGACCTTCCACGTGGCAGCATGAGAGAAATTGGGCCGCTGAAAGATCGCAACGAAACGGCAGACGGTTAGAACAATTTAACATTTTCACTTAAAACATTGCGGAGACAACAATGTTTCCGCAATGTTTCTGCAATACAGAATTTTCAACTCTTTAGTTTTGTTTTTTATTCTTTTTCCTTTCTTTTACACATAAGTCCTGATTTAGCTTCATTCTATAAATTCTCATATATAAGCACAAGTTTAGACTAAATTCTAACAAAAACGCTTAAGAGTTTACACAATTCCATAGCAAATAAGTCCCTAAAATGTATACTTTTGGAGACGTAACACACCCCCAAACTTAAGTTATTGCTCGTCCTCGAGCAATATAAGGGCTTACTTGGGCTGCTATCACTCTATCTGACTACTTGATGACTTCCCTAAGTTCACTATCCATCGCATGGTTGTCCTGTGACACTCTTCTAAATTTAAAACTAACTTCTCATTCTGCTTATTCTGATTTCTCTTGCCTTGCAGAACCTACTGTCTTTATAAACTTCCTACCACTAATCTACTTGCTTCGGTCATTAGGTTCATTGTGCAACTATCCCTAAGGTTTCAAATTCTACCTTGTTTCACCCCAGACTCAGTACATGCTTCTAATGTCTTTCTTTTAAGCCACCTAGGATTCCTTAGAGTCATGTCAGTCTTAGTACACACAAGCAACAGTAGTACATTCATAGAACAACCTAAACCCTGGCATCACTACATTGGATATACATTCATCTCCCTTAACAAACCTACAAGCTACAACCCTGTGCTTAGCTAATTGAGGATCAGAGTTCATTCATACAGGACACCTAAGCACATAAGCTATAACTCATAGGCACACATTCTTCTTCCTTGGTTTTTCCTTTTTCCCTTTTCTTTAGTAGAGTTCCTCTTTTGGTTTGCCTTTTGATGTAGTGTCACTTGTGGGTTACACAAATGGCCCTGATTACTCAACAACCTCAAGAGAAACACTACTCTTTATTCTTCTGTTTTTCATTTTTTTTTTTTTCAGTTCATTATTTTTCAAAGAAGAAGAATGCTTATGTTTAAGAGAGAGAGAGGAATGTTCCTAGGCCTAGGGCTGCCTCCCCCAAACTTAAACTTCTCATTGTCCCCAATGAGAGTCTGAGGTGGCACACCCCCAAACTTGTCCTAGAAGCATCTAGTCTAAGGCAAAACAAGTAAAATTTAAAACTCCTAGGCATAGAATGACCTTCCTAAAGCAGATAGCACAGAAGCAGAACTTTTGTAAAAACAATATGTTAAGGGCTTATAGAGGTACATGCTGAGCAAGAACGGAAACTACTTTAAACTATCAAAGGTGTACTAAGACACTCATCCAGCATGCGTAGCAGATAGACCACATAATGAAGTCAGTACAGCAGCAAAATATCGAGATATAAACAGAAACAACCCATCCAACAGTCATCCAATAGCATGCGAAAACTAACAAAAAAAATTGCGGACTCAGCAAAGAATTCGCAATAGACCTACAGAGCATCTGTAGCAGTGATCAAGGCTCCTAGCATGCTATTCCCAGTCGTCAAAAACTATCCTAAACAGTAAAACTAACTAAACTAACTACTCAGATACCATCAAGCTAAACTAAACTACTCTAAACAAACAAGAAAAGTAAAACAGATCATGCATTTGATTAATAACAGAAGTCACAAGTCACAGAAAAGCAGGTTTTTTTTTTTTTTTCAAGAGGGATCAGAAAACTCCCTCGAATGTCGTTCAGATTGGCATTCAAACATCTTCATCCTCATCTCTCCTTTCTCTAGGAGGCGCCCATGGCTTCAACAGGTCAGTAGGGAAGGCAGGGAATATGCACCCCAGCTGGTCAGCCACATCCTTGTCCCTTGCCTGTGCATACTCCGCCCACTGAGCCATCTTGTGCTGCAGGTCCATTAGGCAGGTCATGGTTAGTGATTGTGCAGCAGCCAAGCTGTCCATCTCAATTTCCATGTTGCCCCTCCTACGCAACCTCAAAAGGGTGGGCAGCTCCAAATGGCCAGTGTAAGCCAACTGCTTCTCGTTTTTCTCCATTGGCACTCCTGCACGAAGGCACAATTTAGTTATGGTATTTGGGAAAAATAGCTGACCCTTACCTTTCTTTGAGCAGTCAGCAATGGAGGCGGCAATGACTTCACCAACGTCAATGGTGAGTCCCCGCATGATGGCATACAGCAGCAATGATCGCCCCTAGTTGATAGTCGTCTCGTGAGTCATAGGGGAGATACGTCTGCGCACAAAAGAGAACCAGACGGTCGCCTTGTCTCTCAGAGTTGCACTCATCAGGGTGTGCTTCCCGTTTCTTGAAATCGCCCAAGACGCTTCTGGTTTGCCTATCGTGTGCAAGGCCTCTTCTAAGACTGCCTCAGAAGGCAGATCAACCATCTTGGCGTAATCAGAATGAGGATACCCCTTAAGGGCATAGGCCTCATTGATGGCATTGGCGGAGAAGTCGACCTCTACACCTCTCACTGTGGACAGACATGCTTCAGGGTGCGTGAGGTTGGCGTAGAAGTCATACACTATGTCAGGGTAGGCTGGAATTGGGGGTCTGCACAGCTCCTCCCAGCCATGGGTGATGATTTCTGCGCGCAAGAATTGCGGCAGGTCCGTCAACGCATCAAGGAATCATCGCTCGTGGAGGAGTTCCTTCTTCCTTAATTCGAGGCCCTTGGCCTCTGCTTCTTGTGAGACATACCTCACGGCTGGAGGTTCGTCCTCGGGGTACATCTTCTTTTTTCCCTTCTCTTTTGCCTTAGCCGACTCAGCAGCCTCAACCTTGAGTTTCTTTAAAGAAGGCTCACTCCCCACCTTCTTCTTCTTGGCTCGCTTGGAGGCCTTCGGCCGCTTGCCTTTCACGATCACAGGGACCATTTTCTTGAGGCGTGCCTTGGAGGTTATTTGCTGGAGACAGTCCCCCAACGTTTCGTCCATCGAATCCCTGTTGCCCCCCTCCATATGGCTGTCAAGACTGACTTCCCTTAAGGGGTAGAATACCTCCTCGTCCTCCGCCGGCTCTTCACTTGGCACCGAGTCTTGGTGCTCTTCAGGTGGAGCTCAGGCTCCGGCGTCTGTGGAGAAGGCTCAGGGCTTTGCCTGGCCGTCTCATACGATGGGCGGCCACTCCCACGACTGTCCTCGCTGGGATCATTTTCTTTGACCGGTGAGTCCTCCACCGCAACCTTCCACTTCCGTTTCTTAGGTGTACCGATTGGTTCAGAAGGACCAGCAGGGATCTCAGTCACCACCTTCCACTTCTTTTTTCGCACTGGTAGCTTCGGAGGCCGTGAGGGCTGCGCAGCATCGGCGTCTGCTAAGGAAAGCAGCGCCTCTCTCGCAGCTTCTTCTGCGTCAGGCGACTTTTTCTTAGGTGTGGAACGATCTGCGCGTGTGGATACCTGTTGCGTGCTCAATGTTTAAAAGAAATATGCAATAAGAGAGCACTCAGAACATGCAAGCATACATGATCTTGTAGCAAGTAGTAAGTATTTTTTCATTCGTTTTCCCACAGAGATTTATTCTTAGTTACTCGCGGAGTGTATTGTTAAGCAAGAATGGGTGGATTTGATGGGGTAGATTTGGTTTTAAGTTGTCTAATTACTAAGGAATATGTAAAGGATAGATGCATAAACAAGTGCAAGTCAATGATAAACTCAAATGTAAAGAGAAAAGATTAATAAACGAAGAGAAAAATGGCGAAGGCAGAATTTTAACTAAAAAGAATTGCGAGAACAGCAATTTTACCGCAATGTTACTAACAGCGAAAGTGTGTAAAATGTGGAAACAAGGGCTACTAACGACTCCTCTATAGGCTTTTTCACACGATTCTCAAGCATTAGATCAACTCACTATGCATCAAACTAACTCATTCTCATGTATCTTCCGATTCCATGCATTAGATTCTTTAGTTTACTCATGTCCAAGTAAGGTCTTAAGCATCTTGTTAAAGCAGTGAGTTATGATTTGTACTAGGAAAACGCCTATTCCTAGGTCGTTTTCTGGCTACCTTGAGAGGCTAGCATGAGTGCATGACTCTGAACTCTTACTCCTTCCAGAGGTTAGGAGTTCTTTGGACAAAATGGATGGCCAATCGAAATTGCCCGTGGGATGAAGCTTACATACAATCAATGCATTCGAGAGCTATCCTACATGCTTGGTTCACGTGTTTTAGCCTATAGTATTGTCATTAGCATGCCCCTATGTTACTTAGTTACTCATGGATGTAGAGAGAACAGAAATATTAGATGAAGTGGACATGCTTAGAAGAAAATTAAAGACAAAACAGAAAGGAAAAACAGTAGGCAGAAATGAAGAAGAGAAAGTGCGAAATGATGAATTGTGCTTTGATTAATCAATTGGTTGAATGAACAGATGAAGACTTAAAGTTACTAACATAAAGACAGAAAGCAACGAAATGGAATGGATTAACTAATGTAAAAGAAATAACAACAAACGGTGCTGGAAATAAGAAGTTAAAGACAGAAAGCAGTAAAGGTGCGCTTGATCGCCTCGTCGCAGTCGCCTCGGCTGAAGGGAGAGAAAGGTAAGCCTTGCTTGGATGAATCCAATCAGAAGAGAAGATGAATCTTCTCTCCTTCCTATCAGATTGTCGACTCCAACAACTAAGCTTTCCAACCCAACAGACGGAAGAGAAAAACAGGAGAAAGAATTGAGCTGCGAAGAGACTTCTACGCTTTCGGATGATGTTTCAACCCTCCTCTTTGACCTCCTTTTATAGTATTCTGCAGGTGCGATTGGGCCAAGGAGAACCATCCATCCTCAACGTCGTACTTCAACGTGGATGGAGGAGAAAGAACGAATCCCTGAAATATCGGATCACAACAGAAAAAGGTTAGCCAACTTACGGATTACACTTAAAACATTGCGGTTTTAGCAATGTTTCCGCAATGCCTCCGCAATGCACAGTTTTCATTCTTCTAACTTCGTTTTTCATTCTTTTTCTTTCCTTTTGCATACAAGTCCTAATTTAGCTTCCTTCTTCTAATTCTCATATATAACCATAGGTTCAAGCTAAATCCTATCAAAAATACTCACAAATGCACAACTTCCTAACACAAATAAGTCCTAAAATAGTCACTTTTGGAGACGTAACACACCCCCAAACTTAAGGTTTTGCTCGTCCTCGAGCAAACTAAGGACTTACTTAAGCTGCTGTTTTATCTTTTCTAACCACTTGCTCACTCCCCTACGTTCCTATCTATAGCAGTGCTGTCCTGTGACACACTTCTAAGTTTACAACTACCCTCTTACTTTGCTTCTTCTGACTTCGCACGCCTAATGATCCTACTGTTCCATTAACTTCTTACAGCTGATCTACTTGCTTCTGTCATATAATGCAACTATCCCTAAGGTTTCAAATTCTACCTAGCTTTACCCCAGACTCAGTACATGCTTCTAGTTTTTACTTCTGAGCTACCTAGGATTCCTTAGAGTCATGCCAGTCTTAGTATTAACAGTGACAGTAGTACATTTAGAGAACAACCTAAACCCTGGCATCACTACATTGGAAATACATTCATCTCCCTAAACAACCCTACAAGCTACAACTTTGTGCTCAGCTAATTGAGGATCAGAGTTCTTTTTATTCAGGACATCTAAGCCACAAAGTTGCAACTCCTAGGTATACATTCTTCTTCCCTATTTCTTCCTTTTTTCTTTCTTACTTTGGTGGAGCCTCTCCTTTGGTTGCCTTTTAATGCAATGCCACTTGTGGGTTACACACTTGGCACTGATTACTCGGCAACTTAAAGAGAGACACCCCTCTTTATTCTATTTTTCATTTTTTTTTTTTTTTCAGTTCATCATTTTTTTTTGTAAAGGAGAAGAAGAATGCTTATGCTTTAAGGGAGAGAGGAATGTTCCTAGGCCTAGGGTGGCCTCCCCCAAACTTAAACTACTCATTGTCCCCAATGAGTGTCTGAGGTGGCACACCCCCAAACTTGTCCTAGAAGCATCTAGTCTAGGGTAAAACAAAGAGAATCTAAAAGCCCTAGGGATAGACAGAACATTCTAAAAGCAAACATTTCAGCAGCAGAAATTTATAAAAACAGGCAGGTAAGGACTTAAAGCTACGCATGCTGAGCAGTTTTAAGAGGCTAATTTAAATTATCAAAGGTGTCTTAAGACACTCATCCAACATGCTTATAGATAGGCTATACAAGGTAGTCAAGAGAGCGGCAAAAGAACAAAATTAAAACAGAACCAGTCTAGCTAATCAGGCAGTCAAAAACATGCAATTACTAACAAAAATTGCGGAGACCGCAAGGAATTCGCAATGGATCTATAGACAGATATAACAGTAAACAGCTCTTGTTTCATGCTCTTTCCCGTCATCTCAGCTAAACAAAAAGGAAAACTTAAACAACCTACCTAATCAGATACCATCTAGCTACACTAAGCAATTCTAAACAACAAAAATACAGAACTAAAGACAGATTAAAAATGTACTCAAAAGTAACAGAATTCACATAGTTCAACGAAAAGCAGTTTTTTTTTCTTTTGTAGGGAACAAAAATACTCCCTTGAGTGCTAATCAGCCTAGCACTCAGATGTCCTCATCATCATCATCCCTCCGTGGTCCTGGAGGCGCCCATGGTGTCAGTAGGTCCGTGGGGAACTCAGGAAAGATGCAGCCCAATTGGTCAGCAACATCCTTATCCCTTGCCTGTGCATATGTAGCCCATTGAGCCATCTTCTTCTGCAGGTCCATCAGGCAGGCCATAGAGAGGGACTGAGCAGCAGCCAGGCCGTCTAGCTCAAACTCCATGTTCCCCTTCCTGCGCATCCTCAGGCCTGTAGGCAGCTCCAGGTGCCCCGTGTAGGTCAGCTGCCTTTCCATCCTCTCGATTGGAACCCCTGCACGTAAGCAAAGCTTAGTGATTGTATTGGGAAAGAAAAGTGGACCCTTACCCTTTTTGGCGCAGTCTGCGATTGAGGCTGCAATGACCTCACCAACGTTGATTGTGAGGCCCCTCATGATCGCATAGACCAGCAGCGATCTGCCTTGGTTGATGGTGGTCTCGTGGGTCACTAGTGATAACCTCCTCCGCACGAATGAGAACCAGACAGCTGCCTTGGCTGTGAGGGTAGCACTCATCAGAGTGTGCTTCCCATTGCGCGAAATCGTCCACGCTGCCTCAGGTTGGCCAATGATCCTCAACGCTTCCTCCAGGACCGCCTCAGTTGGCGCATCAATGATCCTTGCATAATCAGTGTGTTTTTGCCCCTTGAGGCCATAGGCTTCATTGATTGCCTTAGCTGAGAAATCCACCTCGATTCCTCTGACCACAGATAGGCCATCCTCAAGATTCATCAAGTTGGCGTAGAAATCGTACACCATGCTGGAGTAGGAGAGGACGGGTGGTCTGCACAGCTCTTCCCAGCCGTGATTGGTGATCCCTGCGCGCAAGAATTGCGGCAGGTCTGCTAGCGCGTCAAGGAACCCCTTCTCATGGAGCAGGTCCCTCTTCCTTAACTCAGTGCCTCTCGACTCAGCATCAGAGGACACATACCTCACAGATTGAGGCTCATCTTCGGGGTACAGCTTGGCTTTCCCCTTATCTTTCGCTTTGGCTGATTCAGCAGCCTCGATCTTGAGCTTCGTCGGAGAGGGCTCACTACTAACCTTCTTCGATGAAGGCTCACTCCTGGCTTTCTTTTTCTTGGACTTCTTCGAAGTTTTCGCACGTTTGGCCTTGACAACCTTGGTGGCTTTCTTTCTCAATCTCGCCTTGGTTGTGATCTGTTGGAGGCAATCCCCCAATGTCTCATCCATCGAATCATCCCCCTATGCTGGGCTCTCGGGGCTGACTTCCCTCAAAGGAGAGAAGACCTCTTCTTCCTCAGCTGCTTCATCGCCCTGCGCCGATTCTTGATGCTCTTCATCTGGAATTTCAGGTTCAGGCGTCTGGGAGATGGGTGATGCTTCAGGGCTCTGCGGCGGTGGAGTTTGTGCAGAGCTCTGTGGAGATGGAGACGGTTCAGGGCTTCGCGCTGGTGGAGATTGCGAATGGCTTTGTCTGGCCGTCTCGTAGGATGGACGACCACTCTCTTGACTCTCCACAGTGGGAGTCTTCTTCTTGATTGCTGCGTCGTCGACAGCCATACTCCACTTCCTCTTCTTGGGCGTTCCTGCTGGTTCAGATGGCCCAGCAGGGATCTCCGTTACTACCTTCCACTTCTTCTTGCGGACAGGGAGCTTGGGAAGGCGTTCGGTTCGCGCGGCTTCAGCATCTGCCAAGGCAAGGAGTGCCTCTCTCGCAGCTATCTCAGCGTCGGCGGCCTTCTTCTTGGACGCAGATCTCTCAGCTCTTGTTAGCACCATGGTGGAATCGTAGGAATCTGGAAAGAGGGATTGCAGAGGAAGAAGGAGAGAGCTTTCTTGGAGTTCAGTGAATGAAGGAAGCGTATGGGCCACGGCGGTTCTAACGGCTATTTGTAATGATGAAAATCCCAACGGCTATTTCTGTTGCGGATTCAGCAAATCTTTCGCAATTAAATGGCCGTTGGAGATTTCTTCGTTTCAAATGCCAATATTTCCTCAACGTAATCTTTGATTTGGCCCCATATCTTCCTTGATTCATCTCCTTGATTCCCTCTTTCGATCCCCTATTAAAGAAAATAAAATCAACATCAAATTCGTAATAAAAATTACACACAAACATACACAAATAGTAACCGAAAGAATAGCAAAAAAATAAACTAAGGCATAGCCTCGCATGGACGAGCATAGTGATCACTCGTCCTCTCTCGGTTCTATTTTCAAGTTTCAGCCAAGAGGAAGGCCGAGAGAGTCTTCACATCTCCTTCCTCATAATAATGCTTCAATCGTGCACCATTAACCATGAACGGTTTCCCTTGCTGCAGGTTTCTAATCTCGATTGCACCATGAACAAACACGTTAGTTATTACAAAAGGACCTGACCATCTGGACTTAAGTTTGCCTGGAAATAATCTCAACCTTGAGTTAAATAACAAGACAAGTTGGCATTTCTTAAAGTCCTTAATCCTAAGTCTACTATCATGCCAAATCTTAGTCTTTTCCTTATACATTTTAGCATTTTCATAGGACATATGTCTAAGCTCATCAAGCTCATGTAATTGCAGAGACCGCAATGTTCCCGCATCGGTCACGCAATAATTTAGTTCTTTCAAGGCCCAAAATGCTTTAATTTCCAATTCGAATGGTAAGTGACATGTTTTGCCATACACAATTCTATAAGGAGACATACCTAGGGGTGTCTTATATGCAGTCCTATATGCCCAAAGTGCATCCTCGAGTTTAAACGACCAATCTTTTCTATTGGGTTTGACCACTTTTTCGAGTATGTTTTTAATCTCCCTATTTGATATTTCAGCTTGGCCATTCGAATGTGGGTGATAAGGGGTGGCTACTCTATGTCTAACATTATATTTAGCCAACACTTTTTCCATAGCTTTATTAATAAAGTGTGTCCCTTCATCACTAATTATAGCACGAGGTGTACCAAACCTAGTAAAGATATGCCTATTAAGGAACTTAATGACTGTTTTGGCATCATTGTTTGGACATGCTATGCTCTCTACCCACTTAGACACATAGTCTACAGCTACAAGTATGTAAAGGTTACCTGATGATGGGGGAAATGGTCCCATGAAGTCAATGCCCCACACATCAAAGAGCTCCAACTCTAAGATGTAAGTGAGAGGCATCTCATCCTTTCGACTAAGGTTACCTGTTCTCTGGCATTCATCACAGCTGTGTGCGTATTCGTGGGCATCTTTGAAGATCGTGGGCCAATAGTAGCCACTCTGGAACACCTTTGCAGCTGTCCTTTGACCACCAAAGTGTCCACCATAGGGGGCTGTATGGCAGTGCTGCAGCACAGACTTCGCCTCAGCAGCTGACACACACTTCCTCAGCAAACCATCTGCACATGTCTTGTAAAGTGTAGGATCATCCCATATGAACTTCCTAGCTTCATGCAGGAACCTCTTCTTTTCTTGTCCTCCCTTGAAAGTTGGTAGTACCTGCGAGGCAAGGAAGTTAGCAATGTCAGCAAACCAAGGTTCCTCATCATTATCACGATGGGCTAATACAAAGACATGCTCATCGATAAAGGCATCAGAAATTGCGGTTTCCGCAATTTTATCGCAATTATGCTGCAATCTAGAAAGATGATCCGCAACCACATTCTCGCATCCTTTCTTATCTCTAATGTCTAGATCAAACTCTTGCAGTAACAATACCCATCTAATCAACCTAGGCTTCGCATCAGCCTTCCTCATAAGGTATTTTAGTGCAGAGTGATCTGTATACACGATTGTTCTAGTGCCTACAATGTAATTCCTAAACTTCTCACAGGCAAATACTACAGCTAGCATCTCCTTTTCCGTAGTTGTGTAATTACATTGTGCCTCATTAAGTGTCTTACTAGCATAGTATACAGGGTGTGTTAACTTGTCAATCTTTTGTCCTAGCATAACCCCTACTGGATAGTCACTTGCATCACATAACATCTCAAATGGAAGGTCCCAATTTGGTCCTACTATAATAGGTGCTTTGACTAGTGCTTCCTTAAGGGTTTTCCAGGCTAGTAAACATTCTTTAGAGAAGATGAATGGCTTATTCAGCTCTAGAAGCTCACACAAAGGTTTGGAGATCTTAGAAAAGTTCTTAATGAACCTTCTATAGAAACCTGTGTGTCCTAAGAAACTTCTAATGGCTTTCACATTCTGAGGTTCTACTAACTTCTCTATTATTTCAATCTTGGCCCTATCGACCTCTACTCCTGCTCTAGACACTCTATGACCTAGGACTATCTCTTCTTCCACCATGAAGTGGCATTTCTCCCAATTAAGGACTAGGTTGGTCTCCTCACACCTAGCCAGGACTTGTCCTAAGTTCTCTAAACAGTTTGTAAATGAATCACCAAAGACTGAGAAGTCATCCATAAATATCTCTATCATGGATTCATCTAAGTCAGAGAAGATTGCCAACATGCACCTTTGGAACGTTGCTGGTGCATTGCATAAGCCAAAAGGCATTCTGCGAAAGGCAAATGTTCCAAAAGGGCAAGTGAAGGTGGTCTTCTCCTGGTCCTTAAGGTCTATAGTGATCTTGTTATATCCTGAATAACCGTCTAGAAAGCAGTAATAAGCTCTACCAGCTATCCTATCTAACATCTGGTCAATAAATGGTAAAGGGAAGTGATCCTTTTTTGTTTCCTTATTCAATTTCCTATAATCCATACAAACTCTCCATCCTGTAATAGTTCTAGTTGGAATCAGTTCATTGCTCTCATTCACTACTACAGTCATCCCCCCCCTTCTTAGGTACACATTGTATTGGACTCACCCACTGACTACTAGCTATAGGGAAGATTACACTTGCATCTAACCACTTTATGATTTCTTTTTTTACTACCTCTTTCATAGAGGGGTTCAACCTACGTTGGTGATCTACTCGGGGTGTATGCTCTTCCTCTAATATTATTTTATGCATGCAGTAAGCGGGGCTAATGCCTCTAATGTCAGCAATAGTCCATGCAATAGCCTTTCTATGCTGCCTAAGTAATAATATCATCTCAACCTCATGCTTAGCACTTAATTTAGATGAAATAATAACAGGCAGAGTATCATTACTTCCTAAATATGCATACTTAAGATGTTCAGGCAGTGGTTTTAATTCTAAGATAGGTGGATGCTCAATGGATGGTTTTAATGGATACATGGATCTTACAGTTAAATCAGTAGTCTTACAAACATGCTGAGGATTATTTACAGGTATGTCCATTATCTCAGAAACATTCAAATCAGTTAAATCTAATTGTACATAATTATTAGCATGCTTAGTCAATAATTCATGCTCCAGCTGTTCTTCCATCAGTGAATCTACAATGTCAATGCTAGCACAAGATTCAGAGTCAGAGGGGTACCTTAAGGCTTTAAAAACACTAAATTTAACCTCCTCATCGTGCACCCTCATAGTGAGCTCATCTTTTTGGACATCAATCAGGGCCCTACCTGTGGCTAGAAATGGTCTGCCTAATAGGATGGGGACCTCCTTGTCTGCTTCATAATCCAGGATGATGAAATCTGCAAGGAAAATAAACTTGTCAACCTTTACAAGAATATCCTCAATCTTACCCTCAGGGTATGCTATGGATCTGTCTGCAAGTTGTAAGGTGACAGTGGTGGGACGTGCTTCTCCTATTCCTAGCTGGCGGAATAGTGATAGGGGCATGAGGTTTATGCTGGCTCCCAGGTCACAAAGAGCTCTGCCCACGTGCTTGCCTCCTAACTCCACTGGTAAGGTGAAGGAACCAGGATCCTTCTTCTTCTTGGGTAGCTTGTTCTGGAGTATAGCACTGCACTCCTCAGTGAGATTCACTGTTTCAAATTCACCAATGATCTTCTTGTTAGTGATTATATCCTTCAAAAACTTAACATAAGAGCGCATAGACTGTAAAACTTCTACAAAAGGAATATTAACATGCACTTGTTTAAGAATTTCTAAGAATTTATTAAAGTGCACTTCCTGTTCTTGTTTTTTCTTTAGCCTTCGAGGAAATGGAGGTGGTGGCACATATGCAGGCACTTCAGGTCGCCTCAGGATAGGTGGAGGCCTTGGAATTTCTTCTATCTCTTCTATGATCGGCTCTAGCCTTGCTCCTGATGTGCTTGGTGATGGTTGACCATGGTTTGGCAGAGATTCCAGTGGAGCATTAGACTCTTTGTTCTCTACTCTCTTTGGGGTTTCTTTTATGTTGCTCACCAATGGTCTCCCACTTCTAAGTTCAATTGCTTGAACTTGTTCTTTTCCATCTCTCCTTGGTACCTCAGTGTCAGCAGGAAGTCTACCTTGGGGCCTACTTTTGAGTTCATTGGCTAGTTGCCCTATTTGATTCTCTAGGCTCCTAAGGGTAGCTTGCTGACTTTGTAGAGTAGCATCATTCTTGGCGATGTACTCTTTGAGTAGATTTTCTACAGATGACCCTACTGGTTGGTTGTATGGTTTTTGATACATGGATTGGTTATGTTGGGGAGTGAAACCAGGTGTTCCACTCGGTCTTGGTTGGTTTGGAACTTGGTTAGTATTCTGTTGGCCACCCCATGAAAGGTTTGGGTGGTTCCTCCAACCAGGATTGTAAGTGTTGGAATAGGGGTTGTTCCTAGGCTGCTGTTGGCTTCCAACATAACAGACTGAGGCTGGATTCCCAGGGCAGTATTCATGCAAGTGCCCTTCCCCACAGAATCCACAGATAAGTGTCTCACCTTGACTTGGTTGTGTGCCCATTGACATGGCTGTGGCGGTGTTGACACTAGTTTGGAGATTGGCTTGAGCCATTTGTTTGACTAGGTTGGTCAGGGCGCTTATTTGGCTACTCATGGCATTGAGTGCGTCCTTATTTTGAGCTCTACTTGGCTCGATTGGATCATCTGACCACCTACAGTGAGATGCTGAGATCTTCTCCAAGATCTCATAGGCTTCGTTATAACTCTTGGACAGCATGGACCCACCAGCTGATGAATTTAGCACTTGCCTGGTGCTGGGGTTGCATCCTTTGAAAAAGACCTCTATTTGAATACACCATGGAATGCCATGGTGTGGACATTTAAGCAGAAGGTCCTTGAACCTTGTCCAAGCTTCGTGAAGAGACTCATTTTCAGCTTGTTTGAACTTGATTATGTCATCACGAAAGGTAGAATTCCTATCAGGTGGGAAATATTTTACTAGGAATTTCTCCGCCAAGTCTGTCCAATTGAGGACTGATCCAGAGGGTAATGAGTTTAACCACGTCTTTGCTTTGTCCCTTAAAGAGTAAGGGAAGAGGTAGAGCCTCAAGGCTTCTTGGGAAACTCCAGGGATGATAAAGGTATCACTAACTCCTAGGAAGTTTCTAAGATGGTTGTGGGGGTCCTCATTTTCTACTCCAAAGAATTGTCCCACAGTGGACAACATTTGGAACATTACTAGCTTTAACTCGAATGAGTTGGCAGTAATTTCAGGGCGGATTATGCTTGGGTTTAGCTCCTCGGGCATAGGTACTAGGTAGGAAAGAATGGCACTATCCTTATCATTCGCTATTTCGATGGGATTGCGAGTGGTAGGTACCGGATTTGGGACTGGTCTGTCCATTTCTTCTTGATAGAATTGCGGAGACTCTACGGTTTCAGCAATTATTGGAGGTATAGAGGGTTGGTTAAAGAGACGTTTCTTGGCTCTATTTCTGGCCCTAAGTAATCTCTCAGGCTCAGGGTTGAACTCTAGATCGCTACTTGAAGGCTCATTCATAAACTAACCCAATGGTACCTGCAAAAGAAATGAAAATAGATCAGCTCCAATAGATGCTAAACTTTGTGTTTCTAACTTAACAAACTTCGTTTTCACTAAACTAAATCCCCGGCAGCGGCGCCAAAAACTTGTTGCGTGCTCAATGTTTAAAAGAAATATGCAATAAGAGAGCACTCAGAACATGCAAGCATACATGATCTTGTAGCAAGTAGTAAGTATTTTTTCATTCGTTTTCCCACAGAGATTTATTCTTAGTTACTCGCGGAGTGTATTGTTAAGCAAGAATTGGTGGATTTGATGGGGTAGATTTGGTTTTAAGTTGTCTAATTACTAAGGAATATGTAAAGGATAGATGCATAAATAAGTGCAAGTCAATGATAAACTCAAATGTAAAGAGAAAAGATTAATAAACGAAGAGAAAAATGGCTAAGGCAGAATTTTAACTAAAAAGAATTGCGAGAACAACAATTTTACCGCAATGTTACTAACAGCGAAAGTGTGTAAAATGTGGAAACAATGGCTACTAACGACTCATCTATAGGCTTTTTCACACGATTCTCAAGCATTAGATCAACTCACTATGCATCAAACTAACTCATTCTCATGTATCTTCCGATTTCATGCATTAGATTCTTTAGTTTACTCATGTCCAAGTAAGGTCTTAAGCATCTTGTTAAAGCAGTGAGTTATGATTTGTACTAGGAAAACGCCTATTCCTAGGTCGTTTTCTGGCTACCTTGAGAGGCTAGCATGAGTGCATGACTCTGAACTCTTACTCCTTCCAGAGGTTAGGAGTTCTGTTGCGTGCTCAATGTGTTAAAATAAATAAGTAATAAGGTAGAGAGAGCACTCATAACATGCAAGCATACATGGTCTTATAGCAAGTAGTAAGTATATTTCATTCGTTTTCCCACAGAGATTTATTATAAGCTATTCATGAAGTGTAAAGTTAAGAAAGAAGGGGTGGATTTGATGGGGTAGAATTGGTTTTTAATTGTCTATTTCCTACTGAATACGAAGAGGGTAGCAACATAAACAAGTGCAAGTCAAAGCTAAACTCAAATGAGAAGAGACGAGATTAATAAATGAAGACAAAAACAGCTAGACAGAATTGTAACTTAGCAGAATTGCGGAAACAGCAATTTTACCGCAATTGTAATAACAGCGAAAGTGTGTAAAATGATGAATTAAGGGCTACTAACGACTATCCTATAGGCTTTTTCTCACGATTCTCAAGCATTGGATCAACTCTCTATGCATCAAACTATCTCATTCTCATGTATCTTCCGATTTCATGCATTAGATTCTTTAGTTTACTCATGTCCAAGTAAGGTCTTAAGCATCTTGTTAAGGCAGAAAAATATGGTTTGTACTAGGGAAACGCCTATTCCTAGGTCGTTTCCTGGTTACCTTGAAAGGCTAGCATGATAGTATGACTCTGAACTCTTACTCCTTCCAGAGGTTAGGAGTTCTTTGGACAAAATGGATGGCCAATCAAAATTGCCCGTGGGATGAAGCTTACATACAATCAATGCTTCGAGAGCTATCCTACATGCTTGGTTCACGTTTTTTAGCCTAAAGTGTTGTCATTAGCATGCCCCTAAGTGATTTACCTACTCATGGATGTAGATAGAACAGAAGTAAGAGAAGAAGTCGACATGCTCAGAAGGAATTTAAAGACAAAACAGTAAGGGAAAGCAGTAGAATGTAAAGGCAAGAAACTGTGGAATGAAGAATTGAGATTTGATTACTTGATTGTTTGATCGACAAAGGAAAGCTTTAAAGCAAATAACAGGAAGACAGAACACAACGAAATAGTCTAAACTAGCTACTAGAAAAGAAACAGCAACAAGACAAAGCTGGAAAATGGAAATGAAGAGCAAAAAGCAGTAAAACAAGCTCGAATGTCTCGTTGCAGTCGCCTCGAATGAAGGATGAGAAAGGTCAGCCTTGCTTGGATGAATCCAATCAGGAGAGAAGAAGAATCTCCTCTCCTTCCTATCAGATTATCGATTCCAACAGCTGAGCTTCGCAAACCAGCAGACGGCAAAGGAAAAACAGGAGAAAAGTTGGACTGCGAGAAGACTTCTACGCTTTCGGATGATGTTTGAACCCTCGACTTTGACCCCTATTTATAGTAATCTGCAGGTGCATTTGGGCCAAGGAGAACCATCAATCTTCAACGTCGTACTTCAGAATGGATGGAGGAGAAAGAACGAATCCCTGAAATCACGGAAATTAACAGAAAAAGATCAGTCAACTTACGGTTTTCACTTGAAACATTGCGGTGTCCGCAATGTTTCCGCAATGCCATCGCAATGCTTGTTTTTCATTCTTTTCCTTCGGTTTTCAACCCTTTTTTTTCCTATTGTACTTAAGTCCTAATTTAGCTACCTTCTTCTAATTCTCATATTTAAGCATAGGTTTAGGCTAAATGCTATCAAAAACACCTAAGAGTGAACATCTTTCTAAGATAATTAAGTCCTAAAAAGGTCACTTTTGGAGACGTAACACACCCCCAAACTTAAGGTTTTGCTTGTTCTCGAGCAATCTAAGGACTTTCCTAGGCTGCTGTTTCTTCTTCTTCAACCACTTACTAACTCCCCTATATTCTCATCTATAGCAGTGCTGTCCTGTGACACACTTCTAAGCTTAAAACTACCCTCTCATCTAGCTTCTTCTGATTTCGCATGCCTAAAACTCCTACTGCTTTTATTGACTCCCTACAACCGATCTACATGCTTTTATCATATCATGCCACTATCCCTAAGGTTTCAAATTCTACCTAGCTTTACCCCAGACTCAGTACATGCTTCTAGTTTATATTTATGAGCTACCTAGGATTCCTTAGAGTCATGCCAGTCTTAGTATTAATGGTAACAGTAGTACTTTTAGAGAACAACCTAAACCCTGGCATCACTACATTGGATATACACTCATCTCCCTAAACAACCCTACAAGCTACAACTTTGTGCTTAGCTAATTGAGGATCAGAGTTCTTTTTAAATAGGACATCTAAGCCACAAAGTTGCAACTCCTAGGTATACATTCTTCTTCCCTACTCTTTTCCTTTTTTCTTTCTTAGGTGGAGTCTTTCCTTTGGTTGCCTTTTGATGCAATGCCACTTGTGGGTTACACACTTGGCACTGATTACTCAGCAACCTAAGAGAGACTCCCCTCCTTATTCTATTTTTCATTTTTTTTTTTTCAGTTCATTATTTTTGTCAAGGAGAAGAAGAATGCTTATGTTTTAAGGGAGAGAGGAATGTTCCTAGGCCTAGGGTGGCCTCCCCAAACTTCAACTACTCATTGTCCCCAATGAGTGTCTGAGGTGGCACACCCCCAAACTATCTAGAAGCATCTAGTCTAAGGTAAAACAAAGAGAATCTAAAAGCCCTAGGCATAGACAGAACATTCTAAAAGAAAATATCACAGCAGCAGGAATTTGAAAAACAGACAGGCAAGGACTTACAGCTATGCATGCTGAGCTATTTAGAGGTTAATTTAAACTATCAAAGGGTGTCCTATGACACTCATCCAGCATGCATTTAGATAAGCTATATAAGGTAGTCATGATAGCAGCAAAAGATAGAATTTAAACAGATCACAGCCTAGCTAAGCAGACAGTCCAAAACATGCTTTCAGTAATAAAAATTGCGGGTACCGCAATTATTTCGCAATCAAGCCAGGGCAGATATATCAGTTACTAAGGCCCCTAAGCATGCTTTACCCTGTCGTTCAAGCTCAACAAAAAGAAACCTAAACTATCCTACCTAATCAGCGAGCAGCAGGCTATACTAAACAATTGAAAAACATAAAACTAAGCAACTAAAACAGATCAAAATTTGTACTAAAAACAGCATAATTCACATGGTCTATCAGAAAGCAGATTTTGTTTTTTTTCTAAGGGAACAACAATACTCCCTGCAGTGCAATTCAAACCAGCACTCAAATGTCTTCATCCTCATCAGGTTGTCGTGGTCGTGGAGGCACCCATGGATTCAGGAGATTCGTGGGGAAGTCAGGGAAGATGCACCCAAGTTGGTCTGCAATTTCCTTGTCCCGTGCCTGCGCGTAAGTGGCCCATTGAGCCATCCTCTTCTGCATATCCATCATGCAAGCCATGGACAGTGACTGATCAGCAGCCAACCTATCCAGTTCGAACTCCATATTCCCCTTCCTCTTCAGCCTTAAGCCAGCAGGCAGCTCCAAGTGGCCCGTGTAAGCCATCTGCTGCTCCATCCGCTCAATGGGAACTCCTGCAAGCAAACAAAGTTTAGTTATGGTATTAGGGAAAAACAATGGTCCCTTACCTTTCTTAGCGCACTCAGCAATGGCAGCAGCAATGACTTCTCCCACGTTGACCGTGAGACCTCGCATGATGGCATAAACCAGCAGCGATCTGCTCTGGTTGATGGTGGTCTCATGAGTCACGGGGGACAGCTTTCTCCTTACAAAGGCAAACCATACAGCCGCCTTAGCTGTGAGGTTGGCACTCATGAGAGTGTGCCTCCCATTGCGTGACACGGTCCAGGCTGCCTCAGGCTGTCCAATGGTGCGAATGGCCTCTTCCAGGACTGCCTCAGTAGGCTCATCAACAATCCTGGCATAATCTGTATGTTGTTGGCCCTTCAGACCATAGGCTTCGTTGATGGCCTTTGCTGAGAAGTCCACTTCTACCCCTCTGACCACAGACAAGTGTTGCGTGCTCAATGTGTTGAAATAATTAGGTAATAAAAGAGATAGAGCACTCAGAACATGCAAGCATACATGATCTTATAGCAAGTAGTAAGTATATTTCATTCGTTTTCCCACAGAGATTTATTTTTAGCTATTCGCGAAGTGTTTTGTTAAGAAAGAAGGGGTGGATTTGATGGGGTAAAATTGGTTTTTAATTATCTAATTTTTGCTGAATGTGTAAAGGGTAGTAACATCAACGAGAACAAGTGAAATCTAAGCTCAAATGGAAAGAAACGAAATTAATAAATGAAGGCAAAGACAGCTAAACAGAATTTTAACTTAAGCAGAATTGTGGAGACAGCAATTCTACCGCAATTAAATAACAGCGAAAGTGTGTAAATGGGTGAATTAAGGGCTACTAATGACTATCCTCTAGGCATTTTTATACGATTCTCAAACACTGGATCTACTCTCTATGCATCAAATTATCTCAATCTCATGTATCGTCCGATTCCATGCATTAGATTCTTTAGTTTACTCAACTCAAAGTAAGGTCTTAAGCATCTTGTTAAGGCAGAAAGATATGGTTTGTACTAGGGAAACGCCTATTCCTAGGCCGTTTCCTGGTTACCTTGAAAGGCTAGCATGATAGTATGACTCTGAACTCTTACTCCTTCCAGAGGTTAGGAGTTCTTTGGACAAAATGGATGGCCAATCGAAATTGCCCGTGGAATGAAGCTTACATACAATCAATGCTTCGAGAGCTATCCTACATGCTTGATTCACGTTTTTTAGCCTATAGTGTTGTCATTAGCATGCCCCTAAGTGACTTAGTTACTCATGGATATAAGGAGAACAAAACTAAAGGATAAGATAGTCATGCTTAGAAGGAAAATGTGCTTAAAACAGCAAGGGAAACAGTAGAATGCAAAGGCGAGAGACTGTGAAATACTGAACTTTATGTTTGATTAATTGATTGTTTGAATGAACATAAGAGATACTTAAAGTAAAGAACAGAAAGACAGAACACAACGAAATAAACTAAATTAGCCACAAGAACAGAGACAACACAAGACAGAGTTGGAAAATGGAAATGAAGAACAGAAAACAGTAAAGCAAGCTTGAATGTCTCGTTGCAGCCGCCTCGAATGAAGGATGAGAAAAGTCAGCCTTGCTTGGATGAATCCAATCGGGAGAGAAGAAGAATCTCCTCTCCTTCCTATCAGATTATCGATTCCAACAGCTGAGCTTCGCAAACCAGCAGACGGCAGAGGAAAACAGGAGAAAAGATGGACTGCGAGAAGACTTCTACGCTTTCGGATGATGCTTGAACCCTCGACTTTGACCCCTATTTATAGTAATCTGCAGATGCATTTGGGCCAAGGAGAACCATCAATCTTCAACGTCGTACTTCAGAATGGATGGAGGAGAAAGAACAAATCCCTGAAATAACGGAAATTAACAGAAAAAGATCAGTCAACTTACGGTTTTCACTTGAAACATTGCGGGAACCGCACTGTTTCCGCAATGCTTTCGCAACGCTTGTTTTTCATTCTTTTCCTTCGGTTTTCAACCCTTTTCTTTCCTATTGTACATAAGTCCTAATTTAGCTACCTTCTTCTAATTCTCATATTTAAGCATAGGTTTAGGCTAAATGCTATCAAAAACACCTAAGAGTGAACATCTTTCTAAGCTAATTAAGCCCTAAAAAGGTCACTTTTGGAGACGTAACACACCCCCAAACTTAAGGTTTTGCTTGTCCTCAAGCAATCTAAGAACTTTCCTAGGCTGCTGTTTCTTCTTCTTTAACCACTTACTAACTCCCCTATATCCCTATCTATAGCACTGCTGTCCTGTGACACACTTCTAAGCTTAAAACTACCCTCTTATCTAGCTTCTTCTGACTTCGCCTGCCTAACACTCCTTCTGTTTTCATTAACTCCCTACAACTGATCTATTTGCTTTTGTCATATCATGCCACTATCCCTAAGGTTTCAAATTCTGCCTAGCTTTACCTCAGACTCAGTACATGCTTCTAGCTTTATTTTTAATGTGTCTAGGATTCCTTAGAGTCATGCCAGTCTTAGTATTAATGGTGACAGTAGTACTTTTAGAGAACAACCTAAACCCTGGCATCACTACATTGGATAAACACTCATCTCCCTAAACAACCCTACAAGTTACAACTTTGTGCCTAGCTAATTTGAGGATCAGAGTTCTTTTTAAATAGGACATCTAAGCCACAAAGTTGCAACTCCTAGGTATACATTCTTCTTCCCTGCTTCTTCTTTTTCTTCTTTCTTAGGTGGAGCCTTTCCTTTGGTTGCCTTTTGATGCAATGCCACTTGTGGGTTACACACTTGGCTCTGATTACTCAGCAACCTGAGAGAGACTCCCTTCTTTATTCTATTCTTCATTTTTTTTCAGTTCATTTTTTTTTTTTTTTTGTAAAGGAGAAGAAGAATGCTTATGTTTCTAAGGGAGAGAGGAATGTTCCTAGGCCTAGGGTGGCCTCCCCCAAACTTAAACTACTCATTGTCCCCAATGAGTGTCTGAGGTGGCACACCCCCAAACTTGTCCTAGAAGCATCTAGTCTAAGGTAAAACAAAGAGAATCTAAAAGACCTAGGCATAGACAGAACATTCTAAAAGAAAATATCACAGCAGCAGGAATTTGAAAAAAAAACAGACAGATAAGGTCTTAAAGCTGTGCATGCTGAGCTTTTTAGAGGTTAATTTAAACTATCAAAAGATGTCCTATGACACTCATTCAGCATGCTTTTAGATAAGCTATATAAGGTAGTCACGATAGCAGCAAAAGATGGAATTTAAAAAGATCACAGCCTAGCTAAACAGATAGTCCAAAACATGCTTTCAGTAATAAAAATTGCGGGTACCGCAATTATTTCGCAATCAAGTCAGGGCAGATATAACAGTGATTAAGGCCCCTAAGCATGCTTTTTCCAGTCATTCAAGCTCTCTAAAAATAAAACTAAACTATCCTACCTAGTCAGCTAACAACAGGCTATACTAAGCACTTTTAAGAACATAAAACTAAGCAACTAAAACAGATCAAAATTGTACTAAAAACAGCATAATTCACATGGTTTATCAGAAAGCAGATTTTTTTTATTTTTCTAATTCTAAGGGAACAGCAATACTCCCTTCAGTGCAATTCAAACTAGCACTCAAATGTCTTCATCCTCATCAGGTTGTCGTGGTCGTGGAGGCACCCATGGAGTCATGAGATTTGTAGGGAAGTCAGGGAAGATGCACCCAAGTTGGTCTGCAACCTCCTTGTCCCGTGCCTGCGCGTAAGTGGCCCATTGAGCCATCCTCCTCTGCATATCCATCAGGCATGCCATGGATAGTGACTGATCAGCAGCCAGCCTATCCAGTTCGAACTCCATATTCCCCTTCCTCTTCAGCCTCAAGCTAGCAGGCAGCTCCAAGTGGCCTGTGTAAGCCATCTGCTGCTCCATTCGCTCAATAGGGACTCCTGCAAGCAAACATAGTTTGGTTATGGTGTTAGGGAAAAACAATGGTCCCTTACCTTTTTTGGCGCACTCAGCAATGGCGGCTGACATGATTTCACCCACGTTGACCGTGAGACCTCGCATGATGGCATAGACCAGCAGCGACCTGCTCTGGTTGATGGTCGTCTCATGGGTCACAGGGGACAACTTCCTCCTTACAAAGGCAAACCATACAGCTGCCTTTGCTGTGAGGTTGGCACTCATGAGGGTGTGCCTCCCATTGCGTGATACAGTCCACGCTGCTTCAGGCTGGCCAATGGTTCGAATGGCCTCCTCCAGCACTGCCTCAGTAGGCTCATCAACGATCCTCGCATAGTCAGTATGTCTTTGGCCCTTGAGGCCATAAGCTTCGTTGATGGCTTTTGCTGAGTAGTCCACCTCTACTCCCCTAACCACAGAAAGCCCCTCCTCAGAGTTTCGCAGGTTGGCGTAGAAGTCGTATACCATACTCGTGTAAGCTGGATTGGGTGGCCTGCACAACTCTTCCCAGCTGTGATTTATAATTCCTGCGCGCAAGAACTGCGGCAGGTCAGCAGGTCTGTCGAGGAAGCCTTTCTCGTGCAGCAACTCCCTCTTCCTCAGCTCAACGCCTCTGGACTCAGCGTCAGAGGACACATACCTCACTGACTGAGGTTCGTCTTCAGGGTAAAGCTTGGCCTTCCCTTTGTCTGCTGGCTTGGCTGACTCTGCAGCCTCAACTTTGAGTCTTTTGAGCGATGGCTCAGTGCTCTCTCTTTCTGACGAAGGCGCCTTCTTGGCCTTCTTCTTCTTCAGCTTCTTGGATCGCTTGGCCTTGAGAATCTTGGCCTTCTTCTTCTTGAGCTTCGCCTCGATGGTGATCTGCTGAAGGCACGCCCCCAACGTCTCTTCCATGGAATCATCCTTCTGCACAGGACTCTCAGGATTGGATTCCCTCACCGGAGAGAAAACCTCTTCTTCCTCACCTTCCCCACTGCCCTGCGTTGATTCTTGGTACTCCCCATATGGGAATTCAGGGTCAGGCCGTGGGGAAGTGTGCGACGGCGTGGTTGTTTGCTCTGCTGAAGGTGTCTGTGCAGAACTCAGTGGTGAAGACGGCTGCTCAGGGCTCTGCGCTGGCGGTGATGGAGAAGAGCTGTGCGCTGGTGGTGCAGGTGGCGAGGCACTCCTCTTGGCTGAATCGTGGGACACACGATCAGTTTCTTGACTCTCCACAGAGGGAGTCTTTTCTTTGCTCGGTTCAGCGGCCACCGCTAAACTCCACCTACGCTTCTTGGGTGTGCCTGCTGGTTCAGAGGGTCCAGCAGGTATCTCAGAGACAACCTTCCACTTCTTCTTGCGAATCGGAAGCTTGGGTAAGCGTTCAGTTCGCGCAGCGTCAGCCTCAGCCAAGGCAAGCAATGCGTCTCTCGCAGCCGTTTCAGCGTCGTCAGCCCTCTTCTTGGCTGCAGATCTTTCAGCCCTTGTGAACACCATTGTTGAGTCTTGGAGATTTGGAGAGAAGAATCAAAGATGAAGAGAATCGCAGTTTTCTTGGAATTCAGAGAGTGGGCGAATCGTACAGATCGAGCGTCTTCTAACGGATATAAAGGAAACCGATAAATCCCAACGGCTATATTTTGCGGATCCTGCAAATCCAGCGCAATTTTAGGGATTTATTTTCATCTAAATGTCAATCTTTGCTCGTCCGTATCTTTTATTTGGCTCAATCTTTTCTTGATTTTTAAAGCTGGAATTACTCTCCTTGATTCCCTCTTTCGATTCCCTACAAAAAGAAATAAAAGCAACATCAAATTCGCAATTAAAATCATACAAACTTATACACAAATGATAACCGGAAAATCGCAAAAAAATAAACTAAGGCATGAGCCTTATGTCGACGAGCACAGCAATCACTCGTCCTCTCTCGTTCTCATTGTCACGCTTCAGTCAAGAGGAAGGTCGAGAGAGTCTTCACATCTCCTTCCTCATAGTAGTGCTTCAATCTTGCACCATTAACCATGAATGGTTGGCCTTGCTGCAAGTTCTTTATCTCTATGGCACCATGAACAAACACATTAGTAATCACAAATGGACCTGACCACCTCGACTTAAGTTTCCCTGGAAATAGTTTCAACCGTGAGTTAAACAACAATACAAGCTTACCCTTCTTAAAGTCCTTAACTCTAAGTCTACTATCGTGCCAAATCTTGGTCTTTTCCTTATATATTTTGGCATTTTCATAAGACATTTGCCTAAGCTCATCAAGCTCATGTAATTGCAAAGACCGCAACGTTCCCGCATCAGTCACGCAATAATTCAACTCCTTTAGTGCCCAAAATGCCTTAATTTCTAACTCAAATGGAAGATGACAAGCTTTACCATATACAAGCCTGTAAGGAGACATACCTAGAGGTGTCTTATATGCTGTCCTATATGCCCAAAGTGCATCCTCAAGCTTAAAGGACCAGTCTTTCCTATTAGGTTTGACCACTTTTTCTAGGATGTTCTTAATCTCCCTATTCGAAATTTCAGCCTGTCCATTCGAGTGTGGGTGATAGGGAGTGGCTACTCTATGTCTAATGTTATACTTAGCCAACACTCTCTCCATAGCCTTATTAATGAAATGTGTCCCCTCATCACTAATGACAGCACGAGGTGTTCCAAACCTAGTAAAAATGTGCCTATGTAAGGATTTTATTACTGTTTTGGCATCATTATTGGGACATGCTATGGCCTCTACCCACTTGGATACGTAGTCTACTGCTACCAAAATGTAAAGGTTACCTGATGATGGAGGGAATGGCCCCATGAAGTCAATGCCCCACACATCAAAGAGCTCCAACTCTAAGATGTAGGTGAGGGGCATCTCATCCTTTCGACTGAGGTTACCTGTTCTTTGGCATTCATCGCAGCTGTGGGCATAGTTGTGGGCATCCTTGAAGATCGTTGGCCAATAGTAGCCACTCTGAAATACCTTCGCAGCTGTTCTTTGGCCACCAAAGTGTCCACCATAAGGAGCTGTGTGGCAGTGCTGCAGCACAGACTTCGCCTCAGCAGCTGAAACACACTTCCTTAGCAAGCCGTCAGCACATGTTTTGTAAAGTGTGGGGTCATCCCATATGAATTTCCTTGCTTCATGAAGGAACCTCTTCTTCTCTTGTCCTCCCTTGAAAGCTGGTAGTACCTGTGATGCAAGGAAGTTAGCAATGTCAGCAAACCACAGTTCCTCATCGTTATCACGATGAGTCAATACAAAGACATGTTCATCAATAAAAGCATCAGAAATTGCGGGTTCCGCAATTTTTTCGCAATTATGCTGCAATCTAGAAAGATGATCCGCAACCACATTTTCACTTCCTTTCTTATCTCTAATGTCTAGATCAAACTCTTGCAGCAGCAGTACCTGATAACTCCATTTTGGAGCTATTAAATACGTCCTAATCATAGCTAAAGTCCGCTTTCAATTGATTAAATGTATCTCTTTTGTAGGAGAAAAGCGGCAAAGAGCTCGTGCGTCCATTGGGCATGTTCGAGCGCTTAAAGCAGAGTTTTAGCGCCCCGGGAATGCATCGGGAAGAGGGGAGTTTGTCTCGTGAAGAAACGGGCCAAAACAGCCTTGAAGAGGCATTGCATCAGCCCCAAACCCGAGAGCCAGCGTCGAGCTATAGCGTCGAGACGCTGGCTCGACGCTGGAAAAACCCGAGAGCAAGCGTCGAGTGATAGCGTCGAGACGCTAGCTCGACGCTGCCCTGGCGTCGAGACCCTGCTTGGCGTCGAGACGCTCCGGAGGAGGCGCGCGCAGGAAATTCATCGGGGCAGCGTCGCGACGCTGGCCTTGCGTCGCGACGCCAGCGCGCGCGCGCGCGGATCACTTAGGGCACAGCGTCGAGACGCTGGCCTAGCGTCTCGACGCTACGACGAAGGCAGTAGCTTAAGGACGATTTTTCTGCACATTTTTCATATCTTCTCCAAGCTCTATCTTCTTCATCTCTCAACCGATTTGGACGATTCTTCTTCCCTTCTTCCCCATTTTCTCTCTACTTTTCGTGGAGCTCCGCCATTGTTGGCATGCGAGCGAGCTCCACTTCCCTTTTGTAATAGATAGATGAACTCCTCCGTGGTCGTTGTTGGAGCGGGATTGACAAACCGCGCCATGAGCGGCTAAGGTAAGGGTGAACGGTTTGGGAATGGTTTAGGAGGATTTTGTTAGACGATCTGGTTTTGATAATCTGAGTTTTGATTTATGCATATTGGGTTCTGTTTATTTGCATTTGTCTACTTTGCTTAATCCAACGCGCATGTTTAATTTCGACGATTGACACTCGAGTAATTATGCATGTTGTGTATGTTAAAGAGTAGCGATGCCGTGCCTCTCACTGCTCGACTAAGTAACACAGGTAGATGAAATTAAATCGAAGTATTAAGCCGTGTAGGATAGTTGTTGATTGCATACAGCGTTTGCGGGCAATCTACTAGCAATTTGAATTCACGCTTAAATGTTCGTCGCGGTTAGCTAGTGACTGTCTAGATTTACCTTAGGGCTGATCACCTTGATGTAAGCTTAGATAACGTGTAATTAGAACTGTGTGGTCTAATTAAAATCCATGGAGTCGGCTACTTTGGGGCATCTCTGGTAGTCGTCCGCGTGTATAATGAACTGAATACCATGATTTTAGCATTAAAGGATAAACCGAATTAGTCTAACAATTGATCCCGAGACTCCCCAAACCGTGCACACGTTCTCTACATATTATTCCTTTCTTCCGTTAGCTTTCTTATTGTTTTACCTCTGCATGATTAAAACCCCCCGTTACCAATCAATCAATTAAATCCCAATTTCACTAGTAAATTCATTCTCCTATTCCTTGGATCGACCCTGTTACCACTGGCTGCAAAGCCTTGGCAATAGGCATTATAAATTTATTTTGGCAAGCCTCGACAGCTTGAGTTTATAGCGATAGTTCAAAAATATCGTTACCAAAAATTGGCGCCGTTGCCGGGGAATAGGCAATTGATTGGATTTATGATTGAAGTTTGAATTTGATTTATTGATGGTTGACTGAAAATTTTTTCTGTTTGTATGTTGTATGTTTAGAATTTTGTTTGTGTATGACCCGTTCCTCTGAGGGTAGTTTGCAGTATATTCCTGAGATTGACAGAGAGGAGCGGAGGTTACGTAGAGAAGCCCGGGAGGGGCAAGGAACGTTTGAAAGAGAAGAAGGCAATCCCTTCTTATTTGACGAGATGGCGCAAGGTGAAGCGCCACGTACACTGAAGCAACTGGCAGCGCCAGACCTGAACCTGCAGCCCTTGTGCATTAACTACCCCGTGGTAGCAGGTAACTTCGAGTTGAAATCTGGTTTAATTCACCAGTTACCTTCTTTCCATGGAAACGCAGGTGAGGACGCGAACAAGCATTTGATGGAATTCCATTGCGTCTGTGCGGGAATGAAGCCCGCAGGGGTTACGGAGGAGCAACTGAATATGAGGGCATTCCCCTTCACGCTCAAGGACAAAGCCAGAGACTGGCTGTATTACTTGCCCTCCGGATCGATCAACACGTGGCAGGATATGAAGCGGGTATTTTTGGAGAAATACTTTCCCGCATCCTTGGCCACTACACTGCGGAAGAGAATTTATGGGATCACCCAGGATGTAGGTGAGTCCCTGCATGAGTATTGGGAACGCTTTGGGCGCTTGTGCGCGAGTTTCCCACACCACCAGATCGCCGATCAGCTGCTCATACAGTATTTCTATGAGGGGATGACGCCCCATGACAGGCAGATGATCGATGCAGCGAGTGGAGGGGCACTGATTGACAAGACCCCAGTTGAGGCCAAGCAGCTCATTGCAAATATGGCTACCAACTCGCAGCAGTTTGGGATCAGGGGGCAAGGACAAGTGCACAGCGTGGCCCAGAGCCATGAAATGTCTGAAATGAGGGCCCAGGTGGCCGAGATAGGGAGTATGTTGAAAAAATTTGTTGGAGGACACCGCGAAGAGGCGGAGGTCAATGCAATCGGGGGATATGCTTCCAACCCAAGGAAGTATGATCCATATGCTAGCACTTATAACCCCGGTTGGCGTGACCATCCTAACTTCAGCTATGGGAACAGGGAAGGACAAAATCGCTTCCAAGGCCAGTCCCAGGATAGGCCTAATTCTTCCACCCAGGCTCAAGCTTCGAGCTCCTCCAGCTCACTTGAAGAGATGGTAAGGACCATCGTGACTAGCACCAGCCAGTTCCAGAAAGAGGCTCGCGAGGAGCTTAATTCTCATAAGGCAGAGCTGCAGAATTTGAACAAGCAGCTGACACAGATGGCGGTGTCTATTAGTAAGATCGAGAGCAAGAGCTCGGGGAAGCTTCCTTCCCAAACTACAGTTAACTCATGTGAAAACGTGAGTGCCATTCAGCTGCGCAGTGGGAAGTCACTTTCCACCAGAGCTGCGAAGGAAGCCACGGACAGCCTGAACGAGTCCGCCCCGACTGCTCTTGAGACTCAGAATGAGAAAAGAAATGAGAAGGTCAGTGTACCTGTGGATGTTGCCAAAGCACCATTCCCGAGTAGGCTTGCGAAGCCTACTTTGGAATCCGATGACGAGGAGGTCCGGCGAACCTTCCAAAAGGTGATGGTGAATATCCCGCTCCTAGAGGCAGTCAGTCAAGTGCCCAAATATGCAAAATTCTTAAGGAGCTGGTGCACTACGAAGAGAAAGTCCAGAGGGACTGAGAAAAAGAAAGAGAACGTCTCTGCCTTACTCCCAGGTACGTTGCCTGCCAAGTGCAACGATCCAGGTACCTTTACTATCCCTTGCACCATAGGTAGTAAAATTGTTCATAATGCCATGTTAGACCTTGGAGCCTCTGTAAATGTTATGTCTTATGCATTGTATCGTGAGTTGAATTTAAATGAAATGCATGAATGTAATGTTTCTGTTCAGTTGGCTAATGGGTCGAGCATCTGTCCTAGGGGGAAGGTAGAGGATGTTTTAGTTAGAGTTGGGAATATGACGTTTCCCGCCGATTTCCTTGTTTTAGATATGAAAGAAAGTTCATTGCATGCTTCGTCCTCTATGCTGTTAGGACGCCCTTTTCTTAAGACCGCTAGGGTCAAAATCGATGTGTATAAGGGCGTCGTGTCGTTAGAGTTTGATGATACTTTGCATGAGTTTTCTTTATTTGATGGGAAGTCTGCTGGAAATGTATCTGTTTGTGAGAATGATGAGAATGGGAGTCTACCCTCGCGCTTGAGGGATGGTTCCCATGTCTCCGTTAAAATTTCTGATTTGAATTTTTTGGATGATACTGCTGGTTTTTGCACTAACATGTCTAATATTCACGTGCCCGAGGCACGAAGAGTGCAAAACATTTTTCAGGTAGATGATGGTGGAAAAGGTGTGGCCTTGGACAAGTATGGATCGTCCCCCGCACCTACAGACTATGGATGAGTCTGTTGAGAGAATACAGTCGAGCAACCGACTTTAAAAATTCTGCGCTTCTCGGAGGCACCCGAGTGTTGAACTGTTTTTATGCTTTAATTTAGTTTTATTGCTTTTTAGATTAATTTCGTTTTAATTAGCTTGCTGTTTTTTTTTTTTTAGGAATCGAGGATGAGAAGACAATTTTGGGCTCTAATGCGTTCGTGCGCCGCCTCCTCGCCCTCGCCAGCTTCACCAAGAGTCAGGGAAGTGTATTTCTGCTTCCCTTTTTCTTTGATGTATCTGACTGGTTGGCATTGAGGACAATGCCAAATTTTGAAGTTGGGGGTGGAGTAGTCCGTTGGATGTGCATGTGTAGTTTGTTGAGAAGTGTTATAAAGATATTGAAGTGCTTGGGACTCTGTTTACTGTTTTCTGACTGTGATAGCCTAGGAAATGCATGTTGGGAATCTGAGCATGTTCATAATCGAGTTTTTGCATGAGTTTTGTGTTTATTAGGTTCATGTCAAAAATTTTAAAATTTTTTCTGTTGCTCCCTTGCACTCATCGCGCACTTAGCAACTTCTCCCTAGATTCCGTAAGCTTGGTTTGTCGCATGTTTAGCTAATTCTCGTTGTCACCCCGAAAGGCACCCTTAGGTAGCTTGTTGCATGAGAGTTAGTAGCTAATTAATTGAGAAAGCATGTGCTTAGCCTAATGTAAAAAAAAATAGAAAAGCATGTTTAGTAGAAAAGTTCCTCTCGAGGCGCTCCTCCTTCTTATTTGCGCTTAAAAGAAGTGAGCGTTAGTCCTTAAAAACGTGAAGTTTCATGCATGAATTTGACGTGTTAGGCAACTCGAGTAGGAAAGAAAAAGAAATGAAAGGTTGGTTCAAAGAACCCAAATAAAAGAGTACAAAGTACTTTTGAAAAGAAAGAAAAAGAATGAGAAAATAATTAGGTCTCTTAATTTGTTTCTCTCTCGTGTAAGTCAAGTGTAGCTGTTCTTAAACGCTAGAAGTAGGGGGAAAGCGGGATGTGCGTTGCATGTTGGTTTTCCGGGTTTACGTGAGTTTAGGAGTAGTTGTCTAGCACACACACACACGTTAGGGGGCAAGAGTTAATTTTTGATATGTCCTAGTTATTACATGAACAAAATGCTTCCATGATTATGCTCGTGTTTAAATTTCAATATGCATGGAGGTTTGAGTTAGAATATATGTAAACGCGTCCTTAGAATCAATGTCTTTGTAGTGCTTGCTCGAGGACTAGCAATGTTTAAGTTGGGGGTGTTTGATAACTCCATTTTGGAGCTATTAAATACGTCCTAATCATAGCTAAAGTCCGCTTTCAATTGATTAAATGTATCTCTTTTGTAGAAGAAAAGCGGCAAAGAGCTCGTGCGTCCATTGGGCATGTTCGAGCGCTTAAAGCAGAGTTTTAGCGCCCCGGGAATGCATCGGGAAGAGGGGAGTTTGTCTCGTGAAGAAACGGGCCAAAACAGCCTTGAAGAGGCATTGCATCAGCCCCAAACCCGAGAGCCAGCGTCGAGCTATAGCGTCGAGACGCTGGCTCGACGCTGGAAAAACCCGAGAGCAAGCGTCGAGTGATAGCGTCGAGACGCTAGCTCGACGCTGCCCTGGCGTCGAGACCCTGCTTGGCGTCGAGACGCTCCGGAGGAGGCGCGCGCAGGAAATTCATCGGGGCAGCGTCGCGACGCTGGCCTTGCGTCGCGACGCCAGCGCGCGCGCGCGCGGATCACTTAGGGCACAGCGTCGAGACGCTGGCCTAGCGTCTCGACGCTACGACGAAGGCAGTAGCTTAAGGACGATTTTTCTGCACATTTTTCATATCTTCTCCAAGCTCTATCTTCTTCATCTCTCAACCGATTTGGACGATTCTTCTTCCCTTCTTCCCCATTTTCTCTCTACTTTTCGTGGAGCTCCGCCATTGTTGGCATGCGAGCGAGCTCCACTTCCCTTTTGTAATAGATAGATGAACTCCTCCGTGGTCGTTGTTGGAGCGGGATTGACAAACCGCGCCATGAGCGGCTAAGGTAAGGGTGAACGGTTTGGGAATGGTTTAGGAGGATTTTGTTAGACGATCTGGTTTTGATAATCTGAGTTTTGATTTATGCATATTGGGTTCTGTTTATTTGCATTTGTCTACTTTGCTTAATCCAACGCGCATGTTTAATTTCGACGATTGACACTCGAGTAATTATGCATGTTGTGTATGTTAAAGAGTAGCGATGCCGTGCCTCTCACTGCTCGACTAAGTAACACAGGTAGATGAAATTAAATCGAAGTATTAAGCCGTGTAGGATAGTTGTTGATTGCATACAGCGTTTGCGGGCAATCTACTAGCAATTTGAATTCACGCTTAAATGTTCGTCGCGGTTAGCTAGTGACTGTCTAGATTTACCTTAGGGCTGATCACCTTGATGTAAGCTTAGATAACGTGTAATTAGAACTGTGTGGTCTAATTAAAATCCATGGAGTCGGCTACTTTGGGGCATCTCTGGTAGTCGTCCGCGTGTATAATGAACTGAATACCATGATTTTAGCATTAAAGGATAAACCGAATTAGTCTAACAATTGATCCCGAGACTCCCCAAACCGTGCACACGTTCTCTACATATTATTCCTTTCTTCCGTTAGCTTTCTTATTGTTTTACCTCTGCATGATTAAAACCCCCCGTTACCAATCAATCAATTAAATCCCAATTTCACTAGTAAATTCATTCTCCTATTCCTTGGATCGACCATGTTACCACTGGCTGCAAAGCCTTGGCAATAGGCATTATAAATTTATTTTGGCAAGCCTCGACAGCTTGAGTTTATAGCGATAGTTCAAAAATATCGTTACCAAACTCTTGAGTTTTTTCGCAATTATGCTGCAATCTAGAAAGATGATCCGCAACCACATTTTCACTTCCTTTCTTATCTCTAATGTCTAGATCAAACTCTTGCAGCAGCAGTACCCACCTAATCAATCTAGGCTTAGCATCAGCCTTCCTCATAAGGTACTTTAAAGCAGAATGGTCAGTGTACACGATTGTCCTAGTGCCTACAATATAGTTCCTAAATTTCTCACAAGCAAACACTACAGCTAGCATCTCCTTCTCAGTGGTTGTGTAGTTGCATTGTGCCTCATTAAGTGTCTTACTAGCATAATAGACAGGGTGTGTTAACTTGTCAATCTTCTGTCCTAACATAACCCCTACAGCATAGTCACTAGCATCACATAACATCTCAAATGGGAGGTCCCAATTTGGTCCTACTATAATAGGTGCTGTGACTAATGCTTTCTTAAGGGTTTTCCAAGCTAGGACACACTCTTGAGAGAAAATGAATGGCTTGTTTAGCTCTAGAAGCTCACATAGAGGCTTGGAGATCTTAGAAAAGTCCTTAATGAACCTTCTATAGAAACCAGCATGCGCTAAGAAACTTCTAATGGCCTTGATATTTTGGGGTTCTACCAATTTCTCTATTACTTCAATTTTTGCTCTGTCAACTTCTACACCTGCCCTTGACACTCTATGACCTAAGACAATCCCTTCATCCACCATGAAGTGGCACTTTTCCCAATTTAGGACTAGGTTGGTCTCCTCACACCTAGCCAGGACTTGTCCTAAATTCTCTAGACAGTTTGTAAATGAGTCCCCAAAGACTGAGAAATCATCCATGAATATTTCTATCATGGACTCATCTAAATCAGAAAAGATTGCCAACATGCACCTTTGGAAAGTTGCCGGTGCATTGCATAAGCCAAAAGGCATTCTGCGAAAGGCAAAAGTTCCAAAAGGGCAAGTGAAGGTAGTCTTTTCTTGGTCTTTGGGATCTATAGTGATCTGATTATACCCTGAATACCCGTCTAGGAAACAGTAATAGGCTCTACCAGCTATTTTGTCTAACATTTGGTCAATGAATGGTAGAGGGAAGTGGTCTTTTTTAGTTTCTTTATTTAGTTTCCTATAATCCATGCAAACTCTCCATCCTGTGACAGTCCTAGTTGGAATCAGTTCATTGTTCTGATTGACTACCACAGTCATCCCACCCTTCTTAGGTACACACTGTATAGGGCTCACCCACTGACTACTAGCTATTGGAAAGATCACACCAGCATCTAACCATTTAATTATCTCTTTCTTAACTACCTCTTTCATAGAGGGATTCAGCCTACGTTGGTGATCTACTCTAGGTGTGTGCTCTTCCTCTAGTATAATCTTATGCATGCAATAAGAAGGGCTAATGCCTCTAATATCAGCAATAGTCCATGCAATAGCCTTTCTATGTTGCTTAAGCAGTAATATCAGTTCAACCTCATGCTTTTCACTTAATTTAGAAGAAATGATAACAGGCAGAGTTTCATTACTCCCTAAATATGTATACTTGAGGTGAGTGGGGAGTGGCTTTAATTCTAATACAGGTGGATGCTCAATGGATGGCTTTAAAGGATTTAAGGCTCTATCAGTTAAGTCAATATTCATACAAACATGCTGAGGGTTATTTACAGATATGTCCATTATCTCAGCTATGTTTAAGTCAGTTAATTCTAATCCTACATATTCATTGGCATGCTTGGTTAATAATACATGCTCCAATTGTTCTTCCATTAAAGAGTCTACAACGTCCATGCTAGCACAGGATTCAAGGTCAGAGGGGTACCTTAAAGCTTTATACACACTAAATTTCACCTCTTCATCATGAACCCTCATAGTGAGCTCACCTTTTTGGACGTCGATCAGGGCCCTACCTGTGGCAAGAAACGGTCTGCCTAATAGGATGGGGACCTCCTTGTCTGCTTCATAATCCAGGATAATGAAATCTGCAAGGAAAATAAACTTGTCAACCTTTACTAAAATATCCTCAATCTTACCTTCTGGGTATGCAATGGATCTGTCTGCTAATTGTAAAGTGACAGTGGTTGGACGTGCTTCTCCTATTCCTAGCTGGCGGAATAGTGATAGGGGCATGAGGTTTATGCTGGCGCCCAGGTCACAAAGCGCTCTGCCCACGTGCTTGCCTCCAAGTTCTACAGGTAAGGTGAAGGAACCAGGATCCTTCTCCTTCTTGGGCAACTTGTTTTGGAGTATGGCACTGCACTCCTCAGTGAGGTTTACTGTTTCAAACTCACCAATTATTTTTTTGTTAGTAATAATATCTTTCAAAAACTTTACATAGGAAGGCATAGACTGTAAAACTTCTACAAAAGGAATGTTGACATGCACTTGCTTAAGAATTTCTAAGAATTTATTAAAATGCACTTCCTGTTCCTGCTTCTTCTTAAGCCTTCGAGGATATGGAGGTGGTGGCACATATGCAGGCACGTCAGGGCGCCTTAGGATAGGTGGAGGCCTTGGAATTTCCTCTATCTCCTCAATAATTGGCTCTAGCCTGGCTCCTGATGTGCTAGTTGGTGGTGGACCTTGGTTTGGCAGAGACTCCAGTGGAGCACTAGACTCAGTGTTCTCTACTCTCTTTGGTGTGTCCTTTGTGTTGCTCACCAAGGGTCTACCACTTCTAAGTTCAATTGCTTGAACTTGTTCTTTACCATCTCTCCTTGGCACCTCGGTGTCAGCAGGGAGTCTACCTTGGGGCCTACTCTTGAGTTCATTGGCCAATTGGCCTATTTGGTTCTCTAGGCTCCTAAGAGTAGCTTGCTGGCTTTGAAGAGTAGCATCATTCTTAGCTATGTATTCCTTGAGTAAGTTTTCTACAGAAGATCCTACAGGGTGGTTGTATGGTTTTTGATACATTGATTGGTTATGTTGGGGAGTGAAACCAGGTGTTCCACTCGGTCTAGGTTGGTTAGGATTTTGGTTAGTATTTTGTTGGCCACCCCATGACAGGTTTGGGTGGTTCCTCCAACCAGGGTTGTAAGTATTGGAATAGGGGTTGTTCCTAGGCTGCTGCTGGCTTCCAATGTAGCAGACTGAGGCTGGATTCCCAGGGCAGTATTCATACAAGTGCCCTTCCCCACAGAATCCACATATGAGTGTCTCACCTTGACTTGGTTGGGTGCCCATTGACATGGCGGTAGCGGTGTTGACACTTGTTTGGAGATTGGATTGAGCCATTTGCTTGACTAGGTTGGTCAGGGCATTTATTTGGCTGCTCATTGCACTTAGAGCATCCTTGTCTTGAGCTCTAGTTGGCTCAACAGGATCATCTGACCACCTACAGTGAGATGCTGAGATCTTCTCCAAGATCTCATAGGCTTCGTTGTAACTCTTGGACAACATGGAGCCTCCAGCGGATGAATTTAAGACTTGCCTAGTGCTGGGGTTGCATCCTTCGAAAAAGACCTCAATTTGGATACACCATGGGATGCCATGATGTGGACATTTAAGAAGAAGATCTTTGAACCTTGTCCAAGCTTCGTGAAGAGATTCATTATCAGCTTGTTTGAATTTAACTATGTCATCACGAAAGGTAGAATTCCTATCAGGTGGGAAGTATTTGACTAGGAATTTCTCTGCTAAATCTGTCCAATTAAGGACAGATCCAGAGGGTAATGAGTTTAACCACGTTTTGGCTTTGTCCCTCAAAGAATAAGGGAACAAGTATAGCCTCAAGGCTTCTTGAGAAACTCCAGGAATGATGAAAGTATCACTGACTCCTAAGAAGTTCCTAAGATGGTTGTGGGGGTCCTCATTTTCCACTCCAAAGAATTGTCCCACAGTGGACAACATTTGGAACATCACTGGTTTTAACTCGAATGAGTTGGCAGTGATTTCAGGACGGATTATGCTGGGGTTCAGCTCCCCAGGCATAGGAACTAAATATGAAAGGATGGCACTATTTTTGTCATTCGCTATTTCGATGGGATTGCGAGTGACGGGTACCGGATTTGGAATTATTCCAGCCATTTCTTCTTGGGATTCTTGCGGAGGAATTGAGGTTCCCGCAATTACTTGAGGTATAGAGGGTTGGTTAAAAAGACGTTTCTTGGCTTTATTTCTGGCTCTAAATAGTCTCTCGGGCTCAGGATTGAACTCTAGATCACTACTTGAATGCTCACTCATAAACTAACCCAACTAGTACCTGCAAAAGAAATGAACCTAGATTAGTTCCAATTGACAATAAACTTGGTGTTTCAAACTTAACTAACTTCGTTTTCACTAAAATAAATCCCCGGCAGCGGCGCCAAAAACTTGTTGCGTGCTCAATGTGTTGAAATAATTAGGTAATAAAAGAGATAGAGCACTCAGAACATGCAAGCATACATGATCTTATAGCAAGTAGTAAGTATATTTCATTCGTTTTCCCACAGAGATTTATTTTTAGCTATTCGCGAAGTGTTTTGTTAAGAAAGAAGGGGTGGATTTGATGGGATAAAATTGGTTTTTAATTATCTAATTTTTGCTGAATGTGTAAAGGGTAGTAACATCAACGAGAACAAGTGAAATCTAAGCTCAAATGGAAAGAAACGAAATTAATAAATGAAGGCAAAGACAGCTAAACAGAATTTTAACTTAAGCAGAATTGTGGAGACAACAATTCTACCGCAATTAAATAACAGCGAAAGTGTGTAAATGGGTGAATTAAGGGCTACTAATGACTATCCTCTAGGCATTTTTATACGATTCTCAAACACTGGATCTACTCTCTATGCATCAAATTATCTCAATCTCATGTATCGTCCGATTCCATGCATTAGATTCTTTAGTTTACTCAACTCAAAGTAAGGTCTTAAGCATCTTGTTAAGGCAGAAAGATATGGTTTGTACTAGGGAAACGCCTATTCCTAGGCCGTTTCCTGGTTACCTTGAAAGGCTAGCATGATAGTATGACTCTGAACTCTTACTCCTTCCAGAGGTTAGGAGTTCTTTGGACAAAATGGATGGCCAATCGAAATTGCCCGTGGAATGAAGCTTACATACAATCAATGCTTCGAGAGCTATCCTACATGCTTGATTCACGTTTTTTAGCCTATAGTGTTGTCATTAGCATGCCCCTAAGTGACTTAGTTACTCATGGATATAAGGAGAACAGAACTAAAGGATAAGATAGTCATGCTTAGAAGGAAAATGTGCTTAAAACAGCAAGGGAAAACAGTAGAATGCAAAGGCGAGAGACTGTGAAATACTGAACTTTATGTTTGATTAATTGATTGTTTGAATGAACATAAGAGATACTTAAAGTAAAGAACAGAAAGACAGAACACAACGAAATAAACTAAATTAGCCACAAGAACAGAGACAACACAAGACAGAGTTGGAAAATGGAAATGAAGAACAGAAAACAGTAAAGCAAGCTTGAATGTCTCGTTGCAGCCGCCTCGAATGAAGGATGAGAAAAGTCAGCCTTGCTTGGATGAATCCAATCGGGAGAGAAGAAGAATCTCCTCTCCTTCCTATCAGATTATCGATTCCAACAGCTGAGCTTCGCAAACCAGCAGACGGCAGAGGAAAACAGGAGAAAAGATGGACTGCGAGAAGACTTCTACGCTTTCGGATGATGCTTGAACCCTCGACTTTGACCCCTATTTATAGTAATCTGCAGATGCATTTGGGCCAAGGAGAACCATCAATCTTCAACGTCGTACTTCAGAATGGATGGAGGAGAAAGAACGAATCCCTGAAATAACGGAAATTAACAGAAAAAGATCAGTCAATTTACGGTTTTCACTTGAAACATTGCGGGAACCGCACTGTTTCCGCAATGCTTTCGCAACGCTTGTTTTTCATTCTTTTCCTTCGGTTTTCAACCCTTTTCTTTCCTATTGTACATAAGTCCTAATTTAGCTACCTTCTTCTAATTCTCATATTTAAGCATAGGTTTAGGCTAAATGCTATCAAAAACACCTAAGAGTGAACATCTTTCTAAGCTAATTAAGCCCTAAAAAGGTCACTTTTGGAGACGTAACAACAAGCCATCCTCAGGGCTAAGCACATTAGCGTAGAAATCATACACCATGCTTGTGTAGGCTGGATTGGGTGGTCTGCAAAACTCCTCCCATCCGTGGTTTGTAATTCCTGCGCGCAAGAACTGCGGCAGGTCAGCAGGTCTGTCGAGGAAGCCTTTCTCGTGCAGCAACTCCCTCTTTCTCAGCTCAATGCCTCTGGACTCAGCGTCAGAGGACACATACCTCACTGACTGAGGCTCATCTTCAGGGTAAAGCTTGGCCTTCCCTTTGTCTGTTGGTTTGGCTGACTCCGCAGCCTCAACCTTGAGTTTCTTGAGCGACGGCTCCGTGCTTTCCTTCTCTGATGAATGCGCCCTCTTGGCCTTCTTCTTTTTCAGCTTCTTGGACCGCTTGGCCTTGAGACTCTTGGCCTTCTTCTTCTTCTTGAGCTTAGCCTCGATGGTGATCTGCTGGAGGCAAGCCCCCAGTGTCTCCTCCATTGAGTCATTCTTCTGTTCAAGACTCTCCGGGCTAGCTTCCTTCATAGGAGAGAAAACCTCGTCTTCCTCACCTTCCCCACTGCCCTGCGTTGATTCTTGGTACTCCCCATATGGGAATTCAGGGTCAGGCCGTGGGGAAGTGTGCGACGGCGTGGTTCTTTGCTCTGCTGTAGGTGTCTGTGCAGAACTCTGTGGTGAAGACGGCTGCTCAGGGCTCTGCGCTGGTGGCGATGAGGAGAGCTCAGGGCTCTGTGCTGGTGGGGCTGGTGAAAGGCTGCGCTCGGCTGACTCGTGGGATGGCTGGCTTTGTTCTTGACTCTCCACAGAGGGAGTCTTGTTCTTGATTTCTTCCTCGGCCACCGCCATACTCCATCGTCGCTTCCTGGGTGTGCCTGCTGGTTCAGAAGGTCCAGCAGGTATCTCTGTAACTACCTTCCACTTCTTCTTGCGGACAGGCAGTTTCGGCAGGCGTTCGGTACGCGCAGCCTCAGCATCAGCCAAGGCAAGCAGTGCATCTCTCGCAGTCGTTTCAGCGTCATCGGCCCTTTTCTTGGCCAAAGATCTTTCAGCCCTTGTGAGTACCATTTTTGAATCGTGGAGGTTTGGAGAGAAGAATCACAGATGAAGAGAATCGAAGCTTTCTTGGAGTTCAGAGAATGGGAGAATCGTACAGATCAACGCGCCTTCTAACGGATATAAAGACAACGGATAAATCCCAACGGCTAAATTTTTGCGGATCCTGCAAATCCAGCGCAATTTTAGGGGCGTTTGGAGATTTTTTCATCTAAATGTCATTCTTTGCTCATCCGTATCTTTTATTTGGCCCAATATTTTCTTGATTTTTAAAGCTAGATTTACTCTCCTTGATTCCCTCTATTGATTCCCTACAAAAAGAAATAAAATCAACATCAAATACGTAATTAAAATCACACAACAAAACACACAAACGATAACCGGAAAATCGCAAAAAATAAACTAAGGCATGAGCCTCATGTTGACGAGCACAGCAATCACTCGTCCTCTCTCGTTCTTAATTTCATGCTTCAGTCAAGAGGAAGGCCGAGAGAGTCTTCACATCTCCTTCCTCATAGTAGTGCTTCAACCTTGCCCCATTAACCATGAATGGTTGGCCTTGCTGCAAGTTCTTTATCTCGATAGCACCATGAACAAACACATTAGTAATCATGAAAGGACCTGACCATCTGGACTTTAGTTTGCCTGGAAATAACCTCAATCGTGAGTTAAATAATAAAACAAGTTGGCCTTTCTTAAAGTCCTTGATCCTAAGTCTACTATCGTGCCAAATCTTGGTCTTTTCCTTATACATTTTGGCATTTTCATAAGACATTTGTCTAAGCTCATCAAGCTCATGTAATTGAAAAGACCGCAACGTTCCCGCATCGGTCACGCAATAATTCAACTCTTTTAGTGCCCAAAATGCCTTAATTTCTAACTCAAATGGAAGATGACAAGCTTTACCATACACAAGTCCGTAAGGAGACATACCTAGGGGTGTCTTATATGCAGTTCTATATGCCCAAAGTGCATCCTCGAGTTTAAATGACCAGTCCTTTCTATTAGGTTTGACCACTTTTTCTAGGATGTTCTTAATCTCCCTATTTGAAATTTCAGCCTGACCATTCGAGTGTGGGTGATAAGGAGTGGCAACTCTATGTCTAATGTTATACTTAGCCAACACTCTCTCCATAGCCTTATTAATGAAGTGTGTCCCCTCTTCACTAATGACAGCACGAGGTGTCCCAAACCTAGTAAAAATGTGCCTATGCAAGAATTTTATGACTGTTTTAGCATCATTATTAGGACATGCTATGGCCTCTACCCACTTGGATACATAGTCTACTGCCACCAAAATGTAAAGGTTACCTGAGGATGGGGGAAATGGTCCCATGAAGTCAATGCCCCATACATCAAAGAGTTCTAACTCTAAGATGTAGGTGAGAGGCATCTCATCCTTGCGACTGAGGTTACCTGTTCTTTGGCATTCATCACAGCTGTGGGCATAGTTGTGGGCATCCTTGAAGATCGTTGGCCAATAGTAGCCACTCTGAAATACCTTTGCAGCTGTTCTTTGGCCACCAAAGTGTCCACCATAAGGAGCTGTGTGGCAGTGCTGCAGCACAGACTTCGCCTCAGCAGCTGAAACACACTTCCTTAGCAAGCCGTCAGCACATGTCTTGTAAAGTGTGGGATCATCCCATATGAATTTCCTTGCTTCATGAAGGAACCTCTTCTTCTCTTGTCCTCCCTTGAAAACTGGTAACACCTGTGATGCAAGGAAGTTAGCAATGTCAGCAAACCAAGGTTCCTCATCGTTATCACGATGAGTCAATACAAAGACATGTTCATCAATAAAAGCATCAGAAATTGCGGGTTCCGCAATTTTTTCGCAATTGTGCTGCAATCGAGACAGGTGATCCGCAACCACATTTTCACATCCTTTCTTGTCTCGAATGTCCAAATCAAATTCCTGCAGCAATAACACCCACCTAATCAACCTAGGCTTAGCATCAGCCTTCCTCATGAGATACTTCAAGGCAGAATGGTCAGTGTACACAATTGTCCTAGTGCCTACAATATAGTTTCTAAATTTCTCACAAGCAAACACTACAGCAAGCATCTCTTTCTCAGTAGTTGTATAATTACATTGAGCCTCATTCAGGGTTTTACTAGCATAGTATACAGGGTGTGTTAACTTGTCAATCTTCTGTCCTAACATAACCCCTACAGCATAGTCACTAGCATCACATAACATCTCAAATGGGAGATCCCAATCTGGCCCTACTATAACAGGTGCTGTGACCAGTGCTTTCTTAAGGGTTTTCCAAGCTACTAAACACTCCTTAGAGAAGATGAATGGCCTATTTAGCTCTAGAAGCTCACACAGAGGCTTGGCTATTTTAGAAAAGTCCTTAATGAACCTTCTGTAGAAGCCAGCATGCCCTAAGAAACTTCTAATGGCCTTGACATTCTGAGGCTCTACCAATTTCTCTATGATTTCTATTTTTGCTCGGTCAACTTCTACACCTGCCCTCGACACTCTATGTCCTAAGACAATCCCTTCATCCACCATGAAATGGCACTTTTCCCAATTTAGGACTAGGTTGGTCTCCTCACACCTAGCCAAGACCTGTCCTAAATTTTCTAGACAGTTTGTAAATGAATCCCCAAAGACTAAGAAATCATCCATGAATATCTCTATCATGGACTCATCCAAATCAGAGAAGATTGCCAACATGCACCTTTGGAAAGTTGCCGGTGCATTGCATAAGCCAAAAGGCATTCTGCGAAAGGCAAAAGTTCCAAAAGGGCAAGTGAAGGTAGTCTTCTCTTGATCCTTAGGGTCTATAGTGATCTGGTTATAACCTGAGTAACCGTCTAAGAAGCAGTAGTAGGCTCTACCAGCTATTCTGTCTAACATTTGGTCAATGAATGGTAGAGGGAAGTGGTCTTTTTTAGTCTCTTTATTTAGCTTCCTATAATCCATGCAAACTCTCCATCCTGTGACAGTCCTAGTTGGAATCAGTTCATTGTTCTCATTGACTACCACAGTCATCTGATAACTCCATTTTGGAGCTATTAAATACGTCCTAATCATAGCTAAAGTCCGCTTTCAATTGATTAAATGTATCTCTTTTGTAGGAGAAAAGCGGCAAAGAGCTCGTGCGTCCATCGGGCATGTTCGAGCGCTTAAAGCAGAGTTTTAGCGCCCCGGGAATGCATCGGGAAGAGGGGAGTTTGTCTCGTGAAGAAACGGGCCAAAACAGCCTTGAAGAGGCATTGCATCAGCCCCAAACCCGAGAGCCAGCGTCGAGCTATAGCGTCGAGACGCTGGCTCGACGCTGGAAAAACCCGAGAGCAAGCGTCGAGTGATAGCGTCGAGACGCTAGCTCGACGCTGCCCTGGCGTCGAGACCCTGCTTGGCGTCGAGACGCTCCGGAGGAGGCGCGCGCAGGAATTTCATCGGGGCAGCGTCGCGACGCTGGCCTTGCGTCGCGACGCCAGCGCGCGCGCGCGCGGATCACTTAGGGCACAGCGTCGAGACGCTGGCCTAGCGTCTCGACGCTACGACGATTACAGCAGCTTAAGGACGATTTTTCTGCAGATTTTTGCAACATCTTCTCCAAGCTCTATCTTCTTCATCTCTCAACCGATTTGGGCGATTCTTCTTCCCTTCTTCCCCATTTTCTCTCTACTTTCCGTGGAGCTCCGCCATTGTTGGCATGCGAGCGAGCTCCACTTCCCTTTTGTAATAGATAGATGAACTCCTCCGTGGTCGTTGTTGGAGCGGGATTGACAAACCGCGCCATGAGCGGCTAAGGTAAGGGTGAACGGTTTGGGAATGGTTTAGGAGGATTTTGTTAGACGATCTGGTTTTGATAATCTGAGTTTTGATTTATGCATATTGGGTTCTGTTTATTTGCATTTGTCTACTTTGCTTAATCCAACGCGCATGTTTAATTTCGACGATTGACACTCGAGTAATTATGCATGTTGTGTATGTTAAAGAGTAGCGATGCCGTGCCTCTCACTGCTCGACTAAGTAACACAGGTAGATGAAATTAAATCGAAGTATTAAGCCGTGTAGGATAGTTGTTGATTGCATACAGCGTTTGCGGGCAATCTACTAGCAATTTGAATTCACGCTTAAATGTTCGTCGCGGTTAGCTAGTGACTGTCTAGATTTACCTTAGGGCTGATCACCTTGATGTAAGCTTAGATAACGTGTAATTAGAACTGTGTGGTCTAATTAAAATCCATGGAGTCGGCTACTTTGGGGCATCTCTGGTAGTCGTCCGCGTGTATAATGAACTGAATACCATGATTTTAGCATTAAAGGATAAACCGAATTAGTCTAACAATTGATCCCGAGACTCCCCAAACCGTGCACACGTTCTCTACATATTATTCCTTTCTTCCGTTAGCTTTCTTATTGTTTTACCTCTGCATGATTAAAACCCCCCCGTTACCAATCAATCAATTAAATCCCAATTTCACTAGTAAATTCATTCTCCTATTCCTTGGATCGACCCTGTTACCACTGGCTGCAAAGCCTTGGCAATAGGCATTATAAATTTATTTTGGCAAGCCTCGACAGCTTGAGTTTATAGCGATAGTTCAAAAATATCGTTACCAAAAATTGGCGCCGTTGCCGGGGAGTAGGCAATTGTTTGAATTTATGATTGAAGTTTGAATTTGATTTATTGATGGTTGACTGAAAATTTTTTCTGTTTGTGTGTTGTATGTTTAGAGTTTTGTTTGTGTATGACCCGTTCCTCTGAGGGTAGTTTGCAGTATATTCCTGAGATTGACAGAGAGGAGCGGAGGTTACGTAGAGAAGCCCGGGAGGGGCAAGGAACGTTTGAAAGAGAAGAAGGCAATCCCTTCTTATTTGACGAGATGGCGCAAGGTGAAGCGCCACGGACGCTGAAGCAACTGGCAGCGCCAGACCTGAACCTGCAGCCCTTGTGCATTAACTACCCCGTGGTAGCAGGTAACTTCGAGTTGAAATCTGGTTTAATTCACCAGTTACCTTCTTTCCATGGAAACGCAGGTGAGGACGCGAACAAGCATTTGATGGAATTCCATTGCGTCTGCGCGGGGATGAAGCCCGCAGGGGTTACGGAGGAGCAACTGAATATGAGGGCATTCCCCTTCACGCTCAAGGACAAAGCCAGAGACTGGCTGTATTACTTGCCCTCCGGATCAATCAACACGTGGCAGGATATGAAGCGGGTATTTTTGGAGAAGTACTTTCCCGCATCCTTGGCCACTACTCTGCGGAAGAGAATTTATGGGATCACCCAGGATGTAGGTGAGTCCCTGCATGAGTATTGGGAACGCTTTGGGCGCCTGTGCGCGAGTTTCCCACACCACCAGATCGCCGATCAGCTGCTCATACACTATTTCTATGAGGGGATGACGCCCCATGACAGGCAGATGATCGACGCAGCGAGTGGAGGGGCACTGATTGACAAGACCCCAGTTGAGGCCAAGCAGCTCATTGCAAATATGGCTACCAACTCGCAGCAGTTTGGGATCAGGGGGCAAGGACAAGTGCACAGCGTGGCCCAGAGCCATGAAATGTCTGAAATGAGGGCCCAGGTGGCCGAGATAGGGAGTATGTTGAAAAAATTTGTTGGAGGACACCGCGAAGAGGCGGAGGTCAATGCAATCGGGGGATATGCTTCCAACCCAAGGAAGTATGATCCATATGCTAGCACTTATAACCCCGGTTGGCGTGACCATCCTAACTTCAGCTATGGGAACAGGGAAGGACAAAATCGCTTCCAAGGCCAGTCCCAGGATAGGCCTAATTCTTCCACCCAGGCTCAAGCTTCGAGCTCCTCCAGCTCACTTGAAGAGATGGTAAGGACCATCGTGACTAGCACCAGCCAGTTCCAGAAAGAGGCTCGCGAGGAGCTTAATTCTCATAAGGCAGAGCTGCAGAATTTGAACAAGCAGCTGACACAAATGGCGGTGTCTATCAGTAAGATTGAGAGCAAGAGCTCGGGGAAGCTTCCTTCCCAAACTACAGTTAACTCATGTGAAAATGTGAGTGCCATTCAGCTGCGCAGTGGGAAGTCACTTTCCACCAGAGCTGCGAAGGAAGCCACGGACAGCCTGAACGAGTCCGCCCCGATTGCCCTTGAGACTCAGAATGAGAAAAGAAATGAGAAGGTCAGTGTACCTGTGGATGTTGCCAAAGCACCATTCCCGAGTAGGCTTGCGAAGCCTACTTTGGAATCCGATGACGAGGAGGTCCTGCGAACCTTCCAAAAGGTGATGGTGAATATCCCGCTCCTAGAGGCAGTCAGTCAAGTGCCCAAATATGCAAAATTCTTAAGGAGCTGGTGCACTACGAAGAGAAAGTCCAGAGGGACTGAGAAAAAGAAAGAGAACGTCTCTGCCATACTCCCAGGTTCGTTGCCTGCAAAGTGCAACGATCCAGGTACCTTTACTATCCCTTGCACCATAGGTAGTAAAGTTGTTCATAATGCCATGTTAGACCTAGGAGCCTCTGTAAATGTTATGTCTTATGCATTGTATCGTGAACTGAATTTAAATGAAATGCATGAATGTAATGTTTCTGTTCAGTTGGCTAATGGGTCGAGCATTTGTCCCAGGGGGAAGGTAGAGGATGTTCTAGTTAGAGTAGGGAATATGACGTTTCCTGCTGATTTCCTTGTTTTAGATATGAAAGAAAATTTGTCGCATGCTTCGTCCTCTATGCTGTTAGGACGCCCTTTTCTTAAGACCGCTAGGGTCAAAATCGATGTGTATAAGGGCGTCGTTTCGTTAGAGTTTGATGATACTTTGCATGAGTTTTCTTTATTTGATGGGAAGTCTGCTGGAAATGTATCTGTTTGTGAGCATGATGAGAATGGGAGTCTACCCTCGCGCTTGAGGGATGATTCCCATGTCTCGGTTAAAATTTCTGATTTGAATTTGATGGATGAAACCGCTGATTTTTGCACTAACATGTCTAATATTCACGTGCCCGAGGCACGAAGAGTGCAAAACATTTTTCAGGTGGATGATGGTGGAAAAGGTGTGGCCTTGGACAAGTATGGATCGTCCCCCGCACCTACAGACTATGGATGAGTCTGTTGAGAGAATACAGTCGAGCAACCGACTTTAAAAATTCTGCGCTTCTCGGAGGCACCCGAGTGTTGAACTGTTTTTATGCTTTAGTTTAGTTTTCTTGCTTTTTAGAATTAATTTAGCTTGCTGTTTTTTTTTAAGGGGAATCGAGGAAGAGAAGACAATTTTGGGCTCTGATGCGTTCGTGCACCGCTTCCTCGCCCTCGCCAGCTTCACAAAGAGTCAGGGAAGTGTACTTCTTCTTCCCTTTTACTTCTTGTATCTGACTGATTGGCATTGAGGACAATGCCAAATTTTGAAGTTGGGGGTGGAGTAGTCCGTTGGATGTGCATGTGTAGTTTGTTGAGAAGTGTTATAAAGATATTGAAGTGCTTGGGACTCTGTTTACTGTTTTCTGACTGTGATAGCCTAGGAAATGCATGTTGGGAATCTGAGCATGTTCATAATCGAGTTTTTGCATGAGTTTTGTGTTTATTAGGTTCATGTCAAAAATTTTAAAATTTTTTCTGTTGCTCCCTTGCACTCATCGCGCACTTAGCAACTTCTCCCTAGATTCCGTAAGCTTAGTTTATCGCATGCTTAGCTAATTCTCGTTGTCACCCCGAAAGGCACCCTTAGGTAGCTTGTTGCATGAGAGTTAGCAGCTAATTAATCGAGAAAGCATGTGCTTAGCCTAATGTAAAAAAAAATAGAAAAGCATGTTTAGTAGAAAAGTTCCTCTCGAGGCGCTCCTCCTTCTTATTTGCGCTTAAAAGAAGTGAGCGTTAGTCCTTAAAAACGTGAAGTTTCATGCATGAATTTGACGTGTTAGGCAACTCGAGTTGGAAAGAAAAAGAAATGAAAAGTTGGTTCGAAGAACCCAAATAAAAGAGTACAAAGTACTTTTAAAAAGAAAGAAAAAGAATGAGAAAATAATTAGGTCTCTTAATTTGTTTCTCTCTCTCGTGTAAGTCAAGTGTAGCTGTTCTTAAACGCTAGAAGTAGGGGGAAAGCGGGATGTGCGTTGCATGTTGGTTTTCCGGGTTTACGTGAGTTTAGGAGTAGTTGTCTAGCACACACACACGTTAGGGGGCAAGAGTTAATTTTTGATATGTCCTAGTTATTACATGAACAAAATGCTTCCATGATTATGCTCGTGTTTAAATTTCAATATGCATGGAGGTTTGAGTTAGAATATATGTAAACGCGTCCTTAGAGTCAATGTCTTTGTAGTGCTTGCTCGAGGACTAGCAATGTTTAAGTTGGGGGTGTTTGATAACTCCATTTTGGAGCTATTAAATACGTCCTAATCATAGCTAAAGTCCGCTTTCAATTGATTAAATGTATCTCTTTTGTAGGAGAAAAGCGGCAAAGAGCTCGTGCGTCCATCGGGCATGTTCGAGCGCTTAAAGCAGAGTTTTAGCGCCCCGGGAATGCATCGGGAAGAGGGGAGTTTGTCTCGTGAAGAAACGGGCCAAAACAGCCTTGAAGAGGCATTGCATCAGCCCCAAACCCGAGAGCCAGCGTCGAGCTATAGCGTCGAGACGCTGGCTCGACGCTGGAAAAACCCGAGAGCAAGCGTCGAGTGATAGCGTCGAGACGCTAGCTCGACGCTGCCCTGGCGTCGAGACCCTGCTTGGCGTCGAGACGCTCCGGAGGAGGCGCGCGCAGGAATTTCATCGGGGCAGCGTCGCGACGCTGGCCTTGCGTCGCGACGCCAGCGCGCGCGCGCGCGGATCACTTAGGGCACAGCGTCGAGACGCTGGCCTAGCGTCTCGACGCTACGACGATTACAGCAGCTTAAGGACGATTTTTCTGCAGATTTTTGCAACATCTTCTCCAAGCTCTATCTTCTTCATCTCTCAACCGATTTGGGCGATTCTTCTTCCCTTCTTCCCCATTTTCTCTCTACTTTCCGTGGAGCTCCGCCATTGTTGGCATGCGAGCGAGCTCCACTTCCCTTTTGTAATAGATAGATGAACTCCTCCGTGGTCGTTGTTGGAGCGGGATTGACAAACCGCGCCATGAGCGGCTAAGGTAAGGGTGAACGGTTTGGGAATGGTTTAGGAGGATTTTGTTAGACGATCTGGTTTTGATAATCTGAGTTTTGATTTATGCATATTGGGTTCTGTTTATTTGCATTTGTCTACTTTGCTTAATCCAACGCGCATGTTTAATTTCGACGATTGACACTCGAGTAATTATGCATGTTGTGTATGTTAAAGAGTAGCGATGCCGTGCCTCTCACTGCTCGACTAAGTAACACAGGTAGATGAAATTAAATCGAAGTATTAAGCCGTGTAGGATAGTTGTTGATTGCATACAGCGTTTGCGGGCAATCTACTAGCAATTTGAATTCACGCTTAAATGTTCGTCGCGGTTAGCTAGTGACTGTCTAGATTTACCTTAGGGCTGATCACCTTGATGTAAGCTTAGATAACGTGTAATTAGAACTGTGTGGTCTAATTAAAATCCATGGAGTCGGCTACTTTGGGGCATCTCTGGTAGTCGTCCGCGTGTATAATGAACTGAATACCATGATTTTAGCATTAAAGGATAAACCGAATTAGTCTAACAATTGATCCCGAGACTCCCCAAACCGTGCACACGTTCTCTACATATTATTCCTTTCTTCCGTTAGCTTTCTTATTGTTTTACCTCTGCATGATTAAAACCCCCCCGTTACCAATCAATCAATTAAATCCCAATTTCACTAGTAAATTCATTCTCCTATTCCTTGGATCGACCCTGTTACCACTGGCTGCAAAGCCTTGGCAATAGGCATTATAAATTTATTTTGGCAAGCCTCGACAGCTTGAGTTTATAGCGATAGTTCAAAAATATCGTTACCATCATCCCACCCTTTTTAGGTACACATTGTATAGGGCTCACCCACTGACTACTAGCTATGGGGAAGATCACACCAGCATCTAACCATTTTATTATTTCTTTCTTAACTACCTCTTTCATAGAGGGATTCAGCCTACGTTGGTGGTCTACTCTAGGGGTATGTTCTTCCTCTAGTATAATCTTATGCATGCAATAAGAAGGGCTAATGCCTCTAATATCAGCAATAGTCCATGCAATAGCCTTCCTATGTTGCTTAAGTAGTAATATTAATTCAACCTCATGCTGTTCACTTAGCTTAGAAGAAATAATTACAGGCAAAGTCTCATTATTCCCTAAATATGCATATTTGAGGTGAGTGGGGAGAGGTTTTAATTCTAATACAGGTGGATGCTCAATGGATGGCTTTAAAGGATTCAAGGCTCTATCAGTTAAGTCAATATTCATACAAACATGCTGAGGGTTATTTACAGATATGTCCATTATCTCAGCTATGTTTAAATCAGTCAATTCTAATCCTACATAGTTATTAGCATGCTTAGTCAACAGTTCATGCTCTAATTGTTCGTCCATTAAAGAATCTACAACGTCCATGCTAGCACAGGATTCAAGGTCAGAGGGGTACCTTAAAGCTTTATACACACTAAATTTCACCTCTTCATCATGAACCCTCATAGTGAGCTCACCTTTTTGGACGTCGATCAGGGCCCTACCTGTGGCAAGAAATGGTCTGCCTAATAGGATGGGGACCTCCTTGTCTGCTTCATAATCCAGGATAATGAAATCTGCAAGGAAAATAAATTTGTCAACTTTCACTAGAATATCCTCAATCTTACCTTCAGGGTATGCGATGGATCTGTCTGCTAGTTGTAAAGTGACAGTGGTTGGACGTGCTTCTCCTATTCCCAACTGGCGGAATAGTGATAGGGGCATGAGGTTTATGCTGGCGCCCAGGTCACAAAGCGCTCTGCCCACGTGCTTGCCTCCAAGTTCTACAGGTAGGGTGAAGGAACCAGGATCCTTCTCCTTCTTGGGTAGCTTGTTCTGGAGTATGGCACTGCACTCCTCAGTGAGATTGACTGTTTCAAACTCACCAATTATTCTTTTGTTAGTAATAATATCTTTCAAAAACTTTACATAGGAAGGCATAGACTGTAAAACTTCTACAAAAGGAATGTTGACATGCACTTGCTTAAGAATTTCTAAGAATTTATTAAAATGCACTTCCTGTTCCTGCTTCTTCTTAAGCCTTCGAGGATATGGAGGTGGTGGCACATATGCAGGCACTTCAGGTCGCCTTAGGATAGGTGGAGGTCTTGGAATTTCTTCTATATCCTCAATAATTGGCTCTAGCCTGGCTCCTGATGTGCTAGTTGGTGGTGGACCTTGGTTTGGCAGAGACTCCAGTGGAGCACTAGACTCAGTGTTCTCTACTCTCTTTGGTGTGTCTTTGGTGTTGCTCACCAATGGTCTACCACTTCTAAGTTCAATTGCTTGAACTTGCTCTTTACCATCTCTCCTTGGCATTTCAAGGTCAGCAGGAAGCCTACCTTGGGGCCTACTCTTGAGTTCATTGGCTAACTGGCCTATTTGGTTCTCTAGGCTCCTAAGAGTGGCTTGCTGACTTTGCAAAGTAGCATCATTTTTGGCTATGTATTCCTTGAGTAAGTTTTCTACAGAAGATCCTACAGGTTGGTTGTATGGTTTTTGATACATTGATTGGTTATGTTGGGGAGTGAAACCAGGTGTTCCACTCGGCCTTGGTTGGTTAGGATTTTGGTTAGCATTCTGTTGGCCACCCCATGACAGGTTTGGGTGGTTCCTCCAACCAGGGTTGTAAGTATTGGAATAGGGGTTGTTCCTAGGCTGCTGTTGGCTTCCAACATAGCAGACTGAGGCTGGATTCCCAGGGCAGTATTCATACGGGTGCCCTTCCCCACAGAATCCACACATAAGTGTCTCACCTTGACTTGGTTGGGTGCCCATTGACATGGCTGTGGCGGTGTTGACACTTGTTTGGAGATTGGCTTGAGCCATTTGCTTAACTAAGTTGGTCAGGGCATTTATTTGGCTGCTCATTGCACTTAGAGCATCCTTGTCTTGAGCTCTAGTTGGCTCAACTGGATCATCTGACCACCTACAATGAGATGCTGAGATCTTCTCCAAGATCTCATAGGCCTCGTTGTAACTCTTGGACAACATGGAACCACCAGCAGATGAGTTTAAGACTTGTCTAGTGTTGGGGTTGCATCCTTTGAAAAAGACCTCTATTTGGATACACCATGGGATGCCATGGTGTGGACATTTAAGAAGAAGATCTTTAAACCTTGTCCAAGCTTCGTGAAGAGACTCAGTGTCAGCTTGTTTAAACTTGATTATGTCATCACGGAAGGTAGAATTCCTATCAGGTGGGAAGTATTTGACTAAGAATTTTTCTGCTAAGTCTGTCCAATTGCGAACAGATCCAGAGGGTAATGAGTTCAACCATGTTTTGGCTTTGTCCCTCAAAGAATAAGGGAAAAGGTATAGCCTCAAGGCTTCTTGGAAAACTCCAGGGATGATGAATGTATCACTAACTCCTAGGAAGTTTCTAAGATGGTTGTGGGGATCCTCATTTTCCACTCCAAAGAATTGTCCCACAGTGGACAACATTTGGAACATCATTGGCTTTAACTCGAATGAGTTGGCAGTGATTTCAGGACGGATTATGCTGGGGTTCAGCTCCCCAGGCATAGGTACTAGGTACGAAAGTATGGCGCTATCCTTGTCATTCGCTATTTCGATGGGATTGCGAGTGACAGGCACCGGATTTGGAACTATACCATTCATTTCTTCTTGAGACAATTGCGGAGGAATTGCGGTTCCCGCAATTACTTGAGGTACAGGGGGTTGTTTAAAGAGACGTTTCTTGGCTCTATTTCTGGCCCTAAGTAATCTCTCAGGCTCAGGATTGAACTCTAGATCACTACTTGAAGGCTCACTCATAAACTAACCCAATAGTACCTGCAAAAGAAATGAAACAGATCAGCTTCAATAGGCAATAAACTTGATATTTCAAACTTAACAAACTTCGTTTTCACTTAAATAAGTCCCCGGCAGCGGCGCCAAAAACTTGTTGCGTGCTCAATGTGTTAAAATAAATAAGTAATAAGGTAGAGAGAGCACTCAGAACATGCAAGTATACATGGTCTTATAGCAAGTAGTAAGTATATTTCATTCGTTTTCCCACAGAGATTTATTATAAGCTATTCATGAAGTGTAAAGTTAAGAAAGAAGGGGTGGATTTGATGGGGTAGAATTGGTTTTTAATTGTCTATTTCCTACTGAATACGAAGAGGGTAGCAACATAAACAAGTGCAAGTCAAAGCTAAACTCAAATGAGAAGAGACGAGATTAATAAATGAAGACAAAAACAGCTAGACAGAATTGTAACTTAGCAGAATTGCGGAAACAGCAATTTTACCGCAATTGTAATAACAGCGAAAGTGTGTAAAATGATGAATTAAGGGCTACTAACGACTATCCTATAGGCTTTTTCTCACGATTCTCAAGCATTGGATCAACTCTCTATGCATCAAACTATCTCATTCTCATGTATCTTCCGATTTCATGCATTAGATTCTTTAGTTTACTCATGTCCAAGTAAGGTCTTAAGCATCTTGTTAAGGCAGAAAAATATGGTTTGTACTAGGGAAACGCCTATTCCTAGGTCGTTTCCTGGTTACCTTGAAAGGCTAGCATGATAGTATGACTCTGAACTCTTACTCCTTCCAGAGGTTAGGAGTTCTTTGGACAAAATGGATGGCCAATCAAAATTGCCCGTGGGATGAAGCTTACATACAATCAATGCTTCGAGAGCTATCCTACATGCTTGGTTCACGTTTTTTAGCCTAAAGTGTTGTCATTAGCATGCCCCTAAGTGATTTACCTACTCATGGATGTAGATAGAACAGAAGTAAGAGAAGAAGTCGACATGCTCAGAAGGAATTTAAAGACAAAACAGTAAGGGAAAGCAGTAGAATGTAAAGGCAAGAAACTGTGGAATGAAGAATTGAGATTTGATTACTTGATTGTTTGATCGACAAAGGAAAGCTTTAAAGCAAATAACAGGAAGACAGAACACAACGAAATAGTCTAAACTAGCTACTAGAAAAGAAACAGCAACAAGACAAAGCTGGAAAATGGAAATGAAGAGCAAAAAGCAGTAAAACAAGCTCGAATGTCTCGTTGCAGTCGCCTCGAATGAAGGATGAGAAAGGTCAGCCTTGCTTGGATGAATCCAATAAGGAGAGAAGAAGAATCTCCTCTCCTTCCTATCAGATTATCGATTCCAACAGCTGAGCTTCGCAAACCAGCAGACGGCAAAGGAAAAACAGGAGAAAAGTTGGACTGCGAGAAGACTTCTACGCTTTCGGATGATGTTTGAACCCTCGACTTTGACCCCTATTTATAGTAATCTGCAGGTGCATTTGGGCCAAGGAGAACCATCAATCTTCAACGTCGTACTTCAGAATGGATGGAGGAGAAAGAACGAATCCCTGAAATCACGGAAATTAACAGAAAAAGATCAGTCAACTTACGGTTTTCACTTGAAACATTGCGGTGTCCGCAATGTTTCCGCAATGCCATCGCAATGCTTGTTTTTCATTCTTTTCCTTCGGTTTTCAACCCTTTTCTTTCCTATTGTACTTAAGTCCTAATTTAGCTACCTTCTTCTAATTCTCATATTTAAGCATAGGTTTAGGCTAAATGCTATCAAAAACACCTAAGAGTGAACATCTTTCTAAGATAATTAAGTCCTAAAAAGGTCACTTTTGGAGACGTAACAAGTTCTTTGGACAAAATGGATGGCCAATCGAAATTGCCCGTGGGATGAAGCTTACATACAATCAATGCATTCGAGAGCTATCCTACATGCTTGGTTCACGTGTTTTAGCCTATAGTATTGTCATTAGCATGCCCCTATGTTACTTAGTTACTCATGGATGTAGAGAGAACAGAAATATTAGATGAAGTGGACATGCTTAGAAGAAAATTAAAGACAAAACAGAAAGGAAAAACAGTAGGCAGAAATGAAGAAGAGAGAGTGCGAAATGATGAATTGTGCTTTGATTAATCAATTGGTTGAATGAACAGATGAAGACTTAAAGTTACTAACATAAAGACAGAAAGCAACGAAATGGAATGGATTAACTAATGTAAAAGAAATAACAACAAACGGTGCTGGAAATAAGAAGTTAAAGACAGAAAGCAGTAAAGGTGCGCTTGATCGCCTCGGCTGTAGGGAGAGAAAGGTAACCCTTGCTTGGATGAATCCAATCAGAAGAGAAGATGAATCTTCTCTCCTTCCTATCAGATTGTCGACTCCAACAGCTAAGCTTTCCAACCCAACAGACGGAAGAGAAAAACAGGAGAAAGAATTGAGCTGCGAAGAGACTTCTACGCTTTCGGATGATGTTTCAACCCTCCTCTTTGACCTCCTTTTATAGTATTCTGCAGGTGCGATTGGGCCAAGGAGAACCATCCATCCTCAACGTCGTACTTCAACGTGGATTGAGGAGAAAGAACGAATCCCTGAAATATCGGATCACAACAGAAAAAGGTTAGCCAACTTACGGATTTCACTTAAAACATTGCGGTTTTAGCAATGTTTCCGCAATGCCTCCGCAATGCACAGTTTTCATTCTTCTAACTTCGTTTTTCATTCTTTTTCTTTCCTTTTGCATACAAGTCCTAATTTAGCTTCCTTCTTCTAATTCTCATATATAAGCATAGGTTCAAGCTAAATCCTATCAAAAATACTCACAAATGCACAACTTCCTAACACAAATAAGTCCTAAAATAGTCACTTTTGGAGACGTAACAATACCATTGTCGTTCTTTGAGGGTCTGAAGGTAGGAGATGCAGAGGAAGAAGAATACTGAATTTTGGAGGTACAACGGATTGAGAAAACGTAGAAGGTAGGGATCCACTGACGGCTATTTGTACTCGAGTGTATTCCAACGGCTCTATTCTGTTGCGGACTCAGCAAATCTTCCGCAATTAATCCGCCTAGCCGTTGGGATATTTCTTGATTTAAGTTGCGAGATTTAGCAACCAAATCGTCGATTTAGCCAGATCTTCTTCGTGGATCTCCTATCCTCGATTCATCTCCTTCATTGCCTCTTAAAGATCTCCCGTTAATATCCACCTAATTAAAACAAAAATACTTAATTAAAACCAAAAACAAACAAACAAAACACAATCGATAATTCTTAAAGAAAAATTCTAAGGCATAGCCTTCTGATGGATGAGCACAGTGGTCACTCATCCCCTCTCGATTCGATTCTCAGGCTTCAGATAGGAGGAAGGCCGAGAGTGTCTTTACATCTCCCTCCTCATAGTAGTGCTTCAACCTTGCACCATTCACCATGAACGGTTGCCCTTGATGTAGGTTCTGAATCTCAATAGCACCATGAACAAAAACGTTAGTTATCACAAAAGGACCTGACCATCTAGACTTAAGTTTGCCTGGAAATAACCTTAACCGTGAGTTGAATAATAAGACATGCTGGCCTTTTTTAAAGTTCTTGATCCTAAGTCTATTATCATGCCAAATCTTAGTTTTTTCCTTATACATTTTAGCATTTTCATAGGACATATGTCTTAGCTCATCTAACTCATGTAATTGCAGAGACCGCAAAGTTCCAGCATCGGTCACGCAATAATTTAGCTCTTTTAAGGCCCAAAAGGCTTTGATTTCCAATTCGAAGGGAAGATGACATGCTTTTCCATATACTAGCCTATAAGGAGACATACCTAAGGGTGTTTTATATGCAGTCCTATACGCCCAAAGTGCATCATCACTTCATGCTAAACGACTATGATTGTTGGTACATAATAAATATTTCATTCCAAAAATAAACTACTCCTAACATACGAAATCTAAGCAAAGCATGATAAAATCCTAATTTAAGAGTTTAGGGATCAGAAATCTCCCTTGTCAATCTGCCTCATATGGATATTCTTCAATGTTTCGAGGCATCACTTCTGCTTCGTTAAGATACTTAAGTCTTGATTTACGGGGTCGGACATTCTGCCACACCTTGAAATTGTTGATTCTTTCAAAGAGACTGAATGTTATAACATCCCAAGGTTTGTACTTTCTGTGCGTTGATTTTGTTTCTACAACATTTGCTACAACATAGCTTTGATGCGATGGGACTTCTTTTTCTGGCACATCTCTTTCTAACTCCTTCAGCTGGAGCATTTGTGGTGGTGGTAGCTCAGCTCTTTCATTGGTGGAGAAGCTTGATGCATCATCAGACATTTCAAATTCTTGTTCCTCAAGCAGCGCATTAGTCTCTTTGGCCTCATCCAGCACAATTTCATTTTTCTCAACTTTCACCAACTCCACCATTTCATATGGAGATTCCATTGGATCACTCTTCTCAAATTCGAAGGTAACAAAGGAGTCATCATCATAAAAATCACACATCTGAGGGCATGGTGGTGGTGATTTTTCTATAGCAAGTAGATCTTGTAAGTTATTTGTGAGCTGGGCTAATTGCACATCAATTCTCCTCATGGATGCATCATTCCTTTCCATGAATTCTATCCATAGCGCCTCCAAAGTGGGTGATAATTCTTCATTTGGAGTTGGGGCATAATGTTGATAGTCTTCATGTTGGGGGAACTCTTCATAATGAGCAATTTGCACATGCTCTTCCCAAGGATTATTTGAGAGTTGCCACTGATCATGTTCACACATGTACGAATAATGGTTGTCATAGCTTTGTTGATATTGCCTCTCTTGATAATTCAATGTTGGGCAATTCTCCAAGTTATGATTATCCCCACAATAAGCACATGGCTGATAAAATTCTTCAAACTGTTGTGGGCAAACTCTTCCTCCAATTAAGTTCTGCAGCGTATTCATTTACTTTGTCGTACACATACGTTTTCCACCTGCAAAGTTTCTCTCTGTGCGAGTTGAGGTTTGGAAACTCATTCATAAACTAGCTTGATAGTACCTGTAAAGGAAATGAAAGAAGATTAGCTCCAATAGATATTAATTTTTTTTTTCTAAATTAACAAACTTCGTGTTTACTAAACAAAATCCCCGGCAGCGGCGCCAAAAACTTGTTGCGTGCTCAATGTGTAAATAAAAATGCGATGTGAGAGCACTCAGAACATGCAAGCATACATGGTCTTGTAGCAAGTAATAAGTATTTTTTCATTCGATTTCCCACAGAGATTTATTCTTAGTTACTGGCAAAGTGAGATGTTAAATTAGAAAGGGTGGTTTAGATGAGGTAAAATTGGGATTAATGTGCCTAACTACTAAAGAACGTGCGAGATATGCGAGCATAAACAAAGACAAGTAAAGAGGTTAACTTGAATGTAGGAGAAAAAGAATTGCGGAGAAAGCAATTATCTAGCAATAAAATCGCAAAACAGAAAACTGAAAAAATGGCTAAGGCAAAAATTAAACTAAGAAAATTGCGCAGACAGCAATGTTCTAGCAATTGTACTAACAGCGTTTTAAGGGTGAAGTGTGGAAACAAGGGCTACTAACGACTCCTCTATAGGCTTTTTCATACGATTCTTCAGCAGTAGATCAACTTATCATGCATCAAATTAACTCATTCTCATGTATCTCTCGATTTCATGCATTAGATCCTTTAGTTCACTCATGTCCAAGTAAGACTTAAGCATCTATTTATATAAGCAAGTTAATGATTTGTGCTAGGAAAACGCCTATTCCTAGGTCGTTTTCTGGCTACCATGAAAGGCTAGCATGAATGGACGACTCTGAACTCTTACTCCTTGCGGAGGTTAGGAGTTCTTTAGACAAAATGGATGGCCAATCGAAATTGTCCGTGGGATGAAGTACACATACATTCAATGCATTTGAAGCTAACCTACATACTGAATTCACGTATTTCTACCTATAGATTCATCATTAGCAGACCCTTATGTGGTTTAGTTACTCATGGATGATGATGGAGTGGAAAGACTTGATTGATTAAACATGCTTGGCAGAATTCAAATGGAAACAACAGAAAACAGGAAGCAATGGAGAACTTGCGAAGTAGTCAAACAATTCTTCGATTAAACAAGATTCAAAGCTTAACAAGCAACAACTTTAAAACTATAAAGACTAAACAGACAAAGACGAAGTGAATCAATGTAGCTAACAGAACCAAAAGGCAACAACAGCAGTGAACAGGAAAGGCAGAAAACAGTAGAAAGCAGTTAAACGTGTGCGTGAACTCCTCGCCGCAAGCGCCTCGGATGAAGGGAGAAGGGGTGCTTTGTTTGGGGATGAATCCAATCAGAAGAGAAGAAGGATCCTCTCTTCTTCCTCTCAGATTATCGATGCCAACAGCTGAATCCTTCACGCCAACAAACGGGAGAAGAAATAGAGAAGAAACTGCGTTGAGATGGGAGATCTACGCTTCTAAGCTTGTTGTTCTCCTTCCCCCTTGACCTCCTTTTATAGTGTTTTGCAGGTATTCTTCAGCCAAGGAGAACCATCCATTCTGAACGACGACCTTCCACGTGGCAGCATGAGAGAAATTGGGCGGCTGAAAGATCGCAACGAAACGGCAGACGGTTAGAACAACTTAACATTTTCACTTAAAACATTGCGGAGACAACAATGTTTTTGCAATACAGAATTTTCAACTCTTTAGTTTTGTTTTTTATTCTTTTTCCTTTCTTTTACACATAAGTCCTGATTTAGCTTCATTCTATAAATTCTCATATATAAGCACAAGTTTAGACTAAATTCTAACAAAAACGCTTAAGAGTTTACACAATTCCATAGCAAATAAGTCCCTAAAATGTATACTTTTGGAGACGTAACACTAGCATTGTCCTCAATGTTACTTAATCAGATATACAACAGAAGAAAAAGGGAATGAAAAACAATACTCCCCTGATTCTTTGCGAAGCCGACGAAGGAAGGGACGCGGCGCATTCCACATCGGAGCCCAAAATTTCCTCACTTCTCCTTAATTCCTAAAAAAAACAGCAAGCTACATTAGCTAAATTAAACTAAACTAAGAACAAAAAACAGCAATGAAATTAAAAACAGAAAAAACAGTTCAACACTCGGGTGCCTCCGAGAAGCGCAGAATTTTTAAAGTCGTTTGCTCGACTGAATTCTCCCTTCGGACTCATCCATAATCCGATTGTGCGGGGGACGTTCCAGACATGTCCTCTTCCTCACTGTACCTGCAAACACCATTAAAAATTTTCTTTTCTCTTCGTGCCTCAAGCACGTGAATATCACTTTGATTAGTACAAAAAACAGCATCAATTTCAATCAATTCTAAGTCAGATTTTTTAACAGAAACATGAGAGTTATCCCTCAAGCGCGAGGTCAAACTCTCAGTCTCGACAGACTCCACACAAGCAACGGACTTTGCATTTTCATTCTCATCATACACAAAAGATTCTGATGCATTCATAGAAAACTCATTCACAATTCCATCAAATTCTACAGACAAAGCACCCCTATCGACATCAATCTTGACCTTAGCGGTCTTCATAAATGGGCGTCCTAGTAAGATAGAAGAGGAAACATGCGAAGGGTTTTTGTTCATATTCAGAACATAGAAATCGCATGGAAACAACAAGTCTTTCACTTTGACTAAAATGTCCTCAATTTTCCCTAACGGATGCACAGAAGATCGATCGGCTAGTTGGACAACTATATTAGACTCAATTAAATTGCACAATTCAAGCTCTTTAAACACATCAAAAGACATGACATTAATTGAGGCACCGAGATCTAACATGGCATTTTCAATAAGTTTAGTACCAATAGTGCATGGGATAGTAAACATACCAGGATCGACGCACTTTTGTGGAAGCGTACCTTGGAAAATTGCAGAGACAATTTCTTTCTTCTTCTCATCACTCTTTCTCGACATTCTCTTGCTCGTGCACCAACTTTTGAGGAATTTAGCATATTTCAGCACTTGACTCACTGCCTCAAGAAGCGGTATGTTCACCATCACCTTCTGGAAGGTTCTCAGGACCTCCTCGTCTTCGTTTACCAGAGCAGGCTTCGCAAGCCTACTGGGGAAGGGTGCTTTGGGAACATTCTCTTGCACATTCTTCTCTTTTTTCTCATCATTCAGATTCTGAAGAGCAATCGGAGAGGACTCATTCAAACTGTCCTCTGCTTCCTTCGCGGCTCTGGAGGGAACTGATTTCCCACTCCTTAGCTGGATTGAGCTCACGTTCTCACATGAGTTCACAGTGGTTTGGGAAGGAAGCTTCCCAGAGCTCTTGCTCTCAATCTTGCTTATCGACACCGCCATTTGTGTCAGCTGCTTGTTCAGATTTTGCAGCTCTGCTTTGTGTGAGTTTAGCTCTTCTCGAGCTTCTTTCTGAAACTAGTTTGTCGACGTGACGATGGTCCGAACCATCTCTTCCAATGAGCTCGAGGAGCTCGAGGTTTGAGCTTGGGTAGAATTGGTAGGCCTATCATAAGACTGGCCTTGGAAGCGTTGTTGTCTCTCTCTATTCCCATAACTCAAATTGGGATGGTCACGCCAACCGGGGTTGTATGTGTTCGAGTAAGGATCATACTTCCTTGGGTTGGAAGCATATCCCCTGATTGTGTTGACCTCCTCCTATCGGCTACCTCCGACAAATTTCTTCAGTAAATTTCCAATCTCGGCCACCTGGGCCTTCATTTCAGACATCTCGTGACTCTGGGCCACGCTGTGAACTCGCCCCTGCCCGCGAATACCGAACTACTGCGAGTTGGCCGCCATGTTTGCAATTAACTGTTTGGCCTCAACCGGGGTCTTGTCAATCAACGCCCCACCACTCGCGGCATCGATCATCTGTCGATCATGAGGCGTCATGCCCTCATAGAAATACTGGATCAGGAGCTGATCGACAATTTGATGATGCGGGAAGCTTGCGCACAGGCGCCCAAAGCGTTCCCAGTACTTGTGCAGGGATTCACCTACATCCTGGGTGATCCCATAAATTCTCTTCCTCCGAGTCGTGGCAAGGGACGCAGGAAAATATTTCTCCTAGAAAACCCTCTTCATGTCCTGCTGTTGCGCGCTCAGTGTGTATGTAAAATGTAAATGCGAAGAGCGCTAAGATCATGCAAGCATACATGGTCTGCAGCAAGTGATAAGTATAATTTAATTCGTTTTCCCACAGAGATTAAGTTTAGTGACTAACGATTTGGTGTGTTAGATTAGATAAGGTAACTTAAATTGGATAGATTTTGGGTTGAGGTACAGGAATATAAAAGATGCAAGAAGAATGTAAACATAAATGCAAAGCTAGCAAAGAGGTAAAGTCATAATGTGGAAAAGTAGAATTGCGGTTCTTGCAATAATCTAGCAATAAATTAGCAACGATTTTAATGTAAAGTAAGGCAGCAAGGTCAACTTAAGAATCCTCTATAGGCATTTAACTATGATCATTCAACAGTAGATTAACATCTCATGCATCGTCTTAGCTAGTTCTCATGCATCTTCCGATTACATGCATTAGTTTCTTAGATTACTTCTGTCCAAGTAAAGCTAACAACCTAATCATAAACACATGCTAATAAACGTGCTAGGAGAACGCCTATTCCTAGGTCATTTTCTATTTACCATAAAAGGCTAACATGAATGAACGACTCAGAATTCTTACTCCTTCTAGAGGTTAGGAATTCTTTAGACAAAATGGATGGCCGGTCGAAATTGTCCATGGGATGAAGATCACATACATTCAATGCATTCATGCTACTTTACATGCTGAATTCACATACTTTTATCCTATAGATTCATCTTTAGCAAACCTCTATTGAATTAGTTACTCATGGTGTTCGAAGAACTAAAGGAAATTTGTTGATTACACATGAAACAGAGAACTTACAAACCTAATTGATTGAAATATAATTAAATGAAGAACTCAACAAAACAACAAATTGATTAAGAGATGACAGAATGAAGAACTCAATAAAACCAATTGATTACTCTTTTAAGAAAACAATTCATATAATAATCCGTAAACAAACATATGTCAATCCGAAAGCAACAATGAAAGGGAAAAGCAGTAAATGATTCAGAACAACATTTAAAGGAAAGCAGAAATTAAATTCGAAAGCGGTAAAGGAGAGCAGTAAAGGAAAGTAGTAAAGTAAAGCTGTAAATAGCGTGAGGATTTTCCAAGTCGTGAATCGCCTCGGATGAAGGGGAAGATTAGCTGATCTTGGGGATAAATTCAATCAGAAGAGAAGATGGATCTTCTCTTCTTCCTCTCGAATTATCACGCCAAGGGCTTGTTTCTTCGATCCAACAAACGGGGGAAGAGGTTTCGTCTTCGGGATTCTGCACGATCGGGATCTCCTCACTTCTCAGATTGTGTGGAATGAATTGAAGTGGATTCAATTTGATTGCTTTGATCCTTCATTTAACTCTCTTTATATAGCCTCCAGGTGGTTGCAAAAGGTTGCTCAATAATTGTGGATCACCATTCAATTTTGTGAGGTAGTCAAGCTTGACATGTGGCAGCAGCAGGGAGAGTTGACTACTGGAAAAACTCAGTCAACAAAGACGGTTGACTGGGAAAAAAATGCAGCAGCAAAGATTGAATTTTTTAGCAATGTACCTGCAATGTACATTTTAGCTTGTTTTTCATCATTTTTCATTCTTTTTCGTTCATTTTCCAAATAAGTCATATTTTAGCATCATTTCTCAAATTCTCGCATTTAAGCACACATTAAGCTAACTCTTAACAAAAACACTCAAGAATGTACAAGGTTTTAAGGTAAATATAGCCCTAAATAATGTACTTTTGGCGAGGTAACACACCCCCAAACTTGAGTTATTGCTCGTCCTCGAGCAATATAAAGGCTTACTTTGGCTGCTAAATCTTGTCTTTTAAACTCTACCTAACTGATTTGCTGACTTCCCTAGGTTTACTGTCAAAGACATTGCTGTCCTATGACACTCTCTTAGGCTAAAACTAACTTCATACTTTGTCTATTATGATTACCCTTGCCTTTAAATCCTTCTGTTTTTACTAACTTCCTGTCCTTTGGTTTATCTGCCTATATCATTGAGCTCATTGTGCAGTTATCCCTAAGCTTTCAAATTCTCCCTAGTTTTAACTTAGACTCAGTACATGCTTCTAATGTCTTTATTTTTTAATTACCTAGGATTCCTTAAAGTCATGCCAGGCTTAGCACACACGAGTATCAGAGTTCAGTATCCATAGAACAAACTAAGCCCTGGCATCACTGTGTTGGATAGACACTCATCTCCCTTGACATACCTTCAAGCTACAGCCATGTGTTTAGCAAACTAAGGATCAGAGTTCAATTTCACAGGACATCTAAACACTTAGGCCGTAGCTCTTTGGCACACATTCTTCTTCCTTGGTTTTACTTTTCCTTTTTTTCTCTTTTGGCAAAGTCTTCTCTTTGAATTGCCTTTTGATGCAGTGTCACTTGTGGGTTACACAACTGGCCCTGATTACTCAGCATCCTTAGAGAGAGACAGTACCCTTTACTTTTCTTTTGCTTTCTTATTCATTTTTTTTTAGAAGAAGAATGTCTATTTTTCAAAGGAGAGAGGAGTGTTCCTAGGCCTAGAGGTTGCCTCCCCCAAACTTAAACTTCTCATTGTCCCCAATGAGAGTCTGAGGTGGCACACCCCCAAACTTATCTTAGAAGCATCTAGTCTAAATAAAAACCAGACAGACTTAAAACTCCTAGGGATGGAATGACCCTCATAGTGCAGATAACTCAACAGCAGAAATTTACTAAAACCAACATGGTAAGGTCTAACAGAGGTACATGCTCAACAATTCATGAAGCTAGTTAGAACTAACAAAGGTGTACTTGACACTCATCCAGCATGCTCAATAGACAGACTACCTATGGACATCAGTAATGCAGCCAAATCATGAGATTTAAAGACAGACAACCCATCAGAAAGTCATACACCAACATGCTTAAACTAACAAAATATTGCGGTGTCCGCAAAGAATTCGCAATGATTCCAACAGAGCAGTTTTAACTGTGATCAAGGCTCCTAGCATGCGATATTCGTTCATAAACAACTACAGAAAATAGCAAAATTATCTAAGCTATCTAATCAGACGACATTAAACTAGACTAAGCTACTCTACTTAGGCAAATTAAGAATTTAAAACAGAACAAACAGTTGATATTGGTGGGGTAACAGGTCACAGAAAAGCAGGTTTTTTTCTTGTTTTTGAGAGGGATCAGAAATACTCCCTCGAATGCCGTTTAAAAATCTCCAATTGCCACGCTCCTAAATCACAAAAAATAAACTTAATTAAAGCTAGCAATAACAATACAGTAATCAATCTAAAAGAAAAACAATAACGAAAGACTATCTATTCCATATTCCTCTGATGATTGAGCATAATGATCATTCCATTGAACGCCCTTGCTCATCCTTTCTTGACTTGCTTTTTAGGCTTCGGATAAGAGGAATGCTGAGAGCGTTTTCACGTCTCCTTCCTCATAGTAGTGCTTCAATCTAGCACCATTCACCATGAACGGTTGACCTTGTTCCATATTTCACATTTCAATTGCACCATGAACAAACACATTAGTAATCACAAAAGGACCTGACCAACGAGACTTTAATTTGCCAGGAAACAATTTCAATCATGAGTTAAACAATAGAACATGCTGTCCCTTTTTGAAGTCCTTAATCCTAAGTCTACTATCATGCCAAATTTTAGTCTTTTCCTTATACATTTTAGCATTTTCATATGACATGTGTCTTAGTTCATCCAACTCATGCAATTGCAGAGACCGCAATGTTCTCGCATCGGTCACGCAAAAATTCAACTCTTTTAAAGCCCAAAAAGCTTTGTTTTCTATTTCGAGGGGGAGATGGCATGCTTTTCCATAAACTAGCCTATAGGGGGACATTCCTAAAGGTGTTTTATATGCAGTTCTATATGCCCACTGTGCATCATCAATTCATGTTAAACGACTATGATTGTTGGCACATAATAAATATTTCATTCCCAAAATAAACTACTCCTAACATACGAAATCTAAGCAAAGCATGATAAAATCCTAATTTAAGAGTTTAGGGATCAGAAATCTCCCTTGTCAATCTGCCTCATATGGATATTCTTCAATGTTTCGAGGCACCACTTCTGCTCCTTTAAGATACTTAAGTCTTGATTTACGGGATCGAACATTCTGCCACACCTTGAAATTGTTGATTCTTTCAAAGAGACTGCATGTTATAACATCCCAAGGTTTGTACTTTATGTGCGTTGGTACAACATAGGTTTGGTGTGATGGGACTTCTTTTTCTGGCATATCTCTTTCTAACTCCTTCAACTGGAGCATTTGTGGTGGTGGTGGTTCAACTCTTTCATTGGTGGAGAAGCTTGCTGCAACCTCAAACATTTCAAATTCTTGTTCCTCAAGCAGCGCATTAGTCTCTTTGGCCTCATCCAGCACAATTTCATTTTTCTCAACTTTCACCAACTCCCCCAATTCATATGAAGATTCCATTGGATCACTCTTCTTAGACTCGAAGGTAACAAAGGAGTCATCATCATAAAAATCAAACATTTGAGGGTATGGTGGTGGTGACACATAGGTAGGCAAATCAGGTTGCCTAGGGGGAGGCCTAGTAATTTCTTCTGGTTCCTCAATGATAGGTTCCGGCCTCACCCTTGTTGTGCTTGGTTGTATTTGATCACAGTTAGGCAGAGAATCCAGTGGAGCACTAGACTCTTCATTCTCTACTCTCTTTGGTGCTTCTCTGCTACTCATCACCAATGGCCTTCCACTCCACAGTTCAATAGCTTGAACTTGTTCCTTACCATCCCTTCTTGGAGTTTCTGTGTCTGCAGGCAGTCTGCCTTGGGGCCTATTCTTCAACTCGTTTGCCAACTGCCCAATCTGATTCTCTAAGCTTCTCAAGGTTGCTTGCTGGCTCTGCAAAGTTGCATCATTCTTTGCTATGTATTCCTTCAGCAAGTTCTCCACTGATGTTCCCATCGGTTGGTTGTTGACATATTGTTCCTGATATGGGGGTTGACTAGTTTGTTGGTGTTGAGTGAAACCAGGTGGTCCACTCGGTCTTGATTGATTTTGCGTTTGGCTTGTGCTTTGTTGTCCACCCCAAGAGAGATTTGGGTGGTTTCTCCAACCAGGGTTATATGTATTTGAATAGGGGTTGTTCCTTGGTTGTTGTTGACTTCCAACATAGCACACCGAAGATGGATTAGCAGGGCAATAGTCATACATATGCCCTTCCCCACAGAATCCACAAACTAGTGCCTCACCTTGGTTGGTTATTGTTGTGCTTATTGAAACAGCTGCCACTGTGTTGACACTTTGTTGAATATTGAGTTGAGTCATTTGCTTCACCAGGTTGGTCAGAGCATTAATCTGGCTGCTCATTGCGCTGAGTGCATCCATGTCTTGAGCCTTCCTTCTGTTTGGCTCCACAGGATCCTATGACCATTGACAATGTGATGTTGAGATTTTCTCCAAAATCTCATAGGCTTCGTTATAGCTCTTTGATAGCATCGAACCTCCAGCTGAGGAATTCAAGACTTGCCTCGTGCTGGGGTTGCATCCTTTGAAGAATACTTCAATCTGGATACACCATGGAATGCCATGGCGTGGACATTTGAGTAGAAGATCTTTGAATCTGATCCAAGCTTCATGCAGTGATTCATTTTCGGCTTGCTTGAACTTGATGATGTCAACACGAAAGTCAGAGTTCCTATCTGGAGGGAAGTATTTTACTAGGAACTTTTCAGCAAGGTCTGTCCAATTGACAATTAATCCAGAGGGGAAAGAGTTCAGCCACGTCTTGGCCTTGTCTCTTAATGAATATGGAAAAAGGTAAAGTCTCAAGGCCTCTTGAGACACTCCTGGGATGACAAAGGTGTCACTTACTCCCAGGAAGTTTCTCAAGTGGTTGTGGGGGTCTTCATTTTCCACTCCAAAGAATTGTCCAACTGTGGACAGCATTTGAAACATGACAGGTTTTAACTCGAATGAGTGAGCTGTAATTTCGGGGCGTATGATGCTCGGATTAAGCTCCTCAGGTATTGGTACAAGGTATGATAGAATAGCACTATCTTTATCATTCGCAATTTCAATAGGGTTGCGAATGATAGGTGCTTGATTTGGTGCTTCTTCTGCTCTTTCCATTTCAGCTTGTTGTCGTTCAAATTGTACTGACTCTGCGTGGTCAACAATGTGCTGAAGTACAGGTTGCTTTTGCTGTTTAAAAAGGCGTTTCTTAACTTTATTTCTGGTCCTTAGAGTTCTTTCAGGCTCAGGATCAAATTCTAGATTGTGATTTGGAAACTCATTCATAAACCAACTTTGTTGGTACCTGTAAATGCAAAAGATTAGCTCCAATAAATTAAGCTCTTCTAAAATAACACAAATCGTGTTTACTAAACAAAATCCCCGGCAGCGGCGCCAAAAACTTGTTGCGCGCTCAGTGTGTATGTAAAATGTAAATGCGAAGAGCGCTAAGATCATGCAAGCATACATGGTCTGCAGCAAGTGATAAGTATAATTTAATTCGTTTTCCCACAGAGATTAAGTTTAGTGACTAACGATTTGGTGTGTTAGATTAGATAAGGTAACTTAAATTGGATAGATTTTGGGTTGAGGTACAGGAATATAAAAGATGCAAGAAGAATGTAAACATAAATGCAAAGCTAGCAAAGAGGTAAAGTCATAATGTGGAAAAGTAGAATTGCGGTTCTTGCAATAATCTAGCAATAAATTAGCAACGATTTTAATGTAAAGTAAGGCAGCAAGGTCAACTTAAGAATCCTCTATAGGCATTTAACTATGATCATTCAACAGTAGATTAACATCTCATGCATCGTCTTAGCTAGTTCTCATGCATCTTCCGATTACATGCATTAGTTTCTTAGATTACTTCTGTCCAAGTAAAGCTAACAACCTAATCATAAACACATGCTAATAAACGTGCTAGGAGAACGCCTATTCCTAGGTCATTTTCTATTTACCATAAAAGGCTAACATGAATGAACGACTCAGAATTCTTACTCCTTCTAGAGGTTAGGAATTCTTTAGACAAAATGGATGGCCGGTCGAAATTGTCCATGGGATGAAGATCACATACATTCAATGCATTCATGCTACTTTACATGCTGAATTCACATACTTTTATCCTATAGATTCATCTTTAGCAAACCTCTATTGAATTAGTTACTCATGGTGTTCGAAGAACTAAAGGAAATTTGTTGATTAGACATGAAACAGAGAACTTACAAACCTAATTGATTGAAATATAATTAAATGAAGAACTCAACAAAACAACAAATTGATTAAGAGATGACAGAATGAAGAACTCAATAAAACCAATTGATTACTCTTTTAAGAAAACAATTCATATAATAATCCGTAAACAAACATATGTCAATCCGAAAGCAACAATGAAAGGGAAAAGCAGTAAATGATTCAGAACAACATTTAAAGGAAAGCAGAAATTAAATTCGAAAGCGGTAAAGGAGAGCAGTAAAGGAAAGTAGTAAAGTAAAGCTGTAAATAGCGTGAGGATTTTCCAAGTCGTGAATCGCCTCGGATGAAGGGGAAGATTAGCTGATCTTGGGGATAAATTCAATCAGAAGAGAAGATGGATCTTCTCTTCTTCCTCTCGAATTATCACGCCAAGGGCTTGTTTCTTCGATCCAACAAACGGGGGAAGAGGTTTCGTCTTCGGGATTCTGCACGATCGGGATCTCCTCACTTCTCAGATTGTGTGGAATGAATTGAAGTGGATTCAATTTGATTGCTTTGATCCTTCATTTAACTCTCTTTATATAGCCTCCAGGTGGTTGCAAAAGGTTGCTCAATAATTGTGGATCACCATTCAATTTTGTGAGGTAGTCAAGCTTGACATGTGGCAGCAGCAGGGAGAGTTGACTACTGGAAAAACTCAGTCAACAAAGACGGTTGACTGGGAAAAAAATGCAGCAGCAAAGATTGAATTTTTTAGCAATGTACCTGCAATGTACATTTTAGCTTGTTTTTCATCATTTTTCATTCTTTTTCGTTCATTTTCCAAATAAGTCATATTTTAGCATCATTTCTCAAATTCTCGCATTTAAGCACACATTAAGCTAACTCTTAACAAAAACACTCAAGAATGTACAAGGTTTTAAGGTAAATATAGCCCTAAATAATGTACTTTTGGCGAGGTAACACCTGCCACGTCGTTATCGAACCGGAGGGCAAATAATAAAGTCAGTCCTTGGCTTTATCCTTAAGCGTGAAGGGGAATGCCCTTAAATTCAGCTGCTCCTCCGTTACACCTGGGGGCTTCATCCCCGAACATACACAGTGAAATTCCATCAGGTGCTTGTTCGCATCCTCACCTGCATTGCCATGAAAGGAAGGTAATTGGTGAATCAATCAAGATTTCAGCTCAAAATTACCTGCTACCACGGGGTAGTTAATGCACAGAGGCTGCAAGTTCAGATCTGGCGCTGCCAGCTGCTTCAACGTCCTTGGCACTTCTCCTTGTGCCATCTCCTCGCCAAAGAAGGGATTGCCTTCTTCCTCAAACAATCTTCGCCCCTCCCGGGCTTCCTTTCTCAACCGCCGCTCTTCTCTTTCAATCTCAGGTATAAAATGTAATCCACTAAACTCAGAAGAACGGGTCATACAACAACAAAAATTTTAAACATGCAAAAAAATTTCAGCACACAACAAATCAACCAAAATCAAAATCAAACATAACTCCAATCAAATCATTCCTTCCCCGGCAACGGCGCCAATTTTGGTGGGACGGATTTTGAATATCCTCCCTAAATTCAGGTTGTCGAGACCCGCCAAAATAAATTTATATACCTATTAACCTTAGCTTTGCAGCTAGTGGTAACAGGGTCGATCCACAGAGAAGGTCTCAGTTTGATTGAAATTAAGGTTCGAGAATTTAATTGGTTGATTGATTGAGTTTTGGTAAACGGGGGTTTTTATCATGCAATGAGAATAATTAAAACGCTAACAGAAGGAGTTTAAAGAGAAAGAGATTAAGAAGTGTACGGTTCGGGGATTTACGGGATTTATTTGCTAGACATTCTACCATTTATCATCTAATTCAAATCTATGGTTATCCAATTGTCATGCACGCGGTCAGTTACCTGGGAACCCCCTTTTGGTAACCGACTTCATATAATTAATTAGAACTAAAGTCCTAACTAAACATTGTTCAAAGCATTCCTAAAGTGATCAGCTCTAAATTTACTCTAAACAGTTACTAGCTAACCGCGACGAACATTCGACCATGCAATCCTAATGCTAACTGGCTACCCGCCAACGCTGAAGTACCCAACATTTATCATGCATAAATCAATACTTCGATTTTATTTCATTGTTCTGTGTTACTGTTAAGTCTCTGAAAGTGACTTATTTAGGACCCATTTAGCTTAAGAAGATGTACACTTTTAGGTGTTTTTGATAGCATTTAGCCTAAACCTATGCTTAAATATGAGAATGAGAAGAAGGTAGCTAATTTAGGACTTTTGTACAATAGGAAAGAAAAGGGTTGAAAACCGAAGGAAAAGAATGAAAAAAGCTGCATTGCGACAGCATTGCGAAAACATTGCTGAGGCCGCAATTATTCAAGTGAAAACCGTAAGTTGACTGATCTGTTTCTGTTAATTTCCGTAATTTCAGGGATTCGTTCTTTCTCCTCCATCCATTCTGATATATGACGTTGAAGATTGATGGTTCTCCTTGGCCCAAACGCACCTGCAAACTACTATAAAAGGGGGTCAAAGTCGGAGGTTCAGTCATCATCCGAAAGCGTAGAGTCTTCTCGCAGTCCATCTTTTCGCCCTGTTTTCCTTTGCCGTCTGTTGGAGTGAGAGTCTCAGCTGTTGGAATCGATAATCTGATAGGAAGGAGAGGAGATTCTTCTTCTCTCTCGATTGGATTCATCCAAGCAAGGCTGACCTTTCATCCCCTTCATTCGAGGCGACTGCAACGAGGATTCCAAGCACCATTTACTGTTTTTTGTCTTTCCTTTCTCATTTCCAGCATTGTTTAGTTATCGCTTCTGGTTTAGTGATTAGTTTACTGCATTTCGTCGCTGTCTGTCTTTGAATTATTTCCTTTAAGTTCCCTTTTGTCCGTTCAACATTCAAAGTAATCAAATTGCAAGATTTCATTTCACAGTTTCCATCTTCTGCTGCTACGGTTTTGTCTTACTGTTTTGAGTACATTTCCCTTCTGAGCATGTCTGTTTTATCTTATACTTCTGTTCTCTATATCTCCATGAGTAGCTAAGTCACTTAGGGGCATGCTAATGACAGAACTATAGGCTAAAAAACGTGAACCAAGCATGTAGGATAGCTATCGAAGCAATTGATTGTATGTAAGCTTCATCCCACGGGCAATTTCGATTGGCCATCCATTTTGTCCAAAGAACTCCTAACCTCTGGAAGGAGTAAGAGTTCAGAGTCGTATAATCATGCTAGCCTTCCATGGTAACCAGGAAACGGCCTAGGAATAGGCGTTTCCCTAGTACAAACTAAACACTTCTGTTTTAACAAGATGCTTAAGACCTTACTTTGAGTCGAGTAAACTAAAGAATCTAATGCATGGAATCGGACGATACATGAGATAGAGTGAGTTTGATGCATAGAGAGTAGATCCAGTGCTTGAGAATCATATAAAAATGCCTATAGGATAGTCATTAGTAGCCCTTAATTCGCCCATTTACACACTTTCGCTGTTATTCAATTGCGGTAAACTTGCGGTGTCCGCAATTCTGCTAAGTACCATTCTGTTTAGCTGTTTTCTTCTTCGTTTATTAATTCCATCTCTTGTCTTTTGAGTCTAATTTCAACTTGCATTTGTTTATGTTGCATTCCTTTACACATTCAGCAAAAATTAGATAATTAAAAACCAATTTTACCCCATCAAATCCACCCCTTCTTTCTTAACAAATACACTTCATGAATAGCTAAAAATAAGTCTCTGTGGAAAAAACGAATGAAATATACTTACTACTTGCTGTGAGACCATGTATGCTTGCATGTTCTGAGTGCTCTATCTACCTTCTTGCTTATTTATCTTTAACACATTGAGCACGCAACAGTTACTAGGCGAATAGTGAGAGGCACGGCATCGCTATTCTTTAACTCTAACACATGCTAGAAAACTCGATTGTCCGTCGGCGAAATCTAACACATGCATTGGATTAAGGAAGAACAACAAATTCATACAAATCAGAGACCAAATCAGAATTTAAAGCATGTATTATCAAAATAAAGAAGTCTAACAAATATTTCCTAAATTACCCCAAACCGTTCACAGTACCTTAGCCGACCATGGGGCGGATCGTCACAAACGCTCCAACGGAGGCAATGGACATCATCTTTAACCCTATTACAAATAAAAGCTCCAAATCTAGGCCACAAATGGCGGAGCCAAGCTAAAACTTAGAAGAAAACCAAGAGGAAGAAGATGAGAATCCAAACTTGGCTGCTGGAAAATCGTCCTTCAGGTTTTTTAAATCCGTCGGAGCGTCGAGACGCTGGGACAGCGTCGCGACGCTGCGACCTAATGAAAACGCGCGCGCCTCGCGATGGCGTCGAGACGCTGGCCCGCTAATTTCCTGCGCGCGCGCCCCTCGGAGCGTCTCGACGCCGCGGTAGGGTCTCGACGCCAGGCAGCGTTGAGCAAGCGTCTCGACGCTTGCTCTCGGGTTTGGGCTGGAAAATTGCCTCTCGTAGGCAATTTTGGTCTGGTTCTTCTTGGATCAGCTTCCCCTTTTCCCGATGCACTCTCGGGGCGTTAAAACACCGCTTTTAGCTTCAAAACGAGTCCAATGGACGCATGAGCTCTTCACCGCAAATCTCCTATAAATGAGACTAATTAACTAATTAAATGCGGAATTTAGCTAGAATTAGGAAGTGAATAATAGCTCCAAAGTGGAGTTATCACACCTCATAGACTAGGTCTTAGAACCTCTTGAAGATCCATGACTTTGAGCCACTGGTCCTTGTTTATGTACTCGCTGTCATCATCAAGTATGATAACTAGAGTCATACAATAAGCCAATACAGTGGTTCGAATTATCTCATAATCCTCCCACTGCATCAAAGTTTTCTCAACGCTTGAGAAGAACCAGCAAAACTAACAACCATTGTTAATTTTAATAAAGCATCCAATTTAAATTACTAGATAAGTCTTAACAGCTTAGTTGTTTTCAAGTTTAATAGAACACAAAGTATAAAACTTTTGCTAAATGAACAGTTCATTTATTAAAACAAAAGATACATATATACAAATAGTGTTGAGTTCAAACTTGAGTTACAGACAATAATTACATCTCATGAAATTATTTCTATACAAACAACTACAAACAAGCTCCCACTGTATAAATTGCGAAGATGTCTACATAAGTCATCTCTGTCGAGAAAACCGGCTGACAGGAACTAATTTCCTGAAAATAATAGCAAACATGATTAGTGGTTCCTTAATCAACATTCAGGTATGACAATCATAATCCACTTAACACGTTTAGACAATCAATAAATCACATTTACCTTGTCGTTCATTCTTTGCCTGTTTCTCTGCAAGGAATTTGGGATTTGTTAAACATTGTAATTACTATCATTGAACTTCTACATACATGGCGAGATTAATTTGAGCACACAAACAATTACCCGGATCGACCTAAGTAACCGACCCCATAGAAATTAGCTAGATGCGTCAAATCTAACTAAACATTGCAACTAATTAATTCAGAGTGATCAATTCTAAACTAATCAAAGCAGTTACGGGTGCATCATGACGAACATTCAAATAGGAAGCCTAAGTCGATACTTCGATTTCTTTACTTTCCCGGATTAGCTAACATTGTCTAGAATATTCTCGAAAATTCTGAATGTCTTCCATTGGTGAGTTGTGGTTTCTTTTAAAGCTCAAAGTCAGTTAGGCAGGTGCGAAAATAGGAGGAGATGACTTGCTCCCCAGTCTTCTTAGTCCATAACAGCAATTGGTTACGTCTTTGACTTGATCTTCTTTAACTTGGTCTTCCATTGCGATGCGACCAAAATTGCGGTTGAATTGTGTTTTCTTCATTTTCCAAGAATTGCGTCTGCATCGCTTTACTTTGCAGCAGCATAGCCAATAATACGGTCGCATCAAGAATAATTTTGACAGCTTCCTACAAAAGACTAAAAATAGGTTAAATAATATCAAAATTCATCTTTTTACCTCTAGATTCACCACATATTCATAAAAGAACTCTGAGAATGTGACTTTCTTACTTTGGCCTAATTTCAACTTTTTTATTGTACTTATTACTCGAAACACATTTATTTTAATAAGAAACAAGTTATAATTACAAAGGGAAATGCGGTATATTTGACGTTCTTCACCGACCCCAACAAATAACTACATGAGGAGTTCAAAATACTCCTTGAAAGAAATTCATCAACATTTGCAAGAACATTCTAGGATTTAGAACATATTTGAATAAGCTAAAGTAGAAGATATGAAAAAGTTTACTTCATAAGAACGACAGTCTTAGTGAGACTTACTTACAAGGATGCAACGCAAGGAAAATGATAGAAGAAAAAGAAGACCGAGCTATAGGAGCACTTGGGCCAATATAGGAAGGTCCATACCAAATCATCAAAGTCGTTTGACCAGTAGTTGTAGAAAATGGAGTATGAGATATTTTAGGCACAAGCAACCCAAAACTGGGGGCTAGCTGAGGCTCGTGGCAAATCGTGAGCAACAATCTCCAATAAAATTCTGACAAAAGTTGTTGATGACGTGACCAGACATGTCGTAGTAAGTGGTGACATCAGCAGGCCAAGGCTAGGGGAGAATTTCTAGTACATCCGTGGTATGGAGTTTTTCCATACCACTGCCTTTAAAAAAATTACACGTGGCAAAATGGTTAGGGGTTTAGGGTTTAGGGTTTAACCCTAAACCCTAAACCCTAAACCCCAAGGCTAGTGACAAACTAAGGTCAAGGCTACAAAATCTAGATTGACAGCAACAAATCCCCATGGAGCTTGCCAAGACCTAGGTGAAGACATAACTAGGCAAAAGATGGAAGATATCAGTGGGTCGAGGCTAACCTCGCCAAGACTAGAGGCACATACAAAGGTACGTCTACCCAACAGGTAACTCAATTTCTACATCTCCCAAATACAAGAATTCAAAGCTTTGAATAAGTCGTAGGCACCTCACAAGAGATGCGCTACAAGGACCGGAAGCAATGAACGGAGTGTACGAAGAAGCTTCGGCTAAATTGCAAGAAAAGTCGAAAAGTCCACTAAAAAAGAGGGAGACAAAAGTCACAATATGGGAATCACCCCGGATAAGACCATCAATCATGTATAAGCAGACCAAAAAGACTAGTAGATACATAGAGATGCATAACTCCATTTTAATACCGGAGAAGGCGAAGTCGGGAGACTGTAAGAACTTCCAAAAATAGGTTCAACGGACTAACCTCGACAACTCAAAAATCTGAAAGAAGCCTCGTGATGGGTTAAAATATAAAAGTGCAAAACTAAGCCACACGAAGGCTAGACCAAATAATCATATTCATGACATGAGGAAAAGGCAAAAAACTCATACAGTAGGCAGAACACCCAAATGAACTCTCGACTGTGTCTTCTAATGCTCCCACAAGTCGAGACAAAGGTAACTGATAAGAGTTTACTAAACTACTAGCTTTCTTCAAGCTCAAACTTGACTTAAGCATCAGAGCGTGTGTGGCTCATCGATATTTAGTGTTTCTCTCTCACAGGTGATCTCATCATGAGAATATCAAATTTATCGTTGATAGATATCATGTGACGGTGAGGTGCATCTAGGCAACCTTGATTCAAGTATCAACACACAATCATTTTTTTCGTTTTTAATTTTGTATTACTTAAATTTGACTAGATTTACAGTAGGGGTTATATCAATTTGATTTTCCTTGGTTTTGGGCCCAACTGAGAATAGAACCGACATGTTTGGTTTTTTGAAATGTGGAATCAAACTGATGTCCAATAAAGGACATAACCGACGATTCGGTTTTCAATTTTCGATTCCATTCGGTTGGGTTCTCGGTTTTGGCCTAGTTTGTTATTATTATATTTTTTGGCCCACTTTTTCATTTTATTTCAAGTTTTACTTTGTTCACCCAAAAAATCTCAGTCGGTTCGATTCTTGGAGAGAAATTTCTCCCCCTAAAAAAAAGTCATAACCGCAATTTTCAGAGCATTCACTCAATTCTTGATCTTCACTTCTAAAACCTCCCACTCCATCCTATGAACATGATAGTAACTCGTCTTCACAACTCTGAGATTGTACAATCCTTCTTCAACAATCGATTTCCGACTAACAGTGCAAATCTTCACACATTTTTTACCATAACCAGCAAAAATCATATCTTCCGCAATCGATTTCAAATCTGCAATGGCCAATCTCGAATTCGCTCCTCCTCGGATGTGGGCAACGAAGGCCTAAACACCGTTGAGACACTATTGTGGTCGGCGAGTGGACGAAGCGACGGGGAACAACGAGTGTACCTGCTTGGCGTGTGCAACAGAGATGACTGGTAATGCAGAAGAACTCAGTCGCACAAACTGATGGTGAGAGGCTGGGAACAAAAAAGGGAGAGAGGCATCGTGGGAGACTACTAGTGTTAGGGTTTGTTTAATGTTTAGATTTAAATGAGCTTGGAGTATAAGTTTAAATATTAGTTTTATATTCAATATATTTATATAAAAATCAGTTCGATTCGGTTTTAATAGATTTTTTTAATTCCTAACCAAACCAAGCTGAAGTTTTTCGATTTTAGTGAATTAAATATTGAGGTGTCCAATTTTCTTCAAATAACCGAACCAAACCAGCTAGTTTGAAATGGTTCGGATCGGTTTGTTGATTATTTTTATATAGCCTAATTTAGAGTCACTTAGTCCAAAAACAACTAAAAATAAACACAATTTAATATAAAAAATTGTAGAATATATATATAAACAAAAAGTAGGGAGGATGGCAAAAGGATGATGATACAAGTAGACAAATAAACACAATGTCCAAAAATGAATGACTTTTTGTATACAGGAATCCAGTAGTACCTTATTATTAATAATTTAAAAACTGTTTTTAATAATTTTAGGAAATCGAAAATGGGTTGCGAGTTCCGAACTCAGTGAGTCGAGTTAAGAAATAAGAAAAAATGAAGGAAGGTTCATGGAAGGCCACAGCCACGCCTTGAAAAACCGAGCCTCGACGCGTCCTTGTCGAACTCCAACAAGAATCCTTGTTGCATCAGATTCCCAATCACCGAGAACCCGTTTCCTGATTCCACGGGTCGGATCGCCAAGCACATTACCCGCTCCTCCGTCTCCAGGAAGTAGTTCCTCGGCGGCGGCGCAAACACTGCCCCTCCGCCCAGCCGGAATCTGATTCTCGGCAGACTCGGCCGCTGCGACTCGTCCGACGCGTTCACGCACAGATCGAACCCCGGAGTCAACTCGGCCGCACTCGGCAGCTTCACTCTCCGTCGAACCGCCTTCAGCACTTCCTCGTACGCCGCCTTCTCCAGGTACGTCAGCGTAGTGCCCGAATCCACCACCGTGCCGCCGTTTCCCTGCTCGTCTATGGCCCACACGGCAGGGTTGATGGGTAATTTCACGCCGTCGACGGTGATGCTCTGGACGGCAATGTAGTAGAATGTCGGGGAGAGAGGGTTAATCTGCAATGGGGTGTAGCTGATTCTGGTGGCGTTTGTCACCGGAAGGCTACGGAGGCCGCCGCCAATCATGAGGTAACTGGTGGGCGGCGGAGAGAGCGTGTAATCCATAAGACAATAAGAAAATTTGTTGCCGAATCGACGACCGAGTTGGGAGGAGAAGGAGATCGGGCCTCTGCCCAATCCCATGACTCCACGTGCTCCATTGAATCGGGCGCCCGAAACGCTGGGACCGGAGATCCGAAACCCGCATCCGAAAGACAAGTCTTGGAGACGGGTCTCGGTCCCGGCGAGGGTCTTCAACGTGGTGGTTTCTGTAGAGAAGAAGCCGGAGGAGAGGGAGCCGTCGGCGTAGGAGTAGAGGTAGGAACAGGGGGAGTGAAGGCGCGTGTGGTTGCAGAGGCGGGAGGGAGAGTGGGGGAGGAGGCGGCAGTGGGGGTCGAAGCAGTGGAAAGGGGAGAAGGAGGAGGAGTGGCGGGGGAGGAAGGAGGAGGAGGGGGGGTGGTGGGAGCAGTTGCGGCAGGCGGAGCATTTGACCCAGACGAGATCGCTGCCAGTATCGGCGACGAGGAGGAGGCTCTGAGGAGGGGTGCCGAGGCGGAGATCGACGAAGTACTGGCCGGAGCCGGTGGAAGCGCCGGAGATGAGGGGGGATTTGAGGGTGGGATTAGGACGGTGGGGGAGGGTGGAGAAGAGGTGGTAGAGGCGGTGGGTGTCGGAGGAGAGGGATTGGGAAGGGGAGGAGAAGGGATTTTTGTGGAGTAATGGGAGCTTCAAGTATTGGGTGGGAATGGCATTGGAGTTGGAGAGATCTGTGACTGTGAGGAACACAAAAATAAAAAGGAAGAATGGGGAAAGAGAGAGCATTGTGATTTTGTGATTTGTGATTTGTGAATGTGGAACAACAAACACACACTCTCACTTATCTATCTCTAAACAAATCTGCTTCTGCTTTCTATTTTACTGCCCAATGGGACTCATTGTTCATTTTCCGTGTCTTTTTATATTCATTTTTATTTAAATACATATGAATGGCTCAAATTTTACAGCAAAAAACATAAATGCCAAAAGGGAACGGATAATATGAATTTTTTTTTTTTTTTTATTGAATAGATTCAAAATTAGTTCTGTAGATGAAATGGTGTAATTATGCTGATCAACAATTACAATGAAAATAATCGTGCATAATTTTTTTTTGGAAAAGGAAAAATAATTAAAAAGTTGTTAGAACAAAATCGAAACAACAAAGAATATAAGTTTATTACGGGCTACTTCAACCCCGCGTCACCCGCTGACGTCACACCCACTCCCCAAGGAGTGGGGGCCACCGCACCAAGCCTCGGACGAATTGTCCCCCAGAGGCCAACCTCGAAGCTTCGGTGAATGAAGCTTACCGCAGCTGACGAAGGCAGATTGTCGTCACGCCATCCCTCGATTAATACGAGATGTGACCCACAATACAGACTGCCACGACTGACGAAGAGGCGGCACAACAGGCGCCCCAACCCTCTCGGAAATCGGGGAATGACGGTTGTCGTCATCATGACAAAGCGCGTGGACCCAACCCGGGTTGGTCCGCACCACCTCGCCTCGGCCTAAGCACTCGTCCGAAGGCCAGGAGATCGGGCCGCACAGGGAACACTCCCTCACCGCCAACTATAAATACCCTTCTTGTTCAAAAGGAAAGGAGGACGAAATAAACGGGTAACACTACCCTAAACTCTCTCCATTGCTCCTACTTGCGCTCAGACCTCTCTGGCTTGAGCATCGGAGTCGTGTGGGCCTAGCCCCACACCGATGCAAGTTTACTCTTCTCCCCCACTTGCAGGTGCTCCGTGGACTCGTCGGCCGCCGCACAGGGCGGCCTATACGGAGGCGCAGGGAAGTCCAAAATTATGCATCAACATTTGACGTCGTCTGTGGAACACGCATCACAGCCATGACGCTTTCCCAGCAAGCACGCATCCAACAGCAAAGGAAAAACGCCCCGCCAAACGAAAGACGGGACGCGGTCTTATTAGACCACAACCGGGAATACAGACGAACTGTCCATGGTGGGACGGTTGAAATCCCACTCTCGAAGGATCGCACTGAGGTTCCTCAGTTTTTCCCTCTACTCCAACTCACTACCCTTGTCCAGCGAATCGCCCCCGAGGGACGAGGAAAACCCGAAACGAAAACACAGAGACTGAGAAAAGAGAGACAAGAGTTAGAAGAGTATGGTCGAAGCCATTTTATTAAAGCATGCAAGAACGTTACGCCTGACAGACCGGGGTAACGACGATGACGCTACACTCGACAGGTCGGGGGTAGCGAAAAACAAGATAAATAACAAAGCTGAAAGATACGCCTTAGGACGCCGACAGCACCAAAGCTCCTCGTCAGCAGCGTCTCCTATCTCGTATGTCTCAAGCAGAGTCTCGGACGGGGGGTCATGTCCACGCTCCCTTCTTGGTTTGAAAGACTGGACCTGAACCCCCTCCCCCCTAGAGAACGATTTCGGGTTTGCAAACCCAAACAAGCATGGTCCCGTGGAAGGCGTGCTCGGCAGCATTGAATCCTCGGGCAGCTCGGTGACTGTGGTTGATCTTCCTTCCACAACTTGGTAATCAACACAGCCAAGGGACGCGCTCGCACCAGTGCTCCGCCAAACCTGTCCTGCCAAGTCCACCCAAAACCACACCCAAGCGACCCTTCGTCCCAAGGAGCGTGGGTTTGGGTGCTCAGATCTTCATCAGCGGAGATCCACCCAGTCGGCGATGAAAGAGCCGCGAATACAGATCTGTTGAGGAAACAACTCGTTCCTCCCAGGCACCAGGACCATCACTAGTGGACGCAACCAACAAAGGCGACAAGGAGGCCAAAAAGCATGAACCACACACGGTACTCCTATGGAGCCGTGTGTGACCATGCCTCCTTGCGGCCTTGCCTAACGGTACTCGTATGGAGCCATCGGAAGTAACCGGAAGAAAGCTATCACCTGGATCCCATGAAAGAAAATCATCCAGCGCCATGCAGAACAGATCGATTTTCCGACAGCAAGAAACATTGGGCCCGGCGGAAGAGGTGATGAGAAGATTGATGCAGGGACCACCCCGTCTTTATAGCGACTGTTACGTCTCCAAAAGTGACCTTTTTAGGACTTATTTATCTTAGAAAGATGTACACTCTTTGGTGTTTTTTATAGGATTTAGCTTAAACCTATGCTTATATGTGAGAATTAGAAGAAGGAAGCTAAATTAGGACTTGTGTGCAAAATGAGAGAAAATGAATGAAAAAGGAAGTTAAAAGCATGAAAATTGTGCATTGCGGAAGCATTGCGGAAACATTGCTAAAACCGCAATGTTTTAAGTGAAATCCGTAAGTTGGCTAACCTTTTTCTGTTGTAATCCGATATTTCAGGGATTCGTTCTTTCTCCTCCATCCATGTTGAAGTACGACGTTGAGGATGGATGGTTCTCCTTGGCCCAATCGCACCTGCAGAACACTATAAAAGGAGGTCAAAGAGGAAGGTTTAAACTGTTGGGTTTTATGTCCTAAAACTCGTGGTTTGTAAACGATAAACATATTTTATTACCAATAAAGTGTTATTGAGGTTTATTCAATAAAGTTATTATTGAATATGTGAATTACTTATGTCATTTTAGAAAACCCTAAATCCAATAAACTAAGATCCATGGCTATAACATGAATGCTTGAACTTTATGTGGAGACATAAAAGTGGATCAAGTTCGAGTAAATAGCCAAAACGGTCTATAGTATACGGATAAGGCTGGATACCTTATCTTGGGGACACTATTGGATGCGGCCCATTTTGTATTTAGTACAAACGATGTGATCCTGAATCGTTCATGTAGAGACATGTGAATGGGGGCGTCCTATGCAAAGAGTTTGCATTAGACCGGACCGCGAAATAAGTCACTCTTACTTTATAACGCTGTTTACTGTTTTAAAGACTGACTATTTCAAAACGATGACCTAGGTAACTTGACCTTAATCCTGAGCTAACTATGAACTCCTGTTTATTCGGGATTATCCTTAGATCTGCATGGGTGAGAGTGGCTCAACAGCGCCGACTCAATATGCCTCCCATTTCAGGGGTAAGACCGGATAGATAGCTGGGGACATAGGGTGCAAGATGGAATTCACTCCTACCCGTCTCTAGGGATAGTAGATAGGTTGTTCCCTTAAGTGCTGACTCCAGGTCTTGAACAAGGGGCCCCACCTTCTCATTGGCCCGAGAGGGACTCGGTATAGTGATTAGATCACATACCAATTGGTTTAGTGATTGGATCACAAACCAATTGTTCATTAGAGGATCAGTGGGACTTAAGGAGCAAGATGTAATTACGGGGGTAAAACAGATATTTGACCCGACCGTAAATTACGAACAACCTGTGAAGGGTCAACTTACTAATCATGGTTATATCGAGTGGACATAAATATATCTACAGTGAGGAGAATGCAACTACTAGGCTATAGTGGAATGTCCTGATAGTTAACGAATGTTGATTAACTAGGTTAAAGAGTTTAATCAGTTAATCTCGGATCGTTGGAGCTCATGATCTGTAGGTCCATGAGGTCCCCCTGCTAGCTCATATCGGACTAAACCTTAGAACAGTGTGACGAGTGAATTCGAAGTGTTCGAATTCGAATTAGGGAATTAACGTTAAATATATGTGATATATTTAACGACATAACGTTCAATTGCGAATTGAACAATAGAGAGAGATGGTGATATTTAAATAAGATTTAATTATCGAAAATATGAATATGGATTCATAATCATGTATATCGGGAATGATCGGGATTAGTGTTGGATTTATTGGATATTAAATTTGAATTAATTAAATTGTTTAATTAATTATTTAATATTAATTTAATTTGATTTAAAATTAATTATTTGAATTAATTTTTAAATTGAATTAATTTGATCAAAGTTAGTCAAAAGTCAAATTTAAGACAATTGACTACAACTTTGAAAGTCAAAAGTCAAATGTTGACTCCACTAAACCTTGAAAGTCAAGAGTCATTTTGATGACTAAAGTGAGTGGAAAAATCCAATTCTTAAGTTAGTGGAAAAATCCAATTCTTGAGTTAGTGGGAAAAACCATTTGTTGGTGGTTTTATGAGTCAAACTTTTTTGCTAAGTGTTCATCCCACATCAAGCCACTAATCCCACTAAATTGAGTGGATTCTACATGGCATCCTATTGTTAACTCAATTTTGCATGTTTTTGCATGTAGTCTTCTATATATACAAAGGGTTAATGAGATTGACTTCTTCTTGGAATTTTGATGAACTTTGAGAAATTGTAAAGACAATTTCTCTACCATTCTCTCCAATTCCATCTTCAATTCTCTTTTAAATTAGTCACTCAAAGGATCCCACAATCCCGTTCTAAGGCCGGAGAATAGTCGGGAAGACTCTCGTGGTGGTTCGTGACTGTTACGTTCGAAGATCGAGTTTGGAATCAAGAAGAATTTGAACTTCAAAGGTAACTTCTAAATTATTGTCTTTGATTTTCAAATTACATGCTTTTTCTTTTTAAATTAACAAAATAAGAGTACTTAGATCCAACGATGCTTCCGCTATGCATGCCGAAATTCTTTCATAAACATCATCCGAAAGCGTAGAAGTCTCTTCGCAGCGCAGTCTTTCCCATTCATTCTCTTCTCCGTCTGTTGGTTTGAGAGGTTCAGCTGTTGGAGTCGACAATCTGATAGGAAGGAGAGAAGATTCATCTTCTCTCCTGATTGGATTCATCCAAGCAAGGCTTACCTTTCTCTCCCTTCAGCCGAGGCGTCTGCGGCGAGGCGTTCAAGCTCATTTTACTGCTTTTTGTCTTTACTTTTCATTTCCAGCACCGTTTTGTTGTTATTTCTTTTCCATTAGTTAATCTATTCCATTTCGTTGCTTTCTGTCTTTATGTTAATCACTTTAAGTTTTCATTTGTTCATTCAAACAATTGATTAATCAAAGCACAATTCATCATTTCACACTTTGTCTTTACCTTCTCTGCCTACTGTTTTTCCTTGCTGTTTTGTCTTTCATTTTCTTCTAAGCATGTCTACTTCATCTATTATTTCTGTTCTCTCTACATCCATGAGTAACTAAGTCACATAGGGGCATGCTAATGACAATACGATAGGCTAAAACACGTGAACCAAGCATGTAGGATAGCTCTCGAATGCATTGATTGTATGTAAGCTTCATCCCACGGGCAATTTCGATTGGCCATCCATTTTGTCCAAAGAACTCCTAACCTCTGGAAGGAGTAAGAGTTCAGAGTCATACACTCATGCTAGCCTCTCAAGGTAACCAAAAAACGACCTAGGAATAGGCGTTTTCCTAGTACAAATCATAACTTACTGCTTTAACAAGATGCTTAAGACCTTACTTGGACATGAGTAAACTAAAGAATCTAATGCATGAAATCGGAAGATACATGAGAATGAGTTAGTTTGATGCATAGTGAGTTGATCCAATGCTTGAGAATCGTGTGAAAATGCCTATAGAGGAGTCGTTAGTAGCTCTTGTTTCTCCATTTTACACACTTTCGCTGTTAGTAACATTGCGGTAAAATTGCTGTTCTCGCAATTCTACTAAGTTAAAAATTCTGCTTAGCTATTTTTCTCTTCGTTTATTAATCTCTTCTCTTTACGGTTGAGTTTATCATTGACTTGCACTTGTTCATGTTGTTATCCTTTATTGATTCATTAGTAATTAGGCATTTTTAAACCAAATCTACCCCATCAAATCCACCCATTCTTGCTTAACAATACACTTCACGAGTAGCTAATAATAAATCTCTGTGGGAAAACGAATGAAAAAATACTTACTACTTGCTACAAGATCATGTATGCTTGCATGTTCTGAGTGCTCTCTCTCTCTTATTGCTTATTTCTTTTACACATTGAGCACGCAACAAGTTTTTGGCGCCGCTGCCGGGGATTTAGTTTAGTGAAAACGAAGTTTGTTAAGTTAGAAAAACAAAGTTTAATATCTATTGGAGCTGATCTATTTTTCATTTCTTTTGCAGGTACCATTTGGTTAGTTTATGAATGAACATTCAAGTAGCGATCTAGAGTTCAATCCTGAGCCTGAGAGATTACTTAGGGCCAGAAATAGAGCTAAGAAACGTCTCTTTAACCAACCCTCTATACCTCCAATAATTGCTGAAACCGCAGAGTCTCCGCAATTCTATCAAGAAGAAATGGATATACCAGTCCCAAATCCGGTACCTACCACTCGCAATCCCATCGAAATAGCGAATGATAAGAATAGTGCCATTCTTTCCTACCTAGTACCTATGCCTGGGGAGCTAAACCCAAGCATAATCCGCCCTGAAATTACTGCTAACTCATTCGAGTTAAAGCCAGTAATGTTCCAAATGTTGTCCACTGTGGGACAATTCTTTGGAGTGGAAAATGAGGATCCCCACAATCATCTTAGAAACTTCCTAGGAGTTAGTGATAACTTTCTCATCCCTGGAGTTTCCCAAGAAGCCTTGAGGCTCTACCTCTTCCCCTACTCATTAAGGGACAAAGCAAAGACGTGGTTAAACTCATTACCCTCTGGATCAGTCCTCAATTGGACAGACTTGGCGGAGAAATTCCTAGTGAAATACTTCCCACCTGATAGGAACTCTACCTTTCGTGATGACATAGTCAAGTTCAAACAAGCTGAAAATGAGTCACTTCACGAAGCTTGGACAAGGTTCAAGGACCTTCTACTTAAATGTCCACACCATGGTATTTCATGGTGTATCCAAATAGAGGTCTTTTTCAAAGGATGCAACCCCAGCACCAGACAAGTGTTAAATTCATCTGCTGGAGGTTCCATGCTGTCCAAGAGTTATAACGAAGCCTATGAGATCTTGGAGAAGATCTCAGCATCTCACTGTAGGTGGTCGGATGATCCAATCGAGCCAAGTAGAGCTCAAAATAAGGACGCACTCAATGCCATGAGTAGCCAAATAAGCGCCCTGACCAACCTAGTCAAACAAATGGCTCAAGCCAATCTCCAAACTAGTGTCAACACCGCCACAACCATGTCAATGGGCACACAACCGAGTCAAGGTGAGACACTTATCTGTGGATTCTGTGGGGAAGGGCACCTGTATGAATACTGCCCTGGGAATCCAGCCTCAGTCTGCTATGTTGGAAGCCAACAGCAGCCTAGGAACAACCCCTATTCCAACACTTACAATCCTGGTTGGAGGAACGACCCAAATCTTTCATGGGGTGGCCAGCAGAATACTAACCAAGCTCCTAACCAACCAAGACCGAGTGGAACACCTGGTTTCACTCCCCAACATAACCAATCCATGTATCAAAAACCATACAACCAACCAGTAGGGTCTTCTGTAGAAAATCTACTCAAAGAGTACATCGCCAAGAATGATGCTACTCTACAAAGCCAGCAAGCTACCCTCAGGAGCCTAGAGAACCAAATAGGGCAACTAGCCAATGAACTCAAAAGTAGGCCCCAAGGTAGACTTCCTGCTGACACTGAGGTGCCAAGGAGAGATGGAAAAGAATAAGTTCAAGCAATTGAACTTAGAAGTGGGAGACCATTAGTGAACAACATAAAAGAAACCCCAAAGAGAGTAGAGAACAAAGATTCTAATGCTCCACTGGAATCTCTGCCAAACCAAGGTCAACCATCACCAAGCACATCAGGAGCAAGGCTGGAGCCAATCATAGAGGAGATAGAAGAAATTTCAAGGCCTCCACCTATCCTGAGGCGACCTGAAGTGCCTGCATATGTGCCACCACCTCCATTTCCTCGAAGGCTCAAGAAAAAACAAGAACAGGAAGTGCACTTTAACAAATTTTTAGAAATTCTTAAACAAGTGCATGTGAATATTCCTTTTGTAGAAGTTCTACAGTCTATGCCTTCTTATGTTAAATTTCTAAAGGATATAATCACTAACAAAAAAATTATTGGTGAATTTGAAACAGTGAATCTCACTGAGGAGTGCAGTGCTATACTCCAGAACAAGCTACCCAAGAAGGAGAAGGATCCTGGTTCCTTCACCTTACCAGTAGAGCTAGGAGGCAAGCACGTGGGCAGAGCTCTTTGTGACCTGGGAGCCAGCATAAACCTCATGCCCCTTTCACTATTCCGCCAGCTAGGAATAGGAGAAGCACGTCCCACCACTGTCACCTTACAACTTGCAGACAGATCCATAGCCTACCCTGAGGGTAAGATTGAGGATATTCTTGTAAAGGTTGACAAGTTTATTTTCCTTGCAGATTTCATCATCCTGGATTATGAAGCAGACAAGGAAGTCCCCATCCTATTAGGCAGACCATTTCTAGCCACAGGTAGGGCCCTGATAGATGTCCAGAAAGGTGACCTCACTATGAGGGTTCATGATGAGGAGGTTAAATTTAGTGTTTATAAAGCCTTAAGGTACCCCTCTGACTCTGAATCTTGTGCTAGCATGGACATTGTAGATTCATTGATGGAAGAACAGCTGGAGCATGAATTATTAACTAAGCATGCTAATGAATATGTACAATTAGATTTAACTGATTTGAATGTTTCTGAGATAATGGATATACCTGTAGATAAACCACAGCATGTTTGTATAAATAAAGATTTGACTGACAGATCCCTGAATCCATTAAAGTCATCCATTGAGCATCCACCTGTCTTAGAATTGAAACCTTTACCCACTCACCTCAAGTATGCATATCTAGGAAGTAATGATACTCTACCTGTGATTATTTCTTCTAAATTGAGTGAGAAGCATGAGGTTGAACTGATATTATTACTTAAGCAGCATAAAAAAGCTATTGCATGGACTATTGCTGACATTAGAGGCATTAACCCTTCTTACTGCATGCATAAAATAATATTAGAGGAAGAGCATACACCCCGAGTAGATCACCAACGTAGGTTGAACCCCTCTATGAAAGAGGTAGTTAAAAAAGAAATCATAAAGTGGTTAGATGCAGGTGTGATCTTCCCTATAGCTAGTAGTCAGTGGGTGAGTCCTATACAATGTGTACCTAAGAAGGGGGGGATGACTGTAGTAGTAAATGAGAGCAATGAACTGATTCCAACTAGAACTATTACAGGATGGAGAGTTTGTATGGATTATAGGAAATTGAATAAGGAAACAAAAAAAGATCACTTCCCTCTACCATTCATTGATCAGATGTTAGACAGGATAGCTGGTAGAGCTTATTACTGCTTTCTAGACGGTTATTCAAGATATAACCAGATCAGTATAGACCCTAAGGACCAGGAGAAGACCACCTTCACTTGCCCTTTTGGAACCTTTGCCTTTCGCAGAATGCCTTTTGGCTTATGCAATGCACCGGCAACGTTCCAAAGGTGCATGTTGGCAATCTTTTCTGACTTAGATGAATCCATGATAGAGATATTTATGGATGACTTCTCAGTCTTTGGTGATTCATTCACAAACTGTTTAGAGAACTTAGGACAAGTCCTGGCTAGGTGTGAGGAGACCAACCTAGTCCTTAATTGGGAAAAATGCCACTTCATGGTGGAAGAAGGGATAGTCCTAGGTCATAGAGTGTCTAGAGTAGAAGTGGAGGTCGATAGGGCCAAGATTGAAATAATAGAGAAGTTAGTGGAGCCTCAGAATGTGAAAGCCATTAGAAGTTTCTTAGGACACGCAGGCTTCTATAGAAGGTTCATTAAGAACTTTTCAAAGATCTCCAAGCCCTTGTGTGAGCTTCTAGAGCTGAATAATCCATTCATCTTCTCTAAAGAATGTTTCCTAGCCTGGAAAACCCTTAAGGAAGCACTAGTCAAAGCACCTATTATAGTAGGACCAAATTGGGACCTCCCATTTGAGATGTTATGTGATGCAAGTGACTATGCTGTAGGGGTTATGCTAGGACAAAAGATTGACAAGCTCACACACCCTGTATACTATGCTAGTAAGACACTTAATGAGGCACAATGTAATTACACAACCACTGAGAAGGAGATGCTAGCTGTAGTGTTTGCCTATGAGAAATTTAGGAATTACATTGTAGGCACTAGAACAATCGTGTATACAGATCACTCTGCACTAAAGTACCTTATGAGGAAGGCTGATGCTAAGCCTAGGTTGATTAGATGGGTATTGCTGCTGCAAGAGTTTGATCTGGACATTAGAGATAAGAAAGGATGTGAAAACGTGGTTGCAGATCATCTTTCCAGATTGCAACATAATTGCGATAACATTGCGGAAACCGCAATTTCTGATGCTTTTATCGATGAGCATGTCTTTGTATTAGCACATCGTGATAACGATGAGGAACCTTGGTTTGCTGACATTGCTAACTTCCTTGCATCGCAGGTACTACCAACTTTCAAGGGAGGACAAGAAAAGAAGAGGTTCCTGCATGAAGCTAGGAAGTTCATATGGGATGATCCTACACTTTACAAGACATGTGCAGATGGTTTGCTGAGGAAATGTGTGTCAGCTGCTGAGGCGAAGTCTGTGCTGCAGCACTGCCATACAGCCCCCTATGGTGGACATTTTGGTGGCCAAAGGACAGCTGCAAAGGTGTTCCAAAGTGGCTACTACTGGCCCACGATCTTCAAGGATGTCCACGAATACGCACACAGCTGTGATGAATGTCAGAGAACAGGTAACCTTAGTCGAAAGGATGAGATGCCTCTCACTTACATCTTAGAGTTGGAGCTCTTTGATGTGTGGGGCATTGACTTCATGGGGCCATTTCCCCCATCATCAGGTAACCTTTACACACTTGTAGCTGTAGACTATGTGTCTAAGTGGGTAGAGGCCATAGCATGTCCAAACAATGATGCCAAAACAGTCATTAAATTCCTTAATAGACATATTTTTACTAGGTTTGGTACATGTTACGTCTCCAAAAGTGACGTATTTAGGACTTATTTAGCTTAGAAAGATGCACACTCTTAGGTGTTTTTGATAGGATTTAGCTTAAACCTATGCTTATTTGTGAGAATTAAAAGAAGGTAGCTAAATTAGAACTTGTGTGCAAAAGGAAAGAAAAGGATTGAAAACCGGAGTAAAAGAATGAAAAAACTACATTGCGACAGCATTGCGGAAACATTGCTGAAACCGCAATGTTTCAAGTGAAAACCGTAAGTTGACTGATCTTTTTCTGTTAATTTCCGTTATTTCAGGGATTCATTCTTTCTCCTCCATCCATTTTGAAGTACGACGTTGAAGATTGATGGTTCTCCTTGGCCCAAACGCGCCTGCAGATTGCTATAAAAGGGGGTCAAAGTCGAGGGTTCAATCATCATCCGAAAGCGTAGAAGTCTTCTCGCAGCTCCATCTTTTCTCCTGTTTTCCTTTGCCGTCTGTTGGTTTGCGAAGCTCAGCTGTTGGAATCGATAATCTGATAGGAAGGAGAGGAGATTTATCTTCTCTCTCGATTGGATTCATCCAAGCAAGGCTGATCTTTCTCATCCTTCAGCCGAGGCAGTTGCGACGAGGCGTTCAAGCTCACTTACCTGTTTTCTGTCTTTCATTTCTACTTTCCAGCATTGTTTAGTTGTTGTTCCTGTTCTAGTAGCTAGTTTATTGCATTTCGTTGTGTTCTGTCTTTGTGTTATTCATTTTAAGCTTTCTTTTGTTCCTTCAAACAATCAAGTAATCAAAAGCAAAATTCAGTATTTCACAGTTTCTTACCTTTGCAGTCTACTGTTTTCCCTTACTGTTTTGTCTTTAAATTCCTTCTGAACATGTCTGCTTTATCTTCTATATTTGTTCTCCCCACATCCATGAGTAACTAAGTCACATAGGGGCATGCTAATGACGATACTATAGGCTAAAAAACGTGAACCAAGCATGTAGGATAGCTCTCGAAGCATTGATTGTATGTAAGCTTCATCCCACGGGCAATTTCGATTGGCCATCCATTTTGTCCAAAGAACTCCTAACCTCTGGAAGGAGTAAGAGTTCAGAGTCATACACTCATGCTAGCCTTTCAAGGTAGCCAGAAAACGACCTAGGAATAGGCGTTTTCCTAGTACAAACCATAACTTTCTGCTTTAACAAGATGCTTAAGACCTTACTTGGACATGAGTAAACTAAAGGATCTAATGCATGGAATCGGACGATACATGAGATTGAGTGAGTTTGATGCATAGAGAGTTGATCCAATGCTTGAGAATCGTGAGAAAATGCCTATAGAGGAGTCGTTAGTAGCCCTTGTTTCTCCATTTTACACACTTTCGTTGTTAGGAAAATTGCGGTAGAATTGCTGTTTCCGCAATTCTGCTAAGTTCACAATTCTGTTTAGCTGTTTTCTTATTCGTTTATTAATCTAATCTCTTTTCCTTTGAGTTTAACTTTGATTTGCATTTGTTTATGTTGCTACCCTCTTCGTATTCAGTAGGAAATAGACAATTTAAAACCAATTCTACCCCATCAAACCCATCCAGTCTTTCTTAACAAAACACTTCATGATTAGCTTATAATAAATCTCTGTGGGAAAACGAATGAAAAAATACTTACTACTTGCTATAAGATCATGTATGCTTGCATGTTCTGAGTGCTCTCTCTATCTTATTGCTTATTTATTTTAACACATTGAGCACGCAACAAGTTTTTGGCGCCGCTGTCGGGGATTTATTTAAGTGAAAACGAAGTTAGTTAAGTTTGAAACACCAAGTTTATTGTCTATTGAAACTAATCTAGTTTCATTTCTTTTACAGGTACCATCGGGTTAGTTTATAAGTGAGTCTTCAAGTAGTGATCTAGAGTTCAATCCTGAGCCCGAGAGACTATTTAGAGCCAGAAATAAAGCCAAGAAACGTCTCTTTAACCAACCCTCTATACCTCAAATAATTGCGGGAACCACAATTCCTCCGCAATTGTCTCAAGAAGAAATGGCTGGAATAGTTCCAAATCCGGTACCTGTCACTCGCAATCCCATCGAAATAGCGAATGACAAGAATAGTGCCATTCTCTCATACCTAGTACCTATGCCTGGGGAGCTGAACCCCAGCATAATTCGTCCTGAAATCACTGCCAACTAATTCGAGTTAAACCAGTGATGTTCCAAATGTTGTCCACTGTGGGACAATTCTTTGGAGTGGAAAATGAGGATCCCCACAACCATCTTAGAAACTTCTTAGGAGTCAGTGATACCTTTATCATCCCTGGAGTTTCCCAAGAAGCCTTGAGGCTATACCTTTTCCCTTACTCTTTAAGGGACAAAGCCAAAACATGGTTAAACTCATTACCCTCTGGATCTGTCTTTAATTGGACAGACTTAGCAGAGAAATTCCTAGTCAAATACTTCCCACCTGATAGGAATTCTACCTTTCGTGATGACATAGTTAAATTCAAACAAGCTGAGAATGAGTCTCTTCACGAAGCTTGGACAAGGTTCAAGGACCTTCTTCTCAAATGTCCACATCATGGCATCCCATGGTGTATCCAAATAGAGGTCTTTTTCAAAAGATGCAACCCCAGCACTAGACAAGTCTTAAATTCATCTGCTGGAGGTTCCATGTTGTCCAAGAGTTACAACGAAGCCTATGAGATCTTGGAGAAGATCTCAGCATCTCACTGTAGGTGGTCAGATGATCCAGTTGAGCCAACTAGAGCTCAAGACAAGGATGCTCTAAGTGCAATGAGCAGCCAAATAAATGTCCTGACCAACCTAGTTAAGCAAATGGCTCAAGCCAATCTCCAAACAAGTGTCAACACCGCCACAGCCATGTCAATGGGCACCCAACCAAGTCAAGGTGAGACACTTATCTGTGGATTCTGTGGGGAAGGGCACCTGTATGAATACTGCCCTGGGAATCCAGCCTCAGTCTGCTACGTTGGAAGCCAGCAACAGCCTAGGAACAACCCCTATTCCAATACTTACAACCCTGGTTGGAGGAACCACCCAAACCTGTCATGGGGTGGCCAACAAAATGCTAACCAAGCTCCCAACCAACCAAGACCGAGTGGAACACCTGGTTTCACTCCCCAACATAACCAATCAATGTATCAAAAACCATACAACCAACCTGTAGGATCTTCTGTAGAAAACTTACTTAAGGAATACATAGCTAAGAATGATGCCACTCTACAGAGTCAGCAAGCTACTCTTAGGAGCCTAGAGAACCAAATAGGGCAACTAGCCAACGAACTCAAGAGTAGGCCCCAAGGTAGACTTCCTGCTGACACTGAAGTGCCAAGGAGAGATGGTAAAGAGCAAGTTCAAGCAATTGAACTCAGGAGTGGGAGACCATTGGTGAGCAACACCAAGGACACACCAAAGAGAGTAGAGAACACTGAGTCTAGTGCTCCACTGGAGTCTCTGCCAAACCAAGGTCCACCACCAACAAGCACATCAGGACAAAGGCTGGAGCCAATTATAGAGGAGATAGAAGAAATTCCAAGGCCTCCACCAATCCTAAGGCGACCTGAAGTGCCTGCATATGTGCCACCACCTCCATTTCCCAGAAGGCTAAAGAAAAAACAAGAACAGGAAGTGCACTTTAATAAATTTCTAGAAATTCTTAAGCAAGTGCATGTTAATATTCCTTTTGTAGAAGTTTTACAGTCTATGCCTTCTTATGTAAAGTTTTTGAAGGATATTATAACTAACAAGAAAATAATTGGTGAGTTTGAAACAGTCAATCTCACTGAGGAGTGCAGTGTCATACTCCAGAACAAGCTACCCAAGAAGGAGAAGGATCCTGGTTCCTTCACCTTACCTGTAGAGCTAGGAGGCAAGCACGTGGGCAGAGCTCTTTGTGACCTAGGAGCCAGCATAAACCTCATGCCCCTATCACTATTCCGCCAGCTAGGAATAGGAGAAGCACGTCCAACCACTGTCACTTTACAACTAGCAGACAGATCCATTGCATACCCTGAAGGTAAGATTGAGGATATTCTTGTAAAGGTTGACAAGTTTATTTTCCTTGCAGATTTCATTATCCTGGATTATGAAGCAGACAAGGAGGTCCCCATCCTGTTAGGAAGACCATTTCTAGCCACAGGTAGGGCACTGATAGATGTCCAAAAAGGTGAGCTCACTATGAGGGTTCATGATGAAGAGGTGAAATTTAGTGTTTATAAAGCCTTAAGGTACCCCTCTGACTCTGAATCTTGTGCTAGCATGGACATTGTTGATTCACTAATGGAAGAACAATTGGAGCATGAATTGTTGACTAAGCATGCTAATAACTATGTAGGATTAGAATTAACTGATTTAAACATAGCTGAGATAATGGACATACCTGTAAATAACCCTCAGCATGTTTGTATGAATATTGACTTAACTGAAAAATCTTTGAATCCATTAAAACCATCCATTGAGCATCCACCTGTCTTAGAATTAAAACCTCTCCCCACTCACCTCAAGTATGCATATCTAGGAAGTAATGATACTTTGCCTGTGATTATTTCTTCTAAATTAAGTGAAAAGCATGAGGTTGAACTGATTTTATTACTTAAGCAACATAGGAAGGCTATTGCATGGACTATTGTTGATATTAGAGGCATTAGCCCTTCTTATTGCATGCATAAGATTATACTAGAGGAAGAGCATACACCTAGAGTAGATCACCAACGTAGGTTGAATCCCTCTATGAAAGAGGTAGTTAAGAAAGAAATAATAAAATGGTTAGATGCTGGTGTGATCTTCCCCATAGCTAGTAGTCAGTGGGTGAGCCCTATACAATGTGTACCTAAGAAGGGGGGGATGACTGTGGTAGTCAATGAGAACAATGAACTGATTCCAACTAGGACTATCACAGGGTGGAGAGTTTGCATGGATTATAGGAAACTAAATAAAGAGACCAAAAAGGACCACTTCCCTCTACCATTCATTGACCAAATGTTAGACAGAATAGCTGGTAGAGCTTACTACTGTTTCTTAGACGGTTACTCAGGTTATAACCAGATCACTATAGACCCTAAGGATCAAGAGAAGACTACCTTCACTTGCCCTTTTGGAACTTTTGCCTTTCGCAGAATGCCTTTTGGCTTATGCAATGCACCGGCAACTTTCCAAAGGTGCATGTTGGCAATCTTCTCTGATTTGGATGAGTCCATGATAGAGATATTCATGGATGATTTTTCAGTCTTTGGGGATTCATTTACAAACTGTCTAGAGAACCTAGGACAAGTCCTGGCTAGGTGTGAGGAGACCAACCTAGTCCTAAATTGGGAAAAGTGTCACTTCATGGTGGATGAAGGGATTGTCTTAGGTCATAGAGTGTCAAGGGCAGGTGTAGAAGTTGACAGGGCAAAAATTGAAATAATAGAGAAATTGGTAGAACCCCAAAATGTCAAGGCCATTAGAAGTTTCTTAGGGCATGCTGGTTTCTATAGAAGGTTCATTAAGGACTTTTCTAAGATCTCCAAGCCTTTATGTGAGCTTCTAGAGCTAAACAAACCATTCATTTTCTCTAAAGAGTGTGTCCTAGCTTGGAAAACCCTTAAGAAAGCACTAGTCACAGCACCTATTATAGTAGGGCCTAATTGGGATCTTCCCTTTGAGATGTTATGTGATGCCAGTGACTATGCTGTAGGGGTTATGTTAGGACAGAAGATTGACAAGTTAACACACCCTGTATACTATGCTAGTAAGACACTTAATGAGGCACAATGTAATTACACAACTACTGAGAAGGAGATGCTAGCTGTAGTGTTTGCTTGTGAGAAGTTTAGGAATTACATTGTAGGCACTAGGACAATCATGTACACTGACCATTCTGCCTTGAAGTACCTTATGAGGAAGGCTGATGCTAAGCCTAGGTTGATTAGATGGGTTTTGCTGCTGCAAGAGTTTGATCTAGACATTAGAGATAAGAAAGGATGTGAAAATGTGGTTGCGGATCATCTTTCTAGATTGCAGCATAATTGCGAAGAAATTGCGGAAACCGCAATTTCTGATGCTTTTATTGATGAACATGTCTTTGTATTGACTCATCGTGATAACGATGAGGAACCTTGGTTTGCTGACATTGCTAACTTCCTTGCATCACAGGTACTACCAACTTTCAAGGGAAGCCAAGAGAAGAAGAGGTTCCTTCATGAGGCAAGGAAATTCATATGGGATGACCCCACACTCTACAAAACATGTGCTGACGGCTTGCTCAGGAAGTGTGTTTCAGCTGCTGAGGCGAAGTCTGTGCTGCAGCACTGCCATACAGCACCCTATGGTGGACATTTTGGTGGCCAAAGGACAGCTGCAAAGGTGTTCCAGAGTGGCTACTATTGGCCAACGATCTTCAAGGATGCACACAACTATGCACACAGCTGTGATGAATGCCAAAGAACAGGTAACCTCAGTCGAAAGGATGAGATGCCTCTCACCTATATCTTAGAGTTGGAGCTCTTTGATGTGTGGGGCATTGACTTCATGGGACCATTTCCCCCATCATCAGGTAACCTTTACATATTAGTGGCAGTAGACTATGTATCCAAGTGGGTAGAGGCTATAGCATGTCCCAATAATGATGCCAAAACAGTCATAAAATTCTTGCATAGGCACATTTTTACTAGGTTTGGAACACCTCGTGCTATCATTAGTGATGAGGGGACACATTTCATTAATAAAGCTATGGAGAGAGTGTTGGCTAAGTATAACATTAGACATAGAGTAGTCACTCCTTATCACCCACATTCGAATGGTCAGGCTGAAATTTCAAATAGGGAGATTAAGAACATCCTAGAAAAAGTGGTCAAACCCAATAGAAAGGACTGGTCATTTAAACTCGAGGATGCACTTTGGGCATATAGGACTGCATATAAGACACCCCTAGGTATGTCTCCTTACAGACTTGTGTATGGTAAAGCTTGTCATCTTCCATTCGAGTTAGAAATTAAGGCATTTTGGGCACTAAAAGAGTTGAATTATTGCGTGACCGATGCGGGAACGTTGCGGTCTTTGCAATTACATGAGCTTGATGAGCTTAGGCATATGTCTTATGAAAATGCCAAAATGTATAAGGAAAAGACCAAGATTTGGCACGACAGTAGACTTAGGATTAAGGACTTCAAGAAAGGCCAGCTTGTCTTATTGTTTAACTCACGATTGAAATTATTTCCAGGTAAACTTAAGTCCAGATGGTCAGGTCCATTTGTAATTACTAATGTGTTTTTTCATGGTGCCATCGAGATAAAGAACCTGCAGCAAGGACAACCATTCATGGTTAATGGTGCGAGGTTGAAGCACTACTATGAGGAAGGAGATGTGAAGACTCTCTCGGCCTTCCTCTTGACTGAAGCGTGAAATCAAGAACGAGAGAGGACGAGTGATTGCTGTGCTCGTCCAGACGAGGCTCATGCCTTAGTTTATTTTTTTCATTTTTCCGGTTATCATTTGTGTATATGTTTGTATGATTTTAATTACGAATTTGATGTTGATTTTATTTCTTTTTGTAGGGAATCAATAGAGGGAATCAAGGAGATTAAATCCAGCTAAAAAGATCAAGAAGATATTGGGCCAAATCAAAGATACGGTTGAGCAAAGATTGACATTTAAATGCAGAAAATCTCCAACGGTCACTAGAATTGCGCTGGATTTGCAGAATCCGCAAAAATATAGCCGTTGGGATTTTTTTTTTTGGGTTTCTTTATATCCGTTAGAAGGCGCGTTGATCCGCACGATTCCCCCATTATCTGAACTCCAAGAAAGCTGCTTTTCTCTTCATCTGTGATTCCTCTCTCCAAATCTCCACAATTCAACAATGGTGCTAACAAGAGCCGAACGATCTGCGTCCAAGAAGAGGGCTGATGAGGCTGAAACGGCTGCGAGGGAAGCACTTCTTGCCCTTGCAGACGCTGATGCTGCGCGAACTGAACGACTTCCCAAACTTCCGATTCGCAAGAAGAAGTGGAAGGTCGTCACAGAGATACCTGCTGGACCCTCTGAACCAGCAGGCACACCCAAGAAGCGCAAATGGAGTATGGCTGTGGCCGAAGAAGAAATCAAGAAAAAGACTCCCTCTGTGGAGAGTCAAGAACTATGCCAGCCATCCCACGAGACAGCCGAGCACAGCCCGTCATCATCTCCACCGGTTCGAAGCCCTGAGCTCTCCTCATCGCCACCAGCGCAGAGCCCTGAGCTGCCTTCATCACCGCAGAGTTCTGAGTGTACCCCGCCAGCAGAGAGCCCTGAGGCATCGCCCACTTCTCCACGGCCTGACCCTGAATTCCCATATGGGGAGTACCAAGAATCGACGCAGGGCAGTGGGGAAGCTGAGGAAGACGAGGTCTTCTCTCCTTTGAGGAAAGCCAGCCCTGAGAGCCCTGCACAGAAGGATGACTCGATGGACGAGACACTGGGGGACTGCCTCCAGCAGATGACAACGAAGGCACGATTGAGGAAGAAGGAAGCCACGGTTGTCAAGGCCAAACGGCCAAGAACAAAAAAGAAGTCCAAGAAGAAGAAGGAGTCCAGGGCTGTGCCTTCATCCAAGAAGGGGAGTGACGAGCCTTCTCCAAAGAAGCTCAAAATTGAGGCTGCTGAGTCAGCCAAACTGAAAGACAAGGGGAAGGCCAAGCTGTACCCTGAAGATGAGCCTCAGTCAGTGAGGTACGTGTCTTCTGACGCTGAGTCTAGAGGCATTGAGCTGAGGAAAAGGGAGCTGCTGCACGAGAAGGGCTTCCTCGACAGACCTGCTGACCTGCCGCAATTCTTGCGCGCAGGAATTACGAATCACGGCTGGGAGGAGTTGTGCAGACCACCCAATCCAGCTTACACAAGCATGGTGTATGACTTCTACGCCAATTTGAGGAATTCTGAGGAGGGATTGTCTGTGGTCAGGGGAGTTGAAGTAGACTTCTCAGCAAAGGCCATGAACGAAGCCTACGGCCTCAAGGGCCAGAAACACACTGATTACTCAAGGATCGTTGATGAGCCTACAGAGGCTGTCTTGGAAGAGGCCATTCGGATAATTGGCCAGCCTGAAGCATCATGGACCGTGTCGCGCAATGGGAGGCACACTCTCATGAGTGCCAACCTCACAGCTAAGGCGGCTGTCTGGTTTTCCTTCGTGAGAAGGAAGCTGTCCCCCGTGACCCATGAGACCACAATCAACCAGAGCAGATCGCTGCTGGTCTATGCAATCATGCGAGGTCTCACCATCAATGTGGGTGAAGTCATGTCAGCTGCCATTGCTGACTGCGCCAAGAAGTGTAAGGGTCCATTGTTCTTCCCTAATACTATTACTAAACTATGCTTGCGTGCAGGAGTCCCCATTGAGCGGATGGAACAGCAGATGGCTTACACAGGCCACTTGGAGCTGCCTACAGGCTTAAGGCTGAGAAGGAAGGGGAACATGGAGTTCGAGCTGGATCGATTGGCTGCTGCTCAGTCACTGTCCATGGCGTGCCTGATGGATTTACAGAAGAGGATGGCTCAATGGGCCACTTACGCACAGGCAAGGGACAAGGAAGTTGCTGACCAACTAGGATGCATCTTCCCTGACTTTCCCACGAACCTACTGTCTCCATGGGTGCCTCCACGACCACGACGGCCTGATGAGGATGAAGACATCTGAGTGCTGGTTTGAGAAGCACTGAAGGGAGTATTGTTGTTCCCTTAGAAAAAAAACAAACTGCTTTTTGTGAACCGTGTGAATTATGCTGTTTGTAGTTAATATTTTGGATCTGCTTTAGTTGCTTAGTTTTAAGTTTTTAAATTGTTTAGTGTAGTATGATGATAGCTGATTAGGTAGATTAGTTTAGTTTCATTTTTAGAAGGCTTGAATGACTGGAAAAAGCATGCGTAGGGGCCTTACTCACTGATATATCTGCCCTGTATCTATTGCGAAATAATTGCGGATATCGCAATTTTTATTACTGAATGCATGTTTTTGACTGTCTGTTTAGCTAGGTTGGTTCTGTTTAAATTCTGTCTTTTGCTGCTATTATGCTTGCCTTATATAGCTTGTCTTAAAGCATGTTGGATGAGTGTCATAGGACACCCTTTGATAGTTTAAATTAACCTCTAAATAGCTCAGCATGCATAGCTTTAAGTCCTTATCTGTCTGTTTTTTCAAATTTCTGTTGTTGTGATATTTCCTTTTAGCATGTTCTGTCTATGCCTAGGGCTTTTAGATTCTCTTTGTTTTACCTTAGACTAGATGCTTCTAGGACAAGTTTGGGGGTGTGCCACCTCAAACACTCATTGGGGACAATGAGTAGTTTAAGTTTGGGGGAGGCCACCCTAGGCCTAAGAACATTCCTCTCTCCCTTAAAAGCATAAGCATTCTTCTTCTCCTTTACAAAAAAATGATGAGCTGAAAAAAAAAAATGAAAAATAGAATAAAGAGGGGAGTCTCTCTTAGGTTGTTGAGTAATCAGTGCCAAGTGTGTAACCCACAAGTGGCATTGCATCAAAAGGCAACCAAAGGAAAGGCTCCACCTAAGAAAGAAAAAAGGAAAAAGTAGGGAAGAAGAATGTATACCTAGGAGTTGCAACTTTGTGGCTTAGATGTCCTATTTAAAAAGAACTCTGATCCTCAATTAGCTAAGCACAAAGTTGTAGCTTGTAGGGTTGTTTAGGGAGATGAATGTATGTCCAATGTAGTGATGCCAGGGTTTAGGTTGTTCTCTTAAAGTACTACTGTCACTGTTAATACTAAGACTGGCATGACTCTAAGGAATCCTAGGTAGCTCAAAAGTAAAAACTAGAAGCATGTACTGAGTCTGGGGTAAAGCTAGGTAGAATTTGAAACCTTAGGGATAGTGGCATGATATGACAAAAGCAAGTAGATCAGTTGTAGGGAGTTAATAAAACAGTAGGAGTATTAGGCATGCGAAGTCAGAAGAAGCTAGATAAGAGGATAATTTTAAACTTAGAAGTGTGTCACAGGACAGCATTGCTATAGATAGGGATATAGGGGAGTCAGTAAGTGGTTAAAGAAGATGAAACAGCAGCCTAGGCAAGTCCTTAGATTGCTTGAGGACAAGCAAAACCTTAAGTTTGGGGGTGTGTTACGTCTCCAAAAGTGACGTATTTAGGACTTATTTAGCTTAGAAAGATGCACACTCTTAGGTGTTTTTGATAGGATTTAGCTTAAACCTATGCTTATTTGTGAGAATTAAAAGAAGGTAGCTAAATTAGGACTTGTGTGCAAAAGGAAAGAAAAGGATTGAAAACCGGAGTAAAAGAATGAAAAAACTACATTGCGACAGCATTGCGGAAACATTGCTGAAACCGCAATGTTTCAAGTGAAAATCGTAAGTTGACTGATCTTTTTCTGTTAATTTCCGTTATTTCAGGGATTCATTCTTTCTCCTCCATCCATTTTGAAGTACGACGTTGAAGATTGATGGTTCTCCTTGGCCCAAACGCGCCTGCAGATTGCTATAAAAGGGGGTCAAAGTCGAGGGTTCAATCATCATCCGAAAGCGTAGAAGTCTTCTCGCAGCTCCATCTTTTCTCCTGTTTTCCTTTGCCGTCTGTTGGTTTGCGAAGCTCAGCTGTTGGAATCGATAATCTGATAGGAAGGAGAGGAGATTTATCTTCTCTCTCGATTGGATTCATCCAAGCAAGGCTGATCTTTCTCATCCTTCAGCCGAGGCAGTTGCGACGAGGCGTTCAAGCTCACTTACCTGCTTTCTGTCTTTCATTTCTACTTTCCAGCATTGTTTAGTTGTTGTTCCTGTTCTAGTAGCTAGTTTATTGCATTTCGTTGTGTTCTGTCTTTGTGTTATTCATTTTAAGCTTTCTTTTGTTCCTTCAAACAATCAAGTAATCAAAAGCAAAATTCAGTATTTCACAGTTTCTTACCTTTGCAGTCTACTGTTTTCCCTTACTGTTTTGTCTTTAAATTCCTTCTGAACATGTCTGCTTTATCTTCTATATCTGTTCTCCCCACATCCATGAGTAACTAAGTCACATAGGGGCATGCTAATGACGATACTATAGGCTAAAAAACGTGAACCAAGCATGTAGGATAGCTCTCGAAGCATTGATTGTATGTAAGCTTCATCCCACGGGCAATTTCGATTGGCCATCCATTTTGTCCAAAGAACTCCTAACCTCTGGAAGGAGTAAGAGTTCAGAGTCATACACTCATGCTAGCCTTTTAAGGTAGCCAGAAAACGACCTAGGAATAGGCGTTTTCCTAGTACAAACCATAACTTTCTGCTTTAACAAGATGCTTAAGACCTTACTTGGACATGAGTAAACTAAAGGATCTAATGCATGGAATCGGACGATACATGAGATTGAGTGAGTTTGATGCATAGAGAGTTGATCCAATGCTTGAGAATCGTGAGAAAATGCCTATAGAGGAGTCGTTAGTAGCCCTTGTTTCTCCATTTTACACACTTTCGTTGTTAGGAAAATTGCGGTAGAATTGCTGTTTCCGCAATTCTGCTAAGTTCACAATTCTGTTTAGCTGTTTTCTTATTCGTTTATTAATCTAATCTCTTTTCCTTTGAGTTTAACTTTGATTTGCATTTGTTTATGTTGCTACCCTCTTCGTATTCAGTAGGAAATAGACAATTTAAAACCAATTCTACCCCATCAAACCCATCCAGTCTTTCTTAACAAAACACTTCATGATTAGCTTATAATAAATCTCTGTGGGAAAACGAATGAAAAAATACTTACTACTTGCTATAAGATCATGTATGCTTGCATGTTCTGAGTGCTCTCTCTATCTTATTGCTTATTTATTTTAACACATTGAGCACGCAACAGTACACCTCGTGCTATAATTAGTGATGAAGGGACACACTTTATTAATAAAGCTATGGAAAAAGTGTTGGCTAAATACAATGTTAGACATAGAGTAGCCACCCCTTATCACCCACATTCGAATGGCCAAGCTGAAATTTCAAATAGGGAGATTAAAAACATACTCGAAAAAGTGGTTAAACCCAATAGAAAAGATTGGTCTTTTAAACTCGAGGATGCACTTTGGGCATATAGGACTGCATATAAGACACCCCTAGGTATGTCTCCTTATAGACTTGTGTATGGCAAACCATGTCACTTACCATTCGAATTAGAAATTAAAGCATTTTGGGCCTTGAAAGAACTGAATTATTGCGTGACCGATGCGGGAACATTGCGGTCTCTGCAATTACATGAGCTTGATGAGCTTAGACATATGTCCTATGAAAATGCTAAAATGTATAAGGAAAAGACTAAGATTTGGCATGATAGTAGACTTAGGATTAAGGACTTTAAGAAAGGCCAGCTTGTCTTATTATTTAACTCACGGTTGAGATTATTTCCAGGCAAACTTAAGTCCAGATGGTCAGGTCCTTTTGTAATAACTAACGTGTTTGTTCATGGTGCAATCGAGATTAGGAACCTGCAGCAAGGGCAACCGTTCATGGTTAATGGTGCACGATTGAAGCATTACTATGAGGAAGGAGATGTGAAGACTCTCTCGGCCTTCCTCTTGACTGAAACGTGAAAATAAGAACGAGAGAGGACGAGTGATCACTGTGCTCGTCCATGCGAGGCTATGCCTTAGTTTATTTTTTGCTATTCTTTCGGTTACGATTTGCGTATATTTTTGTGTGATTTTAATTACGAATTTGATGTTGATTTTATTTCTTTTAATAGGGGATCGATAGAGAGAATCAAGGAGATGAATCCAGGATAAAAAATCGGGGAAGATATTGGGCCAAATCGAAGATTGAGTTGAGGAAATATGGGCATTTGAAACGAAGGAAATCTCCAACGGCCATTTAATTGCGATAGATTTGCGAAATCCGCAACAGAAATAGCCGTTGGGATTTCCATCATTACTTATAGCCGTTAGAAGCGCTCTGATCCGTACGCTTCCCTCATTCCCTGAACTCCAAGAAAGTTCTCTCCTTCTTCCTCTGCACTCCCTCTTTCCAGATTTCTACGATTCCACCATGGTGCTAACAAGAGCTGAGAGATCCGCCTCCAAGAAGAAGGCCGACGATGCTGAGATTGCTGCGAGAGAGGCACTCCTTGCCTTGGCGGATGCTGAAGCCGCACGAACCGAACGCCTTCCCAAGCTCCCTGTCCGCAAGAAGAAGTGGAAGGTAGTGTTGGAGATCCCTGCTGGACCATCTGAACCGCCGCAGAGCCCTGAAGCATCACCCATCTCCCAGACGCCTGAACCTGAAATCCCAGATGCAGAGCATCAAGAATCGGCGCAGGGCGGTGAAGAAGCTGAAGAAGAAGAGGTCTTCTCTCCTTTGAGGGAAGTCAGCCCAGAGAGCCCAGCGCAGGGGGATGATTCGATGGAGGAGACATTGGGGGATTGCCTCCAACAGATCACAACCAAGGCGAGATTGAGAAAGAAAGTCGCCAAGGTTGTCAAGGCCAAACGGCCAAAAGCATCGAAGAAGACCAAGAAAAAGAAAGCCAGGGGTGAGCCTTCATCAAAGAAGGTTAGTAGTGAGCCTTCCCCGAAGAAGCTCAAGATCGAGGCTGCTGAATCAGCCAGGGCAAAGGACAAGGGGAAAGCCAAGCTGTACCCTGAAGATGAGCCTCAATCTGTGAGGTATGTGTCCTCTGATGCTGAGTCCAGAGGCACTGAGTTAAGGAAGAGGGACCTGCTGCACGAGAAAGGGTTCCTCGACGCGCTAGCAGACCTGCCGCAATTCTTGCGCGCAGGGATCACAAATCACGGCTGGGAGGAGCTGTGCAGACCACCCGTCCCAGCCTACTCCAGCATGGTGTATGATTTCTACGCCAACCTGATGAACCCTGAGGATGGCCTATCCGTGGTCAGAGGAACCGAGGTGGATTTCTCAGCGAAGGCAATCAATGAAGCCTATGGCCTCAAGGGTCAAAAACACACGGATTATGCAAGGATCATTGATGAGCCAACAGAAGCTGTCCTGGAGGAAGCAATTCGGATCATTGGCCAACCTGAGGCAGCGTGGACAGTTTCACGCAATGGGAAGCACACCTTGATGAGTGCTACCCTCACAGCCAAGGCAGCTGTCTGGTTTTCCTTCGTGCGGAGGAAGCTGTCCCCAGTAAGCCACGAGACCACCATCAACCAAGGCAGATCGCTGCTGGTCTATGCGATCATGAGGGGCCTCACAATCAATGTGGGCGAGGTCATTGCAGCCTCAATCGCTGACTGCGCCAAAAAGGGTAAGGGTCCACTTTTCTTTCCTAATACAATTACTAAGCTCTGCTTACGTGCAGGGGTTCCAATCGAGAGGATGGACAGGCAGCTGGCCTACACGGGGCACCTGGAGTTGCCTACTGCCTTGAGGATGCGAAGGAAGGGGAACATGGAGTTCGAGCTAGATGGCCTGGCTGCTGCTCAGTCTCTGTCAATGGCCTGTCTGATGGATCTGCAGAAGAAGATGGCGCAATGGGCCTCATATGCGCAGGCAAGGGATAAAGATGTTGCTGACCAATTAGGCTGCATCTTTCTTGAGTTCCCCACGGACCTACTAACTCCATGGGCGCCTCTAAGACCACGGAAGGATGATGATGATGAGGACATCTGAGTGCTAGATTGATAAGCACTCAAGGGAGTATTCCTGTTCCCTAAAAGAAAAAAAATAATCAAACTGCTTTTTGTTGAACCATGTGAATTCTGCTGTTTTGAGTTAAATTTTGATCTGTTTTTAGTTCTTTATTTTTGTTGTTTAAATTTGTTTAGTGTAGTTTGATGGTATCTGAATAGGTAGATTAGTTTAGTTTCCTTTTTGTATAGCTTAAATGACTGGAAAGAGCATGCATAGGGGCCTTGATCACTGATATATCTGTCCTGTATCCATTGCGAAATAATTGCGGAATCCGCAATTTTTATTAGTAAATGCATGTTTTTGACTGACTGTTTAGCTAGGCTGGTTCTGTTTAAATTTTGTCTTTTGTTGCTATCTTGACTACCTTATATAGCTTATCTAAATGCATGCTGGATGAGTGTCATAAGACACCTTTGATAGTTTAAATTAGCCTCTTAAAACTGCTCAGCATGCGTAGCTTTAAGTCCTTCCCTGCCTGTTTTTATAAATTTCTGCTGCTGTAATGTTTGCTTTTAGAATGTTCTGTCTATCCCTAGGGCTTTTTAGATTCTCTTTGTTTTACCCTAGACTAGATGCTTCTAGGATAAGTTTGGGGGTGTGCCACCTCAGACACTCATTGGGGACAATGAGTAGTTTAAGTTTGGGGGAGGCCACCCTAGGCCTAGGAACATTCCTCTCTCCCTTAAAGCATAAGCATTCTTCTTCTCCTTTACAAAAAAAAAAAAAAAAAATGATGAGCTGAAAAAAAATGAAAAATAGAATAAAGAGGGGTGTCTCTCTTAGGTTGCTGAGTAATCAGTGCCAAGTGTGTAACCCACAAGTGGCATTGCATCAAAAGGCAACCAAAGGAGAGGCTCCACCTAAGTAAGAAAGAAAAAAGGAAGAAATAGGGAAGAAGAATGTATACCTAGGAGTTGCAACTTTGTGGCTTGGGTGTCCTGAATAAAAAGAACTATGATCCTCAATTAGCTAAGCACAAAGTTGTAGCTTGTAGGGTTGTTTAGGGAGATGAATGTATGTCCAATGTAGTGATGCCAGGGTTTAGGTTGTTCTCTAAAAGTACTACTGTCACTGTTAATACTAAGACTAACATGACTCTAAGGAATCCTAGGTAGCTCAAAAGTAAAAACTAGAAGCATGTACTGAGTCTGGGGTAAAGCTAGGTAGAATTTGAAACCTTAGGGATAGTGGCACGATATGACAGAAGCAAGTAGATCAGCTGTAAGGGGTTAATGAAACAGTAGGAGCTTTAGGCATGCGAAGTCAGAAGAAGCAAAGTAAGAGGGTAGTTGTAAACTTAGAAGTGTGTCACAGGACAGCACTGCTATAGATAGGAATTTAAGGAGTCAGCAAGTGGTTAAAGAGGATAAAAAGCAGCCTAAGCAAGTCCTTAGATTGCTCGAGGACGAGCAAAACCTTAAGTTTGGGGGTGTGTTACGTCTCCAAAAGTGACCTTTTTAGGACTTATTTATCTTAGAAAGATGTACACTCTTAGGTGTTTTTGATAGGATTTAGCTTAAACCTATGCTTATATGTGAGAATTAGAAGAAGGAAGCTAAATTAGGACTTGTGTGCAAAAGGAGAGAAAAGGAATGAAAAAGGAAGTTAAAAGCATGAAAATTGTGCATTGCGGAAGCATTGCGGAAACATTGCTAAAACTGCAATGTTTTAAGTGAAATCCGTAAGTTGGCTAACCTTTTTCTGTTGTAATCCGATATTTCAGGGATTCGTTCTTTCTCCTCCATCCATGTTGAAGTGCGACGTTGAGGATGGATGGTTCTCCTTGGCCCAATCGCACCTGCAGAACACTATAAAAGGAGGTCAAAGAGGAAGGTTTAAAAATCATCCGAAAGCGTAGAAGTCTCTTCGCAGCGCAGTCTTTCCCATTCATTCTCTTCTCCGTCTGTTGGTTTGAGAGGTTCAGCTGTTGGAGTCGACAATCTGATAGGAAGGAGAGAAGATTCATCTTCTCTCCTGATCGGATTCATCCAAGCAAGGCTTACCTTTCTCTCCCTTCAGCCGAGGCGTTCAAGCTCATTTTACTGCTTTCTGTCTTTACTTTTCATTTCCAGCACCGTTTTGTTGTTATTTCTTTTCCATTAGTTAATCCATTCCATTTCGTTGCTTTCTGTCTTTATGTTAATCACTTTAAGTTTTCATTTGTTCATTCAAACAATTGATTAATCAAAGCACAATTCATCATTTCACACTTTGTCTTTACCTTCTCTGCCTACTGTTTTTCCTTGCTGTTTTGTCTTTCATTTTCTTCTAAGCATGTCTACTTCATCTATTATTTCTGTTCTCTCTACATCCATGAGTAACTAAGTCACATAGGGGCATGCTAATGACAATACGATAGGCTAAAACACGTGAACCAAGCATGTAGGATAGCTCTCGAATGCATTGATTGTATGTAAGCTTCATCCCACGGACAATTTCGATTGGCCATCCATTTTGTCCAAAGAACTCCTAACCTCTGGAAGGAGTAAGAGTTCAGAGTCATACACTCATGCTAGCCTCTCAAGGTAACCAGAAAACGACCTAGGAATAGGCATTTTCCTAGTACAAATCATAACTTACTGCTTTAACAAGATGCTTAAGACCTTACTTGGACATGAGTAAACTAAAGAATCTAATGCATGAAATCGGAAGATACATGAGAATGAGTTAGTTTGATGCATAGTGAGTTGATCCAATGCTTGAGAATCGTGTGAAAATGTCTATAGAGGAGTCGTTAGTAGCCCTTGTTTCTCCATTTTACACACTTTCGTTGTTAGTAACATTGCGGTAAAATTGTTGTTCTCGCAATTCTACTAAGTTAAAAATTCTGCTTAGCTATTTTTCTCTTCGTTTATTAATCTCTTCTCTTTACGGTTGAGTTTATCATTGACTTGCACTTGTTCATGTTGTTATCCTTTATTGATTCATTAGTAATTAGGCATTTTTAAACCAAATCTACCCCATCAAATCCACCCATTCTTGCTTAACAATACACTTCACGAGTAGCTAATAATAAATCTCTGTGGGAAAACGAATGAAAAAATACTTACTACTTGCTACAAGATCATGTATGCTTGCATGTTCTGAGTGCTCTCTCTCTCTTATTGCTTATTTCTTTTACACATTGAGCACGCAACAGCGACCCAGGGGCCATCCTAGCCGTCCAGCGCATCATGCATCCAACGGACAGGGGATAACCTCGGAACTCCACACCACCTCGAAACTAGGCGCGGTGCTACTCCACCCAATCCGCCCAATTTGTCTTTTCAAGAAACAGGAAATCGACGCGACCGCTCACCTGTCGCGCCGATTCATCTCCCGATTCCCCCAATTCTTCCTCTGGGCGAACAGGGATTCGACGCAACAGTTCGCCCGCAGAGTCGGGGCCCACCTCGAGGCTCCCAACTACCTCACTCGGGCCTCGATCGGTCGGACTGAGGATCCATAAGACGTAGGGAACATCAAGTTGTCATGCTTCGACGCAGCTTCATCCTGTCTACTACACTCGTCGGTCGTGCACAAGTCTTTAGCACACCCAAGTCCTAGCAAACAGACGATGGAGCCTCCGCCGTCAGAAACGCAGGCATCAAGCCCTCACGCTCCGACGCAGCTTCATCCCGTCTACGCCACTCGTCGGTCGTGCACAAGTCTTTAGCACACCCAAGTCCTGGAAAATCGACGATGGAGCCTCCACCGTCAGACACGCAGGCATCAAGCCCTCACGCTTCGACGCAGCTTCATCCCGTCTACGCCATTTGTTGGTCGTGCACAAACTTTCAGCACACCCGAGTCTTGGCAGACAGACGGAGAAGTACATGGCGACGGACACGCAGGCATCAAGCCCTCACGCTCTGACGCAGCTTCATCCCGTCTACGCCACCCGTCGGTCGTGCACAAGTCTTTAGAACACCCGAGTCCTGGCAAACAGACGATGAAGCCTCTACCATTAGACACGCAAGCATCAAGCCCTCACGCTCCGACGCAGCTTCATCTCGTCCATGCCACTCGTCGATCGTGCACAAGTCTTTAGCGCACCCGAGTCCTGGCAAACCGACGATGGAGCCTCCATCGTCAGACATGCAGGCATCAAGCCCTCATGCTCAGACGCAACTTCATCCTGTCTACGCCACTCGTCGGTCGTGCACAAGTCCTTAGCACACCCGAGTCCTGGAAAACTGATGATGGGACCTCCGTCGTCAGACACGCATGCATTAAGTCTTCACGCTCAGACGCAGCTTCATCTTGTCTACGCCACTCGTCGGTCGTGCACAAATCTTTAGCACACCCGAGTCTTGGCAACCCGACGATGGAGCCTCCGCCGTTAGACACACAGACATCAAGCCCTCACGCTCAGACACAACTTCATCTCGTCTACACTACTCGTTGGTCGTGCACAAGTCTTTAGCACACCCGAGCCCTGGCAAACAGACGATAGAGCTTCCGCCGTCAGACACACAGGCATCAAGCCCTCCCACGTGGAGGCACGCGACGTTCCGGAAACCAGTACTCCCCAAGTATGGGATTACACGGCAAGATATGATGTAAAGTCCAAGGGGGTGACAGCAAAGCGCACCCGAAAAAGGAAAATCGCGCCCGGTTCGCTCAGAAATACCTAGTGCAATCAACCTTTCGGACGCAGAGGGGTGATTGCCGATAGGCCGGAATGAGCGAACCGAACGCGACAATCTCGAGGCAACTGCAAAACGTCACCCCTCCGCGCAGCATGGTACTCACAGGAAACCCACAAATCCTGTATCGCACGAGAGACGGCTTAGTCGAATATACTCGACGTCGGCCGACCACTAAGACGCCCAACCTCGAGCAGGGGCTAGAAGGGGACTAAGCCCACAACACGACCTTCACAAGTTGTAAAAATACGTGGCAAATAAAAAAGGTACCAAAAAACACCTTTATTACAAAGAGGGGTCAGACCCCAGGATCATTACAAGGTGGGCAATACGCCCGAACAACAACAAAAAAAAACCTCAAGGAGCAGCATCTCCCAAAGACGACGACGCGGAACTCCAGAAGTTGTCTAGAACACCTTCAAGCGTCTTCACCTGGGCAGCCATCACTAATCCAGGCCTGCTGATAGCACTCCAAACGTGCTAACATTTAGCTCCTAAGTCTTGTGATTTAAGGAATTATTTGTGCTTAATGTTTATATTTTGTATAATTTAATTGTTTAAGGGTAAATTAGACCATTTCATTAATTAAGAGCTTAAATGGGTATTTCCGAACATGTTATTAATTAATCGTTTTGAGTGTTTATATCATATAAATTGATTAATCAAATGTTATTCCAATTATGATGAGTGGTCTGGTGGTGCAGGAGGAATTTGGCAAGTCGATAGGTCTGAGTTTGAGTCTAGAGAAGGATAGAATTCCAATTATTTTTCTCAAGCACAGACCCCAGCGTCTCGACGCTACACAGATTATAAAATCCATTTTTTCGATTTTTAGGTCATTCACTCTCGGGTTTTGATTTTGTTTTACGAATTCTCTCAATTTTTTTGGGGTTTTCTCCCATTTTCTTCTATATCAAAGCAAGGATTGAGTTTATTTAGCTTGGTGTTCATCTCGAGCAAGGTAAGTGCTCTAATTTGAGGTTAGGGGTTAAATTTGATGCGACTCATGAGGGTTTAGTTCTTAATTTTGTAGCTTAGCATGACTGATTGGGCATTTACTTCTTCTTGCTTAATTGAATGAGTATGCTTTAATGATAGACGGACAATCTTAACTTCTAGCATGTTCTACCGTTATAGATTAGTGAAGTGTTGGCCTCTCCTAATCGACTTTTGTAACACATGGGGAATAAAATAAATCGAAGTATCAAATTAGAATTTCCATGTGATTGATTGCTTCAGGGTTGTCGGGCAATCGTTATGCACTTAGAATTTCCAATTGAATGTTCGTCATAAAATGCTAGTTACTGCTTTAGTTAATTTAGAACTGATCAATCTGAGTTAATTAGTAGCACCGTTTAGTTAGAATTGACAACTCTAGCTAATTTTCATGTGGTCAGTTGCTTCAAGGTTGTCGGGCAACCGTTTATGTGTTTAATTAAGCTTTTGTTAAGTATGTTTGAATCCCAATGAATCGAGTCGCATCAAGGTCAACCCCGACCCTTAAAATTAGGAGCACATGTACTTAGTTTTAATTTTTCGTTACCTACTTTTTATGTTTTCCTTTATTTTACCGTAACTCAATTTCCTCTTTATTTTATTTTAATTATTTTAGTTAATTAAAAAGAAAATAGAAATTAATTAGGAGAAAATAATTTAGGTTCCCTACGGATCGACACGACTACCACTAGCTGCAAAGCTCAGTTGTAGCGGTATTATAAATGTTATTTTGGCGGGACTCGACACCCCGAACATAGTGGATATACCCAAAATCCACTCCACCACCTGCCGTAAAAGAGCTCCAGACTCTTTCGCATCATCTCCCTCTCCATGACAGCATAAGCCACGGAGCTAGCAAGGGCACTCTCGAGTTTCGAGAAGTCCGACCGTTGCTCAAAGATTTGCGCCTCTAGAAGGGACCGAACACGACGCGCATCTCTCGCAATCAACCTCTCAGCCACAAGAGCACCCTCACGGAGCGCCACCTCCTCGGAGAGCCTCTTCTCCGTCTCCCTATGGGCCTGCCGCTCACTCGCAAGCTTCTCCTCTGAAAGAACCAGCGCCTCATTGGCTTCAGCTAGGGACGAATTAACTCCTAGAAGCTCGACATCCACAGCGGAGAAATGACCTAATCATTTCTCCAAGTCACGACCCAAGACGGATCGACTACAAGAAATCGGGATCGAGGTCTGGGACAAATACGTAAAAACAAGCATTACGAATGAAAAGAGGAAAGATGGGACAAAGGGAGAAAACGACCCACTTGTGCAAGGTCGCAAACCAGCAATCAGAGGTCTTCCGCCACCTGCCCCAACTCAAGGGAAGGCTCGGTCACGTCGCCTCGAGAAACTCGTTGGAAGGCATGCACTGCCTCGTCCCAAGCCGCTCTTCCCCCCGAAGAAGAAGCTGCATCCTCCCCCAAGCGGAGGAGCAACTAAAGTAGAAGGATGCGGACTCCCGACCTTTCCTTGCGTCAAAAAATAACGGGAGCACAACCGAGCTCCTCTCCCAGGGGCCCAAGATCATCCCCTCCCATAATAGGAGAAATCATCAGCACGCTCGGCCCCACCATGGGGTTCGAGGTAGGACCACCTCCAACGGATCAAGGGTCGCCGCAATACTCGAACTGAACGTCGGCCCCAAACTCGGCTCCCCCACTATTTCGGCAGGGGTCGTCATCTCGGTCGACTCACCCATAGGGGCCAAATAGCCTTCCTCTTCCCCAAGGAAGGCGTCCTCCTCGTCATCAGGAAGGTGAACCGTGCGGCGAATCTTCAGCAGACGAACAGGAGACAGAGAATCCTCTTCATCAGTCGACCTACGCCACCCGACCAACGAAGGGGCCGCAGCAGACGACTCTGCCCTAGCGGCTGGAACCGTCCTGGCAGTCGGACGAACACTCTCCCCAAGTCGCGAGGGCAAGTAACTCATTGAAGGCCTCGAAGGCAAGGACTGACCCCCAGTCTCCGGCATCCTCGATACATCATCGTCATATCCGAAACTCGCAGAATCAAAGTCCCCCCTTTCAGATTGCCCGCCTCACGGTTCAGGGAAATCTCGGGATCGGGACCTTCTAGAGGTGTGAGAAGAACGCACCTCAACTCATTCTCGGGCAACACGAGCGAACAGTGTGATAGCACTCAAAAAGTGCTAATATTTAGCTCCTAACTCTTGTGAGATAAGGAATTAATTGTGCTTGATATATTTTGTAGAATTTAATTGCTTAGGGTTAAATCAGACCATTGCATTAGATTAGAGTTTAAAAGAATGATTTAGTGGATAATATTAATTAATCGTTCTAAGTGTTTATACTATACAGATTAACTAATTTAATGTTATCTCAAAAGTGATTAGTGGTCTTGTGGTGTAGGAGAACTTTGGCAGAGCGGTTGGCTTGAGTTCGAGTCTCAAGCGTCGAGACGTTGTAGACTCAATGGCTTGAGTTCGAGTCCCAAGCGTCGAGATGCTGTAAACTCAAGAGCAAATTTGAAGACAGCGTCGAGACGACGCTACGCCGATTATAAAAACCCATTTTTAGGTCATTCATCCTCGGTTTTAGACTTTGTTGGAGGCTTTTCTCTCTATATTTTTTGGGTTTTCTCCCCCTTTCATATATATAAAGCATAGACTTGGTTGATTTAGCTTGGTATTCATCACGAGCAAGGTTGTCGTCACGCCATCCCTCGATTAATACGAGATGTGACCGACAAGACAGTCTGCCACGACTGACAAAGAGACGGCACAACAGACGCCCCCAACCCTCTCGGGAATCGGGGAACGACGGTTGTCGCCATCATGACAAAGCGCGTGGACCCAACCCCGGTTGGTCTGCACCCTCTCGCTCCGGCCTAAGCACTCGTCTGAAGGCCAAGAGACCGGGTCGCACAGGGAACACTCTCTCACTGTCAACTATAAATATCCTTCATGTTCAAAAGGAAATGAGGACGAAATAAATGGGTAACACTACCCTAAACTCTCTCAATTGCTCCTACTTACGCTTAGACCTCTCTGACTTAAGCATCGGAGCAGTGTGGGCCTAACCCCACACCGGTGCAAGTTTACTCTTCTCCACCCCCTTGCAGGTGCTCCGTGGACTCGTCGGCCGCCGCATAGGGCGGACTATACGGAGGCGCGGGGAAGTCCAAAATTCTGCATCAACAAAGTTTATATATGACACCAACAAAAATTACTAATAAATTTATTCCACATTTTAATATTATAATGTTTAATCATATTTAATTGATTAAAGATTCATTTCAATAAAAATTATGTATTTAAATCCACATTTAGAAATTAGGTCGATTGTTCTAAGTAAACAAAACAAAAAAATTAGTTGGATCTAAATATATTTTAATTATATTAGTGTTTAGGGAAAAAACACATTTTGGCTCCAAAACTCGAAAAAAGTGTATTGGTTTTGGTATGCACTAAAAAAAATAATAAAATAGATATACCTCACTAAGTTTGGGGTTTTTCTTTTTTATTTTTTTCTTTTGATTTTTATGATTCAAAAAGAGAAAATTGTGTGATATGAGACCTACCAAAACTCCAAAAATAGGAGGGAGAGAGTTAGGTATTACTTAAAAAGAAAAAGGAAAAAGGAAAAAGGAAAAAGAGGAGAGGTTAGGGGGAGAGAGAGAGGAGAAATTATGGAGGAGAGAGAACAAAGAGTTGGGAAGGTAAGTGAGTGGGAGGAGAGTTTTTCTTTTTTCTTTTTTTTTTAATTTAAAAATATATATTATAAAGGTTTTTATTTTTTCTAATATTGCATACTTCAAAACTATTTATAAAAATATACCAAAAAAATAAATTATTTATAAAAAATATTGTTGTTTTAAATACACGTTGTCTTCTGGAGAGACGGTGTGCATCCAAGCTGACACATCGTATTTTCAAAAGTCAATGTACATCCACGCCAACATACATTGTCTTCAAGCATATTTTTTTATTTACACATGCAAAAATTTCAAACAGGTATGACGGGAAAGACATGGAGCTTCAATTTGATACTTGGTTTCTAGTTTCACTATTTTTTAAGTTGTATATTGAAAGATACTTCCAGCACATTTTCTTATTCACATATGTAAAAATTTCAAACATGTATGACTGGAAAGCTAACACACGAAGCTTTCAATTTGATATTTGGTTTCTAGTTTCACTATTTTTTAAGTAAAATATTGAAAGATACCTTAATCGGCTCTACAAAGATCTGGTTTCTAGTTTCACTATTTTTTAAGTTGTATCTGGTTTCTAGTTTCACTATTTTTTAAGTTGTATATTGAAAGATACCTTAATCGGCTCTACAAAGATTGTAAAGCGTTGTGGCCGATGTACCTTAATCGACTCTACAAAGATTGTAAAGCGTTGTGGCCGACGATTAAGATGAGGGGTTTACACGATGAGGGGTTTAGGTTTTCAAATTAGATGGAGAGAGACTATGAAAAACAACCGCCACCAAATGTGATTACAACTCAATACAGAACAAGTAAACATAATAAAAAAAATAAAAAATAAAAACCCGATAACAATTGGCAATTTGGAATTTTTCATTATTGAGAGATCACTCTAGTTCAATAGTTATGATTTTTTGTCCTACAATCATTTTTAATATCTAAATTGTAACTTTTTTTTTGCAAAAGTATTTAATTAATTCAGGGATTGAACTCATGACCTCAGAATAAAATGTCAAAGCAGGCATAGCTCAGCTGACATATGTATGACTGGATGACCAAGAGATCTGTGGTTCGAATCCCCCACCCCCAATGTACTCAAAAAATTTAAAAAAAAAAAAAAAAAAAAAAAATCTCCCTCATGACTTCTTAATCAAGGATACAATCTTATGTTGAGTGACTCTAAATTATAACTTAACTATTATATCTATAAATATAAATAAAAACCATAAAATGATTGAATTATATTAATTATAATTTTTAAACAGTAATTAATTTATTTTACAAGAAAAAAAAATGGTAAAATAACTAATACCAAACAAAATTTCAATTTTTTTTAAGTGGTTTAATAATCTTGAAAGTTGAAAGTCAAACCACAGAAATTCTATTCAACATTAAACACAAATTTATAAGTAAAACAATTAAACTTGTAACATGCACTAATATTTTTTATAAATATTTGATTATTTTATAGATTTCTTTTATTATAAATATAAGATTCACAAACATTTTATTGAAAACGGATAAATCCAACATTTATGTCAATATTAAAACCCATACGTATAATATCCTGCTGATGAAATCAGTATGGTTATTTATTTAGCTTAGACTAAAATAATCGATGGGTCAAACTAAAGCTAGATTATCTCTGCTCAACTACAAGTTGGTGGGTCAAACTAAAGCTAGATTATCTCTGCTCAACTACAAGTTGGTGCTGCAAACACCGTCAATAAAAATGTAAACAAAGAAATTTAAGACCCTAATTATAACCATGACACTACAATACTTTCAAAAAATGCTCTCTGAATATAAAGAAGATAACAATATTTCATTCATATTTCCTGGCATACACATTATATATGTAACAAAACAGAACAAAATTAAGTTTACCTCTCAGCTCTTGTGCCACTTATCTAGCGAATATCAGTATCGAAATGTAAGATAACAGAGTAAACAAAAGAGCAGCATTTCCGCCCTCCAAATCATCAAAAGCCACAAAATGAAAATAAAACAAAGTTTTCACTTTGCATATTGGTCTTCAGCATGATCTCACCTACAACTACAACCTAAGTTAGAGACAGAGATAAACTACTACAGTCATCTATAAACCCCAAACCCAACCATTAAAATCCAAATCCCAGCCGTCTACTACGCAGCAGGCTTCAGTTTCTTTGGTGCCCGATAGGTACCAACAACACAAGCATGATCTCGCTCAAATGGTTCGAGAGTTACTTGCTCGGAGGGTTTGAATTGATCTGCTTTTAACTTGTTTACCTCACTTGCAAACACTGCCTCTGCTGGAACAGTCGAGTCTATGCAGTTGGCCTGCAAAAGTTAGATATAAAAGATATCATCTTGGCATTTATGGATTATACCATCTTTCATTTTTAACAAAATGTCAATCATGCACTCACCTTGATTGATATAACAAAATGCCCACCGACTTTGAGAAAATATGAGGCATTAAGTGCCAAAATTCTTGCCTGCATGGAGGGGGAGTTAAAAGAAGTCAGTGTAAGAAATCACTGTAGAAAGCTCAATATTTAAAACCATCGGCCCAGCACAAAAACTGAAATTGGTAACCGGATAAAGGGTTTTATCAAAATACAATGTTCTTGGACACATCAGAAACTCGGGTTGTGCATCATTCTAAATGTCTTGAAGGGGAATCCGAGTAATTCATCACATGCTTAGCAAATAGAAAGAGGCTAAAATGTAAAAGCATGAGAAGATAAACAAGGGGGAAAGGAAAACACAATAAAGAAAAAGTCTACTAGTATCAGACAAGTAAAGCAATTTCGAAAAAAATCAATGAAGAAAACAAAGAAGTAAGTTTTTCTGAAGCATCAGAAACTCAGAACTTGCATCATTCAAGAAGTCTTGAAGGGGAATCCGAGCAATTCGTCACATGCTAAATAATTCGAGGGGTAAAAAGGCTTTAACCATATTTAATAAGTAACATTTTTTCATTTTAAAAGAAAGATAAGTACCATTTTTTATAAGAAAACCAGATTTTATTGAAAAATATTTGAAATAGAACAGACGAAATTCTTGCCTGCATGGAGGGGGAGTTGAGAGAAGTCAGTGTAAGAAATCACGGTAGAAAGTTCAATATTCAAAACCATCGGCCCAGCACAAAAACTGAAATTGGTAACCGGATAAAGGGTTTTTATCAAAATAATATGTTCTTGGACACATCAGAAACTCGGGTTGTGCATCATTCTAGATGTCTTGAAGGGGAATCCGAGTAATTCATCACATGCTTAGCATATCAAAAGAGCCTAAAATGTAAAAGCATGAGAAGATAAACAAGGGGAAAAGGAAAACACAATAAAGAAAAAAGTCTGCTAGTATCAGACAAGCAATTTTGAAAAAAAATCAATGAAGAAAACAAAGAAGTAAGTTTTTCTGAAGCATCAGAAACTCAGAACTTGCATCATTCAAGAAGTCTTGAAGGGGAATCCGAGCAATTCGTCACATGCTAAATAATTCGAGGGGGTAAAAAGGCTTTAACCATATTTAATAAGTAACATTTTTTCATTTTAAAAGAAAGATAAGTACCATTTTTTATAAGAAAACCAGATTTTATTGAAACCAGATTTGAAATAGAACAGACGAAATTCTTGCCTGCATGGAGGGGGAGTTGAGAGAAGTCAGTGTAAGAAATCACGGTAGAAAGTTCAATATTTAAAACCATCGGCCCAGCACAAAAACTGAAATTGGTAACCGGATAAAGGGTTTTTATCAAAATAATATGTTCTTGGACACATCAGAAACTCGGGTTGTGCATCATTCTAGATGTCTTGAAGGGGAATCCGAGTAATTCATCACATGCTTAGCATATCAAGAGAGCCTAAAATGTAAAAGCATGAGAAGATAAACAAGGGGAAAAGGAAAACACAATAAAGAAAAAAAAGTCTGCTAGTATCAGACAAGCAATTTCGAAAAAAAAATCAATGAAGAAAACAAAGAAGTTTTTCTGAAGCATCAGAAACTCAGAACTTGCATCATTCAAGAAGTCTTGAAGGGGAATCCGAGCAATTCGTCACATACTAAATAATTTGAGGGGTGAAAGGCTTTAATCATATTTTACAAGTAACATTTCTTTTTTTTAAGAAAGATAAGTAAAAAAAAATTATAAGAAAACCAGATTTTATTGAAAAATATTCGAAATAGAACAGACTACAAAAGGGCATACAAAAAAAGGAAGGGAAAAAAAACTGCCCAACACAAGAACCCACTAGCAACTACACTGACTATACAAAAAAGGGCTACCATCCTAAAGGACAAGGCCTAAAGACCCAATCACAATAAGATAAGTAGAATTCAATCCAATGACCAAAAAATCAGCAGAGTTGAAAACAATAACCTAAAAGTGAAATGTATTGCACCATACCACTTTAAAAAAGATTAAACAGGCAAAAGGAAAAATAACAAATAACATTATGGTTACTTATCATATAAATCAAAGAACCATGCCATAAAATTAAACAAATGTGATGCTGTTGACATATGATAACAATAAGACCAGTCAAAAAAGAAGCAAAAGACGTGAACCTGATCTGGCTGAGCAACATCAGAAAATACTACATCCACCATGCCAACCAACGATCGGTACTTGGCTGGGTGTCTGGCATCTTCAATGATGGGTATAACATTTGTGCGCTTCTTTGCCATGTTGACCAAATCCCTGCCACTTCTATGAGAGAATTCCACAGCATACACTATACCAGTCTGAAAATCAAAGCAACAACAGTTAAGCACCCGATCATTTAATGAAAGACTACTACAGAGTACAGATTCTCTCTAAATAACTACTCACAGGACCAACAACATCTGAGACATGAGATACAGTTGTTCCAGAAGCAGCACCAAGATATAACACTCGAGCACCAGGTTTCTACAATTAAAAAATAATAATAAAAGATTAAAAGGAATACTAAAAAGAGTAAACAAGAAATTAGAACATCAAAATTGGAGATGAGAGGCACTTACAATCCATATATCATCAACACCACCAAGAACAGCAGCCGCCAACTTCGACCTGAACGGGTTCCAAACTCTGTATTCAACTTTTGTTCCATCTTCATTCTGGAAGGACAGTATATTTAAAACATTCAGTTATTCAGACACCTTACAAATAAAGGAAAAGCATAAAGCTGTATACTTGCCAAAATTGCAGGCATTGAAGTTATAACAATAGACCATATACATCAATGTTTTCCCTTCAACAAGGATTGAAAATATCTACAAGCATTAACTTGTTGTTTCAGAAACACCCAAAACTAACTAGAATATCTCATGGATACATCAACACTTATCATCAAAGTTTCAAAAAGCATGGTTAGCCTAAACCATTACAAGGGCATATAAGACTGTTAAAAATGAATCACCTGTACGGATATCCTCTTCTCGTTGTAGACAGATTCACCAGAGACCATATTCTTGGTGACAAGGGCATCTTCTTTACCCTTGGCTATGAAAATCCCTTCATGCCTGTGGGGTTCGATGACAACTTTGTTTCCACCTTTCATACCACCTCCTCTCCCTCCACCACGGCCTCTTCCTCCTCCGCGACCACCACCGCGGCTTGACATACCTCTGCCTCCTCCACCGCCTCTACCTCTACCCCTTCCTCCATCACCCCTGCCCCTAAATCCACCACCACCACCACCACGGCCTGCAAATATCCAACTCATTCCATTTTAATGACCGAAATAAGCGATTTGAAGTGAAAAGATGCTAAGAAATAGTGAGAAAGACAATAATGAAGAGCTGAAATCTACTACCAAACAACTGATCAACAACATTGCATTGAAGCAAAAAGGATGAAATCGAAAACCAAAGAAGCGAGAGAAGTGCTTGTTTCTTGTACCTCGAGGAGGTCTCATTTTTTGTAAACGAGAGAATAGGCTAACTGAGAAGCGGCGAGACAGAGAGAACGGCAACTTGTGGAGTTGCAGCAGATGAACGAGGGTTCAAATAGTGGGGGAAGCTAGGGTTTTTTCTTTTTATTATTATTTACCATTTTATTCTTTTCTTTTCTTTTTTTCATTCTTGAACAAATACGCTTAATTTTAAAAATAATAATAATAATAATAATAAAATAAAAGAGAAATTGTAATGAGTAGCGATTCTTTTTTATCATTTTGCAAATATACCAAATTATTTATTTTATATATATATATATATATATATATTTTTTTTTTTTTTTAATCTCACAATTTACTCAAATCAAAATATTAAATTCCCTATGTACTTTTATGGTAGCCAACACTCAAATTTGATTACTGATTCTACATTGTCGAGCCCCAAAACTATCAAACCAGCAATCGTAATGGTCTTCTGATTATAGATATCAGACTGATTCAATATCCAATCAAATTCAGCAATCTCAACGAGTAGGTCATCGAGAACGCCCTTGAAATTTTTGAGGTCAATCCATTTGAGTTGCCGGAATCTGAAGTATATTCGGGGAAGAAACGGAATAGTTAAATCGGAGATTCTAAGGGTAGTTCGAAGCTTGCTTGCAGACGAGAGATAGTGATTCGAAATGGTGGGTGTGACGACGTTGGAAGAGGAAATTGAAGATCAATTCCCAGGAAAAAAATCTCTTTCTTCAATTGTTCAAATTGAAAGAATGATTTCGAGGACAAAATCAAAGTAGAAATTATGGGTCCCAGCGACACCGCTCCCACTCCTCCGACCACGACAATTGTGGGTCCCCACCCAAAAGGGGTTACTGATTACTGATTGTTTGGATTGATCCACATTGATTTAGTTAGTAGAATTGTGAATTTGTAATTTGATTGATGATGGGTATTGTTACGCAATTTTACGCAATGGCGCAAGTGTATGAGTCAAATTTTAATATAGTGTATGTAAATTCGAGTATCGTCTTCAAGATTGGTTTTCTAGTTCACAAGTATCACAGATACAAGCACTTAATTTTATTTAGAGAAAGAAAACGATAGTGGAGAGGATAAAACAAAATAAAAACAAAAATAAAAGATGAAGAACCATCATGAAATAAATATCTTAGGAGTTGATTTCACTAATTAAACTAATGTATCAATCAATTAAACAACCCATAACCATACAATAAATCATAAGTTTAAACAACTCATAACCATGCAATAAATCATAAGTCGGTAGTTAAAGATAATAAATTGACTTTCTCAAACTCAATTTAATTTTAAGTAATATTATAAACTTAATATTTATATCTAGATTTTAATAACAATACATTAAGAAATTTCATTAACTACTTCTAAGAGAATTATTACGGTTCGTGCAAGAATTTACAAATAGTCATGCAATTAATTTAAATTTAGTGTAAATCATATTTTCTCCAACAAACAATTTAGACCAATCAAACAATTAATCTGTGATCGAGAGATAAAATCATTAAGCATATAAAAACATGAATGAAATTAAAACAATTAATCAAGCATTTAAATTAATTAAAACAGCATGTCTAATGACTACATCAATCCTTAAAATAAAAGAGTTTAGTCACACACGTTCAATATTATAAAATCTAAACTCAATAACAAACTCATAACAAAACTAAGAATTAGAAGGGAAAGAAGAAATAAACAAAACTAAGAATTAGAAGGGAAAGAAGAAATAAAACTAGTGTCGATTCCACGTTCCTACTGCAAATCTCCACGATTCCGAGCATGTAATTCTCTTCTTTGTGCTCCCAAAAAACTTCTCTAAACTCTTCAAATTATGTATTTTCAAAATTGGGTATGACTTTCAAAATTGGCTCCCCAGATCAGCTAAAAAAATAGACATTTATAAGGAATTTTAGGGTAAAAATTGATTAGGGCAATTATGTGGGGCGAAATCCAGTGTAGCGCCCTTCTATGGTGGATGATGCAGGTGGCTGGCGAAGACTGGACTCAAGAAATACATAAATCACGGTGGACTAAAATCTACAAGTTAAAATTTTGGGCTTGATGGTTAGCGTTGGTTGGAAATTTGTTATTTATCCGTGCAATTTTGAGTCGAATCAATGAAAGCATGTGACTCAAACATCAGTCTTCTTAAGACAAATAATCCACAATGGAAGGACAAATTAAACCACAACCTATCAACAAGAATTTTAAAATTAAATCATTTTGTCTCTTGCATGTGTGTGGGTACTTATCATCCCTTAATGTCCATGAATACCAATAAAACTAAACACATATTAATAACTTGAGTCACAGTGACAATAAAGATATTAAACAATCATAGACTTCAATTTTATAACAAAAAAAAAAAACTCAAGTATATCTCATTATATACCCTCCGAATGGAAATAAAGAAAACTCGAAATTAGAAATAGATAAAAAAAAAAGAAAAATATCTCTTCTTGTTTGAAAACCTTTTGTGATTATTCTAGGATATTTAATACCCTAAACCCTAAATATATAAAAGTTATTATTGTTATGGATTAAAAAATATATAGAAATTTAATCTTAAAAATAATTTAGACCTAATTTTTTTATAAATAGAAATAATAAACTACATTTCTTTTAATTTTTTCTTTTTTTTACATAGCAACAGCTCATTTGGCAAATTGATTTTTTTTGTTTAGATAGACATAAATCTAAATGGCGTCGCCTAGATATGAACAATTTTATCTATAAAAATTTACAATTTACAAATATAAAATAATAACAAATATATGATATTATATTTTTTTTTTTATTTTTTTCTCTAATTTTTTTTCTTGATGCCAAATATAAATAGAATTGAATACCAATATTTTTAAATATGTAAGCAAATTTTTTCTATTAAAAAAATGTTAGTAAATTAATTTTAATATTTAATTTTATAAGAAACTTAATTATTATAAAAACACAAAATTCTAATTATTATTTTATATTTTTACATATTTATATATTCAAAAAGTTTGAAAGGTCATTTTGCTCAATACTTTGAGAAATGTTTTTTTAATTATATTTTTAAATGTTTAAATTTAGTAACAATACTTACCAAAAAAAAAAAAAAAAAAAAAAAAAAAAAAAAAAAAAAAAACTTAAAATTAATCCTTACTATTAATTATTTTGTTAATTTTTCAAAAATAATTTAGTGTTTATTTACATAATTTTAAAGGATGTGTTGGTTCTTGGGTATATTCATACTCTCTATTATAAGACCATCCCTAATTATTAAAAAAAAAAAAAAAAAAAAAAAAAAAAAAAAACTAAAATTTGACTTCCAAATAATTAATCAACCAAATATATAACCAAAATATAAAAACAAAAACTCAAATAAAATAACAAAGAAAATAAAATAAAAACAAATCTTTAAAGTAAGACCGAGTTCTCCATAATATTAAGTGAACTAAATAATTGTCAATCCCGATGATATTAAGAGAAGGAATAGCACACGATGATTTTACGTGGAAAACCCCTAAACAAATTAAGGTAAAAACCACGGGCAAGGATAAAAGAATTCCACTAATAAAAATAGAAGTTACAAATTTTCTCTCTTATGGTGGAAGTACAAACTCTCCAAACTCTCTCATAAGAAGAAACTCACTTTCTATTTTTATCTCACACTCACTTTGGATTTGGAAGTTTTGGGATGATATGCCAACAATGGTGCTCCACCTATTTATAGTTCAAAGAGTCTTGATCTTCAAGCAACTTGTATGACTATAATTTTGCCACATATGGTCTTTGGATGAAGTGTAAGAATTAGTGGCCATAAATCTTCCTTACTCTCCAAGCAAATCCTATGGCCACAATTGTGCCACCTACTTGTCTTTGAATGAAGTGCAAGATCTAATGGCCATAAATCTTCCTTGATCTCTAAGCAAATTCTATGGACACAATTTTGCCACATGTTGTCTTTGGATCAAACTATATTATTTAACAGATTTCACCAATTGGACTAATGTACCAATCAATTAAACAACCAAGAACCATGCAATAAATCATAAATTAGGGAGTTAAATGTAATAAATTGACTTTCTCACCCCTAATTTAATTTCAAGCAATATTATAAACTTAATATTTCTATCTAGATTTTAATAACATGCAAGACATTACAAAACTCTCATTAACGACTTCTAAGAGAATTCTTGACGTTCGTGGAAGAATTTACAAATAGTCATGCAATTAATTTAAATCTAGTCTAAATCATACTTTCTCACGCAAACAATTTAGACCAATCAAACAATTAATGTGTGATCAAGAGATTAAAAACATTAAGCATATAAAAGCATGAATGTAATTACAACAATCAATCAAGACGTTTAAATTAATCAAAACACCATGTCTAACGGCTACATCAATCCCTAAAATATTATAAAATCTAAACTCAATAACAAAACTACAAATTCAAAAGGGGAAAGAAGAAATAAAACTAGTGTCGACTTCACGTTCCCGCTGCAATCTCCACGATCTCGAGCATGTAATTTTCTTCTTTATGCTCCCAAATTTTTTCTCTAACTCTTCAAATTATGTATTTTTGAAATTGAGTATGACTCTCCAAATTGGCTCCCCAAATCAGTTAGAAAAAGAGACATTTACAAGGAATTTTGGGGTAAAAATTGATTATGACAATTATGTGGGGCGGAATCCAGTGTAGCGCGCGTCTATGGTGGATGATGCAGGTGCGACGTTGGGCTGGCGAAGACTGGGCTGAAGAAATACATAAATTACGGCGGGCTAAAATCTACAAGTTGGAATTTGGGCTTGATTGTTGAACATTGGTTGGAAATTTGTTGTTCATGCACCATTTTTTTTTGGCATATTTCTCTTCTTCTCCTTGGGAGCTTCTAAATTCTTCACTTTGCTCCAAATGCTCATTTTTTTTTTCACTTGGGAGCTTCTAAATGCATCAGTTTCTCCAAATACTCCTTCTCTTCACTTGGGAGCTTCTAAATTCTTCAGTTTGCTCCAAATGCTCGATATCTATAAAATAATCAAATATAAACATGAAATTAACCATTTAAGTTTCTATACTAGCATAAAATAGGTCCTAAAGATAGCTCATTTGTGTGCTATCAGTTTCTTTTCCTATTTTTTTAATATTGTGCCCTTGATTTGATGATGCCATGGTCTAAAGAAGAAGAAGGGGGAGCCCAGATCTAGAGAATTGTTGTTCTTTACCTGATTTTCTTTCACTATCTATCACAATTACTTTTTTCCCCTTGAAGTTGAGCTTGCTCCGTGATCTCCATCTCATTTCCACATCTCGCTTCCCTATATATTTTATTTGCAGGCAAATAAAATTTTATGGGTTTTGGTTATGGAAGCATGCATGTTGATTTGAAGACGCTCAGATAAATATGTCCATTTAGCCCGCCCCGCCCTGAACGGGACAGGGAATCCCATATTACACGGGGAATGGGGTAGAGAGCAGAGATTTTTTTTGCCCCGTTAGCTAAACGGGGCGGGGACGGGTAATAGCGTACCTGCCCCGCCCCCATTATCCGCCCTGCCCCATATAATTATATATATATATATATATGCATATAATATATTCATAAAAAAAGTAACCATATCCTCATTCCTCGGTCTAAAAAAAACCACAAATGAAGTTTATTGAATTAAATATATATAATATTAATTAACTTAACAAAATAACAAAACTTAAAAATAGTTGGTTAATAATACATTAAAAAGAAAATTATCCGTGGGGAATACCCGATCCCCACAAATTTCTCGCGGGGAATACCCGCCCCGTTCCCATGAAATTAAATGGGGAATTTTACGGGGACGAGGACGAGGCGGGGAAGGCATTACCCGACCCCGCCCCGCCTCATGGACATCTCTACGCTCAGAACGAGTTTCTAACCTTTTTTTTATGTATTGTCATTCTAGTTAACAAATCCTTTGTTGCTGTAACGCCCAACGTTTTCAATCAAGACAAATTTTACTCTTGTGAGGATTAATTTGAATTTAATTGGATCCTTGAGGTTATTGTTTGAAGTTCAATTCAAGGTAAATTAGACTAAAGTGAATTAATTGGAATGTTTGTTCAATAGGGGTAACCAGAAGAATGTCTAAAACTTGAGAAGCCAACATGAAAAATGTCCAACACACTTTTTTTTTTGGAATAATGTCTAAACTCTATATTTAGTAATTCAATTTACACAACAAGGAACAAAACTAGCCTTACAATTTTCTACAATTTAAAAATTGAATAAAATGATGCTCCAAAATTAGAAAATGTTGGGAGAAGAGGGAGAGAAATAAGGGATGGGAAGTTAACATGGACGTTGGAAAAATTGACAACTAATCCGTAGTTACATGGTTATACACTTAACATACAAAAATGAATTCAACAACTAATCCGTAGTTACATGGTTATACACTTAACATAAAATGTTGTTGCTACAAATGATTCTGCCACATTCAGGTGTATACAAGGCGGTATACCCATCCCAATACAGATGATTTTGAATGAAAATGAATTCAACGTCCCTGTATACCTGAAGAAATATTGTTGCTACAAATGGTTCTGCCACATTCAGGTGTATACAAGGTGGTATACAAGGCGGTATACCATCCTAGCTTTTGGGTACTCGCCAAATTCCGAATCTAGGTCAAAACTCAATGCTAGACAGTAAGCAAATATGCCAAAATCTCACAAATTTAGCATTGGATGAAGTGAGTGGTGACTTTCAAAGTTGAATAAAACGCTTGCAATTTAACAAAAATTGAGATCGAAAAGATTGCGGGTTAAAATCGATGTTCAACCAACCAAGATGAGAGATCGTCGGAGGAGGAGAAAACTTACTCACTGCCATGTCATGCCCTCGCCGGAGATGCAACCGAAAGAAGTCGCCGCTGGACATGGGTGCGTTGGGAGATGAGACCGGAGAGGAAGAGAGACGTGATGTGGTGGCGATTGGAGAATGAGTCATGAGTTGAGAGAGGGAGCGGCTGAATGAAGAAAAAACGTGAGGAAGAGACAAAAGAAAAATAGGGTTTTTGTTTTGAGTATTTAATTTTTAAAACAATTTTCTTTTTTGTTTTTTTTTCTTGTTTTTTTACTGTTAGTTTCTTTTTTAAATGTTGAAATTTGAAAACAAATTGGGTATCCTTCTTACGAACTTGAATGATTTAAACTTTTAAATATCGACTCTTCAAATTTAACCTTATTTAATTAATTAAATATTGCGACGGGGAAGGTTAGAGATTTAGATTTGAAGATTGTATTTTAGATTTCGAAAACAACACTATCATGATTTGATTAAGAGAGGATTAAAGATTCAAATTTAAGGATTTTATTTTAGATTTTGATTTAAGGATTTTAGATTTAAGAATTTTATTTTAGATTCAGATTTGAGAATTTTACTGTGATTAGAGGAGGATTAGAGATTCACATTTAAGGATTTTATTTTATTAAAAAAAATCTTATACGTGGAGGGGTTGTTGGAGGTTAACGATGAAAGTTCATAGAAATATTATTGATCATACCTAAATAGTAGGGGATAAATGAATGATTTGTTTGCTATATTTAGATTTTGCACATCCGGAATACATTAAATCATAGTCATGTCGTGGAGTATGTCTCTTTATATACCATATAGAAGTTGCGTGAGAATTCAACATTACGAAGGTATATCAGGTACACATCACCGGCCACACATAACGAAAAATGGAAATTTCAGCTCCAATTAACGGTAACCAAACACCTCACCCAAAAATATTCTGCTCTTCCATCATTTTATTTTAAAATTATAAATTGTAAAATAGGAGAGAGGCAATAACTAATAGGGTTAGAATGGGGAACAAAAATTAACCACCCTCCCCTACAAAATTAACCACCCTCCACTACAATCACTCTAGACCTATCGTGGAAGGCATTCTCACTTTTAGACATTTTTCATTTTTACTATTTTAAACTGAACATTCCTCTTGATTCCCCTTGTCCAATATTAGTGTTTAACGAGAGTTCTTGGGAAGCCAATGAAAAAAAAAATAAAGAAAAGAAAGGGCCAAAGCCCAAAGCCCAAGTCCAAGATCGAACTTAAGTTTCTGTGAATCTTGATTAAAAAAAAAGAGTAAAATGTGTGGCACAAGAGAGTAAATTAGGGGCCGTTTGGGCCCCCAACTTGAGTGGGTTAGAGTGGGCTAAAATAACCCACAATGTGTTTGGGGCGTTGATTTATATAACGGGGGTTAGGTTTTATTTTAACCCCCGTTTTGCTACAGTAGCCAACTGTAGAACTCGTTGGTTTTGAGCATCCCAACGCGTTTTCTTCATCTCTCTCTTCTCAACGCTCTCTCCTCCAAGCGATTTCTCTTCCACACCTTTCGTCTTCCCAAAATGTTCGCAAAGTTCTCCAGATCTACGGTTTAACTTTTGCCGTCCAAGAAACCCACTTCTCCCCCTCGCCGGTTTAACTTTTGTCCGCCAATCTCTTGCCGGACTCAAGCTTTTCCTCCACTGTGACTTCTCTCAATCAATCGATGATAGGAATACATGTTCGATTGCTTGAGTTTTGGAGGTTGCATGTACCATCCGTGAAGGATTTTGCTTTGATTGAAAAATTACAGGTAGGGGATTGCCATGGATGGGTTGACCATGGCGAGGGGGGTTTCTCCGATTCAGTAAGGTAAGTTTTCTTTCCTTTGGCCGATGATGATGAATTTTTGCTTTACTTTTCCATGAATGAATCTTCAATTTCCTGAGGCCATTATAACACACACAAAAAAAAAAAAAAAATCCAAGCAATTTTGAACTCTCTGCCTTGTTAAATTTTGTGGACAACGATGTGCAAATTTCCATGGTTTGTACTCTGCTTACTCGTTCAATTTTGTGATTGATTTATTTTTCTTCCCTCTATTTTGGGAATGGTTTTTATCGTATGCAATAGTCTTATTTTTTTTAGACAAATTATTAAATTGATCAAATTGATTCTGCTGAAGCTCTTTGCAACCAAAGTTGAAGAGGAAATAAAAGAAGAAATCAAATCAAAATGGTATTTGGCACCTCCTGATAGTTGAGCTCCTCATTCCACTTTAGAAAATATGGAAAAAAATTAAGAGAAGAAAGTGTAATGTAATGTTGTTGATTGAAATCTGTGTTTTTAGTTGGCTTAATTCGTTTTTCGTTTTGGCTTGTTCTCTCGTTGAACTTTTTGATGAACTAGGTGGATGAGAAAGGTAAAATTGTGGGGTGAAGTTCTTTTTTGACCTAGCAGAATTAAGGTCATGGCTTGGATGGCTCGACTGAAGCGGTCTAGAGATGCCCTATATTGAGAAACATGGGATTACTCAAGTATATTTTAAGTTATGATTCAATGTTTCAATCTTGTAGTAATCTATTGATTGAGATTAAATTAGGAATAAAGTTTAATCTCTTTCATGTTCCTCTCGTGGATTCTCTTAATCATTGTTTCAACCCTTTTTTTTGCTTTTTTTTCATTTTAAACTCAAGTGTTGAAACTAGAATGTAACAAATTATGCAAACAAATATTGATTGTATATGTGTCGACTTGAATTCCTAATTAGCATAAACTTATTCTTATTAGCTATCTCGAGTTTGAATCTATAAACATATGGGTGGTTGATTAAACAAATCAAAATCTCAAAATTCTTGAATACATTTTGACTTACAAATCTAATTGTAATCTAATTATAACTAAGTTTTTAAAGTTAAGTTTTGAGCTGTTTTTGGTAAATGTAGTCATGAATTTATAGGATATTTATCTTATAATAACGAATAAATATTGATTCAACTTTCAACTAAAGAATGAGCTAAAAAAAAGAATAGAAGCAATTACAACCAAAAAGTTAAAAATTCCATGTCTTCAAAACTAAATAGTTTCGTAGTTATCATAAATTGAGTTAGGTTTTCATGCTAAGATTTACATTGGATGTAGTTTTCAACACAAAATTGTCATAAACACTCTAAATAAGGTTCAAATCTAAATTTTAACCCCATTCACACTACTGACATTGTGTAAACAACATTTAACTATACAATACACCAAAAAAAAAGTTGTTAAAAAATACCAATTAACATAAACACATAAACTTCATCACAAACACAAATTTTTTAAACCCAAACTAAACAACTCTGCACCCCAAACACAGACTTACAAAACTCAGATTTACTAAACCCAGACTAAACACAACTCTGCACCCCAAACACAACTTACTAAACCCAGACTATACAACTCTGCACCCCAAACACAAACTATTATAACCCACAGATTATTATAACCCACCAACTATAATAACTCACCCACTATAATAACCCACCCTGTACCCCAAACGCCCCCTTAAAGCTTTTGAATAAAAGAAAATTAGAGAGAGAAATAGAAAGAGAAAAAAGAAGGGGAAGAAGAGAAAATTGAGGGTGAATGAGAAATCAATGGTGAAGAAGAAACCCATTCCATTTCAAGTTGAAATTGGTTTGAGAAGGCCCTCAACCAAAGTTGAAGACCGGTAAGCTCTCTTCTCTCTCTACCATTTGAACCGTTAGGTTAAGTTTTATTTTGTGGGTCTCTTTGATTCTTTCTATTCCTTAAAGCATGTGTGAGTTTTTCCTTATGTTTTGCTTGGTGTGAGTGTATAAAGAGTTTTGGGAGGAGAAGGAAAAAGAAAAGAAAAAAAAGAGAAGGGAATTTGTTTATTGTGTTGGAATTTTTGCTGTGTAACACAAAAAAAAAAATGGGGAATGAAAATAGAAAGTTTTAAGAAGATGATGTTTACTGAGTGCGAAATGGAAGCTCTAGGAGGAGAATAAAGAAATATAATAATTGTATTAAAAGGGAATGCGTTGTTTAGTACAAAAAGTGTAAGGCTTGTTTACAAAGAGAGAGTTTGTGCGCTTTTTTTTAAGTCTTCACTAGAATTCATGGATTGAAAATATCATATTGAAAAAAAAAAGACATGGCTAATATATTATTTTTTTAACGTGATGGAAGAGAGATAAAGGGATTGGGGATTTTGTTCTAATGGACAATGTTGGAGGCGTAGTAGTTGGGTTAATTTACGATCCAAGGAGTTTAAAGTCCTTTTTGGGAAAAATCATGACGTCTTTATTACTAATATCGCAGGTTAAGAGGAGATTTGAAGGATTTACAAATCAATTTTTTCTTCATCAAGAGTATTGTATTGTAAGTGGCTCCCCTATCGGGTTTGGTAAATTGTTTGGTGATTGAGTTATTCTGAATGTTTGTGTATTAATATATGAATATGAGATATGTTGAGAGTTTATATGTTAAAGTTGTGATTCAAAAAGTATTGTTTGTTAAACAAGGTTATGATTGCAATGAAAGTGCTTTGTGTTGTATCATCGCGAAGTTGTTCAAGGGACCTCATGCATTTGTGTGGTTCATGAATGTAAAAATATTAAAAATGTTTTAAAAGGGGCATTGTCGATATGGTCAATGGTTCAAACTTGACGATATGGTCAAGAGAAAATATTTATCATGAGAATTGTAAAACTTGACGATATGGTCAAGATGTTTTGTATTTAAAACTTGACGATATGGCCAAAGAGGAAAATGTTTAACAAGAAAAAGATTTAGGTCCCGTCAGTTAAGTGTCATGAAGCACATTGTGAATGTGGATGCATAACTGGCCCCGATAGGGGTTACTTGCTAAGTATTTTCTTAAATACTCATTCTTTTCTAAAACTGTTTTTCAGGTAAAAGCTAGCGCATCCTGGACGATTGACAAAGTTTGCTGTTAAGTGCCATGGGTTGACGGAGAGGGTCACGTGTGTTTTGTTTTTGGGTTGTATAGACTTTGTTATAGGTTTTGGTTACTCCTTTAAAGAGTAAAATTTTATTTTGTTGTGTGTATATATTATCTTTTGTTTTCCTTGGGATCCCATACCAAACTTTTAAGTAGAACTTTGTAAACTTTTGTTGTAAACACACTTGTTCTCTTTTCATTATTCAAAGAACTTTGTTTATAGTAGTTTTCTTGAGTTTTGATTCCTTGTTCGTAGTAATGGCCCTCGTTAGTAGTCTTAGAAAATCAGGGTCTTTACAGTTGGTATCAAAGCCCTAGGTTATGGGTTTTGTAGACTTGCTTACATCGTAGGCGTTATTTGTCCCCATGGCCAAGCACCAAACTCTTGACATCGTCAGGTATGTCACTGAAATAAAATGTTTTTTTTTTGTATTATGTGATGCATATGATGTTCTTGTGGCATTATTGTTGAGAAGAAGTTTAAAAAGTTTGGTTTAGTGAAGTGATCTTGAAGCATGCGTCCACATAGAAGAGGGTCAGACAACCGAGGTAGGGGTGCTAGAGTGCAAGAAAATCAAAAGACTGAGGACCCACCCGAAGGGCAAACAATAGGCCCAAACACGGGACCACCAGTGGGGCAACCAACTGAGCCCACGTCAGCATTCCTACTCATGGAAACATTGCAGTCTCTCGTTCAAACGATTGTTGTTGGCCAGATGGCTAAGGCAATCCAGGACAACACAACGATGACGCTTGAAGCGAGATACCTAAGGGATTTTAGGAAATGGGACCCTCGCTCTTTCGACGGATCGTCTAGGGACCCATTGGTGGCAGAGTTATGGTTGTCTTCTATTGAGACCATCTTCCGCCACATGAACTGTCATGAGGATCAAAAGGTGCAGTACGCAGTATTCATGCTTCGAGATGATGCACTATTCTTGTGTTTCTTATTTTTTTTTATTTATTATTATTATTATTTTTTTTTTAGATATTTTTTTTATTCTTGCGATATAAGTGAGAGGTTTTTTTTCCCAACACTTCAATACTCACCACTTTTGCTTGATTCAATGAACTCAATGAAGCTCACACTTTCCAGATTAAACATAAGATTCAACACTTCAAAATGGGCACTTGTTTGAAGACATTTGAGTTCAGGATGACGAAGATTCAATCAAAACAAGTTTCACATTAAAGTCACGCCCTCTGCTACAGTGGTCTGTCAACCAGTCGAATTCCTAACCTTTTCCTCGATCAAATCAACTTCAAATGCTCTGAAACATTCCACTAGACTTAACATGTTGGGGTAAATCGATACAAATATAATCAATCCAAATTCTATACTAGATTCAGACAATATATATTTTATCTAAAACAACCCAGATCAGTTATTGGTTCCAAATATAAAGCGGAATAAACAATTTGGAAACCAATGCTTAGAAGAATAGATAAACCAACCTAAAACTTCTAAGCAATAAGAACGATAATAAATCAAGTTCAAGGAAAGAGAGATTTACACCGGATTTATACTGGTTCACCCAGTGTGGGCTACGTCCAGTTCTCTGCTACCGATGCAGGTTCCACTATAACGTTGGGAAGAAAGTTACAAGAATTTAGAAACGCTCAAGAGTAATTTCTCTCACTTTTCTCTCAAAAGAAAAATGCTCACGAATCACTCTAACAATAGCTCTCAAATTCTTCAACGAAAAAAACTCTACCAATAACACTCAAGAAAAGAAACCACCCGATTGTTCTTCTTCTTCAAAACAAATGAACCTCACTGCCTTGGCTCTCCTCTGTTTTTGTTAAAAATGTTATGCTGTCCAAACACCCAAACTTCAATCTATTTAAAGAAATCTTCACGGCCCCTAATAATTTGTAACCTCACAAATAGCCAATCACAAAAGGCAACCTCATTTTTGGCCAATAGAAGAGATTGCTTAGCATAGTCAATTGGGCCTTGATTTTTGTTGGGCTTCAATTTTCTAACATAACAAATTTCACAATGAGCACTGATTTGAAGGCATTTGAGTTCATAATCACTAATCATCGAGATTCAATAAAAAAAAAAGTTGACATTGTGCAGTCATGCTCTCTACTACCGTTCAGATTAGGGGTGTACAAAAAACCCGCAACCCGCGAAACCCAACCCAACCCAACCCAACTTTTCGGGTTGGGTTGGGTTTTTTATAAATATGGGTTGGGTTGGGTTTGAATTTTGAAAAACCGAATTTTCGGGTCGGTTCGCGGGTTGAACCAAATTTGGCTCGGTTCAACCCGAACCGACCCGGATTCAATATATTAAAAAAAAAAAAATTATATATATTATATAATTTTAACCTAAATCTAAAATCTCCCAGACAATCTCAATTCTATCAGCCGCATCTCCCTCTCGCAGTTTTCACCTCCATCTCTCTCGCGCCTCCGTCTCTGCCTCCATCTCCCTCTCGCAGTCTCCGCCTCCATCTCCCTCTCGCGCCTCCATCTCTGCCTCCATCTCCCTCTCGCAGTCTCCGCCTTTGTCTCTGCCTTGTTTTCCAACCACACCTCTCAGACCTCCTCCCCTCCCCCTTGCTTGCAGTCTCCCTCCGTCGCCGATCGTCGCTCTCTGCCTTGCGCCGTCTCTCTTCGCCTCTCAACTCGCCGAGGACGTCGAGGTATTCTGAAGCCTCTGCCTCGTTGCTCTTTTTTTTTTTTTTTTTTTTTTAAGAAACCATGGAAATAAGTGTTAATGAGTTTGTCTTTCTTTACTTGTGATTTGTGAATACTTCAGAAGTAAATAATTTGTTAATTGGAATTTTGTGATTTTTTTCCCTCTAAGCAGTAGATAATTTGTTAATTCAATGAATTTGAAAGAAATAAATGAAAATTTAGCATGTGTGTTATGGAAGAAGTTGAAATTGGTTATGGAAGAAATCTAGATCGGGTATTAGAGGAAGTGAATGTTAAAATTGAGTAATAAAAGAAGCTTATCTAGAGTTTTAGGCAACAGTCCACATGAAGATTATGTTATTTTTGGATGAAAGAGTGATGAGCTTATAATTGCAATGAAGCAATGGAGATCAAAGAGTTTTCTGAGTTAGTTGCAGAGGATGATGAAGACGAAAATGAAGATGGTGAATCTCTAGAAGTCAGTGATGGAGAAAGAAAAACGCCCATCCTAGAAGGAAGATGAACAGTGGCAATGAAGGCTCTGTTTCTTTGCTCCATTACCTTTGAAGATGGAGAACAAAGCTGATTTGATGAAGAATAGAAAGTCTCTCAAAATTCTGGGATGTATATGTATTTTTTAATTTTTTTTGAAAAATAAGAGTATGTATTTTATTTAACAATTGTTTTTAGTTATTTAAAAAAAACATCAACCCGAGAACCCAACCCGACCCAACCCGAAAATTGAAGGGTTGGGTTGGGTTGGGTCGACTGAAATGTTGGGTTGGGTTGGGTTGAGAATCTACCAACCCGAAATTTTCGGGTTGGGTTGAAAAACCCTCAAACCCAACCCAACCCAACCCATGTACACCCCTAGTTCAGATGATCCTAATGGGCTATATTTATAAAATAATTAATAGTATATTTAACTTAATATTTAGTTGGTAACTTTTTATTTTTTTTAAATATATTTTTAAACATATTTTAAACAATTGTTTAAATTGAGATTCAATCTCACAAATCTATTTTTATTGAGTCTATACAACTATATTTTTATTGAATCTATGTTTGAAAGATAAAACATTGTCATGTGACTACTACATGACTATGTTAAATATTGAGCGACATATCAAAATGTCAATTCAATATGTTTAGATGTCAAAAGACTCTACATCGTTTCTCTAAAAAAAACGAAAAAAAAAGGAAATTCATGTAAATGACCATTTTTGGGAACTCAGTTTAACGGAGGTCCCATTTTCTTAAAATTGAATTACGTCTTTTTTTTTTTTTTTTTTTTTTTTTTTTTTTTTTTTTTTCACTTTTCATTCATTTTTTACCCTCCAAACTTCTCCACTCTTCTTTAAAAAATCTACTCATCTCTCTCTTCCGAGATTTTCTCCAACAAAATCCTTCGTTCTTTTTCCTAGTCTTCATTTATTATTTCTTTATTATCTCCTCTAATCCAAAATCTCTAATAATCAATGCTATTCTCTCCCTCTAATCCAAAATCTCTCATAAATTCAATATGTCTGATTTTATTCTCTTCCTTAGATTCTAGAAATAATTAAAAAAATGTTAGATTTTAGTCTCTTTCTACTCATACACCCTGAAATAACCTAGTTGGTGTTTGAAGGAATGGATATCTTCACACCCAAATCGGTGATTGATCACCTAAACAAAAAAAATGCACCCGTCTTACCCAAATCGGCGACCACCAAGAAGAAGGATCAAGGTCGACCTGAATTCTTTAAATTCTGCAAGAGAGATTCTGTTTTGATTGCAAGAGAGATTCTGTTTTGATTGCTTGGGTTAGTGGTGAAAACAAGGGATAATGTGGTTGCGGTTCATGTTCGAAAGCGGAATGAGAATTTTGATCCTAATCCTTTTGCAAATACAAGAACCACTGTTCGAAAACGGACTGTTCTGGTTCGAAAGTGGAATGTTCGAAAGCGGACTATTCTGGTTCTTGGAACCACCACTTTGAGGTTTTTTTTTTTTTTGCAATTACAGTGTATTTGAAGATTATTTTTGGTTGCAAAAACTACAGGGTATTTGAAGATTATTTTTTGTTGCAAAAACTATTTATTTGATTTTTGCAAAACCTATTTATTTGATTTTTGCAAAACCTATTTATTTGATTTTTTTACAAATACAGTACAATCTTTTTTTAGTTTTTGCAAATACAGAATATTACCGGATCAAACTGCAATTACGCAGTTTGCAAATTATAATTACAGTGTAATTGCAGTTTGCAAATTACAATTACAGTGTAATTACACTTTGCAATGTATTGTGTAATTGCACTTTGCATTTGCAATTGCAATTTGCAATGTATTGTGTAATTGCACTTTGCAATTGCAAAAACACTGTAATTGCACTTTGCAATTGCAATCTACTAGTACCCGTGATTTTATTTTCAATTAAATAAATACTAAATACTGTATTTTTTATTTCTAGTGAATTGAAAAAAGGACTATATTTTCCAAAAAAAAATTATTGTTTAGTTTGATGATGAAGTAAAAAGACTAATAGCATATTTTTTTCTCCAATTTTGTGTCAATATGTTATTTTTTTAAAAAAAACCGGTAAGATTGAAAATGGTAGTATAAGTTTTGTTTTTCTCCTTCTTTTTTATTTTTTATGATTTTTTAGGTCAAATTTTTAGTTTTTTTTTGTAATTTTTAATTTTTTAACAGTTAAAAGAGGGAGAGAGAATAGAGAGAATAGAGAGAATAGAGAAAATAGAGAAAATGAGAATAGAGAAAATAGAGAAAATATTTTTCTTTTTTTGTTATTTGAATTTTTAAAATAAATAAAAAGGAGGGAGAGAGAATAGAGAAAATCTGGGAAGAAAATTAGTTTTAAGAGAAAATCTCAACGGACATTTGAAAAGAGTAATTAAGTAATAAAAAAGAAAATAGTAAACTAAATAAGGCTCACTTAAAAAAAAAAAAAAAACTGGCGATTTCATTTTAAAAAATATGTGGGCCTCAAGTTTGAAGCGAAGGCCAATTGAGAAGCCCACCAACTAGCAAATGGAGAGAGGAATCTGGACCGGATGTTCTGAAAATAAAAAAAATGATGAGATTATTGAAGTTGATCGTGAATGATGTTCAACTATTGCGAAAACTTACAAACGACGATGGATAATGACCGTGGCGACCATTTATTTCACAGAGTACTTATTTCTCTGTCGAGAAAAGTCGTTTGCTACAAGTTTAATGATCTCTTGCGCTTGCTTTCGAATGTTGTTATTAATGTATAGCCGAATAATGATGATAGAGTGCATTTTCGAATGGTTGATCGAAGAGTTCTAATTGACACGATGAAAGAGAAGAATTTTGGGTGTTTAGGCTGATTTGAAAGTGTTGAAGGATTGATTAATCTACTAGAAACTAAAGTCAATGGCAGAATTAGTGCAACTGAGGAGGATTTACTTTTCAGAAAATATGGTTTCAGACCCAATACATATTCAAAGCTCGTAGAAACTTCATGAGTTTTATGATTGAAGTGTTCAATGTTACAATGATTTTTATGCTTTTAGACGACATCAGAGAGTGGGAGTGAGTGCTAAAAGAACGAAAGTCTTCTGTAAACAGAAGCAAAAATGCCTAAAACAAATACATATATGGTGTATATGCTAGAGGTTTTTAATTGTTTCTCGTGCCAGATTGTTTTATGAGTACCATGTATTTGTGTGGCTCAGTGTTGAATACACATTATTTTTACTTTTCAAGAAGAAGAAAAGTTTATGAGAAGATAGTGGGAGCAAACTCAAATTTTGATTTTTAAGGAATTTGACACTCTCACTTTGTCAATAATTGAGTACAAGGTATTTGCGTGATTCAATATTCCTAACTTGAGTTTTGAGCAATAATTTTCTTCATTTTTAATATTATTTTTTGAAAAAATAACTTTTAAATACTTTCGAGTACGAAGTATTTATTTGCATGTTGTAGTAACTTAGATTTCATAGTGTATTTTGAATATCACTACGGGAGAGTATAAATAATAATTTTTACTTTCATTTTTCTTTTTCTTTTTTGTTATTCGTATCATTAATCAGCTATTTCTTTATTATTATTTAAAATATCTTTCACAATTTTAGCGGTTTTCAACAAATATTTTGAATATTTTGTTTTAATTTAGAGCGATTTTAGTTCGGTTAGTTGAATTACATTGTGGATTAGGATTTTAAGTTCTATGATCATAACTCATATATCAACTGATTTACCTTTGATATACCTTATATTTGTTTTTTGCAACGGTATTTTAATTAAAGCGAGGATTGAGCCCATGACCTCTTAGTCATGAACACAACTTTATGCCAATTGAACTATGCTCGGTTTGACGATATACCTTATATTTGGTGTATCAATTGTACAACTGATTTACCTTATATTTGGTGTATATGTTGTACAACTAATTTACCTTATATTTGGTGTATCAATTATAAAACTGATTTATCTTATATTTGGTGTATCAGTGACACGTGGTATATCTTATATTTGGTGTATTAGTTGTACAACTTATTTACCTTATATTTGGTGTATCGGTTGTACATCTGATTTACCTTATATGTGGTTATCCATTATACAACTGATTTACCTTATATTTAGTGTATTACTGACCCTTGATATACATGATATTTGGTGTATTGATAGCTCCATTTTGGAGCCATATTTATGTCCATATTTCACGCTAATTATGTGCTTAATCTTGTTTATCTGTGTTAATTATAGGTGTTCTCGAAAATTCGTCCTCGGGCACGTTTGATGTCGTTCGAGGCTTAATATCGCGTTTTAAGGCCCTAAGAACACCTCGGGAAAGGAACCATGCAAAAATATGAAGAATTAACGTTTTGGGAAGTTCAAAGGCAAATTTCCATGCAAAAACCCGAGAGCAAGCGTTGAGCAGGGAGCGTCCCGACGCTGGCTCAACGCTGCCCAAGCGTCTCGACGCTCCGAAGTCTGAAGCGTCAATTGGAAATTCCACCCGAGAGCAAGCGTCGACTGCACAGCGTCGAGACGCTCGCTCAACGCTGCACAGCGTCTCGACGCCGCGCGAGCGTCTCGACGCCACCCCGACTCAGCGCGCTGGAACTTTAGGGCGCAGCGTCTCGACACTCCGACGGAGTATATATTAAAATGTCCGATTTTTAGCGCGGAACATCATCTCCTACCTCAGGCTCCGCACCAATTTTGACGTTTTTGAAGCCATTTCCACCATTGGAGAAGCCATGGAGCTTGGATGAGAGTTAATTCAAGTCACCTACATCATGAGTGAGTAGATTATAGCGTTTTGGCTCGGGATTGTAAGGGATTAATGTAATTAGCATTTTTGGTGAGGTTTATGCTTTCAATTTCTGATTTGGTTAGAATATTTGGTTGAGTTAGTTTCTCCTTCTATGCTTATTACAAGAATGTGTTTGATTGATAGAATTAGACAACTTAGATTTCAAGCATGTTTCGTTAGTTAAAGACTTTGATGCCGTGCCTCTCTAAATCGCCAAGTAACATGGATTAACGGTGACATAGAGCGTATAGGCTTCCTTGCGTTCTTGGTGTTCGTTCTTCCCGAAGTTGAAATTAAAATCGATACACTAATTTGGCTTCCACGTTAGATAATCGTCGTAGTTAGCCCGTTGCTATCGATTGGTCTTGGGAGAGCGTTGGCCCCCAATGTCCAATCGATATGCTTAATTAGCATAATTAATTGTGCCTAGTTATTATCAATGGGGCGTGTTGAATTGATTAATCGATTGAGATGAACTGCGCACTCATCCGTATGTTTAGCTAAAATTTTCCGTTAGCCTGTGATCCATTAATTCGCTAATTCTTAGTCCCGAACGTCCCGAGTCGAACGCCCCGTTAGTTTAGTTTTTCCCGCTTTGCGTAATTTTTCCGTTAGCACATTTCAACCCAAAAATTCCCCCATTCCATTTAATTTTCTAGTTTGCAAATTTAATCAGAATTAAGTTGGATTAACATAATTCCCTGTGGACCGACCCCGTTATCGCTAAGCTACTAATCGCTCGGTGAATTCGGGTAATTACAAATTTATTTTGGCGGGTCTCGACAACCCGATATTTGGCGATTGTTCAAAACTATCGCTACCAAAATTGGCGCCGTTGCCGGGGAATTAAGTTTAAGTCGGCCTAATTTAGATTTAATTTGTAGACTTTTTGAATCTTATTTTTATTTTTTATTTTTTCGATTTGTTTATTCTTTTATTATTTGCAAAATTTGATTTGTTTGTTAAGTGTGCTAGAGTGCCAAATTTGAATTGAGGAAATGGAAGTCATTATGGACGTCAATGAGGCGGAAGTTCAGAAAACACTCAGACAGTGGGCGTCGGTTGATTTGGACTGCCAACCTTCATGTATTTCCTATCCGGAAATCACAGGTGAGTTCAAGCTTAAGTCCGGTTTAATTAATCAATTGCCTTCTTTTTGTGGTGAAGCAGGGGAAGACCCTATCAAGCATGTGAAAAATTTCCAAATGATTAGTTCTGCTATGAAGCCGAGCGGAGTGACTGAAGACCAACTCAACTTGAGGGCCTTTCCCTTCACCTTGAAAGGGAAAGCACGAGACTGGCTGCATTATTTACCTCCGGGAACCGTTTTCACTTGGGAAAAGTTGAAGAGCTTATTTTTCGACAAATATTTCCCAGCCTCGAGAGCCGTGTTTCTAAGGAAGCAGATCTTCGGGTTTGCTCAATCAGTTGAGGAGGCATTTCACGAGTGTTGGGAGCGTTACATTCAGCTATGCGAGAGCTGCCAAAACCACCAGATATCAAAGGCTGAGCTCATTCGTTTTTTCTATGACGGACTGCAACCATATGATCGTCAGATGCTCGATGCTTCGAGCGGAGGAGCCCTTAGGGAAAAGACACTTGCAGAGGCTAGACAGTTAATCTCCAGCATGACAGGGAACCTTCAGCAGTACGGAGGAGGGAATGCACAAGCTCGGTTGGCAACTGACGTGGAAGAGCTTAAGACTCAAATGTCTCAGGTTTGTAAATCCCTTGAAGGAATGTTCAAGTCCTTTTTGGAAAGGGACGTGCATCGTCGCGAAGAGTCCGAAGCGCGATTTGAGTTGTCAAGAAATGAGAGTCACGAGGAGTCCAAAGCATAGTTTGAGTTATTAAGGAGAGAGATCGCGAAAATGAAGGATGGGATGAGAAAGGGAGAGATTAGGGAAGCTGAAGGCATTAACGCCATCGCTCTGCGAAGTGGCAAAGAAGTACCGTCGCGGCCTGAGCTTGAGGATCCCAACAAGAGTCCAGAAATACTTGAAGATAAGTGTCATCAAACACCTCTTGAGAACACGGTAGTTGCTACTCCATCTACTTCTATGAAGTCTTACATTCCCATTGCTCCTTTTTCTAGCAGGTTAGTGAGGTCACCCAAGGAAGACAAGGACGCAGACATCCTCGATACACTGAAGAAAGTTGGAATCAACATACCGTTGCTTGATGTCATTCAACAAATTCCAAGGTACGTGAAATTCCTTAAGAAGATGTGCACTAATAAGAGGAAAGCAAAGAGCACCGAGAGAGTGGTGGTAAGTAAAAATGTTTCTGCTCTGATCACGCAAAATATGCCAGATAAATGCCAGGACCCAGGTATGTTTCTCTTACCATGCACCATAGGAGATAAGGAAATCAAGCATGCAATGCTAGATTTAGGGGCTTCGATTAATGTTATGCCATACTCAGTTTATAAAAGTCTTGATTTGGAAGGGTTGCAGGAAACTAGTGTCATAATACAATTAGCTGATAGGTCCTCTATTCATCCTTTAGGAGTAGTTGAGGATGTGTTATTTCGGGTTAAGGATCTTATTTTTCCTGCTGATTTTTATGTGTTAAAAATGGAAGATAATGCATCATCTGCTGCCTCAGTCCTGTTGGGTAGACCTTTCATGAAAACTGCTAGGACTAAGATTAATGTGCATGATGGTACTTTGTCTGTTGAGTACGGAGGAGAGGTGTTTGAATTTAATGTCTTTAATGCCATGAAACACCATGCTGATGTGCATTCTGTCTGTAAAATTGATTTGATTGAAACTTTAGAACAAGAAGAATGCATGACTGCTGTTGATGGGGATGGCCCATTCGTTTTTAATGAAACTGTTGGCGAAATTGAAAGTAGCATGCCTGTATTGTCTGATTCATGTGAGCAAGTTACCCTTGCTTTAGAGGCATGTGAAAAGCCAGCTAAGATGTTACCATCTCTTTTGCAGGCTCCCAAGCTGGAACTTAAAGAGCTGCCGGATCACCTCAAGTATGTATACTTGGGTGAGGTGGAGACACTCCCGGTAATTATCTCTAAGGAGCTTACATCAGAGCAGGAGAGCAAGTTGGTGGAGATATTGAAAAAGAACAAAAGAGCGATAGGATGGACCTTGGCGGACTTGCATGGGTTGAGTCCAGTCCTATGTATGCACAAGAGATGGCTGAATGAGGGAGCAAAGCCATCCCGAGAGCCTCAGAGGAGACTGAACCCAGCCATGAAAGAGGTAGTGTTGTCTGAGATACACAAACTCCTAGATGCAGGTATCATCTATCTCATTTCTGATAGTCAGTGGGTTAGCCCAATTCATGTTGTACCTAAAAAAACGGGCATAACTGTTATTAGAAATGAGAAGGGTGAGTTAGTTCCTAAACGGGTGCAAAACGGGTGGAGGATGTGTATAGATTTTCGAAAATTGAATGATGTGACTAAGAATGATCATTTTCCTATCCCCTTCATAGATCAAATGGTGGAGCGTTTAGCTGGGAAGCCATATTTCTGTTTTATGGATGGTTTTTCTGGGTTTTATCAAATTCCCATAGCCCAAGAAGACCAAGAAAAGACTACTTTTACATGTCCATTTGGAACATACGCATATAGGAGAATGCCCTTTGGGCTTTGTAATGCTCCAGGGACTTTTCAGCGATGCATGATGAACATATTTACTGAATTCGTAGAAAAATGCATCGAGGTTTTTATGGATGATTTTACAGTATATGGGAGTTCATTTGAGGATTGCCTAATTAACTTGTCTAGAGTCATGGAAAGATGCATTGAAACTAATCTTGTTTTAAATTTTGAAAAGTGTCATTTCATGGCCAGTCAAGGCATAGTCCTAGGTCACGTTGTGTCAGCTAAGGGTATAGAGGTGGATAAAGCGAAGATTGATGTTATATCTGACTTACCTTACCCCATAAATCTTCGGGAAGTGCGTTCTTTTCTTGGTCATGCAGGTTTCTACCGCAGGTTCATCAAAGACTTTTCGAAGATAGTGACACCGATGACGAGCTTGCTGAAAAAAGACGTCCCATTCTGCTTTGACAAAGAGTGCAAGCTTGCCTTTGATGTGCTGAAGAAGTGTCTGGCCAATGCACCCATTATTCATCCACCGCAGTGGGGGACCCCTTTCGAGATTATGTGTGATGCGAGCAATTACGCTGTTGGTGCTGTGCTGGGTCAGAGGATAAACAAGAAGAGCCATGTGATTTATTATGCCTCCAGGACGCTCAACTCCGCGCAGATCGGTTACACCACCACAGAGAAGGAGCTGTTTTCCATTGTTTTCGCTCTTGATAAATTTCGACCTTATATACTTGGATCTAAAGTGGTTGTATTTTCTGATCATGCAGCAGTTCGATACTTGATGAACAAGAAGGACTCGAAGCCTAGGCTGCTCAGGTGGGTACTACTCCTTCAGGAGTTCGATCTTTCAGTCCAAGACAGGAAAGGATCAGAAAATACAAATGCTGACCACTTGAGCCGCATTGTGCGTGGAAAGGATGATATGCCTCTGAATGACGAATTCCCTGATGAAGTCCTCTTCCAGGTGAGCATGGAAATACCATGGTATGCCGACATAGTCAATTATTTAGTCACAGGTACGTTCCCATTTGACTATTCGTATAATAGGAGGGCTAAGCTGAAAAGCGAAGCCAAGAATTATGTCTGGGAAAAGCCTACATTATGGAAATTCTGTGCAGACCAAGTAATTAGGAAGTGTGTCCCAAAATCTGAGCATAAGTCCATTCATGAATTTTGCCATGAGTTTGCATGTGGGGGACACTTTGGGCCATCTAGGACAGCAAGAAAAATATTAGACTGTGGGTTTTTCTGGCCATCGCTGTTTAAAGACTGTTTTGAATTTTGTAAATCATGTGATCAGTGTCAAAGGAAAGGGTCCATCACGAGCAGGAATGAAATGCTCCAAACCTCTATATTGACTTGTGCATTTTTTTAGGTTTGGGGTATGGACTTTATGGGACCTTTTCCCCCTTCATGCGGTTTTGTCTATATATTTCTGGCTGTGGACTACGTGTCTAAGTGGGTGGAGGCCAAAGCCACCAAGGTTGATACTGCTAATGTTGTTTCCAGTTTTGTCAAATCTAACATTTTTAGCAGGTATGGAGTTCCACGAGCCATTATAAGCGATCAGGGGAGTCACTTCTGCAACAAGACGATCCAGGCCTTGATGAGGAGGTATGGGGTCAATCATAAAATATCTACCCCGTACCACCCTCAAACCAATGGCCAAGCCGAGGTCTCTAATCGAGAGGTGAAGAGCATCCTTGAGAAAACAGTAAGTCTTGGGAGGAAAGATTGGAGTCTCAGGCTGGACGACGCTTTGTGGGCCTATCGCACAGCTTACAAAACCCCCATAGGGATGTCTCCCTATCGGATGGTTTTTGGGAAAGCCTGTCATCTCCCAGTGGAGATCGAGCACAAAGCGTATTGGGCCGTGAAGAAGTGCAACATGAACTTCGATCTGGCTGGCGAAGAAAGACTCCTGAAATTGCAAGAATTAGAGGAGCTTCGCTTGGACGTGTATGAGAATTCGAGGATCTACAAGGAGAAGACTAAGTTGTTCCACGACAGAGGAGTCATTCGGAAACACTTCGAAGTTGGTCAGAAGGTCCTCTTGTTCAATTCCCGCCTGAGGTTCATGCCAGGTAAATTTCGTTCCCGTTGGATTGCTCCTTTTTATTATAACTCATGTCCATCCTTATGGTGCAGTCAAGATCCAAAGTCTCGAAACAGGCAAGGAATCCACGGTAAATGGCCATCGACTGAAAATCTTCCATGAAGGAGAGACATAGCACTTCGACGAGCATGCCCACTTAGGAGAACCCGAGTATGAGAAAGGATGAGAAAAGTGTTGGTAAAGTCGAGCAATCGACTCTAAAAATTTGCGCTTCTCGGAGGCACCCGAGTCTGAACTGTACATGCTTTTTGTTTACTTTACTGCTTTTAGGATTAGCTTAGGTTCTTACTCTCATGTTGTGAGTTTTCAGGAGAAATGATGGCTCGTCCTTGCGGTTTTGCTCGAAAAAGAAGAAGCGTGCTCTCCAACCCTCTACATCAAAATTCAGGGGAGGTTTTCTGTTCCCTAGCATTTTGATTGTGCTTAATTAGTCCAATGAGGACATTGTCTCTTTCTAAGTTGGGGGTGTTGGTGGGTTATGTTTTACGTCGGTTGTCGAGTTTTGTTGTGGAATTTTGATAAGCGTGCTTTGTTGTGATGTATGCATACTAGTTTGACTATGAATTTCTAAGATGTACTGTTGGAACCTCCGTATTTGTATCTGCAGTGAAATGTAGCATGTTTGCATTTGTTAAGGCCATTTTGAAAAAAAAAAAAAAAAAAAAAAAAAAAAGGCCATTTTGAAAAAAATTCTTTGTTATTTCTCTGTTTAAGCTTCGCGTTTAGCACCCTATCTTGGATCTGTGGGTTTAGGGTAGTTCTGCTTGGTTTAAAATTCGTTGTCACCTCGAAAGGCACATTTAGGATGGGTTTGATTCGTTAGTGCTTGTAAGTTGTGCGTTCAAATTATAACATGATTTTTAGGCTAAAAGAAAAGAATGCTTAGTTTATAAAAAAAATGTAATCTCCTGAGGCATTCCTCCTTCTTGAGTTGCCTTAGTAGCCAGGGGCGGTCGTGTAACCCACGGTCGCCACTGCATGAAAAGGAAGCACATCGAAGTGAACGCTAGTCCTTAAAAATGTGAATTTTGCCCGTAGTTAGATGCACTGTGCAATGAAATTGCAGGCAAGCTAAAACGAAAGTAAAATTGACATGTTAGGCGCTCTTGGAGATAAAAAATAATTAAAAAAAAAAAGAAAAAAAAAAGAAAAAGAAAAGAAGCCTTGCGATCTATTACTTGCCTTGACGATGAAAAGCCCCTAGACTGTTCTGTTTAGCCATAAGTAGGGGGAAAGCGAAGTCTTAGGTCAGTTGGGGCTGTTCTATGCCTGTAAGATTTAAAATAGAGGAGCTAAAAGCGAAGCATTCGTGTGGATTAACATTTTAAATTTCTTGAAATGTTCCTAACCAATGCATGCATGCAAATATTTCTTTCTAATATAAATGCCTTGTCTCTTTTAGTGTTGAGAATTGAGTCATTAGCATGCGCGTCGTTTTATCGTGATAAGTAAGAATTCCACCTTGCTCGAGGACTAGCAAGATTTAAGTTGGGGGTGTTTGATAGCTCCATTTTGGAGCCATATTTATGTCCCTATTTCACGCTAATTATGTGCTTAATCTTGTTTATCTGTGTTAATTATAGGTGTTCTCGGAAATTCGTCCTCGGGCACGTTTGACGTCGTTCGAGGCTTAATATCGCGTTTTAAGGCCCTAAGAACACCTCGGAAAAGGAACCATGCAAAAATATGAAGAATTGGCGTTTTGGAAAGTTCAAAGGCAAATTTACATGCAAAAACTCGAGAGCAAGCGTTGAGCAGGGAGCGTCCCGACGCTGGCTCAACGCTGCCCAAGCGTCTCGACGCTCCGAAGTCTGAAGCGTCAATTGGAAATTTCACCCGAGAGCAAGCGTCGACTGCACAGCGTCGAGACGCCGCGCGAGCGTCTCGACGCCACCCCGACTCAGCGCGCTGGAACTTTAGGGCGCAGCGTCGAGACGCTGCCCCAGCGTCTCGACACTCCGACGGAGTATATATTAAAATGTTCGATTTTTAGCGCGGAACATCATCTCCTACCTCGGGCTCCGCACCAATTTTGACGTTTTTTAAGTCATTTCCACCATTGGAGAAGCCATGGAGCTTGGATGGGAGTTAATTCAAGTCACCTACATCATGAGTGAGTAGATTATAGCGTTTTGGCTCGGGATTGTAAGGGATTAATGTAATTAGCATTTTTGGTGAGGTTTATGCTTTCAATTTCTGATTTGGTTAGAATATTTGGTTGAGTTAGTTTCTCCTTCTATGCTTATTACAAGAATGTGTTTGATTGATAGGATTAGGCAACTTAGATTTCAAGCATGTTTCGTTAGTTAAAGATTTTGATGTCGTGCCTCTCTAAATCGCCAAGTAACATGAATTAACGGTGCCATAGAGCGTATAGGCTTCCTTGCGTTCTTGGTGTTCGTTCTTCCCGAAGTTGAAATTAAAATCGATACACTAATTTGGCTTCCACGTTAGATAATCGTCGTAGTTAGCCCGTTGTTATCGATTGGTCTTGGGACAGCGTTGGCCCCCAATGTCCAATCGATATGCTTAATTAGCATAATTAATTGTGCCTAGTTATTATCCATGGGGCGTGTTGAATTGATTAATCGATTGAGACGAACTGCGCACTCATCCGTATGTTTAGCTAAAAATTTTCGTTAGCCTGTGATCCATTAATTCGCTAATTCTTAGTCCCGAACGTCCCGAGTCGAACGCCCCGTTAGTTTAGTTTTTCCCGCTTTGCGTAATTTTTCCGTTAGCACATTTCAACCCAAAAATTCCCCCATTCCATTTAATTTTCTAGTTTGCAAATTTAATCAGAATTAAGTTGGATTAACATAATTCCCTGTGGACCCCGTTATCGCTAAGCTATTAATCGCTCGGTGAATTCGGATAATTACAAATTTATTTTGGCGGGTCTCGACAACCCGATATTTGACGATTGTTCAAAACTATCGCTACCATGTATCAATGGTATAATTGATATCCCTTCAATGTATACTATCAAACTTTTTGAAGAAATTATTTTTCAACTAAAGACTAGGTTCTATTTCTTTGGGCTTTATTGATTTTGGGAATGGGTTACACAATTAAGCCTTGTTATCAAGCAAAACTCTTTCCAACCAAATTTGGTTGTATGACCTTCTAAATCAAAGTATAATGTATCATTTGTGTTTTTTTTTCGTCAATCTTCTAATTAAATGAATTAGAAGTTGTGATTGAGATTATTTTACTTCAAGATTTAGAAAGTGGCCAAATGATCCCTCTTTAAATAACTCTAATTGGGTCGGTGAAAAGTTTTTAATTATGATATCAATCACCTCCAATTTGGAATACTAATGAACCGTCAGACCAAGTTTCAAAGAAAAATTATTCTGTTAAATTAGAATAAAACATATGAATAAATCGATAGGCTATTACCACATGGGTGTATCATTAATAAAATCCTAAAGTAAATCAGTAAGCTATCAACCTACGCATCGTATGAAATCCAAAATCAAATAAGTAAGCTATCACAAATAGGTGTATCATTCAATGAAATTCCAAAGCAAATCAGTAGGCTATATATACAGTTATTTAAAACAAACAGTAATCGAGCTTCACCTTCGTTCAAAACAAGAGTGAATCTAACGCATAAGTAATTTCAAAGAATTATTACCTTGTACTTGGTGAGTAGAACGCAACAACAAAAGTAAATCAATGGACGTTGGAGAGGGAGAGGAAAATCGCAAAGAGAAATCGTAAAGGTTTCGAAAAGTTACTTCTAGGTTTAACGCATGATTATACATGTTGATTACTTTGAGGGAGAGGATATTTTCGACCTTTTCATTATAAACGAGCTTCACTTTTTTTCGTTTGGGTTGAGCTTAAATATTTTGAATGTAAAAAAAATGAAAAAGTATACCAAATGTGTATTGGCAAGGGCTATCAACATGCAATCATTTATCCTTTCAAAAAAAAAAAAAAATGCAATCCTCACCACGAGGTCAGCCGCTAACATCACGACCCACTTCATCAAGAAACTGAGGCCACGACGTTAGCGCAAGACATCCCAACGAAGAATTGGAAAGAAGACAAACTACTGAGAGAGTCAATGTTACAGTGAAATTCTGCAGATGGCCCACTTCTTGTGCTATTGGCGTTTGCAAATGGTTGGTGCCATTTTTGAATTAAAAGAACAATTAGAAATTAAAATGAGTTTGGATCAGTCAAAAGGGCTGCTGTATCAATTACGTAAGTAGAAACTGATGTATCTTCCTCCAAAGGCAAGGTGGTCTGGACGGGTTGCAGCAGTTCAGTTAGTGACAGCCTCTGGACGTTCTGCCAGAGAGTGGGCTGTGAACCAGTTTCATTCGTCACCACTTTTTGATCTTGATCCAATGAACTGGAATGAAGCTTAAAAATGGGCACTTGTTTGAAGACATTCGAGTTCAGGATCACGAAGATTCAATCAAAATAAGTTTCACATTAAAGTCACCCCCTCTGCTACTGACTTTTTTCTCTTTTTAAATTCTTGAAATGCCCTCAAATTTTCAGAATTTTCAAATAATTTTGTAAATTTGTGTGTATTTTATATTCCTTGTTTAGATTGACATTTAGTGTATATTTTTTTTATTAAATAAAATTTAAATTATTTATATTATTTTGATATTGCTCATTAATAATTTTTTTTTCTTTAATTGATTTTTTCCATATTTATCTTATTTGTCTTTTTTTTTTTGAAAATTTCAATCAAAATTTGAAATATTATGGCAAATTTATATTCCATGTTTTAATGTATACTAATTATTTTTTTCTTATTTACATTTTGTCATAAGTCAACATTTTTTTCCTCCCAATTCCAAGTCATGAAATATTTCAACTTTTTCAATATATATATTTCGTTTATAGAGGCTATAATCTCGACATATATACTTCGTTTATATAATATAATCGAATATATATTTCGTTTATATACTATAATCTAACATATATACTCGTTTATATACTATAATCCAACAAAAATATTATGATTTTTTTTTTTTATATTCCATGTGTTAGATTGTCATTTAATGTATACTCATTTTTATCTTTATTTACATTTTCTTGTGAGTAAATATTTTTTCTCGTCCAACTTCATATCTTGAAATATTTCAACTTTTTCAACATATATTCTTGGTTTATATATTATAATTCAATATATATACTTCGTTTATATACTATAATCTAATATATATACTTCCTTTATGTACTATAATCCAACATATATACTTTGTTTACACATCCAATTCAATGAAGCTTTTAAGATTTTGATTAAAAAAAATAAAAAAAATAGGGGAAGCCGAGATCCTATTTTATTAGAAAAGGAGAATATCTTTTTTTATTTATAAGATTTTCTAAACAATGATTTTTTTTTTTAAATATTTTTAATCAATTAGGTGTAATTACAACTAAACCTAATATATGGACATTTAGGTCATTTCAATTATTTGTGGCAGATGACGAAGCTGAATTTTAATTAGAAGATTGACCTTTTGTAAAAAAACATTATGGCGAAGATGTCTAAAAGATATATTTAGCATTGACCAACGGTCAACGGAGACACTAAAGACTAAAGTACCCTTCTTGAAAAAGATTTGAATTATCCTATAATGATGCATACGATCTTTTAGTTAACCTCTAAAACAATCTAATTTGGTTATTGTGTTTTTTTAAAGATACGATCGTAACTAATTTATCCTACCGGCGACAAAATAACGATAAAAAACTGAGTTTTTTTTATGAACAATAATCAATAGCATGCAACCTTACCAACAAACTTATCAAATACATGAAAGTGGGTAAATATGGTAAGTATATTGAAAATATTATTAGATTGAAAACGAATTGGAATTAGAAAATTCGAAAACAATACTAGAATAAAGATCCTGAAAAATGGCAGAAATAACTAGGTTTTTTGAATCGCAAGCAAAAGTATCTCTAAAATTGCAAAAAAAAAAAAAAAAAATACAGGAGAAAAATACTGTGTACTTAAAAAAAATACAAGACAGAAAAATACAGTTTAATTTAAAAAAATGGAGTGTATTATAGTAATAAAATTCATACAAAAAAAAAATATAGTGTAATTGAAAATCTACTAACAAAATTTAAAAGATATAGTGTACTTAAAAAACAAAATGGAAACATCTAAATCTAAGTTGCTAAAACATATTTGATCTAAAATCTAGGTTTATAAAACATATAATTTATTTATATGGTGGGGAACCATATATGATTAATAAGGAGAAAGAGAATGTGATTATACATATTTATCCATATGTATTCAGTGGGGAACCAAATACGATATCACAATCAATTAAAAAATGCACGAACACGAACACGAAAAAGAATAAAGAGAAAGAGAATATGGTTATGCAATTGAGACCGGAATTTGAAGCTTCGTGCTACTGCAATAGCGACCGTAAGCGAGGAGAGTGAAAGGACTCGAAACAGAGGAAGACCAGATTGAAAGAAAAAAAATAAAAAAAAAAATCACATAACCCATTGAAACCCACCATAAAAAAGAAGTTGTCTAGATATAAAGTTCTTACTCTTAACCCATTGAAACCCCAACAATGTTGCCTTAATTTTGAAACGAGCTGTGGATGATTCTGAGAGAAAGGATTGACTCGAAATGTTTCCATGGTGGTTCAAATTGGGGAGGATGCCATTGATTTCTTGTCGGCTAATTATGATGGTGATGCTAGGATTATTTTGAATGCATTGGAGATATCTACTTTCACCGTTAGAACCCAATTCATCCCTTCCCCGTCGATTGCAAACGGGTGAATCCTCTTTCATCATTTGGAGGGCATTGCTCGATGAACTGACCATAAAAACAACAAAACTCCTAGTTTTTTAAAACTCGGTCATTCTCTTGGGTCTTGGTTGTTTGTAGAAATCGGTGAAGTGAATCAAACCAGACCATGCTTCAATCTCTCTATCCTCTCCATCGACAAAGAGAGCGAGAAAATGCCTAACGAGATTTTGAACCTTGTTTCGGGTCCCTCCCAGTTTTCCTCATTGAAAAAAAATTCTAATGTTCAAACAAAATATTTAAAGATTTGAAAAAGAAAATTCAAACAAGATTTTATCCCAACTAAATTAATTTGGAATAAGTTCGAGTAATTTTAGGAAAACGGGATCAATACACATCCTTAAAAATAGAAAATTATTATGGCGTACTAATCAATTCAGAGGGAGAGATTTAATATTTTTAAGTTGGCATAATTTGAGGACAATTATCGAGATACACTGTCATTAAAATTAGGAAGATTATGCGTATGAATTATCTCCGAAGGGTAGAATATTAAGCTCATGTGAAAGAAAAATGTAGACATTATTATGATGAATTTAATTTTAGACATTTTTTCTAAATCGATTCTCTAAAAGTGATATTTAAGAGAAATTCCCAAATGTCTATTTACGTAAAAGAGCAAAATACCGTTAATGAGATATGTCTAAATATGTGTTTAGGTTGTAATGTATGACTAGAGTTTTTTAGGAGAAAATCTGGTTGTGTTGATTCTCTATTATACCCTTCTAAGATTTGTTTTGTTTAATAATATTAGATTTGAAATTTGTTTATTTATTTTGAAGGATTAATTTGTTTGAATACTTTATTTGGTGAGGTGGATCATTGCACGTTAAAATAGACGGATTTTTTTTCCCGTTAAGTATTGTCTGCCATTATGTATCTTTGTATTACCGGATGAGTATATCTCACACACACGCGTCTGTGGGGTATACGGTTGTCACACTAGGGGATATACAGCCATTGCGGCACACATATATTACGTGGGGTTATAGAACTGTACCTGCGTGTGCAACTAGGAGGTCCATTTAATTTTGTGATTTGTTCCCTAAAATTAGGGATCCACGCATACACTGACCAAACCTAGAGTAGATATCGGTCAAAATCTAATTTGTGACACAACAAATCCCCTACAATTAGGTAAAGTCTTTCATTTGGCAGATTTGATTCTTGAACCCTTCGTTTTTCGTTTTTCCATTTGCAACCTCCATCTAGGAGAAAAAATTCTTCCATCCTTTTCCCGTTATTCTGCAAAAACAAAAAAACCTTCAACCACACAACAACCAACCATGTCCCTTTCTATTATAGTGTTTTTTTTATGGGATTTGGGAGATCAACCGAATCCCTAAAAAAAAAGAATCACCAACTATTATTTAGATTTTTTGAAATCTTGGAGTTTCCGTTGCTTTTAATATAAACAAATCATATGTTAAACAAAAACATCTACAGCTCCCGCAAGGTAAAACCCTAGAATACTAACCTACTAACCCGAAACCAAATTAACCTAAACTAACATTACCATTAAAGTCGTTCGTTGGGTTCGTTGGTAAAACAGGGATGGAGAATAATTGCGAGAGAGGAAAATGCTTACCAAGACTCTAGGTCGAACGTAGCCGTGGAATGCGTCGTGTTTACTTTGAAGGATGTCGAAGAAGGTTATGGAAAAACTGAAGAAGAACTGCGTTTTTGGTGTTTCTGTGTGTTTCAGTCTGTAGGTCGAATGAAATCACTGGTACTGTGTAGAGCTTCGGTATGAGTTTTCCGATTTGGAGTTGTTTGCCGATTCTATTTGCGGCGGTATGAGTTTTCCGATCACTGATATGGTGTAGAACTGCGTTTTTTTTTGCTTCCTAGTTTTGCGACCTACGAGTTTTCCTAACAGCCTATTAAAAAAAACGAGTTCCTAAGGAGGATTTAATTTCAGATAGCGTGTTGAAGCCTCTCCATCTACCCCATAAAATACATCATACCCATTTCTTGGGAATTGATACCTTATTTTAAAAACAAAACCAATTCCCTCTTCTTAAGTTGTTGGCGTCTTTATTACTCAGCAATGCACACAACTCCCAAACTCGTTTATGCCTCATGTTTATTATGTGTGCACGCATGCACACACCGCCACCGTTGATGCTCTTTTTAAACTGTCTACAGCTGCACACACGGTACAGCTTGCCCCTGTATTACTCTATGTGCAGTCATGCACACACCTTCATTGATGATTTCTTGGGTGGCTATAACACTTCCTGTAGTTAAACACAGCCACTGTTGGGTATTCTTTTTACTTTGTCTGCAAGCATACACACACACCGCCACTGATGGATTCATTCTGCCTGTATTACTTTCTCAGGTATATATACCCATTTCTAGATTATTTGGGGTGGGGTATAACCATGTATGGAAATTGGGATAAGTGTCCTTTATCATTTTTAACGTCTTCTCTCTATTAAATCCTCTCCGTTAAATCCACGTCAAATTCTGTTTTCTCTCTCTTCCCAACATTTTAGATTTTAGAATATTATATTTTTCATTTTCAAAATTAGGAGAAATTGACAAAGGGTAAACAAGTCCATTTGGTTCTAAATTCCCTTACTAAATATAGGTTTTAGACATAATTCAAAATAAAAAAGTGATTAGACATTTTTCATGTTGGTTGGCTTCATGGTAGACATTCCCCTGGTTTCCCCAATAATTATATTAGTTGGTGGGCCTCAAGTTTGAAGCAAAGCCCAAGAGAAGCCCACAACTAGTAAAAAATAGCCCATGTCTAGCAAATGAAGAAAGAGAATTTGGACTCGATGACCACTATTACAGTCATTATGAAAATTAGCCCTTTTTGTCCTTAAAATTGTGCATTTACAAATTGACATATTTGATTTCGTTTTTTCTTTTTAGTTTCACTTTCTCCATCCATTATTTTCATAGTTGAACCTTCCCTAATTGTATCAGTGACGTTAAGAGGTACAAAAAATGAGGAGATTGTTGAATTTGATAGTGAAGGATACTCAACTATGGCAAAAACTTACAAACAAAGATAGAAGATGACCTTGGCGACCATTTATTTTATCAGAGTACTTACTTCTCTGTCGAGAAAAGTCGTTTGCTGCAAGTTCAATGATCTCTTTGCGCTTGCTTTCATATGTTGTTGTCAATGTCATAGGTGAATGATGATGATAGGGTGCATTTTCGAATGGTTGATCAGAGAGTTCTAATCGACATGGTGAAAGAGAAGAGTTATAGATGTGTTTGGGTCGATTTGGGAGTGTTGAAGGTGTAGTAAAGCTAATGGAGAATAATGCTTCGATATGATTTCCTTTCACTAGTTACACCATATATATATACAGGAAATGTACAACAACAAACCTAGTCTATAGCCTAACTACAAGACAACTAGTTGCACCTAATTTCCATAACTCATTACTAACCACAAGATTTAATAACAACTAAGTCAGTCAATAGAGATTTTCATTTGCCCCGCCCCGCCCCGCCCCGAATGGGATGGGGAATCCCCGATAACACGGGGAATGGGGCAGGGAGCGGGGAATTTTTTTTGCCCCGTTTACCCGCCCCACCCCGATTACCCGCCCCGCCCCGTATACTTTTTTATATATACATATATACATTATTCATCAAAAAATTAACTACACACTTATTTTTTTATCTAAAAAAATACACATTTTACCAATAAAGTTCCAAAAAAACACATATCTTACAAATAAAGTTTATGAAATTAAATATATATATATATATATATATATATATAAAATATTAATCAACTTAACAAATAGAAAAACTTAAAAAAAATGGATAAGAATAAATTAAAAAAGTAAATTATTCGCGGGGAAAATTACTCGCGGGGAATACCCGTTACCCGCGAATTCTCCGAGGGGAATACCCGCCCCGTCCCCGCGAAATTAAACGGAGAATTTCGCGGGGACGGGTAATGAAATGGGGGACGGGGACGGGGGCAGGGAAGGCATTACCCGACCCTGCCCCGCTCCATGGACATCTCTATCAGTCAATAACAATTTTACAAATGACGCACTCTCCTTAAATTGCTCACTTCAACACTCCCCCTCAAGTTGGTGAATATATGTCAATCATTCCCAACTTGGTAAGTGAGCTTTGAAAAACTTTTCCGGTTACCTTTGTTAGAACATGTGCTAGCTGTTCTTTTGACGTGACAAATGGAAGACTAATTTCACCTTTGTCAAGATGATCTTTGATGAAGTGTCGATCAACTTCCACATGTTTGGTTCTGTCATGCTGAACATGATTATTTGCAATTGCTATGGCTGCCTTGTTATCACATAATAACATCATAGGTTTTGACAAACATATACCAAGGTCATGTAAAATACGTTTTATCCATAGCAACTCACAGATACCTTGTGCCATTTCACGAAATTCTGCCTCTGCACTTGATCTTGCAACAACCTTTTGTTTCTTGCTTCGCCATGTAACTAGGTTACGTCCAACAAAGGTAAAGTAGCCTGACGTCAACTTTCGATCAATGTGACTTCCAGCCCAATCAACATCTGTATATCCCTTGACTTCTAGATCTCCATTTTTCTGGAAAAATAATCCTTTTCCTGTCGAAGATTTCAGGTATCGCAAGATTCGATAAACAACCTCCATGTGATCTTCACTTGGTGCATGCATGAATTGACTTACAACACTTACTGCATATGCTATGTCAGGACGCTTATGTGATAAATATATTAATTTTTTAACTAATTTTTGATACCTCTCCTTATTCGTTGGAGTTTGATCTGGTTGAATGGTTAGCTTTTGATTCACCTCAAGGGAGTTTCAATAGGTTTACAATCAAGCATACTTGTTTTTGCTAATAAATCTAGCACATATTTTCGTTGGCAGAGAGAGATTCTGTTGCTTGATCTTGCAACTTCAATGCCTAAGAAGTATTTCAAGTGCCCAAGATCCTTAAGTTCGAACTCAGTTGCAAGACTTTCTTGAAGGGCAACTATCTCCTTTGAGTCATTCCCTGTAACAACCATATCGTCAACATAAACAATAAGAGCAGTTACCTTCTTAAAGTTTTGCTTGATGAAAAGAGTATGATCAGCACCACTTTGTTTGTATCCAATATTCTTCATGAAAGTTGATAGTCATCCAAACCATGCTCGGGGGGACTGCTTTAATCCATATAAGGCTCTTCTTAGTTTGCATACTTTACCAGCACAATTTATGCCCGGAGGAGGATCCATATATACTTATTCTTCCAAAGTCTCATTGAGGAACGCATTTTTAACATCAAATTGTCGCAGCGACCAATCTTGATTTGCTGCTATAGAAATAAGTACTCGTATGGTGTTCATCTTTGCTACAGGTGCAAATGTATCCCCATAATCAATTTCGTAGTTCTGTGTATACTCTTTAGCAACAAGTCTGGCCTTGTAGCGATCTATGATTCCATTCGGGTTGAGTTTCACTGTAAAAATCCACCTGTGCCCTACTGTTTTCTTCCCTACAGACAACGGTACAAGTTCCCATGTGTGATTTTTCTACAATGCTTCCATTTCATCATTCATAGTATTTCTCCATTTTGAATCCATCAATGCTTCCTGCACATTACTTGAAATAGATACAGGGGATAATTGATTTACAACAAGTGCATGAGTTTTTGACAAACGATGGGAAGAGGTATAATTGTTAATGGGGTATTTAGATTTAGCTTTAAAAACAGGGTCATATTGAATTTTTGGAATCTCTCGATTTATCCTAATCGGATATCTCGGTTCAGTTTCAAGAGGAGGAGGAGTTGACTCATGTATTTCAAGAGGAGTTGACTCATGTATTTCAAGAGATGAGGGCAATGATGTTACCTGAGGGGGCACATTCGGAATTTCTATGGCTGTTGGTGTGATTTGGGAACTCGTACTATCTTGATTCTCATGAATGCCATCAACATCGTCAGGCTGAACATCATCATTCAAACAATCAATATGGGCATGTAAAAGCTCATGAGTGTTGTCTTCACCCAGATTACGTGTTGTCTCCCCTTGAAGAGAGCACTCATGACTATCGAAAAAAGGAATATCTTCATGGAATGTAACATCTCGAGTTACATATATTTTATTTTCATTGGGATCATAACACCGATATCCTTTTTTTAAATCTGCATATCCAACAAATATGCAGCGAACAGCTCGTGGATCTAGCTTGCTTGTAACTTGGTGGACATAAGCAGTGCAACCAAACACACATGGTTCAAGGTTCGAGCCAATTGGTGCTGAGACAAGTTCGTGGAGTTTTTTATATGGAGTTTTGAAATCAATGACTCGATATGGGGTTCGATTGATAATATATGCAGCAGAGCGAACTGCTTCACCTCAATACTCTTGAGGCACTTTCATTCCAAACAAAGAAGCTAGAACAACTTCAAGTATTTGACGATTCTTTAGTTCTGCCAAACCATTTTGTTGCGGTGTACCAGTCCACGAAGTTTGATGTCGAATGCCATTTTCTTGACAAAACTTTTCAGATCAGAGTTTGTGTACTCTCCACCATTATCAGATTGAAGTACTTGAATTCGACATTGATATTGAGAAGCCACCATTTTATATAGATCTTGAAAAACCAAACAAACTTCTCCTTTGTTTCGTAAGAGAGAGATCTAAATCATACGAGTACACTCATCAATGAATGTCACAAAATAACGAGCACCCGATATAGTAGGAATTTAAGCAGGTCCCCAAACATCAGAGTGAATAATCATAAAAGGTGTAGTGCTCTTATTATAACTAGGCTGATAAGAAATTCTATGGCTCTTTTCCATTTCACAAATATCACAATTAAACTTGGACTCCGTATGTAAAAACAACCTGAGTTTCAATTTTCGAAGATAATTAAACGATAGATGACCAAGGCGACGATGCCACAACCATGTCATATCTGTATTTCCTTGGCTCCCTTTAGTGTTATTTGCTTGACAAACTACTTGATTGTTTGTAGTGTCTAGATCAAAATAGTAAAAATTCCCACGTCTAATACCAACGCCAAGAGTCCGTTGTGTTGCAATATCCTGAACGATACATTTATCAGGCCAAAAATTTGCAGTACAATTTAAAGCCTTTGTGATTTTGCTAACAGATAAAAGGTTGAAGGAAAGAGAAGGAACTACAAGCACATTATCAAGGGTAATGAAATTTGACACGAACGAACAGAGGAAAGGTGGGTAGAATTGTTTGTCATGTGATCAGTAGCACCCGTATCAATAATCCATGCATCATTCGTAGTAAGATAAGTTTTGGACAGACGTGGATTATCAACCTTGACAACAGTAAAGAATCCAGATTTGTTTCGAGCTCCAATACGCATCTCCATAAGTTGCGACCATAACGGAACATTCGTATCATCAAGGATGATTCCAGACGGAAATGAGGTATTATCTTGGACAATAATTCGAGATTCATGAGGGACGGAGGAAAAATTTGTTTCGGTCATGGCTGCAGAAGCGAGGAGGGAAAAAAAAAAAAAACTTTGATTTCTACTTTCGGTATTGCTCTGATACCATGTAGAAAAGCTAATGGAGAATAATGTTTCGATATGATTTCCTTTCACTAGTTACACCATATATATATACAAGAAATGTACAACAACAAACCTAGTCTATAGCCTAACTACAAGACAACTAGTTGCACCTAATTTTCATAACTCATTACCAACCACAAGATTTAATAACAACTAAGTCAGTCAATAACAATTTTACAAATGACTCACTCTCCTTAAATTGCTCACTTCAACGGAAGGATTGATTATTCTTTTAAAAACTAAAGTCAATGGCGGAATTAGTGCAACTGAGGATGATTTAGTTTTTAGAAAAAAATGATTTCAGACCAAACACATATATTCAAAACTCCATGCTAGAAACTTCATGAGTTTTGTGATTGAAGCGTTCAATGTTACCGTGATTTTTATGATTTTAGACCACATCAGAGGGAAAATGAGTGTTAAAAGAATGAAAATACCTAAAAAAGAAAACCAAAATACATATGTATATGCATATCATCTCCTTGGTCCTTCCCTCCCTCCTGAGTTCTCTCAATCTAATAAATAAAGATTTTAATATCATATAATTTCATATTTTTCTATTATGTTCTTTTCAACTTCTATAAATTTTATTTCTATATAGAAAACAATACTTTATTTATTTATACAATTTATTGTTCAACTTAGTGATTGTAATTGAATATTATTTTAAATAAATATTATGATTTGTTTAAAAATGATATAAAAGCAATTTCGAAATATCGAAAAATATTGATAAACTCTACAATTTTCTCTTCATATCTTTCGTGGACCACCGTTCTCTAATCCACCACTCATTTTGTTGCTCCCTCCTTTAATCCTCTCCTGTCTGACCGTGCTAGCGCGCCTGGTGTGTCTTGGGCGTTGATTTCGACGTTGCGGCATCGTTGAGCAGCGTTGTGATCCTGTCGCCTCAAATTTTTCTTTTGATTTCTTCATTTTCTTGTTCTTAAAATGACACTTTAGATCAATTTATTTTTTGACATTTCTTCACCTAAATCAAATACAACATAATTTTTACGATTAAGTACTATATTTATTCAAAAGGTAAAGAAATTAGACACAATAACTATGACTTATCAAATTTCTCAATACCTAATTCATGATTGTTCTCAAGCATACTCTAACGGAAAATACTAACTCTTTTCTTTGTTCATTTTTATTTCTCTTAATATCTAAGAATACCAATAAAACAGAACATACAACAATGAATTGAGTCGTAGTAAGAATCAAAAGAATAATCGTTATAGGATACATTTTATACCAAAAACTCAAGCATCTCATTAATTTATCAAAAACGAATGCAACAAGACTTAACACCGTCACATGGTTTCAGTTAATACACTAAACTATTTAAGGCTTATATATGATGAACTTTCAAACCAAAACGCAGAAGATTTTTACATATATTATCTATGAATTGATTGAATGCAAAAAATTATGGGTTTTCATTTGGTTGTAATGAAGCGATAAGGGTGAATGAAAGAAAAATTTAAACAACTTTATTTGAGAAATTATACCAAACTTTTCTACATGAAACTTAATTTTTAATTGTATCTGGATGATTTTTTTTGTTGAACTTTTTGAGACATTAATTTTCCAATTCATGATACAACATCTCAATCTTACAATATTTGGTTCACTACTAGAAAATGGGGAATAGATGACATGTGGGTCAAATAAATATAAGGGAGAGGAAGAAAAAAAATGTCATCTTGAGTTTGGGGCGCGTTTTTGACGGAAAAAAATAGAGATTTTTAGATTTTCGAAATTTAATGACAGTTTTCTAATGTCGTCAATCGATAACAATTTTAAAATGTCGTTAATTAAATCGTTTATTTATTCTTTTTGTTTATGAAACAAATTTATCTTCGGTAGCTTCAAGATCAGACGCTTTTTGTTTTTTGTTAAACCCTAGAAAAGTCCTATTTTCACTCAATTTCTCCGCCTCTCCTTCGTCTCCAACGACAGCACCACCGCCAAGCTCGAAGAAACCTGCTGCATCGGCTTCGAAACCGTCCTTAAGGTCGAGGTCGACTGCCTCTGCCAAGCCTTCAAGAGTAGCGGTCATTTAGGCGTCGTCCTGGACGTCACCAAGACCCTCTCCCTCCCTACTGTCTTCTAAATTTTGTTTATTCGATTTCCCAGCCAATCTCATTTCGTTCTTGTTTTTTTCCCAAAACCCTAGCATCTTCTGATCTTCCCTCTACATTTCAATCCATATTCCACTCGGTATCTCGATTTTTCCCCCAAATTTTTTATTTTCGATCAGTAGGCATGAAGGAAAGGAACTCGATTAAGGTCAATTCTCAATTCTAGCATCAGAACGGTCATTTGCCCTCCTTCAAATTTGCCAAATTGTTCAATCCTGAGGCTTCATGGGATAAAGTTTTCATATACTGAGCTTTATTTTGTATTCTATAAATAGTAATCGTAATAATTCTTAGTTTTCTGGGTTTTTTTCCGTTGTGGATGGGAAGAACTGAAGTCTTTATTGGTGGTTGCAGTTGTGGCTTGTTTTGTTGTTCTGAATTTTAGTTTCTAACTATGAATTATCTACCATTAATTTCTAACTAATTGGGGTAGTGTGAATTCGTCTAATCTGTAGTTGAAATCGAAAGAAAAAAAAATTATCTAGTGCATATTGTTATAAAAGATTGAGTTTCCCCTTTTTGCCAATTTTTATTATTGAATGCTATTCTCCTGATAAAGGAAGGGGAAAAAGAAGCCATAGATGGGAATGTTCTTAATACCTGGTACGTAATGAATTGGATGGATTTTTTTTTTATTATCAAAGTTGTGCTTTGGTCTTTGGCTTGAATGTTTTCTACAACACATTTTGTTCTGTTCTTAATGCAGGATCAACAAGGAGATGTCTTGCATTGGATGAGATAATCAGTTGCCCTTGTATATGGACTGCTTTGGGGTTTGATACCTATGGTTGGAGGCATTTGGTTCATCTTGTAAGTTGCCATTTTTATACCTTTCTTAGGCATATATGTGTTTAGGATCTCTTTTGGGTACAGTGTTTCTAAATAAACTTTTCCCTACTATCACTTCTATAAAACATACTAATTAAGGGTCTGGTGCAATATTCAGTCTATGAATTGGAGTTCATGTTAGCAATTTGGATTCCCAAGCTAGAGAAATAATTTTCTAGGCCATTCTAATTTGATTTAAGGAAAGAAAACTGAGTTATATCATTTAATGTTGATTCATAATCAATTTTTTTTGTCTATTGATAGATTCAATTTGTTGAAACCATGTTGATTAGAAAAGAAAAGTCCTACTTATGATATAGTTTGAGTCCGTATCTTAATCAGATGATTATTATAGGCATCCTTATAAATATAAGTTTTTTTCACAAAGTAATTTTAACTATAATAATCATAGTCTGTGTATATTGTTGATGTGAAATGCTATCATATACGTATCCGAGATGGTGTTTTTACTTGCTATTTTCCTCCCAAGCATTACATTTGAGTTCATTTATTGATTTATTTTGTATATGATAGCTTGTTTATTTCTTTGTTTGGAGTAATTTGTTAGCTATTGCATTTCCTTATCCAGGATTTCTTCTTTATTGAAGATTTGGAGAACTTAATCTCTATTATTTTCTATTCTCTGCTTGTGTATCTTAGATTGATTTTGTGTGCGATAATTTTGGAGTTTGGAGGTTTTTTTTTTTTTTTTTTTTTTTTTTTTAAATGTCTTATCTATCAGATATTTCAGATTATTGAGTTTTAGAATTTCCAACAAGAAAACACAACGACTGAACATAGTCAACATAGTCTGGGTATATTGATAGACATTCTAGATGAGGAATGGATGTGAGACACTCCTTCGTGATGGTAATTCTCAGGCTTCATTTCTCTATGGTCACAAAAATAATCTATGTCATTTGCTTATTTTGTATCATTGTTCTATCATTATCATAGATCTTCTACTCCCACCGGTGGTGGTTGTTTGGACTGAGGACTCAAGTATGTCTCCTAACTTATAACTGAAATTGAAATTTTAGTATTTAATAGTTTGAATTTAGCAATGATGAGTTGCTAATGTTACTTACATGTATTACTTCAGTTATGAAAATGTTTGATTTTTTTATTAGTTTAGTAGGGTTTTTTTTTTTTTTTAATTCTAGGTTGTCTGGTACCGAGTTATTTTTATCCCTTTGTTTTGAGTTAATTTAGACAGGTTTTTGGTTTGAGTCTATGATTTATTTCTGGAGAAGTTACACTTCCATGCCTTGATTATGACAGAGACAATTTTTTTTCAAAGGTATACTTTTTTTATTTAGATTTACAATATTTTTTAAGCTGGTGAGATATGTATAATGTTTGTTCTTTTGTTTCTCTTCCGTCTTTTAAGTAGTCAAAAAGTACCTAAAATTACAATGTAACAACTAAACTTAAGAAGTGTCTAAATCTACAAGTGAGATGGAGAGAGTAAGGAAGAATGAGGAAGCTAAGTCAAATCTAAGTCAAATTGAGTGTTAGAAACCAGACGAAACCGACATAGTAAGGAAGAATGAGGAAGCTAAGTCAAATCTGAGGAGTTTCTTTGTTTTCAAATGAGATGGAGAGAGAGACTATGTAAAACATGCGGGTTTTCCATTGATGGTCTATTTGTTCATTATTTAGTAAGGGCATTATCGTAATCAACCAAATGTGATTACAACTCAATCTCGATAAGTAAACAGAAGATTGCGATTGAACGAGGGAGCAAGTAAACATAATCAAAAGGAAAGCAATTACGATAGCAAGAATTCCATTACGATTGCGGGAGTTTTTTCATTACACGGGTAAACACGCTCTTAGTACAAAGATAAAAAAAAAAACAAATAGTTATCAAACAAGTCTATCTCATGCAGAGTTTTGGTTTAAAAAAAAACGAAAACACAAAAACGAAAATAAAAACACACCAAAACAGAAATGGTTACCCAACCATCCCTTAATAATTAAATTTGTGAACTAAAAAAAATTGGTGCTTAATTACAAGAATTATACCTATGTTATTAAGTTGCAGTACTACATTTTAGAATTAATAAAAATATTGCAAATGTCTGAGTATTTCATTTTGACCCCTCAAATATGAGAGAATCCACAAAGAACCATTCAAAATATGGAATAGAATGTACTCACATTTGTCTTTCAAGTTTCAACAGAAGACAGGCCAAATCAAAATCTTTTATTTTTTGAATAAAACAAAACCATCAATTTATAGAGTTTACGAGAAACTTGCCGGTTCTTCATTTGTTGATCTCATGTGCTTGAAAGGTACAATTTACAAGGACACGGCCCCCTTTTAGTTTGCAAACAAATACGAGCACAGGATCTATCATAAAAAACCACCACCCAAGATTTTATTCTTTTCAAAGAGATTTATGGAATTTGCTTTTTCTGACCAATTGGGCAAACAAAAGCCTGGATACACACTGATTCTTCTTTGCAGAAAAAAAAAAAAAAAAAAAAACTGTATATGTCAAATATCCTCTTCTCTACCCAAGAATTTGAGCATTCAAAAAAGTTCAAGTTAGTTCGGACATATATATATATGCGGAAAACATAGATATTTTCACGGATGATTCCTTAGGTGTTGTAATGCCAATTGACCCGATTTTTGAAAACGGATGTTTTTTTACCTTTGTTGTGCACGAACATGCGTTTGCTGAGAACGATCGCGAGAAAAAAATCTGCGAATACCCTTCGGTGAGCACGACTGCAAGGGGGTGACTATAATATCTTCGTGCTCAGCAAAGGGTATTACAAACTTTTTCCACGCGATAATGCTCGTGCTCAGCAAAGCGCAGTGTTGATGACGTCAGCAAAAGGTAAAAAACATTAATTTTCGAGGCAGAAGTCTAAAAATATTACGAAACTCAAGGGAAATCAGATGTGAAAATACCTCGAAAATATGTGGTTAAAAAGAAGATACACCAAAATATATCACCTAACTCTTAAAAGTTTCAACAGTAAAAGAATGAGGTTGAAGATTAGTATAAAGATAACAACTTTTTGGTCTTCTTTTGAGGCCTCTCTTTAATTAGATGTTAAGTTGTGTCAACGTTGTATGTATTGCTTTTTGCAGCAATGAATGTGCACTGCACATTGATTGATTTGACCTAAATAAAAAACCAAAATGACATCGAGAGAATGCAAAGGGCGGTTGCGTTTATTTGACCAAATGCATTTGGTGATAAGAAAGCCTCCCACACAAGAGACAGACTTAATCAAAATTTTGAAGCATTTTAACTTTATTATATTCTGTAATCTGTATGCCTCCCACACAAGAAAATTAATTTAGCTTTGAAACAAGTAGAAATGATAATCAATAGAGAATGAAGGTTTCTTTTCAAAGAGGAAAGAAAAACGAAGGAAAATGTGGTTCTCGAATGTCTTCGTAAAAAATCTCTTGAACGCAAATATATTTTCAATATTTCAGTAAGATATTAGAATATGGTTAAATGAATAGATGAGTGAGGTGACTCCATTTCTTTCGACAATAATTTTGAAAACTATAAATAACTTCTTAAGAATTCATCTCATATATCTCATAGTTTCTTTGTGTAAGCTGGAGTTCTTCGATAGTTCACTGAGTCATAAACTTCATAAACTATCTAATACAATGGAGAATGATTTATATAGCCTTGAGATTTTTGGAACATTACATTTCCTAAAATAAAAGGAAAGTTTTATTTTCTGAACACTCTTCGGTATTCTGATGATAACTTCTTCTCTAGTGCTCAGATTAATTTGTTCTTTATACGGTTGAAAAGCTCTTTCAAAGAGATTTAGAATGATACCCAATTAGACTATAATCCAGAATGTCATCATAAAGATATAGGCAATCGAAATTGGAACAATGATGTGGGGTTGTCATGCGCGTGCGGGCTGTGCGTTTGGTTGAATGGTTCGGTTGCCTTCGTCTTTAGCCAAAGTCACTAAGCCTTATATGTGTTTTTTCATGACTTTTCCGAGTTATTTAGCTTTTGATATGGTCATTGGTCCTTGAGACATTGTAATGTTGTCCATGATCATATCATCTCCCTTTTTTTTTTTGCTTCATTCGTCCTCAAATGATCATCATCTACATCAAAAGAAATAAACTTGAATTAATAAGATTAAAATATAGATCATATCATACTCACCTTGTAAAGCGGTTTTGAATTCATGTGAAGAGCAAAAGTGAACTCTTCGATATGATAGTTTCCTTTGTAAAACAACTTTATAATCCTGTAAGCCAAAATCTCATTCTTTCCCGAACTTCATCTCTTTTGAGGGAAAGCTTTGCTATGGCTTCTTTCACTGATCTTTGCACCATTTTTTTCATTTGATACTTTAATATCCTGCAATTTTGTAAAAACAAATCCATTAGAATTAAAGATGACACAACTTTGAATATACTCACCTTGAAGAGCAATTTTGTAATTGTCATTATGCATCCTTGTAAGCACTTGTAATGAGATTTTGCTTTTGGAATTAAACTCTTCATAAAACCACACTTCAACCTGTGTAAGAAATCTTCATTCCCTTGCATTTTGTTTCCAATTTCTAATATTGGAAAGACTTATGTTTTGGTCTAGAATTCTCTCCATGTGGTTCCATTTCACGTTTTGGAACTTCTTCTTTTGTAGTTCCTGAAAATTAATACAAAGAGAAATCAAGTTAGTTACTTTCATATTTGATTCAAACTTACCTTGTAACGCAATCTTGAAGTCATGAGACGATGGTAGGACAAGTCTCTTTGATTCCATCTTGAGTTGAGGGACGATATTATTCAACCGTTGTTGTGTTCGAATATAATTGGTGTTAGGAGTTATAAATTTTTGCAAAAATATTAAAACACAAGTACTAGGATAAAACATGTTAATATGATAGTAAAGATCCTTATACAATATCTCCATTAGATTTGGCTTGTAAGTCAAAATAGGTTGGTCCTCACTTTTTTTTTTTTAATTCACATACATCAATATATGGTTCTTCATGCATGAGTGACACAAAATCATATGATACTTTGCTTTCTAATAAGATGGGAATAACATGCATAGTATCACAAGCTTTCTCTTCAATCTCACTAATCTCAAGAATAAAAAAACAATCATGTAATACTTCACAATCTAATGGAATGGAATCAACATTCATTTCAACACAAAGTATTTTCTCTTTAAATTCTTGTTCTTCCCTAAGCTCATTCTCAAATTTTTCCCTAAGTTCATTTTCATCTCTCTTTTTATTTTCTATAATTTCATTTTCTAATTTTTTTTTCATTCTCTCATATTTCATTTATCGTGGTCTCTTGCCTCCTATGTTCTAGTATTGTTTGATCAATATGCACTTTCTTTGGACAAACCTTCATAGTATGACCTTCCTTGTTGCCTTCATCTTTAGCCAAAGTCACTTAGCCTTATATATGTTTGTTCATGACTTCTCCGAGTTGTTTAGCCCTTGATCTTGTCATTGGTCCTTGAGGCATTGTAACGTTGTCCATGATCATATCACCTGAAATTTTGTTGTCACCCCAAAATCCACCATTAAGAAAGTTTTATACACTAGTGTTTGTGATGTTTCATTTGAGGAAATATAACATAACTATCTGCCTAGAAGAAAAAAAAAGGGTAGAATAAAATCTCCTAAAATACTCCTCCTTTAAGTTGCCCGAGTAACTTGGGGCGGTCATGACACCCTTGTTTGTCGCTACATGAAAAGATGGCTAAGAAGTGAGTATAAGTATTTAGATTGTGAAGCTTGCTCGTAGTCAGATACGTTGTGTCGTGAAACTGCGGGTAAGCTGAAACGAAGTCAAGCTTGACATCAAAGACTCTCTTGAAAAAGAAAAGAAAAAAAAAGTGATGACGAAGAAAAAAAAGTTAGGAGAGTATAAAGTACCTAAAAAATATAAGGCCCTTGTGATCTATTGCTCTCTCTAGTATTGAAAGTTGTAGTATGTTCGTATTGCGAGAAGTAGGAGAAAACGAGCTCTAGGGTTTCATAAGGCTTTTTCGAGCTTACAGGGATTAGGATAGGTTGGACTACGCACACACACGTAAGGGACGATGAGTCTATTTTGAATTTCTCAATGTATGAATGCATTTTATTGTCTTCTTCTTTCGCAAATTCCTTATTTTCTAAAGCATTTAGGTTAGAGTCATTAACATATAATTGCAATCTATTGGGATAGTTGATATCTCTCCAAAAGAGCTATTATTTACTCTCTATTTCTAGCTAATTATCGTGCTCTATAATGTTAATTTAACCTTGTTGTAGGTATTTCACGATTGGGGGCTCGAGAAGTTCAAGAGCGTGTTTTGATGCTAAAAAGAGAGTTTTAGGACTTCGGAGATGAATCGGGAAAATAAGAGAAGCAAAAGGACATTATGGCACTGAAGGTCTCGCATCAAGACGCTACAAAGAGCGTCCCGACGCTGTCCAATTGCAAATTCAAGAAATCAGACTCGAGAGCAAAGTTGGTAACAACGTCTCGACGCTCCAAAGTAGCGCATGCGAGGAATTTCCGTCCGTAGCGTCGCGACGCTGCTGGTAGTGCCTTGACTCTACGTTGATTATAAAACCCATATTTTTCGATTTTTAGGTTATGTATTGTTCATTTTTTGCCTCGGGATTTTCGTTTTTCTTCTCCATTTTCTAGTTTTCCTTCTTCCATTGTTGTATGAATCAAAGCTCCTCCATGGATTCTTGGAGAATCACATTCCCCATGGAAGGCTAGGAGGTAAATGCTTAATTAGGAGGTAGAGAGATTGTTAAATTATTGTATTAGGGGATATTTTTGCTCTTTAATGACTATTTAACATATGTATGAAGCTCTTGCATCTTCTACCTATATCGTTCTCGAATAACATGTCTTTCTAATTAGAATTGACGCCCCTAATTGTTACACATGTTAGTTTGTTAGCTTTTAAGTCCTTGACAAGTCTTAAGTGTCAAGTAGCAAGGGTCTAATCATGACTAGGTATTTCGAGCCTATACAAATTGTAGGGGCTAGATTTACTTCAGATTGCATAGTGGGCTTAAGGTTAGGAGAGAAATCGAATGATTCTTCGGAATGATTCATCACGATGCTACCCATCACTGCCTTTTAATTAGTGTAGGACTGATCACCTTAGATTAGTTAAATGGCAAGTTTAATTAGAATTGCACGTTTCTAGTAAATTCGTTGGGGTGTTTGTGCTAGAACATGGCCAGACATTTCGTGTGCTTGAGCATCTTAGATAAATTTCCCTTGAATATCGATGAACCGAAGTACGATAGTGATCAATCTCGATCCTTTCTAATTAAGCATGCTTGTTTGACTGTTAATTTTTCGTTTATTTTCCGTTAGCGCAATTTCTTGCATGTTAGTTGATTTCAAAACCAACTAATTCCCCCTGTTTTTATTACATTGCAAATAGAATTAAATTGAGATTAAATTAATGTTAGTTCTTTGCGGATCGACCTGACTACCGCTCTCTACAAGCTAGATTAGCAAGCCAAATTTATAAATATTAATTTGGCGGGTCTCGACAACCCGTTCACCAATAGTTCAGAAGTTGTTGAATATCGATGAACCGAAGTACGATAGTGATCAATCCCGATCCTTTCTAATTAACCATGCTTGTTTGACTGTTAATTTCCCGTTTATTTTCCGTTAGCGCAATTTCTTGCATGTTAGTTGATTTCAAAACCAACCAATTCCCCCCTATTTTTATTACATTGCAAATAAAATTAAATTGAGATTATATTAATGTTAGTTCCCTGATCGACCTGACTACCGCTATCTACAAGCTAGATTAGCAAGCCAGTTTTATAAATATTAATTTGGCGGGTCTCGACAACCCGTTCACCAATAGTTCAAAAGTTTGTCTTGCTCGAGGACTAACAAGATTTAAGTTTGGGGTATTTGATAACACTCTAAAAATACTATCTTATTGCCCTTAATTCCCGCTAATTACCGTGCTCACCCGTGCTTTATGTTCATTTTATAGGTGAAGAGCAATTTAGAGCGCAATGGATTTCAGGACACCATTTTAGGCTTAAAAAAAAAAAAAGATCTTTGTGGAAGCACCAAGTGAGAGAGCCAAATTCAGCTAAATCAACCCAAGAGCAAACGTTGCAACGTCATTTTTTAGCGTCCTGGTGTGCGGATTTTTGAATATCCACTTAATCTCAAGCTGTCGAGGCTTGCCAAAATACGATTTATAAAGCCTATGACCAAGGCTTTGCAGCCAGTGGTAACAGGGTCGATCCAAGGAATAGGAAGATTGAATTTACTAGTGAAATTGGGATTTAATTGATTAATTGGTAACGGGGGGTTTTAATCATGCAAGAGAAATAATGATGTAAGCTAACGGAAGAAAGAAATAATAAGAAGAGAACGTGTGCACGGTTTGGGGAGTCTCGAGATCAATTGTTAGACAAATTCAGCTTATCATTTAATTCTAATAACATGGAATTCAATTTACTGAACACGCGGACGACTACCAGAGAAGCCCCAAAGTAGCCGACTCCATGGATTTTTATTAGACCACACAGTTCTAATTACACTTTATCTAATCCTACGTCAAGGTGATCAGCCCCAAAGTAAATTTAGACAGTCACTAGCTAACCGCGACGAACATTCGAGCGTGAATTCTAATTGCTAGTAGATTGCCCGCAAACGCTGTATGCAATCAACAATTATCCTACCCGACCCGATACTTCGATTTAATTCTATCTACCTGTGTTACTTAGTCGAGCAGTGAGAGGCACGGCATCGCTACTCTTTAACATACACAACATGCGAAACTACTCGAGTGTCAATCGACGTATTTTAACATGCGCGTTGGATTAAGAAAAGTAGATAAATGCAAAGTAAACAGAACCAATATGCATATCAAAACTCAGATTATCAAAGCTAAATCGTCTAACAAAATCCCCCTAAACAAATCCCAAACCGTCACCCTTACCTTAGCCGCTCATGGCGCGGTTCGTCAATCCCGCTCCAACAACGCCCATGGAAGGATTCATCTACTTATTACAATGGTGGTGGAGCTCACAAGCATGCCAACAATGGCGGAGCTCCACGGAAAATAGAGAGAAAATGGGGAAGAAGAAGACTAAAATCGTGCAAAACCGTAGAGAGATGAAGGAGAAGATACTAAAAAATGTGCAGGAAAATCGTCTTTTAGCTGCTGCCATCGTCGTAGCGTCGAGACGCTAGGCCAGCGTCGAGACGCTGTGCCCTAAGTTTTCCGCGCGCGCACTCGCGATGGCGTCGCGACGCAAGGCCAGCGTCGCGACGCTGCCCCGATAAAATTCCTGCGCGCGCCTCCTCCGGAGCGTCTCGACGCCAAGCAGGGTCTCGACGCCAGGGCAGCGTCGAGCTAGCGTCTCGACGCTATCACTCGATGCTTGCTCTCGGGTTTTTCCAGCGTCGAGCCAGCGTCTCGACGCTATAGCTCGACGCTGGCTCTCGGGTTTGGGGCTGAAGCTTTGCCTCTCCAAGGCTGTTTTGGCCCGTTTCTTCCACGGAACAAGTTCCCCTCTTCCCGATGCATTCCCGGGGCGGTAAAACTCTGCTTTAAGCACTCGAACATGCCCAACGGACGCACGAGCTCTTTGCCGCTTTTCTCCTACAAAAGAGATATATTTAATCAATTGAAAGCGGACTTTAGCTATAATTAGGAAGTATTTAATAGCTCCAAAATGGAGTTATCAAACACCCCCAACTTAAACATTGCTAGTCCTCGAGCAAGCACTACAAAGACATTGACTCTAAGGACGCGTTTACATATATTCTAACTCAAGCCTCCATGCATATTGAAATTAAAACACGAGTATAATCATGGAAGCATTTTGTTCATGTGTTAACTAGGACATATCAAAAATTAACTCTTGCCCCCTAACGTGTGTGTGTGCTAGACAACCACTCCTAAACTCACGTAAACCCGGAAAACCTACATGCAACGCACATCCCATTTTCCCCCTACTTCTAGCGTTTAAGAACAGCTACACTTGACTTACACGAGAGAGAGAGAAGCAAATTAAGAGACCTAATTATTTTCTCATTCTTTTTCTTTCTTTTCAAAAGTACTTTGTACTCTTTTATTTGGGTTCTTTGAACCAACTTTTTGTTTCTTTTTCTTTCCTTCTCGAGCTGCCTAACACGTCAAACTTTGGCTAAAGCTTCACGTTTTTAAGGACTGACGCTCACTTCTTTTAAGCGCTAATAAGAAGGAGGAGCGCCTCGAGAGGAATTTTCCTACCAAACATGCTTTTCTATTTTTTTTTAGATTAGGCTAAGCACATGCTTTCTCAATTAACTAACCACTAACTCTCATGCAACAAGCTACCTAAGGGTGCCTTTCGGGGTGACAACGAGAATTAGCTAAACATGCGATAAACCAAGCTTACGGAATCTAGGGAGAGGTTGCTAAGTGCGCGATAAGTGCAAGAGAGCAACAGAAAAATTTTTAAAATTTTTTGACATGAACCTAAGAAACACAAAACTCATGCAAAAACTCGATTATGAACATGCTCAGATTTCCAACATGCATTTCCTAGGCTATCACAGTCAGAAAACAATAAACAGAGTCCCAAGCACTTCAATATCTTTGCAACACTTCTCAACAAACTACACATGCACATCCATCGGACTACTCCACCCCCAACTTCAAAATCTGGCATTGTCCTCAATGCCAACCAGTCAGATACAACAAAGTAAAAGGGAAGAAGAAATACACTTCCCTGACTCTTGGTGAAGCTGGCGAGGGCGAGGGAGCGGCGCACAAACGCATCAGAGCCCAAAATTGTCTTCTCTTCCTCGATTCCTAAAAAAAAAAACAGCAAGCTAATTAACACTAAATTAATCTAAAAAGCAATAAAACTAAACTAAAGCATAAAAACAGTCCATCGCTCGGGTGCCTCCGAGAAGCGCAGAATTTTTAAAGTCGGTTGCTCGACTGTATTCTCTCAACAGACTCAACCATAGTCTGTAGGTGCGGGGGACGATCCAAACTTGTCCTTGGCCACACATTTCCTGCCATCCACCTGAAAAATATTTTGCACTCTTCGTGCCTCGGGCACGTGAATATAAGAAGTGTTAGTGCAAAAATCAGCATCATTATCACACAAATTTAAATCAGAAATTTTAACTGAGACATGGGAACCATCCTTCAAGCGCGAGGGTAGACTCCCATTCTCATCATGCTCAACAACAGACACATTTCCAACAGTCACAGACGACTTCGATGCATTTATAATAAATTCATTCACCATTCCATCAAATTCTACAGATAAGGCACCCCTATCAACATCTATCTTGACCTTAGCGGTCTTCATAAATGGGCGGCCTAACAAAATAGAAGAGGAAACATGCGAAGAATTCTCATTCATATTCAGCACATAAAAATCGCATGGAAACAGTAAGTCCTTAACTTTGACTAAAATATCCTCAACCTTCCCCGAAGGATGCACATAAGATCGATCGGCTAGTTGGACAACTATATTGGACTCGATTAAAGTACACAATTCAAGTTCTTTAAAAACATCATAAGACATGACATTAATCGAGGCACCGAGATCTAACATGGCTTTTTCAATGAATTTAGTACCGATAGTGCATGGGATAGAAAACATACCAGGATCGATGCACTTCGGTGGAAGATTACCTTAGAAGATTGCGGAGACGGTTTCTTTCTTCGTCTCGTCACTTTTTCTCGACATTCTCTTACTCGTACACCACTTCTTGAGAAACTTGGCGTATTTTGGCACTTGGCTTACGGCCTCAAGAAGTGGGATGTTGACCACCACCTTTTGGAAGGTTCGAAGGACCTCCGCATCCTTGGTCTCCAAAGTAGGCTTCACAAGCCGACTCGGGAACGGTGCTCTGGTAACATCAGGTACACTGACCTTCTCATCTTTTCTCACATTCTGAATCTCAGGAGCAGTCGGGGCGGACTTGTTCAGGCTGTCCGTGGCTTCCTTCGCAGGTCTGGTGGAAAGTGACTTCCCACTGCGCAGCTGAATGGCACTCACGTTTTCACACGAGTTTACTGTAGTTTGGGAAGGAAGCTTCCCCGAGCTCTTGCTCTCAATCTTACTAATAGACACCGCCATCTGTGTCAGCTGCTTGTTCAAATTCTGCAGCTCTGCCTTGTGAGAATTAAGCTTCTCTCGAGCCTCTTTCTGAAACTGGCTGGTGCTAGTCACGATGGTCCTTACCATCTCTTCAAGTGAGCTGGAGGAGCTCGAGGCTTGAGCCTGGGTGGAAGAATTAGGCCTATCCTGGGACTGGCCTTGGAAGCGAGTTTGTCCTTCCCTATTCCCATAGCTGAAATTAGGATGGTCGCGCCAACCGGGGTTGTAAGTGTTTGCATATGGGTCGTACTTCCTTGGGTTGGAAGCATACCCCCCGATCGCGTTGACCTCCGCATCCTCACGGTGTCCTCCAACTATTTTCTTTAACATGCTGCCTATCTCGGCCACCTGGGCCCTCATTTCAGTCATCTCGTGGCTCTGAGCCACGCTGTGCACTTGGCCTTGTCCCCGAATACCGAATTGCTGCGAGTTGGTGGCCATATTTGCAATCAACTGCTTGGCCTCAACTGGGGTCTTGTCAATCAGTGCCCCTCCACTCGCTGCATCGATCATCTGCCGGTCATGGGGCGTCATCCCCTCATAAAAGTACTGTATCAACAACTGATCGGCAATTTGATGATGTGGGAAGCTCGCGCACAGGCGCCCGAAGCGTTCCCAGTATTCGTGCAGGGACTCACCTACATCCTGGGTGATCCCATATATCCTCTTCCGCAAAGTGGTGGCTAAGGATGCGGGAAAGTATTTCTCCAAGAATACCCGCTTCATATCCTGCCACGTGGTGATGGATCCGGAGGGCAGGTAATACAGCCAATCCTTAGCCTTATCCTTGAGCGTAAAGGGGAATGCCCTCATATTCAGTTGCTCCTCCGTGACTCCTGCGGGCTTCATCCCCGCGCAGACGCAATGGAATTCCATCAGGTGTTTGTTCGCGTCCTCACCTGCGTTTCCATGGAAAGAAGGTAACTGGTGAATTAAACAAGATTTTAACTCGAAGTTACCTGCTACCACGGGGTAGTTAATGCACAAAGGCTGCAGGTTCAGGTCTGGCGCTGCCAGTTGCTTAAGCGTCCGTGGCGCGTCACCTTGCGCCATCTCGTCAACCAAGAAGGGATTGCCTTCTTCTCTTTCAAACGTTCCTTGCCTCTCCCGGGCTTCTCTACGTAACCGCCGCTCCTCTCTGTCAATCTCAGGGATAAACTGCAAACTACTACCCTCAGAGGAACGGGTCATACACAAACAAAAATCCAAACATACAAATTACAAACAAGAAATTTTTTTTCAGTCAACCATCAATAAATCAAATTCAAACTTCAATCATAAATTCAATCAATTGCCTATTCCCCGGCAGCGGCGCCAATTTTGGTGTGCGGATTTTTGAATATCCACTTAATCTCAAGCTGTCGAGGCTTGCCAAAATACGATTTATAAAGCCTATGACCAAGGCTTTGCAGCCAGTGGTAACAGGGTCGATCCAAGGAATAGGAAGATTGAATTTACTAGTGAAATTGGGATTTAATTGATAAATTGGTAACGGGGGGTTTTAATCATGCAATAGAAATAATGATGTAAGCTAACGGAAGAAAGAAATAATAAGAAGAGAACGTGTGCACGGTTTGGGGAGTCTCGAGATCAATTGTTAGACAAATTCAGCTTATCATTTAATTCTAATAACATGGAATTCAATTTACTGAACACGCGGACAACTACCAGAGAAGCCCCAAAGTAGCCGACTCCATGGATTTTTATTAGACCACACAGTTCTAATTACACTTTATCTAATCCTACGTCAAGGTGATCAGCCCCAAAGTAAATTTAGACAGTCACTAGCTAACCGCGACGAACATTCGAGCGTGAATTCTAATTGCTAGTAGATTGCCCGCAAACGCTGTATGCAATCAACAATTATCCTACCCGACCCGATACTTCGATTTAATTCTATCTACCTGTGTTACTTAGTCGAGCAGTGAGAGGCACGACATCGCTACTCTTTAACATACACAACATGCGAAACTACTCGAGTGTCAATCGGCGTATTTTAACATGCGCGTTGGATTAAGCAAAGTAGATAAATGCAAAGTAAACAGAACCAATATGCATATCAAAACTCAGATTATCAAAGCTAAATCGTCTAACAAAATCCCCCTAAACAAATCCCAAACCGTCACCTTTACCTTAGCCGCTCATGGCGCGGTTCGTCAATCCCGCTCCAACAACGCCCATGGAAGGATTCATCTTGTAACACCCCGAGTTTTTACCTAGACTTAGACCACTCAGGGACGCTACTACATACATACATGCAAAAAGACTCCATAAAACATAAGAGTTGTAAAAAACAATAACCTAGATAAAGGTAAGTTGAAAACAAAGTTTCAAGCCTAGATACATTGAATCTAAGTACAAAGAACTATATCCTGAGACCCCTGAATTGCTCTGTCATCATGGCCTGGCAAGCAAGAACACCTTTGTCTCCCACCACGTAAGCTTAAGCTAATGCCTGAAAAAGAAACAATAAAACTGGGTGAGTATTTAAAATACTCAGTAAGTAGCCGTGCTGCAAGCATTCACAAGTAAAGTTTATGCAACTTAAAAAAAAACGAGAGGGGTTCTTGTTGTTTTAAGAATTACGTTCTGACTAAATGAACAATTAACCTATCCAAAAACTGTGCCAACTCTGAATGGTGTCTATGTGGGACTGAACTGTAGGACTGAACGCCACCAGAAGATAGTTGGCGATCCACTGGTGGTGTTAGGTTTCTCCCAACATAGCATCAGCTGTACCAACTCTGAACGATGTCTATGTGGGCCTGATCTGTAAGACAAAACACCACTAGCAGATTGTTGGCGCCCTACTAGTGACGCTAGGTCTCGCCCAACATAGCACCAACTGTACCAACTCTGAAGGGTGTTTATGTGGGCCTGGTCTGTAAGACAAAACACCACTAGTAGATTGTTGGCGCCCTACTAGTGACGTTAGGTCTCGCCCAACATAGCACCAGCTGTACTCTACCATATCTGAATGGTGAGCGTACATTCTGAACTGCACCATATCTGAATGGTGAGCGTACCTTCTGAACTGCATCATAACTGAATGGTGAGCGTAACTACTGAGCTGCACCATATTTGAATGGTGAGCGTAATTTCTGAGCTGCACCATATTTGAATGGTGAGCGTAACTGCTGAGCTGCACCATATTTGAATGGTGAGCGTAATTGCTGAACTGTACCATATCTAAATGATGAGTGTACCTGCTGAACTGATATAAAATATCACGCTTAACTGAGTACACATCTTACTAAGGGAAGGTATTCGTTACTAAATAAACATTTTACATTTAGCACAACCATGTCTGACTGAGACTCCCTATAAACAGAACACCGCCCATCTAGAGCATATGTCATTCATACGGTTCTAATTGAATCAACAAGTTAAATCGAACACTGAATCTACATACTTAACAAAACATAGCCCTTGACGAGCATATGTTATACATTTAACTTAACTGAATGAACATGAACATGCTTGACTGTGAATTCTCTAAACACAATTTTGCTCATCAAGAGAATATGTTATACTTATATTTCTAACTAATTCAACGTACAAGTCAGAACACTGCTCATCTAGAGCATATGTTTTACATTTAAAACAACTAACATGACATGCCTCACTGATATCCTGCAACAGAACATTGCCCATCAAGAGCATATGCTATATTATTTAACTGAACTAACAAAAATAGGGCACTACCCATCCAGATCATTTGTTATTCCTTCAGTTTCACTAAAATCAAATAATGAAGTCTTGAGGCGTGTTGAGATGATAAATTAGCTACTTACCTTGAGGTGACAATTACGCGTTGATGGCTCCGTTTACACATGATATTGCCTAACTTCGAGAAATGCCCAACGTTAACATCAAATCCTTAATTTGCCAATCAAAACTATACATGAAGAGTTTCATAAATTAGAACCTAAAATACAACACTTAAAAAGAGTTGAAAAAAGTTTAAATGTGTTTTACCCATTGATCCTTACACAAAAAGACTCGAACGATTGCTGACTTGGCTTCAAATATGTTCCATTTCGCAAAACTAGAGTCGTTGGGTCATGGGTGCTTGTATTCGAAACCAATCGAAGGATGGGTCACGCGTTTGAAGCAATTTGAAGCTGAAAAGAGAAAAAGGAAAAAAAATAAGCTGCTCGACATAGGGATTTTTGCACCGTCGGTCAGACCACAAAGGCCACATCGTCGTCGCGTCTGAGAGAGCGTCATCACCGCCGTCGTGAAGCCGAACGCCAGAAAAAAAAAATGGAGGTCGTGGTTCCCCTTGCTGTCTTCGCGCGCGTCAGAGAGCTGAATGAGACGGTGGTCGGTGCTGTTGAAAAAGAACGAAGCCGGAGAAAGGGAGAAGTTGGGTGGTCGGCGCTGCTAAAGAAGAACAACGCTGGAGAAAGAGAGGAGATGGGTGGTTGGAGAAGAAGGGAGTTGATGGTTGGAGTTTTTTTTTTTCCCCCTGGTGCGTGCGTGAAGATAAAAGAGGAAAAGAAGGAGATGGGGATTCATTTTTAATTTAGGGATTTTAAAACAAAACATCAATCTTATCTCATTTTCTCTTTCCTCTTAAATCTCACATTTTCCTTCTCTTCTTTAATTCCTTGTTTTTTGTTCTTTGACAAATAAAATCAACAAAAAAATCATAGCTAAACTTCAAACATTTAGAAATGCCCAATGTAGCTCTCTTAGGTAAAATTCTCAATTAAGATGCCAACTTTAATAAACTCAAAGTCAACCATTAAAGAAATAAATCCAAAAATCATTCTCCCAAATGAAAATGGACTTACTTAAAGTTCACGGGCGTTACACATCTACTTATTACAATGGTGGTGGAGCTCACAAGCATGCCAACAATGGCGGAGCTCCACGGAAAATAGAGAGAAAATGGGGAAGAAGAAGACTAAAATCGTGCAAAACCGTAGAGAGATGAAGGAGAAGATACTAAAAAATGTGCAGGAAAATCGTCTTTTAGCTGCTGCCATCGTCGTAGCGTCGAGACGCTAGGCCAGCGTCTCGACGCTGTGCCCTAAGTTTTCCGCGCGCGCGCTCGCGATGGCGTCGCGACGCTGCCCCGATAAAATTCCTGCGCGCGCCTCCTCCGGAGCGTCTCGACGCCAAGCAGGGTCTCGACGCCAGGGCAGCGTCGAGCTAGCGTCTCGACGCTATCACTCGACGCTTGCTCTCGGGTTTTTCCAGCGTCGAGCCAGCGTCTCGACGCTATAGCTCGACGCTGGCTCTCGGGTTTGGGGCTGAAGCTTTGCCTCTCCAAGGCTGTTTTGGTCCGTTTCTTCACGGAACAAGTTCCCCTCTTCCCGATGCATTCTCGGGGCGCTAAAACTATGCTTTAAGCACTCGAACATGCCCAACGGACGCACGAGCTCTTTGCCGCTTTTCTCCTACAAAAGAGATATATTTAATCAATTGAAAGCGGACTTTAGCTATAATTAGGAAGTATTTAATAGCTCCAAAATGGAGTTATCACGTCCCGACGCTGAACTAGGCAGAATTTGGAGTTCAAACCCGAGAGCAAGTGTCGAGACGTTGGCTTGCAGCGTCGCGACGCTACGTTTGGGAGCCCTACAGAAAGTTCGTCGTTGAAAATGTGCGCGCACCTGCGTCAGAAGCGTTGGGACGCTGCTTAGAGCGTCCCGACGTTGTCCTGCCACTATAAAAAGTAAAAAATTTCATTTTAGGTCATTTCATGATCCAATTTTGGGATAGTAGCCACATTTTATCTCAAATAAAATTTTGTATTGTCTTTTTGATGAACTATTGCCACTCCATGGAGTTTTTGGAGCAATCCTCCACCATGATTGGCTAAGATAAGTGTTAATTTAAGGGAAAGGGATTGTGAATTGATGTATTAGGTGAGATTTTGTTATTAATTCTACTTAGCATTTAAATTCCAAGCATCTTCTTCTATGTATGTATCACATTAGCAAGAAATTTTTATTGAATTGTCGCTATGATTGTTCTTGCATGCTAGATAGTTAAAGGTTAAAAACATGAGTGTCGTGTTTTAATCGCCAAGTAACGAGAGTCTAAATATGCCTATATGTGTCTTCGACTATCCATGATCGCATTAGTTTGCATGATATACTTTGGGTTAGAAGGTAAATCAGGCAATTCATTTAGGCTATCCAAATTAATTGCATGTCTCAGTGTTTCCCATCACTGACATTTAATCGATATGGAACGATTGTGCCAGTTGATTAAATGTTAAGTTTAATTAGGATTGCATGGTCTTAATTAATTTATTTCGGTTGTTTGTTACGGGTCCGGGCAAGCAAAGTGTGTGTTTGGGAAAAATTAGCCAAGTTCCTTAAGAGTTTCAATGATCTGAAATGCATCAATGATCAATCTTGATCCTTTAAATTGAACGCACTTTTAATTTTTTGTTAACTTCAGTGGTATTTTTCTGTTTTGATTTTCTTTGTTAGCGTAAAATTTGCATGTTTTCAGTCTTTACTAATAATTTGGTTCTCTGTGATCGACCTGGTTACCACTATTCTGTTAATTAGAATAAGTACGAGTTTATAAATTGTAATTTGGCGGGCCTCGACAACCCGTTCACCACTACCTGATGCAAGGTATTCCCCTAAACTTCGGTTCTATTATATGCAAGGAGATACAATTGGTTAAGGCAAAAGATCGGGGACAAACTTTCTTCCCATGGATAGTCAGTGTGTTGTGCCGTACTGTCGGAATAGAAATAAAAAGGGCAAGTTTAAGGCCAAAATGAAGAAAGGAGGCTTTCTAGAGTCATTTTTCTTTGGCCGCCTTGAAAGAGAAGTAGAAAGAATAACGAAGGACCTAGCTTAGGCGACAGCCCGCGCTGCTAAAAAACTCAAAGGACCCCAAGGCCCCTAGAAAAGCGCAAGTCAAAGAACGAACAAGGCCTTCAGTTGCAAAGCTGAAATCAAATGATAAAGCTAGCGTCGCGCCAAAATCAGTTCTCCCCACCTTGAACCAGCTCCAAGACTTTTCAGAAGAAGAATTATTTCCAGAAGAACCTTTCAGGCTTTCAACTCTAGCTTTGAATACCTCTATCATAACTCCTACCACTTCCAACCCTTCGATCTTTACTAATCCTTGGGATCCCAAGATTCCAAGCAGCCAACAACGAGAGCAACCGCGCTAGGATTCACCAATCTTTGGCTCCAACACAAGCACACAACAACAATAGTAGTAGCCATATGAATGAGAGAATTGCTAGCACTAGTTCCAACCCGTGGGTGAGGTACGCTGCATTGCCCACGCTATTCTTGCCTCGTCACAAAAGCTTGAGAGTTTGACCGCGTATATTGATACGTGGGCGAATGTAGCCGGACAACCTCGAGTGCCACACGAGCTTTGAACGCCAATTCAGTTGCAAAGTGTTATGCCACTGTTAAGTCTCTGAAAGTGACTTATTTAGGACCCATTTAGCTTAAGAAGATGTACACTTTTAGGTGTTTTTGATAGCATTTAGCCTAAACCTATGCTTAAATATGAGAATGAGAAGAAGGTAGCTAAATTAGGACTTATGCACAATAGGAAAGAAAAGGGTTGAAAACCGAAGGAAAAGAATGAAAAAACTGCATTGCGACAGCATTGCGAAAACATTGCTGAAGCCGCAATTATTCAAGTGAAAACCGTAAGTTGACTGATCTTTTTCTGTTAATTTCCGTGATTTCAGGGATTCGTTCTTTCTCCTCCATCCATTCTGATATATGACGTTGAAGATTGATGGTTCTCCTTGGCCCAAACGCACCTGCAAACTACTATAAAAGGGGGTCAAAGTCGGAGGTTCAAGCATCATCCGAAAGCGTAGAAGTCTTCTCGCAGTCCATCTTTTCTCCTGTTTTCCTTTGCCGTCTATTGGAGTGAGAGTCTCAGCTGTTGGAATCGATAATCTGATAGGAAGGAGAGAAGATCCACCTTCTCTCCCGATTGGATTCATCCAAGCAAAGCTATTCTTTCATCCCCTTCAGCCGAGGCGGTTGCGACGAGGCTCCCAAGCAACATTTACTGCTTTCTGTCTTTCCTTTTCTAGTTTACATTTCTGCTTTGTGTTGTTCTCTTTCTAATAGCTAGAACACTCCATTTCGTTGCTTTCTGCCTTGCTGGTATTTACTTTTAAGCTTTCTTTTGTCCAATCAAACAATCAAGTAATCGAATCTCCATTCTGCATTTCACAGTTTCTTGCCTCTGCATTCTACTGCTTTCCCTTACTGTTTTGTCTTTAAATTCCTTCTAAGCATGTCTGTTTCATCTCGTATTTCTACTTACTCCATATCCATGAGTAGCTAAGTCACTTAGGGGCATGCTAATGACAGAACTATAGGCTAAAAAACGTGAACCAAGTATGTAGGATAGCTCTCGAACCATTGATTGTATGTAAGCTTCATCCCACGGGCAATTTCGATTGACCATCCATTTTGTCCAAAGAACTCCTAACCTCTGGAAGGAGTAAGAGTTCAGAGTCATATTATCATGCTAGCCTTTCAAGGTAACCAGGAAACGGCCTAGGAATAGGCGTTCCCCTAGTACAAACTAAACACTTCTGCTTTAACAAGATGCTTAAGACCTTACTTTGAGTTGAGTAAACTAAAGAATCTAATGCATGGAATCGGACGATACATGAGATAGAGTGAGTTTGATGCATAGAGAGTTGATCCAATGCTTGGGAATCGTATTAAAATGCCTATAGGATAGTCGTTAGTAGCCCTTAATTCTCCATTTTACACACTTTTACTGTTTTTACAATTGCGATAACATTGCGGTATCCGCAATTCTGCTAAGTTACCATTCTGTTTAGCTGTTTTCTTCTTCGTTTATTAATTCCATCTCTTGTCCTTTGAGTCTAATTTCAACTTGCATTTGTTTATGTTACATTCCTTTATATGTTCGGTAAGAAGTAGGCAATTAAAAACCAATTTGAACCCATCAAATCCACCCCTTCTTTCTTAACAAAACACTTCGTGAATAGCTAAAAATAAGTCTCTGTGGGAAAACGAATGAAAAAATACTCATTACTTGCTATAAGATCATGTATGCTTGCATGTTCTGAGTGCTCTCTCTCTCTTATTGCTTATTCTTATTAACACATTGAGCACGCAACAAGTTTTTGGCGCCGCTGCCGGGGACTTATTTTAAGTGAAAACGAAGTCTGTTAAGTTTGAAAAAACAAGTTCATTGCTTATTGAAGCTGATCTGTTTCATTTCTTTTGCAGGTACTATTGGGTTAGTTTATGAGTGAGCCTTCAAGTAGAGATCTAGAGTTCAATCCTGAGCCCGAGAGACTATTTAAAGCCAGAAATAAAGCCAAGAAACGTCTTTTTAAACAACCCCCTATACCTCAAATCATACCTGAAATCGAAGAAATGGACGAGATAGTTCCAAATCAGGTACCTGTCATTCGCAACCCCATCGAAATAGCGAATGACAAGAATAGTGCCATTCTTTCATATTTAGTACCTATGCCTGGGGAGCTGAACCCCAGCATAATCCGTCCTAAGATCACTGCCAACTCATTCGAGTTAAAGCCAGTGATGTTCCAAATGTTGTCCACTGTGGGACAATTCTTTGGAATAGAAAATGAGGACCCCCACAACCATCTTAGGAACTTCTTAGGAGTTAGTGATACCTTCATCATCCCTGGAGTTTCCCAAGAAGCCTTGAGGCTATACTTGTTCCCTTACTCTTTGAGGGACAAAGCCAAAACATGGTTGAACTCATTACCCTCTGGATCTGTCCTTAATTGGACAGATTTAGCAGAAAAATTCCTAGTCAAATACTTCCCACCTGATAGGAATTCTACCTTTCGTGATGACATAGTTAAATTCAAACAAGCTGATAATGAATCTCTTCACGAAGCTTGGACAAGGTTCAAAGACCTTCTTCTCAAATGTCCACATCATGGCATCCCATGGTGTATCCAAATAGAGGTCTTTTTCAAAGGATGCAACCCCAGCACTAGGCAAGTCTTAAATTCATCTGCTGGTGGTTCCATGTTGTCCAAGAGTTACAACGAGGCCTATGAGATCTTGGAGAAGATCTCAGCATCTCACTGTAGATGGTCAGATGATCCAGTTGAGCCAGCTAGAGCTCAAGACAAGGATGCTCTAAGTGCGATGAGCAGCCAAATAAATGCCCTGACCAACCTAGTTAAGCAAATGGCTCAGGCCAATCTCCAAACCGGTGCCAATACCGCCACAGCCATGTCAATGGGCACCCAACCAAGTCAAGGCGAGGCACTTATCTGTGGATTCTGTGGGGAGGGGCACCCATATGAATACTGCCCTGGGAATCCATCCTCAGTCTGCTACATTGGAAGCCAGCAGCATCCTAGGAACAACCCCTATTCCAATACTTACAACCCTGGTTGGAGGAACCACCCAAACCTGTCATGGGGTGGCCAACAAAATGCTAACCAAAATCCTAACCAGCCTAGACCGAGTGGAACACCTGGTTTCACTCCCCAACATAACCAATCAATGTATCAAAAACCATACAACCAACCTGTAGGATCTTCTGTAGAAAACTTACTCAAGGAATACATAGCTAAGAATGATGCTACTCTTCAAAGCCAGCAAGCTACTCTTAGGAGCCTAGAGAACCAAATAGGCCAATTAGCCAATGAACTCAAGAGTAGGCCCCAAGGTAGACTCCCTGCTGACACTGAGGTACCAAGGAGAGATGGTAAAGAACAAGTTCAAGCAATTGAACTCAGAAGTGGTAGACCCTTGGTAAGCAACACAAAGGACACACCAAAGAGAGTAGAGAACACTGAGTCTAGTGCTCCACTGGAGTCTCTGCCAAACCAAGGTCCACAACCAACAAGCACATCAGGAGCCAGGCTAGAGCCAATTATTGAGGAGATAGAAGAAATTCCAAGGCCTCCACCTATCCTAAGGCGCCCTGACGTGCCTGCATATGTGCCACCACCTCCATATCCTCGAAGGCTTAAGAAGAAGCAGGAACAGGAAGTGCATTTTAATAAATTCTTAGAAATTCTTAAGCAAGTGCATGTCAACATTCCTTTTGTAGAAGTTTTACAGTCTATGCCTTCCTATGTAAAGTTTTTGAAGGACATTATTACTAACAAAAAAATAATTGGTGAGTTTGAAACAGTAAACCTTACTGAGGAGTGCAGTGCCATACTCCAAAACAAGCTGCCTAAGAAGGAGAAGGATCCTGGGTCCTTCACCTTACCTGTAGAACTTGGAGGCAAGCACGTGGGCAGAGCGCTTTGTGACCTGGGCACCAGCATAAACCTTATGCCCCTATCACTATTCCGCCAGTTGGGAATAGGAGAAGCACGTCCAACCACTGTCACTTTACAACTTGCAGACAGATCCATCGCATACCCTGAAGGTAAGATTGAGGATATTCTTGTAAAAGTTGACAAGTTTATTTTCCTTGCAGATTTCATTGTCCTGGACTATGAAGCAGACAAGGAGGTCCCCATCCTGCTAGGCAGACCATTTCTAGCCACAGGTAGGGCACTTATAGACGTCCAAAAAGGTGAGCTCACTATGAGGGTTCATGATGAAGAGGTGAAATTTAGTGTGTATAAAGCTTTAAGGTATCCCTCTGACCTTGAATCCTGTGCTAGCATGGACGTAGTAGACTCCTTGATGGAGGAACAATTGGAGCATGTATTATTAACTAAGCATGCTAATGAATATGTACAATTAGATGTAGCTGACTTGAATGTATCTGACATAATGGATATGCCTGTAGATAAACCACAACATGTATGTATGAATATAGACCTAACTGATAGATCTGTGAATCCTTTAAAGCCATCCATTGAGCATCCACCTGTTTTAGAACTGAAACCACTACCCACTCACCTCAAGTATGCATATCTAGGAAGTAATGAAACTCTGCATGTTATCATTTCTTCTAAATTAAGTGAAAAGCATGAGGTTGAACTGATTTTACTACTTAAGCAACATAGGAAGGCTATTGCATGGACTATTGCTGATATTAGAGGCATTAGCCCTTCTTATTGTATGCATAAGATTATACTAGAGGAAGAGCACACACCTAGAGTAGATCACCAACGTAGGCTGAATCCCTCTATGAAAGAGGTAGTTAAGAAAGAAATAATAAAATGGTTAGATGCTGGTGTGATCTTCCCCATAGCTAGTAGTCAGTGGGTGAGCCCTATACAGTGTGTACCTAAAAAGGGTGGGATGACTGTGGTAGTCAATGAGAACAACGAACTGATTCCAACTAGGACTGTCACAGGATGGAGAGTGTGCATGGATTACAGGAAATTAAATAAAGAAACTAAAAAAGACCACTTCCCTCTACCGTTCATTGACCAGATGTTAGACAGAATAGCTGGTAGAGCCTACTATTGTTTCTTAGATGGTTATTCTGGCTATAATCAGATTACTATAGACCCTAAGGACCAAGAGAAGACTACCTTCACTTGCCCTTTTGGAACTTTTGCCTTTCGCAGAATGCCTTTTGGCTTATGCAATGCACCGGCAACTTTCCAAAGGTGCATGATGGCAATCTTCTCTGAGTTGGATGAGTCCATGATAGAAATATTCATGGATGACTTCTCAGTCTTTGGGGATTCATTCACCAACTGTCTAGATAATTTAAGACAAGTCTTGGCTAGATGTGAAGAGACTAACTTAGTACTTAATTGGGAAAAGTGTCACTTCATGGTAGATGAGGGGATTGTCTTAGGTCATAGAGTGTCGAGGGCAGGTGTCGAAGTTGACCGAGCCAAAATTGAGATCATAGAGAAGTTGGTAGAGCCTCAGGATGTCAAGGCCATTAGAAGTTTCTTAGGGCATGCTGGCTTCTACAGAAGGTTCATTAAGGACTTTTCTAAGATAGCCAAGCCTCTGTGTGAGCTTCTAGAATTAAATAGACCATTCATCTTCTCTAAGGAATGTGTAGTAGCTTGGACCACCCTTAAGAAAGCACTAGTCACAGCCCCTATCATAGTAGGACCAAATTGGGATCTTCCCTTTGAGATGTTATGTGATGCCAGTGACTATGCGGTAGGAGTGATGTTAGGACAGAAGATTGACAAGCTAACACATCCTGTCTATTATGCTAGTAAAACCTTGAATGAGGCTCAATGTAATTATACAACTACTGAGAAAGAGATGCTTGCTGTAGTGTTTGCTTGCGAAAAATTTAGAAACTATATTGTAGGCACTAGGACAATTGTGTACACTGACCATTCTGCCTTGAAGTATCTTATGAGGAAGGCTGATGCTAAGCCTAGGTTGATTAGGTGGGTACTGCTGCTGCAAGAGTTTGATTTGGACATTCGAGACAAGAAAGGATGTGAAAACGTGGTTGCAGATCACCTGTCTCGATTGCAGCACAATTGCGAAAAAATTGCGGAGCCCGCAATTTCTGATGCTTTTATTGATGAACATGTCTTTACTTTGACTCATCGTGATAACGATGAGGAACCTTGGTTTGCTGACATTGCTAACTTCCGTGCATCACAGGTTTTACCAGTTTTCAAGGGAGGACAAGAGAAGAAGAGGTTCCTTCATGAAGCAAGGAAATTCATATGGGATGACCCCACACTTTACAGAACATGTGCTGACGGCTTGCTAAGGAAGTGTGTTTCAGCTGCTGAAGCGAAGTCTGTGCTGCAGCACTGCCACACAGCTCCTTATGGTGGACACTTTGGTGGCCAAAGAACAGCTGCAAAGGTATTTCAGAGTGGCTATTATTGGCCAACGATCTTCAAAGATGCCCACAACTATGCCCACAGCTGTGATGAATGCCAAAGAACAGGTAACCTCAGTCGAAAGGATGAGATGCCCCTCACCTACATCTTAGAGTTGGAGCTCTTTGATGTATGGGGCATTGACTTCATGGGGCCATTCCCTCCGTCATCAGGTAACCTCTACATATTAGTGGCAGTGGACTATGTGTCCAAGTGGGTAGAAGCCAAAGCATGTCCCAATAATGATGCCAAAACAGTCACCAAATTCTTGCATAGGCACATTTTTACTAGGTTTGGGACACCTCGTGCCATCATTAGTGATGAGGGGTCACATTTCATTAACAAGGCTATGGAGAGAGTGTTGGCTAAGTATAACATTAGACATAGAGTAGCCACTCCCTATCACCCACACTCGAATGGACAAGCTGAAATCTCAAATAGGGAAATTAAGAACATCCTAGAAAAAGTGGTCAAACCTAATAGGAAAGACTGGTCCTTCAAGCTTGAGGATGCACTTTGGGCTTATAGGACAGCATATAAGACACCCCTAGGTATGTCCCCTTATAGGCTGGTATATGGCAAGGCTTGTCACTTACCACTTGAGTTAGAAAACAAAGCATTTTGGGCCATGAAGGAATTGAATTTTTGTGTAAAGGATGCCGGAACACTGAGGTCTTTGCAATTACATGAGCTTGATGAGCTTAGACATATGGCCTATGAAAATGCTAAAATGTATAAGGAAAAGACCAAGATTTGGCACGATAGTAGACTTCGAGTTAAGGACTTTAAGAAGGGTCAACTTGTCTTGTTGTTTAACTCACGGTTGAAACTCTTTCCGGGGAAACTTAAGTCTAGATGGTCAGGTCCATTTGTGATCACTAATGTGTTTGTCCATGGTGCCATAGAGATAAAGAACTTGCAGCAAGGCCACCCGTTTATGGTTAATGGTGCAAGGTTGAAGCACTACTATGAGGAAGGAGATGTGAAGACTCTCTCGGCCTTCCTCTTGACTGAAGCGTGACAATGAGAACGAGAGAGGACGAGTGATTACTGTGCTCGTCAACATAAGGCTCATGCCTTAGTTTATTTTTTGCGATTTTCCGGTTATCGTTTGTATGTTTTGTTGTATTATTTTAATTGCGAATTCGATGTTGTTTTTATTTCTTTTCGTAGGGAATCGAAAGAGGGAATCAAGGAGAGTAATTCCAGCTTTAAAAATCAAGAAAAGATCGAGCCAAATAAAAGATACGGGCGAGCAAAGATTGACATTTTGATGAAAAAAAATCCCTAAAATTGCGCTGGAATTGCAGGATCCGCAAAATATAGCCGTTGGGATTTAGCCGTTTCCTTTATATCCGTTAGAAGGCGCTCGATCGATACGATTCTCCCATTCTCTGATTTCCAAGAAAACTGAGATTCTCTTCATCTTTGATTCTTCTCTCCAAACCTCCAAGACTCAACAATGGTGTTCACACGGGCTGAAAGATCTGCAGCCAAGAAGAGGGCTGAAGACGCTGCTGAAACAGCTGCGAGAGATGCACTGCTTGCCTTGGCTACGGCTGACGCTGCACGCACCGAACGTCTTCCCAAGCTTCCGATCCGTAGGAAGAAGTGGAGGGTTGTCACAGAAATCCCTGCTGGACCCTCTGAACCAGCGGGCACACCCAAGAAGCGCCGGTGGAGTGTCGAGATGGCCGCCGAACCAAGCAAAGCAAAGACTCCCTCTGTGGAGAGTCAAGAAACGGATCGTGCGTCCCACGAGTCGACCAAGAAGGGTTCGTCGCCATCTGCATCGCCTGCACATAGCCCTTCACCATCTGAACCAGTGCAGAGCCCAGAGCTCTCTTCATCGCCGCCTGCACAGAGCCCTGAGTTGTCTTCATCACCTCAGAGTTCTGCACAGACACCTACAGCAGCGCAGAACACCACGCCGTCGCACACTTCCCCACGGCCTGACCCTGAATTCCCATATGGGGAGTACCAAGAATCCACGCAGGGCAGTGGGGAAGGTGAGGAAGACGAGGTCTTCTCGCCTATGAGGGAAGCTAGCCCGGAGAGTCTTGAACAGAAGACTGACTCAATGGAAGAGACGTTGGGGGCGTGCCTGCAGCAGATCACCATTGAGGCAAAGCTCAAGAAGAAGAAAAAGGCCAAGATTCTCAAGGCCAAGCGATCCAAGAAGCTGAAAAAGAAGAAGGCCAAGAGGGCGCCTTCAGCAGACAAAGAGAGCACTGAGCCATCACTCAAAAGACTCAAGGTTGAGGCTGCAGAATCATCCAAGCCAGCAGACAAAGGGAAGGCCAAGCTCTACCCTGAAGATGAGCCTCAGTCCGTGAGGTACGTGTCCTCTGACGCTGAATCCAGAGGCGTTGAGCTGAGGAAGAGGGAGTTGCTGCACGAGAAGGGCTTCCTCGACAGACCTGCTGACCTGCCGCAGTTCTTGCGCGCAGGAATTATAAATCACAGCTGGGAGGAGTTATGTAGGCCACCCAATCCGGCTTACACAGCTATGGTATATGACTTCTACGCCAACCTGCAAAACTCTGAAGAGGGGCTGTCTGTGGTGAGGGGAGTAGAAGTGGACTACTCAGCAAAGGCCATCAACGAAGCCTATGGCCTCAAGGGCCAAAGACACACTGATTATGCACGGATCGTTGATGAGCCTACTGAGGCAGTGCTGGAGGAGGCCATTCGAACCATTGGCCAGCCTGAAGCAGCGTGGACTGTATCACGCAATGGAAGGCACACCCTCATGAGTGCCAACCTGACAGCAAAGGCAGCTGTATGGTTTGCCTTTGTGAGGAGAAAGCTGTCCCCTGTGACCCATGAGACGACCATCAACCAGAGCAGATCGCTGCTGGTCTACGCCATTATGCGAGGTCTCACGGTCAATGTAGGGGAAATCATGTCAGCTGCCATTGCTGAGTGCGCCAAGAAAGGTAAGGGACCACTGTTTTTCCCTAACACCATAACCAAACTATGTTTGCTTGCAGGAGTCCCCACTGAGCGAATGGAGCAGCAGATGGCTTACACAGGCCACTTGGAGCTGCCTGCTAGCCTGAGGCTGAAGAGAAAGGGGAATATGGAGTTTGAACTGGATAGGCTGGCTGCTGATCAGTCCCTATCCATGGCCTGCCTGATGGATATGCAGAGGAGAATGGCTCAATGGGCCACTTATGCGCAGGCAAGGGACAAGGAAGTTGCAGACCAACTTGGGTGCATCTTCCCTGACTTCCCCACAAATCTCCTGACTCCATGGGTGCCTCCACGACCACGACAACCTGATGAGGATGAAGATGTTTGAGTGCTGGTTTGAATTGCACTGAAGGGAGTATTGCTGTTCCCTTAGAAAAAAAAAAAACATTTTTCTGCTTTCTGATAGACTATGTGAATTATGCTGTTTCTCGTACACTTTTGATCTGTTTTAGATGCTTAGTTTTATGTTTTTCATTTTGCTTAGTATAATCTGATGATAGGAGCCTAGGTAGGTTAGTTTTGTTTTATTTTTAGAAGAGCTTGAATGACTGGAAAGAGCATGCTTAGGGGCCTTAATCACTGTTATATCGGCCCTGATCTAATTGCGAAATAATTGCGGTACCCGCAATTTTCATGACTGAAAGCATGTTTTGGACTGTCTGTTTAGCTAGGCTGTGATCTGTTTAAATTCCATCTTTTGCTGCTATCATGACTACCTTATATAGCTTATCTAAATGCATGCTGAATGAGTGTCATAGGACACCCTTTGATAGTTTAAATCAACCTCTAAAAAGCTCAGCATGCACAGCTTTAAGCCCTTATCTGTCTGTTTTTTTTTTACTGCTGCTGTGATATTTGTCGTTCGAATGTTTTGTCTATGCCTAGGGCTTTAGATTCTCTTTGTTTTACTGTAGACTAGATGCTTCTAGGAAAGTTGGGGGTATGCCACCTCAGACACTCATTGGGGACAATGAGTAGTTGAAGTTTGGGGGAGGCCACCCTAGGCCTAGGAACATTCCTCTCTCCCTTAGAAACATAAGCATTCTTCTTCTCCTTTACAAAAAAATGATGAACTGAAAAAAAAAAAATATGAAAAATAGAATAAAGAGGGGAGTCTCTCTTAGGTTGCTAAGTAATCAGTGCCAAGTGTGTGACCCACAAGTGGCATTGCATCAAAAGGCAACCAAAGGAGAGGCCCCACCTAAGTAAGAAAAAGGGAAAAGAATAGGGAAGAAGAATGTATACCTAGGAGTTATAACTTTGTGGCTTAGATGTCCTATTTAAAAAAGAACTCTGATCCTCAATTAGCTAAGCACAAAGTTGTAACTCGTAGGGTTGTTTAGGGAGATGAGTGTTTATCCAATGTAGTGATGCCAGGGTTTAGGTTGTTCTTTAAAAGTACTACTGTTACCGTTAATACTAAGACTGGCATGACTCTAAGGAATCCTAGACACATTAAAAATAAAACTAGAAGCATGTACTGAGTCTGAGGTAAAGCTAGGCAGAATTTGAAACCTTAGGGATAGTGGCATGATATGACAAAAGCAAATAGATCAGTTGTAGGAAGTTAATAAAAGCAGATGGAGTGTTAGGCAGGCGAAGTCAGAAGAAGCTAGATAAGAGGGTAGTTTTAAGCTTAGAAGTGTGTCACAGGACAGCAGTGCTATAGATAGGGATATAGGGGAGTCAGTAGGTGGTTAAAGAAGGTGAAACAGCAGCCTAGGTAAGTCCTTAGTATGCTTGAGGACAAGCAAAACCTTAAGTTTGGGGGTGTGTTAAGTCTCTGAAAGTGACTTATTTAGGACCCATTTAGCTTAAGAAGATGTACACTTTTAGGTGTTTTTGATAGCATTTAGCCTAAACCTATGCTTAAATATGAGAATGAGAAGAAGGTAGCTAAATTAGGACTTATGCACAATAGGAAAGAAAAGGGTTGAAAACCGAAGGAAAAGAATGAAAAAACTGCATTGCGACAGCATTGCGAAAACATTGCTGAAGCCGCAATTATTCAAGTGAAAACCGTAAGTTGACTGATCTTTTTCTGTTAATTTCCGTGATTTCAGGGATTCGTTCTTTCTCCTCCATCCATTCTGATATATGACGTTGAAGATTGATGGTTCTCCTTGGCCCAAACGCACCTGCAAACTACTATAAAAGGGGGTCAAAGTCGGAGGTTCAAGCATCATCCGAAAGCGTAGAAGTCTTCTCGCAGTCCATCTTTTCTCCTGTTTTCCTTTGCCGTCTGTTGGAGTGAGAGTCTCAGCTGTTGGAATCGATAATCTGATAGGAAGGAGAGAAGATCCATCTTCTCTCCCGATTGGATTCATCCAAGCAAAGCTATTCTTTCATCCCCTTCAGCCGAGGCGGTTGCGACGAGGCTCCCAAGCAACATTTACTGCTTTCTGTCTTTCCTTTTCTAGTTTACATTTCTGCTTTGTGTTGTTCTCTTTCTAATAGCTAGAACACTCCATTTCGTTGCTTTCTGCCTTGCTGGTATTTACTTTTAAGCTTTCTTTTGTCCAATCAAACAATCAAGTAATCGAATCTCCATTCTGCATTTCACAGTTTCTTGCCTCTGCATTCTACTGCTTTCCCTTACTGTTTTGTCTTTAAATTCCTTCTAAGCATGTCTGTTTCATCTCGTATTTCTACTTACTCCATATCCATGAGTAGCTAAGTCACTTAGGGGCATGCTAATGACAGAACTATAGGCTAAAAAACGTGAACCAAGTATGTAGGATAGCTCTCGAACCATTGATTGTATGTAAGCTTCATCCCACGGGCAATTTCGATTGGCCATCCATTTTGTCCAAAGAACTCCTAACCTCTGGAAGGAGTAAGAGTTCAGAGTCATATTATCATGCTAGCCTTTCAAGGTAACCAGGAAACGGCCTAGGAATAGGCGTTCCCCTAGTACAAACTAAACACTTCTGCTTTAACAAGATGCTTAAGACCTTACTTTGAGTTGAGTAAACTAAAGAATCTAATGCATGGAATCAGACGATACATGAGATAGAGTGAGTTTGATGCATAGAGAGTTGATCCAATGCTTGGGAATCGTATTAAAATGCCTATAGGATAGTCGTTAGTAGCCCTTAATTCTCCATTTTACACACTTTTACTGTTTTTACAATTGCGATAACATTGCGGTATCCGCAATTCTGCTAAGTTACCATTCTGTTTAGCTGTTTTCTTCTTCGTTTATTAATTCCATCTCTTGTCCTTTGAGTCTAATTTCAACTTGCATTTGTTTATGTTACATTCCTTTATATGTTCGGTAAGAAGTAGGCAATTTAAAACCAATTTGAACCCATCAAATCCACCCCTTCTTTCTTAACAAAACACTTCGTGAATAGCTAAAAATAAGTCTCTGTGGGAAAACGAATGAAAAAATACTCATTACTTGCTATAAGATCATGTATGCTTGCATGTTCTGAGTGCTCTCTCTCTCTTATTGCTTATTCTTATTAACAGATTGAGCACGCAACAGCCACCACCTCGTTTCGACGTGCTGGAAAAAGAAAAATTAAAAAAGGATGCTGCTAAACACTAGGGTTGTTTGTTTTTTTTAGCTGCTTTATGTATTATTTTACTGCACCATAACCTTTTAAATTTGATTGCTTTAACTTTTAATTTATGTGCCGCATATATGACGAACCTACTTTTTAATAGTATGTTGAATGCCAAAAGGTGTGGTCATTATTTTTCATTTATGATTTTGTTTATCACACGTACTTTGATCTTTCATGCCTTATCAATGATGCAGAGTTCATAGCGCCAGATTGTGAATTTATTTTATTTTTGTTTAAGTTTAATTTTTCTTTGTTTAATGGGTTGGTAGATTTCGTTTCCTTGCCACCGCCTTAGCTAATGATGATACTTAGCGCTTTAGTTTAAAATTTAACTTCATTTTATTTAGAGTTGCCCATGTTAAGCCTAGTTCAACTTATGTTTTAGCGAATATTTCCAATTACCCAATTCACTTAATAAACACATAGCTAATTTTGATAGCGCCGCATAAGAAAAATCGTACTTGTCTAACCCTATGCTAAAATCTAAGTTTGGGGGTCAATGAGAACATTGCTCATTTTAAGTTTGGGGGTGTGAGCGCTTTAGCAAGCACACATTAGTATTAAATAATGTTGTAATGCTATATAAAACACTACTTGCTTTGCCAAAAACATTTTGAGAAATAAAAAGGAGTACTTTGCTTTCCAAGTTAAGGAAATGAGTATGTGCGAGAGTCACGTAGAGACACTCTATTTGCAACAAATATCATTATTAAACATCTATATAAGCTAAAGTTAGCACTGTTAAAAGGTTCGCGTAGCCTTATGAAGACGCACCAACGCTAAGGAAAAAAAAAAACTAAGTAGTGTTGTTGTTATTAACGCTAGAAAAATTGTCTTATGTTCAAAGCGCTAGGAAATTAGAACTAAGTAGAAACCAAGTGAAAGCTAGTGTTTGTCTAGGTATGGTGTAAGAAACGAAGAACAAGGTAGGCGCTAGGTTATAAAAGAATGAAATTTCCGAGGGAGTAAAAACAGTGTCTGATCTAAATAAAACTGGTTTTCTTTTAAAAGTCTAAACGTTGCTGAAACGGAATAGACAAAGGTAGAGTTCACTGCTTGAGAACAAGCAATAAAACAAGTTTGGGGGTTTGATAGCGTGTCTAATGACCGCTATTTAACACCTATAATTGAGTTATTTTATCTCTAAAGCATGAGAAGAGCGCTAGCTTTCCGTCATTATAAGCCCATATTGCATAAAACATCATGCGCTAGCTGCAGGTCACACTTTTATAGTGTTTTTATTGAAAATATATCTAAATATCCTACAACTGCGGTAGAAACTTACTAAAGCTTATTTTCTCATGAAACAAGGCAACACATGAGCCACTGCGTTAGAGAATATTTATCCAAAAAATGTCATTTTTCCCTGCCAGAGATCATGGAGCAAAAAACGTGGAGCAGACACTGGGCAGACAGAGCCAACCAAGTCATTAGCTGACAATGCTCACGTGCCTAACACCTCTACCCAAAAGCAACTTTATCTGGAGAGCGTGAACGACACAATTGGAAATCCATTTGCCTATAAATACCGTCATTTCTAAAGAGAGAAAAGAGAGCTTGGTTGTATCAGTATTACTTTCCCTAAACTTTCACCAAGTTCCCGAGAAGAGGAGAAAAGATAGACTGTCCAACTGAGAGCTTCGTCGGAGGAAGTGACAACCAACCAACGTTTGCCGAGCTACGACCGCCGCTTCATACTCTTTGGCGCACTTTATCGCTTTCTTGAGTGCTTTCTTTATTACTTTCTTTTACTGTATTTCTTTAAAAGCTTTCATAAGTAACTAACTTTTTACTCAAGACTTGGCCGTTAACCTCGACTGTTGTAACCATGTTTATGTAGTTTATCTTTTAGCAAGCATCTCGTATCTTTTTTTTAAGAGTAAGAAATATTCTAATTCTAATTATGAAAGCTTGTAAGTGGTAACAATATACTTCATTGATAAGACCAAATTTATTTACAAATATTCTAATTCTATATATGGAGCACTTTCTTAAATATTCTATAAAAACTTAACAGAATAGCTAAAATGAGATTTTATGTAAAGTGGTAACATAGTATATATGTATTTTTTTTTAGTTGAGTTTCAACAATTGCGGATCAAACAATTAAACATTGACATTACAATAAATATCTTATTATCCACTGACCTATGCTCAGATTAATAATTAAAGTATAAATTTGGTCCCTCTAATCAGATTAGTAATTAAATTATAAATTTCGTCCTCTAATTGATTAGTAATTAAATTATAAATTTCGTCCTCTAATTAGATTGTAGCTTCAATTTGATTTTTATAGTGTTCTAAAAGTTATAATTTAGTCCATATATATTCAGGATCAATTCTACTTTTATTTCTATGTTTTTTAAAAATTTCAATTTAATTTCTTATATTTAAAAAAAAATATATATCTATAGTCGTCAAATCTTCATTGTTGTTATATGTCTCCACTATTATTATTTTTTTTTTGTTATATGTCTCCACTATTATTTTTTTTTTTTTGTTATATGTCTCCACTATTATTTTTTTTTTTTTGTTATCATATTGAATATACGATACATTTTCTACATATACATGTGATGCTAATATATTTATTATTTCGTTTGACTATGTTAGTTAATTGTATTGACGTTTAGAACTAAGTAAAAAATATGGAAAAATTAGAGAGGGTTCATTTTTTGGTAGGTAAAATACGATTCAAGAACTATTTGAGATTTAACCAAAATAAAGGGCCAAATTAAAATTAGTTAAAAAAGTCTTGTTGGTCCCTCAATTCCCATTGAAGGAACAATTTAGTCCCTTAACGTTAGTTTATAACATTTTAGTCTATGTAGTTTCAATTTTATAACAATTTAGTCTTTGAGCTTTAGTATATAACAATTTAGTCTATGTACTCTAAAATTTTAAGGTTAAATTATCAAAAACACCCCTAAACTATAGGTTCTGTTTAAAAAGTATCCCTGAACTTTCAAAAGTTTAAAAAATGCACTTGAGCTATGGAAACTGTTTAAAATAACCCTGAACTTTCAAAAGTTTCAAAACTACCCTTGAACTATGAAATTTTTTTCAAAAAATACTCCAAAACTATGAAAAACGTTTCAAAAATGCCTTCAACGTTAATAACACACACAAAATTCTGATGTGGATGATTAAATTATAACTTGTACTTGTGTGACATAGAAAATATGAAAATGTGGACGTCTAAGGTGTTAAAAAAATCATGAAAACGTAGACATTTGATCTATTCTCCATTGATTTTGCCATATTTTTGTTCTATTCCCTAATCTTTTGATTCGATAAAATAGGGTTCCCGTGATTTTTTAACACCTCAAGTGTTACGTTTTCATTTTTTTCAAGTCACACAAGTACAAGTTAGAATTTAACCGCCCACAATAGAATTATATGTGCGTTAAGGGCATTTTTGAAGCGTTTTTCATAGTTCAGGAGTATTTTTTAAACATTTTTCATAATTCAGTGATATATTTTTTAACTTTTGAAAGTTCAAGGATATTTTTGAAGTGGAACCCATAGTTTAAGGGCATTCTTTTATATTATAAATTAACCAAATTTTAACAATATAATCCCTACCCTAAAAATTTTCATTAAAATTAGGTATTAATTTTTATCATGTAGATTTTTCATTAAAATTAGGTATTAATTTTTATCGGGTAGCGACTTAGTTTTTATACTTCATAAACACATTTTGTCCCTAATCTTATTTATCGATCTACATATACAAGAAATCTCACTAATTTCTTTTAAATTTCAATGAACATGAATTAAATCACTACATACTAAAATTTTGAAACAAAATTATTACAAAATTGAAAGTATATAATCCAGAAACTAGATCATTACAAATTCAAATTCCGAAATTAACATCGTAACTTCCATAAAACTTCGGACTAAAAGGGTTTTTTAACTTTCGTAAAACTATAACAACCAAATTGAAACGAAACGAAATTCAATTATAGAAATTGAATTCATAGTGTAAAGTAAAAATTATGTGGGTTTAAATAAAAGTTGATGTAAAAGAAAGGTGAAAAAAAAAGATGTAGAGTTTTGATTAAAATGTTCATGTAGCTTGAAGGAATAAAAATGGGTTTGGGAAAGAGAGTCAAAAAAGGGAGAGGAGGGAACCCTAGCACACAGCAGGGCTACGCTGCACATCATAACTTTGATATTATAGTGGCCTAATATCTTCAGAGAATTTGACTTTCACAGACATATGTGAACAGTCTGCATCATCAAAAAGCCCTACACAGAACCATGCCCTTCAATTTAGTGTCACTAAGCTCACCTAAATCTCATATTTAACTACAATTTTAAAATAAACAAACCCTAATTTGTTGTGTTTATATATATTATAAGGTTTTTCAATGTTATATATATATAAGAAAATTAACATTTTACACACTAGGATGTTGCTTATGTTTGACTCATTATTTTATAAGACTTGAATTTACATGTCTTGTATTTCAATGGTACAATCAAAAAATAGGTTTGTGTTTTTGATTTATAAGTTTGCAATTTGCAAAATATAATTAAATATATAGTCTAAAATTAGTCGATAACCATTTAGATTTTCATTTTTAAAAATTAAGTCCATAATTATTTTTTTAAGTATGGTTTCTTTGTTTTGTTATCTACTTTTACAAATGTTTACAAATGGTATAATAATTATTATTATTTTTTTTTTTAGAATTTGCCTAAGAATTCAATGTTTTTTTTAATAAAGATGAAAATCATCGTAAAGAAAGATGAGAAAACAACATAATTTACAAAAAAATAACTAAAAACTAAAAAATAAATGGGTATCAGATTCAAAGTTGATATTTATGTAAATCTATCTATATATATATATAATATTAAGCTTCCATTATTGATGAACCACTTGACTAGAGAAGCCAAACTCTCACCAAAAAAGCTTCAATTGCTTGTTTCCAGGATCATTGACCCAATAAATTAGCAAATGTCAATATTTATAGGTCAAATTGTAGAGATTTATTTTTTGCAACTGTATTTTATTTAATGCGCGGATTGAACTCATGAGTAACCTTTTAGTCATGGACATAACCTTATGTCAATTGAGCTATGCTCGATTGGGCAAGTCTAGAGATTTTTTTTTTTGCAAGAGTAGTTTAATTAATGCGGGGATTGAACCCATGACCTTTTGGTCACCGGCACAACCCTATGCCAATTGAGCTATGCTCGGTTTGACAAGTCTAGAGATTTTGTACTCTAGAAATTAAGCTTTCATAGAAGTATAATATAAATGGGCCAAAACGAGGGTGCCTTCAACTCTGCAAAAAAATATATATTCCTAGAATTTAGGATATAATTGTAATGGGTGATAGATACACTATAAGTTATCGTGTATCACTGATTATAGTCTATCAGCAATAAATCTCTATATTGATAGACAAATTTTATATTCTATGATAGATATCTAATAAATTTGTATCATATTTAAAAATACTTTTAAAATATTTTAGATTTGCTATTATTTTATGTTGTATTATGATATATGTAGTTACCTCAAATATTTATCTATAGTACCTATTTCAAATATAAACTTAATGCTTACTTATTTTTTTTTTAGTTATTATTTTGTAATCTATATTTCAAAATACATTAGCCAAAATTTAAAATCTAAAAGTACTTCATACCTGCCATAAATGACATACGAATAGAAGGAACCCTTCAACCAATTTCTAGACGACATGTACTAAAAAAAACATATAGGATACATAATAGATCTAGAAACATTTACGTGTATAACTAAAAGTGTTACTAAAATAGAAAACAAAACAAATAAATTAGAGAAATTGTAGTAAATGACAATTTAAGACTTATTGTTTGCAAATATAGCATGTTTTTAAAAAAATTGTGGATATAGCAATTTCTATCGCTGATATCTTATGACTGATAGAAGTCTATCGCTGATCACCTCAGCTTTTTATAGATTTTTGTCAGTGATAATAGTCTATCAGTGATAATAGTCTATCACTGATAGAAGTCTATCAGTGATATAATAAAGTCTATCAGTGATAGAAACAGGTTTTTTTGCCATATTTGCAAAACATTTTAAAGCTTGTTAAATTTGCAATTAGTTTGGGTCTGATTGCTATTTGTGCAACCAGCCCAATAAATTATTGTGAATTATAATATTTTTAAAGTATTAAAATTTAAAATGGAAATGATTAACAAACATGATTTATTTATTTATTTGTATGCCATAGATAAGGGGAGTTAAGATAATTTCAAACTTGGATGAAAAGTTTAGATTTATTGAATGTTAGTCAGCCAATCACTAATGAGATAGAATTTTTATTTTAAACATGTGTGACAACAATTTTATTTTTAATTTTCTATTTTAAGATTAAGGTTTCTTATAAATAGGTTTAATGTTTTATTAGGCTTTCACAATGAACTGTTTTTAATTTTTCCAAATAGGCAAAATAATAATAATAATAATAATAATGGTAACGTTTTCAAAATTTAAATAGAAAAATAAAGAAACTATTAGTAAGAAAATTTATTTACAAAAATCAAAATAAACATCCAACCTTATTAAATTTTGTATTGTATTTACAATCTACCATTAGCAAATCCACTAGACCATTCTTGTATGGATAGGTTGCATAAATAACAATCCAACAAAAAATAATAATGAATATCACAAAATATAAAACATTTTACATATGACAAAAATTAAGTGATAATCATGAATAGATTACTTATTAATGATAGTCATTAATAAAATTTTATAAAAAAAATAGAAGTATATTACTAGCTATCCTTAATACTCATTCATCTCCTATCAGTTTTTTATTTTTTTACTAAAATTGATCTTCTATCAATTATCATGACTATCACGGATAAAAATTATTATATTTGTAAAATCTGCCACGGGTGGCTATTCACTTTTCTCATTTGCAAATATAGCACATTTAGAATAGAATTGCAAATATGACAGATATATAATTCTATCACTAATAAAAAAAATTTGGTCTATCAGTGATCTACCTCTATCAGTAAGACCATTTTTATAGTCTATCAACGATAAACCACTTTACCGATAAATCAGTTGTATAGTCTATCCGCGACAGACTTCTAACGGGTAAAATTGCATCATATTTGTAAATATTTTTAGATTGTACTAGATTTACTATTTATTTATTATTTTTTTTTTTTTTGTATAAGATTGTTATATATGCAATTTCCTTATTTCCTAATTTATTTTTGTTTTTAGTAAACCATTAATAGCAATAACAAGTAGTATATAGGATAAAAAAGGTGGCCTAAATAGAATCTATATTAGAAATGAAGTCAAACTAAGAGCTGAGCTCTCATTTGGGTTTCAGAATTTTGTCCAAATGCATCACAACTGTGAAATTTGGCAATTTCTACTCTTGTTTCCTTTTCATTTTTTGAAATTTCACCAAAATTTCACAACATATATCATAAAGTTTTTCAAAATGATAATTTTTTTTTTTAAAAAAGTGTTAATCTGATGACTCAATCAATTGGCAAAATAGTAAAATAAATAATATATAATTGAATCAATAAATTTGAGAAATTTGTAAGTTTTGAGCCAAATAAGTAGAAAGAAGAACTGAAGCAGATTATTGCCATTTTTGTGCTATTTTGCTGCAATCGAAGCAGAAGATGCATCAAAATTCAAAACCCAGAAACTGCAAACCAATCTACATGATACTTTTCAGGGAAAGTTTGAATACAGCAAGTAGGGGGGGAGCCACAAATTTTCAAACCTAGGGAAAAAATTCTACTTTCTAACTTTTATATATATATATATATATATATATTCCTTCAATTTTGAAAACCTAGAGGGTCAAATTAAACATTTTAGGTCACGTTTGATAAACATTTTGTTTGTTTCTCACCATTTCTTTAGAATGATTTTCATCTTTCTAACGAAAACATTTGAATTCTTAGTCAAATTTTAAAAACAAAAACTCCATTTTAAAGAGAAAATTTTAAACATTTTAGGTCACGTTTGAGAAACATCCATTTCTTTAGAATGATTTTCATCTTTCTAAGGAAAACATTTGAATTCTTAGTCAAATTTCAAAAATAAAAACTCCATTTTAATTATTTTTTTAGTTTTCATAACTGGACATTGATTTTGAAAACACTTGTAAAAGATAGATAACAAAACAAAGGAACCCATAGATATAAGTAGAAATAGTGTTTATATACGGCTTAATTTTTAAAATCAAAACCAAAAAATAAAGTCACCGGTTGATAACCATTTAATTTTTTAGTTTTTGATTTTTAAAAATTAAGCTTATAAACACTAGTTCTACCTTATAACTTTCTTTGTTTTGTTATCCACTTTCTACCATAATGTTTTAAAAAATCAAGCCAATTTTAAAAACACTAATTTTGTTTTTAGAATTTGGCTAAGAATTTAAATTTTTCTCTAAGAAAAGTGAAACTCATAATAAAGAAATTAAGAGAAAACAAGCATAAATTTCAAAAACAGAAAACTAAAAACGAAATAGTTATGAAACACGGACGAAGCCTTAACATTTTAATTCTTAGTTAGGCGAGCTAAGATGGGGGCAACTGTCCCTGCTTCCTTTTTAGCTCCATCCCTAAATTTACTGGTTTGAATAGGAAACACTAAAAACATATGCATGGCTACATTCACACAGTTCACTTACAGAAAATACAGAGAGTTGTAGCTAAATCTATTAAAAGGTTGAAATTGAGAAAAAATAAAAGAAAAGGAAATTTTGATTATGGTAGTATCACACACCACCACTTAATTATCCATATATATATATATATATATATATACTAGAATGCAAACTTTTATAATAGGTATACAGTAGTTGCTTTCAGAGATTAGAATAATTAGTTTTTTTCTTCTTAAAATGTAAGCTAAAATTTTGGGTATATATGACAACAATTCAACTTTATATTAGAAAAAAGAAAACTATTCTAATCTTGGAAGTGTGTTGTGGCAACTTAAATCTTTAGTTATGTTTTTATTGTTAGAAAATTCACAATGATACAACTTTTATTTAAGTTTATTGTAAAAATGTTGTAAAATGATTTTGATGCGGTTAAAATCACTTTTGTTATGTTCAAAATTACTCCAAAACATGCATTTAACAAATTTAAAATCAATTTTGATGATAAATCATGTTTTAAAAATGTAAAACCAAACATTTTAATGATTTTTAAATGTAATTTTTTGACAACGGGTGGGGGATTGAACCTAGGACATCATAGTCACGATACAGTATGCCGTTGAGCTATGCTCTTGTTGGCGCTTTAGAACTTAATTAATTAAACTCAATGAAGTAACATATATAATATATAGTTACCTCGAATTAGTAAATTAACTTCAAGCTAATTCACTTGAATTTAAGAATTAATGACCTATGTTTGAACCATCACAAAAAGAAAAATTAGAGTTTTTGAAACAAGAATCAAATTGATCTGTTTTCTATAAGAAAGAAGCTTGCTAAACAATGTCATAACAAAAAACAATATAGGGATATTTACTAGAAATAAATGGAATAAAATTCCTTTGGCTCACACACAAGAACAACAATCTTCCTTATTTTTTCCAAAAAAAAATGTAGAAGAAAGAATACAACAGCTTTGTACAAAATTTCCCAAATATTATATCAGGCAAACAACATAGAAAAATTATAATCAACAAAAAAGTGCACTCAGAACCAAAAAAAAAAAAAAAAAAAAAAAAATCCACTTTAACCTAAATGTGTGTGAGTGACAATGGAAGGTTATTATTAATTAAAGAAGTGTTATGGCTTATGAAAGGAAAGAAAAAAGAAAAAAAAAAACAAATTGAAGAAGGTAGATCTGGATATAATAAGGTTTATTAATTTAAAATTAGGGCAATTTGAGTAATGTGGAATCAGAAAAAGAGTAGGGTTTGGGAAATGGAGAGGCCATGAAAATGGAATTAGGGCAAGAAAGCAATGGATAATCAAGGGTTTTATTATTATTACCTGAGGAAAAGCTGTGGATTGATGGATCTTGAAGCTGAGCTGAATTTTGAAGTTGAGAAATAGAAATGGGTTTAGTTTTTTTGAAAAGAGTTCTTTGTCTTGCCCTAGCTCTTGCCCTATCCCTGGAGTCTCTGGCAACAGTACGTAATTGCCTGGTCTTTTTGATGTCTTTGAGAGTAGTGGTCGTAACCACATTATTATTATCATCCTTAATAATAATCTCTGACAAAACCTCACTTGATCCAGAACAACAAACACTGCTGCCATAGCTAAATCCGCTATTGTTGTTGTTGAATGTGTCTTTGAGATCCTTAATGGCGGAATTTGAGTTAGAGAGAAGCCAGTCTATGGTTTTGCTAGCTTTGTCAAAGCCTAGCATGTCTTGAAGGTCGAAGAATTTCCTTGCAATTTGAAGGGACAGCCTCATTCTACGGTCTCTTGGGCCCTGTGCTGTGCAGATCTTACTGTGTCTGTCCTTCTTCCCTCTTCTCTTTGTGGACGAGCTTCCAGTTCTTCTATTACTACTACTACTACATTTCTTCTTCATCTTCTTCTTCTCAACAACTTCGATTATTGTCGTAGTCGCCGCCTTGTCTTGTTCTTGTTCTTGTTCTTGTTCCTGTTCCTGTTCTTGCCAACAATTCTCACCAATGAAGAGCTGATGTTGTTGTTGTTGGGATAAAAAGTGGTTCAAAAATAGGTCGTCGGCCGCGGCGTCGAGAAAAGGATCTGGGAAGTGTAGATATGAGTCCAACATTGAGCTAGGGTTCACATGATCTAAAACAATCTGATTAATTTCAGTGATGTTGTTAGAACCAAACATGTCTTGCTTCATCATGGAAAGAGAAATATGATGTAGATAGAGAGATATAGAGAGAAAAAAGGGATTTGTGAATATTTAAACGTAATTGGAAAAAGTAGAAGCAAGGGGGGTTGTTAACCTATCATTATCTAGTTCAAAATAATGAGTGCGACCACTTTTGGGAAAGAGAAAGGTATTTTATGATGTTTTTTTGGGAGAAAGATGAAAACTATAGTAGGGAAAGAGAGAGAGGAAAATGACCCTGCAGTGGGCACTCGGATTTATTTCACAAAATGGCAACTTTTTTTTCATTTTCATTTCTTTTTTGGTAGAAAATAAAAAAGATAGGTTAAAATACTACCTATTTTAGTCCTTGAACATTTTGTTCTATGTTAGTCTCCGGACGTACTTGGAGCACCAACTTAAAGTTGGGTGGACTGAGTTATTATAATTCAGTTATGTTTGACCCACCGACTATTATAATTCACCGTCAATAGAGTAATCATACTGACTTCAATGGTATTTACTATTCATGACTATTATAACCTCAGACTATAATAACTTACTCAACGCCTCGAACAACCCTAAATTTGGACATTTAAGAGTACAGGGAGTAAAGTTGAATAAAACCCTAAATCCTAAACTCATTTTAATAAAAAAGAAAGAAAGAAAAAAAAGTGATTGTTTGCATAGTGCAAGATGGGGCATGAGAGAGGGGAGTGTGTGAGTGAGTGGATAGGAATCATAGGATGGCATAGGCCGTGTGGATGCATTTGCAGGAGAGAGAAAGAAAGGAAACAAAACTAAGCACAAAACTGCAGCATCTGACTGGGTGACAGTTCACGTGGGTTGAGGTCGGACAGGTTTTCTCAGATATTTAACCTACATCACTAACACTACTACTACTACTACTATTCTTTCTTTTTACAGACACACTTGTGAGAGCTTAAATTTGAAGCTATTACCATGTAGGGTGACCTACAAACAAAGGGCAACAGAGAGCTTTCAAGAAGTGGAGATATGAGAGGGAGGAGGACAATAATATGAAGATACCCCATTTCTACTCCCAACTTTACCCCTCCTTCATAGAAGACAGTGCTTTTCTTTGACTGTATGACCAACTGTCACACTCCCCCTCTCCTTCTTTGACTCCTCTTTACTCTTAACTTTTCACTCTTGAATATATTTACATTTACTCCCCCCTCATTAATCCTCTCCATTTTTAATTTCCTATCTTAGGAAGTAAACATTAGGACTTGGGTAATGACTAGGGCCTCTAATAAACCCTATTTTTCCCCTTTATTCTCTCGTTTTTCCAAGAAATAAGGAATGGATAGTTACTACCTATGCTAACAAGCTGCCTTTTATCCTTTTCGATCAGTGGCTCAAGCATAGAAACTCCAAAGTTAAGCGTGTTTGGCTTAGAGCAATCCTATGTTGGGTTATCTCCTAGGGAATTTTCTAGGAAGCATGTCAGGTAAACAAAATATGTTGAAAGGACCAGTGTTGGTCTTTGGGGACAATCTTCACTCTTGCAAGCAGCTCAAGACTGGTATGGTGACGAGGTCAGGTTTGCAAGAGAACGGCGAGGCCATCAAGTGCCAAACATCCCGTATCTGAATCGTGGGTCTGGAGCGTTACATGGAGTGTCCTATTGAAAAAGCAATGGTGCAACCTAATGATTAAAATAGATAATTAACATTAGAGAGAGTTCTAATTTCAACAATATTTTCTTAAAAATTCATGTTTTATCAATCTAAACTTTGGGAATTGTGGATTGTTTACAAATTATTTTGAAAGCAATTTCTAGGGTTTTTTCTTTTTTTTCTTTTTCTCTTCTTTTAGTGCATGTGTTCTCAATCATTAGGGTTTGATTTAAACTTAAAAATTTAGTAGAAATTATAACAACTAACCCTATCTATCTGCATCATAAATCTACATAACTACTAAATAAAAGAATTTTGGCAACATTTTCATCAAAATTTCTACTTTCAGATAACTACCCAAATGGCCAATTAAAGAAAAAACACAAACCTTCTGCTAGTAGGTAACAAAAACCAGAAAACTAAAGAAAAAAAAATGAAAGAAATAAAGAGAATTTGCCAAATCAAGAGAAAATGAAAAAGGAAGAAGTTGACCACAAAGGGCCATAGGTGACAGCAATGAAAAGCAAAGAGTTAGCTTTGTTAATGACCGAGGCTTGGAGGAGCTGAGGTATGGCCATGGCAGAATTCTAAAGCAAAAAATGTAGCTTTCTTAAATGACGGAGGCCTTGTTTCTGAGCAATAAAAAAAGAAAGGCACACTGTAAACACAGGAAAAGCAGGCAATTATAAAAAAGTACCATATTCAAATCCTCAGTTTTGTCTTTGTGGCCAATTCATTCTTGGCCTCTGCATGAAGCTCCTACTTAATTAATTTTCTAGACACTGGTTCATTAAACAAATAAACCATAAGAGTAAAGAGGAGCACTTCAATACAAGTTTTGTTAAATTTTATTTATAATTATTTGACCATCTAACCTGGAAAACAAACCGCTAACAAGTTAAAACGTGTCAAACCGAGAATAGTTCAATTGACATAAGGTAAGTTGTGCCTTTAACTAAGAGATCATGAGTTTAATCCCACATTAATTAAAATACCTACGCACATACAAATTATAATTTGGTTCAAATCTCATTTTAGTCCAGAACATCTATTCATGTCATTAGTTTTTAAGTTTATTATATTTCGATTCGTTCAACTTTACAAAAAAAAATAACAATTTTGATCAAATTATGGATACTATGGTTTCAAGTATCCCTAGTAACGTGTTGATGTAGGTATTTGAGGTGAGTATGGATGGATGAATATTAAGTTGCAAAATAATAGGAAGGACCAAAGTGGTTGTTTTTTTTTAAAGTTTAGAGATTAAATTATGTTGATATATATATATACATATAGAAAAGTTGTCTTTGGTGACTATTTCACTTTTTCTATTCGTAAATATAACATATTTAAAAAGAAATTACAAATATAACAAATTTTTTATAGTCTATCAACCATAGATTTCTATCGTTACTAGACCATTTTTGGTCTATCAGTGATATATACCTCTGATACCATTTTTTATAATTTATCAACTATCAATTGCAAATATAACAAATTTTTTTATAGTCTATCAACGATAGATTTCTCTCGTTACTAGACCATTTTTGGTCTATCGGTGATATATACCTCTATCACTGAGACCATTTTTTATAATTTATCAACTATCAACGATAAACTTCTATCACCAATAGACTTTTTTTTATAGTCTTTCACCGATAGATTTTTAAATTGTGTCATATTTGTAAATATTTTTATAATGTGCTAGATTTGTTATTATTTTGTGTTAGATTGTCATATATATGTAATTGCTACATATATATATTAAGATTACATTTATGATTAAAATACACATTTTAAAAGCTTGGATACACAATATAGTAAAAGAAAGTTTGAGTTAATTTTTGGGTGAATCCAAAAACATGAATTTGAAAACAATTAGATTAAACGAAAAGAAAATTGTATTCCACTTTATTCCACTGTTTAAAATATGTTTCGGTACTATATTTTGAATATAAAAAACACTTAAAACATGTAAATGTTGTTTTTAATTTTTTTCACTTTTTGAATCACATCATTCAAACATCGTTTTTAGAAATAAACCTACAAAATAGAAAATCCCTAATTTATTTGATTCCATAAATCTTTTAGGTTTGTATCTATTTGGTGTTTAAAATTTTAAAAGTGTCTAATAGATATGAATTATTTTATTCATATCCATGATGAAGCTCAAATGTTTCGTATCAACGTCCCTAAACCTTCAATTTTTATATTTTATAGGTTCGTAAGTTTTAAAAAGTGTACGATAAGTTTTTAAACTTTCATTTTTGTGTTTAATAGATCATTGACCTAACATTTTTTAAAAATTCATAGATCTACTAGACACACAAAAGTGAAAATTTAGAATTCCAAATATAAACTTCAACTCTATATTTAATGATCGATTAACTTTTCAAAAATTCAAATATATAATACACCTATTAAACACGAAATTGAAAGTTTAGAGATCAATTAGAAACTTTTAAAAGTTCAGGGACCATCTTACCTCATGGTCGAGGGCATATATTTTATGCCAGTTGAACTATATGCTCAATTTGACCATTCAAGTTTAGATTTCAATTGAATGAAACTACCAATGTTAGGTAAAATTACCAAGTTAAGCACAACTTATATCTGGTTAAGACATTATACATGTATCGTAAAAGTTTAGGGGCCGTTTGATAACACATTCAATTCTTGTTTTTGGTTTTTGGTTTTTGAATTTTAAAAAAACAGAAAACCAGAAAAATTAAAAACCAAAATCCAAAAACGGAATGCGTTATCAAACCGGCGTTAAATATTCAAATTCCACTTCCAAATTGTTGAACTAAATAGAGTTCAAAATAGTTTTCTAGCTGCATTCATATGTTGACTAATGTAAAAGATTTCAGTTGAAGGTTTTCAGGATAGTGTTCTACCTAATGCTATGGAATAGTAGTTGTTGATTCAATGACATTTATTGGAAGCTTTTGCAAATGACACTCAAACAAAAACACACAAATCTGAAGATATCAGATATGATTTATATGTAAGAGAGACCAAATGCAGTTAATAAGCATTCCATTTTTGCAAGACAATGACTTATCAACAAGTTGATCAAATGCCATTCTGGCCCCCTCCCATGAAACCCCTTTGATTACTAATGTGGAAATTCATTAACAAATACTGGCAAGTTGGTTTGGAAATAATTTAGGTGAAAAATATACAGACATGTCCCAACCAAAACCTTAACCAAACCAAAATAAGATTTTTGAAAAGGTTTCTAAATTTGTAGTCTCTTCTCTGTTGCTCCTCAAGCTTGAATTTATTGGATATGATAGATAGTGATTTAAGTCCCGTTTGATAATCATTTATGTTTAATAACCATTTGATTTTTGGTTGGTAGTTTTTGAACTCACAATTTTCTTAATTTCAATGGTTTTGGGTTTTCATATTTTTAAAGAAAGTTTATCAAATTTCAAAAATAAAATTTTAAAAACTATGTTTTTTTTTTTTTGCGATCAGACAGAAAAGAGTACAAATGAGAGGCTAGAGGAAAGCCTCCCAATTTAGCGCTATAATAGAAGTATCATAATTACAAAACAACTTCGATTTGGAGCACCATGAAGGAGCATTGATGATAATCTCCTCCTATAACTGATGAATGGACTTTGATTTATCACTAAAAATCCTGTCATTTCGTTCCAACCAAATATACCATAAAATGGCCCCAAAGATGTTGCACCACATAATATGTTTGACATTTACCTAGGGCATAGCAAGGAGATATAAAATCCTCAAGTACAAAATAGATAACATATTAAAATCATTTAAAAGAGTGGACCAAAGGCTTTTAGATAAAAACTATGTTTTTTAATTTTTAAAATTTGGATTGATTTTTGAAAATATTTGTAAAATGTAGATAACAAAATAAAAAAACATATAGGTGGAAGTAAAGAGCTTATATTTTAAAAACTAAAAACAAAAAATCAAATGATTATCAAATGGAGCATTAATTTTTTATTTTTGGATTTTAAAAGTTAAGCACTCTACTATATGTTTATTTATTTTGTTATCTACATTTTACTAAAATGCTTTCAAAATCTAAGCTAAATTTGGAAAACTAAAAAAAATTATTTTTAAAAATTTGAAAACTAAAAAAAATAGTTTTTAAAATTTTGATTTTGTTTTTGGAATTTTGCAAACAATTCAAGTGTGTTGGTGTCCGTGTGTTTGACTAATTTTATAGGCTGGTTATTTTGTCCAAGATTTCAAGACCACAAGAAATGTCATAAGATATGTTACACCATTTATCACTACCAGCGAAATGTCACAAAACATGCCACAGGATTTGTCACTATCTTTATTATTTTCAGAAATATATTGAAGATTCTGTTGAAGTATATATGGTGGGAAAATCTCCGGCTTGCATAAGAATTTTATTTTTGGTTGAATCTTTGACTGAATATCATGTTTAAACACCTTTGTGAATTTATTATTTTGCAAAAATATATTGAAGATTACGTATATATTGTGGGAAAATCTCCCGCTTGGTTATTTTATTAATTAGGGTTGACCTTTTGTAAATAAACTAGGGTTGACCTTTCTGCTAGATATTTTCACGGCGTTTTGATAAGGTGTCATTTGGACAACAACTCACGGAGACTCGAAGGTCAGAGCTTTTTCGTGCTTTGATTGTTCCTTTTGGGTTGAACGAATGGGTGCTTGTGTGAGTTTGCGATTTGTGAGTTTGGTGGCTGTGAGTGTTTTTCTCCTCTACAAGGGAATTCTATGTATGGGTTGTGAGCAAAGAGCTAGGGTAGTTCTTGTAATCGATAGACTTTTATTGACAAAACAATTGAAGAGGTTTCGTGGTGGAACCAAGGAGCAATTTGGTTCGATTGTGTGTTTCGGGTTGTAGTTTAATAGGAACGGAGAAAAAATGCGACAATAGGGGAAGTCGAGTTGTGCAGGACCTCGTATACGCATTCATTGACATAGTGAAGTTCTTTTCCACCGCTGTGCCCCCTAGATGTAGGTGTAAACCGAACTGGGTAACCAATTGTCGTGTCACTCTTACTTTATGTTTTTTAATTATTTCATGCTTGTATAAATTAAATTTTTCCTAAGACTTGTCATAACATATCGTGCGACATTACAAATCTATCTTAAGATTTGTCATAACATATTTTGTAACATATAACATTTTGTCTCAGGTTTGGCCATAGCATCATTCGTGACATATTAGTTTTGCATAACCGATTAGTAATTTTAAAGTTTTTTCTTACCAAGAAGAAAATAAAAAACTAAAATTAAAATCCTTAGCATTAATTGTTTTTCCTATTTTTCAATACCTCAACAAAAACAATAATAATATCAATAAAAGTACCCAACACAATAGTACACCGAAAAATAATTCTATCAATAACAATTATATCGACTCCAATCACTAATTTTTTTTTAAGATCTGATACTATATTAAATTCAGAGACCTAAGAGAGAACAAAAAGCGGCGATTAGACTTTACATTGTATTAGAATTGTATTAAAAGAAACAAAGACCTAAGACTTATTTAAATTAAATAGAATAAAAAAAAAAAAAAAAAAAAAAAACATGTTTGAGGCGAGTGGCTCCCTATTTTGAGTTGGGGTGGTTTTGGGTTCTAAACCCAAAATCATGTTTGGGGCAAGGAGTTGGAACGGGTTTGACTTCTCAAACCCTCCCCAAATTCATGGTTTCTTAAAATTACAATATATTAGTGGAATTTACCATTTCTCTCTCTACATTTTTCATAACTAAGGTGGGTAACGGGAGAATTTCTAGTACATACGTTGTAGGGAAGTTTTCCATACCTCTTCCATTCAATTCAAGCCACGTATAATTTTAAATTAATTTGTTAAATGAGTAAAAATATGAGTGGGACCCACGTTTTAATTTCTCACTTCCTTCCCGTGTTTTTTATTTATTTTTAATTCTCTTTCCTCTCTCCCTTTTCACATTTTTTTTTATTTTTTTTTTCACTTCCTTTCATCTTCTTTCCTTTGCTTTCCTTTCCTTTCTCTTCTTATTTCTCATTTTCTGCCACTCTTAATCACCACCATTCTCCTCGAGTTGTAGCTGCTATCGGCGCCGAACGATCCATTTTTTTTAAAGATTGGAGGGAGGCGAAATGTGGGCTCTCCATTTAGGCGAAGTGTTCAACTCACTTACGTCGGGATCTTAATTTGTTATTTTACCTAAAATCGTGGGCTCCTCATTTGAGCGTGGCTATATCGTTAAAGCGGTGACTCTGTGGTAGTGGTGGTGATAAAATTTTAGAATTGTTTAAAAAAAGAGAAAAATAAAGAGAAATGAGAACGAAGAAGATGGGAGAGAAGTAAAAAAAAAATCGTGAAATGATGGAGAGAACGGTTAAAAAAATAAAAATAAAAAATAAAAATGTGGACTCCACTTATATTTTTACACATTTTTTAAGAGAAACAAATTTTCATGTGGTGATCATTCAATGGAGGAGGTATGAAGTACTTCATACAACGGATGTATTAGAAATTCTCCCGGTGGGTACCAACACTTATCTTCCCAATTTTCTCATCATTAGGGTGGGTCCCACCATTTTTCTTCTCATTTCAACCTCTCTACTTAAAAGATTCATCTATATTTAATTTAATTAACAATAATTCAAAATATATTTAATTTTGGGTAAAAATCAATTTATACCCTTAAACTTTGGAGGTTGTATCAATTAAAACCTCAAACTATTGATTGTATCAATCTAAACCCTGAACTTTCATAAGTGTATCAATTTACACCCTCTCCTAGAAAAATGTTAGTTTTCACACGCGTGGAGACTTATAATTTATAAATTAAACCTCTAAATTTTCATACAATTGATTCACTTATGGAAATTTATGGGTTAAATGGCTAAAATTATAAGTTTTCACGTGTTTAAATTAACGTTTTTAAAATAAAATTCTAACATAAGGTGTAAATTGATACACTTATGAAAGTTTAGGGTTTAAATTGATACAATCATTAGTTTAGGGTTTTAATTGATACAACCTCTAAAGTTTAAGGGTATAAATTGAGTTTTTCCATTTAATTTTCTATAGATAAGATAAAAAAAAAAAAAAAAAAATTGAGCCATTTACTGAATTATTATTAAGAATTGTCAAACGTTGTTTTTTTGCCACTATCATTTTGAGTACTTTCTAACTGCAATTGCTAAGATCGGCCTCAAAGATTCACTTTTTTTTATTTTTTTTTATTTTGTCAATTAAAAAATAAAAAAATAAAATAAATTAGACCCGAGTTTTCAACCATTTTTTTTAAAAATCGAATTATACTTTACCTTACTACAGAGTCTTCTTCTACTTTGTCTAAAGTATCTACACTTTACCTTAGAAATATAAAAAATCTTGATTCTTTTGTTTTTTTTTTTGTCAAAAAAAAATTATTCTACAATTTGTCATCTATTGTTGATCTTTGATCTGGCTTAAAATTTTTCATCATAAACCTATATTTTACAGCATTTAACATGGAACATTTAACATGGAAGGTGAATCTCATAAACCTTCATCAGTATATTGTAAAGTCATTTCTTCACCTTTATTTGTATGTTTATTTGAAATTCAAATGGTTCCGTTTATCAAACTTTAAATTTTGACAATCATTTCTATATTGTTTATTTACTTTCTCTTTCTCAGTCATTTCAATATCATTATAAATTTATAATCATAACATTACAAGAATTAAATAGTTAAGGGCTAAATTCATCTCTGAACCTTACCAAAATTCAAAACTTTTGTCAATTCCATTTAAAGAAGAAAAAAAAATGATAGTGGCAAAAAGAAGGTTAGTCTTGTTTATTTGACCGGAAGACCTTGATAATAACCAAAATTTACTCAGGTTAATATTTTTAAAAATAACATTTAATTTTTAAGTTAACAAATTAAATTTAAAAAATAATAATGATTAACAATATACAATTTATTTTAAAATAAAATGTGATTTTCCTCGAATTACAAAATTAGAACTTTTTTTTTTTCATTCTTAATTTTTTAATTTTTTTTCTTCGTTTTATAATTCAATGAAATGTTTGAAATTATAAACTCTAGTTTGTATTTAGGGAGACACATATTTGAGGAATATTATCCAAATACAATAGTATATATATTTTATAATTCCTTATCCAAATATGTATTTTTTTTTTAAAAAAAAAATCAAACCGATTGACATGACATGTTATGTTTTTGGAGAAGTTTGAATAAAACGTTTAATTTTTTAATTCCTTATCCAAATATATATTCGATTCTTGTAAGCAATGTTTTGATTATTATAAATAATTTTCTTATTCTTAGACTATAACATAAACCAAATGCTTCATTCAAACGTAAAAAAAAAAAGTCACATGTTGCATAAAAAAATTATACAATTTACAAAACATCCACTAGAAAATAAGAAGAAAAAAATAATCGAAGTAGCAAAAGGAAAAAAGAAAAAAAAAATTGTCCAAACCGGGTTTCAGAACACTGCACCCTAAACACTAGCTTCTCATTCACAGACTTCCCAACACTGTTGTCTGATTCCCAGACTTCCCAACACTGCACCCCAAACATTTTTTTTTTTTTTTTTTTTTTTTTTTTTTTTTTTTTTTTTTTTTTTTTTCTTTCTTTCTTTCTGATTTCCAGGGTTCAGAACTCTCAAAAACAAACTCCAAGGTTTTGATTCTCAAGGTTCTAAACCCAAAACAGGAGGCCAAACGCCCCCATAAAACTTAACCTAAACTAAGAAAAACATTAGAAAAGAGAAGCATATTAACCTTTGAACTCAGAATCCAATTGGGTTTGAATTTTATTCTTTTTTTTTTCTCTCATTATTTTCTTCTATGCAAGTACATAAGACACTTGAAATAACAAATCACCTAGAAGAGTAAACTATGGTGCTAAATATGTCAATTTAATAAGAAATGTTGCATATAACTTAACGATTATTGACATATATTTCTTTATATGGAGATAATGACATACGTGGGAGATGTTGGAGGTTGAAACCCTCACCATTACTTTATTGTGCTAAAAAAAACCTTAATAAGAAATAAGAGGCAAAATAACTTTTGCACATTTGAACTTACAACCTTCTAGTTTGATTTCATTGGAAAGCTACTTGGCTAAATATATATATATATATATATATATGATGCAGAAACCTAAGCTATTAAGTTAAAGTAAATTTGCTGTAAAAAAAAGTTAAAGTAAGATTAATTTTTCTAATCCAAAAATTGAACAAAAAATTCTTAAACCTGTGAATTTTAAGATAACAAAAAAAAAAAAAAAGATTTTTTTTTTAAAATTTTAAAAGTGTACTTGTAAGTCCATATTAAGAAAATTTAGAAATGTGAAAAAGTACAAAATACTATTTAGATATATACAAACAAAAGATCTTTAATAATGAATTGAGAAAAAAAAATACTTTTGATGTAATAATGAGAGAAGGTTGATGTGGTCCAAATTTGAATTAAAGAAGAAGTATCGAAACATGTATGTGTTTGTATGTTCTAAAAGGTGAAAAGGGCAAGGGGCACCCCCTTGGCCCCGGGTTAGCTCCATTCCATCCACCACTAACCATATTAAATCAACCTAACATCACATGAGATTGTGAATTTGTGTCGACTTATAAGTAATATCATATATAGCTTTATAGTTTGTGTTGGGATGTGACTTATTACTATCACTCATATGTCAATCTAATAACCATCTCTCCCCACTCTGGAGTCATACTAATTTAATAATTTGTATTTAATTTGAGTATTATTAATAATACTTTTTTAAAAAAATAATACTTTTTAAAAATAAGACAATGTGAGTTAAAAAAATTGGGTGGTAATGAAATCAATAGCATTATTGATCATATTAATAATATATTGCGTTGTTAATTGAAGCATAACCTAATAAATAAGATATTTATTATATTTCAAAGGTCATCTCCATAATTATTAAACTAAAAAGAAAATGCTGTTGGAGGAGTAAGTAAACTGAATTGATTCTATGTTGGCATAGTTGCATTTGAAACTTCATCACTTGGTTGGGGCTATAAGAATTTGAGATAAAACATAGACATGGGAGTGGACAAAAAAACACAAATATCATAAATTCAAGAAAACTTTAATAAAAAATGTACCTCTTTCCTTATAAATTAAAGCATGACATCATTGATTTCCTTTCCATCCCTCTTGAATGTTTGGGTACTTTTTTTTTTTTTTTTTTAGCTAAATTTAAATGGGTTACATTCAAGGATAAAAATATCTATCGATATGTCGATATATCCGTAGATATATCTATAAATCGAAGGGCTCGATATAAATATTAAGGATTAATGAATATCTCCGATATCTTTTATAAATACCCGTAAAACATAAAAAATATCATCTATTAATCTCAATATGAATATAGATACTAATAACAAGATCTACAACTTAGTTTGGAAGTAAAAAAAACATAATTATTAATTTAAATATATATTTTTTAAATTGATTTACAGAAATATCCGTCGATATCAATATTTCATCGATATATCCGTAAAATTGACCTCTCGATATTGATATACATATCGATATTTTCTTCCTTGGTTACATGAAACCCAAATCCCCTAGGATCAAGACCAAGAACCTTTTATTCAAGGGCATCAATAGCTACCTTATTTGGAGAAGTTAATGTTTGAACCTCAGTATAAAGAAGACATTCAATTCCTAATCACAAAGTGATGTAACAAAATAAATGGCAATACGTTACAAAAATAAAATCCAAAATGTCTCAAAATCGTCTTCAAATAAACACGACCGCTAACACGAGCATAACTCAACTGACATAATGTACGTATGAACTATGAACTAGAGGTCTCAAGTTCGAATTCCCTCCCCACATATTGTCAAAATAAATAAATAAATAAATAAACACGGTCACACAGTCTTGTCTCGCATGGGATTCAATATTTATCATGAGCTCTGACACCATAAACAAACTCAACCTCACTGTAAGAACAAGACAAAATAATAGTGTAATTTATACACAAGAAAAAATCAACGACTATGCTACCTATTTGGAAAGATCCCTTCTTCTTTCCAATGTGGGGTTCTTAACCTGCCCTTAAAGATGATGTATATCTTTGCGTTCACCATTCTTAAATCAGATTCAATATTTAGACCGAATACCCGTTTGGGCATCATAAGCTCTGATACCACAAACAAACTCAACCTCAGTGTAAAAACAAATGATCTGCACTTATTATTATTGACAAAATAATAGTGTAATTTATACACAAGAAAATCAACGGTACTGTGCTACCTATTTGGAAAGATCCCTTCTTCTTTCCAATGTGGGGTTCTCAACCTGCCCTTAAAGATGATGTATCTTTTGGTTCACCATTCTTAAATCAGATTCAATATTTAGACCGAATACCCGTTTGGGCATCATGAGCTCTGATACCATAGACAAACTCAACCTCACTGTAAGAACAAATGATCTGCACTTACTATTATTGACAAAATAATAGTGTAATTTATACACAAGAAAATCAACGGTACTGTGCAACCTATTTGGAAAGATCCATTCTTCTTTCCAATGTGGGGTTCTCAACCTGCCCTTAAAGATGATGTATCTTTGGGTTCACCATTCTTAAATCAGATTCAATATTTAGACCGAATACCCGTTTGGGCATCATGAGCTCTGATACCATAAACAAACTCAACCTCACTGTAAGAACAAATGATCCGCACTTATTATTATTGACAAAATAATAGTGTAATTTATACACAAGAAAATCAACGGTACTATGCTACCTATTTGGAAAGATCCCTTCTTCTTTCTAATGTGGGGTTCTCAACCTGCCCTGAAAGATGATGTGTCTTTGGGTTCACCATTCTTAAATCAGATTCAATATTTAGACCGAATATCCTGTTGACCGAGAAATTTTGGTCAATTAGCGGTCGCCACATGTCTTCATCACGGCCGGTGGATCAGATAAACTTGACCGAGCAAATTCGGTCACACCGCAATTGGGCTCGAAATCGGATCGGTCCAGAAAAGCTATTCAAAAGACAATTTGGCCCAAAGGCCAAGCCCATTGGGCTCAAAATTCAAAAGTCCATTGGGTCCAAGCCCAAGCCCATTGGATCCAGGGCCATGAGAACTCTATAAATAGAGAGCTCATTCTTCATTTTCAGGGTTCAGAAAATTTCTACTCCTAAGAGCTCAGAGAGAATTCCCAAGCAACGAAGAATCCCTGAATCCTTGGAAGACTGAACGATCATCCAACATCGAGAACAAGCTGCGAAGCCCTCGATACAAATCCAACATCGAGAACAAGCTAAGAAGGCCTCAATCAAAATTCAACATCGAGAACAAGCTGCGAAGCCCTCGATACAAATCCAACATCGAGAACAAGCTAAGAAGCCATCGATCCAAATTCAACATCGAGAACAAGCTGCAAAGCCCTCGATCCAAATTCAACATCGAGAACAAGCTGCGAAGCCCTCGAGATACATTTACATTTGAGAGAGAAAGAATCAGAGGATCAAACATTAGAGATTGTAATCCACTACGCACTGATACATACAATACAAATACAAATTCAAATTTCATTTACACGTGTCGAATTTCCATCCTTCGTTCAAAATCTCGTGTGAACAAATTGGCACGCCCAGTGTGACCACTCTACCTCTCATCTTTCCCTCTCTCAACTAAAAGTTAACAATGACATCGAAGAAAACAACATCCAGGTCTCTCATTTCCAACAACCCTTACAAGGGACCTGTCACCCGCAGCCGCTTCATCAAAAAAGTCTCGCAGACGGACGAACACACTTCTGTCATCGTGAGCAAAATTTACAAACGACTGACGGAGTCTGCGCAGGGTGGGATAATCATCAAGGAAAATCCCTTGTACGATGAATATGTTCCTTCTTCTGATCAGTCGGAGAAGGTGTCTGATTCCAACGTAATGTTTGTAATGATGGCAGACGCACGCACTAACGATGAAGCAATGGCTGAAATGGAAAAGAAATTAAATTTTCTGATGAAAGCACTTGAAGAACGAGACCTCGAGATTGCAAACTTGAGAAATCAGATGCAAAGTTGAGAGGCTGCAGAGTCAAGTTTAACTCCTGCAGCAAGGAGGAATGACCAAGCAAAAAATGTCATCCAAGAAGACCAACCGCATCACTCAACGTCGGTCGCTTCGCTGTCTGTCCAACAACTGCAGGACATGATCACAAACACTATCAGAGCTCAATACGGTGGACCCACTGTTGCGTGCTCAATGTGTAAAATAACTAAGTAATAAGAGAGAGAGAGCACTCAGAACATGCAAGCATACATGATCCTATAACAAGTAGTAAGTATTTTTTCATTCGTTTTCCCACAGAGATTTATTATTAGCTACTCGTGAAGTGTTTTGTTAAGAAAGAATGGGTGGATTTGATGGGGTAGAATTGGTTTTAAATTGTCTAATTTCTAAGGAATATGTAAATGGTAGCAACATAAACAAGTGCAAGTCAAAAGTAAACTCAAATGAAAAGAGACGAGATTAATAAACGAAGAAGAAAACAGCTAAACAGAATTTTAAACTTAGCAGAATTGCGGAAACAACAATTCTACCGCAATGTTACCAACAGCGAAAGTGTGTAAAATGGAGAAACAAGGGCTACTAACGACTCCTCTATAGGCTTTTTCTTACGATTCTCAAGCATTGGATCTACTCACTATGCATCAAACTAACTCAATCTCATGTATCTTCCGATTTCATGCATTAGATTCTTTAGTTTACTCATGTCCAAGTAAGGTCTTAAGCATCTTGTTAAAGCAGAAAGTTTATGGTTTGTACTAGGAAAACGCCTATTCCTAGGTCGTTTTCTGGTTACCTTGAAAGGCTAGTATGAGTGTATGACTCTGAACTCTTACTCCTTTCAGAGGTTAGGAGTTCTTTGGACAAAATGGATGGCCAATCGAAATTGCCCGTGGGATGAAGCTTACATACAATCAATGCTTCGAGAGCTATCCTACATGCTTGGTTCCCGTTTTTTAGCCTATAGTATTGTCATTAGCATGCCCCTATGTGACTTAGTTACTCATGGATATAGATAGAATGGAAAGATTAAGTAAGATAGACATGCTCAGAAGAGAAATAAACTTAAAACAGTAAGGCAAAACAGTAGGCAGAGAAGGATTTTGAACTTGCGGAGTAATGAATTGCACGTTGATTAAATGATTGTTTGAATGAACAAATGGAAGCTTTAAAGTAAATAACACAAAGACAGAAAGCAACGAAAGGAAAGGAACTAGCTACTAGAAGAGAAACAACAACAAAACAAAGCTGGAAATTAGAAATGAAAGACAGAAAACAGTAAAACAAGCTTGATCGCCTCGTCGCAACCGCCTCGGCTGAAGGGTGAGAAAGATCAGCCCTGCTTGGATGAATCCAATCAGAAGAGAAGATGAATCTTCTCTCCTTCCTATCAGATTGACGACTCCAACAGCTGAACCTCTCAGACCAACAGACGGGAAAGAAAAACAGAAGAAAAGATGGAGCTGCGAAAAGACTTCTACGCCTTCGGATGATGATTGAACCTCCGACTTTGACCCCCTTTTATAGTAATCTGCAGGTGCATTTGGGCCAAGGAGAACCATCAATCTTCAACGTCGTACTTCAAAATGGATGGAGGAGAAAGCACGAATCCCTGAAATAACGGAATAAAACAGAAAAAGATCAGCCAACTTACGGATTTCACTTAAAACATTGTTGTTTTAGCAATGTTTCCGCAATGCACAATTTTCTTTGTTTTAACTTCGGTTTTTGTTCATTTTCTTTCCTTTTGCACACAAGTCCTAATTTAGCTACCTTCTTCTAATTCTCATATATAAGTGTAGGTTTAAGCTAAATACTATCAAAAACACCTAAGAATGTGCATCTTCCTAAGCTAAATAAGTCCTAAATATGTCACTTTTGGAGACATAACACCCACCCAAAGCTCCCTCTTGTATACCAAACCGTATACAAAGAGGATCGACAACTTGAGAATGTCCACCGGGTATCAGCCGCCAAAGTTTCAACAATTTGACGGCAAGGGCAATCCTAAACAACACATTGCCCACTTTGTTGAGACGTGCGAGAACTGTTGCGCGCTCAGTGTGTATGTAAAATGTAAATGCGAAGAGCGCTAAGATCATGCAAGCATACATGGTCTGCAGCAAGTGATAAGTATAATTTAATTCGTTTTCCCACAGAGATTGAGTTTAGTGACTAACGATTTGGTGTGCTAAATTAGATAAGGTAACTTAAATTTGGTAGATTTTGGGTTGGTGTGCCGAAACGTAAAAGATGCAAGAAGAAAGCAAATGTAAAAGCAAAACAAGTAAAGAGGTAAAGCTATAATGTGGAGAAGAAGAATTGCGGGTCTCGCAATTCTATCGCAATATAATCGCATAGACAAAAAGCTAATGAAAAGACTAAGGCAAAAAGCAGAAATGTTTTATTGCGGTTCTCGCAATAATCTAGCAATAAATTAGCAACGATTTTAAATGTAAAGTAAGGTAGCAAGGTCGACTTAAGAATCCTCTATAGGCATTTAACTATGATCATTCAGCAGTAGATTAACATCTCATGCATCGTCTTAGCTAGTTCTCATGCATCTTCCGATTACATGCATTAGTTTCTTAGATTACTTCTGTCCAAGTAAAGCTAACAACCTATTCATAAACACATGCTAATAAACGTGCTAGGAGAATGCCTATTCCTAGGCCACTCTCTATTTACCATAAAAGGCTAACATGAATGAACGACTCGGAATTCTTACTCCTTCCAGAGGTTAGGAATTCTTTAGACAAAATGGATGGCCGGTCGAAATTGCCCATAGGATGAAGATCACATTCATTCAATGCATTCATGCTACTTTACATGCTGAATTCACATAAGTCTATCCCATAGATTCATCCTAGCAAACCTCTTTAGTTAGTTACTCATGGTTTTCGAAGAATACTAATTGATTAAGCATGGAATGAAAAACTCAACAAAACAAATTGATTACTCTTAGAAAGGCAAATCTCATAACAATTCGTAAAGCAACAACCTTTGATCCGAAAGCAATATTTAAAGGGTAAAACAGTAAATGGTTCATAACAACGCTTAAAGAAGAATAATAATTAATTAGAAAGTAGTAAAGGAAAGCTGTAAATTGCGTGAGGATCTTCCAAGTCGTGAATCGCCTCGGATGAAGGGGAAAATTAGCTGATCTTGGGGATAAATTCAATCAGAAGAGAAGATGGATCTTCTCTTCTTCCTCTCGAATTATCAACGCCAAGGGCTTTGTTTCTTCGATCCAACAACCGGGGGAAAAGGATTTCGTCTTCGAGTTCTTCACTATTGAGTTGTGTTTGAATTGAGGGGAATTCAATTGCTTTGATCCTTCATCTAACTCTCTTTATATAGCTTGCAGAGGTTGCCAAAAGCTGCTCTATATTCGTGGATCACCATTCAACTTTGTGAGGTAGTCAAACTTGACATGTGGCAGCAGCAGAGAGGTTTGACTACTGAAAAAACTCAGTCAATAAAGACTGTTGGCTGGAAAAATGCAGCAGCTAAGACTGTTTAATTGCGAGGGCCGCAATTTTTCAGCAATGTACCTGCAATGTACATTTTAGCTTGTTTTTCATCATTTTTCATTCTTTTTCGTTCCTTTTCCAAATAAGTCCTATTTTAGCATCATTTCTCAAATTCTAGCATTTAAGCACACATTAAGCTAACTCTTAACAAAAACACTCAAGAATGTACAAGATTTTAAGGTAAATATAGCCCTAAATAATGTACTTTTTGCGAGGTAACACACCCCCAAACTTGAGTTATTGCTCGTCCTCGAGCAATATAAAGGCTTACTTTGGCTGCTAAATCTTGTCTTTCACACTCTACCTAGCTGACTTGCTGACTTCCCTAGGCTTACTATCAAAGGCACTGCTGTCCTGTGACACTCTTCTAAGTTCAAACTAGCTTCATATTCTGCCTATTCTGATTTCCCTTGCCTTTAAAACCTTATGTTTTTACTAACTTCCTACCTTATGGCTTATCTGCCTACGTCATTGGGCTCATTGTGCAGTTATCCCTAAGCTTTCAAATTCTCCCTAGTTTTAACTTAGACTCAGTACATGCTTCTAATGTTTTTATTTTTGAATTACCTAGGATTCCTTAAAGTCATGCCAGGCTTAGCACTCACGAGTATCAGAGTTCAGTATCCATAGAACAAACTAAGCCTTGGCATCACTGTGTTGGATAGACACTCATCTCCCTTAACATACCTTCAAGCTACAGCCCTGTGTTTAGCAAACTAAGGATCATAGTTCAATTTCACAGGACATCTAAACACTTAGGCCGTAGCTCTTTGGCACACATTCTTCTTCCTTGGTTTTACTTTTCCTTTTTTCTCTTTTGGCAAAGTCTTCTCTTTGAATTGCCTTTTGATGCAGTGCCACTTGTGGGTTACACAAATGGCCCTGATTACTCAGCATCCTTAGAGAGAGACAGTACCCTTTACTTTTTATTTGCTTTCTTATTCATTTATTTTTAGAAGAAGAATGTCTATTTTTCAAAGGAGAGAGGAGTGTTCCTAGGCCTAGAGGTTGCCTCCCCCAAACTTAAACTTCTCATTGTCCCCAATGAGAGTCTGAGAGGGCACACCCCCAAACTTATCTTAGAAGCATCTAGTCTAAATAAAAACCAGACAGACTTAAAACTCCTAGGGATGGAATGACCCTCATAGTGCAGATAACTCAACAGCAGAAATTTACTAAAACCAACATGGTAAGGTCTAACAGAGGGACATGCTCAACAATTCATGAAGCTAATTAGAACTAACAAAGGTATACTTGACACTCATCCAGTATGCTCAATAGACAGACTACCTATGAACATCAGTAATGCAACCAAATCATGAGATTTAAAGACAAACAACCCATCAGAAAGTCATACACCAGCATGCTTAAACTAACAAAATATTGCGGTGTCCGCAATGATTCCAACAGAGCAGTTTTAACTGTGATCAAGGCTCCTAGCATGCGATATTCGTTCATAAACAACTACAGAAAATAGCAAAATTATCTAAGCTACCTAATCATACGACATTAAACTAGACTAAGCTACTCTACTTAGGCAAATTAAGAATTTAAAACAGAACAAACAGTTGATATTGGTGGGGTAACAGGTCACAGAAAAGCATATTTTTTTCTTGTTTTTGAGAGGGATCAGAAATACTCCCTCGAATGCCGTTTAAAAATCTCCAATTGACACGTTCCTAAATCACAAAAAATAAACTTAATTAAAGCTAGCAATAACAATACTGTAATCAATCTACAAAAAAAAAACAATAACGAAAGACTATCTATTCCATATTCCTCTGATGATTGAGCATAATGAACATTCCATTGAACGCCCTTGCTCATCCTTTCTTGACTTGCTTTTTAGGCTTCGGATAAGAGGAAGGCTGAGAGTGTTTTCACATCTCCCTCCTCATAGTAGTGTTTCAATCTAGCACCATTCACCATGAACGACTGTCCTTGATTCAGATTTCGAATTTCAATAGCACCATGAATAAATACATTAGTAATCACAAAAGGACCAGACCAACGAGACTTTAATTTGCCAGGAAACAATTTCAATCGTGAGTTAAACAGTAGAACATGCTGGCCCTTTTTAAAGTCCTTAATCCTAAGTCTACTATCATGCCAAATTTTAGTCTTTTCCTTATACATTTTAGCATTTTCATATGACATGTGTCTTAGTTCATCCAACTCATGCAATTGCAGAGACCGCAATGTTCCCGCATCGGTTATGCAAAAATTCAACTCTTTTAAAGCCCAAAAAGCTTTGTTTTCTAATTCAAGGGGAAGATGACATGCTTTTCCATAAACTAGCCTATAGGGGGACATTTCTAAAGGTGTTTTATATGCAGTTCTATATGCCCACAGTGCATCATCAATTCATGCTAAACGACTATGATTGTTGGTACATAATAAATATTTCATTCCCAAAATAAACTACTCCTAATATACGAAATCTAAGCAAAGCATGATAAAATCCTAATTTAAGAGTTTAGGGATCAGAAATCTCCCTTGTCAATCTGCCTCATATGTATATTTTCAATGTTTCGAGGCATCACTTCTGCTTCTTTTAGATACTTAAGTCTTGATTTACGGGGCCGGACATTCTGCCACACCTTGAAATTGTTGATTCTTTCAAAGAGACTGCATGTTATAACATCCCAAGGTTTGTACTTTATGTGCGTTGGTACAACATAGGTTTGATGCGATGAGAGTTCTTTTTCTAGCACATCTCTTTCTAACTCCTTCAGCTGGAGCATTTGTGGTGGTGGTGGCTCAGCTCTTTCATTGGTGGAGAAGTTTGTTGCAACCTCAAACATTTCAAATTCTTGTTCTTCAAGCAGCGCATTAGTCCCTTTGGCCTCATCCAGCACAATTTCATTTTTCTCAACTTTCACCAACTCCCCCCATTCATATGGAGATTCCATTGGATCACTCTTCTTAGATTCGAAGGTAACAAAAGAGTCATCATCATAAAAATAAAATATTTTGAGGGTATGGTGGTGGTGACACATAGGTAGGCAAATCAGGTTGCCTAATGACAGGGGGAGGCCTAGGAATCTCTTTTGGTTCCTCAATGATAGGTTTCAGCCTCACCCTTGTTGTGCTTGGTTGTATTTGATCAAGGTTAGGCAGAGAATCCAGTGGAGCACTAGACTCTTCATTCTCTACTCTCTTTGGTGCTTCTCTTCTGTTGATCACCAATGGCCTTCCACTTCGGAGTTCAATAGCTTGAACTTGTTCCTTACCATCCATTCTTGGAGTTTCTGTGTCTGCAGGCAGTCTGCCTTGGGGCCTATTCTTCAGCTCGTTTGCCAACTGCCCGATTTGAGTCTCTAAGCTTCTCAAGGTTGCTTGCTGGCTCTGCAAAGTTGCATCATTCTTTGCTATGTATTCCTTCAGCAAGTTCTCCACTGATGTTCCCATCGGTTGGTTGTTGACATATTGTTCCTGATATGGGGGTTGACTAGTTTGTTGGTGTTGAGTGAAACCAGGTGGTCCACTCGGTCTTGATTGATTTTGCGTTTGGCTTGTGCTTTGTTGTCCACCCCAAGAAAGATTTGGGTGGTTTCTCCAACCAGGGTTATATGTATTTGAATAGGGGTTGTTCCTTGGTTGTTGTTGACTTCCAACATAGCACACCGAAGATGGATTAACAGGGCAATAGTCATACATATGCCCTTCCCCACAGAATCCACAAACTAGTGCCTCACCTTGGTTGGCTATTGCTGTGCTTGTTGAAACAGCTGCCACTGTGTTGACACTTTGTTGAATATTGGGTTGAGTCATTTGCTTCACCAGGTTGGTCAGAGCATTGATCTGGCTGCTCATTGCGCTGAGTGCATCCATGTCTTGAGCCTTCCTTCTGTTTGGCTCCACAGGATCGTCTGACCATTGACAATGTGATGTTGAGATTTTCTCCAAAATCTCATAGGCTTCGTTATAGCTCTTTGATAGCATCGAACCTCCAACTGAGGAATTCAAGACTTGCCTCGTGCTGGGGTTGCATCCTTTGAAGAATACTTCAATCTGGATACACCATGGAATGCCATGGCGTGGACATTTGAGTAGAAGATCTTTGAATCTGGTCCAAGCTTCATGTAGAGATTCATTCTCAGCTTGCTTGAACTTGATGATGTCAACACGAAAGTTAGAGTTCCTATCTGGAGGGAAATACTTTACCAGGAACTTCTCAGCTAGGTCTGTCCAATTGACAATTGATCCAGAGGGGAAGAAATTCAACCATGTCTTGGCTTTGTCTCTCAATGAATAAGGAAACAGGTACAATCGCAAAGCCTCTTGAGATACTCCTGGAATGACAAAGGTGTCACTCAATCCCAGGAAGTTCCTCAAGTGATTGTGGGGGTCTTCATTCTCCACTCCGAAGAATTGTCCAACTGTGGACAGCATCTGAAACATGACGAGTTTTAATTCGAATGAGTGAGCTGTAATCTCGGGGCGTATGATGCTCGGATTAAGCTCCTCAGGCATTGGTACAAGGTATGATAGAATAGCACTGTCCTTATCATTCGCAATTTCAATGGGATTGCGAATGTTAAGTGCTCGATTTGGTGCTTCTTCTGCTCTTTCCATTTCAGCTTGTTGTGGTTCAAATTGTACTGACTCTGCGTGGTCAACAATGTGCTGAAGTACAGGTTGCTTTTGCTGTTTAAAAAGGCGTTTCTTAATTTTATTTCTGGTCCTTAGAGTTCTTTCAGGCTCAGGATCAAATTCTAGATTGTGATTTGGAAACTCATTCATAAACCAGCTTTGTTGGTACCTGTAAATGCAAAAGATTAGCTCCAATATATTAAGTTCTTCTAAAATAACACAAATCGTGTTTACTAAACAAAATCTCCGGCAGCGGCGCCAAAAACTTGTTGCGCGCTCAGTGTGTATGTAAAATGTAAATGCGAAGAGCGCTAAGATCATGCAAGCATACATGGTCTGCAGCAAGTGATAAGTATAATTTAATTCGTTTTCCCACAGAGATTGAGTTTAGTGACTAACGATTTGGTGTGCTAAATTAGATAAGGTAACTTAAATTGGGTAGATTTTGGGTTGGTGTGCCGAAACGTAAAAGATGCAAGAAGAAAGCAAATGTAAAAGCAAAACAAGTAAAGAGGTAAAGCTATAATGTGGAGAAGAAGAATTGCGGGTCTCGCAATTCTATCGCAATATAATCGCAAAGACAAAAAGCTAATGAAAAGACTAAGGCAAAAAGCAGAAATGTTTTATTGCGGTTCTCGCAATAATCTAGTAATAAATTAGCAACGATTTTAAATGTAAAGTAAGGTAGCAAGGTCGACTTAAGAATCCTCTATAGGCATTTAACTATGATCATTCAGCAGTAGATTAACATCTCATGCATCGTCTTAGCTAGTTCTCATGCATCTTCCGATTACATGCATTAGTTTCTTAGATTACTTCTGTCCAAGTAAAGCTAACAACCTATTCATAAACACATGCTAATAAACGTGCTAGGAGAATGCCTATTCCTAGGCCACTCTCTATTTACCATAAAAGGCTAACATGAATGAACGACTCAGAATTCTGACTCCTTCCAAGGGTTAGGAATTCTTTAGACAAAATGGATGGCCGGTCGAAATTGCCCATAGGATGAAGATCACATTCATTCAATGCATTCATGCTACTTTACATGCTAAATTCACATAAGTCTATCCCATAGATTCATCATAGCAAACCTCTTTAGTTAGTTACTCATGGTTTTCGAAGAATACTAATTGATTAAGCATGGAATGAAAAACTCAACAAAACTAATTGATTACTCTTAGAAAGGCAAATCTCATAACAATTCGTAAAGCAACAACCTTTGATCCGAAAGCAATATTTAAAGGGTAAACCAGTAAATGGTTCATAACAACGCTTAAAGAAGAATAATAATTAATTAGAAAGCAGTAAAGGAAAGCTGTAAATTGCGTGAGGATCTTCCAAGTCGTGAATCGCCTCGGATGAAGGGGAAGATTAGCTGATCTTGGGGATAAATTCAATCAGAAGAGAAGATGGATCTTCTCTTCTTCCTCTCGAATTATCAACGCCAAGGGCTTTGTTTCTTCGATCCAACAACCGGGGGAAAAGGATTTCGTCTTCGAGTTCTTCACTATTGAGTTGCGTTTGAATTGAGGGGAATTCAATTGCTTTGATCCTTCATCTAACTCTCTTTATATAGCTTGCAGAGGTTGCCAAAAGCTGCTCTATATTCGTGGATCACCATTCAACTTTGTGAGGTAGTCAAGCTTGACATGTGGCAGCAGCAGAGAGGTTTGACTACTGGAAAAACTCAGTCAATAAAGACTGTTGGCTGGAAAAATGCAGCAGCTAAGACTGTTTAATTGCGAGGGCCGCAATTTTTCAGCAATGTACCTGCAATGTACATTTTAGCTTGTTTTTCATCATTTTTCATTCTTTTTCGTTCCTTTTCCAAATAAGTCCTATTTTAGCATCATTTCTCAAATTCTCGCATTTAAGCACACATTAAGCTAACTCTTAACAAAAACACTCAAGAATGTACAAGATTTAAAGGTAAATATAGCCCTAAATAATGTACTTTTGGCGAGGTAACAAGAACGCTGGAACTCGGGGAGACCTGCTGGTTAGGCAGTTTGTCCGGATACTGAAAGGAAATGCCTTCGATTGGTACACGGACTTGGAGCCCGAGACAATTGATAGTGGGAATAGTTCGAAAGAGACTTCCTGAATCGCTTCTACAACACGAGGCGAACAATCAGCATGACCGAACTCTTGACCGCAAAACAAAGGATGGACGAGTCGGTCATAGATTTCATCAACCGTTGGAGATCATTGAGTCTTGACTACAAAGACCGACTCACTGAAGTGTCTGCCGTCGAAATGTGCATCAGCGGCATGCATTGGGGATTACATTACATCCTGCAAGGGATAAAGCCTCATACCTTTGAAGAGTTAGCAACTCGCGCTCATGACATGGAGGTGAGCATCGCTAACAGAGGGAGCAAAGACCTCTTAATCCCAGATATAAACAAAATAAAAAAAAGAAATGAAGGACATTGAGAAAATCACGAAAAATGTCGTGAAAGAATCCATGGTCGTCAGCACGACCCCTGTAAGGTTTTCCTCAAAAGGAAAGGAAAACAGGACAGAAAGAAGAAATGACGGAGGCGAGAGACATCGCCTTACGTTAAAAGAAAGACAATAAAAAGTCTACCCGTTTCCAGACTCTAACATTCCTGACATGTTAGAGCAACTATTGAAAACACGACTGGTTGAGTTTCCCGAGTGTAGGCGCCCGAAAGAGATGGACAAAGTCGATGATCCCAACTATTGTAAGTATCATCGAGTTATCAGTCATTCGGTGAAAAAATGTTTCATCCTAAAGAAGCTAATTTCTAAGGTTAGCTAAAGAAGAAAAAATTGAGCTAGACCTGGATGACATAGCCCAATCAAACCATGTTGCGGTGACAACAAGTGCGCGCAGCCAAACGCGTTCTCGTCCGCTTCATGATCAGGAAATGTGCGTAATCCAGTTTGGAACCTTAGAACCCGTATCTATTTGGTTTCAACATGATGTACCAGGCAATAAATTTCCAGACGCGGTCAAACGTATTAATGATGAAGATAAAGGATGGATTGTTGTGACGAAACAAGAACAACATCTTATCCTGAAACATCAAAGAAAGAAGAGCCCTAGGGAGCCTAAACACAAGAGAAGAGAAAACAAATATTTTTCTCAACATCGACGACGGGTGACTTTAAAAGAATTCTTCTGAAGAAGTTTCCTTCCCATCAAAAAAGAGGAAGAAATCTGTGCAAATTCATGTTACATCAATGCAGAAGAAGTCAACGACTTAAAAGAAGTCGACCAAAGAACCTCTGTCTTCAATCGCATCAAGCCTTCAACTACTCGAACTTCGGTCTTCCAAAGGATGAGTATGACCGCGACAAAAGAAGAAAATTCATGTCTAACTTCTACCTCCACTCGAACTTCAGCTTTCCAAAGGTTAAGTATCTCCACATCAAAGAAAGACAGACCTTCAACATCTGTTTTTGATCGCCTCAAAGGGACAAGTGATCAACAACAAGGAAAAATGAAGACTGTAGGGGAAAGACTCTTCGATGAAGAAAGTAGCGACAAGAAGATTCACAGTCGTGTTCCTTCACGCATGAAGAGGAAATTGTTTGTCCACATAAACACAGAGGATTCCTTGAAGGTGAAGAAAAATCTCATCATTCTAACCAATCCTACAAACGAAGGATTTGATCAAGACCTTGATGAAAATAAAAGCTTTTGAAATGTAATACTCCTTAACGTAAGAGTATAAACTACATGTTGATCCTGGCCCGCACGAGCTTAAAAGGTGAACGGCCCACAAAAACAAAATCATTCGTCTGAACTACGTCATGACTTGATCCCTTCCATCCAAGGGTACGTAGGCAACTTAAAGAAAAAAAAATATATACTTTAAGTCCAATCACAATAAAATCATCAAGTATTGAACTACGTCTCGACTTGATCTCTATTGTTCAAAGGGTACGTAGGCAGAGCTTTAAACAAGTTTTAAGTCCAGTCTCTTCAAATAAAAATAAACATAAGTGTCACGACTACTAAAGTTTGTCGTTGTAGATCAAAGGTTTTCATCCTTATTTAGAGTGATGCCGCAAATTGAAGATGTCCAAACCTACTCAGAATGACGACGATACGTCAAATCCTACTGAACGACACGACACAAATTGAGCGCTTTCAACATTATCGAATGTAACACCATAATTGAAGTTACAATATGATATTAAACCTGCAGATGCACACCACAACAAAGGCGGCGCCACCAATCGAACGCGCACACTACTGTGACGGTGACACTACAAGCTTAATGTGTAAACCACTATAAGCGATACGTTTCGCCCGCCCAAAGTTTGCGCTTCATCTGCGTCGTTCCCTTGAAGTTCAAATTCGAGTTTCGCCTGTTACAAGATCAAAACAGAGCGTCGCTCGCTTCAAGTCCAAGTTCGAGGCCTCACTCACTTCAAATGTGTGTTTTCGTTCGCTCCAAGTTCAAGCTTCGCTTACTTCAAGTTCCTGAAGATCAAATTCAAGTGTTGCCCGCTCCAAGTTCAAGTTCGAGCGTTGGTCGCTTCAAGTTTAAGACCGAACATAGCTCGCATCCAGTTCGAAGGATTCCTCGCTTCATCTCCAAGTTCGAAGGCTCCCTCGCATCATCTCCAAGTTCTGCTGCATCATCATCTCCAAGTTCTGCTGCTGCATCATCTCATCGTTCTGTTGCTGCATCATCTCCAAGTTCTGCTGCTGCATCATCTCCAAGTTGTTCTGCTGCATCATCTCCAAGTTCTTCTGCTGCATCATCTCCAAGTTCTGCTGCTGCATCATCTCCAAGTTCTGCTGCTGCATCATCTCCAAGTCCTGCTCTCCAAGTTCTGCTGCTGCATCATTTCCAAGTCTGCTCTCCAAGTTCTGTTGCTGCATCATCTCCAAGTTCTACTCTCCAAGTTCTGCTGCTGCATCATCTCCAAGTATGCTCTCTAAGTTCTGTTGGTGCATCATCTCCAAGTTCTACTGCTGCATCATCTCCAAGTCTGCTCTCCAAGTTCTGCTGCTGCATCATCTCCAAGTCTGCTCTCCAAGTTCTGCTGCTGCATCATCTCCAAGTCTGCTCTCAAAGTTCTGCTGCTGCATCATCTCCAAGTTCTGCTGCTGCATCATCTCCAAGTTCTGTTGCTCTCCAAGTTCTGCTGCTGCATCATCTCCAAGTTCTGCTCTCCAAGTTCTGCTGCTACATCATCTCCAAGTTTGCTCTCCAAGTTCTGCTGCTGCATCATCTCCAAGTTCTGCTATTGCATCATCTCCAAGTTTGCTCTCCAAGTTCTGCTGCTGCATCATCTCCAAGTTCTGCTCTCCAAGTTCTGCTGCTGCATCATCTCCAAGTTCTGCTCTCCAAGTTCTGCTGCTGCATCATCTCCAAGTCTGCTTTCCAAGTTCTGCTGCTGCATCATCTCCAAGTCTGCTCTCCAAGTTCTGCTGCTGCATCATCTCCAAGTCTGCTCTCCAAGTTCTTCTGCTGCATCATCTCCAAGTTCTGCTGCTGCATCATCTCCAAGTTCTGCTGCTGCATCATCTCCAAGTTCTGCTCTCCAAGTTCTGCTGCTGCATCATCTCCAAGTTCTGCTACTGCATCATCTCCAAGTTTTGTTGCTGCATCATCTCCAAGTCTGCTCTCCAAGTTCTGCTGCTACATCATCTCCAAGTTCTGCTGCTGCATCATCTCCAAGTTCTGCTGCTGCATCATCTCCAAGTCTGCTCTCCATGTTCTGCTGCTGCATCATCTCCAAGTTCTGCTGCTGCATCATCTCCAAGTCTGCCCTTCAAGTTTTGCTGCTGCATCATCTCCAAGTCTGCTCTCCAAGTTCTGCTGCTGCATCATCTCCAAGTCTGCTCTCCAAGTTCTGCTGCTGCATCATCTCCAAGTCTGCTCTCCAAGTTTTGCTGCTGCATCATCTCCAAGTCTGCTCTCCAAGTTCTGTTGCTGCATCATCTTCAAGTCTGCTCTCTAAGTTGTGCTGCTGCATCATCTCCAAGTTCCTCCAAGTTCTGTTGCTGCATCATCTCCAAGTCTGCTCTCCAAGTTCTGCTGCTGCATCATCTCCAAGTCTGCTCTCCAAGTTGTGCTGCTGCATCATCTCCAAGTTCCTCCAAGTTCTGTTGCTGCATCATCTCCAAGTTCCTCCAAGTTGTGCTGCTGCATCATCTCCAGCTGCAGCATCTCCAAGTTCTGTTGCTCCATCATCTCCAGCTGCATCATCTCCAAGTTGTGCTGCTGCATCATCTCCAAGTTGTGCTGCTGCATCATCCATCATCTTCAAGTTCTGCTGATCCATCATCTCCAAGTTCTGTTGCTGCATCATCATCATCTTCAAGTTCTGCTGCTGCATCATCTCCAAGTTCCAAGTTCTGTTGCTGCATCATCCATCATCATCATCTCCAAGTTCTGCTGCTGCATCATCCATCATCATCATCTCCAAGTTCTCATCATCTCCAAGTTCTGCTGCTGCTGCATCATCTCCAAGTTCTGCTTCTGCTGCTGCTGCGGAAGTTATGAAAATACCATTTGTTAATACCATTTGTTTAACAAAATTATGTATGAACTCAAGACCAAAGGATACAAAGGTTATACATGTTCCACTTTGTCAAACAAGCTTTGTTGTTACCATTTATCTTCAGATTGTAATACTTCATTCAACTTGAAATTTAGGATGGTTCTAAATTTCATTCCATAATCATGACCTTAAGTTCAAATTTTTGAACTTCATGTCAAAATTGATTGGAATCCCAAAATTATACCAAGTCAAATTTTCATCATTTCTACTCCGAGCTCAAGCTAAATTTCGAGCAAAATCCAAAATTTTCCTAGAATTAAAATTTGGGCATATTCCTAATTTTATTCTCGAGCAAGATGTAGATTCATAAATTATCTAAATCCAAGTCTCAAATCAAAATTGGCAGTTTGGGTATACTTCATATTTTATCCATGTCGAAATTGGAGTAAAGTTCAAAGTCAAACCCTTTTTCAAAATTCAATTGGGCAGACGCAAAACTCTACTCTACATCCCAAAATAGAACTGAGGTAGAACAAAAAAAAAATCTACCGAAGTTCAAATCAAGTTTCTGTCAAATAAGAAAGATCAAAATTGTGAGCTAAATTCATATTTTTGGTCAATTGGCATAAAAAGGTGTATCAATCAAAATAATTGATTTATGGATCAAATTTCATATTTCGATAAAATTGATATGTCAAGGCGGAGTCAAAATTAGGGGTGTCCTACGTTTCGATTTCTCTATTTAACTTTTTCGAGACTCACCCACACAAACTTGTGCATAACTCTCGAAAAAATGGGGCATTTGTTGACCGAGAAATTTCAGCCAATTAGCGGTCGCCACGTGTCTTCATCACGGTCGGTGGATCAGATAGACTTGACCGAGCAAATTCGGTCACACCGGAATTGGACTCGAAATCGGATCGATCCAGAAAAGCTATTCAAAAGACAATTTGGCCCAAAGCCCAAACCCATTGGACTCAAAATTCAAAAGCCCATTGGGTCCAGGCCCATGAGAACTCTATAAATAGAGAGCTCATTCTTCATTTTCATGGTTCAGAAAATTTCTACTCCTAAGAGCTCAGAGAGAATTCTCAAGCAACGAAGACTCCCTGAATCCTTGGAAGACTGAACGATCATCCAACATCGAGAACAAGCTGCGAAGCCCTCGATACAAATCCAACATCGAGAAGAAGCTAAGAAGCCCTCGATCCAAATTCAACATCGAGAACAAGCTGCGAAGCCCTCGATACAAATCCAACATCGAGAACAAGCTAAGAAGCCCTCGATCCAAATTCAACATCGAGAATAAGCTGCAAAGCCCTCGATCCAAATTCAACATCGAGAACAAGCTGCAAAGCCCTCGATCCAAATTCAACATCGAGAACAAGCTACGAAGCCCTCGAGATACATTTACATTTGAGAGAAAAAGTATCAGAGGATCAAACATTAGAGATTGTAATCCACTACGCACTGATACATACAATACAAATACAAATTCAAATTTCATTTACACGTGTCGAATTTCCATCCTTCGTTCGAAATCTCGTGTGAACATACCCGTTTGGGCATCATGAGCTCTGATACCATAAACAAACTCAACCTCACTGTAAGAACAAATGATCCGCACTTATTATTATTGACAAAATAATAGTGTAATTTATACACAAGAAAATCAACAGTACTGTGCTACCTATTTGGAAAGATCCCTTCTTCTTTTCAATGTGGGGTTCTCAACCTGCCCTGAAAGATGATGTATCTTTGAGTTCTCCATTCTTAAATCGGATTCAATATTTAGACCGAATACCCGTTTGGGCATCATGAGCTCTGATACCATAAACAAACTCAACCTCACTGTAAGAATAAATGATCCACAGTTATTATTATTGACAAAATAATAGTGTAATTTATACACAAGAAAATCAACGGTACTGTGCTACCTATTTGGAAAGAAAAATATTAAAAATTGTGGAAAAAAAAGGAAATAAAGACAAACAATTTTAGGAGAAAATTGACAAAATGTTAGCCTTAAAGGCTGGCCTTAAATGAGGGCAATAACTTGATAAATTTCCAAAGGAAGCAGAGGGAAATTAGCTTGATAAAAGGGTTAAATATTATGCTTGGCTTTATTGGCTAGGAGATTGCTTAAAAAAGGTGTTGATAGGTGTTAAAATGAATGATTTATATGTAATTAAGGATGTGCAAACTGACACATTCTGCCCTAGTTTTTACCAATGACAACATGGATAAAGAAGATCTTTGCCATAAAAGACTCACACACATAAGCAACAAAGGACTTGAAGCTCTATCTAAGCAAGGTATATTGCCTCAAAAGATAAGCATTGGAGTCAAAACTTGTGACCATTGTATATTGAGGAAGTCTACAAGACATAAATTTATTAAAGCTCAACATACAACTAAGGGAATTCTAGACTATATTCATTAAGACTTATGGGGGCCAGCACCTACACCCTCAATCAGTGGATCAAGGTAGTTCCTATCACTCATTGATGACTACTCTAGAAGAAGTTGGTTCTATTTTCTTAAGACTAAAGATCAAGATTTTAGCAAGTTTAAAGAATGGAAGGCTCTTGTTGAAAATCAGACCTCTAGACATGTGAAATGCTTGAGGAATTATAATGGCCTAGAGTTTTGCAATGAAGACTTTGATAACTTTTGCAAAGAACAAGAGATTCTAAGACACCGAACAGTGAGGTATACACCCCAACATATAATGGGGTGCTTCAAAGACTCAATAGAACTATTATGGAGAGAGTTAGGTGCATATTGTTTGATGCTATGCTACCTGAGAAATTTTGGGCTAAAGCTACATCCTACACAGTGTACACCTGAAATAGGTGCCCACATAGCTCCCTACAGGTCCTTACACGAGAAGAAAAATTGACTAAACACCCTCCAAACATAGGCAATCTAAGAGTCTTTGGTTGTGTGGGGTTTGTCCATCAAAGCCAAGGCAAGTTGAAGCCAAGAGCAACAAGATGCATGTTTGCTGGCTTTACAAAAGGTGTTAAATATTTTAGGCTTTGGCATCCCACGGAAAGAAGATGTATTAATAGCCGAGATGTAACATTTAGAGAGGAAGACATGTTCATGGAAAGTGAGACTCAGACTACAAGAACAAACAAGACCTCTAGACTTGAAATTGAGGTGGAGCAACCGAACTTGACAACTTTCATTTCTCATCTATCAGATTCTGAAGATGAAGGAGAGAGTTCTCAAGTGAAGCTAGAAGGATCCCTAGTGAAACCTGAAGGGCATGAATCTATGCTAGAAAATTCTAATTTAGAAAGCTATCAACTTGCAAGAGATAGACAGAGAAGGGTCATTACACCTCCAGCAAGGTATGATGAAGCAGATTGTGTTAATATCACACTAAATGTGAGTGGTTTTCTAAATGAGATAGAGTCTAACAGTTTTGATGAAGCTACAAGTGGTCCTAATGCAAAGAAGTGGATAGAAGCTATGAATGAAGAAATTAGCTCTCTAAAACAAAATCATACATGGACTCTTAAACCACTACCTAAAGGCTTCAAGCTTATATCATGCAAGTGGATTTATAAATACAAAGAAGGCATACAAGGAGTTCAACAACCAAGATTCAAAGCAAGGTTAGTAGCTAAAGGCTATACACAAAAACATGGAATTGATTACACTAAATTTTTTTCACCAGTTGTTAAACAAACATCAATTCGCATGCTACTTGCTTTAGTTGTTCAAAATGATCTAGAATTAGATCAACTAGATGTAAAAACAACCTTCCTACATGGTGAGCTAGCAGAAATCATATATATGCAACAACCACAAGGGTATGAAAAACAGAACATGGAGAACTATGTTTGTTTATTAAAAAAGTGTATATATGGTTTGAAGCAATATTCTAGATGTTGGTATCATAAATTTGATGATTACATGGCAACAATAGGATTTGAGAGAAGCTCATATGATAGTTGTGTTTACATAAATAGCAAAACATACTCTACAGTCGTATATTTATTATTATATGTGGATGACATGTTGCTTGCAAGTAAATCAAAACAAGTAATGGAGAAAATGAAGCAATCTCTTAAAAAAGAGTTTGACATGAAGGACCTAGGTGAATCTAAAAGGATCCTATGTGTTAAAATGACGAGAAGAAGATCAGAGAGAGTTATTCAAATCAGTCAAACTACCTATTGTGGCAAGACTCTAAAGAAGTACAACATGGAGAGTGTAAAGGTTGTCTCAACACCCTTGGCTCAACATTTCAAGCTATCTACCCTAAACTCACCCAAACTAGATGAAAAAGAACATTTGGAATTCATGTTTAACGTTCCTTATTCACAAGTTATAGGGAGTATTATGTACCTTATGGTATCAACACGACCATACATTTTCTATTCTACAAGTCTAATTAGCAGATACATGGCTAATCCGGGTAAAAGGCATTGGGAAGCAGCTAAGTGGGTATTAAGATACCTAAAGGGATCCTCAAAAGCTAAACTGACCTATACAAGCTTCAATAATAAATCTAATGAGCTATTTGGATATTTAGACTCAGACTATGCTGGAGATTTGGATAGAAGAAGATCCCTAACATGTTATCTATTCCTAATTGGGGGAAATCTCCTAAGTGGAGAGCTACCCTTCAATCAGTGGTAGCCCTATCCTCTACAGAAGTTTAGTTTATAGTTTTATCAGAAGCAATAAAAGAAGCCTTATGGCTCAAAGACCTACTAAAATACTATGGTGTTACACAGAAGACAGTGAGCATATATTGTGATAATCAAAGCACAATTCATCTATCAAAGAATCAACAATTTCACAACCGTACAAAACATATTGGTATTAAATATCACTTTGTACGGGACTAGATAGAAAAATGAGAAGTGGCAGTATTAAAGGTCCATACCTCAGAAAATGCTGCAGACATGCTCATCAAGCCTCATCCACATCTGAAGTTCAACCACTGTCTTGAGCTCGTCGGTTTCGACTTACCTGAAAATGGTTAGACAAAAAGGGTTAGAATAAGCTAAATCAAAGAACAATTATATGTTTTAAGGTGGAGATTTGTAAAAATAACCAAATAATATGGTTATGTTCTAAAAAAATATTGTTCTCTTGTACATTCGTTATAAATACATGAAAATGGACTAAGATAATGGAGGAAGGTGCATACATTGAGAGATAAAGAGAAAGAAAAGAACATTTATCTTTAGAAACTCTACTGTAAACCTCCATTAAAGTTTTGAATAAAGAAAGAAAGGATGTTCTTCGAGACTATGTGATATAGCAGAAGAACACTTTCACCTTCTTCTTCATCTTCTTCGACTTCTGCTTTCTTTTTCACCATCGATCGACAACCCAAAGGAAAAATCGTCAGAGCTTCGCTTGACATTCCTCTTTTCTCTCTTCATTTCGCAAACGGAGTAAAAGTTAGGGTTTGCAACATTTTTGTTGCATGAAAGGGTAACGTGTCACTCTCTCCATCTCACACTCATTCACTGAGGTGTTAAACCGAGATCAATTTGGGCCTTCTTTTGGTTGAAGCCCAACGATCAACCCAACACACATGATGCTCTAGGCGTGTTTTAAGGTTAATCGAGGTGAATTCTCCTCCTCCCTCACTTTGAAAAGTTTTGATCTTTTTATCAAACTTATTTTCTACTTCTCTTTGAAACTTAACAAAATATATTGAAAAAAGTTGGACTTTCGTTTTAGAAGATATAACCATGTGTACCTAGATAAATCAAAAACAAAACAAGCATGGTATTTAAAATTTAGACTAGAGTTAATAGGGGTGGATCCCCATAAGTCACCATGGATATTTTCTAAAGGAAACATGCATACGCTAGAATTAGAAAAATAAAAGGAACTATGCAACTTTTTGTCATTTGACCGGTTGTACAAACAGATTCAACTTTCTTCCCCCTAGACACATCAATAAGATTTTTGACATATAGAAATTTTAAAGTTTTTTCATTTAGGTGGTCTAATTGTTTGTACCAAATTAAAGTAAATTGAGAAGCGAAAAAAAGACGTAAAAGTCTTGGTGGCACCATCTTCTTGTTCCTTTAAGCCATAGAGACTGTTTCTTCTAAATTTGTTGGCCCTTATATGTTCATGTGGATTCTTCACAACAAACTCATTAGAAAAGAACTCAATAGAGCAATCATTATCACTTGTGAGTTTACTAATAGATAATAGTTTTTTTTTTTTAATTTGAGGTACAACTAGTATATCATTCAATAAGAGTTGATTATCTCTAGATTTTATAGAGTCTTCCTATATGTGTGTAATTTGAGGACCTCTCCATTGTCCACATATACTTTATCATGCCCATAATAGGTTTGTAAGTGGCTCATCTTACCAGTGGTGTTGGTGATATGCGTTGAGGCTCCCCAATCTGCGTAAATGGTGGATATGATTCATCCATCAGATCCATAGAAGCAAAAGACTTTGGTATATTCTCAGATTGGTAAGAGTGATCATATTTATCCCAACAAAATAAATACCAAAATGGTTAGTTTTACCGCAGATTTGGCAAACTTCCTGACTAACAGCTTGGAAAAATGGAGTTTGTCGTCCGTTTGATTGTTGTTCTTTCCCAACATTCAGATGAGGTTGTGATTCCACCTTAAAATTGGTGCTTCCTTGATGTCTATTTTGAGGAAATCCTCTCCCTCAGGAGAAATGTCTTCCACGTCCTCTGCTACGTCCCCTTTGGCTGTAATAAGCTTGGGCGTGATTAATTTGCACAAGTTTTTCTTCTTCATGTTCACTTGATAGCATCTGATCATGTGTTTTAAGTGCGAAAACAAATTGATTAAAAGAGGGGTATGATTGTTTTGAAAACATTGTTGTTCGAACACCTTGGCATCATAATCCTAAACCTCTAGCAAGATGAAAAAAATTGGTAAGATCATCTAAATGTTTCTTGCTAGCCTATCACAAAGATGTTTGAACTTCGTCAAGTATTCATCAAGAGGTAAGGGTCATTTTTTCAGCGTGAGAAGAATTTCACTTACATGGATCTCACTTTTCTTTAGTCATTGTAAGTAATTTATTCTCTAAAAAGATTTTCGAACCTGCGATGTTGTCTCTGTTCTCCCTATCATGCTCAAAACATCTTTTGAAATTATCCCGAACATCCAAAATGTAAGAAGACCATCATTTATGGTCCAAACAACATGGGTAGGAATAGAACGCGAGCTTCCTTCCTTGTTAGACACTTCCACGCTAGACGTCTCTTCTGTAGTGAGATGGTGTTTGATGCTCATACTCTTAATCAAACGTAACACTTGGTACTTTTGTAGGAGATAGTTTTCAGTGTTGAGTTTGATTGAAATGAGACTGATGCATTGGTGAAAGGACTAGATTGTGAGGGCTTTTTCTTCATTGGCCATGAGAGAAAGATTTGAAATTTAAGGGACCTCACTCACAATATAAGATACATGGGTTAATTGGTTTTGAGATGAAACCCCATGATATCTAATATGGTATCACAGCTCATGAAGCCCAAATAATGGGTATTCGGTCCAAAAATGAGATCTGACCCAAGAATGGTGAACCAAAAAGAGTCCATCTTGAGGGACATGTTGAGGATCCACATTGGAAAGATGAAGGGACATCACTCACAATATAAGATACATGTGTTACTTGTCTCATTGTCAATTGGTTATAAGATAGAACCTCATGATATCTAATAATATCTACATACATCTTAAGTCATGAATTCTCTTTGGTGGTGCTTTTAAAAACATGCATGATTAAAGACTCTTGTATGAATATGTTTTGATTCTGATGTAAGGTTTACAAGAGTGAATCCTTACTAAAATTGTTCGTGGACTTAAGTATCTAACAAATGACTTATGGTAACACCTCGTAATAAGAAACTAGGTGCATAGCTTGAGCTCTATCTTTAATATTGGATCTATAATGTAGTTGCATTTATATAAACACCACTATTTTGGAACCACTATTTTGGGTTGATCGTTCCACACTCTTTATGTGAAAATTGTTGTTCGTTTATAATGTATCAAAAGTGTAAGACATTGGAATTTTTTTTGGCCCCATTTGCAAGCCATTTTAATAAGTTCGAGTAATATGTGGAATATGAATCTAATTCAATCTGGTATGACATGAAACATATTGATAACACCTTAAAAGTGCTACTTTACGTGCCTTAATTCATATTAGTTTTCTTTACTCTCACACATTTATTTGTCCATTTTGTAGGAATTTAGTAATTTATAGCAAATTGGAGTTTAAGGATGAAATATGGTGAAAAATGGGTCGAACGAGCGCATGATGGAAGAAATCAAGTGAAGACTAAAAGGAGGAAAATCTTCCCAAAAACCCAAAAAATCGAAAGCCTAACGCCTAGGCGCTGCCCAAACGCACGCACGTGCCCTTTTGCTCCGCTTTCCAATCGAAGCGCCTATGCGCTGCCTCGCCCCCTATATAAGCATGTTTTTCTCTCTAGGTTATTTAGCAAAGTTGTTGTAGGATAAATTTTAGCCCCATTTGTTATTTCTTTGTAGTTTTCTCTCATTTCCTTTGTAATCAAGCCAAACTATGGTGGATTTTGGATCAATTGCTACCGATTAAGGTTCGTTTCCTATTATAAGGGTCGATAAAATCTCAATTGCATAATTGTGAGGCTTTGTGCTTAATTTCTTATTATTCCTGATTTCTTACATCTTTAGTCCATATGCTTATTGCTTTAGTATGCTAATTAGATTAAATTGATGCTTTAATTATATTTGCATGTCTAAATATTGTTAGAAATTGGTGCATGTGCAACGATGTCAAAAATTTGCTGCGTAAAATTATGCAATACCGCAAGTGTACAGAGTCAAGTTATAATAAAGTGTTGTGAATACTAATGTCGTCATCAAGATTGATTTTCTACCTCACTTAATTACCACGAATAATAACGGTCTATTATATATAGAGAAATAAATCAAAAGATGGATGATAACTAATAAAAGTAATCAAAGCAATAAAATAAAATAAGGAAGAGACAAATTAGGAGAAAGGTATATTTGGGACGTGATTTCACCGATTAGAATGAAGTTTCAATCAATCAAATAGCCAAGATTGTTCATACACTTTTTCATAAGTCAAGTAGAACAAAAATAAGAATTGACTCTCACAAGGACAATTACTCTCATGCAACATTATAAAACTAACATATCTATTTAATTTTTAATAACATGCAAGACATTATGACATCTTCTTTAAACAACCTCTAAAGGAGCCCTAATCACTTTCATGTTAAGACTACTCTTAGGGCCCGTTTGAGATTGCCGTGTAAAGATGTAAAAGCTATTTTAAAAAAATCTTAACCGTTTTAAGTGTTTGGTAATTCTGATTATTTTAAAATTTATATAAAATCACTTTTTAAATCCTTTTAAATGTTTTGATTTTCAAAATCTCAGTAGCTTTTTATTTTAGCTTACACAATAATCGGGCGTATTTTTTTTTTTAACAATTTATAAATGACATTCTATATAATTTTTTTGGTCATGAAAACTAATTCGTACTACTGAACTTGAAAAAAATCAACCAAGGAATTTTTTTTTTTTTTTTTTTTTTTTGTGATGTTTTTGCATCAACAAATTCACGTTTATTTGTTTAATCTTTTCCGTTTGTTTTGTTTTATTTTGTTATTTTGTGGTTTGTTGTCATCATCTTCTAGTTTGTTTTCTTTTCTTTTGTTATTTTGTGGTTCGTTGTCATCTTCTTCTTTCAAATTCATTTTTTTTTGTACATTTTTCCGTTTAATTTGTCCCTTAAATTGTTCATGGTGATTTTCTTCCCTATTAGATATAAAAGAAAATTGTCTTTTGATTCAAAGGGGTTGAATGTTACATCATCTTCTTTATGTGATTTTCTTTTATTATCTAATTTTTTAATCTAAATTCTGGATTGTCTTTTTTTTTTTAACATATTTGTTCTATATCATTTACATTATGAAATCAAAATGGATACTTTTAAGATCAAAGGGTATAACACGAGATACTACTGGGTTTTGAAATAATTTATGAATCGAAAAATTTATTGTTTTTCTGGTCATATTCGTGTATTGTCATATTGTTTTGTTTTTTTTGTTGGAGATATCCTTTCCATATATTTTGTTTATTTTTATGAAAAAGATTTTTTTTTTTGTAAAACTAATAATAATTTCAAGAATTTGAAACAGAACATTTGCATCAAACCTCTTGTTTCCATCCCATTTATAATTTATGGAGATATAATGGTGAAATCAAAGATTATGGTGTGAATTTTTTCTTTTCAAAATTGGAGATTGTGTTTGAGGTTAAATACTTTATAAATTTTCTCTCAAATTGATTTTTATTATTTTTTCTAACATTTTGTTTGTACTTAAAACAATTATTTTTTTCTAGCTTTTTAGCATATAATTTAAAACAAAAGCAACACACATAATTTATATTTTAAACTATTTTTTTTCTTAAGAACTAACTTATAACAATTCATATATTAAACATCAACATATAAATAATTAAAAATAATATGTCTACTTTGGTCATTATAGCTAACTCACGACAATTTCGTTTGAATTTACCAAACACTGTGACCTGCTTTTGTAATTTTAAAAATCAAATTTACCAAACGTTAATCTGCTTCATATGACACCCGATTTTCTTAAAAGCACAGCTGGAATCAATTATTCTAAAAGCTACCGCAATCCCAAATGGAGCTTTAGCCATGCACTTGAGATCTAGTTTAAACTATCCTTTCACAAGCATAGATTCAAACCACGAAATCATACATTTTTTATCAAGAGATTATAGGCATTAAAAACATAAAAGCATGAATGAAAGATAAACATTTAATCTAGGCATTTAATTAATCAAAACATCAATTACAATGGCTACATCAATCCCGAAGAAAAAAAGTTTAGCTACTCATGTTCAACATTACAAACATCCAAGTTAATAAAAATTCTAATAGACAAGTACAAGCTTGAAGGGAAAGAGAATAAAACTAATGTGGCACGTATATTTTCGTTCCCATTGATATCCACGATCTCAAGTTTCAAAAATCTCTTCCTTAATTCCAATGGTCTATTTCTCCACCTTCAAGTATGATCAAGTTCGAAAATAAAAGGTTTTCTCTCCAATTTTGCCTCCTCAATTCAGAAGAAAAAAAAGGAATAAATATGTCATTATTTAAACATGATTTCTAGTGGTACCTCAAATTTAAAATGTGCACAAATATATTTGAAATGGCAGTGTCTCGACGCTACGGACGAAATGACGCTGAAATGGATTTTCGTAGCGTCACGATGCTGTTTTATAGCGTCTCGACGCTACTATTGCGGGTTGAATGGCTTGAATGGTTAATTTTGGGCGTCTCGGCGCTCTGCCTTTTGGGTTCTATGTCCTAAAACTCGTGGTTTGTAAACTGAATATATAATCTGTTTTGCAATAAAGTTGTTATTGAGGTTTATTCAGTAAAAGTGTTATTGAATAAAGTGAATTGCGTTTAATTAACCCAAATCCAATAAACTAAGAACCCTTGGCTATAGGATGTATACCTGAACTTCATGTGGTGACATGAATGTGGATCAAGTTCGAGTAATAGCCAGAATGGACTATAGTATAGGGATAAGGTTGGGTACCTTATCCTTGGGACACTATGGACGCGACCCACTTTATATGGTACTAACGATGTGATCCGAAATCGTTCATGTGGAGATATATGAGTGGGGGCGTCCTGTGCAATGAGTTTGCATAAGACCGGACAACAAAATTAAGTCACTCTTTCTTTATAACTCCGTTTACTATTAAAGACTGACTTTTTCATATGATGACCTAGGTAACCCGATCTGAATCCTGAGCACGCTATGAATTCCTGTTTATTCGGGCTTATCCTTTGACTTGCATGGGTGAGAGTGGCCCGAGATCGCCGACTTAATAAGCCTACCATCTTGGGGATAAGACCGGGTAGGGAGCTGGGAACATAGTCCTGCGAGATGAAATTCACTCCTACCCGCTTTTAGGGTTTAGTAGAGAGGTTGTTCCTTTAAGTGTTGACTCCGGGTCTTGAACAAAGGGTCCACCCTCTCATTGGCCCGAGAGGGATTAAGTTTGGTGGTTGGACCACTAATTAATTGTTCATTAGAGGATCAGTGGGGACTTAAGGAACAAGATGTAATTGCGGGGGTAAAACGGTATATTTGACCCAGCTGTAATTACGAACGACCTGTGAAGAATCGACTTACTAATAATGGTTATATTATGAGGACAAAAATATATCTACAGTGATGATATTGCAACCGTTGGGCTTTAGTGGAGTGTCCCAACGGTTAACGAATGTTGGTTAGCTTGGCTAAATAGTTGGACAAGTTAATCTCGTATCGTTGGAGCTCATGATCTGTAGGTTCTTTAGGTCCTCTTGGCTAGCTCAGATTAAGCTTTGTAACAATATGAGAGAAAAGAATTTGAAGTTATTCAAATTCGGTTTTGGAAAAGAGATGGACATATTTAAATGTGATTTAAATATGGGTTCGGTCTAATACATGAATATTCATGTTCGAGAAATATGTTTTAGAAACCGAGATTAGTCTTATTATTTAATTAATACTTGATATTTAATTAAATAATAATATTAATGAATTAAAAAGTTTAATTAATTAAAAATTAGTTTTTTTATTAAAATTAATTATGATTTAATTTTATAACAAAATATTTGAAACTGTGGTTTAGCCAAATTGAGTTTTTTAGTGGATTATGACTAACCTACTTCATGTACAAAACTCATCCATATTTGGACACCTCATTGTTGACTAATCCATCCATTAGTGTGGTGTCAACCTAAGCAAGCTTGCATGAAGCTTGTTCATGCTTATAAATGGATGGAACTAAAAATGTTTGAGTTTGGTTGTTGTTGGAATTTTTTTCCAAACTTTCTCTCTTAGACCTGTTCCTCTTCTCTTCCAAATTTATTTCATTAGAGTATCCCACAACCTTGTTGCTAGGCCTGAGGATAGCTGGGAAGAAATTAGAGGTTGTCCACGAAGCGTTCGTGAGGAGAAACAAGCAACAAATTTGGAGATTTTGAACAACAAAGGTATGTGTTCATACTTTTTCTGTTTTTCCAGCTTTGAGCATGCTTTTTGTATGGCTAAATTGATGAAATTAGAGTGCTCTTGATCCAAATTGCTTCTGCTTGTGTGATATGCAATCCTTCAATTGGTATCAGAGCATAATTTGAGCACTAAATTTGCATCAATTTGAGCTCGGTGGGTGTCATTTTGAAATTGAATTTTCTGGGTGTCTAAAGTGGTTTTTTCGGTTTTGGCATCAATTTTGAGCTTCAATTTTGCTTCGTTTTGTAATTGCCCGAGCATGTATGGGCTTTAATGTGTGCTGAAGAGTCTGTAAAAAATTTGGAGTCATTAGAGTTCATATAGGCTTCCAATTCGAAGAGAAAAGCTCGGGTGTCGAAGAAAACAGTGTGCTGTTTTTTTCCTCCAAATTTCCAGCTTCAGACTGGTTCAACACAAGGTGGAAGAAACGGTCCAGTTCGATCCTCGAGCGGTCCGGTTCACTGAAAGTCAGACCGATTCCATGTTCTTCACCCTTTGATGGTTCGGTTCAGCGCTCGTTTGGTCCGATTCGGGTCGTTTTTGGTTCGGTTCCGGGCTGTTGAAGACGACTGCTGTTTTGGTCCGGTTCAGCTTTAATGAAGCTTGATTTTGCTGTTTTTTTGTCCGATTCAAGCAAATTTAAGCTGGTTCGAAGAGTTCGGAAGCGTCTCAACCTTGTTTTTGAATTAGTCTTGTAATAATTTAGTTGCTTGCTTGTCCGTGATGCCAAAATCGGTCCACTTTAGTGTGTTTAATTAATTATGCATTATGAATGTATGTTTTAATTAAAATCCCTAATTGTATGTGCATAAAGTATGCCATATAGATTTAAAATCCCACCATAGGAAGCATGCTCCATGCATTGAAAGTATGTTATAAGTGTTATAATATATAGTATGCATGTTTAGAAATTCATGAGAATTAATATAAGAGTTATATTAATTTATGAATCGAATGTTGCATGTTTTAAAGTATAATTAATATAAGTGTTATATTAATTATAAAATTAAACATACAACATATAGTTGCCTTAAGTAGAATATAATGATTATATTCATGTTTAGGAAGCATGTTATAGGATGTTTTTATTTTATAAGCGTTGTAAAATGAGATAGACATTTGAAATCTATAACAAAGATAAATGCATGCTCACTAAAGGTTAAAGAATTCCAATGCGATTAGGAATTTAGATTCGATCCGTTTTAATAGTTAAAATAGGTCGATATCTTGTAAAGTTAAGGTTACAAGAGAACTCATCCGGTGAGATCCTGTCGAAGGTTGGAGGTATTTAAGCTGACGGTTTACAGAACACCTCCTACCTGAGGATCGATCTGGTACTTGAGTTAAGTTAACCCGACTTTATGAGCATGCACACGCGTGAGGTGTAAAGGTTTTAAAGCGTTTATCACCTAGACATCTTAGGTAAAAATCTTTTTTTACCTAGACTTAGGTTTTATTGTCTTAGCCGGATAATGCCTAAGTAAAAGTATACCCAAACCGTCTAAGATACTTGGTGGGAGTGTAGAAGGTATATATGATATATCAATTTCCTCCTACGCTCTCCGCGAAGTTCACACCGTGAGATTTAGGCTCGGCCTCGTGAAGTCAATAGGGAATCCCTATTCGGATGGTGTTTGCATAAATCAGAGCAAGGTCAATGAAGAAAGTATTTATTGTAAGTGGGAGAAGGAAGTATGTCAATACATCCTACGGTCTCCTCCATTAGGTTGAACCGTGAGATTCCCATGTTCCGCCTGCAGGTTGCCCATAGTAGCCCCATCCATTCGGAGGGCCGTTTCTTGGGAGTCAGAACAACTCAATCTCCAGAAATGGATAGGGTCTCCTAGGTCCATTCCCAACATTGACTTTTCCATTCGGTAGCATTGTTGGGGCCGACCTCTGAGGTCTGAAAATGGCGGGTCACACTTATAAGGTTTATTAAATTGTTAGTAAATTCTTGATCGAAGTAGCGATAACTAAAGTACTATAGGAATATGAGTTATTCCGGTATTAATATCTAGTCAAGAACGTCTTAGTTCAGTGAAGGAGTGATTGACTGCTGTTAAGTCTCTGAAAGTGACTTATTTAGGACCTATTTAGCCTAGGAAGATGCACATACTTAGGTGTTTTTGATAGCATTTAGCCTAAACCTATGCTTAAATATGAGAATTAGAAGAAGGTAGCTAATTTAGGACTTATGCACAATAGGAAGAAAAAGGATTGAAAACCGAAGGAAAAGAATGAAAAATGAGCATTGCGAATGAATTGCGAAAATATTGCGGGAACCGCAATTATTCAAGTGAAAACCGTAAGTTGACTGATCTATTTCTGTTAATTTCCGTTATTTCAGGGATTCGTTCTTTCTCCTCCATCCATTCTGATATATGACGTTGAAGATTGATGGTTCTCCTTGGCCCAAACGCACCTGCAAACTACTATAAAAAGGGGTCAAAGTCGGAGGTTTGATCATCATCCGAAAGCGTGAAGTCGTCTCGCAGTCCATCTGTTCGTCTGTTTTTCCTTTGCCGTCTGTTGGTTTGCGAAGTCCAGCTGTTGGAGTCGATAATCTGATAGGAAGGAGAGTAGATTCTTCTTCTCTCCCGATTGGATTCATCCAAGCAAGGCTGCTCTTTTTGATCCTTCATTCGAGGCGATTGCGACGAGACTTCAAGCACCATTTACAAGCTTTCTGCCTTTCTTTTCTATTTTTACATTTCTGCTTTGTGTTGTTCACTTTCTAAGTAGCTTGAACATTCATTTCGTTGCTTTCTGCCTTGCTGTTATTTACTTTTAAGCTTTCATCTGTTCGTTCAAACAATTTCAGTAATCAAAGTACAAGTCTGCATTTCTCAGTTTCCATCTGCTGCTACGGTTTTTGCCTACTATTTTAAATATATTTCTCTTCTAAGCATGTCTGTTTTAGCTTTCATTTCTGTTCTCTATATATCCATGAGTAGCTAAATCACCTAGGGGCATGCTAATGACAGAACTATAGGCTAAAAAACGTGAACCAAGTATGTAGGTTAGCACTCGAAGCATTGGTTGTATGTGAGCGTCATCCCACGGGCAATTTCGATTGGCCATCCATTTTGTCCAAAGAACTCCTAACCTCTGGAAGGAGTAAGAGTTCAGAGTCATATAATCATGCTAGCCTTTCAAGGTAATCAGAAAACGGCTTAGGAATAAGCGTTTTCCTAGTACAAACTAAACATTCCTGTTTTAACAAGATGCTTAAGACCTTACTTTGAAGTCGAGTAAACTAAAGAATCTAATGCATGGAATCGGACGATACATGAGATAGAGTGAGTTTGATGCATAGAGAGTTGATCTACTGCTTGAGAATCGTATTAAAATGCCTATAGGATAGTCGTTAGTAGCCCTTAATTCGCCATTTTACACACTTTTCCTGTTTTAACAATTGCGGAATTATTGCGGTTCTCGCAATTCTGCCTAAGTACCATTCTGTTTGGCTGTTTTCCTCTTCGTTTATTAATTTCATCTCTTATCTTTTGAGTCCAATTTCAACTTGCTTTTGTTTATGTTATATTCCTTTATGCATTCAGTAATAAATAGACAATTAAAAATCAAATTTACCCCTTCAAATCCATCCCTTCTTTCTTAACAAAAACACTTTGTGAATAGCTAAAAATAAGTCTCTGTGGAAAAAACGAATGAAATATACTTACTACTTGCTGTGAGACCATGTATGCTTGCATGTTCTGAGTGCTCTCTCTACTTACTTGCTTATTTATTTTAACACATTGAGCACGCAACAACTGCCCCTCGATAGCTGTTGCTCTGACTCAATGAAATATCGTTGCAAATATAATAATGAGTTTATGGGTACATTATTACTTTTGCTAAATCTTGATTTGATGTATGAAATAGGTTAAAACCAATTCACTAATAAAATTTATTCTTTTTCAGCATGTCTAGCTCTTTTATCCAATTACTAGCTTCCGACAAATTAACAGCGATAACTACGCGACCTTGAAGTCGAACTTGAATACGATTCTTGTTATCGATGATCTAAGGTTCGTCTTAATGGAGGAATGTCCTCCCCCTCCCAGCTCGTCTAGAACTTCAATTGTTCGAGATACATTTGACAGGTGGACTAGGGCTAATGATAAGGCTGTTGCGTGCTCAGTGTGTAAATAAAATGCAATGCGAAGAGCACTCAGAACATTCAAGCATACATGGTCTGCAGCAAGTGATAAGTATTTTTTTAATTCGTTTTCCCACAAAGATTGAGTTTAGTTACTAACGAAGTGAGGTGTTAAATTAGAGAGGGTCACTAAAATTGGGTGGATTTGAGGTTGATGTGCCGAATTAACAAAAGAATGTAAGAAGTATGCAAGCATAAACGAAAGCAAGTAAAGAGATTAAGCTTTGATGTGGAGAAGAGAGAGTTGCGGATCTAGCAATGTTCTAGCAATAAAATCGCAAAAGTAAAAGACTGGAAAAAATGGCTAAGGCAAAAACAAAACTATAGAATTGCAGTTCCCGCAATTTTCTAGCAATTAATTTAGCAACGATTTAACGGTGAGATGGGGAAACAAGGTTGACTCAAGACTCCTCTATAGGCTTTTACATACGATCATTCAGCAGTAGATTAACTTATCATGCATCGATTTAGCTCAGTCTCATGCATCTCTCGATTACATGCATTAGATCTTTTAGTTCACTCATATCCAAGTAAGACATAAACATCTATTTATACAAGCAAGCTAATGAATCGTGCTAGGAAAATGCCTATTCCTAGGTCGTTTTCTGGCTACCATGAAAGGCTAGCATGAATGGACGACTCTGAACTCTTACTCCTTCCGGAGGTTAGGAATTCTTTAGACAAAATGGATGGCCGATCGAAATTGCCCATGGGATGAAGTACACATACATTCAATGCATTTGAAGCTATCCTACATGCTGAACTCTCGTATTTCTAACCAATAGATTCATCTTTAGCAGACCTTTGTGTGATTAGTTACTCATGGTTGGTGGAGAATTGGAAAAGATGGATTGCTTAAGCATGATTACAGAACTTAAAGGAAAGCAATAGATTAAAAGATAACAAGATGAAGAACTAGCAAAGACTTAAACGATTACTTTATAAATTAAGATTCAAAACTCAATGTGCGAAGGTATGGAAAACAGTAAAGAACTGAACAAAGTGCAGACGAATTGAATCAGTGTAACAATTGGAAACGAAAGACAGAAAGCAGTAAGAAAGCTTATAAAAGTGTGCGCGGATCTCCTCGTCGCAAACGCCTCGGATGAAGGGGAAGATTAGCTGTTCTTGGGGATGAATTCAATCAGAAAAGAAGAAGGATCTTCTCTTCTTCCTCTCGAATTATCGGCGCCAAGGGCTGATTTCTTCACTCCAACAAACGGGGTAAAGAAAGTGTATATGTGGACTGCGTTGTGACGGTGAACTCTACGCTTCCGAGCTGTGTTTCTCCTTCACCCTTCACCTCCTTTTATAGCTTTTTGCAGGTACCTTCAGTCATGGAGAACCATCCATTCTGAACAGCAACCCTCCACGTGGCAGCAGGGGAAGACTTAGGCGGCTGAAATATCGCAACCGTGACGACTGGCGGCTGGAAAAACTCAGCAGCAGCAACTTGGAATTGCGGATTCCTCGCGGTGGCCGCAATGTTCATTGTGCTCCCAGCAATGTTTCAGCAATTCTCCTGCAATGTACATTTTAACTCTTTTAGCATCATTTCTATTCTTTTTCGTTCCTTTTCCAAATAAGTCCTAATTTAGCTTCATTCCTCGAATTCTCACATTTAAGCACGTATTAAGCTAAATTCTAACAAAAACGCTCAAGAGATTACATGATTTTAAAGTAAATATATCCCTAAATAATGTACTTTTGGAGAGGTAACACACCCCCAAACTTGAGTTATTGCTCGTCCTCGAGCAATATAAAGGCTTACTTGGGCTGCTAATTCTTGTCTTTTAAACTCTATCTAACTGACTTGCTGACTTCCATAGGCTTACTATCCACGACACTGCTGTCCTGTGACACTCTCCTAAGTTCAAACTAACTTCACATTCTGCTCATTCTGGTTTCTCTTGCCTTTAAAACCTTTTGTCTTTACAAACTTCCTAACAAATGGTTTATCTGCCTATGTCATTAGGTTCATTGTGCAGCTATCCCTAAGTTTTCAAATTCTCCCTAGTTTTAACCCAGACTTAGTACATGCTTCTAATGTATTTATTATTGAGCTACCTAGGAATCCTTACAGTCATGCCAAGCTTAGCACATACGAGAATTAGAGTACAGTCCATAGAACAACTAAGCCTTGGCATCACTGAGTTGGATCGACACTCATCTCCCTTGACAAACCTCCAAGCTACAGCCCTGTGCTTAGCAAACAAAGGATCAGAGTTCACTTAAACAGGACACCTAAGCACTTAGGCCATAGCTTGTTGGCATACATTCTTCTTCCTTGGTTTTATTTATTTTATTTATTTTCTTTCGGTAGAGTCTTCTTTTGGTTTGCCTTTTGATGCAGTGCCACTTGTGGGTTACACAAATGGCCCTGATTACTCAGCATCCTCTAGAGAGACACTACCCTTTATACTTCTGCTTCTTTCTTTTTCAGTTTTTTTTTTTTTTTGCAAAGAAGAAAAATGCTTATGTTTTTCAAGAGGGAGAGAGGAGTGTTCCTAGGCCTAGAGGCTGCCTCCCCCAAACTTATCCACTCATTGTCCCCAATGAGAGTCTGAGGTGGCACACCCCCAAACTTGTCTTAGAAGCATCTAGTCTAAGAAAAAAACAAGTAGAACTTAAAACTCCTAGGTATAGAATGACCTTCGTAGTACAGATAACTCATAGGCAGAATTTTACTAAAAACATGGTAAGGTCTTACAGAGGTGCATGCTTAGCAATATATGAAGCTAAATTAAACGAACAAGGGTGTACTGTGACACTCATCCAGCATGCTCAATAGACAGATTACCTAATGAATTCAGGAAAGCAGCAAAATATTGAGATTTAAACACAGACAGCCCATCAAAAAGTCATCCAACAGCATGCGAAAAACTAACAAAATATTGCGGACACCGCAAGGAATTCGCAATTATTCCAACAGAGCGAATTTTGATCAAGGCTCCTAGCATGCGGTATTCATTCAAAAACAGCTACAGAAAACAACAAAACTACCTAAGCTACCTACTCAGATGACATTAAACAAAACTAAACTACTCTAAACAAACAAATTAACAATTCAAAGCAGATCAAATAGTTGATTAAAAAGGGGGGGTAACAGGTCACAGAAAAGCAGATTTCTTATTTTTTTTAGAGGGATCAGAAATACTCCCTCGAATGCCGTCAGTCTGGCATTCAAACATCCCCATCTTCTTCACTCCTTTCTCTTGGGGGCACCCAAGGCTTCAACAGACCAGCAGGGAAGGTGGGGAATGTGCATCTCAGGTGCTCAGCCAGCTCTTGGTCCCTTGCTTGCGAATATTCAGCCCATTGGGCTATCTTGTGTTGCAAGTCCATCAGGCAGGCCATGGACAACGACTGTGCAGCAGTCAGACCATCCATCTCGAACTCCATATTGCCCCTTCTCCGCATCCTCAAGATCGTGGGAAGCTCCAGATGGCCAGTATAGGCCAATTGCCTCTCATCCCTCGTAACAGGCACTCCTGCACGTAAACAAAGCTTAGTAATGGTATTGGGGAAAAAAAGTTGGCCCTTACCTTTTTTCGAGCATTCGGTGATAGAGGCAGCAATGACTTCACCCACATCAATGGTGAGTCCCCTCATTATTGCATAGAGCAGCAACGATCTCCCCTGGTTGATGGTTGTTTCATGTGTGACCGGGGAGATTCGTTTGCGTACGAGGGAGAACCAGACGGCTGCTTTGCCTCTGAGGGTCGCACTCATCAATGTGTGCCTCCCATTCCTTGAGACTGCCCAAGCTGCCTCAGGTTTGCCTATTGTATTCAAGGCTTCCTCTAGGACTGCCTTTGAGGGTGACTCTATTATCCTTGCGTATTCAGAGTGCTTATGCCCCTTGAGAGCATAGGCTTCGTTGATGGCGTTGGCTGAGAAATCAACCTCTATCCCCCTCACCATTGACAGACAATCTTCAGGATGCGTGAGGTTGGCGTAGAAGTCGTACACCATGTCAGGGTAGGCTGGAATTGGAGGCCTACATAGCTCCTCCCAACCATGGTTAATAATCCCTGCGCGCAAGAATTGCGGCAGGTCTGCAAGGGCATCAAGAAATCCCCTCTCGTGGAGGAGTTGTTTCTTCATCAGTTTGAGGCCCTTGGCCTCTGCTTCCTTGGAGACATACCTCGCAGCTCGAGGCTCCTCTTCTTGATACATCTTTCTCTTCCTCTTTTCCTTTTCTTTGGCCGATTCAACAGCCTCAGTCTTCATTTTCTTCATAGAGGGTTCAGCTTCAACCCTCTTCATTTTGGTCCGTTTGGAGGCCTTTGGCCGCTTGCCCTTTACAATCACAGGTGCCTTCTTCTTGAGCCGCGTCTTTGTGGCCATGTGCTGGAGACATTCACCCAGCGTTTCCTCCATTGAGTCCATGCTTTCCCTCTCCACAGGGCTGTCAAGATTGACATCCCTGAAGGGAGAAAACACCTCATCCTCCTCAGCCGGATCATCGATTGGCACCGAATCTTGGCGCTCATCAGAAGGAATTTCAGGCTCCAGCGCATGCTGAGGAGATTCAGGGCTCTGCATGGCCGTTTCAAATGATGGCCGGTCGGTGTCGAGGCTTTCCTTACTCGGGGTCTTCTTCTCTGGTAGAGCACTTTTGGGGTACTCTAAAATCAAGCTGTCGAGCCTTGCCAAAATACATTTATAACTCCGCTACAACAGAGCTTTGCAGCTAGTGGTAGTCGGGTGTCGAACCACAGGGAACCTAAATTATTTCCTCTTAACTAATTTCTATTTGTCTTTAAAACTATGACTCAAAAGCAAATAAAAATGGGATTTGACAAAATATAAACTAACGGGAAAATAAATGCGAAAAGTAAAGCGTGGAAAATTAAACGGAACACGTGCTCCTAATTTTAAGGGTCGGGATTTACTTTGATGCGACTCGATTCATTGGGATTCAAACATACTTAGCAAGGCATAATTAAACACATAAACGGTTGCCCGGAAGCCCTAAAGCAACCGGCCACATGTATATTAATCAGAATTTTCCAATTCTAATTAGACGGTACTATTAGTTAACTTGGATTGATCAGCTCTAAATTAACTAAAGTAGTAACTAGCATTTTATGACGAACATTCAATTAAATATCCCAAATGCTAATTGATTACCCGGCAACCCTGAAGTAATCAACATTCACAACATTTAATATGATACTTCGATTTTTCTATTTCATCAAGATAAATTGTAGCCAAGATGAACTGGAATCCAATGTTATCTATGGCTCGATTTATCCGTGTCACTTGGCGATTAAGAGAGGCACGACATCATTAATCTTTAACAATCAAACATGCTGAAAATCAAGGGTGCCTAGTCCTAAATCATTCCAACACATTCATGTGATATGCTTAGACGAAATAAATGCCCAATCAGTCATGCTAAGTCACGGAATTAAGAACGAACCCTCATGAATCGCATCAAAATTTACCCCTAACCTCAAATTAGAGCACTTACCTTAGCTCCCCGTTGTGCAAATCAAGCAAAAACGCTAATGATGAAGCTTTATTGAAGGTATAATGGAAGATATACAAGTTTTGAGCTCCCACCCGAGCCTAACAATGGTGGAAAAACCAAAATCCAAGAAGAAGTGCGGCAAAAAACGGAGAAGAAGGCTTTTAAAGCCGTCGGAGCGTCGAGACGCTAGGGCAGCGTCTCGACGCTGTGCCCTAAGTTGGCAGCGCGCGCGCACGGGGTAGCGTCTCGACGCTAGGACAGCGTCTCGACGCTGTCGGCGTTGAGCGAGCGTTGAGACGCGCGCGCTCGACGCTGGGGCGCGTCAAAATCCGAAAATCCTCGGGGCGGCGTCGAGACGCTAGGGCAGCGTCTCGACGCTGAGCAGCGTTGAGCCAGCGTCTCGACGCTGCCGCTCAACGCTTGCTCTCGGGTTGTTGGCCAAATTTTGCCTGTCAATGGCAAATTTTGCCATTTCTTCAATTCTTCAAGCCCCTTCACTCCCGATGCGTCCATGAAGCTCTAAAACGTCTCTTTTAGCCCCAAAACACGTCATAGGACTCTCGAGCTCTCTACCATGAGTTTACCTACAAAAAGGCATTTTAATCAATATCGAGCATGGTTTTAGCTAATGTTAGGGAGTAAATAATAGCTCTATTTTGGAGCTATCAAAATACCCCCAACCTAAATCTTGCTAGTCCTCGAGCAAGGCTAATAAAGAATTTGACTCTAAGGGACCATGCATACATGCTTCTAATTCAAACCTCGATGCTTTTTACAATTCTAAACAGAACATAATCATGAAAGCAATCGGCGCATGCATTTAATCAAGATCACATCAAAAATTAACTATCGCTCCCTAACGTGTGTGTGTTCTAGCCAACCTATCCTAAACCATCGTAAGCCCGGAAAAACCACATGCAACATGTCATCCCGTTTTCCCCCTACTTCTAGCGATTAAGAACAGTCTAAACTTGACTTACACGAGAGAGAGTAATAAATTAAGAGACCTAAAATTTTTCTCATTCCTTTTTCTTTTCTTTGAGTACTTTGTACTCTTCGTTATGGTTCTTTGAACCCAACTTTTATTTTCTTTTTCTTTTCTTTCCCATCCCGAGCTGCCTAACACGTCAAACTTTGGCCAAAGCTTCACGTTTTTAAGGACTAACGCTCACTTCTTTAAGCGCTAATAAGAAGGAGGAGCGCCTCGAGAGAATTTTCTTGCTAACATGCTTTTCTATATTTTTTATTTAGGCTTAGCGCAAGCTACTCGATTAATCGACCACTAACTCTCATGCAACAAGCTACCTAAGGTTGCCTTTTGGGGTGACAACAAGAATTAATGCTACATGCAATCAACTAAGCCTACGGAGTCTAAGATAAGGTTGCTAAGTGCTCGATAGATGAAAGGGAGCAACAGGAAAATTTTTAAAATTTTTGACATGAACCTAATAAATGCAAAGCTACATCATGCAAAAACTAGATTATGCAAATGCTCAGATTCCAAAAAGACACTTCATAGATCATCATAACTAGAAAGCATATAAACAGAGTCCCAAGCACTTCAAATTTTAAATTAGCACTGCTCAACAAACTGCACATGGAATCCATCCAACATACAACTCCACCCCCAACCTAAAATTATACATAGTCCTCTATGTATCAACATTTCAGACTAAGCAGTTAAAATGCACAAAATAAAAGGGAACAGAAAACCTCCCCTGAATTTTGTTAGGTTGTTGGTTGGAGCAGTGCACTATTCGCCTACTGTTCCGATCCTTAAGCCACAAGACTCCTACAAAAGAAAGCAAGAAAAAGCTAAGCTAGGAAAATAAAGACTAAAAGTAAAAACATGAATTTAAAAACACATGGGTTGCCTCCCAAGAAGCGCAAATTTTTAACGTCGTTATGCTCGACGTGTCTTCCTCTCTGTCAGGGTACGTAAAAAATTTCGTACTTCTTCGGCCCCTTCTTCCTTGAATCAACGAAACCTGCTAAGAGAAGCAAGCTCTTCGACTTTTCGAGGCAGCCGGACAGAGTTGTTATTTTTTTGGTATTTTTGATATATGGGAAAAATAAAGACTCAACAGAATGAAGTAAAACAAAACAAGACTCAACTGAAAATAAAGACTCGACCAAAGGAGGGATCGCATCAAAATTCCCGAGGCAACCAACATTAACAGAGGTACACATGGAGGGGGGCATGCAAGATAAATCTCCTAGATTACATGAATTATCACGAGGCATAGCACAAGGAGATAAATAATCTAAAGGCACAATTGCCACTTCCTCATCCATCACATCAACATTTTCATAGCATGCTGGTTCTACATCCTCAAAGAAAAGATTTCCTAAAATACTCTCATTATCAGACAGATGCTCGAGCTCATCAGCGCATGAATTTTCAAATAAACTTTCAATGCAAAAATCATGCTCCAAGTCAAAATCAATCGGTGGAGACATACTTACCTTATAAAACTCTCCGGGTTCCTCTTCATCTGAGAGATATTCTGCTAGAAATTCTTCTAGGGTAACCAACTTTGGAGAAGTCTTAGCTCCACTCCTTAGCTCGCTCGCATCACTAATCTCTTCGGGATGCTCCTCGAGGTCAAGCTCATCCTCCTCGGTCTCACTGTTCTTGTCTCCGCATGTCAGAAATTCCTCAATTCCTTCATCAAAATCGGGGTACATCTTGATAATGACCTCCTCCCCAGAAATTCGGAGAAGGTCTTCGGCGCTCATCTTCGTAGCTCGCCCCCAAAATTGCTGTAGAAGATCTGCCATGCTAAAACAAGAAGACACAAGAAAAAGAAAAATATTTTTGTGGTTTTTGAACAAATAAAATTTAACTAAGAGAAACTAAATGGTTCCCCGGCAACGGCGCCAATTTTGGTAGAGCACTTTTGGGGTACTCTAAAATCAAGCTGTCGAGGCTTGCCAAAATACATTTATAACACCGCTACAACAGAGCTTTGCAGCTAGTGGTAGTCGGGTGTCGAACCACAGGGAACCTAAATTATTTCCTCTTAACTAATTTCTATTTGTCTTTAAAACTATGACTCAAAAGCAAATAAAAATGGGATTTGACAAAATATAAACTAACGGGAAAATAAATGCGAAAAGTAAAGCGTGGAAAATTAAACGGAACACGTGCTCCTAATTTTTAAGGGTCGGGATTTACTTTGATGCGACTCGATTCATTGGGATTCAAACATACTTAGCAAGGCATAATTAAACACATAAACGGTTGCCCGGAAGCCCTAAAGCAACCGGCCACATGTATATTAATCAGAATTTTCCAATTCTAATTAGACGGTACTATTAGTTAACTTGGATTGATCAGCTCTAAATTAACTAAAGTAGTAACTAGCATTTTATGACGAACATTCAATTAAATATCCCAAATGCTAATTGATTACCCGGCAACCCTGAAGTAATCAACATTCACAACATTTAATATGATACTTCGATTTTTCTATTTCATCAAGATAAATTGTAGCCAAGATGAACTGGAATCCAATGTTATCTATGGCTCGATTTATCCGTGTCACTTGGCGATTAAGAGAGGCACGGCATCATTAATCTTTAACAATCAAACATGCTGAAAATCAAGGGTGCCTAGTCCTAAATCATTCCAACACATTCATGTGATATGCTTAGACGAAATAAATGCCCAATCAGTCATGCTAAGTCACGGAATTAAGAACGAACCCTCATGAATCGCATCAAAATTTACCCCTAACCTCAAATTAGAGCACTTACCTTAGCTCCCCGTTGTGCAAATCAAACAAAAACGCTAATGATGAAGCTTTATTGAAGGTATAATGGAAGATATACAAGTTTTGAGCTCCCACCCGAGCCTAACAATGGTGGAAAAACCAAAATCCAAGAAGAAGTGCGGCAAAAAACGGAGAAGAAGGCTTTTAAAGCCGTCGGAGCGTCTCGACGCTGTGCCCTAAGTTGGCAGCGCGCGCGCACGGGGTAGCGTCGAGACGCTAGGACAGCGTCTCGACGCTGTCGGCGTTGAGACGCGCGCGCTCGACGCTGGGGCGCGTCAAAATCCGGAAATCCTCGGGGCGGCGTCGAGACGCTAGGGCAGCGTCTCGACGCTGCCGCTCAACGCTTGCTCTCGGGTTGTTGGCCAAATTTTGCCTTTCAATGGCAAATTTTGCCATTTCTTCAATTCTTCAAGCCCCTTCACTCCCGATGCGTCCATGAAGCTCTAAAACGTCTCTTTTAGCCCCAAAACACGTCATAGGACTCTCGAGCTCTCTACCATGAGTTTACCTACAAAAAGGCATTTTAATCAATATCGAGCATGGTTTTAGCTAATGTTAGGGAGTAAATAATAGCTCTATTTTGGAGCTATCATTCTCTCTGATCGGAGAATCAGACACTGCGACCTGCCACTTCTTCTTCCTAGGAGTTCCTGCCGGATCAGATGGGTCAGCAACTACCGTCGTCGCCACCTTCCATTTATTTCTTCTCACAGGAAGCTTTGGGGGCCTCGAGGGTTGCGCAGCGTCGACGTCTGCCAAAGATAGCAACGCCTCTCTTACTGTCTCTTCTGCGTCAGGTGATGCTTTCTTGGGCGTGGATCGGTCGGCCCTGATGGTCACCATTGTTGCTTCTTTGAAGATCTGAGTTTGGGAGTTGCAGAGGAAAGAGAGTTATGAGTTGTGGAGTTCCAACGGTTTGAGAAATCGTAGAGGAAAGCAATCCCGAATACCGGTTATTTATACTCAAGTGTTCTCCCAACGGCTCTTTTGTTGCGGACGCCGCAATTCTTCAGCAATTATTTAGCATTTTCAATATAACCGTTAGGATTTTTCTTGATTTGTGTTGCAAGTTTTAGCAACCAAATCTCTGATTTCTCCAGATCTTTTCTTTGATCTTCTCCTCTTGATTCATCTCCCTCATTGTCGCTTAAAATCTCCCATTATTATACTCCTAGAAAAATAAAAACACTTAATTAAAACCAAAAATAACCATATGATACGCAATCTAAAAACAATAAAGAAAAATCTAAGGCATAGCCCTCTGACGGATGAGCACAGTGATCACTCATCCTCTCTTGATTCGCCTCTTAGGCTTCAGATAGAAGGAAGGCCGAGAGTGTCTTCACATCTCCTTCCTCATAATAGTGCTTCAACCTCGCACCATTTACCATGAACGACTGCCCTTGGTTTAGGTTTCGAATTTCAATAGCACCATGAACAAAGATATTAGTAATCACAAAAGGACCTGACCACCTAGACTTAAGTTTGCCTGGAAATAACCTCGATCGTGAGTTGAATAATAAAACATGCTGACCCTTTTTAAAGTCTTTGATCCTAAGTCTACTATCATGCCAAATCTTAGTTTTTTCCTTATACATTTTAGCATTTTCATAAGACATGTGCCTTAGTTCATCTAACTCATGTAATTGCAGAGACCGCAATGTTCCAACATCGGTTACGCAATAATTCAACTCTTTTAAGGCCCAAAAGGCTTTGATTTCTAATTCGAAGGGTAAGTGGCATGCTTTTCCATACACTAGCCTATAAGGAGACATACCTAAGGGCGTTTTATATGCGGTCCTATATGCCCACAGTGCATCGTCTAACTTAAAAGACCAGTCACTTCTATTAGGTTTAACCACTTTTTCAAGTATGCTCTTGATCTCTCTATTGGATATTTCAGCTTGTCCATTTGAGTGTGGGTGATAAGGGGTTGCTACTCTATGTCTAACATTATATTTAGCTAGTACCTTTTCCATAGCTTTATTTATAAAGTGGGTTCCTTCATCCCTTATTATTGCACGTGGTGTACCAAATCTTGTAAAAATATGCCTATTCAGAAATTTAATGACTGTCTTGGCATCATTTGAGGGACATGCAATGGCTTCTACCCATTTAGAAACATAATCTACAGCTACTAGTATATAAAGATTACCCGCAGATGGAGGGAATGGTCCCATGAAGTCAATGCCCCATACATCAAAGAGCTCCAACTCCAAGATATAGGTGAGAGGCATCTCATCTTTCCTACTGAGGTTACCTATTCGTTGACACTCATCGCAGCTGTGTGCATAGTCGTGTGCATTTTTGAAGATCGTGGGCCAGTAGTAGCCACTTTGGAACACTTTTGCAGCCGTCCTTTGACCACCAAAATGTCCACCGTAAGGAGATGTATAACAATGCTTCAACACTGACTTGGATTCGGCAGCTGACACACACTTCCTCAGCAATCCATCCGCACAATTCTTGTAAAGTGTAGGATCGTCCCAGATGTACTTCCTAGCTTCGTGTAGGAACCTCTTCTTTTCTTGCCTCCCTCTGAAAGTTGGTAACACCTGTGAGGCAAGAAAGTTTACAATATCAGCAAACCATGGTTCTTCATTGTTATCACAATGCGCTAATACTAAGACATGTTCATCAATAAAGGAGTCAGATATTGCGGGCTCAGCAATTATTTCGCAATTACTCCGCAATCTAGATAAATGATCAGCAACTACATTTTCGCATCCTTTTTTATCTCTAATGTCTAAGTCAAACTCTTGCAATAATTACACCCATCTAATTAGCCGTGGCTTAGCATCAGCCTTCCTCATTAAATATTTTATTGCAGAGTGATCAGTGTACACAATTGTTTTAGTACCTACAATATAAGGCCTAAATTTTTCACACGCAAACACTACAGCTAGCATTTCCTTCTCTGTAGTAGTGTAATTACATTGTGCTTCATTTAAAGTCTTACTTGCATAATAGACAGGATGTGTTAGTTTATCTATTTTCTGGCCAAGCATAGCCCCAATCGCATAGTCACTAGCATCACACATTAGTTCAAAACGTAGATCCCAATTTTGGCCTACTATAATTGGTGCTTTGACTAAGGCTTTAAGTTTTGTCCATGCTAGGAAACATTATTTTGAGAAGACAAAAGGTTTATTTAGCTCTAGAAGCTCACACAAGGGTTTAGAGATTTTTGAGAAGTCTTTTATAAATCTCCTATAAAAACCTGCATGACCTAGGAAACTCCTTATAGCTTTGACGTTTTGAGGCTCCACTAGCTTCTCTATGATTTCTATTTTGGCCCTATCGACCTCTACTTCTGCTCTGGATACTCTATGTCCTAGGACTATTCCTTCTTCCACCATAAAGTGGCATTTTTCCCAATTTAAGACTAGGTTGGTCTCTTCACACCTAGTTAGGACTTGTCCTAGGTTTTCTAAGCAATTGTTAAAAGAATCACCAAAGACTGAGAAGTCATCCATAAATATTTCTATCATGGACTCATCTAAGTCAGAGAAAATAGCCAACATGCATCTTTGGAATGTTGCTGGTGCATTGCATAAGCCAAATGGCATTCTACGAAAAGCAAATGTTCCAAAGGGACATGTAAAGGTTGTTTTCTCTTGGTCCTCAGGGTCTATGGTAATTTGGTTATATCCTGAATAACCATCTAAAAAGCAGTAATAGGCTCGACCAACTATCCTATCTAACCTTTGGTCTATAAATGGTAAAGGAAAATGGTCTTTTTTGGTTTCTTTATTTAGTTTTCTGTAGTCCATACAGACTCTCCATCCTGTAACAGTTCTAGTTGGTATTAGTTCGTTGTTTTCATTAACTATTACAGTCATTCCACCTTTCTTATGCACACATTGAATCGGACTAACCCATTGACTATTGGCTATGGGGAAAATTACACCTGTATCTAACCATTTGATAATTTCTTTTTTAACTACCTCCTTCATGGAGGGGTTCAACCTACGTTGGTGATCTACCCTAGGTGTATGTCCCTCTTCCAGCAATATTTTATGCATGCAGTAGGAAGGACTAATACCTCTTATATCAGCAATCGTCCAGGCAATAGCTTTTTTATGTTGCTTAAGCAGCAATATTAACGCAATTTCATGCTGTTTACTCAGTTTGGACGAAATAATAACAGGCAAAGTATCTTGCTCTCCTAGATATGCATACTTAAGATGTTCAGGCAATGGTTTTAATTCTAGTAAAGGTGGTTGCTCAATTGATGGCATTAAAGGATTTGTGGTTCTCTCAGACAATTTATTAGTCATACATACATGTTGAGGATTGTCCACAGATACATCCATTAATTCAGAGATATTTAAATCATCTATATCTACTTGTGCATAGTTAGTAGCATGCTTAATCAACAGTTCATGCTCAAGTTCTTCTTCCATAAGTGAATCTACTACATCTATAGTAGCACAGGATTCAAGATCAGAGGGGTACCTTAGAGCTTTAAATACACTGAATTTAACCTTCTCATCATGAACTCTCATGGTGAGCTCACCTTTCTGGACATCGATTAGAGCCCTACCTGTGGCTAAGAATGGTCTGCCCAATAAGATTGGTACCTCCTTGTCTGCCTCATAATCCAGAATTATAAAGTCTGCAAGAAAAATAAATTTGTCAACCTTGACAAGTATATCCTCAATTTTACCCTCAGGGTATGCGATGGATCTGTCTGCAAGCTGCAAGGTGACAGTAGTAGGTCGTGCTTCCCCTATCCCAAGCTGTTGGAATAGTGACAAGGGCATGAGATTGATGCTGGCTCCCAGATCACATAGAGCTCTGCCCACGTGCTTGCCTCCTAATTCGACTGGTAAGGTGAAGGAACCAGGATCCTTCTTCTTCTTTGGTAGTTTATTTTGGAGTATAGCATTGCACTCCTCAGTGAGATTCACTGTTTCAAATTCACCAATGATTCTTTTGTTAGTAATTATATCTTTCAAGAATTTAACATAAGATGGCATAGATTGCAAAACTTCCACAAATGGGATATTAACATGCACTTATTTTAAAATTTCTAAAAACTTATGAAAGTGCACTTCCTGTTCTTGTTTTTTCTTTAGCCTTCTAGGGAATGGAGGTGGTGGCACATATGTTGGCAATTCAGGTCGCCTATTGACAGGTGGAGGCCTCGGGATTTCTTCTAGTTCCTCAATGATAGGTTCCAGCCGCACCCTTGTTGTGCTTGGTGGTGATTGATCAAGGTTGGGCAGAGAATCCAGTGGAGCACTAGACTCTTCATTCTCTACTCGCTTTGGGGCTTCTCTGTTGTTGATCACCAACGGTCTTCCACTACGAAGTTCAATTGCTTGAACTTGTTCTTTTCCATCCCTTCTTGGTGTTTCAGTGTCTGCAGGCAATTTACCTTGGGGCCTATTTTTCAGTTCATTTGCTAATTGCCCTATTTGGTTTTCTAAGCTCCTCAGGGTTGCTTACTAACTTTGCAGGGTTGCATCATTCTTTGCAATGTACTCCTTCAGCAAGTTCTCCACTGATGATCCCATTGGTTGGTTGTATTGTTTTTGATAAGGGGGTTGACTAGTTTGTTGAGTGAAACCAGATGTTCCACTCGGTCTTGGCTGATTTTGCATTTGGTTTGTATTTTGTTGTCCACCCCAAGAAAGATTTGGGTGGTTTCTCCAACCAGGGTTATAAGTGTTGGAGTAGGGGTTGTTCCTTGGTTGTTGTTGACTTCCAACATAACATACCGAGGATGGATTCCCTAGGCAAAAATCATACATGTGCCCTTCCCCACAGAATCCACAGACTAGTGCCTCACCTTGGTTAGTTGCTGCACTCGTTGAAACGGCTGCTGCGGTGTTGACACTTTGTTGAAGATTAGTTTGAGCCATTTGTTTTACTAGATTGGTCAGGGCATTGATTTGGCTACTCATTGCACTAAGTGTGTCCATGTCTTGAGCCTTCCTTGGCTCCACAGGATCGTCTGACCATCTACAATGTGATGTTGAGATTTTCTCCAAAATCTCATAGGCTTCATTGTAGCTCTTTGAAAGCATGGAACCTCCAGCTGAGGAATTCAACACTTGCCTCGTGCTGGGGTTGCATCCTTTGAAGAACACTTCTATTTGAATACACCATGGAATGCCATGGTGTGGACATTTAAGTAATAGGTCCTTGAATCTCGTCCAAGTTTCGTGTAATGATTCGTTTTCGGCTTGCTTAAATTTTATTATATCATCACGGAAGTTGGAGTTCCTATCTGGTGGAAAGTATTTTACTAGGAACTTTTCAGCTAGATCTGTCCAATTGACAATTGATCCAGAGGGGAAGGAATTTAACCACGTTTTGGCCTTATCTCTTAACGAGTATGAGAAAAGATAAAGTCTTAAGGATTCCGGGATGACAAAAGTATCACTTACTCCCAGGAAGTTTCTCAAGTGGTTGTGGGGGTCTTCGTTCTCCACTCCAAAGAATTGTCCAACGGTGGACAACATTTGAAACATGACGGGTTTTAACTCGAATGAGTGAGTTGTAATCTAAGGGCGTATGATGCTCGGATTAAGCTCCTCAGACATGGGTACTAGGTACGAGAGGATGGCACTATCCTTATCATTTGCAATTTCGATGGGGTTGCTAATGGTAGGTGCTCGGTTTCGGGCTTCTCTATCCATTTCGGTTTGTTGGGATTGCGATGACTCTGCGGAGTCCGCAATGTGCTGAGTTACAGGAGGCTGTTTAAAAAGGCGTTTCTTGGTTTTATTTCTGGCCCTTAGAAGTCTTTCAGGCTCAGGATTGAACTCTAGGTTGATATTTGGATGCTCATTCATAAACTAGCTTGATGGTACCTGTAAAGGAAATGAAAGAAGATTAGCTTCAATAGATATTAAGGTTTTTTTCTAAAATAACACAATTCGTGTTTACTAAACAAAATCCCCGGCAGCGGCGCCAAAAACTTGTTGCGTGCTCAGTGTGTAAATAAAATGCAATGCGAAGAGCACTCAGAACATGCAAGCATACATGGTCTGCAGCAAGTGATAAGTATTTTTTTAATTCGTTTTCCCACAAAGATTGAGTTTAGTTACTAACGAAGTGAGGTGTTAAATTAGAGAGGGTCACTTAAATTGGGTGGATTTGAGGTTGATGTGCCGAATTAACAAAAGAATGTAAGAAGTATGCAAGCATAAACGAAAGCAAGTAAAGAGATTAAGCTTTGATGTGGAGAAGAGAGAGTTGCGGATCTAGCAATGTTCTAGCAATAAAATCGCAAAAGTAAAAGACTGGAAAAAATGGCTAAGGCAAAAACAAAACTATAGAATTGCGGTTCCCGCAATTTTCTAGCAATTAATTTAGCAACGATTTAACGGTGAGATGGGGAAACAAGGTCGACTTAAGACTCCTCTATAGGCTTTTACATACGATCATTCAGCAGTAGATTAACTTATCATGCATCGATTTAGCTCAGTCTCATGCATCTCTCGATTACATGCATTAGATCTTTTAGTTCACTCATATCCAAGTAAGACATAAACATCTATTTATACAAGCAAGCTAATGAATCGTGCTAGGAAAACGCCTATTCCTAGGTCGTTTTCTAGCTACCATGAAAGGCTAGCATGAATGGACGACTCTGAACTCTTACTCCTTCCGGAGGTTAGGAATTCTTTAGACAAAATGGATGGCCGATCGAAATTGCCCATGGGATGAAGTACACATACATTCAATGCATTCGAAGCTATCCTACATGCTGAACTCTCGTATTTCTAACCTATAGATTCATCTTTAGCAGACCTTTGTGTGATTAGTTACTCATGGTTGGTGGAGAATTGGAAAAGATGGATTGCTTAAGCATGATTACAGAACTTAAAAGAAAGCAATAGATTAAAAGATAACAAGATGAAGAACTAGCAAAGACTTAAACGATTACTTTATAAATTAAGATTCTAAACTCAATGTGCGAAGGTATAGAAAACAGTAAAGAACTGAACAAAGTGCAGATGAATTGAATCAGTGTAACAATTGGAAACGAAAGACAGAAAGTAGTAAGAAAGCTTATAAAAGTGTGCGCGGATCTCCTCGTCGCAAACGCCTCGGATGAAGGGGAAAATTAGCTGTTCTTGGGGATAAATTCAATCAGAAGAGAAGAAGGATCTTCTCTTCTTCCTCTCGAATTATCGGCGCCAAGGGCTGATTTCTTCGCTCCAACAAACGGGGTAAAGAAAGTGTATATGTGGACTGCGTTGTGACGGTGAACTCTACGCTTCTGAGCTGTGTTTTTCCTTCACCCTTCACCTCCTTTTATAGCTTTTTGCAGGTACCTTCAGTCATGGAGAACCATCCATTCTGAACAGCAACCCTCCACGTGGCAGCAGGGGAAGACTTAGGCGGCTGAAATATCGCAACCGTGATGACTGGCGGCTGGAAAAACTCAGCTGCAGCAACTTGGAATTGCGGATTCCTCGCGGTGGCCGCAATGTTCATTGCGCTCCCAGCAATGTTTCAGCAATTCTCCTGCAATGTACATTTTAACTCTTTTAGCATCATTTTCTATTCTTTTTCGTTCCTTTTCCAAATAAGTCCTAATTTAGCTTCATTCCTCGAATTCTCACATTTAAGCACGTATTAAGCTAAATTCTAACAAAAATGCTCAAGAGATTACATGATTTTAAAGTAAATATATCCCTAAATAATGTACTTTTGGAGAGGTAACAAAGGCCCGGGTCTACATCTTGGCCACCATATCTGATGTGCTAGCTAAGAAACATGAGGTGATGATCACCGCTAAGGAGATCATGGATTCATTACATGCGATGTTTGGACAACCGTCCTCATCGGTTCGTCATGAAGCCGTCAAATTCGTTTACAATTCCCGCATGAAGGAGGGAACCTCTGTTAGGGAACATGTCCTTAACATGATTGTCCACTTCAACGTGGCAGAGGTAAACGGAGCATTCATTGACGAGAAAAGTCAGGTTAACTTTACCATGGAATCTCTTCCGAAGAGTTTCCTGCAGTTCCGCACCAACGCGGTGATGAACAAGATAAAGTATAACCTAACTTTTCTCCTCAACGAGCTTCAGACTTATCAGTCCCTAATGAAATCAAAGGGACAAGAGAATGAGGCAAATGTTGTCACTTCTAAAACTTTTCATAGAGGATCGTCCTCAGGGAATAAGTTTGAACCTTCTTCAATTAAAAGTAAGGGTATTTAGAAGAAGAATAAGGATAAAGGGAAGGGGAAAGCTCCTGCTATCGGCAAACGCAAGGCTAAAGCTGCAGATAAAGGAAAATGTTTCCACTGTGGCGTAGACGGGCACTGGAAACGTAACAACCGGAAGTACCTTGCGGAGAAAAAAGCTGAGAAGGAAAAATAAGGTAAATATGATTTACTTGTTGTTGAAACATGTTTAGTGGAACATGATAGTTCTGCCTGGATACTTGATTCATGAGCCACTAACCATGTGTGTTCTTCTTTTCAGGAAACTAGTTCTTGACAGCTTCTTGCTGAAGGTGAGATAACTCTCAGGGTTGGAACATGAGAGGCTGTCTCAGCTAAAGCTATTGGAGCTATGAATTTGTTGTTTAAAGATAGGTTCATTTTACTAGAAAATGTACTCTTGGTTCCTTGTTTTAAAAGGAACCTTGTACCTATCTCTTGTTTGCTTGAACATATGTATAAAGTATCTTTTGAAGTAAATGAAGTGTTCATTAGCAAAATAGGTGTACAAATATGTTCTGCAAAACTTGAAAACAACTTATACGTGTTAAGACCAATAGAGACAAAAACTATTTTGATCACCGAGATGTTTAAAACAGCTAAGACTCAAAATAAAAGGCAGAAGTTTTCTCCAAGTACCTATCTTTGGCACTTGAGACTAGGCCACATTAATCTCAGTAGGATTGGGAGATTAGTTAAGAGTGGTCTCATAAATCAGTTAGAAGACAACTCCTTACCACCATGTGAGTCATGTCTTGAGGAAAAAAATGACCAAACGACCTTTTTCTGAAAAAGGTTATAGAGCCAAAGAACCCTTGAAACTCGTGCATTCGGATCTCTGTGGTCTTATGAATGTCAAAGCACGAGTAGGGTATGAATACTTCATCAGTTTCATCGATAATTATTCTAGGTACGACTATCTTTACCTAATGCATCATAAGTCCAAAGCCCTTGAAACGTTCAAGGAGTATAAGGCAGAGGTTGAGAACACATTAGGTAAGACGATTAGAACACTTCGATCAGATCGAGGTGGAGAGTATATGAATTTAAAATTCCAGGACTATATGATAGAACATGGAATAGTATCCCAACTCTCAACGCCCGGTACACCTCAACAGAACGGTGTATCCGAAAGGTGAAATAGAACCCTGTTAGACATGGTTCGATCTATGATGAGATGTACTCAGATGCCTAGTTCGTTTTGGGGATGTGCAGTAGAGGCTGCTAAATATATTTTGAACATGGTTCCCTCTAAGAGTGTTTCAGAAACATATTATGAGTTATGGAAATGGCGTAAAGGGAATTTACGTCACTTCAAGATTTGGGAGTGTCTAACACATGTGCTGGTGACCAACCCAAAAGAATTTGGAACGACGTTCAAAGTTATGCCTATTCGTAGGATACCCCAAGGAAACGAAAGGTGGTTTGTTTTACGATCCTCAAGAGGACAAGGTGTTTGTGTCAACAAACGCCACGTTCTTAGAGGAAGACCACATGAGATCATCAACCTACGAGCAAAGTTATTTTGATCGAACTTTCCAGGGAAGCTACAGATAAATCAACTAGAGTTGTTGATCAGACTGGTCCTTCTCAAGAGTTGAGAATGCCTCGACATAGTGGGAGGGATGTTAGACAACCCGACTGTTACATGGGTTTGATAGAAACTCAGGTCGTCATACTTGATGATGGCGTTGAGGATCCATTGACCTATAAACAGGCAATGGATAACATAGATAAGGATCAGTGGTTTAAAGCCAAGGACCTCGAAATGGAGTTGATGTACTTCAATTCGGTTTGGGATCTTGTAGACCAACCAGATGGTGAAAGACCTATCGGTTGCAAGTGGATCTACAAGAGGAAACGAGACCAAGTCGGTAAGGTGCAAACTTTTAAAGCTCGACTTGTGGCAAAGGGTTATACCAAAAGGGAAGGGGTGGACTATGAAGAAACTTTTTCCCCAGTTGCCATCCTAAAGTCGATTAGAATACTTTTGTCCATTGCCACGTTTTATGATTATGAAATTTGGCAAATGGATGTCAAGACAGCCTTTCTGAATGGCAATCTTGAAGAGAATATCTATATGGCTCAACTAGAGGGGTTCATAGTTCAGGGTCAAGACAAAAGGTTTTCAAGATTAATCGATCCATTTATGAATTGAAACAAACATCTAGATCCTAGAATATAAGGTTTGATACTGCGATCAAATCTTATGGATTGGAACAAAATATTGACGAACCTTGTGTTTACAAGAAAATAGTCAATATTGTTGTAGCTTTCTTAGTCTTTTACGTAGACGATATCCTACTCATTGGGAATGATGTAGGATTCCTGACTGACGTTAAGCAATGGCTAGCGACCCAATTCCAAATGAAAGATTTGGGAGAGGCTCAGTTTGTTCTGGATTTTCAGATCGTAAGGAATCGAAAGAACAAAACCCTAGCGCTGTCTCAAGAATCTTATATCGACAAGATGTTGATACGATATTCGATGTGGAATTCCAAGAAGGATTTGTTACCTTTCAGGCATGAAATTCATTTGTCGAAGGAATAGTGTCCTAAGACACCTCAAGAAGTTGAGGACATGAGACGAATTCCCTATGCATATGCAGTTGGTAGTCTGATGTATGCCATGTTGTGTACACGACCCGACATATGCTAAGCAGTGGGAATTGTCAGTAGGTATCAGTACAATTCGGGATATGATCATTGGACTACCGTTAAAAATATTCTAAAGTATCTTCGGAGAACGAGAGACTATGTGCTTGTGTATGGCACAAAGGATTTGATCCTTACAGGATACACTGACTATGATTTTTAAACCGATAAGGATTCGCGGAAATCCACATCTGGATCAGTGTTCACTCTTAATGGATGAGCAATAGTATGAAGTTGTATAAAGCAAGGTTGTATTGCTGACTCCACCATGGAAGCTGAGTATGTCCCGGCTTGCGAAGCAGCGAAGGAGGTTGTATGACTTAGGAAGTTCTTGATGGATTTGGAAGTTGTTCCAAATATGAATTTGTCGATCACTGTTGCGTGCTCAATGTGTTAAAATAAATAAGCAAGTAAGTAGAGAGAGCACTCAGAACATGCAAGCATACATGGTCTCACAGCAAGTAGTAAGTATATTTCATTCGTTTTTTCCACAGAGACTTATTTTTAGCTATTCACAAAGTGTTTTTGTTAAGAAAGAAGGGATGGATTTGAAGGGGTAAATTTGATTTTTAATTGTCTATTTATTACTGAATGTATAAAGGGATGCAACATAAACACATGCAAGTTGAAATTAGACTCAAAAGATAAGAGATGAAATTAATAAGTGAAGAAGAAAACAGCCAAACAGAATGGTACTTAGGCAGAATTGCGAGAACCGCAATATTTCCGCAATTGTTAAAACAGAAAAAGTGTGTAAATTGGAGAATTAAGGGCTACTAACGACTATCCTATAGGCATTTTAATACGGTTCTCAAGCAGTGGATCAACTCTCTATGCATCAAACTCACTCTATCTCATGTATCGTCCGATTCCATGCATTAGATCCTTTAGTTTACTCGACTTCAAAGTAAGGTCTTAAGCATCTTGTTAAAATAGGAGTGTTTAGTTCGTACTAGGATAAAACGCTTATTCCTAAGCCGTTTTCTGATTACCTTGAAAGGCTAGCATGATTATATGACTCTGAACTCTTACTCCTTCCAGAGGTTAGGAGTTCTTTGGACAAAATGGATGGCCAATCGAAATTGCCCGTGGGATGAAGCTTACATACAATCAATGACTCGAGAGTTAAACTACATACTTGATTCACGTTTTTTAGCCTATAGTTCTGTCATTAGCATGCCCCTAAGTGACTTAGCTACTCATGGATATATAGAGAACAGAAATGGCAGATAAAACAGACATGCTTCGAAGAGAAATATATTTAAAACAGTAGACAAAAACCGTAGCAGAAGATGGAAACTGAGAAATGCAGACTTGTACTTTGATTACTGAGATTGTTTGAACGAACAGATGAAAGCTTTAAAGTAAATAACAGCAAGGCAGAGAGCAACGAAATGAAATGTTCTAGCTACTTAGAAAGAGAACAACACCAAGCAGAAATGTGAAATAGAAAAGAAAGACAGAAAGCTTGTAAATGGTGCTTGAAGTCTCGTCGCAATCGCCTCGAATGAAGGATCAAAAAGATCAGCCTTGCTTGGATGAATCCAATCGGGAGAGAAGAAGAATCTCCTCTCCTTCCTATCAGATTATCGACTCCAACAGCTGGACTTCGCAAACCAACAGACGACAAAGGAAAAACAGACGAACAGATGGACTGCGAGAAGACTCTACGCTTTCGGATGATGATCAAACCTCCGACTTTGACCCCTTTTTATAGTAGTTTGCAGGTGCGTTTGGGCCAAGGAGAACCATCAATCTTCAACGTCATATATCAGAATGGATGGAGGAGAAAGAACGAATCCCTGAAATAACGGAAATTAACAGAAATAGATCAGTCAACTTACGGTTTTCACTTGAATAATTGCGGTTCCCGCAATATTTTCGCAATTCATTCGCAATGCTCATTTTTCATTCTTTTCCTTCGGTTTTCAATCCTTTTTTCTCCTATTGTGCATAAGTCCTAAATTAGCTACCTTCTTCTAATTCTCATATTTAATCATAGGTTTAGGCTAAATGTTATTAAAAACACCTAAGTATGTGCATCTTCCTAGGCTAAATAGATCCTAAATAAGTCACTTTCAGAGACTTAACACACCCCCAAACTTGAGGTTTTGCTTGTCCTCAAGCAAACTAAGGACTTACTTAGGCTGTTATTTTACCTTCTTTAACCACTTACTGACTCCCCTATATCCCAATCTATAGCAGTGCTGTCCTGTGACATACTTCTAAGCTTAAAACTACCCTCTTATCTAGCTTCTTCTGACTTCGCCTGCCTAACACTCCTTCTGTTTTCATTAACTCCCTACAACTGATCTATTTGCTTTTGTCATATCATGCCACTATCCCTAAGGTTTCAAATTCTGCCTAGCTTTATCTCAGACTCAGTACATGCTTCTAGTTTTTACTTATGAGCTACCTAGGATTCCTTAGAGTCATGCCAGTCTTAGTACAAAACTAGTGACAGTAGTACTTTCATAAGACCAACTAAACCCTGGCATCACTTCATTGGATATACATTCATCTCCCTAGACAAACCTAAAAGCTACAACCTTGTGCTCAGCTCATTGAGGATCAGAGTTCTTTTCAAATAGGACATCTAAGCCACAAGGTTATAACTTCTAAGCACACACTCTTCTTCCCTATTTCTCCCTTTTTTTCTTTCTTACTTAGGTGAAACTTCTCCTTGGGTTGCCTTTTGATGCAATGCCACTTGTGGGTTACACACTTGGCACTGATTACTCAGCACTTTGAGAGAAGCTCCCCTTTCTATTCTATTTTTTTTTTTTTTTTTTTTTTTTTTAAAGGAGAAGAAGAATGCTTATGTCCTAAGGAAGAGAGGAATGTTCCTAGGCCTAGGGTGGCCTCCCCCAAACTTAAACTACTCATTGTCCCCAATGAGTGTCTGAGGTGGCACACCCCCAAACTTGTCTAAAAGCATCTAGTCTAAGGTAAAACAAAGAGAATTTAAAAGACCTAGGCATAGACAGAACATTCTAAAAGAAAATATCACAGCAGCAGAATTTTGAAAAAAACAGACAGATAAGGTCTTAAAGCTGTGCATGCTGAGCTTTTGAGAGGTTAATTTAAACTATCAAAGGGTGTCCTATGACACTCATCCAGCATGCTTTTAGATAAGCTATATAAGGTAGTCATGCTAGCAGCAAAAGATAGGATTTAACAGATCACAGCCTAACTAAACAGACAGTCCAAATCATGCAATTAGTCATAAAAATTGCGGGTACCGCAATTATTTCGCAATCAAATCCGGGCAGATATAACATTGAATCAGGCCCCTAAACATGCATTGTCCTGTTGCTTTAAGCTCAACAAAAATAAAACTAACCTAACCTACTTAATCAGCTAACATCAGACTATACTAAGCAAAAGAAAAGACATAAAACTAAACATCTAAAACAGATCAAAAATTGACTAAAACAGTAGAGTTCACATGATTTATCAGAAGCAGATTTTTTTTTATAAATTAGTTGAAGGGAATAGTAGTACTCCCTGGAGTGCAATTCAAACCAGCACTCAATTCTCGTCATCCTCATCAGGTTGTCTTGGTCGTGGGGGCACCCATGGAGTTAGAAGATTTGTAGGGAAGTCAGGGAAGATGCACCCAAGCTGGTCTGCAACCTCCTTGTCCCGTGCCTGCGCATAAGTGGCCCATTGAGCCATCCTTCGTTGCATATCCATTAGGCAGGCCATGGATCGTGACTGATCAGCAGCCAACCGATCCAATTCAAACTCCATATTCCCCTTCCTCTTCAGCCTCAAGCTAGCAGGCAGCTCTAAGTGGCCTGCGTAGGCCATCTGCTGCTCCATGCGCTCGATAGGAACTCCTGCAAGCAAACATAATTTCGTTATGGTATTGGGGAAGAATAATGGACCCTTACCTTTTCTGGCACACTCAGCAATGGCAGCTGACATGATCTCCCCCACATTGACCGTGAGACCGCGCATGATGGCATAGACCAGCAGTGATCTACTCTGGTTGATGGTCGTCTCGTGGGTCACAGGGGACAGCTTTCGCCTCACAAAGGCAAACCATACAGCTGCCTTTGCTGTCAGGTTGGCACTCATTAGGGTGTGCCTCCCATTGCGTGAGACAGTCCACGCTGCTTCAGGCTGGCCAATCGTGCGAATGGCCTCTTCCAGTACTGCCTCAGTGGGCTCATCAACGATCCGTGCGTAGTCAGTGTGTCTTTGGCCTTTGAGGCCATAAGCGTCGTTGATGGCCTTTGCTGAGTAGTCCACCTCTACTCCTCGCACCACAGAAAGCCCTTCCTCAGAGTTGCGAAGGTTGGCGTAGAAGTCGTATACCATACTCGTGTAAGCCGGATTGGGTGGCCTGCACAACTCTTCCCAGCTGTGATTTATAATCCCTGCGCGCAAGAATTGCGGCAGGTCAGCAAGTCTGTCGAGGAAGCCTTTCTCGTGCAGCAACTCCCTCTTCCTCAACTCAACGCCCCTGGACTCAGCGTCAGACGATACATACCTCACAGATTGAGGCTCGTCTTCAGGGTAGAGCTTGGCCTTCCCTTTGTCTGCTGGCTTGGCTGACTCTGCAGCCTCAACCTTGAGTCGTTTGAGCGATGGCTCAGTGCTCTCTTTCTCTGAGGAAGGCGCCTTCTTGGCCTTCTTCTTTTTCAGCTTCTTGACTCGCTTAGCCTTAAGAATCTTGGCCTTCTTCTTCTTCTTGCGCTGTGCTTCAATGGTGATCTGCTGCAGGCATGCCCCCAGCGTCTCTTCCATGGAATCAGCCTGCTGTGCAGGACCATCAGGGCTATCTTCCCGCATAGGAGAGAACACCTCCTCTTCTTCAGCATCCCCACTGCCTTGCGTGGACTCTTGGTACTCCCCATAAGGGAATTCAGGATCAGGCCGTGGGGGAGTAGGCGAGGGCGTGGAGCTCTGTGCAGCCGCAGGTGTCTGATCAGAACTCTGAGGTGCTGAAGACAACTCAGGGCTCTGCGCAGGTGGTGATGATGAGAGCTCTGGGCTGTGCACTGGTTCAGATGATGCAGGACTGTGCACGGGTGATGCAGATGGCGACGGGCTGTGCGCTGGTGATGCAGATGGCGACGAACCCTTCTTGGCTGACTCGTGGGACGCACGATCAGTTTCTTGACTCGCCACAGAGGGAGCCTTCGCTGTGCTTGGTTCGGCGGCCATCTCGACACTCCACCGGCGTTTCTTGGGTGTGCCTGCTGGTTCAGAAGGTCCAGCAGGGATTTCAGTGACAACCCTCCACTTCTTCCTACGGATTGGAAGCTTGGGCAGCCGTTCGGTACGTGCGGCATCAGCATTGGCGTGGGCAAGAAGTGCTTCCCTCGCAGCCTCTTCAGCGTCATCGGCCCTTTTCTTTGCCGCCGATCTTTCAGCCCTAGTAAGCACCATTGTTGCTTCTTGGCGATTTGGAGAGAAGAATCAAAGATGAAGAGAATCGCAGTTTTCTTGGAAATCAGAGAATGGGAGAATCGTATCGATCGAGCGCCTTCTAACGGATATAAAGGCAACGGATAAATCCCCAACGGCTATATTTTGCGGATCCTGCAATTCCAGCGCAATTTTAGGGATTTTTTTTCATCTAAATGTCAATCTTTGATCGTCCGTATCTTTTATTTGGCTCAACCGTTTCTGGATTTTTAAAGCTGGATTTGATCTCCTTGATTCCATCTATCGATTCCCTACAAAAAGAAATAAAAACAAAATCAAATTCGCAATTAAAATCACACAACAAAACACACAAACGATAATCGGAAAATTGCAAAAAAAATAAACTAAGGCATTAGCCTTGACTAAACGAGCACAGTAACCACTCGTTCTCTCTCGTTTTTAATTTCATGCTTCATTCAAGAGGAAGGCCGAGAGAGTCTTCACATCTCCTTCCTCATAGTAGTGCTTCAATCTCGCACCATTGACCATAAAAGGCTGTCCTTGCTGCAAGTTCTTTATCTCTATTGCACCATGAACAAATACATTAGTAATGACAAATGGACCCGACCATCTAGACTTTAGTTTGCCTGGAAATAATTTTAGTCGTGAGTTAAATAATAGGACAAGTTGGCCTTTCCTAAAGTCTTTGATCCTAAGTCTACTATCATGCCATATTTTGGTCTTTTCTTTATACATTTTGGCATTCTCATAAGACATATGCCTAAGCTCATCAAGCTTATGTAATTGTAATGACCGTAGTGTCCCTGCATCAGTCACACAATAATTCAATTCTTTCAATGCCCAAAATGCCTTAATCTCTAACTCAAATGGCAAGTGACAAGCTTTTCCATACACCAACCTATAGGGAGACATACCTAGGGGTGTCTTATATGCTGTTCTATAAGCCCAAAGTGCATCCTCAAGCTTAAATGACCAGTCTTTCCTATTAGGTTTGACCACCTTCTCTAGGATGTTCTTAATTTCCCTATTCGAAATTTCAGCTTGTCCATTTGAGTGTGGGTGGTAGGGAGTGGCTACTCTATGTCTAATGTTATATTTAGCCAACACTTTTTCCATAGCTTTATTAATAAAATGGGTCCCCTCATCACTAATGATAGCACGAGGAGTCCCAAATCTAGTGAAAATGTGCCTATGTAAGAATTTAATGACTGTTTTGGCATCATTACTAGGACAAGCTATGGCCTCTACCCACTTAGAGACGTAGTCTACTGCTACAAGGATGTAGAGATTACCTGATGATGGTGGAAATGGTCCCATGAAATCAATACCCCACACATCAAAGAGTTCTAACTCTAAGATGTAAGTGAGAGGCATTTCATCCTAGCGACTGAGATTACCTGTCCTTTGGCATTCATCACAGCTGTGGGCATAGTTGTGTGCATCCTTGAAGATCGTTGGCCAATAATAGCCACTCTGAAATACCTTTGCAGCTGTTCTTTGACCACCAAAGTGTCCACCATAAGGAGCTGTGTGGCAGTGCTGCAGCACAGACTTCGCCTCAGCAGCTGAAACACACTTTCTTAGTAATCCATCAGCACATGTTCTGTATAAAGTGGGATCATCCCATATGAATTTCTTTGCTTCGTGGAAGAACCTCTTCTTCTCTTGTCCTCCCTTGAAAGTAGGCAGTACCTGTGATGCAAGGAAGTTAGCAATGTCAGCAAACCAAGGTTCCTCATCGTTATCACGATGAGCCAAAACAAAGACATGTTCATCAATGAAAGCATCAGAAATTGCGGACTCCGCAATTTTTTCGCAATTATGGTGCAATCGGGAAAGATGATCCGCAACCACATTTTCGCACCCTTTCTTGTCTCTAATGTCCAGATCAAACTCTTGCAACAACAGTACCCACCTTATCAACCTAGGCTTAGCATCAGCCTTCCTCATAAGGTACTTGAGTGCAGAGTGATCTGTAAACACTACAGTTCTGGTGCCTACAATGTAATTCCTAAACTTCTCACAAGCAAACACTACTGCTAGCATCTCCTTCTCAGTAGTCGTGTAATTACATTGTGCCTCATTCAGGGTTTTACTAGCATAATATACAGGGTGTGTTAGCTTGTCAATCTTCTGTCCTAACATTACCCCCACAGCATAGTCACTGGCATCACATAACATCTCAAATGGGAGATCCCAATTGGGTCCTACTATGATAGGGGCTGTGACTAGTGCTGTCTTAAGGGTTTTCCAAGCTACTCTACATTCTTTAGAGAAGATGAATGGCCTATTTAGCTCTAGAAGCTCACACAAAGGCTTGGCTATCTTAGAAAAGTCCTTAATGAACCTTCTGTAGAAGCCAGCATGCCCTAAGAAACTTCTAATGGCTTTGACATTTTGTGGCTCTACCAACTTCTCTATGATCTCAATTTTGGCCCTATCGACCTCTACACCTGCCCTTGACACTCGATGACCTAAGACAATCCCTTCATCCACCATGAAGTGGCATTTTTCCCAATTTAGAACTAGGTTGGTCTCCTCACACCTAGCCAGGACTTGTCCTAAATTTTCTAGACAGTTTGTGAATGAATCCCCAAAGACTGAGAAGTCATCCATGAATATTTCTATCATGGACTCATCCAACTCAGAGAAGATTGCCATCATGCACCTTTGGAAAGTTGCCGGTGCATTGCATAAGCCAAAAGGCATTCTGCGGAAGGCAAAGGTTCCAAAAGGGCAAGTGAAGGTGGTCTTCTCTTGGTCCTTAGGGTCTATAGTAATCTGGTTATAGCCTGAGTAACCATCTAAGAAACAATAGTAGGCTCTACCAGCTATTCTGTCTAACATCTGGTCAATGAATGGTAAGGGGAAATGATCTTTTTTTGTTTCTTTATTTAATTTCCTGTAATCCATACACACTCTCCACCCTGTGACAGTCCTTGTTGGAATCAGTTCGTCGTTCTCATTGACTACCACAGTTATCCCCCCCTTTTTAGGTACACATTGGATGGGGCTTACCCACTGGCTACTAGCTATGGGGAAGATTACACCTGCATCTAACCATTTTATGATTTCTTTCTTTACTACCTCCTTCATAGAGGGATTCAACCTACGTTGGTGGTCTACTCTAGGTGTGTGCTCTTCCTCTAATATAATCTTATGCATACAATAAGAAGGGCTAATGCCTCTAATATCAGCAATAGTCCATGCATTAGCCTTCCTATGTTGCTTAAGCAGTAAAATCAGTTCAACCTCATGCTTTTCACTCAATTTAGAAGAAATGATAACAGGCAGAGTTTCATTACTCCCTAAATATGCATACTTGAGGTGAGTGGGTAGTGGTTTTAATTCTAAAACAGGTGGATGCTCAATGGATGGCTTTAGAGGATTTAATGATCTATCAGTTAGGTCTATATTCATACATACAAGTTGTGGTGTATCTACAGGTATATCCATAATTTCAGATACATTTAAGTCAGCTATATCTAGTTGTACATATTCATTGGCATGCTTGGTTAATAGTACATGCTCTAATTGTTCTTCCATTAAAGAGTCTACAACGTCCATACTAGCACAGGATTCAAGGTCAGAGGGATACCTTAAAGCTTTATATACACTGAATTTCACCTCTTCATCATGAACCCTCATAGTGAGCTCACCTTTTTGGACGTCTATAAGTGCCCTACCTGTGGCTAGAAATGGTCTGCCTAGCAGGATGGGGACCTCCTTGTCTGCCTCATAGTCCAGGACAATGAAATCTGCAAGGAAGATAAATTTGTCAACTTTCACTAGAATATCCTCAATTTTACCTTCAGGGTATGCGATGGATCTGTCTGCTAGTTGTAAAGTGACAGTAGTTGGACGTGCTTCTCCTATTCCCAACTGGCGGAATAGTGATAGGGGCATGAGATTGATGCTGGCGCCCAAGTCACAAAGCGCTCTCCCCACGTGCTTGCCTCCAAGTTCTACAGGTAAGGTGAAGGAACCAGGATCCTTCTCCTTCTTGGGTAGCTTGTTCTGGAGGATGGCACTGCACTCCTCAGTGAGATTGACTGTTTCAAACTCACCAATTGTTTTTTTGTTAGTAATAATGTCCTTCAAAAATTTTACATAGGAAGGCATAGACTGTAAAACCTCTACGAAAGGAATGTTAACATGCACTTGCTTAAGAATTTCTAAGAATTTATTGAAATGCACTTCCTGTTCCTGCTTCTTCTTGAGCCTTCTAGGATATGGAGGTGGTGGCACATATGCAGGCACGTCAGGTCGCCTTAGGATAGGTGGAGGCCTTGGAATTTCTTCTATCTCCTCAACAATTGGTTCTAGCCTGGCTCCTGATGTGCTAGTTGGTGGTGGACCTTGGTTTGGCAGAGACTCCAGTGGAGCACTAGACTCAGTGTTCTCTACTCTCTTTGGTGTGTCCTTGGTGTTGCTTACCAAAGGTCTCCCACTCCTGAGTTCAATTGCTTGAACTTGTTCCTTACCATCTCTCCTTGGCACTTCAGTGTCAGCAGGGAGTCTACCTTGGGGCCTACTTTTAATTTCATTGGCTAATTGCCCTATTTGATTTTCTAGGCTCCTAAGAGTAGCTTGCTGGCTTTGGAGAGTAGCATCATTTTTAGCTATGTATTCCTTGAGTAGGTTTTCTACAGAAGATCCTACAGGTTGGTTATAAGGTTTTTGGTACATGGACTGGTTATGTTGGTTATGTTGGGGAGTGAAACCAGATGTTCCACTCGACCTTGGTTGGTTAATATTTTGGTTAGAATTTGGTTGGCCACCCCATGACAGGTTTGGGTGGTTTCTCCAACCAGGATTGTAAGTTTGTGAGTAGGGGTTGTTCCTAGGCTGCTGTTGGCTTCCTACATAACAGACTGAGGATGGATTCCCAGGGCAATATTCATATGGGTGCCCTTCCCCACAGAATCCACAGATCAGTGCCTCGCCTTGACTTGGTTGGGTGCCCATTGACATGGCTGTGGCGGTATTGGCACTGGTTTGGAGATTGGCCTGAGCCATTTGCTTAACTAGGTTGGTCAGTGCATTTATTTGGGTGCTCATGGCGCTTAGAGCATCCTTGTCTTGAGCTCTAGTTGGCTCTACAGGATCATCTGACCACCTACAGTGAGATGTTGAGATCTTCTCCAAGATCTCATAAGCTTCGTTGTAACTCTTGGACAACATGGAACCACCAGCAGATGAATTTAGAACTTGTCTGGTGCTGGGGTTGCATCCTTTGAAGAAGACTTCTATTTGGATACACCATGGGATGCCATGGTGTGGACATTTGATAAGAAGATCTTTGAATCTTGTCCAAGCTTCGTGAAGAGACTCACTTGGAGCTTGTTTGAATTTTATGATATCATCACGAAAGGTAGAATTCCTATCTGGTGGGAAATATTTGACTAGGAATTTCTCTGCTAAATCTGTCCAATTAAGGACAGATCCAGAAGGTAATGAGTTCAGCCACGTTTTGGCTTTGTCCCTCAAAGAGTAAGGGAACAGATATAGCCTCAAGGCTTCTTGAGAAACTCCAGGGATTAGGAAAGTGTCACTAACTCCTAAGAAGTTCCTAAGATGGTTGTGGGGATCCTCATTTTCCATTCCAAAGAATTGTCCCACAGTGGACAACATTTGGAACATCACTGGCTTTAACTCGAATGAGTTGGCAGTGATCTCAGGACGGATTATGCTGGGGTTCAGCTCCCCAGGCATAGGTACGAGGTATGAAAGAATGGCGCTGTCCTTGTCATTCGCTATGTCTATGGGATTGCGAGTGACAGGCACCAGATTTTGATCTCTTCTATCCATTTCTTCTTGAGGTGGTGATGATAACCTTGCGGTTTCAGCAGCTAATTGAGGTAATGAAGGTTGTTTAAATAGACGTTTCTTGGCTCTATTCCTAGCTCTAAGTAATCTCTCGGGCTCAGGGTTGAACTCTAGATCACTACTTGGAAGCTCATTCATAAACTAACCTAAATGTTACCTAAAAAAGAAATGAAATTGGATCAAATATAATGAAAAATAATTTGGTGTTTCAAACTTAACTAACTTTGTTTTCGCTTAAATAAGTCCCCGGCAGCGGCGCCAAAAACTTGTTGCGTGCTCAATGTGTTAAAATAAATAAGCAAGTAAGTAGAGAGAGCACTCAGAACATGCAAGCATACATGGTCTCACAGTAAGTAGTAAGTATATTTCATTCGTTTTTTCCACAGAGACTTATTTTTAGCTATTCACAAAGTGTTTTTGTTAAGAAAGAAGGGATGGATTTGAAGGGGTAAATTTGATTTTTAATTGTCTATTTATTACTGAATGTATAAAGGGATGCAACATAAACACATGCAAGTTGAAATTAGACTCAAAAGATAAGAGATGAAATTAATAAGTGAAGAAGAAAACAGCCAAACAGAATGGTACTTAGGCAGAATTGCGAGAACCGCAATATTTCCGCAATTGTTAAAACAGAAAAAGTGTGTAAATTGGAGAATTAAGGGCTACTAACGACTATCCTATAGGCATTTTAATACGGTTCTCAAGCAGTGGATCAACTCTCTATGCATCAAACTCACTCTATCTCATGTATCGTCCGATTCCATGCATTAGATCCTTTAGTTTACTCGACTTCAAAGTAAGGTCTTAAGCATCTTGTTAAAATAGGAGTGTTTAGTTCGTACTAGGAAAACGCTTATTCCTAAGCCGTTTTCTGATTACCTTGAAAGGCTAGCATGATTATATGACTCTGAACTCTTACTCCTTCCAGAGGTTAGGAGTTCTTTGGACAAAATGGATGGCCAATCGAAATTGCCCGTGGGATGAAGCTTACATACAATCAATGACTCGAGAGTTAAACTACATACTTGATTCACGTTTTTTAGCCTATAGTTCTGTCATTAGCATGCCCCTAAGTGACTTAGCTACTCATGGATATATAGAGAACAGAAATGGCAGATAAAACAGACATGCTTCGAAGAGAAATATATTTAAAACAGTAGACAAAAACCGTAGCAGAAGATGGAAACTGAGAAATGCAGACTTGTACTTTGATTACTGAGATTGTTTGAACGAACAGATGAAAGCTTTAAAGTAAATAACAGCAAGGCAGAGAGCAACGAAATGAAATGTTCTAGCTACTTAGAAAGAGAACAACACCAAGCAGAAATGTGAAATAGAAAAGAAAGACAGAAAGCTTGTAAATGGTGCTTGAAGTCTCGTCGCAATCGCCTCGAATGAAGGATCAAAAAGATCAGCCTTGCTTGGATGAATCCAATCGGGAGAGAAGAAGAATCTCCTCTCCTTCCTATCAGATTATCGACTCCAACAGCTGGACTTCGCAAACCAACAGACGGCAAAGGAAAAACAGACGAACAGATGGACTGCGAGAAGACTCTACGCTTTCGGATGATGATCAAACCTCCGACTTTGACCCCTTTTTATAGTAGTTTGCAGGTGCGTTTGGGCCAAGGAGAACCATCAATCTTCAACGTCATATATCAGAATGGATGGAGGAGAAAGAACGAATCCCTGAAATAACGGAAATTAACAGAAATAGATCAGTCAACTTACGGTTTTCACTTGAATAATTGCGGTTCCCGCAATATTTTCGCAATTCATTCGCAATGCTCATTTTTCATTCTTTTCCTTCTGTTTTCAATCCTTTTTTCTCCTATTGTGCATAAGTCCTAAATTAGCTACCTTCTTCTAATTCTCATATTTAATCATAGGTTTAGGCTAAATGTTATTAAAAACACCTAAGTATGTGCATCTTCCTAGGCTAAATAGATCCTAAATAAGTCACTTTCAGAGACTTAACAATCACCCTTTATTGTGATAATAGTGGTGCAGTGAAAAATTCCAAAGAACCTAGAAGCCATAAGCGCGAAAAGCATATAGAGCGCAAATATCATCTCATTAGGAGATTGTGCAACGAGGAGACGTGATTGTCACGCATATCGCCTCAGAGCACAACATTACTGATCCGTTTACAAAGTCCCTCTCGGCTAAAGTGTTTGAGGGGTAGCTAGTGAGTCTAGGACTACGAGTTGTACAGTAGAACAGTGAGCGAAAAGCCAAGGATATATGTGATATCCCAGTTTTCTCGCTCAACATGTTAGACTCTACTGACGTTTTAGTCCAAGTGGAAGTTTGTTGGGTTCTATGTCCTAAAACTCGAGGTTTGTAAACGAAATATATATTCTATTTTGCAATAAAGTTGTTATTGACGTTTATTCAATAAAAGTGTTATTGAATAAAGTGAATTGCATTTAATTAACCCAAATCCAATAAACTAAGAACCCTTGGCTATAGGATGTATACTTGAACTTCATGTGGTGACATGAATGTGGATCAATTTCGAGTAATAACCAGAATGGTCTATAGTATAGGGATATGGTTGGGTAACTTATCCTGGGGACACTATGGACGTGACCCACTTTGTATGGTACTAACGATGTGATCCGAAATCGTTCATGTGGAGACATGTGAGTGGGAGCGTCCTGTGCAATGAGTTTGCATAAGACCGGACCGCAAAATTAAGTCGCTCTTTCTTTATAACTTCGTTTACTGTTAAAGATTGACTTTTTCATATGATGACCTAGGTAACTCGATCTGAATCCTGAGCACGCTATGAACTCCTGTTTATTCAGGCTTATCCTTTGACTTGCATGGGTGAGAGTGGCCCGAGATCGCCGACTCAATAAGCCTACCATCTTGGGGATAAGACCGGGTATGGAGCTGGGAACATAGTCCTGCGAGATGAAATTCACTCCTACCCGCTTTTAGGGTTTAGTAGAGAGGTTGTTCCCTTAAGTGCTGACTTCGGGTCTTGAACAAAGGGTCCACCCTCTCATTGGCACGAGAGGGATTCGATTTGGTGGCTGGACCACAAACTAATTGTTCATTAAAGGATCAGTGGAGACTTAAAGAACAAGATGTAATTGTGGGGGTAAAACAGTATATTTGACCCAGTTGTAATTAGGAACGACATGTGAAGGATCGAATTACTAATGATAGTTATATCAAGGGGACAAAAATATAGTGAGGAGAGTGCAATCGTTGGGCTTTAGTGGAGTGTCCCGGCGGTTAACGAATGTTGGTTAGCTTAGCTAAAGAGTTTGGCCGGTTAATCTCGTATCGTTGGAGCTCATGATCTGTAGATCCTTTAGGTCCTCCTAGCTAGCTCGGATAAAGCTTTGTAACAATGTGATAGAAAATAATTTGAATTTATTCAAATTCGATTTTGGAAAAGAGATGGACATATTTAAATGTGATTTAAATATGGGTTCGGTCTAATACATTAATAGGGATTCATGTTCGAGAAATATGTTTTAGAAACCGAGATTAGTCTTATTAGTTAATTAATATTTGATATTGAATTAAATAATAATATTAATTAATTAAAATTTAGTTTTGTTTATTAAAATTAATTATGAATTAATTTTATAACAAAATATTTGAAAGTGGGTTTAGCCAAATTGAGTTTTGTAGTGGATTATGACTAACCTACTTCATGTACAAGACTCATCCATATTTGGACACTAGTAACGGAATTTTGTGAATATTCTGTGTGTATCGGGTTGTCGAGACCCGCCAAATTTAAAATTTATAACACTACCTAAGGCTTCTTCAAAACTTGTAGAAAGCGGTAGTCAGGATCGTACCACAGAGAATGAGAAAATAAAGGAAAGAATTAAATGACAATTTGGAATAACGGGTGGTAGAGGTACTTTTGGGGTACTCCAAATTCAAGCTGTCGAGGCTTGCCAAAATACAATTTATAAACCCGATGAACACCGAGCTATTTGAAGCTTAGTGGTAACGGGTCGATCCACAGGGAAATAAGAAATTTAATCTAACTAAGTCTAGTTTGCTAGAAATAAAAGGTATGCACAAATAAAAGAATTGTAATTTGGTTTCGGGGGAAGGGAGCTCCTAATATGCTAACGGAAAATTAAATGGCAACCTGCAAAAATTAAACGGTCGTGCTTAACTTCGAGAAATGGAATTGCTCGTTATGGATGTTCGGATCATTGATACGGTTTATGCGTTAGCTAATTCATGCACACAATTCATTTAGTCATCTCTAACTCAAATGACCCAAGGATTTAATTAGAAGCGTGCAATTCTAATTAAACTTGGCCAATAATCTATCTAAGGTAGCGACCCCTAAATCGATTATGTGCCAGTGACGGGAACATTGCGACGGCCTAATCCTAAGACTAAACCGGTTTCTCTCTTGCCTTAAGCCTAACATGAAAACGTTAATTAATTCAGTTTACCAACTGTCACTTTGGGCCGAACTAATTAGCCATGCTTAGACCCGTGCTACCTAGCGGTATAAGCAATTATACGTCCCAACCTTTAGCCCTCTATCATGCATAGGAACTAGGGCGTCAACCTAATTTAGCTACACATGCTAGATTTTGATGAAGAACAAGCAAGAGATGCATTAATCAAACTAATTTCTCAACATTCACAAAGGGGAAAAATCTCCCCAAACATCCAAAATTTACAATCCAAAACTCAAAATCAAGCACTTACCTCGGTTTAGCCTTCCATGGAGGTTGGATTAATCCAATCCCCCATGGAAGAGCTTGGAATCATGCACAAGAAGGAGAAGAAGTACAAAAATGGTGGAAAATCGTCTTGGACCCGAGAGGAGAAGCTTGAGGAAGAAGGAGAAGGAAAGAATTCTGCTGAAAATGGCGTTTTCACGCTTTTAAAACTCGGAGCGTCGAGACGCTAGGCCAGCGTCTCGACGCTGTGCCCTAAGTTGGCTACTGCGCGCGCGGGGTAGCGTCGAGACGCTGCGCGCGGCGTCGAGCGAGCGTCGAGACGCTTGCGCTCGACGCTTGCTCTCGGGTGGAACTTCAGAATCGCGCTTCAGACTTCGGGGCGTCGAGACGCTCGGCCAGCGTCTCGACGCTGTCGGCGCTGAGTGAGCGTTGAGACGCGCCCTCGACGCTGGCACTCGTCCATCTTCGGGAAACGTCGGGGCAGCGTCGAGCTAGCGTCGAGCTAGCGTCTAGACGCTGGGGCGCACGTGGATTTTCAATGACGGGCGCGCGGGCGAGGCGGAACGGGCGAGGGCGCGCGGGCGCGCGCGGACATGGGCGAGGCGGAGCGGTCGAGGGCGCGCGGGCGCGAGGCGAGGCGGCGCGCGCGCGTCTGGCCGTCTGGGCGCGGGCGTGCGGTGCGGCGGCGCGCGCGCGTGCTGCGTTCGTTGGGCGCCTGGGCGCTGGGCGCCGGCGCTTGGGTGCTGCCCTCTCGGCTCTTAGCCCACTTTTGGGTCGTTTTGGCTCCCGAGCTCCGTTTGGCCTATCGTTTTGACCCGAATACTTCCCGAAACATCTTAAATGACCTTTTTAGCCCCGAAAATCATCAATGGACTTCCTGAGCTCTTCACCATGAAATCACCTACAAGGAAGTATTTTAATCAATAAATGTCATGGTTTTAGCTAGAATTAGGGACATTAAGATAGCTCTATTTTGGAGCTATCAAAATACCCCCGACCTAAATCTTGCTAGTCCTCGAGCAAGGTATACTCTAAATAATCTCCAAAGGATCAAATGCATGCTTGGACTCTAATCTCAATACTTGTGAAACAAGGTACTTGTAATAAATTCAAAACCATCGAAAGCATGCAAACGTTGAAATCATTTCAAAATTTAAACTCCTATTCCCTTACGTGTGTGTGTGTCTAGCACCTCTCACCCTAGCTCACGCAAGCCCGGAACAACCTTATACAGTCCTATGACTCGTTTTCCCCCTACTTATGGCGATAAGAACAGTCTAATGGCTTTTAGCGATAGAAAGAGTAACAAAACATAAGGCCTAAATTTTATTCTTTTTCTTTGAGTACTTTGTACCCTTTTTTTTCTTTTTGAACCATTTTTTTTTTCTCCAAGAGAGCCTAACACGTCAAACTAGATCTAGCTTCACGTTTTTAAGGACCATTGCTCACTTCTATTAGTTCCCCTTTCATGCAGTGACAACCGTGGGTTACACGATCGCCCCTGGTTACACGGGCAACACAAGAAGGAGGAGCAACTCTGGAGGTTTTATTTTTCATGCAAACACTTTTTTTTTTTTTTAGGCAATAGCTTCGCTATACACAAATGAGTCATTACTACTTCTACACATCAAGCCTCCCTAATGGTACCTTTCGGGGTGACAACAAGGTTTCAGACACAATAAGACCGTTCTAGACCTACAGAACTGAGGATAAGAGTGCTATGTGCTTAGTGAATGTAGGGAAATAACATAATTTTTTTTAAAATAGGCTCAAAATGTGCATACATCGTCAAATTTTCGAATCATGCAAATACGGAGTGTTCACAAGCAAATCACAGACCGTCCTCATCGGACACATGCATTCAGATTCTAATCTAACAGCCAGAGTACACATATGCTCGACAACTACTAACAAGTCTCATCTCTATCTATCAACAAACTCCACCCCCCACCTTAAGTTATGCATTGTCCCCAATGCATTAAACAGTAAAAACAATAAAATTCTAAGGGAACAGAAAACCTCCTCTGAATTTTATGGAGCCGATGGGTGGAGATGTACACCATCGTCTTCCTATGTGCTCTCGAATCGTCGACCGTTCCACCTTTTCTCCTAGGAAAACAAGAAAACAAACAACAACTCAAAAGCAAATATATACAAAAGCAAAGCAGTAAAGAACAAAATTACAGTTCAAACTCGGGTGCCTCCGAGAAGCGCAAATTTTTAGAGTCGATTGCTCGACTGTATTCTCTCGTCAACTCATCCATAGTCAAACTTGGAAGATGCCCCATCCATCTTCCTAATTATCTCTTTCCTGCGAAAATCCAAGAACAATTCTTTCTCTCGTGCCTTCTGCGCACATACAACATCAATTTTAAATTTAACAGGTTTTGCAAAAGGTTGATCCCCTAAAATTGATGCAAAAACGTGAGAGAAATTTTCATGCATTCCTAGAGCATAAGGATCAGCAGGAAAGAATGGGTCATTTACTTTGCCCAAAACATCTTCCACCTTTTCCAAGGGGTGCACATAAGGATTATCAACCACTTGCATAATAGAACTAGATTCATGCGAGTCATTCATTTTAAGCTCATCAAAAACAGCATGCGACTCAACATTAACCGGTGGTTCTAAATCTAGCATTGTTTGATTAATCATTTCATTTTCAATAGTGCAAGGTAAAGTGGAAGGAAGTAGATTAGCAGGGTTCTCAACAATTGTCAAAGCAGAAACAGATGAATCACAAAATTCAGTCAAGGATGGCTCATGCAACTCATGATCATCAAAAAGTTCAGTTAAAAATAATGGGTCATCCCCATCCTCAACAGTCATGCATTCATTCGGTTCTAAAGATTCAAAAGTATCTATTTGACAAAGAGAGAACACATCATCAACATGCTCTTCTACATCGGGCAAATGCATCTCAACAACCTCTCCGCCATACTCAACAGATAATATGCCCTTATCCACATTTATTTTAGTTTTAGCAGTTTTCATAAAGGGCCTACCTAATAAGATCGAAGCATGCGAAGAGGAATAATTTTCATCCATTTTCAGAACATAGAAGTCAACAGGAAAAATTAATTCATTAACTTGCACTAACACATCTTCAATAATTCCTAAAGGATGCACAGAAGTTCTATCAGCAAGTTGAATAATTGTTCCTGTTTTAGTCATTCCTTTCAGTTTCAGTTTCTGATAAATGGAATAAGGCATAACGCTAATGGAGGTTCCTAGATCAAGCATTGCTCTTCTAATATGCTTACCTCCAATCTTACAAGGGAGAGAGAACATACCTGGATCGTCGCATTTTTCTAGTAAGCTCTTTGTGATCACAGCAGAGACGTTCTCACTTACCACGACGCGTTCACTCTCCTTTGTCTTCCTCTGGTTGGTGCAAATTTTCCTGAGGAACTTGGCGTACCTCGGAATTTCCTTCAGGGCGTCCAACAGAGGGATGTTGATCTCTACTTTCTTGAATGTGTCCAGGAACTCCTTCTCGTAGTCCTCCTTAGGCGGTCTCGCTAACCTGCTAGGAAAAGGAGCCTTAGGCACATAAACTCTAGTGCACGTAGGATCAAAATTTACCCCATGCCACCGTGGTTCGGGATTTTCTGTCTGTGGCTCGACGTGGCCATGATCGACTTCCACCGGCGGGGTACTCGTGGGAAGCTGCTTCCCACTCCTCAAAGTGACGGCACTCAAACTCTCAGTTTTCTCTTCCATCCTGTTGATCTTGCAAGTCATCTGAGACATTTCTTCCTTAATTCCTTGCATCTGAGTGCCAACGTTATCGAGCTTGGACGAGGTGATCGTAAGGATAGCTTGCAACATGTCCTCAACAGATTTACCTGAAACAGAGGATTGGACTTTCAGAACATCATCCTTTAAGGCAAGAACAGTATTACTTACCTCGAAAAGCTGAGCCTTAAGCTCTTCCACATCTTTCTTCAGGCGAGCCTTCTCCTTGTCTCCATCTTCACTCCGCTCTAAGCTTATAGCTATGTTAGAAATTAAAACTCTAGCTTCAGCGGGTGTCTTATCCATGAGCGAGCCTCCACTAGCGGCGTCTATCATCTGCTGCCCTTGGGGAAGCAAACCGTAGTAAAAACCTTGAATGAGGGACTGTTCGGCTATTTGATGATTGGGGCAATCCTCGCATAATCGACCAAACCTCTCCCAACACTCAAGAACGCTCTCTCCAGCTCCTTGCTCAATTTTTAGTATCTCCTTCCTGAGGGCGGCTACCTTGGGAGGCGGAAAATACTTCGCATAAAACGCTCCCTGCAGCTCTTCCCAAGAAGTGATGGACCCAGTCGGAAGGTAATGCATCCAATCTCTCGCCTTCTCCTTCAAGGTGAAAGGAAAAGCCTTGAGATGGAGTTGATCTGCAGTGATGCCGTCGGTCCTAAATGACGAACACACCATCTTGAATTCCTTGAGGTGTATGACTGGATTCTCACCTGTATTACCATAAAAAGAAGGTAATAAGTTAACCAGACCAGCTTTAAGTTCAAAATTACCTGAAGCTACCGGATACAAGATACTCGAGGTGTTCCGGCCTAGCTGTTATGTCTCCAAAAGTGACATATTTAGGACTCATTTACCTTAGGAAGATGCACATTCTTAGGTGTTTTTGTTAGTATTTAGCCTAAACCTATGCTTATATATGAGATTTAGAAGAAGGTAGCTAAATTAGGACTTGTGTACAAAAGGAAAGAAAAGGGATAAAAACCGAAGTTAAAACAAAGAAAAATGTGCATTGCGATAGAATTGCGAAAACATTGCTGAAACCGCAATGTTTCAAGTGAAAACCGTAAGTTGACTGATCTCTTTCTGTTAATTTCTGTTATTTCAGGGATTCGTGCTTTCTCCTCCATCCATTCTGATATACGACGTTGAAGATTGATGGTTCTCCTTGGCCCAAATACACCTGCAAACTACTATAAAAGGGGGTCAAAGTCGGAGGTTCAAGCATGATCCGAAAGCGTAGAAGTCTTCTCGCAGTCCATCTTCACTCCTGTTTTTCTTTGCCGTCTGTTGGTTTGCGAAGCTCAGCTGTTGGAATCGATAATCTGATAGGAAGGAGAGGAGATTCATCTTCTCTCCCGATTGGATTCATCCAAGCAAGGCTGTTCTTTCCCATCCTTCAGCCGAGGCGGTTGCGACGAGGCATTCGAGCTCATTTACATGCTTTCTGTCTTTAATTCTTACTTTCCAGCTTGTTCTGCTGTTGTTTATCTTCCAATAGTTAATACATTTCATTTCGTTACTTCTGTCTTCGTGTTATTTACAGTAAGTTGTCTTTTGTTCATTCAAATGTTCAAGTAATTAAATCACAGTTCTTCATTTCTCACCTTTGCGATCTACTGCTTTTCCTTGCTGTTTTCAGTTTATTTCTCTTCTAAGCATGTCTCTTTCATCTCTTATTTCTGTTCTCTTATTATCCATGAGTAGCTAAGTCACTTAGGGGCATGCTAATGACAAGAATATAGGCTAAAAAACGTGAACCAAGCATGTAGGATAGCTCTCGAAGCATTGATTGTATGTAAGCTTCATCCCACGGGCAATTTCGATTGGCCATCCATTTTGTCCAAAGAACTCCTAACCTCTGGAAGGAGTAAGAGTTCAGAGTCATACACTCATGCTAGCCTTTCAAGGTAGCCAGAAAACGACCTAGGAATAGGCGTTTTCCTAGTACAAACCGTACACTTCTGCTTTAACAAGATGCTTAAGACCTTACTTGGACATGAGTAAACTAAAGAATCTGATGCATGGAATCGGACGATACATGAGATTGAGTGAGTTTGATGCATAGAGAGTTGATTCAATGCTTGAGAATCGTATGAAAAAGCCTATAGAGGAGTTGTTAGTAGCCCTTGTTTCTCCATTTTACACACTTTCGCTGTCACTACAATTGCGGTAGAATTGTTGTTGCCGCAATTCTGCTAAGTTACAATTCTGTTTAGCTGTTTTCTTCTTCAATTATTAATTTCGTCTCTTTTCTTTTGAGTTTAATTTCAACTTGCATTTGTTTATGTTGCTACCCTCTATACATTCAGTAAGAAGTAGGCAATTAAAAACTAATTTTACCCCATCAAATCCACCCCTTCTTTCTTAACTTTACACTTCACGAGTAGCTTATAATAAATCTCTGTGGGAAAACGAATGAAAAAATACTTACTACTTGCTATAAGATCATGTATGCTTGCATGTTCTGAGTGCTCTTTCTTCCTTATTGCTTATTTATATTAACACATTGAGCACGCAACACTAGCTCAGATGATGCAAGCTCCCTCATGGTTCTTTGATGCTCATAATTACCCACGACCTCCATCCTGACGCTTCTTTTGAATTTTCAAAGAATTACTGCGCTCCAAGAACTCAAACAAAAACGGGTAAAATAATACAAAAGAATTTAAACTGTACAAAAAGAAATAAAGAAAATTTTTAAAAACTAACAAACCTAACTTAACTAAACTAAATTAATTAAGTCCCCGGCAACGGCGCCAATTTTGGTAGAGGTACTTTTGGGGTACTCCAAATTCAAGCTGTCGAGGCTTGCCAAAATACAATTTATAAACCCGATGAACACCGAGCTATTTGAAGCTTAGTGGTAACGGGGTCGATCCACAGGGAAATAAGAAATTTAATCTAACTAAGTCTAGTTTGCTAGAAATAAAAGGTATGCACAAATAAACGAATTGTAATTTGGTTTGGGGGGAAGGGAGCTCCTAATATGCTAACGGAAAATTAAATGGCAACGTGCAAAAATTAAACGGTCGTGCTTAACTTCGAGAAATGGAATTGCTCGTTATGGATGTTCGGATCATTGATACGGTTTACGCGTTAGCTAATTCATGCACACAATTCATTTAGTCATCTCTAACTCAAATGACCCAAGGATTTAATTAGAAGCGTGCAATTCTAATTAAACTTGGCCAATAATCTATCTAAGGTAGCGACCCCTAAATCGATTATGTGCCAGTGACGGGAACATTGCGACGGCCTAATCCTAAGACTAAACCGGTTTCTCTCTTGCCTTAAGCCTAACATGAAAACGTTAATTAATTCAGTTTACCAACTGTCACTTTGGGCCGAACTAATTAGCCATGCTTAGACCCGTGCTACCTAGCGGTATAGGCAATTATACGTCCCAACCTTTAGCCCTCTATCATGCATAGGAACTAGGGCGTCAACCTAATTTAGCTACACATGCTAGATTTTGATGAAGAACAAGCAAGAGATGCATTAATCAAACTAATTTCTCAACATTCACAAAGGGGAAAAATCTCCCCAAACATCCAAAATTTACAATCCAAAACTCAAAATCAAGCACTTACCTCGGTTTAGCCTTCCATGGAGGTTGGATTAATCCAATCCCCCATGGAAGAGCTTGGAATCATGCACAAGAAGGAGAAGAAGTACAAAAATGGTGGAAAATCGTCTTGGACCCGAGAGGAGAAGCTTGAGGAAGAAGGAGAAGGAAAGAATTCTGCTGAAAATGGCGTTTTCACGCTTTTAAAACTCGGAGCGTCTCGACGCTAGGCCAGCGTCTCGACGCTGTGCCCTAAGTTGGCTGCTGCGCGCGGGGTAGCGTCGAGACGCTGCGCGCGGCGTCGAGCGAGCGTCGAGACGCTTGCGCTCGACGCTTGCTCTCGAGTGGAACTTCAGAATCGCGCTTCAGACTTCGGGGCGTCGAGACGCTCGGCCAGCGTCTCGACGCTGTCGGCGTTGAGTGAGCGTTGAGACGCGCGCTCGACGCTGGCACTCGTCCATCTTCGGGAAACGTCGGGGCAGCGTCGAGCTAGCGTCTAGACGCTGGGGCGCACGTGGATTTTCAATGACGGGCGCGCGGGCGAGGCGGAACGGGCGAGGGCGCGCGGGCGCGCGCGCGTCTGGCCGTCTGGGCGCGGGCGTGCAGTGTGGTGGCGCGCGCGCATGCTGCGTTCGTTGGGCGCCTGGGCGCTGGGCGCCGGCGCTTGGGCGCTGCCCTCTCGGCTCTTAGCCCACTTTTGGGTCGTTTTGGCTCCCGAGCTCCGTTTGGCCTATCGTTTTGACCCGAACACTTCCCGAAATATCTTAAATGACCTTTTTAGCCCCGAAAATCATCAATGGACTTCCCGAGCTCTTCACCATGAAATTACCTACAAGGAAGCATTTTAATCAATAAATGTCATGGTTTTAGCTATAATTAGGGACATTAAGATAGCTCTATTTTGGAGCTATCAACGGGAGAAATAGAACTTGTAATGAAAACACTCAATCTAAAGGTTCCGGGTTATTAATTGTGATGTTATTCGGATCATAGACGCCCAGGACTTAGCATGCTTTTAACTAACATTCACGCAAATTACAAATTTCTAAGAAGAAACTAGCAATCCCAAGTATTTGATGAAGAGTTGACAGCTCTTCATTAAGCTTCGATGTTAATTCAATTGGGGGCGATCGCTCTCCCAAATAGAGTTAACTACGAGCGACGGGTAACCATGCGACGAGTATGTTACTGAGATCTCTAATAACGGGCTCGATTTACTCTTCATCTAGAGTCTAACGGGTAGTTAAATTAAATGCTGCAACACCAATTTATATAGACTTAGACTGCTGTCACTCAACCCATAAGAGGCAAACGCATAATGAGTTTTTAACCAACCCAACAATCAATAAACTAAATGGGAGTCAAACCAAGAAGAAATTGATGCTGGAAATTAAAGCTTAGATTAGAGAAGAGTTGAATCCTAAACATGCTAAACATACACAAACAATCCAAGTCTCACCCAATCACATTTACAACATCTAACCCATCTCCTAATACTCATCACTTGGGGTGGGAATGGCTCAGCCCACATGCATCATTTGATGAAAGCACTCCAGTCCAGTCGCCTCCTCGAAGTGGCAGTAATGTAAAAAAGAATGAGATTAGTTCGGTCTTAAGTCTTTGGGTGAATTCATTTGGTTGTTTCCAGCCATGAGTTCCCATATGACATAAGCGCTCTTGGGGCCATTCCATCAAATCTTTGAGAAGGTCGTATTTTCCCCCTACTTCTGGCAATAAGAACAGTCTATCGACTTTTCAATGTTGGAAAGAATAACAAAACAAAAGGCCTAACTAATTTTTTTTTCTTCTCTTTTCTTTTCTTTTCTTGAGAGCCTAACACGTCAAGCTTTTATTTCGCTTCACGTTTTTAAGGACTAGTGCTCACTTCTGTTAGTTGCCCTTTCATGCAGTGGCAACCGTGGGTTACACGATCGCTCCTGGTTACACGGGCAATGTTAACTCTCCAAATGAGAGTTATTTAGGTCTTTATTTGCTAAATATCCATGAAGTCTTTTGAGCATTTTAGTTATTATTGAGCATAATATGTGATTAGAAGTCACATTTGCAATGTGGTGTTAAAATAATACTTATGTGGAAATTTGTGCATAAATGTTTACTTGGTGAGAAATGTCTAAATAATGCTTTGCAGGAGTGCTGCTGAAGTCTCGCGAGGAGCGCAATGGGATAAGAAGAGGGGTAGCTGAAAACAGAACTTTGCGATCGCAACGCAATCGCATTACTTTCTTTTGCTGGGTCTTTTTAGCCGCTGGCCTTTCCGTAAGGTTGAATTTGGATGGAGAACTGCGATTAGGGTACGGACTATGGAACGGCTGAGGACCGTATATATAGAACAGCTGAAGGAAATAAAAAAAAAACATTATTTACGATGGAGAGATTCGAAGAAGGCCCGAAAACCCCAAGAAGAGATCCTCTCGATTGTTAGATCCGAGAAGAAACTTCCTTGGCGCTCTGGAATTCAAAGGAAGAAGGGAAGATTCCTGACAAGATATTCTTCTCCTTCGACCGAAGCAAACGTGGACGAGCAGATCTTCGCTTACTCTACTGTCTTTTGTTTATAGCTACTGTTTTCGTATCGTTTGAATCTGTTATTTGAATTGTTGTTGAATTTGTTTAATGCTTAATCAATTAGTTTTGTTGAGTTCTTCCAATATCATGAGTGACTAGGTTTATAAAGGTTTGTTAAGATGAATCTGTAGGAAATAACTATGTGATTTCAGCATGTAAATAAGCATGAATGCATTGAATGAGTGTGAACTTCATCCCATGGACATTTTCGATTGGCCATCCATTTTGTTCTAAAGAGTTCCTAACCTCCGGAAGGATTAAGATCTCAGAGTCACTTATTCATGTTAGCCTTTCACGGTAAATAGAGAGTGGTCTAGGAATAGGCACTTTCCTAACACGTTTGATAGCATGAATATATAAATAGGTTCTTAAAACTTACTTGGATATGAGTAACTTAAGAATCTAAAGCATATAATCGAAAGATGTATGAGATCTAGCTAAGACGATGAATGTAATGGTTATTAGTTGCTGATAGATCATGGTTATGTCTATAGAGGATTCTTAGCCAACCTTGCTGTTTTTTATCTTAGATTTCACTTGTTGCTAGATTTCACTTGTTGTTAGTTAATCCATCTCTGGCCTGTAGTCTCCTTAATTTTTACCTTGCGTTGCGTTAACTTTGCGTTTTCTTTGCGTCCTTTACAATCTTGTGTCTCGAATCAAACCCCATATCATCCCTGGTTACTGGTATCGATATTTTTGAACTATCAATATAAACTCAAGCTGTCGAGGCTTGCCAAAATGTAATTTATAAGCCTATGACCAAGGCTTTACAGCCAGTGGTAACAGGGTCGATCCAAGGAATAGGTATGACTAAAATCACTATTAAAATTGGGAATTGATTAATTGATTAGTTTTGTAACGGGGGGTTTTTAGCATGCAAGGGAAATAAGAATAAAGTGCTAACGGAAGTAAGAATAACAAGTAGAAAACGTGTGCACGGTTTGGGAGTTTCGGGATCAATTGTTAGACAATTTCGGTTCATCATTTAATGCTAAATTCATGGTATTCAGTTTATTATGCACGCGGACGACTACCAGAGAAGCCCCAAAGTAGCCGACTCCATGGATTTTAATCAGACCACACAGTTCCAATTATACGTTATCCAAACTTACATTAAGGTGATCAGCCCTAAGATAAATCTAGACAGTCACTAGCTAACCGCGACGAACATTTAAGCGTGAATTCTAATTGCTAGTAGATTGCCCACAAACGCAGTATGCAATCAACAACTATCCTACACGACCTAATACTTCGATTGAGTTTTATCTACCTGTGTTACTTAGTCGAGCAGTGAGAGGCACGGCATCGCTACTCTTTAACATACACAACATGCAAATTACTCGAGTGTCAATCGTCGAAATTTAACATGCGCGTTGGATTAAGCAAAGTAGATAAATGCAAATAAACAGAACCAATATGCATCATCAAAACGTAAATTATCAGAACCAAATTATCTAACAAAATCTCCCTAAACCATTCCCAAACCGTTCACTCTTACCTTAGCCGCTCATGGCGCGGTTTGTCAATTCCGCTCCAACGACGGCCATGGAAGGAATCATCTACGAGTTACAAAGAAAGTGGAGCTCACTAGCATGCCAACAATGGCGGAGCTCCAAGAGAAATACAGAAAAATAGAGGAAGAAGAAGATGAAGAAGACTAAAAATGGTGAAGAAGATCCCCAAAAAGTGCAGAAAATCGTCCTAATAAGCTGCTGTAATCGACGTAGCGTCGAAACGCTAGGCCAGCGTCTCGACGCTGTGCCCTAAGTTTTCCGCGCGCGCTCGCGATGGCGTCGCGACGCTGGGTCAGCGTCGCGACGCTGCCCCGATAAATTTCCTGCGCGTGCCTCCTCCGGGCAGCGTCGAGCTAGCGTCTCGACGCTATCACTCTACGCTTGCTCTCGGGTTTTTCCAGCGTCGAGCCAGCGTCTCGACGATATAGCTCGACGCTGGCTCTCGGGTTTGGGGGCTGGAACTTTGCCTCTCCTAGGCGGTTTTGGCCCGTTTCTTCACGGATCAACTTCCCCTTTCCCGACGCATTCCCGGGGCATTAAAACTCCACTTTAAGCACTCGAACGGGCCCAACGGACGCACGAGCTCTTTGCCGCTTTTCTCCTACAAACGAGATATATTAATCAATTAAAAGCGGACTTAAGCTAATATTAGGAAGTATTTAATAGCTCCAAAATGGAGTTATCAAACACCCCCAACTTAAACATTGCTAGTCCTCGACCAAGCACTACAAAGACATTGACTCTAAGGACGCGCCTACATGCATTCTAACTCAAACCTCCATGCATATTGAAAAACTTGAACACAACATAATCATGGAAGCATTTTTTTCATGCATTTACTACGAACATATCAAAAATTAACTCTTGCCCCCTAACGTGTGTGTGTGCTAGCCAACCACTCCTAAACTCACGTAAACCCGGAAAAACCACATGCAACACACATCCCGTTTTCCCCCTACTTCTAGCGTTTAAGAACAGTCTAAACTTGACTTACACGAGAGAGAGAAGCAAATTAAGAGACCTAATTATTTTTCTCATTCTTTTTTTCTTTTTACGAGAACTTTGTACTCTTTCTTAAGGTTCTTTGAACCCACTTTTTATTTCTTTTTTTCTTTCCTACTCGAGCTGCCTAACACGTCAAACTTTGGCCAAAACTTCACGTTTTTAAGGACTAACGCTCACTTCTTAAGTGCACTAATAAGAAGGAGGAGCGCCTCGAGAGGAATTTTCTATCAAACATGCTTTTCTATTTTTTTTTTTTTTACATTAGGCTAAGCACATGCTTTCTCAATTAACCAACTACTAACTCTCATGCAACAAGCTACCTAAGAGTGCCTTTCGGGGTGACAACGAGAATTAGAGCAACATGCGATTTACAAAGCCTACGGAATCTAGGGAGAGATTGCTAAGTGCGCGACAAGTGCAAGGGAGCAACATAAATTTTTTTAAAATTTTTGACATGAACCTAATAAACGCTAAACTCATGCAAAAACTCGATTATGAACATGCTCAAATTTCCAACATGCATTTCCTGGGCAATCATTATCAGAAAACAGTAAACAGAGTCCCAAGCACTTCAATATCAATATAGCACTTCTCGACAAACTACACATGCGTATCCATCAGACCAACTCCACCCCCAACTTCAAAATTTGGCATTGTCCTCAATGCCAACCAGTCAGATATACAAAGTAAAAGGGAAGAAGAAGTACACTTCCCTGACTCTTTGTGAAGCTGGCAAGGGTGAGGAAGCGGCGCACAAAAGCATCAGAGCCCAAAATTGTCTTCTCTTCCTCAATTCCTAACAAAAAACAGCAAGCTAATTAGAACCAAGTTAATCTAAAAAGCAACTAAACTAAACTAAAGCATAAAAATAGTCCATCACTCGGGTGACTCCGAGAAGCGCAGAATTTTTAAAGTCGGTTGCTCGAATGTATTCTCTCCACAGACTCATCCATAGTCTGTAAGTGCGGGGGACGATCCAGACTTGTCCACGTCCACACTCTTCCTGCATTCAAAATTTGAAACCATTTGCACTCTTCGTGCCTCAAGCACGTGAATATCAGAATTGTTAGTGCAAAAACCAGCATTATCATCAAACAAATTCAAATCAGATTTTTTAACTGAGACATGGGAACCATCCCTCAAGCGCGAGGGTAGACTCCCATTCTCATCATGCTCAATCACAGAAACATTCTCAGCATTCACAGACGACTTCGATGCATTTATAATAAATTCATTCACTATTCCATCAAATTCTACAGACAAGGCACCCCTATCAACATCTATCTTGACCTTAGCGGTCTTCATAAATGGGCGGCCCAATAAAATAGAAGAGGAAACATGCGAAGAATTTTCATTCATGTTCAGCACATAGAAATCGCATGGAAACAGTAAGTCCTTAACTTTGACTAAAATATCCTCAATCTTCCCTAAAGGATGCACATAAGATCGATCGGCTAGTTGGACAACTATATTGGACTCAATTAAAGTACACAATTCAAGTTCTTTAAAAACATCATAAGACATGACATTAATTGAGGCACCGAGATCTAACATGGCATTTTCAATGAATTTAGTACCGATAGTGCATGGGATAGTAAACATACCAGGATCGATGCACTTCGGGGGAAGATTACCTTGGAAGATTGCAGAGACGGTTTCTTTCTTCGTCTCGTCACTTTTTCTTGACATTCTTTTGCTCGTGCACCACTTCTTGAGGAACTTGGCGTATTTCGGCACTTGGCTTACGGCCTCAAGAAGTGGGATGTTTGTTGGGTTTTATGTCCTAAAACTCGTAGTTTGTAAACTGTTTGAATGTAAATAAATATTATATTTCAATAAAGTTGTTATTGAATTTTAGTGAATTGTGTTTGTATTAACCTATACCAATAACTAACACCCATGTCAGTAGTGTGAGTACTTGAACTTCATGTGTGACATGAATGTGAATCAAGTTCAAGTAGACAGCCAAAATGGTCTATAGTATAGGGATAAGGCTGGGTACCTTATCCTGGGGACACTATTGGACGCGGCTCACTTTGTATAGTACAAAACGATGTGATTCGAATCGTTTCATGTAGAGACATGTGAGTGAGGGCGTCCTGTGCAATGAGTTTGCACAAGACCGAACCAAGAAATAAAATCGCTCTTTCTTTATAACACCGTTTACTGTAAAGACCGATTTATTCATTTGATGACTTAGGTAACTTGATCTCAATCCTGAGCTTACTATGAACTCCTGTTTATTCAACCTTATCCTTTGATTTGTACGGGTGAGAGTGGCCAGATCGCCGACTCAATATGCCTACCATCTTGGGGATAAGATTGAATAAGTGGTTGGGGACATAGTTGTAGCAAGATTGGAGTTCACTCCTACCCGCTTTCAGGGTTAGTAGAGAGGTTGTTCCCTTAAGTGCTGACTCCAGGTCTTGAACAATGGGCCCATCCTCTCCTGATCAGGGAGGAATCTGATTTGATGGTTGGACCACAAATCAGTTGTTCATTAGAGGTGTCAGTGGTACTTAAGGAACAAGATATAATACAAGGGTTAAACGGTTTAAATGACCCGTTGTGATTATGAACGACCTGTGAAGGATCGACTTACTGATGATAGTTATATCAACAGGACACAATATATCTACAGTGAGGAGAGTGCAGCCCTTGGACTTTAGTGGAGTCTCCGGGGGTTAACGAATGTTGGTTAGTTCGGTTGAAAGAGTTTTGACCGGATAATCTCGTATCGTTGGAGCTCATGATCTGTAGGTCCTTACGGTTCTCCTGGCTAGCTCGGATAAAGCCGTGAAACAGTATAAAAGAAAAGAAAAGAACTTGAATTGTTCAAATTCAGTTTGTGGAAGAAGGATAGACATATTTAAATATGATTTAAATATGATTTAAATATGGACATATTTAAATATGATTTAAATATGGCATCGGCCTGAAACATGAATGAGATTCATGTGAAAAAAGTCGATTTTTCTGAAAAATCGAGTTTAGTTATATTATTTAATCAATATTTGATATTGAATTAAATAATATTTATTAATTAAAAAGTTTAATTAATAATTATATATATATTATTTATTAAAATGTTTAATAAATAAAATTATTATTATTATTTTTAATAATAATAATAATTATATATATATATATATATATTTATATATATATATATATATATATATATACATGTGTCTTGCATGCAGCAAGACACATGTTGAAGTTTATATATATATAAGCTACTTATGTATGTTGGGCTTGGGTTGAGTAGAAAAGAGAACAGAAGAAAAATTGAATTTTGATTCAATTTGAGAATTTCATCTGGGGTATACGATTTGAGATTTGAGAATTTGATTCTCTCTCTCTATCACTTCTCCATCTTCCTCTCTGCTCTCTGCTTCTGTTGAAGAAAAGAGTTTTCTTCAGTGAACCTTCTTCCCTCTTTTCTTGAATTAAAGGAGTCCCACCACTCCGTTTCTCGGCCTGAGGATAGCGGGACTACCGTGGGTGGTCCACGAACGTTTCGTGAGAAGGCTCGGTGAGCTCGTGAGGAGCTTCTGGCGGTGAATTTGGAGAATTACGAACGACAAGGGTATGTGTTCTAATTTCTCTTTTTCATTGCTTTTGCATGTTTCCATTTGTTTAAATTGATGAAATTAGAGTGTCCATGATCCAAATCGCTTCCGCTGCGTTCCATCGACGCTCCATCAATTGGTATCAGAGCGTTTTTGGCCACTCAATTTCTATCAATTTAAGTTATGGTGGGTTTTATTTAGAAATTGTTTCTGAATGGAATTCTAAAGTGAATATCGATTTTGGCATAGTTTCTTTTTGAATTTCCTTATTTGTAATTGCCCGAGATTGTATGGGCTTTAATGCATGCTAAAGAGTCTGTATTTTTAGAGTCATTAGAGTCCATATAGGGTTCTTTGCGAAAGAAGTTTAAGTTTGAAACTCGCCGAAATGTTCGGTGTAAGTTCAAACTCATTCTGGGCAATACGAGGAGAAATTCGAAGAGTTTTTGGCCGAAGCGTTCGGAGGAAGCAAGTTGGTCAAAGGCGGTGCGAAGAGTTCGAGGTCCGCTCATGACGTGGCTTGTTGATCAAGCTTGTAATAAATTAGTTATTGCTTGCTAAATGCCAAAATCGATCCACTTTAGTATGTTTAATTAATTATGCATTACGAATGTATGTTTTAATTAAAATCCATGTTTGTATGTGCATAACGTATGCCATATAGATTTAAAATCCCACCGTAGGAAGCATGCTTCATGCATTGAAAATATGTTATAAGTGTTATAATATATCGTATGCATATTTGGCAATTCATGATTTTTGATATAAAAGTTATATTAATTCATGAATTAGTTGTTGTTAATTTAATAGAATAATTGATATAAGTGTTATATTAATTATGAAATTAAATATACAACATAAGTTGCCATGGTTTTATGCATATTATAGGTTATAAATGTTATAATATATTGGATGCATGTTAATTCATGGGTATTAATATAAGAGTTATATTAATTCATGAATTAGATGTTGTTTGCTTAATAGAATAATTGATATAAGTGTTATATTAATTATGAAATTAAACATCCAACATAAAATGCATTTTGTTTGTTATAAGTGTTATAATGTATAGGATGCATGCTTAATTCATGAGAATTGATATAAGTGTTATATTAATTTATGAATTAGGAGTTGTATATTTAAAAACATAATTGATATAAGTGTTATATTAATTATGAAATTAAATATTCAACTTATCATGCCTTAGTGATGCATGTTTGAGAAGCATGTAGAAGTTTGTTGTAGTAAGTCTTAGTTTTGCAAAGCGTTGTAAAATTGGCATAGACTTTTAAAATCTATAACAAAGACAAAGGCATGCTCACCTAGGGTTGAATGTATCGTTCCATTTCATTAGATGAATAGGTCGATATCTTGTAAATGCTAAGGTTACAAGAAACTCACCCGGGGACATCCTGTTCGAGGTTGGAGGTATTTAAGCTGACGGTTTACGGAACACCTCCTACCTGGGGACCATCCGGTTCTTGAGTAAAGTTAACCCGGCTTTATGAGCATGCGTGAGTGGTGTGAGGTAATAAAGTGTTTATCACCTAGACATCATAGGTAAAAGTTTGTTTTACCTAGACTTAGGCCTTATTGTCTTAGCCGGATAATGCCTGAGTAATTTACCCTTTCCGTCTTAAAATACTTAGTAGAGGTGTTGAGAAGGTATATATGATATGTCCCTCTCCTCCTACGTTCTCTGTAAAGTTCACACCGTGAGAATTATGCTCGGCCTCGTGATGTCAATAGGGCATCCCCATTCGGATGGTATTTGTATAATTCAAGAGCAAGGTGAATGGAGAAAGTATTTATAGTAAGTGGGAGAAGGAAGTATGTCAATACATCCTGCGGTCTCCTCCATTGGATTGAACCGTGAGATTTCTATGTTCTGCCTGCTAGGTGCCCACAAGTGGTACCGATCCATTCGGAGGGCCGTTTCATAGGAATCGGAACATCTCAATCACCATTCATGGATAAAGAAACATAGAGCCATTCCCAACTTTGACATTTCCATTCGGTTGCATCGTTGGGGCCGCCCTATGAATTCTAAAAATGGAGGGTCACACTTACGAGATTTGCTAAGGAGTTAGTAAATCTTGACCAAACAGCGATAACTAAGATGCTATAGGAATATGAGATATTCTGGTATTAGCATTTAGTCAAGAATGTCTTGATTCAGTGAAGGAATGCTTGACTGCCCCTCGGTAGCAACCATTCTGACCCACTGAAGTATCGTTGCAGTTTAATAATGAGTTTTGGGTACATTATTATTCTTTGCTAAATTCTTGATTGGTGTGTAAATTAGGTTAAAACCTTTTCACTAATATTTATTCATTCTCTTTTCAGCATGACTAGCTCTTTTATTCACTTACTAGCTTCCGATAAGTTAACCGGCGATAACTACGCGACCTGGAAATCGAACTTGAATACGATTCTCGTTCTGGATGATCTCAGGTTCGTCTTATCAGAGGATTGTCCTCCCCCTCCTAGCTCGGATGCGACTCGAACTGTTCGAGAAGCATATGATAGATGGACAAGGGCTAATGATAAAGCCCGAGTCTATATCTTAGCCAGCATATCTGATGTGTTAGCTAAGAAGCACGAGGATATGGTTTCTGCTAAAGAAATCATGTCTTCATTACAGGAGATGTTTGGACTTCCGTCCTCATCGGTCTGTCATGAAGCCCTCAAATTCGTTTACAACTCTCGCATGAAGGAGGGAACCTCTGTTAGGGAGCATGTCCTTAACATGATGGTCCACTTCAATGTGGCGGAAGTAAACGGAGCTATTATAAATGAGTCAAGTCAAGTAAGCTTTATCTTGGAATCTCTTCCGAAGAGTTTCCTTCATTTCAGAACCAATTTGGTAATGAACAAGATAAAGTATAATTTGACTTCTCTCCTCAGCGAGCTACAGACCTATCAGTCCCTACAGACTTCTAAAGGAAAAGAGAAGGAGGCAAATGTTGTCACTTCTAGGAAATTCCAAAAGGGGTCGTCTTCTGGGAGTAAGTCTGAACTTTCTTCTATTAAGAATAAGAGTATTCAAAAGAAGAAGAAAGATAAAAGGAAGGGAAAAACACCTGCTACTGCTAAGAGCAAGAGTAGATCTGCAGACAAAGGAAAATGTTTCCATTGTGGTGTAGATGGGCACTGGAAACGCAATTGCCCAAAGTATCTTGCAGAGAAAAAGGCTGAGAAAGAAAGACAAGGTAAATATGATTTACTTGTTGTTGAAACATGTTTAGTAGAACATGATAGTCATACCTGGATACTTGATTCAGGAGCTACTAACCATGTTTGTTCTTCTTTTCAGGAAACTAGTTCTTGGCAGCCACTTTCTCGCGGTGAGATAACTCTCAGAGTTGGAACTGGAGAGGTTGTCTCAGCTGAAGCAGTGGGAGCTGTAAAGTTGTTGTATAGAGATAGTTTCATTTTACTAGAAAATGTACTCCTGGTTCCTACCTTCCAGAGGAATCTTGTATCTATATCTTGTTTGTTAGAACAGTTGTATAAAGTATCTTTTGTTTATAATGAAGCGTTCATTAGCAAAAGAGGTGTACGTATTTGTTCTGCGAAACTTGAAAACAACTTGTATGTGTTAAGACCAACCGAAGCTAAAGCTATTTTGAACACTGAAATGTTTAAAACAGCTGAGACTCAAACTAAAAGGCAAAAATTTTCTCCAAGTACTTATCTTTGGCACTTAAGACTAGGTCACATTAATCTCAATAGGATTGGGAGATTGGTTAAGAGTGGTCTGCTAAATCGTTTAGAGGACAACTCTTTACCGCCATGTGAGTCTTGTCTTGAGGGCAAGATGACCAAACAATCTTTTTCTGAAAAAGGTCATAGGTCCAAAGAACCTCTAGAAATCGTGCATTCGGATCTCTGCGGTCCTTTGAATGTCAAAGCACGAGGAGGGTATGAATATTTCATCAGTTTCATTGATGATTATTCTAGGTACGGTTATCTTTATCTAATGCATCATAAGTCCGAAGCTCTTGAAAAGTTCAAAGAGTATAAGGCAGAGGTTGAGAACACATTAGGTAAATCGATAAAAACACTCCGATCAGATCGAGGTGGAGAGTATATGGATTTAAGATTCCAGGACTATATGATAGAACATGGAATAGTATCTCAACTCTCAGCGCCAGGAACACCACAGCAGAATGGTGTGTCCGAGAGGAGAAATAGAACCCTGTTAGACATGGTTCGATCTATGATGAGTTATGCTCATTTGCCTAGTTCGTTTTGGGGATATGCAGTAGAGACTGCAGTATATATTTTGAACATGGTTCCCTCTAAGAGTGTTTCTGAAACACCTTATGAGTTATGGAGAGGGCGTAAAGGTAGTTTACGTCACTTCAGGATTTGGGGGTGTCCAGCACATGTGCTAGTACCCAATCCAAAGAAGTTGGAACATCGTTCAAAATTGTGCCTATTTGTAGGTTACCCCAAGGAAACGAAAGGTGGTCTATTTTACGATCCTCATGAGAACAAGGTACTAGTATCGACTAATGCCACGTTCTTAGAGGAAGACCACATGAGAGATCATAAACCGTCGAGCAAAATTGTTTTGTCCGAATTTTCCAGGAAAGCTACAGACGGATCAACAAAGGTTGTTGATCAGGCTGGTCCTTCTCAAGAGTTGAGAAAGCCTCGACGCAGTGGGAGGGATGTAAGACAGCCCGACCGCTACATCGGATTGTCTGAAACTCAAGTCGTCATACCTGATGATGGCGTTGAGGATCCATTGACCTTTAAACAGGCAATGAATGATATAGACAAGGACCAGTGGCTTAAAGCCATGGATCTCGAAATGGAGTCTATGTACTTCAATTCGGTCTGGGATCTTGTAGACCAACCAGATAGTGAAAGACCTATCGGTTGCAAGTGGATCTACAAGAGAAAACGAGACCAAGCTGGTAAGGTGCAAACCTTTAAGGCTCGACTTGTGGCAAAAGGTTATTCCCAAAGAGAAGGGGTGGACTATGAAGAAACCTTTTCTCCTGTTGCCATGTTAAAGTCGATTAGAATACTCTTATCCATTGCTACATTTTATGATTATGAAATCTGGCAAATGGATGTCAAGACTGCCTTTCTGAATGGTAATCTTGAGGAGAGTATCTATATGGCTCAACCAGAGGGATTCATACTTCAGGGTCAAGAGCAAAAGGTTTGCAAGCTTAATCGATCCATTTATGGGTTGAAGCAAGCATCTAGATCCTGGAATATAAGGTTTGATACGGCGATCAAATCTTATGGCTTTGAACAAAATATTGACGAACCTTGTGTTTACAAGAAAGTAGTCAATACTGTTGTAGCTTTCTTAGTCTTGTACGTAGACGATATACTACTCATTGGGAATGATGTAGGGTTCCTAACTGACGTTAAGAATTGGCTAGCGACCCAATTCCAAATGAAAGATTTGGGAGAGGCTCAGTTTGTTCTAGGGATTCAGATCATAAGGGATCGTAAGAACAAAGTGCTAGCGCTGTCTCAAGCATCTTATATTGACAAGGTGTTGTCAAGATATTCGATGCAGAATTCCAAGAAAGGTTCGCTGCCTTTTAGGCATGGAATTCACTTGTCTAAGGAACAGTCTCCTAAGACACCTCAAGAGGTTGAGGATATGAGACGAATTCCCTATGCATCTGCAGTTGGTAGTCTCATGTACGCTATGTTGTGTACAAGACCCGACATCTGCTATGCAGTAGGAATTGTCAGTAGGTTCCAGTCCAATCCAGGATATGATCACTGGACAGCCGTTAAACACGTCCTCAAGTATCTTAGGAGAACGAGAGACTATGTGCTTGTGTATGGCGCGAAGGATTTGATCCTTGCAGGATACACTGACTCTGATTTTCAGACTGATATAGATTCTAGGAAATCTACATCAGGATCAGTGTTCACTCTTAACGGAGGAGCAATAGTATGGAGGAGTATAAAGCAAGGTTGTATTGCTGACTCCACCATGGAAGCTGAGTATGTCGCAGCTTGCGAAGCAGCGAAGGAAGCTGTATGGCTTAGGAAGTTCTTGACAGATTTGGAAGTTGTTCCAAATATGAACTTGCCAATCACCCTTTATTGTGATAACAGCGGTGCAGTGGCAAATTCTAAAGAACCTAGAAGCCATAAGCGTGGAAAGCATATTGAGCGGAAGTATCATCTCATCAGGGAGATAGTGCAACGAGGAGATGTGATCGTCACACAGGTAGCCTCGGAGCACAATGTTAAGTCTCTAAAAGTGACTTATTTAGGACCCATTTAGCTTAAGAAGATGTACACATTTAGGTGTTTTTGTGAGCATTTAGCCTAAACCTATGCTTTAATATGAGAATTAGAAGAAGGTAGCTAATATAGGACTTATGCACAATAGGTAGAAAAAGGGGTGAAAACCGAAGAAAAGAATGAAAAAATACCCATTGCGACTGCATTGCGGAATAATTGCGGTGGCCGCAATTATTCAAGTTAAAACCGTAAGTTGGCTGACATTTTTCTGTTTAGATCCGACTTTTCAGGGATTCGTTCTTTCTCCTCCATCCATTCTGATATATGACGTTGGAGACTGATGGTTCTCCTTGGCCCAAGCGCACCTGCAAACAACTATAAAAAGGGGTCAAAGTCGGAGGATCAACAAGCATTCGAAGCGTGGAAGTCTTCGTGCAGTCTACCATTTCTACTGTTTTTCCTTTGCCGTCTGTTGGAGTTAGAGTCTCAGCTTTTGGAGTCGATAATCTGATAGGAAGGAGAGAAGATTCTTCTTCTCTCTCGATTGGATTCATCCAAGCACGGCTGCATTCTCATCACCATCATTCGAGGCGACTGTCACGACGTTTTCTAGCAAACCTTTACTGTTTTATGCTCTGTTCTTCCCATTTCTATTTCTGATTCATTGTCGTCCTTAGTTTAGTATTTCAATTACTGCATTTCGTTGCTGTCTGTCTTGAATTCATTTCTTTTGGAGTTTCCTTTGTCGTTCAAACACTTTAAGTAATCAAAGTACAGTTCTGCTATTTACAGTTTCCATCTGTTTCTGCTACGGCTTTGGCTTGCTGTTTTAAGCATATTTATCTTCTAAGCATGTCTGTTTTATCTACTGTTTCTATTCTCCACACATCCATGAGTAACTAAAATCACTTAGGGGCATGCTAATGACAGAACTATAGGCTAAAAAACGTAAGTCAAGTAGGCAGATTAACACTCGAACATTGGTTGTATGTAAGCTTCATCCCACGGGCAATTTCGATTGGCCATCCATTTTGTCCAAAGAACTCCTAACCTCTGGAAGGAGTAAGAGTTCAGAGTCATATAACCATGCTAGCCTTTCATGGTAATCAGGAAACGGCCTAGGAATAGGCGTTTCCCTAGTACAAACTAAAAACTCCTGTTTTAACAAGATGCTTAAGACCTTATTTTGAAGTCGAGTAAACTTGAGTCTCTCATGCATGGAATCGGACGATACTTGAGATAGAGTGAGTTTGATGTATAGAGAGTTGATCCAAAGCTTGATAATCGTAATAAACTGCCTATAGGATAGTCATTAGTAGCTCCCAATTCACCATTTTAATCAGTTTCGCTGCCATTTAATTGCGGAAACATTGCGGTCCACGCAATTCTGCAAATTTACATTCTGTTTAGCTGTTTTCCTTCTCGTTTATTAATTCCATCTCTTATCCTTTGCATCTAATTCCAACTTGCATCTGTTTATGTTATATCCCTTTATACATTCAGCAAAAAGTAGTTAATTAAAAACCAATTTTACCCCCTCAAATCCATCCCATCTTTCTTAACATTCACACTTCGCGATTAGCTTAAATAAGTCTCTGTGGAAAAAACGAATTAAATATACTCATTACTTGCTGTGAGACCATGTATGCTTGCATGATCTAAGTGCTCTCTCTTCTATTTTGCACACTTTTCTTTACACATTGAGCACGCAACAAGTTTTTGGCGCCGCTGCCGGGGACTTATTTTAAGTAAAACGAAGTTTTGTTAAGTTTGAATCATCCATTTACTTTTGTTTGCATTTGATCTATATTTCACTTCTTCCTTAGGTAAAACTTAGGTTAGTTTATGAATGAGCTTCCATCTAGTGATCTAGAGTTCCACCCTGAGCCCGAAAGATTACTTAGAGCTAGGAATAAAGCCAAGAAACGTTTATTTAAACAACCTTCTTTACCTCAATTAGCTGCTGATACCGCAAGGTTATCATCACCACCTCTAGGAGAAATGGATGTTAGAGATCAAAATATGGTGCCTGCCACTCGCAATCCCATAGACATAGCGAATGACAAGGATAGCGCCATTCTTTCATATCTTGTACCTATGCCTGGGGAGCTGAACCCCAGCATAATCCGTCCTGAGATCACTGCCAACTCATTCGAGTTAAAGCCAGTGATGTTCCAAATGTTGTCCACTGTGGGACAATTCTTTGGAATGGAAAATGAGGATCCCCACAACCATCTTAGGAACTTCTTAGGAGTTAGTGATACCTTCCTAATTCCTGGAGTTTCTCAAGAAGCGTTAAGGCTATACTTGTTCCCTTACTCTTTGAGGGACAAGGCCAAAACGTGGCTGAACTCATTACCTTCCGGATCTGTCCTTAATTGGACAGATCTAGCTGAAAAATTCCTAGTCAAATATTTCCCACCTGATAGGAATTCAACTTTCCGTGATGACATTATTAAATTCAAACAAGCTCCTAGTGAGTCTCTTCACGAAGCTTGGACACGCTTCAAAGACCTTCTAATCAAATGTCCGCATCATGGCATCCCATGGTGCATCCAAATAGAAGTTTTCTTTAAAGGTTGCAACCCCAGCACTAGGCAAGTCTTAAATTCATCTGCTGGAGGTTCCATGTTGTCCAAGAGTTACAACGAAGCTTATGAGATCTTGGAGAAGATCTCAACATCTCATTGTAGGTGGTCAGATGATCCTGTAGAGCCAACTAGAGCCCAAGACAAGGATGCTCTAAGCGCCATGAGCACCCAAATAAATGCCCTGACCAACTTAGTCAAGCAAATGGCTCAGGCCAATCTCCAATCCAGTGCCAATACCGCCACAGCCATGTCAATGGGCACCCAACCAAGTCAAGGCGAGGCACTAGTCTGTGGATTCTGTGGGGAAGGGCACCCATATGAATATTGCCCTGGGAATCCATCCTCGGTCTGCTATGTAGGAACCCAGCAGCAACCAAGGAACAACCCCTACTCACAAACATACAATCCTGGTTGGAGGAACCACCCAAACCTGTCATGGGGTGGCCAACCAAATTCTAACCAAAATAATAACCAACCAAGGCCGAGTGGAACATCTGGTTTCACTCCCCAACATAACCAACATAACCAATCAATGTACCAAAAACCTTACCAACCAGTAGGCTCTTCTGTAGAAAACCTACTCAAGGAATACATAGCAAAAAATGAGGCTACTCTCCAAAGCCAGCAAGCTACCCTTAGGAGCTTAGAAACTCAAATAGGCCAGTTAGCCAACGAAATTAAAAGTAGGCCCCAAGGTAGACTCCCTGCTGACACGGAACTGCCAAGGAGAGAAGGAAAGGAACAAGTTCAAGCAATTGAACTCAGGAGTGGAAGACCTCTGGTAAGCAATACCAAAGACATACCAAAGAGAGTAGAGAACACCGAGTCTAGTGCTCCACTGGAGTCTCTGCCCAACCAAGGTTCACCACCCACTAGCACCTCAGGAGCCAGCTTAGAACCAATTGTAGAGGAAATAGAAGAAATTCCAAGACCTCCACCAATCCTAAAGCGCCCTGACGTACCTGCTTATGTACCACCACCTCCTTATCCTAGAAGACTTAAAAAGAAGCAGGAACAGGAAGTACATTTCAATTAATTCTTAGAAATACTTAAGCAAGTACACGTTAATATTCCTTTTGTAGAGGTTTTACAATCGATGCCTTCTTATGTAAAGTTTTTGAAGGACATTATTACTAACAAAAAAATAATTGGTGAATTTGAAACAGTCAATCTCACCGAGGAGTGCAGTGCCATCCTCCAGAACAAGCTGCCCAAGAAGGAGAAGGATCCTGGTTCCTTCACCTTACCTGTAGAACTTGGAGGAAAGCACGTGGGGCGAGCTCTCTGTGACCTGGGAGCTAGCATTAATCTCATGCCCTTGTCCCTATTCCGCCAGTTGGGAATAGGGGAAGCACGTCCAACTACAGTCACTTTACAACTAGCCGACAGATCCATCGCATATCCAGAAGGTAAGATTGAGGATATTCTAGTTAAAGTTGACAAGTTCATCTTCCTTGCAGATTTCATTGTCCTGGACTATGAGGCAGACAAGGAGGTACCCATCCTGCTAGGTAGACCATTTCTAGCCACAGGTAGGGCACTAATAGATGTGCAAAAAGGTGAGTTAACTATGAGAGTACATGACGAAGAGGTAAAATTTAGTGTTTACAGAGCTTTGAGATATCCCTCTGATTCTGAGTCGTGTGCAAGCATGGATGTTGTTGACTCACTTATGGACAAACAATTAGAGCATGTATTATTAACCAAGCATGCTAACGAATATGTACAAGTAGATGTAGCTGATTTAAATGTATCTAACATAATGAACATGCCTGTAATTAACCCTCAGCATGTATGTATGAATATAGGATTGACTGATAGAACTGTAAATCCTTTAAAACCCTCCATCAAGCATCCACCTATTCTAGAACTGAAACCACTACCTACTCACCTCAAATATGCATATCTAGGAGATAATGATACACTGCCTGTAATTATTTCTTCTAAGCTTAGTGAACAGCATGAGGTTGATTTAATTTTACTGCTTAAGCAACATAGGAAGGCTATAGCATGGTCTATTGCTGATATTCGAGGCATTAGCCCTTCTTATTGTATGCACAAAATTATATTAGAGGAAGAGCACACACCTAAGGTAGATCACCAGCGTAGGTTAAACCCCTCTATGAAAGAGGTAGTGAAGAAGGAAATAATAAAATGGTTAGATGCAGGAGTAATTTACCCCATAGCTAGTAGCCAGTGGGTAAGCCCCATCCAGTGTGTACCTAAAAAGGGGGGAATAACTGTGGTAGTCAATGAGAACGACGAACTGATTCCAACAAGGACTGTCACAGGGTGGAGGGTGTGTATGGATTATAGGAAGTTAAACAAAGAAACTAAAAAAGATCACTTCCCTATACCGTTTATTGACCAGATGCTAGACAGAATAGCTGGTAGAGCCTACTACTGTTTCTTAGATGGATATTCAGGCTATAACCAAATAACTATAGATCCTAAGGACCAAGAGAAGACCACCTTTACGTGCCCTTTTGGAACGTTTGCCTTCCGCAGAATGCCTTTTGGCTTATGCAATGCACCGGCAACTTTCCAGAGGTGCATGATGGCAATCTTCTCTGAGTTGGATGAGTCCATGATAGAAATATTCATGGATGACTTCTCAGTCTTTGGGGATTCATTTAAAATCTGTCTAGACAACCTAGGACAAGTCCTGGCTAGGTGTGAGGAGACCAACCTAGTCCTAAATTGGGAAAAATGCCATTTTATGGTAGATGAGGGGATTGTTTTAGGACATCGAGTGTCAAGGGCAGGTGTGGAAGTGGATAGGGCCAAAATAGAGATTATAGAGAAGTTAGTAGAGCCCCAAAATGTCAAAGGCATTAGAAGCTTCCTAGGACATGCTGGTTTTTACAGAAGGTTCATCAAGGACTTTTCTAAGATAGCCAAGCCTCTGTGCGAGCTTCTAGAGCTAAACAAGCCTTTTATCTTCTCTGAGGAATGTGTAGTAGCTTGGAAATCCCTTAAAGAGGCACTAGTCACAGCGCCTATCATAGTTGGACCAAATTGGGATCTCCCATTTGAGATGCTATGTGATGCCAGTGACTATGCCGTTGGAGTCATGTTAGGACAGAAAATTGACAAGCTGACACATCCTGTCTACTATGCCAGTAAAACTTTCAATGAGGCCCAATGTAATTATACAACTACAGAAAAAGAGATGCTTGCTGTAGTATTTGCTTGCGAAAAATTTAGAAATTATATTGTAGGCACTAGGACCATAGTATACACTGACCATTCTGCCCTGAAATATCTTATGAGGAAAGCTGACGCCAAGCCTAGGCTGATTAGGTGGGTGTTATTGCTGCAAGAATTTGATTTAGATATTCGGGACAAGAAAGGTTGTGAGAATGTGGTTGCAGATCACCTGTCCCGATTGCACCACAACTGCGAAAAAATTGCGGAGACCGCAATTTCTGATGCTTTCATAGATGAGCATGTCTTTGCTTTGTCCCATCGTGATAACGATGAGGAACCATGGTTCGCTGATATTGCTAACTTTCGTGCATCACAGGTACTACCAGTGTTCAAGGGAGGGCAAGAGAAGAAGAGGTTCCTCAATGAAGTAAGGAAATTTATCTGGGACGACCCCATCCTTTACAGAACTTGTGCTGATGGGCTGTTGAGGAAATGTGTTTCAGCTGCTGAAGCGAAATCTGTGCTGCAGCACTGTCACTCATCTCCTTATGGGGGACATTTTGGTGGGCAGAGAACAGCTGCTAAGGTCTTTCAGAGTGGCTACTACTGGCCAACAATCTTCAAAGACGCCCATGACTACGCCCACAACTGCGATGAGTGCCAAAGGACAGGTAACTTGAGTCGTAAGGATGAGATGCCCCTCACCTACATCTTGGAGTTAGAGCTCTTTGATGTATGGGGCATTGATTTTATGGGACCATTCCCTCCATCGTCAGGTAACCTCTATATACTAGTAGCAGTGGATTACGTGTCAAAGTGGGTAGAAGCTAAGGCATGTCCTAATAATGATGCTAAAACGGTCACTAGTTTCTTACATAGGCACATTTTCACTCGTTTTGGGACTCCTCGTGCTATCATTAGTGACGAGGGGTCACATTTCATTAACAAGGCTATGGAGAAATTATTGGCTAAATATAACATCCGACATAGAGTAGCTACCCCCTACCACCCACATTCAAATGGTCAAGCCGAAATTTCCAATAGGGAAATAAAGAACATTCTAGAGAAGGTAGTCAAACCGAATAGGAAAGACTGGTCTTTCAAGCTTGAGGACGCACTTTGGGCTTACAGAACAGCATATAAGACACCCCTAGGTATGTCTCCCTATAGGCTGGTATATGGCAAGGCTTGTCATTTGCCACTAGAGTTAGAAAACAAAGCATTTTGGGCTATGAAAGAATTAAATTTTTGTGTAAAGGATGCGGGGACACTGAGATCTTTACAGCTGCATGAACTTGATGAGCTTAGGCACATGGCCTATGAGAATGCCAAAATGTATAAAGAAAAGACTAAAATATGGCATGACAGTAGGCTTAGGATCAAAGACTTTAAGAAAGGCCAACTTGTACTATTATTTAATTCACGCTTAAAGTTATTTCCAGGCAAACTAAAGTCTAGATGGTCGGGTCCATTTATTATTACTAATGTCTTTGTTCATGGTGCAATAGAGATTAAAAACTTGCAGCAAGGGCAGCCGTTTATGGTCAATGGTGCCAGACTAAAGCATTACTATGAGGAAGGGGATGTGAAGACTCTCTCGGCCTTCCTCTTGACTGAAGCATGACAAAAAGAACGAGAGAGAACGAGTGGTTACTGTGCTCGTTTAGCAAAGGCCAATGCCTTAGTTTATTTTTTCTGTTTTTTCGATGATCGTTTGTAGGTTTTGTAGCATGATTTTAATTACGTATTTAATGTTTGTTTGATTTGTTTTTGTAGGGAATCGATAGATGGAATCAAGGAGAGTGAATCAAGCTTTAAAAATCAAGAAACGGTTCAGCCAAATGAAAGATACGGGCGATCAAAGTTTGGAATTTTTATGAAATCTTATCCCTGGAATTGCGCAAAAATTGCTGGATCCGCAAAACTAGCCGTTGGGATTTTGTCCGTTTTATTTATAGCCGTTAGAACGCATTCGTTGATACGATTCTCTCACTCTTTGATCTCCAAGATTTCCACGATTCTCTCCATCTGTGATTCTTCTCTCCAGACCTCCAAGAAGCAACTATGGTTTCCACTAGGGCTGAGAGATCCGCCGCCAAGAAGAAGGCCGACGACGCAGCTGAAGTGGCTGCGAGGGAAGGGCTTCTCGCCCTTGCTGATGAGGGTGCTGTACGTGCCGGCCGTCTTTCCAAGCTTCCTATCCGTAGGAGGAAGTGGAAGGTGGTCACTGAGATCCCTGCTGGCCCATCTGAGCCAGTGGGTACGCCAAAGAAGCGTCGGTGGTCTGTCAAGACTGCTGCCGAACCAAGCACAGCCAAGACTCCCTCTGTGGTGAGTCAAGAACCTGATCGTGATTCTCACGAGTCAGCCAAAGAAGGCTCGTCGCCGGCTGAATCGCCTGTGCGCAGCCCTCTGCCGGCTGAATCGCCTGTGCGCAGCCCTCTGCCGTCTGAATCGCCTGTGCGCAGCCCTCTGCCGTCTGAATCGCCTGTGCGCAGCCCTCTGCCGTCTGCACCTGTGCACAGCCCTGCGTCGTCTGAACCGGCGCCAAGCGCAGAGTCATCACCACCGTTACAGAGCCCTGAGCTGTCTCCAGCACCTCAGAGTTCTGATCCGCCATCTGTAGCAGCGCAGAGCCCTGCGCCATCATCTTCACCACCGAGTTCTGCACGGACACCTTCAGCAGAACATGATTCCCCACGGCCTGATCCGGAATTCCCTTATGGGGATTATCAAGAATCCACGCAAGGCAGTGGAGATGCTGGGGAGGATGAAGTCTTCTCTCCTATGAGAGAAGACAGCCCTGATGTTCCTGCACCGCAGGACGATTCCATGGAGGAGACGTTGGGGGCTTGCCTCCAACAGATCAACATGAAGAAAGAGAAGAAGAAGGCCAAAATGACCAAGGCCAAGAAGTCCAAGAAGGCCAAGAAACTGAAGAAGAAGAAGGCTAAGCGAGTGCCTTCAGCAGACGAAGAAAGTGTTGAGCCTTCGCTCAAACGCCTCAAGGTGGAGGCTGCTGAATCATCCAAGCCATCCGACAAGGGGAGGGCTAAACTCTACCCCGAGGAGGAACCTCCGTCAGTGAGGTATGTCTCCTCTGATGCCGAATCAAGGGGTGTGGAGCTGAGGAAAAGGGACCTGTTGCACGAGAAGGGGTTCCTTGATCGCCTCGCTGACCTGCCGCAGTTCTTGCGCGCAGGTGTGATCAACCATGGCTGGGAGGAATTCTGCCGACCTCCCAATCCAGCATACACAAGCATGGTGTATGACTTCTATGCTAACGTGATCAGCTCGGAGGATGGCCTATCTGTGGTCCGAGGGGTGGAAGTTGATTTCTCTGCCAAGGCCATCAACGAAGCATTTGGTCTCAGGGGCCAACCTCACACAGATTATGCACGGATAGTGGATGAGCCAACTGAGGCTGTGCTAGAAGAAGCCCTGCGCACAATTGGCCAGCCTGAAGCCTCTTGGACAGTGTCACGCAACGGGCGGCACACTCTTATGAGTGCCAACCTCACGGCTAAGGCAGCCGTGTGGTTTTCTTTCGTAAGAAGAAGACTCTCCCCAGTGACGCATGAGACTACAATTAACCAGAGCCGTTCGCTGCTGGTTTATGCTATAATGAGAGGTCTCACGATCAACGTGGGAGAGGTCATCACTGCTGCCATAGCCGAGTGTGCTAAAAAGGGTAAGGGACCCTTATTTTTTCCAAACACTATAACAAAGTTGTGTTTGCTTGCAGGGGTTCCCACCGAGCGCTTGGAGCAGCAGATGCCCTACACAGGCCATTTGGAGCTGCCTGCGAACCTGAGGCTGAGAAGAAAGGGCAACATGGAGTTTGAGTTGGATAGGCTGGCCGCTGAGCAGTCCCTATCCATGGCCTGCCTAATGGACATGCAGAGGAGAATGGCTCAATGGGCCAACTATGCGCAGGCGAGGGACAAAGAAGTTGCAGACCAATTGGGGTGCACCTTCCCGGGCTTCCCCACCAACCTCCTAACTCCATGGGTGCCCCCAAGACCACGGCGACCAGATGAAGATGATGAGGATTGAGTGCTGGTTTGAAGAGCACTAAAGGGAGTATTTGCTGTTCCCTTAGAAACAAAAACAATTTTCCTGCTTTCTGTTATTTCATGTGAAGTATGCTGTTTTGGATTCCAGTTTGATCTGTTTTTAATGTTTAGTTTTATGATTTTTATTTTGCTTAGGCTAGTCTGATGTTAGTTGATTAGGTAGGGTAGTTTAGTTTTCTTTTTAGGAGGCCTGAGTAACGGGAAAAAGCATGCTAGGGGCCTGCATCATTGTGAAATCTGCCCAGATTGTATTGCGAAATAATTGCGGTTCCCGCAATTTTTGTGACTGTTTGCATGTTTTTGACTGTCCGTTTAGTTAGGCTGTGATCTGTTAAATTCTATCTTTTGTTACTAGCATGACCACCTTATATAGCTGATCTTGAAGCATGCTGGATGAGTGTCATAGGACACCCTTTGATAGTTTAAATTTGCCTCTGAATAGTGCTCAGCATGCATAAACCATAAGCCCTTAAACCTGTCTGTTATGTTCAAATTTTCTGTTGCTGGGATAGTTGCTTTTAGAATGTTTTGCCTATGCCTAGGATTGTTAAATTCTCTTTGTTTTGCTTTGGACTAGATGCTTCTAGGATAGTTTGGGGGTGTGCCACCTTAAACACTCATTGGGGACAATGAGTAGTTGAAGTTTGGGGGAGGCCACCCTAGGCCTAGGAACATTCCTCTCTTCCTTAGGACATAAGCATTCTTCTTCTCCTAAAAAAAAAAAATGTGATAAATAGAAAAAGTGAAAAAATAGAGTAAAGAGGGGAGTCTTTTTCAAGTGGCATTGCATCAAAAGGCAAACCAAGGAGAGAAAAAAGGAGTTTAGGGTCCTTAGGATCTATAGTTTTTTCTTCTTGCATCTGTTTATGTTATATTCTGTCTAGCATCTAGGAATAGGCGTTTCCCCGGCAGCGGCGCCAAAAACTTGTTGCGTGCTCAATGTGTAAAGAAAAGTGTGCAAAATAGAAGAGAGAGCACTTAGAACATGCAAGCATACATGGTCTCACAGCAAGTAATGAGTATATTTAATTCGTTTTTTCCACAGAGACTTATTTAAGCTAATCGCGAAGTGTGAATGTTAAGAAAGATGGGATGGATTTGAGGGGGTAAAATTGGTTTTTAATTAACTACTTTTTGCTGAATGTATAAAGGGATATAACATAAACAGATGCAAGTTGGAATTAGATGCAAAGGATAAGAGATGGAATTAATAAACGAGAAGGAAAACAGCTAAACAGAATGTAAATTTGCAGAATTGCGTGGACCGCAATGTTTCCGCAATTAAATGGCAGCGAAACTGATTAAAATGGTGAATTGGGAGCTACTAATGACTATCCTATAGGCAGTTTATTACGATTATCAAGCTTTGGATCAACTCTCTATACATCAAACTCACTCTATCTCAAGTATCGTCCGATTCCATGCATGAGAGACTCAAGTTTACTCGACTTCAAAATAAGGTCTTAAGCATCTTGTTAAAACAGGAGTTTTTAGTTTGTACTAGGGAAACGCCTATTCCTAGGCCGTTTCCTGATTACCATGAAAGGCTAGCATGGTTATATGACTCTGAACTCTTACTCCTTCCAGAGGTTAGGAGTTCTTTGGACAAAATGGATGGCCAATCGAAATTGCCCGTGGGATGAAGCTTACATACAACCAATGTTCGAGTGTTAATCTGCCTACTTGACTTACGTTTTTTAGCCTATAGTTCTGTCATTAGCATGCCCCTAAGTGATTTTAGTTACTCATGGATGTGTGGAGAATAGAAACAGTAGATAAAACAGACATGCTTAGAAGATAAATATGCTTAAAACAGCAAGCCAAAGCCGTAGCAGAAACAGATGGAAACTGTAAATAGCAGAACTGTACTTTGATTACTTAAAGTGTTTGAACGACAAAGGAAACTCCAAAAGAAATGAATTCAAGACAGACAGCAACGAAATGCAGTAATTGAAATACTAAACTAAGGACGACAATGAATCAGAAATAGAAATGGGAAGAACAGAGCATAAAACAGTAAAGGTTTGCTAGAAAACGTCGTGACAGTCGCCTCGAATGATGGTGATGAGAATGCAGCCGTGCTTGGATGAATCCAATCGAGAGAGAAGAAGAATCTTCTCTCCTTCCTATCAGATTATCGACTCCAAAAGCTGAGACTCTAACTCCAACAGACGGCAAAGGAAAAACAGTAGAAATGGTGGACTGCACGAAGACTTCCACGCTTCGAATGCTTCTTGATCCTCCGACTTTGACCCCTTTTTATAGTTGTTTGCAGGTGCGCTTGGGCCAAGGAGAACCATCAGTCTCCAACGTCATATATCAGAATGGATGGAGGAGAAAGAACGAATCCCTGAAAAGTCGGATCTAAACAGAAAAATGTCAGCCAACTTACGGTTTTAACTTGAATAATTGCGGCCACCGCAATTATTCCGCAATGCAGTCGCAATGGGTATTTTTTCATTCTTTTCTTCGGTTTTCACCCCTTTTTCTACCTATTGTGCATAAGTCCTATATTAGCTACCTTCTTCTAATTCTCATATTAAAGCATAGGTTTAGGCTAAATGCTCACAAAAACACCTAAATGTGTACATCTTCTTAAGCTAAATGGGTCCTAAATAAGTCACTTTTAGAGACTTAACACACCCCCAAACTTAAGGCTTTGCTTGTCCTCAAGCATACTAAGGACTTACCTAGGCTGCTGTTTCTTCTCTTTTTACTACTCACTAACTCCCTTATATTCTTGTCTCTAGCAGTGCTGTCCTGTGACACACTTCTAAGTTTAGAACTAACCTCTTGTCTAGCTTCTTCTGACTTCACCTGCCTACTATACCCACTGCTTTTGTTAACCCTCTACTACTGATCTAACTACTCTTATGATATCATGCTATTATCCCTAAGGCTTCAAATTCTACCAAGCTTTACTCTAGACTCAGTACATGCTTCTAGCTTATTTTCAATGTGTCTAGGATTCCTTAGAGTCATGCCAGTCTTAGTATTAACAGTGACAGTGGTACTTTTTAGAGAACAACCTAAGCCCTGGCATCACTACATTGGATATACATTCATCTTCCTAGACAAACCTACAAGTTACAACCTTGTGCTTAGCTCATTAAGGATCAGAGTTCTTTTCACATAGGACATCTAAGCCACAAGATTATAACTCCCAAGCATACATTCTTCTTCCCCTAATTCTCCTTTTTTCTTTTTTACTTAGGTGGAGTCTCTCCTTGGTTTGCCTTTTGATGCAATGCCACTTGAAAAAGACTCCCCTCTTTATTCTATTTTTTCACTTTTTCTATTTATCACATTTTTTTTTTTTCTTAGGAGAAGAAGAATGCTTATGTCCTAAGGAAGAGAGGAATGTTCCTAGGCCTAGGGTGGCCTCCCCCAAACTTCAACTACTCATTGTCCCCAATGAGTGTTTAAGGTGGCACACCCCCAAACTATCCTAGAAGCATCTAGTCCAAAGCAAAACAAAGAGAATTTAACAATCCTAGGCATAGGCAAAACATTCTAAAAGCAACTATCCCAGCAGCAGAAAATTTGAACATAACAGACAGGTTTAAGGGCTTATGGTTTATGCATGCTGAGCACTATTCAGAGGCAAATTTAAACTATCAAAGGGTGTCCTATGACACTCATCCAGCATGCTTCAAGATCAGCTATATAAGGTGGTCATGCTAGTAACAAAAGATAGAATTTAACAGATCACAGCCTAACTAAACGGACAGTCAAAAACATGCAAACAGTCACAAAAATTGCGGGAACCGCAATTATTTCGCAATACAATCTGGGCAGATTTCACAATGATGCAGGCCCCTAGCATGCTTTTGCCCGTTACTCAGGCCTCCTAAAAAGAAAACTAAACTAACCTACCTAATCAACTAACATCAGACTAGCCTAAGCAAAATAAAAATCATAAAACTAAACATTAAAAACAGATCAAACTGGAATCCAAAACAGCATACTTCACATGAAATAACAGAAAGCAGGAAAATTGTTTTTGTTTCTAAGGGAACAGCAAATACTCCCTTTAGTGCTCTTCAAACCAGCACTCAATCCTCATCATCTTCATCTGGTCGCCGTGGTCTTGGGGGCACCCATGGAGTTAGGAGGTTGGTGGGGAAGCCCGGGAAGGTGCACCCCAATTGGTCTGCAACTTCTTTGTCCCTCGCCTGCGCATAGTTGGCCCATTGAGCCATTCTCCGCTGCATGTCCATTAAGCAGGCCATGGATAGGGACTGCTCAGCAGCCAGCCTATCCAACTCAAACTCCATGTTGCCCTTTCTTCTCAGCCTCAGGTTCGCAGGCAGCTCCAAATGGCCTGTGTAGGGCATCTGCTGCTCCAAGCGCTCGGTGGGAACTCCTGAAAGCAAACACAACTTCGTTATAGTGTTTGGAAAAAATAAAGGTCCCTTACCCTTTTTAGCACACTCGGCTATGGCAGCAGTGATGACCTCTCCCACGTTGATCGTGAGACCTCTCATTATAGCATAAACCAGCAGCGAACGGCTCTGGTTAATTGTAGTCTCATGCGTCACTGGGGAGAGTCTTCTTCTTACGAAAGAAAACCACACGGCTGCCTTAGCCGTGAGGTTGGCACTCATAAGAGTGTGCCGCCCGTTGCGTGACACTGTCCAAGAGGCTTCAGGCTGGCCAATTGTGCGCAGGGCTTCTTCTAGCACAGCCTCAGTTGGCTCATCCACTATCCGTGCATAATCTGTGTGAGGTTGGCCCCTGAGACCAAATGCTTCGTTGATGGCCTTGGCAGAGAAATCAACTTCCACCCCTCGGACCACAGATAGGCCATCCTCCGAGCTGATCACGTTAGCATAGAAGTCATACACCATGCTTGTGTATGCTGGATTGGGAGGTCGGCAGAATTCCTCCCAGCCATGGTTGATCACACCTGCGCGCAAGAACTGCGGCAGGTCAGCGAGGCGATCAAGGAACCCCTTCTCGTGCAACAGGTCCCTTTTCCTCAGCTCCACACCCCTTGATTCGGCATCAGAGGAGACATACCTCACTGACGGAGGTTCCTCCTCGGGGTAGAGTTTAGCCCTCCCCTTGTCGGATGGCTTGGATGATTCAGCAGCCTCCACCTTGAGGCGTTTGAGCGAAGGCTCAACACTTTCTTCGTCTGCTGAAGGCACTCGCTTAGCCTTCTTCTTCTTCAGTTTCTTGGCCTTCTTGGACTTCTTGGCCTTGGTCATTTTGGCCTTCTTCTTCTCTTTCTTCATGTTGATCTGTTGGAGGCAAGCCCCCAACGTCTCCTCCATGGAATCGTCCTGCGGTGCAGGAACATCAGGGCTGTCTTCTCTCATAGGAGAGAAGACTTCATCCTCCCCAGCATCTCCACTGCCTTGCGTGGATTCTTGATAATCCCCATAAGGGAATTCCGGATCAGGCCGTGGGGAATCATGTTCTGCTGAAGGTGTCCGTGCAGAACTCGGTGGTGAAGATGATGGCGCAGGGCTCTGCGCTGCTACAGATGGCGGATCAGAACTCTGAGGTGCTGGAGACAGCTCAGGGCTCTGTAACGGTGGTGATGACTCTGCGCTTGGCGCCGGTTCAGACGACGCAGGGCTGTGCACAGGTGCAGACGGCAGAGGGCTGCGCACAGGCGATTCAGACGGCAGAGGGCTGCGCACAGGCGATTCAGACGGCAGAGGGCTGCGCACAGGCGATTCAGCCGGCAGAGGGCTGCGCACAGGCGAGTGTAAATGTGTGAATATCCATCAAAAACTTGTTGCGTGCTCAATGTGTAAAGGAAAGTGTGCAAAATAGAAGAGAGAGCACTTAGAACATGCAAGCATACATGGTCTCACAGCAAGTAATGAGTATATTTAATTCGTTTTTTCCACAGAGACTTATTTAAGCTAATCGCGAAGTGTGAATGTTAAGAAAGATGGGATGGATTTGAGGGGGTAAAATTGGTTTTTAATTAACTACTTTTTGCTGAATGTATAAAGGGATATAACATAAACAGATGCAAGTTGGAATTAGATGCAAAGGATAAGAGATGGAGTTAATAAACGAGAAGGAAAACAGCTAAACAGAATGTAAATTTGCAGAATTGCGTGGACCGCAATGTTTCCGCAATTAAATGGCAGCGAAACTGATTAAAATGGTGAATTGGGAGCTACTAATGACTATCCTATAGGCAGTTTATTACGATTATCAAGCTTTGGATCAACTCTCTATACATCAAACTCACTCTATCTCAAGTATCGTCCGATTCCATGCATGAGAGACTCAAGTTTACTCGACTTCAAAGTAAGGTCTTAAGCATCTTGTTAAAACAGGAGTTTTTAGTTTGTACTAGGGAAACGCCTATTCCTAGGCCGTTTCCTGATTACCATGAAAGGCTAGCATGGTGATATGACTCTGAACTCTTACTCCTTCCAGAGGTTAGGAGTTCTTTGGACAAAATGGATGGCCAATCGAAATTGCCCGTGGGATGAAGCTTACATACAACCAATGTTCGAGTGTTAATCTGCCTACTTGACTTACGTTTTTTAGCCTATAGTTCTGTCATTAGCATGCCCCTAAGTGATTTTAGTTACTCATGGATGTGTGGAGAATAGAAACAGTAGATAAAACAGACATGCTTAGAAGATAAATATGCTTAAAACAGCAAGCCAAAGCCGTAGCAGAAACAGATGGAAACTGTAAATAGCAGAACTGTACTTTGATTACTTAAAGTGTTTGAACGACAAAGGAAACTCCAAAAGAAATGAATTCAAGACAGACAGCAACGAAATGCAGTAATTGAAATACTAAACTAAGGACGACAATGAATCAGAAATAGAAATGGGAAGAACAGAGCATAAAACAGTAAAGGTTTGCTAGAAAACGTCGTGACAGTCGCCTCGAATGATGGTGATGAGAATGCAGCCGTGCTTGGATGAATCCAATCGAGAGAGAAGAAGAATCTTCTCTCCTTCCTATCAGATTATCGACTCCAAAAGCTGAGACTCTAACTCCAACAGACGGCAAAGGAAAAACAGTAGAAATGGTGGACTGCACGAAGACTTCCACGCTTCGAATGCTTGTTGATCCTCCGACTTTGACCCCTTTTTATAGTTGTTTGCAGGTGCGCTTGGGCCAAGGAGAACCATCAGTCTCCAACGTCATATATCAGAATGGATGGAGGAGAAAGAACGAATCCCTGAAAAGTCGGATCTAAACAGAAAAATGTCAGCCAACTTACGGTGTTAACTTGAATAATTGCGGCCACCGCAATTATTCCGCAATGCAGTCGCAATGGGTATTTTTTCATTCTTTTCTTCGGTTTTCACCCCTTTTTCTACCTATTGTGCATAAGTCCTATATTAGCTACCTTCTTCTAATTCTCATATTAAAGCATAGGTTTAGGCTAAATGCTCACAAAAACACCTAAATGTGTACATCTTCTTAAGCTAAATGGGTCCTAAATAAGTCACTTTTAGAGACTTAACACACCCCCAAACTTAAGGCTTTGCTTGTCCTCAAGCATACTAAGGACTTACCTAGGCTGCTGTTTCTTCTCTTTTTACTACTCACTAACTCCCTTATATTCTTGTCTCTAGCAGTGCTGTCCTGTGACACACCTCTAAGTTTAGAACTAACCTCTTGTCTAGCTTCTTCTGACTTCACCTGCCTACTATACCCACTGCTTTTGTTAACCCTCTACTACTGATCTAACTACTCTTATGATATCATGCTATTATCCCTAAGGCTTCAAATTCTACCAAGCTTTACTCTAGACTCAGTACATGCTTCTAGCTTATTTTCAATGTGTCTAGGATTCCTTAGAGTCATGCCAGTCTTAGTATTAACAGTGACAGTGGTACTTTTTAGAGAACAACCTAAGCCCTGGCATCACTACATTGGATATACATTCATCTTCCTAGACAAACCTACAAGTTACAACCTTGTGCTTAGCTCATTAAGGATCAGAGTTCTTTTCACATAGGACATCTAAGCCACAAGATTATAACTCCCAAGCATACATTCTTCTTCCCCTAATTCTCCTTTTTTCTTTTTTACTTAGGTGGAGTCTCTCCTTGGTTTGCCTTTTGATGCAATGCCACTTGAAAAAAAGACTCCCCTCTTTATTCTATTTTTTCACTTTCTCTATTTATCACATTTTTTTTTTTTTTAGGAGAAGAAGAATGCTTATGTCCTAAGGAAGAGAGGAATGTTCCTAGGCCTAGGGTGGCCTCCCCCAAACTTCAACTACTCATTGTCCCCAATGAGTGTTTAAGGTGGCACACCCCCAAACTATCCTAGAAGCATCTAGTCCAAAGCAAAACAAAGAGAATTTAACAATCCTAGGCATAGGCAAAACATTCTAAAAGCAACTATCCCAGCAGCAGAAAATTTGAACATAACAGACAGGTTTAAGGGCTTATGGTTTATGCATGCTGAGCACTATTCAGAGGCAAATTTAAACTATCAAAGGGTGTCCTATGACACTCATCCAGCATGCTTCAAGATCAGCTATATAAGGTGGTCATGCTAGTAACAAAAGATAGAATTTAACAGATCACAGCCTAACTAAACGGACAGTCAAAAACATGCAAACAGTCACAAAAATTGCGGGAACCGCAATTATTTCGCAATACAATCTGGGCAGATTTCACAATGATGCAGGCCCCTAGCATGCTTTTTCCCGTTACTCAGGCCTCCTAAAAAGAAAACTAAACTAACCTACCTAATCAACTAACATCAGACTAGCCTAAGCAAAATAAAAATCATAAAACTAAACATTAAAAACAGAACAAACTGGAATCCAAAACAGCATAGTATACACTAATTAACAGAAAGTAGGAAAATTGTTTTTGTTTCTAAGGGAACAGCAAATACTCCCTTTAGTGCTCTTCAAACCAGCACTCAATCCTCATCATCTTCATCTGGTCGCCGTGGTCTTGGGGGCACCCATGGAGTTAGGAGGTTGGTGGGGAAGCCCGGGAAGGTGCACCCCAATTGGTCTGCAACTTCTTTGTCCCTCGCCTGCGCATAGTTGGCCCATTGAGCCATTCTTCTCTGCATGTCCATTAGGCAGGCCATGGATAGGGACTGCTCAGCAGCCAGCCTATCTAACTCGAACTCCATGTTGCCCTTTCTTCTCAGCCTCAGGTTCGCAGGCAGCTCCAAATGGCCTGTGTAAGGCATCTGCTGCTCCAAGCGTTCGGTGGGGACTCCTGCAAGCAAACACAACTTTGTTATAGTGTTTGGAAAGAATAATGGTCCCTTACCCTTTTTAGCACACTCGGCTATGGCAGCAGTGATGACCTCTCCCACGTTGATCGTGAGACCTCTCATTATAGCATAAACCAGCAGCGAACGGCTCTGGTTAATTGTAGTCTCATGCGTCACTGGGGAGAGTCGTCTTCTTACGAACGAAAACCACACGGCTGCCTTAGCCGTGAGGTTGGCACTCATAAGAGTGTGCCGCCCGTTGCGTGACACTGTCCAAGAGGCTTCAGGCTGGCCAATTGTGCGCAGGGCTTCTTCTAGCACAGCCTCAGTTGGCTCATCCACTATCCGTGCATAATCTGTGTGAGGTTGGCCCCTGAGACCAAATGCTTCGTTGATTGCCTTGGCAGAGAAATCAACTTCCACCCCTCGGACCACAGATAGGCCATCCTCCGAGCTGATCACGTTAGCATAGAAGTCATACACCATGCTTGTGTATGCTGGATTGGGAGGTCGGCAGAATTCCTCCCAGCCATGGTTGATCACACCTGCGCGCAAGAACTGCGGCAGGTCAGCGAGGCGATCAAGGAACCCCTTCTCGTGCAACAGGTCCCTTTTCCTCAGCTCCACACCCCTTGATTCGGCATCAGAGGAGACATACCTCACTGACGGAGGTTCCTCCTCGGGGTAGAGTTTAGCCTTCCCCTTGTCGGATGGCTTGGATGATTCAGCAGCCTCCACCTTGAGGCGTTTGAGCGAAGGCTCAACACTTTCTTCGTCTGCTGAAGGCACTCGCTTAGCCTTCTTCTTCTTCAGTTTCTTGGCCTTCTTGGACTTCTTGGCCTTGGTCATTTTGGCCTTCTTCTTCTCTTTCTTCATGTTGATCTGTTGGAGGCAAGCCCCCAACGTCTCCTCCATGGAATCGTCCTGCGGTGCAGGAACATCAGGGCTGTCCTCTCTCATAGGAGAGAAGACTTCATCCTCCCCAGCATCTCCACTGCCTTGCGTGGATTCTTGATAATCCCCATAAGGGAAATCCGGATCAGGCCGTGGGGAATCATGTTCTGCTGAAGGTGTCCGTGCAGAACTCGGTGGTGAAGATGATGGCGCAGGGCTCTGCGCTGCTACAGATGGCGGATCAGAACTCTGAGGTGCTGGAGACAGCTCAGGGCTCTGTAACGGTGGTGATGACTCTGCGCTTGGCGCCGGTTCAGACGACGCAGGGCTGTGCACAGGTGCAGACGGCAGAGGGCTGCGCACAGGCGATTCAGACGGCAGAGGGCTGCGCACAGGCGATTCAGACGGCAGAGGGCTGCGCACAGGCGATTCAGCCGGCAGAGGGCTGCGCACAGGCGATTCAGCCGGCGACGAGCCTTCTTTGGCTGACTCGTGAGAATCACGATCAGGTTCTTGACTCACCACAGAGGGAGTCTTGGCTGTGCTTGGTTCGGCAGCAGTCTTGACAGACCACCGGCGCTTCTTTGGCGTACCCACTGGCTCAGATGGGCCAGCAGGGATCTCAGTGACCACCTTCCACTTCCTCCTACGGATAGGAAGCTTGGAAAGACGGCCGGCACGTACAGCACCCTCATCAGCAAGGGCGAGAAGCCCTTCCCTCGCAGCCACTTCAGCTGCGTCGTCGGCCTTCTTCTTGGCGGCGGATCTCTCAGCCCTAGTGGAAACCATAGTTGCTTCTTGGAGGTCTGGAGAGAAGAATCACAGATGGAGAGAATCGTGGAAATCTTGGAGATCAAAGAGTGAGAGAATCGTATCAACGAATGCGTTCTAACGGCTATAAATAAAACGGACAAAATCCCAACGGCTAGTTTTGCGGATCCAGCAATTTTTGCGCAATTCCAGGGATAAGATTTCATAAAAATTCCAAACTTTGATCGCCCGTATCTTTCATTTGGCTGAACCGTTTCTTGATTTTTAAAGCTTGATTCACTCTCCTTGATTCCATCTATCGATTCCCTACAAAAACAAATCAAACAAACATTAAATACGTAATTAAAATCATGCTACAAAACCTACAAACGATCATCGAAAAAACAGAAAAAATAAACTAAGGCATTGGCCTTTGCTAAACGAGCACAGTAACCACTCGTTCTCTCTCGTTCTTTTTGTCATGCTTCAGTCAAGAGGAAGGCCGAGAGAGTCTTCACATCCCCTTCCTCATAGTAATGCTTTAGTCTGGCACCATTGACCATAAACGGCTGCCCTTGCTGCAAGTTTTTAATCTCTATTGCACCATGAACAAAGACATTAGTAATAATAAATGGACCCGACCATCTAGACTTTAGTTTGCCTGGAAATAACTTTAAGCGTGAATTAAATAATAGTACAAGTTGGCCTTTCTTAAAGTCTTTGATCCTAAGCCTACTGTCATGCCATATTTTAGTCTTTTCTTTATACATTTTGGCATTCTCATAGGCCATGTGCCTAAGCTCATCAAGTTCATGCAGCTGTAAAGATCTCAGTGTCCCCGCATCCTTTACACAAAAATTTAATTCTTTCATAGCCCAAAATGCTTTGTTTTCTAACTCTAGTGGCAAATGACAAGCCTTGCCATATACCAGCCTATAGGGAGACATACCTAGGGGTGTCTTATATGCTGTTCTGTAAGCCCAAAGTGCGTCCTCAAGCTTGAAAGACCAGTCTTTCCTATTCGGTTTGACTACCTTCTCTAGAATGTTCTTTATTTCCCTATTGGAAATTTCGGCTTGACCATTTGAATGTGGGTGGTAGGGGGTAGCTACTCTATGTCGGATGTTATATTTAGCCAATAATTTCTCCATAGCCTTGTTAATGAAATGTGACCCCTCGTCACTAATGATAGCACGAGGAGTCCCAAAACGAGTGAAAATGTGCCTATGTAAGAAACTAGTGACCGTTTTAGCATCATTATTAGGACATGCCTTAGCTTCTACCCACTTTGACACGTAATCCACTGCTACTAGTATATAGAGGTTACCTGACGATGGAGGGAATGGTCCCATAAAATCAATGCCCCATACATCAAAGAGCTCTAACTCCAAGATGTAGGTGAGGGGCATCTCATCCTTACGACTCAAGTTACCTGTCCTTTGGCACTCATCGCAGTTGTGGGCGTAGTCATGGGCGTCTTTGAAGATTGTTGGCCAGTAGTAGCCACTCTGAAAGACCTTAGCAGCTGTTCTCTGCCCACCAAAATGTCCCCCATAAGGAGATGAGTGACAGTGCTGCAGCACAGATTTCGCTTCAGCAGCTGAAACACATTTCCTCAACAGCCCATCAGCACAAGTTCTGTAAAGGATGGGGTCGTCCCAGATAAATTTCCTTACTTCATTGAGGAACCTCTTCTTCTCTTGCCCTCCCTTGAACACTGGTAGTACCTGTGATGCACGAAAGTTAGCAATATCAGCGAACCATGGTTCCTCATCGTTATCACGATGGGACAAAGCAAAGACATGCTCATCTATGAAAGCATCAGAAATTGCGGTCTCCGCAATTTTTTCGCAGTTGTGGTGCAATCGGGACAGGTGATCTGCAACCACATTCTCACAACCTTTCTTGTCCCGAATATCTAAATCAAATTCTTGCAGCAATAACACCCACCTAATCAGCCTAGGCTTGGCGTCAGCTTTCCTCATAAGATATTTCAGGGCAGAATGGTCAGTGTATACTATGGTCCTAGTGCCTACAATATAATTTCTAAATTTTTCGCAAGCAAATACTACAGCAAGCATCTCTTTTTCCGTAGTTGTATAATTACATTGGGCCTCATTGAAAGTTTTACTGGCATAGTAGACAGGATGTGTCAGCTTGTCAATTTTCTGTCCTAACATGACTCCAACGGCATAGTCACTGGCATCACATAGCATCTCAAATGGGAGATCCCAATTTGGTCCAACTATGATAGGCGCTGTGACTAGTGCCTCTTTAAGGGATTTCCAAGCTATTACACATTCCTCAGAGAAGATAAAAGGCTTGTTTAGCTCTAGAAGCTCGCACAGAGGCTTGGCTATCTTAGAAAAGTCCTTGATGAACCTTCTGTAAAAACCAGCATGTCCTAGGAAGCTTCTAATGCCTTTGACATTTTGGGGTTCTACTAACTTCTCTATAATCTCTATTTTGGCCCTATCCACTTCCACACCTGCCCTTGACACTCGATGTCCTAAAACAATCCCCTCATCTACCATAAAATGGCACTTTTCCCAATTTAGGACTAGGTTGGTCTCCTCACACCTAGCCAGGACTTGTCCTAGGTTGTCTAGACAGATTTTAAATGAATCCCCAAAGACTGAGAAGTCATCCATGAATATTTCTATCATGGACTCATCCAACTCAGAGAAGATTGCCATCATGCACCTCTGGAAAGTTGCCGGTGCATTGCATAAGCCAAAAGGCATTCTGCGGAAGGCAAACGTTCCAAAAGGGCAAGTAAAGGTGGTCTTCTCTTGGTCCTTAGGATCTATAGTTATTTGGTTATAGCCTGAATATCCATCTAAGAAACAGTAGTAGGCTCTACCAGCTATTCTGTCTAGCATCTGGTCTCACTGTGTAAATGTGTAAAACTTGTTGCATCAAAAGAAAAAAGGAGAATTAGGGGAAGAAGAATGTATGCTTGGGAGTTATAATCTTGTGGCTTAGATGTCCTATGTGAAAAGAACTCTGATCCTTAATGAGCTAAGCACAAGGTTGTAACTTGTAGGTTTGTCTAGGAAGATGAATGTATATCCAATGTAGTGATGCCAGGGCTTAGGTTGTTCTCTAAAAAGTACCACTGTCACTGTTAATACTAAGACTGGCATGACTCTAAGGAATCCTAGACACATTGAAAATAAGCTAGAAGCATGTACTGAGTCTAGAGTAAAGCTTGGTAGAATTTGAAGCCTTAGGGATAATAGCATGATATCATAAGAGTAGTTAGATCAGTAGTAGAGGGTTAACAAAAGCAGTGGGTATAGTAGGCAGGTGAAGTCAGAAGAAGCTAGACAAGAGGTTAGTTCTAAACTTAGAAGTGTGTCACAGGACAGCACTGCTAGAGACAAGAATATAAGGGAGTTAGTGAGTAGTAAAAAGAGAAGAAACAGCAGCCTAGGTAAGTCCTTAGTATGCTTGAGGACAAGCAAAGCCTTAAGTTTGGGGGTGTGTTAAGTCTCTAAAAGTGACTTATTTAGGACCCATTTAGCTTAAGAAGATGTACACATTTAGGTGTTTTTGTGAGCATTTAGCCTAAACCTATGCTTTAATATGAGAATTAGAAGAAGGTAGCTAATATAGGACTTATGCACAATAGGTAGAAAAAGGGGTGAAAACCGAAGAAAAGAATGAAAAAATACCCATTGCGACTGCATTGCGGAATAATTGCGGTGGCCGCAATTATTCAAGTTAAAACCGTAAGTTGGCTGACATTTTTCTGTTTAGATCCGACTTTTCAGGGATTCGTTCTTTCTCCTCCATCCATTCTGATATATGACGTTGGAGACTGATGGTTCTCCTTGGCCCAAGCGCACCTGCAAACAACTATAAAAAGGGGTCAAAGTCGGAGGATCAACAAGCATTCGAAGCGTGGAAGTCTTCGTGCAGTCTACCATTTCTACTGTTTTTCCTTTGCCGTCTGTTGGAGTTAGAGTCTCAGCTTTTGGAGTCGATAATCTGATAGGAAGGAGAGAAGATTCTTCTTCTCTCTCGATTGGATTCATCCAAGCACGGCTGCATTCTCATCACCATCATTCGAGGCGACTGTCACGACGTTTTCTAGCAAACCTTTACTGTTTTATGCTCTGTTCTTCCCATTTCTATTTCTGATTCATTGTCGTCCTTAGTTTAGTATTTCAATTACTGCATTTCGTTGCTGTCTGTCTTGAATTCATTTCTTTTGGAGTTTCCTTTGTCGTTCAAACACTTTAAGTAATCAAAGTACAGTTCTGCTATTTACAGTTTCCATCTGTTTCTGCTACGGCTTTGGCTTGCTGTTTTAAGCATATTTATCTTCTAAGCATGTCTGTTTTATCTACTGTTTCTATTCTCCACACATCCATGAGTAACTAAAATCACTTAGGGGCATGCTAATGACAGAACTATAGGCTAAAAAACGTAAGTCAAGTAGGCAGATTAACACTCGAACATTGGTTGTATGTAAGCTTCATCCCACGGGCAATTTCGATTGGCCATCCATTTTGTCCAAAGAACTCCTAACCTCTGGAAGGAGTAAGAGTTCAGAGTCATATAACCATGCTAGCCTTTCATGGTAATCAGGAAACGGCCTAGGAATAGGCGTTTCCCTAGTACAAACTAAAAACTCCTGTTTTAACAAGATGCTTAAGACCTTATTTTGAAGTCGAGTAAACTTGAGTCTCTCATGCATGGAATCGGACGATACTTGAGATAGAGTGAGTTTGATGTATAGAGAGTTGATCCAAAGCTTGATAATCGTAATAAACTGCCTATAGGATAGTCATTAGTAGCTCCCAATTCACCATTTTAATCAGTTTCGCTGCCATTTAATTGCGGAAACATTGCGGTCCACGCAATTCTGCAAATTTACATTCTGTTTAGCTGTTTTCCTTCTCGTTTATTAATTCCATCTCTTATCCTTTGCATCTAATTCCAACTTGCATCTGTTTATGTTATATCCCTTTATACATTCAGCAAAAAGTAGTTAATTAAAAACCAATTTTACCCCCTCAAATCCATCCCATCTTTCTTAACATTCACACTTCGCGATTAGCTTAAATAAGTCTCTGTGGAAAAAACGAATTAAATATACTCATTACTTGCTGTGAGACCATGTATGCTTGCATGATCTAAGTGCTCTCTCTTCTATTTTGCACACTTTTCTTTACACATTGAGCACGCAACACACAACATTGCTGATCCGTTTACTAAGTCTCTCACGGCTAAAGTGTTTGAGAGACACCTATATAGTATAGGGCTGCGAGCTGCTCAGTAGGACAGTGGGAGAAACTTTAGATATTTGATATTCTAGTTCTCTCGACCAGCATGTACTCCACTGACGTTTTAGTCCAAGTGGGAGTTTGTTGGGTTTTATGTCCTAAAACTCGTAGTTTGTAAACTGTTTGAATGTAAATAAATATTATATTTCAATAAAGTTGTTATTGAATTTTAGTGAATTGTGTTTGTATTAACCTATACCAATAACTAACACCCATGTCAGTAGTGTGAGTACTTGAACTTCATGTGTGACATGAATGTGAATCAAGTTCAAGTAGACAGCCAAAATGGTCTATAGTATAGGGATAAGGCTGGGTACCTTATCCTGGGGACACTATTGGACGCGGCTCACTTTGTATAGTACAAAACGATGTGATTCGAATCGTTTCATGTAGAGACATGTGAGTGAGGGCGTCCTGTGCAATGAGTTTGCACAAGACCGAACCAAGAAATAAAATCGCTCTTTCTTTATAACACCGTTTACTGTAAAGACCGATTTATTCATTTGATGACTTAGGTAACTTGATCTCAATCCTGAGCTTACTATGAACTCCTGTTTATTCAACCTTATCCTTTGATTTGTACGGGTGAGAGTGGCCAGATCGCCGACTCAATATGCCTACCATCTTGGGGATAAGATTGAATAAGTGGTTGGGGACATAGTTGTAGCAAGATTGGAGTTCACTCCTACCCGCTTTCAGGGTTAGTAGAGAGGTTGTTCCCTTAAGTGCTGACTCCAGGTCTTGAACAATGGGCCCATCCTCTCCTGATCAGGGAGGAATCTGATTTGATGGTTGGACCACAAATCAATTGTTCATTAGAGGTGTCAGTGGTACTTAAGGAACAAGATATAATACAAGGGTTAAACGGTTTAAATGACCCGTTGTGATTATGAACGACCTGTGAAGGATCGACTTACTGATGATAGTTATATCAACAGGACACAATATATCTACAGTGAGGAGAGTGCAGCCCTTGGACTTTAGTGGAGTCTCCGGGGGTTAACGAATGTTGGTTAGTTCGGTTGAAAGAGTTTTGACCGGATAATCTCGTATCGTTGGAGCTCATGATCTGTAGGTCCTTACGGTTCTCCTGGCTAGCTCGGATAAAGCCGTGAAACAGTATAAAAGAAAAGAAAAGAACTTGAATTGTTCAAATTCAGTTTGTGGAAGAAGGATAGACATATTTAAATATGATTTAAATATGGACATATTTAAATATGATTTAAATATGGCATCGGCCTGAAACATGAATGAGATTCATGTGAAAAAAGTCGATTTTTCTGAAAAATCGAGTTTAGTTATATTATTTAATCAATATTTGATATTGAATTAAATAATATTTATTAATTAAAAAGTTTAATTAATAATTATATATATATTATTTATTAAAATGTTTAATAAATAAAATTATTATTATTATTTTTAATAATAATAATAATTATATATATATATATATATATATTTATATATATATATATATATATATATATATATATATACATGTGTCTTGCATGCAGCAAGACACATGTTGAAGTTTATATATATATAAGCTACTTATGTATGTTGGGCTTGGGTTGAGTAGAAAAGAGAACAGAAGAAAAATTGAATTTTGATTCAATTTGAGAATTTCATCTGGGGTATACGATTTGAGATTTGAGAATTTGATTCTCTCTCTCTATCACTTCTCCATCTTCCTCTCTGCTCTCTGCTTCTGTTGAAGAAAAGAGTTTTCTTCAGTGAACCTTCTTCCCTCTTTTCTTGAATTAAAGGAGTCCCACCACTCCGTTTCTCGGCCTGAGGATAGCGGGACTACCGTGGGTGGTCCACGAACGTTTCGTGAGAAGGCTCGGTGAGCTCGTGAGGAGCTTCTGGCGGTGAATTTGGAGAATTACGAACGACAAGGGTATGTGTTCTAATTTCTCTTTTTCATTGCTTTTGCATGTTTCCATTTGTTTAAATTGATGAAATTAGAGTGTCCATGATCCAAATCGCTTCCGCTGCGTTCCATCGACGCTCCATCAATGTTGACCACCACCTTTTGGAAGGTTCGAAGGACCTCCGCATCCTCAGTCTCCAAAGTAGGCTTCACAAGCCGACTTGGGAATGGTGCTGTGGTAACATCCTCAGGTACACTGACCTTCTCATCTTTTCTCTCATTCTGAATCTCAGGAGCAGTCAGGGCGGACTTGTTCAGGCTGTCCGTGGCTTCCTTCACAGCTCTAGTGGAAAGTGATTTCCCACTCCGCAGCTGAATAGCACTCACGTTTTCACATGAGTTGACTGTAGTTTGGGAAGGAAGCTTCCCCGAGCTCTTGCTCTCAATCTTACTGATAGACACCGCCATTTGTGTCAGCTGCTTGTTCAGATTCTGCAGCTCGGCCTTGTGAGAATTAAGCTCTTCTCGAGCTTCTTTTTGGAACTGGCTGGTGCTCGTCACGATGGTTCTTACCATCTCTTCAAGTGAGCTGGAGGAGCTCGAGGCTTGAGCCTGGGTGGAAGAATGAGGCCTATCCTGAGACTGGCCTTGGAAGCGAGATTGTCCTTCCCTATTCCCATAGCTAAAATTTGGGTGGTCGCGCCAACCGGGGTTATACGTGTTGGAATACGGGTCGTACTTCCTTGGGTTGGAAGCGTACCCCCCGATCGCGTTGACCTCCTCCGCCTCGCGGGTTCCTCCAACGATCTTTTTCAGCATATTACCTATCTCGGCCACCTGGGCCTTCATCTCAATCAACTCATGACTCTGGGTCAAGCTATGGACTTGTCCTTGCCCCCGAATACCGAATTGCTGCGAGTTTGTAGCCATGTTTGCTATCAACTGTTTGGCCTCAGCCGGAGTCTTGTCGATCAAGGCCCCGCCACTCGCTGCATCAATCATTTGCCGATCATGGGGCGTCATCCCCTCATAAAAGTACTGTATAAGCAGCTGGTCGGCAATCTGATGGTGTGGGAAGCTCGCGCACAGGCGCCCGAAACGTTCCCAGTATTCGTGCAGGGACTTGTTGCGTGCTCAATGTGTTGAAAGAATTAAGCAATAAGAGAGAGAGAGCACTTAGAACATGCAAGCATACATGATCTTGTAGCAAGTAGTAAGTATTTTTTCATTCGTTTTCCCACAGAGATTTATTATTAGCTACTCGTGAAGTGTATTGTTAAGAAAGAATGGGTGGATTTGAAGGGGTAGAGTTGGTTTTAAAATTCCTATTTACTACTGAATATATAAAGGGTAATAACATAAACAAGTGCAAGTCAATAATAAACTCAAATGCAAAGAGAAGAAATTAATAAACGAAGAGAAAAATGGCTAAACAGAATTTTTTAACTTAGCAGAATTGCGAGAACAGCAATTCTACCGCAATGTTACTAACAGCGAAAGTGTGTAAAATGGAGAAACAAGGGCTACTAACGACTCCTCTATAGGCATTTTCATACGATTCTCAAGCATTGGATCTACTCACTATGCATCAAACTAACTCAATCTCATGTATCTTCCGATATCATGTATTAGATTCTTTAGTTTACTCATGTCCAAGTAAGGTCTTAAGCATCTTGTTAAAGCAGAAAGTTATGGTTTGTACTAGGGAAACGCCTATTCCTAGGTCGTTTTCTGGCTACCTTGAAAGGCTAGCATGAGTGTATGACTCTGAACTCTTACTCCTTCCAGAGGTTAGGAGTTCTTTGGACAAAATGGATGGCCAATCGAAATTGCCCGTGGGATGAAGCTTACATACACTCAATGCTTCGAGAGCTATCCTACATGCTTGGTTCAAGTTTTTTAGCCTATAGGATTGTCATTAGCATGCCCCTATGTGACTTAGTTACTCATGGATATAGAAAGAACAGAATTGATAGATAAAGTAGACATGCTCAGAAGAAGAATAAACTTAAAATAGCAAGGCAAAGCAGTAGGCAGAGAAGAATATTGAAGTTGCGAAGTGATGAATTGCACGTTGATTAACTGATTGTTTGAATGAACAAATAGAAGCTTAAAGTAAATAACACAAAGACAGAAAGCAACGAAATGAATTGAACTAACTAATAGAAGAGAAATAACAACTAAACAGTGCTGGAAATGAGAAGTGAAAGACAAAAAGCAGTAAAAGAGCTTGATCGCCTCGTCGCAAACGCCTCGGCTGAAAGGAGAGAAAGGTAAGCCTTGCGTGGATGAATCCAATCAGAAGAGAAGATGAATCTTCTCTCCTTCCTATCAGATTGTCGACTCCAGCAGCTAAGCTTTCCAACCCAACAGACGGAAGAGAAAAACAGGAGAAAAATGGAGCTGCGAAGAGACTTCTACGCTTTCGGATGATGATTGATCCTTCGACTTTGACCCCCTTTTATAGTAATCTGCAGGTGCATTTGGGCCAAGGAGAACCATCCATCCTCAACGTCGTACATCAAAATGGATGGAGGAGAAAGCACGAATCCCTGAAATAACGGAATATAACAGAAAAAGATCAGCCAACTTACGGATTTCACTTAAAACATTGCTGTTTTAGCAATGTTTCCGCAATGCTGCCGCAATGCACAATTTTCATTCTTTTAGTTTCGGTTTTCATTCCTTTTTTTTCCTTTTGCACACAAGTCCTAATTTAGCTACCTTCTTCTAATTCTCATATATAAGTGTAGGTTTAAGCTAAATACTATCAAAAACACCTAAGAATGTGCATCTTCCTAAGCTAAATAAGTCCTAAATAAGTCACTTTTGGAGACATAACAGGACTCACCTACATCCTGGGTGATCCCATAAATCCTCTTTCGCAGTGTGGTGGCCAAGAATGCGGGAAAGTATTTTTCCAAAAATACCCGCTTCATATCCTGCCACGTGGTAATCGATCCGGAGGGCAGATAGTATAGCCAGTCCTTGGCCTTGTCCTTGAGCGTGAAGGGGAATGCTCTCATATTCAATTGCTCCTCCGTGACCCCTGCGGGCTTCATCCCCGCGCAGACGCAATGGAATTCCATCAAGTGTTTGTTCGCGTCCTCACCTGCGTTGCGATGGAAAGAAGGTAACTGGTGAATTAAACCGGATTTCAATTCGAAGTTACCTGCTACCACGGGGTAGTTTATGCACAAAGGCTGCAGGTTCAGGTCTGGCGCTGCCAGTTGTTTTAGCGTCTGTGGCGCGTCACCTTGCGCCATCTCGTCAACCAAGAAGGGATTGCCTTCTTCTCCTTCAAACGGTATTTGCCCCTCCCGGGCTTCTCTTCGTAACCGCCGCTCCTCTCTGTCAATTTCTGGGATAAACTGCAATCCACTAACCTCAGAGGAACGGGTCATACACAAACAAAAATCTAAACATACAAGACACAAACAGAAATTTTTTTCAGCCAACCATCAATCATTCAAATCCAAACTTCAATCATAATTTTAATCAAATTGCCTATTCCCCAGCAACGACGCCAATTTTGGTATCGATATTTTTGAACTATCAATATAAACTCAAGCTGTCGAGGCTTGCCAAAATGTAATTTATAAGCCTATGACCAAGGCTTTGCAGCCAGTGGTAACAGGGTCGATCCAAGGAATAGGTATGACTAAAATCACTATTAAAATTGGGAATTGATTAATTGATTAGTTTTGTAACGGGGGGTTTTTAGCATGCAAGGGAAATAAGAATAAAGTGCTAACGGAAGTAAGAATAACAAGTAGAAAACGTGTGCACGGTTTGGGAGTTTTGGGATCAATTGTTAGACAATTTCGGTTCATCATTTAATGATAAATTCATGGTATTCAGTTTATTAAGCACGCGGACGACTACCAGAGAAGCCCCAAAGTAGCCGACTCCATGGATTTTAATCAGACCACACAGTTCCAATTATACGTTATCCAAACTTACATTAAGGTGATCAGCCCTAAGATAAATCTAGACAGTCACTAGCTAACCGCGACAAACATTTAAGCGTGAATTCTAATTGCTAGTAGATTGCCCGCAAACGCTGTATGCAATCAACAACTATCCTACACGACCTAATACTTCGATTTAGTTTTATCTACCTGTGTTACTTAGTCGAGCAGTGAGAGGCACAGCATCGCTACTCGTTAACATACACAACATGCAAATTACTCGAGTGTCAATCGTCGAAATTTAACATGCGCGTTGGATTAAGCAAAGTAGATAAATGCAAATAAACAGAACCAATATGCATCATCAAAACGTAAATTATCAGAACCAAATTATCTAACGAAATCTCCCTAAAACATTCCCAAACCGTTCACTCTTACCTTAGCCGCTCATGGCGCGGTTTGTCAATTCCGCTCCAACGACGGCCATGGAAGGAATCATCTACGAGTTACAAAGAAAGTGGAGCTCACTAGCATGCCAACAATGGCGGAGCTCCAAGAGAAATACAGAAAAATAGAGGAAGAAGAAGATGAAGAAGACTAAAAATGGTGAAGAAGATCCCCAAAAAGTGCAGAAAATCGTCCTAATAAGCTGCTGTAATCGACGTAGCGTCGAGACGCTAGGCCAGCGTCTCGACGCTGTGCCCTAAGTTTTCCGCGCGCGCTCGCGATGGCGTCGCGACGCTGGGTCAGCGTCGCGACGCTGGGTCAGCGTCGCGACGCTGCCCCGATAAATTTCCTGCGCGCGCCTCCTCCGGAGCGTCTCGACGCCAAGCAGGGTCTCGACGCCAGGGCAGCGTCGAGCTAGCGTCTCGACGCTATCACTCGACGCTTGCTCTCGGGTTTTTCCAGCGTCGAGCCAGCGTCTTGACGCTATAGCTCGACGCTGGCTCTCGGGTTTGGGGGCTGGAACTTTGCCTCTCCTAGGCGGTTTTGGCCCGTTTCTTCACGGATCAACTTCCCCTTTCCCGACGCATTCCCGGGGCATTAAAACTCCACTTTAAGCACTCGAACGGGCCCAACGGACGCACGAGCTCTTTGCCGCTTTTCTCCTACAAACGAGATATATTAATCAATTAAAAGCGGACTTAAGCTAATATTAGGAAGTATTTAATAGCTCCAAAATGGAGTTATCAGTTACCTTATCTAATTTAACACGCATAAAATCGTCGTTCACTCAACTTAGTCTCTGTGGGAAACGATATAAAATATACTTATCACTTGCTGCAGACCGTGTATACTTGCATGGTTATGTGCTTAAATTAATCAAGATATAACCCCATTGAGCAAAGCAACATGCAACACAAGAAGGAGGAGCACCTCAGAATACAATGCAAACATGCTCTTACTCTCAATGAACATTTTTTTCAGATAGAGGAGCTCAATCCGAGCATAATACGCCCAAAAATTACAGCTCACTCGTTCGAACTGAAACCTGTGATGTTTCAGATGCTGTCAACAGTAGGCCAATTCTTCGGTGTTGAGAATGAAGACCCTCACAATAATTTAAGAAACTTCCTGGGAGTGAGTGACACTTTTGTCATTCCAGGGGTGTCTCAAGAGGCTTTGCGTCTGTACCTATTCCCGTACTCGTTAAGAGACAAAGCCAAGACGTGGTTGAATTCTTTTCCATCCGGATCAATTGTCAACTGGACGGACTTAGCTGAGAAATTTCTGGTGAAGTATTTTCCTCCAGATAGGAACTCCAACTTCCGTGACGACATCATCAAGTTTAAACAAGCTGAGAATGAATCGTTGCATGAAGCCTCGACCAGATTCAAGGATCTTCTACTCAAATGTCCACACCAAGGCATCCCATGGTGCATCCAGATTGAAGTGTTCTTCAAAGGATGTAATCCCAGCACGAGGCAAGTCCTGAATTCCTCAGCTGGAGGATCTATGCTGTCAAAAAGCTATAACGAAGCTTATGAGATTTTGGAGAAAATTCCAGCTTCACACTGCCGGTGGTCAGGTGATCCTGTGGAGCCAAATAGAAGGAAGGCTTATGACATGGATGCACTCAGTGCAATGAGCAACCAAATAAATGCTCTGACAAACCTGATGAAGCAAATGGCTCAGACCAACATCCAACAGAATGCCAATACAGTGGCTAATCAGTTAGATGCACTCGTTTGTGGATTCTGTGGGGAGGAGCATGTGTATGACTATTGCCCTGCGAACCCAGCCTCTGTGTGCTATGTTGGGAATCAGCAGGAAGCAAGAAATAATCCCTATTCGATTACATATAATCCTGGCTGGAGAAATCATCCTAATTTCTCTTGGAATGGACAGCAAGGCACTGGCCAGATGCAAAACCAAACCAGACCAAGTGGACCACCTGGGTTCACTCAACATCAGCAGAATCATCAACCTCCATACCAAAAACAGCATGTCAGTAATCAACCTATGGGAACATCAGTGGAAATCTTGCTGAAGGATTATATAGCAAAGAACGATGCAACATTGCAAAGTCAGCAAGCATCTTTGAGAAATTTGGAAAATCAAATTGGGCAATTGGCAAATGAGCTAAAGAATAGGCCCCAAGGCAGACTGCCTGCTGACACTGAAAACCCTAGAAGGGATGGTAAGGAGCAAGTTCAAGCTATTGAACTGCGAAGTGGAAGGCCATTGGTGATTAATAGCAGAGAAATACCAAAGAGAGTAGAGAAGTTTTTGAACTGCGAAGTGGAAGGCCATTGGTGACACTGAAAACCCTAGAAGGGATGGTAAGGAGCAAGTTCATGTTAACATTCCTTTTGTTGAAGTTTTGCAGTCCATGCCAACGTATGTGAAGTTTTTGAAAGACATCATAACTAATAAGAAAGTCATTGGGGATTTTGAAACTGTTAATCTCACTGAAGAGTGTAGTGCCATACTCCAGAACAAGCTGCCACCGAAAGAGAAGGATCCTGGTTCTTTCACTCTACCAGTCGAATTAGGAGGCAAGCATGTGGGAAGGGCTTTATGTGATCTGGGAGCCAGCATAAACCTCATGCCTTTGTCATTATTCCAACAGCTTGGGATTGGCGAGGCACGTCCAACCACAGTCACCTTGCAGCTGCCAGATAGATCAATCTCTTATCTTGAAGGTAAAATTGAAGATATTTTGGTAAAAGTTGATAAATTCATCTTCCTTGCAGATTTCATTATCCTGGACTACGAGGCCGACAAAGAGGTGCCAATCATCTTAGGCAGACCCTTTTTAGCCACAGGTAGGGCCCTGATTGATGTTCAAAAGGGTGAACTCACCATGAGAGTCAACGATGAAAAGGTTAAGTTTAGTGTTTTTAAAGCCTTGAGGTATCCTTCTGACTTTGAACACTGTGCTGCTATAGATATGTTGGACTCACTAATTGAAAACGAGCATGAGCATGAATTATTAGTCAAGCATGCTACTGATTACGCACAAATTGACTTGAATGATTTAAACATTTCTGAATTTGTTGATGCATCTGTGAATACCCCTCAGCATGTGTGTATGACCAATGAACTATCTGAAAGAATCACGACTCCCATGATGCCATCTGTTGATCAGCCACCTTTGTTAGAATTAAAACCACTGCCTAACCATCTCAAATATGCATACTTAGGTGAGAGAGACACATTGTCTGTCATCATTTCCTCCAAATTGCATGAACAACATGAAAATGCATTAATTTTGCTGCTTAAGCAACACAGAAAATCAATTGGGTGGACGATTGCTGACATTAGGGGCATAAGTCCTTCTTATTGTATGCATAAGATACTGTTAGAGGAAGGACACACACCTAGAAGAGAACATCAACGTAGGTTGAACCCCTCCATGAAGGAGGTAGTTAAGAAGGAAATTATTAAATGGTTGGATGCGGGTGTAATCTTCCCAATATCTAACACTCAGTGGGTTAGTCTCATCCAATGTGTACCAAAAAAAGGGGGTATGACAGTAGTGGTTAACGAAAATAATGAATTAATACCCACTCGAACCGTCACGGGATGGAGAGTGTGTATGGATTACCGAAAGCTTAACAAAGAAACAAAAAAGGACCATTTCCCTTTGCCCTTTATTGATCAAATGCTTGATAAATTAGCTGGCCAAGCCTTCTATTGCTTTTTAGATGGCTACTCAGGGTATAATCAAATCACCATAGACCCCAAAGACCAAGAGAAGACAACATTTACATGTCCATTTGGCACGTTTGCATTTTGCAGAATGCCATTCGGCCTCTGCAATGCACCAACAACGTTTCAACGATGTATGTTGGCAATCTTCTCTGATCTAGATGAGTCCATAGTAGAAATATTCATGGATGATTTTTCAGTGTTTGGTGATTCTTTTAGCCACTGCCTAGCCAATCTAGAGCAAGTCCTCACTCGGTGTGAGGAAGCCAATCTAGTTTTGAATTGAGAAAAATGCCACTTCATGGTGGAGGAAGGCATAGTGTTGGGACATAGAGTGTCCAAGACAGGAATAGAGGTTGATAGGGCTAAGATAGAAGTCATTGAGAAGCTAGTTGAGCCTAAAAATGTCAAAGCCATAAGAAGTTTCCTAGGACACGCAGGATTTTACAGAAGATTCATAAAGGATTTCTCAAAAATATCAAAACCCCTCTGTGAGCTTCTAGAGCTAAATAGAACTTTTATCTTTTCAAATGAGTGTTTTATAGCTTGGAATAAGCTCAAGACTTCTTTACTCAAAGCTCCAATCATAATCGGACCAAATTGGGATATGCCTTTTGAATTGATGTGCGATGCAAGTGATTATGCAATTGGAGTCATGCTTGGCCAGAAGAGAGACAAATTGACACATCCTATATATTATGCAAGTAAAACATTGAATGAGGCTCAATGCAACTACACTACTACTGAAAATGAAATGTTAGCCGTAGTGTTTGCATGTGAGAAGTTCAGAGCATATATTGTCGGCAATAAAATAATCATTTACACTGATCATGCTGCTATAAAGTACCTAACGAGGAAGGCTTATGCCAAACCTCGTCTGATTAGATGGGTGTTACTTTTGCAGGAGATTGATTTGGAAATACGGGACAAAAAGGGATGTGAAAACGTGGTTGCTGACCACTTATCAAGATTGCAGAGTTGTTGTGAATCTGTCGCGGAGCCCGCAATGCTGGACTCTTTTATTGATGAACATATTTTTGTTTTAATATATTGTGATGATATTGTTGAGCCTTGGTTTGCTGACATTGCAAATTTTCTTGCCTCGCAGGTGTTACCCGAATTCAATAAAGGGCAGGACAAGAAGAAGTTCTTGAACGATGCCAAAAAGTACATTTGGGACGACCCAACCCTTTACAAGTGCTGTGTGGATGGACTGTTAAGGAAGTGTGTATCAGCTGCCGAAGCAAGGTCCATCTTGCAGCATTGTCATACAGCTCCGTATGGAGGGCACTTCGGTGGTCAGAGGACCGCTGCGAAGGTATTTCAGAGTGGCTATTTCTGGCCCATAATCTTCAGGGATGCACATGACTACGCACGTAATTGCAATGAATGCCAACGAACAGGTAACCTCAGTAGGAAGGATGAGATGCCTCTGACCTACATCTTAGAGTTAGAACTCTTTGACGTATGGGGATTGACTTCATGGGTCCATTCCCACCCGCTGCTAGTAATTTGTACATTTTAGTAGTTGTAGACTACGTCTCAAAATGGGTCGAGGCAGTTGCATGTCCTTTAAATGATGCCAAGACGGTTATAAAATTTCTGAATAGACATATTTTCACACGATTTGGCACTCTGTTGCGTGCTCAATGTGTTGAAAGAATTAAGCAATAAGAGAGAGAGAGCACTTAGAACATGCAAGCATACATGATCTTGCAGCAAGTAGTAAGTATTTTTTCATTCGTTTTTCCACAGAGATTTATTATTAGCTACTCGTGAAGTGTATTGTTAAGAAAGAATGGGTGAATTTGAAGGGGTAGAGTTGGTTTTAAAATTCCTATTTACTACTGAATATATAAAGGGTAATAACATAAACAAGTGCAAGTCAATAATAAACTCAAATGCAAAGAGAAGAAATTAATAAACGAAGAGAAAAATGGCTAAACAGAATTTTTTAACTTAGCAGAATTGCGAGAACAGCAATTCTACCGCAATGTTACTAAGAGCGAAAGTGTGTAAAATGGAGAAACAAGGGCTACTAACGACTCCTCTATAGGCATTTTCATACGATTCTCAAGCATTGGATCTACTCACTATGCATCAAACTAACTCAATCTCATGTATCTTCCGATTTCATGCATTAGATTCTTTAGTTTACTCATGTCCAAGTAAGGTTTTAAGCATCTTGTTAAAGCAGAAAGTTATGGTTTGTACTAGGAAAACGCCTATTCCTAGGTCGTTTTCTGGCTACCTTGAAAGGCTAGCATGAGTGTATGACTCTGAACTCTTACTCCTTCCAGAGGTTAGGAGTTCTTTGGACAAAATGGATGGCCAATCGAAATTGCCCGTGGGATGAAGCTTACATACAATCAATGCTTCGAGAGCTATCCTACATGCTTGGTTCACGTTTTTTAGCCTATAGGATTGTCATTAGCATGCCCCTATGTGATTTAGTTACTCATGGATATAGACAGAACAAAATTGATAGATAAAGTAGACATGCTCAGAAGAAGAATAAACTTAAAATAACAAGGCAAAACAGTAGGCAGAGAAGAATATTGAAGTTGCGAAGTGATGAATTGCTCGTTGATTAACTGATTGTTTGAATGAACAAATAGAAGCTTAAAGTAAATAACACAAAGACAGAAAGCAACGAAATGAATTGAACTAACTAATAGAAAAAGAAATGACAACTAAACAGTGCTGGAAATGAGAAGTGAAAGACAAAAAGCAGTAAAAGAGCTTGATCGCCTCGTCGCAAACGCCTCGGCTGAAAGGAGAGAAAGGTAAGCCTTGCGTGGATGAATCCAATCAGAAGAGAAGATGAATCTTCTCTCCTTCCTATCAGATTGTCGACTCCAGCAGCTAAGCTTTCCAACCCAACAGACGGAAGAGAAAAACAGGAGACAAAATGGAGCTGCGAAGAGACTTCTACGCTTTCGGATCATGATCAAACCCTCGACTTTGACCCCCTTTTATAGCAATCTGCAGGTGTGTTTGGGCCAAGGAGAACCATCCATCCTCAACGTCGTACTTCAAAATGGATGGAGGAGAAAGAACGAATCCCTGAAATAACGAAATATAACAGAAAAGGATCAGCCAACTTACGGATTTCACTTAAAACATTGCTGTTTTAGCAATGTTTCCGCAATGCTGCCGCAATGCACATTTTTCATCTTTTAGTTTCGTTTTTCATCTCTTTTCTTTCCTTTTGTACATAAGTCCTAATTTAGCTACCTTCTTCTAATTCTCATATATAAGCATAGGTTTAAGCTAAATCCTATCAAAAACACCTAAGAGTGTACATCTTTCTAAGCTAAATAAGTCCTAAAAAGGTCACTTTTGGAGACGTAACACACCCCCAAACTTAAGGTTTTGCTCGTCCTCGAGCAATCTAAGGACTTACATAGGCTGCTGTTTTATCCTCTTCAACCACTTACTGACTCCCCTAAGTTCCTATCTATAGCAGTGCTGTCCTGTGACACACTTCTAAGTTTACAACTAACCTTTTATATTGCTTCTTCTGACTTTGCACGCCTAATACTCCTGCTGTTTCATTAACTCCCTACGACTGATCTACTTGCTTCTGTCATATTGTGCATCTATCCCTAAGGTTTCAAATTCTACCTAGCTTTACCCCAGACTCAGTACATGCTTCTAGTCTTTACTTTTGAGTTACCTAGGATTCCTTAGAGTCATGCCAGTCTTAGTATTAACAGTGACAGTAGTACTTTAAGAGAACAACCTAAACCCTGGCATGACTACATTGGACATACATTCATCTCCCTAAACAATCCTACAAATTACAACTTTGTGCTCAGCTAATTGAGGATCAGAGTTCTTTTTATTTAGGACATCTAAGCCACAAAGTTGCAATTCCTTGGTATACATTCTTCTTCCCTATTTTTCCTTTTTCTTTCTTACTTTGGTGGAGCCTCTCCTTTGGTTGCCTTTCGATGCAATGCCACTTGTGGGTTACACACTTGGCACTGATTACTTAGCAACCTAAGAGAGACACCCCTCTTTATTCTATTTTTCATTTTTTTTTTCAGCTCATCATTTGTTTTTGTAAAGGAGAAGAAGAATGCTTATGCTTTAAGGGAGAGAGGAATGTTCCTAGGCCTAGGGTGGCCTCCCCCAAACTTAAACTACTCATTGTCCCCAATGAGTGTCTGAGGTGGCACACCCCCAAACTGTCCTAGAAGCATCTAATCTAAGGTAAAACAAAGAGAATCTAAAAGTCCTAGGCATAGACAGAACATTCTAAAAGCAAACATCACAGCAGCAGAAATTCTTAAAAACAGGCAGGTAAGGACTTAAAGCTATGCATGTTGAGCACTGTTTAGAGGTTAAATTAAACTATCAAAGGGTGTCCTATGACACTCATCCAGCATGCTTTGAGATAAGCTATATAAGGTAGACAAGATAGCAGCAAAAGATAAAATTTAAACAGAACCAGCCTAGCTAAACAGACAGTCAAAAACATGCATTTACTAATAAAAAATGCGGATTCCGCAATTATTTCGCAATAGAATCAGGACAGGTATATCAGTGAACAAGGTCCCTATGCAATGCTTTTTCCAGACATTCAAGCTCTACAACAATGAAACTAGCCTAATCTACCTATTCAGCTACCATCAGCCTACACTAAACAAATTTAAACACTAAAACTAAAGAACTAAAAACAGATCAAAAGTGAACTCAAAATAGCATAATTCACATGATTCACAAAAAGCAGTTTGATTTTTTTTCTTTTTAGGGAACAGAAATACTCCCTTGAGTGCACGCCTAGCACTCAGATGTCCTCCTCATCATCATCCCTTCTTGGTCTGGGAGGCGCCCATGGAGTCAGCAGGTCCGTGGGGAACTCAGGGAAGAGGCAGCCCAATTGGTCAGCAACCTCCTTGTCCCTTGCCTGAGCATATGTGGCCCATTGAGCCATCTTCTTTTGCAGGTCCAGCAGGCAGGCCATTGAAAGAGACTGAGCAGCAGCCAGGCCATCGAGCTCGAACTCCATATTCCCCTTCCTTCGCATCCTCAAGGCAGTAGGCAACTCCAGGTATCCCGTGTAGGCCAGCTGCCTTTTCATTCGCTCGATTGGGACCCCTGCACGTAAGTAGAGCTTAGTAATTGTATTAGGAAGGACAAGTGGACCCTTACCCTTCTTTGCGCAGTCAGCGATCGAGGCTGCAATGACCTCGCCAACGTTGATTGTAAGGCCTCTCATGATCGCGTAGACCACCAACGATCTCCCTTGGTTGATTGTGGTCTCATGGGTCACTGGGGACAGCTTCCTTCGCACAAATGAGAACCAGACGGCTGCCTTGGCTGTGAGGTTAGCACTCATGAGAGTGTGCCTCCCATTGCGTGATACCGTCCACGCTGCCTCAGGCTGGCCAATGACTCGGATTGCTTCCTCCAGGACAGCTTCTGTTGGCTCATCAACGATCCGTGCATAATCAGTGTGTTTTTGACCCTTGAGGCCATAGGCTTCGTTGATTGCCTTCGCTGAGAAGTCCACCTCAACCCCTCTGACCACAGATAGGCCATCATCAGCATTCATCAAATTGGCGTAGAAATCATACACCATACTTGAGTAGGCTGGGTTAGGCGGTCTGCACAGCTCTTCCCAGCCGTGATTGATTATCCCTGCGCGCAAGAATTGCGGCGGGTCAGTGAGTGCGTCAAGGAATCCCTTCTCGTGCAGCAGTTCCCTCTTCCTCAGTTCAGTGCCTCTGGACTCAGCATCAGAGGACACATACCTCACTGATTGAGGCTCATCTTCAGGGTACAGCTTGGCTTTCCCTTTGTCCTTCGGTTTGGCTGATTCAGCAGCCTCAATCTTGAGCTTCTTTGGGAAAGGCTCATCACTTCCCTTCTCTGATGAAGGCGCAGCCTTGGTCTTCTTTTTCTTGGACTTCTTTTTTGTTTTTGGCCATTTGGCCTTGACAACCTTGGCGGCTTTTTTCAATCTTGCCTTTGTTGTCATCTGCTGGAGGCAATCCCCCAGTGTCTCGTCCATTGAATCATCCCTTTGTGCAGGGCTCTCAGGGCTGGCTTCCCCACTACCCTGCGTCGATTCTTGATACTCTCCATATGGAAATTCAGGGTCAGGTTGTGGGGAAGTGGGTGATGCTGCAGGGCTCTCTGCTGGTGGGGTGTGTTCAGAACTCTGCGGCGATGGAGGAAGCTCAGGGCTTTGCGCTGGTGGAGATGGCGAAGAGCTCTGCTTGGCTGACTCGTGTGACCGACGATCACTTTCTTGACTCTCCACAGAGGGAGTCTTTTTCTTGCTCGCTTCTTCGGCCACGGCCATACGCCACTTGCGTTTCTTGGGCGTTCCTGCTGGCTCAGAAGGTCCAGCAGGTATCTCCGTGACTACCTTCCACTTCTTCTTGCGGATCGGCAGCTTGGGGAGTCGTTCAGTGCGCGCAGCCTCAGCATCAGCCAAGGCAAGCAGGGCTTCCCTTGCAGCAATTTCAGCGTCCTCAGCCCTCTTCTTGGACGCAGATCTTTCAGCTCTCATTAGCACCATTGTTGAATCGTAGGGTTCTGGAAAGAAGAATTGCAGATGAAGAGGGAGAAAGATTTCTTGGAGTTCTGAGAATGGGAGAAGTGTACAGATCAACGCGCTTCTAACGGCTATAAGTGCTGATGAAAATCCCAACGGTTATTTCTGTTGCGGATTCAGCAAATCTACCGCAATTAAATAGCCGTTGGAAGATATTTTTAACGTTAAATCCCAATCTTCACGCAACCGTATCTTCGATTGGGCCCAATATCTCCCTTGATTTTTAATCGTGATTTCATCTCCTTGATTCCCTCTATTGATCCCCTATAAAAACAAATAAAATAAACATCAAATTCGTAATTAAAATCGCATAAAAATATACACAAACAATAACCGGAAAATAGCAAAAAATAAACTAAGGCATTTAGCCTTGCATGGACGAGCACAGTAACCACTCGTCCTCTCTCGTTCCTAATTGCACGTTTCAGTCAAGAGGAAGGCCGAGAGAGTCTTCACATCTCCTTCCTCATAATAGTGTTTCAATCTGGCACCATTAACCATGAACGGTTGCCCTTGCTGCAGGTTCTTAATCTCTATGGCACCATGAACAAACACATTAGTTATTACGAATGGACCTGACCATCTGGACTTAAGTTTGCCCGGAAATAATCTCAGCCTTGAGTTAAATAACAAAACAAGTTGGCCTTTCTTAAAGTCTTTAATCCTAAGTCTACTGTCGTGCCAAATCTTGGTCTTTTCCTTATACATTTTAGCATTTTCATAAGACATATGTCTAAGCTCATCAAGCTCATGTAATTGCAGTGACCGCAATGTTCCCGCATCAGTCACGCAATAATTTAGTTCTTTCAACGCCCAAAATGCTTTAATTTCTAACTCGAATGGTAGATGACATGCTTTACCATACACAAGTCTATAAGGGGACATACCTAGGGGTGTCTTATATGCAGTTCTATATGCCCAAAGTGCATCCTCGAGTTTAAACGACCAGTCTTTTCTATTGGGTTTGACCACCTTTTCGAGTATGTTCTTAATCTCCCTATTTGAAATTTCAGCTTGGCCATTCGAATGTGGGTGATAAGGGGTGGCTACCCTATGTCTAATATTATACTTAGCCAACACTTTTTCCATAGCCTTATTAATGAAATGTGTCCCTTCATCACTAATTATAGCACGAGGTGTTCCAAACCTAGTAAAGATATGTCTATGAAGGAACTTAATGACTGTTTTGGCATCATTATTTGGACATGCTATGGCCTCTACCCACTTAGATACATAGTCTACAGCTACAAGTATGTAAAGGTTACCTGCTGATGGGGGGAATGGTCCCATGAAGTCAATGCCCCACACATCAAAGAGCTCTAACTCTAAGATGTAAGTGAGAGGCATCTCATCCTTTCGACTAAGGTTACCTGTTCTCTGGCATTCATCACAACTGTGTGCGTAGTTGTGAGCATCCTTGAAGATCGTTGGCCAATAATAGCCACTCTGGAACACCTTTGCAGCTGTTCTTTGGCCACCAAAGTGTCCACCATAGGGGGCTGTATGGCAGTGGTGCAGCACAGACTTCGCCTCAGCAGCTGACACACACTTCCTTAGCAAACCGTCAGCACATGTCCTGTAGAGTGTAGGATCATCCCATATAAATTTCCTTGCTTCATGAAGGAACCTCTTCTTCTCTTGCCCTCCCTTGAAATTGGCAATACCTGCGAGGCAAGGAAGTTAGCAATGTCAGCAAACCAAGGTTCCTCATCGTTATCACGATGAGCCAATACAAAGACATGCTCATCAATAAAAGCATCAGAAATTGCGGTTTCCGCAATTTTTTCGCAATTATGCTGCAATCTAGAAAGATGATCCCCAACCACATTTTCACATCCTTTCTTATCTCTAATGTCCAGATCAAACTCTTGCAGCAACAATACCCACCTAATCAACCTAGGCTTAGCATCAGCCTTCCTCATAAGGTATTTAAGTGCAGAGTGATCTGTATACACGATTGTTCTGGTGCCTACAATATAGTTCCTAAATTTCTCACAAGCAAACACTACAGCTAGCATCTCCTTCTCAGTGGTTGTGTAGTTACATTGTGCCTCATTTAGTGTCTTACTAGCATAGTATACAGGGTGTGTTAGCTTGTCAATCTTTTGTCCTAACATAACCCCTACGGCATAGTCACTTGCATCACATAACATCTCAAAGGGGAGATCCCAATTTGGCCCTACTATAATAGGTGTTGTGACTAGTGCTTCCTTAAGAATCTTCCAGGCTAAGAAACATTCTTTAGAGAAGATGAATGGTTTATTTAGCTCTAGAAGCTCACACAAAGGCTTGGATATCTTTGAAAAGTTCTTAATGAACCTTCTATAGAAGCCTGCGTGTCCTAAGAAACTTCTAATGGCTTTGACATTCTGGGGTTCTACCAACTTCTCTATTATTTCAATCTTGGCCCTGTCAACCTCTACACCTGCCCTAGGCACTCTATGACCTAGGACAATCCCTTCGTCCACCATGAAGTGACACTTCTCCCAATTAAGGACTAAGTTGGTCTCTTCACATCTAGCCAGGACTAGTCCTAAGTTCTCTAAACAGTTTGTGAATGAATCACCAAAGACTGAGAAATCATCCATGAATATCTCTATCATGGACTCATCTAAATCAGAGAAGATTGCCAACATGCACCTTTGAAACGTTGCCGGTGCATTGCATAAGCCAAAAGGCATTCTGCGAAAGGCAAAAGTTCCAAAGGGGCAGGTGAAGGTGGTTTTCTCCTGGTCCTTAGGGTCTATAGTGATTTGGTTATATCTAGAATAACCGTCTAGAAAGCAGTAGTAAGCTCTACCAGCTATCCTATCTAACATTTGGTCAATGAATGGTAGAGGGAAGTGGTCCTTTTTGGTTTCCTTATTTAGTTTCCTATAATCCATACAAACTCTCCACCCTGTGATAGTCCTAGTTGGAATCAGTTCATTGCTCTCATTGACTACCACAGTCATCCCCCCCTTCTTAGGTACACATTGTATAGGGCTCACCCACTGACTACTAGCTATAGGGAAGATCACACCAGCATCTAACCATTTTATTATTTCCTTTTTAACTACCTCTTTCATAGAGGGGTTCAGCCTACGTTGGTGATCTACTCGGGGTGTATGTTCTTCCTCTAGTATTATCTTATGCATGCAGTAGGAAGGGCTAATGCCGCTAATATCAGCAATTGTCCATGCAATAGCCTTCCTATGTTGTTTAAGTAGTAAAATCAACTCAACCTCATGCTTCGCACTTAATTTAGATGAAATAATTACAGGCAGAGTTTCATTACTTCCTAAATATGCATATTTGAGGTGAGTGGGTAGAGGTTTCAGTTCTAAGACAGGTGGATGCTCAATGGATGGTTTTAATGGATTCAAAGATCTTTTAGTTAAGTCAATATTCATACAAACATGCTGAGGGTTATTTACAGGTATGTCCATTATTTCAGCTATGTTTAAGTCAGTTAAATCTAATCCTACATAATTATTAGCATGCTTAGTCAATAATTCATGCTCCAGCTGTTCTTCCATTAGTGAGTCAACAATGTCTATGCTAGCACAGGATTCAGAGTCAGAAGGGTACCTGTTATGTCTCCAAAAGTGACATATTTAGGACTTATTTGGCTTAGGAAGATGCACATTCTTAGGTGTTTTTGATAGTATTTAGCTTAAACCCACACTTATATATGAGAATTAGAAGAAGGTAGCTAAATTAGGACTTGTGTGCAAAAGGAAAGAAAAGGAACAAAAACCGAATTGAAAACAAAGAAAATTGTGCATTGCGGCAGCATTGCGGAAACATTGCTAAAACAACAATGTTTTAAGTGAAATCCGTAAGTTGGCTGATCTTTTTCTGTTATATTCCGTTATTTCAGGGATTCGTGCTTTCTCCTCCATCCATTTTGAAGTACGACGTTGAGGATGGATGGTTCTCCTTGGCCCAAATGCACCTGCAGATTACTATAAAAGGGGGTCAAAGTCGAAGGTTCAATCATCATCCGAAAGCGTAGAAGTCTCTTCGCAGCTCCATCTTTTCTCCTGTTTTTCTTTCCCGTCTGTTGGTTTGAGAGGTTCAGCTGTTGGAGTCGTCAATCTGATAAGAAGGAGAGAAGATTCATCTTCTCTTCTGATTGGATTCATCCAAGCAGGGCTGATCTTTCTCACCCTTCAGCCGAGGCGTTTGCGACGAGGCGTCCAAGCTCAATTACTGCTTTCTGTCTTTCATTTCTAATTTCCAGCTTTGTTTTGTTGTTGTTTCTCTTCTAGTAGCTAGTTCATTTCATTTCGTTACTCTCTGTCTTTATGTTATTTGCTTTAAGATTCCCTTTGTTCAATCAAACGATTAAGTAATCAAAGCACAAATTCAGTATTTCACAGTTTCTTGCCTTTGCGATCTACTGTTTTCCCTTACTGTTTTGTCTTTAAATTCCTTCTAAGCATGTCTACTTCACCGCTTATTTCTGTTCTCTCTATATCCATGAGTAGCTAAGTCACATAGGGGCATGCTAATGACAATACTATAGGCTAAAAAACGTGAACCAAGCATGTAGGATAGCTCTCGAAGCATTGATTGTATGTAAGCTTCATCCCACGGGCAATTTCGATTGGCCATCCATTTTGTCCAAAGAACTCCTAACCTCTGGAAGGAGTAAGAGTTCAGAGTCATACACTCATGCTAGCCTTTCAAGGTAGCCAGAAAACGACCTAGGAATAGGCGTTTTCCTAGTACAAACCATAAACTTTCTGCTTTAACAAGATGCTTAAGACCTTACTTGGACATGAGTAAACTAAAGAATCTAATGCATGAAATCGGAAGATACATGAGATTGAGTTAGTTTGATGCATAGTGAGTAGATCCAATGCTTGAGAATGGTAAGAAAAAGCCTATAGAGGAGTCGTTAGTAGCCCTTGTTTCTCCATTTTACACACTTTCGCTGTTGGTAACATTGCGGTAGAATTGCTGTTCTCGCAATTCTGCTAAGTTTAAAATTCTGTTTAGCTGTTTTCTTCTTCGTTTATTAATCTCGTCCCTTTTCATTTGAGTTTATCTTTGACTTGCATTTGTTTATGTTGCTACCCTTTATATATTCCTTAGAAATTAGACAATTTAAAACCAATTCTACCCCATCAAATCCACCCATTCTTTCTTAACAAAACACTTCACGAGTAGCTAATAATAAATCTCTGTGGGAAAACGAATGAAAAAATACTTACTACTTGCTATAGGATCATGTATGCTTGCATGTTCTGAGTGCTCTCTCTCTCTTATTACTTATTTATTGTACACATTGAGCACGTAACAAGTTTTTGGCGCCGCTGCCGGGGATTTAGTTTAGTGAAAATGAAGTCTGTTAAGTTTGAAACACCAAGTTTATTATCTATTGAAGCTGATCTATTTCCATTTCTTTTTCAGGTACCATTTGGGTTAGTTTATGAATGAGCCTTCAAGTAGTGATCTAGAGTTCAACCCTGAGCCTGAGAGATTACTTAGGGCTAGAAATAGAGCCAAGAAACGTCTCTTTAGACAACCCTCTTTACCTCGAATAATTGCTGAAACCGCAGGGTTACCGCAATCCTCTCAAGAAGAAATGGATAGAATAGTTCCAAATTCGGTACCTATCACTCGCAATCCCATCGAAATAGCGAATGATAAGGATAGTGCCATTCTTTCGTACTTAGTTCCCATGCCTGGGGAGCTAAATCCAAGTATCATCCGCCCTGAGATCACTGCCAACTCATTCGAGTTAAAGCCAGTGATGTTCCAAATGTTGTCCACTGTGGGACAATTCTTTGGAGTGGAAAATGAGGATCCCCACAACCATCTTAGAAACTTCCTAGGAGTCAGTGATACATTCCTTATCCCTGGAGTTTCCCAAGAAGCCTTGAGGCTCTACCTTTTCCCTTACTCTTTGAGGGACAAAGCCAAAACGTGGTTAAACTCATTACCCCCTGGATCAGTCCTTAATTGGACAGACTTGGCGGAGAAATTCCTAGTAAAATACTTCCCACCTGGTAGGAATTCTACCTTTCGTGATGACATAATCAAATTCAAACAAGCTCCAAGTGAGTCTCTTCACGAAGCTTGGACAAGGTTCAAAGACCTTCTTCTTAAATGTCCACACCATGGCATCCCATGGTGTATCCAAATAGAGGTCTTTTTCAAAGGATGTAACCCCAGCACCAGGCAAGTGCTAAACTCATCTGCTGGTGGTTCCATGTTGTCCAAGAGTTACAACAAAGCTTATGAGATCTTGGAGAAGATCTCAACATCTCACTGTAGGTGGTCAGATGATCCAGTTGAGCCAACTAGAGCTCAAGATAAGGATGCTCTAAGTGCAATGAGCAGCCAAATAAACGCCCTGACCAACCTAGTTAAGCAAATGGCTCAAACCAATCACCAAACCAGTGTCAACACCGCCACAACCATGTCAATGGGCACCCAACCAAGTCAAGGTGAGGCACTTATCTGTGGATTCTGTGGGGAAGGGCACCCGTATGAATACTGCCCTGGGAATCCAGCCTCAGTCTGCTATGTTGGAAGCCAACAGCAGCCTAGGAACAACCCCTACTCCAATACTTACAATCCTGGTTGGACAAACCACCCAAACCTGTCATGGGGTGGCCAACAAAACTCTAACCAAACTCCTAACCAACCAAGGCCGAGTGGAACACCTGGTTTCACTCCCCAACATAACCAATCCATGTATCAAAAACCATACAACCAACCTGTAGGATCTTCTGTAGAAAACTTACTCAAGGAATACATAGCCAAGAATGATGCCACTCTACAGAGTCAGCAAGCTACTCTTAGAAGCCTAGAGAACCAAATAGGGCAACTAGCCAATGAAATCAAAAGTAGGCCCCAAGGTAGACTCCCTGCTGACACTGAAGTGCCAAGGAGAGATGGTAAAGAACAAGTTCAAGCAATTGAACTTAGGAGTGGGAGACCATTGGTGAGCAACACCAAAGACACACCAAAGAGAGTAGAGAACAAAGAGTCTAGTGCTCCACTGGAGTCTCTGCCAAACCAAGGTCCACCACCAACAAGCACATCAGGGGCAAGGCTGGAGCCAATCATAGAAGAGGTAGAAGAAATTCCAAGGCCTCCACCTATCCTAAGGCGACCTGACGTGCCTGCATATGTGCCACCACCTCCATTTCCTCGAAGGCTAAATAAAAAACAAGAACAGGAAGTGCACTTTAACAAATTTCTAGAAATTCTTAAGCAAGTGCATGTCAATATTCCTTTTGTAGAAGTCTTACAGTCTATGCCTTCATATGTTAAGTTTTTGAAGGATATTATAACTAACAAAAAAATAATTGGTGAGTTTGAAACAGTAAACCTCACCGAGGAGTGCAGTGCCATACTCCAGAACAAGCTGCCCAAGAAGGAGAAGGATCCTGGTTCCTTCACCTTACCTGTAGAGCTAGGAGGCAAGCACGTGGGGAGAGCTCTTTGTGACCTGGGAGCCAACATAAACCTCATGCCCCTATCACTATTCCGCCAGCTAGGAATAGGAGAAGCACGTCCAACCACTGTCACTTTACAACTTGCAGACAGATCCATAGCCTACCCTGAGGGTAAGATTGAGGATATTCTTGTAAAGGTTGACAAGTTTATTTTCCTTGCAGATTTCATTATCCTGGATTATGAAGCAGACAAGGAGGTCCCCATCCTGTTAGGCAGACCTTTTCTAGCCACAGGTAGGGCCCTGATTGACGTCCAAAAAGGTGAGCTCACTATGAGGGTTCATGACGAGGAGGTTAAGTTTAGTGTTTTTAAAGCACTGAGGTACCCTTCTGACTCTGAATCCTGTGCTAGCATGGATATTGTTGACTCACTAATGGAAGAACAGTTGGAGCATGAATTATTGACTAAGCATGCTAATAATTATGTAGGATTAGATTTGATTGACTTAAACATAGCTGAGATAATGGACATACCTGTAAATAACCCTCAGCATGTTTGTATGAATATTAACTTAACTGAAAGATCTCTGAATCCATTAAAACCATCCATTGAGCATCCACCTGCCTTAGAACTGAAACCTCTACCCACACACCTCAAGTATGCATATTTAGGAAGTAATGAAACTCTGCCTGTAATTATTTCATCTAAATTAAGTGCAAAGCATGAGGTTGAGTTAATTTTACTGCTTAAACAACATAGGAAGGCTATTGCATGGACTATTGCTGATATTAGAGGCATTAGCCCTTCTTAATGCATGCATAAGATTATACTAGAGGAAGAACATACACCCCGAGTAGATCACCAACGTAGGCTAAATCCCTCTATGAAAGAGGTAGTTAAAAAGGAAATAATAAAGTGGTTAGATGCTGGTGTGATCTTCCCTATAGCTAGTAGTCAGTGGGTGAGCCCTATACAATGTGTACCTAAGAAGGGGGGGATGACTGTGGTAGTCAATGAGAGCAATGAACTGATTCCAACTAGGACTATCACAGGGTGGAGAGTTTGTATGGATTATAGGAAACTAAATAAGGAAACCAAAAAGGACCACTTCCCTCTACCATTCATTGACCAGATGTTAGATAGGATAGCTGGTAGAGCTTACTACTGCTTTCTAGACGGTTATTCTGGATATAACCAAATCACTATAGACCCTAAGGACCAGGAGAAGACTACCTTCACCTGCCCCTTTGGAACTTTTGCCTTTCGCAGAATGCCTTTTGGCTTATGCAATGCACCGACAACGTTTCAAAGGTGCATGTTGGCAATCTTCTCTGATTTGGATGAGTCCATGATAGAGATCTTCATGGATGATTTCTCAGTCTTTGGTGATTCGTTCACAAATTGTCTAGAGAACTTAGGACAAGTCCTGGCTAGATGTGAAGAGACCAACTTAGTCCTTAATTGGGAGAAGTGTCACTTCATGGTGGACGAGGGGATTGTTCTAGGTCATAGAGTGTCTAGGGCAGGTGTAGAGGTTGACAGGGCCAAGATTCAGATCATAGAGAAGTTGGTAGAACCCCAGAATGTCAAAGCCATTAGAAGTTTCTTAGGACACGCAGGCTTCTATAGAAGGTTCATTAAGAACTTTTCAAAGATCTCCAAGCCTTTGTGTGAGCTTCTAGAGCTAAATAAACCATTCATCTTCTCTAAAGAATGTTTCCTAGCCTGGAAGACCCTTAAGGAAGCATTAGTCAAAGCCCCTATCATAGTAGGACCAAATTGGGACCTTCCCTTTGAGATGTTATGTGATGCAAGTGACTATGCTGTAGGGGTCATGTTAGGACAGAAGATTGACAAGCTAACACACCCTGTATACTATGTGTTATGTCTCCAAAAGTGACACATTTAGGACTTATTTAGCTTTAGAAGATGCACATACTTAGGTGTTTTTGTTAGTATTTAGCCTAAACCTATGCTTATATATGAGATTTAGAAGAAGGTAGCTAAATTAAAACTTGTGTGCAAAAGGAAAGAAAAGGGATAAAAACCGAAGTTAAAACAAAGAAAAATGTGCATTGCGATAGAATTGCGAAAACATTGCTGAAACCGCAATGTTTCAAGTGAAAATCGTAAGTTGACTGATCTCTTTCTGTTAATTTCCGTTATTTCAGGGATTCGTGCTTTCTCCTCCATCCATTCTGATATACGACGTTGAAGATTGATGGTTCTCCTTGGCCCAAATACACCTGCAAACTACTATAAAAGGGGGTCAAAGTCGGAGGTTCAGTCATCATCCGAAAACGTAGAAGTCTTCTCGCAGTCTGTCTTTTCTCCTGTCGTTCTTCTTCGTCTGTTGGTGTGAGAGTCTCAGCTGTTGGAATCGACAATCTGATAGGAAGGAGAGAAGATTCGTCTTCTCTCTCGATTGGATTCATCCAAGCAAAGCTATTCTTTTTCCCCATTCAGTCGAAGCAACTGCAACAAGGCGGCCACGCTCTATTTACTGCTTTCTGTTTTGTGTTCTTCATTTCCACCACTGCTTTGTTGTTATTTCCTTTCCATTAGTCTTTTCGTTCTATTCCATTGATGCCTGTCTTTATGTTATTTACTTTAAGCTTTCCTTTGTCCATTCAAACAATCAATTAATCACAAGCAATATTCTTCATTTCACAGTTTCAGACCTTTGCAACTTACTATTTTACCTTGCTGTTTTAAGCGTATTTCCCTTCTAAGCATGTCTCTTTTATCTCGTATTTCTATTCTCTATACATCCATGAGTAGCTAAGTCACTTAGGGGCATGCTAATGACAAGACTATAGGCTAAAAAACGTGAACCAAGCATGTAGGATAGCTCTCGAAGCATTGATTGTATGTAAGCTTCATCCCACGGGCAATTTTGATTGGCCATCCATTTTGTCCAAAGAACTCCTAACCTCTGGAAGGAGTAAGAGTTCAGAGTCATACACTCATGCTAGCCTTTCAAGGTAGCCAGAAAACGACCTAGGAATAGGCGTTTTCCTAGTACAAACTGTACACTTCTGCTTTAACAAGATGCTTAAGACCTTACTTGGACATGAGTAAACTAAAGAATCTAATGCATGGAATCGGACGATACATGAGATTGAGTGAGTTTGATGCATAGAGAGTTGATCCAATGCTTGAGAATCGTATGAAAATGCCTATAGAGGAGTCGTTAGTAGCCCTTGTTTCTCCATTTTACACACTTTCGCTGTTATTACAATTGCGGTAGAATTGCTGTTTCCGCAATTCTGCTAAGTTACAATTCTGTCTAGCTGTTTTCTTCTTCATTTATTAATCTCGTCTCTTTTCCTTTGAGTTTAATTTCAACTTGCATTTGTTTATGTTGCTACCCTTTATACATTCAGTAAGAAGTAGGCAATTAAAAACCAATTTTACCCCATCAAATCCACCCCTTCTTTCTTAACTTTACACTTCACGTGTAGCTTATAATAAGTCTCTGTGGGAAAACGAATGAAAAAATACTTACTACTTGCTATAAGATCATGTATGCTTGCATGTTCTGAGTGCTCTCTCTTCCTTAATTCTTATTTATATTAACACATTGAGCACGCAACAAGTTTTTGGCGCCGCTGCCGGGGACTTATTTAAGTGAAAACGAAGTTTGTTAAGTTTGAAACACCAAGTTATTCTCCATTGAAACTGATTCATTTCCATTTCTTTTTCAGGTACCATTTAGGTTAGTTTATGAATGAGCCTCCAAGTAGTGATCTAGAGTTCAATCCTGAGCCCGAGAGATTACTTAGAGCTAGGAATAGAGCCAAGAAACGTCTCTTTAAACAACCTTCTTTACCTCGAATAGTTGCTGAAACCGCAAGGTTACCGCAATCTTCTCAAGAAGAAATGGAGAGAATAGATCAAAATCCGGTGCCTGTCACTCGCAATCCCATCAAAATAGCGAATGATAAGGATAGCGCCATACTTTCTTACCTAGTACCTATGCCTGGGGAGCTGAACCCCAGCATAATCCGCCCTGAGATCACTGCCAACTCATTCGAGTTAAAGCCAGTGATGTTCCAAATGTTGTCCACTGTGGGACAATTCTTTGGAATGGAAAATGAGGATCCCCACAACCATCTTAGAAACTTCTTAGGAGTCAGTGACACATTCCTTATCCCTGGAGTTTCCCAAGAAGCCTTGAGGCTATATCTTTTCCCTTACTCTTTGAGGGACAAAGCCAAAACGTGGTTAAACTCATTACCCTCTGGATCTGTCCTCAATTGGACAGACTTAGCAGAAAAATTCCTAGTCAAATACTTCCCACCAGATAGGAATTCTACCTTTCGTGATGACATAATCAAATCCAAACAAGCTCCAAGTGAGTCTCTTCACGAAGCTTGGACAAGGTTCAAAGATCTTCTCATTAAATGTCCACACCATGGCATCCCATGGTGTATCCAAATAGAGGTCTTTTTCAAAGGATGCAACCCCAGCACCAGACAAGTTCTAAATTCATCTGCTGGTGGTTCCATGTTGTCCAAGAGTTACAACGAAGCTTATGAGATCTTGGAGAAGATCTCAACATCTCACTGTAGGTGGTCAGATGATCCAGTAGAGCCAACTAGAGCTCAAAACAAGGATGCTCTAAGCGCCATGAGCACCCAAATAAACGCCCTGACCAACCTAGTTAAGCAAATGGCTCAGGCCAATCTCCAAACCAGTGCCAATACCGCCACAGCCATGTCAATGGGCACCCAACCAAGTCAAGGCGAGGCACTTATCTGTGGATTCTGTGGGGAAGGGCACCCATATGAATACTGCCCTGGGAATCCAGCCTCAGTCTGCTATGTAGGAAGCCAACAGCAGCCTAGGAATAACCCCTACTCAAATACTTACAATCCTGGTTGGAGAAACCACCCAAACCTGTCATGGGGTGGCCAACAAAACTCTAACCAAAATCCTAACCAACCAAGGCCGAGTGGAACACCTGGTTTCACTCCCCAACATAACCAATCCATGTACCAAAAACCATACAATCAACCTGTAGGATCTTCTGTAGAAAACCTACTCAAGGAATACATAGCCAAGAATGATGCCACTCTATAGAGTCAGCAAGCTACTCTTAGGAGTCTAGAGAACCAAATAGGGCAACTAGCCAATGAAATCAAGAGTAGGCCCCAAGGTAGACTTCCTGCTGACACTGAAGTGCCAAGGAGAGATGGTAAAGAGCAAGTTCAAGCAATTGAACTTAGGAGTGGGAGACCATTGGTGAGCAACACCAAGGATATACCAAAGAGAGTAGAGAACAAAGAGTCTAGTGCTCCACTGGAGTCTCTGCCAAACCAAGGTCCACCACCAACAAGCACATCAGGGACAAGGCTGGAGCCAATCATTGAAGAGATAGAAGAAATTCCAAGGCCTCCACCTATCCTGAGGCGACCTGACGTGCCTGCATATGTGCCACCACCTCCATTTCCTCGAAGGCTAAAGAAAAAACAAGAACAGGAAGTGCACTTTAACAAATTTCTTGAAATTCTTAAGCAAGTGCATGTTAACATTCCTTTTGTAGAAGTATTACAGTCTATGCCTTCTTATGTAAAGTTTTTGAAGGATATTATAACTAACAAAAAAATAATTGGTGAGTTTGAAACAGTCAATCTCACTGAGGAGTGCAGTGCCATACTCCAGAATAAGCTACCCAAGAAGGAGAAGGATCCTGGTTCCTTCACCTTACCTGTAGAACTGGGAGGTAAGCACGTGGGGAGAGCTCTTTGTGACCTGGTGTTAAGTCTCTGAAAGTGACTTATTTAGGACCCATTTAGCCTAAGAAGATGTACACTTTTAGGTGTTTTTGATAGCATTTAGCCTAAACCTATACTTTAATATGAGAATTAGAAGAAGGTAGCTAATTTAGGACTTGTGCACAATAGGTAGAAAAAGGGTTGAAAACCGAAGGAAAAGAATGAAAAATACGCATTGCGAATGAATTGCGAAATAATTGCGGTCCTCGCAATTATTCAAGTGAAAACCGTAACTTGACTGATCTTTTTCTGTTAAATTCCGTTATTTCAGGGACTCGTTCTTTCTCCTCCATCCATTTCTGATATATGACGTTGAAGATTGATGGTTCTCCTTGGCCCAAACGCACCTGCAAACTACTATAAAAAGGGGTCAAAGTCGGAGGTTTGATCATCATTCCGAAGCGCAGAAGTCTTCTCGCAGTCCACCATTTCTCCCTGTTTTCCTTTGCCGTCTGTTGGAGTGAGAGTCTCAGCTATTGGAGTCGATAATCTGATAGGAAGGAGAGGAGATTCTTCTTCTCTCTCGATTGGATTCATCCAAGCAAGGCTGAGCTTTCATCCCCTTCATTCGAGGCGACTGCCACGAAGCTTTCCAGCAACCTTTTACTGCTTTTCTGTCTTTCTCTTCTTATTTCCAGTTTTGTTCATTTGTTGTTCTTAGTTTAGAGTTGTAGTTACTGCATTTCGGTATTGTCTGCCTTTGAATCATTTCCTTTAAGCTTCGCATTGTTCGGTTAAACATTGAAAGTAATCAAAGTACGTTTCTGCCTTTATCTATTTCCATCTTCTGCTACGGCTTTGTCTTACTGTTTTAATTATATTTCCTTTCTAAGCATGTCTATTTTATCTGCCATTTCTGTTCTCCATATATCCATGAGTAGCTAAATCACCTAGGGGCATGCTAATGACAGAAACTATAGGCTAAAAAACGTGACTCAAGTAGGCAGTTTCACACTCGAACATTGATTGTATGTAAGCTTCATCCCACGGGCAATTTCGATTGGCCATCCATTTTGTCCAAAGAACTCCTAACCTCTGGAAGGAGTAAGAGTTCAGAGTCATGTAATCATGCTAGCCTTTCATGGTAATCAGGAAACGGCTTAGGAATAAGCGTTTCCCTAGTACAAACTAAACATTCCTGCTTTAACAAAGTGCTTAAGACCTTACTTTGAAGTCGAGTAAACTAAAGTATTTCATGCATGGAATCGGACGATACATGAGTTAGAGTGAGTTTGATGTATAGAGAGTTGATCTACTGCTTGAGAATCGTATTTAAATGCCTATAGGATAGTCATTAGTAGCCCTGAATTCGCCCATTTACACATTTTCGCTGCTGTTTAATTGCGGAAACATTGCGGTCCTCGCAATTCTGCTGTTTTACATTCTGTTTAGCTGTTTTCTTCTTCGTTTATTAATTCCATCTCTTGTCTTTTAAGTCTAGTTTCAACTTGCATTTGTTTATGTTATATCCCTTTACACATTCAGCAAAAGTTAGATAATTAAAAACCAATTTTACCCCACCAAATTCATCCCATCTTTCTTAACAATCACACTTCGCGAATAACTAAAAATGAGTCTCTGTGGAAAAAACGAATTAAATATACTTACTACTTGCTGTGAGACCATGTATGCTTGCATGTTCTAAGTGCTCTCTCTACTCTTTTGCATATTTATCTATACACATTGAGCACGCAACAAGTTTTTGGCGCCGCTGCCGGGGACTTATTTTAAGTGAAAACGAAGTTTTGTTAAGTTAGTAACATCAAAATTATTTTCTTCTGCATTTGATCTATATTTCATTTCTTCCTTAGGTAAAATTTAGGTTAGTTTATGAATGAGCTTCCATCTAGTGATCTAGAGTTCAACCCTGAGCCCGAGAGATTACTTAGAGCTAGGAATAGAGCTAAGAAACGTCTATTTAAACAACCTTCTTTACCTCAATTAGCTGCTGATACCGCAAGGTTATCATCACCACCTTTAGAAGAAATGGATAGACGAGATCAACCTCTGGTGCCTGTCACTCGCAATCCCATAGAAATAGCGAATGACAAGGATAGCGCCATTCTTTCATACCTCGTACCTATGCCTGGGGAGCTGAACCCCAGCATAATCCGTCCTGAGATCACTGCCAACTCATTCGAGTTAAAGCCAGTGATGTTCCAAATGTTGTCCACTGTGGGACAATTCTTTGGAATGGAAAATGAGGACCCCCACAATCATCTTAGGAACTTCTTAGGAGTTAGTGACACTTTCCTAATCCCTGGAGTTTCTCAAGAAGCATTAAGGCTATACTTGTTCCCTTACTCTTTGAGGGACAAGGCCAAAACGTGGCTGAACTCATTACCTTCCGGATCTGTCCTTAATTGGACAGATCTAGCAGAAAAATTCCTAGTCAAATATTTCCCACCTGATAGGAATTCTACTTTCCGTGATGATATTATAAAATTCAAACAAGCTCCAAGTGAGTCTCTTCACGAAGCTTGGACACGATTCAAAGACCTTCTTATCAAATGTCCGCACCATGGCATCCCATGGTGTATCCAAATAGAAGTTTTCTTTAAAGGATGCAACCCCAGCACTAGACAAGTCCTAAATTCATCTGCTGGAGGTTCCATGTTGTCCAAGAGTTACAACGAAGCTTATGAGATCTTGGAGAAGATCTCAACATCTCATTGTAGGTGGTCGGATGATCCTGTAGAGCCAACTAGAGCTCAAGACAAGGATGCTCTAAGCGCCATGAGCACCCAAATAAATGCCCTGACCAACTTAGTTAAGCAAATGGCTCAGGCCAATCTCCAATCCAGTGCCAATACCGCCACAGCCATGTCAATGGGCACCCAGCCAAGTCAAGGCGAGGCACTAGTCTGTGGATTCTGTGGGGAAGGGCACCCATATGAATATTGCCCTGGGAATCCATCCTCGGTCTGCTATGTAGGAAGCCAGCAGCAACCAAGGAACAACCCCTACTCACAAACATACAATCCTGGTTGGAGGAACCACCCGAACCTGTCATGGGGTGGCCAACCAAATTCTAACCAAAATATTAACCAACCAAGGCCGAGTGGAACATCTGGTTTCACTCCCCAACATAACCAACATAACCAGTCAATGTACCAAAAACCTTATCAATCTGTAGGATCTTCTGTAGAAAACCTACTCAAGGAATACATAGCAAAAAATGATGCCACTCTCCAAAGCCAGCAAGCTACCCTTAGGAGCCTAGAAAACCAAATAGGCCAATTGGCCAATGAAATCAAAAGTAGGCCCCAAGGTAGACTCCCTGCTGACACTGAATTGCCAAGGAGAGAAGGAAAGGAACAAGTTCAAGCAATTGAACTCAGGAGTGGAAGACCTCTGGTAAGCAATACCAAAGACATACCAAAGAGAGTAGAGAACACCGAGTCTAGTGCTCCACTGGAGTCTCTGCCCAACCAAGGTCCACCACCCACTAGTACATCAGGAGCCAGACTAGAGCCAATAGTAGAGGAAATAGAAGAAATTCCAAGACCTCCACCAATCCTAAAGCGCCCTGACGTACCTGCTTATGTACCACCACCTCCATATCCTAGAAGGCTTAAAAAGAAGCAGGAACAGGAAGTGCATTTCAATAAATTCTTAGAAATACTTAAACAAGTGCATGTTAACATTCCTTTCGTAGAGGTTTTACAGTCGATGCCTTCTTATGTAAAGTTTTTGAAGGACATTATTACTAACAAAAAAATAATTGGTGAGTTTGAAACAGTCAATCTCACTGAGGAGTGCAGTGCCATCCTCCAGAACAAGCTACCTAAGAAGGAGAAGGATCCTGGTTCCTTCACCTTACCTGTTGAACTTGGAGGCAAGCACGTGGGGCGAGCTCTCTGTGACTTGGGAGCCAGCATTAACCTCATGCCCCTGTCCCTATTCCGCCAGTTGGGAATAGGAGAAGCACGTCCAACTACCGTCACTTTACAGCTAGCAGACAGATCCATCGCATACCCTGAAGGTAAGATTGAGGATATTCTAGTGAAAGTTGACAAATTTATATTCCTTGCAGATTTCATTGTCCTGGACTATGAGGCAGACAAGGAGGTACCCATCCTGCTAGGGAGACCATTTCTCGCCACAGGTAGGGCACTAATAGATGTGCAAAAAGGTGAGTTAACTATGAGAGTTCATGATGAAGAGGTAAAATTTAGTGTTTATAAAGCTTTAAGGTATCCCTCTGATTCTGAGTCTTGTGCTAGCATGGATGTTGTTGACTCACTAATGGAAGAACAATTAGAGCATGTACTGTTAACCAAGCATGCTAATGAATATGTACAAGTAGATGTAGCTGATTTAAATGTATCTGACATTATGAATGTACCTGTAGATAAACCACAGCATGTATGTATGAATATAGAATTAACTGATAGATCTGTCAATCCTTTAAAGCCCTCCATTGAGCATCCACCTATTCTAGAACTGAAACCACTACCTACTCACCTCAAATATGCATATTTAGGAGATAATGACACACTGCCTGTAATTATTTCTTCTAAGCTAAGTGAACAGCATGAGGTTGATTTAATTTTACTGCTTAAGCAACATAGGAAGGCTATAGCATGGACTATTGCTGATATTCGAGGCATTAGCCCTTCTTATTGTATGCACAAAATTATACTAGAGGAAGAGCACACACCTAAGGTAGATCACCAGCGTAGGTTAAACCCCTCTATGAAAGAGGTAGTGAAGAAGGAAATAATAAAATGGTTAGATGCAGGAGTAATTTTCCCCATAGCTAGTAGCCAGTGGGTGAGCCCCATCCAGTGTGTACCTAAAAAGGGGGGAATAACTGTGGTAGTCAATGAGAACGACGAACTGATTCCAACAAGGACTGTCACAGGGTGGAGAGTGTGTATGGATTACAGAAAGTTAAATAAAGAAACAAAAAAAGACCATTTCCCTATACCGTTTATTGACCAGATGCTAGACAGAATAGCTGGTAGAGCCTACTATTGCTTTTTAGATGGGTACTCTGGCTATAATCAAATAACTATAGATCCTAAGGACCAAGAGAAGACCACCTTTACTTGCCCTTTTGGAACGTTTGCCTTCCGCAGAATGCCTTTTGGCTTATGCAATGCACCGGCAACTTTCCAGCGGTGCATGATGGCAATCTTCTCTGAGTTGGATGAGTCCATGATAGAAATATTCATGGATGACTTCTCAGTCTTTGGGGATTCATTTAAAACCTGTCTAGACAACCTAGGACAAGTCCTGGCTAGGTGTGAGGAGACCAACCTAGTCCTAAATTGGGAAAAATGCCATTTTATGGTAGATGAGGGGATTGTTTTAGGACATCGAGTGTCAAGGGCAGGTGTGGAAGTGGATAGGGCCAAAATAGAGATCATAGAGAAGTTGGTAGAGCCCCAAAATGTCAAAGCCATTAGAAGCTTCTTAGGGCATGCTGGTTTCTACAGAAGGTTCATCGAGGACTTTTCTAAGATAGCCAAGCCTCTGTGCGAGCTTCTAGAGCTAAATAGGCCTTTTATCTTCTCTGAGGAATGTGTAGTAGCTTGGAAATCCCTTAAAGAGGCACTAGTCACAGCGCCTATCATAGTTGGACCAAATTGGGATCTCCCATTTGAGATGCTATGTGATGCCAGTGACTATGCTGTCGGAGTCATGTTAGGACAGAAAATTGACAAGCTGACACACCCTGTCTACTATGCCAGTAAAACCTTAAATGAGGCTCAATGTAATTATACAACTACTGAGAAAGAGATGCTTGCTGTAGTATTTGCTTGCGAAAAATTTAGAAATTATATTGTAGGCACTAGGACCATTGTATACACTGACCATTCTGCCTTGAAATATCTTATGAGGAAAGCTGACGCCAAGCCTAGGCTGATTAGGTGGGTGTTATTGCTGCAAGAATTTGATTTAGATATTCGAGACAAGAAAGGTTGTGAGAATGTGGTTGCAGATCACCTGTCTCGATTGCACCATAATTGCGAAAAAATTGCGGAGTCCGCAATTTCTGATGCTTTCATAGATGAGCATGTCTTTGCTTTGTCCCATCGTGATAATGATGAGGAACCATGGTTCGCTGATATTGCTAATTTCCGTGCATCACAGGTATTACCAGTATTCAAGGGAGGACAAGAGAAGAAGAGGTTCCTCCATGAAGTAAGGAAGTTCATCTGGGATGACCCCATACTTTACAGAACCTGTGCTGACGGGTTGTTGAGGAAATGTGTTTCAGCTGCTGAAGCGAAATCTGTGCTGCAGCACTGTCACTCATCTCCTTATGGGGGACACTTTGGTGGTCAACGAACAGCTGCAAAGGTATTTCAGAGTGGCTACTATTGGCCAACGATCTTCAAGGACGCCCATGACTACGCCCACAGCTGTGATGAGTGCCAAAGGACAGGTAATCTCAGTCGCAAGGATGAGATGCCCCTCACCTACATCTTAGAGTTGGAGCTCTTTGATGTGTGGGGCATTGATTTCATGGGACCATTCCCTCCATCGTCAGGTAACCTCTATATATTAGTAGCAGTAGACTACGTGTCCAAGTGGGTAGAAGCTAAAGCATGTCCTAATAATGATGCTAAAACGGTCACTAGTTTCTTACATAGGCACATTTTCACTCGATTTGGGACTCCTCGTGCTATCATTAGTGATGAGGGGTCACACTTCATTAATAAGGCTATGGAGAAAATATTGGCTAAATATAACATTAGACATAGAGTAGCTACTCCCTATCACCCACATTCAAATGGTCAAGCTGAAATTTCCAATAGGGAAATCAAGAACATCCTAGAGAAGGTAGTCAAACCTAAAAGGAAAGACTGGTCGTTTAGAATTGAGGATGCACTTTGGGCTTATAGAACAGCATATAAGACACCCCTAGGCATGTCTCCCTACAGGCTGGTATATGGCAAGGCTTGCCACTTGCCACTTGAGTTAGAAAACAAAGCATTTTGGGCCATGAAGGAATTAAATTTTTGTGTAAAGGATGCGGGGACATTAAGATCCTTGCAGCTACATGAACTTGATGAGCTTAGGCATATGGCCTATGAGAATGCCAAAATGTACAAAGAGAAGACCAAAATATGGCACGACAGTAGGCTTAGGATCAAAGACTTTAGGAAAGGCCAACTTGTACTATTATTTAATTCACGCTTAAAGTTATTTCCAGGAAAACTAAAGTCTAGATGGTCGGGTCCATTTGTTATTACTAATGTATTTGTTCATGGTGCAATAGAGATAAAAAACTTGCAGCAAGGTCAGCCATTTATGGTCAATGGTGCCAGATTGAAGCACTACTATGAGGAAGGAGATGTGAAGACTCTCTCGGCCTTCCTCTTGACTGAAGCATGACAAAATGAACGTCAAGGCCAATGCCTTAGTTTATTTTTCCTGTTTTTCCGATTATCGTTTATAGGTTTTGTGGTGTAATTTTAATTGCGTATTTGATGTTTGTTTTATGTGTTTTTGTAGGGAATCGATAGATGGAATCAAGGAGATCAAATCCAGCTTTAAAAATCGAGAAACGGTTGAGCCAAATAAAAGATACGGGCGATCAAAGTTTGAGATTTTGATGAAATAATATCCCTAGAATTGCGCTGGAATTGCTGGATCCGCAAAAAGAGCCGTTGGGATTTTTTCCGTTGCATTTATATCCGTTGGAAGGCGTTCGATCGATACGCTTCTCTCATTCTTTGCTCTCCAAGAATTCAGCGATTCTCTCTACCTTTGATTCCTCTCTCAAGATCTTCAAGAAGCAGCAATGGTGTTCACACGAGCGGAAAGATCTGCAGCGAAGAAGAAGGCTGATGACGCAGCTGAAGCAGCTGCGAGGGAAGCGCTTCTCACTCTTGCAGGCGATGGTGCCGTTCGCACAGGACCTCTCCCCAAGCTTCCTATCCGTAGGAGGAAGTGGAGGGTGGTCACTGAGATCCCTGCTGGACCATCTGAACCAGCGGGCACGCCCAAGAAACGCCGGTGGAGTGTCAAGACGGCCGCCGAACCAAGCGTAGCGACGACTCCCTCTGTGGCGAGTCAAGATTCTGATCGTGAGTCCCACGATTCAGCCAAGAAGAGTTCGACGCCACCTGCTTCACCAGCGCGCACACCGTCGCCATCTGCATCACCTGTGCACAGCCCTGCACCGTCTGAACCAGTGCCAAGCGCAGAGTCGTCACCGCCTGCACAGAGCCCCGAGTTGTCTCCAGCACCTCAGAGTTCTGATCCGACACCTGCAGCAGCGCAGAGTCCTGAATTACCATCTTCGCCACTGAGTTCTGCGCGGACACCATCAGCAGAGCATAATTCTCCACGGCCTGATCCGGAATTCCCTTATGGAGATTATCAAGAGTCCACGCAAGGCAGTGGAGATGCTGGGGAAGACGAAGTCTTCTCTCCTATGAGGGAAGATAGCCCTGCAGAGCCTGCACAGCAGGACGATTCTATGGAAGAGACGTTGGGGGCATGCCTCCAGCAGATCAACATCAAGGCCAAGCTCAAGAAGAAGAAGAAGGCCAAGATTGTCAAGGCCAAGAAGTTGAAGAAAAAGAAGGCCAAGAAGGTGCCGTCCACGGACAAAGAGAGTACTGAGCCTTCGCTCAAACGCCTCAAGGTGGAGGCTGCCGAATCATCCAAGCCAGCAGATAAGGGGAAGGCTAAACTCTACCCTGAAGACGAACCTCAGTCAGTGAGGTATGTCTCGTCTGATGCTGAATCTAGGGGTGCTGAGCTGAGAAAGAGGGACCTGTTGCACGAGAAAGGTTTCCTCGACCGACTCGCTGACCTGCCGCAGTTCTTGCGCGCAGGAGTGATCAACCATGGCTGGGAGGAATTCTGCAGACCGCCTAATCCAGCATACACGAGCATGGTGTACGATTTCTACGCCAATGTGCTCATCCCTGAGGATGGCCTGTCTATGGTCCGAGGGGTGGAAGTGGATTTCTCAGCCAAAGCCATCAATGACGCCTTTGGTCTCAAGGGCCAAACTCACACAGATTATGCGCGGATAGTTGATGAGCCGACTGAGGCTGTGCTGGAAGAGGCCATTCGAATAATTGGCCAGCCTGAAGCAGCGTGGACTGTCTCACGCAATGGGAGGCACACCTTAATGAGTGCCAATCTGACAGCCAAGGCGGCTGTTTGGTTTGCCTTTGTGCGAAGGAAGCTGTCCCCTGTGACCCACGAGACGACAATCAACCAGAGTAGATCACTGCTGGTTTATGCCATCATGCGCGGTCTCACGGTCAATGTAGGGGAGATCATGTCAGCTGCCATTGTTGAATGTGCCAGAAAAGGTAAGGGGCCATTATTCTTCCCCAACACTATAACAAAATTGTGCTTGCTTGCAGGAGTTCACACCGAGCGCTTGGAGCAGCAGATGCCGTATACGGGCCATTTGGAGCTGCCTGCCAGCTTGAGGCTGAAGAGGAAGGGGAACATGGAGTTTGAATTGGATCGGTTGGCTGCTGACCAGTCACGATCCATGGCATGCCTCATGGATATGCAACGAAGGATGGCTCAATGGGCCAAGTATGCGCAGGCACGGGACAAGGAACTTGCAGACCAAATTGGATGCATCTTCCCAGACTTCCCCACCAATCTTCTAACTCCATGGGTGCCACCACGACCAAGGCAACCTGATGAAGATGATGAGACTTGAGTGCTGTTGGTTTGCACTGAAGGGAGTACCTCTGTTCCCTTCACTTAAGTTATAAAAAAAAATCTGCTTCTGTTACTTCTTGTGAACTCTGCTGTTTTTGTTCAATTTTTGATCTGTTTAGACGTTTAGTTTCTGAGTTTTTTCTTTTGTTTAGTCTAGTCTGATGTTAGCTGCCTAGGTAAGTTAGGTTAGTTTTAATTTTGTAGAGCTTAAAGCAACGGGACAAAGCATGTTTAGGGGCCTGATGCATTGTTATATCTGCCCAGATTTGATTGCGAAAAAATTGCGGTGCCCGCAATTTTTCTGACTATTTGCGTGTTTTGGACTGTCTGTTTAGTTAGGCTATGATCTGTTAAATGCTTCATTTTGCTGCTAGCATGACTACCGTATATAGCTAATCTAAAAGCATGCTGGATGAGTGTCATAAGACGTCTTTTGATAGTTTAAATTAACCTCTCAATAGCTCAGCATGCACAGCTTTAAGCCCTTAACTGTCTGTTTTTTTTTTTCAAAATTCTGCTGCTGTGATATTTTCTTTCAAATGTTCTGTCTATGCCTAGGACTTTTAAATTCTCTTTGCTTTACCTTAGACTAGATGCTTCTAGACAAGTTTGGGGGTGTGCCACCTCAAGCACTCATTGGGGACAATGAGTAGTTTAAGTTTGGGGGAGGCCACCCTAGGCCTAGGAACATTCCTCTCTTCCTTAGGACATAAGCATTCTTCTTCTCCACCCTAGGCCTAGGAACATTCCTCTCTTCCTTAGGACATAAGCATTCTTCTTCTCCTTTAAAAAAAAAAAGTGATAAATAGAAAAAGTGAAAAATAGAATAAAGAGGGGAGTCTTTCTCAAGTTGCTGAGTAATCAGTGCCAAGTGTGTAAACCACAAGTGGCATTGCATCAAAAGGCAACCCAAGGGAAGGCTCCACCTAAGAAAGAAAAGAAAAAAAAGGAGAAATAGGAAGAAGAATGTGTGCTTGGGAGTTATGACCTTGTGGCTTAGATGTCCTATTTGAAAAGAACTCTGATCCTTAATGAGCTGAGCACAAGGTTGTAGCTTTTAGGTTTGTCTAAAGGAGATGAATGTATATCCAATGAAGTGATGCCAGGGTTTAGTTGGTCTTATGAAAGTACTACTGTCACTGGTTTTGTACTAAGACTGGCATGACTCTAAGGAATCCTAGGTAGCTCAGAAGAAAAAAAAACTAGAAGCATGTACTGAGTCTAAGATAAAGCTAGGCAGAATTTGAAACCTTAGGGATAGGGGCAGGATATGACAAAAGCAAATAGACCAGTTGTAGGGAGTTAATGAAAACAGAAAGAGTGTTAGGCAGGCAAAGGCAGAAGAAGCTTGACAAGAGGTTAGTGTTGAGCATAGAAGGATGTCACAGGACAGCACTGCTATAGATGAGAATGTAAGGGAGTCAGTAAGTAGCTAAAGAAGATAAATAACAGCCTAAGTAAGTCCCTAGTTTGCTTGAGGACAAGCAAAACCTCAAGTTTGGGGGTGTGTTAAGTCTCTGAAAGTGACTTATTTAGGACCCATTTAGCCTAAGAAGATGTACACTTTTAGGTGTTTTTGATAGCATTTAGCCTAAACCTATACTTTAATATGAGAATTAGAAGAAGGTAGCTAATTTAGGACTTGTGCACAATAGGTAGAAAAAGGGTTGAAAACCGAAGGAAAAGAATGAAAAATACGCATTGCGAATGAATTGCGAAATAATTGCGGTCCTCGCAATTATTCAAGTGAAAACCGTAACTTAACTGATCTTTTTCTGTTAAATTCCGTTATTTCAGGGACTCGTTCTTTCTCCTCCATCCATTTCTGATATATGACGTTGAAGATTGATGGTTCTCCTTGGCCCAAACGCACCTGCAAACTACTATAAAAAGGGGTCAAAGTCGGAGGTTTGATCATCATTCCGAAGCGCAGAAGTCTTTTCGCAGTCCACCATTTCTCCCTGTTTTCCTTTGCCGTCTGTTGGAGTGAGAGTCTCAGCTATTGGAGTCGATAATCTGATAGGAAGGAGAGGAGATTCTTCTTCTCTCTCGATTGGATTCATCCAAGCAAGGCTGAGCTTTCATCCCCTTCATTCGAGGCGACTGCCACGAAGCTTTCCAGCAACCTTTTACTGTTTTTCTGTCTTTCTCTTCTTATTTCCAGTTTTGTTCATTTGCTGTTCTTAGTTTAGAGTTGTAGTTACTGCATTTCGGTATTGTCTGCCTTTGAATCATTTCCTTTAAGCTTCGCATTGTTCGGTTAAACATTGAAAGTAATCAAAGTACGTTTCTGCCTTTATCTATTTCCATCTTCTGCTACGGCTTTGTCTTACTGTTTTAATTATATTTCCTTTCTAAGCATGTCTATTTTATCTGCCATTTCTGTTCTCCATATATCCATGAGTAGCTAAATCACCTAGGGGCATGCTAATGACAGAAACTATAGGCTAAAAAACGTGACTCAAGTAGGCAGTTTCACACTCGAACATTGATTGTATGTAAGCTTCATCCCACGGGCAATTTCGATTGGCCATCCATTTTGTCCAAAGAACTCCTAACCTCTGGAAGGAGTAAGAGTTCAGAGTCATGTAATCATGCTAGCCTTTCATGGTAATCAGGAAACGGCTTAGGAATAAGCGTTTCCCTAGTACAAACTAAACATTCCTGCTTTAACAAAGTGCTTAAGACCTTACTTTGAAGTCGAGTAAACTAAAGTATTTCATGCATGGAATCGGACGATACATGAGTTAGAGTGAGTTTGATGTATAGAGAGTTGATCTACTGCTTGAGAATCGTATTTAAATGCCTATAGGATAGTCATTAGTAGCCCTGAATTCGCCCATTTACACATTTTCGCTGCTGTTTAATTGCGGAAACATTGCGGTCCTCGCAATTCTGCTGTTTTACATTCTGTTTAGCTGTTTTCTTCTTCGTTTATTAATTCCATCTCTTGTCTTTTAAGTCTAGTTTCAACTTGCATTTGTTTATGTTATATCCCTTTACACATTCAGCAAAAGTTAGATAATTAAAAACCAATTTTACCCCACCAAATTCATCCCATCTTTCTTAACAATCACACTTCGCGAATAACTAAAAATGAGTCTCTGTGGAAAAAACGAATTAAATATACTTACTACTTGCTGTGAGACCATGTATGCTTGCATGTTCTAAGTGCTCTCTCTACTCTTTTGCATATTTATCTTTACACATTGAGCACGCAACACCTGGGAGCCAGCATAAACCTCATGCCCCTATCACTATTCCGCCAGCTAGGAATAGGAGAAGCACGTCCAACCACTGTCACTTTACAACTTGCAGACAGATCCATCGCATACCCTGAAGGTAAGATTGAGGATATTCTTGTAAAAGTTGACAAATTTATTTTCCTTGCAGATTTCATTGTCCTGGACTATGAAGCAGACAAGGAGGTCCCCATCCTGTTAGGTAGACCATTTCTAGCCACAGGTAGGGCTTTGATAGATGTTCAAAAAGGTGAGCTCACTATGAGGGTTCATGATGAAGAGGTGAAATTTAGTGTTTATAAAGCCTTAAGGTACCCCTCTGATTCGGAATCTTGTGCTAGCATGGATATTGTTGACTCACTAATGGAAGAACAATTAGAGCATGAATTATTAACTAAGCATGCTCAAGAATATGTAGGTTTAGAATTAACTGACTTGAACATAGCTGAGATAATGGACATACCTGTAACTAACCCCCAGCATGTTTGTATGAATATTAGCTTGACTGACAAATCTTTGAATCCATTAAAACCATCCATTGAGCATCCACCTGTATTAGAACTTAAACCTCTGCCCACACATCTTAAGTATGCATATTTAGGAAGTAATGAAACTCTGCCTGTAATCATATCATCTAAATTAAGTGCAAAACATGAGGTTGAGTTGATTTTACTGCTTAAACAACATAGGAAGGCTATAGCATGGACCATTGCTGATATTAGAGGCATTAGCCCCTCCTATTGCATGCATAAGATCATACTAGAGGAAGAACATACACCCCGAGTAGACCACCAACGTAGGCTGAACCCCTCTATGAAAGAGGTAGTTAAAAAAGAAATAATTAAGTGGTTAGATGCTGGTGTGATATTCTCCATAGCTAGTAGTCAGTGGGTAAGCCCTATACAATGTGTACCTAAGAAGGGGGGGATGACTGTGGTAGTCAATGAGAGCAATGAACTGATTCCAACTAGGACTATCACAGGGTGGAGAGTATGTATGGATTATAGGAAACTCAATAAAGAAACTAAAAAAGACCACTTCCCTCTACCATTCATTGACCAAATGTTAGACAGAATAGCTGGTAGAGCTTATTATTGTTTCTTAGACGGTTATTCGGGATATAACCAGATCACAATAGACCCTAAGGACCAGGAAAAGACTACCTTCACTTGCCCTTTTGGAACTTTTGCCTTTCGCAGAATGCCTTTTGGCTTATGCAATGCACCGACAACGTTTCAAAGGTGCATGTTGGCAATCTTCTCTGATTTGGATGAGTCCATGATAGAAATATTCATGGATGATTTCTCAGTCTTTGGGGATTCATTTACAAACTGTCTAGAGAATTTAGGACAAGTCCTAGCCAGATGTGAAGAGACCAAGTTAGTCCTTAATTGGGAGAAGTGTCACTTCATGGTGGACGAGGGGATTGTCCTAGGTCATAGAGTGTCGAGGGCAGGTGTAGAGGTTGACAGAGCCAAGATTGAAGTAATAGAGAAGTTGGTAGAACCACAAAATGTTAAAGCCATTAGAAGTTTCTTAGGGCATGCTGGCTTCTATAGAAGGTTCATTAAGGACTTTTCCAAGATCTCCAAGCCTTTATGTGAGCTTCTAGAGCTAAACAAACCTTTCATCTTCTCTAGAGAATGTTTCCTGGCCTGGAAGACCCTTAAGGAAGCACTAGTCACAGCGCCTGTCATAGTAGGACCAAACTGGGACCTTCCCTTTGAGTTGTTATGTGATGCTAGTGACTATGCTGTAGGGGTCATGTTAGGCCAAAAGATTGACAAGCTAACACACCCTGTATACTATGCTAGCAAAACACTTAATGAGGCACAATGCAACTACACAACCACTGAGAAAGAGATGCAAGCTGTAGTGTTTGCTTGTGAGAAATTTAGGAACTATATTGTAGGCACCAGAACAATAGTGTTTACAGATCACTCTGCACTTAAGTACCTTATGAGGAAGGCTGATGCTAAGCCTAGGTTGATAAGGTGGGTACTGTTACTGCAAGAGTTTGATCTGGACATTAGAGACAAGAAAGGGAGTGAAAATGTGGTTGCGGATCATCTTTCCAGATTGCAGCATAATTGCGGAAAAATTGCGGAACCCGCAATTTCTGATGCTTTCATTGATGAACATGTCTTTGTTTTGGCTCATCGTGATAACGATGAGGAACCTTGGTTTGCTGACATTGCTAACTTTCTTGCATCGCAGGTACTGCCTACTTTCAAGGGAGGACAAGAGAAGAAGAGGTTCCTCCACGAAGCAAGGAAATTCATATGGGATGATCCCACATTATACAAGACATGTGCTGACGGATTGCTGAGGAAGTGTGTTTCAGCTGCTGAAGCAAAGTCTGTGCTGCAGCATTGCCACACAGCCCCTTATGGTGGACACTTTGGTGGCCAAAGAACAGCTGCAAAGGTGTTTCAGAGTGGCTATTATTGGCCAACGATCTTCAAGGATGCACACAACTTCGCACACAGCTGTGATGAATGCCAGAGAACAGGTAACCTTAGCCGCAAGGATGAAATGCCTCTCACTTACATCTTAGAGTTGGAGCTCTTTGATGTGTGGGGCATTGACTTCATGGGGCCATTTCCCCCATCATCAGGTAACCTTTACATTTTAGTAGCAGTAGACTACATATCCAAGTGGGTAGAAGCCATAGCATGTCCCAATAATGATGCCAAAACAGTCATAAAATTCTTGCATAGGCACATTTTTACTAGATTTGGAACTCCTCGTGCTATCATTAGTGATGAGGGGACACATTTCATTAATAAGGCTATGGAGAGAGTGTTGGCTAAGTATAACATTAGACATAGAGTAGCCACTCCCTATCACCCACACTCGAATGGACAGGCTGAAATTTCAAATAGGGAGATTAAAAACATCCTAGAAAAAGTGGTCAAACCCAATAGAAAGGACTGGTCATTTAAACTCGAGGATGCACTTTGGGCCTATAGAACTGCATATAAGACACCCCTAGGTATGTCTCCTTATAGACTTGTGTATGGTAAAGCATGTCATCTTCCATTCGAGTTAGAAATTAAGGCATTTTGGGCACTAAAAGAGTTGAATTATTGCGTGACTGATGCGGGAACGTTGCGGTCTTTGCAATTACATGAGCTTGATGAGCTTAGACATATGTCCTATGAAAATGCTAAAATGTATAGAGAAAAGACCAAGATTTGGCACGACAGTAGACTTAGGATTAAGGACTTTAAAAAAGGCCAACTTGTTTTGTTATTCAACTCACGATTGAAATTATTTCCAGGCAAACTTAAGTCTAGATGGTCAGGACCATTTGTGATTACTAATGTGTTTGTTCATGGTGCCATCGAGATAAAGAACTTGCAGCAAGGGCAACCTTTCATGGTTAATGGTGCAAGGTTGAAGCACTACTATGAGGAAGGAGATGTGAAGACTCTCTCGGCCTTCCTCTTGACTGAAACGTGAATTAAGAATGAGAGAGGACGAGTGGTTACTGTGCTCGTCTAGTCAAGGCTAATGCCTTAGTTTATTTTTTGCGAATTTTCCGGTTATCGTTTGTGCATATGTTTGTGTAATTTTAATTAAGTATTTGAAGTTGATTTTATTTATTTTTGCAGGGAATCGATAGAGGGTATCAAGGAGATTACATCCAGCTAAAAAAATCAAGGAGATATTGGGCCAATGCAAAGATACGGTTGAGCAAAGATAGCCATTTAAATGCAAAAAAATCTCCAACGGTCACTAGAATTGCGCAGGATTTGCGGGATCCGCAAAAATATAGCCGTTGGGATTTTTTGTGTTTCCTTTATATCCGTTAGAAGGCGCGTTGATCCATACGATTCTCCCATTATCTGAACTTCAAGAAAACTGATTTTCTCTTCATCTGTGATCTCTCTCTCCAAATCTCCAAGATTCAACGATGGTGATCACAAGGGCCGAACGATCTGCGTCCAAGAAAAGGGCTGACGAGGCTGAAACAGCTGCGAGGGAAGCACTTCTTGCCCTTGCAGACGCTGATGCTGCGCGAACCGAACGCCTTCCCAAACTGCCGATCCGTAGGAAGAAGTGGAAGGTTGTCACAGAGATACCTGCTGGACCCTCTGAACCAGCAGGCACACCCAAGAAGCGTAGATGGAGTATGGCTGTGGCCGAAGAAGAGATCAAGAAAAAGACTCCCTCTGTGGAGAGTCAAGAATTGGGCCAGCCTTCTCACGAGACAGCTGAGCGCAGCCCTTCACCATCTCCACCGGTTCGAAGCCCTGAGCTCTCCTCATCGCCGCCAGCACAGAGCCCTGAGCTGCCTTCATCACCTCAGAGTTCTGCACAGACACCTACAGCAGCGCAAAGCACCACTCCGTCGCACACTTCTCCACGGCCTGACCCTGAATTCCCATATGGGGAGTACCAAGAATCAACGCAGGGCAGTGGGGAAGCTGAGGAAGACGAGGTCTTCTCGCCGTTGAGGGAAGCCAGCCCTGAGAGTCCTGCACAGCAGGACGATTCTATGGAAGAAACACTGGGGGCTTGCTTCCGTGTGATCGCAACCAAGGCAAAACTGAAGAAGAAGAAGGTTGCCAAGATTATCAAGGCCAAACGGTCCAAGAAATCAAAGAAAAAGAAAGCCAAGAGGGCGCCTGCATCAGAGGAGAAGGATGCTGAGCCATCACTCAAGAAGCTCAAGCTTGAGGCTACTGAGTCAGCCAAACAAAAAAGAAAAATGGAAGGCCAAGCTTTACCCTGAAGATGAGCCTCAGTCAGTGAGGTACGTGTCTTCTGACGCTGAGTCTAGAGGCATGGAGCTGAGGAAACGAGAGATGCTGCACGAGAAGGGCTTCCTCGACAGACCTGCTGACCTGCCGCAATTCTTGCGTGCAGGCATTACGAATCACGGCTGGGAGGAGTTGTGCAGACCACCAAATCCAGCTTACACAAGCATGGTGTATGACTTCTACGCCAACCTGAGGAATTCTGAGGAAGGGTTGTCTGTGGTCAGGGGAGTAGAAGTGGACTTTTCAGCCCAAGCCATCAACGAAGCCTATGGCCTTAAGAGCCAAAAACATACTGACTATGCGAGGATTGTTGATGAGCCTACTGAAGCCGTCCTGGAAGAGGCCATTCGGACCATTGGCCAACCTGAAGCATCCTGGACCGTGTCACGCAATGGGAGGCACACTCTCATGAGTGCCAACCTCACAGCTAAGGCAGCGGTGTGGTTTTCTTTTGTGAAAAGGAAGCTAGCCCCAGTGACTCATGAGACCACCATCAACCAGAGCAGATCGCTGCTGGTCTATGCTATCATGCGAGGTCTCACGATCAACGTGGGTGAAGTCATGTCAGCCGCCATTGCTGATTGCGCCAAGAAGGGTAAGGGTCCATTGTTCTTCCCTAATACTATTACTAAACTATGTTTACGTGCAGGAGTTCCCATCGAGCGATTGGAACAGCAGATGGCTTACACAGGCCACTTGGAGCTGCCCACAGGCTTGAGGCTGAAAAGGAAGGGCAACATGGAGTTCGAACTAGATAGATTGGTTGCTGCTCAGTCACTGTCCATGGCGTGCCTGGTGGATTTACAGAAGAGGATGGCTCAATGGGCCACTTATGCACAGGCAAGAGACAAAGAGGTGGCTGAACAGCTGGGATGCATCTTCCCTGATTTTCCCACCAACCTACTGTCTCCATGGGTGCCTCCACGACCCCGAGGGACTGATGATGAGGAGGATGACATCTGAGTGCTAGTTTGAATTGCACTCAAGGGAGTATTGCTGTTCCCTTAAAATAATAAGAAAAAAAATCAAACTGTTTTTTGTGAACCATGTGAATTATGCTGTTTTTAGTTAGTATTTTGATCTGTTTTAGTTGCTTAGTTTTAAGTTTTTAAATTGTTTAGGGTAGCCTACTGCTAGCTGATTAGGTAGAGTAGTTTAGTTTCATTTTTTGTATAGCTTGAGTGGCGAGAAAAAGCATGCGTAGGGGCCTTAACCACTGATATATCTGCCCTGACTGTATTGCGAGATAATTGCGGGTACCGCAATTTTTCTTACTGAATGCACGTTTTTGACTATCTGCTTAGCTAGGCTGTGATCTGTTTAAATTCTATCTCTTGCTACTATCTTGTCTACTGTATATTGCTTATCTAAACGCATGCTGGATGAGTGTCATAGGACACCCTTTGATAGTTTAAATTAGCCTCTGAATAGTGCTCAGTATGCATAGCTTTAAGTCCTTATCTGTCTGTTTTTATGAATTTCTGCTGCTGTGATATTTACTTTTAGAGTATTCTGTCTATGCCTAGGGCTTTTAACTTCTCTTTGTTTTACCTTAGACTAGATGCTTCTAGGACAAGTTTGGGGGTGTGCCACCTCAGACACTCATTGGGGACAATGAGTAGTTTAAGTTTGGGGGAGGTCACCCTAGGCCTAGGAACATTCCTCTCTCCTTTAGGGCATAAGCATTCTTCTTCTCCTGAAAAAAAATATAGAAAAAATGATGAGCTGAAAGAAAAAATGAAAAATAGAATAAATAGGGGTGTCTCTCTCAAAGTTGCTGAGTAATCAGTGCCAAGTGTGTAAACCACAAGTGGCATTGCATCAAAAGGCAACCCAAGGAGAGGCTCCACCTAAGTAAGAAAGGAAAAAGGAAGGAATAGGGAAGAAGAATGTATGCTTAAGAGTTATAACCTTGTGGCTTAGATGTCCTAGTTAAAAAAAAAAAAAAAAAAAAAAAAAAAAAGAACTCTGATCCTCAATGAGCTAAGCACAAGGTTGTAGCTTTTAGGTTTGTCTAGGGAGATGAATGTATGTCCAATGTAGTGATGCCAGGGTTTAGTTTGTCATATGAAAGTACTACTGTCACTAATTTTGTACTAAGACTGGCATGACTCTAAGGACTCCTAGGTAGCTCAAAAGAAAAGGCTAGAAGTATGTACTGAGTCTGAGGTAAAGCTAGGTAGAAGTTGAAACCTTAGGGATAGTGGCATGATGTGACAAAAGCATGTAGATCAGTTGTAGGGAATAATGGAACAGTCGGAGTAGTAGGCATGTGAAGTCAGAAGAAGCTAGATAAGAGGATAGTTTTAAACTTAGAAGGTGTCACAGGACAGCACTGCTATAGATGGGAATATAGGGGAGTCAGTAAGTGGTTAAAGGGAATGAAACAGCAGCCTAAGTAAGTCCTTAGTTTGCTTGAGGACAAGCAAAACCTTAAGTTTGGGGGTGTGTTATGTCTCCAAAAGTGACACATTTAGGACTTATTTAGCTTTAGAAGATGCACATACTTAGGTGTTTTTGTTAGTATTTAGCCTAAACCTATGCTTATATATGAGATTTAGAAGAAGGTAGCTAAATTAGGACTTGTGTGCAAAAGGAAAGAAAAGGGATAAAAACCGAAGTTAAAACAAAGAAAAATGTGCATTGCGATAGAATTGCGAAAACATTGCTGAAACCGCAATGTTTCAAGTGAAAACCGTAAGTTGACTGATCTCTTTCTGTTAATTTCCGTTATTTCAGGGATTCGTGCTTTCTCCTCCATCCATTCTGATATACGACGTTGAAGATTGATGGTTCTCCTTGGCCCAAATACACCTGCAAACTACTATAAAAGGGGGTCAAAGTCGGAGGTTCAGTCATCATCCGAAAGCGTAGAAGTCTTCTCGCAGTCTGTCTTTTCTCCTGTCGTTCTTCTTCGTCTGTTGGTGTGAGAGTCTCAGCTGTTGGAATCGACAATCTGATAGGAAGGAGAGAAGATTCGTCTTCTCTATCGATTGGATTCATCCAAGCAAAGCTATTCTTTTTCCCCATTCAGTCGAAGCAACTGCAACAAGGCGGCCACGCTCTATTTACTGCTTTCTGTTTTGTGTTCTTCATTTCCAGCACTGCTTTGTTGTTATTTCCTTTCCATTAGTCTTTTCGTTCTATTCCATTGATGTCTGTCTTTATGTTATTTACTTTAAGCTTTCCTTTGTCCATTCAAACAATCAATTAATCACAAGCAATATTCTTCATTTCACAGTTTCTGACCTTTGCAACTTACTGTTTTACCTTGCTGTTTTAAGCGTATTTCCCTTCTAAGCATGTCTCTTTTATCTCGTATTTCTATTCTCTATACATCCATGAGTAGCTAAGTCACTTAGGGGCATGCTAATGACAAGACTATAGGCTAAAAAACGTGAACCAAGCATGTAGGATAGCTCTCGAAGCATTGATTGTATGTAAGCTTCATCCCACGGGCAATTTCGATTGGCCATCCATTTTGTCCAAAGAACTCCTAACCTCTGGAAGGAGTAAGAGTTCAGAGTCATACACTCATGCTAGCCTTTCAAGGTAGCCAGAAAACGACCTAGGAATAGGCGTTTTCCTAGTACAAACTGTACACTTCTGCTTTAACAAGATGCTTAAGACCTTACTTGGACATGAGTAAACTAAAGAATCTAATGCATGGAATCGGACGATACATGAGATTGAGTGAGTTTGATGCATAGAGAGTTGATCCAATGCTTGAGAATCGTATGAAAATGCCTATAGAGGAGTCGTTAGTAGCCCTTGTTTCTCCATTTTACACACTTTCGCTGTTATTACAATTGCGGTAGAATTGCTGTTTCCGCAATTCTGCTAAGTTACAATTCTGTCTAGCTGTTTTCTTCTTCATTTATTAATCTCGTCTCTTTTCCTTTGAGTTTAATTTCAACTTGCATTTGTTTATGTTGCTACCCTTTATACATTCAGTAAGAAGTAGGCAATTAAAAACCAATTTTACCCCATCAAATCCACCCCTTCTTTCTTAACTTTACACTTCACGTGTTGCTTATAATAAGTCTCTGTGGGAAAACGAATGAAAAAATACTTACTACTTGCTATAAGATCATGTATGCTTGCATGTTCTGAGTGCTCTCTCTTCCTTATTGCTTATTTATATTAACACATTGAGCACGCAATACTATGCTAGTAAGACACTTAATGAGGCACAATGTAACTACACAACCACTGAGAAGGAGATGCTAGCTGTAGTGTTTGCTTGTGCGAAATTTAGGAACTATATTGTAGGCACCAGAAAAAATAGTGTATACAGATCACTCTGCACTTAAGTACCTTATGAGGAAGGCTGATGCTAAGCCTAGGTTGATTAGGTGGGTATTGTTGCTGCAAGAGTTCGATCTGGACATTAGAGATAAGAAGGGATGTGAAAATGTGGTTGCGGATCATCTTTCTAGATTGCAGCATAATTGCGAAAAAATTGCGGAAACCGCAATTTCTGATGCTTTTATTGATGAACATGTCTTTGTATTGGCTCATCGTGATAACGATGAGGAACCTTGGTTTGCTGACATTGCTAACTTCCTTGCCTCGCAGGTACTGCCAACTTTCAAGGGAGGACAAGAGAAGAAGAGGTTCCTTCATGAAGCAAGGAAATTTATATGGGATGATCCTACACTCTAGAGGACATGTGCTGACGGTTTGTTAAGGAAGTGTGTGTCAGCTGCTGAGGCGAAGTCTGTGTTGCAGCACTGCCATACAGCCCCCTATGGTGGACACTTTGGTGGCCAAAGAAAAACTGCAAAGGTGTCCCAGAGTGGCTATTATTGGCCAACGATCTTCAAGGATGCCCACAACTACGCACATAGCTGTGATGAATGCCAGAGAACAGGTAACCTTAGCCGAAAGGATGAGATGCCTCTCACTTACATCTTAGAGCTAGAGCTCTTTGATGTGTGGGGCATTGATTTCATGGGACCATTCCCTCCATCATCAGGTAACCTTTACATATTAGTAGCAGTAGACTATGTGTCTAAGTGGGTAGAGGCCATAGCATGTCCCAATAATGATGCCAAAACAGTCATAAGATTCTTGCATAGGCATATTTTTACTAGGTTTGGAACACCTCGTGCTATAATTAGTGATGAAGGGACACATTTCATTAATAAGGCTATGGAAAAAGTATTGGCTAAGTATAATATTAGACATAGAGTAGCCACTCCCTATCACCCACATTCGAATGGACAAGCTGAAATTTCAAATAGGGAGATTAAAAACATACTAGAAAAGGTGGTCAAACCCAATAGAAAAGATTGGTCATTTAAACTCGAGGATGCACTTTGGGCATATAGAACTGCATATAAGACACCCCTAGGTATGTCTCCTTACAGACTTGTATATGGTAAAGCATGTCATCTCCCATTTGAGTTAGAAATTAAAGCATTTTGGGCACTAAAAGAGTTGAATTATTGCGTGACCGATGCGGGAACGTTGCGGTCTTTGCAATTACATGAGCTTGATGAGCTTAGACATATGTCCTATGAAAATGCTAAAATGTATAAGGAAAAGACCAAGATTTGGCACGACAGTAGACTTAGGATTAAGGACTTTAAAAAAGGCCAACTTGTTTTGTTATTTAACTCACGGTTGAAATTATTTCCAGGCAAACTTAAGTCCAGAAGGTCTGGTCCATTTGTCATAACTAATGTGTTTATTCATGGTGCCATAGAGATTAAGAACCTGCAGCAAGGGCGACCATTCATGGTTAATGGTGCAAGATTAAAGCACTACTATGAGGAAGGAGATGTGAAGACTCTCTCGGCCTTCCTCTTGACTGAAACGTGAAATTAAGAACGAGAGAGGACGAGTGGTTACTGTGCTCGTCCAGTCGAGGCTAATGCCTTAGTTTATTTTTTGCGATTTTTCCGGTTATCGTTTGTGTATATTTTTGTGTGATTTTAATTAAGAATTTAATGTTGATTTTATTTCTTTTGTTAGGGAATCAATAGAGGGAATCAAGAAGATGAGATCAAGCTAAAAATATCAAGGAGATATTGGGCCAAATCAAAGATTCGGTTGAGAAAAGATTGGCATTTAAACTCAGAAAATCTCCAACGGTCACTAGAATTGCGCTGGATTTGCAGAATCCGCAACGAATATAGCCGTTGGGATTTCCATCATTATTTATGTCCGTTAGAAGCGCCCTGATCCGTACGCTTCTCTCATTCACTGATCTCCAAGAATCTTCTGCCCTCTTCATCTGCAATTCTTCTTTCCAGATTCCCACGATTCAACCATGGTGCTGACAAGAGCTGAACGATTTGCGTCCAAGAAAAGGGCTGACGACGCTGAGATTGCTGCGAGGGAAGCCCTGCTTGCCTTGGCTGATGCTGAGGCTGCGCGCACTGAACGACTCCCCAAGCTGCCGATCCGCAGGAAGAAGTGGAAGGTAGTCACGGAGATACCTGCTGGACCCTCTGATCCGGCAGGAACGCCCAAGAAATGCAAGTGGCGTATGGCCGTGGCTGAAGAAGCGAGCAAGAAAAAGACTCCCTATGTGGAGAGTCAAGAAAGTGATCGTCGGTCACACGAATCAGCCAAGCAGAGCTCTTCGCCATCTCCACCAGCGCAAAGCCCTGAGCTTCCCCCGTCGCCCACTTCTCCACCGACAGAGAGTCCACCGGCAGAGAGCCCTGAAGCATCACCTACTTCCCCACAACCTGACCCTGAATTTCCTTATGGAGAGTATCAAGAATCGACGCAGGGAAGTGGGGAAGCTGAGGAAGAAGAGGTCTTCTCTCCTTTGAGAGAAGCCAGCCCTGCGAGTCCTGCACAAAAGGATGATTCCATGGACGAGACACTGGGGGATTGCCTCCAGCAGATGACAACAAAGGCAAGATTGAAGAAAGCCGCCAAGGTTGTCAAGGCCAAACGGCCAAAAACGAAAAAGAAGTCCAAGAAGAAGAAGTCCAGGGCTGTGATAGCACTCTAAAAGTGCTAATATTTAGCTCCTAAGTCTTGTAAATTAGAATAATTATTTGGGCTTAATTGATATATTTTGTATAATTTAATCGCTAAGGGGTAAACCGGGCATTTGCGATAATTAAGAGCTTAAATGAATATTTTAGAATATTTTATTAATTAGTCGTTTTGAGTGACTAAGCTACATTAATTAAATAATCTAATTTCAACTCAAAATAGACTAATGGCTTAATGGTGTAGGTCTTGTTGAGGGAATGGTGAAGCCAAGGTTCAAATCCTGGTGGGAGCAGAATTTTAATATTTTTGTAGAAAGTCAACGGTCAACAGTCAACGGTCAACACCACGCCCAGACCCTCGCCATCGCTCCGCGCGCGCCCCAGCGCCCTCGCCCGCATTCCCGCGCGCAGCCTCGCGCCCCAGCGCCCTCGCCGCTCGCCCTCGCGCGCGCCCCAGTGCCCTCGCCCGCACGCCCGCGCGCAGCCTCGCGCCCCAGCGCCCTCGCCGCTCGCCCCCGCGCGCGCCTCGCCCTCGCCCTCGCCCGCGCGCCCTATCCGTGACTGTAAATGCCCGTCATTAAAAGTGCAAAAATTTGCCCGTCATTAAAAGTCTAAAAAAAAGCGGTGTTTTCCATTTTTCCATTCTCCGTAGCGTCGAGACGCTAGGACAGCGTCTCGACGCTACTCTGAAGTATAAAAAGAACATTTTCGCGATTTTAGGTCATTCCATCTTCGTTTTGGGCTCGGGATTGACGTTTTTTCACCATTTTTGAAGATCTTCTTCTCCATTTGGGTTGTATGAACTCTACAACCTCCATGGAAGCTTGGAATACTCTATCTCCCATGGAAGGCTAGAGGTAAATGCTTGATTAGTTGGTTGAGGGATTGATTTCTATTGTATTTAGGTGAGATTTATGCTTTATATGAATGTTTAGCATATGTGTATGAACTCTTGCATCTCTTTCCTGTATTAAGAACGAATAGCATGCCTTTCTAATTAGGATTGACGCCCATAATTGTTACGCATGTTAGTCGGCTAGCATTGATTCCTGATTAGTTTTAATGCAAGTAGCGATGGTCTAATCGTGCCTAATCAATTTGACCCTATGTGACGAATGGGGTATGAATTGATTATCGTATCGCGGTGGGCTCAAGGTTAAGAGAGAAATCGAATTAGTTTTAGGATTAATTCGTCGCGATGTTACCCATTACTGTTTTCTGATTAATTTAGGACTAATCACCTTGAATTGATTAAGAGGCATGTTTAATTAGAATTGTCTGTTTCTAATTAATTCTTCGGGGTGTTTGTATCGGTGTCGAGCAAACATTTCGCGTGCATGAGCATCTCCGCTAATTTCCATGTTTATCGATGAACTGAAATACAATAGAGCAATCCCGATACTTTCTAATTAAGCATACTTGTCAATTTCATATTTCCCTCTTTAATTTTCCGTTAGCGAAATTCTTTGCATGTTAGTAATTTTCCAAACAAAACCTCCCATTGTTTTTACTTCATTACAAATTCAATTTAATTAAGTTAGGATTATAGCTTGCTCCCTGTGGATCGACTCCGTTGCCACTAGCTGCAAAGCTTAGTGAGTTCGGATTATAAATATTATTTTGGCAAGCCTCGACAACTTGAAATTTGTAGGATATTCAAAAATCCTACTACCAAAATTGGCGCCGTTGCCGGGGAGCAACAATTAATCTTACTTGGTTGAATTTTATTTGTTTTGTGTTTTTAATTTTTCTTTTTAAAATTATTTTCTTTGGTTTTGTTTATTTTTATCCTTCTTGTACAGTATGACCTGTTTGTTCTGAGTTGTTGTGTGCAGTTTTCTTTTAATTTTTGAGAAAAGTGGAAGAGATGGAACTTGCAATTAACGATGAGATTGTGAAGATGTATGAAGCATCTTCCAAGATTGATTATGGATGAGTCGAGTGCGAGAATACAGTCGAGCAATCGACTTTAAAAATTTGCGCTTCTTGGGAGGCAACCCATGTGTTCTTAAATTCTTGTCTTTACTTTCAGTTTTTATTTTTCCTTGCTTAGTTTATTTGCTTTTCCTTTTGTAGGAGGTTTGACCTGAGGATCGAGACAGTGGGCGAAGACCGCGCTGCTCCAACCGACAATCGAACAAAATTCAGGGGAGATTTTCTGTTCCCTTTTATTTTGTGCGTTTTAACTGCTTAGTCTGAAGTGTGATACATAGAGGACTATGTATCCTTTTAGGTTGGGGGTGGAGAAGTTTGTTGGATTTTTGAAGTTGTTGAGCTGTGGAAATTCTGAATTAGAAGTGCTTTGGTCTGCTGTTGCATGTTGTTCGATGAGGACAATCTATGAAATGCTTTTAAATTCTTCGTATTTACATATCTAGAAAAGCATGAGATTGTATGTGCATGTTGAGCATTTTTCAAAAAATTTTAAAATTTTTCTGTTTCTCCCTTGCATCTATCGAGCACGTAGCATCCTATTATTGGTTCTGTAGGCTTAGACTTGTCTTATGTTGCATGAAATCTTGTTGTCACCCCGAAAGGCACCCCTATGGAAGGCTTGAAGCATGATAGGTTGTATTAAATTAATCGTGTTATAGCAAAGCTATTGCCTAAAAAAAAAAATAAGTAAGTAAGAATGAAAATAAAAACTCTAGAGATGCTCCTCCTTCTTAAAGTGCACATTAAGAAGTGAGCATTAGTCCTTAAAAACGTGAAGCGAAATGAAGCTTGACGTGTTAGGCTCTCTTGGAGAAGCAAAAGAAAATTAAAAAAAAAAGTGGATCAAAAGAAATAAAAGAGTACAAAGTACTCAAGAAAAAAAAAAAAATGTTTAGGCCGTTTGATTTGTTACTCTCTTGATTGTTGAAAAGCCATTAGACTGTTCTTTATTGCTAGAAGTAGGGGGAAAACGAGATGTAGAGTTGCATATGGTTTTTCCGAGTCTATAAGAGCTAGAATAGGTTGGCTAATCACACACGCACGTAGAGGAGTAACAGTTTAATTTTTGAAATGTTCTCAACTTATGCATGCAATCAATTGTTCTCTTTTGTTGTAAGTGCCTTATTTTTGAAAGCATTGAGGTTAGAGTCGTTGCATGCAATTTCATTCTTAGGAGCTAGTTCAGAGTTTTCCTTGCTCGAGGACTAGCAAGATTTAGGTTGGGGGTTTTGATAGCACTCTAAAAGTGCTAATATTTAGCTCCTAAGTCTTGTAAATTAGAATAATTATTTGGGCTTAATTGATATATTTTGTATAATTTAATCGCTAAGGGGTAAACCGGGCATTTGCGATAATTAAGAGCTTAAATGAATATTTTAGAATATTTTATTAATTAGTCGTTTTGAGTGACTAAGCTACATTAATTAAATAATCTAATTTCAACTCAAAATAGACTAATGGCTTAATGGTGTAGGTCTTGTTGAGGGAATGGTGAAGCCAAGGTTCAAATCCTGGTGGGAGCAGAATTTTAATATTTTTGTAGAAAGTCAACGGTCAACAGTCAACGGTCAACACCACGCCCAGACCCTCGCCATCGCTCCGCGCGCGCCCCAGCGCCCTCGCCCGCATTCCCGCGCGCAGCCTCGCGCCCCAGCGCCCTCGCCGCTCGCCCTCGCGCGCGCCCCAGTGCCCTCGCCCGCACGCCCGCGCGCAGCCTCGCGCCCCAGCGCCCTCGCCGCTCGCCCCCGCGCGCGCCTCGCCCTCGCCCTCGCCCGCGCGCCCTATCCGTGACTGTAAATGCCCGTCATTAAAAGTGCAAAAATTTGCCCGTCATTAAAAGTCTAAAAAAAAGCGGTGTTTTCCATTTTTCCATTCTCCGTAGCGTCGAGACGCTAGGACAGCGTCTCGACGCTACTCTGAAGTATAAAAAGAACATTTTCGCGATTTTAGGTCATTCCATCTTCGTTTTGGGCTCGGGATTGACGTTTTTTCACCATTTTTGAAGATCTTCTTCTCCATTTGGGTTGTATGAACTCTACAACCTCCATGGAAGCTTGGAATACTCTATCTCCCATGGAAGGCTAGAGGTAAATGCTTGATTAGTTGGTTGAGGGATTGATTTCTATTGTATTTAGGTGAGATTTATGCTTTATATGAATGTTTAGCATATGTGTATGAACTCTTGCATCTCTTTCCTGTATTAAGAACGAATAGCATGCCTTTCTAATTAGGATTGACGCCCATAATTGTTACGCATGTTAGTCGGCTAGCATTGATTCCTGATTAGTTTTAATGCAAGTAGCGATGGTCTAATCGTGCCTAATCAATTTGACCCTATGTGACGAATGGGGTATGAATTGATTATCGTATCGCGGTGGGCTCAAGGTTAAGAGAGAAATCGAATTAGTTTTAGGATTAATTCGTCGCGATGTTACCCATTACTGTTTTCTGATTAATTTAGGACTAATCACCTTGAATTGATTAAGAGGCATGTTTAATTAGAATTGTCTGTTTCTAATTAATTCTTCGGGGTGTTTGTATCGGTGTCGAGCAAACATTTCGCGTGCATGAGCATCTCCGCTAATTTCCATGTTTATCGATGAACTGAAATACAATAGAGCAATCCCGATACTTTCTAATTAAGCATACTTGTCAATTTCATATTTCCCTCTTTAATTTTCCGTTAGCGAAATTCTTTGCATGTTAGTAATTTTCCAAACAAAACCTCCCATTGTTTTTACTTCATTACAAATTCAATTTAATTAAGTTAGGATTATAGCTTGCTCCCTGTGGATCGACTCCGTTGCCACTAGCTGCAAAGCTTAGTGAGTTCGGATTATAAATATTATTTTGGCAAGCCTCGACAACTTGAAATTTGTAGGATATTCAAAAATCCTACCACCAGGCTGCGCCTTCATCAGAAAAGGGGAGTGATGAGCCGTCTCTGAAGAAGCTCAAGATTGAGGCTGCTGAGTCAGCCAAACCGAAAGACAAAGGGAAAGCCAAGCTTTACCCTGAAGATGAGCCTCAATCAGTGAGGTACGTGTCTTCTAATGCTGAGTCCAGAGGCACTGAGCTGAGGAAGAGGGAGCTGCTGCACGAGAAAGGATTCCTCGACGCACCTGCTGACCTGCCGCAATTCTTGCGCGCAGGAATCACGAATCACGGCTGGGAAGAGCTATGCAGGCCACCCAATCCAGCCTACTCCAGCATGGTGTATGACTTTTACGCCAACTTGATGAATCCTGAGGATGGCCTATCTGTGGTCAGAGGGGTTGAGGTGGACTTCTCAGCAAGGGCGATCAACGAAGCCTATGGCCTCAAAGGCCAAAAACATACTGACTATGCGAGGATAGTTGATGAGCCAACAGAAGCTGTCCTGGAGGAGGCAATTCGAGTCATTGGACAGCCTGAAGCATCGTGGACAGTCTCGCGCAATGGGAGGCACACCCTGATGAGTGCTACCCTCACAGCCAAGGCGGTTGTCTGGTTTTCCTTCGTGCGAAGGAAGCTGTCCCCAGTGACCCATGAGACCACCATCAACCAGGGCAGATCGCTGCTGGTCTATGCAATCATGCGAGGTCTCACGATCAACGTGGGCGAGGTCATTGCAGCTTCAATTGCTGACTGCGCCAAGAAGGGTAAGGGGCCACTTTTCTTTCCTAATACGATTACTGTTGCGTGCTCAATGTGTTGAAAGAATTAAGCAATAAGAGAGAGAGAGCACTCACAACATGCAAGCATACATGATCTTATAGCAAGTAGTAAGTATTTTTTCATTCGTTTTCCCACAGAGATTTATGTTTAGCTACTCGTGAAGTGTATTTGTTAAGAAAGAAGGGGTGGATTTGAAGGGGTAGAGTTGGTTTTGAAATTCCTATTTACTACTGACTGTATAGAGGATAGCAACATAAACAAATGCAAGTCAAAGTTAAACTAAAATGAAAAGAGACGAGATTAATAAACGAAGACAAAAACAGCTAAACAGAATTGTAAATTTAGCAGAATTGCGGAAACAACGAAAGTGTGTAAAATGGAGAAACAAAGGGCTACTAACGACTCCTCTATAGGCTTTTTCATACGATTCTCAAGCATTGGATCAACTCACTATGCATCAAACTCACTCAATCTCATGTATCTTCCGATTCCATGCATTAGATTCTTTAGTTTACTCATGTCCAAGTAAGGTCTTAAGCATCTTGTTAAAGCAGAAAGTTACGGTTTGTACTAGGAAAACGCCTATTCCTAGGTCATTTTCTGGTTACCTTGAAAGGCTAGCATGAGTGTACGACTCTGAACTCTTACTCCTTCCAGAGGTTAGGAGTTCTTTGGACAAAATGGATGGCCAATCGAAATTGCCCGTGGGATGAAGCTTACATACAATCAATGCTTCGAGAACTATCCTACATGCTTGGTTCACGTTTTTTAGCCTATAGTATTGTCATTAGCATGCCCCTATGTGACTTAGCTACTCATGGATGTAGAGAGAATAGAAATACGAGATAAAACAGACATGCTTAGAAGGAATATAAAGACAAAACAGTGAGGAAAAACAGTAGATCGCAAAGGCAAGAAACTGTGAAATGAAGGATTGCTTTTGATTACTTGATTGTTTGAATGAACAAAGGAAAGCTTAAAGTAAGTAATATAAAGACAGAGAATCAACGAAATAGATTGTACTAACTACTGGAAAAGAAATAACAACAAGACAAAGCTGGAATTTAGAAATGAAAGACAGGAAAACAGTAAACAGCTTGGAACGCCTCGTCGCAACGCCTCGGCTGAAGGGAGAGAAAGGGTAGCCTTGCTTGGATGAATCCAATCGGGAGAGAAGAGGAATCTTCTCTCCTTCCTATCAGATTGACGACTCCAACAGCTAAACCTTGCAAACCAACAGACGGCAAAGAAAAACAGGAGAGAAAATGGAGCTGCGAGAAGACTTCTACGCTTTCGGATGATGTTTGAACCTTCGACTTTGACCCCCTTTTATAGTAATCTGCAGGTGCATTTGGGCCAAGGAGAACCATCAATCTTCAACGTCGTACTTCAAAATGGATGGAGGAGAAAGCACGAATCCCTGAAATAACGGAATAAAACAGAAAAAGATCAGCCAACTTACGGATTTCACTTAAAACATTGCTGTTTTAGCAATGTTTCCGCAATGCTGCCGCAATGCACAATTTTCTTTGTTTTAACTTGGGTTTTTGTTCCTTTTCTTTCCTTTTGCACACAAGTCCTAATTTAGCTACCTTCTTCTAATTCTCATATATAAGTGTAGGTTTAAGCTAAATCCTATTAAAAACACCTAAGAATGTGCATCTTCCTAAGCTAAATAAGTCCTAAATATGTCACTTTTGGAGACATAACACACCCCCAAACTTAAGGTTTTGCTCGTCCTCGAGCAAACTAAAGACTTACTTAGGCTGCTGTTTCAATCTCCTTAACCACTTACTGACTCCCTTAAGTCCCTACCTATAGCAGTGCTGTCCTGTGACACACTTCTAAGTTTACAACTAACCTTTTAAAATGCTTCCTCTGACTTTGCACGCCTAATACTCCTGCTGTTTTATTAACTCCCTACGGTCGATCTACTTGCTTTTGTCATGTCATGCAACTATCCCTAAGGCTTCAAATTCTACCTAGCTTTACCCCAGACTCAGTACATGCTTCTAGTCTTTACTTTTGAGTTACCTAGGAATCCTTAGAGTCATGCCAGTCTTAGTATTAACAGTGACAGTAGTACATTTAGAGAACAACCTAAACCCTGGCATCACTACATTGGACATACATTCATCTCCCTAAACAACCCTACAAGCTACAACTTTGTGCTCAGCTTAATTGAGGATCAGTGTTCTTTTTATTCAGGACATCTAAGCCACAAAGCTGCAACTCCTAGGTATACATTCTTCTTCCCTACTTCTTCCTTTTTTTCCTTTCTTTCTTAGGTGGAGCCTCTCCTTGGGTTGCCTTTTGATGCAATGCCACTTGTGGGTTACACACTTGGCACTGATTACTCAGCAACTTTGAGAGAGACACCCCTCTTTATTCTATTTTTCATTTTTTCTTTCAGCTCATCATTTTCTTTTTTTTTTAAAAAGGAGAAGAAGAATGCTTATGCTTTTAAGGGAGAGAGGAATGTTCCTAGGCCTAGGGTGGCCTCCCCCAAACTTAAACTACTCATTGTCCCCAATGAGTGTCTGAGGTGGCACACCCCCAAACTTACCTAGAAGCATCTAGTCTAAGGTAAAACAAAGAGAATCTAAAAGCCCTAGGCATAAACAGAACATGCTAAAAGTAAATGGCACAGCAGCAGAAATTCATAAAAACAGGCAGGTAAGGACTTAAAGCTATGCATGCTGAGCAATATTTAGAGGCTAATTTAAACTATCAAAGGGTGTCCTATGACACTCATCCAGCATGCTTTAGGATAAGCTATATAAGGTGGACAAGATAGCAGCAAAAGATAGAATTTAAACAGAACCAACCTAGCTAGACAGACAGTCCAAAACATGCATTTACCAATAAAAATTGCGGTTTCCGCAATTATTCCGCAATGATGACAGGGCAGATATATCAGTGGTTAGGGCCCCTAAGCATGCTTTTTCCAGGCACTCAAGCTATACCAAAAATGAAACTATCCTAATCTACCTAATCAGCTACCATCAGTCTATACTAAACAACTTTAAACATTAAAACTAAACAACTAAAACAGATCAAAAGAGTAACTTAAAATAGCATAATTCACAAGGTTCAACAAAAAGCAGTTTGATTCTTTTTTTCTTATTTTAAGGGAACAGCAATACTCCCTGTCATGCTACTCAGATTAGCACTCAAACGTCTTCCTCATCATCATGCCGTCGTGGTCGTGGAGGCGCCCATGGAGTCAGCAGATCCATGGGGAATTCAGGGAAAAGGCAGCCAAGCTGATCAGCAACCTCCTTGTCCCGTGCTTGCGCATATGTGGCCCCTTGAGCCATTTTCCTTTGCAGATCCATCAGGCACGCCATGGTCAATGACTGAGTAGCAGCTAGACCATCCAGCTCGAACTCCATGTTGCCCTTCCTTCGCAGCCTCAGGGCAGTAGGCAACTCCAGGTAGCCCGTGTAGGCCATCTGCCTTTCCAGTCGCTCAATTGGAACCCCTGCACGTAAACAGAGTTTAGTAATCGTATTAGGAAAGAAAAGAGGCCCCTTACCCTTCTTGGCGTAGTCAGCAATTGAAGCTGCAATGACCTCGCCCACGTTGATCGTGAGACCTCGCATGATTGCGTAGACCAGCAATGACCTGCTCTAATTGATGGTGGTCTCGTGAGTCACTGGGGACAGCTTCCTTCTAACGAAGGAAAACCAGACAGCCGCCTTGGCTGTGAGGGTGGCACTCATCAGGGTGTGCCTTCCATTGCGCGAGACTGTCCATGATGCCTCAGGCTGGCCAATTATCCGTATGGCCTCTTCCAGAACGGCTTCAGTAGGCTCATCAACAATCCTCGCATAGTCAGTATGTTTTTGGCCCTTGAGGCCATAGGCTTCGTTGATTGCCTTTGCTGAGAAGTCCACTTCAACCCCTCGGACCACAGACAGGCCATCTTCAGCATTCGTCAAGTTGGCGTAAAAGTCATAGACCATGCTGGAGTAGGCCGGATTGGGTGGTCTGCACAGCTCCTCCCAACCGTGATTCACGATTCCTGCGCGCAAGAATTGCGGCAGGTCAGCAGGTGCGTCGAGGAAGCCTTTCTCGTGCAGCAGCTCCCTCTTCCTCAGCTCAGTGCCTCTGGACTCAGCATCAGAAGACACGTACCTCACCGATTGAGGCTCATCTTCAGGGTAAAGCTTGGCTTTCCCTTTGTTCCTCGGTTTGGCTGACTCAGCAGCCTCAATCTTGAGCTTCTTCAGAGACGGCTCATCACTCCCCTTGTCTGACGAAGGCGCAGCCCTGGACTTCTTCTTCTTGGACTTCTTTTTCGTTTTTGGCCGTTTGGCCTTGACAGCTTTGGCGGCTTTCTTCAATTTGGCCTTGGTCGCCATCTGCTGGAGGCAATCCCCCAGCGTCTCGTCCATAGAATCATCCCTTTGTGCAGGGCTCGCAGGGCTGGCTTCTCTCAAAGGAGAGAAGACCTCGTCTTCCTCAGCCTCCCCACTACCCTGCGTCGATTCTTGGTACTCCCCATATGGGAATTCAGGGTCAGGTTGTGGGGAAGTGGGTGATGCTGCAGGGCTCTCTTCTGGTGGGGTGTGATCAGAACTCTGCGGCGATGGGGGAAGCTCAGGGCTTTGCGCTGGTGGAGAAGGCGAAGAGCTCTGTTTTGGTGACTCGTGTGGCCGAGGATCACTTTCTTGCCGCTCCACAGAGGGAGTCTTTTCCTTGCTCGCTTCTTCGGCCACCGCCATACTCCATCTGCGTTTTTTGGGTGTGCCTGCTGGTTCAGAGGGTCCAGCAGGTATCTCCGTAACAACCTTCCACTTCTTCTTGCGGATTGGCAGTTTGGGGAGTCGTTCAGTTCGCGCAGCCTCAGCGTTTGCAAGGGTAAGAAGTGGTTCCCTCGCAGCAGCTTCAGCGTCATCAGCCCTTTTCTTGAACGCAGATCGTTCGGCTCTTGTTAGCACCATCGTTGGATCGTTGGAATCTGGAGAGAAGAATTGCAGATGAAGAAGAAGAAAGATTTCTTGGAGTTCAGATAATTGGGAAATCGTATAGATCAACGCGCGTCTTAACGGATATAAGTAATGATGAAATCCCAACGGCTCTATTTTTGCGGATTCTGCAAATCCAGCGCAATTCTAGTGACCGTTGGAGATTTTCTGCATTTAAATGTCAATCTTTGCTCAACCGTATCTTTGATTTGGCCCAATATCCCCTTGATCTTTTTAGCTGGATTTAATCTCCTTGATTCCCTCTATTGATTCCCTACAAAAATAAATAAAATCAACATCAAATTCGTAATTAAAATCACACAAACATATGCACAAACGATAACCGGAAAATTCGCAAAAAATAAACTAAGGCATTAGCCTCGACTGGACGAGCACAGTAACCACTCGTCCTCTCTCGTTCTTAATTCACGTTTCAGACAAGAGGAAGGCCGAGAGAGTCTTCACATCTCCTTCCTCATAGTAGTGCTTCAATCTTGCACCATTAACCATGAAAGGTTGTCCCTGCTGCAGGTTCTTAATCTCTATGGCACCATGAACAAACACATTAGTTATTATAAAAGGACCTGACCATCTGGACTTTAGTTTGCCCGGAAATAATCTCAATCGTGAGTTAAATAACAAAACAAGTTGGCCTTTCTTAAAGTCCTTAATCCTAAGTCTACTGTCGTGCCAAATCTTGGTCTTTTCCTTATACATTTTTGCATTTTCATAAGACATATGTCTAAGCTCATCAAGCTCATGTAATTGCAAAGACCGCAACGTTCCCGCATCAGTCACGCAATAATTCAACTCTTTTAGTGCCCAAAATGCCTTAATTTCTAACTCGAATGGAAGATGACATGCTTTACCATACACAAGTCTATAAGGAGACATACCTAGGGGTGTCTTATATGCAGTTCTATATGCCCAAAGTGCATCCTCGAGTTTAAACGACCAGTCTTTTCTATTGGGTTTGACCACCTTTTCTAGTATGTTCTTAATCTCCCTATTTGAAATTTCAGCCTGTCCATTCGAGTGTGGGTGATAGGGGGTGGCTACTCTATGTCTAATGTTATACTTAGCCAACACTCTCTCCATAGCTTTATTAATGAAATGTGTCCCCTCATCACTAATGATAGCACGAGGTGTTCCAAACCTAGTAAAAATGTGCCTATGCAAGAATTTTATGACTGTTTTGGCATCATTATTGGGACATGCTATGGCCTCTACCCACTTGGATACATAGTCTACTGCCACTAATATGTAAAGGTTACCTGATGATGGGGGAAATGGTCCCATAAAGTCAATGCCCCACACATCAAAGAGCTCCAACTCTAAGATGTAAGTGAGAGGCATCTCATCCTTGCGACTAAGGTTACCTGTTCTCTGGCATTCATCACAGCTATGTGCGTAGTTGTGGGCATCTTTGAAGATCGTTGGCCAATAATAGCCACTCTGGAATACCTTTGCAGCTGTTCTTTGGCCACCAAAGTGTCCACCATAAGGAGCTGTGTGGCAGCAGCTGAAACACACTTCCTCAGCAATCCGTCAGCACATGTCTTGTACAGTGTGGGGTCATCCCATATGAATTTCCTTGCTTCGTGAAGGAACCTTTTCTTCTCTTGTCCTCCCTTGAAAGTTGGCAGTACCTGCGATGCAAGGAAGTTAGCAATGTCAGCAAACCAAGGTTCCTCATCGTTATCACGATGAGCCAAAACAAAGACATGTTCATCAATGAAAGCATCAGAAATTGCGGTTTCCGCAATTTTTCCGCAATTATGCTGCAATCTAGAAAGATGATCCGCAACCACATTTTCACATCCCTTCTTATCTCTAATGTCCAGATCGAACTCTTGCAGCAACAATACCCACCTAATCAACCTAGGCTTAGCATCAGCCTTCCTCATAAGGTATTTAAGTGCAGAGTGATCTGTATACACTATTGTTCTGGTGCCTACGATATAGTTCCTAAATTTCTCACAAGCAAACACTACAGCTAGCATCTCCTTCTCAGTGGTTGTGTAGTTGCATTGTGCCTCATTAAGTGTTTTACTAGCATAATATACAGGGTGTGTCAACTTGTCAATCTTCTGTCCTAACATGACCCCTACAGCATAGTCACTAGCATCACATAACATCTCAAAGGGAAGGTCCCAATTTCCCCCAGAAGATTCTAAACTACAGCATCTTCTGTCCTAACATGACCCCATGCTAGGAAACATTCTCTAGAGAATATGAAGGGTTTGTTTAGCTCTAGAAGCTCACATAAAGGCTTGGAGATCTTAGAAAAGTCCTTAATGAACCTTCTATAGAAGCCAGCATGCCCTAAGAAACTTCTAATGGCTTTAACATTCTGAGGTTCTACCAACTTCTCTATTATTTCAATCTTGGCTCTGTCAACCTCTACACCTGCCCTAGACACTCTATGACCTAAGACAATTCCCTCGTCCACCATGAAGTGACACTTCTCCCAATTAAGGACTAAGTTGGTCTCCTCACATCTAGCCAGGACTTGGCCTAAGTTTTCTAGACAGTTGGTGAATGAATCCCCAAAGACTGAGAAATCATCCATGAATATCTCTATCATGGACTCATCCAAATCAGAGAAGATTGCCAACATGCACCTTTGAAACGTTGCCGGTGCATTGCATAAGCCAAAAGGCATTCTGCGAAAGGCAAAAGTTCCAAAGGGGCAAGTGAAGGTAGTCTTTTCTTGGTCTTTGGGGTCTATTGTGATCTGGATATATCCTGAATAACCGTCTAAGAAACAGTAGTAAGCTCTACCAGCTATTCTGTCTAACATCTGGTCAATGAATGGTAGAGGGAAGTGGTCTTTTTTGGTTTCCTTATTCAACTTCCTATAGTCCATGCAAACTCTCCACCCTGTGATAGTCCTAGTTGGAATCAGTTCATTGCACTCATTGACTACCACAGTCATCCCCCCTTCTTAGGTACACATTGTATAGGGCTCACCCACTGACTACTATCTATAGGGAAAATCACACCAGCATCTAACCACTTTATTATTTCTTTTTTAACTACCTCTTTCATAGAGGGATTCAGCCTACGTTGGTGGTCTACTCGGGGTGTATGTTCTTCCTCTAGTATAATCTTATGCATGCAATAAGAAGGGTTAATGCCTCTAATATCAGCAATAGTCCATGCTATAGCCTTCCTATGTTGTTTAAGCAGTAAAATCAACTCAACCTCATGCTTTGCACTCAATTTAGATGAAATAATTACAGGCAGAGTTTCATTACTTCCTAAATAAGCATACTTAAGATGTGTGGGCAGTGGTTTAAGTTCTAAAACAGGTGGATGCTCAATGGATGGTTTTAATGGATTCAAAGATTGTTCAGTTAAGTTAATATTCATACAAACATGCTGAGGGTTAGTTACAGGTATGTCCATTATCTCAGCTATGTTTAAATCAGTTAATTCTAAACCTACATATTCATGAGCATGCTTAGTCAACAATTCATGCTCCAATTGTTCTTCCATTAGTGAATCAACAATGTCCATGCTAGCACAAGATTCAGAGTCAGAGGGGTACCTTAAGGCTTTATAAACACTAAATTTCACCTCTTCATCATGAACCCTCATAGTGAGCTCACCATTTTGGACATCAATCAGGGCCCTACCTGTGGCTAGAAATGGTCTGCCTAACAGGATGGGGACCTCCTTGTCTGCTTCATAATCCAGGACAATGAAATCTGCAAGGAAAATAAATTTGTCAACTTTTACAAGAATATCCTCAATCTTACCCTCAAGGTATGTGTTGCGTGCTCAATGTGTTAATATAAATAAGCAATAAGGAAGAAAGAGCACTCAGAACATGCAAGCATACATGATCTTATAGCAAGTAGTAAGTATTTTTTCATTCGTTTTCCCACAGAGATTTATTATAAGCTACTCGTGAAGTGTAAAGTTAAGAAAGAAGGGGTGGATTCGATAGGGTAAAATCGGTTTTTAATTGCCTACTTCTTAAGGAATATAATAAGGGAAGTAACATAAACAAGAGCAAGTCAAAGTTAAACTCAAAGGAAAAGAGATGAGATTAATAATCGAAGGAGAAAACAGCTAAACAGAATTGTAAACTTAGCAGAATTGCGGAAACAGCAATTCTACCGCAATTAAATAACAGCGAAAGTGTGTAAAATGGAGAAACAAGGGCTACTAACGACTACTCTATAGGCTCTTTCATACGATTCTCAAGCATTGGATCAACTCTCTATGCATCAAACTCACTCAATCTCATGTATCGTCTGATTCCATGCATTAGATTCTTTAGTTTACTCATGTCCAAGTAAGGTCTTAAGCATCTTGTTAAAGCAGAAAGTTAAGGTTTGTACTAGGAAAACGCCTATTCCTAGGTCGTTTTCTGGCTACCTTGAAAGGCTAGCATGAGTGTATGACTCTGACTCTTACTCCTTCCAGAGGTTAGGAGTTCTTTGGACAAAATGGATGGCCAATCGAAATTGCCCGTGGGATGAAGCTTACATACAATCAATGCTTCGAGAGCTATCCTACATGCTTGGTTCACGTTTTTTAGCCTATAGTCTTGTCATTAGCATGCCCCTAAGTGACTTAGCTACTCATGGATGTAGAGAGAATAGAAGTACGAGATAAAACAGACATGCTTAGAAGAAATTTAGAGACAAAACAGTGAGGCAAAGCAGTAGTTTGCAAAGATAAGAAACTGTGAAATGAAGAATTTTGCTTTTGATTACTTGATTGTTTGAAAGGACAAAGAAAAGCTTAAAGTAAATAATACAAAGACAGAAAGCAACGTAAAGCAATAAACTAGCTACTAGAACAGAAACAACAACTAAACAGTGCTGGGAAGTAGAAATGAAAACAGAAAGCAGGTAAATGAGCTCGAATGCCTCGTCGCAATCGCCTCGGCTGAAGGATGGGAAAGATCAGCCTTGCTTGGATGAATCCAATCGGGAGAGAAGATAAATCTCCTCTCCTTCCTATCAGATTATCGATTCCAACAGCTGAGCTTCGCAAACCAACAGACGGCAAAGAAAAACAGGAGTGAAGATGGACTGCGAGAAGACTTCTACGCTCTCGGATGATGACTGAACCTCCGACTTTGACCCCTTTTTATAGTAGTCTGCAGGTGCATTTGGGCCAAGGAGAACCATCAATCTTCAACGTCGTACTTCAAAATGGATGGAGGAGAAAGACCGAATCCCTGAAATAACGGATATTAACAGAAAAAGATCAGTCAACTTACGGTTTTCACTTGAAACATTGCGGTTTCAGCAATGTTTCCGCAATGCTGCCGCAATGCTTACTTTTCATTCTTTTACTTCGGTTTTCAATCCTTTTATTTCTTTTTGTACATAAGTCCTAATTTAGCTACCTTCTTCTAAATCTCATATATAAGCATAGGTTTAAGCTAAATACTATCAAAAACACCTAAGAATGTGCATCTTCCTAAGCTAAATAAGTCCTAAATATGTCACTTTTAGAAACATAACACACCCCCAAACTTGAGGTTTTGCTTGTCCTCAAGCAAACTAAGGACTTACTTAGGCTGCTGTTTCATTCCCTTTAACCACTTACTGACTCCCCTACATTCCCATCTATAGCAGTGCTGTCCTGTGACACACTTCTAAGTTTAAAACTATCCTCTTATCTAGCTTCTTCTGACTTCACATGCCTACTACTCCGACTGTTCCATTATTCCCTACAACTGATCTACTTGCTTTTGTCACATCATGCCACTATCCCTAAGGTTTCAAACTCTACCCAGCTTTACCCCAGACTCAGTACATGCTTCTAGTTTTTACTTTTGAACTACCTAGGATTCCTTAGAGTCATGCCAGCCTTAGTATTAACAGTGACAGTAGTACTTTTAGAGAACAACCTAAACCCTGACATCACTACATTGGACATACATTCATCTCCCTAGACAAACCTAAAAGCTACAACCTTGTGCTCAGCTCATTGAGGATCAGAGTTCTTTTTAATTAGGACATCTAAGCCACAAGGTTATAACTCCTAAGCATACATTCTTCTTTCCTATTTCTTCCTTTTTCCTTTCTTACTTAGGTGGAGCCTCTCCTTGGGTTGCCTTTTGATGCAATGCCACTTGTGGGTTACATACTTGGCACTGATTACTCAGCAACTTAAGAGAGACACCTCTTTTTATTCTATTTTTCATTTTTTCTTTCAGCTCATCATTTTTTCTATTTTTTTTTTTAAGGAGAAGAAGAATGCTTATGCCCTAAGGGAGAGAGGAATGTTCCTAGGCCTAGGGTGGCCTCCCCCAAACTTAAACTACTCATTGTCCCCAATGAGTGTCTGAGGTGGCACACCCCCAAACTTACCTAGAAGCATCTAGTCTAAGGTAAAACAAAGAGAATCTAAAAGCCCTAGGCATAGACAGAACATGCTAAAAACAAATATCACAGCAGCAAAAATTTGAAAAAAACAGACAGATAAGGACTTAAAGCTATGCATGCTGAGCTTTTTAGAGATTAATTTAAACTATCAAAGGGTGTCCTATGACACTCATCCAGCATGCTTTAAGATAAGCTATATAAGGTAGTCATGGTAGCAGCAAAAGATAGAATTTAAACAGATCACAGCCTAGCTAAACAGATAGTCAAAAACATGCATTCAGTAATAAAAATTGCGGTTGCCGCAATTATTTCGCAATAAAATCAGGGCAGATATATCAGTGTTTAAGGCCCCTACGCATGCTTTTTCCAGTCATTCAAGCTCTCTAAAAATGAAACTAAACTAATCTACCTGATCAGCTAGCAGCAGGCTACACTAAACAATTTAAAAACTTAAAACTAAGCAACTAAAACAGATCAAAATATTAACTAAAAACAGCATAATTCACATGGTCCACAAAAAGCAGTTTAGAAAAAAAAAATTATTGTAAGGGAACAGCAATACTCCCTTGAGTGCAATTCAAACCAGCACTCAGATGTCTTCATCCTCATCATCAGTCCCTCGTGGTCGTGGAGGCACCCATGGAGACAGTAGGTTTGTGGGAAAGTCAGGGAAAATGCATCCCAGTTGGTCAGCAACTTCCTTGTCCCTTGCCTGTGCGTATGTGGCCCATTGAGCCATCCTCTTCTGTAGATCCATCAGGCACGCCATGGACAGTGACTGAGCAGCAGCCAATCTATCCAGCTCGAACTCCATATTCCCCTTTCTTTTCAGCCTCAAGCCTGTGGGCAGCTCCAAGTGGCCTGTGTAAGCCATCTGCTGTTCCATTCGCTCAATGGGAACTCCTGCACGCAAACATAGTTTAGTAATAGTATTAGGGAAGAACAATGGACCCTTACCCTTCTTGGCGCAATCAGCAATGGCGGCTGACATGACTTCACCCACGTTGATCGTGAGACCTCGCATGATTGCATAGACCAGCAGCGATCTGCTCTGGTTGATGGTGGTCTCATGAGTCACTGGGGCTAGTTTCCTTTTCACGAAAGAAAACCATATCGCTGCTTTAGCTGTGAGGTTGGCACTCATGAGAGTGTGCCTCCCATTGCGTGACACGGTCCAGGATGCTTCAGGTTGGCCAATGGTCCGAATGGCCTCTTCCAGGACGGCTTCAGTAGGCTCATCAACAATCCTCGCATAGTCAGTATGTTTTTGGCCCTTGAGGCCATAGGCTTCGTTGATGGCTTTTGCTGAAAAGTCCACTTCTACTCCCCTGACCACAGACAACCCCTCCTCAGAATTCCTCAAGTTGGCGTAGAAGTCATACACCATGCTTGTGTAAGCTGAATTGGGTGGTCTGCACAACTCCTCCCAGCCGTGATTCGTAATTCCTGCGCGCAAGAATTGCGGCAGGTCAGCAGGTCTGTCGAGGAAGCCCTTCTCGTGCAGCAGCTCTCGTTTCCTCAGCTCCATGCCTCTAGACTCAGCGTCAGAAGACACGTACCTCACTGACTGAGGCTCATCTTCAGGGTAAAGCTTGGCCTTCCCTTTGTCTTTTGGTTTGGCTGACTCAGCAGCCTCAATCTTGAGCTTCTTGAGCGATGGCTCAGCACTCTTCTCCTCTGATGCAAGCGCCCTCTTGGCTTTCTTTTTCTTTGATTTCTTGGACCGTTTGGCCTTGATAATCTTGGCAGCCTTCGTCTTCTTCAGCTTCGCCTTGGTTGTGATCCCATGGAGGCAAGCCCCCAATGTTTCTTCCATAGAATCATCCTTCTGCGCAGGACTCTCAGGGCTGGCTTCCCTCAACGGAGAGAAGACCTCGTCTTCCTCAGCTTCCCCACTGCCCTGCGTCGATTCTTGGTACTCCCCATATGGGAATTCAGGGTCAGGCCGTGGAGAAGTGTGCGAAGGAGTGGTGCTTTGTGCTGCTGTAGGGGTCTGTGCAGAACTTTGCGGTGATGAAGGCAGCTCAGGGCTCTGTGCTGGCGGCGATAGAGAGAGCTCAGGACTACGAACCGGTTGGGATGGTGAAGAGCTGCGCTCGACTGTCTCGTGAGAAGGCTGGCCCAATTCTTGACTCTCCACAGAGGGAGTCTTTTCCTTGATTCCTTCTTCGGCCACAGCCATGCTCCATCTTCGCTTCTTGGGTGTGCCTGCTGGTTCAGAGGGTCCAGCAGGTATCTCCGTAACTACCTTCCACTTCTTCTTGCGGACAGGCAGTTTCGGCAGACGTTTGGTGCGCGCAGCCTCAGCATCAGCCAAGGCAAGCAGTGCTTCTCTCGCAGCCGTCTCAGCGTCATCAGCCCTTTTCTTGGACGCAGATCGTTCGGCCCTTGTGAGCACCATTGTTGAATCTTGGAAATTTGGAGAGAGGAATCACAGATGAAGAGAAAAGCAATTTTCTTGGAGTTCAGATAATGGAAGAATCGTACGGATCAACGCGCCTTCTAACGGATATAAAGAAACCCAAAAAAATCCCAACGGCTATATTTTTGCGGATTCTGCAAATCCAGCGCAATTCTAGTGACCGTTGGAGATTTTCTGCATTTAAATGTCAATCTTTGCTCAACCGTATCTTTGATTTGGCCCAATATCTTCTCGATTTTTTTAGCTTAATTTAATCCCCTTGATTCCCTCTATCGATTCCCTGCAAAAATAAATAAAATCAACATCAAATACTTAATTAAAATCACACAAAAATATGCACAAACGATAACCGAAAAATTCGTAAAAAATAAACTAAGGCATTAGCCTTGACTAGACGAGCACAGTAACCACTCGTCCTCTCTCGTTCTTAATTCACGTTTCAGTCAAGAGGAAGGCCGAGAGAGTCTTCACATCTCCTTCCTCATAGTAGTGCTTCAACCTTGCACCATTAACCATGAAAGGTTGCCCTTGCTGCAAGTTCTTTATCTCGATGGCACCATGAACAAACACATTAGTAATTACAAATGGACCTGACCATCTAGACTTAAGTTTGCCTGGAAATAATTTCAATCGTGAGTTGAATAACAAAACAAGTTGGCCTTTTTTAAAGTCCTTAATCCTCAGTCTACTGTCGTGCCAAATCTTGGTCTTTTCCTTATACATTTTAGCATTTTCATAGGACATATGTCTAAGCTCATCAAGCTCATGTAATTGCAAAGACCGCAACGTTCCCGCATGAGTCACGCAATAATTCAACTCTTTTAGTGCCCAAAATGCCTTAATTTCTAACTTGAATGGAAGATGACATGCTTTACCATACACAAGTCTATAAGGAGACATACCTAGGGGTGTCTTATATGCAGTTCTATAGGCCCAAAGTGCATCCTCGAGTTTAAACGACCAGTCCTTTCTATTGGGTTTGACCACTTTTTCTAGGATGTTTTTAATCTCCCTATTTGAAATTTCAGCCTGTCCATTCGAGTGTGGGTGATAGGGAATGGCTACTCTATGTCTAATGTTATACTTAGCCAACACTCTCTCCATAGCTTTGTTAATAAAATGTGTCCCCTCGTCACTAATGATAGCACGAGGTGTTCCAAACCTAGTAAAAATGTGCCTATGCAAGAATTTTACTACTGTTTTGGCATCATTATTGGGACATGCTATGGCCTCTACCCACTTGGATACATAGTCTACTGCTACCAATATGTAAAGGTTACCTGATGATGGGGAAATGGCCCCATGAAGTCAATGCCCCACACATCAAAGAGCTCCAACTCTAAGATGTAAGTGAGAGGCATCTCATCCTTGCGACTAAGGTTACCTGTTCTCTGGCATTCATCACAGCTGTGTGCATAGTTGTGTGCATCTTTGAAGATCGTTGGCCAATAGTAGCCACTCTGGAATACCTTTGCAGCTGTTCTTTGGCCACCAAAGTGTCCACCATAAGGAGCTGTGTGGCAGTGCTGCAGCACAGACTTCGCCTCAGCAGCTGAAACACACTTCCTTAGTAATCCGTCAGCACATGTTTTGTATAATGTGGGGTCATCCCATATGAATTTCCTTGCCTCGTGGAGGAACCTCTTCTTCTCTTGTCCTCCCTTGAAATTTGGCAGTACCTGCGATGCAAGGAAGTTAGCAATGTCAGCAAACCATGGTTCCTCATCGTTATCACGATGAGCCAAAACAAAGACATGTTCATCAATGAAAGCATCAGAAATTGCGGTTTCCGCAATTTTTTCGCAATTATGCTGCAATCTGGAACGATGATCCGCAACCACATTTTCACATCCTTTCTTGTCTCTAATGTCCAGATCAAACTCTTGCAGTAGCAGTACCCACCTTATCAACCTAGGCTTAGCATCAGCCTTCCTCATAAGGTACTTAAGTGCAGAGTGATCTGTAAACACTATTGTTCTGGTGCCTACAATATAGTTCCTAAATTTCTCACAAGCGAACACTACAGCTAGCATCTCTTTCTCAGTGGTTGTGTAGTTGCATTGTGCCTCATTAAGTGTTTTACTAGCATAGTATACAGGGTGTGTTAGCTTGTCAATTCTTTGGCCTAACATGACCCCTACAGCATAGTCACTAGCATCACATAACAACTCAAAGGGAAGGTCCCAATTTGGTCCTACTATGACAGGGGCTGTAACTAGTGCTTCCTTAAGGGTCTTCCAAGCTAGGAAACATTCTCTAGCGAAGATGAAGGGTTTGTTTAGCTCTAGAAGCTCACATAAAGGCTTGGAGATCTTAGAAAAGTCCTTAATGAACCTTCTATAGAAGCCAGCATGCCCTAAGAAACTTCTAATGGCTTTAACATTCTGAGGTTCTACCAACTTCTCTATTATTTCAATCTTGGCTCTGTCAACCTCTACAAAGACTGAGAAGTCATCCATGAATATCTCTATCATGGACTCATCTAAATCAGAGAAGATTGCCAACATACACCTTTGAAACGTTGCCGGTGCATTGCATAAGCCAAAAGGCATTCTGCGAAAGGCAAAAGTTCCAAAGGGGCAAGTGAAGGTAGTCTTCTCCTGGTCCTTAGGGTCTATTGTGATCTGGTTATATCCTTAATAACCGTCTAGGAAACAATAATAAGCTCTACCAGCTATTCTGTCTAACATTTGGTCAATGAATGGTAGAGGGAAGTGGTCTTTTTTAGTTTCTTTATTGAGTTTCCTATAATCCATACATACTCTCCACCCTGTGATAATCCTAGTTGGAATCAGTTCGTTGCTCTCATTGACTACCACAGTCATCCCCCCCTTCTTAGGTACACATTGTATAGGGCTTACCCACTGACTACTAGCTATGGGGAATATCACACCAGCATCTAACCACTTAATTATTTCTTTTTTTACTACCTCTTTCATAGAGGGATTCAGCCTACGTTGGTGGTCTACTCGGGGTGTATGTTCTTCTTCTAGTATAATCTTATGCATGCAATAGGAAGGGCTAATGCCTCTAATGTCAGCAATAGTCCATGCTATAGCCTTCCTATGTTGTTTAAGCAGTAAAATCAACTCAACCTCATGCTTTGCACTCAATTTAGATGATATGATTACAGGCAGAGTTTCATTACTTCCTAAATATGCATACTTAAGATGTGTGGGCAGTGGTTTAAGTTCTAAGACAGGTGGATGCTCAATGGATGGTTTTAATGGATTCAAAGATTTGTCAGTTAAGTTAATATTCATACAAACATGCTGAGGGTTAGTTACAGGTATGTCCATTATCTCAGCTATGTTTAAGTCAGTTAATTCTAGTCCTACATAGTTATTAGCATGCTTAGTTAATAATTCATGCTCTAATTGTTCTTCCATTAGTGAGTCAACAATATCCATGCTAGCACAGGATTCCGAATCAGAGGGGTACCTTAAGGCTTTATAAACACTGAATTTCACCTCTTCATCATGAACCCTCATAGTGAGCTCACCTTTTTGGACATCTATCAAAGCCCTACCTGTGGCTAGAAATGGTCTACCTAACAGGATGGGGACCTCCTTGTCTGCTTCATAGTCCAGGACAATAAAATCTGCAAGGAAAATAAATTTATCAACTTTTACAAGAATATCCTCAATCTTACCTTCAGGGTATGCGATGGATCTGTCTGCAAGTTGTAAAGTGACAGTGGTTGGACGTGCTTCTCCTATTTCCAGCTGGCGGAATAGTGATAGGGGCATGAGGTTTATGCTGGCTCCCAGGTCACAAAGAGTTCTTTTCAAATAGGACATCTAAGCCACAAGGTCATAACTCCTAAGCACACATTCTTCTTCCCTATTCCTCCTTTTTTCTTTTCTTACTTAGGTGGAGCCTTCCCTTGGGTTACCTTTTGATGCAATGCCACTTGTGGTTTACACACTTGGCACTGATTACTCAGCAACTTGAGAAAGACTCCCCTCTTTATTCTATTTTTCACTTTTTCTATTTATCACTTTTTTTTTTTAAAGGAGAAGAAGAATGCTTATGTCCTAAGGAAGAGAGGAATGTTCCTAGGCCTAGGGTGGCCTCCCCCAAACTAAAACTACTCATTGTCCCCAATGAGTGCTTGAGGTGGCACACCCCCAAACTTGTCTAGAAGCATCTAGTCTAAGGTAAAACAAAGAGAATCTAAAGCCTTAGGCATAGACAGAACATTTGAAAGAAAATATCACAGCAGCAGAATTTTGAAAAAAACAGACAGTCAAGGGCTTAAAGCTTTGCATGCTGAGCTATTGAGAGGTTAATTTAAACTATCAAAAGACGTCTTATGACACTCATCCAGCATGCTTTTAGATCAGCTATATACAGTAGTCATGCTAGCAGCAAAAGAAAGCTTTAAACAGATCATAGCCTAACTAAACAGACAGTCCAAAACACGCAAATAGTCAGAAAAATTGCGGGCACCGCAATTTTTCCGCAATCAAAGCTGGGCAGATATAACAATGCATCAGGCCCCTAAACATGCTTTGTCCCGTTGCTTTAAGCTCTACAAAATTAAAACTAACCTAACCTACCTAGGCAGCTAACATCAGACTAACCTAAACAAAAGAAAAAACACAGAAACTAAACATATAAACAGATCAAAAATTGAATACAAACAGCATAATTCACATTAACTAATCAGAAAGCAGAAAAATTGTTTTTGTTTTCTAAGGGAACAACAATACTCCCTTCAGTGCACTTCAAACCAGCACTCAAGTCTCATCATCTTCATCAGGTTGCCTTGGTCGTGGTGGCACCCATGGAGTTAGAAGATTGGTAGGGAACTCAGGGAAGATGCATCCAATTTGGTCCGCAAGTTCCTTATCCCTTGCCTGCGCATACTTGGCCCATTGAGCCATCCTTCGTTGCATATCCATGAGGCACGCCATGGATCGTGACTGATCAGCAGCCAACCGATCCAATTCAAACTCCATGTTCCCCTTTCTCTTCAGCCTCAAGCTGGCAGGCAGCTCCAAATGGCCTGTGTACGGCATCGGCTGCTCTAAGCGTTCGGTGGGGACTCCTGCAAGCAAACACAATTTTGTTATAGTATTGGGGAAGAATAATGGCCCCTTACCTTTGCGGGCACATTCAGCAATGGCAGCTGACATGATCTCCCCCACATTGACCGTGAGACCGCGCATGATGGCATAAACCAGCAGTGATCTACTCTGGTTGATTGTCGTCTCGTGGGTCACCGGGGACAACTTCCTTCGCACAAAGGCAAACCAAACAGCCGCCTTGGCTGTCAGATTGGCACTCATTAACGTGTGCCTCCCATTGCGTGAGACAGTCCACGCTGCTTCAGGCTGGCCAATTGTTCGGATGGCCTCTTCCAGCACAGCCTCAGTCGGCTCATCAACTATCCGCGCATAATCTGTGTGAGCTTGGCCCTTGAGACCAAAGGCTTCATTGATGGCCTTGGCTGAGAAATCCACTTCCACCCCTCGGACCACAGATAGGCCATCCTCAGGGCTGAGCACATTGGCGTAAAAGTCATACACCATGCTCGTGTATGCTGGATTAGGTGGTCGACAGAATTCTTCCCAGCCATGGTTGAGCACTCCTGCGCGCAAGAACTGCGGCAGGTCAGCTAGTCGGTCGAGGAAACCTTTCTCGTGCAACAGGTCCCTCTTTCTCAGCTCAGCACCCCTGGATTCAGCATCAGATGAGACATACCTCACTGACTGAGGTTCGTCTTCAGGGTAGAGTTTAGCCTTGCCCTTATCTGCTGGCTTGGATGATTCGGCAGCCTCCACCTTGAGGCGTTTGAGCGAAGGCTCAGTACTCTCTTTGTCCGCCGAGGGCACCTTCTTGGCCTTCTTTTTCTTCAACTTCTTGGCCTTGACAATCTTGGCCTTTTTCTTCTTCTTCAGCTTGGCCTTGATGTTGATCTGGTGGAGGCACGCCCCCAACGTTTCTTCCATAGAGTCGGCCTGCTGTGCAGGCTCATCAAGGCTATCTTCCCTCATAGGAGAGAAGACTTCCTCTTCCCCAGCATCTCCACTACCTTGCGTGGACTCTTGATAATCCCCATAAGGGAATTCTGGATCAGGCCGTGGGGAATCATGCTCTGCTGAAGGTGTCCGCGCAGAACTCAGTGGCGAAGATGATAATTCAGGACTCTTCGCTGCTGCAGGCGTCGGATCAGAACTCTGAGGTGCTGGAGACAACTCGGGGCTCTGTGCAGGTGGTGACGACTCTGCGCTTGGCACTGGTTCAGAAGGTGCAGGGCTGTGCACAGGCGCTGCAGACGGTGACGGTGTGCGTGCTGGCGAAACAGGTGGCGTCGAACTCTTCTTGGCTGAATCGTGAGACCCACGATCAGAATCTTGACTCGCCACAGAGGGAGTCGTCGCTACGCTTGGTTCGGCGGCCGTCTTGACACTCCACCGGCGTTTCTTGGGCGTGCCTGCTGGCTCAGATGGTCCAGCAGGGATCTCAGTGACCACCCTCCACTTCCTCCTACGGATAGGAAGCTTGGGGAGAGGTCCTGTGCGAACGGCACCATCGTCTGCAAGGGTCAGAAGCGCTTCCCTTGCAGCTGCTTCAGCTGCGTCATCAGCCTTCTTCTTGGCTGCGGATCGGTCTGCTCGGGTGAAAACCATGGTTGCTTCTTGGAGATCTTGAGAGAGGAATCAAAGGTCGAGAGAATCGCTGAATTCTTGGATAGCAAAGAATGAAAGAATCGTACTGATCGAACGCCTCCCAACGGATATAAATGCAACGGATAAAATCCCAACGGCTCTTTTTGCGGATCCAGCAATTCCAGCGCAATTCCAGGGATATTTTTTCATAAAAATCTCAAACTTTGATCCTCCGTATCTTTCATTTGGCTCAACCGATTCTTGATTTTTAAAGCTGGATTTGATCTCCTTGATTCCATCTATCGATTCCCTACAAAAACAAATAAAACAAACATTAAATACTCAATCAAAAACACACCACAACACCTACAAACGATAATCGGAAAAACAGAAAAAATAAACTAAGGCATTGGCCTTGACTAAACGAGCACAGTAACCACTCGTTCTCTCTCGTTCTTTTTGTCATGCTTCAGTCAAGAGGAAGGCCGAGAGAGTCTTCACATCTCCTTCCTCATAGTAATGCTTCAATCTGGCACCATTGACCATAAATGGCTGACCTTGCTGCAAGTTTTTTATCTCTATTGCACCATGAACAAAGACATTAGTGATAACAAATGGACCCGACCATCTAGACTTTAGTTTGCCTGGAAATAACTTTAAGCGTGAGTTAAATAATAGTACAAGTTGGCCTCTCCTAAAGTCTTTGATCCTAAGCCTACTGTCATGCCATATTTTGGTCTTTTCTTTATACATTTTGGCATTCTCATAGGCCATATGCCTAAGCTCATCAAGTTCATGCAGCTGTAAAGATCTCAATGTCCCCGCATCCTTCACACAAAAATTCAATTCCTTCATAGCCCAAAATGCTTTGTTTTCTAACTCTAGTGGCAAATGACAAGCCTTGCCATATACCAGCCTATAGGGAGACATACCTAGGGGTGTCTTATATGCTGTTCTGTAAGCCCAAAGTGCATCCTCAAGCTTGAACGACCAGTCTTTTCTATTAGGTTTGACTACCTTCTCTAGGATGTTCTTTATTTCCCTATTGGAAATTTCAGCTTGACCATTTGAGTGTGGGTGATAGGGGGTAGCTACTCTATGTCTAATGTTATATTTAGCCAATAATTTCTCCATAGCCTTATTAATGAAATGTGACCCCTCATCACTAATGATAGCACGAGGAGTCCCAAATCGAGTGAAAATGTGCCTATGTAAGAAACTAGTGACCGTTTTAGCATCATTATTAGGACATGCTTTGGCTTCTACCCATTTGGACACGTAGTCTACTGCTACTAATATATAGAGGTTACCTGACGATGGAGGGAATGGTCCCATGAAATCAATGCCCCACACATCAAAGAGCTCCAACTCTAAGATGTAGGTGAGGGGCATCTCATCCTTACGACTCAGGTTACCTGTCCTTTGGCACTCATCACAGTTGTGGGCGTAGTCATGGGCGTCTTTGAAGATCGTTGGCCAATAGTAGCCACTCTGAAATACCTTAGCAGCTGTTCTCTGCCCACCAAAATGTCCCCCATAAGGAGATGAGTGACAGTGCTGCAGCACAGATTTTGCTTCAGCAGCTGAAACACATTTCCTCAGCAACCCATCAGCACAGGTTCTGTAAAGTATGGGGTCATCCCAGATGAATTTCCTTACTTCATGGAGGAACCTCTTCTTCTCTTGTCCTCCCTTGAACACTGGTAATACCTGTGATGCACGAAAGTTAGCAATATCAGCGAACCACGGTTCCTCATCGTTATCACGATGGGACAAAGCAAAGACATGCTCATCTATGAAAGCATCAGAAATTGCGGACTCCGCAATTTTTTCGCAATTATGGTGCAATCGAGACAGGTGATCTGCAACCACATTCTCACAACCTTTCTTGTCTCGAATATCCAAATCAAATTCTTGCAGCAATAACACCCACCTAATCAGCCTAGGCTTGGCGTCAGCTTTCCTCATAAGATATTTCAAGGCAGAATGGTCAGTGTATACAATGGTCCTAGTGCCTACAATATAATTTCTAAATTTTTCGCAAGCAAATACTACAGCAAGCATCTCTTTCTCTGTAGTTGTATAATTACATTGGGCCTCATTTAAGGTTTTACTGGCATAGTAGACAGGATGTGTCAGCTTGTCAATTTTCTGTCCTAGCATAACTCCTACGGCATAGTCACTGGCATCACATAGCATCTCAAATGGGAGATCCCAATTTGGTCCAACTATGATAGGCGCTGTGACTAATGCCTCTTTAAGGGATTTCCAAGCTACTACACATTCCTCAGAGAAGATAAAAGGCCTATTTAGCTCTAGAAGCTCGCATAGAGGCTTGGCTATTTTAGAAAAGTCCTTGATGAACCTTCTGTAGAAACCAGCATGCCCTAAGAAGCTTCTAATGCCCTTGACATTTTGGGGCTCTACTAACTTCTCTATAATCTCTATTTTGGCCCTATCCACTTCCACACCTGCCCTTGACACTCGATGTCCTAAAACAATCCCCTCATCTACCATAAAATGGCATTTTTCCCAATTTAGGACTAGGTTGGTCTCCTCACACCTAGCCAGGACTTGTCCTAGGTTGTCTAGACAGGTTTTAAATGAATCCCCAAAGACTGAGAAGTCATCCATGAATATTTCTATCATAGATTCATCCAACTCAGAGAAGATTGCCATCATGCACCTCTGGAAAGTTGCCGGTGCATTGCATAAGCCAAAAGGCATTCTGCGGAAGGCAAACGTTCCAAAAGGGCAAGTGAAGGTGGTCTTCTCTTGGTCCTTAGGGTCTATAGTTATTTGATTATAGCCCGAATATCCATCTAAGAAACAATAATAGGCTCTACCAGCTATTCTGTCTAGCATCTGGTCAATAAATGGTATAGGGAAATGGTCTTTTTTAGTTTCTTTGTTTAACTTCCTATAATCCATACACACCCTCCACCCTGTGACAGTCCTTGTTGGAATCAGTTCGTCGTTCTCATTGACTACCACAGTTATTCCCCCCTTCTTAGGTACACACTGGATGGGGCTCACCCACTGGCTACTAGCTATGGGGAAAATTACTCCTGCATCCAACCATTTTATTATTTCTTTCTTCACTACCTCTTTCATAGAGGGGTTTAACCTACGCTGGTGATCTACCTTAGGTGTGTGCTCTTCCTCTAGTATAATTTTGTGCATACAATAAGAAGGGCTAATGCCTCGAATATCAGCAATAGTCCAAGCTATAGCCTTCCTATGTCGCTTAAGCAGTAAAATTAAATCAACCTCATGCTGTTCACTTAGTTTAGAGGAAATAATTACAGGCAGTGTATCATTATCTCCTAAATATGCATATTTGAGGTGAGTAGGTAGTGGTTTCAGTTCTAGAATAGGTGGATGCTCAATGGAGGGCTTTAAAGGATTTACAGGTCTATCAGTCAAATCTATATTCATACATACATGCTGTGGTTTATCTACAGTTATATTCATTATGTCAGATACATTTAAATCAGCTACATCTACTTGTACATATTCACTAGCATGCTTGGTTAATAATACATGCTCTAATTGTTTTTCCATAAGTGAGTCAACAACATCCATGCTTGCACAAGACTCAGAATCAGAGGGATACCTTAAAGCTTTGTAAACACTAAATTTTACCTCTTCATCATGAACTCTCATAGTTAACTCACCTTTTTGCACATCTATTAGTGCCCTACCTGTGGCTAGAAATGGTCTACCTAGCAGGATGGGTACCTCCTTGTCTTCCTCATAGTCCAGGACAATGAAATCTGCAAGGAATATAAATTTGTCAACTTTCACTAGAATATCCTCAATCTTACCTTCTGGGTATGCGATGGATCTGTCTGCTAGCTGTAAAGTGACGGTAGTTGGACGTGCTTCTCCTATTCCCAACTGGCGGAATAGGGACAGGGGCATGAGGTTAATGCTGGCTCCCAGGTCACAGAGAGCTCGCCCCACGTGCTTGCCTCCAAGTTCAACAGGTAAGGTGAAGGAACCAGGATCCTTCTCCTTCTTAGGCAGTTTGTTCTGGAGGATGGCACTGCACTCCTCAGTGAGATTGACTGTTTCAAACTCACCAATTATTTTCTTGTTAGTAATGATGTCCTTCAAAAACTTTACATAAGAAGGCATCGACTGTAAAACCTCTACGAAAGGAATGTTAACATGTACTTGCTTAAGTATTTCTAAGAATTTATTGAAATGCACTTCCTGTTCCTGCTTCTTTTTAAGTCTTCTAGGATATGGAGGTGGTGGTACATAAGCAGGTACGTCAGGGCGCCTTAGGATTGGTGGAGGTCTTGGAATTCCTTCTATTTCCTCTACAATTGGCTCTAATCTGGCTCCTGAGGTGCTAGTGGGTGGTGGACCTTGGTTGGGCAGAGACTCCAGTGGAGCACTAGACTCGGTGTTCTCTACTCTCTTTGGTATGTCTTTGGTGTTGCTTACCAAAGGTCTTCCACTCCTAAGTTCAATTGCTTGAACTTGTTCCTTTCCTTCTCTCCTTGGCAGTTCAGTGTCAGCAGGGAGTCTACCTTGGGGCCTACTTTTAATTTCATTGGCTAACTGGCCTATTTGATTTTCTAAGCTCCTAAGGGTAGCTTGCTGGCTTTGGAGAGTAGCATCATTTTTTGCTATGTATTCCTTGAGTAGGTTTTCTACAGAAGATCCTACTGGTTGATAAGGTTTTTGGTACAATGACTGGTTATGTTGGTTATGTTGGGGAGTGAAACCAGATGTTCCACTCGGCCTTGGTTGGTTAATATTTTGGTTAGGGTTTGGTTGGCCACCCCATGACAGGTTTGGGTGGTTCCTCCAACCAGGATTGTATGTTTGTGAGTAGGGGTTGTTCCTTGGTTGCTGCTGGCTTCCTACATAGCAGACCGAGGATGGATTCCCAAGGCAGTATTCATATGGGTGCCCTTCCCCGCAGAATCCACAAACTAGTGCCTCGCCTTGGCTTGGTTGGGTGCCCATTGACATGGTTGTGGCGGTATTGGCACTGGATTGGAGATTGGCCTGAGCCATTTGCTTGACTAAGTTGGTCAGGGCATTTATTTGGGTGCTCATGGCGCTTAGAGCATCCTTGTCTTGAGCTCTAGTTGGCTCTACAGGATCATCCGACCACCTACAATGAGATGTTGAGATCTTCTCCAAGATCTCATAAGCTTCGTTGTAACTCTTGGACAACATGGAACCTCCAGCAGATGAATTTAGGACTTGTCTAGTGCTGGGGTTGCATCCTTTAAAGAAGACTTCTATTTGGATACACCATGGGATGCCATGGTGCGGACATTTGATGAGAAGGTCTTTGAAGCGTGTCCAAGCTTCGTGAAGAGACTCACTTGGAGCTTGTTTGAATTTTATAATGTCATCACGGAACGTAGAATTCCTATCAGGTGGGAAATATTTGACTAGGAATTTTTCTGCTAGATCTGTCCAATTAAGGACAGATCCGGAAGGTAATGAGTTCAGCCACGTTTTGGCCTTGTCCCTCAAAGAGTAAGGGAACAAGTATAGCCTTAATGCCTCTTGAGAAACTCCAGGAATTAGGAAAGTGTCACTAACTCCTAAAAAGTTCCTAAGATGGTTGTGGGGATCCTCATTTTCCATTCCAAAGAATTGTCCCACAGTGGACAACATTTGGAACATCACTGGCTTTAACTCGAATGAGTTGGCAGTGATCTCAGGACGGATTATGCTGGGGTTCAGCTCCCCAGGCATAGGTACAAGATATGAAAGAATGGCGCTATCCTTGTCATTCGCTATTTCTATGGGATTGCGAGTGGCAGGCACCAGATTTTGATCTCTTCTATCCATTTCTTCTAAAGGTGGTGATGATAACCTTGCGGTATCAGCAGCTAATGGAGGTAAAGAAGGTTGTTTAAATAAACGTTTCTTGGCTTTATTCCTAGCTCTAAGTAATCTCTCGGGCTCAGGGTTGAACTCTAGATCACTAGATGGAAGCTCATTCATAAACTAACCTAAGTTTTACCTAAGGAAGAAATGAAATATAGATCAAATGCAAGAGAAAATAAATTGATGCTTCAAACTTAACAAAAAAAAACTTCGTTTTACTTAAAATAAGTCCCCGGCAGCGGCGCCAAAAACTTGTTGCGTGCTCAATGTGTAAAGATAAATATGCAAAAGAGTAGAGGGAGCACTTAGAACATGCAAGCATACATGGTCTCACAGCAAGTAGTAAGTATATTTAATTCGTTTTTTCCACAGAGACTCATTTTTAGTTGTGCGCGAAGTGTGATTGTTAAGAAAGATGGGATGAATTTGGTGGGGTAAAATTGGTTTTTAATTATCTAATTTTTGCTGAACATGTAAAGGGATATAACATAAACAAATGCAAGTTGAAACTAGACTTAAAAGACAAGAGATGGAATTAATAAACGCAGAAGAAAACAGCTAAACAGAATGCAAAACAGTAGAATTGCGAGGACCGCAATGTTTCCGCAATTAAACAGCAGCGAAAATGTGTAAATGGGCGAATTCAGGGCTACTAATGACTATCCTATAGGCATTTAAATACGATTCTCAAGCAGTAAGTCAACTCTCTATACATCAAACTCACTCTAACTCATGTATCGTCCGATTCCATGCATGAAATACTTTAGTTTACTCGACTTCAAAGTAAGGTCTTAAGCACTTTGTTTAAGCAGGAATGTTTAGTTTGTACTAGGGAAACGCTTATTCCTAAGCCGTTTCCTGATTACCATTAAAGGCTAGCATGATTATATGACTCTGAACTCTTACTCCTTCCAGAGGTTAGGAGTTCTTTGGACAAAATGGATGGCCAATCGAAATTGCCCGTGGGATGAAGCTTACATACAATCAATGTTCGAGTGTTTAAACTGCCTACTTGATTCACGATTTTTAACCTATAGTTCTGTCATTAGCATGCCCCTAGGTGATTTAGCTACTCATGGATATAAGGTAAACAGAAATAGCAGATAAAAGAGACATGCTTAGAAGGGAAATATAATTAAAATAGTAGACAAAAGTCGTAGCAGACGAAAGGGGAAACTGTGAATTGCAGAAATGTACTTCAATTAATGAAATTGTTTAACGACAAAGGGAAGCTCAACAAGAAATGATTAAAAGGCAGACAATACCGAAATGCAGTAGATTAAACTCTAAACTAAGAACAGCAATTGAACAAAGCTGGAAATAAGAAGAAAAGACAGAAAAGTAGTAAAGAGTTGCTGGGAAACTTCGTGGCAGTCGCCTCGAATGAAGGGGATGAAAGCTCAGCCGTGCTTGGATGAATCCAATCGAGAGAGAAGAGGAATCTTCTCTCCTTCCTATCAGATTATCGACTCCAACAGCTGAGGCTCTCACTCCAACAGACGGCAAAGGAAAACAGGGAGAAATGGTGGACTGCAAGAAGACTTCTGCGCTTCCGAATATGATCAAACCTCCGACTTTGACCCCTTTTTATAGTAGTTTGCAGGTGCTGCTGGGCCAAGGAGAACCATCAATCTTCAACGTCATATATCAGAAATGGATGGAGGAGAAAGAACGAGTCCCTGAAATAACGGAATTTAACAGAAAAAGATCAGTCAAGTTACGGTTTTCACTTGAATAATTGCGAGGACCGCAATTATTTCGCAATTCATTCGCAATGCGTATTTTTCATTCTTTTCCTTCGGTTTTCAACCCTTTTTCTACCTATTGTGCACAAGTCCTAAATTAGCTACCTTCTTCTAATTCTCATATTAAAGTATAGGTTTAGGCTAAATGCTATCAAAAACACCTAAAAGTGTACGTCTTCTTAGGCTAAATGGGTCCTAAATAAGTCATTTTCAGAGACTTAACAACAGGTAAGGTGAAGGAACCAGGATCCTTCTCCTTCTTGGGTAGCTTATTCTGGAGTATGGCACTGCACTCCTCAGTGAGATTGACTGTTTCAAACTCACCAATTATTTTTTTGTTAGTTATAATATCCTTCAAAAACTTTACATATGAAGGCATAGACTGTAATACTTCTACAAAAGGAATGTTAACATGCACTTGCTTAAGAATTTCAAGAAATTTGTTAAAGTGCACTTCCTGTTCTTGTTTTTTCTTTCGCCTTCGAGGAAATGGAGGTGGTGGCACATATGCAGGCACGTCAGGTCGCTTCAGGATAGGTGGAGGCCTTGGAATTTCTTCTATCTCTTCAATGATTGGCTCCAGCCTTGCCCCTGATGTGCTTGTTGGTGGTGGACCTTGGTTTGGCAGAGACTCCAGTGGAGCACTAGACTCTTTGTTCTCTACTCTCTTTGGTGTGTCCTTGATGTTGCTCACCAATGGTCTCCCACTCCTAAGTTCAATTGCTTGAACTTGCTCTTTACCATCTCTCCTTGGTACTTCAGTGTCAGTAGGGAGTCTACCTTGGGGCCTACTTTTGATTTCATTGGCTAGTTGCCCTATTTGGTTCTCTAGGCTTCTAAGAGTAGCTTGCTGACTCTGTAAAGTGGCATCATTTTTGGCTATGGTTGGTTGTATGGTTTTTGATACATGGATTGGTTATGTTGGGGAGTGAAACCAGGTGTTCCACTCGGCCTTGGTTGGTTAGGATTTTGGTTAGAGTTTTGTTGGCCACCCCATGACAGGTTTGGGTGGTTTCTCCAACCCGGATTGTAAGTATTTGAGTAGGGGTTATTCCTAGGCTGCTGTTGGCTTCCAACATAGCAGACTGAGGCTGGATTCCCAGGGTAGTATTCATATGGGTGCCCTTCCCCACAGAATCCACAGATAAGTGCCTCGCCTTGACTTGGTTGGGTGCCCATTGACATGGCTGTGGCGGTATTGGCACTGGTTTGGAGATTGGCCTGAGCCATTTGCTTAACTAGGTTGGTCAGAGCGTTTATTTGGGTGCTCATGGCGCTTAGAGCATCCTTGTCTTGAGCTCTAGTTGGCTCTACTGGATCATCTGACCAGCTACAGTGAGATGTTGAGATCTTCTCCAAGATCTCATAAGCTTCGTTGTAACTCTTGGACAACATGGAACCACCAGCAGATGAGTTTAGAACTTGTCTGGTGCTGGGGTTGCATCCTTTGAAAAAGACCTCTATTTGGATACACCATGGAATGCCATGGTGTGGACATTTAATGAGAAGATCTTTGAACCGTGTCCAAGCTTCGTGAAGAGACTCACTTGGAGCTTGTTTGAATTTGATTATGTCATCACGAAAGGTAGAATTCCTATCAGGTGGGAAGTATTTGACTAGGAATTTTTCTGCTAAGTCTGTCCAATTGAGGACAGATCCAGAGGGTAATGAGTTTAACCACGTTTTGGCTTTGTCCCTCAAAGAGTAAGGGAAAAGATATAGCCTCAAGGCTTCTTGGGAAACTCCAGGGATAAGGAATGTATCACTGACCCCTAGGAAGTTTCTCAGATGGTTGTGGGGGTCCTCATTTTCCATTCCAAAGAATTGTCCCACAGTGGACAACATCTGGAACATCACTGGCTTTAACTCGAATGAGTTGGCAGTGATCTCAGGACGGATTATGCTGGGGTTCAGCTCCCCAGGCATAGGTACTAGGTAAGAAAGTATGGCGCTATCCTTATCATTCGCTATTTCGATGGGATTGCGAGTGACAGGCACCGGATTTTGATCTATTCTCTCCATTTCTTCTTGAGAAGATTGCGGTAACCTTGCGGTTTCAGCAATTATTCGAGGTAACGAAGGTTGTTTAAAGAGACGTTTCTTGGCTCTATTCCTAGCTCTAAGTAATCTCTCGGGCTCAGGGTTGAACTCTAGATCACTACTTGGAGGCTCATTCATAAACTAACCCAAATGGTACCTAAAAAAGTAATAAAAATAGATCAGTTTCACTAAAGAATAACTTGGTGTTTCAAACTTAACAGACTTCGTTTTCACTAAAATAAATCCCCGGCAGCGGCGCCAAAAACTTGTTGCGTGCTCAATGTGTTAATATAAATAAGCAATAAGGAAGAAAGAGCACTCAGAACATGCAAGCATACATGATCTTATAGCAAGTAGTAAGTATTTTTTCATTCGTTTTCCCACAGAGATTTATTATAAGCTACTCGTGAAGTGTAAAGTTAAGAAAGAAGGGGTGGATTCGATAGGGTAAAATCGGTTTTTAATTGCCTACTTCTTAAGGAATATAATAAGGGAAGCAACATAAACAAGAGCAAGTCAAAGTTAAACTCAAAGGAAAAGAGATGAGATTAATAATCGAAGGAGAAAACAGCTAAACAGAATTGTAAACTTAGCAGAATTGCGGAAACAGCAATTCTACCGCAATTAAATAACAGCGAAAGTGTGTAAAATGGAGAAACAAGGGCTACTAACGACTACTCTATAGGCTCTTTCATACGATTCTCAAGCATTGGATCAACTCTCTATGCATCAAACTCACTCAATCTCATGTATCGTCCGATTCCATGCATTAGATTCTTTAGTTTACTCATGTCCAAGTAAGGTCTTAAGCATCTTGTTAAAGCAGAAAGTTAAGGTTTGTACTAGGAAAACGCCTATTCCTAGGTCGTTTTCTGGCTACCTTGAAAGGCTAGCATGAGTGTATGACTCTGAACTCTTACTCCTTCCAGAGGTTAGGAGTTCTTTGGACAAAATGGATGGCCAATCGAAATTGCCCGTGGGATGAAGCTTACATACAATCAATGCTTCGAGAGCTATCCTACATGCTTGGTTCACGTTTTTTAGCCTATAGTCTTGTCATTAGCATGCCCCTAAGTGACTTAGCTACTCATGGATGTAGAGAGAATAGAAGTACGAGATAAAACAGACATGCTTAGAAGAAATTTAGAGACAAAACAGTGAGGCAAAGCAGTAGTTTGCAAAGATAAGAAACTGTGAAATGAAGAATTTTGCTTTTGATTACTTGATTGTTTGAAAGGACAAAGGAAAGCTTAAAGTAAATAATACAAAGACAGAAAGCAACGTAAAGCAATAAACTAGCTACTAGAACAGAAACAACAACTAAACAGTGCTGGGAAGTAGAAATGAAAACAGAAAGCAGGTAAATGAGCTCGAATGCCTCGTCGCAATCGCCTCGGCTGAAGGATGGGAAAAATCAGCCTTGCTTGGATGAATCCAATCGGGAGAGAAGATAAATCTCCTCTCCTTCCTATCAGATTATCGATTCCAACAGCTGAGCTTCGCAAACCAACAGACGGCAAAGAAAAACAGGAGTGAAGATGGACTACGAGAAGACTTCTACGCTCTCCGATGATGACTGAACCTCCGACTTTGACCCCTTTTTATAGTAGTCTGCAGGTGCATTTGGGCCAAGGAGAACCATCAATCTTCAACGTCGTACTTCAAAATGGATGGAGGAGAAAGACCGAATCCCTGAAATAACGGAAATTAACAGAAAAAGATCAGTCAACTTACGATTTTCACTTGAAACATTGCGGTTTCAGCAATGTTTCCGCAATGCTGCCGCAATGCTTACTTTTCATTCTTTTACTTCGGTTTTCAATCCTTTTCTTTCCTTTTGTACATAAGTCCTAATTTAGCTACCTTCTTCTAAATCTCATATATAAGCATAGGTTTAAGCTAAATACTATCAAAAACACCTAAGAATGTGCATCTTCCTAAGCTAAATAAGTCCTAAATATGTCACTTTTAGAGACATAACAGTATGCTATGGATCTGTCTGCTAGTTGTAAAGTGACAGTGGTTGGACGTGCTTCTCATATTCCTAGCTGGCGGAATAGTGATAGGGGCATGAGGTTTATGCTGGCTCCCAGGTCACAAAGAGCTCTCCCCACGTGCTGGCCTCCTAGCTCTATAGGTAAGGTGAAGGAACCAGGATCCTTCTCCTTCTTGGGTAGCTTATTCTGGAGTATGGCACTGCACTCCTCGGTGAGGTTTACTGTTTCAAACTCACCAATTATTTTTTTGTTAGTTATAATATCCTTCAAAAACTTTACATATGAAGGCATAGACTGTAAGACTTCTACAAAAGGAATATTGACATGCACTTGTTTCAGAATTTCAAGAAATTTGTTAAAGTGCACTTCCTGCTCTTGTTTTTTCTTTAGCCTTCGAGGAAATGGAGGTGGTGGCACATATGCAGGCACGTCAGGTCGTCTTAGGATGGGTGGAGGCCTTGGAATTTCTTCTATCTCTTCAATGATTGGCTCCAGCCTTGCCCCTGATGTGTTTGTTGGTGGTGGACCTTGGTTTGGCAGAGACTCCAGTGGAGCACTAGACTCTTTGTTCTCTACTCTCTTTGGTGTGTCCTTGGTGTTGCTCACCAATGGTCTCCCACTCCTAAGTTCAATTGCTTGAACTTGTTCTTTACCATCTCTTCTTGGCACTTCAGTGTCAGCAGGAAGTCTACCTTGGGGCCTACTTTTGATTTCATTGGCTAGTTGCCCTATTTGGTTCTCTAGGCTTCTAAGAGTAGCTTGCTGACTCTGTAAAGTGGCGTCATTTTTGGCTATGTATTCCTTGAGTAAGTTTTCTACAGAAGATCCTACAGGTTGGTTGTATGGTTTTTGATACATGGATTGGTTATGTTGGGGAGTGAAACCAGGTGTTCCACTCGGCCTTGTTTGGTTAGGATTTTGGTTAGAGTTTTGTTGGCCACCCCATGACAGGTTTGGGTGGTTTCTCCAACCAGGATTGTAAGTATTTGAGTAGGGGTTGTTCCTAGGTTGCTGTTGGCTTCCCACATAGCAGACTGAGGCTGGATTCCCAGGGCAGTATTCATACGGGTGCCCTTCCCCACAGAATCCACAGATAAGTGCCTCACCTTGACTTGGTTGGGTGCCCATTGACATGGCTGTGGCGGTGTTGGCACTGGTTTGGAGATTGGCCTGAGCCATTTGCTTAACTAGGTTGGTCAGGGCGTTTATTTGGCTGCTCATTGCACTTAGAGCATCCTTGTCTTGAGCTCTAGTTGGCTCTACTGGATCATCTGACCACCTACAGTGAGATGTTGAGATCTTCTCCAAGATCTCATAAGCTTCGTTGAAACTCTTGGACAACATGGAACCACCAGCAGATGAATTTAGCACTTGCCTGGTGCTGGGGTTGCATCCTTTGAAAAAGACCTATATTTGGATACACCATGGGATGCCATGGTGTGGACATTTAAGAAGAAGATCTTTGAACCTTGTCCAAGCTTCGTGAAGAGACTCACTTGGAGCTTGTTTGAATTTGATTATGTCATCACGAAAGGTAGAATTCCTATCAGGTGGGAAGTATTTTACTAGGAATTTCTCCGCCAAGTCTGTCCAATTAAGGACTGATCCAGAGGGTAATGAGTTTAACCACGTCTTGGCTTTGTCCCTCAAAGAGTAAGGGAAAAGATATAGCCTCAAGGCTTCTTGGGAAACTCCAGGGATAAGGAATGTATCACTGACTCCTAGGAAGTTTCTAAGATGGTTGTGGGGATCCTCATTTTCCACTCCAAAGAATTGTCCCACAGTGGACAACATTTGGAACATCACTGGCTTTAACTCGAATGAGTTGGCAGTGATCTCAGGGCGGATTATGCTGGGGTTCAGCTCCCCAGGCATAGGTACTAGGTAAGAAAGAATGGCACTATCCTTATCATTCGCTATTTCGATGGGATTGCGAGTGATAGGTACCTGATTTGGAACTATTCTATCCATTTCTTCTTGAGAGCATTGCGGTAACCTTGCGGTTTCAGCAATTATTCGAGGTAAAGAGGGTTGTTTAAAGAGACGTTTCTTAGCTCTATTTCTAGCTCTAAGTAATCTCTCAGGCTCAGGGTTGAACTCTAGATCACTACTTGAAGGCTCATTCATAAACTAACCCAAATGGTACCTGAAAAAGAAATGAAAATAGATCAGCTTCAATGGATATTAAACTTGGTGTTTCAAACTTAACAAACTTCGTTTTCACTAAAATAAATCCCCGGCAGCGGCGCCAAAAACTTGTTGCGTGCTCAATGTGTTGAAAGAATTAAGCAATAAGAGAGAGAGAGAGCACTCAGAACATGCAAGCATACATGATCTTATAGCAAGTAGTAAGTATTTTTTCATTCGTTTTCCCACAGAGATTTATGTTTAGCTACTCGTGAAGTGTATTTGTTAAGAAAGAAGGGGTGGATTTGAAGGGGTAGAGTTGGTTTTGAAATTCCTATTTACTACTGACTGTATAGAGGATAGCAACATAAACAAATGCAAGTCAAAGTTAAACTCAAATGAAAAGAGACGAGATTAATAAACGAAGACAAAAACAGCTAAACAGAATTGTAAATTTAGCAGAATTGCAGAAACAGCAATTCTACCGCAATGTTGTTAACAGCGAAAGTGTGTAAAATGGAGAAACAAGGGCTACTAACGACTCCTCTATAGGCTTTTTCATACGATTCTCAAGCATTGGATCAACTCACTATGCATCAAACTCACTCAATCTCATGTATCTTCCGATTCCATGCATTAGATTCTTTAGTTTACTCATGTCCAAGTAAGGTCTTAAGCATCTTGTTAAAGCAGAAAGTTACGGTTTGTACTAGGAAAACGCCTATTCCTAGGTCGTTTTCTGGTTACCTTGAAAGGCTAGCATGAGTGTACGACTCTGAACTCTTACTCCTTCCAGAGGTTAGGAGTTCTTTGGACAAAATGGATGGCCAATCGAAATTGCCCGTGGGATGAAGCTTACATACAATCAATGCTTCGAGAACTATCCTACATGCTTGGTTCACGTTTTTTAGCCTATAGTATTGTCATTAGCATGCCCCTATGTGACTTAGCTACTCATGGATGTAGAGAGAATAGAAATACGAGATAAAACAGACATACTTAGAAGGAATATACAGACAAAACAGTGAGGAAAAGCAGTAGATCGCAAAGGCAAGAAACTGTGAAATGAAGGATTGCTTTTGATTACTTGATTGTTTGAATGAACAAAGGAAAGCTTAAAGTAAGTAATATAAAGACAGAGAATCAACGAAATAGATTGTACTAACTACTGGAAAAGAAATAACAACAAGACAAAGCTGGAATTTAGAAATGAAAGACAGGAAAACAGTAAACAGCTTGAAACGCCTCGTCGCAACGCCTCGGCTGAAGGAAGAGAAAGGGTAGCCTTGCTTGGATGAATCCAATCGGGAGAGAAGAGGAATCTTCTCTCCTTCCTATCAGATTGACGACTCCAACAGCTAAACCTTGCAAACCAACAGACGGCAAAGAAAAACAGGAGAGAAAATGGAGCTGCGAGAAGACTTCTACGCTTTCGGATGATGTTTGAACCTTCGACTTTGACCCCCTTTTATAGTAATCTGCAGGTGCATTTGGGCCAAGGAGAACCATCAATCTTCAACGTCGTACTTCAAAATGGATGGAGGAGAAAGCACGAATCCCTGAAATAACGGAATAAAACAGAAAAAGATCAGCCAACTTACGGATTTCACTTAAAACATTGCTGTTTTAGCAATGTTTCCGCAATGCTGCCGCAATGCACAATTTTCTTTGTTTTAACTTCGGTTTTTGTTCCTTTTCTTTCCTTTTGCACACAAGTCCTAATTTAGCTACCTTCTTCTAATTCTCATATATAAGTGTAGGTTTAAGCTAAATCCTATTAAAAACACCTAAGAATGTGCATCTTCCTAAGCTAAATAAGTCCTAAATATGTCACTTTTGGAGACATAACAATTACTAAGCTCTGCTTACGTGCAGGGGTTCCAATTGAGCGACTGGAAAGGCAGTTGGCCTACACGGGCTACCTGGAGTTGCCTACTGCCTTGAGGTTGCGAAGGAAGGGAAACATGGAGTTCGAGCTGGATGGTCTAGCTGCTGCTCAGTCCCTGACCATGGCGTGCCTGAGGGATCTGCAAAAGAAGATGGCTCAATGGGCCACATATGCAAAGGCAAGGGACAAGGAGGTGGCTGACCAATTGGGCTGCTTCTTCCCTGAATTCCCCACGGACCTGCTGACTCCATGGGCGCCTCCACGACCACGAAGGAATGATGACGAGGAAGACATATGAGTGCTGGTTTGAGAAGCACTAAAGGGAGTATTGATGTTCCCTTAAAATAAAAAGAAAAAAAATCAAACTGCTTTTTGTGAACAATGTGAATTATGCTGTTTTAAGTCAGTATTTTGATCTGTTTTAGTTCTTTAATTTCAGTATTTAAATTTGTTTAGTGTAGTCTGATGATAGCTGAATAGGTAGATTAGCTTAGTTTCATTTTTGTATAGCTTGGATGACTGGAAAAAGCATGCATAGGGACCTTGTTCACTGCTATACCTGTCCTGATTCTATTGCGAAATAATTGCGGAATCCGCAATTTTAATTAGTAAATGCATGTTTTTGACTATCTGTTTAGCTAGGCTGGGTCTGTTTAAATTTTATCTTCTGCTGCTATCTTGTCTACCTTATATAGCTTATCTAAAAGCATGCTGGATGAGTGTCATAGGACACCCTTTGATAGTTTAAATTCACCTCTAAAGAGTGCTCAGCATGCATAGCTTTAAGTCCTTACCTGCCTGTTTTTTAGAATTTCTGCTGCTGTGATATTTACTTTTAGAATGTTTTGTCTATGCCTAGGGCTTTTAGATTCTCTTTGTTTTACCTTAGACTAGATGCTTCTAGGACAGTTTGGGGGTGTGCCACCTCAGACACTCATTGGGGACAATGAGTAGTTTAAGTTTGGGGGAGGCCACCCTAGGCCTAGGAACATTCCTCTCTCCCTTAAAGCATAAGCATTCTTCTTCTCCCTTACAAAAAAAATGATGAGCTGAAAAAAAAAAGAAAATGAAAAATAGAATAAAGAGGGGTGTCTCTCTCAAAGTTGCTGAGTAATCAGTGTCAAGTGTGTAACCCACAAGTGGCATTGCATCAAAAGGCAACTCAAGGAGAGGCTCCACCAAAGTAAGAAAGAAAAAGGAAAAAATAGGGAAGAAGAATGTACACCTAGGAGTTGCAACTTTGTGGCTTAGATGTCCTGATTTAAAAGAACTCTGATCCTCAATTAGCTGAGCACAAAGTTGTAGCTTGTAGGGTTGTTTAGGGAGATGAATGTATGTCCAATGTAGTGATGCCAGGGTTTAGGTTGTTCTCTAAATGCACTACTGTCACTGTTAATACTAAGACTGGCATGACTCTAAGGAATCCTAGGTAACTCAAAAAGTAAAGACTAGAAGCATGTACTGAGTCTGGGGTAAAGCTAGGTAGAATTTGAAGCCTTAGGGATAGTTGCATAATATGACAAAAGCAAGTAGATCAACCGTAGGGAGTTAATAAACCAGCAGAGTATTAGGCGTGCAAAGTCAGAGGAAGCATTTTAAAAGGTTAGTTGTAAACTTAGAAGTGTGTCACAGGACAGCACTGCTATAGATAGGAACTTAAGGGAGTCAGTAAGTGGTTAAGGAGTTTAAAACAGTAGCCTAAGTAAGTCTTTAGTTTGCTCGAGGACAAGCAAAACCTTAAGTTTGGGGGTGTGTTATGTCTCCAAAAGTGACATATTTAGGACTTATTTGGCTTAGGAAGATGCACATTCTTAGGTGTTTTTGATAGTATTTAGCTTAAACCTACACTTATATATGAAAATTAGAAGAAGGTAGCTAAATTAGGACTTGTGTGCAAAAGGAAAGAAAAGGAACAAAAACCGAAGTGAAAACAAAGAAAATTGTGCATTGCGGCAGCATTGCGGAAACATTGCTAAAACAGCAATGTTTTAAGTGAAATCCGTAAGTTGGCTGATCTTTTTCTGTTATATTCCGTTATTTCAGGGATTCGTGCTTTCTCCTCCATCTATTTTGAAGTACGACGTTGAGGATGGATGGTTCTCCTTGGCCCAAATGCACCTGCAGATTACTATAAAAGGGGGTTAAAGTCGAAGGTTCAATCATCATCCGAAAGCGTAGAAGTCTCTTCGCAGCTCCATCTTTTCTCCTGTTTTTCTTTCTCGTTTGTTGGTTTGAGAGGTTCAGCTGTTGGAGTCGTCAATCTGATAGGAAGGAGAGAAGATTCATCTTCTCTTCTGATTGGATTCATCCAAGCAGGGCTGATCTTTCTCACCCTTCAGCCGAGGCGTTTGCGACGAGGCGTCCAAGCTCAATTACTGCTTTCTGTCTTTCATTTCTAATTTCCAGCTTTGTTTTGTTGTTGTTTCTCTTCTAGTAGCTAGTTCATTTCATTTCGTTACTCTCTGTCTTTATGTTATTTGCTTTAAGCTTCCCTTTGTTCAATCAAACGATTAAGTAATCAAAGCACAAATTCAGTATTTCACAGTTTCTTGCCTTTGCGATCTACTGTTTTCCGTTACTGTTTTGTCTTTAAATTCCTTCTAAGCATGTCTACTTCACCGCTTATTTCTGTTCTCTCTATATCCATGAGTAGCTAAGTCACATAGGGGCATGCTAATGACAATACTATAGGCTAAAAAACGTGAACCAAGCATGTAGGATAGCTCTCGAAGCATTGATTGTATGTAAGCTTCATCCCACGGGCAATTTCGATTGGCCATCCATTTTGTCCAAATAACTCCTAACCTCTGGAAGGAGTAAGAGTTAAGAGTCATACACTCATGCTAGCCTTTCAAGGTAGCCAGAAAACGACCTAGGAATAGGCATTTTCCTAGTACAAACCATAAACTTTCTGCTTTAACAAGATGCTTAAGACCTTACTTGGACATGAGTAAACTAAAGAATCTAATGCATGAAATCGGAAGATACATGAGATTGAGTTAGTTTGATGCATAGTGAGTAGATCCAATGCTTGAGAATCGTAAGAAAAAGCCTATAGAGGAGTCGTTAGTAGCCCTTGTTTCTCCATTTTACACACTTTCGCTGTTGGTAACATTGCGGTAGAATTGCTGTTCTCGCAATTCTGCTAAGTTTAAAATTCTGTTTAGCTGTTTTCTTCTTCTTTTATTAATCTCGTCCCTTTTCATTTGAGTTTATCTTTGACTTGCATTTGTTTATGTTGCTACCCTTTATATATTCCTTAGAAATTAGACAATTTAAAACCAATTCTACCCCATCAAATCCACCCATTCTTTCTTAACAAAACACTTCACGAGTAGCTAATAATAAATCTCTGTGGAAAACGAATGAAAAAATACTTACTACTTGCTATAGGATCATGTATGCTTGCATGTTCTGAGTGCTCTCTCTCTCTTATTACTTATTTATTGTACACATTGAGCACGTAACAGTACCTCAGTGCTTTAAAAATACTAAACTTAACCTCCTCGTCATGAACCCTCATAGTGAGCTCACCTTTTTGGACGTCAATCAGGGCCCTACCTGTGGCTAGAAAAGGTCTGCCTAACAGGATAGGGACCTCCTTGTCTGCTTCATAATCCAGGATAATGAAATCTGCAAGGAAAATAAACTTGTCAACCTTTACAAGAATATCCTCAATCTTACCCTCAGGGTAGGCTATGGATCTGTCTGCAAGTTGTAAAGTGACAGTGGTTGGACGTGCTTCTCCTATTCCTAGCTGGCGGAATAGTGATAGGGGCATGAGGTTTATGCTGGCTCCCAGGTCACAAAGAGCTCTCCCCACGTGCTTGCCTCCTAGCTCTACAGGTAAGGTGAAGGAACCAGGATCCTTCTCCTTCTTGGGTAGCTTATTTTGGAGTATGGCACTGCACTCCTCGGTGAGATTTACTGTTTCAAACTCACCAATAATTTTTTTGTTAGTTATAATATCCTTCAAAAACTTAACATATGAAGGCATAGACTGCAAAACTTCTACAAAAGGAATATTCACATGCACTTGTTTAAGAATTTCTAGAAATTTGTTAAAGTGCACTTCCTGTTCTTGTTTTTTCTTTAGCCTTCGAGGAAATGGAGGTGGTGGCACATATGCAGGCACGTCAGGTCGCCTTAGGATAGGTGGAGGCCTTGGGATTTCTTCTATCTCTTCTATGATTGGCTCCAGCCTTGCCCCTGATGTACTTGTTGGTGGTGGACCTTGGTTTGGCAGAGACTCCAGTGGAGCACTAGACTCTTTGTTCTCTACTCTCTTTGGTGTGTCCTTGGTGTTGCTCACCAATGGTCTCCCACTCCTAAGTTCAATTGCTTGAACTTGTTCTTTACCGTCTCTCCTTGGCACTTCAGTGTCAGCAGGGAGTCTACCTTGAGGCCTACTTTTGATTTCATTGGCTAGTTGCCCTATCTGGTTCTCTAGGCTCCTAAGAGTAGCTTGCTGGCTCTGTAGAGTGGCATCATTTTTGGTTATGTATTCCTTGAGTAAGTTTTCTACAGAAGATCCTACGGGTTGGTTGTATGGTTTTTGATACATGGATTGGTTATGTTGGGGAGTGAAACCAGGTGTTCCACTCGGCCTTGGTTGGTTAGGAGTTTGGTTAGAGTTTTGTTGGCCACCCCATGACAGGTTTGGGTGGTTTCTCCAACCAGGGTTGTAAGTATTGGAGTAGGGGTTGTTCCTAGGCTGCTGTTGGCTTCCAACATAACAGACTGAGGCTGGATTCCCAGGGCAGTATTCATACGGGTGCCCTTCCCCACAGAATCCACAGATAAGTGTCTCACCTTGACTTGGTTGGGTGCCCATTGACATGGCTGTGGCGGTGTTGACACTGGTTTGGAGATTGGCTTGAGCCATTTGCTTAACTAGGTAGGTCAGGGCGTTTATCTGGCTGCTCATTGCACTTAGAGCATCCTTTTCTTGAGCTCTAGTCGGCTCAACTTGATCATCTGACCACCTACAGTGAGATGTTGAGATCTTCTCCAAGATCTCATAAGCTTCGTTGTAACTCTTGGACTACATGGAACCACCAGCAGATGAGTTTAGCACTTGCCTGGTGCTGGGGTTGCATCCTTTGAAAAAGACCTCTATTTGGATACACCATGGAATGCCATGGTGTGGACATTTAAGAAGAAGGTCCTTAAACCTTGTCCAAGCTTCGTGAAGAGACTCACTTGGAGCTTGTTTGAATTTGATTATGTCATCACGAAAGGTAGAATTCCTATCAGGTGGGAAGTATTTGACTAGGAATTTCTCTGCCAAATCTGTCCAATTGAGGACTGATCCAGAGGGTAATGAGTTTAACCACGTCTTTGCTTTGTCCCTCAAAGAGTAAGGGAAGAGGTAGAGCCTCAAGGCTTCTTGGGAAACTCCAGGGATAAGGAATGTATCACTGACTCCTAAGAAGTTTCTAAGATGGTTGTGGGGGTCCTCATTTTCCACTCCAAAGAATTGTCCCACAGTGGACAACATTTGGAACATCACTGGCTTTAACTCGAATGAGTTGGCAGTGATTTCAGGGCGGATTATGCTGGGGTTCAGCTCCCCAGGCATAGGTACTAGGTAAGAGAGTATGGCGCTATCCTTATCATTCGCTATTTCGATGGGATTGCGAGTGACAGGCACCGAATTTGGAACTAATCTATCCATTTCTTCTTGATTGAATTGCGGAGGAATTGCGGTTCCCGCAATTATTGGAGGTATAGAGGGTTGGTTAAAGAGGCATTTTTTGGCTCTATTTCTGGCTCTAAATAGTCTCTCGGGCTCAGGATTGAACTCTAGATCACTACTTGAAGACTCATTCATAAACTAACCCAATGGTACCTGCAAAAGAAATGGAAATAGATCAGCTTCAATAGACGATAAACTTGGTATTTCAAACTTAACAAACTTCGTTTTCACTAAACTAAATCCCCGGCAGCGGCGCCAAAAACTTGTTGCGTGCTCAATGTGTTGAAAGAATTAAGCAATAAGAGAGAGAGAGCACTTAGAACATGCAAGCATACATGATCTTGCAGCAAGTAGTAAGTAGTTTTTCATTCGTTTTCCCACAGAGATTTATTATTAGCTACTCGTGAAGTGTATTGTTAAGAAAGAATTGGTGGATTTGAAGGGGTAGAGTTGGTTTTAAAATTCCTATTTACTACTGAATATATAAAGGGTAATAACATAAACAAGTGCAAGTCAATAATAAACTCAAATGCAAAGAGAAGAAATTAATAAACGAAGAGAAAAATGGCTAAACAGAATTTTTTAACTTAGCAGAATTGCGAGAACAGCAATTCTACCGCAATGTTACTAACAGCGAAAGTGTGTAAAATGGAGAAACAAGGGCTACTAACGACTCCTCTATAGGCATTTTCATACGATTCTCAAGCATTGGATCTACTCACTATGCATCAAACTAACTCAATCTCATGTATCTTCCGATTTCATGCATTAGATTCTTTAGTTTACTCATGTCCAAGTAAGGTCTTAAGCATCTTGTTAAAGCAGAAAGTTATGGTTTGTACTAGGAAAACGCCTATTCCTAGGTCGTTTTCTGGCTACCTTGAAAGGCTAGCATGAGTGTATGACTCTGAACTCTTACTCCTTCCAGAGGTTAGGAGTTCTTTGGACAAAATGGATGGCCAATCAAAATTGCCCGTGGGATGAAGCTTACATACAATCAATGCTTCGAGAGCTATCCTACATGCTTGGTTCACGTTTTTTAGCCTATAGGATTGTCATTAGCATGCCCCTATGTGATTTAGTTACTCATGGATATAGACAGAACAGAATTGATAGATAAAGTAGACATGCTCAGAAGAAGAATAAACTTAAAATAACAAGGCAAAACAGTAGGCAGAGAAGAATATTGAAGTTGCGAAGTGATGAATTGCTCGTTGATTAACTGATTGTTTGAATGAACAAATAGAAGCTTAAAGTAAATAACACAAAGACAGAAAGCAACGAAATGAATTAAACTAACTAATAGAAAAAGAAATGACAACTAAACAGTGCTGGAAATGAGAAGTGAAAGACAAAAAGCAGTAAAAGAGCTTGATCGCCTCGTCGCAAACGCCTCGGCTGAAAGGAGAGAAAGGTAAGCCTTGCGTGGATGAATCCAATCAGAAGAGAAGATGAATCTTCTCTCCTTCCTATCAGATTGTCGACTCCAGCAGCTAAGCTTTCCAACCCAACAGACGGAAGAGAAAAACAGGAGACAAAATGGAGCTGCGAAGAGACTTCTACGCTTTCGGATCATGATCAAACCCTCGACTTTGACCCCCTTTTATAGCAATCTGCAGGTGTGTTTGGGCCAAGGAGAACCATCCATCCTCAACGTCGTACTTCAAAATGGATGGAGGAGAAAGAACGAATCCCTGAAATAACGGAATATAACAGAAAAGGATCAGCCAACTTACGGATTTCACTTAAAACATTGTTGTTTTAGCAATGTTTCCGGAATGCTGCCGCAATGCACATTTTTCATCTTTTAGTTTCGTTTTTCATCTCTTTTCTTTCCTTTTGTACATAAGTCCTAATTTAGCTACCTTCTTCTAATTCTCATATATAAGAATAGGTTTAAGCTAAATCCTATCAAAAATACCTAAGAGTGTACATCTTTCTAAGCTAAATAAGTCCTAAAAAGGTCACTTTTGGAGACGTAACACACTCCACGTGCCATCATAAGTGATGAGGGATCACACTTCATAAACAAATCTATGGAGAAGGTGTTAGCTAAATACAATGTTAAGCATAGGGTAGCAACACCCTATCATCCCCATTCAAATGGGCAAGCAGAAATTTCTAATAGAGAGATCAAAATTATCCTAGAAAAAGTTGTAAAACCAAATAGAAAGGATTGGTCTTTTAAATTAGATGATGCATTGTGGGCATATAGAACTGCATATAAAACCCCTTTGAGAATGTCCCCCTATAGGTTAGTTTATGGAAAAGCATGCCATCTCCCTCTTGAATTAGAAAACAAAGCCTTTTGGGCTTTAAAGGAATTAAATTTTTGCATAACTGATGCGGGAACATTGCGGTCTCTGCAATTGCATGAGTTAGATGAATTAAGGCACATGTCATACGAAAATACTAAAATGTATAAAGAAAAAACAAAAATCTGGCATGACAGTAGACTTAGGCCAAAGGATTTTAAAAAAGGACAGCATGTGTTATTATTTAATTCGAGATTGAGGATTTTTCCGGGAAAACTCAAATCTCGTTGGTCTGGTCCCTTTGTCATCACTAACATTTTTGTACATGGTGCAATTGAGATTCAAAATTTAGAACAGGGACAGCCGTTTATGGTGAATGGTGCAAGGTTGAAGCACTACTACGAGGAAGGAGACGTGAGGACGCTCTCGGCGTTCCTTCTGTCTGAAGTTTGAACTCAACCAAGAAAGGATGAGCATGGACTTTGATAGCTCCAAAATAGAGCTATTATTATGTCCCTAATATTGGCTAGAACCATGTCAAATATTGATTCAAATGCCTTTTTGTAGGTGATTTCATGGTCGGGAGCTCGAGAAGTCTAAAGACACGTTTCGGGCCTTAAAGCGACGTTTTAGAGCTTCATAAATGCATCGGGAGTGAAGGGGCTTGCAGAATTGAAGAAATGGTAAAAATTGCCTTGAAAAGGGGAGTTTTTGGCCATCAACCCGAGAGCATGCTTGCATGAGCAGCAGCGTCGAGACGCTAGCTCGACGCCCGCTCAACGGTGCCAGCGTCGAGACGCTGGCCGAGCGTCTCGACGCCACCCCGACGATTTCCAGATTGACGCGCTACAACGTCGAGACGCTGTCCGAGCGTCTCGACGCCAACGCGCGCGCGCGCGGCCAACTTAGGGCACAGCGTCTCGACGCTCCGACGACTAAAAGCGTGAAAACGCTCATTTTTTGCCCAACTTTCATTCTAACTTTCCTCCATCTTCTTCCTCTCGGGTCTACGCCATTTTTGCCCATTTTTGAGCTTCTTCTTCTCCTCTTCTTGTATGGTACTAAGCTCTTCCATGGGGGGTTTGATTTATTCATCCTCCATGGAAGGCTAAACAAAGGTTAGTGTTTAATTTTGAGTTTTGGGATTGTAATTATGGATGTTTGGGGAGATTTGCCCCTTTGTAAATGTTGAGCTAACTAGGAATTTATGCATCTCTTGCTTGTTCTTATTCAATTCTAGCATGTGTAGCTTAGTTAGGTTGACTCCCTAATTCCTATGCATGATAGAGGGCTAAAGGTTGGGACGTATAATTGCCCAAATCGCTAGGTAGCAAGGGCTTAAGCATGGCTAGGTAATTCAACCCAAAGTGACAGCTGGGAATCTGAATTAGTTAACGTTTTCGTGTTAGGCTTAGGGCGAGAGAGAAATCGGGTTAGTCTTAGGATTAAACCGTCACAATGTTCCCGTTACTGGCTCATGGTCAATTTAGGGGTCGCGACCTTGAATGGATTATTGGCCAAGAACAATTAGAACTGCACATGTCTAATTATATCTTTGGGTCATTTGAGCTAGCAATTAGCCAAATGAATTGTGTGCTGAAGCAAGATTAGCTAATTAATTGTATCGATGAACCGAACATCCATAGCAATCAATCCCATTACTCGAAGTTAAGCGCAACCATTTAATTTTGTAATTTGTCATTTTAATTTTCCGTTAGCATTGCATGCTAGGAGCTCCCTTCCCCCAAACCAAATCACAATCACATTTTTACATTCTTTTTACACACTTTTTAGAATTAGCAAATTAGACTTAGTTGAATTAAATTTCTTAATTCCCTGTGGATCGACCCCGTTACCACTAAGCTGCAAATTGCTCGGTGCATTCGGGTTTATAAATTTTATTTTGGCAAGCCTCGACAGCTTGAATTTTGGAACACATTCAAAAGTGTCTCTATGAAAAATTGGGAGTTTGTTGAAAGAATAGAGATAAGACTTCTTAGTAGTTGTCGGGCTTGTGTATACTCTAATTTTTAGATTAGAATCTGAATGCATGTTGTCCGATGAGGACGGTCTGTGATATGCTTGTGAACACTCCGTATTTGTATAATTCAAAAAATTTGACAATGTATGCACATTTTGAGCCTATTTTAAAAAAAAATTCTGCTATTTCCCTACATTCACTGAGCACATAGCCCTCTTATTCTCAGTTCTGTAGGTTTAGAATGATTTTATTTGGTCTGAAACCTTGTTGTCACCCCGAAAGGTACCATTAGGGAGGCTTGATGTGTTAGAAGTAGTAATAATTCATTTGTCGTATAGCGTAGCTATTGCCTAAAAAAAGAGTAAGCATGAAAATAAAAACTCTAGAGTTGCTCCTCCTTCTTGTGTTGCCCGTGTAACCAGGGGCGGTCGTGTAACCCACGGTTGTCACTGCATGAAAGGTGAACTAATAGAAGTGAGCAATAGTCCTTAAAAACGTGAAGCTAAATATGGCTTCACGTGTTAGGCTCTCTTGGAGAAATTAAAAAAAAAAAAGTGGTTTAAAAAGGAACATTGGGAACAAAGTACTCAAAGAAAAGAAAGAAAATATAGGCCTTATGTTTTGTTGCTTTTTCTTTCGCTAAAAGCCATTAGACTGTTCTTATCGCCATAAGTAGGGGGAAAACGAGTTATAAGGCTGTATAAGGTTATTTCGAGCTTGCATGAGCTAGGTTGAGAGGTGCTAAACACACACACACGGAAGGGAATAGGAGTAAAAATTTTGGAATGTTTTCAACGTTTGCATGCATTTGATGGTTTTGCATTTATCCAAGTACCTTGTTTCACAAGCATTAGAGTTATCAGCATGCAATTAATTCTTTTGAGATAATTTAGAGTATACCTTGCTCGAGGACTAGCAAGATTTAGGTCGGGGGTATTTTGATAGCTCCAAAATAGAGCTATTATTATGTCCCTAATATTGGCTAGAACCATGTCAAATATTGATTAAAATGTCTTTTTGTAGGTGATTTCATGGTCGAGAGCTCGAGAAGTCTAAAGACACGTTTCGAGCCTTAAAGCGACGTTTAAGAACTTCATAGATGCATCGGGAGTGAAGGGGCTTGAAGAATTGAAGAAATGGCAAAAATTGCCTTGAAAAGGGGAGTTTTTGGCCATCAACCCGAGAGCATGCTTGCATGAGCAGCAACGTCGAGACGCTAGCTCGACGCCCGCTCAACGCTGCCAGCGTCTCGACGCTGGCCGAGCGTCTCGACGCCACCCCGATGATTTCCAGTTTGACGCACGACAGCGTCGAGACGCTGTCCGAGCGTCTCGACGCCAGCGCGCGCGCGCGCGGCCAACTTAGGGCACAGCGTCGAGACGCTTGCCTAGCGTCGAGACGCTCCGACGACTAAAAGCGTGAAAATGCTCATTTTTTGCCCAACTTTCATTCTAACTTTCCTCCATCTTCTTCCTCTGGGGTCTACGCCATTTTTGCCCATTTTTGAGCTTCTTCTTCTCCTCTTCTTGTATGGTACTAAGCTCTTCCATGGGGGGTTTGATTTATTCGTCCTCCATGGAAGATTAAACAAAGGTTAGTGTTTAATTTTGAGTTTTGGGATTGTAATTATGGATGTTTGGGGAGATTTGTCCCTGTTGCGTGCTTAGTGTGTGTGTAAATTAGATGCGAAGAGCACTCAGTTCATGCAAGTATACATGGTCTGCAGCAAGTGATAAGTATATTTTATATCGTTTTCCTACAGAGATTTGATTAAGTTTATGCTAAGTACAGATTGATTGAAGGAAAATGTAACCGGTGACAAAATGTTGTTGGTTGGGTTGCTGAAATAACGGTTTGATGCGTATTAAATTAGGTAAGGTAACCAGGAATGAATGGATTTTGGGTTGAGACACGAAATCATAAAGGATGCAAAGGGAAATGTAAAGTTAACACCAAGCAAAATAAGCTAAAGGAAACTATGATGTTGAAAAATAGTATTGCGGGTCTCGCAATACTTTCGCAATGGATTCGCAATGGATTACCAGACTGATAAAATACTAAGGTAAAGGCAGAAAGTGATATTGCGGTTCTCGCAATATTCTCGCAATAAACTAGCAACGATTAAAATCTAAAATGAATACAGCAAGGTTGGCTTAAGAGTCCTCTATAGGCATTTAACTATGATCATTCAACAGCAAATTAACATCTCATGCATCGTCTTAGCTAGATCTCATACATCTTCCGATTATATGCATTAGATTCTTAGATTACTCATGTCCAAGTAAGGCTAAAAACCTATTTATAAATGCATGCTAACAAACGTGGTAGGAGAATGCCTATTCCTAGGCCACTCTCTTTATTACCATGAAAGGCTAGCATGAATGAACGACTCTGAATTCTTACTCCTTCCAGAGGTTAGGAATTCTTTAGACAAAATGGATGGCCGGTTGAAATTGTCCATGGGATGAAGATCACATTCATTCAATGCATTCATGCTACTTTACATGCTGAATTCACATACGCTTAATCTACAGATTCATCTCTAGCAAACCTCTATGAACTTAGCTACTCATGACTTTAGAACTCAACAAAATTAATTGACTACTCATGGAATGAAGAACTCAACGAAACTAATTGATTACTCTTAAAAGACAAATCAAATAACAATTCGTAAAGCAAACACAACTCAATCCGAAAGCGACATGAAAGAAAAACAGTAGATGAACCGAACAAGAACTAAGAGGAACAATATCTAATTCGAAAAGCAATTAAAGAAAGCAGTAGATCAGATGAAGATCTCTTGAACACGATTCGCCTCGGATGAAGGAGAAGAATGGTCAATCCTAGGAAGGAATTCAATCAGAAGAGAGATGAATCTTCTCTTCCTCCTTTTGAATTATCGACGCCAAGGGATCGTTGGTTCTTCGATCCAACAATCGGGAAAGGGTTTTTGATTCTCTTCGCTGTCGAGTGGTTTGTGGATTGAATTCCCTTCAATTCAATGTTCTGATCCTTCATCTAGCTCTCTTTATATAGCCTTTAGTGGTTCCATAGTTGGTTTCTTTAATCATGGATCACCATCCAAATTTGAGGTAACAACCTCACACGTGGCAGCTATAGGAAGGTCGGCGGCTGGAAAAACGCAGCAACAAAGACCAGTATTGCGATTGTGTTGCGATCTCGCAATGCTCTGTCTCCAGCTGCTCTTCGGATCCCATTGCGCTCCTCGCAAAACTTCAGCAATACATCTGCAAAGCATTAATTAGACATTTTTGCATCACTTTGTACACTTATTCGTAGCTTTTTCACAAAAGCCTTAAATTAACCTCAATTCTCAAAATGTCACTTTTAAACACATATTATGCTTACTTCTAACTAAAATGCTTAAGAGATTCTATAAATATCAAGTAATTATAGCCCTAAATAACTCTCTTTTGGAGAGGTAACACACCCCCAAACTTGAGTTATTGCTAGTCCTTGAGCAATACAAAGACTCACTTTCCCTCTTTTTTTCTACTATCTAACTGCTAACTCTTGTCTTTATCTCTAACTAACCAGATTGCTTAATCTCTTGGCCTACTGTTGAAGGTATTGTTGTCCTGTGACATACTTCAAGCTAAAACCAACTTCATGTTTTGACATTCTCAATTCCTTTGCCTTTAAAACCTTCAGTTTTTAATAACTCCTTACCTTCTGGTTTATCTGCCTATATCATCAAGCACATTGTGCAGTCATCCCTTAGCTCTAAAATCTTCCTACTCTTAACTTAAAACTCAGTACATGCTTCTAAATTTTATTCTTTTATTTCCTAGGAATCCTTAAAGTCATGCCATGCTTAGAACAAAAACAAAGTGACAGAGTACAGAATCCATAGAACAATCTAAGTCATGGCATCACTCTTGTCAGGACAAACACTCATTTTCCTAGATAAGCCTTGTAGTTACAGCCCCTTGCTTAGCTAACTTAGGATCAGATTTCAGTACATAGGACATCTAAGCACTTAAGGCTGCAACCTTCTGGCATACATCATTCTTCTTTGTTTTCTATTTTTATTTTTTTCCCTTTTTCTTTCTCTTGCAATGCTCTCTTCTTTCCTAGGTTTGCCTTTTGATGCAGTGCCCCTTGTGGGTTACACAAGTGGCCCTGATTACTCAGCATTCCTAGGAAAAAGACAACCTCTAATTCTTTTGTTGTATTCTCTTCTTTTTTTTTTCAAAGAAAAATGATGTATATCTACTAAGGGAGAGAGGAGTGTTCCTAGGACTAGAAGGTTGCCTCCCCCAAACTTGAACATCTCATTGTCCTCAATGAGAGTATTGATAGAACTCCAAAAGTGTTATTTTATAACCTTTAATTCTTGTTAGTTGATTCAAATTAATGTGTTTAATCATGTGTTTTGCAGGAATCGAGCATTCAGAGGTGAATGAGACACTTATATTAAATAAGAACTCAAAAGAGGAGTTTTAGAGTATAATATCAACAAACTGAGCCGCAGATGATACTTTCAAGATAAAAATCATTTTATGTTCAAAGTTGGAAATTTGGTTTGATGGTGAAGAGTTGATTATGATAGACTTTGATCGTGTCAGCTCCTGACTCATTTGAACTCATTAACAGAAGAAAGTCTCAACCATTCGTGTCACTCCAACAAAGCCTCCTCAACCACAAGTCCATTCGTCCTCCTCAACCACAAGTCCATTCGTCTTCCTCAACCACAAGTTATTATGTTTTATTTATTTTATTTATTTATTTTTATTTAAAAATAGTAAATGGTTATTTCCTTTTTAGTATAAAAAGGGGAGAGTCCACACCTCACACCTCACACCTTACAACATTCCCACACACCAACACACACCATCACTATTCTTCATTTCCCTCTGTTTACAGTTTTTTATTTATTTTTATGTTCGGCTAAGCTTGTAATGCTGATTTAGAGGTTTGTCGGGCTTAACGTTTTTGTGAGATTTTTTATATTAAATTGCAATCTAATTTCTTGATTAATTGTTTTCTATTCTTTGTTTATTTCATGTGCATTTAGTATTGGTTAATGTGACAGCTTAATCAATTAAATATTAATTGTTCATGTATGCTATGTTTGTAATTTGTGATCCGTAATTGTCATAAATTGCATGCTTAATTATAGTAGCAAGATGGTCAGGTTATGACTAGTGTTAATATTATGGCTTTTCCATAGTTAACATGGTGCGTATAATAGACCTTAGGAATAGAAAAATGTTTAATTGAATTTGATCAATTTAATTAACGTTTTAATCAATCCATGTGCTTAGAGCTGCTAGGTAATTAGCATGGAACGCTATCGTGCCCAACTAATTGACTAGTTTAGAGTTAATTACGATGCTTTGTCGGATTAATTGCATGATAGGATCTTAGAAACTTTTCATGGCTGTTCTAGTTAAGTCGATTAGGCTTTTAATTAAGAAATTGTATTTTTATTGGAGTAATCGATGAGCAAAATCCATTAAGTCCCGACAATCTCTGAATCAGCAAGGTAATTTCTTGTTCATTTCTTTATTTCTTTAATTCTTTAAACTTTATCTTTAATTGTTATTTTAATTCATTACATTAACATGCAATCCAAAAACCCCCCATTTATTATTTTTACATAAAGTTTAATTTAGAGAATTTAAATTTCGGTTCTCTGAGATCGACCCGGTCCGCTGTAGTTTACTACAAACCGTTGATCGGTAAATATAAATTGTATTTGACGGGCCTCGACAAGCTCGCATCAAGTATTGGGTGGCACACCCCCAAACTTAATTAGAAGCATCTAGTTCTAAGTTAAAAGCAAGTAAACTTTAAAAATCTAAGGGTTGGAATGGCTCTCCTAGGTTGGATAACACATCAAACAAAGGTTTATTAAAAACAAAAGGTAAGGTCTTCCAGGGCACATGCTTTGTCAACTTATGAAGCTAAGTCAATCTTTAAAGAATGTACTCGACACTCATCCAGCAAACTCAACAAACAGAAAACAGCCCACAGAAAATCACATTCAGTCAAGTAGTAAGATATAGAGACAGCACCAATAACAGAAGATTCATTGCTCATATAACAGCATGCTTGGATTTTTCGAATGAGAGCAGGCTGTTTTAGATACAACATGCTTGCAAAGTACATGCGGAGAGTGCAATGAAATCGCAATCTATCTGACACAACAGATATATCAGTCATCAAGGCTCCTTACTATTCTAACTCTAATGTGGCCCATGGGGCTTCTTGAAAAATAAATGCAACAGACAAGACTATCTAAACTAATTGTGCTAACTAAATGAAACTACTCTAAACTACTCTAAAGCAAACTAACTAATGAAATCTAAAACAGATCAGTTGATATTGGGGGGGGGGGGGGGGGGGGGGGGGTCACAGGTCACAGAAAAGCAGGGTGAGAGAATAAGGAATACTCCCTCGAATGCCGACAGTCAATGGCATTCATTCATTTTCTTCTTCTTCTTCTTCATCAAACTTCTCCACACGTGGAGGCATCCAGGGGTCCAGCAAGGCATCTGGGTAAACAGGAAACTTGCACCTCAAGTGCTCAGCTAGTCCTATGTCTCTTGCTTGAGAGTACTCAGCCCATTGGGCTAGCTTTTGTTGTATGTCCAGCAAACATGACATAGGAACAACCTGAGCAGATGCAAGGCTATCAAGCTCAATCTGCATATTGCCCTTCCTCTTCAGCTTCAGGTTGCTTGGCAACTCTAAGTGGCCTGCATAGGCCAACTTCTTCTCTTCCTTTTGATTGATCCACCGATCTTGTCATTTTAAATTTCAAATATTGCCTCCTAATTTCAATCAACATTAAACAAAATTAATTAATTTCAGTAATTAAGAATTTAATAATAAAAACATTAAATAAAAATAAACATAAAAAATAATATTTTGAGCACAAAGAGATTTCCAATAACGTCCATGCTCATCCCTTTTAGATTGACTTCAAGCTTCAGACAAGAGGAATGCCGAGAGCGTTCCTACGTCTCCTTCCTCGTAGTAGTGCTTTAATCTTGCACCATTCACCATAAACGGCTGGCCCTGTTCCAAATTTTGGATCTCAATTGCACCATGCATAAACACATTAGTAATGACAAAGGGACCAGACCAACGAGACTTGAGTTTTCCAGGAACATCTTCAATCGTGACTTAAATAATAAAACATGTTGGCCTTTTTGAAATCTTTTAGCCTAAGTCTACTATCATGCCAAATTTTAGTTTTTTCTTTATACATCTTAGCATTTTCGTATGACATGTGCCTTAATTCATCTAATTCATGTAATTGTAGAGACCGCAATGTTCTTGCATCGGTCACGCAAAAGTTTAACTCCTTTAAAGCCCAAAAGGCTTTGTTTTCTAATTCAAGGGGAAGATGGCATGTTTTTCCATAAACTAACTTATAGGGGGACATTCCTAAAGGTGTTTTATATGCAGTTCTATATGCCCATAGTGCATCATCAATTCATGTTAAACGACTATGGTAAGCGCATTAACAAAGATTTCAAGCATGATAGCAGAAGCATCAAACTAATTTCAGAATTGTCTCCTAGTACACTATGATTGTTGGCACATGATAAATATTTCATTCCTAAAATAAACTACTCCTAACATACAAAATCTAAGCAAAGCATGATAAAAGCTTAATTAAAGAGTTTACGGATCAGAAATCTCCCTTGCCAATCTGCCTCATATGGATATTCTTCAATGTTTCGCGGCATCATTTTTGTTCCTTTAAGATATTTAAGTCTTGATTTACGGGGTCGGACATTCTGCCACACCTTGAAATTGAAGATTCTTTCAAAGAGACTGCATGTTATAACATCCCAAGGTTTGTACTTTCTGTGCGTTGGTACAACATAGGTTTGATGCGATGGGACTTCTTTTTCTGGCACATCTCTTTCTAACTCCTTCAACTGGAGCATTTGTGGTGGTGGTGGCTCAGCTCTTTCATTGGTGGAGAAGCTTGCTGCAACATCAAACATTTCAAATTCTTGTTCCTCAAGCAGCGCATTAATCTCTTTGGCCTCATCCAACACAATTTCATTTTTCTCAACTTTCACCAACTCCACTGTTAAGTCTCTGAAAGTGACTTATTTAGGACCCATTTAGCCTAAGAAGATGTACACTTTTAGGTGTTTTTGATAGCATTTAGCCTAAACCTATACTTTAATATGAGAATTAGAAGAAGGTAGCTAATTTAGGACTTTTGCACAATAGGTAGAAAAAGGGTTGAAAACCGAAGGAAAAGAATGAAGAATACGCATTGCGAATGAATTGCGAAATAATTGCGGTCTTCGCAATTATTCAAGTGAAAACCGTAACTTGACTGATCTTTTTCTGTTAAATTCCGTTATTTCAGGGACTCGTTCTTTCTCCTCCATCCATTTCTGATATATGGCGTTGAAGATTGATGGTTCTCCTTGGCCCAGCAACACCTGCAAACTACTATAAAAAGGGGTCAAAGTCGGAGGTTTGATCATCATTCCGAAGCGCAGAAGTCTTCTCGCAGTCCACCATTTCTACCTGTTTTCCTTTCCCGTCTGTTGGAGTGAGAGTTTCAGCTTTTGGAGTCGATAATCTGATAGGAAGGAGAGAAGATTCCTCTTCTCTCTCGATTGGATTCATCCAAGCACGGCTGAGCTTTCATCCCCTTCATTCGAGGCGACTGCCACGAAGTTTTCCAGCAACTCTTACTGCTTTGCTGTCGTTTTCTTCCCATTTCCATTTCTGTTCATTTGTTGTTCTTAGTTTAGAGTTTAAGTTACTGCATTTCGGTATTGTCTGCCTTTAAATCATTTCTTGTTAAGCTTTCTTTGTCGTTAAACAATTTCATAAAGCAAAGTACAATTCTGCAATTCACTGTTTCCCCTTCTTCTGCTACGACTTTTGTCTGCTATTTTAATTAGATTTCCCTTCTAAGCATGTCTCTTTTATCTGCTATTTCTATTCACCTTCTATCCATGAGTAGCTAAATCACCTAGGGGCATGCTAATGACAGAAACTATAGGCTGAAAAACGTGACTCAAGTAGGCAGTTTAACACTCGAACATTGATTGTATGTAAGCTTCATCCCACGGGCAATTTCGATTGGCCATCCATTTTGTCCAAAGAACTCCTAACCTCTGGAAGGAGTAGGAGTTCAGAGTCATATAATCATGCTAGCCTTTAATGGTAATCAGGAAACGGCTTAGGAATAAGCGTTTCCCTAGTACAAACTAAACATTCCTGCTTTAACAAAGTGCTTAAGACCTTACTTTGAAGTCGAGTAAACTAAAGTATTTCATGCATGGAATCGGACGATACATGAGTTAGAGTGAGTTTGATGTATAGAGAGTCGATCTACTGCTTGAGAATCGTATTTGAATGCCTATAGGATAGTCATTAGTAGCCTTGAATTCGCCCATTTATACACTTTCGCTGCTATTTAATTGCGGAATCATTGCGGTCCTCGCAATTCTGCCATTTTCCATTCTGTTTAGCTGTTTTCTTCCTCGTTTATTAAGTTCATTTCTTGTTCTTTGCATCTAGTTTCAACTTGCATTTGTTTATGTTATATCCCTTTCTACATTCAGCATAAATTAGATAATTAAAAACCTATTTTACCCCACCAAATTCACCCCATCTTTCTTAACAATCACACTTCGCGAATAACTAAAAATAAGTCTCTGTGGAAAAAACGAATTAAATATACTTACTACTTGCTGTGAGACCATGTATGCTTGCATGTTCTAAGTGCTCTCTTTACTCTTTTGCATAATTATCTTTACACATTGAGCACGCAACAAGTTTTTGGCGCCGCTGCCGGGGACTTATTTTAAGTAAAACGAAGTTTTTGTTAAGTTTGAAGCATCAATTTATTTTCTCTTGCATTTGATCTATATTTCATTTCTTCCTTAGGTAAAACTTAGGTTAGTTTATGAATGAGCTTCCATCTAGTGATCTAGAGTTCGACCCTGAGCCCGAGAGATTACTTAGAGCTAGGAATAGAGCCAAGAAACGTTTATTTAAACAACCTTCTTTACCTCCATTAGCTGCTGATACCGCAAGGTTATCACCACCACCTTTAGAAGAAATGGATCGAAGAGATCAAGATCTGGTGCCTGCCACTCGCAATCCCATAGACATAGCGAATGACAAGGATAGCGCCATTCTTTCATATCTTGTACCTATGCCTGGGGAGCTGAACCCCAGCATAATCCGTCCTGAGATCACTGCCAACTCATTCGAGTTAAAGCCAGTGATGTTCCAAATGTTGTCCACTGTGGGACAATTCTTTGGAATGGAAAATGAGGATCCCCACAATCATCTTAGGAACTTCTTAGGAGTTAGTGATACTTTCCTAATCCCTGGAGTTTCTCAAGAAGCATTAAGGCTATACTTGTTCCCTTACTCTTTGAGGGACAAGGCCAAAACGTGGCTGAACTCATTACCTTCCGGATCTGTTCTTAATTGGACAGATCTAGCAGAAAAATTCCTAGTCAAATATTTCCCACCTGATAGGAATTCTACTTTCCGTGATGACATTATAAAATTCAAACAAGCTCCAAGTGAGTCTCTTCACGAAGCTTGGACACGCTTCAAAGACCTTCTCATCAAATGTCCGCACCATGGCATCCCATGGTGTATTCAAATAGAAGTCTTCTTTAAAGGTTGTAACCCCAGCACTAGACAAGTCTTGAATTCATCTGCTGGTGGTTCTATGTTGTCCAAGAGTTACAACGAAGCTTATGAGATCTTGGAGAAGATCTCAACATCTCATTGTAGGTGGTCGGATGATCCTGTAGAGCCAACTAGAGCTCAAGACAAGGATGCTCTAAGCGCCATGAGCACCCAAATAAATGCCCTGACCAACTTAGTCAAGCAAATGGCTCAGGCCAATCTCCAATCCAGTGCCACTACCGCCACAGCCATGTCAATGGGCACCCAACCAAGTCAAGGCGAGGCACTAGTCTGTGGATTCTGTGGGGAAGGGCACCCATATGAATATTGCCCTGGGAATCCATCCTCGGTCTGCTATGTAGGAAGCCAGCAGCAACCAAGGAACAACCCCTACTCACAAACATACAATCCTGGTTGGAGGAACCACCCAAACCTGTCATGGGGTGGCCAACCAAACTCTAACCAAAATATTAACCAACCAAGGCCGAGTGGAACATCTGGTTTCACTCCCCAACATAACCAACATAACCAGTCAATGTACCAAAAACCTTATCAACCAGTAGGATCTTCTGTAGAAAACCTACTCAAGGAATATATAGCAAAAAATGAGGCTACTCTCCAAAGCCAGCAAGCTACCCTTAGGAGCTTAGAAACTCAAATAGGCCAGTTAGCCAATGAAATTAAAAGTAGGCCCCAAGGTAGACTCCCTGCTGACACTGAACTGCCCAGGAGAGAGGGAAAGGAACAAGTTCAAGCAATTGAACTCAGGAGTGGAAGACCTCTGGTAAGCAATACCAAAGACATACCAAAGAGAGTAGAGAACACCGAGTCTAGTGCTCCACTGGAGTCTCTGCCCAACCAAGGTCCACCACCCACTAGCACCTCAGGAGCCAGATTAGAGCCAATTGTAGAGGAAATAGAAGAAATTCCAAGACCTCCACCAATCCTAAAGCGCCCTGACGTACCTGCTTATGTACCACCACCTCCATATCCTAGAAGACTTAAAAAGAAGCAGGAACAGGAAGTGCATTTCAATAAATTCTTAGAAATACTTAAGCAAGTGCATGTTAACATTCCTTTCGTAGAGGTTTTACAATCGATGCCTTCTTATGTAAAGTTTTTGAAGGACATCATTACTAACAAGAAAATAATTGGTGAGTTTGAAACAGTCAATCTCACTGAGGAGTGCAGTGCCATCCTCCAGAACAAACTGCCTAAGAAGGAGAAGGATCCTGGTTCCTTCACTTTACCTGTTGAACTTGGAGGCAAGCACGTGGGGCGAGCTCTCTGTGACCTGGGAGCCAGCATCAACCTCATGCCCCTGTCCCTATTTCGCCAGTTGGGAATAGGGGAAGCACGTCCAACTACCGTCACTTTACAGCTAGCAGACAGATCCATCGCATACCCGGAAGGTAAGATTGAGGATATTCTAGTGAAAGTTGACAAATTCATCTTCCTTGCAGATTTCATTGTCCTGGACTATGAGGCAGACAAGGAGGTACCCATCCTGCTAGGTAGACCATTTCTAGCCACAGGTAGGGCACTAATAGATGTGCAAAAAGGTGAGTTAACCATGAGAGTTCATGATGAAGAGGTAAAATTTAGTGTTTACAAAGCTTTAAGGTATCCCTCTGATTCTGAGTCTTGTGCAAGCATGGATGTTGTTGACTCACTTATGGACAAACAATTAGAGCATGTATTATTAACCAAGCATGCTAATGAATATGTACAAGTAGATGTAGCTGATTTAAATGTATCTGACATAATGAATGTACCTGTAGATAAACCACAGCATGTATGTATGAATATAGAATTAACTAATAGAACTATAAATCCTTTAAAGCCCTCCATTGAGCATCCACCTATTCTAGAACTGAAACCACTACCTACTCACCTCAAATATGCATATTTAGGAGATAATGATACACTGCCTGTAATTATTTCCTCTAAACTAAGTGAACAGCATGAGGTTGATTTAATTTTACTGCTTAAGCGCCATAGGAAGGCTATAGCTTGGACTATTGCTGATATTCGAGGCATTAGCCCTTCTTATTGTATGCACAAAATTGTACTAGAGGAAGAGCACACACCTAAGGTAGATCACCAGCGTAGGTTAAACCCCTCTATGAAAGAGGTAGTGAAGAAAGAAATAATAAAATGGTTAGATGCAGGAGTAATTTTTCCCATAGCTAGTAGCCAGTGGGTGAGCCCCATCCAGTGTGTACCTAAAAAGGGGGGAATAACTGTGGTAGTCAATGAGAACGACGAACTGATTCCAACAAGGACTGTCACAGGGTGGAGGGTGTGTATGGATTACAGGAAGTTAAATAAAGAAACAAAAAAAGACCATTTCCCTATACCATTTATTGACCAGATGCTAGACAGAATAGCTGGTAGAGCCTACTATTGCTTTTTAGATGGGTACTCTGGCTACAACCAAATAACTATAGATCCTAAGGACCAAGAGAAGACCACCTTTACTTGCCCTTTTGGAACGTTTGCCTTCCGCAGAATGCCGTTTGGCTTATGCAATGCACCGGCAACTTTCCAGAGGTGCATGATGGCAATCTTCTCTGAGTTGGATGAGTCCATGATAGAAATATTCATGGATGACTTCTCAGTCTTTGGGGATTCATTTAAAACCTGTCTAGACAACCTAGGACAAGTCCTGGCTAGGTGTGAGGAGACCAACCTAGTCCTAAATTGGGAAAAATGCCATTTTATGGTAGATGAGGGGATTGTTTTAGGACATCGAGTGTCAAGGGCAGGTGTGGAAGTGGATAGGGCCAAAATAGAGATCATAGAGAAGTTGGTAGAGCCCCAAAATGTCAAAGCCATTAGAAGCTTCTTAGGGCATGCTGGTTTTTACAGAAGGTTCATCAAGGACTTTTCTAAGATAGCCAAGCCCCTGTGCGAGCTTCTAGAGTTAAATAAGCCTTTTATCTTTTCTGAGGAATGTGTAGTAGCTTGGAAATCCCTTAAAGAGGCACTAGTCACAGCGCCTATCATAGTTGGACCGAATTGGGATCTCCCATTTGAGATGCTATGTGATGCCAGTGACTATGCTGTCGGAGTCATGTTAGGACAGAAAATTGACAAGCTGACACATCCTGTCTACTATGCCAGTAAAACCTTAAATGAGGCCCAATGTAATTATACAACTACAGAGAAAGAGATGCTTGCTGTAGTATTTGCTTGCGAAAAATTTAGAAATTATATTGTAGGCACTAGGACCATTGTATACACTGACCATTCTGCCTTGAAATATCTTATGAGGAAAGCTGACGCCAAGCCTAGGCTGATTAGGTGGGTGTTATTGCTGCAAGAATTTGATTTAGATATTCGGGACAAGAAAGGTTGTGAGAATGTGGTTGCAGATCACCTGTCTCGATTGCACCATAATTGCGAAAAAATTGCGGAGTCCGCAATTTCTGATGCTTTCATAGATGAGCATGTCTTTGCTTTGTCCCATCGTGATAACGATGAGGAACCATGGTTCGCTGATATTGCTAACTTTCGTGCATCACAGGTATTACCAGTGTTCAAGGGAGGACAAGAGAAGAAGAGGTTCCTCAATGAAGTAAGGAAATTCATCTGGGATGACCCCATACTTTACAAAACTTGTGCTGATGGGCTGTTGAGGAAGTGTGTTTCAGCTGCTGAAGCGAAATCTGTGCTGCAGCACTGTCACTCATCTCCTTATGGGGGACATTTTGGTGGCCAGAGGACAGCTGCTAAGGTCTTTCAGAGTGGCTACTATTGGCCAACGATTTTCAAGGACGCCCATGACTACGCCCACAACTGTGATGAGTGCCAAAGGACAGGTAACCTGAGTCGTAAGGATGAGATGCCCCTCACCTACATCTTAGAGTTGGAACTCTTTGATGTGTGGGGCATTGATTTCATGGGACCATTCCCTCCATCGTCAGGTAACCTCTATATATTAGTAGCAGTAGACTATGTGTCCAAATGGGTAGAAGCCAAAGCATGTCCTAATAATGATGCTAAAACGGTCACTAGTTTCTTACATAGGCACATTTTCACTCGATTTGGGACTCCTCGTGCTATCATTAGTGATGAGGGGTCACACTTCATTAATAAGGCTATGGAGAAATTATTGGCTAAATATAACATTAAACATAGAGTAGCTACCCCCTACCACCCACATTCAAATGGTCAAGCTGAAATTTCCAATAGGGAAATAAAGAACATCCTAGAGAAGGTAGTCAAACCTAATAGGAAAGATTGGTCTTTCAAGCTTGAGGATGCACTTTGGGCTTACAGAACAGCATATAAGACACCCCTAGGTATGTCTCCCTATAGGCTGGTATATGGCAAGGCTTGTCACTTGCCACTTGAGTTAGAAAACAAAGCGTTTTGGGCTATGAAAGAACTGAATTTTTGTGTGAAGGATGCGGGGACATTGAGATCTTTACAGCTGCATGAACTTGATGAGCTTAGGCATATGGCCTATGAGAATGCCAAAATGTATAAAGAAAAGACCAAAATATGGCATGACAGTAGGCTTAGGATCAAAGACTTTAGGAAAGGCCAACTTGTATTATTATTTAATTCACGCTTAAAGTTATTTCCAGGCAAACTAAAGTCTAGATGGTCGGGTCCATTTGTTATTACTAATGTCTTTGTTCATGGTGCAATAGAGATAAAAAACTTGCAGCAAGGCCAGCCATTTATGGTCAATGGTGCCAGATTGAAGCATTACTACGAGGAAGGAGATGTGAAGACTCTCTCGGCCTTCCTCTTGACTGAAGCATGACAAAAAGAACGAGAGAGAACGAGTGGTTACTGTGCTCGTTTAGCAAAGGCCAATGCCTTAGTTTATTTTTTCTGTTTTTCCGATTATCGTTTGTAGGTTTTGTGGTGTGTTTTTAATTGAGTATTTAATGTTTGTTTTATTTGTTTTTGTAGGGAATCGATAGATGGAATCAAGGAGATCAAATCCAGCTTTAAAATTCAAGAATTGGTTGAGCCAAATAAAAGATACGGATGATCAAAGATTGAGATTTTGATGAAAAAATATCCCTGGAATTGCGCTGGAATTGCTGGATCCGCAAAAAAGAGCCGTTGGGATTTTTTTTTTTCCGTTGCATTTATAGCCGTTGGGAGGGCTCGATCAGTACGCTTCTCTCATTCTTTGATCTCCAAGAATTCAGCGATTCTCTCCATCTTTGATTCCTCTCTCAAGATCTCCAAGAAGCAACAATGGTTTCCACCCGAGCTGACCGATCCGCAGCCAAGAAGAAGGCTGATGACGCAGCTGAAGCAGCTGCAAGGGAAGCACTTCTGACCCTTGCAGACGATGGTGCCGTTCGCACAGGACCTCTCCCCAAGCTTCCTATCCGTAGGAGGAAGTGGAGGGTGGTCACTGAGATCCCTGCTGGACCATCTGAGCCAGCAGGCACGCCCAAGAAACGCCGGTGGAGCGTCAAGACGGCCGCCGAACCAAGCGTAGCGACGACTCCCTCTGTGGCGAGTCAAGATTCTGATCGTGGGTCTCACGATTCAGCCAAGAAGAGTTCGACGCCACCTGCTTCACCAGCGCGCACACCGTCACCGTCTGCATCACCTGTGCACAGCCCTGCACCTTCTGAACCTGTGCACAGCCCTGCGCCGTCTGAATCAGTGCCAAGCGCAGAGTCGTCACCACCTGCACAGAGCCCCGAGTTGTCTCCAGCACCTCAGAGCTCTGATCCGACGCCTGCAGCAGCGAAGAGTCCTGAATTATCATCTTCGCCACTGAGTTCTGCACGGACACCTTCAGCAGAGCATGATTCCCCACGGCCTGATCCGGAATTCCCTTATGGGGATTATCAAGAGTCCACGCAAGGTAGTGGAGATGCTGGGGGAGAGGAAGTCTTCTCTCCTATGAGGGAAGATAGCTTTGATGAGCCTGCACAGCAGGCCGATTCTATGGAAGAAACGTTGGGGGCGTGCCTCCAACAAATCAACATCAAGGCCAAGCTGAAGAAGAAGAAAAAGGCCAAGATTGTCAAGGCCAAGAAGTTAAAGAAAAAGAAGGCCAAGAAGGTGCCCTCGGTGGACAAAGAGAGTACTGAGCCTTCGCTCAAACGCCTCAAGGTGGAGGCTGCCGAATCATCCAAGCCAGCAGATAAGGGCAAGGCTAAGCTCTACCCTGAAGACGTACCTCAGTCAGTGAGGTATGTCTCATCTGATGCTGAGTCCCGGGGTGCTGAGCTGAGAAAGAGGGACCTGTTGCACGAGAAAGGGTTCCTCGACCGCCTAGCTGACCTGCCGCAGTTCTTGCGCGCAGGAGTGCTCAACCATGGCTGGGAAGAATTCTGCCGACCGCCTAATCCAGCATACACGAGCATGGTGTATGACTTTTACGCCAACGTGCTCAGCCCTGAGGATGGCCTATCTGTGGTCAGAGGGGTGGAAGTAGATTTCTCAGCCAAGGCCATCAATGAAGCCTTTGGTCTCAAGGGCCAAGCTCACACAGATTATGCGAGGATAGTTGATGAGCCGACTGAGGCTGTGCTGGAAGAGGCCATCCGAACAATTGGCCAGCCTGAAGCAGCGTGGACTGTCTCACGCAATGGGAGGCACACATTAATGAGTGCCAATCTGACAGCCAAGGCGGCTGTTTGGTTTGCCTTTGTGCGAAGGAAGCTGTCCCCAGTGACCCACGAGACGACAATCAACCAGAGTAGATCACTGCTGGTGTATGCCATCATGCGCGGTCTCACGGTCAACGTGGGGGAGATCATGTCAGCAGCCATTGCTGAGTGTGCCCGCAAAGGTAAGGGGCCATTATTCTTTCCAAACACTATAACAAAATTGTGTTTGCTTGCAGGAGTCCCCACCGAACGCTTGGAGCAGCAGATGCCATACACGGGCCATTTGGAGCTGCCTGCCAGCTTGAGGCTGAAGAGGAAGGGGAACATGGAGTTTGAGTTGGATCGGTTGGCTGCTGATCAGTCACGATCCATGGCGTGCCTCATGGATATGCAACGAAGGATGGCTCAATGGGCCAAGTATGCGCAGGCAAGGGACAAGGAACTCGCAGACCAGATTGGATGCATCTTCCCGGACTTCCCTACCAATCTCCTGACTCCATGGGTGCCACCACGACCAAGGCAACCTGATGAAGATGATGAGACTTGAGTGCTGGTTTGAAGTGCACTGAAGGGAGTATTGCTATTCCCTTAGAAAACAAAAACAATTTTCCTGCTTTCTGATAGTTCATGTGAATTATGCTGTTTGTGTTTAATTTTTGATCTGTTTAGATGTTTAGTTTCTGTGTTTTTTCTTTTGTTTTGTTTAGTCTGATGTTAGCTGCCTAGGTAGTTTAGGTTAGTTTTAATTTAGTAGAGCTTAAAGCAACGGATCAAAGCATGTTTAGGGGCCTGCTGCATTGTTATATCTGCCCAGATTCGATTGCGAAAAAATTGCGGTGCCCGCAATTTTTCTGACTGTTTGCATGTTTTGACCTGTCCGTTTAGTTAGGCTATGAGCTGTTAATTGCCATCTTTTGCTGCTAGCATGACTACTGTATATAGCTGATCTAAAAGCATGCTGGATGAGTGTCATAAGACGTCTTTTGATAGTTTGAATTAACCTCTCAATAGCTCAGCATGCACAGCTTTAAGCCCTTAACTGTCTGTTTTTTTTTCAAAATTCTGCTGCTGTGATATTTTCTTTCCAATGTTTTGTCTATGCCTAGGGCTTTAGATTCTCTTTGTTTTACCTTAGACTAGATGCTTCTAGATAAGTTTGGGGGTGTGCCACCTCAAGCACTCATTGGGGACAATGAGTAGTTTTAGTTTGGGGGAGGCCACCCTAGGCCTAGGAACATTCCTCTCTTCCTTAGGACATAAGCATTCTTCTTCTCCTTTAAAAAAAAAAAAAGTGATAAAGAGAAAAAGTAAAAAATAGAATAAAGAGGGGAGTCTTTCTCAAGCTGCTGAGTAATCAGTGCCAAGTGTGTGAACCACAAGTGGCATTGCATCAAAAGGCAACCCAAGGGAAGGCTCCACCGAAGTAAGAAAAGAAAAAAGGAGAAATAGGGAAGAAGAATGTGTGCTTGGGAGTTATGACCTTGTGGCTTAGATGTCCTATTTGAAAAGAACTCTTATCCTTAATGAGTTGAGCACAAGGTTGTAGCTTTTAGGTTTGTCTAAGGGAGATGAATGTATATCCAATGAAGTGATGCCAGGGTTTAGTTGGTCTTATGAAAGTACTACTGTCACTGGTTTTGTACTAAGACTGGCATGACTCTAAGGAATCCTAGGTAGCTCATAAGAAGAAAAAAACTAGAAGCATGTACTGAGTCTGAGATAAAGCTAGGCAGAATTTGAAACCCTAGGGATAGTGGCATGACATGACAAAAGCAAATAGATCAGTTGTAGGGAGTTAATGAAAACAGAAAGAGTGTTAGGCAGGCAAAAGCAGAAGAAGCTTGACAAGAGGTTAGTATTGAGCATAGAAGGATGTCACAGGACAGCATCGCTATAGATAAGAATATAAGGGAGTCAGTAAGTAGCTAAAGAAGATGAATAACAGACTAAGTAAGTCCATAGTTGCTTGAGGACAAGCAAAACCTCAAGTTTGGGGGTGTGTTAAGTCTCTGAAAGTGACTTATTTAGGACCCATTTAGCCTAAGAAGATGTACACTTTTAGGTGTTTTTGATAGCATTTAGCCTAAACCTATACTTTAATATGAGAATTAGAAGAAGGTAGCTAATTTAGGACTTTTGCACAATAGGTAGAAAAAGGGTTGAAAACCGAAGGAAAAGAATGAAGAATACGCATTGCGAATGAATTGCGAAATAATTGCGGTCTTCGCAATTATTCAAGTGAAAACCGTAACTTGACTGATCTTTTTCTGTTAAATTCCGTTATTTCAGGGACTCGTTCTTTCTCCTCCATCCATTTCTGATATATGGCGTTGAAGATTGATGGTTCTCCTTGGCCCAGCAACACCTGCAAACTACTATAAAAAGGGGTCAAAGTCGGAGGTTTGATCATCATTCCGAAGCGCAGAAGTCTTCTCGCAGTCCACCATTTCTACCTGTTTTCCTTTCCCGTCTGTTGGAGTGAGAGTTTCAGCTTTTGGAGTCGATAATCTGATAGGAAGGAGAGAAGATTCCTCTTCTCTCTCGATTGGATTCATCCAAGCACGGCTGAGCTTTCATCCCCTTCATTCGAGGCGACTGCCACGAAGTTTTCCAGCAACTCTTACTGCTTTGCTGTCGTTTTCTTCCCATTTCCATTTCTGTTCATTTGTTGTTCTTAGTTTAGAGTTTAAGTTACTGCATTTCGGTATTGTCTGCCTTTAAATCATTTCTTGTTAAGCTTTCTTTGTCGTTAAACAATTTCATAAAGCAAAGTACAATTCTGCAATTCACTGTTTCCCCTTCTTCTGCTACGACTTTTGTCTGCTATTTTAATTAGATTTCCCTTCTAAGCATGTCTCTTTTATCTGCTATTTCTATTCACCTTCTATCCATGAGTAGCTAAATCACCTAGGGGCATGCTAATGACAGAAACTATAGGCTGAAAAACGTGACTCAAGTAGGCAGTTTAACACTCGAACATTGATTGTATGTAAGCTTCATCCCACGGGCAATTTCGATTGGCCATCCATTTTGTCCAAAGAACTCCTAACCTCTGGAAGGAGTAGGAGTTCAGAGTCATATAATCATGCTAGCCTTTAATGGTAATCAGGAAACGGCTTAGGAATAAGCGTTTCCCTAGTACAAACTAAACATTCCTGCTTTAACAAAGTGCTTAAGACCTTACTTTGAAGTCGAGTAAACTAAAGTATTTCATGCATGGAATCGGACGATACATGAGTTAGAGTGAGTTTGATGTATAGAGAGTCGATCTACTGCTTGAGAATCGTATTTGAATGCCTATAGGATAGTCATTAGTAGCCTTGAATTCGCCCATTTATACACTTTCGCTGCTATTTAATTGCGGAATCATTGCGGTCCTCGCAATTCTGCCATTTTCCATTCTGTTTAGTTGTTTTCTTCCTCGTTTATTAAGTTCATTTCTTGTTCTTTGCATCTAGTTTCAACTTGCATTTGTTTATGTTATATCCCTTTCTACATTCAGCATAAATTAGATAATTAAAAACCTATTTTACCCCACCAAATTCACCCCATCTTTCTTAACAATCACACTTCGCGAATAACTAAAAATAAGTCTCTGTGGAAAAAACGAATTAAATATACTTACTACTTGCTGTGAGACCATGTATGCTTGCATGTTCTAAGTGCTCTCTTTACTCTTTTGCATAATTATCTTTACACATTGAGCACGCAACATCCACCATTTTATATGGATATTCCATTGGATCACTCTTCTCAGAATCGAAGGTAACAAAGGAGTCATCATCATAAAAATCAAACATCTGAGGGCATGGTGGTGGTGATTTTGATATAGCAAGTAGATTTTGTAAGTCATTTGTAAGCTGGGCTAATTGCACATCAATTCTCCTCATGGATGCATCATTCCTTTCCATGAATTCTATCCATAGTGCCTCCAAAGCGGGTGATAATTCTTCAATTTGAGTTGGCGCATCATGTTGATAGTCTTCATGTTGGTAGAACTCTTCATAATGAGCAACTTGCACATGCTCTTCCCAAGAATTATTTGAGAGTTGCCACTGATCATGTCCAGACAAGTACGAATAATGGTTGTCATAGCTTTGTTGATATTGCCTCTCTTGATAATTCAATGTTGGGCAATTCTCAAAGTTATGATTATCCCCACAATAAGCACATGACTGATAAAATTCTTCAAACTGTTGTGGGCAAACTTTTCCTTCAATTAAGTTCTGCAGCGTATTCATTTACTTTGTCGTACACATACGTTTTTCACCTGCATAGTTTCTCTCTGTGCCTGAAAATGATAGTAAACAAATTAAGCTCACGTATTCAGCACAGATCTTACAATCAATCAACTTAACACAAAAATAATGCAAATCCCCGGCAGCGGCGCCAAAAACTTGTTGCGTGCTCAGTGTGTGTGTAAATTAGATGCGAAGAGCACTCAAATCATGCAAGTATACATGGTCTGCAGCAAGTGATAAGTATATTTTATATCATTTTCCCACAAAGATTTGATTAAGTTTATGCTAAGTACAGATTGATTGAAGAAAAATGTAACCGGTGACAAAATGTTGTTGGTTGGGTTGCTGAAATAACGGTTTGATGCGTGTTAAATTAGGTAAGGTAACCAGGAATGAATGAATTTTGGGTTGAGGCACGAAATTATAAAGGATGCAAGGGAAATGCAAAGTTAACACCAAGCAAAATAAGCTAAAGGAAACTATGATGTTGAAAAATAATATTGCGGGTCTCGCAATACTTTCGCAATGGATTCGCAATGGATTACCAGACTGATAAAATACTAAGGTAAAGGCAGAAAGTGATATTGCGGTTCTCGCAATATTCTTGCAATAAACTAGCAACGATTAAAATCTAAAATGAACACAGCAAGGTTGGCTTAAGAGTCCTCTATAGGCATTTAACTATGATCATTCAGCAGCAAATTAACATCTCATGCATCGTCTTAGCTAGATCTCATACATCTTCCGATTATATGCATTAGATTCTTAAATTACTCATGTCCAAGTAAGGCTAAAAACCTATTTATAAATGCATGCTAACAAACGTGCTAGGAGAATGCCTATTCCTAGGCCACTCTCTTTATTACCATGAAAGGCTAGCATGAATGAACGACTCTGAATTCTTACTCCTTCCAGAGGTTAGGAATTCTTTAGACAAAATGGATGGCCGGTCAAAATGGTCCATGGGATGAAGATCACATTCATTCAATGCATTCATGCTACTTTACATGCTGAATTCACATACGCTTAACCTACAGATTCATCTCTAGCAAACCTCTATGAACTTAGCTACTCATGACTTTAGAACTCAACAAAATTAATTGACTACTCATGGAATGAAGAACTCAACGAAACTAATTGATTACTCTTAAAAGACAAATCAAATAACAATTCGGAAAGCAAACACAACTCAATCTGAAAGCGACATTAAAGAAAAACAGTAGATGAACCGAACAAGAACTAAGAGGAACAATATCTAATTCGAAAAGCAATTAAAGAAAGCAGTAGATCAGATGAAGATCTCTTGAACACGATTTGCCTCGGATGAAGGAGAAGAATGGCCGATCCTGGGAAGGAATTCAATCAGAAGAGAGATGAATCTTCTCTTCCTCCTTTTGAATTATCGACGCCAAGGGATCGTTGGTTCTTCGATCCAACAATCGGGAAAGGATTTTTTATTCTCTTCATCGTCGAGTGGTTTGTGGATTGAATTCCCTTCAATTCAATGCTTTGATCCTTCATCTAGCTCTCTTTATATAGCCTTTAGTGGTTCCATAGTTGGTTCCTTTAATCATGGATCACCATCCAAATTTGAGGTAACAACCTCACACGTGGCAGCTATAGGAAGGCCGACGGCTGGAAAAACGCAGCAACAAAGACCAGTATTGCGATTGCATTGCGATCTCGCAATGCTCTGTCTCCAGCTGCTCTTCGGATCCCATTGTGCTCCTCGCAAAACTTCAGCAATACATCTGCAAAGCATTAATTAGACATTTTTGCATCACTTTGTACACTTATTCGTAGCTTTTTCACAAAAACCTTAAATTAACCTCAATTCCCAAAATGTCACTTTTAAACACATATTATGCTTACTACTAACTAAAATGCTTAAGAGATTCTATAAATATCAAGTAATTATAGCCCTAAATAACTCTCTTTTGGAGAGGTAACAGCCCTTTTGTAAATGTTGAGCTAATTAGGAATTTATGCATCTCTTGCTTGTTCTTATTCAATTCTAGCATTTGTAGCTTAGTTAGGTTGACTCCCTAATTCCTATGCATGATAGAGGGCTAAAGGTTGGGACGTATAATTGCCCAAATCGCTAGGTAGCAAGGGCTTAAGCATGGCTAGGTAATTCAACCCAAAGTGACAGTTGGGAATCTGAATTAGTTAACGTTTTCGTGTTAGGCTTAGGGCAAGAGAGAAATCGGGTTAGTCTTAGGATTAAACCGTCACAATGTTCCCGTTACTGGCTCATGGTCAATTTAGGGGTCGCGACCTTGAATGGATTATTGGCCAAGAACAATTAGAACTGCACATGTCTAATTATATCTTTGGGTCATTTGAGCTAGCAATTAGCCAAATGAATTGTGTGCTGAAGCATGATTAGCTAATTAATTGTATCGATGAACCGAACATCCATAGCAATCAATCTCATTACTCGAAGTTAAGCGCAACCATTTAATTTTGCACTTTGTCATTTTAATTTTCCGTTAGCATTGCATGCTAGGAGCTCCCTTCCCCCAAACCAAATCACAATCACATTTTTACATTCTTTTTACACACTTTTTAGAATTAGCAAATTAGACTTAGTTGAATTAAATTTCTTAATTCCCTGTGGATCGACCCCGTTACCACTAAGCTGCAAATTGCTCGGTGCATTCGGGTTTATAAATTTTATTTTGGCAAGCCTCGACAGCTTGAATTTTGGAACACATTCAAAAGTGTCTCTACAAAAAATTGGCGTCGTTGCCGGGGAATTAGATTTAATTTGATTTGATTAAGTTTAATTTGTTTGTTTTAAAAATTTTCTTTACTTTATTTGTACAGTTTAATTCTTTTGTATTATTTTACCCGTTTTTGTTTGAGTTTTTTAGCGCAGTCATTCTTTGAAAATCCAAGAGAAGCGCTGAAATGGAGGTCGGGGGTAATTTTGAGCAACAAAGAACCTTGAGGGAGCTTGCATCATCTGAGCTAGGCCGGAAGTCATCGAGTATTATGTATCTGGTAGCTTCAGGTAATTTTGAACTTAAAGCTGGTCTGGTTAACTTATTACCTTCTTTTTGTGGTAATACAGATGAGAATCCCGTCAGACACCTCAAGGCATTTCAGATGGTGTGTTCGTCATTTAGGACCGACGGCATCACCGAAGATCAACTCCATCTCAGGGCCTTTCCTTTCACCTTGAAGGAGAAGGCGAGAGATTGGATGTATTACCTACCGACTGGGTCCATCACTTCTTGGGAAGAGCTGCAGGGAGCGTTTTATGCGAAGTATTTTCCGCCTCCCAAGGTCGCCGCCCTTAGAAGAATGATAAACAGAATTGAGCAAGGAGAAAAAGAGACCGTTCTCGAGTGTTGGGAGAGATTTGGTCGGTTGTGTGAGGATTATCCCAACCACCAAATAGCTGAACAACAGCTCATTCAGAACTTCTACGAAGGTCTCTTACCGCCAAACCGACAGTTAGTTGATGTCGCCAGTGGAGGTTCGCTCATGGACAAGACACCCGCCGAAGCTAGAGTTTTGATTTCCAACTTGGCTAGAAGCTTGGAGCGGAGTGGAGATGGAGACAAGGAGAAAGATCCCCTGATCAGGGACGTGGACGAGCTTAAGGCCCAACTTTTTGAGGTAAGTAGTGTTGTTCTTGCTTTGAAAGATAACTTACAGCCTCGTCCTTCTGTTTCAGGTAGATCGTTGCAAGAAATACTTGAATCACAACATACGGAAACTCGAGAGCAGTTTCAAACTCTGAGCGAAGCAGTGATTCAAGTTAGTAAAAGGTTGACAGTGATGGAGCATCATAATGCAGAAAACGCTAGTGCCATCACTCTGAGAAGTGGGAAGCAGCTTCCCACGAGTACCCCACCGGTGGAAGTCGATCATGGCCACAGCGAGCCACAGACAGAAAATCCCGAACCACGGTGGAAAGGGGTAAATTTCGATCCTACATGTACTAGAGTTTATGTGCCTAAGGCTCCTTTTCCTAGCAGGTTAGTAAGACCGCCTAAGGAGAACTACGAGGAGGAGTTCCTAGACACATTCAGGAAGGTAGAGATCAATATCCCTCTGTTGGATGCCATCAAGCAAATTCCAAGGTACGCTAAGTTCCTGAAAGACTTATGCACCAACAAGAAGAAGACAAAAGAGAAAGAACGCGTCGTGGTAAGTAAGAACGTATCTGCTTTGATCACAAAGAACTTACAAGAAAAATGCGACGATCCAGGTATGTTTTCTCTCCCTTGCACGATTGGAGGTAAGAAAATTCGAAGAGCCATGCTAGATCTAGGAGCCTCCATTAGTGTCATGCCTCACTCCGTTTATCAGGATTTGAATTTAAAAGAAATACAGGAAATTGGTGTTGTTATACAACTTTCTGATAGGTCTTTCGTGCATCCTTTAGGAGTAGTGGAAGATGTATTAGTTAATGTTAATGGGCTGATTTTTCCTGTGGATTTTTATATTCTGAATATGGATGGAGATTCTGCTTCTTCGTCTGCGTCGATCTTATTAGAATTTTTTTTTTTGTAAATTATAGATGAAATAAATTCTAAAAAATAATGTGAGGTATTGTGAACTATAGGGAGTGCGTAGAAGGAGAGGGATATATCATATATTCCTTCTCAACACTTCTACTAAGCATCGTGGACGGTTTAGGGTAAAAAACTCAGGTTTTATCTGGCTAAGTAAATAAAACCTTAAGTCTAGGCAAACTATTTACCTGAGATGTCTAGGTTATAACAAATTATTAACCTCACACCTCTAATGCATGCACATAAAGCCGGTTAACTTTACTCAAGTACCGGATCGTCCCCAGGTAGGAGGTGTTCCGTCAATTCAAATCCTCCAACCTTAGACAGGATTTCACCGAGTGAGTTTCTCATAACCTTAGCATTTACGAGATATCGACCTATTCATCTAATGAACCAGATCGACTCATTTAACCCTAAATGAACATGCTTTTCTTTGTTATAGATTTTAAAAGTCTAAGTCATTTTTACAACACTTGCAAAACAAGACTTTCTACAACAAGTTCTACATGCTTCTCAAACATGCAACACTAAGGCATGACAAATTTAATATTTAACTTCTTAATCAATATAACACTTATATCGATTATGCTCTTAAATATACAACTCCCAATTCATAAATTAATATAACACTTATATCAATTATTATGAATTAAGCATGCAATCTATACATTATAACAATTATAACATACAAAATGCATCTAAAGTTGGATGTTTAATTTCATAATTAATATAACACTTATATTAATTATTCTATTAAGCAAACAACAACTAATTCATGAATTAATATAACACTTATATTAATACTCATGAATTAAACATGCATCCTATATATTATAACACTTATAACCTATAATACCAATGCATGGAGCATGCTTCCTATGGTGGGATTTTAAATCTATATGGCATACGTTATGCACATACAAACATGGATTTTAATTAAAGCATACATTCGCAATGCATAATTAATTAAACACACTAAAGTAGATCGATTTTGGCATTTAGCAAGCAATAACTATTTTATTACAAGTTTGAATAACAAGCTAAGTCTTGAGCGGACTTCGAACTCTTCGCACCGCCTTTGACAAGCTTGCTTCCTCCGAACGCTTCGGCCAATTTCTCTTCGAATTTCTCTTCGTATTGCCTAGAACGAGTTTGAACTTATACCGAACATTTCGGCGAGCTCCAAACTCGAGCTTCTTTCACAAAGAAACCTGTATGAACTCTAATGACTCTAAAAATACATACTCTTCAGCACGCATTAAAGCCCATACATTCTCGGGCAATTACAAATAATGAAATTCAAATAGAAACTATGCCAAAATCGATTTTCACTTTAGACGCCAATTCAGAAACAATTTCTAAATTAAAATACCCACCAACTTAAATTGATGCAAATTGAGTTAATCACAAAATCGCTCTGATACCAATTGATGGAGCGATTTACCGCAGCGGAGAGCGATTTCGGACCAATGATACTCTAATTTCATCAATTTAACAAATAGAAAACATGCTCAAAACGACGGAAATAAGAAATTAGAATTACATACCCTTGTAGTTCCGATTTCTTCAAGCTCCGCCGCACGTTCCTCGTCACGAACTCTTCCGGCCTCTTCTCACGAACGCCCCGAGGACCACCTCAGGTAGTCCCGTTATCCTCGGCGCCGCGCAACGGAGTTGTGGGACTCCGAAACAAAGAGAAAATAAGAAAAAGAAAAGAAGAAGGAAGAAGAAGAAGAGGCAGAGAAGAACTTCCAAAAGAAAAAAAACTTGTTTTTTCATTTCGAATACCCCTGATTTTTTTTTAAACTTCTCATTTCCTCTGCTTTTTCTTACTTTCCTTTGGCCACAAGAATCTTATATATATATAACTTAACATATATATATATATATTTAATTATTATTATTATTTAAAAATAATAATAATAATTTTATTTATTAAACATTTTAATAAATAAAATATATATATATATAATTATTAATTAAACTTTTTAATTATTAAATATTATTTAATTCAATATCAAATATTAATTAAATAATATGACTAAGCCCGGTTTTCCGAAAACCGACTTTTTTACACATGAATCTCATTCATGTTATAGGCCATTCCCATATTTAAATATGTCTATCCTCCTTCCATAAACCGAATTTGAACAATTCAAATTCTTTTTCTTTTTTCTTTTCTTTTATACTGTTGCACGGCGTTATTCGAGCTAGCCAGGAGAACCTAAATGACCTACAGATCATGAGCTCCAACGATACGAGATTATTCGGTCAAAACTCTTTTAACCCGAATCAATCAACTTTCGTTAACTCCCGGAGACTCCACTATAGTCTAAGGGTTGCACTCTCCTCACTGTAGATATATTGTGTCCTCTGATATAACCGTCACGGGCAAGTCGACCCTTCACAGGTTGTTTGTAATCACAGTTGGGTCATTTAAACCGTTTAACCCCTGCATTACGTCTTGTTCCTTAAGTACTACTGACACCTCTAATGAACAATAGATCTGTGGTCCAACCGACAGATCAATTAGCCCTCTCATCTCATGAGAGTGCACGCGCTAATTGTTCAAGCCCCGGAGTCAACTATTAAGGGAACAAGCTATCTACTAACCCTGAAGAGCGGGTTAGGAGGGAACTCCAATCTTGTTGTACTATGTCCCCAGCTACCTATTCGACTTTATCCCCAAGATGGTAGGCTTATTCAGTCGGCGCTTATGGGCCACTCTCACCCGTGCAAGTCAAAGGATACTATCGAATAAGCAGGAGTTCATAGCGAGCTCAGGATTGAGATCGAGTTACCTAGGCCATCAATATGTATAAGTCGGTCTCATCAGTAAACAGAATTATAAAGAGAGATTGACTTAATACGCGATTCGGTCTTATGCAAACTCTTTGCATAGGACGCCCTCACTCGCACATCTCCATGTGAAACGATTCGGATCACATCGTTTTGTACAATACAAAGTGAGCTGGATCCAATAGTGTTACCAGGATAAGGTACCCAACCTTATCCGTATACTATAGACCGTTTTGACTGACTACTTGAGCCTGATCCACAATCATGTCATACATGAGGCTCAAGTACTCATATTCAGCCAAATGTGTTGGTCATTGGTATAGGTTAACGTAAACATGTTTCACTTTATTCCAGTAAACTCCTTTACTGAATAAAACTAATAACTCTTTATTCTAAATAGAGTATTTACAAACATAACAGTTTACAAACCACTAGTTTTAGGACATAAAACCCAACATTATTGAGTCGGCGCTAATGGTCACTCTCACCCGTGCAAGTCAAAGGATACTTTCGAATAAGCAGGAGTTCATAGCGAGCTTAGGATTGAGATCGAGTTACCTAGGCCATCAAATGAAAATGTCGGTCTCATCAGTAAACGGTGTTATAAAGAGAAAGCGACATTTTCGTGGTTCAGTCTTATGCAAACTCATTGCATAGGACGCCCTCGCTCGCACGTCACCATGTGAAACGATTCGGATCACATCGTTTTGTACAATACAAAGCGAGTTGCATCCAATAGTGTTACCAGGATAAGGTACTCAGCCTTATCTGTATACTATAGACCATTTTGACTGTCTACTTGAGCCTGAACCACATTCATGTCATACATGAAGCTCAAGTACTCATCCTTCGCCATGAGTGTTGGTCATTGGTATAGGATAAACCAAACACGTTTCACTTTATTCCAGTAAACTCTTTTACTGAATAAAACTAATAACTCTTTATTCTAAATAGATATTTACAAACATAATTGTTTACAAACCACGAGTTTTAGGACATAAAACCCAACAAACTCCCACTTGGACTTAAACGTCGGTGGTGTACATGTTGGTCGAGAAAACTAATATATCATATATCAGAAGTTTTCTCCCACTGTCCTATTTAGCAACTCGGATCCCTAGACTCTTCTAGGTGTCTCTCAAACACTTTAGCCATGAGAGACTTAGTAAACTTATCAGCATGAAATGCTACGAGGCTTTCCATGTGACCATCACATCAACTCACTACACTAACCTAGAGCTCAACTTATAAACTTTTGCTGCTTTTACAAGTTGTAACAACAACTTAACTACCACCAAGGAATCAACAATACAACTCTTGTATTCTATTCTTCGTTTGCACTGGGACAAACTTTAACCAGACTCCAATCTAATTGGACTAATATCTTCTGACAGCTCCCACTGCATAGCACATATCGGGTCATGTATCTCAAAAGATACATCTGACCTCCAATATGTAAATGCACACGAATGCGTCTCATATCCTCAACCCTTGAGGTGTCTTAGGAAACCATTTCCATAGACCATCGAATATTAACAACACTTTGTCAATATAAATTTTAGAGACAACACTAGCGATTTGTTCTTACGACTCAGATCAACCTGAATCCTTAGAACAAACTAAGCCCTCCTCCAAAACAGTTTGGGAATGGGTCGCTAGTATATGCTTAAATGCTAGAAGGAAATCCTACATCATTTTCCATGATTAGGACATTAATTACGAAAATAAGTTATGAAAGCTACATCATTGACTAAACCCTTGTCAAACAAGGTTTATCAAACTTTCGTTCAAAACCATAAGGTTTGATCACCGTATCAAACCTAATAATTCAAGACGAAGATGATTTATTTCAATTCATAAATGAATCGAATAAGCTGGCAAACTATTTGCTCTTTGTCCTCGATCAAGATCACGAGTCTTGACATCCATTTGCCTTATCCTATAAAGATAGAATATGACAATAGATAAGAGCTATCTATTTAACTTACATCTGGTAACAAGAGAAAGAGAGAATACCCAATAAACCTTTCTCTTCGGGATAGTGCCATTGCCAGAAAGTCAAGCCATAAAGGTTTTCACCTTAGCAGCATGGTCTCATTACCATCCAAAGATTCATGGCTTTGAGCCATTAGGCCTTGTCTATGTGATCCATTGCCTAGTTAAAGACAACGAATCCTCAATGTTATCATCAAGTATGATAACTTTGAGTTTAAGACAAGCCAATACTGCAGACCGGGTTGTCTTACATCCCTCCCACTGCATTGAGGCTTTCTCAACGGTTGAGAAACTCTAGTTTGATCAGCAACCTTTGTTGATATCTACTATAGCTTTCGTTAACACTGTAAGTCTTAATACACTAGTTGTTTTCGAGTTTAATAGAACACATCAGTATATATCTTTTGCTAAATGAACTGTTCATTATAAAACCAAAGGATATAATATACAAGTGTTCAGTTTAAACCAGAAATATAGACAATAATTACATATAACAAATGTCATTATCTCTATACAACAACTACAAAGACTCCCATTAGTTCAGCTGCAATGATATCTCCATATCTCACGGCGAGAAAACCGGCTGTCAGGAACTAGTTTCCTGAAGAAAAACAAACATGATTAATGGTTCCTGAAGACATCCAGGTATGACATTCATATTCCACTAAACTTGTTTAGAAAAATAAATCACATTTATCTTGTCGTTCTTTCTCAGCCAGTTACTCAACAAGGTATTTGGAGCAGTTACGCTTCCAATACCCATCTTCAATACAATGGAAACATTTTCCTATGTTTGAAGAATGTGCCTTGCGAACAGCAGGGGCTTTGCCCTTCCTCTTGTTTCTCTTCTTCTTCTGAATAATCCCATTACTCATAGAAGCAGACTCAGGCTTACTCCCTGACGCCAACCTCTTAAGGAATTTCTTCGAAGTGACAACATTTGCCTCCTTCTCTATTCCTTTGGAAGTGTACAGAGACTGATAAGCCTGGAGAACTCATTCGGAAGAGAAGTCAAGTTATATTCTATCTTATTCATCAACATATTGTATCTGAAATTAAGAAAACTCTTCGGAAGAGATTCCAAGATAAAACTAACTTGGCTTTTCTCGTTGATGGAGGCACTGTTTACTTCCGCCGCATTAAAGTGGACCATCATGTTAAGGACAAGCTCCCTAACAGAGGTATCCTCCACTATGCGAGAGTTATAAACGAACTTGAGGGCTTCATTACGAAGCGATGAGGACGGGTGTCCGAACATTGCTTGTAATGAAGACATGATTTCCTTTGCGGAAACCATAACCTCATACTACTTGCACAAGACATCAAATATGCTTGCCAAGATATAGATTTGGGCTTTATCAAAAACCCCAATCCATCCATCGTATGTCTTTCGAACACTTCGAGATGCATTCGAGCCAGGAGTGGGAGGACATTCATCCGTTAAGACAAATATTAGGTCCCGTAATTTAATTCAATATCAAATATTAATTAAATAATATGGCTAAACCCGGTTTTCAGAAAATTGACTTTTTGCACATGAATCATATTAATGTTTTAGACTATTCCCATATTTAAATCATATTTAAATATGTCCATCATCCTTCCATAAAACGAATTTGAACCATTCAAATTCTTTTCATTTTCCTTTTCTCTTATATTGTTGCACAATGTTATCCAAGCTAGCTAGAAGAACTTAAAGAACCTACAGATCAGGGGCTCCAACGATACGAGATTATCCAATCAAAACTCTTTTAACCGAACTAATCAACATTCGTTAACCCCCGGAGACTCCACTATAGTCCGAGTGTTGCACTCTCCTCACTATAGATATCTTATGTCCTCTGATATAACCGTCATGGGCAAGTTGACCCTTCACAGGTTGTTCGTAATCACAGCTGGGTCATTTGAACCGTTTAACCTCTGCATTACGTCTTATTCCTTAAGTACCACTGACACCTCTAATGAACAATAGATCTGTGGTCCAACCAACAGATCAATTAATCCTCTCATCTCATGAGAGTGTGAGCGCTCATTGTTCAAGCCCCGAAGTTAGCTATTAAGGGAACAACCTATCTACTAACCCTGAAGAGCGGGTTAGGAGTGAACTCCAATCTTGTTGTACTATGTCCCCAGCTACCTATTCGACTTATCCCCAAGATGGTAGGCTTATTGAGTCGGCGCTAATGGGTCACTCTCACCAGTGCAAGTCAAAGGATACTTTCGAATAAGCAGGAGTTCATAGCGAGCTCAGGATTGAGATCGAGTTACCAAGGCCATCAAATGAAAATGTCGGTCTGATCAGTAAACGGTGTTATAAAGAGAGAGGGAATTTTTTGTGGTTCAGTCTTATGCAAACTCATTGCATAGGACGCCCCCGCTCGCACGTCGCCATGTGAAACGATTCGGATCACATCGTTTTGTACAATACAAAGCGAGTTGCGTCCAATAGTGTTACCAGGATAAGGTACCCAGCCTTATCTGTATACTATAGACCATTTTGACTGTCTACTTGAGCCTGAACCACATTCAATGTCATACATGAAGCTCAAGTACTCATCCTTCGCCATGAGTATTGGTCATTGGTATAGGATAAACCAAACACGTTTCACTTTATTCCAGTAAACTCTTTTACTGAATAAAACTAATAACTCTTTATTCTAAATAGATATTTACAAACATAACGGTTTACAAACCACGAGTTTTAGGACATAAAACCCAACAAGAAATATATCTATAGTGAGAAGAGTGCAACTACTAGGCTATAGTGGAATGTCCTTGTAGTTAACGAATGTTGATTAACTAGGTTAAAGAGTTTAATCGGTTAATATCAAATCGTTGGAGCTTATGATCTGTAGGTCCATGAGGTCCCTCTACTAGCTCATATCAGACTAAACCTTATAATAGTGTGACGAGGTAATTCGAAGTGTTCGAATTCAGATTAGGGAATAAACGTTAAATATATGTGATATATTTAATGACATAACGTTCAATTTTGAATTGAACAATAGAGAGAGATGGAGATATTTAAATAAGATTTAAATATCGAAAATATGAATAGGGATTCATAATCAAGTATATCGGGAATGATCGGGATTAGTGTTGGATTTATTGGATATTAAATTTGACTTAATTAAATTATTTAATTAATTATTTAATATTAATTTAATTTAATTTAAAATTAATTATTTGAATTAATCATTAAATTAAATTAATTTGATCAAAGTTAGTCAAAAGTCAAAAGGTTGACAATTGATTAAAACTTTGAAAGTCAAAAGTCAAATGTTGACTCCACTAAACCTTGAAAGTCAAGAGTCAATATGATGACTAAAGTTAGTGAAAAAATTCAATTCTTAAGTTAGTGAAAAAATCAAATTCTTGAGTTAGTGGGAAAAACCATTTGTTGGTGTTTTTATGACTCAATTTGTTTTGCTAAGTGTTGATCCCACATCAAGCCACTAATCCCACTAAATTGAGTGGATTCTAGATGTCATCCTATTGTTAACTCAATTTTGCATGTTTTTGCATGTAGTTTTCTATATATACAAAGGGTTAATTAGATTCTTCCTCTCAGAATTTTGTTTAAAATGGAGAATTATAAAGACAATTTCTCTTCCATTCTCTCCAAATCCATCTTCAATTTCCTTTCAAATTAGTCACTCAAAGGATCCCACAATCCCGTTCTAAGGCCGGAGAATAGTCGGGAACACTCTCGTGGTGGTTCGTGACTGTTACATTCGAAGATCGGGTTTGGAATCGAAAAGAATTTGAGCTACAAAGGTAATTTCTAATTTATTATCTTTGATTTTCAAATTACATGTTTTTTCCTTTGAAATTAACAAAATTAGAGTACTAAGATCCATAATTGCTTCCACTATGCATGTTGAAACTCTTTCAGTGCGTGCGTCTGCCATTATTACAGACATCACATTAGGTTCAGACACCTTCTTTGGTTGATCAGAAGAGGGAGCAAATTCATCATACAAGTTATTTTCCTGAATGATTATCCCCTCACGCGCAGACTATGTCATTTGTTTGTATATATTGCTCACGACGATAGGAGTTTGTTCTTCCATCGGAAGGACTCCTTTGCCGAAGCGGCTGCGGGTGACGGGTCTCGCGTAAAGCCTGCTGGGAATGAAAACCCTAGATGGTGTTTTCTTCGATGTCATCGTTAACTTTAGTTGAAAGAGGGAGAGATGAGAGGCAGAGAGGTCCCACTGGACGTGTCAATCTGTTCACACGAGATTTCGACGAAGGAAATTCGACAGGTGTAAATGAACTTTGATTTGTATTTAATTTGTATGTATCAGTGCGTAGTGGATTACAATCTCTAATCGTATGATCCTCTGATTCTTTCTCTCTTAAATGTAAATATGTCTCGGGGGCTTCGCAACTTATTCTCAATGTTAGATTTGTTTCGATGGCTTTGCAGCTTGTTCTCGATGTTAGATTTGTTTCGAGGGCTTTGCAGCTTGTTCTCGATGTTGGATTTGGCTCGAGGGCTTCGCAGCTTGTTCTTGATTTTGAATTTGTTTCGAGGGCTTTGCAGCTTGTTCTCGATGTTGGATTTGGCTCGAGAGCTTTGTAGCTTGTTCTCGATGTTGGATTTGGCTCGAAGGCTTCGCAACTTGTTCTTGATGTTGGATTTGTTTCGAGGGCTTTACAACTTATTATCGATGTTGGATTTGTTTCGAGGGCTTTGCAGCTTGTTCTCGATGTTGGATTTGACTCGAGGGCTTTGCAGCTTGTTCTTGATGTTGGATTTGACTCGAGGGCTTTGCAGCTTGTTCTCGATGTTGGATTTGGCTCGAGAGCTTAGCAATTTTTTCTCGAGGTTGAATCTTCAGCTTCTCGAAGATGTGAAGTCTTCAGGTGTCTGATCTTTAAGAGTGTTCAGTCTTCCAAGGATTCAAGGAGTCTTCGTTGCTTGTGAATTCTCTCTAACCCCTTCGAAGTAGAAATTTTCTGAACCTTGCAAATGAAAGATGAACTATTTATTTATAGAGTTCTCATGGGAACATAGTGGGCTTGGGCCCAACGAGCTTATGGGCCCAAACATATGGATTTGGGCTTTGTAAGCTTTGGGCCTAATCCTTTGGGTTTTGGGCCAAATTTTCATTTAAATAGCTTTTGAGCCCATTTGATCTTGAGCCCAATTGCAATATGACCCAATTTGATCGGTTAAGCTTATTTGATCAAACGGTCATGATGAAGACACGTGGCGTTTTCTTGAGAATCGCCAATTTTGTCTTCAAAATTAATTTGAGACATGTCGATTTGAGATTCGTCTCAAATGTAAGTTTGTCATCACTTCGTGAATAATGACGTGGCAACTGCTGATTGACCGAAATTTCTCGGTCAACAGGTGCATTTGCAGCTAGTATATATAACTTAATCATATATTAACATATGTAAATGCATCTGACATGCAATTGAACTTTTAGTTCGAATTGATATGTATTGGGATCTAAATAAGACAATAATGATGCAATTCATTCAATTTAGTTTTTCAACTTCTTCTCAATTCCTCCCCTAATGTTTGAAAATTTGTCTCATTAAGAACATTTAACAAATATCAAGTAAATACATAAGGGGTTGAAGATATATAATTATTGATGCGGAGTCAAATTTAATATATATTTTAACCTCATTTGTGGAACTCATCTTTGTATGTTGTGGTGGAGCAATTTGAACATTTACTACATATCCTAAAATTTGTAGTTGGAATATATTTTGACTTCTGACCATAAATGAATTAGAATAAGCTACTAGCTTAAAGCGTATAAGCAATGTTGCATGCAAAATAGGATGAACCCATACATATATTAGAAGTTTTGCTCTCATGATTTCATTACTATCAATTTGTGTATGAAGATGAATTACAAGATGTTCAACATTTATCCTAAAAATCATTAAACACTTAGGATGAAAATTCACCAGCATTATAAAGACAAAATTTATTTATTTCATAATCATAAAATTATGCACTTAGCTTAACTATTTGAGCAAGTGACCATCTACTGGATGCGTCCACTAAAACTATAAATTGACTCAAATTAGTGGATTAATTAATTCGGAAATATCATCATAGTATTCGTTCTTAAAACATAGGAGAGATCTAATCCCATTTTCAGCTGGTGAGTGACTAATCAATAATTTTTTTTTAGAGAAAATAACATATGACAATTTATTAGATTAAAAAAATTTTGATTCTTCAATGGATATCTATGTGTATTTTTAAAAACTAAGTAGAGCTCTCTTTGATTTGTTAGAGGATAAGAGAGAATCTGATTCGAGAAGAGAGAGTCAAAATTATCATTGATTGATTACGTTTGGAAGGAAGTAAACGTTACCTCAGTAGTGGTATGCACCTCATCTATATAAAAAGACCTAGAAGTGGACGGAGAGAGATCCAACTCCAAGAGGCGCGAGAAGGGAGGAGTAGCCCGTGTTATATTGTGAGTGAGGTCTCGCCTCTTTGGGTTCATATTAGACAACACGAGGTTTCATCATAAAACCAATTGGTAATAGGAGGAGTAGTCCATGTATGTTATATTCTGAGTGAGGTCCCTTCATCTTTCCGATGTGGGATCTTCAACAAATAGGTCTCTAGGTCCCTATTTTATTATATGTAATTCTAATACAATGTAACCCCTACCGCCGTTTAAAAAAAATGCTGTGAATTCCAACAGCTAACGCAACTGTCAAATTTCATCCAATTCAGACGGACATATTAGCAAGATTTTAGACTAACATATTTACGAGAGTGAAAGATTTAGATCGACAGATTGAAATTTCTAAACACGACCCCTTCACGGCATACTTAGAACTTTGAATATGTCGGTCTAAACTTGTCATTCTGAATTTGTCATGAATAGATCAATCTGAATATGTCTGTCTGAAACCGTGCTAATATGTCCGTCTGAATCTGCTGGAATTTGGGCAATTGCATTAGGAGTTGAAATTCGCAACATCTTTTTATTTTTCTACATCGACATTTAAATCTGAATCCAGAATTTGGAAATTACATTCGCAGTTGGAATTCGTTGCATGTAAATCGACATGGAATTCGTTGCATGTAAATTGACATGGAGAATTAACATCTGCATGGTTCACTTTTGGTTTTTTTGTTTCTTCTTTTTCTCTTTGACAAACTTAAATTTCACTATTGTGAGTTTGAGGAAGGATGTTAGTTTAGATTAATTGTTTTATGTTTTAGGGTTACTTTATAAGGGTAAATTAGTCTTTTTCTATTATTCTATTTAGTATAATAAGTCTCTAAGGTGGTATTTCATTATATTCATTTCTAATAAGATGTAACCTAGCCCCCTTTACATTTTATCTCTTACTCTAAAGTTAACAGTTTAAACCTAAATATTTCTTCACAATCTATATATGTCAAAAATTATTACGAAACTGACCCTTAATTTTTATGCACATAAGATTTAGGTTGTGCTTGAGATTGATTTTGAGAAGGTTAAAAGTTATTTAGAAAAAGTCTTATTTGTTTTTTTGTGTTTGGTAAAATTGATTGTGGTTTAATCCGTTCACTTTGAAAAATATGTGCCCCTAGTTTGTTTTTTTTTTTTTTTTTTTTTTTGACAACATTGGAGATGGGAATTGAACCTAGGACCTCTTGATCACTAGTCTCTACCTCATGTCAGTTTAGGTAGGCTCTTGTTGTCGCCCTCCTAGCTTTAGATTCACTAAGAAACATTTTTCTTTTTTAATATTTTTTTAATATTTTTTTACTTTTTTTTTGGACAAATTTTCCGTTTTCAATTTTATCATTTAAAATTAAGATTTATTATAGGGCTGGTTGCACAAACAGCAATCAGGCCCAAAATAATTGCAAATTTAGCAAAGTTTAAAACCTTTTGCAAATATGGCAAAAAAATCCGTAGCTATCACTAATAGACTATATGACTATTACTGATAGACTATTATTACTCAAAAAATTCTATAAAAAGGACTACAATCAGCGATAAACCATACTATCAGTGATAGAAATTGTCATATCCGCAATTTTTTTAAAAAAATGCTATATTTTTAATTATTTTAGTCTAAATTGACATCAGTTACAATTTCCCTTTTATATATCTAGTATTTTTTCACACAACCAAATTTTATCTTCTAATTTTTAAAATTAATAAATTGAATGCAACTAATTTTTTTAAGTAATACTTTTCTTTTTTTTAAGTTAAAGTTGTTTTCGTTAATACTTAACAAATAACCTAGGTCAAACGAAATATAAATTGAAATATATAACATTTTAAACAATTATTTAAAAAATTATAAATTATCTAAATATAAATTGAAATATATAACATTTTAAATAATTATTTAAAAAATTATAAATTATCTACAAAAATATAAATTATGATTTTTTTTATAATATGTCTATTTTAGTATAATCACAACAATTTAGTATTTATTTACCAAACACTTTAATATTTACCAAACACTTTAATCATTTGTTCATGTCTAAACTTGAAATTTATCAAATATTAATTTGTTTCATTTTATATGAGCTGGTTTTTCTAAAAGCAGATAGTTGCAAACCTTATAAGCAGCAATATTTGATTAAAAGGCACACGTCCAAGTGAAGATTGCAAGTTGTCCACAGCTTACAACCTTTCCCTTGACGGCTCTATATAAATGTCCTATGAAGAATTTTGCTTCCTCCGCAGAAAAACAATGGATTACAAACTTCCCCACCTTTTCTTTTTGCACTTCACTTCACTCAAAAACTAAATTTGGCGTGTGGCTTTTCACCGAATGATAGGTCTTTTGGACATAGCTAGGCACTAAAAAATAATGTATTCAACAAAAAGTTTGTAACTTCCACTCATAGCCAACAAGAGCATAACTCAACGGCATGTATCGCCCTAGAGATCATGAGGTTTTAGGTTCAATTCTCACACCAACATGTTAAAAAAAAAAAAAAAAAAAAAAAAAAAAAAAATTGAGAACCAAAGGCATTTATTATATAAATCTTTGAAACAATCTTCTTTAATAACTCCCTATCTTCCTTTCTCTCTAAGATAGTTTCATTGAGAGAAGGGTCTACCATTCTCTTTCCTCTCTCTCTCTCAGCATAAAAAGGCAACATTTTTTTAGCTTTTTCCCCTAACTTTTTCACAATAAGCCAATTTCATTATATTTTTCATTCTCCACTCTCCCCAATAGTTCTCTCTCTCTTTCTCCACTAAAAAAATCATCTTTGAACTTTGATTTGTGATTGGTTTTAGTGCTCCATGCTTCCCTTTCAAACCCTTCTTCTTCTCTCTCTCCTTCCTCCATGACATTCAAAATTTCCCACCTCATCTTTTCCATGCTTTGGATCTCTCTTCTTATCTTACTTCTTCATGAACTAAACATCTTCAAGGCCAAAATGAATCACAAACCAACACCAACAACCATCACATTGTCCTATTCTTCCTCCTCCAACCATCCCTTGATAACAAGGAAAGTACTAGCTAGCAAGGTTGACTTCACCCCCTTTTTTCCGCACCCGCGGCAGAATCAACCTCGAAAGCATTCGCCGCCCGCCACCGACGTTGAACCGGCCGCCCCTGATATCGATCCCCGCTATGGCGTCGAGAAGCGACGTGTCCCAACCGGTCCAAACCCATTGCACCATTGATGTATTCTACCGTGAAGGGAAAAGAAGAAAAGGTCCATTGTTAGTTAAAGCTTGCAATCCAATTATTTCTTTCATAAATGATAATACTCAATTTCTTTCTTTTTCCACGAAAAAAAAAACAATAATTTAGAGTGAATCAATCATGTTGTTTGATGATATTGATTGTGTGAAAAAAAATGGGTATGTATATATCGATGAGTAGAAATTCTTATTTACTTTTGGATGTGGTTTATTTTACCACGCAAGAGGAAGTAGAAGTTTCTACTTATCGGTAAGTAAGCAAGTTTAGTTCTTGTTTTTTTTTTTTTCGAGTCCAATGAGGTGGAGATTCGAATCACATACCTTTTGGTCGTCAACACATTCATATGTCAGCTGAGCCATGCTCGACAAAGTTTTGTTCTTGTTGACGACACTATTAATTTGAGTTTGTACATTAATTTCGGGCAATGATATTAAAAAAGAAAATAGAGTGTGAATTTGATAGTTATTCTTTTTTAGGATATGTAATTATTAATTATATTTATGAGTAATTATGATTGACTATTAAAGGAGATAAGGAGTAGCTGAGACGGCAAGGTAAATTGCACATTTCTTTGAAGATTAACAACAAAAAAGCAAATTTTGCAATGCAAGTGATGCGTTTGGTGGCCACCGGCTCCTATCATATATTTAGACATATATTGTACAGATTGAAATAAATAAAAAGTTTAGTACATTAATTTAATTTGCACTCAATCAAGTTAAGCCGTTCCAATTAATTTAATTTGTAGAGAGCGAAATTGTAATTTTAAATATATATATTAGGAAGTTTTTCTTAATTAATCTTGTCGAAAATGAAGTTTTTCTTAATTAATATAAATGGGTTCAATCTTTGGTGGCTACCTATCTAAAAATTATTTTTTTACGGGTTTTCTTAGAAGTCAAATGTTGTAGGGTCAGACGGTTTGTCTCGTGAGATTAGTCGAGGTGCGTGGAATCTGACCCGGACACTCACGGATATAAAAAAAAAAATGTTAATTAAGATTTTTTTTTCTTCCTATCACTTTCTATCTTTATTCCTATCGAAAATAAAAGTATTAGTATGATTTTGTGTTTTGACAGCATATAAAAGAATCAAACTTGTGACTTCGTAGTCACTAGGTCATATATTGTGTCAGTTGAGCTATGTTCACGTTGTCAAAAATAGTAGTATGATAGTGGTTATTTTGAAAACAAATCGAGCAATCGATGATAGGAATGTGTATATTTATCAAATAAAGACATGGTAGTTTAAAATATTCCACATGATTATAATTAGATAGAGAAGGGGAAAAGGAAGATTTTCCTTTCTTCAGATGTTTTGATGCGAAATAGAGTAGAAAGATAGTGGTGGGAATGATTAAGATGAGCAAGGGAAGAAGAGAGAGATAGAATAGTGAGATTTTTTATTTTTTATTTTTTTTATTTTTTTTTTTGGTGGGGGAATGCTATAATAATAATATATAATAATAATACTATGAGGCAAACATGGGCTGTAACTTTGGTAGTGGTTTCACAATAATCTTCAACTGGGAATGTGCATTGTGGAGTGCATAGGTTTTGTTTTGGGCACTAATTTGCTAGTGATAGCCAAATGATTTTCCTCAAGACTTTGTTTTTCTTGAAAAAGAAAGGAGTATATGGAGGAAAGAAGGTGCTCATCTCCAAAGTGGTTACCCAAAAACCAAAAGATTAATTAAATGTAAAGAGTCCTTTTGTTCAAAAAGTATTAATTGTTTCTATTTTTCTCAGCTTTTTGAATTCAAATGCTTTGGTTAGGTAAATGATTCAATTATTTATTTTTGTTCTACTACGGCGCTTAATTAGTAAAGATTGATTGATTTATTCAAAAATATCTATCTTGCATTCAAATTCTTACACTATCAATGAACATTTTTTAAAAAAGAAAACATATTCATGATGTAGAATATATAGTCTAATATAGTAAGCAAGTTAGTGAAGCTTCATTGCTCTCTTTAGGATTAAAAAAAATTAAGATCTCTTACAAAAACAAGAAGAGATCACCAAGCGTCATCCCACGAGAATAAAGGGTGTCAAGATCAAGTTGGAAAAAGAGGAAGAGAAAGAAAGAAAATCAGAGAGATTTGAACCTCTAACCTAGTGGTCGAAGATATACTTTATACCATTCAGGCTCAATTTAGCGATTAGAGATCGTTAATTAAAAGTATATAAATATCAAGTATATTATTCAACATAAGTTTTCAGGTATAATAATAGTAATTTAACATAATATTCCTGTAAAAAGTTTGATCTTCAAACTCCGACAATGTCATTTTCTCACCCAACTAGTGGAGAGAAGCTTACGTTTAAGTTTTTAAACTTCAATGTTAACATAAATTTTATAAAGTTGTTGAATTTTAACCCTTCGGTCACTCAAAGATTTGAAAGATATGTTGTGGCTAAAATATCTTAACCCTAAAGCAAGGGGTTAGACCCAATCCACCAAGGAGAGGAGTCGACCCCTCCATGGGGTCGGGTCAGCCGTGAGGACACCAACCTCCCATGGGGTCAACTCGTTCGCCAAGACACTAACCCCTGATGGAGCGTATCACGCTGCGGAAGCGATTTTGGATCGATGATACTCTAATTTCATCAATTTAACAAATAGAAAACATGCTCAAACGACGGAAATAAAGAAATTATAATCCATACCCTTGTAGTTCCAATTTCTTCAAGCTTCGCCGCACGTTCTTCGTCACGAACTCTTCCGGCCTCTTCTCTCAAACGCCCCGAGGACCACTCCAGATAGTCCCGCTATCCTCGACGCTGCGCAACGGAGTTGTGGGATTCCGAAAACAAGAAAAAAGAAAAGAAGAAGAAATGAAGAAGAAGAATAATCAAAGGACTGAAGAAAAGCTGATGGATTTTTTTTTTTTTTACTCTTTCACTAAGGCAGAGAGCCAAATATTGAATTCTCTTTTCAATTTTTATCAAACCCAAAAGCCACTTCCATATCTTTTAATTTTAGCCAAACATTTATATATATAAAACTTAACAAATGTCTTACATGCACAATGCAGGATTATTATTTTAAAAATTAATTAAAATTTTAATTAATTTTAAATAATAATAAATATTTTTATTTATTAAACATTTTAATAAATAAAATATATATATAAATTAACTAATTAAACTTTTTAATTAATTAATATTATTTAATTCAATATCAAATATTAATTAAATAATATAGCTAAACCTGGTTTTTCGAAAACCGACTTTTTTGCACATGAATCGTATTCATGTTTTAGACCCTTCCCATATTTAAATCATATTTAAATATGTCAATCATTCTTCCACAAACCGAATTTGAACAATTCAAATTCTTTTTCTTTTCCTTTTCTCTCATACTGTTGCACGACGTTATCCAAACTAGCTAGGAGAACCTAAAGGACCTACAGATCATGAGCTCCAACGATAGGAGATTATCCGGTCAAAACTCTTTTACCCGAACTAATCAACATTCGTCAAACCCCCGGAGACTCCACTATAGTCTGATGGCTGCACTCTCCTCACTGTAGATATATTATGTCCTTTGATATAACCGTCACGGGCAAGTCGACCCTTCACAGGTTGTTCGTAATAACAGTTGGGCCATTTAAACCGTTTAACCCATGCCCTGCATTACGTCTTGTTCCTTAAGTACCACTGACACCTCTAATGAACAATAGATATGTGGTCAAACCATCAGATCAATTAACCCTCTCATCTCATGAGAGTGTGAGCTCTAATTGTTCAAGCCCCGGAGTCAGCTATTAAGGGAACAACCTATCTACTAACCCTCAAGAGCGGGTTAGGAGTGAACTCCAATCTTGTTGTACTATGTCCCCAGCTACCTATTCGACTTTATCCCCAAGATGGTAGGCTTATTGAGTCGGCGCTTTTGGGCTACTCTCACCCGTGCAAGTCAAAGGATACTTTCGAATAAGCAGGAGTTCATAGCGAGCTCAGGATTGAGATCGAAGTACCTAGGCCATCAAATGAAAATGTCGGTCTCATCAGTAAACGGTGTTATAAAGAGAGAGCGACATATTTCGCGGTTCGGTCTTATGCAAACTTTTTGCACAGGACGCCCTCACTCACACATCTCCATGTGAAACGATTCGAATCACATCGTTTTGTACAATACAAAGTGAGCCGCATCCAATAGTGTTACCAGGATAAGGTACCCAGCCTTATCCGTATACTATAGACCGTTTTGACTGACTACTTGAGCTTGATCCACAATCATGTCATACATGAGGCTCAAGTACTCATATTCAGCCAAGGGTGTTGGTCATTGGTATAGGTTAACCTAAACACGTTTCACTTTATTCCAGTAAACTCTTTTACTGAATAAAACTAATAACTCTTTATTCTAAATAGAAAATTTACAAACATAACAGTTTACAAACCACGAGTTTTATAAAACCCAACACCCCCGTGGGGTCGGCTTGGCTTCAAAGACGTCGATCCCTCATGTGGTCGGCTCGGCCGCGAAAAGAAGAATCTCTCGAGCAATAACTTTGACTTCGTAAACCTCGGGAGTTACCCACACCATGAATGCCCGTTTAATGGCGTGAAATGGTCCAATAACGGTCATATGAAAGGATTATATAAAGAAGGGAAGATGAAAGATTGAAGGTAAGGCAAAAGATCATATCTAAGTTCTATCAAAATACTTTCCATATCCATTCTCTATCTTTCCAAAGGCTAATTTGTGCGTCGGAGCCCATGTGGTCAGCGCCACACAGACCTTAGTTCACTATTCTCTCTTTTCAGGTGTGGCAGGTTCGAGTTCGTTCCATGTCAAATATTCTAACAAATAGAGTAGGCTAGGATTCATGTAATAACTCATAGATCGGGAAGTTTCAGCTGCGAATAAACATACATATGCACCGTTCTAACATTTACCCACAAGATCTCTCGATCTTGAGCATTAGAAATCAAGTTCAAATATCCAAATGAGGCTATCATTCTATTCATACAAACATGCTATCTGACGTGCTAGGAGAGTGACTACGATTAGACTCCTCTCTGGTTACCTAGAAAGGTGATAGCACTCCAAAAGTGCTTATATTTATCTCCTAAGTGTTGTAAATTAAGGAATTAATTATGCTTAATTGATATATTTTGTTGAATTTAATTGTTTAGGGTTAAATTGGACCATTACATTACATTAGAGCTTAAAAGAATGTTTTAGTGAATAATATTAATTAATCATTTTGAGTGTTTATACTATATAGATTAATCAATCTAATATTATCTCAATTGTGATTAGTGGTCTGGTGGTGCAAGGGAACCTTGGTAGAACGACTAGCTAGAGTTTGAGACTAGGGTAATGCAGAATTCCAAGTATTTTTCTCCAGCACAGACCCCAACGTTGAGACGCTTCCTATAAGGTCAATTTTCGTCTGAGCGTCAAGACGTTGCCTGTAGGGCTACGATTGTATGAAACCCATATTTTTAGCATTTTTTAGGTCATTCACTCTCGGGTTTGGACATTTTTTTAGCGTTTTCTCTCTAGATTCTTGGGGTTTTCTCCCCTTTTCTTATATATCAAAGCATAGACTTGGTTGGATTAGCTTGGTTTTCATCCCGAGCAAGGTAAGTGCTCTAATTTTAGGTTAGGGGTTAAATTTGATGTGATTCATGAGGGTTTAGTTCTTTAATTTCGAGCTTAGCATGAAGGAAGAAATTGAGTTGAAAACCCGAGAGCATAGCGCCTAGGCGCCCATTCCGAGTGCCTAGGCGCCCATTCCGAGCGCCTAGGCGCTACAAAATGATGAAAAAAAAAAAAACTGCAAAATGTTACCATCTTGGATTCAAACTCAAGCCTCTCAGCGTGCAAACAAGCATCCACTTGATACTTCTCCAACTTAGCCAAACACTTATTCTAGTGGTAAATGCAGCGAAATTAATTGTATTCTTCAGATTAATGTGAAATTTCATCTCCGCACATACATCAAACTCCATAGACGTGCGCCGCACCTGATCCGAGCTCCTCCAGACCTGTTATGCACGATTTTGACCTAAAATATGGTATAAATAGATATTTTTTAGGATTTATTAGAGAGCCGATTTGGAGAGTCAATCCCAATTTCGAAATTACATAGTTTTTGGAGTTTGAAGAGATTTTTGGGAGCACAAAGTACAGATTTACATGCTCGGGATCGTGAAGTTTGCAGCGGAAACGTGGAATCGACACGAGTTTTATTTCTTCTTTCCCTTTTAATTTGTAGTTTTTTTATGGGTTTATTATTGAGTTTATATTTTGAATTATTGAACCTGATGAACTAAACTCTTTTGACTTCGAGCTTGATGTAATCGTTTTTTGAATTTTATTCTTCTTAATTAATAGTTGGTATTTTAATTTCATATTGGTTGTGAGAATTTTTCTGAGCTTAATGCATGCTAGGATTTGGCCATTCTTTGCATGATTTTTATATCAATAATATGAGGTCGAGAGACGATTATTGTTGATGATCCTGAATTGTTTTCCCTAATTTATACATGAGATAGACATATCCTTGTAGGTTTTGTGACAATTATAGTTTTACGTTCTTCATATTTGGATTGTCTGAATTGCCATAGAAATATAGGTAATTTATTTTTCAAAGAATATTGTTATTGCTCCAGGGAGAATAACAAGTCTATAGGGTAGAACTTATCAACAATCTAGAAATTGATTAATTCCATCTTTTAATGAATGAAGAATAGGATGAGATAACGATGAAGTCATTGCTCAAGTCAATTCCCTAGGACATATCTCTCCTTATTGTTCTCCATATTTTATTATGTTTTATTTTATTTTTACCATATCCTTTTATTTTTCTTCTCTAAATAAAATTGAGTGGTAGTATTCGTGGTAATTAGGTGAACTAGAAAACCAATCCTAAGGACGATATTCGTATTTTCAATACACTATATTAAAACTTGACCCGTACACTTGCGGTATTTTATTGCACTAATTTTGCACAACACTATGCATATCACATAAGCATGTTTGATTGATAGGAGTAGACGGCCTTGATTTCCAGCATGTTCTATAGTTAAAGATTATGATGTCGTGCCTCTCTTAATCGCCAAGTAGCAAAGGGAAACCCCGAAGTAGTAAAAGAAATCGAAGTATCAATATAGGCTTCCTTATTGAATGTTCATCATAAAATGCTAGTAACTGCTTTAATTAATTTAGGACGGATCAATCTGAATTAATTAGTAGCACCGTTTAGTTAGAATTGACAACTCTAGCTAATTTCTATGTGGCCGGTTGCTTCAGGGTTGTCGGACAACCGTTTATGTGTTCAATTATGTTTTTGCTAAGTATGTTTGAATCCCAATGAATCGAGTCGCATCAAGGTCAACCCCGACCCTTAAAATTAGGAGCACATGTAATTAGTTTTAATTTTCCGTTAGCTACTTTTATGCTTTAGTTTAATCTTCCGTAACCATTTCCCCCTTTACTTTATTTTAATTGTTTTAGTTAATTAAAAAGCAAATAGAAATTCATTAGGAGAAAATAATTTAGGTTCCCTGCGGATCGACCCGACTACCACTAGCTGCAAAGCTCAGTTGTAGCGGTATTATAAATGTTATTTTGGCGGGCTTCGACAACCCAAAATTTATAGGACGTTCAAAAATCCTATTACCAAAATTGGCACCGTTGTCGGTGAATTATTTAGTTTCTCTTAGTTGAATTATATTTGCTTACAAAAACCAAAAAAAAAAATTGTTGTATTTTTTTTTTTTTTTTTGTAGGGGTTTGGCCTAAAGAACAAGATAATGGGCAAAGACCGCGCCTCTCAAACCACCGACCTCGCGAAATTCAGGGGAGGTTTTCTGTTCCCTTTAATTTTGTAATTTTAATTGTTTTATCTGATGGATGGATACATAGAGGACTATGTATCTCTCGAAGGTTGGGGGTGGAGTTGTCTGTTAGATTCCTGTAGTTGTTGAGTTGTGGAGATTCAGAATTAGAAGTCTTTTGATCTACTGTTGCATGTTGTTCTATGAGGACAATCTAGGAAATGCTTTTAAATTCTTAGTATTTGCATATCTATAAAATCATGAGATTGTATGTACTGTTGAGCTTCGTTTCAAAAATTTTAAAATTTTTTGTGTTGCTCCCTTGCATCTATCGAGCACATAGCAACATGTTCTTAGACTCTGTAGGTTTAGATTGGTCTTATGTTGCATGAAATCTTGTTGTCACCCTGAAAGGCACCCCTAGGGAAAGCTTGATTCATAAGAGTTTGTAATAGGTTAATCGAGTATAGCAAAGCTATTAGCCTAATAAAAAAAAAAAAAAAACATGTAAGAAAAATCCTCCTGAGGCGCTCCTGCTTCTTAAGTGCACATTAAAGAAGTGAGCGTTTCCTTAAAAATGTGAAGCTTAAGCATAAGCTTGACATGTTAGGCTTCTCGGAGAAGAAAAAGAAAATAAAAAAAAATGTTGGGTTCACAGAACCAAATAAAGAGTACAAAGTACTCAAAAGAAAAAGAAAGAGAAAAAAATTTTAGGCCTCTTAATTTGTTACTCTCTCTAATGTGAAAAATTTGTAGATTGTTCTTAACTGCTAGAAGTAGGGGGAAAATGATATGTAGTGTTGCATGAGGTTTTTCCGAGTCTATAAGAGTTAGGACAGGTTGGCTAATCACACACACACGTAGGGAGTAATAGTTAATTTTTGAAATGTTCTCAATTCATGCATGCAATTGATTGTTCTCTTTTGTTGTAAATGCTTTGTTTTTAAAAGTATCGAGGTTACAGTTGATTGCATGCAACTTCATTCTTAGAAGATAATTAAGAGTTTTCCTTGCTCGAGGACTAGCAAGATTTAGGTTGGGGGTTTTGATAGCACTCCAAAAGTGCTAATATTTATCTCCTAAGTGTTGTAAATTAAGAAATTAATTATGCTGAATTGATATATTTTGTTGAATTTAATTGCTTAGGGTTAAATTGGACTATTACATTAGATTAGAGCTTAAAAGAATGTTTTAGTGGATAATATTAATTAATCATTTTGAGTGTTTATACTATATAGATTAATCAATCTAATATTATCCCATTTGTGATTAGTGGTCTGGTGGTGTAGGGGAACCTTGGTAGAATGACTAGCCAGAATTCAAGGTATTTTTCTCCAGCACAGACCCCAGCGTCGAGATGTTGCCTGTAGGGTCTCGACGCTACCGACTGTATAAAACCCATTTTTTAGCATTTTTTAGGTCATTCACTCTCGGGTTTGGACATTTTTTGAGCGTTTTCTCTCTAGATTCTTGGGGTTTTCTCCCCTTTTCTTATATATCAAAGCATAGACTTGGTTGGATTAGCTTGGTTTTCATCCCGAGCAAGGTAAGTGCTCTAATTTGAGGTTAGGGGTTAAATTTGATGTGATTCATGAGGGTTTAGTTCTTTAGTTTCGAGCTTAGCATGACTGATTGAGCATTTTGCTTCTTCTATGCATATCACATGAGCATGTTTGATTGATAGGAGTAGGAAACCTTGATTTCCAGCATGTTTTATAGTTAAAGATTATGATGTCGTGCCTCTCTTAATCGCCAAGTAGCAAATGGGAAACCCGAAGTAGTAAAAGAAATCGAAGTATCAATATAGGCTTCCTTATTGAATGTTCGTCATAAAATGCTAGTAATTGCTTTAATTAATTTAGGACTGATCAATCTGGATTAATTAGTAGCGCCGTTTAGTTAGAATTGACAACTCTAGCTAATTTCTATGTGGTCGGTTGCTTCAGGGTTGCCGGGCAAACGTTTATGTGTTCAATTATGCTTTTGCCAAGTATAAAACCCATTTTTTAGCATTTTTTAGGTCATTCACTCTCGAGTTTGGACATTTTTTGAGCGTTTTCTCTCTAGATTCTTGGGGTTTTCTTCCCTTTTCTTATATATCAAAGCATAGACTTGGTTGGATTAGCTTGGTTTTCATCCCGAGCAAGGTAAGTGCTCTAATTTGAGGTTAGGGGTTAAATTTGATGCGATTCATGAGGGTTTAGTTCTTTAATTTCGAGCTTAGCATGACTGATTGGGCATTTTGCTTCTTCTATGCATATCACATGAGCATGTTTGATTGATAGGAGTAGACGACCTTGATTTCCAGCATGTTCTATAGTTAAAGATTATGATGTCGTGCCTCTCTTAATCGCCAAGTAGCAAATGGGAAACTCGAAGTAGTAAAAGAAATCGAAGTATCAATATAGGCTTCCTTATTGAATGTTCGTCATAAAATGCTAGTAACTTCTTTAATTAATTTAGGACTGATCAATCTGAATTAATTAGTAGCACCGTTTAGTTAGAATTGACAACTCTAGCTAATTTCTATGTGGTCGGTTGCTTCAGGGTTGTCGGGCAACCGTTTATGTGTTCAATTATGCTTTTGCTAAGTATGTTTGAATCCCAATGAATCGAGTCGCATCAAGGTCAACCCCGACCCTTAAAACTAGGAGCACATGTAATTAGTTTTAATTTTCCGTTAGCTACTTTTATGCTTTAGTTTAATCTTCCGTAACCATTTCCCCCTTTACTTTATTTTAATTGTTTTAGTTAATTAAAAAGCAAATACAAATTCATTAGGAGAAAATAATTTAGGTTCCCTGCGGATCGACCCGACTACCAGTAGCTGCAAAGCTCAGTTGTAGCGGTATTATAAATGTTATTTTGGCGGGCTTCGACAACCCGAAATTTGTAGGACGTTCAAAAATCCTATTACCAAAAGGCTAGCAAAAACATGCGACTCAGACTTCCTACTCCTCTCGGAGGTTCAGAAATCAGTAACACATAATGGATGGTCAGTCGAAAATGCATTAGTATCATGAAAACACACATGCTTAGAACATTTCATGCTAAACATTTGCTGAAATCTCAATCTACTTTATTATTAACTCATCCTAGCCATCCCTTAACGAGATTAGCTACTCATAACTAGAAAAACAGAAAGAACAACAACAAAATTCATAAACATTTAGTCTAGCTACAACAACAACAAAATAAGAAGGGAAGAAGACAAGAACGACTAAGAACGAGCAAGAGTTGATGAAGAATGCTTCAGACTACTCGGTTCCCTTCAGATCTTCAAGCAACTCTTTCTCCTTCTCATCAATCGACACTCCTTGAGCTCCTCTCCAGGTGCTAATTTTCACAGCTACGGCTTTCTTGGAGAGCACTTCAATGAAGGTCTTCTTCTTCTCTCTAAAAGCTCTCAAAACAAAGCAAATCCTTCTAGAAAATCTTTGTTCACCTCTAACGTCTCTCTCTTTCTCTTTCTACCATTTTCTATTTATATTTGTAGGGTTTTCACCCTCAAATTGCCCTAAAATGATCCAATGCTCCTCATTGGATGGTTGCAACCGAAAAAGCATTTGGGTTTGTACGGCAGGGGACAGGCGCTGCCATTTCACGTGCTTCAGGTACAATTGCGAATGTGTTGCTATCGCAAAAATCCTTAAAGACGCCAACTTTGCTGCTGCATCGCGTCCGCAAAGCTCCTATAGTCTTCGATCCAGCCTTCCTAGTCTGATGCTTCCTTAGCGAAATCCTCGCGAAACCTGTAGTGCGCACAAAAAGGCTTATTTAAGTACAAACAGGCTTGAATATGTTCATTTATCGCCTAAGGACTCAAAAGCAACCTTTTACTCGAATATATGCTAAATCCATTAAAACATTACTTAAAGCTAATCAAATACCCATTAAGGACTTTATATTCTTCCTAATTTGGCTTTAAATAACTCTCATTTGGAGAGTTAACACACCCCCAAACTTGAGCTATTACTCGTCCTCGAGTAATGATCATGTTCACTAATCTCCTAGCATTGACAATAAAGTTTATAACCCTAACATTGTTGTCTACCACTCTAGCTGCCCACTATATCCACCTCATCTTTTTGCTAACACGCAATTTGCTAGCAACTACTGCATGGCGAAATCATCTTGAGGCTACCTGGCTAGCACTCTTGCTGTCTTGTGACCGACTAAAGTAAAGCATAAACTTCTCTCTATTTGCTACATAGCTCTACCAACTTCCTTTTAGCACTTTGAAATCTTCTCATTCTACAATTTTCACCTACTCCTTGATTTCATTATCTCTCATATTTTAGCTCAAAACTTTCTTCCTCTCAATCTTGCATTCAGTACATGGTTCTAGCTTTGATAAACAAATTCCTTCTTTTTCTCAATATCTCCCCTTTTAGTCATGCCATTTCCACAAAACCAAGTAATCAGATTTCAATTTCACAGAACAAGTGGAACATGGCATCACCTTAAGGTAATCATTCTTTTTTCAAGCAAGTCAGATACAACCCTTCACTTAGTTTTAATCATAAGACCAGAGTTCAATTCGTAGGACATCTAAGCCTTTCAGAGTTGTATCTTAGGAGTGATGAGTCATTCTCTTTTGCTATACTTTTGCTCTTTTTATATTTTCCTCTCTCCTTAGTTGCCTTTTTACGCAGTGTCAACTGTGAGGCTCACAATCAACCATGGTTACTCAGCAACTTAGAGGAAATAATTTTTTTTTGTTCAGCACTTTTTAGGGAGGCTCTCTTACTTAAGAAAGAGGAATGTTATTGAGTTTTTCTTCTTTTCTCTAGGTTGCCTCACCCCCAAACTTAAACTTCTCATTGTCCTCAATGAGAGCATTGGAAGGTGGCTCCCCCAAACTTCGCTAGAAGCATCTAACACAAGACTGAGCTAGAGGATTATTTCTATTGCCAAATTATGGAATGAAATCTCCTAGGCTTTATCCAGCGCTATAAGATCGCTTAGCTCGAAAAAAGGATGGTCATACCAGTCTTATTGACTTCTTAGAGAGTATTAATGCTTTGCTTAAGTTCAGCTCTTGACACTCATCCAGCAAGCTTATCCTAACCAAGTAACTCAGAAAACAGACCAAACAACTTATGCAATCAAAGCAGGCGGTTACATCACAAGACAGAAACGTAAAGATGTGGCAACAATGCTAGTTTTACAAACTTAACGCAATACTATCGAGAATTAATGCCAGATAACAAAATTAGCATACACGAGAGAGTGACATGCTTCTTGAATGATGGACAACAGCAGATGCAAAAGGCAATTTCATTAATGCTCGTGCAAAGGGTACACTAACTACCCTAACTATTCTAACTGATCTAACTACGAGGGCCCAGCGGGCAAAGCAATAAAAATGCAAAACAAAAATTAAACTACTCTACCCTAAAAAAGTAAACAAACAAATATTGATTCATGATTTTTTTTTTTTTTTTTTTTTTTTTTTGGGGGGGGGGGGGGGGGGGGGGGGGGTAACAAGGTTATCAGAAAAGCAAGTTTAAGACAGGGAATAGTCAAACTTCCCCGAACGATTTTAGTCTTCTCGTTCCTCTTCATCATCGTTGCGCGAAGCCACCCATGGCTGAAAGATCTCATTTGGAAAGGCAGGCAGTTGGCACTGGAATGGGAACTAAGGGCTTCATCCCTTGCTTTTGCATAGAGAGCCCATTGGAGATTCTTTTTCTGCAGGTCTGCTACTTACGAAGCAACGGTATACTGCATGTTTGCCAAATTGGTCAGCTCGATCTCCATGTTTCCCTTTCTCCTCAGCTTCAGCTGCGTTGGCAGCTCTATATGCCCTGTGTAGGGAAACTTCTTCTCTTCAGCTGAGACCTGAACTCCTGCAAGCAAGCAAACTTTTGTAATTGTGTTGAGGAAAAATAATTTCCCCTTCTCTTTTTTCGAACACTCCTTGATGGAGCTGCAGATAAGTTCGCCAACGTTGATCGTGAACCCCTTCATGATTGCATACAGTAGAAGGGTGTGGTTCCAGTTGATTCATGTTTCGTGGGTAACCGGAAGCAATCGTCGCTTCAGCAGTGCGAACCAGACGTCAACCTTGTCTTTCAGATGAGAGTTCAGCAAGGTGTGCTTTCCTTGCTTTGAAACAGACCACTGAGCTTGAGGTTTCCCAACTTCATTCAGGGCGGCTTCCAGCACTGCTTCTGAAGGGTTTTCAATTAGCAGCGCATACTTCGACTTTTGTTGATCTGACAAGGCGTACACATCATTGATGGCTTTCGGCGAGAAGTCAACCTACACTCCCCTACACTCCCCTTTCCGGTGGTCTGCAGAATTCAGCCCATCCGTGGTTTATAATTCCTGCTCTCATAAATTGTGGGAGGTCATTTAGAGCATCCAAAAATCCTTTCTAACGAAGGAGGTCCCTAGTCCACAAAATTTCACCCCGTTCGCGGGCTTCAGTAGAAATGTATCGCTCTGGTGGTGATGTGCCCTCTTTGAACATTTTTCCTTTCCCTTTGTCCTTATTTTTGGCTGCTTCGACAGCCTTCTCTTTGATGCTTGACTTTTGCCTCGGTAGCGGTGCTTTAAGCGCAGCTCTCCTCGATGGCTTTGGTCGTTTGGCCTTGATCAGTAGCATCTTTTTCCTTTTCTTTTTGGGCTCTTCTTCGGATTCTTTTTCTAACAAAACGGGTAGGCTAGAATTCATGTAATAACTCATAGATCGGGAAGGTTCAGCTGCGAATAAACATGCATATGCACCGTTCTAACATTTACCCACAAGATCTCTCGATCTTGAGCATTAGAAATCAAGTTCATTCATATCCAAATGAGGCTATCATTCTATTCATACAAACATGTTATCTGACGTGCTAGAAGAGTGACTACGATTAGACTCCTCTCTGGTTACCTAGAAATGCTAGCAAAAACATGCGACTCAGACTTCTTACTCCTCTCGGAGGTTCAGAAATCAGTAACACATAATGGATGGCCGGTCGAAAATGCATTATTATCATGAAAACACACATGCTTAGAACATTTCATGTTAAACATTTGCTGAAATCCAAATCTACTTTATTATTAACTCATCTTAGCCATCCCATAACGAGATTAGCTACTCATAACTAGAAAAACAGAAAGAACAACAACAAAATTCATAAACATTTAGTCTAGCTACAACAACAACAAAATAAGAAGGGAAGAAGACAAGAACGGCTAAGAACGAGCAAGAGTTGATGAAGAATGCTTCAGACTACTGGGTTCCCTTCAGATCTTCAAGCAACTCTTTCTCCTTCTCAGCAATCGACACTCCTTGAGCTCCTCTCCATGTGCTAATTTTCACAGCTACGGCTTTCTTGGAGAGCACTTCAATGGAGGTCTTCTTCTTCTCTCTAAAAGCTCCCAAAACAAAGCAAACCCTTCTAGAAAATCTCTATTCTCCTCTAACGTCTATCTCTTTCTCTTTCTACCCTTTTCTAGGGGTTTTTGTACGGATGACCCACCCCTCGGGGGCCGCGAGGTTTTTTAACCCAGTTTTTGAAAACTTATGTTTTTTGCTCTTCTCTCGTGATAAGGAAGTGCACAAAGTCATTCGTACCCTTCGTTTATCACGAGGAGATCACAGTTGTCTTCTCGTGATCGTGATAAGCGAAGGGTACGAATGACTTTGTGCACTTCCTTATCACGAGAGAAGGTCAAAAAATATAAGTTTCACGAGGAGGGTTAAAAAACCTCGCGGCCCCCCGAGGGGTGGGTCATCCGTACAAAAACCCCCCCTTTTCTATTTATATCCGCAGGGTTTTCACCCTAAAATTTCCCTAAAATGATCCAATGCTCCTCATTGGATGGCTGCAACCGAAAAAGCATATGGGTTTGTACGGCAGAGGACAGGCGCTGCCATTTCACGTGCTTCAGGTATAGTTTTTCGAATGCGTTGTTATCGCAAAAATCCTTAAAGACGTCAACTTTGCTGCCGCATCGCGTCCGTAAAGCTCCTATGGTCTTCGATCCAGCCTTCCTGGTCTGATGCTTCCTTAGCAAAATCCTCGCGAAACCTGTAGTGCGCACAGAAAGGCGTATTTAAGTACAAGCAGGCTTGAATATGTTCATTTATCGCCTAAGAACTCAAAAGCAACCTTTTACTCGAATATATGCTAAATCCATTGAAACATTACTTAAAGTTAATCAAATACTCATTAAGGACTCTATATTCTTCCTAATTTGGCTCTAAATAACTCTCATTTGGAGAGTTAACAAGCACCATGATAGGTCACCTCAAACCAGTAGTTGTTAGAAGCACGAAAGAGTAGGAAAGCCACAGAGCAGCAGAAGCATGACCCAGGTCGGACCTTCGAAGAGTTGCCCGCCAATTTTCATAAGCCCCCTAATGCATGTCACCAGCCCGCAGAAAATGTGCCAGCTAGACCAGAAGCCCGCTGAGGTAGAAAGAAACCAACCCTGGGTCGCAGAGTTGCAAAAACTCCAAAGTTAGTTGGGCGACATGCAGAAAGCCCAATGAGCTGACCAGAACAATCTGGAGACTCTCTTGGAAAAAGTGGACTCGCCATTCACCAAAGAAATCATGCAGGAAGATATGCCCAATAAACTCAAACTTCCAACGATGACAACCTACAGCGGGTAGACAGACCCCATAGAGCACATCAGCACCTTTTGATCCTTGATGGAGCTCCATGGAATAAGAGACACAATCAAATGTTGATCGTTCTCCATCACTCTCGCCAGTCTCGCCAAGTAGTGGTACGAACAGCTCTGTAAAGGGGCCATCTCTTCTTTCAAAGAGCTTACTCGCGCCTTTGTCACCAGTTTTTGGGAGGCCGACATCAACGCAAGTCATCTATACACCTCCTCACTGCTAGGGTCAGGCAAGGAGAGGAAGAGACCCTTCATGAGTATGTAGCCCGCTTCAACAACGAGGCATTGCAGATCGAGAACTAAATATACTATTGAGGCAAAATTTCGCACGATAGATGTCATATGCTTCACGTGGCTTCAACTATGAATTTGTAAATCATCGAGACAAAGAACCTTCAAAACAAAAAAAAACAAACTCTGAAGCTCAAGTCAGTAGGGCAACAACTGGTTTTAGAGTTCTTGGATAAGAATTGACTTACTTTTTTCATGGTATAGGGTGATATTTATTGTTATCTTCGGGTCTTTCCTTTTCCTCTTAGGTTTGACCTAAGGGGGGTGGATCGAGATCGTGGGCTCTCGGCCCATTCGTGAGCCAATGAATAGGTGGGTTCAGCCTCAGCACGGTCGATCATGCCTTGATTGGGCTTTTCGGGTCTATTAAGGTCTGGCCTCAAGCCTTAGGTTCTTCTTCCATGGGGTCGGCCTCGACCCTAACACTATGGTCTAGGTTGTTCCTTCGGGCCTAAAACTCTTTTATGAGTTTGCCTTAGGCTATGTGGGCTCAAAGCTCAGCAAGAAGAATAGGTCTCTCCTTAATGTGTGTTTTGGTTAGACTGAACCAGCCTTCGGTTCGGTCTTTTCTGTAAGGTCATTTTTACCCACAATACTAAGTCTCATACTTCCGAGTTCAACGTTCGATGCTCTAGTTGATATCTTGTCAGTCTGGTGCAAGGAGCTTGACTTGGGAGTGTTTTTCTTTTTTGGCATATGTTGAGACTAGGTAGTTCCCTATATCTATTTGTCGATTTGGTGTTCGCCCTAACCAACTCTTTTACGGAACAATTTTCACATACAAATTTCCCTATCACCGGAGCGTCGGAATGGATTTTGGTTGGTCAAGAGTCACCACCTAAGCCTTTTTGTGGCATGATCGGTGTCTTAAACCTGCGCCCTCTATCAGTCAAGTAGAGTTACATGCGTATGTCTCTATATACCTTGTCAGATTAGATTAAACATTTTGTTTCTCAGAGACATTTTGGTCTCTTCCAGATCCCAAAGCAACTCCCTGGTAGCACGTTTCCATCAATAAAGCGAAATTGTGCGGTTGGACATTTTCGACTCATTGGCATCTCACTCCTACCCTTAGGCGGAGCTCGCTTGCAAATTAATGTTTTTCGATCCCTACAACTTGTCCCTAAAATTAAGCATGGTTTATGTTGTCAAGCCCCCTTTGGCACACCTTCTACTACTTGGGCAAGATTATATTCCAAGGTTTAATTTGTGTTATCCCATTCATCCTCGCATATCCTCTGCAATTAAGCAGAGCCTCATGCTAGACTTATATTGTTCCGCCTCCATGGCATATTCTCAAAAATTAAGTAGAGTTCTATATTGGTATGACGTTCTGTGAATTCCACCAAGCTTTAACCAGTTTTTAAGATTTGTTCCTGGGTCCCTAAGCTAACTTTATCTTTATGTGTTTTTCTACTTTGGCTGCTGTTTGTAGATACTATCATCGACTTGTGTTTTTTTGTCGAAGTGGGTACTTTCTTTATTTTAGTCAAATCTGATTCCTTGAGGTGCAACTTTGATGGAGTATTTTGAGTTTGGTACACTTTTGGTCACGCGTTCCTTGATTTAGAAAAGGATTGGCGTGTATAGATTTTACACCAATTTGGTGTTGCTCGAATGTCGGCCTCGACCTGCCCTAAACCCAAAATAATCCATCAAAGCTGATAATTCTCCAAATGAGAGTTATTTTGGATCTTATTTAGATAGATTTAGCCCTTGTTTGAGTAATTTCTTGCATAAATCATGTTGTTTTGCATAAAGTTGTTGAGTTTCTAAAAAGCATTTAATTTTTGTTGTTATGATTTTTATTGAAAGAAATGCCTACAAAAAGAAGAAAAGTAACACTATTATGTTCAAGTGTAGGATTATCCGATAAAGGAGCTTGGCAGAATGATAGCAAAGCAGAAATATTGCTAAAATTCAGCGCAAGCATAGCTGAAGCAAAAAATGTACTTTGATCAGGTGGCTTCCCATAACTTGTCCCCTGTCGTACCGATGATAACTCTCCAAATGAGAGTTATTTGGTATCAACTTAAGTAAGAAATAGCATTTTTTGTTGAGTTAATGCTTGCAAGTTCATGTAGTTATGATATTAATTGTGAATTTATCATGGAGTCATTCTTTCTAGCCTTTGCATGAAATAATGGGAAAAATGTCTACAAAGGTTGAAAAGTAACACATTTTTGTCTAAGTGTAGGGTTTTTGCGAGGAAGGATGCTTTGGCAGAGATAGAAGCAAAAGTCTGGAGGCAAAATCAGCGCGACAATATGGATAAAGCAAAACTTTCGCGAAATGTGTACTTGATCACGTGGGTCGCCAGACTCTATCCCCTTCCGTATACACAAAAAAGAAAATATTCTTTTCTGTCATCCAATGAAAATTTGTATCCATTTTATGGAAACTTTTGGGAAACACTAAAGGGTATTTAAAGGAAAGGATGAAGAGAATGAAAAGAGGAGACCTTACAATTTAGGAAAAAGAGGAAGAACTTCGTAAAATCGATTTTGGATAAAACCTTTGGTGAGCTTTTGGGAGCCCTAGTTTCAGAGCTGCGAAGGTATTTTCTCATGGAAGATTCACCAGAGGAGGATCGTGGTGAAGACCTGTTCGTCGGAGGAACGAAGTTCGAAAAAGGAACTCTCATTTGAAGAACAACTTTCGTCGGCTTGGATCCTAGTTGTCATTCTCTTTTTCTCTTCATCTATTTTGTAGTAGAACTTCTTTATTTTAGTTTTAAGTGTTTGTTATGATGTTTTCTTTGAGCCATTTTGAGCTCTTATCTTGTAGCATGAACTAATCTCCGAAAAGGGGAAGGTGAGAAGTATGAAGTAGAAAGTTTCATGATGTTTTAGCCTCACTCTGGCAAAGTTTTCTAAACATGTTTGTTTTCATTCTAACAATGCATTTTCCACCGGTCATCCATTATGTGTTAATGAACCTTTGATCTTTGAAAGAAGTAGGAGGTTCTGATTATTTATGTTTATGTTAGTCTTTCATGGTTCTTGTCAAACGTTTTTTTGCAACGCGGAGCGGCCGACGTCCCTCCGTTACAACGGAGTTTTTTAAAATAAAGTAAAAAAAAAAAAAAAAAAAGGGAGTCACCACCAATCATTGTTCGGGTGTGATTGGTCACCTAAAAAGTGGTCTACGAAATCGAAATAAGGGTTCGGTGGTCGTTTTAGTGTAGGGAAGGTATTAACCCTGCAACATCCCGTTAAAAATGGTAGCCAAAACATTTATCCTAGGTTATCTAACTAAATTTTAAAAGGTCCTTAATTTGAGAAAATTAAATAGAATTAAAGTAATAAAACATGTCTCACTTAATCATATCTTAACTTTAAGAATAGAGTAAGAATTTGATAGAGTGGGTGGATTACCCATTAATTAATTATCATGTTTTAAATCTCCCTTAAATAATTTAAGGAAATTATCAACTCCAGAATTTGAGAAAATCTCAACTCCGTCGTAAGATTTTACGTGATAATATTTATTTAAATTCATTTTGAAATAATTGAAGAATCTAAATTTAAAAAGAAATCATTTGAAAGATCTAATTTTAAAATCAACTTGAAATTCATTTTTGAAATATTTGAAGAAATCTAATTTTAAAAGAAATCAATTGAAAGATCTAATTTTAAAATCAACTTAAATTCATTTTGAAATATTTGAAGAAATCATTTGGAGTATCTAATTTTAAAATCAACTTGAAATTCATTTTGAAATCTTGAAGATAGCGCATGATGGCATTAAGAGTAATTAAGAAATAAATATAATCCTCAAGATAGGGCAAGATTCCTATTCCATCCCGGGATCTCGAAAAGTAAAGTAAATGAAACACATCATCAAGGTGAGGAAGAATCTTCCACCTATCCCGGGATTGGAGTTTTAAAAAATAAACTAAGCAAACTAAGAAATAGAAAAAAGTAAAACGCAATTTAAAATAATCAGGCATACATCGAACCTAAATAGCAAGGCAAGAAGATCAAAGCAAGGGGTGTGATTCAAATATAACAAGGCATATATATGCAATAAAAGAAAGGATTATATATCGCATATGCACGAGTATATATGAGCATATAATCAGAGGGCATGAACCACATATACCACGGTATATATGAACTTCAAACAGCAGGTATATATGATATAATCTAGGTATATATGAGCCTCAAACAATATGTATATATGAATGTAATCAAAGAACACCTCAGCAACCCAACTACACCGGTATATACCACATTTAACCAAATCCAGGGTATGAATCGAATATGCAAGGGTATATATAAGCATATAATCAGAGGGCATGAACCACATATACCACGGTATATATCATAGAGTAAAACTTAGTTGCAGTCTGGGCTACAACCATCTTTTGCAGCCCAACCACGTGGCAGATTTTGATTATATTTAATGCATCACGTGACTTCAACTTTTTTTTCCCTGCTTTTTTTCCTCTTCTCCACGGCTTTTAATTTCCGATTTTGCCCTTCCCTATTCAATCCTCTCCAATATCTCTTTTTTATCAATGATTTGAAATTTTTTACTAAGATTTGAAAATAGCAAATCATCGATAAAAAAAAATTTGCGACAATTTTTAATAATAATAATAATATCTAAAACCTCACCATTATCTAACATCCTATGACATTTTTTAATAAAATTCTTGTTTCCTCTTCTATCTAATTTCTTTGTTCATTTCAAGTTTTCAACTCAATTTCACTTCATTTATCATAAAATAAATAATTAACTATTACCTTTCTAAAATTCTGCAATAAAATTTATCTTTCCTCTTCTATCTAATTTCTTTGTTCATTTCAAGTTTTCAACTCAATTTCACTTCATTTATCATAGAATAAATAATTAACTATTACCTTTATAAAATTCTGCCAATTTTCGCTATGCTATTAGGCATATGGAGAGATTAAGAAATGTTTACTAAGATTTGACCGTAGCAAATCATTCCTAAAAAGAGATAGAATTGAGGAGAGAAGGGCAAAATTGAAAATGAAAAGTTATGGGGAAGTGGAAAAAATGAAAGAAAAAAAAAACATTGAAATGACATGAGACATTAAATATGATTTTTTAATTAAAAAAATAACATAAAACCTGACCAATCAAATTCTAGCAGGTTGCTGGGCTGCAAAAAAAAAAAAATAAGGCTGCAACTAAGTTTTACTCTATATCATATATATATATATACCTAAATATATGTAGGTAATAAACAATGAGTAAAACTTAGTTGCAGGCTGGACTACAACTATCTTTGGCAGCCCAGCAACATGTCCGAATTTGATTGGTCAGGTTTTATGTTATTTTTTTAATTAAAAAATTATTTTTAATGTCTCACGTCACTTCAACGCTTTTTTTCTTTCATTTTTTCCACTTTCCCATAACTTTCAATTTCCAATTTTGCCCTTCTCCTCAATTCTCTCCAGTATCTCTTTTTATGGATGATTTGCTACTGTCAAATCTTAGTAAACATTTCTTAATCTCTCCATACCTAATAGCATATTGGCAGAATTTTAGAAAAGTAATAGTTAATTATTTATTCTATGATAAATGAAGTGAAATTGAGTTGAAAACTTGAAATGAACAAAGAAATTAGATAGAAGAGGAAAGAGGAATTTTATTGCAGAATTTTAGAAAGGTAATAGTTAATTATTTATTTTATGATAAATGAAGTGAAATTGAGTTGAAAACTTGAAATGAAAAAAATAAAATAAAAATAAATAAATAAAAATAGAGGAGGAAAGAGAAATTTTATTAAAAAATGTCATAAGATGTTGTACAATGGCGATGTTTTAGATATTATTATTATTATTAAAAATTGTAGCAGGATTTTTTTATCGTTGATTTGCTATTTTCAAATCTTAGTAAAAAAATTCAAATCATTCATAAAAAAAAGAGATATTGGAGAGGATTGAACAGGAAAAATGACAAAATCGTAAAAAAATTCAAATCATTGATAAAAAAAAGAGATATTGGAGAGGATTGAACAGGAAAAAGTACAAAATCGAAAATTAAAAGCCATGAAGAAGAGGAAAAAAAGCAGAAAAAAAAAATTGAAATCACGTGACACATTAAATATAATTTTTTAATTAAAAATAATTATCGTCAATCAAAATCTGACACGTGGCTAGGCTCCAAAAGTAAGTTTTACTCATGAACAATAAACAAGAACAGGGGCAAATTCGTAACTTCACCCTAAAATAAATAAAAAAAGGAATTTCGCTTTACCCACGCGTCTTCAGCTGCGGCTTGATCTTCTTCTTCCTCGCGCGTAACTATAGCACGGCCACCGTCAGAGTTCGCCGTTATGAAGGCGAGGCGCCGTCGTACGGAGGTAGGGAAAGGTGATCCGCTGTCGCAAGCTTGTGTCGTCGCCGCTAGTATCGTTCGAGAGTCACCGGAAAGCTGAAAGCCCAATCGCTGAAAATTCAAGCTGAGGAAGACGAAGATAGAGCTTCGTCTGATGTCTCCGCCGCCGTCTGAGAACGCTGGAACCTCGTCCGGAGATTTTTCGCACGGCGCCGCCGTCTGGAGGTTTCGGCACAAGTCGTTGAAGACCAACTTGCTGCCGCTTGGTTTCGTTCAAGTCGCCGCCGTCTGAGAAGATTTACCGTGGAGAACGCTGCTGCTGCCGTCTGAGAAGAATCGTCGTCGCTGGAGGTTTGCGGATCTGGAGTGAGCTCCGCCGCCGCTGGTTCGAGGACAAGGATGAACGTCGCCGCGCGTCTGAGCTTCAAGTTCGCCGCCGCTGGTTCGAGGACGAAGATGAACGTCGTCGTGCACGCCGCCGTCGTCTTGCCGGAGTTGGGTGGTGGTTGGATTTGATGAAGGAGATGTTGAGGGAGATAATGAATAGTAAAGAAAAATGGGGAAAAAAAAAATAATAAATATTTTTATGAACTTTGTTAATCCCCAAGTTTTGTCTTCTTCTTTTTCCCAAAACCCTCTCAATCCTCCTTCCGTCTAAAACCTATCTTATCATCTATCTTTATTTTCTTAAAAATCCAATTTCGAAATCTTAAACCAAATCTAAAAATCTAACCAACACCAAATTAAACCCTAAATTCACTCCTCAAATCTAAATCTCTTGTAAATTTGTTTTGAAAAATCTAATTGAAAGGAAATCGATCTAATTTTAGAAATCATTTTTGAATTAAATCTAAAATCGAATTTCTAAAATTAGACATCTTTTGAAATTTATCTTGAGAAACCTAATTTGGAAGAAATCAATTTGAAAGATTTAATTTTAAAACCCTAAAATATAAAAACTCCAAATCTGAAACCCTAAATCAAAACCCCAAATCTGAAACCCCAAATCGAAACCCCAAATCTCCTTAAATTAAAACCTCAAAACCAAAACTATGGAACTAAACCCTAAAACTAAACTTTAAACAAAACGTTTTTGAAACATCCTTGAACGTAAAGTATTTGTTTGTTTTCTTTGAAACTTCGAAATTAACGGGAAAGAACGAACTTAAATGACTTGAACAATCTATCGAACGAAACGCCAGGGAAAGACGGAAATGCAAAACTTAAAAATAATGATAAACAAGGTCGGACAAATTACGGTGTCTATAGTTCTAGCGAGCAGTTTAGAGATATTCAATTGTCTAGCACACTTAAAACAATGTGTGTATATGAATAGGAGTACAACAAAAGTTAGCTTCTAATGTTTGAAACATCGAGAGGGTTTCTATGTTTGTGATGTGTGATTAGATGTTGCATCTATGTTGTTAAAGCGTTTTTGTAGCTATTTACTGCAAGTTAATTCTAACCTGACCCTGCATTCTCAAGTAGTGAGCACTTCTTGTTGACCTAGTTTTCGTTGTTCTTTAGCTATTGTTTTTACCATTGCGTTGTTTATTTGTGGATGTTCTTCTGTTTTAGTTATTGTGCTGCGGTTTTGTTTCAGTATCTTTACTTTTGAGTTCTGCATTCGATTGTTTACTTGTTTTTGCATCTTTTATGTTCTGTCGTTATTTTCACAATCTAACCCACATTTTGTTACCGGTTACATTCGTCTTTAATCAACCCAACTTAGCATAGAAAGTCATCAAATCCTTGTGGAATCGATAAAAAATTATTTATTACTTGCTGCAGTAAACCATGTATACTTGCATGATTTAAGTGATCTACATCAATTTCTCCCACGCATTGAGCATGCAACAAGTTTTTGGCGACGTTGCCGAGGATTTTCATTATTTTTATGTTTAAGTTGTTTGATTATAAGACATGTGTTGAAAATCCTTATATTGTTTATATTGTTTTCATGTACTAACAGTGGTTTATGAGCAAGTTTCTTAGCTACGCATACGAGTTCGAGCTAGATCCGGAACCAGAGAGATCTTACAGGCGCAGATTGCGAGAGTAAAGAGAAGCAACTGAATAGATGGACAATCCTCTTAGAAATCATGTGCTTGTAGTCCCAAGAAATCCTAATCATCCAAACCAACCAGATAATCTTGTTAATGTGCAGCTAGTGGAAGAGCAAAATATGGCAGTTGTCGTTAGAAATCTCATAGATATTGCTAATGACAAGGATAGTGTCGTTCTAAATTACTTAGTGCCTATACCGGAAGAGTTGAACCCCAACATAATTAGACTAGAAATTACAGCCCATTCCTTTGAGCTTAAACCGGTCATGTTCCAGATGTTGTCTACAGTGGGTCAATTCTATGGTAGATGATCCCCATAATCATTTGAGAAATTTCTTAGGGGTTAGTGATACCTTTGTCATTCCAGGAGTGACTCAAGGAGCCTTGCGTCTGTACTTTTTCTCGTACTCACTTAGAGACAAGGTCAAATCATGGCTCAATTCTTTACCATCCGGATCCATAGTCAATTGGACTAATCTAGTTGAGAAGTTTTTAGTCAACTATTTTCCCCCCGATAGAAATTCGAACTTTAGAGATGATATCATTAAGTTTAAGCAAAGTGATAACGAATCAGTGCATTAGGCTTGGACACGTTACAAAGATTTACTGAGTAAGTGTCCTCATCATGATATTCCTTGGTGCATCCAAATAGAAGTTTTCTTTAAATGATGTAACCAAAGCACTAGGCAAGTGCTTAATTCGTCTGCGGGTGGGTCTATGTTGTCTAATAGGTATAATGAAGCCTATAAGATTTTAGAAAAGATTTCAACTAACAAGTGTAGATGGTATGATGGCTCTATAGAGCCAAATAGAAAGAAGGGATTTTATGATGTTGATGCCCTCAATGTCATGAATAATCTAATCATTACCCTGACTAACACGATGAAACAAACGGCTCAAGTGAACCTTCTGATGGAGCGACATGCGCAGCGGAAAGCGATTTCGGAACGATGATACTCTAATTTGATCAATTTAACAAATAGAAAACATGCTCAAAGGACGGAAATAAGAAATTAGAAAAACATACCCTTGTAGTTCCAATTTCTTCAAGTCCGTCTGTCGTTCCTCGTCACGAACTCTTCCGGCCTCTTCTCACGAACGCCTCGAGGACCACCCCAGGTAGTCCCGCTATCCTCGGCGCCGAGCAACGGAGTTGTGGGACTCCGAAATAAAGAGAAAAGAAGAAAAATAAAAGAAGAGGAAGAAGAACTGAAGGAGAAGAGAGGGGGCAGAGGAGTTCAAAGTTTTTTTTTTCAAAAAAAACTTCTGAACAATTCGTATACCCAATTTACTTATCCCACCTCTTCTGCCAATCTAACCATATGTATATATATAATCTCAATATATATTTAATTATTATTATTATTAAAAATAATAATAATAATTTTATTTATTAAACTTTTTAATAAATAAAAAATATATATATAATTTTAATTAAACTTTTTAATTAATAATTATTATTTAATTCAATATCAAATATTAATTAAATAATATGATTAAATCCGGTTTTCTAAAAATCGACCTTTTTACACATGAATCATATTCATGTTTTAGGCCATACTCATATTTAAATATGTCCATCATTCTTCCACAAACCGAATTTGAACAATTCAAATTCTTTTTCTTTTTCAATTTCTCTTATACTGTTGCACGACGTTATCCGAGCTAGCCAGGAGAACCTAAAGGACCTACAGATCATGAGCTCCAACGATACGAGATTATCCGGTCAAAACTCTTTCAACCGATCTAACCAACATTCGTTAACCCCCGGAGACTCCACTATAGTCTGAGGGTTGCACTCTCCTCACTGTAGATATATTATGTCCTCTTGATATAACCGTCATGGGTAAGTCGATCCTTCACAGGTGTCCGTTATCACAGCTAGGTCTTTTAAACCGTTTAACCTCTGTGATACCTCTTGTTCCTTAAGTACCACTGACACCTCTAATGAACATTTAATCTGTGATCCAATCATCAGATCAGAATCCTCTTCACACAGAAGAGGATGAGGCCTCATGTTCAAGCCCCGGGGTCAGCTATTAAGGGAACACCTCTCTACTAGACCCTATAGAGGGTAGGAGTGAATTCCATCTTACCACACTATGTCCCCAGCTACCTATTCGAGTTTATCCCCAAGTTGGTAGGCTTATTGAGCGGGCGACCTGCCACTCTCACCCATACAAGTCTAAGGATACTCTCGAATAAGCAGGAGTTCATAGCAAGCTCATGATTAAGAACGAGTTACCTTAGGTCATCAAAAGTGATAAAGTCGGTCTCACCAGTAAACGGTGTTATAAAGAGAAAGCGACTTTATCGTGGTTCTGTCTAATGCAAACTCATTGCATAGGACGCCCCCGCTCGCACATCTTCATGTGAAACGATTCGGATCACATCGTTTTGTACAATACAAAGCGAGCCGCATCCAATAGTGTTACCAGAATAAGGTACCCGGCCTTATCCGTATACTATAGACCGTTTTGACTGACTACTTGAGCTTGACCCACAATCATGTCATACATGAAGCTCAAGTACTCATATTCAGCCAAGGGTGTTGTTATTGGTACAGGTTAATGCAAACACGTTTCACTATATTCAATAAACATCTTTACTGAATAAACCTCAATAACTCTTTATTGCGTTAATAGACATATTACATTTACAAAGTTTACAAACCACGAGTGTTAGGACATAAAACCCAACACCTTCAACAAAATGTTAACGCTAATGCCAATACTTCAACACCGCCTGCTGTTGTGAATCAAGTAAACGTGTGACACCCCGAATTTCTACTTAACTTAGACCACTCAGGGACGCTACTAAAGACATGAATAAAAGACTCTCTAAGACATAAGAGTTGGCAAAGATCAAGTTTTTTATAAAAACATCTTGGATAAAATGATAAGTTATTTGAGTTTTGGGATCCCAAAAGAGATTAACAAATTAAGTTCAAAGGTTTAACAAAGAAAGTCCAAAACACTTCACAAATCTAGGTTACAAGAACTAAAACTTGAGACTCTTGAACTGCTTTGTCACCATGGCCTGACTAGCAAGAACACCTTTGTCTCCTGCCTCGTAAGCTTAAATTAATGCCTGGAAAAGAAACAATGAAAATTGGGTGAGTATTTAAAATACTCAGTTAGTAGCCCTGGTGCAAGCATTCAAAAGTAAAGTTTATGCAACTGAAATACGAGAAGGGTTCTAACTGTTTTAAGAATTATGTTCTGTCTGAGTGAACAATTAACTTATCCCAAAATTGTGCCAACTCTGAATGGTGTCTATGTGAGACTGAACTATAGGACCGAACACCACCAGAAGATAGTTGGTGATTCGCTGGTGGTGTCAGGTCCCTCCCAACATAGCATCAGTTGTACCAACTCTGAATGGTGTTTATGTGGGACTAAACTGAGAGACAAAACATACTAGTAGATAGTTGGCAATCCACTAGTATGTTAGGTCTCGCCCAACATAGCACCAGCTATACCAACTCTGAAGGGTGTTTATTTAAGCCTAAACTGAGAGACAAAACATACTAGTAGATAGTTGGCTATCCACTAGTGTGTTAGGTCTCGCCCAACATAGCACCATTTGTGCTCTACCATATATGAATGGTGAGCGTAACTGTTGACCTGCACAATATCTTAATGGTGAGCGTACCTACTGAGTTGCACTATATCTGAATGGTGAGCGTAACTGCTGAGTTGCACCATATCTGAATGGTGAGCGTACCTGTTGAGTTGCACCATATCTGAATGGTAAGTGTACTTGCTGAACTGATATAAAGTATCATGTTTATCTAAGTGCACATCTTACTGAGGGAAGATAATTATCACTAAATAAACATTATACTTTTAGCATAATCATGTCTAACTGAGACTCTCTCTAAACAGAACACTTCTCATCTAAAGCATATGTCATTCATACAATTCTAACTTAATCAACAAGCTAAACAGAACATTGCCCATCTAAAGCATATGACATATTATATTATTAAATTGAACTAACATAAATAGGACACTACCCATGAGAGCATATGTCATTCCTTCAGTTTCACTTAATCATATAATGAAGTCCTGAGGCGTGTTGAGCTGAGGGATTAGCTACTTACCTTGAAGCGACAATTACGCATTAATGACTCCGTTTGTAAATGTCATTGCCTAACCTGAACAATTCATAACAACATTAAATAACATAAACATAAACATTCAAATCTGCAAATTTAATCCTTTAAGGTAGATGGCTTACTCCGAGAAATGCCCAAACGTTACTCGTACCCAACGCTAGCCTCAAATCTCAATTCGTCAATCTAAACTACACATGGAAGTATCCCATAGGTCACAATCCAACCCATACATTTATCAAAAGCTCGAAAGAATTAATAACGTACAATACTTACTAATCCATACCGAAAAAAAACTCAAACTCTTGTTGTTTTGACTTCAAAGAGACTCAATTTCGCAAATCTAGAGTCTTTGGGTCATGGGTACTTGGATTTGAAGTCGAACACGTCGTGAGCGAACATATCTGTGTTGGGTTTTATGTCCTAAAACTCGTGGTTTGTAAACCGAATATATATTCTATTTTGCAATAAATTTGTTATTGAGGTTTATTCAGTAAAGTTGTTATTGAATAAAGTGAATTGTGTTCTTTTAAACCTATTCCAATAAACTAAGAACTTGTGGCTATAGGTTGTATAATTGAGCTTCATGTGTGACATGATTGTGGATCAAGTTTGAGTAATAGCAAGAAAGGTCTATAGTATAGGGATAAGGCTGGGTATCTTATCCTGGGGACACTATGGACGCAACCCGCTTTGTATAGTACAAACGATGTGATCCGAAATTGTTCATGTGGATACATGCGAATGGGGGCGTCCTGTGCAATGATTTTGCATAAGACTGAACCGCGAAATCAAGTCGCTCTTTCTTTATAACTTCGTTTACTGAAAAGACTGACTTTTTGATATGATGACCTAGGTAACTCGATCTGAATCCTGATCACGCTATGAACTCCTATTTATTCGAGATTATCCTTTGATTTGTATGGGTGAGAGTGGCCCGAGTTTACCGATTCAATATGCCTACCACTTTGGGGATAATACCAAGTAGGGAGCTGGGAACATAGTCCTGCGAGATGGAATTCACTCCTACCCGCCTTTAGGTTTTAGTAGAGAGGTTGTTCCCTTAAGTGTTGACTCCAGGTCTTGAACAAGAGGCCTCTCCTTCTCATTGGCTCGAGAGGGATCTGGTTTGATGGTTGGTCCACAAACCAATTGTTCATTAGAGGTGTTAGTGAGACTTAAGGAACAAGATATAATTACGGGGGTTAAACGGTATATATGACCCAGCTGTAATTACGAACGACCTGTGAAGGATCGACTTACAGATGATGGTTATATCAAGAGGACAAAAATATATCTACGGTGAGGAGAGTGCAACCCTTGGGCTTTAGTGGAGTCCCCGGGGGTTAACGAATGTTGGTTAGCTTGGCTAAAGAGTTTGGCCGATTAATCTCGTATCGTTGGAGCTCATGATCTGTAGGTCCTTTAGGTTCTCCTAGCTAGCTCAGATTAAGCGGTGTAACAATATGAGAGAAAAAAATTTGAATTTATTCAAATTCGTTTTTGGAAGATAATTGGACATATTTAAATATGGGATCGGTCTAAAACATGAATAGGGATTCATGTGCGAAAAGTCAGCTTTTGAAAAACTGGAATTAGTCTTATTATTTAATTAATATTTGATATTGAATTAAATAATAATATTAATTAATTAAAATATTATTTTATTTAAAATTAATTATGAATTAATTATTTTTATTATAAAATAATGGTTAAGTGGGAAATGTCATTGTCTTGCATGATGGACATTTGGCCATCACTAATCCAAAGTTTCTTATCAATTAAGTATTGGATGCTTATATAAATGAAGTGAAGTTCATTTGATACATGATGATGGTTGTTGGACGTTTGGAAATTTTGATAAGTTGAGAACTTTAGAATGAATTTCATTTTCTCAAAATTCCATTGCACAAACCTCTCAAGTTCTTCTCTCCCAAAGCTCTTCCCTCATAAATAGGTCCCACAACCTAGTTGCTCAGCCTGAGGATAGCGGGACTACCGAAAGTGGTTCTCGAAGAATTCGAGAGAAGATTCACAGGAGGTAGCTGTTGTTGAAGCTGCAAAAGTTGAAGAATTTCGAACTACAAGAGGTATGTATTCAGATTTTCATTTCTGTTTTCCATCGCATAGCTATGCGATCTCATCGCATATGTTGCAGATTGATGCTCTTTGAGTGCCGAAGATCCCAAACTCGCTTCCGCTGCGTGGCGTTTCGGCGCTCGACTCCATCAATCTGACCCAAAATAGAGAGGGTAATGTAGATTTGGGGTCATTTGTGCACGATTCATTATTGAAAATCGTTGGAAGTATGGACGCCACTAAAACGAACGACCACTCATCGTCTGAAGAACGCGTTGCCGGAAAACAAAATGTCGTCGCTGTCGTCCGTGGGTGTTGAACGCAAACCCATGATGACCCATCGTTGTTGTCGCACGCTTGAAGGTTGGAGAGGAAGAGATGGTGGTTGGCGCTTTTTGAAGAAGAGCAACGACGTCGGAGAACTCGAGGTCGCCGAAAATGAAGAAGAAGAATTGGAAGTGGAATCAACCTTGTGGCTTGTTGAAATGAGTTTGAAGGAAAAAAAAAAAACAGAAACGAAATGGAAGAGAGAGATGATTGATCCTTATCTCTTTTGTTTTCCTTTTCTTTTTTTTTAAACAAAAATTCATTTTCCTTATTTTCAAATAAACCCAACTAATATATATATATATTTCGGTCAGGTCATTTGTTTATTGTTTAAGTTATTTTCCCCTATTTTTATGTATTTCTGTCATCATTCTTTAAACCACTTTTAAACTTTTAAAATTCATTTTTTTTTATTTAATTAATTCCGAAAATTCATGAAAAATAACAAAAAAGAACGTTTTGGTTATTTGGAAAAGTTTTTACCTAATTTGACAAATAAAATTAACATTTAATGAGTATAAAAATTTTAAGTCATTTTATGGCTAAAAATTGATATTCGTTTATTTACTTCATTAATGAGTATAAAATATTTAATTCATTTTTTGTTTAAAATTTGATATTCATTTATGATATAAAATATTTGTTCATTTTTTGGTTAAAATCTATTTCAATTGAGAAAACATTTCGAGTAATAAATTCATTGAGTTTTTACCTTTGATGTTGTTTTCAATGGCCTATAAATACCGACCAAGAAAGCTGGGACAAAAAAAAGAAAAGATTAGAGCGAAATGCTAGCTAGTTGTGGAGAAAATGTTAGTTTTAATGGTCAAAACTCTTATTTGACTAATTTAAAATAACTTTCTCCTCCCTCCAAACTTCACAACTACTTTCCTCCATTCCTCTCATCTCATGCAAAAAAAAAAAAACCAACAACCACCATCTTCATCCAACTATCATCTTCGGCGGATATCGGCAACCACGAGCACGACGACGGCGAACCACGAGCTTGAACGAACGACAGCTCCCTCATGGTGATGGAAGGCACAGACGGCGACAGGCTCGATTGAAGAAGGAGGTCTATTTTTAGGTTTTTCATGTTATTTAAAAAAATGTCATTACTTTTATATTATTTACAAGTTTGCCATTGCATGTTTAAGTACAAATCTACTCCTTATTATTTATTTACTTACAATTTTGACATTTGACCTTCAAGTTAATGTTTGACCTTTTATTTTTTCAATTAAAGTTATGATATATTTTCCTTTTTAAATTTATGATTTTAAGGCATCTTTCCATTTTACCTTAATTTAGTCTTGTAAATAAATCTTATTTATTTGTTTTAATACATATTTCAAATGAATTTAAACTTTGCGTTTAATTGGAATTTTCTAAATAAATCTCAATTTTGCCTTATAATCCATATTCAATAATTTTGTTTAAAAATAAATGTTTGCTAAATAATTTATTTATTTATTTTGAGGGCTGAGTAATGTGAATTTCGTAGAGTTTCGACTCTCGTGCAAGCACACGAAAATCCTCTCAATCATTTTTTTAAAAAAAAATCAACGTATTTTAAAATTTAAATTTATCATATGAAAAATCTTATAACGGAGTTGGGATAAATTTCTCAAATTCTTAAACAATTTCCTTTAAATAAAAGGAAATTTAATATGATAATTAACTAATAATTTTCCCTCACTACATCAAACTCTTACTTTATTTTTAAAGTTAAGATTTGATTAGATGAGAAATTGTTTTTTCTAATAAACTATTATTTATTTTCTCAAATTAAGGACGTTTTAAATTAACTGGATAATATAAGATAAAATATGGCTACCGTTTTTAACGAGTGTTGTAGGGTGCTAATACCTTCCTACACTCAAACGACCCCCAAACCTAATTTCTGTTTTCGTAGACCAGTTTTCTTCTTAAGGTGACCAATCACACCCAAAATGATTGGTGGCGACTCCATATCTTTTATTTTAAAACAAAACCCTTGAAAGAGGACGTCGGCTGCTTCGCGCCGCGATGACGTTGCGACAGCATGACGAGTCCACTAGGAACCTTTTTTTAGAGGGTTAGGTCATTTCCTTTTATCTTTTTATTATTCAGTTTTCAATTTTTGGTCCTTTGTTTTTTATTTTATTTCTTTGTTTATTTATTTTTATTATTAGTTTTTTTTTTTTATATATTTAGCATGTTTATTTATTATCACTGTATTAATATATTTATTGCAATTTACATTTTGCATTGTCATGCATCACACACACATTCACGTGCCTCCTACCCGGGCATTACCTTTAGGATTAGATTCAAAGACTGAGTAGTGTGACCTTCGTGGAATTTTGGTTCCCGTGCAGGCGCATGAAATTCTCCACTCAAGCTAACTACGCTGTTTAATCAGATAGAAAACTTGGGGACCGTTTACTTCTAGGAAAAATTAGAACCTAAATTACACTCATATGCATCCTAGAACAAACAAATTATTATCCAAAGTTTGAACTTTAAGATACATATATTTTGTTATATTACATGTTGATCCTTAAACTTATTGTATAACATATATTGCTAATCTCATTCATGTATTCATGTGATATATTTGTCCTTTGTATATAATTTTTGTTTTTTTCCTTTGTTTCCTTAAAAATAACAAATATAAAAAAATTGTTAGTTTAAATATTTTTTTTTTTTGCTAGTTTCCTTAGGAAAAAAAAATGAAAAATGAAAATATTAATCACAGCTAAAATATTAATCGAGTTGTACCCTATAAGATCAGAATTGATTTTGTTATTTTTATAACATGGGAAATAATTCGGGGCACTTATCTTTTAGGGTTAGAGTATTATCCTTACATCATTTTTCATTTTTTTTACTCCTAAAATAATTTCATTGTTATATCAATGTTGGAATAAATTTGAGATCTATTCTTTTATTTTATTCAATTTATTTTTTCCTCCTAAAAAGGAAAACAAAAAAAGAAAACAATAAAATTTACAAAAATGAAAGTATCCATGTTTCCTTTTGGTAAAGCAAAAAAAGTAATATATCTTTGTATATATTTTTCCTTAAAAAAATGAATTTCTTTATCCTTCTATTCACTTCTAAAAAATATTTATAAAAAAAAATGAACTTCTTTTATTAATTCTCCATTGACTTAAAAAAAAAGACAAAATAAAAAAGATAATAGGCATTGATAGCTCACAAATTGAGCTATCTTTATAGCCTTTTTTTTATCGCTAGTTGACCGTGTAAATGAGCATTTTAATGTTGATTATCTTGTATCTTATAGGAATTGAGTCGTTGGAGCTAAATGGAGCTAAATGGAGCATTATTGAGGATTAGGATGAGAAGTGATCCAAATTGGGTAATTGGAGATGAAGTCCAAGCCAGAAATCCCGAGGGCAGAGCGTCGAGACGCCGCCTGGAGCGTCTCGACGCTTGAATAGTGTTTCCCAGCCAAGAATCCCGCAGCAGTAGCGTCGAGACGCTACCCGGAGCGTCGAGACGCTACGGATAGTCTTCCAGCGTCATTTCCGTCCGTAGCGTCGAGACGCTGTGCCTAGCGTCTTGACGCTGGCTTTCCATATCAGAAAGAAGATATTTTCGGGACAGCGTCGATACGATGCCCCTAGGGTCTCGACGCTGTCACGATTTTGACTATAAATAGACCCATTTTCCAGCCGACTTAGGTACCAAATTTTAGAGAGAAAAACCCTATTTTCGAGACTTTGACACTTTGGAGAGGAGAGGAACGAGGATTGAAGCTGAGGAAGAGATTCAAAAGCAAAAGATTGTAGATCACAAGCCGGGAACGGAGAACGCCTCGACATTGAGTTTATTTCTCCCTTTTCTTAGAACATTGTTGATGAATTTCTTATGGTTTAAGATGTTTTTAGTATTGAACATGTGTAGCTAAACTTATTATCTTGGAGATTGATGTAGCCTTTTAGTTTTGATGTTTTAATTAATTGAATGCTTAGATTGATTGCTTATTGTCCATTCGTGCTTTTACTTTCTTAATGCTTATAATCTTTTGGCCAAGGGTTGTATGTCTTCATGGTTTAAATTATGCTTGAAAGAGAATGATTTAAACTAGATCTTAATTGCATGACTAAGAATAGTTCTAACATGGGAATGATTAGGCTATCTTAGAAGTTGTTTTAAAGAAGAGTTTTTAATGCCTTGCATGTCTTTAAAAACTAGATTGAACAATTAGTTTTATTACATTGCATGAGACCAATTGCGCTCGTAAAAGTCAATTGTTATTTTTGTTCTTCTAGACTTATGGAAATTTGCATGAATAATCTAGGCATTTGATTGATTGAAGCGTCAATCTAATTGGTGAAATCACATCCCTAAGATACTTCTCTCGTGATTTGTTTAATTCGTTACTTTATTTTATTGTTTGCTTTTGAAATTGTTGTCACAACCCACTTTGCATCTTATTTCTCTAGATAAAATTAAACACTATTATTCGTGGTACTTAAGTGAGCTAGAAAGCCAGTCCTGAGGACGATATTCGTAATCATTTACACTTTATTATTTGACCCGTACACTTGCGGTTTTGCTCTGCATTAAAAGTGCGCAACAAGTTTTTGGCGCCGTTGCCGGGGACTGGCAAATATTTAGTTTCACTTAATATCGTGGAGAACCTGTTTGGTTTTAATTTAGAGTTTATTTTTTTTTTTGTATTTTATTGATTTGTGTATTTTTTGTTTGTTAGGAATCATTGGTTGTGCATGCGAAAGGATAAAGAGACAGCTTTAGTTCCTTTTGATCCTGAAATTGAAAAGACTTGCAAAAAGAATCGAAGGGTGAAAAAGGACGGAACTGAAGTCATGAATCTTCAAAATCAACCGATGAACCAGTTGCCAATTGAGCAACAAATACAGCTGAATTCACCTGTGCATCAAGCTGTGCAGCACGATCAGAGACCCATTAGAGACTATTTTCAACCTGTCTTTCCTACTGAACATTCAGGAATTGCCTACGCACCTATCAATGCCAACAATTTTGAGCTCAAAACAGGACTTATTCAGATGGCTCAAAATAGATCTTTTAAAGGATTTCCTTCTGAAGACCCAAATTCTCATCTTAAATCTTTTCTTGAACTTTGCAGTACTGTTAAGATTAATGGTGTTACTCCTGAGGCTATACGCTTACGTTTATTTCCTTTTTCTTTGCAGGATAAAGCGAAGGATTGGCTAGATTCTGTGGCACCTGGGAGCATTACTTCATGGGATCAGTTGGTTCAGGTATTCTTGATTAAATTCTTCCCAATTGCCAAGACAATCCAGCTGATGACTGAAATTGGGACATTCAGACAACATGATTATGAGCAACTTTATGAGGCCTGGGACCGTTACAAGAATCTTCTGCAAAAGTGCCCACAACATGGTTATGATGGACCACTACAGATTCAATTGTTTTATAATGGTTTGAATGGTAACACAAAGACTATTTTGGATGCTGCAGCTGGTGGCACTTTATTTTCAAGAACTGTTGAAAGTGCACTCACTTTATTGGAAGACATGGCATCCAACAGTTACCAATGGCCCATTGAACGATCTTCTCATAAGACAGTTGCCGGCTTATATGAGGTCGATGAGGTTAGTGCTCTAAAGTCTCAAATGGCTACATTAACACATGTTTTGACTAGACTTACAGGGCCAAGTGCACCTCAGTCCAAGGAATCCATAGCAGCTGCCATTGCTGCACCACATTATGAGGAGCCAAATATTGAGCAAGCTCAATATGTCAACAACAGGAATTTTGGCTATATGGGAAATCAGATGCAGAATCCACTCCCTACTCACTATCATCCTGGATTGAGGAATCATGAGAATTTCTCATATGCCAACAACATGAATGTATTAAATCCTCCAGGATTTGCACCTCCGCCACAGGAAGAAAAGAAAAAATCTATTGAAGATATGTTGGGAGCTTTCCTTTCTGAGACAAAATCTATGTTTGCTGAATCTCATAATAGAACGACCAAGCTTGAGCAGACAGTGCACACCCATGGATCTGCTATCAAGAACATAGAGGTTCAATTGAGTCAAATAGCATCTTCTTTACATACAATGCAAAAGGGGAAGTTTCCAAGTGACACTGAGGTAAATCCAAGAGAATCATGCAAGGTAGTAGCCTTGAGAAGTGGAAAGCAGTTAGCTGAAACAGTGAAAGAAAAAAGTACAGCACCAGTCACAGTTGAGGATGAGGAAATCATTGAGGAAGCTCCAGAGGAGGCCACATACATTCCAATAATTGACAGGCCTTCTAGTTCTACTCTTCCTATTATTCCTAATTCTATTCCTTATCCTCAACGTTTTCAAAAGAAAAAGATTGATTCTCAATTTTCTAAGTTTTTAGATATTTTCAAGAAACTTCACATTAACATTCCTTTTGCAGATGCACTTGAACAAATGCCAAATTATGTGAAGTTCATGAAAGAGATTATATCTAAGAAAAGGAGACTGGAGGCTTATGAGACTGTAAACCTGACTGAGGAATGCAGCGCCATACTTCAGAAGAAGTTACCACAAAAATTGAAAGATCCAGGAAGTTTTACTATTCCTTGTCATATTGGTAGTTCTTTCTTTCAAAAGGCCTTATGTGATTTAGGTGCAAGTATTAATTTAATGTCTTTATCTGTTTTCAGGAAACTTGGCCTTGGAGAAGTGCAACCCACTACAATATCATTGCAGTTAGCTGACCGCTCCGTCACATATCCTAGAGGTATTGTAGAGGATGTGATAGTAAAGGTTGATAAATTATTCTTCCCTGCAGATTTTGTAGTCTTAGATATGGAGGAAGATGCTGAGGTCCCTATCATTCTGGGGAGACCTTTCTTGGCCACTGGGAGAGCATTGATCGATGTACAGCAAGGAAAGCTAACTCTGAGGGTAAATGATGAAGAAGTAATCTCCAAAATCTTTAGAACTATGAAATATCCAAATGAGGTTAGTACATGTCACATGATTGATATAGTGGATCACACTGTGCATGAGTTTAGGGACTTAGTGTTGCCTGCTGATCCTCTTGAAAAATGCATGTTGGATTTGACTTTTGAAAATTTAGGAATTCTAGATGAAGAAATTGCTTTATATTCTGATGTTTTAGATCATTTATCCATAGGAGATTTTAGAAAAGAAAAGATATTTCAATTGTCTGTGAATGAAATAGCTACAGTAAAACCTCTTGCGCCTGAATTAAAGCAATTGCCTGCCCATCTTCGTTATGCTTTCTTAGATGATTCTTCTACTTTTCCTGTTATTATATTTGCTGTATTGAGTAAAGTAGAAGAAGAAAAATTATTGAGGATATTACGTGCTCATCGTTCTGCTATAGGATGGTCTATTAGTGATATTAAGGGAATTAGCCCAACTGTTGTCATGCATAAAATCTTAATGGAGGACACTTTTAGTCCATCAATTGAGCACCAAGAAGACTCAATCCCGCTGTTACGTCTCCAAAAGTGACTATTTTAGGGACTTATTTGCTATAGAATGATGTACACTCTTAAGCGTTTTTGGTAGAATTAAGTCTAAACATGTGCATAAATATGAGAATTTATAGAATGAAGCTAAATTAGGACTTATGTGTAAAAGGAAGGAAAAAGAACCAAAAACAAAGCTAAAGAGTTGAATTTTCCATATTGCAGAAACATTGCGGAAACATTGCTGTCTCAGCAATGTTTTAAGTGAAAATCGTAAGTTGTCTAACCGTTTTCTATTTTGTTACGATCTTTCAGCCGCCCATTTTTTCTCCTGCTGCCACGTGGAAGGTCGTCGTTCAGAATGGATGGTTCTCCTTGGCTGAAGACTACCTGCAAAACACTATAAAAGGAGGTCAAGGGGGAAGGACAGAAACACACTCGAAGGCGTAGAACTCCCTTCTCAACGCAGTCTTTTCTTCCTGTTTTTCTCTTCCGTTTGTTGGCGTGAAGGACTCAGCTGTTGGTGTCGATAATCTGAGAGGAAGAAGAGAAGATTTGTCTTCTTTTCTGATTGGATTCATCCAAACAAAGCTCCCCTTCTCCCTTCATCCGAGGCGTTTGCGACGAGGGGCTTTACGCACGCATCTACTTGCCTTTTATTGCTTTCTGTTTCCCTTTTCATTGCTGGCTGGTGTTATTGCCTTTCTATTTGCTACATTAGTTCATTTCGTCTCCTTCTGTTTAGTTCTTATCAGTTTAGAGTTGTTGATTGTTAAGTTCTGAAACTTGTTTAAATTGAAGAAGTTTTTGACTAGTTCACGAGTTCTTCGTTGCTTTTATCGTTTCTGTTCTATCTGATTTCCACTTCATTACTGTTAAGCATGTCTACACCATCTATTCTCTCCACTCCATCTTCATCCATGAGTAACTAAACCACATAAGGGTCTGCTAATGATGAATCTATAGGTAGAAATACATGAACTCAGCATATAGGATAGCTTCAAATGCATTGAATGTATGTGTGCTTCATCCCATGGACAATTTCGATTGGCCATCCATTTTGTCTAAAGAACTCCTAACCTCTGGAAGGAGTAAGAGTTCAGAGTCGTCCATTCATGCTAGCCTTTCATGGTAGCCAGAAAACGACCTAGGAATAGGCGTTTTCCTAGCACAAATCATTAACTTGCTTATATAAATAGATGCTTAAGCCTTACTTGGACATGAGTAAACTAAAGGATCTAATGCATGAAATCGAGAGATACATGAGAATGAGTTAATTTGATGCATGGTAAGTTGATCTATTGCTGAAGAATCGTATGAAAAAACCTATAGAGGAGTCGTTAGTAGCCCTTGTTTCCACACTTTACACTTAAAACGCTGTTAGTACAATTGCTAGAAAATTGTTGTTTGCGCAATTTTCTTAGTTTCAACTTTGCCTTAGCCATTTTTCTTAGCTTTTTGCTTTGCGATTTTATTGCTAGTTAATTGCTTTCTTCGCAATCTTTTTTCTCCTACATTCAAGTCATCTCTTTACTTGTCTTGTTTATGCTTGCATACTTCGCACGTTCCTTATTAATTAGGCACATTAATCCCAATTCTACCCCATTTTAACCATCCTTTCTAGTTTAACATTTCACTTCGCTAGTAACTAAGAATAAATCTCTGTGGGAAATCGAATGAAAAAATACTTATTACTTGCTACAAGACCATGTATGCTTGCATGTTCTGAGTGCTCTCTCATCGCATTTTAATTTACACATTGAGCACGCAACACCCGCCATGAAAGAGGTGGTAAAGGCTGAGGTATTGAAATTACTTAATGCAGGTATTATTTATGCCATATCTGATAGTTCATGGGTGAGTCCTGTGCAGGTTGTTCCTAAGAAAGGAGGGATGACAGTTGTAAAAAATGAAAATAATGAATTCATCTCTACAAGGACGGTAACAGGGTGGCGAGTGTGCATAGATTATAGAAAATTGAACAAGGCCACTAGAAAGGATCACTTCCCTCTTCCCTTTATTGATCAAATGCTTGATAGACTTGCTGGTTATCCTTACTATTGCTTTCTTGATGGATATTCAGGTTATAATCAAATTGTCATCTCTCCTGAGGATCAAGAGAAGACTACATTCACATGTCCCTATGGTACTTTTGCTTTCAGGCGAATGCCATTTGGACTGTGCAATGCTCCCGCCACTTTTCAGCGTTGCATGATGTCCATATTTCATGACATGGTGGAGGATATTATGGAGGTTTTCATGGATGACTTTTCAGTTTTTGGATCCTCCTTTGATTCATGTTTAGCTAATCTTTCTCTTGTCTTGCAGCGTTGTGAGGAGACTAACCTTGTTTTGAATTGGGAAAAATGTCATTTTATGGTTAAGGAAGGTATAGTGTTAGGCCATAAAGTCTCTAAAAAAGGCTTGGAAGTGGATCGAGCGAAGATTTCAGCTATTGAGCAACTACCTCCTCCTATAAGTGTGAAAGGAGTTCGGAGTTTTCTTGGGCATGCAGGGTTTTATCGCCGTTTTATTAAAGATTTTTCTAAAGTAGTAAAACCTTTATGCAATCTTCTAGAAAAAGAGTCTGCTTTTATATTCTCTGATGAATGTCTGCTAGCATTTAATTTGTTAAAGGAAAGGTTAACTACTGCACCTATAATTGTTGTACCTGATTGGAGTCAACCTTTTGAGATCATGTGTGATGCTAGTGATTTTGCTGTTGGAGCAGTTTTAGGCCAACGTCGTGATAAGCTGTTTAGGGCCATTTATTATGCTAGTAGAACTTTGGACAATGCACAACAAAATTACACCACCACTGAAAAAGAAATGCTTGTTGTTGTATTTTCTTTTGATAAATTTAGGTCCTATCTGTTAGGGACTAAAGTCATTGTTCATACTGACCATGCAGCTCTTCGATATTTATTTGATAAAAAAGATGCTAAACCTCGTTTGATTCGATGGGTTCTTCTTTTGCAGGAGTTTGATTTTGACATACGGGATAGGAAAGGATGTGAGAATGTTGTTGCAGATCATTTGTCTCGCATTGAGCATGAGAACCACCACGAGACCTTTCCTATCACAGAGGACTTTCCTGATGAGAGATTATACCAGGTAAAATCTACTATTCCATGGTTTGCTGACTATGTTAATTTTCTTGCAGGAAAGGTGATGCCACTAGACTTGAAGTCTCACCAAAAGAAGAAATTTCTACATGATGTCAAGTCTTACCTGTGGGACGACCCGTTGCTCTTTAAGGTTTGTTCAGACCAATTAATAAGACGGTGTGTTCCACATGAGGAGGTAACTAAAATTATGCATGATTGTCATTCATCTCCTTATGGTGGTCATTTTGGACCCACACGTACTGCTGCGAAGGTATTGCAATCTGGTTTCTATTGGCCTACTATGTTTAGGGATTGTTATACTTTTGTTAAAACATGTGACAGGTGCCAAAGAACAGGTAATATCTCGAGACACCATGAATTTCCTTTAACTCCTATTCTTGAAGTCGAGTTGTTTGATGTTTGGAGAATTGATTTTATGGGTCCCTTTCCCTCTTCCCATGGTTATCTTTATATTCTAGTTACAGTTGATTATGTGTCTAAATGGGTAGAGGCAATTGCCACTAAGAAAAATGATGCTCGTATTGTCTTACAGTTCCTTCATAAGAACATATTTACTAGATTTGGCACTCCACGAGCTATTATTAGTGATGGGGGATCTCATTTTTGCAATAAATTGTTTAATGCTTTACTTGTCAAATATGGAGTTAGACAGAAGGTTTCAACTGCTTATCATCCCCAAACTAACGGTCTTGCAGAAGTTTCTAACAGGGAAATAAAACAGATATTGGAGAAGACCGTTCGCACCACCAGGAAGGATTGGGCTCTCAAATTGGATGAAGCTCTTTGGGCTTACCGTACAGCCTTCAAAACTCCAATTGGTACATCCCTGTATCGATTGGTGTTTGGGAAGGCATGTCACTTACCTGTGGAATTGGAACATAAAGCATTCTGGGCCACCAGGAAGTTGAACTTTGACTCTCAGAAAGCTGGCGAAGAACGACTGCTTCAACTTAATGAGTTGGAGGAGTTTCGAGGCCAAGCTTATGAGAATGCCAAGCTTTACAAAGAACGCACTGCGAGATGGCATGATCAAAGAATTCAACACCGCTCATTTACACCTGGACAACAAGTACTTCTTTTTAACTATCGTTTACGTTCGTTTCCAGGTAAATTAAAATCTAGGTGGTCGGGGCCCTTTACCATTAAGGAAGTATTTCCACATGGAGCAATCAAGTTGCAAGCTACTGATGGACATTCATTCAAGGTCAATGGACAAAGAGTCAAACATTACTGTGGCACTGAGGAACGACGTCTCGAGAGCCTTTACTTGGACGAACCTGAATGATGCATCGTCCCGTCTAGCTAAAGACGTTAACTAAAGCGCTTGTTGGGAGGCAACCCAATTTCGTTTGTATTCTCTTTCATTGTTGTTTGATGTTTGTTTTCTTTTTTTTCTCTGATTTTTTGTTTGTTTGTTTTGTAGGTAAAAAAAAAAAAAACTGCAGGCACGAAACCCGAGAGGACAGCGTCGAGACCCTGGTCTAGCGTCTCGACGCTACGAACTTCTGCTGCAGCGTCAGAAACCGAGAGGACAGCGTCGAGACGCTGCCCTAGCGTCGACACGCTCTGAAGTCTGTTGCAACGTCAGAAACCGAGAGGACAGCGTCGAGACGCTGCCCTAGCATCTCGACGCTACGCCAATTCCTGCAGAGCCAATGACCGAGGGGACAGCGTCGAGACGCTGCCCTAGCGTCTCGACGCTATCACGAAAACCTGCACTTAAATTTCCAGATCCGAGAGCATTTTTTCCAATCCCCATTTGAAACCCTAACTTATCCTCTCTTGATTTTCAGCCCAAATCCGCCAAATCTCCCCACAAATCTCTCATTTTTCTTCAAATCTCCACTCCTTAACTCCCAATCTTGAGTTCTTTGGTCGTTCATGCTCGATTGAAGTCTATTTCCACCATTTGTGAAGATTCAAAGTTCAAACTCAAGGTTCTTCAAGGGTAATCTCTACACTTTCTATCTCTTTTATAAGTTTTGGTTGTTGTGTAGAAGTATTTCGAGTTAAGTTGAGTGTGTTGTGGGAATCTTTTCGTTGTGTTGGGCATAAAAATTTGGGGTTTTGTTGGAGGGGTGTTCTTCGTGTTTTTGAAAAAAAAAAAAAAAAAATGGCCGGGTCAAAACGTTCAAGAGCTTCTTCATCCTCATCAAGGGTTGAATTTGATTTTGATCGGTTCGTTAGTCTTGCTGCATATGAGAACTTTCAAAAAACCATAATTGAGAGAAATTTTCTCCCTGAACGGGGCCTGGCTCCGGATGAAGTGCACCAACACCTCTTGTTTTCAAACATCATACAAAGAGGTTGGGCAGAATTTGTGCAGCAGCCTACAAGTGCCGTTGTATCCCTTGTGCGAGAATTTTATGCCAACATGACTGAGGGAGACACCAGATCTTATGTAAGAGGTCGTCGCATCCCGTTTGACGCAGCTTCTATAAACGCATGTTTTTCGCTGCCCAACATTGATCGGGACGAGTACGGTTTATATGTCAGTGAGCAGCTTGACGTATATCAAGTAATCAGAGAGCTATGTCATCCAGGTGCTCAGTGGGTCACCAGGCAAGGTGAGGTCATTCGATTCCACGCAACTGACCTCACTGTCACAAACAGGGTGTGGCATAGTTTCATTTGTGTCAGGCTGCTCCCCATTGTTCGTCTGAGCGATGTAACGAAGGACAGGGCAATCCTCCTATATGCGATTGCCACAGGTCGTTCAGTGGATGTTGGCAAACTTATCCACCGCTCGATGCGACACATTCGACGAGGGTCCACCACAGGCGGACTTGGGCACTCGTTCCTCATCACGGCGCTCTGTAAGCGAGCCGGTGTAGAATGGGATGGACGCGAGGAGGTGGTCCACCCTCTGGCGCTCATGGAGAAGAATTTTATCATGAGATTGCGTGGACGGGATGATCCGGTTACCGGTGCAGGTAGCCAAGATGAGGATGATATCTATCTGGAGGGTCATGTCCCAGTTATGCCCGTTCCTCCTCAACCAGCTCGGGCTTCACGTTCTATTGACGAGCAACTCCAGCATCTGTCGCTGCGAGTTCAGCGCCACCACCGGCGTTCTGAGGCACAGTTCACTCACCTGTACGAGTGTTTGCGCTATCAGTATGAGCCTAGCACCGACCAGTCTTTCCCTCCTCCGATGCCTCCATACGCATCATCTGATGAGGAGCAGTGAGCGCCTCCATTTCAGGGCAGTTTCGTTACCCCTATTTTTTTCTTATTGTGTTATGCATGCTATTTTTTTATTTTATACATTGAGGACAATGCATGTTTTGAAATTTGGGGGTGGGACTAGCATGTTAAAGGCCCTGAGTATGTTTGAGCTGATTTGTGAAGCATTGCATGTGATTAGGATAACCTATGAGATATTCTGAATGTTGATAATCTGAATTGGAGAATTATGAAACCATATCTGAAAAGTTGAAATTTTATTTCAACCTTTGTTTCCCTTTTGTATGTTTGACTACCCTGTAAGCTAAAAATGCATCTTTGTGTTGAGTCTTCATGCATGAGAGAGAAAACATGATTTGGCTTTTATTTAAAAAAATAAAATAAAAAATAAGATAGTATCTCATTGCTTTACTAATTTATGAATGCATAAGGTTATTGCCATTATACCCTGCCTGTCTGTGAGATTTTGAGCCATTAAGCACTATCTTTACACAGTGCTCTTTTCTCTTAAATGGAGTGTTCCATGCATGATTGAATTTTCTAGAACTTGCTCTGATATGCATGTCTGGAATCTCTGAACTCAATTTGAATGTCTTATTTTCACAAGGGCAATTAGGATAACCCATTTTTAGCTTTCTCAAAAAGCCAACCTTGACATTATCTTTAGAAAGCCTATTTTGAGCCTTAGACCTTTTTGTTGGAAATTTGCCATATTACAAGCCTTATATCCATTTTATTGTAATTTCCTTCTTTTGAACCTTGAATTGAAGAATAAAGATGTATACCACATGTTGCTTAAATCAATTCAGAGGAGAAAAATGAAGTATTACTCACTGCATGAAATAACTCTCGTAGTCGCTTTGTAAAAAAAAAAAAAAAAAAAAAAAATTGTGAACAAAAGCCACCGAGAGGAGTAACTTTACAAATAGTCAACAAATCTTTCGAGCTTCATGTGGTATAAACAATAATTCTTTCAATTAAGTAGCTTAAAATGTCCATCCATCCACCTTTACCTAAGCCCAATTACAACCAAAGCGAGACCCGAAAATTTGACATTCATTTGATTCATTGATGATGAAGATTTGATATTTTAGCAAGCTTATGGTAAAATTCTTTTATGCATTGGATTGAGTGGTTATCCTATACATATCCCGATTAGTGAGATGTTTGAGCGAAATTGTGTGGGGTGTTAATTCTTGTGCATTCAATTGTGGTAATTTAATGAGATGCTTAAGCTTTATTATAAAAATAGCCTTTGCTTGTTTGTTCTCTCGATTGTCACCATGGCTCAAACCATAGATGAATGCTTAGTTTTATGGGTAGTTTTGGATACAAAAGAAAAACAATAGGCTAAGGTTGAATTTATTTTTCAATAGTGGATTGTCGTTATTGAGAATATTGAGGTTGGAGTCGCATGCATGCATTCTTTGATCTAGTTTATGGTCTTATTTTATTTTGCTCGAGGACTAGCAAAAGCTTAAATTTGGGGGGTGTTTGATAGCTCACAAATTGAGCTATCTTTATAGCCTTTTTTTATCGCTAGTTGACCGTGTAAATGAGCATTTTAATGTTGATTATCTTGTATCTTATAGGAATTGAGCCGTTGGAGCTAAATGGAGCTAAATGGAGCATTATTGAGGATTAGGATGAGAAGTGATCCAAATTGGGTAATTGGAGATGAAGTCCAAGCCAGAAATCCCAAGGGCAGAGCGTCGAGACGCCGCCTGGAGCGTCGAGACGCTTGAATAGTGTTTCCCAGCCAAGAATCCCGCAGCAGTAGCGTCGAGACGCTACCCGGAGCGTCGAGACGCTACAGATAGTCTTCCAGCGTCATTTCCGTCCGTAGCGTCGAGACGCTGTGCCTAGCGTCTCGACGCTGGCTTTCCATATCAGAAATAAGATATTTTCGGGACAGCGTCGAGACGCGGCCCCTAGGGTCTCGACGCTGTCACGATTTTGACTATAAATAGACCCATTTTCCAGCCGACTTAGGTACCAAATTTTAGAGAGAAAAACCCTATTTTCGAGACTTTGACACTTTGGAGAGGAGAGGAACGAGGATTGAAGCTGGGGAAGAGATTCGGAAGCAAAAGATTGTAGATCACAAGCCGCGAACGGAGAACGGCACGACATTGAGTTTATTTCTCCCTTTTCTTAGAAAATTGTTGATGAATTTCTTATGGTTTAAGATGTTTTTAGTATTGAACATGTGTAGCTAAACTTATTATCTTGGGGATTGATGTAGCCTTTTAGTTTTGATGTTTTAATTAATTGAATGCTTAGATTGATTGCTTATTGCCCATTCGTGTTTTTACTTTCTTAATGCTTATAATCTTTTGGCCAAGGGTTGTATGTCTTCATAGTTTAAATTATGCTTGAAAGAGAATGATTTAAACTAGATCTTAATTGCATGACTAAGAATAGTTCTAACATGGGAATGATTAGGCTATCTTAGAAGTTGTTTTAAAGAAGAGTTTTTAATGCCTTGCATGTCTTTAAAAACTAGATTGAACAATTAGTTTTATTACATTGCATGAGACCAATTGCGCTCGTAAGAGTCAATTGTTATTTTTGTTCTTCTAGACTTATGGAAATTTGCATGAATAATCTAGGCATTTGATTGATTGAAGCGTCAATCTAATTGGTGAAATCACATCCCTAAGATACTTCTCTCGTGATTTGTTTAATTCGTTACTTTATTTTATTGTTTGCTTTTGAAATTGTTGTCACAACCCACTTTGCATCTTATTTCTCTAGATAAAATTAAACACTATTATTCGTGGTACTTAAGTGAGCTAGAAAGCCAGTCCTGAGGACGATATTCGTAATCATTTACACTTTATTACTTGACCCGTACACTTGCGGTTTTGCTCTGCATTAAAAGTGCGCAACGGGCATATCACAATATTCACGCACGTCTCATCAACATTCTTTATATACCCTCGTACATACATAAAATCACTTTCTCATATTGATCCATTCATTGTAGGAAATCCAAAAAAGTTCCTCTGCATTCTGGCACACCCTAGAATAAAAAGGATCATGACTTTCATGTTCACACTCATATAGAGTCACGAGACATTGATTTTCATGCAAACACATCTTCCGCTCACAATTAGAAGTCATTTCTTTATTCTTTTTTTAGATGCATTTAGAGTCTAAAATTACATATCCACATGCATAACAAAAATTATCAATCACTGTCTTAATGTTAGATTTGAGGACACAACATATCATTTGGGGCAATCAACGGTTTAATATTTTTTTTTACATAAACAATCAAACAAAAAAAATGTTCATGCATCATTATCTCATTTTGCATAAAAAAAAAAAAAAAAAAATTGTTGTTGATCAATTGCATAATATCATCACAGGCATATTTCAAAAAAATAATTTCAAATTTATTGCATCTTCCATCACATCACTTGCATATTATTATTTTAAAAAAAAACCTTTCATTTTATGGTTTTTTTTTTTTATTTTTTTCCTTCATTAAGCTAAACTTTACTCTTTTTTTTCTTTTTTTTCTTTTTCATTAATAATAATAATAAAAAAAAAACAGATTAAAAAATAACTCAACCACCACCAATTCGTCGTATTCACGCCACAATATAAAGAACAAAGATAATGGAAGAACAACGGGCAGAATTGGAGAAAAAAAGAGAAGAGATGGACGAGCTGAGGGGAAAAGTAGAAACAATTCTCAACATTTTGAAAAAGGGCAATGCAGTCAGTGGGTTTGTTGAGGTCAATTCATCTCTACACCCTCAAACCGAAGGATTCATCCTGCCACCGTATATGTCGTGCAATCCGTTGTATCATTCATTAGTAGGACAATACCCTTTCCAGTTCCTCAAATCTGAAAGCGTCTCCATAAATGATCAAGTCAGATTTTCGCATCCCAAAGAACCTAAGGTAACTACCACGATCTCTAATCTTGATATCCCTGAGATAAAAAAAAAAGATTCAACAAGGGGAGAATGCAATATCCTAAGTAGTGAGACGCTCGAAATCCTTGATGAAAGGTTGAGAGCAATTGAGGAACAAGCGTCTTTGGCAATATTGACGCAACTTAAATGTGTCTTGTTCCCGACGTTGTAATTCCGCCAAAATTTAAAGTACCGGATTTTGAAAACTATGATAGCACATCATGCTCGAAAAGTCATCTCATCATGTATTGTAGAAAAATGGCGGCATATGTTCAGAATGAAAGATTGTTAATTCACTGCTTTCAAGATTGTTGTTTAATTGGTCCGGCATCATCTCGGTGGTATATGCAGTTAGATAGTGCTCGTATCTACTCGTGGAAGAATTTAGTTGATTCTTTCCTAAAGCAATACAAGCACAACATAGATATGGCTCCCGATAGGATGGACTTGCAGAGAATGGAAAAAATGAGAACAAAAAGCTTCAAGGAGTACGCGCAAAGATGGAGGGACATCGCTGCGCAAATACAACCTCCTCTAACTGATAAAGAATTGTCAGCCATGTTTATGAATACTTTCGAGGCTCTCTTCTATGACAGAATGATTGGGAACGCCTCGACCAATTTTTCTGACATAATGACAATTGGAGAGAGGATCGAATACAGAATTAAACATGGTAAAATAACTGACACGTCTGAGTCGTCAACTATGAAAAACAAGAGTTTTCCAAAGAAAATGGAAGGTGAGGTTCAAATGGTGGGCAATGGGAACCACGTCAATTCAAGACAGCAACCATATCCTAATGTTGGGATACCACAATATCCCTCAAATTATTACACAACTTCGTATGCATATCACCAACCTTATGTCAACAACACATCAGCGCAGTATCCCTCACATTTTCCTCAAAATTTGCGTCATCCGATTAATCAAGGTTACCAACCCCGAAATCAACAGACGATGTTTCACACTCAGGGTCAGCAAAATAATAAGGGAGCTCGTAAACAAGCTCAATTTGATCCAATCTCGATGACCTACACTGAGCTTCTACATCAATTATTCCAAAGTAACCAACTGACACCTGTACCTATGAACACTATGCAACCACCTTACCCGAAATGGTATGATGTGAATGCCCACTGTGATTATCATGCAGGAGCATCTGACATTCAACGGAGAATTGTACCGCACTCAAGTATAGGGTGCAAGATCTGATCAAGGCAGGTTGGTTGAATTTTAAAAAGGGAAATGAACATGATGTCAACAACAATCCTCTTCCAAATCATCAATAGAGGTTCATGAACCGAGTTTGAAAAGGGCAAAGAAGTGGAGCCTCAAGAGGACCTTGAGTTCAACAATCGGGCTATCTTAGAGCTACTATCATTTACTTTAATCCTTTATAGTTTCAATGGTTATGTTAACATTTCGTATTTCAGTAAAGGGTCGTTATTTCATTCAATCTTTTGTTATGCTCATCTTTGAATGTTGATATGGTAGACTTTATTATCTTTACGATTCATACGTGATATTGTCAAATCAATATTCGGAGTTCAAAAATTCATATGAATCCAACATGAAATAGGGTCGTCGTAAACTAATGAAGGAAAAATATAGATGGTCAAGCATTTATCGTTGGTACGTTACAATTTTCTCGTAATGAAAAAAAAAGCACAATAACTAGTCTATGGTCCGAAATCATAAACCGACCAGATATATCATGGAAATCAAATACGAACGTGGTGTTTGAGTTAGTTTTTCCAATAAAAAAAAAATCATTAGTTGTTCATTAATTGCATCGATTCACTTTTTTTTTTTTTGAGTACATTGGGGGTGGGGGGATTCGAACCACAGACCTCTTGGTCATGAACACATACATGTGCCAGCTGAGCCATGCTCGCTTTGGCTTGCATCGATTCACTTCACACATGAATCATGATTTATTTCATCCCATTACATAATAAGAATATTCATGCATTTATCTAGTTTCACATATCAAGTCATAAACTTTTTATTAATCACATCATATCACTTCACACATGCATACATCACAAAAAAAGAAAATTAAATTTTTATTTTCATCTCCAACATGATAAAAATGCTCATGCATCGTTATCTCATTTGACATCTAAAAAAAAAACATTTTTTTAATTTTTTTCAATTTCACAATATCATCTCATGCACGTTTCACAAATTTTTCTCGAATTTTATCACATCCTCCGTTACATCATTGAAAAAAAAATGATTTTTTTTTTTTTTTTTTTTTTTTATGTTTATCATCCTTGTGTTTACTTTGATTGTTCTTGTTAGTGGAAACCTTAGCAAGAATTTTGAGCAAAAATGTTGAATCATCATTTGGACGAAAAAAAAAAAAAAAAAAAAGTGTTTTCACTACTCTTTTATAAGAAATTCTCAAAGTCTCAACCATTTTATGACTTCTCGAAAATACCTTTCTCAAGCTTCATTTTGACCTTCATTACTTTCTCATGTGCTAAACATCATACCACCATACAGCAGTAAAACAAAGTTTTAATCTTCACACTGGAGCAAACACCCTTGTGCAGTGAGAGTCCAAATTACTCACAGTGAAAACATGAACCTCATGCCACAGAAACTTTGAGGCAATTTATCTTGATCCATCACAAAATCCTAAACTCAACATCTACACTTATATGATGTTTCTCTACATTTATATACCTACCTAGTCTTTTGTTAAACCTGCCACATTTAATCAAATGGCAAGCGTCCCAAATTATTCAAGAGAACTTCAAATGTAATGAAATAGTATTGAACTCTTGTGATCTACTGCTTCATAATTAAGACTTATAATTTCTCACATATTCCTAATATTCAATTTCATTTGATCCAAATTCTTGTTTCTTTCCATTCATATTATTTGTTATTTCTCTTTCCTGGATTAGAAATTGATTCCAAGACCTAAGATAATAGTTTTGAGAACTAATGAGTCGGTAACTGTGAAAATCATCTTGAAGTCTCAATTTCTCTCAATTAGTTTTGCTCGCAGGACATCCTCGTCGTGATGCCAAGGATTATGAACGAAGAAACAACCTGAGAAGACAATTGGAGTTGCAAATAAGAGATTAGATTATCATTTTTTTTGTATATGATTGCACAAATTCTTGCTAAATAAAAGAAACCATGTTTAAAAAAAAAAAAAAAAAAAAAACTACACGATTTGTGCAATCAGTGGATCAAGGAATTACATCTCGGAATGCTTGGAAAATCTCCTTTGAAAAACAACCAATTGTGGCGAAGCCTCCATCTTCGCCAATTTGTGACAAAATTTTCAACTTTACAAACTGGAGCAAAGTCTTCGTCTTTGCCACACTGGAGCAAGGCCATCCATCTTTAAACTGGAGCAAAGTCTTCTCCTTTGCCACACTGGAGCAAGACCATCATCTCTAAACTGGAGCAAAGTCTTCGCCTTTGTCATACTGGAGCAAGACCACCATTACCAAGCTGGAGCAAAGACTTCGCCTTTGCCACACTGGAGCAAAACCACCATTAACAAAATGGGGCAAAGTCTTCGTCTTTTCCACATTGTGGCAACGTCATCATCAAACTGGAGCAAAGTCCTCATCTTTGCCATACTAGGGCAAGGTCATCATTAACACTAGGGTAAAGTCGATATCAACAAGCTTGAGTAATTGATCGCACCATCTCTTTCTTAAAAAAAAAAAAAAAAAAAAAAAAAAAAGTTGCAAGATTGGTGCAATCAATAGATCAAGAAGCTACCATTTACAAATCAACACTCGAGCAAAGCCTTCACCTTTGCCGCATTTGGGCAAAATCGTTCATATTCGTCACACCAGACCAAGTCAAGGTGGAGATAATCAAAATTATCGAAGATCTCGAGCTTACTCAAAGAAAGGAAGATATACATATGAGATGATTTCCCAAGGTGTTGCTTCAGGTTCTCAAAACTATTGTCCAAAGAATTGGAATCACTTCATTCATCTTCCATTGGATCATATTTCAATCTCTTACTCGAATATTAAAAATTTATAATCAATCTCTTATTGTTCAGGAGATTTGAAGACCACATTCTCCTCTGTTTTTTTCCTTACGAAGAAAACATGTACTGTTTACCATTTCATACTTAATTCGAACTCAAACTCATTTTCTTGCATTCAAACTATTGTGTCTATTACAAGACTAAATTATGAAGCAGCTAATCAAGTAAGATATTCAATACTACCAATTATCTTTGATAGTTCTCTAAACTAGCACATGAGACACTTCTCAAAAATCTACCATGTCTAATATGGTTGAGTAATCTACGATTGACATACATAATCCATTTCGAGCGAAAGCATTCATTCATTAAAAAAAAAAAAAATCTCCAATGATGAAACATGTTCTTTATGATTCTTTGCTAAATATCAGCTAACAGGGACGATGAGATTAGACAAGGATAATCACTTTCCTTTAACATGAAAATCATTTTGATATTATAATTTCACATATCTTGCATTTCGTGGACCAATTTGAGATGCTTACATCATTGATGCATACATATTGCATTAAAGATCATGCATAGCGAAAGTCGGACATATATTATGGTTAAATAGCAAAAGTCAGTCATAAAGATCATGCATACATGTTGCATTTACGATTTTTCAATTTACCATTGGCATGCACATGCATATATGTTGCATTCATGGCATTTTTAAAATATATTATTGGCATACGTATGCATACATTTTGCATTCATGACAATTTTAACAGGCACATGCATACATATTACATTCATAAGATTCATTTTTCTACCATTGGTCATCATGCCTTCAAAATCAATTGCATTGGTCAAACCAAAACAAATCAAGGCACACGTTGTCATACGTGATAATGAACAAGTTCCACCCATAACGAACATTGACAAATTTATCCACATGATTTTAATCCATTTGCATTTTGCATTTTCGCATTTGCATGTCAGCACCTTCTCTATAGAGAGTCATTCATCAATTCATACTAATTTTCATGTTCTGTGACAAGCTCACATCTCATAACTCATGCATTTAAGTCTTCTTCATATTCATGAAGTCTTAAGGTTTTCGAAAAAACATTTAAAAAAAATCTCTAAAAAAAAAAATCATTTTTGACAACTAAGTTTTGAAATAAAAACCGTTGTCCTTTTAAAACAAATTTCTGAAATACGAAGTCCCTATTTTAAAAGTATCTTTCATTTTTTACAACTAAGTTTTGAAATAAAAAACGTTGTCCTTTTAAAGCAAATTCCTGAAATATGGAGTCTCTATTTTAAAAGTATATTTCATTTTTGACAACTAAGTTTTGAAATAAAAACCGTTGTCCTTTTAAAGACAATTTCTGAAATATGAAGTCCCTGTTTTAAAAGTGTCTTTTGTGTTGACGACTAAGTTTTGAAATACAAATCGTCGTCCCTTTAAAGCAAATTTCTGAAATACGAAGTCCCTGTTTTAAAGGAGTTTTTTGTTTGACAACTAAGTTTTAAAATAAAAATTGTTGTCTCATTTAAAGCAAATTTCTGAAATACGAAGTCCCTGTTTTAAAAGTGTCTTTTGTGTTGACGACTAAGTTTTGAAATAAAAACCGTCGTCCCTTTAAAGCAAATTTCTGAAATACGAAGTCCCTGTTTTAAATGAGTCTTTTGTTTGACAACTAAGTTTTGAAATAAAAATTGTTGTCCCTTTTAAAGCAAATTTCTAAAATACGAAGTCCCTGTTTTAAAAGTATCTTTTGTCTTGACGACTAAGTTTTGAAATAAAAATCGTCGTCCCTTTAAAGCAAATTTCTGAAATACGAAGTCCCTGTTTTAAAGGAGTTTTTTGTGTTGACAACTAAGTTTTGAAATAAAAATCGTTGTCCCTTTTAAAGAAAATTTCTAAAATACGAAGTCCCTGTTTAAAAGTGTCTTTTGTGTTGACGACTAAGTTTTGAAATAAAAAGCGTCGTCCCTTTAAAGCAAATTTCTGAAATACGAAGTCTCTGTTTTAAAGGAGTCTTTTGTTTAACGACTGAGTTTTGAAATAAAAACCGTTGTTCCTTTTAAAGCAAATTTCTGAAATACGAAGTCCCTGTTTTAAAAATATCTTTCATTTTGACAACTAAGTTTCGAAATAAAAACCATTGTCCCTTTTAAAGCAAATTTCTGAAATACGAAGTCCCTGTTTTAAAAATGTCTTTTGTGTTGACGACTAAGTTTTGAAATAAAATTCGTCGTCCTTTTAAAGCAAATTTCTGAAATACGAAGTCCCTGTTTTAAATGGGTCTTTTCTTTGACAACTAAGTTTTGAAATAAAAACCGTTGTCCCTTTTAAAGAAAATTTATGAAATACGAAATCTCTGTTTTAAATGGGTCTTTTGTTTGACAACTAAGTTTTTGAAATAAAAACCGTTGTCCCTTTTAAACCAAATTTCTGAAATACGAAGTCCCTGTTTTAAAAGTGTCTTTTGTGTTGACGACTAAGTTTTGAAATAAAAATCGTCGTCCATTTAAAGCAAATTTCTGAAATACGAAGTCGCTGTTTTAAAGGAGTTTTTTGTTTGACAACTAAGTTTTGAAATAAAAATCGTTGTCCATTTTAAAGCAAAATTCTGAAATACGAAGTCCCTGTTTTAAAAGTGTCTTTTATGTTGACGACTAAGTTTTGAAATAAAAACCGTCGTCCCTTTAAAGCAAATTTCTGAAATACGAAGTCTCTATTTTAAATGAGTCTTTTGTTTAACGACTAAGTTTTGAAATAAAAATCGTTGTTCCTTTTAAAGCAAATTTTTGAAATACGAAGTCCCTGTTTTAAAAATATCTTTCATTTTGACAACTAAGTTTTGAAATAAAAACCGTTGTCCCTTTTAAAGCAAATTTCTGAAATACGAAGTCCCTATTTTAAAAATATCTTTCATTTTGACAACTAAGTTTTGAAAAAAAAATCGTTGTCCCTTTTAAAGCAATTTTTTGAAATACGAAGTCCCTGTTTTAAAAATATCTTTCATTTTTACAACTAAGTTTTGAAATAAAAACTGGTGTTCCCTTTAAAAGCAAATTTCTTAAATACGAAGTCTCTGTTTAAAAATATCTTTCATTTTGACAACTTAGTTTTGAAATAAAAAACGTTGCACATTACATAGTTGAAATGTTGATTCGGCGAGATCAGAAAAAATAGCCAACATAGTTGCAGGCGCATTAAATAAAAAACGTTGCAGGCGCATTACATAGTTGAAATAAAAAACGTTAGACTATTGATTCAGCGAGATCAGAAAAAATAGCCAACATAGTTGAAATGTTGCAGGCGCATTACATAATACGAATGACATTTTGAGAAATGAAAATGTGCCAAAGGGACATGTAAAGGTTGTCTCCTCCTGGTCTTTTGGATCGATAGTCATCTAGTTATACCCAGAGTATCCATCCAAAAAGCAGTAGAATGACTGACCCACTAACCTATCCAAGATTTGATCAATAAATGGTAAAGGAAAATGGTATTTCTTTGTTACTTTATTCAACTTCCTATAATCTATGCACACTCTCCAACCCGTTATGGTCCTAGTAGAGATCAGCTCATTAGCTTCATTAACTATAACAGACATCCTTCCCTTCTTAGGAACACATTGGATCAGATTAACCCACTAACTATTAGAAATTGGAAAAATAACACTTGCATCTAGCCATTTAATTATTTCCTTTTTCATAACCTCTTTTATAGAGGGGTTCAATCGTCTTTGATGCTCAATTTTAGCAGAATGTCCTTCTTCTAAAAGAATCTTATGCATGCAAAATGAAGGGTTAATTCCTCTAATATCTGCTAAAGTCCAGCCTATTGACTTTTTATGTTGTTTTAGCAAAATAATCAGTTCAGATTCATGCTCAAAGTCTAGTGCTGAAGAAATAATGACGAGCAGAGTTTCATTATCACCTAGGTATGCATACTTCAAATGAACTGGTAAAGATTTTAATTCAATTACAGGTGGTTGTTCAATTGAGGGAAGCATAGGAGGTTATATGCGATCTAATAGATCTTTAGGTTGAAAAACATGCGAGAATGCAATTAAATTGCTTGTTGCATCATGCTGCAAATAATTCACATTCATGTCATTCAATTCAATCTGCCCATAATTGCTAGTGTGAACTTCTAGCAATTCTAACTCATGCTCATGCTTAACTATTTCCTCCACTACATCAATTAATGCACAATAGAGATACCTTAAATGTTTGAACACACTGAGTACCTCATCCTCGTGTACTTTCATTGTCAATTCACATTTTTGCACATCGATTAAAGCACGTCCTGTTGCTAAGAATAGACTACCCAAGATGATGGGTACATCCTTATCGGCTTCATAGTCCGGGATAATGAAATCTACAAGAAAAATAAACTTGTCAACCTTGATGAGAATATCTTCAATCTTACCTTCTGGAGAACTATTGATCGGTCAGCCAATTGCAACGTCACTGTGGTAGGGCGAGCTTCCGTTAATGCCCAATTGCTGGTACAATGATAATTGCATAAGGTTTATGCTAGCGCCAAGGTCACACAATATTCGTCCTACATGTTTTCCCCCTATTACAACTGGCAAGGTGAATGAGCCCGGATACTTTTGTTAGATTTATTGGACAAATATATATATATATAATGTGTTTGGGCTATTTTTTTTATTTGGAACTCAATAAAAATAAGGTGATCATTAAGTATTTATTATTTTTATTGAGTAAGTTACATAATTAATATAATTAATGGTATGGAAGTTATGTGTAGAAACCGTCAAATTTATTTATTATTTATGATGGTTAAATAATAAATAAATAACAAATATATAAAGGGTTGTGGTTCCCCGATTCATAAGTGATAAGTTTTCATTCTCATTAACCTCCATCGTTAGAGAGAATAAGGGAGAAAACCGCTTGTAGAATTGGAAGAGCAAACTCAATTCAAAGATCTTCTTCATCATGAATTCAGGTATGGAGCAAACCCAATTCAAAGATCTTCTTCATCATGAATCTAGGTACGCTTCCGCTTATTTAATCAACTCATGAACATAGAGATTCATGTATTAGGTTTGTGATTCATGCATGTTAGATATTATCAATCTATAAGATTATAGATTAAAGCCTAAAAGAAATCTAACAAGTTAGAATCATGAACTTAGGAATAAAGAAATCCTACAATTGGTATCAAAGCCGATCTCTATGTTAATTTGTTGATATTAAGATTAAGATTTTCATGATATAAGATTATGATTAAGATTAAGATTTTTATAATCGTATAAGATTTTCTTGATATTAAGATTAAGATTTTCATGATATAAGATTATGATTAAGATTAAGATTTTTATAATCGTATAAGATTTTCATGATATTGAGATTAAGATTTACAGAAAAATATTAAAAGTTTTAGGGTTTGCTTGAGTTTTTTTTTCTAGATAATTATCGTAAATAAAATAATTAAGAACTTAAGGAATTAAGAATTTAATTAATAAATTCAATAAAGTTTTTTTTGAGATTTAAGGAGTTTATTATTTTAAACCAATCAATTGAAACAACATATTAATTACCAAAGTAATTTATCTTGTGAATGTTGATTCGGTATGGATTTTAAATGATAAGTACGTCTGTAATTCATGCGGATATTATATCGGTCCAAAGAAAGATTAATATTGTCGGGCCGAATTACAGAAGTACCTGTGATGATAAATATGTGACGATTATTCGGTTCCATGTGAACAATAATTCAATCCAAAGATAGAATTATTGTTTGACAGGATTTATTGTCAGTATTTGATCATTGCACAAAAATATCACTTACAAGTTAATATTTTTGTCCAAAGACTAAATATTAATGTTGTGCCAAAGCGAGCATGGCTCAGCGGGTATATGTATGTGTTGATGACCACGAGGTCTGTGGTTCAAATCCCCCACCCTAATGTACTCAAAAAAAAAAAAAAAAAAAATATTAATGTTGTGCTAGATATTTTTTTTTTTTTTTTTATGATGGAAAAATCTCAATGTGAATTTATTAATCAAGATGTAAAAATGTGTTCATAGTATTCTTTTGTTTTAATTCCAGTTAATGCTTCCGCATCTACAATATCTGCCAATGTCAATTCTATTCCTATACTGAATGGAAATAACTTTAAAGATTGGAAAGAAAATGTTTTCATTATCCTCGGGTGTATGGATCTAGACCTTGCGCTTCGGATTGATCGACCCACTATTACGGATCAAGGTACCCTTGTTGAAAAACAGGACCTTGAAAAATGGGAAAGATCAAATCGCATGTGTCTAATGATCATTAAGCGAGGAATTCCAGAAACGTTTAGGGGTGATATCTCTGAAGTCACTAATGCTAAGGAATTCATTGAGGAAATTGAGAAACGTTTTGCAAAAAATGATAAGGCTGAAACAAGCACGCTTCTTGCGAGCTTGACCTCAATGAAGTATAAGGGAAAATGAAACATAAGGGAGTACATAATGGAAATGTCTCACCTTGCTTCAAAACTAAAAGCACTAAAGTTAGAGCTTTCTGATGAACTGCTCGTGCATTTGGTTTTGATCTCTCTTCCTGCACAATTTAATCAGTTTAAGGTCAACTATAACTGTCAGAAGGAGAAATGGACTCTTAATGAGCTCATTTCATACTGTGTGCAAGAAGAAGAGAGATTGAAGCAAGATCGGACTGAAAGTGCTCATTTGGCTTCAGGAAGTAATTTCAGAGATAAAAGGAATAAAAGGAAGAACCCTAAAGAAGCTGCAGGTGGTCCCGTGCAAAAGAAACAACAAACTAAAGAAAATGAGGAATTTAGTTGTTTCTTTTGTCGGCAATCCACACACTTGAAGAGGGACTGTACCAAATATCACGCATGGCGTGCAAAGAAAGGTGAATCTCTTACTTTAGTTTGCTCTGAGGTTAATTTAACTTCAGTACCGAGTCACACTTGGTGGGTAGATTCTGGTGCTACTACTCACATTAGTGTTTCTATGCAGGGTTGCCTGAGCTGCCGAAAGCCAAGTGATGATGAAAGATTCATTTTTGTGGGCGATGGCAAATCAGTTGAAGTCGAGGCTATTGGGAATTTTAGATTATTATTAAGAACTGGTTTTTATTTGGATTTGAAAGACACTTTTGTTGTACAAATAATTCAGTTGGTTTCTATTTCTGTTTTGGACAAATTTGGTTATTGTTGTTCATTTGGAAATTGTCAGTTTAGTCTTTCTTTAAATTCAAGTATTATTGCAACTGGTTCTTTGTCGGTTTATGATAATCTATATTTACTTGATACAATTGCCTCATATAATGAAACCTTGCATACAAGTACTCGCGGTACTAAAAGAAAATTAACAAATGAAAATTCTGCATCAATTTGGCACAAGCGTTTAGGTCATATATCTAAACACAAAATTGAAAGGCTTGTAAGTGATGGAATTCTTGATTCTCTTGATTTTTCCAATTTTGAGGTTTGTATTGGATGTATTAAGGGAAAGCAAACAAATGTAAAGAAATTGGGTGCCAACAGAACTACAGACGTCTTAGAACTCATTCATACTGATATTTGTGGGCCATTCCCTACGGCTTCTTGGAATGGTCAACGATATTTTATTTTGTTCATAGACGATTATTCAAGATATGGCTACCTTTATCTCATTAGTGAGAAGTCCCAAGCACTGGACGTGTTTAAGGCATACAAAGCTGAAGTAGAAAATCAGCTTGGTAAAAGAATTAAAGCTGTCAGATCTGACCGTGGTGGTGAATACTATGGTCGATATGATGGATCAGGAGAACAACGTCCAGGACCATTTGCTAAATTCCTAGAGGAATGTGGAATTGTACCTCAATACACTATGCCAGGTTCTCCTCGCATGAATGGTGTATCTGAGAGACGAAACAGAACTCTTAAAGATATGGTAAGAAGCATGATTTCTCATTCTACTTTACCGGAATCTCTCTGGGGAGAAGCAATAAAGACTGCAGCATATATTCTTAATAGAGTTCCAACTAAAGCAACAACTAAAACTCCTTATGAGCTTTGGACCGGTAAAAAGCCAGTCCTAAAGCATTTTCATATTTGGGGATGTCCAGCAAAGGCAAGACCTTATAAGCCTAATGAAAAGAAATTGGACTCCAAAACAGTTAGTTGTTACTTTATTGGATATTCTGAGAAATCAAGGGGTTATAAGTTTTTTGTTCCCACGAACAGAACTATTTTTTGAGAGGGAAATGCGGTGTTCTTTGAGGATATTGAGTTTGAGGGGAGAAATACTAAGGAAATTGTATTTGAAGAGGAATTTGTTCAAATTCCTACAATTGCTACTGATGGTAATCATGAATTTATTTATGATATTAATCAAGAAGCAATTCCAGAACTTCAAGACAATAATACAAATCTTCCCATTGAAAATGAGGTAAACATTCCTGAAGAACAAACTCAACAACCTCAAGAACAAATGCCATTACGGAGATCCACGAGAGAAAGGAGAAATGCTATTTCGGATGACTATATTGTATTTCTCCAAGAACATGAGGATAGCGTTGAAATGATGGAAGATGATCCTATCAACTTACATCAAGCAATGCATAGTTCTAATTCTCATAAATGGATTATTGCCATGAATGAAGAAATTAAGTCTATGGAAGACAATGACGTTTGGGATCTAGTCTCATTACCTGAAGGTGCGAAACCTATTGGTTGTAAATGGATATTTAAAACCAAAAGGGATTCAAAGGGTGATGTAGAAAGATATAAGGCACGTCTTGTTGCAAAGGGTTTCACTCAGAGGGAAGGTATTGATTTTACAGAAATCTTTTCCCCTGTTTCGACAAAGGACTCTTTTAGGACGATCATGGCATTAGTGGCGCATTTTGATCTTGAGCTACACCAAATGGATGTTAAGATTGCGTTTCTAAATGGCAACATTGATGAAACAATTTTTATGAATCAACCAGAAAATTTTGTGGTGGGAGATCCAAACAAAATGGTTTGTAAACTAAAGAAATCCATATATGGTCTCAAGCAAGCTTCTCGTCAATGGTATCACAAATTTCATGAAATTATTATCTCATTTGGTTTTGAGAGTAATTTAATTGATGATTGTGTATACCACAAATTCAGTGGGAGCAGACATATTTTTCTGATTTTATATGTTGATGATATATTGCTCGCTAGCAATGATACAGGCTTACTGCATGAAACTAAAAGATTTCTTTCAACTAAGTTTGAAATGAAAGATCTTGGTGAGGCCTCTTTTGTATTAGGAATTCAGATACATCGAGATCGTTCTCGAGGTATACTTGGATTATCACAAAAGAGTTACATTGAAAATGAACTAAAAAGATATGGCATGCAGGATTGTAAATCAGGAAATACCCTCGTTGTTAAAGGAGACAAATTTTGTCTTCAACAATGTCCTAAGAATGATCTTGAAGTTAAAGAAATGCAGAAAATTCCTTATGCATCTGCAGTAGGAAGTTTGATGTATGCACAAGTATGTACTCGACCAAATTTGGCATACATTGTCGGAATGTTGGGCAGATATCTGAGTAACCCTGGTATGGATCATTGGGTAGCTGTCAAGCGGGTTATGCGTTATTTGAAAAGAACTAAAGACTACATGCTCACATATAAGAAATCGGACCAACTGGAGATCGTTGGATATTCGGATTCAGATTTTGCTGGATGCCAAGACAGTAGGAGATCCACTTCAGGTTATATCTTTATGCTTGCTGGAGGAGCAATCTCATGGAAAAGTGTTAAACAAACACTCATTGCTTCTTCCACTATGGCCGCTGAATTTATAGCATGTCATGAGGCATCCAATCATGGAATGTGGCTGCGGAATTTTGTCACTGGGCTAAAGATTGTGAAAGGAATTGAAAGACCACTAAAGTTATTCTGTGACAATAAATCAGCAGTCATGTATTCGAACAACAATAGGAGTTCAACTAAGTCAAAGCACATTGACATCAAGTTCCTAGTTGTTAAAGAAAGAGTTCAGAGTGGTCATTTATATATAGAACATATTGGTACAAACTCTATGATTGCGGATCCGTTAACTAAGGGACTACCACCCAAGGTCTTTTTGGAGCATACTGCTCAAATGGGTGTTATGTTATTTGAAGATATTCAGATTTAGTGGGAGTTTGTTTCTATATATATGTATGTTATACAGACTTATTGATTACTGCAGTTTATGGATAATAAAGAATTTTGTTACACTCTGTTTATGGAAAATTTTGATCTCATTAGGGACCAGTTAGAAGTTGACATGATGGATCACATTGGATGTCATTTCTATGCTACACATCCGTACTATGATCTATGTCATTTAATTATATTGATATTCGTGATCATTGATGGGTTGAATTACGAACTAATGTAATTAAACCGCTTTGGTTCAATGTTGATATGATTAATGGACGAGATTGATTTGGAGTAACTTTAAATTATGATAGCCACATTATTTGCGCATAAAGATGAACACATGTAATTATATATATTGTCCAAGTGGGAGATTGTTAGATTTATTGGACAAATATATATATAAAATGTGTTTGGGCTATTTTTTTATTTGGAACTCAATAAAAATAAGGTGATCATTAAGTATTTATTATTTTTATTGAGTAAGTTACATAATTAATATAATTAATGGTATGGAACTTATGTGTAGAAACCGTCAAATTTATTTATTATTTATGATGGTTAAATAATAAATAAATAACAAATATATAAAGGGTTGTGGTTCCCCGATTCATAAGTGATAAGTTTTCATTCTCATTAACCTCCATCGTTAGAGAGAATAAGGGAGAAAACCGCTTGTAGAATTGGAAGAGCAAACCCAATTCAAAGATCTTCTTCATCATGAATCCAGGTACGGAGCAAACCCAATTCAAAGATCTTCTTCATCATGAATCCAGGTACGCTTCCGCTTATTTAATCAACTCATGAACATAGAGATTCATGTATTAGGTTTGTGATTCATGCATGTTAGATATTATCAATCTATAGGATTATAGATTAAAGCCTAAAAGAAATCTAACAAGTTAGAATCATGAACTTAGGAATAAAGAAATCCTACAACTTTTCCTTCGGAGGTAGTTTGTTTTGTAAAATCACCGTCTCGAGTTCTCCTATTACTCGTTTATTAGTCACAATATCCTTGAAGAATTGGACATAGGATGGCATTGATTGAAGGAATTCTACGAAGGGAATATTGACATGAACTTGTTTTAAGATTTCTAAGAATTTATGGAAATGGAGTTCTTGGTCTTGTTTCTTTTTTAGTCTTCTTGGAAAGGGTGGAGGAGGAACATACAAGGGTATGTTAGGTCTAGGACCTACTGGTGTCGTTCTATGAACTTCTTCGATCTCCTCCTCTATCACTTCAAGTCTAACCTTCTGCTTACCATCAGTATTACTATTGCCAATGTTTTGTTGTTTCATGGCTAGAGCATTAGGTTGTTCGTCCTCTACTTTTTGTGGATTGACCTTCGCAATACTTACTAATGGTCGGTCGCTTCTTAGCTTTATGGCTTGGACCTGTTCTTTCTCTTCCCTCCTAGGATTTTCTGTATCTGAGGGAAACTTTCCTTGGGGTTTGGTCTTTAACTCGTTAGCCAACTGTCCTAGTTGATTTTCTAAGTTTCGCAGAGAAACTTGTTGGCTCTGGATGGTCGCATCATTCCTGACCATATATTCTTTCAACATACTTTCTAACGAAGAACCTATCGGTTGATTAACTTGGGGTTTCTGAAATTGTGAGTGATGGAGCGTTATACGCAGTGGAAGCGATTTTGGATCGTTGAAACTCTAATTTCATCAATTTAACAAATAGAAAACATGCTCAAACGACGGAAATAAAGAAATTAGAATTACATACCCTTGTAGTTCTGATTTCTTCGAGCTCCGTCGCACGTTCCTCGTCACTAACTCTTCCAGCCTCTTCTCACGAACGCCCCGAGTACCACCCGAGGTAGTCCCGCTATCCTCGGCGCCGCGCAACGGAGTTGTGAGACTCTGTTACAAGAGAAAAGAAAGAAAACGAAAGGAGGAAGAAGAAGAAATGATGAAAATGAGGAGGTTCTGTAAAATTTCTAAGAACTCGAACCAAAGAAATTTTAAACTCAAAACAACAAAATATATGAAAACTTCCAATTGAAGTTTCATAAATTTTGACTCCAATTTTCGTGAACCCCTCTGCCAAATTTTGTCATCTTTATATTTATTTATATATATATATATATATATATATATATATATATAAACATATGTACAACATGTGTCTTACATGCAACAAGCATGTAAGACATATATATAAATATATTTTTTATTATTATTATTTTTTTAAAAATAATAATAAATATTTTATTTATTAAACTTTTTAATAAATAAAATATATATATATATAGGGTTGGTTGCACAAACAGCAATCAGGCCCAAACTAATTGCAAATTTAGCAAACTTTAAAATATTTTGCAAATATGACAAAAAAATTCGTTTCTATCACTGATAGACTTTATCATATCACTGATAGACTTCTATCAGTGATAGACTATTATCCCTGATAGACTATTATCACTGACAAAAATCTATAAAAAGTTGAGGTGCTCAGCGATAGACTTCTATCAGCCATAAGATATCAACGATAGAAATTGCCATATCCGCAAAAAATTTAAAAACATGCTATATTTTTAATTATCTTATTATAAATTGACATTTGTTACAATTTTCCTATATATATATTTATTTATTTATTAATTAAACAATTTTATTTATTTATTTATTCCTTCGGGCCTAAAATAATAATAAATATTTTATTTATTCCTTCGGGCATAAAACTTCTTTTATGAAGTGGCCTTAGACTATCTAGGCCCAAAGCCTACCGAGGAGAATAGGTTTCTCCTTATGGAATTTAAGAGGAATGTCTACAAATAATTAGGCATAATGAAAAATGTCTAAATACGTGGATGGATTGTTTGCATTACATGTCTAGAGTTTTTTTAGGAAGAAAATTGTTTTAGTTGGTTCCCATTATACCCTTATAGGATTTCCTATTTTAAAAATTAATTAGTTTTGAAATTAATTTATTGGATTTTAAAATTTAATTAGTTTTGAAATTAATTAATTTTTGTTTGGTGAGGTGGATGATTTTCCGTTTAAAAAAACTTTATTATTTTTTCCGTTAAGTAATTTATGTTGTTGTGTATCTCCATGTGTTCCATGTGATAATACCAATCTCTCCTAGTTCGTAGGGTGAGCAGTGTTTTGGTTGTTCCCTATTCTTAGGGGAAGCTTTAAGATTACACGGTGTTAGTAATTAAGGTGTGTCCAAACGTATACACTGATCGAATGTGTGTGCGGCGATGTCGTTCTATATCTCCACGGGTGTGTCAAAAACCAACGAAACGTGTATCAAATTTAAAATTTATTGTATCGTGTAGCGTAAGTTTCAATTGGTAAATAACATTAAAATATAAATATAAATAGCAAAATTTATCTTAGAGAATTATATATTCAAACATTAAATAACTCCAAAATGAAAAGATTACATAATTTAAAGGTTTAAAATAGTTTAGAAAATACGATATCAACTCTAACAAATGGAAGATATTAAAATTTAAATACATTTAATTAATTAAATAGGGTATAATTAGAAGAGTAGATATTTTAAAATCTAAATAATTAAATAATATAAGTTTGAATAAAATCTCTTAAGGGATATTCATTGATTCAGAATTTTGTTTACAAAATATTTAATTAATTAAATAGGGTAGAATTAGAAAAGTAAATATTTTAAAATTTAAATAACTAAATAAAATAATAATATTATTAATATTTAGTGGAATGAAATCCCTATATATATAATAATCGATTTGAGTTGATTGAGATTTTTTTCGTTAGTTTAGTTAGGGTTCATCTTCAACCTCACGCATCTCTATCATCTACAGATCGTTTTCTTTTATTTTCTGTTGTCGTTTCGTCACGCAATAGCTTCTCCAATTTTTAATCGTCGTGAAGCTGTCAATCGAAGCTTTCTCCGACTATTAACACGGTATTTTTTTTTTTTTTTTTTTTGGATTTATTGAGTTTTTTAATCATACGTTTTCTTTTTTATTTGTTACGATTTGTCCGATTCAAAAGTTGTTGGGTTAATATTGCACTGTATACAGTTCAATGGAGGAATGAAGCAACTCATCGGGGAAGGGTATACAGTGGTTGTCAATCTGCCATTCGGAGCGACTCATTCATACCATCCATCTATCGTAAGTGGTTGGTCAATCATATGGTTTCCTTTTATTACTATGTGTACAACCATGTATACACCTGACGTGACGTGGTGAATTTTTCTGCAGCTTCATCACTTCCTTAGGTATACAGAGCTGAAATTCATCCCTTCCTTAGGTATACACAACCGAAATTCATCACTTCCTCAAATATACCGAGCCGAAATTCATCACTCAGGTATATAGAGCCGAAATTCATCACTACAGAGCCGAAATTCATCACTTTCTCAGGTATATAGAACGTATACAGAGCCGAAATTCCTCAGTATACAGAGCCAAAATTCCTCAGATATACAGAGCCAAGAGCCGAAATTCCTCAGTATATAGAGCCAAAATTTCTCAGATATACAGAGCCAAAATTCCTCAGGTATACAGAGCCGAAATTCATCAAGTATACAAAGCCCAAATTCATCATGTATACAAAGCCCAAATTCATCACGTATACAAAGCCCAAATTCATCACGTATACAAAGCGTATACAAAGCCGAAATTCCTCAAGTATACAAAGCCGAAATTCCTCAAGTATACAGAGCCAAAATTCCTCAGGTATACAGAGCCGAAATTCATCACTTCCTCAGGTATACAAAGCCTTCTGTTAAAATTTTGGGTCATGGGAGTATAACCATGAACTTGGGATAAATGTCAATTATTTTCCTTTTTAACGTCTTTTAACTCTCCATCCATAACTTCCCCTCCCTCCTCCCAACAATTTACATTTTTGCAGCCTATTTTTATTTTCAAAATTATTGAAAATGGTAGAAGGGTAGGTTTGTCCAATTGTGTTTAGATTACCTTACTAAATATAGGGTTTAGACATTATTCCAAAGAAAAAAGGTGTTAGACATTTTTCATGTGGTTACCCCTTCTCCTTATTGTATGTTTTGGTTAGACTGAACCAACTTTCGCTATGATATTTTCTATAAGATAATTTTTACCCACAACATATACGTATATTTTATTTTTATCACATAAATATTTTAGAGTCTATTTTTTCGTTCAAGAAGTGTAGAGATACGAATTTAACCATCAACCTTATAAAAGATATATAAGTTCAATTAATTACTCACTATATTCTCATTCAATGCCTTTTTTTCTAAAATCTAAATAATAAAATGTTCATCTTTCTTCATATGTTTTTCTTTCAAATTTTGCCAGAGTTTACATTTATTTCTTTAACTATGGGAATAGTTAAAACACAAAATAAAATATGAATTTTTGCCACTTATATATATATATATATAGAAGAATTTGGGCATGCCAATTTCTATTAATTTTCTTATCCAAAGTTTTTTATTCAAATTACATATATATCGGTGTAGGTGTAGCATAAGATTTCTTTAGATAATCTACATGTACAAAACTGAGGAAAATATGTTCATTTTTCTTGTCCTGCCTCTGTATGGACACGACTTCTAAGCTCTTCAAAAGCCTTCATGCCCTCCGAATCAAACCCTCCTGCAAACTAAGGACATTTTTTTTTCCAAAAAAATCAGTTTATATAATTTGAAGGATTAATTTTCGTCTACATAATAATTAAGTGGACCAATTAGATACTATTATAATTATTGATTGATTATGAATATTAAAAGTCTGAGACATTTTATGATAGTCAATTAATTATTAGCAATTCATATGATTCAAGTACAAGAGTCACATATCTCATTTGCAAGCTTTTTGAAGGTAATAGAAAACTTGCACTTCAAACCCGAGGGTCAAAAAACCTCGCACCCCTGGGTGGGTCAACCGTACAAAAACCCCATGATTTCTCACTGGAATCCTGCCCTATCCTAGTGAAATTAAATAAGAAATTTTGAAGGGACGGGAAATCAAATGGGGGCAGCGAAGCCATCCCGACCCCTCCCCGCCCATGAACATCCTTATATGGATACAATTTTCACTTTTTTTTCTTAAACACTTTTTTCATTAACACATCCTCAGAAAACTACTCTCGTTGTAGTTTTAAATTTTCACTACGGTTTTCAAAATATTTCAAAAAAGTGGAATCAAGAATAAAAATCCACTTTCTTTCTCTTTACACTCCAGTTCAAAAATATTATGGGGTGTTTGAACTTGGAGCTCGGTGGACTGATTATTATAAATCAGTCCAAGTTTAGACCACCGGCACCGACTATTATAACTCACAGTCAATAAAACAATTGCACTGACTTCAATAGTTTTTATTATTCACGGACTATTATAACTCACAGATTATTATGACTACCGTTATTTTAACTCATACAGCACCTCAAACAGCCCCTATAAAAGTAGAACGTACCTTATGAACACGAGAAGCAAAACGCACTCCTTGCAAAAGCAAAAATTCTCTATTTGGTTCTTTTTCAGGTCCACTCAATGCATTGTGTTCATTTACTACGCGTTTCATGTACTTCCTTGCCAATTCTACACATGAGATCTTCATCTGCAGTGTCCAAATTAGTGTGCACTATTTAATCAACCTCAGCAAAACAGAGAAGAAGAAAAAAAATGCTCTTTTTCCTCTAAAGCTATACAATATATATATATATATATATAAGAAACCATACATAAAACTTAAGACTTGTGATAGATTGTGATACAATTTGTTTCCTTCAGCTATGTAACAAACCTTGCCAACAACTCCAGAATCCAACAACCAATCAATGGGAATTCCGAGTTCCTCGTATCGCGAAATCGTCATCTCCCTTGTACCTAACACTGCATACACACTCTGCTCCACCCTATCAAAATGGTAGAACCAAGAAAAAGATAAACAAAATGCAGTCGACTCGAATCAAATGGCGGTACCGAACTGTGCAACTTTCTGCTCGATATCCAAACGACGGTGTCGGTTTATAAGTCTTCAACAATAGCTCTTCTATATTGCATTGAAGGAGAATATAAGATTATATTAGAGAAACATGACATACTTATCTAGCAAGGAGTGCATTTTTTTCAAAGCAACTTCACATGTGAGTTTGGGACTGTCAACAAAAGAAGAGACTTCTTCTCCTACTTCCATCAGCTTCTGATATCCAAAGGCTGCTTCTCTCAATGCATATATTTTTCCCTCGGGCCAATCGGATTGCTCGAGAATCTCCATCCTATCAACCTTTATCAAAGGTAAAAAACGGTATACGTAATTGTAATGGTTACAGTATATTTAATCTTTCATTACATATATTCTTCACATGTGAGCTCTTTTGTTAACTTTTTTCATGAAATTCAGCATATAACTTATTAATATCATTTAGGGAGAAAATGACATCACAGAGCTTCGAACTCGAGGAGTTGGAGAATAAAGAAGTTAATTCAATATCATACCAAGGAAGATAATTTTTCGTCGAGCCATATTACGAAGGAGACGACATCTTCCATGATGGAGAAAGAAGCTTCTCTAACTTCCATTGCTAATGGCATAACAATCTCTCCTTGAGTCTCCATACCAGCTTTCACCTTAATTTAAAACACAATTCTTTATATTAGAACAACATATACAAACTTAAATGTAAGATGAGTTTTTAGAAGGCAAAGATTAAAAAAAAAGGAGAATATCTCTGTTCTTATCTAGCATCAAATGCATTTGAAGTTAAAGAGAAAGAAGATGTAGTATCTCTTTTCACCTCAAATTTCGTCAAATTGCAACGAACGAACTCGAGATCTCGGTAAACTTCATCTCCAAAAGAATTTGGATTGGAGACCATATTTTTTCTATCATCATATTGGCTTTCTGGATCAGAAGAAGTTTTATTCATGTTCATTTGAGCATGTTTAAGGGGGAAAGTTGCAGGCTTCTTTCTCATGCTAGTGCCTTCATTATAAGCTGAATAGTTCTGTTCTAGACTTTCCTCAACTGATTTCGACATCAGTTGGAATGATGTTGCAACTGAATTGACAGATTTTCTTGAAGGAACTTGCAATCTGACTTCTGAGAGAGTTAAAGTTTCAGCAGCACTCAGAGCCATTACTGCTTCTAAAGGATCCTTCCATCTGTTGCTCGAACCGATTACGCGCTGAGATGAAACAGCACTCGAACCACCTTTGTTTCTGCTTAATTTCTTCAAACTCAGATTTGAATTAGGCTTCTCACTGAAACTACTAGTTCTGCTACTTGAACTATGAATTGAAGCATTGTCAAAATCTTCAATCCCTGAAGAGAATGGATGAGAAAAATTGCTGTCATGATCTGTTTCTGCTGCTTGTCTAAACTCCAATCTTGCATACTCTAACATGAGTTGTTTTGCCTTCTCTTTTGACTTTGGACTTAAACTCTTATTGAGATAACGAGCGGATTCGCCTGCTGATGTCTCGTTGTCTCGAAGCTCGTACCGCAAGCAAGCATTGATCCATCGTAGGTACACTAACTCTTCAACTTCACTAAATCTATTCAGTTGAAGCCCTTCAAGTTGCTTTATCAGATCTTCATTTTCACTCTTTAACTTTTGAGCCTCCTCTCTTTCCTTAGTGATTATTTCACCCTGCATCAAAATTCAAGCATAAACGCAAAGTTAGAAAATAGTCTTTAAGGGTCGTTTGGTAACGTTCTCATTTCTGATTTTTGTTTCTTGTGTCTAGTTTTTTAGAAACAAAAGCGTTTGATAACTTTTCTTGTTTCTTATTTCTCGTTTTTCTAAAAAAATTCAAAATTGTCTAGAAATTTTAGAAACAACAAAATCAAGTTTCTTGTTTCCAGTTATTTTCTAAAACTTAAAGTAAAAAGCATTATTTTGTCACTTTTTACTTCTAAAATGCATAATAATTATATAAAAATAAATATAACATAAAAAGTTTCTAGGAACTGTAAAATGTATTTGGAATGATCACATCATACACAAAATTAGCCCTTTAAGCCACTAACCTCTGTCGTGTTAGTGAGTGTTGTGATTCTGGCCTTCATCACATCTAGTTTAGATATTAGCTCCTGATTTTCGTGTCGAAACTCTCGATTCTTCCGTTTAAGCTCCCCGAGTTCTACCTCGAAATCCTTCACCGCTTTCTTCTTTTTATAAAGTTCTGCTTCTTTCTTGACGGCCTCTTCCTCTTTCGCCTGCAAAGCGGAAACTCGTTGTTTGAGTAATAACAAATGTTCTTTTGTTTGATTTGCATCAAGCTGAATCTGCCTTTGCAATTCCTTAATCTTTCCCCTAGCCTCCTCTAGTTCCTTCTTCATCAATGCTCCCTTCCCTATTTCTTCTTGTAACTTCTTCCTCTCAGCCTGCAAAGTGTTGATTGTGATATTAAGCATACTGATATCATCATTCTTGGCCTCGAGCTGCTTTCGTAACTCCATGACATCGGGTTGACCGTCCTTTATTCCGTTGCACATGACCAATTCACCTTCAAGTTTCACTTTCCTCTCCTCCAATTCCATCACTAGTTTCAGCAACCTTTCCAATTCAATCTTATTGTTTTCAATCTGGATTTCAGCCACTTTGTCTTCTTCTTTCTTATTGTCATCAAGTGACCGATTTTCGGACTCTCGCCGTGGTAGAAGATCTCTAAGTTCAGCTGAACTATGATCTCCACCTTCAAAATCATAGGTTCTACCATTAACTTCACTAGTTGCATCATTTATTGAATTAGCTTTCTCTTCATCTTCATCTAAGCCCTGCCAATACAAAGATTATAAAAGTAGTACAACATGCGCTTTTCCAAAACATTGTAAGAAGAAAACACGCGCACAAACACACACACACGGATAATTCTTTGGTGTCGCCTTACGTTCTTCGTTGTGTCTTCTCCATTTTCTATGTTAGAAAAGGAAAACAAAGATATGACCATCAGCCTAACTCAATAAGCAAAATAGACAAGTAAAAAAGAGAGAAAGAAAGAGGACAAAACCTGAACAGTTGGTAAGCAAGATTAATGAAGTGCATGATCTGATTGTGAGCTGCCTAATTGCATAAGCTGCAATTGAAACAGCAACAAGAGCACCCAATCTGTTCATCATCTGCAATGGCAAAACCATAAATTTCAAAATCCATTTTTCCCCAAGTACAGTCCCAAATCTCAATATGATTTTAAAATACAACCCATGTTAAATTAAGGCACATTCATAAATGTAAAAATCATAGCTATATCTTCTTAGCTCTTAGCATTTCTATATTTCATAAGCTGCTTCCACTTATTAGATTTAAAAACAAGCTTAATCCCCAAAACAATCTCTCAGGCACAAAATGATCATGATCTTCAAATCAAATTTAGTATTACTTTGGAAGGATTGAACACATCTTGTACAACATCATATTAAGGTATAAATATAAATAATATTACAGAGAGACAAGACATAACAACCTTAACTAGACACCTTGAAAGTGGACAGAAACAACAAAAGTAAGAAATATATGCCTCAGAACAGACTAGGTTCTTTCTGGTCGTGTCTTTGTCTTCTTCTCTAATCCATAGGAAGGACAGGAAGCTTTGAGTTGTCTCTTTTGGAAATGAATAATACTTATTACCATCTTTTCTTTGTTTTTGCTGGGATTTTGTTCAACACTGACATTGGTAAGTTTCCAACTGCTGACTCCACGTTGCCTTGTGAAAAATCCGGGCTAGTTTTGGAATCGATTAGTGGCTGTTAGTTTTCTTCTTGTGATTATGAATCGACCAAGTGTCACTACTTTAGACCCACCATAAAATAAAGACTAAGATATGTTAAAAGAAGTAATGTGATTATTTAAGTATAATTTGAAATTGAAATATAAAGACTTAGATAATATACTTATTTAATTAAAAGCGGAAAAGAGAATTGACACAAATTTAAGTGGTTCATTAATGTCTTACGTCCACGGGCAAAAGGGAGAGAACAATTGTATTACGAATAGGAGAGAATTACAACCATGACAGACTAGGGACAGCTAAAGTCATTAGAAAGTTTATATATGACATCATTCTAATGACCTAATACAAAATGGGTCAAAGCCTCAAATGAATAGTAAAACTCAAATCAAATTTTTTCTTTAGGGCGTTGCCCCTATACCTCCACCAGGGCGCTTCGTCCCTGGACCGCGACTCGCTGACCGGTCAGCGAGACCCCGTATCGAACCAATCGTAGAGGGTCATAACAGATTTAAGGCATTCCAACAATTGTTGTTAAGAAAACAAAATATATATATGTATGTATAAGAGTCAAAGTAGCGAGCATAGCTCAATGGTAATTGACAGGTACTCTTTCTCTCGAGGTCAGAGGTTTGATCTCTGACTCCGCAATTATAGATTCGATATCATCCGGATTGTAATTTGAGAAACAAGCAAGATAAATTACACTGAATTATGGAAATCAAAGGGTAAATCATGAATAAAATTGAAAGTTATAAAACTAATGGACACAGAATTAAGGAGCTGGGTTGCATTCTTTGGTCTCACAAATAGCCACGAAATGGATATAAAAACTTTGTGGGGGCAGAAATTTAATGGTGTTCAACCACTTTCTTAATGAAAAGGGTGAGACATGTAGCCTAGACTGAATAAAGCAAAAAAAGAAGCCAAGCTTTTAGGTTTTAGCTGAATTTGGCATGACCTCCAATCAAACCTTACTAGTCCTTTTAGCATTTATGTGGCCTTGTTTTCATGTGGCTGTGTCTTGTACGATGTGTGTTCTTATGTGTCACTAGAATGCCATAATTTTTTTGTCTAGTTTTCATTACTTCAAAACACTAAATATAGGTGAGGAGAGTGATTAATTTTGTCTTCCATTTATACTTCAAGTATATACTCATATTCAGAGTCAACCCTTCCTGATTTTTTTAGAAATCTCCCACCAAATCTGACTCACCCTCCCTAGATTTATGGATTTTGAAATTTGTCGGAGCAAGAGTATCGTCCACCAAGGAAGATGGAGTTGAAGATTGAAAAGAATCTTAAAAACATAGACGGGAAGTGACAGAATGGAAGAAATTGAATGCATTCGATTTTTGGAAGCAAAAATGACGGTAGGTGTATGTACACAATTGGGAGCATTGTGATAGCTCACAAAATGAGTTATTTTTAGGACCTATTTTATGCTAGTTTAGAGACTTACACAGTTAATTTCACGTTTATATTTGATTATTTTATAGATATCAATCATTTGGAGCAAACATAAACTTTTAAAAGATATATGATGAAAAATAAGCTAATATGATGCAAATATGAGGTATCAAGTGAAGAGAATGATGAAAAGGAGTCAAAAATCCGAGGAGACAGCGTCTAGACGCTCAAAATAAAAATAATATGTAAAAGAAACGCTAGTCAGTCCGAACTCTAGCATGCAAGTGCGCAAGGCAAATTTTGATTAACATGTCACCAACTCAACAAACAACCTAACTTGATAAATGTCAGCGAAATATATCTTATTCATCAACCCAGTCCATTTCACCCTTCGAAATTCAGCCCATTCCGCACCTTCATGAAGTTCCATAGACCCGCGCTACAGTGGATTTTGCCCCACAGAATTGCCATAATCGATTTTTGCACGATTTTTGCCCTACAATTCCTTATAAATACATATTTTTTAGGAGATTTTAGGGAACTAATTTGGGGAGTCATTCCAAATTTCGAAAATACATAATTTTAAGAGTTAGAGAAGATTTTTTGGAGCAAAAAGAAGACAATTACATGCTCGGGATCGGGAACGTGGAATCGACACTAGTTTTATTTCTTCTTCCTTTCTTAATTTGTAGTTTTGTTAAGGGTTTAATTTTGAGTTTATATTTTGTAATGTCGAACATGATTAGCTAAACTTATTTATCTTAGGGATTGATGTAGTCATTAGACTGATGTTTTGATTAATTTAAATGTCTTTGATTGATTGCTTTTATTTTCATTCATGCTTTTATGTGCTTAATGCCTATAATCTCTTAGCTACAGATTATTTGTTTAATGGGTGTGATTTACACTGAAAAGTTGCAAATTAGACTAGAACTTAATGGCATGACCGAAGGAGTTTCTGACAAGATCAGTACTCATTTAGAGGTTGTTAAATAAAGAGTCGTAATGCCTTCATTTTATTAAAAACTATACCGATATGTTAGTTTTATAATTTTGCATGAGATTTAATTGTACTCGAAAGATGCAATTTTTACATATGACTTCTTAACTTATGATTTGTTGCATGATTCTTAGTCGTTAATTAATTAATTTATTGGTCTAATTGGTGAAATCAACTTCCTAAGATATCTTTCTCCTTGTTGTTCGTCATATTTTATTTTATGTTTTTATTTTGTTTCAATCATATTCATCTATCGTTTTATTTCTCTAAATAAAATTGGGTGATTGTATTTGTGGTAATTAAGTGAACTAGAAAACCAATCATGAGGACGATACTCGTATTTACATACACTATATTAAAACTTGACTCGTACACTTGCGGTTTTGCATTGCATTAAATTGCGCAACACATTCAACAACGTATGAGATTGAGGAAGACGAAGATGGATCTAAAAGATTGAATAGAATCAAATGCGTATGCGGGTTTCAAAACGAATGAGTTTTTTGGGATGATGCAGGCTTTCAAATTGCTTAAGTAAATGATGACCGGTAATGATATACCTCATTTGACTTTTTTCCCCAGTAAATACAACAGGTGGCTTAATTATGTTTCACTCTCTCGGGTTAGGGTTACTGATTTCAGGTTAAATGAGAGTATATATAGATATATGCCAACAAGGGCATAGCTCAACGGCATAATGTATCATCTAGTAACCATGATGTCTTAGGTTCAATCCCCCACCCCAGTAGGTTCGTATGAAACTACTATTCTTGATCCCATGAATTGATTTCACAAGTCTCTATGCACATGGTAGTCGTTGATATCTATCGCATTAGACTAGCAATTAATTCAAATTAATGTTATTGCCAATAAGAGCATAGCTCAACGGTATGATATATTGCCTAGTGACCATGAGGTTTTAGGTTCAATCCTCAAATTAATGTTACATATTACAATTTGTCTTATTTTTTACAGATATGTTTTTGTCATCTCCGCATCTCTCCTCCTTAATACTAGCCGAAAATCTAATAAATTTAGCCATTTTTCGAGTTTGACTAATTTAAAGTTGGGAAATCAAGAGAAATGTCTAGGATAAATAACCTAAAACGAAAAAAGAAAAAAAAAAAAACCAATTTAGTGGGATTAGGGCTTGATGTGGGATGAACACTTAGCAAAAAAGTTTGAGCCATAAAAACACCAACAAATGGTTTTTACCACTAACTCAAGAATTGGATTTTTCCACTAACTTAAGAATTAGATTTTCCCACTAACTTTAGTCATCAAATTGACTCTTGACTTTCAAGGTTTAGTGGAGTCAACATTTGATTTTGACTTTTGACTTTCAAAGTTTTAGTCAATTGTCTACAATTTGACGTTTTGACTATCTTTGATCAAATTAAATCAATTTAAAAATTAATTCAAATAATTAATTTTAAATTAAATTAAATTAATATTAAATAATTAATTAAACGATTTAATTAATTCAAATTTAATATCCAATACATCCAACACTAATCCCGATCATTCTCGATATACATGATTATGAATTCCTATTCATATTTTTGATATTTAAATCTTATTTAAATATCTCCATCTCTCTTTATTGTTCAATTCGCAATTGAACGTTATGTCGTTAAATATATCACATATATTTAACGCTTATTGTCTAATTCGAATTCGAACACTTCGAATTCACTCGTCACACTGTTCTACGGTTTAGTCTGATATGAGCTAGCAGGGGGACCTCATGGACCTACAGATCATGAGCTCCAACGATTCAAGATTAACTGATTAAACTATTTAACCCAATTAATCAACATTCGTTAACTACCAGGACATTTCACTATAGCCTAGTAGTTGCACTCTCCTCATTGTAGATATATTTATGTCCACTCGATATAACCATGATTAGTAAGTTGACCCTTCACAGGTTGTTCGTAATTTACGGTTGGGTCAAATATCTGTTTTACCGTAATTACATCTTGCTCCTTAAGTCCCACTGATCCTCTAATGAACAATTGGTTTGTGATCCAATCATTAAACCGATTGGTATGTGATCTAATCATTATACCGAGACCCTCTCGGGCCAATGAGAAGGTGGGGCCCCTTGTTCAAGACCTGGAGTCAGCACTTAAGCGAACAACCTATCTATTATCCCTAGAGACGGGTAGGAGTGAATTCCATCTTGCACCCTATATCCCCAGCTATCTATCCGGTCTTACCCCTGAAATGGGAGGCTTATTGAGTCGGCGTTGTTGAGCCACTCTCACCCATGCAGATCTAAGGATAATCTCGAATAAATAGGAGTTCATAGTTAGCTCAAGATTAAGGTCAAGTTACCTAGATCATCGTTTTGAAAAAGTCAGTCTTTAAAATAGTAAACAACGTTATAAAGCAAGAGTGACCTATTTTGCCGTCCGGTCTAATGCAAACTCTTTGCATATGACGCCCCCATTCAAATGTCTACACATGAACGATTCAGGATCACATCGTTTGTACTATATACAAAATGGGCCGCATCCAATAGTGTGCCCAGGATAAGGTATCCAACCTTATCCGTATACTATAGACCGTTTTGGCTATTTACTCGAACTTGATCTACTTTTATGTCTCCACATAAAGTTCAAGTACTCATGTTATAGCCATGGATCTTAGTTTATTGGATTTAGGGTTTTCTAAAATGAAATAAGCAATCCACATATTCAATAATAACTTTATTGAATAAACCTCAATAACACTTTATTAGTAATAAAATATGTTTATCGTTTACAAACCACGAGTTTTAGGACATAAAACCCAACAAACTCCCACTTGGACTAAAACTCTAGTGGTAACAAATATATATATCCATATATATACATAATGTTGAGTTTTTCAGAATGAGAAATAAATACAATAAACTAGGGCATCACATACCCATAGTTTTCTCCCACTTGCCTTAGATTATACACCTTGTAGTCCTAGTCTCACTAGGTGACCCTCAAACACTTTAGCCATGAGAGCCTTTGTAAATGGATCAGCAATGTTTTCCTCAGAGACTATCTGTTTCACAATAACATCTCCTCGTTGGACGATCTCTCGAATGAGATGATATTTTCGCTCAATATGTTTCCCGCGTTTATGGTTCATTGGCTCTTTTGAATTTGCAACTACTCCATTGTTATCACAAAAGAGAGTGATAGGCAGTTGCATATTTGGAACAACTTCCAAATCGTTCAAAAACTTTCTAAGCCACACAACTTCTTTTGCTACTTCACAGGCAGCGACGTATTTTGCTTCCATAGTGGAGTCAGCAACCCAACTTTGCTTGATACTCTACCATACTACAGTTCCACCATTCAGAGTGAACATTGATCCTGATGTTGATTTTCTCGAATCTCTATCCGACTGGAAATCAGAATTAGTGTATCATGTAAGAATCAGATCCTTACCTTTATACACGAGCATGTAATCCCTCATTCTCCTAAGATACTTGAGGATATTTTTAACGGTTGTCCAATGTATAAGTCCAGGATTGGACTGAAACCTGCTGACAACACCTACTGCATAGCATATGTCGGGTCGTGTACACAACATAGCATACATCAGACTTCCAACTGCCGATGCATAGGGAATGCGTCTCATATCCTCAACTTCTTGAGGTGTCTTAGGACATTGTTCCTTCGACAAGTGAATTCCATGCCTGAAGGGTAGCAAACCCCTCTTGGAATTCTGCATCTTATATCTTGACAACATCTTGTCAATATAGGATGCTTGAGACATGGCTAATGTTTTATTCTTGCGGTTTCGAACTATTTGGATCCCAAGAATATATTGAGCTTCTCCCAAATCCTTCATTTGGAATTGAGTTGCTAGCCATTTCTTGACGTCAGTCAGGCATCTTACATCATTCCCAATGAGTAAGATATCATCGACATATAACACGAGGAATGCTACATATGTTTTGACTATCTTCTTGTAAACACAAGGTTCGTCAATATTTTGTTCAAAACCATAAGATTTTATCGCAGTATCAAACCTTATATTTCAGCATCTAGATGCTTGTTTCAACCCATAAATGGATCGTTTAAGCTTACAAACCTTTTGTTCTTGATGTTGTGTTATAAACCCCTCTGGTTGAGACATATAGATACTCTCTTAAAGATTGTCATTCAGAAAGGTTGTCTTGACATCCATTTGCCAAATCTCATAATCATAATATGTGGCAATGGACAAGAGTATTCTAATTGATTTTAACATGACAATAGGAGAGAAGGTTTCTTCATAGTCTACCCCCTCTCTTTGGGTATAACCATTTACCACTAATCGAGCTTTAAAGGTTTGTACCTTACCAGTTTGGTCTCGTTTCCTTTTGTAGATCCATTTACAACCAATAGGTTTTACCCCATCTAGTTGATCTACAAGTTCCCAGACCGAATTGAAGTACATTGACTCCATTTCGAGGTTCATGGCTTTGATCCACTGATCTTTGTCAACATCATTCATTGCCTGTTTATAGGTCAATGGATCCTCTATTCCATCATCTGGTATGATGATTTGAGTTTCTACTAAACTCATGTAACGGTCAGGTTGTTGCACAACCCTCCCAATACGTCGAGGCACTCTCAACTCTTGAGATGGATGTGAGTAATCAGAAGTATTAGCTCCATCAACAACTCTTGTTGAGGGACCAATCTCATCAACAACTCTTGTTGATCTATCTGTAGCTTCTTTAGAAATTTCACGCAATACTATTTTACTGCGAGGTTGATGATCTCTCATGTGATCTTCTTCGAGAAAAGTAGCATTTTTCGATACAAATACTTTATTTTTTTCTGGATCAAAGAAGTATCCAGCTTTCGATTCTTTTGGGTAGCCTATGAATAAACATACTTTTGAACGACGTTCTAATTTCTTAGGGTTTTACACCAACACATGTGTCGGGCATCCCCAGATCCTAAAGTGACGTAAACTAGTTTTACGCCCTCTCCATAACTCATAAGGTGTTCCAGTAACACTTTTAGAGGGAACATTGTTCAAAATGTAGGCAGCAGTCTCTATTGCATATCCCCAAAACGAATCAGGCAAATGAGCATAGCTCATCATCGATCGAACCATGTCTAACAAGGCTCTGTTTCTTCTCTCCGATACACCATTTTGCTGAGGTGTACTAGGTGCAGAGAGTTGTGACTGGATTCCATGTTCTATCAAATAGTCCTGGAATCTCAGGTTCATGTACTCTCCACCTCGATCTGATCGAAGTGTCTTAATTGTTTTACCTAATAAGTTCTCAACTTCAGCCTTATACTCCTTGAACTTTTCAAGAGCTTCGGACTTATGATGCATTAGGTAAACATAACCGTACCTTGAATAATCATCTATGAAACTAATGAAATATTCATATCCTCCTCGTGCTTTGACATTCATTGGTCCACAGATGTCCGAATGCACGAGTTCTAAGGATTCTTTGGCTCTAAGACCTTTTCCAGTAAAAGATCTTTTCGTCATTTTCCCCTCAAGACAAGACTCACATGCTGGTGAAGAATTGTCTTATAACTGGCTTAAATGACCATTTTTAACCAATCTCTCAATCCTATTGAGATTAATGTAGCCAAGTCTTAAGTGCCAAAGATATGTACTTGAAGAAACTTTTTGCCTTTTGTTTCGCATCTTAGCCGTTTTAAACATCTCGATATTTAAAATAGCTTTCGTTCTGGTCGGTTTTAACTTATATAAGTTGTTTTCTAGTTTTGCAGAACAAATAGGAATACCTCTTTTGGTAATGAACACTTCATTAATTTCAAAAGATATTTTATACAATTGTTCTATCAAACAAGAGATAGATACAAGATTCTTTTTCATTCCAAGAACAAGATACACATTATCTAATATAATGAATCTATCTCCAAAAAAATAACTTCAAATCTCCCACTGATTTTGCTGAGACAACCTCTCATGTTCCAACCCTGAGAGTTATCTCGCCTTCCGCAAGCGTTCTCAAGGAACTAGTTTCCTGAAAAGAAGAACAAATATGATTAGTGGTCCCTGAATCCAGTATCCAGGAAGTGTCATCACTTTCCACTAAATATGTTTCAACAACTAGTAAATCATATTTACCTTGTTTTGCCTTTTCAGCTTTCTTCTCTGCAAGGTACTTTGGCCAGTTTCTTTTCCAATGCCCATGCTCGTTGCAGTGGAAACATTTTCCATTATCTGCAACTTGAGCCTTGCTTTTGCGGTCATTAGGAGTTTTACTTTTTCCCTTATCTTTATTTTTCATCGAAATACTCTTATTTTTGGAAGAAGAAGGACTAGACTTCGTCCTAGAGGACGATCCTCAATAGAACCTTTTAGTGGTAGCAACGTTTGCCTCCACTTCATGTCCCTTAGTTTTCAGGAGGGACTGATAAGTCTGAAGCTCATTCAGAAGAGTAGTCAAGTTATATTCAATTTTGTTCATCATCGCATTTGTGCAGAACTGTAGGAAGCTCTTCGGAAGAGACTCCAGAATAAAACTGACCTGACTCTTCTCATCTATGACAGCTCCGTTTACTTCTGCCACATTGAAATGTACCATCATGTCCAGGACATGTTCTCTAACAGAGGTCTCTTCTCTCATGCGACAGTTATAAACGTACTTGATGGCATCATGCCTAAGGGAGAAGGACGGTTATTCAAACATCCTCTTCAGAGAATCCATAATCTCTTTGGTAGCACCCATACCATCGTGTTTCTTAGCCAATACATCAGATATGCTGGCCAGAATGTAGACGCGAGCTTTATCATTTGCCCTTGTCCACCTGTCATATGCATCCCGAACATTTCGGTTTGCATTTGTGTCGGGGTTTGGAGGACACTCCTCAGTTAAAACGAACCTTAGATCATCAATTACCAGTATTGTGTTTAAATTTAATTTCCACGTTGCGTAATTATCCTCGTTAAGTTTCTCAGAAGCTAGTAACTGTACTATTGAGTTGGACTTGCTGAAAAAAGTAAACATATCGTATTTAGTGAAATTGCTATTAACCCTTTTGTATTATCCAATCAAGTTTTAGCAAAAGTAATAATGTACCCATCATTTATTCTTTATTGCAACGATACTACAAAGGCTTAGAGCAACATCCACCTAGGGGCGGTCTATCACTCCTCCTTTGAATTGAGACACTCAGTTAATCACTATTACCAGAATAACTCATATTCCAATAGATCTTTTAGCTATCGTTTACTTTGGTCAAGAAGTTACTAACACTTAGTAATTCTTGTAAGTGTGACCCTCCATTTTCAGACCTCAGAGATCGGAATCAACAAGCTCCCGAAGTTGGAAAGACAATGTTGAAAGCGAACCTATGAGACCCTATCCATTTCTGGAGTTCGCGGTGTTCCGAATCCCATGATACAGCCCTCCTAAGGGGTGGTCGCTCCTAGGGCAGACTCGCAGGCGTATCATGGGAATCTCACGGTGCAATCTAATGGAAAAGACTGTAGGATGTGTTGACACACAGCCTTCGCCCACTTACTATGAACGACTTCCCCTATTCACCTTGTTATTGACTCATGCAAATACTTTCCTACTGGAGGTCGCTCTCAGGGCGACTCGAAGCCGAGCATGAATCTCACGGTGTGAACTCTTAGGGACGTAGGAGCTGAAAATATTTTTCCTCCCACTGAAGTGTTCTAGACGGTTGGGTATGATTTTACTTAGGCATATATTTTGGCTAACTAAAACATATCCTAAGTCTAGGTAATCTTTCCGAGTATAACGTTTATACTGGATTTTAACCTATTATGTCTAAGTGATAAACCTTTTAAAACCTCACATCACTCACGCATGCTCATAAAATCGGGTTAGCTAAACTCAAACGCCAGTTCGATGCCCAAGTAGGAGGTGTTCCATAAACCGTCAACTTAAATACCCCCAACCTTAGACAGCATCTTACCGGGTGAGTTTTTCTTGTAACTGAAGTTTTACAAGATATCGACCTATTTTAACTATTAAAACAGGAAATTGCTTGGTGGTTAACCATAAATGAGCATGCATTTATCTTTGTTATAGGTTTTAATGTCTAATTAATTTTATAACACTTATAAAATAAGACAAACCTTATAACATACATCTAACATGCTTTTATATAACAATTATATAAAAATTATTCCATGCAAAAATATAACAACTTATATCATATCTCATGGAATCCTAAACATGCATACTATATATTATAACATTTATAACATACTTTCAATGCAGACTACATGCTTATCCTATGGTGGGATTTTAAATCTACATGGCATACAATATGCACACAAGATTATGTTTATTTAAACTATACATTCACAATGCATAAATAAATAAACCACACTAAAAATTGATTGGTTTTGGCATCCTAAACAAGCAATTACCTAAAAATATTACAATAATAAATTAGGAAAAAGCCTCGAACCTCCCCCGAACACTTCGAATCGGCTCGAACCGCTTGTAAGTTGTTGGATTGCACGAACCGCCGTCGAACCGGACCGAACCACCACTTGACGCCTCTTCCAATTTTGATAAATTACATGAAAAATTACAGATTCTTTGTAACACATTAAAGCCCATCACAAGGCAATTACAATAATTATTACAAATTGGAAGAGAATTGAATGCCAAAGACCAAAAGTTTCCATTTTAGCACACATGCATTCATCACATGAATTACTACCCACCAACTCTAAATTAACCAAAAAAAAAGTACTTAAAGCATGCTCTGATACCATTTGAAAGAGTTTCGGCATGCATAGAGGAAGCAATGTTGGATCTAAGTACTCTTATTTTGTTAATTTCAAAGGAAAATCATGTAAATTGAAAATCAAAGACAATAATTTAGTAATTACCTTTGAAGTTCAAATTCTTCTTGATTCCAAGCCCGATCTTCGAACATAACGGTCACGAACCACCACGAGAGTCTTCCCGACTATTCTCCGGCCTTAGAACGAGATTGTGGGATCCTTTGAGTGACTAATTTAAAAGAGAATTGAAGATGGATTCGGAGAGAATGAAAGAGAAATTATCTTTACAATTCTCAAAATTAATCAAAATTCCAAGAAGAAGTTAATCTAATTAACCCTTCGTATATATAGAAGACTACATGCAAAAATATGTAAAATTAAGTTAACATTAGGATGACATCTAGAATTCACTCAATGTAGTGGGATTGGTGGCTTGATGTGGGATGAACACTTAGCAAAAAAGTTTGAGTCGTAAAAACACCAACAAATGGTTTTTCCCACTAACTCAAGAATTGGATTTTTCCACTAACTTAAGAATTGGATTTTTCCACTAACTTTAGTCATCAAATTGACTCTTAACTTTCCAGGTTTAGTGGAGTCAACATTTGACTTTTGACTTTCAAAGTTTTAGTCAATTGTCTACAATTTGACTTTTGACTAACTTTGATCAAATTAATTCAATTTAAAAATTAATTCAAATAATTAATTTTAAATTAAATTAAATTAATATTAAATAATTAATTAAACAATTTAATTAATTCAAATTTAATATCCAATAAATCTAACATTAATCCCGATCTTTCCCGATATACATGATTATGAATCCCTCTTCATATTTTTTATATTTAAATCTTATTTAAATATCTCCATCTCTCTCTATTGTTCAATTCGCAATTGAACGTTATGTCGTTAAATATATCACATATATTTAATGCTTATTCCCTAATTCGAATTCGAACACTTCGAATTCACTCGTCACACTGTTCTAAGGTTTAGTTCGATATGAGCTAGCAGGGGGACCTCATGGACCTACAAATCATGAGGTTCAACGATCCGAGATTAAGTGATTAAACTATTTAACCCAGTTAATCAACATTCGTTAACTACCAGGACATTTCACTATAGCCTAGTAGTTGCACTCTCCTCACTGTAGATATATTTATGTCCACTCGATATAACCATGATTAGTAAGTTGACCCTTCACAGGTTGTTCGTAATTTACGGTTGGGTCAAATATCTGTTTTACCCCCGTAATTACATCTTGCTCCTTAAGTCCCACTGATCATCTAATGAACAATTGGTTTGTGATCCAATCACTAAACTGATTGGTATGTGATCTAATCACTATACCGAGTCCCTTTCGAGCCAATGAGAAGGTGGGGCCCCTTGTTCAAGACCTGGAGTCAGCACTTAAGGGAACAACCTATCTATTATCCCTAGAGACGGGTAAGAGTGAATTCCATCTTGCACCCTATGTCCCCAGTTATCTATCCGGTCTTACCCCTGAAATGGGAGGCTTATTGAGTCGGCGTTGTTGAGTCACTCTCACCCATGCAGATCTAAGGATAATCCCGAATAAACAGGAGTTCATAGTTACCTCAGGATTAAGGTCAAGTTACCTAGGTCATCGTTTTGAAAAAGTCAGTCTTTAAAACAGTAAACAGCGTTATAAAGCAAGATTGACTTATTTCGCGGTCCGGTCTAATGCAAAATCTTTGCATAGGACGCCCCCATTCACATGTCTCCACATGAACGATTCAGGATCACATCGTTTGTACTATATACAAAATGGGTTGCATCCAATAGTGTCCCCAGGATAAGGTATCCAACATTATCCGTATACTATAGATCGTTTTGGCTATTTACTCGAACTTGATCCACTTTTATGTCTCCACATAAAGTTCAAGTACTCATGTTATAGCCATGGATCTTAGTTTATTGGATTTAGGGTTTTCTAAAATGAAATAAGCAATCCACATATTCAATAATAACTTTATTGAATAAACCGCAATAACATTTTATTAGTAATAAAATATTTTTATCGTTTACAAACCACAAGTTTTAGGACATAAAGCCCAACAAGATTGTGCTCATGTTTTGCGGAAAATATAGGAGCACAACGCGTAGCCTAGGTCCAGCAAACTGCAAGATTCAATAACATCTCGACATTTTTGCATATGACTCTGCCTTCGATCAGTCCCTCTAAACTTCAAGCTTTAAACAAGAAACAAGTATGATAAAAACCTACATTAAAAGTTTATGGATTGGAATGCTCATAGGTCAATCTGCCTCAAAAGGATGTTTCTCATTGCTCTGCAATATCTCGTCTCCATTAAAATGCTTAAGTCTTAATTTGCACAGTCGAACATTTTACCAAACCTTAAAGTGGTTGACTCTACATGGAGATTGAATTCTTTAAAATTCAATGGTTTTACCCTTCTGCGTTTAGGTTCAATTGTTGCAGCAAAGTTTGGTTTTGTTGGAACTTCTTCTTCTGACGCAAAGTTTTCTAACCCTTCAGCTCGAGTAACAGTGGCGTGAAAGTTTGAGTTCAAAGGTGGTGACTCATCAACCAATATTTTGATTGCTTGGAGGTTATTCTCCGTCAACTTTATTTAGGGGTGGGAAAAAACAACCCGAAAATCGAGCCGACCGACGGTTTATGACCCTTTTCAGTCAGAGTCGATTTTGTAAAATGCAAAACCGATCGACCGAATTATATGTATATATATATTAAAAATAAATAAATAAAAACTTACTTTTGCGTGTATGCTCGCCAAATACATTTCTTGAAAAGAGGAATAGAAGCATGGAGAAGTGGCTTACCGTACATGCAATCAATCAGAAGAAATAATTAAAAAAAATAAAAATCATTACTTTATTCTTTCTTTTCTCTTTCTCTTCTCATTTTTTATTTCTTCTTTTCTTTCTCTTTCCATTTTTTATCGGACTCTTTTTCTTCCCACTTTCCATTTCTTCTTTTTCTCCTCCATTTTTTTTATTTCTTCTCCATATTCTCTGGTCTCTAATATTCCTCTCAATTTCTCTCTTGATTCTCCTTCTTTCATTTCTCCTTTCCTTTTTCTTCATTCTTTGCAAGCAGTACGCACGCCTCAATCGTCTCCATCTTCCGCCATCACATACAGTCGTCGTTGTCTCTCACTCACCTCCAAGTAGTCGGTTTGGCGCCAAAACCGATCGAAGGTTCGGTCGGTCGGTGTAAAGAACTGAGAAAAAAAAATCGATTTCAAATTTTTGGAAATCGACTTAGTCGGTTTGGGCGAAAAACCGACCCCGACCGACCGATGCTCACCCCTAACTTTATTGACTATGCTTTTTGGTTGCGGTAGAGCTTTGTTACAGCATCCTCCGCAAAAGGTCTTGTTCTTGCCACAACTTGTCAGGATTTTTTTCCTCCTCAAGCATGGTTTGTTGTGTTGTACTTTTTTCTTCTTTTTTATTCTTCTCAACAACCTTTGTTTTCATTCTTTCATTCTCTTGATTCATAGCAAGGTTACTTTCTGACGAAACCTGCTCCATTTGCACCTCCAAATTGTGCAACGTAAACATTTGACTCTAAAGTGCGGCGCCATTATTTACCATGTATTCTCTCCATAGTGCCTCTAAACTGGACGATGGTTCTTCACTTTTAGGCGGTGTATAGTGTTGATCGTCTTCAGAGTAGTGATAGTTCTCATATTGACCGGTTTGTTCTTGCTCTTCCCATGAAAAGTTGGGTGCTACCACCTTTCAAGACTATACGTATATGAGTTTTCATAGTTTTGTGTTGTTGTTGCGTCTCATAATAAATTGATGCTGGATTTTCTGGGCAATTTTCAGAGATATGAAACTTTTCAAAGTAAGCACATGACACTTTACTTGGTTGATAAAATGCTTCAAACTGTTGTGGGCAATTTCTTCATTTTATCATGTTATGCAGCATATTCATTTACTTCGTCGTACATATACATTTTTCACCTGCAAACGCTCACATCACAATTGTAAATACAAGCAATAATATAATTGAAAAGTGACAAAAAAAAATCTCAGCATCGATTCCAAAAACTTGATGTGGGGATTTATGTTGTGTGTGTACACTGCACTAGCGCAATATATGTTGTAGAAATGATGAATTTGGTGCTAGCGCAAATAATATGTTGTAGAAATGATGAATTATGTGCTAGCGCAATGTATGCTTCAACAACGGTAAAGTTAATAACAACAACAAAGTTGTCACCATGAGCACTAGCCCAAGTATACACTATGCTCCAGCAAGTAGTACAAGAAAAATATTCTAGGATCGAATCCACAGGGAGTTTTTGGCAAGAGTCAATTATAAACATGCATGTGCTATAGCAAGGTAACGGTAACCGACAATAAATAAAGTTGCTGGTTGTGCGATTAAAATATAAAAATCAAAGATAAATGTAAGAGATATGGAATATGATGTGAAGCAAGACTAGACTCATTGACTACCCTACATTGCATTACTCACTCTACTTTAGCGCAAACTTTGATCGCTTAAATTCATGAATCTAACTGAAGGTGCTCTCATACACGGCTCTTTTGATACAGTGTGGTGCACAACAAAAGCTTATGTATGTTTACTATCATTTATATTGATGAGTTAAAAGTCAACCATCATTCATGCTTATGAGTGGATGCAATGTCTAAAGCAACCTAGTGATAAAACTCCCCCTCACTCGTTTTGAGTATTTCCACGCGTCTTGACTCTCTCGGTACCTAAAGCATGCTACTATTTTTTATCAGTTAATCAGACGAATAAAAGCAATTTCAACAAACATTCTCAAAATGAAGATTCAATCAATTAAGAGATCAAAGTGTTGCTAGAACATAGCTAAAACACAATATAGAGGTTTGTCAACTCAAGTCTTGCTAAGGGAAATTAGCTCATGATGATGATAAAAACAAACATTGTTTCAAATTAGAAAACTAAATAAAAAGAGTAAAGAGAAACTCTAAAAAACAATTACTACTTTGCTACTTTGATGCAACAATCTATGCTACGGAATGTTAATGGCAAGATGAGAATGAAATCGTTCAGCATAGTGTGCTCCGGCGTAAAACTTCGACGACGAAAATGTAAAGATGAAAGGAAAATAAACGAAAAGCTGAAAGGAAGAAAATGCATAAATAAATTTATGAAGATGATCCCCTCCAAGATGAAGGTGATGATAATTTCTCTCAACCCAGTGCCTTTAGAAAGTCTATCTTCTCTTATTTCTCTTCCACAAAGGTAGTGGGTCGTGTCCTTACTTTTTACTTTTTTGCAGGCATACGAATGTGGTCCCAAATTATCGAATCAACAATTTTCTTAATTTGTACCGCAAGGTTAGGTCATGTGTTGCAATGTGAGATCATTCACTAAAGCAATGGTTGTGTTATGCGTTGGAACAAGGTTGTCATCTGCTGGTGCAATGTTATGACTCAATTCTCTAGCACAAGGAATTGTTGGAGCAAGGTTCTGGAACAATGTTCACTGCAAGATTCTCAGCAAAATGAGACTTAAAAATCTACGCATACAATAAGATAGTTATATTGTTGCAGCAAATATTCTCTCAAAGCAAGTATATTTCAAAAAATCAGTACATGTGAAAGATAACTATGTTATTATGCTATAACAATTTGTCTGAAACAATTTATACTCAAAACATATGAAAATGAATTCATTATTTCTCATTTAGAACAAGTATGAGATAAATTAAGGCCTTAATAACTCATTATTCACGAATTACCATTGATCTACTCATTTGTGTCATGCGCCTTACATAATCACTTAGGGGCGTTTGGGTGGGGTGGGGTGGGCTTAAATAGCCCACCCGGTGTTTGGGGCGGAGGTTTAGGGAGACGGAGATTTAGGGAGACATAGGTTTAGGGAGACGATGGTTATAACTTATGCGATCGCATAGGTTATGTCCATCGCATAGATTGTGCGATGGCTATGACCTATGCGATGGACATAACCTATGTGATCGCATAAGTTATGCGATGGTCATAACCTATGCGCTCGCGCATCAACCTCATCATCGGGTCGGGCCAGCCCGACCCAAATAATCAAAGGCCCAAGCTTGGTCAAAGCTCAAGCTTTACGGGCCTCCACTACTGTTTGGGTCGGGTTTAGGCCAGTCCACTACTGTTTGGGTCGGGCTTAGGCCAGTCCACTACTGTTTGGGTCGGGCTTAGGCCAGTCCACTACTGTTTGGGTCGGGCTTAGGCCACTCCACTACTGTTTGGGTCGGGCTTAGGCCACTCCACTACTGTTTGGGTCGGGCTTAGGCCACTCCACTACTATTTGGGTCGGGCTTAGGCCACTCCACTACTATTTGGGTCGGGCTTAGGCCACTCCACTACTATTTGGGTCGGGCTTAGGTCAGCCCAACACCTAAAACATATGTCCATAGCCCAATCCATGGGCCTAACGCAATGGGTCAAATTTGGATCAACTTGGATTGGCCTTTCAAATCAGGCTTGGATTGACTCGATTTATAAAAATTATTTTTAAATATAAAGTTAAAATTGAATTAAAACTTTATTTATAGAGAAGAAATTTTTCTCATCTTCAAAACTTACCATGTGGGATAATAAAATGAGCATTGTATTAAGACTCTATTTATAGAGGATGAACCTGTCCTCATCCTCCAAGCTTCCGATGTGGGACAATAAAATAAAAGGATAGATATTTTAGATGGTTTCTAGTTCAATTATCTCATAATTTTTCTCGTCATACTACAACTCTTCACTTCTCAAACTCTCAAACACATGTCATAAACTCTTCCACTTCTCAAAGATCATCTCATGTTTTTAAATAAAAAAATAAAATTTACATTAATAGTTCATCTTTCCCATGACCATCATAATTGCGTGTACTTTTAGCATATAGATATAATGTAGTTGGACATGAATGAGTTTTTTATTCATTTTTTTCTTCAAATTATTATTAATATTACAAATTATATATATAGTATATATATATAGTATTATTATATTGGATCGGGTCTTTGGGTCGGCCCAACGAGCCGATCCAAATACGGCTCAAACGGGCTAGCCCATGGGCCGATCCAATTAAAAAAAAAACATATCCATATCCAATCTAATTCATGAAAGGGTTGGGTTGGGCCGAGTCGGTCAACCGTTGACCATGGGCCGAGCTTGGATCGAGCTTGGACTGGGCTTGGACCGACCTTTGGGCTTCGAGCCCGATGATGAGGCTGACTCGCGCATAGGTTATGACCATCGCATAACTTATGCGATCACATAGGTTATGTCCATCGCATAACCTATGCGATGATTATAACCAATGCGATCCCATAAGTTATGTGGTGGTCATAACCTATGCGATCTTTTCTCATTAATGCACATGTATTTTCCCACTTATTCTTCATAATCATGGTTGTTTTTTTAATAGTAATATTGTTAGGTGCACTTATTATAATAAGTGCACCAATAACCATTGTCAACTACCACCCTCACATGTTTTCTTTATAAAGGAGGCAAAATACAAAACAACTTCACCACACACCCTTCTCTGAGTATGTCCCTCCACCTCCAGCAATGACCCTGCTTCTCTTCCAGAACCTAAATAGCCGACTTTCGTTGATAAAAATCTAACTCCTCCTATTTCTTCTGCAACTTCTTCTTCGGCCTTTAAGCAATAAACTAATGTAAGAAATGATTGTGGATTTATACTTCCTTTATACATTCATTTTTTCTTTATGATCGTTTTGTTTTTTCCCCTTCCTTTATACTTCATTTATACATTCACCATTTTCTCTAACTTATTCTCACTTTTCTGTATTATTCACAGGGTCGAAAGTAAATCAAATTTCATCCTTAGTTCGAGGTTCGTTAATTTAAACATCGTTTTGTTTATGTATGTTATTTTTGTTTTAGTGTAAATTTGTCAAATATTATTTTTGTAATTTTTGGTTTGAATTTATTTATGGGAAATTGTAATAGATAGCAAAATAAATTAGGGTAATTAAAAATTTAGCTACCGTTTTTAGAGTTTGCAAATATAGAAAAACTTTCAAATTTTACCTTTTCGTTTATAAGATATTCTTATTTTATCCTTCTTTGTTGGGTCTTCACTACGGAAATAATTTTCTGATTCTAAAAGCATTTGAGCGAGATCTTGCGAAGGCATTTGAGCAACCTATGCGATAGCTAAACCAGAATCACATAGTTATCGCATAGGTTGCTAGCTATCTCATAGCTATGTGATCGCATAGGTTGCTATGTGATAGGTTGCTAGTTATCGCATAGCAACGTTGTTACGAAATTGTTTCAAAATCGAACCAAATTTGTTGGTTCATGCTAGCTATCGCATAGACAATAATTTCAAAATTGAACCAAACTTGTTGGTGCGTTGTTACGAAATTGTTTTAAAATCATGTCAAAATAATGATGATAAAACAACTTAGTATTGGTCCCTCATTAAAAACTTAAGCGATTGTTTTTTAAAATGTTGTGAAATTATATTAAAATCGATCCATCAAATTTGTGATTTTTGAAAGAACGTTTTTAGTACAACAAAAATAAATGATGTACAACCATTTGCTTAATTTTTAAAATCTTCAATCATTTGCTTATTAAAAATACAATTATCTTTTCAATTTTTAATTTGTAGGCAAAGATTAGGGAAAAGATTCAAACTTCTATATGGACCCTTGAGAATTAGTCGTCATCCTGACAGCCTTCACCGCATCTTAAGAGCAGTTACTTATTATAGTAGCACAATATATGAACGACCATAAGAGAATAGAACACCATTCACCGTACCTTAGACACCACATTAGACAAGTAACATTCTTACGACTCATACGGGAGTCTGACTTATGTTGTCGCGAGAGTACGAGGATGGATCAAAGTTGTTTTGACGTATTATGCAACTTGCTTAAAACAACGGGCGGTTTGGTCAAAACGGAGGTCATAGATGTGGAGGAGATGGTCGCTATGTTCTTGCACATCTTAGCACAAGACGTTAAGAACCGAGTAATTCGTAGACTATTCGCCAGGTCTGGTGAGACCGTATCTAGGCATTTCAACTCTGTCATAAACGCAGTATTGCGGCTCCATGATGTCTTGCTGAAGAAATCGGAACCGATCACAAGCTCTTGTACTGATGAACGATGGAAAATCTTTGAGGTATAGCTATAATTTTTTCCACCAACGATTACTTAACGTTGGCCGTCATACTTTAGATACCTAAATGATGTTCCCCTGTATGGTTTGAACACAAAATTGTCTGGGTGCATTAGATGACATCTACATCAAGGTCAATGTTCTCGTCACTGATCGTCCGAGGTATAGGACGAGGAAGGGTGACATTGCAACCAACGTGCTTGTTGTTTGCGCTCCAAACGGGGAATTCATATTCATCCTACCAGGATGGGAAGGGTCTGCAGCTAATTAACGAATACTTAGATCTCTATATCAAGACCGAACGGACTGAAAGTACCGAAGGGTAAGTAAAGACCTCTCTTATTACTTTATTAACCACGATGTGGTAAAGTTGGTAATGTAAAAGGTGTCGCATTGTACAGGATATTATTATCTATGCGATGTTGGTTACCCTAATGTTGAGGGCTTTCTAGCACCGTATAGAGGAGAACGATACCATCTATCCGAGTGGCGGCATGGTAGAGGGAATCCACCGACTACTCCGAGAGAATTATTTAACATAAAGCATTCCTCTGCAAGAAATGTGATCGAGAGGGCATTCGGTTTACTGAAGAGGAGATGGGTCATTCTCCGAGGTAAATCATACTACCCGGTCGAAATCCAATGTCGGATCATTACAGCATGTTGCATCCTTCACAACCTTATCAGTAGAGAGATGGGTGAAACGACATCGTTTGATGAATTCGATGAGGTGGACTCATCTTCAGCTTCGATGAATGGGGATAATATCAATTTCATTGAGAGTTCTAACGAATGGAGCCAGTGGAGGGATGGGTTGGCTCAACAAATGTTTTCTGATTGGGAGTTGCGTAATCAGTGATGCCTTTTACTTTTTTAGTTATTTTTAAAAATTCAGCAAGAACGTTAGGTTTACATATTTTGTATCATTGTTAATTTACATGTATGAGCTCTGCAGCGTTTCAATTCAAACTTTTTGTTCATGTCATTTACCTACGTTTATACTTTATTCGCAATAGAAATTAACAAATATAGTACAATAAAATGTTAATCTCATTACAATGTACACATGCGTACAGCAGAATGGCAGGTGTTGGAAGTGGTGTTGGAAGAGCCAGGAAGCATACTTGGACCCATCACGAGGAGACGAAATTGGTGGAATGTCTTATGGCGTTAGTCCAGACAACCGGCTGGAAATCAGATAATGGTACCTTTCGTCCCGGGTGCCTGACGAAGTTGGAGCACATGATGCGGGAGAGGATTCCAGGATCTAAAATTAAAGGCACCCTCACAATTGATTGCAGGGTTCGAAACTGGAAAAAACAGTACAATGCGATTGCAGAGATGTTAGGACCATCTTGCAGCGGATTCGGGTGGAATGATGAATTGAAGTGTGTCGAGGCGGAGAAGAAAGTTTTTTATGAGTGGGTAAAGGTAGGTTTCTAGAGCCACCATTCAGTTTATACTTGTCATTGTGTAACATTTGTTTACATGTTCATGCAGAGTCATCTTGGTGCAAGGGGGCTTCGAAACAAATCGTTCCCCCACTTTGATGAGTTGGCATTTGTTTTTGGGAAGGACTGCGCTACCGGGGCAGAGGCAGAGACTCATGGGGATATGGCATCCAATGTAGCGGACCAAGTGCATGAGGAAGTGCACCTGAGCGGATCCCAGGAGTATTACATTCCAACACCTAGGGTGTCTGTCGTTGGAGTGGACGTGTTCCAGGATGAAATGCAGGAGACACCCATAAGTCGACACGCAACAACAGAGACTTCTTCTCGGGGGAGTAAGAAGAATCGAAATGCACATCAATTAGAAATGGTGGATGCTGTACGAAAAGCGATGGACATGCAAGCCGCCAACCTTCAGAGGATTGTAGAATGGCAGAAAGAAACTCGTGCAGTGGGAATAGAGCAACGACAAAAAGTTGTGGACGAACTTTACCAGGTTCCAGATTTGGACAACGCGAAGATAGTATGCCTTATGAATATCATCTTCACCAATGCCCTAGAGACTGAGAGTTTCCTATCCGTCCCAGTGGAGTTGAAACTGCAATATTGCACGTTCCTTCTAAGCAAACACAATCGATCAACGTTCATCTCTTTTTTATTACGCCACGCTACAATTTACTTTCGTGAAGTTTGAAATGAACCTTAATTATTTTTTGTGCAATTCTGATTGTGGACCAAAATTGGCAATTAAAACTCCAATCAATTGGCAATTAAGAAATTATTATGTAATATACATTTAACTATAGAATACAACCAAAAAAGTTGTAAACAAAAAAACTACCATAAATACATACTTCCGAACTCCATGTTAAAGAAAATTGCATCCCAAACACAGACTTCCTAAACTCAGATTAAACAACTTTGCACCTCAAACACAGACTTACTAAACTCAGACTATACAACTCTGCACTCCAAACACAGACTTACTAAACTCAGACTATACAACTCTGCACCCCAAACACAGACTATTATAACTCACCAACTATAATAACTCACTTTGCGCCCCAAACGCCCCCTTGGGTATTTGAGGCACCAACTTGGAGTTGGGTGGACTAAGTTATTATAACTCAGTCCACGTTTGGCCCATCAACTATTATAATTTATTAAAGTAACTACACTGACTTCAATAGTATTTACTATTCACAGACTATTATAACCCTAGACTATTTTAACTCACTCAGTGTTTCAAACAACCCCATTAGCTTCACAACCAGTTTGTCACATCAATAATCAATAATGTTTAATTAACAATGTTGATGGTAGAGACTTACTCGAGTAAAATCAAAGATTTCAAATTTGTAGAAATTAAAACAAAAACAGAATGAGTTCAACCATCGAAGTTTTAGAAACTAATTTTTTTAGTTTAAGCAATATTATTTTTTTATTTTTTTGATATATGTGAGTGTCCGGGTCAGCTTACGTGCACCACGACTAATTAGTTTAAGCAATATTATTAAGGTAAATAGCCCCAAATACTACCATGTTGGGGGGTTTGGCAAACCCTTAGTAGGCAGCCGTCGCACATAAATCCAAGAATCAAAATGCTTTAGATCTATAATACACACAAATGGAAGAGTTCAAAAGCTCCCAATTAATTTAATACAATATAGCCAAAACTGCTCATTTCCATTTACGACACAAAGAAAAAAGACACAATATAATGTCTCTTTCTTTACCAATGCAAAGGACAAAACTTCTTGTGAGAACTCGCATTGCAAATAACACCTCACATATTTTACATAAATTTTTATACCCTCTTTGAAGAGAGAGAGACAGATAGATTTCTTGTGAAATCCCACGATTTGTGTAGATACCCAAAATGGTCCAAAATTACCAGATATCTTTATCCCATTTTGTTGGAATTCATTGGGGGTAACTATTCAAAATGCAAATGTATTTAGATCATCTTATAAGTTTATTAAATAGTTTAATTATGGGTTCATAAACTTTTATATAAGTGTCAACGAGCATAGTTCAACGACATAATGTATCGCTTAGTGATCATGAAGCCCTAGGTTCAATCTCTCACCCCAACATGTCAAAAAAAAAAAAAAAAAAAAAAAATTATAAGTCAACGTGAGTATAGCTCAATTGACATAAATTATGTATCATCGACTAAGATATTAGAGATTCGAATTTGCTACCCCACATGTTATTAAAAGAAATTATATAAAATATGGTCGGGTGAATGGTTTGTAGAATCCTAAAATTAATACATATATATTTAAGGTTATGCCCGAAAATGCTATGTTTCTTGAGTCTTTTGATCCCATCAAACAAAGAGTGTGTTAGATTTGAGTCGCATAATTGAAAACAGAGCGCGTTTTAAAGTTCGATAGGAAACTAATAAAAAACGCTAGAAGAAGGGGTTGAACCTCCGACCTTGTGGTTAACAGCCACATGCTCTAACCAACTGAGCTATTCCAGCTTATTTGATAAAAAAAATATATAACCCATAATATACGATATCACTTCGATTCAACCAAAATAACTCAAACCAACTATCAAGATTTCAATCTAATTGAGTTAATAAAATCTCAATGGTAAATTTTTCTTAAATGTATCAGAAATCAAATAGAAGAATCGATATAATCAACCATAAGTTTTGATAAGTTATACCATGGGAAGGATTATCATGGTAACCACTTACTACAATTACTCTATATATATAATATATTACAAATTATGTGATATTTGTAAATTAATAATTATACAAAATTTATAACATAAAACACATTGATAGATTAATTAATAATAGTTTATATTCAACCTAATATTTTGTTAGTAACTACAACTAGTTTTATGGTTAACACACATTTTGAACAATTGTTTAAATTGAAATCTAATTTCTAAATTTGTTACCAAATACATAGTCACATGCAATTTTATTTTCATTGAGTCCATTATTTTTAAATTTATATTTTCAGGTCACCAACCAAACAAGTGTTAACATTCTTTTTTTTTTTTTAGTTCAACGTGTGGGTGAGAGATTCGAACAACAAACCTCATGGTCGATGGTATATTGATAGAACTAGAATAATAACAAATTGGAGACTTTAATAATCCTCTTGAATAACACACTAAAATCCATGTAATTGAGCTAGAGAGAGAGAGAGAGAGAGAGAGAGAGAGGAGATTTCTTGTGAATATCCCAAAATGTAAACAAACACACAAAAGGGTCCAAAAAAAAACCAAGATTTGTATATAAAAAAGGCCTCACTTTGAAGGAGAAAAAACAGCCCAAACAAAAGAAAAACAGTGGAAAAAAGAGAGAGATAATAATGGAGTTTAGTTGCAAGGAGTTCAAAGTAGGAAAATGTGAAGGCCAAAAGGAAGTGGATGGAGAAACCATGCCATTAGTTCTACAGCCTCCTGAACCAGACAAGGCCAACTTTGAGTCCCTTTTGTTTGCTCTCAAAAACAACAACGATTGGTTCGACCAAATGATTATCAAAAACAGCGCGGTTTTGCTCCGAGGTTACGACGTCTCGAATGCCCACCAGTTTAACGACATCGTCGAAGCCTTTGGTTGGGACGACATTCGATACGTCGGCCCCGCTCCTCGAACCCATATTTATAAGAGGATTTGGACTGCCAATGAAGGACCCCTCTCTGAGTTCATTTACTACCACCATGAGATGGTTTTGGTAACTAACTCATTTGAATAAATAAGAAGTAAATTCATTTTAAAATGTAATTTTTTTTCTTCTCCTCTAATAAATGTGGAATTGAAATATAGATAAAGGAATATCCAAAGAGGGTAATATTGTACTGTGAGATACCACCCCCAGAAGGAGGAGAAACACCATTTGTTCCAAGTTTCAAAGTGACAGAACGAATGATGAAGGAATTTCCAGAGGAAGTTGAAGAAATAGAGAAGAAGGGCCTCAAATATACCTTCACTGCTCTTAGCAATAGTGATACAGGATCTATGAGGGGTAGAGGTTGGGAAGATGCTTTTGTTACATCCGATCGTAATGAAGCCCAAAAAAGGTAACCATCTTCTACATTTTTTCCGAGTTCAATAATTGTGGAATGGGGGATCGAACCACCTTCTACATTGCATACATAATTTATACACGAAATATCGTTAGAAGTCGCATCATGATATGGATGCCACTTAAACTATTAGAAGATGAAGGAAGAAGAAATAAATAAACAATTCACTTTCAAACTATAAACAAAAATAGAATATATAGATGAATCACACCTTAAAGCAATAATATTTTATCTTGTCAACATGAGCATAGGTGTTTCATCCTTTTATGTATTTTTAATTAAATCCTTATTGTCACACAACATTCAAGTCTATTGAATATATGACAAAATGATGATGTGAGATCGAAATAATTTTTTATTATTATTGTAGTTGATAATACTTTATATTTTAATTGGATGAAATAGACATGTCACCTACTCAACCTCATAAAACATAAAACATAGCACATATGAACTACCTAACTCAAAATAACTTGCTATAACAGAATATGAACCCGTTAAAGCAACCTCATAAATAATAGGATTTTGAAATTAAAAAAAAAAAAAAATAATAATAATAATAGGATTTCTAAAGTATGATAGTATGAAATTCATTAATTTGCAGGGCCAATGCATTGGGGATGGATGTAGAGTGGCTGCCAAATGGAGCAATGAAGACGATACTGGGACCGAGGAACCTAACAAAGGTGTTTGATGGGAGGAAAGGAAGAAGAATGTGGTTTAACACGATGGTCGGGATGCACGGGAAGGAGCACAGCTCGGCTTTAATGGCAGACGGGACAGAGATTGCAGAGAATGTGGTGAAGAGATGCCAGCAGATAATTGAAGAAGAAAGCATCCAATTCAAGTGGGAAAAGGGAGATGTTCTCTTTTTTGACAACTATGCTCTGCTCCATGGAAGAAGGCCTTCTCTTCCTCCCAGAAGAGTCTTAGTTGCAACCTGCAAGTAGTTTGGTTGTGATTCTTTCCCTGCAAGGCTTGTGTGTGTGAGAGAGAGAGAGGTATGGTTCAATGAATAAAAAGTATACTTTCTGATTTTACAGAGGAATAAAAGCACAAGTTTTATTTAAATGCATAATTAATACTAAAGAAACTAAATGTAACATAATTTTGAAAATTTCCTCTACCAAAAAGAAGTCAGAAGTCAGAGGTCCATATTCTCACCTCACATGTTCACCTCACATGTTGAACTCAAAAAAGAAAAACATTTACAATGTAAAACTTTAATTTATATTTAACTTAAAATTTAAGAAGTGTTACCAAAACATGTGTCTATAATCAGAAAAATAAATAATTACCAAACTTTTTTTTTCTTTGTTAAGATATGAAAACTTTCCAAAAGATAAGTTATTGACTAATAATAATTAATTGAGGTCCTCTCCTCTTTTCCTATACACTGAAACGGAGAACCTGTCCAACATAGATGAGACATACTCAGTAACCACTTTGCATCCTCCATTATCATTAGCTGTAACAGCAAAGAGGATAAATATGAAGAATGGCATACAATTCTAAAATTTGTTGCTCACTAAAGAACTTCATCGAACTTGGTTTACAAATAAAGCTTCCACTAGAAATCAAACTCTTTGTTAGACCAACTGTCGAACAAGGTAAACAGATAAAAACAATGAAAATCGAAGAAACAATCCGATTATTTCGGGACAAACAGGGAGAAAGGTGTGCACTCTATAAAAGAACACAACCCTTTACCAACTCTGACGAAATGGGGCAATTTAAACCATATAAGCCCAACAGATACATACTGGTCGGACTATGAATGATTAAATGATGATCGCCCCCGCCCCCGTCCCCTCCCCCTGCCATTATAGCCATACGGCCCATATCCATATCCTCTTCCATAGTAACCTCCACGGTAATACCCTCCACGTCCAGGACCTCGGCCACCTCGGCCCCCTCGATACCTCGAAAATTCACCAAAAGTCTGCAATAGCAGTCAGGAAAACATAAAATACAGCAATTTTAAACGTAAAAGGCACAAACCACCAGAAAAGTTACCTCTGTGTCTATCTTTACTTGCTCTGAATATCTAGTCCGCCCATTTTGAGGATCATTATCAAGAGCATTGTAAGAGAGTGTATCAAAGAAGTCATCCTTGTTATACAAGGGCTGCAGATAAAAGACACAACTAATATGTCATGGTTTGAAAAGAATTGAATCCATCTTTTGAATAGACCTAAAATTCAATTACTCGGCAAACTTGAGGATGTTCTCACCTTAATTCCAGCCTGTGAGAGTTCGCCCTCATCTTCTTCTTGAGCGTCATCATCATCGCTGACCTTTCCATCCACATCCTTATCCTTGAGATGAGATTTATTCCCTTTACCTAGATTTCCCCACACTTCATCCTTGTTGAATTTCTCGTTCATAGCTATGAAATCAAAATCTTCCGTAAATTTGGTCACAGGACGAGAACTCTGCAATGTAGAGTATGAAATGTTAAACTGGGTTATTGAGATGTTGAACTTCAAACATAAATACAACTTACACCTACAAATTAACTCAACCATGATGTATTTTCAGATTATGCATCCAACAAAATGAATACAGTACAATCACCTCCCCTCAATTCTTTTTCATTTCCAGCGTCCTATCAATTTTTCCTTGATCCAATAACCTTCTAAGCTTGTTTTCAAAGGACAAATCAGTCAAGTTTCAATTCAAATTCTAGCATATGTATCTCACTCTGATTCCAGTCAACCAAAACTTATTCAGCACTCAAAATGAACGAGAAACTAAAGTACACAAACTATATATTCATAACACTTTTTGTTTTAAGAAACCGAGCCTTCATTGAGAAATATGAAAGTATATACAAGGGAATATAGAAAAACAGCCTAACAAAAGGAGCCCCACTCACATACTACAATAAGGTTCCAATTCAAAAGAATAAACCGAAAATTACAGAAAACCTAAGTCACAGAGGGCCCAAACAAAGGCATTAAATTAAATCTAATAACCTTCCACAATTCCACTCCCCCACAGCTCTCTCTCCCTTTCTAAAAAATCAATGATTCCTCAGTATCCAAATCACCCAAACAACGACGACGAAGCAAGTCTACCATATAACTTCGCCCTTCTCCATAAAGGGAAGAAACACCAAAGCCCCCTTCTCATCATAGACCTGCTATCCCTATTCCACGCTAGAGGGACTCCAAAAGCCTCCAAAAAAAAATGGGTCCAAATCAACTGAGCAAACTAGCAGCTCCAAAGAATATGGTTGAGGTCCTCTGACACACCTTTGCAAATGGAACACAACTAAGAACCCAAAAGGAAGGAAGTATCTCCACCTGGTATATAAATCGAAAATTACAGAAAACCTAAGTCACAGAGGGCCCAAACAAAGGCATTAAATTAAATCTAATAACCTTCCACAATTCCACTCCCCCACGGCTCTCTCTCCCTTTCTAAAAAATCAATGATTCCTCAGTATCCAAATCACCCAAACAACGACGACGAAGCAAGTCTACCATATAACTTCGCCCTTCTCCATAAAGGGAAGAAACACCAAAGCCCCCTTCCCATCATAGACCTGCTATCCCTATTCCACGCTAGAGGGACTCCAAAAGCCTCCAAAAAAAATGGGTCCAAATCAACTGAGCAAACTAGCAGCTCCAAAGAATATGGTTGAGGTCCTCTCCTCTGACACACCTTTGCAAATGGAACACAACTAAGAACCCAAAAGGAAGGAAGTATCTCCACCTGGTATATAGATTTAACTTTCCCATGCAAGACCTGCCACACAAAGAACTTTACCTTCTTTGGAATCTTAACCTTCTAGAATCTAGAGTGAGGAAAAATAAAAGGTGATGGGGGAGGCAAGGGAACACACAGAAGGTGAAAAAGAGAGCTAGAAGAAAAATCCTGAGAAGGGTCTAGGTCCGTCCTCCCCTGACCAATGTGGACATCCCTCCCTCAAAAACAAAAGTAAAGTACTTGAAGTATGGGGTCTGAGTCTGCGTGCTTTCCAGCAGAGGAACAATGTCCTGCTCCTGAAGTGGTTGTGGCGTTTTATACAAGAAGATAGTGCTTTTTGGAAGAACGTTACTGTCAACATGTATGAGATCAGTCCCCATGGTTGGGTCTCTCTCCCCCCTTCAAGGCAAGGCCAAAGGTAGACAAACTGTGGTTCGATGTTGCTAAAAACAGCGGTCTTTTCTATAAGTTCTTGAATTTTAAAGCTTCTGGAGGTAATAGGATTTTGTTTTGGTCCGAACGATGGGCTGGAAATCTGCCTTCCGCTTCTCAGATCCCTAATCTTTTTAGTTTGTCGATGAAACAGAATGCTACTATAGCCAAGTGCTAGAATGATTTGTCGAAAGATTGGGACCTTGGCTTTAGAAGGGGCCTTTTTTATTGGGAGATTCCCAGTTGGGTCAATTTGGTGGAGATGCTTGATGTGATTAAGGTGGGTGCAGGTTGTGACAAGGTGGAGTGGGCCACCAATAAGTCTGTATTTTTTCTTCAAAGACTACTGTTTATTTGACTGAGATTGCCCCCTCTTTGAGGATCCCCTGGTGGATGCAATCTAGAAAGAAACTTATCCAAAGAAAGTCAAAGTTTTCCTTTGGTCGGTTTAAACACAATGAAGAAGCTCCAATTAAGGTGTCCTAAATGGTCTCTCTCTCCCTCTATTTGTCATTTGTGTCTTGGTGATGCTGAATCCCTTGATCACCTTTTCCTAAACGAGCTTGGTTCGGGTTTTAAAGGAGTTTGATTTACTTCTGGATTGGTTGGTGGAGTTGCTTCGTGGAGGGAGGTTCAAAAATAGAAAGCAGGTGCCCTGGTCTTTGGTTGGTAGGGCCACCATGTGGAGTATATGGTTAGAGAGAATTTTTTAAGACAAAGCAAATCCTTTGGAGTCTTTTTGTAGCAATGTTCAGCTTTTAGCTTCCTTACAGCCTGTCCACACAATTGGAAAGCTTTGTTTTAGCTCTCTGGGAAGAGACATCTTTCTCCCTCTGCCCTTAGATTGTCTTTTTTGGTTCCTTTGATGTTTATAATACATATGTATGTTTCATTAAAAAAAAAAGTAGAGTAGAAACCTCCAAGGACTCCTTATCCGTAAAGGGAAGGCGAAACCCCAAGATAATAGAAGAAGGCTCATCCAAATGCATGCCGCCGCATAAAAGAGGCCCTTGACTACAACCTCATATCTAAAAGGTGATAGTGATATGGATGGGGGAAAGAGATGCAAAGGGGTTTCTCTCCCACCCAACGTCCTCCCAAAAATAAGTATCTGAGCCATCACCTATGGAACATTTTACAAACAAGGAAATTAGGGAAAAAAACAGAAGAGGTAGCTTTCCAAGAATTTCTAGAAGATCTCATGAGCCTACTTCCAGAGACCCACTCAAAAGAGTGAACGTTGTATTTACTCACGATGACTATTCTACAAAGCCTTCAGTTCCCAAAAGAAGCGCCACAACCACTTGGCCAACAAGGCCTCATTCTGATGTCTCAGGTTACCAACACCCAATCCCCCGAGATCCAAAGGCCTCAACAAAATCATCTCCCAACTAACCAACCAGATGCAACCCTCCCCCTCGCATGTCCCCTCCCAGAAGAAATCCCTCGTGACCTTTTCCAAACTTTTGCTCACCGAAACAGGAATTCTAAAAGAGGGAGAAGATGTTAAGATAGCTTGAATGAGAGTAAGTCTCCCTCCCTTGGAGAAGGAGGCTTTTTTCCAAGAAGAAAGATGCTTTTGATGCTTTTCAATAACTGAGCTCCAAAAAGAAGACTTTAAAGATGTTAACAGCATAAAGTAATTCATTATTGAACTCTGTAATGATTACTATTAATTTATTATTAAAAAAATTTACACATTACCCCAGATCCTCTTCCTCTTTCACGTCCTCTGTAAAAATGGCGAGCCTGAAAATGGGTACCATTTGCCTGAAAATGAGTACCATTTGCCTGAAAACCCAGTCAAGGAAAAAAAAACATCAGCGTCTCCATCACATAAACTAACAAGGACATAAAAAAAAGGCAGGAATTGAGACGTCAATTTGTATTTCCGCTCATCTTGGTTGTGCAATTGAACATATGAATACTGAAACTTGAATTAATATATAAAGATAACATAAAACTGTTCACGAAATGGAAAAACTTTTAAGTAGCACTCCCAGCAGTGAACTCAAGAATCGGAAATAAGTAAAGGTAAATGTATCGCTATGTGATGCAGTTTAAAATGTTTAGTAGTATCCTGAAAATTGAAAGGTGACACTTACAGGAAGAAAAATTAAAGAGGTCCCCCCCCCCCCAAAAAAAAAAAAAAAAGACGTTTGCATTTTATGAATTAGAAAGGCACCTTCTCGACAGGCCTTGACGGTACAGGTAGTGGCAGTATAGGTGGCTGCGCCTCTGTTGTCACTGGCTTAGAAGGTTGTAACGATGATGACTGGACCACTTCTACATCCTTATGCACTGTATGTGAGGATTGAGATGAAACCACAGCAGTGGGCCCAGACTGCAACAGCTGGCCTGGGGTAATTAGAGAAGGTACAGAAGATTCTGTGCGAGGGTTGGATATTCCAACTACAGATGAAGTTGCCTGGGATACAGTTTGAAACAGTAATGAGGGACCAGAAACTGTATTAGGTTCATTAGTGATTGGTGGTATGGCAGAACTAACATCTGCACTTGAAGTAGAAAATGAAGACAGTATTGGACCTACTGGAAAACTAACACTAACTGGGGCTCCAGGAAGGGTAGGAACAGCTGCCCTATTTGCAACTGAACTTGGTAAGGTTTCAGAAATAGAAGTAAAAGGGAACATAGGCAAAGGTGTTGAAAAAGTTGGAGGGGGCAGAGCAGTGGAGGTCAAGTTAGAAGAACTATTACTAGCAGAGAGCAAGGAAGACGGAACTTCTGGTTGTTTTGAAGCTCCAGTGGGTAATGATGCATTAATATTAGGATACTGCATAGACTGTTGCAGAGATGAAGGTATTGACAGACCAGGAGAAGGTCGTATTATCGATTGCTGGTGTAACTGAGGAAGTCCATTTGGCGGGGCTGGGGCATAATACCCTTGCCAATACATGGGCATCGCAAGTCCACTGCCATTTGCGCTTGGAAGAGGCGGAGGAGAAGGTCCCCATGACCCCAAGTTGCCTCCAGGTTGGTACGGAGGCAAACCACCTTGAAAATTAGACTGAGGGAATCCAAATGCTGTGTGGGGAGTATGATCAGGTAATGCCCCACTGACAACAGAATGCATGTTGGTAGATGTGGAAACTGAGGGGGGATAGTGAGACTGCATAAGCAACAAATAAGAATAAGGCTAACATCCTTTCAAAAATAATAATAAAGCTAGCATGCCTTAATGTACTGAGAAATTAGAAAAATAAACTCTTCTTATAAAAAAAATGCACGCACTTGAATAATTGCTGGATCATTATTTATAGGTGCTGCCGGCTGAACAGGTGGTGAAGATTTAACCTGCAAATCCTGCCAAGATCACAAAAGAGCTGCTTATTGATGAAAGCAACGGAAAGGAAATGAAGCCATGTGCCCCATCTAGACTCTTAAGTATACAACATCAAAAGAAAATGACAAATGGGAAGCAGTAAAAAATCCATAAAAACATAAAAGCATGGGCGAAATAAAAGTGCCACATTGAGCCAGCAGGCTCACATAATCAGATGTTCAAGTGGCAATCAGCAAGTGACAGAGACAAACTACATTGGTGACATTTATCATTCACTCTAAACAACAGGTAATTCACCGGTCCTGGCTTAAAAAATAACTAAAGGGCCAAAGTATCATATCAAACATAATTTTCAATGCATTTCATACCTTGATATCACTTCCACGGAATAAGATGTACTCGAAAACTTTATCGCTTGGAGGGACTTGAGGGCCATCCTTCTTTCTTCCTTCTGTTCCAAATGATCTCACTATCCCAAATAAAAAAAAAAAATTAAAAGTGTGAATACGAAGGTTGAAAATGACTACAATAGATAACAAATATCAAGATATTAGTACATACAAAATATAAAGATTAAGATTAGTTTGTTGTTTGATGTATAGATGTGAAGAGAAACCCTTTAAAATGCAAGAAATTTTCTTCCTGGTGGTACATGGTTCTCAAGAGTTACAATTCAACTCCCCAACGAAAGTAATAATAATTCACACTAAATTCTTACAAAAACAACAAAATATTGCCCGCAAACAAAGATAAAGAAAATCATGTGTCAGAATCCTTTTTAAAACTGAAATTCACATAATTGCATTTAAAATTGATACTCAGTGGAAATTGAGGGCCTATCGAAGTGCTCTACTCAAATAAAGTTCATCAGAGGAGGCATTTTAAAGCTTAAGAAATCTACTAAGGCAACTGATAACAAGAAAGCATACTGAAAGATAGAATTGGAATCAAAAGTATGGTAAACCATAAATCAATACATAAATAAAACACAAAGATCTTTCGAGCTAAGAGAAGAATCCCAGGAAAAGAAAATTAAAAACAAGGGTAAAAGTAGAGCCCTTTGAGCACTATCGGATGCCAAGCCACAAACCTTAACCTTAAATTTCCGACTCAAAACCCAAAACTTCATAAAAGTTCTCATTCTACAAGCATATAAAGAAAAGGAAATGGCCATGCATTAACAAAATCAGCAAAGTTGTGAGCCAAACAACCGCAAAACTTGAGGGAAAAAGATACCGTTTCTCAGTCCAATGCTCGACTCGTCGGTGTTGATGTTGTACAGTACACCTTCGTATCTAATTTCACTCTTGGAAGTCAAACTTATCAAGCTTCCAATGTACGAATCGGCAGCTGAAGGCGCCCTCGAACCAGTATCTGAAGCCATATCTATGAAACTCGAACATAAACTAACACAACCAGGAGCGAGAGAGTAGAGTTTTTAGGTTTTTAGAGGTGAAACTTTTGGACTCAGATTCTCAATTCTTGATTTCGAAGGGTTCTTGATACCTTACCCCCTCGAGTCTGTTTTATTTGGGTAATTGGGCAAAATTGCCCTAAAATTAATTTATTTTAATCAAAATGTGACAATGTGATTTTCTTTATCACATTACCAATCCAGAAACAAAATCATCGATATTTACTTTTTAATACTAATGTAATAATTATTGTTAATCCAACATACCTCGTGTGGATAAGGTATCACTTATCATTCTAGAGTCGATGGTTCGATCCCATCCTGTAATTATTGAAAATGGGATAAAAATATCTCGATTTTGAATTTTTTTCGACATTATCAAACATAGACATTTATTATCTCATACATTTTATATCATGGGTTCGTAACTCCGAGATATTTAATATATAATTCAACTTAGCAATGTAATTATGAATTATAATTTTTATTAAGTATTTATAAAAGGCAAATGGTAACCGATGTCAATTTAGACTAAAATAATTAAAAATATAGTATTTTAAAAAAAAATTGCAGGTATGGCAATTTCTATCACTTATAGTATGGTGTATCGATGATAGAAGTCTATCACGGATAAAACTATATCGTTGATAGTCTATCACCTTGATTTTTTATAGAATTTTAGTCTATTAGTGATAGTAGTCTATCACTGATAGTAGTCTATTAGTGATAGTCATATATCAATGATAGCTTCTATTAGTGATAGCCACTAATTTTTTTGCCAAATTTGTAAAATGTTTTAAATTTTGCTAAATTTGCAATTATTTTGGGTATGATTGCGGTTTCTGCAACCAGCCCTTTATAAAAAAATATAGACTAACTATTTTGTTTTAATTATGTTAAGATTGTTGGGATTATTTATCGGTTAGAATGAAATCTTTCTATAAAAAAAGAAAAAATAAATAAAGTTATAACTTAAAATGATTAATGGTTTAGGGTTGCTTCCACGATTAACTAGCTATGTTCGTCACTACAAGCATTCGGAGATTTGGTGCGAAGATCACTCGCGATGGGTTGCTTCGACAGTCCTGCGAAACATTGCAATTTGTTAACTCATTTTTGCTTGTGTTACTTTTATTTTGTGTACTAAATATATATAAAAAAGTATAATAACAAAGCAAATAGTAAGAAAGAAAGAAAAAAACCAAGTTCGTAGGTATACATTCATTCCTTAAAACAAAAATTGCTCACGCTAAACAAACATTGTTACTCAACTTCATCAAAGTTGAGGGGCGTTAACTGCTGAAAAGTAGGTGGGGGAAGCTTGACTTCTGTGAATTTGTATTCAGAGTATATTATTCAGATGATTTGTAATGTAAATTACATGTGAGTTTAAACAGAATGTACTGCTAAATTACAGCCATAATTACATAATTTACGCCGACACCCTTCCTCAAACTCAAGGTGGTATAGTGGAAATCAAATTAAGTTTGTTAAGTAACTGAGTGAAGCGACCAAAAAGTAGTGTTTTGGTGAGGATATATGGTGGGTTGTTTTGTAGTAGAAATAGACTGTAAGCGAAGAGTGTCGCTCTGAAGATGATGACGAACAAAATGACAGTCATTTTCTATGTGTTTGGTGCGTTCGTGAAATACATCATTATGTGCAATCTGGATAGCACTGCGATTGTCATAATGAATCATAGTAGCATATGGTTGAGGAACGCCCATATCAGCAAGTAGCCATAATAACTCTGAAGTAACATCAACAAATGCTCGATCTTCAGACTCAGTGCTGGAACGGGAGACAACAGTTTGTTTCTTACTACGCAAAAGATGAGAGAATTTCCTAAGTAGAAGCAGTATCCTGTGGTAGATTGTCGATCAGTGGGATCACCAGCCCAATCAACATTAGAATAGCCAGATAACACTAGAGATGACTGTGAAGAAAACTGAAGTCCATGAACGAGAGTGCCCTTAACATACCGTAAGGTACGAAGTACCGCAGTGAATGTATAGTCCGAGAAGCATCCATGAACTCACTAACAATATGAACTGCGTATGCAATATCAGGGCGAGTCACAGTCAAATAAATAAGTCTGCCAACAAGTTGTCGATACAGAGTAGGATCTTGGAGAAAAACGTCATCAAAAGAAGTTAAACGAACATTAGGATCTAATGGTGTTGATGAAGTAGCATAATCAGTAATATCAGACCGAGCCAGAAGATCAGAAGCATATTTTGCTTGAGATAAGTAGTACCCATCAGAGCGAGAGGAGATTTCAAGGCCAAGAAAATAGTTGAGTGGGCCCAAATCTTTCATCTCAAAGTGTTTTCCAAGATAATGTTGCAAGTCTGAAATAGTTTGAGGATCATCACCTGTAATGATCATGTCATCAACGTAAAGAAGAAGAAGAACAACAATACATGAGAAGTCTGGCGAGTAAATAATGTTGTATCATGAGGACTTAACGTAAAGCCAAGTTGGGTGATGGTGGAACTAAATGTGGCAAACCAGGCACGTGGAGCTTGTTTCAGTTCATACAAGACACGTCTGAGAAGGCATACTTTCTGAGGTGGAGGGGAAATGTCCGGTTAAATACCTCTTCAGATAAGGTGTTATTGAGAAAATCATTTTTTACATCCATCTGAAGAAGATGCCACTATTTGGCAGATGCAACTGCTAAGAGACACAAACAAATGTCATTTGAGCCACCTGAGCAAATGTCTCTTCGTAATCAATGTCATACTCCTAAGAATATCCCTTCGCAACTAGGCGAGCTTTGTAACGTTCAGTAGATCCATCATAGTGTGTTTTGATCTTATAAATCCACTTACAGCCAATAGGTCGTTTACCAGGGGTAGATCGACATAATCTCAAGTATGAGTCTTTTCTAGAGTCAGGACTTTCTCATTCATTGTTTGATGTCAGAGAGGGTTAGTACTAGCCTCATAATAAGATGAAAGTTCTACTAAAGACATGATAGTAGAAAAACCATGATAGTCTTGGAGATGATGGGGAATTTTCCTTACTCGAGTAGAAGGATGAGCAACAATGATAGGTGCAGGATCAGGTTCAACAATAGAGAAATATGTTGATTCCGGGATAGCAAAGATGGGAGCGGATTGATCAAGCTCGGGGACATATGGTGGATTTTCAGGTGGAAATAGATCATTGGAAATATCCGTGAAAAATGGTTGAGAACTAGAAAATGATGTATGGAATGAGCAAAGACTGGAAAACATATTGTGTTCCCAAAAAGTAACATGGCGTGAGATGCGTAATCGTTTGGAGATTGGATCCCAACAACGAAAAACTTTTATACTCAGTTTCATAGCCAAGAAATCAACATAATCGAGCAAGAGGTTCAAATTTGGTATGCTCGTGAGGGTGAAGAAGAACAAAACATGCACAACCAAAAACTTTAAGATGAGAATAAGAAGGGGATGAGTATCATATAAGCGTTCAAAAGAGGAGATGTTCTGAAGAACTGAAGAAGGAAGACAATTGATAACATAGACATAAGTGAAAGTAACCTCTCCCCAAAACTTCTCAGGACAGGAGACAGAGAGAATTTGGACACGAACAGAATCCAGAATATGGTGATGTTTGTGTTTTGCTCGTCCATTTTGTTGAGAGTTGTGAGCATGGGAGGATCCACGTAGGGGCCAGGGGGCACGTGCCCCCCCTTAAATTATTCGTCTTTGTATTTTTAATAAACTTAAAAGATGTATTTTGCTGACCTAGAGCCAAGAAAAGAATAAATCAAGCCAAAAATGTCGAGGGGATAGCGTCTATACGCTCGAAAATGAAGTCAACAAGCCAAAAATCCCGAGGAGATAGCGTCTCGACGCTATAAATCATATTGCCTCGAACTTGAACCTAGGTCGGTGATAACTCTTCAAATGAGAGTTATTTAGAAGTACTTTAGAAGATAAGTGAAGCCCTTATTAGAGTAGTTGCTTGTAGAAATGCGTGATTGTGAGCTAAATGTGTCAAAATACATTGAGGACCAACTTTGAACATCTTTTGCTTATTATGTAAATATTGAGTCCTGAATTGTGAGAAAATAATGCTTTTATGGCCATTTAGGAAGTTCGTGGTCAAAGCGTGCCAACAAAGGAAACGCAAAGTTGAGATCTTTGGAATTGCGGAGCGCATTTTGGAAGAGCAAAATCTCCTCAAAAGTTGTACCCTGTCACGTGAACATAAATTTTATGTCCCCCACCCCGTACACACAAAAAACATTTGCTTTTTTGTCATCCAATAGAAAGCATTTTTCCATTTTAGGGCAATTCCTTGGGAAACCCTAATGGTATATAAAGAAAATGATGAAAGAGAGAAGGGGATCAAACCATTTAGAAAAAAGTTATTATTCTTAGAAGTTTTTAGACGTTTTAGAAGGAAACATCGGCTTCAACGTTTTTAATAATAGCACATACATAAATTATGAGTAAGAGGATACTTACATCGGCTTCAACGAACACATTCATTTCAAACTTTCGGAAATACGCCTTACCCCTAGTCCAAAATAAAACATTACGTTTGTGTTTACATGTTTTTCTTGACTCCATCCATCCCTTATAAACGGTGTTAACGTAGTCCAGTATAACAAACATGAGATTATATACCGTCACATGCGTGGTTTCAAACTCCAGTACCTCAAACTCTGTAGGAACTACATTTCCTCTCGCTTTCTTCGCCACTAGTTTTGCTTTAATAATCGCTAAACCTTTACGCTTCCTATTCTCGTCCAGTGTATATTTATTCGCATCCTTCTTTGACCTTTTACTAATACGATGTACCAGAGCGACATCATGTATATTATAATTCTTGTGTTATTTATTATAAAGATGCGACCATTGTATGAAATAGTGAATACCTCGGAATCGGTGTGCTATGGTATAACCGCGAAGGGGCATGGAACATGTAATCTGTTGGGTTTTATGTCCTAAAACTCGTAGTTTGTAAACTGTTTGAATGTAAATATATATTATATTTCAATAAAGTTGTTATTGAATTTTTAGTGAATTGTGTTTGTATTAACCTATACCAATAACTAACACCCATGGCGATAGTGTGAGTACTTGAACTTCATGTGTGACATGAATGTGAATCAAGTTCAAGTAGACAGCCAAAATGGTCTATAGTATAGGGATAAGGCTGGGTACCTTATCCTGGGGACACTATTGGACGCGGCTCACTTTGTATAGTACAAAACGATGTGATTCGAATCGTTTCATGTAGAGACATGTGAGTGAGGGCGTCCTGTGCAATGAGTTTGCACAAGACCGAACCAAGAAATAAAATCGCTCTTTCTTTATAACACCGTTTACTGTAAAGACCGGTTTTTTCATATGATGACTTAGGTAACTCGATCTCAATCTTGAGCTCACTGTGAACTCCTGTTTATTCGACCTTATCCTTTGACTTGTACGGGTGAGAGTGGCCTGATTGCCGACTCAATAAGCCTACCATCTTGGGGATAAGATCGAATAAGTGGCTGGGGACGTAGTTGTGCGAGATGGAATTCACTCCTACCCGCTTTAAGGGTTAGTAGAGAGGTTGTTTCCTTAAGTGCTGACTCCAGGTCTTGAACAATGGGCCCATCCTCTCCTGATCAGGGAGGAATCTGATTTGATGGTTGGACCACAAATCAATTATTCATTAGAGGTGTCAGTGGTACTTAAGGAACAAGATATAATACAAGGGTTAAACGGTATAAATGACCCGTTGTGATTATGAACGACCTGTGAAGGATCGACTTACTGATGATAGTTATATCAACAGGACACAATATATCTACAGTGAGGAGAGTGCAGCCCTTGGACTTTAGTGGAGTCTCCGGGGGTTAACGAATGTTGGTTAGTTCGGTTGAAAGAGTTTTGACCGGATAATCTCGTATCGTTGGAGCTCATGATCTGTAGGTCCTTACGGTTCTCCTGGCTAGCTCGGATAAAGCCGTGAAACAATAAAAAAGAAAAGAAAAGAATTTGAATCGTTCAAATTCGGGTTTGTGGAAGAAGAATAGACATATTTAAATATGATTTAAATATGAGATTGGTCTGAAAACATGAATAGGATTCATGTGCAAAAAGTCGGTTTTCGGAAAACCGGGTTTAATTATATTATTTAATTAATATTTGATATTGATTAAATAATATTAATTAAAATATATATATATATTTTATTAATTAAAAAGTTTAATTAATAAAATAATTATTATTATTTTTAATAATAATAATTTATAAATATATATATATATATACATGTGTCTTCATGTAAGAAGGATATATATATATTGACAGATCATTTATGAAATAAAAAAAAAATAAAAAATAAAAAATCAAATTAAAGGCTGAGTGCCTTTTTGGGTATTCAATTGAGAATTGAATACTCAATTTGAAATCTTCTTCTTCTTCTCGGCAGCTTCTGTCCTCTGTTGAAAAATGGTTTTTCTTCAGTGAAGCTTCTTCCCTCTTTTCTCTTGTAAAAGGAGTCTCACTACTCCGTTTCTCGGCCTGAGGATAGCGGGACTACCGTGGGTGGTCCACGAAGGTTTCGTGAGAAGGCTCGGTGAGCTCGTGAGGAGCTTCTGGCGGTGAAATTGGAGAAATACGAACGACAAGGGTATGTGTTCTAATTTCTCTTTTTCATTGCTTTTGCATGTTTTCGTTTGTTTAAATTGATGAAATTAGAGTGTCCATGATCCAAAATCACTTCCGCTGCGTTCCATCAACGCTCCATCATAATCGGTCTACACCATCAATGTTTAGTGTGAATTTATCACCATCTGATGGAAACCGAAGGATCCCGACACAACCAGAGGCGCAGCGGAAGAAGCCTAAACTGGCTGAGGATCTTCAGCAATCAATAAGCAACAAACAAGAAATGAGAAACAATGTTAACACTTAACATTTTTCATCACTTCGAGTCCCACCGGTAATTCCTTACCACCGGTAAATACCGACCGGTAAAGTCAACCGGTAAATACCGACCGGTAAAGGAATTACCGAAGCAAAAGTTTGACCGATAAACCGACGCCCATACACCGGTAAATGAACCGGTTCAACCCCATCGGTAAACTCTAGACCGGTAAATTTATCAACCGATAAATTTCAACCGGTAAAGAAAACCGGTAACACTTACCGACCGGTTTCCTCGGTATGGGATTTACCGGTAAATACCAACCGGTAAATCTTGACCGGGGAAACAACCCCCAAACGCTTAAGAAACAGCGTTTGGGAAGCCCCACCGGTAAATTACCTATCGGTAAAAACCGACCGGTTTACCGACCGGTAAATTTACCAGTGAGCAACAAAGGACAAAAATACCTTATTTTGATGTTCGTCTTCTCGTCTACCTCTGCACCTCTACAGCCCCCTCGATCTCTACCTCTCCTCCGGTCACGAACTCAGCACGAATAGACACGAGCACACAAGGACCACCCTTAGAGTAGTCCCAACTATTCTCAGGCGGTAATAGCGGAGTGGTGGGACTCCTTAAGCTAAGGAGGTTAGATTGAGGGTGGAGGAACAAGATGAAGCTTTTGGTTTGTGTTTGGTATTGTGTTAATATGAACTTGATGAACTATTCATCAAGAACATCAAGAACACAATACAACAAAGCCTTTGAATTTCAACAACTTGAAATCCAAAAATCAAGGGAAGAAGAATTAACAACTTAACTCTTCTTCAATCTTTCTCAAAGAGTCACCTTGATTTTTCAACAACCAAAGCTACAACTTCTCTTCTTCTTCAAGCTTCTACCATGGAGATTACCTTCAACACTTGAAGATTGTCAATCCAAAAGCTTGAGAGAGGTTCCAACGAGAGAGAGAGAGAGAGAAGTCCAAAACTTCAAGCTTAGAGAGAACTCACCAAGTCCAAATTGGATAAATCCAATTGACTTGCTTCATGAGTAAGGAAAAGCAAAAATAGTGGAAGCCACATGTTGGGCATGCAAGAAAACTATTAATGACAATAATAATAATTATAAATAATTATTATTTATTAAAATTAATAATAATTAAAACAATTTTAATTATTTAATTTATTATTAATATTAATATCAAATATTAATATAATAATAAACCTTCCACTATAGCCCGGTTTTCAGAAAACCGACTTTTCCAAAGTATGAATCAAAATTCATATTTTTCTCCGGTCGAGTATTTAAATCACATTTAAATACAGCTTCCTCCTATTATATATTTAAATCACATTTAAATATACAAACCCTCGAACAAACCCTAATTCAGATTTCTCCGAATTTAACCCTATAGCACTGCTATACCGCTTTATCCGAGCTAGCCAGGAGAACCTAAAGGACCTACAGATCATGAGCTCCAACGATACGAGATCATTCGGTCAAAACTCTTTTGACCCGAATCGATCAACATTCGTTAACCCCCGGAGACTCCACTAAAGTCCAAGGGTTGCACTCTCCTCACTGTAGATATATTGTGTCCTCTTGATATAACCGTCATTGGTAAGTCGATCCTTCACAGGTTGTCCATAATCACAGCTGGGTCGTATAAACCGTTTAACCCCTGCATTACATCTTGTTCCTTAAGTACCACTGACACCTCTAATGAACAATAGATCTGTGGTCCAACCATCAGATCAATATAACTCTCTCATCACATGAGAGTGTGAGCTCACATTGTTCAAGCCCCGGAGTCAACTATTAAGGGAACAACCTATCTACTAACCCTGAAGAGCGGGTTAGGAGTGAATTCCAATCTTGCTATACTATGTCCCCAGCTACTTATTCGGCTTTATCCCCAAGTTGGTAGGCTTATTGAGCGGGCGTTCCGTCACTCTCACCCATACAAGTCAAAGGATACTTCCGAATAAGCAGGAGTTCATAGCAAGCTCAGGATTAAGAACGAGTTACCTAGGCCATCAATGTGTATAAGTCAGTCTCGATCAGTAAACGGTGTTATAAAGAGAGAGTGACTTAATACGCGGTTCGATCTTGCGTAAACTCTTTACACAGGACGCCCTCACTTCTCACATCTTCATGTGGAACGATTCGGATCACATCGTTCTGTACAATACAAAGTGAGCCGCATCCAATAGTGTTACCAGGATAAGGTACCCAGCCTTATCCATATACTAAAGATCATTTTGGCAGTATACTTGAACCTAATCCACAATCATGTCATACATGAGATTCAAATACTCAAACAATGCCAAGGGTGTTGGTTATTGGTATAGGATAAAACATGTTTCACTTTAATCCAGTAAACTCTTTTACTGAATTAAAACTTAATAACTCTTTATTACTAAATAGATTGTTTACAAACATAACAGTTTACAAACCACGAGTTTTAGGACATAAAACCCAACAAACTCCCACTTTGACTAAAACGTCTGTGGTGTACATGTTAGGTGGAGAAAATGAAATATCTCATATTTCAAGTTTACTCCCACTTTCCTAATTGAACAACTCGGAGCCTTAAAGACTTTAGGTATTTCTCAAACACTTTAGCCATGAGAAACAAAGTAAACAAAAACAACATGTAGTGCTGTGAGGAACCCATGTGACTATCACATCCTCTCAAAGCACTAAACTTTGAGTTTAATTCACAAACTTTTTGCTACTTCACAAGCTGCAAGAAAGCTTAGCTATCACAAGAGAAATCAGCAATACAATTCTTGTATTCTATTACTCCTTTACACATTTGACAAAACTTTAACCACATTACTTTTGACAGCTCCCACTAGCCATATGTTCTTACGATTCAGTTTAACCCGAATCCTTAGAACCAACAGAGCTAATTTAAGCTTATCAAAGAAATGACTCCTTCATCATTCACAATGATTAGGAGTGAAACTATGAGTATTTATTATGAAAGCTATTACATTAATCAAATACTTGTCTAACAGTATTTATCAATGTAATGTTCAAAACCATAAGATTTGATTCGAAAAACAAACCTTATAAATCAGAATATAGATGCTTATTTCAATTCATAAATGGATTGAAGAAGCTCGCAAACAATTTGCTCTTAATCCTGAATAATGAATCTTCCTAGTTCAGACAAATAGATACTCTATCAAGATAGCTAATCTGGATTTCCATTTACCTTATCCTATCAAATAGAACGGGATAATGAATACGAGTATTCTATATAACTTACAACTGACAACAAGAGAAGAAGTTAATACACAATTAACTCATTCTCTTTGGGACAGTCCCTTTGTCAGAAAGTCAAGCCTTAGAGGTTTTCACCTCATAGACTAGGTCTTTAAACCCCTTGAAGATTCATGGTTTTGAGCTACTGATTCTTGTTTATGAATTTACCATTATCAACAACTTTGATAACTAGAGTCATAACACAAGCCAATATAGTGGTCCAGATTATCTCATAAACCTCCCACTACATATAGGCTTTCTCAATGGTTGAGAAGAACCAGCTAAACTAACAACCTTTGTTAATTTAAATTTTGCTTTCAATATAAAACAAGATAAATCTTAACACTTTAGTTGTTTACCAAGTTTTAATAGAACACTACTAGTATATATCTTTTGCAAAATGAACTCTTCATTTGATAAACAAAAGATACTATATACAATAAAAGTGTTCAGAACAAACTTGAGTTCTATAGATAATAATTACAACAGTTGAAATTATTTCTATACAGACAACTAAACTATCAGCAAGCTCCCACTGTAGAGACTGCGAAGACATCTTCATAAGTCGTCTTCGTCAAGAAATAGGCAGACAGGAACTAGTTTCCTGAAAAAGAATAACAAACATGATTAGTGGTTCTGAATCAACATTCAGATATGACTATCATAAACCACAACACATGTTTAGACAAAAGATAAATCATATTTACCTTGTCGTTCATTCTTTTCCTTTTTCTCTGCAAGGTATTTCGGGCAGTTACGCTTCCAATGCCCTTCTTCACCACAATGAAAACACTTTCCACTGTGTGAAGCTTTTACCTTGCCTACAGTTGGGGTTTTGCCCTTCCTTGCACTTCTCTTCTTTTTGTGAATAATCTTATTACTCACAGAAGGAGGTTCAGATTTAGTCCCAGACCCAGACCCTTTCTGGAATTTCATAGAAGTGGTAACATTTACCTCATTCTCCTTTCCTTTAGAGGTATGCAGGGACTGATATATCTGAAGCTCGTTCAGAAGAGATGTCAGATTGTATTCTATCTTGTTCATGACCATATTGGCCCTGAAGTGCAGGAAACTCTTCGGAAGAGATTCCAAGATAAATCCAACCTGACCTTGTTCATCAACGGTTGCTCCATTTACTTCTGCAGTATTGAAGTACACCATCATGTTAAGGACATGTTCCCTAACAGAGGTTCCTTCAGCCATACGGCAATTGTAAATGTGCTTGAGGGCTTCATACCTAAGAGATGAGGAAGGTTTTCCAAACATCTCTTGTAGTGAAGCCATGATCTCCTTAGCAGAAACCATCCCCTCATGCTTCCTTGACAAAACATCAAATATGCTTGCCAGGATGTAAACTCGAGCTTTATCATTAGCCCGAATCCAACCATCGTATGCTTCACGAACAGTTCGTGAGACATTAGAACCAGGAACCGGAGGACACTCCTCCGTTAAGACAAATCTCAGGTTGTCAAGAACCAAAACCGCATTAAGGTTCGACTTCCAAGACCCAAAATTTTCTCCGGTTAATTTGTCGTGTGACAGCAACTGTATGAACGAACTCGACATGCTATAAAGAATGTAAAACTATTAGTGAAACGGTTTTAGCCTATTTAAACCAATCAGGTAAATTTAGCTGTAAATAAAGTACCCAAACTCTTTATTTACATGCAACGATATTTTAGTGAGTTAGAATGGTTGCTACCGACTGGTAGTCAAGCATTCCTTCACTAAACCAAGACATTCTTGACTAAATGCTAACACCAGAATAACTCTTATTCCTATAGCATCTTAATTATCGATTTTTGGTCTAGATTTACTAACTCCTTAGCAAATCATATAAGTGTGACCCTCCATTTTTAGAATGCACAGGACGGCCCCAACAACGCAACCGACTGGAATGACAAAGTTGGAAATGGCCCTATGTTTCTTTATCCATAACAGGTGACTGACTTGTTCGACCCCCATGAAACGGCCCTCCGACTGGATTGATGCCTCCTAGGGTCACCTTGCAGGCGGAACATGGGAATCTCACGGTTCAATCCAATGGAGGAGACCGTAGGAAATACTGACGTACTTCCTTCTCCCACTTACTATAGATACTTACTCCATTCACCTTGTTATTGAAATTTGCAAACACCACCCGACTGGAGATGCCTCTAATGGCATCATGAGGCCCTGCAAAATTCTCACGTTGTGAACTATAGGGAGTGCGTAGCAGGAGAGGGATATATCGTATATTCCTTCTCAACACATCTACTAAGCATCATGGACGGTTTAAGGGTAAACTACTCAGGTTCTATCCGGCTAAGAAAATAAAACCTTAAGTCTAGGCAAACTATTTACCTGAGATGTCTAGGTTATAAACACTTTTATTAACCTCACAACTCTCACGCACGCTCATAAAGTCGGGTTAACTTTACTCAAGTACCGGATCGTCCCCAGGTAGGAGGTGTTCCGTAAACCGTCAACTTAAATACCTCCAACCTCGAACAGAATTTCACCGGGTGAGTTTCTCATAACCTTAGCATTTACGAGATAACGACCTATTCATCTAATGAACTGGACGTCTCATTTAACCCTAAATGAACATGCTTTTAGTGTTTGTTATAGATTTTAAAAGTCTATCCAATTTTACAACGCTTTGCAAAACTTAGACTTTCTACAACAACTCTACATGCTTCTCAAACATGCATCACTAAGGCATGGCGAATTGAATATTTAACTTCATAATTAATATAACACTTATATCAATTATGCTCTTAAACATACAATTCCCTAATTCATAACCAATATAACACTTATATTGAATCTCATGAATTAAGCATGCATCCTATACATTATAACACTTATAACATACATAATGCATGTAACATGCTTCCTAAGGTGGGATTTGAAATCTATATGGCATACTTTATGCACAAGCAAGGGCATTAATTTAAACCATACATCTCATGCATCCTATAAATTAATCACACTAAAGCAATTCGGTTTATGGCATCAAGCAAGCAAAACTAATTATTACAAGCTTGTCAAAAACCCCAAGCTAGGTCTTGAAGCTCAACGAACTCCTCGAGCAACTCCAAGCACCTCGGCTTCATGGCTCCTTGCACACCTTGGCAACGCAACAACCCTAGACTCTAAGACTAAACGAATTACAGACTCCAAGCCACACATTAAGCCTTATTTAACAAGCCAAGGCTATTACAAACCAAAGGTAAACAACAAGGAAAGTAAACCAATGCCATAAACCAAAATGCTTCAGCCACCCAAGCAAGAAATCAAAACAACCCACCTAGGACTCAATTTGTGCAAAATTGAGAGCTTACAGCATGCTCTGATACCAATTGATGGAAACCGAAGGATCCCGACACAACCAGAGGCGCAGCGGAAGAAGCCTAAACTGGCTGAGGATCTTCAGCAATCAATAAGCAACAAACAAGAAATGAGAAACAATGCTAACACTTAACATTTTTCATCACTTCGAGTCCCACCGGTAATTCCTTACCACCGGTAAAGTCAACCGATAAATACCGACCGGTAAAGGAAACCGGTAAATACCGACCAGTAAAGGAATTACCGAAGCAAAAGTTTGACCGATAAACCGGCGCCCATACACCGGTAAAAAGCAACCGATAAATGAACCGGTTCAACCCCATCGGTAAACTCTAGACCGATAAATTTATCAACCGATAAATTTCAACCGGTAAAGAAAACCGGTAACACTTACCGACCGATTTCCTCGGTATGGGATTTACCGGTAAATACCAACCGGTAAATCTTGACCGGGGAAACAACCCCCAAACGCTTAAGAAACAACGTTTGGGAAGCCCCACCGGTAAATTACCTATCGGTAAAAACCGACCGGTTTACCGACCGGTAAATTTACCAGTGAGCAAAAAAGGACAAAAATACCTTATTTTGATGTTCGTCTTCTCGTCTACCTCTGCACCTCTACAGCCCCTCGATCTCTACCTCTCCTCCGGTCACGAACTCAGCACGAATAGACACGAGCACACAAGGACCACCCTTAGAGTAGTCCCAGCTATTCTCAGGCGGTAATAGCGGAGTGGTGGGACTCCTTAAGCTAAGGGGGTTAGATTGAGGGTGGAGGAACAAGATGAAGCTTTTGGTTTGTGTTTGGTATTGTGTTAATATGAACTTGATGAACTATTCATCAAGAACATCAAGAACACAATACAACAAAGCATTTGAATTTCAACAACTTGAAATCCAAAAATCAAGGGAAGAAGAATTAACAACTTAACTCTTCTTCAATCTTTCTCAAAGAGTCACCTTGATTTTTCAACAACCAAAGCTACAACTTCTCTTCTTCTTCAAGCTTCTACCATGGAGATTACCTTCAACACTTGAAGATTGTCAATCCAAAAGCTTGAGAGAGGTTCCAACGAGAGAGAGAGAGAGAAGTCCAAAACTTCAAGCTTAGAGAGAACTCACCAAGTCCAAATTGGATAAATCCAATTGACTTGCTTCATGAGTAAGGAAAAGCAAAAATAGTGGAAGCCACATGTTGGGCATGCAAGAAAACTATTAATGATAATAATAATAATTATAAATAATTATTATTTATTAAAATTAATAATAATTAAAACAATTTTAATTATTTAATTTATTATTAATATTAATATCAAATATTAATATAATAATAAACCTTCCACTATAGCCCGGTTTTCAGAAAACCGACTTTTCCAAAGTATGAATCAAAATTCATATTTTTCTCCGGTCGAGTATTTAAATCACATTTAAATACAGCTTCCTCCTATTATATATTTAAATCACATTTAAATATACAAACCCTCGAACAAACCCTAATTCAGATTTCTCCGAATTTAACCCTATAGCACTGCTATACCGCTTTATCCGAGCTAGCCAGGAGAACCTAAAGGACCTACAGATCATGAGCTCCAACGATACGAGATCATTCGGTCAAAACTCTTTTGACCCGAATCGATCAACATTCGTTAACCCCCGGAGACTCCACTAAAGTCCAAGGGTTGCACTCTCCTCACTGTAGATATATTGTGTCCTCTTGATATAACCGTCATTGGTAAGTCGATCCTTCACAGGTTGTCCGTAATCACAGTTGGGTCGTATAAACTGTTTAACCCCTGCATTACATCTTGTTCCTTAAGTACCACTGACACCTCTAATGAACAATAGATCTGTGGTCCAACCATCAGATCAATATAACTCTCTCATCACATGAGAGTGTGAGCTCACATTGTTCAAGCCCCGGAGTCAACTATTAAGGGAACAACCTATCTACTAACCGTGAAGAGCGGGTTAGGAGTGAATTCCAATCTTGCTATACTATGTCCCCAGCTACTTATTCGGCTTTATCCCCAAGTTGGTAGGTTTATTGAGCGGGCGTTCCGCTACTCTCACCCATACAAGTCAAAGAATACTTCCGAATAAGCAGAAGTTCATAGCAAGCTCAGGATTAAGATCGAGTTACCTAGGCCATCAATGTGTATAAGTCAGTCTCGATCAGTAAACGGTGTTATAAAGAGAGAGTGACTTAATACGCGGTTCGATCTTGCGTAAACTCTTTACACAGGACGCCCTCACTTCTCACATCTTCATGTGGAACGATTCGGATCACATCGTTCTGTACAATACAAAGTGAGCCGCATCCAATAGTGTTACCAGGATAAGGTACCCAGCCTTATCCATATACTAAAGATCATTTTGGCAGTATACTTGAACCTGATCCACAATCATGTCATACATGAGATTCAAATACTCAAACAATGCCAAGGGTGTTGGTTATTGGTATAGGATAAAACATGTTTCACTTTAATCCAGTAAACTCTTTTACTGAATTAAAACTTAATAACTCTTTATTACTAAATAGATTGTTTACAAACATAACAGTTTACAAACCACGAGTTTTAGGACATAAAACCCAACACCATCAACGTCAATGAGGCCCTCCTGCATATTATAATCCTTATATGATTGGTTATATATACACTACCATTGTATGAAATAGTGAATACATCAGAGTCTGATGACGAAATCGTGTTGAACTACATTCGTTGTGAAGGGAATGAACTCTTCATTACCCGCAGCGGAAGCGTTTGGAATCGTTACTTTGGTTTATTTAGAATTAAACTAAAACAAGTTTAAGCATATTATGTTTTACCTTTGATGAATCATCTTCTTGTGTTCCTTTTTCCACGAGATCTTCCTCGCTATGACTCGAACACGGGATCAAGGCTTGTGGGAGCTCTTTGAAAGAATGAGAGAACAATTCTCTCTGCAGAGGTTGAGTGGTGTGTTTGGCCAACCTTTTTGGCTAAACCTAAATGTCTTATTTATAATAAGGCTTTTAGGAATTAATTTTATTTTATAAAATACATTTTAATATCTAATATATTAAAATATATATTTTATATTTATTTGAATCTTATTCAAATATTATAAAATTAATCTTTTATAATATACTTTAAACCAATTTGAATCACATTCAAATAACATAAGTATATAGTTTTTAATATTAATGTATCATATACATAAACTATTTTCTCTAATATTTAATGTATCAAATACAATAAATATATTTTACTCTTCTACATTTAATATATCAAATATATTAAATATTAATTTGAATATTTCAAATTTTCTTTCAACTAAATTGATCCTTTTAGTGTTACTATGACCTAGCAAGGGGACCTTATGGACCTACAGATTTATAAGCTCCAATGATACAAAATTAATTAATTAAACTCTTTAATTAATTGACTTTCATTCATTAACTCTAGGTCACTCCACTATAGGCCTAGAGTTGCACTCTTATGCACTGTAGGACAAGTTGTGTCCATGGATATAACCATTACATGCAAGTCGATCCTTCACGGGTTGTTCGTAATTACAGCTGGGTCAAAAGTCCGTTTTACCCCTATAATTACATCTTACACCTTAAGTACCACTGATTCTCTAATGAACAACTTGTTTATGATCCAACCATAAACCAAGTCCTCTCAGGCCAGTGAGAAGGTGGGGCCCCATTGTTCAAGTCCCGAAATCAGCACTTAAGAGAACTACTCATCTACTTTCCCTATATGAGAAGAAGTGAATTCCATCTTGTGAAACTTATGTTCCCAACTCCCTATTTGGTCAAGTCCCCAAAATGGTAGGCTTATTGAATCGGCTATAAAGGTCATTCTCACCCATACAAATCAAAGGACGTGCCCTCACAGGCAGGAGTTCATAACTCACTCAGGATTAAGATCGAGTCACATATGATCATCCTGTGAAATATTAATCTTCTCAAATAACGGATTTATAAAGAGAGATTATATATTTCGTGGTCCAGTCTTATACAAACTCATTGTATAGGATACCCCCACTCACATGTCTCTACATGAATGATTTGGATCAAATCATTTGTAACAATTACAAAGTGGGCCGTATCAATAGTGTTACCAAGATAAGGCACCCAACCTTATCCATATACTATAGACCCTTTAGGTTATTACTTGAACATGATCCTCCCGTATGTCAACTACATACAGTTCAAGATTACACTAATAACCTTGGATTTTATTTATATAATGAATATTATAAATTGCAAATATTAATAATAAAATAATTATCAAATAATTATTAATTAATTACGAGGCTTTAGGGCATAAATCCCAACAATCTCCCACTTGCACTAAAGCCGGTGAGACATGTATCCTAGGGCATACTCTACACCCAACATGTTCTCCCACTTGCCCTAGTGAAGATGAGACATGTCTCATAATCCCAGACATTCTAGGTGGCTTTCAAACACTTTAGCCTGGAAAGTCTTTTTATATAGATCAAAACGATTGTCAATTAAAAGTCATCTTGGTCCTACCACGATTCTTTCTCTCTCAGGATACCCTATATATTGATGTTATCTAAGTTCCTTAAGTTTAGTCATTACATAAAACGTTTTAGGCTTAACTATATCTGAAACATCTTTCAGACCAATAAGAAATTATTTGAGTTATGCAAGTTCTTTACTTCATAAGTAAGAACATTTAACTTGCATACCATACTCCATCATCTAGGGTAAACATAGATTTCCATAAATCTTTGTTAAAACCAGTGCATCTCGCAAAGATCAAATCTTTAACCTCATACACAAAAATATAATTTCTCAATTTATCCATAGATATTTTGAGAAAAGTTTTTATTTTTCCGAGCAATGGTCATACCATTGGGTTAACTAATAAATGCTAACCAATTTTACTGTCAAATGTCATGTCTCAAGTGTACATTAGATTTTCTCCCACTCAAACGTAGATAGTCAATCTTATGTTCTCAACATTTTGAAATGTCTTTGGACACTATTCCTTAGACAATCTAAACTTCATGTAAGAATGATACATTATCATTTTTTGAAGTACTACATCATATACTTGACAACAAATTTGTCAATATAAGATGTGTGAGACATAAATAACATTTTGTCCTCGAAAACTCTATTTTAGGACATACCCAGTAATTTAAATCATTCATTTGGACTTGGTTAGGTAGTCAACATTTTATGTTGGATTCAAATCTTACAGCATTCACAATGGGTAATAAGTCATCCACATAAAATATGAGAAAATTCCACTAAGTAATTAATGATTTTCTTGTCTATACAATATCATTAATATTTATTCAAAGTCATAGTTTTTGATACTTTTATCAAACCTTACATTAAAAAATCTAGTGATCAAATTCATTTCATAAATGAACCTTTACTGCTTGCAAACCTTTTGCTTTTGATTTTTGAAATTGAACTCATGTAATTGATTTGTAAATGCATTCTTTAAGACTTCTTTTCAAAAAAAAGATTTCTTAAACCTTCACTTGACATATCTCATATGCAACTATGAATTAGGAAATGCTTTTATACTCTAATATGACAACAAATGAGAAAGTTTATCCATAGTTTACTTTCTCCATCTATATTTGTCATTAGTCTTATTTTGAAGGTCTGTACCTTCTTATTTACAAATCTTTTACTTTTGTAGATATATTCAAAACCTATGGGGTTTACCCCATCACGAATATCTACAAGTTCTAGATAAAGATGAGTACATCTACTCTATCTCGAAATTTATGACTTTGGTCTACTAGTCTTTGTCATTGACCCTCATTTCAACTTTGAGGTCAAGAAGCCCTACATTTTGTCATCTAATACGACAACTTAGGCTTCATATAAGCTCTTGTAACGGTTGGGTCATCTCATAACTCTCCAACTACGATGAGGCTTATCCAATTCATGACTAGGATCCATTTGACTATTAAATGTAATTAAATTGTTAACAACTTTTGTTAACTATTTAGTGGCTTCACTTGGAACCAACTTTTCAACACTATTGAACATATTCAAGTTTCAGCATGTATGCTTAAAACTCTCAAAACTCGAAGGGTTGTAAACTAACTTTACTACTCTTCTATAATCTCAAAGTTATCTCATGGACACCTTTTAGATAGAATCATGTTCACTATACAATCTATATTGTATATCCTAACAAGAGTCTTATAATGGCGTGTAATTCTTTATTGTTCTGGCCATGTCTAACAAGGTCTTGTTTCTCCTCTTACAGCACAATTTCACACAATTGTACTTTGTGCTAGAGTTGAGATAAAATCTCACTTTCTATCAATTAGTCTTAGTACATAACGTTCCTGTACTTTTCACTGTGATCTGATCATAGTGTTTTGATAGATTTACCTAATTGACCTTCAACTTGAGTCTTATATTCCTTGAACTTTTCAAAATATTCAGACTTATGTTGCATTAGGTTACGATACTTATTTCTTGAATAATCATCAGCTAGAGTGATATGAAATATTCATCAGTGTTCTTTGGCCTGTAGGCTTTTCCAACAAAAATCTATTAATTATCTTGCATGGAAGGCAAGATCTTAAGACATATAAAGTAATTAACTCTAACATTTAGAGAATCACTTCGTAGTAGTCTTTTTATTCAAATTGATCAGAATCAATCTTGAATGCCAAAGACGGGTATCATATTTTAGGAGAATATAAATTGTCATTATATTCTGGATTCTATAATCCTGAATATCTCACTGTGTAGTATTTTATATGTTAACAATTTAACACATACAAATTATTCTTATTTTTCGGCTGAACTTTTCAAACAATTTTGAAAATAAAAATTTAGTACTAAAATATTCATACTATATGAACATTTTATTAGTAATAAAGTTAGAGAAATGAATTTCTCCTATGGTACTAAAAACACCATATTCAGCATTAAATAACAATTATTTCTTATGGACATCTTAATGTCTCCCACTACATTAATTGAGATGGGTTTTCTGGTGCCAACAAGTAGAGATCATTCTACATAATTAAGTATTTTCCAAGAATTATATAAAATATAATGAAGAACAAATCTTAATAGTGGATCTGAATCTACTATATAGGTGCTAATGAAAAAATCTAGTAAATCAAATTTACTTTTATCCATGTTCTTCTTATAGAGTTATTTCATAAATTCCTCTTATTATGACTACTATGCTAATTTAGAAACTATTTTCTTTTAGCTACAGTCATATGGTTTCTTTTCTTGGATTTTGGTAATACTTAATTTTTGAGATTATTTAGATAAATATCTAAATCTAGCTTTTATTGACTTCAACAATATCTCATATGTTGTTGTCATCTTCTTTATCTTCTTAGCTTGACATCTAATATGTCAAATAGAAAATTTGTATAAGTCATCTCGTTATATTGATTTATTAATCATGTGCTTTACGAACAATTCGATTAGCATTGGCAACAGGTTTTTGAGAACATTTCTCAATAAAGACAAATTAAAGAAAAAATTTACACGGTCATTATATAGTGTTAACATTATTTTTCCAAGTGATATTATTTTCTCAATTTGACAAATTAGTAACGAAAATTAAAATTGAGAGAAATAGACATAATATTGAAATATATAAAAAATATATATATTTATCTAATAACATGCAATCAATATTCATTCAATTTCAGCATAGAAAACAAACAATTTGATAAATGAACCCTAAAACATTAATTTCTAATGCTATGATACTTTAGTGAGTTAGAACAAGTGCCTCCGTAGGGTAGGTCAAATGCTCCTTCACTAAACCGAGACAATCTCAACCAAGTGTTATCCCAAAATAACTCTTATTTCTATAACATTTAGTTACCATTAGTTTGGTCAAGAAAATCATTAACAACCTTAATGATATCTTTGTAAGTGTAACCCATCATTTTAGATTCTATAATTTTATCCCAACAAGTGCCGCCGTAGGGTAGGTCAAGTATTGGAAATAAAATTACAATCATATCCTTCTCAGGAGATTCACCCTGATATTGACCCATGTAAACACCTTCCGTAGGGGGACGGTCCAAAAGCCGCCGCGAGGCCCCACATGAATCTCACGTTGTGAACCAATGAAAGAGACCGTAGGATATGTTGACACATTTCCTTCTCCCACTTACTATTTAAAAATACTTTCTCAAGAGATTCACCCTGATATTGACCCATGTAAACACCTTCCGTAGGGGGACGGTCCAAAGCCGCCTCGAGGCCTCACATGAATCTCACGTTGTGAATCTATGGTAGAGACTGTAGGGTGATTTTGACATATGTCTTTCTCCCACTAAGTATTTTGAAATAGAGTTTTCTATTACTTAAACAAATTAGGCTAATCTCATTTATCTAAGTTTTTCAATCTACCCTTTCATAACCCTTATGTTGGTTAGATTGATTTTAATGTGAATTATCAAGTATATTAAACTATTTAAAATTAATCACATTATGAGCCTGCTTAATGAAATAAAATAAAATTTGACTAATTCAACCCCAGGCCAGTTCTTAGGTAGAGGTGTTCCTTTTCAGTCAACTTAAGTACCTCACCCGAGTAACCTTTCTTAGACAGGGTTCCCTTATAGTCAATTTTTATTTTAAATTCATTAATCTTTAATTAACTATTAATTACTAGATCAATGAACTTCAGTTGATTTTAAGCAATGTTTTTAATTCTATTAAAAACCAATTCACCTTATGGATAATCTTGAATTTTTAACAATTTTAAACCCTTTAAAATAAAATTAAAGATTATCATATATTCTAATCTCATTAGAATAAAAGATAAACTAATTCCCCCTATTGTTGATCTTGAAATTTTAACAATTTTAAACCCTTTAAAACAAAATTAAAGATTATCATATATTCTAATCTTATTAGAATAAAAGATAAACTAAATTCAAATATTTAAACTATTTAAAGAAGAATTAAATTATCTTTTAAATAAGGAAAGAAAAAAAAATAAAATAAAATCTAATCTCATTAGGAAAATATCCTAAGTTTATTTGGAAAATATCCTAAGAAAAGATTTCCGAATCTGAAAAGATTTCTCAATCGAAAAGATTTCTGAATCTCATTGGAAAAGATTTCCCAATTGAAAAGAATTCCGAATCTCATTGGAAAAGATTTATAAGATTTCCCAATCTTATTAGGAAAAGATTTCCGAATTCCCAATCTTATTAGGAAAAGATTTTCCTGATATCACCCAATCTTATTAGGAAAGGATTTCCTGATATCACACAATCTTATTAGGAAAAGATTTCCTGATATCACTATATCTAGGAAAAGATATCCTAATCAATATTAGAAAAATATGGATTCCTATTATAAAAGGAAGTATCCTAATTTAAAATTTCCAAATATAACAATTATAGTGTAAATATGGAAATATAAACATATTAGGAAATCATCTAATCAAATTAGAAAGCATTTTAATCATAATATTCCAAATATAACACTTATATTAAAAATAATTAAAATGCATGATCATGCTTAACCTATGGTGGGATTTTAATCTAGATGGCATACTCTATGCAATCAATTAAAATTTAAAACATACATCAACATGCATAATTAAATTAAAAACACAGCAAAATTGACCGGTATATTTGGCATATCCTAAGAAATTAAAACCAATTTTGAATTACATTAATTTAAATCCAAGACATATCTTGGTCTTCAAAATCCTTTTTTTTTTTATTCTTCCACCTTTAAATCCAATTTCCATAACTCAATCTGGACATTCCAAATCAAATCAAATCCATAGACATTCCAAATCTGAATTTAAATTTCCATATTTTATTTTGGACATTCCAAATATTCCAAATATGAATCTAAATCTCTAGAATTGATTTTGGACATTCCAAATCAAATCTATAGAAATTCCAAATCTGAATCTAAATTTCCAGATTTTATTTTGGACATTCCAAACATTCCAAATCTGAATCTAAATCTACAGAATTGATTTTGGACATTCCAAATCAAATCTATAGAAATTCCAAATCTGAATCTCGGTAGGATTCACACAAATTGAATCTTCAATTTCGTAATGGCTTCATGGCTTCAATTCCACCATCGTTTTACACCATCTTCAATTCCGTAATGGCTTCAAATCCACCAATTTCAATTGGTTTCAATCCGTAATGGCTTCAAAAAATGATACAGAGAATTCCTATCTCTGGCTTCAAATCCACCAATTTCAATTGGTTTCAATCCGTAATGGCTTCAAAAAATGATACAGAGAATTCCTATCTCTTTCGAGTTTCACATTTGATCTAAACAAAGCAATAAAACTAATACCAAAATATGCCTAAACAGCCAATTTGCAAACCACATATATCACATATATGAAAAACAAAAATACCCACCATACACAATTTTAATTCTAAACAAAACTCAAAGAAAGCTCTGATACCAATTGAAGGGAATGAACTCTTCATTCCCCGCAGCGGAAGCGTTTGGAATCGTTACTTTGGTTTATTTAGAATTAAACTAAAAGAAGTTTAAGCATATTATGTTTTACCTTTGATGAATCATCTTCTTGTGTTCCTTTTTCCACGAGATCTTCCTCGCTATGACTCGAACACGGGATCAAGGCTTGTGGGAGCTCTTTGAAAGAATGAGAGAACAATTCTCTCTACAGAGGTTGAGTGGTGTGTTTGGCCAACCTTTTTTTGGCTAAACCTAAATGTCTTATTTATAATAAGGCTTTTAGGAATTAATTTTATTTTATAAAATACATTTTAATATCTAATATATTAAAATATATATTTTATATTTATTTGAATCTTATTCAAATATTATAAAATTAATCTTTTATAATATACTTTAAACCAATTTGAATCACATTCAAATAACATAAGTATATAGTTTTTAATATTAATGTATCATATACATAAACTATTTTCTCTAATATTTAATGTATCAAATACAATAAATATATTTTACTCTTCTACATTTAATATATCAAATATATTAAATATTAATTTGAATATTTCAAATTTTCTTTCAACTAAATTGATCCTTTTAGTGTTACTATGAGCTAGCAAGGGGACCTTATGGACCTACAGATTTATAAGCTCCAATGATACAAAATTAATTAATTAAACTCTTTAATTAATTGACTTTCATTCATTAACTCTAGGTCACTCCACTATAGGCTTAGAGTTGCACTCTTATGCACTGTAGGACAAGTTGTGTCCATGGATATAACCATTACATGCAAGTCGATCCTTCACGAGTTGTTCGTAATTACAGCTGGGTCAAAAGTCCGTTTTACCCCTGTAATTACATCTTACACCTTAAGTACCACTGATTCTCTAATGAACAACTTGTTTATGATCCAACCATAAACCAAGTCCTCTCAGGCCAGTGAGAAGGTGGGGCCCCATTGTTCAAGTCCCGAAATCAGCACTTAAGAGAACTACTCATCTACTTTCCCTATATGGGAAGAAGTGAATTCCATCTTGTGAAACTTATGTTCCCAACTCCCTATTTGGTCAAGTCCCCAAAATGGTAGGCTTATTGAATCGGCTATAAAGGTCATTCTCACCCATACAAATCAAAGGACGTGCCCTCACAGGCAGGAGTTCATAACTCACTCAGGATTAAGATCGAGTCACATATGATCATCCTGTGAAATATTAATCTTCTCAAATAACGGATTTATAAAGAGAGATTATATATTTCGTGGTCCAGTCTTATACAAACTCATTGTATAGGATACCCCCACTCACATGTCTCTACATGAATGATTTGGATCAAATCATTTGTAACAATTACAAAGTGGGCCGTATCAATAGTGTTACCAAGATAAGGCACTCAACCTTATCCATATACTATAGACCCTTTAGGTTATTACTTGAACATGATCCTCCCGTATGTCAACTACATACAGTTCAAGATTACACTAATAACCTTGGATTTTATTTATATAATGAATATTATAAATTACAAATATTAATAATAAAATAATTATCAAATAATTATTAATTAATTACGAGGCTTTAGGGCATAAATCCCAACACGTTGTTCATTGAAGAAGGCCATCTGCTTAGCCTGATTCATGGGCAACTTTGTCTGCGCATCCTGCACCACAGCTCCTGCCAATGTGGTAGATTGTTCCACATTCGAATCATCCAGAACAACTGCAGGAACTTCCGCATGAGCGATTTGTGCTACAACCGTAACCACCTCCGCTCCCACCAATGTGGAAGATTATTCCACATTCAAATCAGTCAAAACAACTGCAGGAACTTCCTCGTGAGTGGTTTGTGCTACAACCGTAACCACCTCAGCTCCCGCCAATGTGCAAGACTGTTCCACATTCAAATCAGCAAAAACAAATGCAAAAACTTCCTCGTGAGTTGTTTGTGCTTCAACCGTACCTACGTTTTCTACTGCCAACGTAGAAGACTATTCCATAATTGAATCAGCCAAAACAAGTGCATGAACTTCCTCATGATCAGTTTGTGCTACAACCGTACCTACCTCTTCTACCGCCAATGTAGAATACGAATCCATATTTGAAAAGTCTTTTAGCATATCTCCCATCAGTTCAATTACCTTCAATAAGTTCGAATTATTTTCGTCAGGACGACTATCTTTAGGTTGTGGGTCATTCAATAAAGTTGGTGAAATCTCAGACTCACGAAAAGAATCCACTGGTCACAATTGCGCCTGGTCATCAGCCTTCTCAATGTCACGATTAGTTTCTATCGACCTTCATTACATCCGACTATATGGATGTCATTGTCACAATTGTCTTCGTACCTTTCTCTGTGTAACGACCCGAGCTCAAGGTAAGAGTTTTTTATTTAATTCATTTTGTTATCGGGCTCGTTAATGGGTTAAGTGACTTAATCTTATGAAATTGGGCTTCAAAAGTGGACTAGGCTTAAGAGTTTGACTAAGTCAAAGTAGGGTGTGAGGACCCTAGTTAGGGGTATATGGGCAATCTTAGTAGTAAGGGCATATAGGATAATGACTTGGGAAGTTAGTTAGGGTATGTAGTTATAAATAGAGGGAGTGAGATTAGAGGAGGGGAGTCAATTGGTTAAGTGGACTAAGGCTTGGGATAGTTCTCAAGATGAGAGGATGCAAGTACCTATAATCACTTGTAATCATGTATTTCATATATCTTTTCATATCAATACATTGAAGTTCTTGATCCCGTTAGGCGGTGTCCTAACAATTGGTATCAGAGTAGTTCGATCCGGACAATGGAATCTATGGTTTTTGTTTGTATTTTAGATCGTGTCCAAGAGTCAGTGTGGAAGCTACAAAAAATATGGGCCGAAAAAGACAAACGTAGTAGTCAAGCAATGAAACAAATACACGAAGGAATAAGTAAGATAGTGGAGAAGTTCAATCATCAAGAAAGGGAAAGAAAACAGAAACTTAGAGAGAAAGATGGCAATAGCCAAGTTGGAGAGAATCAAGAAGAAAAGAAAAACAAGATCAAAGAAAATCCAATTCAATCAAGATCAAGTAGCAAAATTGCTTGGAATTTGTCCGTTTGTAGTCGAAGGGTTGTGAGATCACCTCTGGAAACGCGAGGGAAAAACAATCGACGAGCTCAGAAGGGAAGAAGGAAGGAGGAATCACCGGCGAAGACAAGATTGAAAAATATAAAAAGGAGGAGGAACTTACCGATAAACCAATGTTTGAAGAAACGAAAACGGCGAAGGAGAGACGGTAAAAGACGTGGTGATGGACAAAATAAAAAAAGATGGAGGAAATACTACCCGGCGAAAATCGGCGCACGGACAAAGAAAACAAAGGTTGGGCTGAAACTCACCGGAGGACGGACAAAGTCGAAATCGGTGAGAATACTGAAATTTTCCAAAAATGAACGGCGGCGATGGAAGAACCAACGGCGACGGAATGAAAATAAGCCGGAAAAACGAAGAAACAGATAGAAGAAGAAGCTTCATGGAAGGCGCCATGGCCGGTGGCTGGTACAATCGGGGATGATGGGCTTCAGAAATCATGGTCGGAATCAAAGAACGGCGTCGGAAATGAGAGCCCTGAAACGCCATGGTTGCGTGCGAGGAGGGAAGTCGAAGTCGTTGGACGTCAAAAGCACTTGGGCTGGTTGGCGTGTGAGGCTGGAAATAGTGGCGGCTGGTTGGCGTGTGAGGTCGGAGACAGCGGCGTCTAGTTGGCGAGTGAGGCCGGAGACAGCTGCGGTTGGTAGTGAAGAAACAGCGGTAGAATTTGAGAAGATTGAGGAGATGCGAAGAAAAAAAAAAAAAAAAAAGACGGTTGGCGGCTGTGGAAAGGTCTAGGGTTACGTGGTAGGAGGAATTCATTAAAAGTAGATGGGCTTCATACACCAAAACAAGCCCATTATGATGAATTAGAAAAAGTCAACATGTTATTGGTATTGGAGGGAAGGAGAAAGTCAATACTCATGGATGGAATAAGTATGAGTTTAGGGTTGCATGACGTAAGTGGGCTCAAACGAAAAATGGAACTTCAATGGAAACTGAAATTACATTTGTGGGCCTGGACCATTGGAGAAGAAGGCATTTCATTTGTGGGCTTGGACCGTTGGAGAAGAAGATAACGACAAACAACTTTTTTTGATAGTTTCTATTGGGTTTGCATTTGTTGTAAAAAAAAAAAAAAAAAAAATCTGGGGAGCTCGGTATTTTTCTTTTGCATTTGTCATGTTGTTGGACAGCTCACACCTTGAGGACAATGTGTGTTTAAAGGACGGAGTAATGTGAGGACCCTAGTTAGGGGTATATGGGCAATCTTAGTATGTTAGTAGTAAGGGCATATACGATAATGACTTAGAAAGTTAGTTAGGGTATGTAGTTATAAATAGAGGGAGTGAGATTAGAGGAGGGGAGTCAATTGGTTAAGTGGACTAAGGCTTGAGATAGTTTTCAAGATGGGAGGGTGCAAGTACCTATAATCACTTGTAATCATGTATTTCATATATCTTTTCATATCAATACATTGAAGTTCTTGATCTCGTTAGGCGGTGTCCTAACATAGGGTTGGTGGGTTTTGAAAAAATATTTGTTTATTTTTTGTTTTATTAACTAAGTAACAAAAAAAAAAATAATAATGATAATAAAGCTTAACAAAAAAAAAAATAATAATAAATTTCTTCTTTCTTCAACCCTGCGAATTGTGCCCAGCCGCCCCCTCTTCACAAAGCTCTTCCTCACACAGCAACGCTCCGTCGTCGCCTCCTTCAAATCGAAAAATCGTCGTTTCTCCGTCCGACCTCCACCGTGCACGCTTCTCCTCTCCGACCTTCGCCAACCCCAGCCCAAGAGTTCAAACGGTGGTAGAACTTTCGGCGGCATCAGCGTTGCAAAGAACTTTTTCAACGGCGTTCCAGCGACGACGATCGTTTGTCTCGGTCTCCGACGGCAACGCAACTTGAGTGACAACGTTGGTGAGTTACATCTTCCGACAAGTTCTTGATACTTCGATTTGAGTGTCGATTTTTAACCCAAACCCCTTCCAAATTCGATTGTTGTTAGTTTCGAACGTCTGTCCAGCTTCGAGACTCAATACCCGCTCGGTTTTGACGCTAGATTTGCCGAACTTAGCCCTTGAACGTGTTGTCCTACAATGAGCTACATTGTCGCAGTGGAGTTTGGTGGGTAACGAAGCTCCATCTTCTTTCTTTGAATTTATCTCAAATGTTGAAATTCAAATTATAAGAATTGGGCTTTGTTAAATTTGTCCAGATCTGTCTTGACCTTGAAAACCCCTCCATTTCGGCGTCGAGACCAAGTTCGGATTGAAGTAATTTAGTCTAGAAGTGACAGTGAGTCGGGAGTGCGTAGGTTGAGACCAGAAGCTTTCATAACAACTTGTTAGTCATCTCGTCGAACGTAGCTTTAAGGTAAGTAACCTTACTGCGGGATAGCCTTCGGGTGAAGTTGGGATTTTTTGTCTGAATGTGGAATACGATGTTTTAGTAGTTTTGGGGTGTTTGTTATCTGTTAACGTGAATTAGCTTTATGGAGTGCTTGGTATCTGTGATGTGAATTAGCTTTATGGAGTGCTTGGTATCTGTTGATGTGATATAGCTTTGGAGTGCTTGTTATCTGTAAATGTGATCTTGTTGGAAAGTTTAGGATCTTCAAATGAGAGATTGTCGTGAATGATGTCATGAACAAACTAGGCATGTATGGTGTTGAGCTGTGTGTTATGGTTATGTATGAATTTCGTTATAGTTTGGATGTAACTGGGATGAAGTATTCATGAATGTAATGCATGTTGAAAGATGAAATTTACGCATGAGAGAAAATTACTCCATGTGATATCAATTGTAATTTCACAACGAGATAGATGTGACCCCTTGTAATGGCGTAATGTATGGATCATGAGATTGTAGTTGTTGGGTTTTATGTCCTAACACTCGTGGTTTGTAAACGTTGTAAATGTAATATGTCTATTAAATACAATAAAGAGTTATTGATGTTTATTCAGTAAAGGTATTTATTGAATTTAGTGAAACGTGTTTGCATTAACCTGTACCAATAACAACACCCTTGGCTGAATATGAGTACTTGAGCTTCATGTATGACATGATTGTGGGTCAAGCTCAAGTAATCAGGCAAAACGGTCTATAGTATACGGATAAAGCCGGGTACCTTATTCTGGTAACACTATTGGATGCGGCTCACTTTATATTGTACAAAACGATGTGATCCGAATCGTTTCACATGGAGATGTGCGAGCGGGGGCGTCCTATGCAAAGAGTTTGCATTAGACAGAATCACGATAAAGTCGTTTTCTCTTTATAACACCATTTACTGGTGAGACCGACTTTATCACTTTTGATGACCTAAGGTAACTCGTTCTTAATCCTGAGCTTGCTATGAACTCCTGCTTATTCGAGAGTATCCTTAGACTTGTATGGGTGAGAGTGGCAGGTCGCCCGCTCAATAAGCCTATCAACTTGGGGATAAACTCGAATAGGTAGCTGGGGACATAGTGTAGCAAGATGGAATTCACTCCTACCCTCTTTAGGGTCTAGTAGAGAGGTGTTCCCTTAATAGCTGACCCTGGGGCTTGAACATGAGGCCTCATCCTCTTCTGTGTGAAGAGGATTCTTATCTGATGATTGGATCACAGATCAAATGTTCATTAGAGGTGTCAGTGGTACTTAAGGAACAAGAGGTATCACAGAGGTTAAACGGTTTAAAAGACCTAGCTGTGATAACGGACACCTGTGAAGGACGACTTACCCATGATGGTTATATCAAGAGGACACAATATATCTACAGTGAGGAGAGTGCAACCCTCGGACTATAGTGGAGTCTCCGGGGGTTAACAAATGTTGGTTAGTTCGGTTGAAAGAGTTTTGACTGGATAATCTCGTATCGTTGGAGCTCATGATCTGTAGGTCCTTTAGGTTCTCCTGGCTAGCTCGGATAACACCGTGCAACAGTATAAGATAAATTAAAAAGAAAAAGAATTTGAATTGTTCAAATTCGGTTTGTGGAAGAATGAGGAACATATTTAAATATGATTTAAATATGAGTTTGGCCTAAAACATGAATAGGATTCATGTGGGAAAAAGTCGGTTTTCAGAAAATCGGGTTTAATCATATTATTTAATTAATATTTGATATTGAATTAAATACTAATTATTAATTAAAAATTTTAATTAATAATTATATATATAAATTTTATTTATTAAAAAGTTTAATAAATAAAATTATTATTATTATTTTTAATAATAATAATAATTAAATATATATGTGTCTTGCATGCAGCAAGACACATATATATTAGTTATGTATATATATATGAAAGACCATTTTTTTTTGGCCATAAGTTAAGAAAGGGATAGAGAAATGGTAGCTGCGGTTCAGGTTGAGAGAAAAAAAAAAAGGCAGTTTTTTTTTAATTTTTTCTTTCAATTGTTGAAAGAAGCTTTCAGTCCCCCCTGCCTTCTTTCTCTCTCTTCTTCTTCCTCTCTTTTCTTTTTCTTTTCTTCTTCTTTCGTAGTCCCACAACTACGTTGCTCGGCGCCGAGGATAGCGGGACTACCTGGGGTGGTTCTCGGGGCGTTCGTGTGAAGAGGCCGGAAGAGTTCGTGACGAGGTTCGGCCGACGGATCTTGAAGAAATTGGAACTACAAGAGTATGTATTCTAAATTTCTTATTTCCGTCTTTTGAGCATGTTTTCTATTTGTTAAATTGATGAAATTAGAGTATCATTGGTCCGAAATCGCTTTCCGCTGCGCATGTCGCTCCATCAGTAGTATAGTTACCCCGTTCCCTGTAAGTTTTATTTTGCATGAAAGTGATGCAGGTTCAGGAGCTCTAATCACATGGAAGTGATGTGCGTAGAGTTGGTGAGTATGAAAGTGATGCTCACCTGTGCATGAAAGTGATGCATACCTAGAGAGTTCCCCGCGCATGAAATTGATGCACCTAGGACTAATGTGTATGAAATTGATGCACATATAGAAGAATAGGGATGGGTTGGTAAACTGTAGGATACAAGTTAGGTCTCACCGTTTAAAGTTTTCAGTATGTTCATGTCTTCATGTCATTGAAAAGCCTGACCACGATAAGGAGGTTATTTACTGAGTATTTTGTATAAAATACTCATTCTTTCCTTCAAACTTTTTTTCAGGTCCTGACAGGAACATACATGGTGCGTGACGATGTGGCTTTTGAGGATGCCATGGGATTAGAGTCCAAGCTTCCGCATTCATTATTATTTTTATTTTGTTGAGTTAGGTCATCTTTTGTTGTGATTTTGAACTAGGAGTTCTACTTGTAATCTGGTTTTAAAAGTACTTATTTAATTTAGTTTTATGCTTTTAAGGGAATCCCGAAGTAGATGGTTTTGCATTGATTTTTGAGACGTTTTGAACATTTATTATTTCTCTTCCTATTTATTAAATAAATTATTTTTTTTATTTGATGGAAGTTCTTACGTCATGCATGTAGTAATGACCCTAGAGTGAGTGTTAGGAAGTGGGGTCGTTACACTCTGGCTTCCACAACATCATCTACTACACCCTTGGCCTAGACAACGGGGAAAATATTTAGGGATAAAAAAAATAGTGTCAAAGTGAAGTCTATACACACACCTTAGAGAATGTGCGTAACATCAAATCATCGTCCTTATATCCTTCTTCATGTCTTTCAATTGATCATGAATCCCTTCAACACGCATGCTTAAAGAATGCAACTTCAACCTCACTTCCTCCATCCCACCTCGGTTATCAGTAACGAGCCTTCGTGTACTTTGCATAGGCGGGGTCACACCTCGCATTTCTGTTGTTTCTCCAATCCCTGGACCGATAATTTCTTCCAAAGACAGGGTCACACCTACCGTTTTTATCTCTTCAAAAAACTCTAGACCATCATTATGTTCCATATTAGGGGTAACAACCGACATTTTGTTGCATCTACAGACCCTAGACCAGAAGTTTATCTTATCGACTAGTTACCAACCGACTCATCTGGAAATGGTTCGGGATTGGGAGATCGTGGAACGAAAATAGGTCTACGGGACAACTCGGTATCCTTAAAATCTCGCTCTGCGTCAGACATGTGTAGCACTTGGGTCACAACAACCTACAATGCAAAAATTAAGGAAGTATATTATTACTATAATACAGACCTATGTTATTAATTTTGCTAATAAGATGTTAACCTGATGGGATTTGAAGACATCTTCTTCCAACCGTTTGGCCGACAATGAGTGGCTGCACGACCATCTAAGCATACGAGGAATTGGATCCTCGTTGATTCTAACAGTAATCTTCCCTTCCAAAGTCGATACTCTCTTATATGCCCAAACCTGTCAACAACACACAACTTCAAATCACGCTACATATAACATGCAAAAACATTACACAAATAAATTACATTACCTAGAAGGCATGGGGAAGCCTTGTCAGACCATACTTGGACACGTAACTTGGCTTACTCATAACTTTCTCCTTGAACTTTTCTACTTTCTCTAACATGACCTTCTGAAGACTTGCCAATGTCTGCTCCCATACAATTGTTCCTCAATCAATCAAATTAAAGTATTATAAGTCATCAACTATGTCTAATAGTGTAAGGTCAACAATTCCCTTACTTTTCTCCATCCTCATCAAGGACATCTCGACAAAATATACGAGGGTAAGCTTCATCGCGTTCTCGTCATTTTCAAACACCACCTTCTTATAATGGTCTTCAAAGTCTTTAAGAAGGCATATATCTTTCTTCCTCGAATGATTGAAGTACTTCGTACGCAATCGGGTAGACAACGCCGCCTTCTCAACTACTCCATGAGGCGGCCACAGTAGTCTGCACATTAGCAGGAACTCATTCTTTTGAAAATGTCACAATCGTGCAGTTAAGATTGAAGGACATCACATCCGGTCTCTGGTCTGTGACTCCCCTCAACAAAATATAATGAATTACTAGACTGTTGAAAACCAAATGAAAGTCCACCGGTCGCTCAAAGACAGTGTGCCTAAACAAAATAATTTGTTTGGTAGAAAACTTCTTCTTACTAACTCTGTCCGCGGCCCAATGTGTGATAAACTTGTCACTTGTCCAGGGAACTGATCATCTTCTCTAATCTTCAGAACGTGTGTCATTTTTCTCACTTCTACAGACAAAGAACAAAGAAATAAAAAGAAATTAAGGTTCAAATCTCTCTCGCTAAACAATACTCGCTATAATTGTGTATATACTCGCTTTTGGTAGTGCTTTAAATCGCTCTAGGTAGCTAATCCTTTTGGCTACTGCCCTAAATTGCTCTCACTAAACAATACTCGCTCTAGTTAACTATGTACTCGCTCTAGTTGTGTATATACTCGCTCTTGGTAGTGCTTTAAATCGCTATAGGTAGCTAATCGTTCTGGTTACTGCCTTAAATCCCTCTCGCTACTAATCAGAGGTGCGATTGCCTCTTATCATTCTACAACTCTTGTTTTCACAAATACGAACTTCTCTTATCATTACATTCAACACAACATCACAAAAACCAGGAAATCAGATGCAAAGAATTTGAAACAACAGGAAAGACCTTAAAAGAATGAACATATACCAGACCAAATCAACGAAACAAATCAATAGAACAAACCAGACGAAGTTTCAGTATCGTCCACTTTGCTTACCCTTATGAAGGAACACAGACTACATGAACTAAATTTATTGAAAACAATACAAAATTTGAATTAACAGATATTGGTAAAAGATTTCAATAATCCTCCAATCCAAGCGGTAGAAGGTGATAATCAAACAATGCGTCAGGTGTACCTTCAAAATGGAGAGAAAACGAAGACAACGAAGAGAATTGAAATTGTAATTCGTCGAATCGATGGAACTTCGAAAAGAGGGGAACAAAACAGAGGAATGAGAAATAAGAATAGAACGTTCGTGCGGGGATTCAATTTTAAAACGATGGCAAGACCGATATTTTGAGAATATTGATGGGCAAAGAAAATAAGTTATCCCTAACGAGAGAATTCAGGCTCGCTCAGCTGACACACATAAGGGATCATTTTGGCTCATTTTTCAAATCCAGGTCATATAGACAAACAAGCCAAAATACCGAATGAATTGTACAAAAATCCCATGTTTTACTTGAGAAAATAAAGAGGAGTTATATTTGAGAAAAAGAAAAATAGGTTTAAAAAAAAAATAAAAAAAAATAGAGAGGACTTCGGGACATCTCGAACGTAAAGAGGCTTATTAGATTTCAATTTTTGGATTTGCAGCATTCTGCCGAAAGGCGGTAATTGTCGTTACACTTCTCTTCTCGTATCTTCTTCCTCTTGCATTCAACAGAACAGTGGAAGTAGGGTTTCTGCGGAATTCGTCGGAGCATCTCAATTCTTTTCATTTTTACTTCACGAATTATCATGTTCACGTCTCAGAGGAATGGCTGGGCTCTTACAGACGGCCCACCGCCGCCGTTGGGGTCTCTGAGTCTGAACGACGCGGCTGTTGATACTGTAGACATGGACGATTGGATGAAATTTAAGAAGGCTGGGTTGTTGGATGCTGCCACAATGGAGCGCAAGGATCGGGATGCGCTTCTCGAGAAGGCTTCAAGGCTTCAAAGCGAGGTTAGCAATTATCTTCAACTCTTACTCTACTCGTTTTCTATCGCTTTAGATTAAGTGGGCTTGAACTGTAATCTGATAGAAATCTTGTCAGAATAAAATTGTTTGATTAATTGTGTTTTTTTTTTTTTTGGTTTAATTTCTGGATGGATAGACAATTGTGAAGGAATATAAGTTCTTTCATTGTTATCTCATCTCTAAGCAAATATCCACATGGAAACAACAGGCAACCTACAACATATCAACCTTGCATCCTAAGAATTTAGATAACCCAATAAGCTTTTTAATCTTTTTTCGGTGGTGGCACCAATAGTCCCCAAGTATTGGATTAAATATCAACTTTGTATGCTCATGCACATTATATTGTTGTAGTCTTTTGTATAATCATCCTTAAAAGATGGGATTAAATGATTTCATTGCTTGTGACTCTTCTTGTATAGTTTCTGTCAGACCGTATATGTTGCTCTTACATGGATGGATTTATCTAATTATTATTTTTGTGCAGCTTTTTGATTACCAGCACAACATGGGGCTTCTTTTGATTCAGAAGAAAGAGTGGGCTTCAAATTATGACCAACTAGGCCAAGATTTAGCAGAAACTGAGGAGATCTTCAAACGTGAACAATCTGCACATTTAATTGCATTATCTGAAGTTGAAACGAGGAGGGATAATTTGAAGAAAGCACTTGCTGCTGAGAAGCAACATGTGTCTAGTGTATGCTACTCTTGGCACATCCATTCTTGATTAGTGTATTTGCTTATTTCTTAAAAAAGTCCCATTCCTTTTCTTTTTGCATTCTTAGACAATCAATTTGATAGGCCACCAATCGTAAATGCATACCAGAGAAAACATGTTATGTAACATCTAAATTACAGAAGTGATATAATCAATCTTCACCGCAAAGAGATTGATTGAACAGGTGGGGAGAGATTGAACTTAATTTATGATCTTATCTTGAAAATTGGATACTAAATTGTTGAATGAACTTCAGTCTATGTCAATAGATCCTAGATCTTAAAGATTGATTAAATGCCTAATGATATCTTCATTTGAAGTTTTTAGGGCTATGTGCTAGCTGGCTAGGTCATTGTTCTATTTTTAGGGAGGGCAGCATATATTAACAATATCTATGATGTAAACAAGTTGTAGAGATTCTTTATTGATGATTCAAAAGTGTGCAAAATACAAAGACAGCCACCTATTTATAAGCTTAGGAGGGCTGGACAACAGACAAACAAAGCTTTAAACAACATTAAAACATTAAATGACCGGCTGAACAAGTCTAAATCCTTTCTCATTTAATTGAAAGTTACTAAAAGGTAAAAACAAGATTACAATCAAGATTATTTCAAGAATCTAAAGAAAAGGCAGGATTCACCCAAGAAATCTGAGGATGTCCTACATCAGATCCTCCCAAAAGAACTACTCAAGTTTAGGTTGCCAAAGAAAACTCATCAGAAGCGAAGTAGGGACAAATGTCCAAAACGTTGAACGTAGAACTAATCTTCATGGTTGGGGGAAGATCAACTTTATAAGCATTAGTGCCAATGCAGTCCAAAATGGAGAAAGGACCTATCTTCTTGTTAGTGAGTTTGGCGTGCACGCCGACAAGTAAACGAGACTTGCGAAGGTGAACGATCACCAAATCTCCAATCTTGAACTCCTTATCTCGACGATGAACACCAACATGCTCTTTGTACCGCCGGTTAGCTTCCTCCAAATGTGCTTTAACCTCCTCATGTAAAGCTTGAATGCGGTCCACCATAGCCTCAACCTTGTTATTAAGATCAACATAAGAGGGAATAGATGTAAGATCAATAGTTAGGCGAGGTAAAAACAATCAAAGCTTAGGAGGGCTCGTTACTAAGATCAACCACCTATTTATAAGCTTAGGAGGACTGGATAACAAACAAACAAAGATTTAAACAGCCTTAAAACATTAAATGACCGGTTGAACAAGTCTAAACCCTTTCTAACATAAATGAAAGTTACTGAAAGGTAAAACCAAGATTATAATCGAAGATTATTTCAAGAATCTAAAGAAAAGACAGGATTCACCCAAGAAATCTAAGGATGTCTTACATCAATGTAGCTTGTAGCATCATGGATTTGTTTACACTATTTTGCCAACATGATGTTAAGATGTTTATTAGGAGCTGGTCTTTCCTTCTTTATTATCTTTCCTGTTACTCTTGTGCTATTTTATCTTTCCATAATGACTTAATTTTGCATGTATAAAGAAAAGGGGAAAAATCAATTTATACCCCCGAACTAATATTGAATGAATTAAAACCCTAAACTTTCATATGTGAATCAATTTAGATCCTTCATTAGAATTCTGTTTTAAAGCCGTTAATACATAATTCTAACACATGTATAAGACTTATTTAAATGCAGAGAGTAATGCAATATTAGAGTGAAATGCTGAAATTAAAGGGATAGTAGTAGCTTTCAAAAATATGAGTGGTTTTTCATCTTCTCTTCTTCCTCTATTTTTTTCACCTATCTTCTCGTATGCCTCTATTTTCTCTACTTATTTAGGAAGAATTACGTAAGAATGTTTCTTGCTACTTTGGAAGGATTTTGGGAGAGTAATAATTTTGTTTAGGTGATTTTGGGTTGATTTTGAATTGAATCAAGTAAAAGTAGTTATGAATCGCTAACAAAGGGTCTAAATTGATTCACTTATAAAAGAATAGACTTTAATCGATTCAATCGGTAAAGTTTAGGGGTATAAATTGATTTTTTCCCTTAAAAAAAAATGTTGACTAAGTTTAGCACTTTATGGATTAAGAGCAGCTAAGAATTTTGTAATTTTCTTATGAATTATTTTTTGCCATCTGAAAACTTTTTATTCTTGAATGTCAAGGTTGAAAGTAATTTCATGCCTGCTCTTCCTGCAGCTTAAAAAGGCTGTATGTGAAGTAAGTGAGGAGCGTGCAGAAATCAAACTTACATCTCAGAAGAAGTTGGCTGATGCAAATGCTTTGATGCATGGAATTGAGGAGAAATCTTTGGAGTTGCAGAAAAAGTTGAATGCTGCTGAAGGCAAGCTTGCTGAGGTAAATAGGAAGAGTTCAGAGTTAGAGATGAGGATGCATGAAGTTGAAGCTCGTGAAAGTGTGCTTCAAACTGAGCAAATATCCTTAGTCACAGGGTATTCTTCTCAATCTCCTTTTCTTTGAGCATATGACCCATCAATCTATGATACGTATGGATTTGGGAGAAATCCTTCTGTTTGAATTACTGTTCTTGATTTCCTGTAGTCATAAATTGACTGGTAACTTAAAAATGTAATGAGAAGTATAGAGTTAACATTTTGTGACCATCACAATGATGTTGTTTTTCTTTTCCCGGTTGAAAACAGAGATTGTATTAGTGGAGGATGAGAAATCCTCAAATGGAACAAAATGGAGCCTATTTAGAGCAAACCACCGAGAAATTCCTCAAGACAAAGGAACACTTTGGACTTACATCAACTGGGCTTTCTTTTGGAAACTTTTGTTGGAGAGGAACAACCATACCTTCTTGGATACGAGTGAATCTTTTGAATCTATAAATTTGGTGATTTTTTTGGCGATGTATTGTTGTAAATGTATACAACCCTTTTCTGATGATAGCTTTAATACTCTCTTGACCTGGTGGAAAAGTTGTATGTAGCCACTTGGACGGTTTGGAGACTTTTCCCTTTTGTATATTTCATTTCATCAATGAAATTCTAGTTTCCTCTCAAAAAAAAAAAAAAAGAAAAAAAAAACCATGGAGAAATTCTTTTGTAACTAGTCTTCTTATGCTCATCCATGACTGGAAGGCTCTTCTTTTGTAGTTTGTTGGGAGGGGATTTCCTCTGCTCCATCGTTTCTTATCCCAAAAAAAAACAAAAAAATTGTTAACAAAGAATTTTAAATAAAACTCTGCTTGAGATGAATAGATCACAAGCTTTTTTGTCTTTGCTGGAGCCTTTATGGTAGGAAAGTCTTTGTGGAGGAATGAGACGGAGGGGAGGGGGGGCAGAGCTTCACGTTGGAAGTTGGAGCCAGGGACAATTTTTTTTTGGAGGAAGAGAAGACTTTTGTTTATGTGAATTTTCTTTCAAGCCTTGTCCAAGTTGAAGGGTCAATATGGGGGAAGTGACCTTGGAGCTATTTATGGGAAGGGAATCTATTTTGTTTATTCCAGCCTGTTGGAACCTTCAGGATGGAGTATGGACCTTTCTAAGCTCCTGCTTGCCTGATAAATGTTAGTGCACCCCACCCCTCTTACCAAGCACCCCAAATTTATTTTTTATCACTATTTGGGATCTCTGCTGCGGTAGCAAATTTCTTGGAGAAATAATTCAGGATTTTTTTTTTTTGATATCTGTGAGTGTCCGGGCCAGCTTACGCATCTCGACTAATCTCATTTGGCTGCCAAGGAAATCCGTAGGAAATTAATTCCTAGGTAGGTGGCCACCAAGGATTGAAATTAATTCCGTAGGAAATAAAATACGCAATTGGTTCCAAAATGTCAAGTGAAGCGATTTGGAGATTCAAAATTCTCTTAAAAATCTTTTTTTTTTGTCTAGAATTGAGCTCTTGGAGCCTTAACACAAAACTTCTGCAATCGGGATATTATTATTATTATTATTATTTTTTTTTTTTGAAAATGGAAGGATATACGACGAGTCAATACCAAAGAACCAACTCCAAACAAAAGCAACCAAGACTAAGAACCAACTCTCTTCTTTTTCTAGCTTGATTCGTTTTTCTGTGGAGAATGAGGTGGATACTTATTTTTGGGAGGATATTTGGGTGGGTGAGCGTCCCCTTTGTTCCGTGTTCCCTCGGTTATTTCATCTCTTAGCCATGAAGAATCATTTTGTGGCTGATGTCATGATTTTTTCGAGGAACCCCTTCCTTTTCCTCTGGCTTTCACCGTACGTTGTTCGATAGGGAAACGACAAAGGTTTTGGCTCTTTTATCTTTGCTGGAGGGATATTCGCTTGTGAACCCCTAACCCTTTGGTGGGGTTTTCCAGTTGTTCGTTCTTTGTGGGGTTTCCAGTTGTTCATTCTTTCTTTGCTTGCTGGGTCCGTCCCTGAGTGCTGAGTCGGTTTTCTCGACCCTGTGGTTGGTGAAAGTTCCAAAGAAGATTCAATTTTTTATTTGACAGGTTATTCACAGTAGGGTTAATACCTTGGATCGGCTTCTGAGGAGGTCGTCTTCTTTGATGAGTCTTGTTTGCTGTATTCTTTGTTGGAAGGTGGAGGAAAATATGGATCATTTGCTGTGGAGCTGCGATTTTGCTCGGGTTGTTTGAGATCTTTTTTTTTGAGGTGTTTGACCTTCAGTTGGCCAAAGCCAGAGAGCTTAGGGATTTGATCGAGGAGTTTCTTCTCCATCGCTGTTTCGAAGTTTCTTTGTCAAGTGGGAGTGTGTGCTGTTTTGTGGGGATTATGGGGGGAAAGAAACAATAGGACTTTTAGAGAGGCTGAGATGGATCCTTGTGCTGTTTGGTCCCTTGCTAGATTTCATGTTTCTTTGTGGGCGTCGGTGACGCGATTGTTTTGTAATTATTCTTTGAACATTATTTTACTTGATTGGAGTCCCTTCCTTTATTAGGGGTTCCTTTCTCTGGGCTTGTTTTTTTTATGTCATTTTATTCTTTCATTTTTTCTCATTGAAAGCTCGGTCGGTACCTTTTCAAAAAAAAAAAAAAGGTGGCAAAAGCGTCTACCAAAAAGGGCTCTAACTGTTCGAAATAAGAAACAAAAAGGGATCCTCATGTTTGTATCACAACTCCTATTCCGATCATGATCGAGGAAAGAATCCCGAATGTGAGAATATTACTTGTATGGCTCATTTGATTGGTGGTGTAACACTATCGATTGCTTTAAAGAGTACAAAAGGAAGATAAAATATTGTCTCCACCTAAAGGATACCAGAGTTGATCGGAACCAAATGACAACTATGAAAATATTCTGTGAAATAAACCTAACCAGAGACAATAACAACCCTCTTGCCAAACATCCTAGCAGTTAGCACTTTCAGTGTTAAAAATATATTTTCCTTCCATAATTTGGCTAGTGAATAACATTTTATTGTAAAAAAAAACATTTCAAATTAATATTCCAGGACCTACAAATGCTGACAAGATACCCACCAAGCAATCAAAAACAGACATCAGGGGCTAGAACTAGAAGGATGCACCCCAAAGTCAAAAATTGAGGGGGGGGGGGGGAATGTTGATTTTGTAATCAATTTTGTTGAGTAAAAGAAGTTAACTATGTGGCCAGTTGGGTGCATATGCCAGTAGTCACCAAACCATGAGGGCACTTCTTCTCCACTTAATAATTGTTAATTATTGCTTTAGGAAAGAAGCACATCAGGCGACTTCCCATAAAGAAAGAGAAGGCTTACATAAGTGGCAGCAGAAGTTGCAGGAATGGGAAGAAAGATTGAGCGATAGTCGTGAATTTCTCAATGATAAAGAGCAGAAGGTAAGTGAAAATGGCACAATTATGAAGCAGAAAGAGAAGAATCTTGAAGAGATTACGAAGAAGATTGATCTGTCAAGTTCAGTTTTAAAAGAGAGGCAAGATAGTGTAAATAGACGTTTGGCAGATGTAGAAGCAAAAGAGAAGGTGAAAACTAATTAAACGAGCCACTTCCTTTTTTTTTTTTTTTTTTTTGCAATGGGTATGTAAATGACTTTTTTTGCATCCCCCTCCCCCCAACAAAAATGGTTGCAGGAAGCTGGTTTTTCAAGAAGTCTCTTAGAGAAAAAACAAGAAGAATTACATCAGATGGAAGAAAACCTTCGTGGGAGAGAAATGGTAAGTCAAATGTTATGCTTTTTTAATCCTGCTTTGGTATTTTTTGACATGCAACTTGCACTCGTATGTATTTGTACTAAAATGCTTATTAGTTTGCATGGGATGCAGGTATAGTCTAAAAAATACTCAAAAGGAAAGAGAATTGAAATTGTTTTCCCTGGTAGGAGACTAGAATTCTTACTCTAAAGTCGTAGGGTTGTGGCGAGTGCTGTCTTGGAATTTTATAGGGTGTGACTACTTGTAGCACGTTTCAGTTTTATTTCACATTGTGATGCATTTGTTCATGTCATGATCGCTGAGGTTCGTTAATCTTTAAAGATATTGATATATGAGGAGAAGAGGCATGAGTGATGCTTGTCCCTGTGTTCTTTTCTCTCTTGATTCTCAGATTATCTTTCTTTATGTGATAGATGATTTCCATGCATATTCCCTGTTCAAATTTTCATTCAAGGTTGATCATTGTTGTTTCAGTTGTCATGCAAGTAAGTCATCACCACATAAAAAAAAAAAAAGAATATACGAGTATTGGAAGAAAAGTATGGTAATTGAATCTCATGGAATCTAAATTGGAGGTAATATAATTCTTTGTCTTATACTTATCTTCTTGATGTTCATTTCAGATGGAGATCCAGCAGCTGCTCGACGAACAAAGAGTTATTCTACAGAAGAAGAGAGAAGAGTTTGAGTTACAATTGGAAGAGAAAAAACAATCTATGGATAACGAAGGTAGTACCAGGGTAGAAACAATCAAACGGAAGGATAGTGAAATTAATCATGAGAAAGAAAAGTTGGTGAAGGAAGAACAAGCTTTGAATAAAAAGATGCTTAGAGCAAAGGAGAAAGAGGGTGATCTTGAACAAAAGTTAAAGACTTTGAAGGCAAAAGATAAGATTTTGAAAGCTGATGAGAGAAAGCTGGAGGTGGAAGGGTTGCAAATGCTAGCTGATAGAGAGAGCTTACAGTCTCTCATTAATGAGATTGAGGAAATCAGGACTGAAAATACTCGGAAGGAGCGGCAATTTAATGAGGAGAGGGAGAAATTGCAAGTGATGAAAGAAGAGAGATCAGAGCACATTCGTTTACAGTGCCAATTGATGCAGGAAATTGAGAGTTACAGACTTCAGAACAAAATAGTTATGAAAGAACATGATGATCTTAAGCAGGAAAGGGTCAAATTTGAGAGGGACTGGAAAGCCTTAGATCAGAAAAGGGCTGAAATAGATAATGAACTTAGAGACCTTGTGGAGGAGAGGAAGAAATTAGAGATCTTGCAACGGACAGAGGAGGAAAGGCTGAGAAATGAGAAAAATGAGATGCTAATTTATATGCAGAGAGAGTTGGAGAATGTCAAACAAGAAAAAGAATTATTTGCCTCAACTACAAGTCATGAGCAGCGAGCCTTGTCTGAGCAGGCTCAGAATAAGCATAACCAACTACTTCAAGATATAGAATTGCAGAGAAGAGATCTTGAGAGTCACCTGCGGAAGAGCCAGGAAGGACTGGAGAAAAAACGGCAGGAAAGGGAGCTAGAATTTGAAGAGGAGAGAGAGAGAGAACAAAATGAAATTTTTTGCTTGAGAGACGTTGCTCAGAAGGAAACGGAAGAATTATCATCTGAGAGGCACCGATTGGAAAAGGAAAAGGAGGTTGTTTCCTTGAATAGGAAGCAATTGATACCGGACCATCTTGAAATTCATCAAGATATTGATAAACTCAACATATTAAGTAGGGAGCTTAAAATTCAGAGAGAACAACTTATTCAGGACAGGGTTCGCTTTTTGGCTTTTGTTGATAAGCATAAGAGTTGTGGGAAATGTGGTGTTTCCATTGAGGAATTTATAGTTCCTGACCTTCAGTTACCTGAAGAAATCAGAGAATCAGACCCTCTAGATGTCGAATCTCTAAAAACTTTCCAAAGAGAATTAGCTGCTTCAGAGTTTGGTTCTTCAGACTCTGGAGGTCGCATGTCTTGGCTCAGAAGATGCAGCAGAAAGATTTTAAATCTATCTCCTATTAAGAAAACTGGACTTGTAGTTCCTCCTGTTTCCATGAAGTTGGCTGCAGATTGTACTGATTTAGAAGTCAAGAAGCCTAGCGTTAATGTTGGCAATGTGGAAAGTTCTGGTATTGCTAATGAACTGCAACAATCACTTTTTAATGAGAACGAATCATCTGATATTCAAAGATTTTCAATCAGTGATAACATCAGAGTGGCGGAGGATAGACATGCACACTCGTTTGATGATTTTAGCGACTTAGACAGCAAGTTTGAAGAAGCTTCAGAAGGTTCCAAACAACCTGACCTGAAGAGAGAGAGGAAGAAACGTGAGAAAGGACTCACGTCTGGGCATAGAACACGCTCAATGAAGGCGACTGTTCAAGATGCAAAATTATTTATTGGGGAAACTGCGGGACAATCAGATCTTAATGTACCTGTACAGAAAAGTGATTCATCTTTAAATAAAGGAACTAGCAATGTTAGGAAGCGGCCATTGGCAGAATCTTCCACGGTTTCTATTAGTGAAGATGGAGATGATAGTGAAGGATGTTCTGATAGCATCACAACAGGTAGGCAACGTAAACGGCGGCAAAAGATTGCTTCTGTGCAGGCACAAGGAGAAAGCCGATATAATCTGAGGCGACACAAGATGTTAGTTTCCCATTACTGAATTTGCTTCTTGGTTTCTGCCGACTTAATTTAGCCATGTGTTGTTTGATATAGTATATGTACATTGCATGAAGAAATTTTGCAGTTAAGGGTGTGTTTTACTTGAGAGTGTTCCAAGGACAACCACCTATTTAACCTACAAATTATACTGAATGGCTGGAGTAGATGAATCTTTTAAATTTTGATGAAAAATTGATCAGTCGTTCTATAGCTGTCCAGTGCAGGTTAAAATTTATAACCTTAACCAAAGCAAGTAATGCCATCACCAATAACAATAAGTACTTTTTTTGAGAATATCTTTTGATATTGCCTTTCCTTTAACTAGTTTTTTTAACTCAACATTTTCATCTTGACTTCTCTTTCTTGAGCTATATTGGCCCACTTTGTTTTCTCAACTTGTCGCTCTACATCTCTTGATCTATTGAGAAATCATTTTTGAGTTATTAAATTTATTTGCAGTTAATTTAATATCTTATAGAACAAAATACTTTTGTTGTGCATTTGCTTTAAGACTATTTAAATCAGGCAATGATTCCAGTTGGTTTCTGTGAGGGTACTAGTTAGGGGTATATAGGGATATCAGTAAAGGGTATAGTAGTAATTAGTGTGTTAGAGCCTTAGAAGGTAGGAATAATTTTGGTGGATTGTCCTTAGGACTCTTTGGGAGAGATATAGCCCTCTCGAATGGCTATTGTTATATTGTAACGTCCTTCGATATTGCAATATATTCTATCAGTGTGTTTGCTACATTATTTCGGTATTGGTATCCTAACAGTTTCTTTGTTTCTTTTTATCGATCATGTTGCTTCACATTTACAAAAGCTAAAGCCTAAAGATTGGTCTAACGAATCATTAGTACTTTGGAGAATTATGTTGCTTCCTATGATGAGGAATAGGAACGAATAATATCAATTAGAATCATTAGGACTTGGAGAATTATTATCTGATGACCAACTATGCTCAGGGTTGGTTCCGTTACACAAATTAGGATTCCATTTTATTATTGATTTGATCTCTGTAAATATTTAGAAAAGGTTTCTTTTTGTACCTGATGCATATGTAATGTAGTCTCATTAGATTAAAGATCTTGTATGTCCAATTTGAAAAGATCTCTCTGGGTACCATATTACTGCCCGATGAGTTAGGTGGTATCGGCAAGATTGGAACCCATGACATTTTATACCCAAATCAAAAGGAGCTACCAAGCTGCATTTCTTGCTTTTAACTTGGTCTACATGGTCCTTGACCACTAATAAATAAAGAGATCAATATACGAATCTTGAGCAGTAATCTAGAGAGGTGGGAACGGAAGCTTCTAGGATGAATTTGCTTGAATACTCGAGTTGATTATTTAGATATTGAGAACTCTCCCCCTACTTCCTCCTCTCCACATCTTTGTTTATTTCCAAATTCCTCCCTGGTCTGATGTCAGTTGAGCCTTTTGTTTTGCTTTGTGTGTTTCTCCCCGTCTTGTATGCAGGCATGCATTCATGTGTATCGTGCATTGTAACTCCTCAAGGTAGGTTTTTATGGTAGGGGCGGGTGTGTGCTATTTTGTGGGGTTTATGAGCTGAGAGGAATCATAGAACCTTTCGAGGTTTGGAGAGAGCTCCTTTTGATGTTTGCTCTCTCATTAGGTTCTATGTTTCCCTTTGGGCGTGGTGATGACGGGTATGTGCTATTTTGGAGAGAGCAAACATCATTAGGCGGGTGTGTGCTATTTTGTGGGGTTTATGAGCTGAGAGGAATTATATAACCTTTCGAGGTTTGGAGAGAGCTCCTTTTGATGTTTGCTCTCTCATTAGGTTCTATGTTTCCCTTTGGGCGTTGGTGATGACGACTTTTTGTAATCATCAGTTACTTAGTTAGGCCTGATTTTGCTTGGTTGAAACCCCTTTCTTTAGTGGTGTTCTTTTTGTGGACTTGGGTTTTTTTGGATGTCCTTGTATTCTTATAAAAAAAAATGATGGTAACTCCTCAAATCTGTTTGTGTTCACAATGGTTTTATTTTTGAATTTGAATGGTGAATCTGAATTGATCTTGCTCGATTCCCTTGAATTGTTTTTGGTGGGACAGGCAAGTATACTGTAACATAGGGTACTAATCCAACATTTCTCTTTTCGAAACTGATCTGCACAGCTCACGTGAATAATGTCCTGATTCAACATCTTTTTTTAGTGTAAAATTGATGTAGTAGGATTAGTGGTTAATTCCTTGGTTAATTAGAATTAGGGTTGGTTTCCTTGTTTAATTAGGATTAGTTTTCACATTCTCTATAAATTGAGCATTGCACTCTTGTATTCTTTACCATTTGATTGATAATAAAAATCTTGTATTCTTTACCATTTGATTGATAATAAAAATTCTTGATAGATTTCTTGGAAAGAATTCTCCTTTATTCATTTAGGCTACACCAAAAATTCACAAGAATAAAAGTGTATTTAGGATGCCAGCAAAAAAAAGTACTTTAGTCAAATTACTTTGATGTTCGGTTCTATCCTCATATATAAGTGCTTGTGTGTTTCTTGGTCAAGTACTTGGCCACCGGGGTGCTTTTTGATTTTTTTTTCATTAGTATTATTTTACTCTCATATATGATGATTTGAGTGTGAAATGCATACCACATAAAAATCTCTCGACCGATCAGGCTTCTACTTCTATATCCAGCTTAACTTAATTAATTTTGTGCAGTGCAGGCAAAGGTAGTGCAACTCAGGTTTCAGAAAACCTGACAACAGTGATGGAGAAAGAAAACGAAGGAACCTCGACAGAGAAAGTCGAACCAAGTGGGGAGGTTTTTATAACCCCTTCATTGAAAAGTGTTGATGGTGAGAATGGAAAAAAAACAGACTCTGTGCAGCTTACAACAGCCAGAACTATCTATCGTTCCGAGGATAGAGTAGTTCAGGTAAAAATCCTGTTTGCTATTTGATGTACAGTATTGTCTTATTCTTAGTTATTTTGAATTATTTCCTGGTGATTACTATACAGTTTGAATCACTGAGAACTGCTGAAGATAATGCTTCCATGGAGAAGTTGGTTGCGATCGATGATTTGTGCGATGAAGTGAATGGTTCCGAATATGAAGATGAAGGTGGAAGCATAATTGATGATGAAGAAGAGGAGTACGATGAAGAGCAGTCTGATGCGAAATCGATGGGAAAGAAGATCTGGACCTTTTTCACAACTTAGTGAACCAAATCCTTTTATAGAAAAGGATTTGGAGAAGATGATGCTTTAGGCCCTTTGACTTGTTAATATTATCATTTGCAGAATTCTTAGCATTCAACTTAAGAGTAGGACCATTTCAGTTTTCTACTGCTGCTGTTTTGTATTTTTATTTTCCCCCAACCGTTTCTTGTAATATTTATAAGTCCATTTTTTTAAAAATTTTTTTTGGGAAGGGGGGAATTCAATTTTTACTCGAGAATTTGATAAACTGTGTCCACTTTTACCCTAAAATTTTATTTCATGCAATTGGATATAGAGTTGGATAAGTGTTGTAATTTTCAACATATGAAGTAAAACATTCCAAAACAACTGTAATGAAAAATAAATCCTAATAAATTAATGCAAATAAAATTTTCAGAAGTTACAAATTTCAATAAGAATTTTGTATAATGTCATCTTTCTATGAAGTTTTATTAATTTTGTCCTAATTTGTTATCCACAAAATTTCTTAAAAATTTTGGAAGCCTAATTGAAGGTATAAATTGGAATAATTATTAGTTCAATCGGATGAAATCGAAAGTTTATAAAATAAAATTGAACTGACCATGTCAAGTTTAATAGATGATCAAAACTCCAACTTTAAAGGAGTGAGTGGATGTCAATTATCATTAAGCTAAACTCGTTTGGGCCATAAGTGAATCATCGGTTTAGACCATCATTATTGAGGGGTGCTTAAAAAAAAGGTGAGGGGTTAATGACAAAATATTATATCAAATAGAATTAGATATTTTTCTTGTTGTAAAGGTTGGTAAAACCAGTAGACTACAGTACGAGTTTCAATGGTGAATTCAACAACAGTACTTTACACATCGTTGCAGTAGCCTTAATTGTTGCAATTTTAACAATTGTTGGTTTGTTGAAGTAGAATGGTTGGTAAGAAAAAGTGTGTGAAAATTGTGGGGATGATGCTCAAGTACAGAAGAAGTAGAATGGTTGTTTAGCTTCAAAGTTGAATTGTTTCAAATATATCCTCGGGTAATGAACTAGTTCTCCTTATAACTCGGTGTTCATCATTCAAAAGTAGCCCCTCCTTGTCTCTTGTATGTGTGCTTGGGAGTCATATTAGCCAAAGGTGTCCAAAACCACCATTCAAGGGAGTTCATATCATCATTTTGCGAGAGAAATTGTGTACCAAGATTTAGAGATTAGTGAGTGAAGGCATGTGTGTAAAGAAAATCAATAGAGTGTGTTTGTGCTAGTGAGAACAAGACTATAGAGATAAATTAATGAGAAAAAGTGTACGATTGAAGAAAGATACCAAGTAAAGGAAAAAATATGTATGAAGAGATAGATAAACTAGTGACTGTGAGTAAATGCTATATCAAGAGTAATTGGTGAAATCAAATGTGTACAAAGAGATTAAGGAGTACATAGACGATTATTACAAAAACGAAACATTCCTTGTTTTTTTGAAAACCACCTCTGACTTCTCATGAAAGTACTTCTAAATTGTAGCCAAACACAAACATAACATTTTATTTTAAGACAACATGATTTTTTTGATGAAACCCTAAACCCTAAACCCTAAACCTACTATGAGATTTTTTGGGTGAAACCAAAAATAAAGTCGAGAGGGTTTAGGCCCAAACACTACAAGAAAACATGGCTATTGCAGAGGTTTTTTTGAGCTATAGCAGCGGTTTTAAACTGCTGCAACACTTTATTAAAGGGCTGCAAGCAAACCGTTGCAATACATACATTTTGTAACACTTAGCTTTTTGTTACAAAAAACTATTGCAATTTTATTAAATTTTGCAGCACTTTCTAAACTGTTGTAAAAAAACCGTTGCAATAGTCCTGTTTTCTTGTAGTTAAAGTGGACAATATCATACCGATGTGGAAGGTCCGTTACAAAAATGAACCTACTATATAATCTCGAAAAGGAAGAAAGATCGATGCCAGAAGTCCGAAGACAAAACAATTTTGAACCCATGTAGGCTAAGACCTACAAGGTTCGGGTCTAGTCCACCTAACTAGGGCCCAAATAGACCTTAGAAGACTAATCTCATTAGGCTAACCAATTCTACCAACCAACTACTCAGTCCATTAGTCCAAGAGACACAAGTCAGCTCATTCTCTTAGGTGAAAAATGAGAACCGCCCTAGATCACAAAGGAAAATAGGCAGACAAGGATGTTGAAGAATTTCCTCTATATATTGAATCAATTAAATTGAGGGGCTGATAACCCTAGCCTACATATAAATACACAAATACAATGAATAAGACAAACAACATTACAACCCTAACGAATTATGCCACATGTCTCTTTGCTAATGGATGACAAATAACCAATTTATTCTCTAGAAGCTTCCTCCACCTTGGCAACCATGTCACTACCATGTAATCTCTGCTTATCACCCCCCCTCAAACGAGAGGGTAGGCCAGTCAGCCCGAGTTTGCTTCGAAGATAGGAAAATTGTGTGTGGGAGAGTGGTTTTGTAAGGCAGTCCGCAATTTGATCACGTGAAGGAACATATTGGATGTCAAGTTGTTTGCTAAGAACTTGGTCTCGAACATAGTGAAAGTCGATTTCAATGTGCTTTGTTCGAGCATGGAACACGGGGTTGGCAACAAGGGCACTCGCACTGATGTTATCACATAAAAGCAGAGGAGTGAAGGACAATTTGAGTCCAAGTTCTGTGAGTAATTGTCGAGTTCAGGAGATTTCAGCGGAAGCATGAGCGAGAGCTCTATATTCAGACTCAGTACTAGACCGAGCAACGACAACTTGCTTTTTAGAGGACCACGATATCAGAGTAGGTCCAAGGAAGACGCAATATGCAACTACAGAGCGGCGATCATCGACACTGGTAGCCCAATCAGCATCCGAGAAGGCTGTAATGTTGAGATCAGAACTTGGTTGTATTAGTAATCCATGAAGGAGTACCTTTGAGATAACGAAGGATCCTCTTTACTGCTTGCCAATGGACGTCCGTTGGTGCTTTCAAAAACTGGATGAGCTTGTTGACAATGAAGGCAATATCAGGCCTTGTATTGGTGAGATATTGGAGTGCCCCTATGGTGCTTCGGTAGACAAAAGGGTCAGGAAGTAGAGAGCCATCATTAATGGAGAGAGACTTACCCGTGACTGTAGGGGAGGGACAAGGTTTCGTATGCTGCAGCTGAGTCTTGATAAGAAGATCATGAATATACTTAGACTGATTTAGGTGAATACCAGATGGTAGATATGTTGCTTGGATCCCCAGAAAAAGTTAAGTGTGCCAAGATCCTTTAGTGCAAATTGTGTGTTCAACAGACATACAAGATGATTGAGGAACAACGTGTTGTTGCCCGTAAGCACAACATCATCAACATAGAGAAGGAGGAAAGCTGTGACGGATGCTCTTTGATAGAGAAACAGAGAAGCATCAGAACGACTTACAGTGAACCCAAGGCTGAGGACAAAGGTCTTGAACTCATCGTTCCATGCTCGAGGAGACTGCTTTAGACCGTATAAGGCCTTGTGTAGCCGACAGACATAATCAGGACACCTCGAATCTACAAAGCCAGGGGGCTGGGTCATATAGACTGCTTCTTGTAGAGTACCATTTATGAACGCATTGTTGAAATAAAGCTGTCGGAGAGGCCATCCATTCCATAGAGAAATAACAAGGACAATCCGAATTGTTGGAGACTTGACTACAGGGATGTATGTTTCAAAGAAATCAACTTCAGGGTGTTGATGAAACCCTTTAGCCACTAAGCGTGCCTTGTGTCTTTGGATTGAACCATCCACATTCTGTTTTAGCTTGTACACCCATTTGCAGCCAACAACGTTCTAATAGGCAGAAGATGGTACAAGGGTCCAAGTCTTGGAGCGTTGAAGAGCAGAGATCTCATCACTCATGGACGATTTCCACTGAGGGGTAGCTAGAGCTGCAGAGAGTCTTGTTGGTTCGGTAAGAGACCAATCCGTGGGCGTGGTAAGAGTCCATGCTTTTGGACAGGAGATGCCAGCTTTGCCTCTTGTTATCATTGGGTGATCATTAATAACATGGTCGTGAAGAGGGAGAGGCGAGGGAGAGGGATGGATGGTAGGGGAGACACTTTCTAGAGTAGGGGAAATAGGGCAATGGTCAGGAGTAGGCGATATATCAGAGGACAGGGGCAACGACTGTTGGGGTGATATACTGGGTTCATTGAAGATGGATGTGGGTGGGCCCATTGTTGGGCTTGGAGTGGGATATGGATCTGTTTGTGGTGTAGGGGCAATGTGGGCCTTGGTAGATTGGATGGGCCAAACCAGGTGGTAATTGATGGAGAGGCAAGTGGATGTGGGGTTGGCTTTGATGGAGCGCCAAAACAAGTTTGAAAGGGAAAGGCATTTTCATTGAAATGCACATGGCGAGAGATCAAAATTCGTCCAGACCTGGTGAGGCAGTGATGGCCCTTGTGAACAGAGGATGGTCCAAGGTAGACACACAACTCAAAATGATGATCAAATTTGTGCTGCTGATATGGCCGAAGATTGGGGTAGCAGGCACAACCAAACACCTGAAGAGTGGAAATATCATATGACTTGTGAAAGAGAAGATCCATAGGAGATTGATTTGCCAAGACAGGTGAGGGCATCCCATTCACAAGAGATACCACTGTCTGAAATGCAAACCACCAGAAGGATAGAGGCATGAATGCTTGGGCAAAGAGAGTGAGCCCCGTTTCTACAAGATGCCGATGCTTTCGTTCTGCACGACCATTCTGAGCAGAGGTGTGTGGGCAAGAGAACCTAGTGAGAATGCCAAGGTGTTTGCAGATCTGTACAATTGGCTTGAACTCTCCACCATTATCCATTTTGATCACCTTAATTTTGGCTTGAAATTGTGTCTGAACAAAGCTGTGAAGTTCTTTGAAGGCAACAACCGTGTCACACTCTTCTGTTTAAGTGGAAATATCCAGGTGAATCTACTGAAGTCATCAATGAAAATGACATAATATCTAAACCCATCTGCTGATAGCACTGGGGCAGGTCCCCACAAGTCTGTGTGAACAAGGTCAATGGAAGCTAAGGCACGAGATGGAGACAAAGAAAAAGGAAGAGCGTGTATCTTGCCAAACTGACATGCCTCACAAAAAACTTCTTTTTCATTTACTGGTATCTTCACATTCCAACCACTAATCAACTTGTTCAAAATCTTAGAAGAGGGGTGACCAAGATGTTTATGGAGTAACGCTTTGGTCACCATTACATTCACTTGGGGAGTTTCTATAGAAGAAGAGAAAGCAGAGTAAACAACCGGTGTAGAGGAGCTTGATAACAGAGCCCCTGTGAACTTGGTTAAGTCAGAGACAGATGTTTGCTCATTATTTTTGTGCAGCTCCGGTTGTATGATCTGATACAACCCATCTTTAAGAGTTCCCCTCAGTAGCTCCACCCCCGTACCCTTTTCCTTTACCACACAGAAGTCAGGGTGAAATTCAACAAAAATACTATTATCTCTAGCCAATTTGGAGACACTGACCAAGTTTTTGGCTATTAGAGGCACACACAATACATTATTAAGTTTGAGAGAACCAAGATTAGGTGTAATTGAAGTGGAACCCAAATGGGAGATAGAGAGTTTACTTCCATCTCCAACAACGACATATTCCATACCTGAGTATTCTGTTTTGTTGGCTAGGAACCCTTGGTTGGCTGTGACATGGCTGAAGGCGCCACTATCTGCATACCAGCTTGGGTCAAGAACACTTTCTAGGGTAGCAGAGGATCCATTGGTAAGTAGAGCAGTGGGAGATGATCGATGGTTCTGACTTCCAGAGGAGTTGGTATGATTGAAACTTTGAGAAGACTGATTTTTCCTTTGGTGTGTATTGTGTGGCTTATTCACATCAGGTAGAAACCGTGAGAAGCCCACTGCTGCATTGTGACCATACTTGCCACAAACTTGACATTGAGTCTGTCTATAACTGAAGCTATTGTTTCCACGCCCTCGTCCTCGTCCACCACGACCACCACGCTGCTCATTGTTAGGAGAAAATTGGGGCTGTGAAGGGGGTGAGTTGAATGGTCGGTTGGACTGGAAATTTGGGCTGTTTGTGCTTCTACTTTGCACCATATTGACAAAGAAGGATGAACCATTGGTCAGAGAGAGACCTGAGAGACCAGATTTGAGGGCTACTTGATACTCCAACCGCTTCTCGTAAGATAGCAAGTCTGCCTGCATTTCAGTCCAGCTTACATTGTATTTTCCTTGCAGCATGATCACCACAGGATTGTAGTCTTCATCAAGGCCGAAGAGAACCTATGAGACAAGATCATTGGAAGAGACTAGGCTACCAACCAAGGTTAACCCATCAGAGAACTTTTTCATTGAGCTAAGATACTCACCCATTTTAGAAGAAGCTTTCCTTGTCTGTTGAAACATCCGCTTGATGTAGTTGACCTCAGCCCTGGAATGTATGCCTACGAGCTCTTGAACGGCTTCCCACAAATCCTTGGCACTGTAGAATCCCATCACTTGCATTGCAATCTCAGTGTTCATAGAATTATAGAGCCATCCAAGAAGGAGTTGATCAATGGTAACCCATTTGGTTAACTCTGGATTTAGAGCTTGTGTGGGAGTGATGGGTTGGATTTGTGCAGTTGGAGCTACTTTCTCTGTACCAGAAATTTCTTGCGTGCTTGAGCTTTCTCTAGTCTCAGTAAGTAAGTTTGTAGCAGGCGAGGTCGTGAGGAACTTATCTGGGCAAGGATTAGCTCCGGTTAGATGGCCTTCCAGTTGGTAGCTTCGAAGGATTGACCACCAGAGGTTCTGCCAGAGGAGGAAATTGGTCCGATCCAATTTGATAGAGGTTATTTGGTTGAGAAGCTGATTCAAGGGAGGCCCTGTGTAGCTGCCATTTGAGGCGCTTCGTGAGTTTGAGAAGAAAGATCCAAAGTGATTGGCGTTTGCCATTTGGGTAGCTCTGATACCAACAAAGGAAAATAGGCAGACAAAGATGTTAAATAATTTCCTCTCTATATTGAATCAATTGAATTGAGGGGCTGATAACCCTAGCCTACGTATAAATACACACAATGAATAAGACAAACAACATTACAACCCTAGCAGACTATGCTACATGTCTCTTTGCTAATGGATGACAAATAACCAAATTTATTCTCTTCCTCCACCTTGGCAGCCATGTCACTGCCATGTAATCGCTGCTTATCAAGATCAACCACATATAACTAGAAGATGATAACTCCAACGATACAGAGTCAAAATGAATCCTCATCATTCTCTAAACCTAAGTTTGCTACATTTTTTCTGTAGTTAAGCATCATAACCTTTATCTGTACTTAAGCATCATAGTGTCAATGACGTCTATGACAAGCACCACACTCACCGGTGTTTTCTCTATTTTGCAAGTACCTCTTTCCTCGACCTACAAATTTACTCTAAATTTTAGGTAAAATTTTCCGGAGCTGGATTTCGGCATCAACCATTACTTTAATCAAAATTTTCAAAACCACTTTAAATCATGTAGCCAAACAACATGAAAATATTTCGAAAAATTCTTTTTCACAGGTTCAAAAGTTAATACAAAATGTACCAAATTTGGTATTTAAGAGCAATATTTTTTATTTTTGAGGGTGGAGGTGGCAAAAATTTGTGTAGCTGCCGACCAACATGTGGGAGACATTCGGATGAATTAAAAATTGAATGTGAATGGAAGACCAAAGCATAAAACGGTTGAATGGTAAAGATCTCACCAAAATCTTAGACAAAGAAATTGTCTCTTTGTCTGTCTCATATGTAATGTTAAGCCTTAGCCTCCCAAATCTCTCTCTAGATTCGTGTAAAAGTTTTCTAGTCTGAGCATTAAATGAGACTTCGGTGTGGGGAAACAAAAGACCTACAATTCTTGAGTAGGATTCATTTTCAAATGCTTTTTGGTCAAACACTTTGGACTAATATCATCTTACTAACTGCTTTCTCACAAACACTTCAACTGCTTAATTTGGATTCTATCAATTGAACCCAATATCCCCAGAGCTTAGATAATTCGGGTTTGAAACAACTCTAGATCAACTTCTTCCTTTAGGAGGCAAATGAGAACCCTAGATCAACTCCATATAAATAGAAAAGAATAACTCCAATGAAAGTAACTCCAACTGAGTCCTCACAATTCTCTCAACTTAAGTTTATAACGCAACTTTTCCTCTCTAATCTGACTTAAGCATCGCAACTTGTGTGAGAAGCACCACTTCAATGTGCAGTCTTTCCTATTTTGCAGGTCACGTCTTTTTCCAATCTACAAATTTTACCATTGAAATACGTGAGAGCCATGTGAGATTTTTCTTGGCCAAATTTTGGCATCTCAACACTATCAATTCATGACATGTTTAGAAATATTATTTTCTTGAACAAAATACACTTTTGATCTCTAAATATGAGTTTGATGTTTGCTTGATTCATGTGATTTAGAAAATAACACAAGTTCATGAGGTTTTGAAAAATGGTTCCAAATAGTTTTGGAGCTAATTTGACCAATAATTTGACTAATGGATACAAGACATGACAATTACTTTGTTGTGTACTTGTTAATTAGAAAAAAAATGTACCAATTTTATATTATTTTTTTTTTTTTTGGCGATTAGACTATGTGAGTTGACATTTTTTTTTTTTTTTTGTCGTCCCCTCCTCTACCAAGGAACTTATTCTCTAAAACAAAGAGAGCTTTCAATTAATATAATTTGCGAAATCAACAATCTTAATCAAAGATGGATTTTTTTTTCTTATAAAATTTTAAGTAAATAGACATCAAATTCAAACATAAGACGGATGAGCTTTTTTAAAAAGAAAAATAAAAACACATTGATAGTAGTGATTTATGAGTAACATAGATTTTGGGGGCAGGGAGACAGTTGGGTTCATAAATGCAATTGAATTTTATCCCCAACCAAGCACCATGTTTGAACCCCACCCTACCATGTCGCCATATAATTTAAATATACCCACCCTACCATGTCGTCGTATAATTTAAATATAGAAAATTCATGTGTGTGGGGAGGGACGATCATTAGGGGCGGATCCAAATTCCGACGGTAATGTTTGGGTGGCCAAAAATGATGTTATATAAGTATAAAAAATTATTAAAAGTTTGAATCTCAAAAAAAAAATAAAAAAAAAAATAAAAAAAATAAAATAATAATAATAATAATAATAATAATAATAATAGTTGATAAGAATACGTGAGTGTACTAACCCCTTCCTAACTTAAGTTAAAAAAAGTTTAGTACATCATATAAATTAATTCATTTGTCTTATCAAATAGAAAAAAAAAAAAAGTTAAATTAGGAGTTTAATCCATGAATTTGGAAGCTTAATCTATTAGATCCATAAATCTTAAAAAGTCTCTAATTGACCCATAAACTTTCAATCTATTATCTTATAAGTTTAAACTTTAAACGTGTACGATAAATTCCTAAACTTTCAATTTTGTTTTTAATGAATCTCTAAATTTTAAAAAATGTCGAATAGAACAAAATCTATATTAGAATAAAATTGAAAAATTCAAAGACCCATCAGATACAAAATTGAAAGTTGAAAATATATTGAACACATTTTAAAGTTCATGGATCTAAATAGACATAAAATTGAAAGTTCAAAAACTTATTAGACACTTTGAAATTAAAATTCAAAGATCAGATATAAAATTGAAAGTTGAAAATATATTGAACACATCTTAAAGTTTATAGATCCAAATAGACATAAAATTGGAAGTTCAAAAACTTATTAGACGTTTTGAAAAAACCATTTTTTTCAAAAAAAAAAAACACAATGTTTCCAAAATTTATAGAGTAGACTAAATTATTTTTGAGAAAGTTAACAAATAAACTAATGGTAGGGATTCATTTTAAGATTTGGTGAAAATGTGAAGATTAAATTTAGACATTTAAAATTATAATGACTAAAATAAAGTAATTTTAAAAACAGTACTCCAATAACAAAAGAATAGAAATATAGTGTCTAAGATCGACTAAAAAATGCGTGAAAATTTGAATTTTTAGACATTTGGGGACATGGTCGGCCATGTCTATCATACCAATTACCCACCAATTCAATACAAGTTACAAACGGAAAATTTGAATTTTTATTCTCTATATATATGGTTGAACTTTAAAAGAAAAAAAAATCAATACAAATAAAAAATAAAAAAAGTTAATAAATTGTTTTGGGTACAACCTATATAGATTTCTTTATTTTGTTTTTGAAGCTGAATTTTCTTGAGAATAGGGACACTATTACGATAGATAGCGTAAGTTCAATTAATCTCCATGCATTGGAGAGTTTAGTAGAGTTTCAGTGTTTTGAAACTTTTACATTTATACGTCTTAAGTAAATGTAAGTGTACCAAAAACTTCAAAAACTTTCTAACTAACTTTAAATAAATTTAGTACCATCATCTAATTTAGCTCATCTTTATGTCTTATCAAATAGAATAAAATAAGAAAAAAAAGTTAAATTACGAGTTTAGTCTAACAACTTTAAAGCTTGAGTCTATTAAATTTCTAAACTTTTTTTTTAAAAATTAATTGGTCCATAATTTTTCGTTCTATTATCTTATAAATTTCTAAACTTTAAATGTGTCTAATGTATCCCTAAACTTTCAATTTTATTTCTAATGAGTTATGAATTTTCAAAAATGTCGAATATGACAAAGATCTATATTAGACTTAAAATTGAAAATTGAATCCTTATTAGATACAAGATTGAAAGTTGAAGATATATTGAACACTTTTTAAAGTTGTTGGATCTATTAAACACAAAATTGAAAGTTAAGAACTTGTTAAACATTTTGAAAAAAAATATTCAAGAAAAAACACAATATAATGTGAACATGTTTCCAAAATTCATAGAATTGGTATTAATATAGACTAAATTACTTTTGAAAAAATTAACAAATAAACTAATAATAGAGTGCACTTGTTGTCGATTTAGAGTAAACTAAAATAAAACAATTCACAAAGTAAAGAGACTAAAATGACATTTCAACATTTTTTTTTATAGAGTGCACTTGTTGTCGATTTAGAGTAAACTAATTAAAAAATATAACATTTTTTAAAAGAATTGCAATTATGACAATTTTTATCAGTGATAGCCACCGATAGAATTCTATCGGTGGTAGTCACTAATAACAGATCAATAACTATTAGTAACAACAATGAATATACTTATATTTTTTTTTATAGAACCATTTTATCAAAGGATAACTATACAAATAGCCACTTTATGCCTATGATATTATATTAATGTCCACAAGTCCTATTTTTATAAAAAAAATGTCCAACTACTTTAATATTTTTTTCATAAAAGTTAAGCAACAATTACTTTCAAACCCTTCAACCTCTCTAACATTTTATATTGATTTTCCACTAACATTTTAATAAAATAAAATAAAAATTAAAACAAGCTCATTTAAGGAAAAAAAAACTGAAATCATAAAACTCGCATTAATCACGTCTCTCTCCTCATTAAAATCGATTTCTCTCTCCTTATTCAAATCGATTTCTCTCTCCTCATTTAAATTGTCATCCCCCTCCTTATATCCAGACCTAAACATTTTTTTCTCCGCAATATAGAATGTGAGTATATATAAATAAATACATAACATCTATAAGTATATATGAAGTATATAACCATATATACCCATATATGCAGTATATATCAATATATATGATGGGTATATATAAAAATTACATATATTTTAATTTATAAAAAAATAAATACATATTATCTATAAATATATATACCGTAGTATATAGTCATAGATGAAATATATATATATATATATATATTTATATTTATTTATTTATTTTATTACACTCTAAAAGATAGAGCTTAAGTAAGGAGAGAAATAGAGTTATTGGAAATGTAAGTTTATTATACCAATGAAAAAACCAAACCTTATATAAGCTTAATCTTACACCAATTTTTGCATCCTTCTAGTGCTTCCAAAACTCAATTTGACAAATAAAAAAAAATAGGAAACTCAATTTGACTAAACCTATTCAAAACTCATTCAAACTTTAACATACTCTCTTAAACTAAAACTATGTGATTTAGTTTAAACTAGAGATTGAGACAACTCCAAGCAAATTACGAAGCTTCACAAATGTTACTAATTTGAGAGGCTTGGTTAATATATCTGCAACTTGATCCTCGCTTCTACGGTAGGTCAATTTGATGATCCCATTATTTGTAAGATCCCTTAAGTAATGGTATCTTACGTCAATGTGTTTGCTTCGTCCATGCAAAACAAGATTTTTTGAAAGCTTGATTGCTGAAGTATTGTCATAGTGAATGATAAAAGCTTCTTCTTGCTTATAATGTAACTCTTCAAGAATATTTCTTAACCAGATGGCTTGACATGCACATGGTGTTGCTGCTACGAACTCAACTTCAATGGTAGATAATGTGACAACTGACTGTTTTTTAGAAGACCATGAGATAGCTCCTGAACCAAGCATAAAAACATACCCTGAAGTACTCTTTCTATCATTTAAATCTCCTGCATAATCACTATCGCTAAAACCAATAAGGTTTAATTCGCATCTTCTCTGATAAAATATGTCAAGATCACGAGTCCCTTTCAAGTAATGTAAGATTCTTTTGGCTACTAGAAGATGAAGCTCAGTTGGAGATTCCATACACATGCTAATTAAACTTACAGCATACATAATATCAGGTCTTGTAGATGTCAAGTACATCAAACTTCCAACTATTTGCTTGTAGAGAGTATTGTTGACCTTCTTCCCTTCATGGTCCTTTGTGAGCTTCAAGCTGGGTTCAACTGGAGTTGTGATTAAGTTACAGTCTTTCATTTGAAATCTATCCAAGATCTCCAATGCATATTTCTTCTGATTGATGAAAATCCCAGCTGCTGATTGCATTACCTCAATGCCGAGAAAGTAATGCATCATCCCTAGATCTGTCATTTTAAACTCGGACATCATGGACTGCTTGAATTATTCAAACATTACTGGATCATTACCTGTGTAAATTAAATCATCTACATACAAACATACGATCAAAATCTTGTTTGAAGGTTCAAATTTAATAAAGAGAGTATGTTCGGATGGACATTTTTCAAATCCAACTCTAACAAAGTAAGCCTCAATTCGACTATACCAACCTTTAGGTGCTTGCTTCAACCTGTATAAAGCTTTCTTCATCCGATATACCTTTCCATCATTTCTCTGCTGTTCATAACCAGGGGGTTGATCTATGAAAACTTCTTCATTCAAGTTTCCATGTAGAAATGCTGATTTCACATCCATTTGAAGAATTTTCCAATTATTCTGTGTTGCCATTGCTACCACCATTCGAATGGTATCATGTCTTGCAACTGGAGCGAAAACTTCATCGTAATCGATGTCAATTTGTTGCTTGTACCTCTTTGCAACGAGACGAGCTTTGTACTTGTCCACTTTTCCATCTTTATTCAACTTTGTTTTGTAGACGCATTTAACACTAATGAATTTCTATCCTCCAGGAAGTTATGACAACTCCCAAGTGTTGTTTTTCTCTATTGACTTCATCTCTTCATCCATGGTTTGCTTCCATTTTAGATCTTTCACAACTTCTTCAAAGGTTACTGGATCACATTCTGATAATAAAGCATAATGGACAAGTGTCTCGTTAGAAAGATCACCACTAACATCGTAATCTTCCATCCATGCTGGTCTTCTTCTAACTCGTTGTGATCTTGAACTTGTACCTTCTGTTTGAGCTTCAATAGTCTCAACTGATTGTTGCACTGGACTTTCAGGTTGTGGTGGCAAAGATACATCACTAATAGTTTCTTCAAAGTTCACAGGTATTGATTGTTGCTCTACAATGTCTTCTATCCAGTTCTACATGCTTACTTCATGAAATATAACATCTTGACTAATTACAATTTTACTTGTAATAGGATTGAACAATTTGTAAGCCCTTGATTGCTCACTGATGCCAAGAAAGACACATTTTTGGCCTTTTTCACCTAGCTTCTTCATTTTCTCATCAGGAATGTGTGCATTTGCAATGCACCCGAAGAATCTGAAGTGGTCAACTGATGGTTTACGCCCATCCCAAGCTTCTCGAGGAGTCATGTTTTTAACCGAAAAAGTGGGACTTCGATTCAAAACATGAATAACCCAATTTACAGCTTCTAGCCAAAAATGCTTTGGGACTCTCCCATTTGCAATCATGCTTTGAACCATGTTGATGATAGTACGATTCTTTCATTTGGAAAGCCATTCTGTTGGGGTATGTAGGCTGCCATCAGTTGGCGTCGGATTCCATGCTCATTACAAAAATTTACAAATTCTTGTGACATGTATTCTCCTCCGCGATCCGTTCGAATGGTTTTAATTTTCCTCCCAATTTCATTTTCAGCTACCGCCTTAAAGTTCTTGAAAATTGAGAATTCTTCTGACTTTTCCTGCAAGAAATAAATCCATGTTTTTCTACAAAAATCATCAATGAATGAAATAAAATATTTCTTCGTCCCATTTGATACTGGATTTATTGGGCCACATATGTCAGAATGGATCAACTCCAAAGGTTTGCGCGCTCTCCATGCTTTACCCTTTGAAAAGTGCTCACGATGTTGTTTGCCAACAACACAATCTTCACAAACTTTTGAGGGAGGATAAATTTGAGGAAGACCAACCACCATTTGCTTTTGAGAAAGAACTTGTAAACCTTTAAAATTCAAGGGGGCATATCGCAAGTGCCAAAGCCACGTAGGATCTTCTACAACAATCTTGAAACATGTTTCCAAACGTTCTAGTTTGAGTGGAAACAACCTGTTTGATGTCATCTCAACACGAGCAATCAATCCTCTCATTGGATCATATATTTCACAACCGCCTTCTTTGATGGTTGTAACATAATCTTTTTCTTGTAACTGTCCAACACTCAATAAATTGCTTTTCAAGTTAGGAATATAAAACACATTTGATATAGTTTACACTATCTTTTTTGGTCTTAATTTGAACATCACCTTTACCCACAACATTTACTTTAGAATTATCACCAAACGATACAGTAGAATGATAGCTTTCATCCAAATGGGAAAATAGATACTTGTTACGACACATATGATTGCTACAACCAGTGTCGATATACCATATGTTTGATCCAAGCTTATCATTGTGGTGACACGTCATCAAAAGTGTTTCTTGCTCCTTTTTCTCTATGAAATTGGACTGCTCTTCTTTTTCATAGGTAAGGTTGATTGTGCATTCAGACTTGTAGTGACCAAACATATGACAACGATAACACTGAATGTTGGACTTGTCAAATCTCGAGTTGTTGGACATTTGTTTGTGTTGGTCATATCCTCCACCTCTTCCTCTTCCTTTCCATCTACCACGACCTTTATTTGATCCTCTCCCGGTAGAGTTTTCACCTTGAGTTGAAACCTTCAAGGCTTATCTTCGGTTGGACCTATAGTTGGCGTCATTCTCTGCTCATGCACAAGTAAAGAACTTTGTAATTCATCAATTGATAAGTTATCGACATCTTTTGATTCCTCAATTGAACAAACCACATAAGCAAATTTAGGAGCCATCGGCCGAAGAATCTTCTCAACCACGGTGTCATCTTCAATCTTCTCTCCATGGATCCACATCTTGTTTACTATAGCCAAGGTCCATGAGAAATATTCACCTACGGACTCACCTTGCTTCATGTGAAGAATCTCAAACTCTTTGCGAAGAGCTTGGAGCTGCTGCCTTTTCACCCTCGTTGTGCCTTGATAGTTTTTCTTCATGGAGTCCCATATTTGCTTGCATGTGTCTTTTTGAAAAATGGTCTCCAAGATGGCACGATCAATGACTTGGAATAAATAATTCTTTGCCTTGAGATCCTTCAACCTCCGTTCCTCTAGCTTCTTTTGTTCAACTTCTGGCAAGACAACATGTTCATTCACTCCTGCATCTACAATGGTCCAATACTCTTTGGACCGTAGAAATTTTCCATCAACATGCTCCAATGATCATAATGACCATCAAAGCGAGGAATTGTTGGTTGCACATAAGTGTTTGTGGCCATCGTTTTTGCTTTGTTAGCTACCTTAGAAGATAAAAGGAAATGATGATATAACTAGGCTCTGATACCACTGGTTACACTCTAAAAGATAGAGCTTAAGTAAGGAGAGAAAGAGAATTATTGAAAATGTAAGTTATATTATTTCAATGTAAAAACCAAACCTTATATAGGCTTAATCTTACACCAATTTTAGCATCTTTTATTGCTTCCAAAATAATAGGACAAATAAAAAAGAATAGGAAACTCAATTTGACTAAACCTATTCAAAACTCATTCAAACTTTAACATATATATATAAAAATGATGAAGAAAAATGCTAAAATCAGGGAAACAATGTTGGAAGAATTTCAAAAAAATGTATAAAACAATCTCACATAAATGGTGAGAGAAATGAAGAGAGAATTAGAATTTATTATAAATTGAAGTTAATACACAAAATGGAGAGAGAAATTGAATAATATTATGGGGATGACGCATTAATGAGGGACATAATGATAATAAAAATTAATCAAAAATAAAAATAAATTTTTTAAAATCTTAAAGACATATTTGAAAATATCTTCCTTAAAGATGGTCATTTGAGAGAATTTCTCTTTTATCAATCAATGAATATCAGATAAATGTCTATAAGTGACTGACTATCACTAATTGTTTTGCCACATTTGCAAAATGTTTTATATTTTGTTATATTTGTCATTATTTTGAACCTGCTATTTATGCAACTATTTTTTTTAATATAAATATATAAATAATAAATGAAACTTGAAATAATAATTAAAAACAATATTTTTTAAGAGTAAAAAAATATATTAAAAACTAAATATAAAATGTTGTTTATCATTTATTTATATAAAAAATATAATTATTTTTAAGAATAAATTTCTATATATTTTTAAATTTATAAAAACAGTAACTTTTTATAAATATATATATAAAAGAAATATGAAAATGGAAAGAAAAGAGTTATGCATGCATTTAAGAAAAAAAAAAAAATAGACAATTTAAAATAATTTTTTATATATTTTTAAATCAATAAAAACAATTACCTTTTATAAATAAATATATAAACATAAAAGAAATATTAAAACAAAGTAGAATATATATAGGGAAATTGTAACAGATGTCAATTTAGAGTAAAATAATTAAAAATATAGCATTTTTTTAAATTTTTTTGCATATGGCAATGTCTATCACTCATAGTATGGTCTATCGCTGATGTTTTTTTTAATAGAATTTTAGTCTATCACTGATAGTAGTCTATCAGTGATAGTCATATATCAACGATAGCTTCTATCAGTGATAACCATTGGTTTTTTGTCATATTTACAAAATGTTTTAAATTTTGCTAAATTTGCAATTATTTTGGGCCTGATTGCTGTTTGTGCAACCAACCCATATATATATATATATTTGATAACAAAGAAACATCAATCATCTCACTAAGAATAAGATATTCAACCTGAGGAGGAAAATCCTCCAACCACACTACATCTTGACGAAGGGCTAACGCCAGATGCGTCAACCGACCCGCCACCATGTTGCCCTCTCGATGAGTAAAGCAACAACGATCCATAAAAGACGAGGGGAACTGTAGACACAAATCGGCCACGAGCATATCAACTTCTGTCAAATCCACCCCCTCATCCCGAAACAGGCCACAGATTTGAGATGAGTCCGTCTCTAAAACAACAGGCTGCAAACCCGCCTCACATGCCAAGCGTAACCCCTCTGAGGCTGTCAACCCATCTGCCATCACCACATTCCGAACATTCAGGACCCGTGACATTGCGACCAACATAACCCGCTGGTAGTAGGATTTTTTGAATATCCTACAAATTTCAAGCTGTCGAGGTTTGCCAAAATAATATTTATAATCCGAACTCACTAAGCTTTGCAGCTAGTGGCAACAGAGTCGATCCACAGGGAGCAAGCTATAATCCTAACTTAATTAAATTGAATTTGTAATGAAGTAAAAACAATGGGAGGTTTTGTTTGGAAAATTACTAACATGCAAAGAATTGCGCTAACGGAAAATTAAAGAGGGAAATATGAAATTGACAAGCATGCTTAATTAGAAAGTATCGGGATTGTTCTATTGTATTTTAGTTCATCGATAAACATGAAAATTAGCCGAGATGCTCATGCACGCGAAATGTTTGCTCGGCACCGATACAAACACCCCGAATAATTAATTAGAAACAGACAATTCTAATTAAACATGCCACTTAATCAATTCAAGGTGATTAGTCCTAAATTAATCAGAAAACAGTAATGGGTAACATCGCGACGAATTAATCCTAAAATTAATTCGATTTCTCTCTTAACCTTGAGCCCACCGCGATACGATAATCAATTCATACCCCATTCGTCACATAGGGTTAAATTGATTAGGCACGATTAGACCCTCGCTACTTGCATTAAGACTAATCAGGAATCAATGCTAGCCGACTAACATGCGTAACAATTATGGGCGTCAATCCTAATTAGAAAGGCATGCTATTCGTTCTTAATACAGGAAAGAGATGCAAGAGTTCATACACATATGCTAAACATTCATATGAAGCACAAATCTCACCTAAATACAATAGAAATCAATCCCTCAACTAACTAATCAAGCATTTACCTCTAGCCTTCCATGGGAGATGGAGTATTCCAAGCTTCCATGGAGGTTGTAGAGTTCATACAACCCAAATGGAGAAGAAGAGCTTCAAAAATGGTGAAAAAACGTCAATCCCGAGCCCAAAACCGAGGTGGAATTACCTAAAATCGCGAAAATGTTCTTTTTATACTTCAGAGTAGCGTCTCGACGCTACGGAGAATGGCAAAATGGAAAACACCGCTTTTTTTAGACTTTTAATGACGGGCATTTTTTATCTTTAATGACGGGCATTTACAGTCACGGATAGGGCGCGCGCGGTCTTGGACCGTCTGATGGATGGTCTGAGCGTTGACTGTTGACCGTTGACCGTTGACTTTCTACAAAAATAATAAAATTCTACTCCCACCAGGATTTGAACCTTGGTTTCACCATTCCCTCAACAAGACCTACACTATTAAGCCATTAGTCTATTTTGAATTGAAATTAGATTATTTAATTAATGTAGCTTAGTCACTCAAAACGACTAATTAATAAAATATTCTAAAATATTCATTTAAGCTCTTAATTATCGCAAATGCCCGGTTTACCCCTTAGCAATTAAATTATACCAAATAAATCAATTAAGCCCAAATAATTACTCTAATTTACAAGACTTAGGAGCTAAATATTAGCACTTTTGGAGTGCTATCACCCTCCCCCTCGCATCCCGAACCACCACGCCCACACCCGCCACTCCATCAACACTCTGAAATCCTGCATCAACATTTACCTTATAAACACCATTTGGCGGGGGATTCCAAATTGCCCCCGCTGGTCTCCAATGATAGTAGGAGTATCCCCAAAGCCCCCATACCCATTAACCTCTCGAAACGAGCGCAAATAGCAGAGACCCAAAAGTTCAACTCAACCATAAGACAGGCCCCCGAATGGCGGGCCCTATTCCGACAGCCCCACACCGTCCACCATAAAACGCACAACACTTCAAAATTTTGCCATCCCACCTTACCCTACACACACCACAAGAGAGAAGCTATATCCCCCCTCCGGCTGAAGCTCTAAAAGGAGGCCAAAATTTGACTCCCTCAGCACTCGTTGTACAAACTTACACTGCCAAAAGACATGAAGACTAGATTCCCCCTTCTTGCCACATAAAGCACACACATTCAAGACATCAATCCCCCGACAACCCAGATTGTTGATAGTTGGAAGGCGATCCAGACATAGTCGCCATATGAAGATCCTAATCTTACTCGGGATCCTCATCGTCCAACACCCATTCCACCACCTCCTCAACCCTTCAGCAGAAGACGAAGACGCCCCCTGTTGAAGCGACACATTTTGAGCCAATAGGTATCCGCTTTTAACCGAGAACACCCCTGACTCATCATAATGCCAAATTGCCTGGTCCCTTGTATGCCGTCGATTCGACGAAATAGATAAAATTGTTCGAACCTCCTCCGGGTTGATATGGAGACGAAGCTTAGCCTCATCCCAACCCCCCGAACCTTCAAACAACTCACATACTCGCGTAGCAAGGTGGAGAGTAACAGACGAAGTAATATTCAGGCCCGAGTCCTTCGGCACCCTATTGTCGTCATAGACCCGCACCCCTTCACCATTCCCAATCTTCCACCGAGTTCCTCTCCCCAGCAGATCTCTACCCCAGAGCAAACTCCTCCAGACAGAGGACGAAGAGAAATCTAACTGAGCAGAAGAAAGATCAGAAGAAGGGAAATAACTGGCCTTCACTACCCGGGCAAAGAAAGATGTAGGATGAGATACCAGCCGCCAACACTGTTTCGCAAGAAGAGCTTTGTTGAAAAGTTCCAAGTCTCGATAGCCCAGGCCGCCTAGACATTTTGGTCTACATAGAAATTTCCAACTCAGCCAGTGAACCCGACAGTCCTCATCTGACCCATTCCACCAGAAGCGAGCCATCATCTGGTTAATATCTTGCAGGAGACCCTTAGGGAGTTCATCGTATAGCAAGGGATCGCCTGAATCACAGACTTCAAGAGCATCTCCTTACTGCCTACCGAGAAAAAGCCTCCCTTTCCATCCCTGAAGCTGACGCCACACCACTTCTTGATGTAGTTAAAGGCACCTGTCCGGTTACGAGGCATAAAAGAGGGCAACCCCAAGTACTGGCAATGAAAAGGAGTCTTCCCCACCTGAAGTATATGGCTAACACAGTCCCGCCTAGTATATGGCTAACACAGTCCCGCCTCTCCGGAGGGGTACTTCGACTGCAAGAGATAATGGACTTGTCAAAATTTACTGTCTGACTCGACGCCCGTTCATATCACCTTAGAATATCTTGCACTATGAGAGCCTCACTGGTCGTAGCCTGGAAGAATAACAGACTATTATTTGCAAAGAATAAATGAGAAATATACATGCCTCACGCGACACGCCAAACCGAAATAAGCCGCCTCCGTTCAGCTGAGAATAGAAGCTGCGAAAAACCCTCAGCACACAGAAGGAATAAGTATGGCGACAAAGGATCCCCCTGTCGCAGTCCACGACTTGAAACCACATCCCTACACCTCACACCATTCAGGTTGAAGGAGTACCAGACAGACGTCAGACACTGTATAATCAACCTAACCCACCCGGGGGAAAAACCCAACTGCCTCATCATGCCCTTCAGGAACACCCACTTCACCCGATCATAGGCCTTACTCATATACCGTTTTAAGGCCGCCCAAACCACCCGACCCTGTTGCTTGGATTTCAGCGTATGGAGGCACTCAAAACCTAAGATGGCATTATCAACGACACATCGACCTTGAATAAAAGCACTCTGATTATCGAAGATAAGCTCATTTAAAACATGTTTCAACCGGTTAGCCAAGACCTTCGACACAAGCTTATACGAAACGTTACACAGAGCGATAGGCCTGAACTCAGTAATACGTCGAGGTCGCTTAGTCTTCGGGATCAAGACGATCATCGTCTCATTCAAAGGTGTCGGGGACATACCACCCTTAAGGATCTGCAAACAACAGCTGATCACATCCGGACCAACCACCGGCTAGGAATGCCGATAAAAGGCACCTGAAAACCCATCCGGGCCAGGATCCTTACTAGGGTGGATCTGCTTCAGTGCCCGTAGGATTTCAGGCTCACTGTAAGGTCACATCAATCGCCTATTCATGTCCCCTGTGACTGCCCTCAGAACATCTGAGAGAACACATGTCAGGTTCTGCGCGGAGGGGCTTGAATAAGAAAAGATATGAGTGAAATAATCAGATACCATACCCACAATCACCCTCGGATCCTCCTGCCACTGCCCCATACTGTTCTCTAAACCCGATATAGTATTCTGACGCCTTCCAATGCCTTTTGCCCGGATTAGCCATGTATCTACTTATTAGACTTGTAACATAGGCAATGTCTGGCCTTGTTGATACCATTAGGTACATGGGACTCCCCACAACTTGTGAATAAGGAACATTAGACATGAATTCCAAATGTTCTTTTTCATCTAGTTTGGGTGAGTTTAAGGCAGATAAATTGAAGTGTTGTGCCAAGATAGTTGAGACAACCTTTGCATTCTCCATAGTATACTTCTTTAAAGTCTTGCCACAGTATAGGTAGTTTGACTAATTTGAAGAACCCCCTTTGATCTTCTTCTTATGATTTCAACACCGAGGATCCTTTTAGATTCACCTAGGTTCTTCATGTCAATCTCCCTTTTAAGTGTCTGCTTGACTTTTTCCATTGCTTGCTTTGATTTACTTGCAAGTAGCATGTCATCCACATATAATAACAAATATACAATTATAGAGTATGATTTACTATTCATGTAAACACAACTATCTTATGAGCTTCTCTAAAATCTCATTGTTGACATGTAATCATCAAATTTATGGTACCAACATCTAGGAGATTGTTTTAAACCATATATTGACTTCTTTAATAAACACACACAGTCTTCCATGTTCTGTTTTTCATACCCTTGAGGCTGTTTCATGTATATGGTTTCTGTTAGCTCACCATGTAGGAAGACTGTTTTAACATCTAGTTGATCTAACTCTAGATTATTTTGAACAACTAAAGCAAGTAGCATGAAAATAGATGTCTATTTAACAACTGGTGAAAATATTTCATTGTAATCTATTCCATGATTTTGTGTATAACCCTTAGCTACTAACCTTGCTTTGAATCTTGGTTGTTGAACACCTTGTATGCCTTCCTTATATTTGTAAATCCATTTGCATGCAATTGGCTTGAAGCCTTTAGGTAATAGACTGAGTGTCCACGTATGGTTCTGTTTTAGAGAGGCCATCTCTTCATTCATAGGCTCAATCCATTTCTTTTCATTAGGACAACTTGTAGCTTCATCGAAAGTGTAAGGCTCTATCTCATCTAGAATCCACTCACATTTAGTGCCATATTAACACAATCTGCCTTATCATACCTTGCTGGAGGAGTGATTATCCTTCTTTGCCTATCTCTTGCAAGTTGATAGTTTTCTAGATTAGGATTATCCAACATAGATTCATGCCCTTCGGGTTTCACAAGAGATTCTTCTAGCTTTACTTGAGAGCTTTCTCCTTCATCTCCAAAATCTGATAGATGAGGAATAGAGGTTGTCAAGTTAGGTCTATCCACCTCAATTTCAAGTCTAGAGGTCTTGTCTGTGCTTGTAGTTTGAGTCTCCTTTTCCATGAACATTTGTTCCTCTCTAAATGTCACATCTTCGACTATTAATGCATCTCCTTTCAATGGGATGCCAAAGCCTAAATCCTTTAACACCTTCTGTAAAGCAAACAAACATGCATCTTGTTGCCATAGGCTTCAATTTTCCTTGACTTTGATGGACAAACCCCACACAACCAAAGACTCTTAAATTGTCTAGGTTTGGAGGGTGTTTTGTCCACTTTTCTTCTAGTGTAAGGAGCTGTATGGAGCTCTGTGGGCACCTATTTAAGGTGTACATAGTGTAGGATGTAGCTTCAACCCAAAATTTCTCATGTGACATAAGATCAGACTTTAAGCATCTAACTCTCTCCATGATTGTTCTGTTGAGTCTCTCAGCTACACCATTCTGTTGAGGTGTATACCTCACTGTTCGGTGTCTTAGCATCCCTTGTTCTTTGCAAAAATTATCAAACTCTTCATTGCAAAACTCTAGACCATTATCAGTCTTCAAGCATTTAACATGCCCAGAGGTTTGATTCTCAATAAGAAGCTTCCATTCTTTAAATTTACCAAAGGCTTGATCTTTAGTTTTAAGAAAATATACCCAAATTTTCCTTGAGTATCAGTGAGGGATAGGAAATACCTTGATCAACTGATTGAAGGTGTATGTGCTGGCCCCCATAGGTCTGAATGAATGTAGTCTAGAATTCCCTTAGTTGTATGTTTGGCTATAATAAAGCTATGTCTTGTAGAATTTTCCAATATACAATGATCACAAGCTTTGACTCTGATGCTTATCTTTTGAGGCAATATTCCTTGCTTAGATAGAGCTTCAAGTCCTTTGTTGCTTATGTGTGAGAGTCTCTTATGTCAAAGGACTCCTTCATTCATGCTGTCATTTGTAACAACTAGGGAAAATTGTACCATTTGCACATCTTTAATCACATATAGACCATTCATTTTAACACCAATCAGCACTGTTTTTGAATCTTTCTTAACTTCAAAAGTTTCCCATGAACCTCCATATTCACATCCAATGGAGTCCAACATTCCTAGGGAATTTAGATTTATTTTTAGCTTAGGAACATGTTTAACATTCCTTAGTAGCTTCACTAAATCATCTTAAAACTTCATAGACACTGATCCAATTTCAGCCACCTTACAAACATGGTTATCACCCATGTATACTTCTACTCCATCCCATTCTCTATAGGTTGTAAACCATCCCTTTGATGGAGTCATGTGGAATGAGCATCCACTGTCTAGAACCCAATTTTGAACTTGGAGTGACTCATTTTTTTTGGAGGAGTGCTCTGTGGTAGCTAGGGCATCAGAATATGTAAAAGAACTATCCCCAACTGAGGCTTCAGCTGGTGCTTTACCTTTTTGTTTGTTTTGACTTTGTTGTTTTTTCAAAACATAACAATCTTTTGCTAAGTGTCCTGGTTTGTGACAAAAATTGCACTTTATTTTGGACTTGTCTTGATTATCTCCTTGGTTCTTGTTGTTTTTCCAACCTTTCTTGGTTTTTCCTTTTGTGAACAAATCCTCTGAATTTGATGTTTGTTTTCTTTGAGATTGTAGTTCCATTTCCTTTGATCTAACTGCAGAAAGTATAATATCAGTAGTTAGCTTATCTCTACCATATTTCAAAGTTGTTTCTACCTCTTTGTAATTTTCTGGTAAAAAGTTTAATAGAATGAAAGATTCATTCACATTTCCCACTTTATCTCCCATGTGCTTGAATTCTGATGATATTCTTTTAAACTCATTTAGATTTTCCATCATGAATTTGTTTGCATCCATCTTGCATGTAAATAACCTTTCTCTTAGATAGGTCTTGTTTGGTAAATCTTTTGAGAGATATAACTCATCAAGCTTAGTTTACATTGCATATGCTGTCTCGTGATCAATAATTTGTCTCAGTACACAATCATGTAGATTTAGGACCAATGTACTATGGGTTGTTACTTCCATTTTTTCCATCTCTTCTTCTGTGATAGATTTAGGAAGTTTAGTAGGATCTTGGATTGCCTTTAATGCCTTTTGTTGTCCAAGGACAACCTTGATCTTAGCTTTCCATAGTTCGAAATCAGATTTGTCATCAAACTTCTCAATGTCATATCTTGCAATTGACATGATTGCATGAATCTTTAATCTTTAATTTTCTTGTCTTTCTTGATTATCAAGAATTTGAATCTTTCTTCTACTTGCAGGCTCTGATACCAATTTGTTGGGCTGAAGAATGGGCTTCAACCAAAGAAGCTCAAAACTTCTTCACTTTGTCAGCTTAGTAAATGGGTGTATGATGGAGATCACTCCACGTAGCTCTTCACATGCAACGAAAGATTTCTCTAAACCTAATTTCCTTCAGTTTACGAATTGCGTAAGAATATCGAAGTGTAGGCGAAACTCTGGAGAAATTTACAGCCTATGTGAAGACGGTCATTGTTTCAAAGAAGAAGAAGATGAAGCAGATGAAGTAGAAGAAGAGGAAGAAGATCATAAGCTATATTATATTACATAGCCTCGGTGATCTTCATGTTTTATTCAAGCTTTTTTTTGGATGAATTTTTACAGAGGAGTTTTAATATAAGTGCTTATGAACTTTCTATCTCTCTGTTTCTCTTCTCCTCTATTTGAACTCTCTGAGTTTATACTGTGTCTTTATATGGACATTTGAAGAACTAAATTCTGTTTTAGAACAATAACCAATTTTATGGTTATTTTTACAGTAAGGAAGTTTATAGAATTGAAAGAAAACACTGGGCTCTAATACCAACTGTAACGCCTCTAGATTTTCATAAACACCCGGCTTAAAAACACGCGGAGACGCTACTATATAGACAAAGATCTCTCCCTAAAACAAGGAGTTGACCACAAACGTAAAGCTGTAAAGAAACATCCTCCTGACAATAAGAGGACTCGCGAAAAGGTTTGGTGACCTAAACAGATACTAATATCTGAAGTCAAGGAAAATTTACAGAAAGTATCAAGTACTTTGTGTTGGGTTTTATGTCCTAAAACTCGTAGTTTGTAAACTGTTTGAATGTAAATGTAAATATTATATTTCAATAAAGTTGTTATTGAATTTTTAGTGAATTGTGTTTGTATTAACCTATACCAATAACTAACACCCATGGCGATAGTATGAGTACTTGAACTTCATGTGTGACATGAATGTGAATCAAGTTCAAGTAGATTGCCAAAATGGTCTATAGTATAGGGATAAGGCTGGGTACCTTATCCTGGGGACACTATTGGACGCGGCTCACTTTGTATAGTACAAAACGATGTGATTCGAATCGTTTCATGTAGAGACATGTGAGTGAGGGCGTCCTGTGCAATGAGTTTGCACAAGACCGAACCAAGAAATAAAATCGCTCTTTCTTTATAACACCGTTTACTGTAAAGACCGATTTTTTCATTATGATGACTTAGGTAACTCCATCTCAATCCTGAGCTTACTATGAACTCCTGTTTATTCAACCTTATCCTTTGATTTGTACGGGTGAGAGTGGCCAGATTGCCGACTCAATATGCCTACCATCTTGGGGATAAGATTGAATAAGTGGCTGGGGACATAGTTGTAGCAAGATTGGAATTCACTCCTACCCGCTTTAAGGGTTAGTAGAGAGGTTGTTCCCTTAAGTGCTGACTCCAGGTCTTGAACAATGGGCCCATCCTCTCCTGATCAGGGAGGAATCTGATTTGATGGTTGGACCACAAATCAATTGTTCATTAGAGGTGTCAGTGGTACTTAAGGAACAAGATATAATACAAGGGTTAAACGGTTTAAATGACCCGTTGTGATTATGAACGACCTGTGAAGGATCGACTTACTGATGATAGTTATATCAACAGGACACGATATATCTACAGTGAGGAGAGTGCAGCCCTTGGACTTTAGTGGAGTCTCCGGGGGTTAACGAATGTTGATTAGTTCGGTTGAAAGAGTTTTGACCGGATAATCTCGTATCGTTGGAGCTCATGATCTGTAGGTCCTTACGGTTCTCCTGGCTAGCTCGGATAAAGCCGTGAAACAGTATAAAAGAAAAGAAAAGAATTTGAATCGTTCAAATTCGGGTTTGTGGAAGAAGAATAGACATATTTAAATATGATTTAAATATGGACATATTTAAATATGATTTAAATGTGAGATTGGTCTGAAAACATGAATAGGATTCATGTGCAAAAAGTCGGTTTTCGGAAAACCGGGATTAATTATATTATTTAATTAATATTTGATATTGAATTAAATAATATTAATTAATTAATTTATATATATATATTTTATTAATTAAAAAGTTTAATTAATAAAATAATTATTATTAATTTTATTAATAATAATAATATATAAATATATATATATTTACATGTGTCTTACATGCAATGTAAGACACATGTAAGGTATATATATATACACAGTATATATGATGAGATCAGATCAAATAAAAAAAAAAAAAAAAAAAAAAGGAAAATAGAAAATAAAAAAGGCTTAGTGCCTTTTGGGGTGTTCATATTGAATTATGAATTCAATTTGAACATCTCTCTTCTCTCTTCTCCGTCTTCATCTGCTTCTGTTCTGAAGAAAAAGTTTCTTCAGTTGAAGCTTCTTCCCTCTTTTCTTTTGTAAAAGGAGTCCCACTACTCCGTTTCTCGGCCTGAGGATAGCGGGACTACCGGGGGTGGTCCACGAACGTTTCGTGAGAAGGCTCGGTGAGCTCGTGAGGAGCTTCTGGCGGTGAAATTGGAGAAATACGAACGACAAGGGTATGTGTTCTAACTTCTCTTTTTCATCGCTTTTGCATGTTTCCGTTTTGTTTAAATTGATGAAATTAGAGTGTCCTTGATCCAAATCGCTTCCGCTGCGTTCCATCGACGCTCCATCAATTGGTATCAGAGCGTTTTTGGCCACTCAATTTCAATCAATTTAAGTTATGGTGGGTTTTATTTAGAAATTGTTTCTGAATGGAATTCTAAAGTGAATATCGATTTTGGCATAGTTTCTTTTTGAATTTCCTTATTTGTAATTGCCCGAGATTGTATGGGCTTTAATGCATGCTAAAGAGTCTGTATTTTTAGAGTCATTAGAGTCCATATAGGGTTCTTTGTGAAAGAAGTTTGAGTTTGAAACTCGCCGAAATGTTCGGTGTAAGTTCAAACTCATTCTGGGCAATACAAGGAGAAATTCGAAGTTTTTTTGGCCGAAGCGTTCGGAGGAAGCAAGTTGGTCAAAGGCGGTGCGAAGAGTTCGAAGTCCGCTCAAGACGTGGCTTGTTGATCAAGCTTGTAATAAATTAGTTATTGCTTGCTAAATGCCAAAATCGATCCACTTTAGTGTGTTTAATTATTTATGCATTGCGAATGTATGTTTTAATTAAATTCCATGTTTGTATGTGCATAACGTATGCCATATAGATTGAAAATCCCACCGTAGGAAGCATGCTTCATGCATTGAAAATATGTTATAAGTGTTATAATATATCGTATGCATATTTGGCAATTCATGATTTTTGATATAAAAGTTATATTAATTCATGAATTAGTTGTTGTTAATTTAATAGAATAATTGATATAAGTGTTATATTAATTATGAAATTAAATATACAACATAAGTTGCCATGGTTTTATGCATATTATAGGTTATAAATGTTATAATATATTGGATGCATGTTAATTCATGAGTATTAATATAAGAGTTATATTAATTCATGAATTTGATGTTGTTTGCTTAATAGAATAATTGATATAAGTGTTATATTAATTATGAAATTAAACATCCAACATTAGATGCATTTTGTTTGTTATAAGTGTTATAATGTATAGGATGCATGCTTAATTCATGAGAATTAATATAAGTGTTATATTAATTTATGAATTAGAAGTTGTATATTTAAAAACATAATCGATATAATTGTTATATTAATTATGAAATTAAATATTCAACTTGTCATGCCTTAGTGATGCATGTTTGAGAAGCATGTAGAAGTTTGTTGTAGTAAGTCTTAGTTTTGCAAAGCGTTGTAAAATTGGCATAGACTTTTAAAATCTATAACAAAGACAAAGGCATGCTCACTTAGGGTTGAATGTATCGCTCCGTTTCATTAGATGAATAGGTCGATATCTTGTAAATGCTAAGGTTACAAGAAACTCACCCGGGGACATCCTGTTCGAGGTTGGAGGTATTTAAGCTGACGGTTTACGGAACACCTCCTACCTGGGGACCATCCGGTTCTTGAGTAAAGTTAACCCGACTTTATGAGCATGCGTGAGTGGTGTGAGGTAATAAAGTGTTTATCACCTAGACATCATAGGTAAAAGTTTGTTTTACCTAGACTTAGGCCTTATTGTCTTAGCCGGATAATGCCTGAGTAATTTACCCATTCCGTCTTAAAATACTTAGTAGTGGTGTTGAGAAGGTATATATGATATGTCCCTCTCCTCCTACGTTCTCTGTTAAGTTCACACCGTGAGAATTATGCTCGGCCTCGTGATGTCAATAGGGCATCCCCATTCGGATGGTATTTGCATAATTCAAGAGCAAGGTGAATGGAGAAAGTATTTATAGTAAGTGGGAGAAGGAAGTATGTCAATACATCCTGCGGTCTCCTCCATTGGATTGAACCGTGAGATTCCTATGTTCTGCCTGCTAGGTGCCCACAAGTGGTACCGATCCATTCGGAGGGCCGTTTCATAGGAATCAGAACATCTCAATCACCATTTATGGATAAAGAAACATAGAGCCATTCCCAACTTTGACATTTCCATTCGGTTGCATCGTTGGGGCCGCCCTATGAATTCTAAAAATGGAGGGTCACACTTACGAGATTTGCTAAGGAGTTAGTAAATCTTGACCAAACAGCGATAACTAAGATGCTATAGGAATATGAGATATTCTGGTATTAGCATTTAGTCAAGAATGTCTTGATTCAGTGAAGGAATGCTTGACTGCCCCTCGGTAGCGACCATTCTGACCCACTGAAGTATCGTTGCAGTTTAATAATGAGTTTTGGGTACATTATTATTCTTTGCTAAATTCTTGATTGGTGTGTAAATTAGGTTAAAACCTTTTCACTAATATTTATTCATTCTCTTTTCAGCATGACTAGCTCTTTCATTCACTTACTAGCTTCCGATAAGTTAACCGGCGATAACTACGCGACCTGGAAATCGAACTTGAATACGATTCTCGTTCTCGATGATCTCAGGTTCGTCTTATCAGAGGATTGTCCTCCCCCTCCTAGCTCGGATGCGACTCGAACTGTTCGAGAAGCATATGATAGATGGACAAGGGCTAATGATAAAGCCCGAGTCTATATCTTAGCCAGCATATCTGATGTGTTAGCTAAGAAGCACGAGGATATGGTTTCTGCTAAAGAAATCATGTCTTCATTACAGGAGATGTTTGGACTTCCGTCCTCATCGGTCTGTCATGAAGCCCTCAAATTCGTTTACAACTCTCGCATGAAGGAGGGAACCTCTGTTAGGGAGCATGTCCTTAACATGATGGTCCACTTCAATGTGGCGGAAGTAAACGGAGCTATTATAAATGAGTCAAGTCAAGTGAGCTTTATCTTGGAATCTCTTCCGAAGAGTTTCCTTCAGTTCAGAACCAATTTGGTAATGAACAAGATAAAGTATAATTTGACTTCTCTCCTCAGCGAGCTACAGACTTATCAGTCCCTACACACTTCTAAAGGAAAAGAGAAGGAGGCAAATGTTGTCACTTCTAGGAAATTCCAAAAGGGGTCGTCTTCTGGGAGTAAGTCTGAACTTTCTTCTATTAAGAATAAGAGTATTCAAAAGAAGAAGAAAGATAAAAGGAAGGGAAAAGCACCTGCTACTGCTAAGAGCAAGAATAAATCTACAGACAAAGGAAAATGTTTCCATTGTGGTGTAGATGGGCACTGGAAACGCAATTGCCCAAAGTATCTTGCAGAGAAAAAGGCTGAGAAAGAAAGACAAGGTAAATATGATTTACTTGTTGTTGAAACATGTTTAGTAGAACATGATTGTCATACCTGGATACTTGATTCAGGAGCTACTAACCATGTTTGTTCTTCTTTTCAGGAAACTAGTTCTTGGCAGCCACTTTCTCGCGGTGAGATAACTCTCAGAGTTGGAACTGGAGAGGTTGTCTCAGCTGAAGCAGTGGGAGCTGTAAAGTTGTTGTATAGAGATAGTTTCATTTTACTAGAAAATGTACTCCTGGTTCCTACCTTCCAGAGGAATCTTGTATCTATATCTTGTTTGTTAGAACAGTTGTATAAAGTATCTTTTGTTCATAATGAAGCGTTCATTAGCAAAAGAGGTGTACGTATTTGTTCTGCGAAACTTGAAAACAACTTGTATGTGTTAAGACCAACCGAAGCCAAAGCTATTTTGAACACTGAAATGTTTAAAACAGCTGAGACTCAAACTAAAAGGCGAAAATTTTCTCCAAGTACTTATCTTTGGCACTTAAGACTAGGTCACATTAATCTCAATAGGATTGGGAGATTGGTTAAGAGTGGTCTGCTAAATCGTTTAGAGGACAACTCTTTACCGCCATGTGAGTCTTGTCTTGAGGGCAAGATGACCAAACGATCTTTTTCTGAAAAAGGTCATAGGTCCAAAGAACCTCTAGAAATCGTGCATTCGGATCTCTGCGGTCCTTTGAATGTCAAAGCACGAGGAGGGTATGAATATTTCATCAGTTTCATTGATGATTATTCTAGGTACGGTTATCTTTATCTAATGCATCATAAGTCCGAAGCTCTTGAAAAGTTCAAAGAGTATAAGGCAGAGGTTGAGAACACATTAGGTAAATCGATAAAAACACTCCGATCAGATCGAGGTGGAGAGTATATGGATTTAAGATTCCAGGACTATATGATAGAACATGGAATAGTATCTCAACTCTCAGCGCCAGGAACACCACAGCAGAATGGTGTGTCCGAGAGGAGAAATAGAACCCTGTTAGACATGGTTCGATCTATGATGAGTTATGCTCATTTGCCTAGTTCGTTTTGGGGATATGCAGTAGAGACTGCAGTATATATTTTGAACATGGTTCCCTCTAAGAGTGTTTCTGAAACACCTTATGAGTTATGGAGAGGGCGTAAAGGTAGTTTACGTCACTTCAGGATTTGGGGGTGTCCGGCACATCTGCTAGTACCCAATCCAAAGAAGTTGGAACATCGTTCAAAATTATGCCTATTTGTAGGTTACCCCAAGGAAACGAAAGGTGGTCTATTTTATGATCCTCATGAGAACAAGGTACTAGTATCGACTAATGCCACGTTCTTAGAGGAAGACCACATGAGAGATCATCAACCGTCGAGCAAAATTGTTTTGTCCGAATTTTCCAGGAAAGCTACAGACGGATCAACAAAGGTTGTTGATCAGGCTGGTCCTTCTCAAGAGTTGAGAAAACCTCGACGCAGTGGGAGGGATGTAAGACAGCCCGACCGCTACATCGGCTTGTCTGAAACTCAAGTCGTCATACCTGATGATGGCGTTGAGGATCCATTGACCTTTAAACAGGCAATGAATGACATAGACAAGGACCAGTGGCTTAAAGCCATGGATCTCGAAATGGAGTCTATGTACTTCAATTCGGTCTGGGATCTTGTAGACCAACCAGATAGTGAAAGACCTATCGGTTGCAAGTGGATCTACAAGAGAAAACGAGACCAAGCCGGTAAGGTGCAAACCTTTAAGGCTCGACTTGTGGCAAAAGGTTATTCCCAAAGAGAAGGGGTGGACTATGAAGAAACCTTTTCTCCTGTTGCCATGTTAAAGTCGATTAGAATACTCTTATCCATTGCTACATTTTATGATTATGAAATCTGGCAAATGGATGTCAAGACTGCCTTTCTGAATGGTAATCTTGAGGAGAGTATCTATATGGCTCAACCAGAGGGATTCATACTTCAGGGTCAAGAGCAAAAGGTTTGCAAGCTTAATCGATCCATTTATGGGTTGAAGCAAGCATCTAGATCCTGGAATATAAGGTTTGATACGGCGATCAAATCTTATGGCTTTGAACAAAATATTGACGAACCTTGTGTTTACAAGAAAGTAGTCAATACTGTTGTAGCTTTCTTAGTCTTGTACGTAGACGATATACTACTCATTGGGAATGATGTAGGGTTCCTAACTGACGTTAAGAATTGGCTAGCGACCCAATTCCAAATGAAAGATTTGGGAGAGGCTCAGTTTGTTCTAGGGATTCAGATCTTAAGGGATCGTAAGAACAAAGTGCTAGCGCTGTCTCAAGCATCTTATATTGACAAGGTGTTGTCAAGATATTCGATGCAGAATTCCAAGAAAGGTTCGCTGCCTTTTAGGCATGGAATTCACTTGTCTAAGGAACAGTCTCCTAAGACACCTCAAGAGGTTGAGGATATGAGACGAATTCCCTATGCATCTGCAGTTGGTAGTCTCATGTACGCTATGTTGTGTACACGACCCGACATTTGCTATGCAGTAGGAATTGTCAGTAGGTTCCAGTCCAATCCAGGATATGATCACTGGACAGCCGTTAAACACGTCCTCAAGTATCTTAGGAGAACGAGGGACTTTGTGCTTGTGTATGGCGCGAAGGATTTGATCCTTGCAGGATACACTGACTCTGATTTTCAGACTGATATAGATTCTAGGAAATCTACATCAGGATCAGTGTTCACTCTTAACGGAGGAGCAATAGTATGGAGGAGTATAAAGCAAGGTTGTATTGCTGACTCCACCATGGAAGCTGAGTATGTCGCAGCTTGCGAAGCAGCGAAGGAAGCTGTATGGCTTAGGAAGTTCTTGACAGATTTGGAAATTGTTCCAAATATGAACTTGCCAATCACCCTTTATTGTGATAACAGCGGTGCAGTGGCAAATTCTAAAGAACCTAGAAGCCATAAGCGTGGAAAGCATATTGAGCGGAAATATCATCTCATCAGGGAGATAGTGCAACGAGGAGATGTGATTGTCACACAGGTAGCCTCGGAGCACAACATTGCTGATCCGTTTACTAAGTCTCTCACGGCTAAAGTGTTTGAGAGACACCTACAAAGTATAGGGCTGCGAGGTGCTCGGTAGGACAGTGGGAGAAACTTTAGATATTTGATATTCTAGTTCTCTCGACCAGCATGTACTTCACTGACGTTTTAGTCCAAGTGGGAGTTTGTTGGGTTTTATGTCCTAAAACTCGTAGTTTGTAAACTGTTTGAATGTAAATGTAAATATTATATTTCAATAAAGTTGTTATTGAATTTTTAGTGAATTGTGTTTGTATTAACCTATACCAATAACTAACACCCATGGCGATAGTATGAGTACTTGAACTTCATGTGTGACATGAATGTGAATCAAGTTCAAGTAGATTGCCAAAATGGTCTATAGTATAGGGATAAGGCTGGGTACCTTATCCTGGGGACACTATTGGACGCGGCTCACTTTGTATAGTACAAAACGATGTGATTCGAATCGTTTCATGTAGAGACATGTGAGTGAGGGCGTCCTGTGCAATGAGTTTGCACAAGACCGAACCAAGAAATAAAATCGCTCTTTCTTTATAACACCGTTTACTGTAAAGACCGATTTTTTCATTATGATGACTTAGGTAACTCGATCTCAATCCTGAGCTTACTATGAACTCCTGTTTATTCAACCTTATCCTTTGATTTGTACGGGTGAGAGTGGCCAGATTGCCGACTCAATATGCCTACCATCTTGGGGATAAGATTGAATAAGTGGCTGGGGACATAGTTGTAGCAAGATTGGAATTCACTCCTACCCGCTTTAAGGGTTAGTAGAGAGGTTGTTCCCTTAAGTGCTGACTCCAGGTCTTAAACAATGGGCCCATCCTCTCCTGATCAGGGAAGAATCTGATTTGATGGTTGGACCACAAATCAATTGTTCATTAGAGGTGTCAGTGGTACTTAAGGAACAAGATATAATACAAGGGTTAAACGGTTTAAATGACCCGTTGTGATTATGAACGACCTGTGAAGGATCGACTTACTGATGATAGTTATATCAACAGGACACAATATATCTACAGTGAGGAGAGTGCAACCCTTGGACTTTAGTGGAGTCTCCGGAGGTTAACGAATGTTGATTAGTTCGGTTGAAAGAGTTTTGACCGGATAATCTCGTATCGTTGGAGCTCATGATCTGTAGGTCCTTACGGTTCTCCTGGCTAGCTCGGATAAAGCCGTGAAACAGTATAAAAGAAAAGAAAAGAATTTGAATCGTTCAAATTCGGGTTTGTGGAAGAAGAATAGACATATTTAAATATGATTTAAATATGGACATATTTAAATATGATTTAAATGTGAGATTGGTCTGAAAACATGAATAGGATTCATGTGCAAAAAGTCAGTTTTCGGAAAACCGGGATTAATTATATTATTTAATTAATATTTGATATTGAATTAAATAATATTAATTAATTAATTTATATATATATATTTTATTAATTAAAAAGTTTAATTAATAAAATAATTATTATTAATTTTATTAATAATAATAATATATAAATATATATATATATATATATATATATATATATATATATATATATATATATATATTTACATGTGTCTTACATGCAATGTAAGACACATGTAAGGTATATATATATACACAGTATATATGATGAGATCAGATCAAATAAAAAAAAAAAAAAAAAAAAAAGGAAAAAAAAAAAAAAAAAAGGCTTAGTGCCTTTTGGGGTGTTCATATTGAATTATGAATTCAATTTGAACATCTCTCTTCTCTCTTCTCCGTCTTCATCTGCTTCTGTTCTGAAGAAAAAGTTTCTTCAGTTGAAGCTTCTTCCCTCTTTTCTTTTGTAAAAGGAGTTCCACTACTCCGTTTCTCGGCCTGAGGATAGCGGGACTACCGGGGGTGGTCCACGAACGTTTCGTGAGAAGGCTCGGTGAGCTCGTGAGGAGCTTCTGGCAGTGAAATTGGAGAAATACGAACGACAAGGGTATGTGTTCTAACTTCTCTTTTTCATCGCTTTTGCATGTTTCCGTTTTGTTTAAATTGATGAAATTAGAGTGTCCATGATCCAAATCGCTTCCGCTGCGTTCCATCGACGCTCCATCACTTTGTACTTTTAAGCTATGTACTGAAAGAAAAGTATCAGGTCTAATTACACTGTGTCTATAAACATGAAGCAAAAACTCTATTCCTGAGACTCCTGAAAGATACTGCTGCCATGGCCCGACACGTGAAATGTTCCTTGTCACCCGTTTGTAGTCAACCTGCTGAATTGAGTCACATGTATGATTTATGCATTTGACTACGTGAGGAACTCTAACTATTTTACAGAAACCTGTACTGAGTGAAAGAATAATTAAGCTATCCCAAAAACTGAGCCAACTCTGTATTGTGTCTATGTGGCCTTGATCTGTAAGACGACAAACCACTAGCATATTGTTGGCGCCCTACTAGTGATGTTAGGTCTCTCCCAACATAACACCTGTTGAATATGTATACCTGAAGCTGACATTTCTTATCAAGCTTATCTATGTACACAACATGTTCTGAGAAGGTATTTTGTTCTAATTTAACTGTAACCTGACATAACATGCAAGACTGAGACTCCTCTAAACAAAACACTGTTCATCCAGAGCATATGTTATATTTATTTAACTGAACTAACATAACATGTCTGACTGAATAATCTGCAAACAGTACACTACTCATCAAAAGCATATGTTATATTTATTTAACTGAACTAACATGACATGTCAGACTGAATAACCTGCAAACAGAACACTGCTCATTAAGAGCATATGTTATATTTATTTAAACTGAACTAACATGACATGTCTGACTGAATAACCTGCAAGCAGAACACTGCTCATCAAGAGCATATGTTATATTTATTTAACTGAACTAACATAACATGTTTGACTGAATAGCCCGCAAACAAAACACTGCTCATCAAGAACATATGTTATATTTATTTAACTAACTAACATAACATGTCTGGCTGAATAACCTGCAAACAGAACACTGCTCATCAATAACATATGTTATATTTATTTAACTGAACTAACATGACATGTTTTACTGAATAACCTGCAAACATAACACTGCTCATTACGAGCATATGTTATATTTATTTAAACTGAACTATTTTTTATATAACAAAGTTCTGAGGCGTGTTAAGCTGAGGGTTGAACCACTTACATTGCTTGCGTAAACTCCTAATAAAAACTTTTATCTCAATTATTTGCTTTACCCGCCGAATCCGCTTAAACGACTTGCAAACTTGTTAAAAAATACTTTTTCACCCCAACTCACAACTCACAACGCTGCCGCTTATGCCGCCGTCGCCTCTTCAGGCAACCGCCGGAGAGGGAAGAGGATTTGAGGGGCTGTGATGAGAGATAAAAGAGAGTAAGCGTGAGGGTCTGAGGGGAAGAGGGAAAGGAGAGAGAGAGAGTGAGGGTCTGCGTGAGAGAAGAAACGGTGGGGGGGCTAAAATTAAGAAAAGAAAAAAAAAAAAGCCTTTTTATACACGCATATACTTCATATGATATACTTGCATGTACGTTGTTATATATGTAACTACGAATATATACCCACACTAGAAGTTATCGATGACGTCATTTTTATAATTTTGTTACAACCGTTTATGAACATTTTAGTTAATATAAACATCAATTATGCTGGAAATTTAATTGCTTATGTAATTTTCTTACAGCCTATGGTTATACTTACATGTACATTCACCTATTAATGACCTATGTATATACACATATGATGGAGCGCACGTAGCGCAGCGGAAGCGAGTCGGATTAATTGGCACTCTAACTTCATCAATTTAGCTAAACTAGAAACATTCTCAAAATTTGGAAATAAAAGAAATTAGAACACATACCTCTGGTAGTTCTAAAATCTTCTAATCCCGATGCCCGAATCTCCTCACGAACTCTACAAACCTTCTCTCGAAGGCTTCGAGGACCACCTCCGGTAGTCCCGCTATCCTCAGGCCGAACAACGGAGTGGTGAGACTCCTGTACAAGAAAAAAACTTTGGAAGATGAAGATGGATAGAGAAAAGATCTTTGTGATGAGAGTTTTGAAGGAGAATTGTCACACAATCAAAGCTTCCAACAAAACTCAAAACTCATCAACCTTAAACCATTTGAACTTCATCCAATTTATAGGCCATCCACATGCAACAAACCATTTGCTTAGCATGACACCTCAAATTGGATGGATTAGTCTTCAACCAAGTGTTCCACAATTGATGAGTTTATGCATCTGGTTGGTGATTCACAATCCACTTCACAACTTGGATAAACCCACTCAACTTGGATAAATCCACTCAACTTGGATAATCTCACTTTAAATATTTTGTCATTTTAAAATTAATTTTAATAAACAAAATAAACTTTAATTAATTAATATTATTATTTAATTCAATATAAAATATTAATTAAATAATAAGACTAATCCCGGTTTCTTAAACCGAATCATCACACATGAATCCCTATTCATGTTTTAGACCGATCCCATATTTAAATCATATTTAATTATGTCCATAATTCTTCCAAAAACGAATTTGAATAAATTCAAATTTTTTTCCTCTCATATTGTTACACGGCTTAATCCGAGCTAGCCAAGAGAACCTAAAAGAGCTACAGATCATGAGCTCCAACGATACGAGATTAACCGGCCAAACTCTTTAGCCAAGCTAACCAACATTCGTTAACCCTCGAAGACTCCACTAAAGTCCAAGGATTGCACTCTCCTCACCATAGATATATTTCTGTCCTCTTGATATAATCATCATCAGTAAGTCGATCCTTCACAGGTCATTCGTAATTACAGTTGGGTCAAAATAACCGTTTTACCCCCGTAATTACATCTTGTTCCTTAAGTCCCACTGATCCTCTAATGTACTATTGGTTTGTGGTCCAACCATCAAACCGATTGGTATGTGATCTCATCACTATACCAAGTCCCTCTTGGGCCAATGAGAGGGTGGGATCCTTAGTTCAAGACCTGGAGTCAGCACTTAAGGGAACAACCTCTCTACTATCCCTAAAGGCGGGCAGAAGTGAATTCCATCTCGCAGGACTATGTTCTCAGCTACCTACCCGGTCTTCTCCCTACGATGGTAGGCTTATTGAGTCGGCGAACTCGGGCCACTCTCACCCATACAAATAAAAGGATAATCTCAAATAAACAGGAGTTCATAGTGTACTCAGGATTCAGATTGAGTTACCTAGGTCATCATATGAAAAAGTTGGTCTTTACACTAAACGGAGTTATAAAGAAAGAGCGACTTGTTTCGTGGTTCAGTCTTATGCAAACTCATTGCACATGACGCCCCCACTCGTATGTCTCCACATGAACGATTTCAGATCACATCGTTTGTACTATGCAAAGCGGGTCGCGTCCAATAGTGTCCCCAGGATAAGGTACCTGTTACCTCTCCAAAAGTACATATTTTAGGGACTTATTTACCATGGAATCATGTAATCTCTTAAGCATTTTTGTTAGAATTTAGTTTAATACGTGCTTAAATATGAGAATTCAAGGAATGAGGCTAAATTAGGACTTATTTGTAAAAGGAACGAGAAAGAATAAAAAACGATGTTAAAAGAGTTAAATTGTGCATTGCAGGAGAATTGCTGAAACATTGCTGTCTCCGCAATGTTTATTGCGGTCACAACGAGGAATTCACAATGTTTAAAGCTGCTGCTGCTAAGTTGTTCCAGCCGTCCGCCGTCACAGTTGCGATCTTTCAGCCGCCTAAGCTCTCTCCTGCTGCCACGTGGAGGGTCGTCGTTTAGAATGGATGGTTCTTCATGACTGAAGATACCTGCAAAACACTATAAAAGGAGGTGAAGGGTGAAGGAGAAAAGCATATGAGAAGTGTAGAGCTCCCCGTCTCAACGCAATCTAAAGTCCCATTCCTTTCTCCCGGTTGTTGGAACGAAGAAATCAGCCCTTGGCGTCGATAACTCGAGAGGAAGAAGAGAAGATCCTTCTTCTCTTCTGATCGAATTCATCCCCAAGTTCAGCTAATCTTCGCCCTCATCCGAGGCGATTGCGGCGAGGATCCGTGCACACTTTTATCGCTTTCTATCTGCTGTTTCTTACTGCTTTCTGTCCTTGGTTTCTGTTTGTTCGCTTTGCTTTCATTTTATCTTCATTTGTTCAAGTTCTGTACTGCTTTACAGTCTGTTGCACATTAAGTTTTGAACCTTATTTGATATAGTAATCGTTTAAATATTTGCTAATCTCCATCTCGCTTTCTGTTTTTCCGTTACTTTCATTTTGCTTTAAATCATGCTTAATCAATCTAATCTCTCCAATCCACCATCAACCATGAGTAACTAATCACACAAGGGTCTGCTAAGGATGAATCTATAGGTTAGAAATACGAAAGTTTAGCATGTAGGATAGCTTCGAATGCATTGAATGTATGTGTACTTCATCCCACGGGCAATTTCGATCGGCCATCCATTTTGTCTAAAGAACTCCTAACCTCCGGAACGAGTAAGAGTTCAGAGTCGTCCATTCATGCTAGCCTTTCATGGTAGCCAGAAAACGACCTAGGAATAGGCGTTTTCCTAGCACAGTTCATTAGTTTGCTTATATAAATAGATGCTTAAGCCTTACTTGGATATGAGTGAACTAAAGGATCTAATGCATGTAATCGAGAGATGCATGAGACTAAGCTAAGTTGATGCATGATAAGTTAAGTTACTGCTGAATAATCGTATGAAAAAGCCTATAGAGGAGTCTTTAGTTGACCTTGTTTCCTTATCTCACCCTCAATTTGCCGTTAACTTAATTGCTAGATAATTGTTGTCTACGCAATTCTATTATTTTGCTTTTTGCCTTAGCCATTTTTCCAGTCTTCTACTTTTGCGATTTAATTGCTTTCTCCGCAATTCTTTTTCCGCTACATTCAAGTTAGTCTCTTTACTTGCTGTTGTTTATGCTCGCATATTTCGTACATTCTTCATTAGTTTGGCACATCACCCTCAATTCTACCCCATTTAAGTCACCCTTTCTAATTTAGCACCTCACTTCGTTAGTAACTAAGAATAAATCTCTGTGGGAAAACGAATGAAAAAATACTTATCACTTGCTGCAAGACCATGTATGCTTGCATGATCTAAGTGCTCTCGCATCACATTTTATTTACACACTGAGCACGCAACAGTACCCAACCTTATCCTTATACTATAGACCGTTCTGGCTATTACTTGAACTTGATCCACAATCATGTCACACATGAAGTTCAAGTATACAACCTATAGCCATGGGTTCTTTGTTTATTGGAGTTAGGTTAAAAGTAAACACAATTGACGTTATTCAATAACAACTTTACTAAATAAATCTCAATAACAACTTTATTGCAAAATAGAATATACATTCAGTTTACAAACCACGAGTTTTAGGACATAAATCCCAACAAACTCCCACTTGGACTAAAACATCAGTGGAGTATTACATGCTGGATGAGAAAAACTGGAATATCAAATACATTCATGGCTTTTCTCCCACTGTCCTACTATACAACTCGCAGTCCTAGACTCACTAGGTGCCCCTCGAACACTTCAGCCGTGAGGAACTTTGTAAACGGATCAACAATATTGTGCTCCGAGGCGATCTGCATAACGTTCACGTCTCCTCGATGCACTATCTCTCTAATGAGATGATATTTTCGCTCAATGTGTTTTCCACGCTTATGGCTTCTTGGTTCTCTGGAATTTGCCACAACACCAGTATTATCACAATAAAGTGTGATAGGCAAATTCATATTTGGAATAACTTCCAAATCTGTCAAGAACTTCCTAAGCCATACAACCTCTTTCGTAGCTTCGCAAACCGCGACATACTCAACTTTCATGGTGGAGTCAGCAATACAACCTTGCTTTATACTCCTCGATACTATTGACCCTCCATTAAGAGTGAACACTGATCCCGATGTGGATTTCCTCGAATCCTTATCGGTTTGAAAATCAGAGTCAGTGTATCTGGTAAGGATCAAATCCTTCGCGCCATACACGAGCACATACTCCCTCGTTCTCCGAAGATACTTGAGGATGTGTTTAACGGCAGTCCAATGATCATATCCCAGATTGGACTGGTACCTACTGACAATTTCTACTGCATAGCATATGTCGGGTCGTGTACATAACATGGCGTACATCAGACTACCGACTGCTGATGCATATGGAATTCGTCTCACATCCTCAACTTCTTGAGGAGTCTTAGGACACTCTTCCTTTGATAATTGAATTTCGTGCCTGAAAGGTAAAGAACCCTTCTTGGAATTCTTCATCGAATATCGTATCAACACCTTGTCGATATAAGATGCTTGAGACAGCGCTAGCGTTTTGTTCTTACGATTCCTTACAATTTGAATCCCTATAACAAACTAAGCCTCTCTCAAATCTTTCATTTGGAATTGGGTCGCTAACCATTGCTTAACGTCAGTCAGGAACCCTACATCATTTCCAATGAGTAGGATATCGTCTATGTATAAGACTAAGAAAGCTACAACATAATTGACTATTTTCTTGTAAACACAAGGTTCGTCAATATTTTGTTCAAAGCCATAAGATTTGATCGCAGTATCAAACCTTATATTATAGGATCTAGATGCTTGCTTCAACCCATAAATGGATCGATTAAGCTTGCAAACCTTTTGCTCTTGACCCTGAACTATGAACCTCTCTAGTTGAGCCATATAGATACTCTCTTCAAGATTGCCATTCAGAAAGGTTGTCTTGACATCCATTTGCCAAATTTCATAATCATAAAACGTGGATATGGATAAGAGTATTCTAATCGACTTTAACATGGCAACAGAGGAAAATATTTCTTCATAATCCACCCCTTCCTTCTAGGAATAACCATTTTCCACAAGTCAAGCCTTAAAGGTTTGCACCTTACCGGCTTGGTCTCGTTTCCTCTTGTAGATCCACTTACAACCGATAGGTCTTTCACCATCAGGTTGCTCTACAAGATCCCAGACCGAATTGAAGTACATCGACTCCATTTCGAGGTCCATGTTTTTAAGCCACTGGTCCTTGTCTATTTCATTCATTGCCTGTTTAAAGGTCAATGGATCCTCAACGCCGTCATCAGGTATGACGACCTGGGTTTCCGTTAAACCCATGTAGCGGTCGGGTTGTCTCACATCCCTCCCACTACGTCGAGGTATTCTCAACTCTTGAGAAAGACCAACCTGATCAACAACTCTTGTTGACCCATCTCTAGCTCTCCTGGAAAGTTTGATCAAAACAATTTTGCTCGATGGTTGATGATCTCTCATGTGGTCTTCTTCTAAGAACGTGGCGTTTGTCGACACAAACACCTTGTTCTCTTGAGGATCGTAAAATAGACCATCTTTCGTTTCGTTTGGGTACCCTACAAATAGGCATAATTTTGAACGAAGTTCCAATTTCTTTGGATTGGGCACCAACACGTGTGCCAGACACCCCCAAATCATGAAGTGACGTAAACTACCTTTACGCCCTCTCCATAACTCATAAGGTATTTCTGAAACACTCTTAGAGGGAACCATGTTCAAAATATATACATCAACCTCTACTACATATCCCCAAAACGAACAAGGCAGTTGAGCATAGCTCATCATAGATCGAACCATGTCTAACAGGGTTCTATTTCTCCTTTCGGACACACCGTTCTGCTGAGGTGTACCGGGCGCTCAGAGTTGGGATACTATTCCATATTCTATCATATAGTCTTCGAATCTCAAATCCATATACTCTCCACCTCGATCTGATCGAAGTGTTTTAATCGTTTTACCTAATGAGTTCTCAACCTCTGCCTTATACTCCTTGAACTTTTCAAGAGTTTCGGACTTATGATGCATTAGGTAAAGATAGTCGTACCTAGAATAATCATCAATGAAACTGATGAAATATTCATACCCTCCTCGTGCTTTGACATTCAAAGGACCACAGAAGTCCGAATGCACGAGTTCCAGAGGTTCTTTGGCCCTATAACCTTTTTCAGAAAAAGATCGTTTGGTCCTTTTTCCCTCAAGACAGAACTCACATGGTGGTAAAAAGTTGTCCTCTAACTGATTTAGGTGACCACTCTTAACGAATCTCCCAATCCTATTGAGATTAATGTGGCTGATGAACTTCATTTATGTCATGTGGTGGTTGCGGATTTTGGAATATCCGTTAATTCACAGGCTGTCGAAGCCTGACCAAAATGAAATTATAAGCCTATTGACCTTAGCTTTGCAGCTAGTGGCAACAGGGTCGAATCACAGAGAAGGACTAATCAGATTGAAATTAATTGATTAATTGGATTTTGTAACAAGAGGGAGATTTTAACATGCAAAGTTAGAAATAATTCGCTAACGGAGAAATTGAAGAGAAAGAGATTAAAAAGTGTTCGATTCGGGGGATTTCGGGATTTCGCTAGGCATTCTAATATTTATCATTTAATTCAAGACTAAGGCTAACAATTTGACATGCACGCGGTCGGTTACCCGGGAACCCTAAAGTAACCGGCTCCATATTAATTAACTAGAACTAACAGTCCTAATTAAACAGTATTCACAGTCTCGTTAGAGTGACCAGCCCCAATTTAACTCCGAATAGTTACTAGCTAACCACGACGAACATTCGAATATGCATTCCCATTGCTAACTGGCTACCCGGCAACCCTAAAGTACCCAACAATAAGCATGCATAAATCGATACTCCGATTAGTTTTGTTGTCCTGTGTTACTAAGACGAAAAGGAGAGGCAAGGCATCGCTATTCTATAACTATAACGCACGTTAGAAAACCCGATTGTCCGTCGTTGAAATCTAACATACGCATGGGTTTAAGCAAGAACAACAAATGCAATCAATAATTAAAGCCTATTCAGAACCATATGCATAAATTATCAAAATGTAAAAAGCCTAACGAAGAATCCCTAAATCATCCCGAATCTAACACGATACCTTAGCCAACCATGGAGAAAGTTGTCAAAACCGCTCCAACGGAAGCCTTGGCCATAATCCCTAGCTCCAATACAAAAGAAAGCTCTAAAAACTTGCCAACAATGGCGGAGCAAAAGGAAATAATGAAGAAAAGTCGAGAGGAAGAAGATGATACAAGAGAGTGGCTGCAAAAATCGTCATTTACAACTTTTAAATCCATCGGAGCGTCGAGACGCTGGGACAGCGTCGCGACGCTGCGACCTAAACGATCAGCGTGCGCCTCGCGATGGCGTCGAGACGCTGCCCCGATGATTTCCAGCGCGCGCGCCCCTCGGAGCGTCTCGACGCCGCGGCAGGGTCTCGACGCCGCGGCAGGGTCTCGACGCCAGGCAGCGTTGAGCAAGCATCTCGACGCTATCTGCTCGACGCTTGCTCTCGGGTTTGGGGCTGGAAAATTTGCCTTCAATTGGCAATTTTTTCCGGTTCTTCTTGGACGATCTTGCCCTTTTCCCGATGCACTCCCGGGGCGTTAAAACACCGTTCTTAGCCACGAAACACGTCCAATGGACACCATGAGCTCTTCGCCGCAATTCTTCTACAAACGAGACATATTAACTAATTAAATACGACTTTTAGCTAGAATTAGGGAGTGATAATTAGCTCCAAAATGGAGTTATCATCATGTTTTTACCCTTTAAAGCATACTCATTAATTGACTTTTTGAGTTAAATTAAAGATAATTGTGCATATAATTGATAAGAAAAGAATAAAAATAGGAAAGTCACATGCTCAAGGTCGTTTTGTCATTATGAAGCAATTAAGAGGGTAAAAGAGTCATTTTTTATAAGAATTAATGTTGTTTTAATTATTTTCAGGAAAACTGTATTGTGCTTCAGCTTGTGGCCACAGAGTTTCAGCTTGTGGCCACAGAGGAGTCACAGTGCAGAATCCAGCTTGTGGCCACATAAGAGGCCACAGAGTGCAGTTGACTGGTCAAACGAATTGGTTGAGATATTTTATCAAAGATCTTCCAAAGATTCAGCCAACCAACTCCCTATTTGACCTAACAACCCTTCCCAAATATCTCTCCCTCATTTTAGCAACCTCCAAACAAACCCTAAGGTCTATAAAAGGCACCTCAAGCCTTCATTCAAATCATCGATCATTCTTTACAACAATCAATCTCCACATAGTCGATCAACCTATTTTCTCTCTCGAAGAACTCACCCAAATCCCGAAACTCCAACAAGAGCGGACCACTCCTTTGGAAAAGTTCTACTTCAACCAGCTCCGAAAGGAAGGTGCTGCGAGTATTCGATTCGCATTGACGACGTGAATCGAGCGAGTAGAGACCCTTCATCCATTGTCCACAAGTTCGAGAGAGAGAAAGTTGGAAAACTTCCAGATTTATTTTCTATTTTATTCTGCACATTTTCTATTTACATTCTGTTTTTACTTCGCATTTCTTTCTGTTTTTATTTTCACGCAAAATTACAATTTTACCCTTTAGCTAGTTTTCACATTTATAATTTAATTTTCAGTTTTAAACCTTCGTTATTTCAATTCTGTCACTTATTTATTATTTACATTATGTTTTTATTTCATTTTCGTTTTATTCTTAATTTTCGAGTAAAATTACCATTTTACCCTTTTAGCAATTTTTGTACTTATGCATTATTTATCAATGAAGTATTTTAGTTTAATTTTCATTATGAGCTAAGTGTTTCTAACGGATTCAGTTATGTGAATGCCAATTAAGAAATGAGCTAGCTTGACACCTGTAAATTACGGTTTTACCCCTTATGCCTTGTGTGGTTCGTCCTTTACTGAATATATGCAAAAATGTTATATTAATTTGATCACTTAATTAGCATGAAATGTTAATGTCGATACTGGACAGGTCGGATAATTAACGACTCTCGTAAAGGTGATATAGCAGAAAAACCTAGGAATAGGATTTCGTCGATTGTCCTTGATGATTGGGGCAAAAGACTATAGGATCAATAGGATTGCATTCTTAACCATCTAAGATCACATTATACACTGGACCGTGAGTATAATGGCTTAGACTCCTAAAGGTACTTGCAAAGAGGCTGAATAGGAGATGAATCCGATCCAAAAGCATAAGGTACTATGTGGTGACTCTGTGGTCACAGGCTGTCAAGTAAACTCAACTTAGGGCTGAAACATGATTGGATCCCTGTTTTTATTATTTTTTTTCAACCCAAAACCAACCAAACATTATCAATTTATTTTTGTTACTTTTCATTGCATTCGGAAAACAATTCTTTCTAAAACTAAATTCTTCAACAGTCTCTTGGGATTCGATACTTGAAATACTTTCCAAATTATTACTTGATTGATAGTGTATACTTGCTCTTGACCATAAACTTCATTGCAGGTTATTGAACCAAACTACACACCCACGTTTTGGTCCATCAGTGGCCTAGTCTTAAGTGCCAAAGATAGGTACTTGGAGAAAACTTCTGCCTTTTATTTTGAGTCTCAACTGTTTTAAACATCTCGGTGTTCAAAATAGCTTTTGTCTCTGTTGATCTTAACACATACAAGTTGTTTTCTAGTTTTGCAGAACATATACGTACACCTCTTTCGCTAATGAACGCTTCATTAAACTCAAAAGATACTTTATACATATGTTCAAGCAAACAAGAGATAGATACAAGGTTCTTCTTAAAACTAGGAACCAAGAGTACATTTTCTAGTAAAATGAACCTATCTCTAAACAACAACTTCACCGCTCCCACTGCTTTGGCTGAGACAACCTCTCCTGTTCCAACCCTGATCTCACCTTCAGCAAGCAGCTGCCAGGAACTAGTTTCCTGGAAAGAAGAACGAACATGGTTAGTGGCTCCTGAATCCAGTATCCAGGCAGAACTATCATGTTCCACTAAACATGTTTCAACGAGTAAATCATATTTACTTTGTTGTTTCTTCTCAGCTTTCCTCGCCATGAGGGTATCATGATAGACCGATGAGGACGGTTGTCCAAACATCGTCTGTAATGAATCCATGATCTCCTTAACGAAGACCATTACCTCATGCTTCTTAGCTAACACATAGGATGTGCTTGCCAAGATGTAGACTCGAGCTTTATCATTAGCCCTAGTCCACCTGTCAAATGCATCTCGAATAGTTCGAGTTGCAGACGAGATAGAAGGGGGAGGACATTCCTCTGTTAAGACAAACCTAAGATCATCGATAACAAGAATCGTATTCAAGTTCGATTTCCAGGTCGTGTAGTTAACACCGTTTAGTTTATCGGAAGCTAGTAATTAGATAAACGAGCTAGACATGCTGAAAAAGAATAAATTCTATTAGTGAATTGAACTCAACCCATTTTTAACAACCAATCAAGATTTAGCAAAAGTAATAAAGTACCCATGAACTCATTATTAATTTGCAGCGATACTTCAGTGAGTCAGAGCAACCGCTACCGAGGGGCAGTCAATCACTCCTTCACTGAACCAAGACATTCCTGACTAAATTCTAATACCGGAATAACTCATATTCCTATAGCATCTTAGGTATCGCTACTTCGGTCAAGAATCTAATAACAACTTAGTAATCCTTTGTAAGTGTGACCCGCCATTTTCAGAACTCAGAGGTCGGCCCCAACAGTGCAACTGAATGGAAATGTCAGAGTTGGGAATGAACCTAAGAGACCCTATCCATTTCTGGAGATTGAGTTGTTCCGACTCCCATGAAACGGCCCTCCGAACGGACGGTGCTACTATGGGAGACCAGCAGGCGGAACATGGGAATCTCACGATTCAACCTAATGGAGGAGACCGCAGGATGTATTAACATACTTCTTTCTCCCACTTACTATAAATATTTTCTCCATTCACCTTACTCTTGATTTATGCAAACACCATCCGAATGGGGATGCCCTATTGAGATTATGAGGCCGAGCATAAATCTCACGATGTGAACTTCGCGGAGAGCGTAGGAGGAAATTGATATATCATATATACATTTTCAACACCCTACTAAGTATTTTATACAGTTTGGGTATACTTTTACTTAGGCATTATCCGGCTAAGACAATAAAACCTAAGTCTAGGTAAAACAAATTTTTACCTATGATGTCTAGGTGATAAACGCTTTAAAACCTTTCACCACTCTCGTGCATTCTCATAAAGTTGGGTTAACTTAACTCAAGTACCGGATCGATCCCCAGGTATGAGGTGTTCCGTAAACCGTCAGCTTAAATACCTCCAACCTTAGTACACGATCTCACTGGGTGAGTTCTCTTATAACCTTAGCTTTACAAGATATCGACCTATTTTAACTATTAAAACGAATCGATCTAAATTCCTAATCGCATTGGAATTCTTTAACCCTTAGTGAGCATGCATTTATCTTTGTTATAGATTTTAAAAGTCTATCTCATTTTACAACGTTTTATAAAACAAAGACATTCTATAACAAGCTTCATAAGCAAGAATATAACCATTACATTCATTCTATAACATGCTTCCCAAGCAAGAATATAACCATTATATTCAACTAAGGCAACTATGTTGTATGTTTAATTTCATAATTAACATAACATTTATATCAATTACACTTTTAAACAAGCAACATCCAATTCATAAATTAATATATCAGTTATATTAATTCTCATGAATTAAGCATGCATACTATACATTATAACAATTATAACATACTTTCAATGCATGGAGCATGCTTCCTATGGTGGAATTTTAAATCTATATGGCATACTTTATGCACATACAAGAGACTTTAATTAAAACATATGTCGCAACGTTTTTGCGACGTGGAGCGGCCGACATTCTTCTGTTAAACAAGGTTTTTACAGAAAAACAAAAATAAAACGGAGTCGCTACCAATCATTTTGGGTGTGATTGGTCACAAAAAAAAAAGGTCTACGAAATCAAAAACAAGGTTCGGGGGTCGTTTGAGTATAGGGAAGGTGTTAGCACCCTACAACATCCCGTTTAAAAACGGTAGCCAAAATCATTTTTATCCTAATTATCCAGCTAAATTTCAAATGGTCTTTAATTTGAGAAAAAATAAAAAATAAATAAGAATTGAATTAAAATAAATGTCTCAACTAATCGTGCCATAATTTTAAGATAAAATAAGGACTTGATTTGTGAGCGAAATTGTTAATTTTGCCATTAATTGTCTTAATCCTATTAGCGGGATTATACGGCAGAAATAAGAGTTTTAAAACAATTTAAGAAAATTCTTTTATGTTTCAAACCAAAACAGTTTTTAAAATCAATTTAAAACTTAATTTTTAATCAACAATTCCTTTTGTTTTGCAATCAAAGCAATTTTGAAATTTAATTTAACTCAAATGGAAAATCAAATTATTTTTGGTTTTGAGATCAAAGCAATTCAAAATTTAATTTAAAAACTCAATTTTAAAAAAACAGATAAGCTTAAAAGAGGGCAATTTTGTAATTAGCGTATAATGACGTTGTTTTAAAAAAAGAATAACAACGAATCCTCCAAATAGGGAAACCCCTATTTATCCCGGGGTTAACAGTTTAGAACAACGAAGATGACATCCTCAAGGTGGGAGGAACGATCCTCCACCTATCCTGAGATTAAAAATAAAGTAAAGCGACAAACTCATAAACAACCTCAAGGTGGGAGGAACAATCCTCCACCTATCCCGGGATTGAAATTTAAAAACTAATTAAACAAACTAGAAAAATAATGAAACTACGCTTTAAAATTAAATGGCATGCATCGAAATTAAAGAGCAAAATAAGAACATCCAATTAGGGGGTATATATGGCATAAGCAGGGGTATATATGCATATAAACAGGGCATATATGAACTTCAAACAATGCATCAACACCCCAACTACTCCGGTATACTCGAATACCCAACAGAATTAATAAAACAGCGGCAATATCGAGCTCAAACAGTAAATACGTGATATAGAGCCTAGGTATTTGGAGACAAGCAAATCAGGGTATATATCGAACATGCTGGGGTATATATGGGCACAAAACAGATCAACCAAATACTAAGTAAATAAAGATAGGGGCATTATAGTAATTTTACTAAAAAACTAAAAAAATGTCGTTACCCACGCGAGGAGCTGGACGCCGTCGTCTGGGTCTCCTCTTCTCCACGCAATGTTTCTGCCGGAGGTCCGCCGCCGCTCGGTTCAAGCTCCGCCCATCCAAGGTTGCGCCACCGTTTGAAGTTTCAAGCTCGAAACAATGGCCGCTGGAAATCTGGGTTTGAGATCCGCCTAAGTTGGGAGACCCGTTGCCGGAGTTGAAGGAGGAAGACGAAGTCGTCGTCTGGATTCACTCACCGCCGTTTGGATTCACTCGCCGTCGTGGATTTGCGCCTGGGTTCGTGGGAGTTCATCGTCGCTGGGCTTGAGGGAGCTCCGCTCGGGCGTCTGGGGTCTGTTGTCGTCGTCTGGGTTGGAGGGGACGAGGGACGTCGCCGCCGTCTGGATTCACTCGCCGCCGTGAATTTACGCCTGGGTTCGTGGGAGTTCGTCGTCGCTGGTCGGGTCTGCCGAAGAAGGGATCTGATGGAGCGATATACGCAGCGGAAAGCGACTGTGGACCGATGATACTCTAATTTCATCAATTTAACAAATAAAAAACATGCTCAAAAGACGGAAATAAGAAATTAGAATACATACCCTTGTAGTTCCAATTTCTTCAAGCTCCGCCGCACGTTCCTCGTCACGAACTCTTCCGGCCTTTTCTCACGAACGTCCCGAAAATCACCCCAGGTAGTCCCGCTATCCTCGGCGCCGAGCAACGGAGTTGTGGGACTCCTAAAACAAAAGAAAAGAGAGGAAGAAGAAGAAGGAAGAAGGTCAGGAGGCTGGGGATTTTTTTTAAAACCAGAAGCTAAGAAGAATCGTTCTTCGTGAAGAACACCAACAAAACTTCAACAAAAATTATGAACATCAAATCCCACTGCCGCCTCCCTTTTATTAAGCCAAAAGTCATTATATATATATATATATGTATATATATTTAATTTTTATTATTATTAAAAATAATAATAAAATTTTTATTTATTAAACTTTTTAATAAATAAAAAATATATATATAATTATTAATTAAACTTTTTAATTAATAAATATTATTTAATTAAATATCAAATATTAATTAAATAATATGACTAAACCCGGTTTTCCGAAAACCGACTTTTTTTCACATGAATCCTATTCATGTTTTAGGCCATACTCATATTTAAATCATATTTAAATATGTCCATCATTCTTCTACAAACCGAATTTGAACAATTCAAATTTTTTTTCTTTTTAAATTCTTTTATACTGTTGCACGACGTTATCCGAGCTAGCCAGAAGAACCTAAAGGACCTACAGATCATGAGCTCCAACGATACGAGATTATCCGGTCAAAAATCTTTCAACCGAACTAACCAACATTCGTTAACCCCCGGAGACTCCACTATAGTCCGAGGGTTGCACTCTCCTCACTGTAGATATATTATGTCCTCTGATATAACCGGCATGGGTAAGTCGATCCTTCACAGGTGTCCGTTATCACAGCTAGGTCTTTTAAACCGTTTAACCTCTGTGATACCTCTTGTTCCTTAAGTACCACTGACGCCTCTAATGAATATTTGATCTGTGATCCAATAATCAGATCAGAATCCTCTTCACACAGAAGAGGATGAAGCCTTATGTTCAAGCCCCGGAGTCAGCTATTATGGGAACACCTATTTACTAGACCCTAATGAGGGTAAGAGTGAATTCCATCTTGCTACACTATGTCCCCAGCTACCTATTTGAGTTTATCCCCAAGTTGGTAGGCTTATTGAGTGGGCGACCTGCCACTCTCACCCATGCAAGTCTAAGGATACTCTCGAATAAGCAGGAGTTCATAGTAAGCTCAGGATTAAGAACGAGTTACCTTAGGTCATCAAAAGTGATAAAGTCGGTCTCACCAGTAAACGGTGTTATAAAGAGAAAGCGACTTTATCGTGGTTCTGTCTAATGCAAACTCTTTGCATAAGACGCCCCCGCTCGCACATCTCCATGTGAAACGATTCGGATCACATCGTTTTGTATAATACAAAGCGAGTCGCATCCAATAGTGTTACCAGAATAAGGTACATGGCCTTATCCGTATACTATATACCGTTTTGACTGACTACTTGAGCTTAACCCACAATCATGTCATACATGAAGCTCAAGTACTCACATTCAGCCAATGGTGTTGTTATTGGTACAGATTGCAAACACGTTTCGCTATATTCAATAAACACCTTTACTGAATAAACCTCAAAAACTCTTTATTGCATTTAATAGACATATTACATTTACAACGTTTACAAACCACGAGTGTTAGGACATAAAACCCAACAAGATCGGCGTGGTCCAGTTCGAGAAAGAGATTCGACGTCGTCTGGGTCTAAAGTCGGAGTGGTCTGCTTCAAGCTTGGAGCTCCGTCGGAGAAGAAGAGAGAGATCGTTGTTGATTAGTCCGCCGTTGGTTCGTCCAAGCTCAGATCCGTTTGCTCACCTCGCAGTCGTCTGGTTCGAATTCATCATGAAGATCCGCTGCTGGTTCGAGCTCGTCGTGATTTTCCGGATCTCTGCCGTGCACCGCCGTGGTCATGCCGGAGCTCCGCCGCCGTGCGTGGTGATGTGCCATAGTTGAGTGAGGAGAGGATGGATGAAGATGGTTGAGAAGATCCAATGAGGAAGATGATCAATAGTGTTTTTGGAGAGAGAAATAAATTTCTTGGAATTTCCTCATTTTTGTCTTCTTCCTCCCATTTCCCCAAACTTTTTTCAACAAAATTCCCCCCTTTGTCTCATTCTCTTCTTTCTATTTATAGTAAACAAATTAGGTCAAAATCCAAATGGCCTTAAATCCTAAACGATTGAAACCTCAAACTGAAACCCTAAACTTGAATAAACCCTAACACAAGAAACCTTAAACTAACATCTCGAGACCGAGACACCAAAACCTAAAACACAAAACCCTAAACTAGAAACCCTAAAACAAATAACCCTAAACTAGAAACCCTAAAACATGGAACCCTAAACTAGAAACCCTAAAACAAGGAACCCTAAACTGGAACCCATAAGCTGGAACCCTAACCTGGAAGCCCTAAAACAAAGAACCCTAAAATGGAAACCCTAAAACAAGAAACCTTAAAATTGAAACACTAACCCTAAAACAAGAAACTCTGAACTAGAATCCCGAGACCGAGACAACAAACCCTAAAACGAGAAACCCTAAAATTGAAACACTAAACCCTAAAATAAAACTAGGACGTTTCGAACGACCCACTAACAGAAGACACTTTTTTTTGGTGATTTTCTTGAAAACTTCAAAAATAATGGAAAAACACGAAATTAAAGAAAAACTCCAAAAATACTTAAAAAAAGTGAAAAAAAACATAAAATTAGGTGAAAAATCTAAAATAATGATAAACAAGGCCGGAAAAAATACGGTGTCAACAACATACATTCACAATGCATAATTAATTAAACACACTAAAGTGGACCGGTTTTGGCATCATGGGCAAGCAAGTGATAGATACATTTTGGAGCTATATTTATGTCCCTAATTCATGCTAATTATGTGCTTAATCTTGTTTATTTATGTGGATTATAGGTGTTCATCGGTAAACTATTCTCGGGCCCGTTTAACGTCTTTCGAGGCTTAATATCACGTTTTAAGGTCCTAAGAACACCTCGGGGAAAGAATGATGCAAAAATATGAAGAATTGGCGTTTTGGGAAGCTCAAAGGCAAAATTCCATGCAAAAACCTGAGAGCAAGGGTTGAGCAGAGATCGTCTAGACGCTGGCTCAATGCTGCCTAGTGTCGAGACGTTGCGCCAAGCGTCTCGACGCTCCGAAGTCTGAAGCGTCATCTGCAATTTCCACCCGAGAGCAAGCGTCGAGACGCTCACTCAACGCTCCACAGCGTCCCGACGCCGCGCAAGCGTCTCGACGCCACCCCGACTCAGCTCGCTGGAATTTTAGGGCGCAGCGTCGAGACGCTGCCCCAGCATCTCGACGCTACGACGAAATATATATTAAAAAGTCTGTTTTCCAGCAACCAACTTCGTCTTCCTCCTCGGGCTCCGCACCATTTTAGACATTTTTCAAGCTATTTCCACCATGGGAGAAGCCATGGAGCTTGGATTGGAGCCACTTCAAGTCACATCCGTCATGAGTGAGTAGTTTTTAGCGTTTTGGCTCGGGATTGTAAGAGATTAATGTAATTAGCAATTTTGGTGAGGTTTATACTTTAAATTCTGATTTGGTTAGAACATTGGTTGAATTAGTTTCTTCTTCCATGCATATTTTATGAACGTGTTTGATTGATAGGAGTAGACAACTTTGATTTCAAGCATGATTCATTAGTTAAAGATTATGATGTCGTGCCTCTCTTAATCGCCAAGTAACATGGATTGACGATCTCATAGAGCGCATAGGCTTCCTTGCGTTCTTGGCGTTCGTTCTTCCCGAAGTAGAAATTAAAATCGGTACACTAATTTGCCTTCCACGTTAGATAATCGTCGTAGTTAGCCCGTTGCTATCGATTGGTCTTGGGAGAGCGTTAGCCCCCAATGTCCAATCGGTATGCTTAATTAGCATAATTTATTTTGCCTAATTATTATCCATGGGGCGTGCCTGGATTGATTTATCATTTGAGACGAATTGCGTATTCATCCGCATGTTTAGCTAAATTTTCCGTTAACCCGTGATCCAATAATTCGCTAATTCTTAGTCCTGAACATCCCAAGTCGAACGCTTCGTTAGTTTAATTTTTCCTCTTTTGCGTGAATTTTCCGTTAGCATTTTTCAACCCAAAATTTCCCCCAATTTGTTCATTTCTTTTTTTTGTAAGTTTAATTAAAATTAAGTAGACTTGGCATAATTCCCTGTGGACCGACCCCGTTATCACTATGCTACTAATCGCTCGGTGAAATCGGGCATTTACAAATTTATGTTGGCGGGTCTCGACAACCCGATATTTGGCGATTGTTAAAAAATATCGCTACCAGCAAGCAACTAAATTATTACAAGAATAATTCATAAACTAGGTTGAGACGCTTCTGAACCCTTCGAACTGCCCCGAACCGGCTTGAATTTGCTTGAACCGGCAAAAAAACCCAGCAACTACAAGCTTCAAATAAGCTGAAGCGGTCCAAAACAGTTGTCCCGACTTCAACAACCTGGAACCGGACCTAACGAACGTTGTACCGGACCGCCAGAGGGTGAAGAACAAGGAACCGGTCTGACTTTCAGTGAACCGGACTGCCCGAGGACCGAACCAGACTGTTTCTTCCACCTTGCGCTGAACCGGTTTTGTGCTGTTTTTTTTTAAAAAAACATGTTTTTTCGGACACCCGAACTTCTGTCTTCGAATTGAAAGCCTATATGGACTCTAATGACTCCGAATTTTTTACAGACTCTTCTGCACGCATTAAAGTCCATACACGCTCGGGCAATTACAAAGCGAAGTACAAATCAAAGCTAAAAAAATTATGCCAAAACCGGAAAAACACTTTAGACGCCCAAAAAAATTAATTTCTAAAACAAATACCCACCGAGCTCAAATTGATGCAAATTGAGTGACCAAAAAATGCTCTGATACCAATTGATGGAGCGCACGTAGCACATCGGAAGCGAGTCAGATCAATTGGCACTCTAACTTCATCAATTTAGCCAAACTAGAAACATGCTCAAAACTTAGAAATAAAAGAAATTAGAACACATACCTCTTGTAGTTCTAAAATCTTTTAATCCCGATGCTCGAATCTCCTCACGAACTCTACGAACCTTCTCTCGAACTCTTCGAGGACCACCTCCTGTAGTTCGGCTATCCTCGGGCCGAGCAACGGAGTGGTGGGACTCCTTTACAAGAGAAAAACTTTGGAAGATGAAGATGGATAGAGAAGAGATCTTTGTGATGAGAGTTTTGAAGGAGAATTGTCACACAATCAAAGCTTCCAACAAAACTCAAAACTCACCAACCTTAAACCATTTGAACTTCATCCAATTTATAGGTCATCCACATGCAACAAACTCTTTGCTTAACATGACACCTCAAATTGGATGGATTAGTCTTCAACCAAGTGTTCCACAATTGATGATTTTATGCATGTGGTTGGTGATTCACAATCCACTTCACAACTTGGATAAATCCACTCACTTTATTCAATAACACTGAATAAATCTCAATAACAAATTTATTGCAAAATAGAATATACATTCAGTTTACAAACCACGAGTTTTAGGACATAAAACCCAACAACATATACTCCATATGATATACTTACATGTACATGTAACTACGAATGTATACACATATTAGAAATTATCGAGAGAACCATTATTATCATTTTTTTCACAATCGTCTATGAAAATTTTAGTTAAAAATTAATTTGAATTAATATTCCAGATTAGACTTTATTGAATTTTGTTTACCTGATTCGATTTAATTGGTGGTTGTTATCATTGACCATATCTTAATTTTTTATTATTTTTCCCATGATTCTCTCTTGGAATAAATCTTTATTTTTCTCATTTTCTCTGAACAAGTTCTTATTTTTTCCTATCATTAATAAATCTTTTTTTTTTTTTTTGTAGGGAGCTTGAGTTCAATTCTCCAACGTTTCAATAGAGGGTAGTTTTGTCCAAACACCTTGTAAATATTATTCTAAATATAGAAGTTAGCTATTTTTCAACTTGCACTTTCCATTTCAGCTATTCCTGAAGTTGGCTCAAATATTTTATTATTATTTTTTTTAACCTTTGTTTGTACGCTTTTTTTTCTTAAAAAAAACCAAATAAGAGATTGGACCTTCTTGTGGTTCGTGGGCGTTACATCTACGATGGGGTCATTGGTCCCACAGGGTTGCTGTCTGGTCCACTAAGTTGAAATTGATTTGTTGCATCGAGAAAAGTGAGTGCGTAGCCGTCGGGTATGGTGACTTGTGTGGTGTGCGACCATTTACCACATATGGAGGGAACAAAACTCCCATTTCCATGGGGCTGATCCCCGTTCCCCTCAATCTGTTCTTATTGTATTCATTCTGACATGGCTTATAGGTGATATTCGTGGGTGGGAGTGTTTTTGGTTCTGCCTCTATTAGTGTTCCTCACCAGGACATTTTTTCTTGAGTTGTTATCCTTGTGCTTCTTGTTTAGTTCTTAAGTGTCGTGTATGCTTGGTTCTTGTAAGATCTCTACGGGAGCCGTTCTTCTAACTTTCATTTCATATGTTGCTGCTAACTTCGCTAAAGCATCTGCGCTTGTATTTTGGGATCTTGGAATTTGCTAGATATCGATTTTCAAGAATTTCTTTAGTAATTCTTTCACTTTAAATAAGTAGGCCTCCATCCTTGGTTATTTGACTTGGTATTCCAAGTTCACTTGTTTCACCACTAACTGGGAACCGCTTAGGATTCGTATGCAGACAATCCTTATCTCCTTAGCTATCTCCAGGCCTGTTATTAGTGCTTCGTACTCTGCCTCATTGTTTGAAGCTCGAAAATTAAATTTTAATGCATACTCATACTTCTCTTTACTGAAGATTCAAGCAATATTTATGTTTCACATCCTTTCATATTCGACGATCTGTCTATATATAGAGACCATGGTAGTTCCTGATCTATTAAGTGAAGAGATTTGTCCCCATCGTCATTTTTTCCAAGATTGATCATGGTTTCTGTGGGGGACAATTTTGCTATGAAATTCGCCACCGCTTGTCTTTTTATTGACGTCCTTGGTTTTTAACTTAAGTCGTATTCGCTTAATTAAACTGACCATTTCATTAGACGTCCTAACACCTCTGGTTTTTGTAGTATTTGTCATTTCATTAGATGTCCTAACACCTCTGGTTTTTGTAGTATTTGCTTATTTGCTTCAAGGGAGAATTTGTTAGCACTATAATTTTATGGGCTTGGAAATATGGTCGTAGTCTTCGAGCTGCTGTCACTAGTTCCAAAGCTAATTTCTCAGCCTGGGGATACTGCGTTTCTGCGCCTAGCATGGCTCGACTGGTGTAATATACTAGTCTTTCCTGACCATCTTTATCTTTAATAAGTGTTGAACTTACTGCAATGTCTGATGCTTCTAGATACAGAAGGAGTTCTTCCCCTAGGTTCAGTTTAGCTAAAAGTGGACCGAACTTAGATAAACCTTCAGTTCTTGGAAAACCTTTTCACATGCCTCAGTCCACTTGATTTGCGCCCCCTTCTTTAAAATTTTAAAGAAAGGTAGACATTTATCGGTTGATCTACTGAAAAACCTATGTAAGGTTGTCACTCTTCCATTTAAACTTTATAGTTGCTTTCGATTTGTGGGTGATGTCATATCTAGTATTGCTCGGATTTTTATCAGAATTTGCTTCTATTCCTCTTTGGTGAACCATGAATCCTAGGAATTTTCCAAATGTAACTCCAAAGACACATTTTAGCGGGTTCAACTTTATTGTATATCTTCAAAGGGTTTGGAAATTGTCATTTAGATCACTCTCGTGTGTTTTGGCTTTAATGCTCTTAACCAACATGTCGTCAACATATACGTCCATTTCTCGAGAAATGGGGCAAACATTTGGTTTACCATCATCTGATAGGTAGCACCGACGTTTTTTAGCCCAAAAGGCATGACAATGTAGCAATAAGTTCCTCAATTTGTGATAACGAGGTTTTTTCTTGATCGGACTCGTGCATTTTAATTTGATTATAGCCTGAATAAGCATCCATGAAACTGAGCATTTCATGTCTAGTTGTAGCGTCTACCAATTGAGCTATCATATGCAAATGATAGCTATCTTTGGGACAAACTTTGTTAAAATCTGTGAAGTCAACACACATCCGCTACTTTCCATTTGCTTTCTTTACCAGTACATTTGATAGCCATTGAGGGTAATGAACCTCTCTTATGAACTTGGCTTTTAGCAAATCCTTTGCTTGATCGACGATTACTTCATTCCTTTCTAGATTGAATGATCTTCATTTTTGCTTTACTACCCTACCGTTGACTCCCTCTAGAATTTTCGCCTAGGGTCGACCTTGTCCTCGCTCAAGAGTTTTTGTTTTTTGTTTACGGTCTTCTTTTTTGAATTTTGATCTTACGATATCCAATTCCTCCTATCTGCCTCATCTTTGATTGGTCGAGGCCTGATCGATCGAGGAGAATCTAATGGCCTTGTACCGACTACGCTTTCAATTGGTGTTGTACCTTTGTTAAATCGTCTCGCATGTCGATCCTCCAATACTTGATTCGTATCTTCCATGGCGTTCTTTGTAAGTTTGGATTGCTTTGCAGCTCCAACGTCTTCGTCCCCACAAACGACGCCAACTATTAAGGCCAAATTTTGCACGGTGAAGACATTTGCTTCTCACGTGGCTTCAACAGTGAATTTGTATATCTTCGGGACGAAGAGACCTCCAAAACAAAGAAAACAAACTCCGATGCCAAAGTCAGTAGAGCGACAATTGACTTTTGAGTTCTTGGATTAAAATTCATTTACTTCCTTCATGGTATGTTGTGGTATTTATAGTGTTCTTCAGGTCTTTTCTTTTCCTATTAGGTTTGACCTAAATGGATGAACTGGGACTCTAGGCTTTTGTCCACTCCTGAATTGAGAGCTAAGTGGAGTCGGCCTCGACTCCACTTCTCAGAGCCAACCTCAACCATATACCTAGGAGGTCCGCCTCAACGTTATTTGTATGGGCCGATGCTTCTTATCTTTCAGACCTAACTCATTTATGAGTCACACTTCTACTATCTTGGTCCAATGTTTGTAGAGGAAAACATGCTTCCTCTTAACATGGGATCTGGTTCACTTGAACAAATTTTCGATTCAATCTTTTTTTATATAATTATTTTATTCCTAACACAGAATATTAGAACAAATGCACTAGGATATAATAAAACATTCAAAGTTCACAACATAATTTAAAAATGACTTTAAGGGTGTATTTGGTTTGAATTTTGAAGTGTTTAAATTTTGGAAAAATTCATTTTAGAATAAATTGTGATGTTTGGGAACACCAAAAATGAATTCTTGCAAAATGAGTTTTTAAAAAACGCATTTTGGAATAAACTATTGGATGTAGCTTCTTCAAAAAACGTTTTTAAGTGTTTATCCGGGAATTCATCTCATTTTTAACAATACAGTGAAATTACTAAAATGCCCAGAGACTACCCCTCTCTCATCCTCTTATTTTTTTTCTCATTTTGACCTAGCCACCTAAATTCTCCTGTGTTCTCTCTCTCGATGAAAATGTGAGAATCCTCAAAATCCGTCTGAAAATCTGAGAATCTTCAAAATCCATCTGAAAATCTGAGAATCCTCAAACTCTAATAACTTTAGAGAGGAATGATGCTCTTATAATTCCGTAGCCGGCTGAAGAACGCAAAATATCGAACGCCAAACTTTGCACTCAAGGTCTATTACTACGCTTTCATTCCCTTGATCCCTCACTTGTTTAATTTCAGATACTTTAAGCTTTGTATAGTTTATTAGAATTCAGAATTCATATTTGAACAATGGAATAGACCCTCTTTAGATAACTAAAGCTTCTTTCCTCTCTTCGGCCACTATGCCTTCTGGGTATTGCAATTTCTTCTTTAAATTCCTCTTTTTTTCCTTTTGAAGCTTTTATGGTTTGTGATTTTTGCATTTTAGTCTCAATCAGTCGAGTTTTGATTCTAATTGCAACTTGCTTCTGAGCTGAAATCTTTTAGATTGTTGTTTTTGTTCCCATTGATTCAACTGGGTATTCACTTTTTGAACTGTTTCAATCTTTTTGTTGCTTTTGCTTGGGAATAATGCAGATCTCGCCATTTTCTTTACTTTTTTTACCTGGTGAGACCTAGATTTCCCCCCCTTTCCATCATATTTCTACTTCAAGTAAAGTTCTTGAGTTCAAGATTTTGGTCACTAAGCCTTTTTTGTAATTATGGTATTGAATTGGCTTCTTGTAGTTATTGGGACTCATTTTGTTGGGCTTGTTTTTTTTTTTTTTGTATTCCTTTCTTATTTTTATTCTATTATCAACGATATAAGATTCTCTGGATCAACATACTATAACTCATGATTTTAATGGTGTCTTCATGTTTCAATCTTTGTTTTGTCTTGTCATTTAATCATGATAAATAATTGTTTTCCTTTTACTCACCTCACTTTGCCTTCATAATTAGTAATTTGGATGTTGTTTATCACTTTGCCTTCATACTCAGTAATTATTATTCAAAACATGTGTAAGTAATTAAAATCACATATGCAAGTGCGATCATATTTGTTGTGCCCTAATGATTTAATCACATTAGTTAGCTTTTGTATAATTTGCAGAAGGTGTTCGTGCTGATTTCAAGGCTGCTTCTATTGCATGTGTTGCCAGTGCAGTGCCTACGGTATTCTCTCTGACATAATAAGCTATTAGTTAGCTTTTGTATAATTTTCAAAATGTATGGCTTATACTTGTAAGCGTCTGACAATTCCTTGTATCAGAAAAGTTTTGAATACACCATAGTACTCAACCAGACTTTTTATCTATGTTTCTAACCTATTGTGTTGTTTGCCCCTATCTTCTCTTTTTTTTTTCTGTGAAGAAGTGAGATAAGGTATTAACAAGTTGCTTGGGGAGATTTTGATTTCATTCTTGCTTTGTTTTATTGGATTGTTATGTGTTTGTGAACAATATTAGTAAACTTTGTTTTATATTTTAGAAGTCCTAATATTGATTTTTCATTTGATAGAAATGTCTATGAAGATAGTTGCAAATAAAGATGGAAAAGAAAAACAATTCAAGGCAATTTCGGATGATATTACAACTGAGGTATTTATTCAAAGTTGTATGGCGGAAACTTTGAAAGGGAATAGGCCAAATGGACATTTAAGTAAATTTGGATGGAAAAATGTGATTGATACATTTAGAGAGAAAACCGGTAGAAGCTATGAGTTCAGACAAATGAAAAATAAATGGAGTTCATTGAAGAAGGACTGGCAAATATGGATAGATTTGGTTGGAAACAAAACAGGCTTAGGATGGGATCCATGGAGGCAAACTATTGATGCAACAAATGAGTGGTGGGAAGATAGATTAAAGGTATATCATGTATCTATATATTTTATTTATTAGGAGCAAAAATTATAATTTAATATTTCATTAATTAATCTGATGTAGGTTAAGCCTGAGGCAGCAAAATTTCGTTCAAAGGGTTTACATCAGACCAGTTAGACATTATTTTTAAAGATATTGCAGTTACCGGAGATGGAGCATGGGCACCTTCTCAAGGATTTGTATCCGAAAATTTTGAGGGTGATCCATCTAGAAATGTAGATGAGGATACAATAGAGGATACAGAGGAAAATGACACCAATGATACTGAATATTCAATACATACTAATGAGGATCATACTCAAGAGAAAGGGAAAAAAAGAAAAATAATAGGATCTAAACGAAACATTGGCAGTAAACTTTGTAACCAATTGGAGCGTGTGTGTGATTCAATAGATGTTAGGAGAAGAGATGTATCAGGTTGTAGCATTCGTGAAGTGATGAATGTGTTACGAGATATACCTGAAATTGTGAAAGGCAGTGAACTCTTCATGAAAGCTGCAGATATCTTTACAAAAAGAGAAAACAGAGAAATGTTTGTAGCATTGGAAGAGCCTGAAATTCAACAAGTTGCGTGGCTGAAGCAGAAGAAAGTTTAAGTCTAGATTCTTAAGTTTAAAATATTATCTTTAAACTTTGACTTTGAATTGTTTAGATAATTATCGTATTTGAACTCTACTTTTGTTCTGAATAGTTATCGTATTTGAACTCTACTTTTGTTATGAATAGTTATCGTATTTGAACTCTACTTTTGTTATGAATGTTTTATCATTGAAATTTGTTAAGAATGTTTTATCGATGAAATGTGTTAAGAAAGTTTTGCTTCTAATTTGTTTTAAATTTATTTATGCTTTACAACAGATGTCATCTAATTCTTACGAAAATGACAACAATGATTCTTCTGATGAAAGCGACATTGAATATGAACTTGATCAATTAGTAAAAGTGGGATGTGGTGCTGTAGTGCATCATTTTGTGATGCATGTTTGTAAAGAACCTTGTAGGACGTCTTTTCATACTGGTTATAAATTTGTTATGGAGATCTTGAATGGGCATGAGGATAGATGTCACCAACAATTTAGAATGGAAAAACATATATTTCAGAAACTGTTAGTAGTACTTGAATAAAAATATGGCTTTAATAAAGCCAAACGTATGCCTTTGGAGGAGGCTCTAGCAATGTTTTTTATTACATTGGGTCATGGTTTATCCAATAGAATGGTTCAAGAGAGATTTCAGCACTCGGGTGAGACTGTATCAAGGTGGTTTAATACTGTGCTAGATGTTATTTGTCGTATAGTTGTGGACGTCATTAAGCCAGTTGATCCACAATTTAGATCTATTTCTGATAAAATTAAAAAGGATACTCGATATTGGCCATATTTTAAAGATTGTATTGGAGCAATTGATGGTACTCATATACCGGTAGTAGCACCCCAAGGAAAGAATATATCGTATATTGGTCGAAAAGGTATTAACACCAAAAATATTATGGCAGTATGTGATTTTAACATGTGTTTTACGTTTATTTGGGCTGGATGGGAAGGTGCTGCTCATGACGCTCGAATTTTTGTGAAGGCATTGAGAAGACCAAATTTGAGATTTACTCACCCACCTGGAGGTTAGTATTCAAGATTAGATACATTAATGTTTATTACATTTTGTTAGTATTTATTTTTTTATTGATTGTTGTTTATTTGATTGTTTTTATAGGTAAATATTATCTTGTAGATTCTGGTTATTGTCAAATGAAAGGATATTTAGGTCCTTATAGGGGTGAACGATATCATCTTGCTGATTTTCGACGTGGAAGTCAACCAAGAGGCATAAATGAAGTATTTAATCATAGGCATTCTTCCTTAAGATGCACAATTGAGAGAACATTTGGTGTTTGGAAGAACAGATGGAGAATCGTTCGCCAAATGCATAGTTTTCCATTTGACAAACAAGTAAGAACTGTAGTTGCTTCAATGGCTCTACATAATTTTATAAGAGTTAATTCAATGACAGATTTTGAGTTCAAGCCTTATGACGATAATGAGATGTTATTGCCTTCAAATGATGAAATAGAGATGGATGAAGAACGTGAGATTTCAATTCCTGAAATGGAGATGGATGAAGAACGAGATCGAATTGCACAACTTCTTATGAGACATTGATATCATATTGTCTAGAAAAAAAATTACTCTTTTATGAATTTGTTGTTTTTGTTTTACCTTTTATTTTTGTTCGGTACTTTTTGGAGTGTTAATTTGAAGTGATGAACATGGATGGTAATTCATTCTTAAATACAAATTTAAAGTTGCTCAATAATTTTTTGTTTGACCTAAAATAATGCCTAAAATTGGTTATTATAATCATAATTATCAATGTGTATTTTCTCTTCTAAAAAAATGTGTATTTTCTATTTTGTAATATTTTATTTTAATTTATTGCTTGTCTTTAATTTTTATTAATGGACAAAGATCATCGTCTTGGGGTTCAATCTCCCACTCGCATTAATTAACTGATAAATTTGAATTTATGTAACTAATATAATTAGATTTATGTGTAACATAATGCCTAAAATAACTTGTTTAATTTAACAAAAACAAGTCATAATTCATAGTTTAATAATTGTCCTTTATGGTAATTTGACAATAGTAGAAACACTTTGAATATAGTGCAAACCAAACAAACTTTATTTAAAAACACTTTTAAGAAAATGTAACCAAACACCATAGTATTTTTAGTATAAACATTTCTATAAAAAAATGTTTTTAAAAAAATGCATTCTTGAATTTTTTTTTTTTTTTTGTAGTAGTCAATCCAAACGGACTCTAATGCGTGACACAAAGAACTTTATTTTCAAACTGGGATTACGAAGTGAATAATTGATTAAGGTCACCAACTTTTCTCATATGAGGTTCAAAATATTAATTTTGTTATGATATCCTTAAAGCAAACACAATTTTTAAAGCCACTAAATATCTATAAAACTTTGTGTCAAACATATTGACGAGTTTCACCATAATATCTATATCTATAGTGAGCTACAAAACAAATTTTAGTGGGTACAATTTTTTTAAAATTATTTATGAAATTTTGCACTCATAAATATTAATTTTTGGTGCAACAAATTAAAAAAAAAAAAAGCTAATTACGTACATGACTCTTTCGAAATATATATATATATATATATAGACTTTTTCTTCGGAAATTTTTAAAGTAGGGTACCATGTCCATATCACATTTTCTAAAACAAAATTAAATGTAAATCTTAATGATCTGACCAAGAAAAAATTAATTAATTGATATTGACCTTCTCAAATTCTCTAATGGACCTTTCCATTAAAAAAAAAAAAAAATCTAATGGACCCAATGGAATTTCCTATACATTTCATAAATGATATTTGATCAACCATAATTGCATTGAAAAAGTGTAGTTGACTTGATATTATAATTTCAAAATATTTTCCCTTTTTTTCTCTTTTTGAAATTATTTATATAAATTACGATTGGGTGATTTAAATTTTTTTCTTCTTCCTTCTTTGGAGTATTTTTTTTTTTTATTATTATTATTATTTTTACAAATTCTTTCAAATGACGACGAGAATATTTTCTTATTTTCTTCCTTCTTTTGAGTATTTTTTTTTATTATTATTATTATTTTTACAAATTCTTTGACGAGAATATTTTCAAATATGTCTTAAGATCTTAAATTTATTTTTTCATTTATATTTTTGATTAATTTTGATTACCATCATGCCTTTCGTTAATGTGTCATCTCCAAAATATTATTCAATTTCTCTCTCCATTTTGTGTATTAAATTTCAATTTATAATAAATTATAATTTTTTCTCTTCATTTTCTCTCACCATTTATATAAGAATGTTTTATACATTTTTTGGAATTTATTTCAATATGTTTTCCTCAATTTTAGCATTCTCCTTAAATTAGTGTTCTTTCTTTCGTAATTTTTTCTTCATCAGCTTCATTTTTTTTTATATATATAACTACCATATATATACTTCATATAGATATACTCATATATATATTGCATATATACTTATAACATATATATTTTTAAATATATACCCACCATATATACTTCATCTATGACTATATACTCATATATATTGCATATATACTTATAACATATATATGTTTAGATATATACCCACCATATATACTTCATCTATGACTATATAGTCATATATATTGTATATATGCTTATAGATAATATGTATTTATTTTTTTTTGTAAATTATATGTAATTTTTATATATACCCATCATATATACTGATATATACTTCATATATATGGATATATATATGGTTATATACTATATATTTTTGTTTTTAAAAAATATATGTATTTCTTTATATATAACATTATATATGAAAATATATGAAAATATATATTGCGGAGAGAAAATTGTCTAGGTCCGGATACGAAGAGAGAGAAGACAATTTAAATGGAGAAAAAGAAGACGATTTTAATGAGGAGAGAGACGTGATTAATACGAGTTTTATGGTTTCATTTTTTTTTTTCCTTAAATGAGCTTGTTTTAGTTTAACTTTATTTTATTAAAATGTTAGAGGAAATTCAATATGGAAGGTTAGAGAGGTTGAAGGGTATGAAAGTAATTGCAGCCCAATTTTTATGAAAAATCTTAAAGTAGTTGAATTTTTTTTTTTTTATTATTATTAAAATAGGAACGGTAGACATTAATATAATATCATAGGCATAAGATGGTTAATTGTGTAGGGGTTTTTTTTCGCGTTAAAAACCATATGAATTTGTGGGTTGAAGTTTCAAATACCTAACCTCTTTGCTCGATGATATATATCTTAGGAAATTCATGGTAAATGACTCATTTTGAGAACCCATTTTAATCGATGTCCCATTTCTTAAAATTAAGTTTTGTGTCATTTTTCTTTTTTCATTTTCTCTCTCCTTCACTTTTCATTCATTTTTTACCCTCTCAACTTCTCCTCTCATTTTAAATTTTTATCTTTAAAAAAAACTTCTCATCTCTCCCTTCCAAGATTTTTTCCAACAAAATCCTCTTTCTCCTCCCTAATCTTCATTTACTAATTATTTATTCTCTCTCCTCTAACCCAAAATCTCTAATAACCAATGATTCAATCTCTCTAATTTTATTCTCTCTTAAATCCTAAAATTAATTAAAAAAGTATTAGATTTTAGTCACTTTCTACTTATACCTCAGGTTGAAATAGCGTAGTTCGTGTCTGAAGCAATGGAGATCTCCAGATCCAAATCAGCTACGGTTGATCACCTAAACAAAAAAGAATTGTCACGTCAGACCCAAATCGGCGGCGACCAAGAAGAGAAGGATCACCGTCGGCCTGAATTCTTCAAATTCTGGCAGAGAGATTTTGTTCTTATCGCTTATGGTGGTGGTAAAAACAGGGGATAATGTGCTTGCGATTCATGTTCGAAAGCCGAATGAGAATTTTGATCCTAATACTTTTCATATTCATGAGGATCTCTGCAAATCCAAGAAAGTCAAAAATGGCGATTGGATTTCTGAGTTTTTTTTTTTTATTCTTCCCCTTTTCGAGAATTGAAATTGGAAATCAAAGTGAGTTTGTTGATTGGATGATGTTGCAGGTGGATTTTCAAGTGAGAATTTGTGAAGGAGAATCCTACATTTCAGAATTGACAAATCAAGTTCGACTCAATTTTACGACTATTCTTGTTCTTGGAACCACCACTTCGGGGTATTTGATTGGATGATGTTGCAGGTGAAGTTTTTTTTTGTTGCAATTACAGGGTATTTGAAGTTTTTTTTTGTTGCAAAAACTATTTATTTGATTTTTTTTTGCCATTATAGTGTATAGTGTATATGCCTTCAGTACAATATTTTTTGAGCTTTTGCAAATACAGAGTATTTATACCGTGTAATTGCAGTTTGTAAATTACAATTACACTGTAATTAAACTTTGCAATGTATCGTGCAATTGCAGTTTGTAAATTACAATTACACTGTAATTGCAGTTTGCAATTACAATGAGACTGTAATTCTTTACAATGTATCGTGTAATTGCAGTTTGCAATATTGCAATCTACCGACGGGTACCCGTGATTTTATTTTCAATTAAAAAATATTGTATTTTCATTTCTAGTGAATTGAAAAAAATAGTGTAAACATTGTATTTTCTCGTACTTTTTCTTATGTTCAAATTTTTTTTATTGTTCAGTTTGATGATGGAGTAAAAAGACTAAGAACATATTTTTTCTCCAATTTTGTGTCGGTATGTTTTTTTTTCTAAGTATTGTTGTTGTCTTTCCCGAAAAATAATACACTGTAATTGTAAAATGAAAAATACAATGTTATTGCAAAAAAATTATTTTTGCACTTCTATTGATTTGTAAAAACACTAAATTTGCAACTCTATGTTTATTTTTCTCATCGTTTGCTTTATGTAATTTTCAAATTATCTATCAATTTGCAATTAGACTGTTTGAATTTTCTATGTATTTATCCAATTGTGAAAATGAGTTTTTTTTTCTTCTTCTTCTTGTAAGTTTTATTTGTGGTTCTATCATCGTTTGATTTACGTGATTTGTAATTCTATGTTTATTTTTAATTTTTGATTATATGAACAATGGCCACAGGGGAAAAGATGGGTGATATTTTTTCTGTGGGGAAAAATTAGCGGTAAAATAATGAGAGAGGGAAGGTAGAAAATCTTGGGAGAAAATCGTAGGGGTAAAAGTTAATTTTTTTAAATTATTAAATCGTATAAATTAAAGAGGAAATTGAGATGTTAGAAAGGATAAATAAGGAATGAAAAAAATAGGGAAAGAGATTAAACTGAGAAGGGACATCTATCAAACATTTAAAACTAAAAGACATCTATCGATTTTGATAATAAAGAAAACTCGTCTATCTCTTTGCCCCTATATCTTAACTATCTATGTTTGGCTCAAATTACCATTTGTCGGCACTGATCGACTCTTTTTAATACTATTTGTGAAGAGTTATTGTGCCGTTTAAATCATTATTCATAAGAAATGTGACTAATAAAAGGGTTTAGATATTCATGAAATTAAATCTAAAAATAGTTTTTAGATAAATATTTTTTCAGTAAAACTTTTCTTTTTTAAAAATAGAAACCTGTTTTTGAAAACACAGTCGGGTTTATAACCATTTCAATTTTTTTATTTTTAGTTTTTATGTTTTATGTTTTTTTTAAAAAAAAATCATATATGCTTGATAACTCATCTCGTTCCATTTTTTTGAAAAAACAAAAAATCAAAACTTGGTTGGTAACTTTTTTTGATTTTCTATTTTTTTTTTTAAAAAAAAAGAAAACAAAAATGTTTGATCATTTTTTTAAAATTTATTTTATGTTTTCTATAATGAATCCCAAACTATTTTTATAATAGTATTTCATCTAATATATATAACGGTTTAGAATCGACTCAAGTTGTTTCGAACGTCGACCATCATTGACCGACAAATATTCTATATATATATATTTTTTAACAATTAATTTGAAATTTAAGGATTAAAATAAAAAATTTCAAAATTTAAAGGATATAATTGAAAATTTCCTCAAAATTCAAGAATATTTTATATAATTTAACCTATTTTAAAAAGTGAGGTTTAGTTAAAAAAAAAAGTGTTTTTTAATTAATTTATTTTTTTTCATTTTTAGTTTTTCTAAATAATTTTTAAAACTATTTTTAAATTTTAAAAACTAAAAACTAGTTATCAAACACTCCCATTTTTTTAAAATAAAAAACAAAAAATAAATTAGTTACCAACCAGACCAAGCAATCCCTTAAAGTCGTTTGTTTCGATGTGTCATCAGAGGGTGGACATGGACTTGGGATGTCCAAGCCCATGTTTGGTTTAAAATTTTAGAATTTATGGGCATAGTATGCTCATACATCATTTAATGAACTTAAGGAAAGTCTCTAGATAGACGACTTTTGAAAATTTCTCTGAAAATCACGGTTAGGTATGTCATCTTCTTCCCATTTGTTTGTTTTTTTTTTTTTAAATCTTCTTCTTCTTTCTTTTTTTTACAACGATTAAATCTTCTTCCTAATTTTATTATTTTTTTTTAATCAATTTCAAACTTTAATTTCAGGTTTGTGTATTTTTTTTTTTGGTTAAATTCATTCCCATCTCTAAGAGGTCTGTGTAACCTATGTGATAGTTATGCAATCGCATAGGTTGCTATGTGATTCTGGTTCAGCTATCGCATAGGTTGTTATGCGATCTATGCGGTTGATATGCGATTCTGAACAATTCTCAATAAAAACTCGTACTTTTTAGTATTTTGAGCTTTGTTTTATCATTATCTTTGATGAAAAAGAACTACAACTACCATAATAGCTATATGATTGATTGAGTGTTCGACAGAGAGTTCGAGCTGGTAAGATTATCACCCAAGATCAATCCCAGATTGATTATTTCTTTAATCTTCCAGTTGAGGAACGATATGAATTTATAATAGAAGTTTTGGAAGAGAACGTTGGTATTTAATGGGTGTGAATAGTGTTGACTCTATGATGTAATAGGAGGATTTATAATATGTTATGTATGAGCATTTATATTTTTTTGTGCTCTTATCAGATGATGTATTATATTTATTTTGAGTTGACATGCTATAGATGGACATTCAAATTAGCATGTCATAATATCTTGTATTTGTATGGTTTACTGCGAACATGAAACCATGAGGAAATGGTTAATTATGTTGACATAATTTAAATGTTTATTTTGTGTATATTTAGTAATCACTTTGATATTGATAGATTATATTTGATTTTTAAACTATATAACATCGATCATTATTTCTTCAATTTTATTATTCTACTAATTAATTAGAATTAAAAATTTTATATAAATTAATTAAATACATTTCTTTGAGAAGAATTATTAAGATTGATTGCTAAATAAAATCAACAACATGAAATTATATAATTATTAATGAAGGAGGATTAAATTAAAATTTAATTGCTTACCATTATTTTTAATAATTTGACTTAATAAAATGAATTAACTAACCACAATTAATTAGTGACATTCTGAGGCAACATCAAACACAGACATCATTTATTTCCATGGAAATCTGATAATATTCTCATGTACAGTCAAACACAGTTATAATTGATTTTCAGACATCTTATTCTCATACATTTTTTATTCTCAGACATCTACAAATCCTTGAACCAAACACCCTTTACTTTCTACATTTTAACTGTTGATGGAATGAAAAAGATTGAAAATATACTTTTTACTTTATCAAAATCTTTCTTCTTTATGTCTATGCTCTCTAAAATAAAGGTATCTCTTTTAATGGAAGATTTTGAGAGAATAGATCTCCATTTTCTTCATCGAAATTTTGAGTTAGGAGGTCTATTTAGCCAATAATAAATACACTTCAAAATTATTCTATTAAGAAAGACATTGAATATCAATTTTTATTTAATAGATCTCTATTAATCCATGACTCTATTAATTTAATGTTTATATATGTCATTCAAAGTATGAATTTATCCAAAAATCTCTATTAATCCATCGACTCTATTAATTTAATGTTTTTGAAAGTATGAATTTATCCAAAACTAGCCTATTAAATTATATAGTTAACATGTCCCACATAAATGTTAAAGTAACAATGCTAGGGTAGAGACTAATTAAATACCAAATAAAAAATTGAGTGAACTAATACATAGATCAAAACTTCAAAACTTGTGCTAAAAAAATAAATAAATCAAAACTTGTAATTTAAAAATATTTTACCTTTAAAACAAGTTAACAATAAAGTAGCATTTTTTTTTTTAAGTACCAAAACAGAACCAGCAAAATTAAACCATAGAAAAAGTCTCAATAACATGAGCTGAAATATCATGATCTAGTGTCCGGACAATCCAGGAAGGACCCTCCTCGAGCCAAACTTTAATGTGCTGAAAATGCCGAGAATGAGTAGCCAAAACGTGAGCCGCCTTGTTTCCATCGCGCGAAGAGAAAGAGATTTCTGTAATAGATAGAGAAGCACATAAAGCTTGAATTTATTCGACAATGGTTTGTACTTCATTTTGATGACGGTCATTTCCAATGATGAGATTTTGAACTAGTAAGGAATCAGTCTCAACACAAAGGGAAACAACCTCATCTCTATGGCTAAGTGAATTCCTTCTCGAATAGCCAACGCTTCGGCAATTGATGTTGTCCCGGATAAAAGCTGAAATTTTTTTGCTGCGAGCATGAACTGACCTGTACAGTCTCGAATAAGTATGCCCATTCCAACTGAATTATGGAGAAATGAGGCATCTGTGTTGAGCTTGTAGATGTGTGACGACGGAGGCTTCGACCACAGAGTGGTGTGCTAAGAATGGGGGAAGCATCATCATCACTAAAAATATCCCTCACCAGATCTTCCTTCCATGTATAATCTTCAGAAATGCAAATAGATACCCTTTTGTCAGTGATGGGTCGTTGAGGAGTAAGAGTTCGAAAAGTTTTCTCCCTTGGGAGCCATCCATTAGAGTATATATCAATAGACTGACCATTTCCTACTTTCCATCTTCCTCCCTTTAAGGCAAGGTCCTGACCCCATAGGATGCCCCGCCAAACATAGGAAGGGCGACTCCCCAATATGGCATTAATATAATTCGTCGAAGGGAAATATTTTGCCTTAAGTAATCTGGGGATGAAAGAAGAAGGATGTAAAAGGATACGCCAAGAATGTTTAGCAAGTAAAGCCTTATTGAAACTATGTATATCATGAAAGCCCATACCCCCTTTCTCTTTTGGCTTGGTCAACGTCTGTCATTTTAGCCAATGAATCTTTTTGCCCTGATCAGAGCTTCCCCACCAAAATTATCAATGAGCTGATTTATCTCATTACAACAATCAACCAGGAGTTTGAAGCAACTCATAGTATATGTTGGAATTTCCTGAGCCACAACTTTGATAAGGATTTCTTTTCCTACCGCCGAAAAAAGCCTTCATTTCCACCCTTGTAAAGCTTTAGTCACTTTTTCTTTGATTAAGTTTAAAAGGCTTTCTTATTCTTGGAAATGTTAGATGGACTTCCCAGATACTTGCCTTGATCTTGGACAACTCGCACATTCAGGATGCTAGCTAGCACATCCTTGGTCGTTTCAGGTATACGACGACCAAACATAATAGCGGATTTCTGATAATTGATCACTTGTCCTGAGGCCTTGGTGTAAACATTCAGAAGTCTTTGAACCTCCGTTACTTCTTTTGGATTTGCTTTAAAGAATAAGAGACTATCATCTGCAAAAAAAAAAGGTGAGTGACAGATGGAGCAGTTCTAGCAATTTTAAGACCAAAAATATTTTTATTAATCTCGACTTTCCTCAGCAGACCAGAAAGCCCTTCAGCACAAATAAGGAAAAGATAGGGAGAGAGAGAGGATCTCCTTGGCGAAGCCCACGCGATGGTTTAAAACTAGTCGTACATAAACCATTCAACAAAATTGAAAAAGAGACTGTTTCAAGGCACATGACTATCTTGTTAACCCAATTATGACTAAACCCCATCTTAATCATAATTTGTTTAAGAAAAATTCATTCAACTCTGTCATATGCTTTGCTCATATCAAGTTAGAAGCATAACCCATTTTTTTAGCCTTAGAAGACTGAATATAATGAAGACATTCAAAACCAGCAATGACATTATCTGAAATTAGACGGTCAGGGACAAAAGCACTTTGAGACTCAGAGATAATACAATCAAGAACAAGTTTCAACTGATTAGCAAGAACTTTTGCCACAATCTTATAACAACCATTGGATAAGCTAATAGGTCGAAAATCATTCATCGTGGTCGGATTTTTAGTCTTTGGAATTAGCACAATGTTGGTGTTGTTTATGTTTTCGCGGATGCTCCCCGAGTTGAGCCAACTTAGGCACTCCCGAGCCACTCGATCACCGACTATATGCCAATATCTTTGATAGAATAGAGCTGGCAACCCATCAGGTCCTAGAGCCTTTGTTGGATGCATTTGTTTCAATGCACGCTCTATCTCTTCCTTCGTAAATATCTTATCCAAAGTTATGTTCATTTCTGGAGTGATTTTCCTCTCTATAGCCTATAAAATTTCATTCATGGCCTGCATATCAAAAGGATCAGAAGTAAAAAGAGAGGAAAAAAATTGAGTAAACACAGTTTGCATGCCATCTTGATCCTCCACCCAATGATTATCACTATCTTTAATCCTCGGAATTTTGTTCTTTTTCCGCCGATAATTAGCCTTAGAATGGAACCATTTGGTGTTCCTATCCCCTCATTTTAACCAATATTCTCTTGAACGCTGCTTCCAGTAGATCTCATCTTCTAGAAGCATATTATCAAGGTGTTTTTCCTCTGCATGAACTTGCTCAAAATCATTGATGCATGTTAGGGCGATGATTTAAGAGGACCTCAATACGTTTCTTTGAATCCTGAATTTTTCGGCGATAACACCCTTTCTTATTGCAACCCCATCTTTGAAGACTTGTTGCCACTACTTTTATGCTATTTGAGAGATCACTCTCTCCCTATCTCTCCGGCTGCCAACCTTCAAGGATGGTTTGTTCACACTCATGGTGAAGCGTCCAAGCTTCCTCAAATCGAAAAGTTCTAGGATAGCGGGGTTGACTATGCTGAGCAACCCTTTCAGCCAGGCAAACTTCAATAACCCTATGATCTGAAGAAAGGAAATCAAGATTAGTAACAACAATTTGCTCAAAAATAGATATCACCTGATGATCTGCACCACCACGATCCAGGCGTTTGCGAATGTAGGCCTCTCATAATCTCCTATTAACCCACGTAAAACGATGACCAACAAAACCAAGATCGCGAAGTCCGCAATCATTTAACACATTCCAAAAATTCTTGCTTTGAATGATATCATAGCACTGCCCTCCTGACTTTTCTCGTTCGTTCAAAATTTCGTTAAAATCACCTACCACCACCCATGGGAGGGTGGAACAATCTTTTAGTCGGCGAGGAAGGGTCCACGAAAAGTGGTGATCCGAATGTTTCGGCTCCCCATAAAAACCCGTTAGTCGGAAATTTTTTCCCTCAACATCAACCTTCACATCAATGTAAACCTTAGAATATGAGAGGAGATCCACTGTAATGTGGTCGTGCCAAAATAGTGCAATTCCCCCACTCAAACCTATACAATCAACTGCAAAGCAATAACGAAAAATTTATGTGCACCTTGAGTTGTTCCATCTTCCAAACTTTCGCTTTTGTTTCATATAAAAACACGATATCGAGATTTCTTTCTTGCACTAAATCTTTTAGTGTTCGGAATGTCCGAGGGTTTCCCGCTTCCCGGACATTCCAGCTGAAGATTTTCATTGGTCTCGGCGGGCCTGCTTCGCAGGCTCCACCGATATAATCTCCAAAGTGTTGTTGGTTATTCATCTTCTCTATTTTGGTGAGTTTGATTTCCAATAATTAATAAAAAGAAACATTACACAAACTACGTTTGAGTTATGAAATTTGTTATAATTAGACTCTTAAACTTTTAATTTGATCAATCATATTTATACTTTATTAGGTGTTGCAATCAATTCCTTCACTATTAAATTACATTTAATTGGACTTTATGTCTACGTGACTCACACATGAATAAGGAAGATTTTTTTTCAATACACGATGACTCTGTAAATGTTTGATATTGTTTACTTCACGAATTATAGAAATACATTTTTTTTTTCTAAAACATAAAACTTCTTTTTCTCTAGATATCAATAACGAAGTTTGGATTATTAGACACCATGGGGTTCCATCCTAAAACCAATTGGTGATAGGAGGAGTAGCCCATGTATGTTATATTGTGAGTGAGGTCAGGTCCCACCAATTGGTGATAGGAGGAGTAGCCCATGTATGTTATATTGTGAGTGAGGTCCATGTATGTTATATTGTGAGTGAGGTCCCACCAATTGGTGATAGGAGCCATGTATGGTCCATGTATGTTATATTGTGAGTGAGGTCCCACCAATTGGTGATAGGAGCCATGTATGTTATATTGTGAGTGAGGTCCCACCAATTGGTGATAGGAGCCATGTATGTTATATTGTGAGTGAGGTCCCTTCATCTTTCTGATGTGGGATCGGGATCCCAGATGATTCCTCTTTGGCCATCTTGGGTCGGGATCCCATTTTTGGACCGAATACCCATTTGGGTTCGTGGGCTCTGATACCATATTAGACATCATGGGGTTCCATCCTAAAACCAAATAGGAGGAGTATCCCATGTATGTTATATTGTGAGTGAGGTCCCTTCATCTTTCCGATGTGGGATCGGGATCCTCAACATGCCCCCTTGGGTCGGGATCCCAGATGATGCCTCTTTGGGTTCACTTTGAACCGAATACCCGTTTGGGTTTGTGGGCTCTGATACCATATTAGACATCATGGGGTTCCATCCTAAAACCAATTGGTGATAGGAGGAGTAGCCCATGTATGTTATATTGTGAGTGAGGTAATCTAAGAGTGAAATGACTGATTGTAATATTTAACAAATTAAAGTTGTGAATGTAACGTGTGGAGATTTGGCATCAATTTTGTCAAAAACCCAACTTGAATTGACCTGATTGCAGTTTGAAACATTCTAAGAAGAACAGTCAACTTTGAATATAATAATAATAATAATAATAGTAATAATAAGTAAAGGATATAGTAGTAGTATATAAGATGAAAACATTTTTGTATTTTGGATGAGACAAAGATGACCCACACACCCAATTGGAGAATTTTAACTTTCCCCCTAAGAAAGATAAAAAAAAAGTCACATATACCCATGTGCAATATAGGTATTTCATCTACAAATAACTCTTTAGGGCCTGTTTGGCCTGGGGAGTAAGAGTTGGGAGGAGTGGACTTCATAACTCCACTCCCCGTTTGGCAGGCGAATAAATTAAGTCCGAAGTTGTTGCACCAAAAACTCGGACTTCAACAGTATTTACTGTTGAAGTCCGACCTTAAAAAAATAAAAATAAAAAAATATTTGCTTATTTCTCACGCCTCCCCTCCCGCCCCCATTCCTCCGTTCTTTTCTCTGCTCCAAAAAAAATGGCAAACACTTTCCTCTCTCGTTCTCTCTCCTTCTCCTTGTAATTTTGCAAAGGGAATTGGTCCAGTGGGGTTTACAAGCTTTGCAAAGGCTGAGATTTGTTGTAGTAACAGAATTTGGTGTTGGTTGAATTGCATCTCGGACACTTCAATTGCTCTATCTGTTGTTGAATTTTTTTTTCTAATTTTGGTTTTATAATCCTTTCCCGCAAAGACTATCCAAATTAAATTGGAGGATGGCAATTTTAGAAGCTCCAATTTCTGAAGACGGGAAATACAAAAAAAATTAAAGAAAAGAAAAATTATAAGGTGAAATTGTAGATGAGAAATTCAAGAGCCAGGAAAGAACCTAATGAAATTTTAGATGGAGAATTCCTAAAGTCAAAAGTGAATTAATTTTCATTCGTCTTAAAAATAAATAAATTAATTTTCATTAATTACTTCATGCAGTGGTGGGACAGTTGGCTTTGTAAAAAGGTTACAAATTGTTGTAAAAGAGAATTTATTCTCTATGGTGCAAGCATTGCTTGAAGAAGGAAGTCTTGAAGAAAGAGAATTTCTCTATTATCTTTTGTCTTTGTGATATAGTTGCAAGATTTATTTATGTTTTGACTTTTGAGGATAGTTAATGTTTTATTCACATAAATAAAAAAATGTTTGGCTACTTTATTAAATTATTTTGATTATACATAACTTAAGATTATATGTGTGTATATATTAGTTAAAATTTAAAATTTATTATGCACGTTCGTTATGACAATACACAAAAATTTAATTTCGATATTCATTTTGTGTCATTAGCGTCTTGCTCCAATCAAATTGAAACTTGTTTTGAACTCAAACTCGTCTCTCAAAATTACTCCAAGATCAAAAGCATAAAGTATTTCACACAAATAACTCAAACCATGCTTAAAAAAAAAGAAGAAAAAAAAAGAGAGATTTGGATGAAGAATTTCTTGGCAGGAAATGACAAAGAAAACTGTCTTTAATTAATTTTATGAAAAAAAAAATCATGAGAAAATTGTTTAAGCCAAGATTCAAAGGGAGTTGAAAATTTTCTACTTGGAATGGGGACGATTTGTTTTAAATTAATTGTTATCATTTTTTAAAATCAAATCACATTTTATATATATATATATTTTTTTTCAAAACTATCCAAATTAAATGAATACTCAATATGAAGAATACGTTTTGTGGTCAAAATTATTTTGTTGTCTTAAAAAAAAATATAAAATATAAATAAAAAATAAAAAATCTAATTCTTATAATTTATTGGAAAGAGTCTTTAATAATGAAAAAAATGTAGAAACAAATTAAAAAAAAAAAAAAAAACTCAACTTCAGAACTCCAGGTTAAACAACTCCTTGCTCCAAACACACCACAGACTTCAGAACTCCAGACTAAACAACTCCCTGCCCCAAACATACATACTTCAGAACTCCCCAGACTAAACAACTCCCCAGACTAAACAACTCCAGACTAAACAACTCCTACTCCCCCAACTCCTGGGGCCAAACGCCCCCTTAATATCACATATTGTCACACCCCCTCTACAAATATTTAACAAAAATCCAATGTCCCATTTTTCAGCCATAAGAAAAGAAATTTTCTTTCTCATTTTTCTCAACATAACCCTCCCTTCATATCCGCCCCTCTTGTCTACCTCCCCCTGTCGGTCTCTTTCAATTTCTTCCTTTAAAAAACCATAGCTTATTATTCTTCTTTTTAATTCCACACAAATTAGTCGAGTTAAAATTAATTTTAATGATATAAAAACCTTGTTTAAAAATATAAAATCAAACATTAAAATAATTTTAAGGTATGAGGAGGGTTATGTTGACAAATCATTTTCAGTCAATTCATTTAAAAATCACTCCTTAATATGAAGTATTTATGCGGATGACTTTCTCCTCGATGAACGTAAGATTTTTTTGACATTTTCGTGATAAGCAAATGTCTTCTCCTGAAAAAAGTCATTCGTACCTCCGCTTAGCACGAGGGCACTATAATTATCTTCTCGTGAACGTGCTTAATGAAGAGTACTATAGACTTTGTGCGCTTGTTTATCATGAGAGAAAGTAAAAAAAACATAAATTTTAAAAAATTGAGTTATAAAACTTTATGCCCCAAGAGAGTCATCCGTACAAAATACCCTTCCTTAACCTGCCTTAAGTATGTAACAATTTAGGTCGATAATTTAATATTTATAATAATTAATTTTATCTTATAAAATGTTTTTAAGGTGTAATGTGATTTCTTATATATGTGTACTCAACAATAATAGAAAATTGATTTGTTGATTCTAATGAGATTTTTTACCATATAACTATTAGATAAATATTAAACTACTACAACTAAATTTACGTATTAAAATTTATGAATTTAATTACACAAATTTAATAGCAGGGATCAAATCTAATTTTTTATTTTAATATATATATCGGGTATAAAAATGTCTTTTTTTTAACCTTTACAAATTTACAACTCACACATATGATATATATCTATTCATATAGTCAACATATATCTAACATTTCTTCATATCTTCACGATTCATTGTATTTGAAAAGTCTATTTCCTTCAAAGTGTGAACATCAAAATTTTAATTCTTCTTTATTTTTTTAAATTTTGTTTTGTTAAATCACAATTTCAATCTAAAACTTGGAGCTACGTGTCCAAGGCTCACACTATATATATATATATATATATATATATATATATATATATATATATATATATATATATTTATTTTTAAGGAGGCTTCAAAAGACACCCATATAAATCAATCACGACTTAGATAATTCACTAATATATTTTTTGTTTGGACCTAAGAATTTCTCCAACACTTAAGTTTAGACCATGATTTAGATATCAATTATTAAGATTAACGAAACCTCCACGTATCTCACAATGATATGATATTGTCTACTTTGAGTATAAGCTCTCATAACTTTAGTTTTTATTACACCTAAAAAGTCTCGTATTAATAGAGATATGTGTCCTCACTTAGAACTCTCCATTTTCTAGCAATGTAAAATTTTGTTTGCATCTAACAAATTTTCTCTTACAATTTTTGCAATCATAATTAACTTTTTAATCTCTATAAACTTTTATTACATGAAAAAATACATGTCAAAATTCAACTGGTTAAGATATTATACTCTCAATTAAAAAATAAGAGGTTAAATTTTCATCCGGATTCCATCATGTTGTTTAACTAAAAAAAAAAAAAAAAAAAAAAAATCTTTCTTTAAAAATATAATCTTAAGAAAGAGAGATTAAGATTGAACTATGATAAAAGTTACTAATGTTAACCATCCTAACTAGTTGATTTAGGCTTCTATGAGTATACTCAACTCATTATCAACTTTTTTATAGTCCAAAAATATATTGTTTACTTATGATAAATTTACTCTTTAAAAAGTTTAAATTATAAAATTATGATTAGTATTCATAATATTGATTTTTTTTTTTGTTTCAAAAAAAAAAAAATATTGATTGTTTTTTATATAATATTAATAGGCACAGAATATTTACTATTGTGACTAAACTTTATATATTAGATAGTTTTACCAAATTTAAAGGCTGGGACAATTGAGAATCATATTTAGACATATTTCTCCTTTATATAATTTAAAATTTTCAAACTTATCTTAGTTTATACTCTATTTATTCAACTACTCTTATTTAAAATTAAAATGATATTTACGTTATAGAATTATAATAAATCATGTTGAATATAAAAAAACATTCTTGTAATTTAATCAAATTTTAAACCTGAAAAAGAATAGTTTTAAAAACTTATGTTTTTTATCTTTCAAATTGGTTAAAATATAAAATCTAAGAATATAAATATATGATAGATGCACATAAAATGTAACTTTGACATAAAATCTAATTAATACATAGAATTATTCCGTCAATTAAAAATAAAAAAAATATATATATATTTTTTTTAAGAGAGTAACGAATTTCTGCCCAAATTCAACAAATAGTCGTTGAAAATGATTATTGAGATTTGGTGTAATGTAAACATATACCACTAAGAATTTGTGTGTTAATATTAAAATCTATAATGTTTGTTAGGAAAAAAATTATATTTAAATGGATAAAAGAATCAATTGAAAATTGACATTAATGTCAGAAATTGTATTACCCTGAATATACACCTAACCTTTATAGTAAACAAATCCCACATGTTCAACTATGAAACCCCTTCTTTCAAAGCTTTGAAATCGACACTTTTCAACTCCACTTTCTTATTTCATACTCCATCATCAATACTTGGCCTTTTTTAAAAAAAAATAAAAAAAATGTTAAATCTTCAGTCAAATATTGCACATTTTGGACAATATTATAGTTGAAACAAAGAATATTTCAAAAAAATGTTCAAAATTGATGAGTTTTAAGGAATATCTCTAATTTGGTTGGGGATGAGATTTTTTTTTTTTGTTTTCTCGTATTAGTTTTTAAAGATAGAAAATACATTTTCTTTCCTAACTTTATATCTCTATCTTCATTTTTCACTGTATATATTTTTATTTTTTTTAAACTATTTAATATATTTTTAATTTGCAAAGAGCATAGTTCAACCAACCTAAGGTATGAACTATGAATAACTACACGTTGTCAAAGAAATATATATATATATATATATATATTTAATTTAAAAAAAATATATTTTTATTTATTATGCAATTAATTTATTATTTATAAAATAATAAATTTAAAATCAAAACCAATAAATTCCTTGGAAGGGTCCTCCACCCCCATTAGGAATTCTTCTTTCATTTCTTAAAAAATAAAGAATAAACACAAGGTAGATGGAAATTTCAATGTTTTGGTTTTTTTTAAAATGTTGATGGAAATATCTACAAAATTTTGATTATGTGATTAGATATTTATGAAAAAGTATAAAAATAAAAATTCATAAAACCTATTTAAATTAACCAATAAGAATTTCAGCCTTTTTATTTTATTTTATTATTTTTTTTTAGTGCCACAGTATATGGGTGATTTTTTTTTTTTTTTTTATTTTTTTTTTTTTTTTTTTTTTTGTAAGAGGAGAATTCAAACTTTAGACCTTCTTGTCGAACACATATATTTATGTGAGTTGAGTTAGTTGAGTTATGCTATGTTAATTTTGTTGATTTTTAATAATATAACGAAAACTTCAATTCACCTCTTGAGATTTGAACCATGGACATAAAAATGTCAAAATGTCAGAAAAAATTTGATAGCCTGAATATAACCGAGCTAGAGATTAAGGACACCACTGACTTATTCCCCTCTTTTATTATATCGCATAGTTTTTTTTTAGGAGTTTAATAAGAAGTGGAGGGGTATGGACGCACATTTGACTTTTTGGTCGATGATATATATTTTAACCATTTGAGTTATGCTCAAGTTGACGGGTGAGTCAAAAATATATAATTAATAAATCTAATTTGTTGAATGCTGAATTACATTTGTTGCGTAAAAAATAAAACAAAATTTTGTCATCTTCCAAATTATATAATAAAATAACGGAATATTTCAAAATATTGGAAAAATAAAAATCAATGTATGCCCTTAAACTTTGTAGGGTTGTATTCGTTATAGGTAAAAATGAGCATATGAAAAAAACCGGACCAAAAGTTGGTTTAGTCGAACCAGAGCCCATCTTGAGAAGAAATTTGTCTTCCTCAACTCGTCTTGGGCCTAGTCCAGGGTAGACTCATGAAAAGAGTCAGACCTGGAACAAAATAGGGTCGGCTCATAATGTCAAGGTTGAGGTCGACTCCATAAGAAAGACCTTAAGGCTCGGGATCCCGATCAGAGGCCCTGAGCCAAACCTCAATAGACTCAAAAGCCCGTTAAACATGGTCGACCATGCCGAAATCGACCTCATCCAAACTAAGAAGCTCGCGTGTGTCAAAAGCCCACAAACCCAAATCACCCCTCTTAGGTTACCCCTCCTAAGTTGACCTAAGAGGAAAATGAAAGACCGCCAAATTACTATAAATAATACTACCTTACATCAAGGAGAAATGAAGTTCATTATGATCCTAAATACCTTATAAAGTTTGCTACAACTCTACTAACTTAAGCATCAAAACTTGTTTTCTTTGTTCTGCAGGTCTCTTTGTTTAAACCATCAATAAATTCATAGTTAAAGTCATGTAAAGGACCGTAGACATTTATTGTTTAGATTTTAACATCAATAACATCAATCAAAACTCTAAACTAATAATTGTATCATTTAAAATATAACTTTTGTGTGATATGATGTGTGATAGAATCCAAAGACTATTCAAGTTTCAGGATTAAAAAAAATAATAAAGCGTTGCAAAGAGTATAAAAAGTTGTGTTCACTTAAGATGAGCTTTAAGATGGAGTTGCGTAATTGCATTAATGAAATCAACTCCATTTTATTGTGAATCAATTTAATAGCCTATGATTCATGTGATTGTAAATCAATTTAGATGTTGCAAAGAGTATAAAAAGTTGTGTTCACTTAAGATGAGCTTTAAGATGGAGTTGCGTAATTGCATTAATGAAATCAACTCCATTTTATTGTGAATCAATTTAATAGCCTATGATTCATGTGATTGTAAATCAATTTAGATCATATGTTAGTGATCGTAACTATTTTGACTAAATTTTATGTAAAATAAAATTATTTAAATAACTTATTTCTCTTCCAAAATTCTACTAAAATAATCAGAAAATTATTACAAATTCTTTTTAAATAAGTAGAAAAAAAAGGTGAAAATATAAAAAACCCACTAATATATATTAATGAAACATTGGTACTCCGTATAAATAAGTTAATTATAAATTTAGAGTTTTTATTTTATTTTTATTGTAAATATATTTTAATTAATGTGATAATTGAATTTATAATCTCTTAGTCAAATATATTCTTATACCAATTAAACTAGGTTGGAGTTAAATTTAGAGTTTTAATGGATTAAAGCGTGCAAAGTTTAGAGTATGGGTTCATTCTTTTCCGTTAAAAAGGCGTTGATTTTTGCACCCCAATATTTAATTCAAATATTTGAAAAGGAAATCTAAAAATTGAATGCGGTTGCCGGTTAGGCCATGACATAGGAAGTCATCAGCAGACAGCAAAGACTTTGGGATATTCATACGATACGGTAGTGCACAAATTAAATACGGTACGAGTGAGTCACCGCCGGTGAACAAATCCACGTGGCAAATTCCAGATATCTATCAGTGTCAAAGTTGAATGTTTTCATCAAAGATCGGCGGTGGACCCCACTTACCTAGTTTTCTTACAACACCTTCGCACGCAAAAGATTACCTAATTATTTGCTTTCTTTTTCCCTTTTTCCTTTTAATAAATTATATCATATTTTATATAGGGTTGGTTCCACAAATAACAATCAGACCCAAACTAATTGTAAATTTAACAAATTTTAAAATGTTTTATAAATATGACAAAAAAAAATTTGTTTCTATCATAGACTTCTATCACTCATACACTATTATCACTGACAAAAATCTATAAAAAGGTGAGGTGATCAGCGATAGACTTCTATCAGCCATAAGATATCAGCGATAAAAATTATCATATCCGCAAAATTTTTAAAAACATGCTATATTTTTAATTATTTTATTCTAAATTGACATCTGTTACAATTTCTCCTTTATAAATTTTAAAACATTCATTTATATAGATTATATCAATTAAAATTCTCAATTTTTTTTTTTTTTTATAAAATTATAATATTTTTTTGATTTTTTTTTTATTTCTACATATGGTGAGACTTATAATTGTATCAATTAAATTCTAAACTTTTATATAATTAATCTATTTATGAAAATATAGAAGTTTAATTTTTATAATTATAAGTTTTCACCTGTTTAAATTAAATTTTTCAAATGAAATTTAATCGAAACTGTAAATTGATACATTGTATAAATTGATACAATACAATCTTCAAAGCTTTCAAAAATTATTTGCGTTGTTATTAAATATATTTATTTCATAAGTATTCTTGAGAAAAACAACATCCATTAAATATTTTTTTAAGAGTATTTAAATTGATTTTTCAGTATTTTTAAAATTTTTTAAAAATTAATTTTAACATAATGAAATACCGTACACGATTTAAATATATATTTTTAATTGGGTTAAGACTCTTTTCTACTTTAAAAGTGGTACCAAACTCACCTTTAATATTGAATGTGGGAAAAAACAATGAACCACAAATAATTGAGATAGTGAAAATAGTTTTGATCACAAAAATTAGAATCATATATGATAATAATAATAATAATAAATAAAAATAAAAGTAATCAACGTGTCATTCGACTAGAAAATCTAAAGAGGGAATAGAATAATAAATAAGAAATTAAATAAATAATTTTGAGTTTTAATTTCATTAATATAAAAAGTTAATGACGGGGATACCCTAAGCCATCTATGGAGTCGGTTTTATAGCGCGTGTGAGACAAACATTTATTTACATAAACATTTTATCCAATCGCCATTTTGGAGAGTGAATGACACGGGCCAATGAGTAGATAAATGAGTCTGTTTAAAGGCTTGTGAGATGGTGGTGTTGTACACGCGCTTACGATTGATGGTTTCTTGTTTTCTATTCCCCGAAATCTCCTTCCCTTATCATATAATGCAAAGTTATTGAAACGAATATTTGTACGGATGACCCTCTCGGAGAGAGTTAAGTTTTTTTTTATATTCTCTTTAAAATTTATGTTTGTTGACATTTTTTCGTGATAAGCAAGTGTCATTTCTCTATGAAAAATCATTCGTACTCTTCGCTTAACACGATGAAGGATACTTTAGACTTTGTGCACTTGCTTATCCCAAGAGAAAGTAAAAAAATATAAGTTTTAAAACACTGGGTTATAAAAACCTTACGTCCTCGAAAGGAGGGTCATGCATACAAATACCCCCATTAAAGAGATTTTTTGGGGTGTGGCTTAAGGAAGGTGGAAAAAAATCAATTTTTATCTTTCTATTTCACCGAACTTATATTTAAATAAGTGTTGCAATTGTTACCCTCAATTCAACATTCACTTATTCACCCTCTAATTTTAATAAAAGATAATATAAAAATCTTCACAAACTCAATCATTTTAATACAATTAAGCTTTGCACAAAAATAATTAAGCTTTAGTGAAGGAGCCCCTTTGGAGTTGGCGTTTTACAGGCTTTTATGGAAACCCAAAAGTAGAGCTTAGAAATGAAGCATGGGACCTACCAGAGAGATTAGACAAGCTTTTTGACATGCCTTGGCTACTTGGAGGTGATTTTAATGAACTTGTATCGAAATTTGAAAAGCAAGGGGGGAGGGATAGAAATGAGACTCAAATGGAAATTTTTAGAGAAACAATAGACAATTGTAATCTAATGGACCCTGACTTTTGTGGGAATCCATTCACTTGGTGCAAAAAAGTATACGACAATATTATAATTTGGGAAAGATTAGATCGTTACCTAATGAATCTAGCTTTCCTAAATAAGTGTAACAAGTGCATGGTGAAACATTTAGATTCGAAGAGAGTTGGACAAAATGTGAGGAGTGCAGGAACATTATTGCTCAGAAGTGGAAGGATGGGGCTGATCCTAATGGGATAGAGTTTAGTGTTAGGATGCGAGATTGCCTTCAAGCCTTAAAACATTGGAATTTCAATCGGCTTCAAGGATCACTCCTCAGTGCAATCCTCCGAAAGGAGCATGAGCTCGAGGCTATTAGAAAAAGAGGCAACCCTAAGTGGCCACCAGACCTTAACATCGAAGAGCAGAGGGCGGAGAAAGAGCTTGAACTTCTTCAACAAGAGGATGAAATGTACTGGAAACAGAGAGCCCGCGAGGACTGGATAAATTGGGGAGATAGAAACACCAAATGGTTCCATTTCAGAGCTAGTCAAAGGAAAAAGAAAAATTGGATATCTGGTCTAGAAGATGAAAATGGAGTGTAAGAAAGAGAATGTTGAAGAAATAACTAAATTGGCAACAAGTTATTTCCAATCTATGTTCACCACGTCTAAACCAAGGAAGGAAGATTTATCTGAAGTTTTACAATGGATCCCTCGTGTGGTAATTGATCGACAAAATCAAGAGCTAGATCAACCTTTTACAAAAGTTGAGATTGAAAAAGCCCTAAAGAGTATGCATCCAACTAAAGTCCCAGGCCCCGATGGGGTCCAAGCGGTTTTTTACCAGAAGTATTGAGATTTAGTTGGGTCAAAAACCAACCAAGTGTGTCTTAATATCCTGAACGGGAATGACAGTATCACCAGTCTAAACAAAACTCATATTATCCTTATCCCTAAAAAGGTGGACCCGAAAAGTATGAGGGATTTCCGCCCAATTAGCTTATGTAATGCGATTTACAAGCTGATTGCAAAAGTTATCGCTAATAGGCTGAAAGGGGTGCTAGACTCAATTATTTCCCCAACTCAATCAACCTTTGTTCTGGGGCGCTTGATTACAGACAATGCCCTAGTTGGTTTCGAATGTATCCATGCCATATATAGTAAGCGAACCGGGAAAAATGGTTTGGTAGCTATGAAGTTAGATATGAGCAAGGCCTATGACTGTGTGGAGTGGCCCTTTCTCCGAGGCATGATGAATTCTCTAGGTTTCACGAAGAGATGGATAGATCTGGTTATGAACTGTGTGGAGACGGTGCAATTTTTTACTTCCATAAATGGTATCCCTAGAGGCAATATCACTCCAACCCGAGGTCTTCGACAGGGGGACCCTTTGTCTCCTTATCTCTTCCTTCTTTGTGCGGAAGGTTTTTCCACCCTTCTTAACAAAGAGAAAAAGTTAAAGAATCTATCAGGTTTGCAAATTAATAAGCATTGTCCCGTTATTACTCATTTGTTTTATGCAGATGATAGCTTGGTGTGTTTCAAAGCCTCGCCTGAAAACTGCCAGGCGATCAAGAGAGTCTTCAAGGCATACGAATGCGCAACAGAGCATTGCATTAATTATGAAAAGTCTAGTTTTATGACTAGCAAGAACACAAAAGCAGATATGGTGCATTACATTCAACAAGCCCTACAAGTGAAGCATTCGGCTGAACTCGACCTCTACTTGTGGCTGCCCTCCCAAACAGGGAGGAGCAAGAGGAAAATTTTCAGCAACCTGAAAGAACGGGTCTGGAAAGTGCTACAAGGCTGGAAAATGAATCTTTTCTCTATGAGTGGAAGGGAAGTACTCATTAAAGTTGTGGCTCTGGCTATTCCTATTTATTCGATGAGTTGTTTTAAACTCCCTGTCAATTTGTGTTCTGATTTAAATTCCTTATGTGCTAGGTTCTGGTGGGGAGCTAAAGGAAACGAAAGGAAGATCCACTGGAGAAGATGGGAGAAAATGTGCATCCCAAAGGACAGAGGAGGGATGGACTTCAGAGACTTAATGATCTTCAACCAAGCTATGTTGGCAAAACAGAGCTGAAGGTTGATCAAGAACGTGAATGACCTTCTTGGACAAGTAATGAGAGGTCGCTATTTTCAAAGCGGGATACAGATGGAGGATTGACAATGGAAGAAGCGTCATTGTCGGAGAAGACCCTTGGATCCCAAGGGAAGGCCATCGCCTTCCCACTGCGATTGGTCATCCTCTCTCCCATGGCCCTGTTTCTAATCTTATACTTCCTGATAACACATGGAACCTCCCGATGCTTCGCCAACACTTTTCGAAAGATGGGGGGAGTTGATCATGAATATTCCATTGTCCAAACTTCGTCCCAAAGATGACATAATATGGGCGCTAGATAAAAATGGGATATTCAAAGTTAAAAGTGCCTATAAGATGGGAATGAAGATCAAAGCCGCCCAAAATGAATCAACGCCTTGTCATGATGTTGATTATGCGAAATGGAAAAGGTTCTGGGCTATCCAAGTGCCTTCCAAAGTCCGGATAAGCTGTTGGAAAATGTACAACGACATTATTCCTACCCGGGTGAATCTTGCCAACAGAGGAATGAAAATATCAAAAGGATGTATACTTTGTAATAGTTGTGAGGAATCTACAGTTAATTTAATTTGAAATTGTAAATTCACTAAAAAAACTATGGCTAAAGGTCAGTCCTTCTAATATGAATTTTTATGTTGTTAACAGGGACAATTGGAGCACAAAGGATTATTGCGAGTGGCTCTGGGCGAAAGCGGATGACAAAGAAATGAAGGAAATGCTTATGCTAATGTGGAAGATATGAGAGTATAGAAATCAAACTCTCCATAATAATATTAAACCTCAAGCTCAGACACTAGCAAACAATTTATGGAAAAGATTAAATATTCTGGAGTTACCTGTTTCAAGATGCAAGTGGATGAGGCTCCTCGGTCTAATTTGGAGCAATTCAGAAATGGAGTAAGGCGAAACACGATCGAGGCACTTTGGACCCGACCCCCAGAAAATTGTCTTAAGCTTAATTATGATGTCTCATGGAGCGAGAAGCATAAAAGAGGAGCCATTGCCTGGGTCATTCGCGATTCAAACGGTCTCTTCATTTCAGTCGGATGTCGATCCTCAAGAGAAAAATGGTCGATTGGAGTTTTGGAAGCACAAGCAATTTGTGTGGGGTTAAAATCCATTCTCATCACCTGCAACAACAACATTTACATCGAATCAGACAACTTACAAGTCATAAAAATCATAAATGGGGATGAAACAGACCTCTCTGAAATCAGTTTGTTTACCGAAGAGATCAATCGACTGGCTTCCAAACCTTAAAGTTGGGTCGTTCACCCACATCAAGCGGAGTATCAACGGGGTTGCCAATGCTTTGGCTAATCGTTCTTGTAGGATGAGTTTCTCGAGAGATTGGGGAGGGAGCCCACTGGAGTGGCTCTCCGAATTTCTCTCGTTGGACGCTTCTACTTCTTAGTTTATTATCCTGTCGCTTTAGTTTAAAAAAATATATATATTTAGAATGATTTTTTATTTATGTCGAAAGTTCCTATTTTTTTCACAAATGACTAACTACATTTAAGGTTTTTCATAAAAGTTAAAGCCAATTAATTTTAAGTCCTTCATGTCCCTCTAACATTTTAATAAAATAAAATAAAGTAAAAAATTCATTTAAGAAAAAAAAATTGAATTTTAAAACTCACATTAATCAATGTCTCTCATTAAAATCGTTCACTCTCTCCTCATCAAAATTGTTCTCTCCCTTTTCATAATCAGACTTAAAATTAAAAACCATTTTTTTCGCAATATATATTCATATATATTATATGGTGAGTATATATATAAAAATATTATATATAAGTATATATGAAGTATATATCAATATATATGGTGTGCATATATAACAAATACATATATTTTCCAAAAAATAAATACATATTATCCATAATGGAAAATAAATATATATTATCCATAATGGAAAATAAATACATATTATCCATAAATTTATATATACATTATATATGAGTATATACTCATATGTGTCGTATTATATATAAATATATTCTGGGTATATATAAAAAAAAACACATATGAGAGAAGAAATTACAATGTTAAAATTAATGTTTGAAAGAAAATGCTAAAATGCTAAAATCGTGGATAAATTATGTACAATAATTAGAATGTTAAAATTGTGGAAATTAAAATGTGGATAAATATTTCGAAATAATAAAAAATGTGTAATTAATATATGTAAATTAGGAAACAAAAATGGAGGGAAATAAAAATCAATTATGGAGAAAAGAGTAATAGGAACATAATGGTAAGAAAAATTTGAAAAAATCTATAAGTGTAAATGTTTATATATTTAGACATTTTTAAAAATATTATTTTTAAGCACGTAATTTTTCCAAAATAATTTGATTAATGTACAAATTAATCACTGAATAACTTTACCAAAATTCATAAATTGTTAAAAAATATAGAAGAAGAAGCTCTAATGTCGTTTTTTTACTGAAATTTTATCAATTTCGTATATATGTGTTTTATAATTCATTAGACGCATAAGAGTAAAATTCTTTAACGAAATTTTGAACGATAACTTATTTAGAGGGTTAAAATTTGCAACATTTTTTAAAGTTTAAGGTTAAGATTGCAACACTTGTTTAACTCGGAAGTGCGATTTGTTAAAATTGAAAATTTTTGTCAATTTTTTTTTATTATTATTATTTTTTAAGTTCAACATTAAGTGGAGGGGAAGAATTCAAATTTCTTGATGGATGACTGGAGTTTATGTTTGTTTAATTTTTTTATAATTTAGGGTGAAAATTATATAACTCCACGAGTGCAACGGTAAAAATTTGATTTTTTCCACCACATTTATAAAAAAAAATATAGGTGTTATGGGTGAAATCAGCCTAGGCCCAACGCCCAGGCCTACGGTGTTGGGCCCACCATACACCCTAGGGCCAACACCCTCAGCTATGTCGACCCAAGCGTCTGACACACGCCACCTACTAGGGCATACAACGTCTGACACACGCCACCTCTTAGGCGTATGACGTCTCCGATATGGGTGTTCAAAAAACCCGCAACTCACGAAACCCAACCCAATTTTTCGGGTTGGGTTGGTTTTTTTTTTAATATGGGTTGGGTAATTGGGTTGCTATTTTGAAAAACCGAATTTTCGAGTTGGTTCGCGGGTTGAACCAAATTTGGCTCGGTTCAACCCGAACCAACCCGAACCAACCCGAATTCAATATATTAAAAAAAAAAAAATTATATATATAATAAATTCAATATATTTTTTTTAAAAAAAATTCATTTGGTGATTTTGAAAGAAAAATCAAGGATTAATGATGATTTTGAAAGAAAAATCAAGGATTAGGGAATTTCATGAATGATAATTTTAAAAGGAAAATAAGGATTAAGGAATTTCATTAAGGGTGATTTAGAAGTTAATTAAAAAAATCAATATTTATTAATTAAAAAAAGGTCAACCCGTCAACCCAACCCAACCCGAAAATTGAAGGATTGGGTTGACAAAAATGTTGGGTTGGGTTGGGTTGACAAAAATGTTGGGTTGGGTTGGGTTGAGAATTCACCAACCCGAAATTTTCGGGTTGGGTTGAAAAACCCTCCAACCCAACCCATGTACACCCCTAGTCTCCGGCCATACGTCACCTCATAGGCCTATGAGATCGGCACATCTCTCCTATAAATATGGAGCTCCACCCTTCATTGAAGGCATGCGGCATACGGTACACATCACATTCTCACTACTATTTATGCTTAGTCTCTCTAACATAAGCATCAGAGTGGTAGAGTGGTGTGGGGTCAGCCCCGCACCGGTGTAAGCTTTCTCCCTCTCCTTGCAGGTGACTCCGCACCGGTGCAAGCTTTCTCCCTCTCCTTGCAGGTCAGCCTCAGATCACATGGCGAACCCGATCATCCGCAATCTGCCGGCCAGGAGATTCAAATTCTTGCATCAACAATAGGATTAACATTAATTTCAGAATGGAGTTTGTTTCTAATAATTTATAATTTTAGGTTTGTTTCACAGATAATCGTTCTTTAAACTAAAAGTTTGCCTTTTCAAGCAAAAATATGTTTTTGATAATTACCCTTTATGAATGAGTCGTGTATTAAAATTGTTTCTTTGGAAAATACCCTCAAAACCATCCTTTAATTTTACAATAGTCTAATAGATTATTCACAAATCACAAACCATTTGTAATTAATCTTACAAAAACTATATCATCCTCACGAGAACTCAAAAGAAAAGAAAAAAATAAAAAATAAAAATAAAAAAAACCTATATTATCTTAGGTACGTTTTCCTCTAGAATCTTATTGTTTGGGTACAACTGGACAACTATCTATAGTTAAAAAAAAATTATTTCTTAAAATATTGGTGGTGATATTGATCTCGACGAAATCAAAGTATATATATACAACTAGAGACCCTCTATGTAGTTGTCGAGATAAGGCAACCGATCTACATCTTTGTCCATAGTTATGGTGTAGTGTCTCGATCTCCTACGTGCGAAATCAGATGGACTAGTTCTTATGGAGATTCTTCTTGGTCTAATTCCACACCTTATGGCGAAAGGAGAGTCGGCGTAACTAAAATGAATCATTTTGATTTTTGTTTTTGTATCCATGGATCTTGGTTCACGCTTTATGACATTTTCACTACAAAAAAAAATACAATACCACAAAGAATTTTTTATGGAACTACTATTGAGATTCTTTCGACCACATTTCCTAGTCCTTTGGTTATCCCAACAGTGTGGGATAACAACCACTTATGCGCTTCTTTTGAGGATACTCTATTTATTGGCCCATTACTTGTCCTACCAGGAGGACCCTGATGTAGTAAGATTTGTCTACCAGGAACTTCAAAAAGCAGCCACACTTGGAGCCTACAACAAAGCACTGCATCCCCTGGAACATATCCAATATAGACGGGGTGGAGCATGTAGCTCAGACTCAGAGAATTAGAGCACGTTTGGCTACGAACCACACAATTTCAAGGGTTCAAATCCCTCCTCGCCCACAACCGACAAAAAAAGAGAAGGACATCTCCCTTGGGGGGTAAGAAAATCATAATCGTGATAGTGAATCCAAAGCTATGGAACTTGGGTGTGGGTGATGACCTTACCGTAATAGGGCAGAGAAGTATGACCCTTCGATTAGAACGCCCCATATCTTGTGACATGCTCCACATGACATTTCCTTTTAGTTAATATATCTAACTTCTAACCAAAACATTCTTTATCAAAAAAAAGTACCATTCAAATCAAAGAGTGCATTGCCTCTTTAAGTAAAAAGAAAAAAGAAATTATATCATCCACGCACCTGTCATATTTAAATTCAAGAGATAAGAGTGGTTTTTTACTAAATAAAATAAAAAATAAACACGCCAGAAGAGGAATGCATAAATAAAGAGAGCAAACGGATTTTGTTTGTAACAAAAAAAAAAAAGAGTAAATATCTATCAAATGCTTAAGAATGCACTCCCCGCATTAATTAAAAATACAGGTGAAAAAAGAAAAAAAAACCTAAGAATGGTTAGTAGAATATATTTCTACTTGTAGGCAGATAAATATTAGGTTTAATACTATATTTTGGTTTCCCTACTTTAAACTTTAGTTAATTTTTGGTATCTATACCTTCAAAATGTCTATTTTGATCTAAAAAGTGATTATTTTTGTCACTTTATTTTTATTTTTAACTCATTTTTTTGGATTATAATTTTAGCATTCAAATATTTTGAAATGTAATTATAAATTTGTATTAAAGAATTTTTCGAATATAAATTTTATGTTTAGATTTTGAAAATGATTAAATTGATCACCTTTACTAATAAATGAAATTTTTTAAAAAAAAATAAAAAAAAAATATAAAGACCAAAATAATATTTAAATCGAGACGGCAACATGTGGTAGGATTACGTTGAAGTGGGTTTTGTTTTTTATTAAATTAAAAAAGAGTAAAATTAACCCTTGTTCCCAAAGGCGTTGACATTAAAAATATGTGGAATAGTCGTAGTGTTAGCGTGTGAATTCTAATTTCTCTTCACTTTCCTTTCCTCCATGCAAATATATATACCGTTTCCTTTTCCTCCTTTTCCCACAAAATTAAATCAAATCTCATTCTCTCTCTCTCCTTCCATGGCGGCCGCTCTCTGCAACAATTCCTCAAAATTCAACTCCCTCTTCTTCGCCCTCCTCCTCCTTCTTCTCGTGGGCTTCAGCTCAGCTGCAAGGCCACCTCCGCCAACAATGGCGCCCACGCCGCCCACTCGCAACTTCTTCCCGCCATCAAACACCGCTTTCCGATATGCCCATCAAATCTTCAGCTTCCTTCCAAAAGGGACTCCGATTCCGCCGTCGGCACCGTCCAAGAGACACAACTCGCTCGTTAACTCGGCCCCTCGTAACTGAGTTCTCACTCGTTCTCTCATTTTTTTTTTTTTTTTTTTTTTTGATTATCAGGAATTTTTCTACTGCCTGTGATCTGGGTTCTCAATGGGATGATCTCAGATCTTAATTTTTTGTTCTTTTTTTTTTTTAATATACAGATATTGTGTATAAAAAATCATTTGTTTATATGTAAAGAGGTTCTGTTTGTAGCCTCTTTAAACTTCAATTAACTGACAAGTAGGGAATTTTTTTTTTTTTTTTTTGTTGTTGTTGTATTGTTTCTTTATAATACGACGTAGTTTTGTGATTTTTTATTAATACCTAATTTTGAAAAATAAAATGGAATAATTAAGAAATTAAATTTTTATGGAAATTGGTGGACCCAATTCTCTGTCTCCAAGTCTCAACCCATTTTAGGCAGGTGCAGTTCAAAGAAGAAAGTGAGGTTAAAAAAGACAGCTTGGATGAGTTTATTATTGATGACTAAGATGAAATTGGCAAAAAGCTCACTTTTTTTTCTTTTATTATTTTTAATTTTTTTTGGGTTAATCTTAATGCCCAAAGTCATTGCTCTTCTGTCACAATTTTGAAAGTTTTTCTTTTTTTCTTTCTTTCTTTAATTTGCCCATAAACTCCTTTACAAAGAAAATAATAATAATTAATAATTACCCACAAAGTTTCAGAATTGAAAAATTATATATATTAAAAGCCACAACATAAAATTTAGTTCCTTTCTATGAAATGTTCTAGGTCAAAAAAAAAAAAAAAAAAAAAAAAAAAAAAAAATTACACTTTGCTCATATTATAAGATTTTTTTTTTTTTACAATGCTATATAGTAAAGTTGAGATTAAGGTTACCAACAAGAGCATAACAAAACTGACATATTGTATGTACTAATGATCAAAAAGTTTTAAGTTGATCTCCACCCCACATATTGTAAAAAAAAAAAAAAAAAAAAATTAAGATTAAGATTTAAGCAAAAATAATAGGAGGAAGAGTCAAAATATGGAAATAAGATTTGGTATATTGATCCATGCCCAAATTGGACTATTAAGAGCGAGAACCAAATTTTAAATTAATTAAAATTTGACAGACGGTATATAATTGTAACTTTTTAATTATTGGGTATTTAATTTATAGGGTTAATGCCAAAGCGAGCATGACTCAGCTGACATATATGTGTGGATGATCAAGAAATTTGTGGTTCGAATTTCTTCACCTAAAAAAAAAAAAAAGAAAAAAAAGGGATTAATTTGATAAAATTAAAGTTTTATATGGTAGTTTGTTTATCTTTCAAAGTTCAAACCCTATATTGAATATTACATATCAAGTCTATAGAAATAATTCACATCTCACTTTCATACTTTCTTAACGGACAAATGAAATATAATTAGCTATATAAATCAAAGTTTCAATAATTTATTAACATACACAAATTTAAGCTTCTCTAGACTTTTTATACAACATATATTCAAACATATTAAAATAGATGCTAATTAAACATTGAACTTGGTAAAGGCCAAATTAGAAATTGGAGTAAGATTAAGGAATCAAACATTTACTCTTAACATTTATTTTAAAAAATAAATTATATTTTAATATGCCTCAATAAGTCTATGAAACTATTATCTCCCTTCTAATACTTTGAATTTTTCAAAACATATATTCGAGTCATTTTAACTTATTCTCCAAGTTTGGGGAGGACCAAGACTCTCTAATAAATGATTTAATTAATTACAAATTTTTCATTTTAAAAAGTATGGTCTTTTCCAATGAATCTATAATGAATTTGCATTTATAAAACATTAGTCCCATTTAAGAATTAGGTGTGTTTGGATTGAGTATTAATAAATGATAAGAGTGACGTGGTGGTCGTCGTTAGTTGTTGGAGGCCATCGTCGAAGATCGGTCAGAGTTTCGACGGAGATCGTTGTCAGTGATCGACCAGAGATCGCCGACGGTCTGTCAGAGTTTCGCCGACGATCAGGTTGAGGTGGTCACCAAAAGAGGTTGAGGTCGGACAGAGATATTGTCAGAGTGTTCATCGGAGATCAACGACGATGGTCGAAAATCGACGATAGTGGTCGGAGGTGGTCGCCGAAAGTCGCTGGCAGCGATAATGTCAAAAAAGGTAGCCTGCAACAATCATAAGTGAAGAAAACTTAAAAGACTAGCGTGAGGATATTTTGATAATTTTAATATATTATGAAAATTAGATAAAATTCTCAATTAAACACTCATTTTTTTAAAAAAAAATTAATATTAAATGTTTCACTTAAAATGATTTATTTTCAAAACTTATTCTACTTATTCTAAAAAAAACTTATTCTAAAAAAAAATGATTTTAGGTGGTTATCAAAAACCTCAATTTTTTTAAAATGATTTTTTTTAAAAAAAAAAACAGACACTTAATTAGTAGTTTTAGGGTGTGAAGACTTAAATAGAAATGCATGTATTTGTGGAATTTTAACTTATTATATATTATATATACTCAAAGGAAGGGAACTTCATTCAAGTAAATTTTTAATTTTTACATTAAACTTTTATGAGGTAAAAAAAATCTAAAAATATATGTAAAAAAAAAAAATATGAAATGCATATATTTTTAAAACCCATTACATTTATTTTTTTGTATGCTAAAGTCTTCATTCAACTACAAATTTAAACTTTTTTGTAAATGGAGACAAGTCTAACAATTAGAGCCAAGAAGATGGAAAAAGAAATAAGTGGAGACAGTACTTCCAACTTTGACATTTAAGATCAAAATATTTGGAAATAAAACATTACATTGCATTTTTGACTAAACTTCCCATATGCTTACATATCAAAGACATGTGGGTTAGACCATAGTTAGATATGACTCTTCACAATATTGTGATCTTGTATAATTTTTCTTTCAAAAAATATATTCTTTTGCCACTGTCACATTAAATTAGAAAAAAATAAAGTCCATCTGATAAAAATTTTATTTTTGAAAATTGAGCTTATAAAAGCTACAAGTACCTATGTTTTCTCTTGCAAAAAAAACTCAAAACTATGAATGAAAGCTTTTAAGTTAGAACTCCAAAATAAAAATTGAACTTGACTCGATTAATGCAATTTAAGATAGAATTACAAATCGAAGGGTTGACCTAGTAGTCATGGAGGGTCTTGAGACTTTTAAAGCCCTCCCCTAAAGAGAATGCGTTCAATCTTTAGTCGTCATCTACTAAGAATTAATTTTCTACGAGTTTTCTTGACATCCAAATGTTGTAAGGTCAAATTGTCTCGTGAAATTAATCGAGATGCGTGTAAGTTAGCCCGAACACTCACATATATTAAAAAAAAAAAATGAAAAGAAATAGTTAATGAAATTAAGGGAATGATTTCCAAATATGCAAAGAAAAGAGATGTGATTTGGAAAAAGAAAGAGAAGAAGAAGGGAAAATGGGTGTTGTTTTGTAGGGAAGAATTAGAAGAAAGAAAGAGATTAGGAGTAGGTGGGGGATTAGGGAGGATGTTATGGCTGTTAATTGGGAAGCTGTTTCCTAATGAAGGGGAGAAAGGGAGATTTGTGTACTTTTTTAGAGCGTTAATTAATGTGGCGCCCCGACCTGACTTCCACCAATTTGGGTGCCAATTCTTTGCTCTTTTCAAACCCAATTTGACCTATTTTACTCGTCGGTGTGTAGGCCCCCAACTACCCAAATTTTCCTATTATTCTATTTTTTTTTCTCTCTCTCTTCTTCTCTCACATTAATTTCTATTCTCTCTCTCAAATTAATTTCTTTTTATTTTAAATGAGTTTTGAAGTTTGGTGTTTGCGCGTTGGGTTTAGACGTTTTTTTGGCTACTTTATTTTGTGGTAGGATTTAGATGCTTTGTGGTTGATTTTGATTGTTTTTATGCTCAATTTCAAGTATTTTGTTGGTTTATTTTTTATAATTTATTGGTTGTAATCATTATTTTATAGCTTTGGTTATGAAGAGAATAAATTTTGTTCTATATTCAAATTTAGAATTCATTTTTTTTTAGAGCAAAGTTGGATACAAGCACTCAAACAACAACCATTTCACTCATAATAAGAGATTCAATCTGTGGAAAAAAATCATCTACCCAAACTACATCTTGTTGAAGGGCCAACGCCAGTTGCACTAGCTGATGAGCCACCACATTGTCTTCCCGCTGAATAAAGCTACAACGGTCTCTAAAAGGTCGAGGGAACCGAGAGCACACATCCGCCACGAGCACACCAACTTCCATAAAATCCTCAACCTCTTCATGGAACAAGCGACAAATTCGAGAGGAACCCGTCTCTAAAACCACCGGCTGAAAGCCCGCCTCCCATGTCAAGTGTAACCCCCCATCTTTGTGAGTCCCTCCGCCATCAACACGTTCTGCATGTTCGGAACCCAAGCCATCGCCACCAACATAACCCGACCCCATACATAGCGAACCACCACACCCACACCCGCCACCCCGCATCCAGAACTCTAAGTCAGAAGGGGCTAAAATAAAATTAACCAAAAGAAAAAGAAAAAGTTGGGGCTTGGAACCAGGGGAGGCGCAAACATTTACCACTAAGCCCAAAAGTAATTTAATTTTTTTTACCACATTTTATATACAAATTAAGTATGTTATCATAGTTGAGGGGGGGCTCGAGCCCCCTCTGGGCCTAAGGTAAACCTGCCCCTGCCCGCATCCACATTCACCTTATATAGACCACTTGGAGGGCGACTCTACCGTACCAGTGTCCTGCCCAAAGGACTGCATTTACACACCTTTCCCCCTGCCCATTCGCCTCCTGAAAAGATCTCAGGTAGCCTGAGACCCATGAATTCAAATCAACCAAAGGTCAGACCCCCGAACGGCGGGCCCTATTCCGACATCCCCACACCACCCACCATAATACACACATCACCTCAAAGTCCCGCCAACCCATCTTACCCTGCAAACACCACAAGAGAGCAACTACATCCTCCTCCGACCGGAACTGTAAAAGAGAGCCAAAATTCTACTCCCTCAGCACCCTTCGCACAAACTTACAATGCCAGAAGACATTGGGGCTAGACTCACCCCTCTTGCCATAAAGAACGCACACATTCAGAACATCAATCCCTCGTCTACCCATGTTATCTAGTGTTGGAAGGCGATCCAAACAGAGTCTCCATATGAAAATCCTAGTCTTATTCAGAATCCTCATCCGCCACACCCTTTCCACCACCTCATGAACCCCTCTATAGAAGACGCAGATGCCCCCTGCTGAAGAGACTCAACCTGAGCCAAGCGGTATCCTCTCTTTACTTAGAACAGTACTCCTGACTCCTCATAGTGCCAAATAGGCTGGTTCCCTGTATGTCGTCGATTCGACGGAATGGAAAAAATAGAACGAACTTCCACCAGGTTAGAATGCTGCCAAAGCATGACCTCATCTCAACCCCCCACACCCGCAAACAACTCACACACCTGCGCCTCATGATGAATAGTGGCTGATGAAGTAATACTCAAGCTCAAATCCACCGGCATCCAGTTGGCGCCATAAATCTGCACCCCTTCACCATTCCCTATCCGCCACTAAATGCCCCTCCCTAGAAAATCTCGACCACATAGCAAACTTCTCCATACAAATGAAAAATTGGATCCCAACTAGGCAGAGAAAAGATCAGAACAAGGGTAATACCTGTCCTTCAACACTCGAGCAAAGAAAGACGTTGGTCGATGAACCAACCACCAACACTGTTTCAAAAGAATAACTTGGTTGAAAAGCTCCATGTCTCTAAAACCCAGCCCACCCAGAAATTTTGGTCTACATGAAGTTTTCCAACTCACCCAGTGAACCCGATGGTCCTCACCCGACCCATTCCACCAGAAACGAGCCATCATCCTGTTTATATCATGCAAAAGCCCCTTAGGGAGTCTGAAAAAATTCATAATGTAGGAAGGAATAACCTGAATAACATACTTCAAAAGAACCTCCCTACCCCCCACAGAGAACAATTTCCCTTTCCAGCCCTAAAGTTGGCACCACACCCACTCCTTAAGATAATTAAAGGTACCTGACCGGTTACGGGGCATAAAAAAGGGTAACCCCAAGTACTGATGATGAAAAGAAGTCTGCCCCACTTGAAGGATCTGGCTAACACGGTACCGCACCCTCGGAGCTGTACTCAAACTGAAAGAGATGACAAATTTATCAAAGTTCATTGTCTGGCCCGACGCCCGTTCGTATCGCTGCAGAATATCGTGCACTATAAGAGCCTCACTTTCCTTTGCCCGAAAAAATAAGAGATTATCGTCTGCAAAAAATAGGTGAGAGAGAGGAACACCCCCACGGGACAAAGCCAAGCTCGAATATGCTTCCCCTTTTCAGCCGAAAATAGTAACTGCGATAACCCCTCAGCACAAATGAGGAATAAATACAGTGACAAATGATCTCATTTCCGCAAACCCACAAATCGAGGTGATATCCGCACACCTCACACCATTAAGGTGAAAAGAGTACCGTACAAATGACAAACATTGCATAATCAATATTACCCACGCTAGGGCGAAACCCATCTATATCATAATGCCCTCCATAAACACCCACTCCACTCGGTCATCGGCCTTACTCATATCCAGTTTCAACGTTGCCCACCACATATGGCCCTCCCGTTTGGATTTCAGCGTGTGAAGACACTCAAACCCTAAAATTGCATTGTCAACAACATTGCAGCCTGGATTAAAACCAGTTTATTTGTCAGAAATAAGTTCATTTAAAACCTATTTTAGCCGATTAGCCAGGACCTTCGACACCAGCTTATACAAGACGTTACACAATGTAATAGGCCTAAACTCAGTAATACATCGAGGCCTCTTAGTCTTCAGAATCAAAATAATCCTCGTCTCATTTAAAGGTGCTGGGGATAAATCCCGATTCTGAATACTGAAACAACACTTAATCACATCAGAGCCAACAACAGGCCAAGAATAACGGTAGAAGGCACTTGAGAGCCTATCCTGCCCGAGAGCCTTATTGGGAGAGATTTGCTTTAGAGCCTGTTACGTCTCCAAAAGTACATATTTTAGGGACTTATTTACCATGGAATTGAGTAAACTCTTAAGCGTTTTTGTTAGAATTTAGTTTAATACGTGCTTAAATATGAGAAATCAAGGAATGAAGCTAAATTAGGACTTATTTGTAAAAGGAACAAAAATGAATCAAAAACGAAGTTAAAAGAGTTGAAATTGTGCATTGCAGGAAAATTGCTGAAACATTGCTGTCTCCGCAATGTTTAAGCTGCAAAAGTTAAGTTGTTCCAACCGTCCGCCGTTTTGTTGCGATCTTTCAGCCGCCCAATTTCTCCCCTGCTGCCACGTGGTGGGACGTCGTTCAGAATGGATGGTTGATTTTGGGGCTGAAAATCAGAATTAAAATGCTTAAAAAAAACAATCTTTAAAATTGCTCTAAAATGGTGTTTATCGGTTTACGCTATTTCCTAGTTCTAGCTCGAAATTGATTAATATAGAAGTTTAATTACATTTGTTTTGAATTTTTTTTATCATGTCCAGTAGCATAAAGTAAGCTTAAATATATTTTCAAGGAGTTCAAATTAACTTTCATGATCATATTTTCATGGGGCTTAAAATCGGTAAAAACTAGTACAATTTGTGTTTTCAATTTTTTAATGAATTCTATGAAGTAGTAAATTATTTTAATGTATTTTTATCTATAAATCAGAGCTCAATATGTTCACAAAAAGTATCTTATGAGTTTTGAATATTAATTTTATGATTAATTATAACTATGTGAATTAATATGCAAATTAGGTTAGCTAGTAAAGTTAGTGTGTTTTAGCTAGTGGATGAAGTTTCTTTAGCAAAACTAAATTTAAGTTAGACCTAATTTAATTTGTATCATATGTTATTTAGGAAGCTTTAAAGGATTTAGATTTGAAGCTTGAGGTAAGTGAATTCTATCATAAGTAGCCGAATTGATTGTTGTATTGTATAGTTGTGATGTTTGATTAATCTTTTTATTGTGGTATTGATTTTTTAGTGAGTTATATTATATTGTTTTAATATATACTTGATTGATTTGTTGTTTTATGATATTTGATGTTTTGCAAATTATGTTATGTCATGTTATTTTTGTATTGTTCTACACTTCACATGATCTATGTTACTTTGATTGGTTAGTGAAGCATGCTTAGGTTGAGTATGGCATATATGTGTGTTACATTACATTCATGGAGTCAACTAAGTAGAGTCATGGAGTTAGGGAAGAATATGTTAGGCATGAAATACCCAAATTAAGCAGTTATGTTATGCAGCTAGATGTATGATATGACAAGTATGGTTTCTGCTAATGGGTTGGGCCCTAGGAAACAAAATTAGTTCATGTTAATGATAATTATAAGGGGCAATTACCTTATAAATATTACATGCGGAATTGACGGTCATGGCATGGGGTATTTCTGCTTAGCATGGCGCCAAATCAAGGATATAAGTATGTATATAAGAATATGTAAGCAAGTACAAGTATGTTAAGGTAGATTGTTTCATAGTCTACATGTTAGGATGTGATATGCAAGCATGTAAGCATGTTGTGTGTGTTTGAGCATGAAGGTTCCTTATGATAGGAACCACTTACAAGGTATTTTTATACTACCTCTCGTGGTTTTATATTTTTCAGATAGCCATGTAGATGATGGTGAATTCATCGAGGATGATCTTGGCATTGAAGAGGAAGAACCATGAGATGTGTCCGAAATTTTAAGTTTAATGATTTATGATCACAACTTTAGCATATGTTTATTTTATTTATAGACACTGTTTTATAATTTCCGCTGCTACAGATAAACTTTAAGTTTTATTTAAGTTGTTAAGACTTATGATAATGGAATTTAGATTTTTATTTAAAAAGAAAATTATGCGTTATGAGTAATTATCCCATTTTAAGTTAATTAATTATATATAAAATTTGGGGTCATTACAAGAAGAGAGCCCCTGTGATTGTGAAAGGCAAGCGGCCAAAAGCCTCTAAGAGGACTAAAAAGAAGAGGGTTGAAGCTGGACCCTCTATCAAGAAAATGAAATCTGAGGCTGTTGAAGCAGCCAAGGCAAAGGACAAGGGGAAGAGAAAGATGTACCAAGAGGATGAGCCTCGAGCTGCGAGGTATGTGTCTAAAGATGCGGAGGCTAGAGGCCTGGAATTGATGAAGAAAGACCTCCTCCACGAGAGAGGATTTCTTGATTCTCTTGCGGACCTGCCGCAATTCCTGCGCGCAGGAATTATGAACCACGGCTGGGAAGAGTTGTGTAGGCCTCCAATTCAGGCCTACTCTGATATGGTGTACGACTTCTACGCCAACCTCACTCGCCCCGAAGGCTGTTCTTCAATGGTGAGGGGGTAGAAGTTGACTTCTCAGCCGAAGCAATCAACAAGGCGTATGCTCTCAAGGGGCATGAGGATTCTGAATACGCAAGGATCATGGCTTCACCTTCAGAGGGAGTCCTGGAGGAATCGCTGAATGTAATAGAGAAGCCTGAGGCAGCATGGGCAGTCTCAAAGCAAGGGAAGCACACACTGATGAGTGCAGCCCTCAGGGACAAAGCGGCTGTGTGGTTCTCCCTGATTCGACGACGAATCTCCCCTGTCACACATGAGACAACCATCAATAAGGGGAGATCGCTGCTGATTTATGCGATAATGAAGGGACTCACCATTGATGTGGGTGAAGTCATAGCAGCATCAATCGTCGAATGCTCCAAGAAAGGTAAGGGCCAACTCTTTTTCCCCAATACCATTACTAAATTATGCTTACGCGCAGGTGTGCCTGTGACGATGGAGGATAAACAATTGGCCTATGCTGGCCACCTTGAGCTGCCCAGTGACCTGAGGATGAGGAGAAGAGGCAACATGGAGTTCGAGATGGATGGACTTGTTGCTGCACAGTCATTGTCCATGGCCTGCCTGATGGACTTACAACGAAAGTTAGCCCAATGGGCTGAGTATTCGCAGGCAAGGGACCAAGAGCTGGCTGAGCACCTGCGGTGCACGTTCCCTACTTTCCCTGCTGGATTGTTGAGTCCTTGGGTGCCTCCGAGTGAGAAGGAATGATGAAGAAGATAAGGATAAATGAATGCCAGACTGATGGCATTCAAGGGAGTATTTCTAATCCCTTTCGAAAGAAAAAAATATGCTTTTCTGTGACCAGTTACCCCCCAATAATCAACTGTTTGTTCTGTTTTAATTTCTTAATTAGCCTGCTTAGTTTAAGTTTAATTTCGTATGATTAGTTAGCTTAGATAGTTTTTTATTGTCTGTAGTTGTTTACGAATAGAACATCGCATGTTAGGAGCCTTGATCACGGTTACATCTACTCTGTTGAAATCATTGCGAATTCTTTGCGGACCCCGCAATCTTTTGTTTGCTTAAGCATGCTGTTATATGACTTTCTGATGGGCTGTCTGTCTTTGAATCTCATTATTTGGCAGCATTATTGATGTCCATAGGTAGTCTGCCTATTGAGCATGCTATATGAGTGTCAAGTACACTCTTGTTAGTTTTAATTAGCTTCATAAATTGCTGAGCATGTACCTCTGTTAGACCTTACCATGTTGGTTTTACTAAACTTCTGCTTATGAGTTATCTGAACTAGAAGGGTCATTCCATCCCTAGGAGTTTTGAGTCTGTCTGGTTTTTATTTAGACTAGATGCTTCTAGGATAAGTTTGGAGGTGTGCCACCTCAGACTCTCATTGGGGACAATGAGGAGTTTAAGTTTGGGGGAGGCAACCTCTAGGCCTAGGAACACTCCTCTCTCCTTTGAAAAAAAAAAGACATTCTTCTTCTTTTAAAAAAAAATTTAATAAGAAAGCAAAAAGAAAAGTAAAGGGTATTGTCTCTCTCTAAGGATGCTGAGTAATCAGGGCCATTTGTGTAACCGACAAGTGTCACTGCATCAAAAGGCAATTCAAAGATAAGACTTTGCCAAAAGAGAAAAAGGAAAAAATAAAATAAAACCAAGGAAGAAGAATGTGTGCCAAAGAGCTGCGGCCTAAGTGTTTAGATGTCCTGTGAAATTGAACTCTGATCCTTAGTTTGCTAAGCACAGGGTTGTAGCTTGAAGGTGTGTCAAGGGAGATGAGTGTCTATCCAACACAGTGATGCTAGGGCTTAGTTTGTTCTATGGACTGTACTCTGATACTCGTGTGTGCTAAGCCTGGCATGACTCTAAGGATTCCTAGGTATCTCAAAAATAAAAACATTAGAAGCATGTATTGAGTCTGAGTTAAAACTAAGGAGAATTTGAAAGCTTAGGGATGACTGCACAATGAACCCAATGATATAGGCAGATAAACCATCGGTTAGGGAGTTAGTAAAAACAGAAGGTTTTAAAGGCAAGGGAAATCAGAATAGGCAGAATATAAAGTTAGTTTGAACCTAGGAGAGTGTCACAGGACAGCAATGCCTTTGATAGTAAACCTAGGGAAGTCAGCAAGTCAGTTAGATAGAGTTCGAAAGACAAGATTTAACAGCCAAAGTAAGCCTTTATATTGCTCGAGGACTAGCAATAACTCAAGTTTGGGGGTCTGTTACCTCTCCAAAAGTGCATTATTTAGGGCTATATTTACCTTTAAATCATGTACATTCTTGAGTGTTTTTGTTAGAAGTTAGCTAAATGTGTGCATAAATGTGAGAATTTGAGAAATGATGCTAAAATAGGACTTATTTGGAAAAGGAACGAAAAAGGATGTAAAATGATGTAAAAAGAACTAAAATGTACATTGCAGGAAACATTGCGGAAACATTGCTGAAACCGCAACAGGGCATTGCGGCCCTCGTAAGGAAATCGCAATGCCAGTCTTCTTCTGCTGATTTTTTCCAGCCGTCAGTCTTTGTTGACTGCGTTTTTCCAGCCGTCAACGCGCCCTGCTGCTGCCACATGTCAAGCTTGACTACCTCACAAAGTTGAATGGTGATCCACGATTCATGAGCAGCCTTTGGCAGCTACCTAAAAGCTATATAAAGAGGGTGAGATGAAGGATCAAAGAAATTGGATTTGGAATCGAATTGAATCCATTTCAATTCATTCCACACACACTCAGAAGCGTGGAGATCCCAGTTGCGAAGCAATCTGCAGACGACATTCCTTCCTCCGTTTGTTGGATCGAAGAAATCAGCCCTTGGCGTCGATAATTCGAGAGGAAGAAAAGAAGATCCTTCTTCTCTTCTGATTGAATTCATCCCCAAGATCAGCTAATCTTTCCCTTCATCCGAGGCGTTTAGCAACGTGGAGGATCCGAGCACTTTACAGCTTTCTTTACTGTTTTCTCTCTTTTGTTTTCCATTTGCGACATTGTTCTGATTCATTCTCCAATACACTTGATCTTTATTGCTTTCATATCAATGCACGTCGTTCTTATGAAGTGTTCTGAACCTTATTTTTAGAGAGTAATCAATTAAGTTTTGTTGAGTTCTTCATTTTGTTATTTCTTATTCAATTGCTTTTACCGAATTCTCTAAATCATGATCAATCAATCCATCCCTTTTTGTTCTTTGAAAACCATGAGTAACTAATCTAAGAGAGGTATGCTAAAGATGAAATCTGTAGGCTAGACATATGAGAATTCAGCATGTAGGATAGCATGATTGCATTGAATGTATGTGATCTTCATCCCATGGGCAATTTCGACCGGCCATCCATTTTGTCTAAAGAATTCCTAACCTCCGGAAGGAGTAAGAGTTCAGAGTCATCCATCCATGCTAGCCTTTTATGGTAACCAGAAAATGACCTAGGAATAGGCGTTCTCCTAGCACGTTTGTTAGCTTGCTTGTATGAATAGGTTTTTAAGTCTTACTTGGACATGAGTAAACTAAAAGATCTAATGCATGTCATCGAGAGATGCATGAGACTTGGCTAAAACGATGCATGATATGTCAATCTACTGCTGAATGATCGTAGTTAAATGCCTATAGAGGATTCTTTAGTCGACCTTGCTGCCTTACTTTACATTTAAAATCGTTGCTAATTGATTGCTAGATTATTGCGAGAACCGCAATAAAACATTTCTGCTTTTTGCCTTAGTCTTTTCGTTAGTTTCTAATCCTTGCGATTTTATTGCGAAAACATTGTGAGACCCGCAATTCTTCTTCTCCACATTATAGCTTTATCTCTTCTCTTGCTTTACATTATCAATTGCTTCCTTCTTGCTTCTTTATTATTTCAGTACATCAACCCCAAATCTACCCAACTTAAGTTACCTTATCTAATTTAGCACCTCAACTCGTTAGTAACTAAACTCAATCTCTGTGGGAAAACGAATTAAAAAATACTTATCACTTGTTGCAGACCATGTATGCTTGCATGATCTGAGTGCTCTTCGCATTTACATTTTACTTACACACTGAGCACACAACAGTAGGTATTCGCATAAGGGTCATATCTCCTTTGATTTGAAGCATAGCCTCCAATGGCATTCACTTCCTCGGTGCCTTGCCCACGACTTCCCATCAACTGCTGAAACATGCTACGAAGTTCTGTCATCTGAGTGTCATTAAATCCTTGAGACTACTGTACTTGATGAACTTGCCCTCCACGAACTCCAAATTGCTGGGAATTTCCAGCCATGTTCGAGATCAGCTGCCTTGCCTCCGCAGGTGTTTTGTCAATCAGAGCTCCTCCGCTGGCAGCATCGATCATTTGTCTATCGTGAGGCACCATCCCCTCATAAAAATATTGGATCAGAAGTTGATCCGCGATCTGGTGGTGAGGAAAACTGGAGCACAGCCGCCCGAACCTCTCCCAATACTCATGGAGAGACTCTCCATGATCTTGAGTGATACCATAAATCCGCTTCCGGATCGTGGTTGCCAATGACGCAGGGAAAAACTTCTCCAAGAAGAGCTTCTTCATTTCATTCCACGTGGTGATAGACCCAGACGGTAGGTGGTAGAGCCAATCCTTTGCCTTATCCTTCAGGGTGAAGGGAAAGGCTCTGAGGTTCAACTGCTCCTCCGTCACTCCTGGTGGCTTCATTCCAGCACACACACAGTGAAACTCCATAAGGTGCTTGTGGGCATCGTCACCCGCATTACCATAAAAAGATGGAAGCTGGTGAATCAACCCAGATTTCAGTTCGAAGTTACCTGCGACAACCGGGTATGTTATACACAGGGGCTGCTGGTTCAAGTCAGGCGCAACCAGTTGCTTCAAAGTACGCGGCGCATCATTATTCGCCATTTCAGCTTGTTCAGGCGGTCCTGAACCTTCTTCCTCAAACAATCTTCTTCCTTCTCTAGCTTCTCTTCTTATTCGCCGCTCCTTTTTATCAATTTCTGGTATAAACTGTAATCCACTAACCTCAGAGGAACGGGTCATACAACAAAAGAGAGCTAAAATCAACAGAACCAAGAATTTTGAAAAACAACAAATAAAATTAAAATTCAGTCAAAACTAATTCAATTTTCCCGGCAACGGCGCCAAATTTGGAAACGAAATTTTTGAATGTTCCGTTGTTTCGAGCTGTCGAGGCCTGCCAAATTAAAATTTATAACACTGGCTAGAGCTTCTTCAATAACGTGTAGAAAGCGGAAGTCAGGATCGTACCACAGGGAAATTGACTAATTCAGTCCAAATTTTAGTTTAAAATGTCAATTGTAACAAATGATGTAACGGGGGGTTTTGAAATAATCTAAAAACAGAAAACATGCAATTTAAGAGAAGAAATGAGTAAGAGTTTGGAAAAACGGGAGAATAAAGAAATGAGACGAGCGCACTTAATCTAAAGGTTCCAGATTAATTGATGCGATGTGATTTTTGGTTCATAGACACTAGAGACGTTCAGCTGGTTTTTAACATTCACGCACATTGTAATTCCTAATTAACTCAAGGGGTCCCAAGTTTTAAATAGAAATTAACAATCCTGGGTAATTAATTCAGAGTTGACGGATCTAAATTAAGCTTCGCTAGGAACTATAATTTAGGGGCGATCGCTCTCCCAAACTAAAGTTATTCGCGAGCGACAGGTATTCATGCGACAATCAAGTTGTAAGAAAACCCACAACATGCTTGATTTTACTCATTCTCATGGATTATCAGCAACTCAAAACAAATAGGGCCCTATCTATTAAGAATGCAAGATTAATTACTCAACCCATGAAGTGCAATCGCTAAGACATGAGTTTTTAATCCACCCAACACACAACATGCCCAATGGGTGTCAACCATAAAGAAAATTGTGCTGGACATTAGAGAGCATAGAAGAGAAGAGTTAAATGCTAATACAAGCCAACAATTCATTCATTAGAACAAGTCTCATCTAAATCACATCTCAAAGTGTTAATCCATCCCCCAAAGATTAAATGCTTACCTTTTAGCTAGACATGGAGGAGAATGGAGTGAAGAAATCCAAGATTAAGCTCACCCACTCCATTAAATGAGGTTACACAACTCAAAAGAGGGAAAAATGCTGAAGAAATCGAGAAGGGGGCGGAGAAAAATGACCTAAAATCAGAAAAACGGACTTAAATACCCATTTTTGCGTAAGGGCAGCGCCTAGGCGCCATTAGTGGGCGCCGCGGCGCTGGGGGCGCGCACGCGCAGAATCGGGGCAGCGCCTGGGCGCTAACCTCTCTAGACGGATTTAATGACGGCCGCCTAGGCGCTGCGGGGCAGCACTGCGGCGCTGAGGATTCTGGAAATTTTCGATGACGGGCGCCTAGGCGCTGCGGCGCTGAGCTCTCGGGTTTTCGCGTAGAGGCGCTGCGGGTCCTGGGGATTTTAATGTCGGGCGCCTAGGCGCTGCTGGGCAGCGCTGCGGCGTTGAGTCTGGGTCTGGGAGGTTCGCGACAGCGCCTGGGCGCTGTGCCTTCTGCCTGATGCTTTCGGTTGGGCGCCTGGGCGCTGACCTCTCGGGTCTTAGCCCATTTTTGGGTCGTTTTGGCTTCCGAGCTCCTTTTGGCCTATCTTCTTGACCCGAACACTTCTCGAAACCTCTCAAATGACTGATTTAGCCCTGAAATTCATAATTTGACTTCCCGAGCTCTTTGCCACGAAATACCTAAAATAAAGAGATTTAATTGAATTAAGCATGGCATTTAGCTAGATTTAAGGCTATAATTATAGCTCTATTTTAGAGCTATCAAATGTGCTGGACCTTCGAGACAAAAACCATATGATGAAGCCATGACCATAGAAACTAACGATAATGTTGAGGTGCAATTTACCCAGATGGGTGAAGAGGGTGAAACTGTGGATATTGATCCATACAAAGTTGAAAATTATGTGGTGCATTCTGGTGGTGTCGGGATGACCGTGGAGATTGGTAGAGAAGAGCCTCATGGTGAAGAGGTGGAAACTGTTGGGGTAGGGTTGACTGCACCAAATGTCGTAGAACTGAGTGGAGTATCCCACCATGTTGAGGGGGAGATTGTAGTGCTTGAGGGTGAATCCACGTGCGTTGTTCATGATGCTGTCCATGTGGATTTGGGGAACTCTCAAGACACATCAAATGCGCTTGAAAACCAACCGAGTGATGGAGCGCATGGCACGCAGCGGAAGCGATTTGGATCATAGACACTCTAATTTCATCAATTTAAACAAACGGAAACATGCAAAAGCAATGAAAAAGAGAAATTAGAACACATACCCTTGTCGTTCGAATTTCTTCAATTTTCACCGCCAGAAGCTCCTCACGAGCTCACCGAGCCTTCTCACGAAACCTTCGTGGACCACCCACGGTAGTCCCGCTATCCTCGATCCGAGAAACGGAGTAGTGGGACTTCTTTTACAAAAGAAAAGGAAGAAGAAGCTCACTGAAGAAAACAATTTTCTTCTAAAACAGAGAGTTGAGGAAGACGGAGAGAAGAAGAAATGAATTCAAATTGAATTCACAATTCAATTGTGAATTGAGTACCCCAAAAGGCACTAACTCAATTCTTTTCTTTTTTTTTTTTTCTTTTTTTTTTTTTTTAATTGATCTGATGATATATATATATATACCTTGTATATAAAATTTACATGTGTCTTACATCTTGCATGTAAGACACATGTAAATATATATATATATATATATATATATATTTATATATTATTATTATTAAAAATAATAATAATTATTTTATTAATTAAACTTTTTAATTAATAAAAAATATATATATATTAAATTAATTAATATTATTTAATTCAATATCAAATATTAATTAAATAATATAATTAATCCCGGTTTTCCGAAAACTGACTTTTCACATATGAATCCAATTCATATTGTAGACCAATCTCATATTTAAATCATATTTAAATATGTCCAAATTCTTCTACAAACCCGAATTTGAACAATTCAAATTCTTTTCTTTTCTTTTATATTGTTTCACGGCTTTATCCGAGCTAGCCAGGAGAACCGTAAGGACCTACAGATCATGAGCTCCAACGATACGAGATTATCCGGTCAAAACTCTTTCAACCGAACTAACCAACAATCGTTAACCCCCGAAGACTCCACTAAAGTCCAAGGGCTGCACTCTCCTCACTGTAGATATATTGTGTCCTCTTGATTTAACTATCATCAGTAAGTCGATCCTTCACAGGTTGTTCATAATCACAACGGGTCATTTAAACCGTTTAACCCTTGTATTATATTTTGTTCCTTAAGTACCACTGACACCTCTAATGAACAATTGATTTGTGGTCCAACCATCAAATCAGATTCCTCCCTGATCAGGAGAGGATGAGCCCATTGTTCAAGACCTGGAGTCAGCACTTAAGGGAACAACCTCTCTACTAACCCTTAAAACGGGTAGGAGTGAATTCCATCTCGCACTACTATGTCCCCAGCCACTTATTCGATCTTATCCCCAAGATGGTAGGCTTATTGAGTCGGCGATCTGGCCACTCTCACCCGTACAAGTCAAAGGATAAGGTCGAATAAACAGGAGTTCATAGTGAGCTCAGGATTAAGATCGAGTTACCTAAGTCATCACATGAAATAAAAACGGTCTTTACAGTAAACGGTGTTATAAAGAAAGAGCGATTTTATTTCTTGGTTCGGTCTTGTGCAAACTCATTGCACAGGACGCCCTCACTCACATGTCTCTACATGAAACGATTCGAATCACATCGTTTTGTACTATACAAAGTGAGCCGCGTCCAATAGTGTCCCCAGGATAAGGTACCCAGCCTTATCCCTATACTATAGACCATTTTGGCTGTCTACTTGAACTTGATCCACATTCATGTCACACATGAAGTTCAAGTACTCACACTATCGCCATGGGTGTTAGTTATTGGTATAGGTTAATACAAACACCATTCACTAAAATTCAATAACAACTTTATTGAAATATAATATTTACATTCAAACAGTTTACAAACTACGAGTTTTAGGACATAAAACCCAACACCGAGGACATAATCAGTGGATGCGGGGGATAAAGAACAGTATAACGCGGTTGCCATTTTCAATGAACATCGCATTCGCCAAACTACCAATTCCTCTAGTGACGACTCAACGGACGAAGGCGATGGCCTACTCCCCTTACAGACCGTGTACATTGACTCTTAGGTATTTTCTTCTAACTGTTTAAGGTTTAGGGTAAGAATAAGTATAGATATTGTATACTAATAACTATGAATGTAGGAGACTGACCCTCCGATACGTCGTGTTGGCCATCGGATGAGGAAGAGAGTGAAGAAGTACACGCCAAGTGTAAAAGAGAAGCGAAAGATTGAACCGCAGGACACAATTGAGTCAGTTGCAAAGAAGGTTAGAACCTCTCGAGCACGTAATCTTTTCGGTGTACCCGAGTACCAGAAAATAGATGTTAAGGTATATAATTTGAAGTTTGATATACCTAAGAACGTTGAAAACGTTTATCAGAAATGGTTGAAATCAAGAACCACGAACAAAGAAACACGGAAAGTTCTGTTTTGTACTAAGGGCAAACGTTTCTTCAGAAACTTTAGTTCAAATGCATGGGTAGATGCGGATGTAAGTATCTTAAACGACTGTATTTTTTAGTATGAAATTTATGTATTCTATCATATGTATCTGACCATGTCATTGTAATAGGTAATGGATATCCTGATGATGTTTGTTCGGCAGAAACTTACATCAAGGCCATATTTATGTGGTTGTTGTTTTACCTCAGTCAACAGTGCATTCCTGGTAAATTTCTATCCTTTTTTTACAATCGTTATTCAGTTACTTTGTTGATGTAAAATTGATCGTGCATTGATAGGAATTTATGATGTCCCCTGAGGGCCCTTCCGAAGCGGCACTGTCGAAAGATGAGGGAGTGGTCATGTCCTGGTGGGTTGGTAAGGATCAGACGTTTCTGGACTACGTCTTCAGACAACATGATGATTACAACACCAGTTGGTCGGAATTGCGGTATGTGTTTGGCCCACTAAACATTCGTGAACATTGGATGCTTGCATGTATGGACTTACAATTGCAGACGATTGTTGTATACGATTCAATGCCTTTCGTGATTGAAGAAACAGAATTCAGAGCGGTAACGTATCCTTTGTGTATTGGCTTCCCGTCCTTGTTGCACGCATGTCATTTGTACGATGAACGTTCTAGTATCAAGAAGCGTATTTGGACATGTCATAGGGCATCATTAGGTGTTCGTCAGTCTGGTTCGAAAGATTGTGGTTATTTTTGTGCCAAGTTTTTTGAGTGTTTAGCGACTACAGGAAAGCACGAGGACATTATCCAACATAATATGCCCTTGTTTAAAAGACAATATGTTGTACAAATTTGGGCCAATACATACTTTTGGTAGAACGAAATATAATGTAGTTTCTTGCAATTCATTTTCTATTGTACATGTCTGTTGATTAAATATAATGTTCATTTAGGGTTTAGGGTTCATCGAAATATAATGTTCATTTATGCTTGGTTGATTAAATATAATGTTCATATCATATTCATGAAATATAATATGTCCAGTTGATCTAAAAATAAGTGAAGTTTAACGAAAAGCAAACATATTGAAACGTAAGGTAGCGAGAGATGGTAGTGCCAAATACGACCGACAATCCTCCACCAAGTAGCGCGCGCGAGAGCCTTGCCGTAGCACGCGCGAGATAGACTTGACGTATTGCGCGCGAGAGATCCTTGCCGAAGCGCGCGTGGGAGATCCTTGCTGAAGCGCGCGCGAGAGCCTTACATGAAGTAAATAGCGCGCGCGAGGGTCTTCCACCACTACGGTTACCCATTATTACCTCCGTATGAACGCGTGGTAGAGAATGGTTGGTTGCATGTTTGTCTATTATGACCAGCATTACCACATCTTCCGCATCTACGGTGTGGGCGACGACGCTCTCCGGATGATGGGATTCACAGCACCTTTCCTCGGCCAACGCGTGTCACGATCTTCGGTGGTAGAATAATGATTTCGACGTATTCTTGTGATTTTTTCCATTCCGAGAAATGTCCAACGAGACATATAGGTTCTGCATAGGATACAATGAGCGAGTCAATACTATAAAAGGCACTGCATAGAGACTTTGGTGGTCTGTTACGTTCCCTAGCTGCCATTATTGCATGGGAACATGGAATCTCCATGTAATCGAACTCCTTGCAATTGCATGTTCGATTGCGGATATCAACTATACCACCCAACCGACCATCTAGAATATTAAATCTCCACTGATCAATGGGTTGTACAGGGCATCTTCTTCCGATCTCTAAACCCAACGCGAGACGTTCTCGAGCGTAGTCCGATATAGTTGTGGATCTTGTGGACCAATACAAACGTTTGTCGTGAAACCATTTCTGAAGGAATGATCGGACAAATTCAAGAATATCCGTTATTGGTAGCATCCTTGCTTCGCGTGTCAGTGCATTCAAGCACTCTGCACTATTGCTTGTCATATTATCAAACCGATTTGTAAGCTGGTGACATCTTGTCCACCGCTCAATTCCGGCTTCCTCTAGATACGCAGCAACAACACCATCGCGGAGGTGACGTAACTGATCCCAGTACATCTGAAATTCTGACTCACGGAACGTTCTTGATGCTTTTTTAAACAACTCGAGAACAGTAACATCCTTGAAATGCGTTTGGAGATTCCCCTTCAGGTGGTACGTGCAAAGTGCATGGAATGCATTAGGAAATACATGAGAAACTGCTTTCCCTATAGTTGAGTGACGATCAGACACAATCAAAAGATTAGGATCTACTTGAATACAACTCTTCAAATGGTTCATGAACCATGTCCAAGCCCGTTCAGTCTCATTGTCAACCACTACAACCGCAATTGGGTAACACTGATTGTTACCATCCAGTTCAGTCTCCTTGTCAACCACTACAACCGCAATTGGGTAACACTGATTGTTACCATCCATTGCTAGGGGTGTAATCGGTTCGGTTCGGGTCTCAAACCGAAACCGAACCGACCAATATTTAAACAATAATAAAGAACCGAAACCGAACCACCAAACCGACGGTTTTATCGGTTCAATTTGGTGGTTAACCGGTTGGAACGGAAATGGGCCTGTGATAAATGGGCCGAAGAGGTGGCTTTAAGGTTTGAAAATATATATAACTGAAAATTTAACATATCTAGGATTTGAACCCATGCGCTCACACTTAAAGGTGGAGCTCCTTACCATCCCATTCAGAAGCCTTCTTTTGAACTTGCTTTGCTTTTATGAAATAAATAACTATCGGTCGGTTTCGGTTTTTTTTCGGTTCAAGCTAACAAAACCCGAAACCGACCGAAATAATTCGGTTTTTCATATTTGGAAACCGAAACCGAAAGTCGAACCGATTTCAACCCGAACCGACTTCGGTTTCGGTCGGTTTGAACAGTTTTTTTCGGTTTTTCGGTTTTTGCTTGCACCCCTATCCATTGCTACAGCCAGCAACATGACACCCTTGTAATTTCCTTTCAAATGTGCACCGTCTACAATAACAACAGGTCGCACGCAGTTTAGAAACGCTCTTATGCAGGGTCTTAGCGCCATGAACACGTACTTAAAGTGAATCGAATCTTCGAGTTCCAATTCAAAAACGGTTCTCGGGTTTTCTATTTTCAGTGCTTCACCGTACGCGTGCAATCTTCTGTAAGACTCTGCTGAAGACCCTTTCACAAGATTTTGTGCAATCTCCTTCGTCATTCAGGCCTTATCATAGCTTATATTTACGCCAAAATCTTTTTGAATATCCTCAATTATCGTTTTCGGTGTGTAGACACGACCAATTCCTTCAAACTTTCCTCTTATCAATTGGCCGAAAACCTTCGCGTTGGCCTGTCTATGGTCATGATTCAAGAAGTCGATCGAGCATGTGTGCATATTTACGTACTTACATACTTGAAACAAATCACACCCATGTACCTTCATTGCACGCAGTCTCCAAATACAGCCATCCGCAAAACATCTTACAGTGTACAAGGTCTTACACAACCTTTTAACTCTAAATTCAAAATTTTGGTTCATGGCGTACACAGATAACCTTGTTATTAAATCAGCTTTTGAAAAAAATATTTGTCCTGTGTGTAAATCCCACTCGGACGCACCATCATTGTCGCAACGTTTTTGCGACGCGGAGCGGCCGACGTCCTCTTTCAAATGGTTTTGAAAAATAAAAGAGATGGAGTCGCCACCAATCATTTTTTTGGTGTGATTGGTCACCTTAAAACAATAACTGGTCTAAGAAAACAGAAATCAAGTTCGGGGGTCGTATGAGTGTAGGGAAGGTGTTAGCACCCTACAACACCCGTTAAAAACGGTAGCCATATTTCATCTTATATTATCCAGTCAATTTTAAAATGTCCTTAATTTGAGAAAATAAATAATAGTTTATTTAAAAAACAATATCTCGTTCAATCAAATCTTAACTTAAAAAATAAAGTCAGAGTTTGATGTATTGAGTGAGGTTTATCATTAATTAATTATCATATTAAATTTCCTTTTACTTAAAGGAAATTGTTTGCCTCAAGAATTTGAGAAAAATATCTCAACTCCGTCATAGGATTTATATAATAATTTAATTTTTAAAACATATTGATTTAATATTTTTTAGAAAGATGGAGGGGATTTTCGTGTGCTTGCACGAGAGTCGAAACTCTACGAAAGCCACATTACTCAACCCTCGAAACAAATACAATTTTATTAAAAGAACAGGATTTTCGTACACTTGCCACGAAACCAAAATTTCATGAAAGCATATTACTCGGCCCTGAAATTGAGAAATTTTGTGCTGTCGCAACATTTTTGCGACGCGGAGCGGCCGGCAACCTTCTGTTAAACAGGGGTTTTCACAAAAAAATGGAGTCGCCACCAATCATTTAGGGTGTGATTGGTCACCTTAAAAATACGGTCTACGAAGTAAAAAGACGAGGTTCGGGGGTCGGTTGAGTGTAGGGAAGGTGCTAGCACCCTACAACATCCCGTTTAAAAACGGTAGTCAAAACGCTTTATCCTAATTATTTAGCTAATTTCAAATGGTCCTTAACAAATAAAATAAACAATTAAAAATAATGCAATGTCTCAACTAATCATACCCTATCTTTAAAATAACGTAGGGTTTTGATTTTGTGAGTGAGTTTATTGATTTCGTCATTTACGCCTTAATCTCGATACCGAGATCATAGAACTTTAAAAATCATTTAATAAAATCGTTTTGTTTCAAATTCAATTTGAAATTCGATTAAAACTTGAATTAAAATTAAAACGAAAACAAACCATTTGAAATTTAATTTAAAACAAGATTTGAGCTAAAAATGTAATTTTGTTTTGAAATAGTAACAAAATTCAATTTAAAAATCAAATGAAAACTCCTTTTTTAAAACAAGGGCGTTCTTGTAATTAGCGCATAATGGCGGTGACAATTAAAATACCCTCGAGATGAGAGGAACAGTCCTTCATCTCTCCTGGGGTTGCAAATTAAAATTAAAAATACCCTCGAAATGAAAGGAACAGTCCTTCATCTCTCCCAGGGTTGCAAATTAAACTTAGAATACCCTCGAGATGAGAGGAACAGTCCTTCATCTCTCCCGGGGTTGCAAATTAAATTTAAACTACCCTCGAGATGAAAGGAACCGTACTTCATCTCTCCCGGGGTTGCAAATTAAATTTAAAATACCCTCGAGATGATAGGAACAGTCCTTCATCTCTCCCGGGGTGGCAACTTAAATTTAAAATACCCTCGAGATGATAGGAACAGTCCTTCATCTCTCCCGGGGTTGTAAAATTAAACTTAATTTAACCAAATAAAAAAATAATAAACTTATGTTTCACAATTAGATAACATGCATCGAGATTAAAGAGTAAAATAAGAAGATCAAACAGGGGTATATATGAAATAAACAGTGGGGATATATGCATATAAACAGGGGTATATATCATGCTCAAAATAGGGGGTATATATCATATAGGCAGAGGTATATATGGGCACATAACAAATCAGCCACTTCAAAATAAGAACAGGGGCATTATCGTAATTAACTAAAAACTACAATGTCGTTACCCACGCAGCCGCCTGGCCTTCTTCTTCCACGCTTCTGTCATCAGCGCTCCGACCACCGCCGCGTGCCACCGTCTGGGTTCGAGAACGCCGTCGTTGGCCCGAGGCTGCGCCGCCGGTTTGGTAGTTGAGGAATGAAGCCGCGGCTGGGCATCGTCTCGTCTGGGTTCGAAATCGCCGTCCGATCTGAGAAGCTCAAGTCGCCATTGCTGCCGTGCACGCCGTCGTCGTCTGGATCTGGGAGTGATTCACCACCGGAGTAATCTGCTTCAAGAAAGAGATCCGCCGCAGATCTGAAAGAACGAAGCTCGCCGCTGTCGTTCGTCGTCTGCAGCACTGTTGTTGAAGGTCCACCACCGTGAAGCTTGGAGTGCCGGAGGAGATGCGCCGGTTCGAGGAGATACTCGTGGTCTGTTCAGAGGTTGAAGACGAAGTTGGTTCGTGCAGACGCCGCCGCGGTTGAAGGAAGAAGACGTGCGCTGTCGTGATGGAGCTACGTCGCTGTTCGAAGATGAAGCTCGCCGTCGTGCGCCGCCGTGGCCTTGGGTTCGAGGGGATGCCGTCGTTCAGCTTGGGTTTGCTGCGAAGTGAAGTCCGCCGTGAGGTTTGGGGATGACGAAGCTCGCCGCCGCGTGCGGTGGCTCTCCGCCGCGGTCTTGTCGGAGCTCCGCCGCTGTGACGCCGTACGCCACCTTGGGTATTGCCGGAGTTAGGTAGCCATGGGAAAGGAGATGGGGGAAGAAGATGATGAATAGTAGGAGAGAGAGGAAATGATTTTTTTATTGGAGCTTTGGGATCCTCCCAAAATTTGTCTTCTTCTCTTAATGTCTCATCCTTAGCCATTTATAGCCAATCATTAGTAGAGATGTCCATTTGTCCCGCCCCGCCCCGAATAGGACGGAGAATCCCCGATTACACGGGGAATGGGGCAGGGAGCGAGGAATTTTTTTTGCCCCGTTTACCCGCCCCGCCCCGATTACCTGCCCCGCCCCGTATACTTTTTATATATATACATATATACATTATTCATCAAAAAATTAACTACACACTTCTTTTTTTATCTAAAAAAATACACATTTTACCAATAAAGTTCCAAAAAAATACATATCTTACAAATAAAGTTTATGAAATTAAATATATATAATATTAATCAACTTAACAAATAGCAAAACTTAAAAAAATGGATAAGAATAAATTAAAAAACTAAATTATTCGCGGAGAAAATTACCCGCGGGGAATACCCGTTACCCGCGAATTCCCCGCGGGGAATACCCGCCCCGTCCCCGCGAAATTAAACGGGGAATTTCGCGGGGACGGATAATGAAATGGGGGACGGGGACGGGGACGGGGACGGGGAAGGCATTACCCGGCCTTGCCCCGCCCCATGGACATCTCTAATCATTAGGTCTAAACCAAATGGGCCTATTTAGGCTCTTCCCACATTGACTACCCTAAAAAATTAATCTTAAAACCATAAACTAAACCCCAAATTGGAACTCTAAACTGAAAACCCTAAGTTGGAAACCCTAAACTGGAAACCCTAAGAACGAAACGCAGTGGAAAACCGGGATCGAAGCGCTAAACCCTAAAACAAAACCCAGGAAGCTTTGAACGACCCACTGACGGAAAACAATTTTTTTGGTGATTTTTCTTGAAAACTTCGAAAATAACGGAAAAAACGTGAAATTAAAGAAAAACTGAAAAAATACTAAAAAAATAGGTAAAAAACATAAAAATGAGTGAAAAATCCAAAATGATGATAAATAAGGCCGGATGAAATACGGTGTCAACATGTACATTTCACGGAGTTGGGGTTTCATGAAATTACATTATTCAACCCTCAATTAAATTATTTATTTATCCAATTAAAATGATATTTATTTAGAAAATTTCAATTAAAAACTTAACAAATCTGATTTAAAATCTTAAAAATTAAAAATCAAAATGCAAACAAAGATAATGAAAAATAAAAATTAAAAGATCAATTAAAGCAACTTAACAAATCTAATTTAAAATCCTAACAATTAAAAAACAAAAAGTAAACAAAGATAATCAAAGATAAAAATTAAAAGATGTTTTTGAAAATTTAATTTAAGATAAGTCAAACTTTAAATGAGAATTCGAACGTAATATTGAGGTAAAAGACATAAATGTAATTCGAAAGTAAAGAGGAGCAAACTTGTAAATTTCATGAAACGACAAAATTGTAAATAACATGGAAACTTAAAACTTAAACCTTCTTCTATCTCACGATGTTCCGCCGCTGCCTTCGTGGATCTGGATTTTCCACCGTCGTCGTGAAGGTTGACAGAGACTGGAGGCCGAACTCTTGTTGGAGCTTGGGATTGAAGGATGATGAAGGTGATGAGGAAGGGAGCTGATGACCAGTGAGGAGAGAGAAAATGTAGGAGTTTTTTTTTTTTTTTATCTTTTGGGACATCCGAGCATTTTGTCTTGTTCCTCTAAAATCTTCCTCCAAATTCTTCTCTCCTCAAAGCCTCGCTTTTTCTCCAACTTCCCCCCATTTTTCACCTATCCCATCGCCTCTATTTATAGTGTGTATGAGATCTTTACTTTTCCTAATGGGATTCCATTTTATATTTTAGATAAATCCAAATTCGAAATCCTAATCAAATCTAAAACTCGAAACCCCAAATAATCTAAAACTCGAAACCCCAAATTAAAAGATTTAAAACCAATCTAGACCAAATTAAAATCTAAAGTCGAATTTTAAAATTAAATGTCTCTGAAAACTTATCTTTTAAAAAAAATCTATTTGAGAGATTTAAGTTTACAATCAATTTGAATTTATCTTGGCCAAATTAAAATCTTAAAATCGAATTCTAAAATTAAATGTTTTTTTGGAAATTTATCTTTTAAACAAATCTATTTGAAATATTTAATTTTAAAAACAAATTGAATTTATCTTGACCCAATTAAAATATAAAATCGAATTCTAAAATTAAATGTCGTTGAAAATTTATCTTTTAAAACAAATCTATTTGAAAGATTTAATTTAAAAATCAATTTAAATTTATCTGGACCAAATTAAAATCTTAAAATCGAGTTCTAAAATTAAATGTCGTTGAAAATTTATCTTTTAAAACAAATCTATTTGAAAGATTTAATTTAAAAATCAATTTAAATTTATTTGGACCAAATTAAAATCTTAAAATCGAGTTCTAAAATTAAATGTCTTTTAAAATTTATCTTGAAAAATCTTAATTTATCTTGAAAAAATCTTAATTCGAAAGAAATCAATTTGAAAGTTTTAATTTTAAACCCTAAAATCTAAAAACTGGAAACTGAAACCCTAAATCGAAACCTCAAATCTCCTTCCGTATGAAACCCTGAATTGAGCCCCAAATCTCCTTAAATTTAAAACCCTGAATTGAAACCCCAAATCTTCTTAAATCTGAAACCCTGAATTGAACCTCAAATCTCCTTAAATTTAAAATCCTGAATTGAAACCCCAAATCTCCTTAATTTTAAAATCCTGAATTAAAACCCCAAATCTCCTTAAATTTAAAACCCTGAATTGAAACCATAAAACTAAACCCTTAAAACAAAATGTTTTTGAAAAGTCCTTAAACGGGAGAAATTCTTTTGTGCGTTTTCCCCAAAATCTCAAAAATAACATGGAAAATAGGGAAGTAGGAGATTAAATGATTTTAACAATCCATTGAGCGAAACACAAGCAAAAACCCTAAAACGAGGAAAACCTAGAAATAATGATAAACAAGGCCAGACAAAATACGGTGTCTACAATGATTAAGTACAACTATACTACCAGTTCTTCTATTTCCCTCAACTGAAGATGACGTTTGCACTTAAGGATTTATACGAGGAGGAGTATTAATTGTTTCCTCATCACCGGGCACCTCTTCTTCAGGTGATAACTCGCAGTCAACATCATCATCTGCGGTATCCTCGTCGATCTCATCCACCGGATCGAATAACTCGTCTTCTTCATCTGTCGTATTTTCTTCAGCAATAACATCGCATGGTTGATATAGGTAATCCTCTCCTTCCTCTATATCAAACCAATCTTCATGTAACGAGGGCTCGTTATGTGCACTCACTTCACTGGTAGTAGCAAGTGGCCGCTTATGGACATCCATCTCAGCATTCCCCCCTTCATTTTTGAGATGGTACTCATGGACCTCGTTACTTCTCTCCCAAGGTTCCAGATTCGTACCATCCTCAAATGCATCCACAACATTTTGATTTACATTATCAAATAAATCATGGTGCTTCAGTTCAGTTGTTATGAAGATTTGATATGACTCAACATGTTTTTGTTGAACAAAAAAACGCACATCATATTCATTCTTAATAAAGAAAGAAGGTGATGTCAATCCCATTTCATATTTAACCCTTATTATAACTGTAAAATCAGACTCACTAATGTTAGTAACCTGATAAATTGTGCGTATCAATTCATCATAGGTCACTGTCGTCGGGATGTAAATTCCTTGGAGTGTTCCACCGATGTAGCAGTTTGCTTCATCGTCCCAAACACCATCGTATCAGATGAACAAAGACTTCGTCCCCATCTTCAAACCTGTGATTATAAATTTCAATTCAATTGAAAAAATAAATATTCAAAATCCAAGATCCCTATAACCCCGTACAACTTACGTGAATGTAGTGAATGGTAATGCTTCAACGAATGTATACCAAAGCTCTTCCACAATGACCGTAATGTTTCTTTCTTGTTGGTGAGCTACAACAATTAGCCCTTACTTAATGGGTAAAATGATTTATTATTATCATGAATTGATTTAGAAGGTTGGTGAGCTACAACAATTAGCCCTTACTGTCATTTCAAAGGTTGATGACCGAAATGGTTTTTTGGTTTCGAGAAACAAGGAGTGAAAAAATTATTCGTACTCGCTTCAGCTACATGTTGGTGGTTGCCTAGCGAAATGGCTTATTAAATTTGATTTGATAAGTAAGAGTTTTGGGTTTCAAAGAGGAGCAATGATGAGTGTTCAAAAGTAATTGGATCGTTATAGATACATGTTGTATCAAACCCTCTCGCTAACCTTTTCATTTTAAATGTTCATGACCTAAAGGATTTGGGGTTTCGAGAAACATGGAATGAAATTATTCGTTCTCGCTCTAGCTACATGGTGAACCTTTCAACGCTCTCGCTAACCTGTACCTTTTGATCAATGTCATTTGGAAGGTTGGTTGGTGGTTGGCGTGCGAAGTTTCTTCTATAAATTTGATTTCATAAGGTTTTGAGGTTTCAAGGAGGAGCAATGATGAGTTTTGAACATTAATGGAATCGATCAACCTAGGTTGTCGTGCGAGATGGACTCTAAAATTTTATTTCATAAGTAAGGGTTTTGGGTTTCAAGAAAGAGCAATGATGAGTATTCAAAATTAATGGAATCGCTCTAGCTACATGTTGGTGGTTGCCGTGCGAAATTGCCTCTTAAATTTGATTTGATAAGTAAGGGTTTCGGGTTTCAAGAAAGAGAATGATGAGTATTCAAAATTAAGGTAATCGCTCTAGTTACATGTTGGTGGTTGGCGTGCGAAATGTCTCCTTAAATTTGAGTTGATAAGTAAGGTTTTTGGTGTTTCAAGGAGGAACAATGATGAGTGTTCAAAAGTAATTGGATCGCTTGAGCTACATGTTGTCAAACCCTCTCGCCAACTCGAGAACAATATCATTCTTATTCGTTCTCGCTCTAGCTACATGGTGAACCTTTGAACCCTCTCGCTAACCCGTACCTTTTCATCAATGTGATTTGGAAGGTTGGTTGGTGGTTGACGTGAGAACTAGCTTCTAGACATTTGATTTCATAAATAAGGGTTTCGGGTTTCAAGGAGGAGCAATGATGAGTTTTCAAAATTAATTGGATCGCTCTCGCTATGCAGTGTTTGAACCCTCTCGCTAACCCGTCCACGTAGCCTTTCATCAATGTCATTTCGAAGGTTGTTTGGTGGTTGGCATGCGAAATTGGTTCTTTGAAGTCTATTAAATGAACATGAAGAGTCCATAATTCACATTCACCTTTCAAACCAACGCAATCTTGACTTCTCGTCTACCACTACCTTTTTTCACCCTAATCCATTTCTAATGTCTTCAGACGATTCACTAATCAAAATCGACTACAACCAATTCGCCCCACACGAGAATGATCCTAACTACGACTCTAGTGGATCATCTTACCAACGAATGACGACCTCCGAGGAGTCTGAGGAAGAAGAAGGACCATATTATCACACGACGCCGCCTTCATCAGATTCCTCTCATTCACCACCGAACCATCATCTCCGTTCACCAACTAAGCAGGAGACAATTCCTACCGATGAACCGCAAAGGTCGAGCCCTAGCGTCAACCAACGACCTCCAAACTCCCCACCTTCAATGCTTTTAGATGCTAAGGACATTAAACCGAATGGGCCTCTCGAACCAGCTAAGGAAGGACCAAGCAGAAGTGAGCAGAGGGGGAAGAAGAGGAAGGACAAGTCGTCACCGTTGGTGATAATTGACGATACGAAATCAGACAACTAGAAGGCTTAAATATGTTTTATTATTATGCTTAATCATTTTATTTCACTGTTTTATTGTAATTTTATTTTATTATGCTTATCTTCAAATGGTTATAAATCAATTTCTCTCGTTCTGGGTTATAATTTTTGTGTATTATTTCTCTCGTTCTGTTGCGGGTTGTGTGATTCAACCCGAAAGACAACGAGTGAGGCCCTAAATGAGGGTTTGAAACGCTGGTTTACTTTCTCTGGTTCATGTGCGGGTTGTTTAATCCAACCGGTTATCCAACAAGAGGAAGTAAACGAGTGTCCAACCCGCAAATCAACGAGGGAAATTAAACGAGCGTTTCATATTCCCTACAGTCCGATATTTCTTATAATATTTATTTCTCTCGTTGCCTTGCGGGTTTTCTCACCCTTTCCTCTTGCTGGGTAAACAAAACAAGGTTAAAAAGTTATGAGGATGGCAATTTTGTAAGTTCACCGTATGCCAAAATTCTCGGGATCCTCAACTGACGTATGCAAAAGGTCATTCTCTCAAAGTTTTTTATTGGCAAGTCATTCTCTCGAGCGGGCCATAAGTTAGGGTCATCTGGCCAAATATCCCAAAATTGTCCCCTCCCTTCTCATAATCAGATCTAAACAACCATCTTTCCAACCGTATATATTCATATATATAGTGGGTATATGATAGAACTTTAAAAGTGCTAGTTTATAGCTCTTAATTCTTGTGAGTTTAATGAATTTAATGTGCATAAATTATATATTTGGAAGAATTAAAGTACTAAGGGTTGAATTAGGTCGTTACGCTCGTTTGAAGCTTAAAGAAAGGGTTTTAGATCATAATATTGACAAATCAAACCATCTGCTATTACTATGTCATTTAATTAAGCAATTAATATAACAATTAAGTAAAATGTTTTCATGGTGTAGAATTCATTAAGAGAATAATTTGGCCCGAGTTCGAATCCAATAAGGACATATGGTCAATTATTTTTATATCAAGTCAACCAGTCAACGGACGCTTTCGTCAGCATGACGTCACGAGCGCGCGCCCTGATCAACCCATCTACGCAAAAGCCCGTCCGCGCGCGTCTTCATTGCCCACACCGCACGTGCGCGGCCCGCTTTAATCAAGACGATCCATCAGCTAGCGCGGGCCTAGGGACGTTCGGCCCAAACGACCCTGCATGTGCGCAGCGCACGCCTGCGCCCCTCAAGCTACACCCTCGGCCCATCTTCGCAAGCCATTTGCCCTGAATCCTGATGACCGCATGTGCGCGGTGCACGCGCGCCACCTTCAGATTCTGTGGGCCTGAAGTCCAAATTGGCCCAGATTCCATCTTTTGGGGATTTTATCCGGATTTTCAATCTAGATAGCCGCCCTAATTCATTTTGGAGAGAGAAAATCGTTAGGAGGATTACCTTAAATTTGGTAGTTTTTAGACTTTTGTAAGAGAATTTGTTGAGGTTTTTGAGTTTTAATGAGACATGTGGCGTCGGGAATCACTCTGCTAGGCTCGTGTAACGTTAAGTCGGGCTAAATTATGTAATTTTTGTGAGATTTTTTCATGATTGTTAAGTCATTCCTTAGTTAATTGCTTCCTATTTCTTGTTTTATTTTATTTTTTTTTTTTTTATTTTTTTTTTTATTTATTTTTTTTTTTTTTTGATAACACATGATTGTTTATCTAAATTGACAACTTAGCTTGCATGTATGTTCATTTCGCTAAATCATGAAATTGCAATCTGCAATTGTTGTAATCGATTGCGTTTAAGTAGCATTTGAGGTTAAGCATGTTTGTGCTAATTAATTGACTTTTCCAATTAATTTCAATAGTTTGCATGATAGTTCCTGGATTTAGGAAGATGTTTAAATTAATCCCTAGAGCTTAAGGCGGCTAGTCAATTGGCATGGAACGCTATCGTGCCCAACTAATTTGCTAGTTTAGAATTAATTAGGATGTTTTGTCAAATTAATTGTATTAAGGGACCTTAGGGGAAAAAATTGGTTGTTCTGAATTGATCGGTTAGACTTTAGATAAAGGAATTGACGATTTATTTAACTTTCAATAATCGAATTTTACATAATTAGCCCGACCACGTCTCCAAATTGGTGTCAGGTAATCTTCAATTTAATTCTCGTTCCACTTTTTGTATTTAATTTCTTTTTTATTCAGTATTTTCTTTACAAGCAATTTTAAACCCCCTTGTTACATAATTTAGGATTTAATTGAGAGAAATTGATTTTCGGCTCCCTATGGTTCGACCCGGTCTCCTGTAGTTTACTACAAGCCTAGATCGATAATTAAAAATTTATTTTAACGAGTTTGACAAGCTCGATCGATATATATAAACAATATATTTATTTTCTTTAAAAAAAATATATTATGTATAAGTATATATGAAATATACTCATATATGAAGTATATATAAGTATATATGATGGGTATATATAAAAAAAAATACATATATTTTCATGGGAAGAAATTACCATGTTAAAATTAATGTTTGAAACAAAATGGCCCAATGCTAAAATCGTGGGATAAATCATGTGCAACAATTAAAATGGTAAAATTGTGGAAATTAAAAGGTGGATAAATATTTCAAAACAATCAAAAATGTGTAATTAATATATATAAATTAGAAAACAAAAAATGAGGGAAATGAAAATCAATTATGGAGAGAGAAAAGTAATAGAGGCATAATGGTAAGAAAAATTTATGAAAATCTATAAATGTATATGTGCATATATATATATTTGGACATTTTAAAAAATACTAGTTTTAAGAAATTTAACGCACACTTCCTCCTAATACAATAATAGATATTATTGAATACTAGAAAATGGGGACTTAACGAATAACAAAATAGCAAACATCCTTTTTTATTACTAAAATAATCTTTTCTAAACATGCATGTAGACGTGTAAAAATCTAGTTAATAAAAATGTCATAAAGACACGTACATCATTTAATAATAATAATATAACACAAAACATTGTATTAAAATTAATGTAAAAAAAAATAAAAAAATTATTGTAAAATAAAATAAAGTAATTATTAACACAAAACATTGTATTAAAATTAATGTAAAAAAAATATAAAAAAATATTGTAAAATAAAATAAAATAACTTTAAGGATGATTAGGAATTGATTTTAAATCTTAAAAAAATATAAATTATATAATATAAAAAAAATTGAAAAAATAGTGAGAGAATTAAAAAGAAAATGAAAGGTGGGGTTGTGAGAGAGAGTAAAAAATAAAATATAATTTATCAAATAAAAAAAAGTTGAAAAAATAGTGAGAAAAAAAAAATAAATAAAAGAAGAGGGAAGTGTGCATTCGGAGAGGATAAATAAATAAATAAAACAACAAAAGTGAACCTTACCGGAATTCAACAAGCTCACGCACACCAATTGGCTCAGACCAATTTTTTTTTTTTTTTTTTTTTTTTTTTTTTTTTTTTTTTTTTTTTTTTTTTTTGTTAAGAGCACAATGAATATCTATTTAGTATAAATGCGGAACAAATGAAATTCTTTTACAGATCGCAGACGATAATTCGATTATATCGTCGATATTTGATCGAAATATCAGAGATATTGACGGTATTTCAACGATACAAAAGTAAAACAACTATACCTCACATATTTGTATCGATGCCTTCAAAAAATCTAGTTATTCATGATATTTTGACAAATATCATCGATTTTTTCATGTTTGTGTGTAACTAACCAATTCTAAAATTATAAAACAAAATAACTCAACAAGCAACATCTACTCAGCAAACTGCCAGCACCTGCTCCCATATGATAACATTATGTACCCACCTCAACTATTGATATGGTAAGTTATTGATATGATTTAAAGGTCCAAATATCAACAATTCTCAGGTCATTCTCCCTTCAAATCATGTCAATAAGAGATGGTAATCTTGTCATATCAAGAGAGCAAATTCCTGCGAGAGCAGACCAACTCTTAGTGTAGATTTTTATTTTTTTTCTTCTTTGGATTTTCTAGACGTTGCGAACATATAAAGTGATTTATTCAAAATAATAATAATAATAATAAAAAAAATAACAGCCAAAGTAATAGAGACAAGACGTATTCCAAAATAAATAAATAAAATCACACTTTACTAAATAACTTCAAAACTAGACATTTTCTAAATTCTTTAATAACTACCATACATCCCAATAAACACCTCATAATAATTTTTTTTTTTCTGAGCAGAGTACTGATAATTAATTATTATATGTTTTATGTATCAAATTCTCATTATTAATTTCTTGAAAAAAAAGCTTCATTATTAATCAATAAAAACTTAACTCAGTTATTTTTTATTATTTTTATTATTATTATTTTTTTTTTTTTTTTTTGTTAGTTATCTATTTACTTTAACTTAAAAGAAGATAAAGTATGATCATATAAATAGATTAGGTATAGGCCAAAACAAACAAATAAGTTTAATAGAGAATTACAAATTATATTTTCTTATTAAGTTCTGAAATTTCATAAATAACAAAACATTTTAAAATATTCGAAACTTTTTCCAAATTTTTTTATTGTAGAGATATCTAAGTCATTGTGCCTTTATACTTACCCTTTTAATTTAAAAGAATATATTTTCGATTTTCCTACTCCACGTTAATTAAATACTTTGTCAATATGAACCTAGCTCAAGTGACATAAAGTATGAATTAATGACCAGAGGTCAGAGGTTTCATTTCCCCATCCTGCATTATATTACTAAAGCAAAAAGAGAATCTCACAGCCCGAGGCTAAGGCACAAAGAAACCATAGTTCAAACAAACAACAAAAAGTAATCAGAGACGAAAAAATCATGGAAACATATTCCAATGAGGGACACAATCAGACCCTAAAGGTGATAGCCCGCCTAACCAAGAAGAACAACTGTTGACCGAGAAATTTCGGCCAATCAACGGTCGCCACGTGTCTTCATCACGGCTGGTGGATCAGATAAACTTGACCGAGCAAATTCGGTCACACCGTAATTGGGCTCGAAATCGGGTCGGTCCGGAAAAATATTCAAAAGACAATTTGGCCCGAAGGTCAAGCCCATTGGGCTCAAAATTTAAAAGCTCATTTGAACCAAGCCCATTGGGTCCAAACCCATTTGATCCAAGCCCAAGCCCATTGGATCCAGGCCCAAGCCCACCAGGCCCATGAGAGCTCTATAAATAGAGAGCTCATTTTCATTTGCAAGGTTCAGAAAATTTCTACTCCTAAGAGCTCAGAGAGAATTCCCAAGCAACGAAGACTCCCTGAATCCTTGGAAGACTGAACGATCATCCAACATCGAGAACAAGCTGCGAAGCCCTCGAAACAAATCCAACATCGAGAACAAGCTGCGAAGCCCTCGAGATACATTTACATTTAAGAGAGAGAATCAGATGATCAAACATTAGAGATTGTAATCCACTACGCACTGATACATACAAACATAAATACAAATTCAAATTTCATTTACACGTGTCAAATTTCTATCCTTCGTCGAAATCTCGTGTGAACAGATTGGCACGCCCGGTGGGACCTCTCTACCTTTCATCTCTGTCTCTCAACAAAAAATTAACAATGGCATCAAAGAAAACAACATTCAAGGCTGTCAGTTCCAACAGTCCTTACAGGGGACCTGCTACCCGCAGCCGCGTCATCAAAGAAGTCTCACAGACGGGCGAGCACACTCTTGCCACCGTGAGCAAAATATACAAACGACTGACGGAGTCCGCGCAGGTTGGGATAATCATCAAGGACAATCCCTTGTTCGATGAGGTTGTTCCCTCCTCTGATCAGCTGGAGAAGGTGTCTGACTCCAACGTATCTGTAATGATGGCGGATGCGCGCACTAACGACGAAGCGATGGCTGAAATGGAAAAGAAAATTAAATTTTTGATGAAAGTAGTCGATGACAAAGACTTCGAGATTGCCCAACTGAGGAGTCAGATGCAAAGTCGTGAGGTCGCGGAGTCAAGTCTAACTCCTGCGGCCAGAAGGAGTGACAAAGAAAAAATGGTCATCCAAGAAGACCAAGCGCAACACTCAACGTTGGTCGCTTCCTTATCTGTCCAACAACTGCAGAACATGATTACCAACACCATCCGAGCCCAGTACGATGGACCAGCCCAGAGCACCCTCTCGTATACCAAACCGTATTCCAAGAGGATTGACAACTTGAGGATGCCCACCGGGTACCAGCCGCCGAAATTCCAACAGTTCGATGGGAAGGGCAATCCTAAACAGCACATTGCCCACTTCGTCGAAACGTGCGAGAACGCTGGAACTCGCAGAGACTTGCTGGTTAGGAAATTCGTCCGAACTTTGAAAGGAAACGCCTTTGACTGGTACACTGACTTGGAACCCGAGACGATTGACAGTTGGGAACAGTTTGAGAGAGACTTCTTGAATCGCTTCTACAGCACGAGGCGGACAGTCAGCATGTCTGAACTCTCGCACGCTAGCCAAAGAATGGACGAGCCAGTCGTCGATTTCATTAACCGTTGGAGATCGTTGAGTCTTGACTGCAAGGACCGACTCACAGAAGTGTCTGCTGTCGAGATGTGCATCGACGACATGCATTGGGGACTTCACTACATCCTACAAGGGATAAAGCCCCAAACATTCGAGGAGTTAGCAACTCGCGCCCATGATATGGAGCTGAGTATTGCCCATAGAGGAAACAAAGACCTCTTAATCCCCGATGTAAAGAAAACAAAGACGGAAATGAAGGGCGTTGGGAAGATCACGAAGAATGTCGTGAAAGAATCTATGGTCGTCAACACAACCCCTTTAAGGTTTTCCTCCAAAGCAAAGGAAAACAAAACGGAAGCAAGAAATGACAAAGGCGAAAGACGTCGCCTTACTTTGAAAGAAAGACAAGAAAAAGTCTACCCGTTTCCAGACTCTGACATCCCCGATATGTTAGAGTAATTGCTGGAAACGCAACTCATCCAACTGCCAGAATGCAAACGACCGGAGGAGTTAGGAAAGGTAAATGATCCTAACTACTGCAAATACCACCGGGTCGTTAGTCATCCTGTAGGCAAATGTTTTGTCTTAAAAGAGCTAATCATGAAGTTAGCTAGTGATAAGAGGATTGAGCTGGATCTCGACGAGGTAGCTCAAGCAAATCACGCCGCCGTAACATTGAACTCCGACGTTCAATTATCTCCTGTTTCACCTAAGAAGCAAGAGGAGAGTTTGATCCAGTTTGAGACTTGCGAACCTGTAATCGTTCGATTCGAACATGAAATCCTACAGGAGACTTCGCGGGTGAAGCCCGAACCCGTTGGGGATGAGGATGAAGGATGGACCGTCGTAACTCGTCGAAAAATGCGGCGACAGAGACCTGTCCAGAAAGAAGGCCGCCTACTTCGAGAGTATAGGCGAAAAAGCAAACTTCCAAAGAGAAAAGGAAGAAAGAGTATGAGAAGGCCAAAGCTTGTCGTGGAGGAAAACAAAGACCTCCCTCGACCCCAGCAGCCTATGACCCTACGAGAATTTTTCCCCAAGGGATTCTTTAATGAAAAGCAGGAAGAAACATTTGAAGCTGCTACGTGCCATGTCGTTGGTGCAATCAAGGATGACAGCGCCACTCCAAGTTCAACGGAGTTGGTAACAAAGTTGGACGATACACCTTCCCTCAATGTAGTAGATTCGCCTCAAATGGACAAAACTGCTCACGTCAACACGTTGAAGGACTCTAATGTTTCAGAACCTTCAACCTTTACAGCACATGCATGCGCGTCCGATTGCATGTCCATAAGCTTCACCGATGATGATTTGATGTTGGGGTCAAAACCTCACAATAGACCTTTGTTTGTCTCAGGATACATTCGAGAACAGAGGGTCGATCGAATCCTCATTGATGATGGATTGACCGTCAACATAATGCCGAAATCAGTCATGAAGGAGACTGGCATCCTGATGGAAGAGCTATCAAGTAGCAAGCTAGTAATCCAGGGTTTCAATCAGGGAGGACAACGAGCGATCGGCATGATTCGCCTACAGCTCATCATCGGAGACTTAAAAGCACATACCCTATTTCATGTCATAGACTCCAGGACTACCTATAAAATATTGTTGGGTCGCCCTTGGATTCATGGAAATGGGGTAATAACTTCCACCTTGCATCAGTGCTTCAAGTTTTATCAGGACGGCGTAAAAAAGGTTGAGGCAGACACTAAGCCATTTTCAGAGGCCGAGTCTCATTTCGCGGATGCCAAGTTTTATATAAATAACAGCAACATAGAAGAAATAATGCCAAAAGAAATCTCTTTGATCAGCGGGGAGCAGAAGACTTGCGCAGGGAAAGAATCAATCAAAGAAGAAAATGTTCCCAAGTTTTGGGAAAGCAAGACATCCGTCAGCCCTACGAAGGCTAAGGCCTTGAAAGACGAGAAAAGTTCGAACCCTTCTGTTCTGCGCTACGTTCCCTTGTCCCGGCGTAAGAAAGGTGAATCACCATTCGCAGAATGTACTAAAAGTTTGAAAGTTGGTGACATTAAGATCCTGAAAGAAAACTTTGTCACCCCTCTTACGAAGATAACAAAACAAGAGATCGAGAAGCCGAAAGATACCCAGAAAGAGATGGTCTTGCCTGAGAAACGAACAAAAGAAGGATACGATCCTAAAGCATATAAACTGTTAGCAAAAGCAGGTTATGACTTCACAACTCACACCGAGTTCAAGGGCCTGAAAATCTTGGAAGGCAGGCCAAAGCTTTCTTTGACACAAAAGAAGCTCTTAAAGGAGGGATACCCCTTACCGGCATCAAGAAATGGGCTTGGATATAAGTCGCCCGAACCAGTCCGTATAACCCAAAAAGGGAAGAAGAAAGTGGTCAACAGTAATAACATAACGACCAAGGAGGTAGACAACTCAAAAGGAAAGGAAGTTTTTAAGCCAAAAGTCCCCATCAATAAACGCATCAAGCCGTCAGCTACGCGCGCTTCGGCCTTCCAGCGATTGAAAGCGGTTGTGACAGAAGAAGACAGTTCGTACTCAACACCTAATCCCATCAGATCTTCCGTCTTTCAAAGATTGAGTAAGTCGGCAGATAAAAAAGAAAACACGTTGTCCACTGAACCTCTCTCACGACAATCAGCATTCCAAAGGTTGAATAAGCCAGCAGATGAGAAGGAAAACACACCGTCCACTAAACCCCTCTCACGGAAGTCAGCATTTCAAAGATTGAGTAAGCCGACAGAGGAGAAAGAAAATACGTTGCCCGAAAAATCTCTCTCACGAACGTCAGCGTTGCAAAGATTAAGCGTGACCACAAAGAGAGATAAGAAACTTTCATCCACTTCCATTTTTGATCGCCTCCTACACGAAGAGGCTCGAGAGACTTTGAACGATAAAGAGTCTAGCAAGACAAAAAGCGATGAAGAGATCCGCAGTATCGTTCCCTCACGAATGAAAAGAAAAACTTTTGTTACCGTGAATACGGATGGTGCACTGAAGGTTAAACGGCGCAATGTCATCATCACAAACCCTGCAAGCAAATGTGCAGTGGAGAATGAGGGTGAAGCCTCTTGTTACCATATTACTGCCGAGGAAGAAACGGAGGCCGAGATATCTGAAGAGGATGTTGAAGAGGCACCACTGCCACTCGAAGATGGAAGTCAACCGACAGTTGATGAACTAAAAGAGGTTAATCTTGGTACGACGGAAGAACCACGTCCAATCTTTATAAGTGCATCACTTTCCAATGAAAAGGAATGCGAGTACTTGAGTTTGCTCATCGCATACAAGGACGTCTTTGCTTGGTCGTATAAGGAGATGTCGGGACTTGATCCAAAAGTAGCAGTACATCGTCTCGCTATTGAAGATGGGTATCGACCAATAAAACAGGCTCAGCGACGTTTCAGGCCAGAACCCATTCCTTAAATTGAAAATGAAGTCAATAAGTTAATTGAAGCAAGCTTCATTCGCGAAGTGAAGTACCCGACGTGGATTTCAAACATTGTCCCCGTTAGAAAGAAGAACGGGGAACTCCGGGTATGCGTTGACTTTCGCGATCTGAATAACGCATGTCCGAAGGATGCCTTCCCATTGCCCATCACTGAACTCATGGTTGATGCTACCACCGGGCATGAAGCTTTGTCTTTCATGGATGGATCATCGGGGTACAACCAGATTCGAATGGACCTCAATGATGAGGAGATGACAGCGTTCTGGACTCCAAAAGGGATATACTGTTACAAGGTAATGCCCTTCGGATTAAAGAATGTCGGCGCTACTTATCAACGTGCCATGCAGAAGATCTTCGATGATATGCTGCATAAGCATGTCGAGTGCTACGTTGACGATCTCGTGGTCAAGACTAAAAAGCGACAAAATCACTTGGAGGATCTTAAGGTGGTTTTTGAGCGTCTGAGGAAATACCAGTTGAAGATGAACCCTCTCAAATGTGCATTCGGCGTAACTTCAGGGAAGTTCCTGAAGGGAATGAACTCTTCATTCCCCGCAGTGGAAGCGTTTGGAATCGTTACTTTGGTTTATTTAGAATTAAACTAAAATACAAGTTAAGCATATATTAGATTACCTTTGAAGATCAATCATCTTCTTGTGTTCCTTTTTCCACGAGATCTTCCTCCTTTTTCCACGAGATCTTCCTCGCTGACTCGAACACGGGATCAAGGCTTGTGGGAGCTCTTTGAAAGAATGAGAGAACAATTCTCTGCAGAAGGTGAGTATTGTGTTTGGCCAACCTTTTGGCTAAACCTAAATGTCTTATTTATAATAAGGCTTTTAGGAATTAATTTTATTTTACAAAATACATTTTAATATCTAATATATTAAAATATGCATTTTATATTTATTTGAATCTTATTCAAATATTATAAAATTAATCTTTTATAATATACTTTAAACCAATTTGAATCTCATTCAAATAACATATGTATATAGTTTTTAATATTAATGTATCATATACATAAACTATTTCCTCTAATATTTAATGTATCAAGTACAATAAATATATTTTACTCTTCTACATTTAATATATCAAATATATTAAATAATAATTTGAATATTTCAAATTTTTCTTTCAACTAAATTGATCATTTTAGTGTTACTATGAGCTAGCAAGGGGACCTTATGGACCTACAGATTTATAATCTCCAATGATACAAAATTAATTAATTAAACTCTTTAATTAATTGACTTTCATTCATTAACTCTAGGTCACTCCACTATAGGCCTAGAGTTGCACTCTTATGCACTGTAGGACAAGTTGTGTCCATGGATATAACCATTACATGCAAGTCGATCCTTCACGAGTTGTTCGTAATTACAGCTGGGTCAAAAGTCCGTTTTACCCCTGTAATTACATCTTACACCTTAAGTACCACTGATTCTCTAATGAACAACTTGTTTATGATCCAACCATAAACCAAGTCCCTCTCGGGCCAGTGAGAGGGTGGGGCCCCATTGTTCAAGTCCCGAAATCAGCACTTAAGGGAACTACTCATCTACTTTCCCTATATGGGAAGAAGTGAATTCCATCTTGTGAAACTTATGTTCCCAACTCCCTATTTGGTCAAGTCCTCAAAATGGTAGGCTTATTGAATCGGCTATAAAAGTCATTCTCACCCATACAAATCAAAGGACGAGCCCTCACAGGCAGGAGTTCATAACTCACTCAGGATTAAGATCGAGTCACATATGATCATCCTGTGAAATACTAATCTTCTCAAATAACGGATTTATAAAGAGAGATTATATATTTCGTGGTCCAGTCTTATACAAAATCATTGTATAGGATACCCCCACTCACATGTCTCTACATGAATGATTTGGATCAAATCATTTGTAACAATTACAAAGTGGGTCGTATCAATAGTGTTACCAGGATAAGGCACCCAACCTTATCCATATACTATAGACCCTTTAGGTTATTACTTGAACATGATCCTCCCGTATGTCAACTACATACAGTTCAAGATTACACTAATAACCTTGGATTTTATTTATATAATGAATATTATAAATTGCAAATATTAATAATAAAATAATTATCAAATAATTATTAATTAATTACGAGGCTTTAGGGCATAAATCCCAACAATCTCCCACTTGGACTAAAGCCGGTGAGACATGTATCCTAGGGCATACTCTACACCCAACATGTTCTCCCACTTGCCCTAGTGAAGATGAGACATGTCTCATAATCCTAGACATTCTAGGTGGCTTTCAAACACTTTAGCCTGGAAAGTCTTTTTATATAGATCAAAACGATTGTTAATTAAAAGTCATCTTGGTCCTACCACGATTCTTTCTCTCTCAGGATACCCTATATATTGATGTTATCTAAGTTCCTTAAGTTTAGCCATTACATAAAACGTTTTAGGCTTAACTATATCTGAAACATCTTTCAGACCAATAAGAAATTATTTGAGTTATGCAAGTTCTTTACTTCATAAGTAAGAACATTTAACTTGCATACCATACTCCATCATCTAGGGTAAACATAGATTTCCATAAATCTTTGTTAAAACCAGTACATCTCGTAAAGATCAAATCTTTAACCTCATACACAAAAATATAATTTCTCAATTTATCCATAGATATTTTGAGAAAAGTTTTTATTTTTCCGTGCAATGGTCATACCATTGGGTTAACTAATAAATGCTAACCAATTTTACTGTCAAATGTCATGTCTCAAGTGTACATTAGATTTTCTCCCACTCAAACGTAGATAGTCAATCTTATGTTCTCAACATTTTGAAATGTCTTAGGACACTATTCCTTAGACAATCTAAACTTCATGTAAGAATGATACATTATCATTTTTTGAAGTACTACATCATATACTTGACAACAAATTTGTCAATATAAGATGTGTGAGACATAAATAACATTTTGTCCTCGAAAACTCTATTTTAGGACATACCCAGTAATTTAAATCATTCATTTGGAATTGGTTAGGTAGTCAACATTTTATGTTGGATTCAAATCTTACAGCATTCACAATGGGTAATAAGTCATCCACATAAAATATGAGAAAATTCCACTAAGTAATTAATGATTTTCTTGTCTATACAATATCATTAATATTTATTCAAAGTCATAGTTTTTGATACTTTTATCAAACCTTACATTCAAAAATCTAGTGATCAAATTCATTTCATAAATGAACCTTTACTGCTTGCAAACCTTTTGCTTTTGATTTTTGAAATTGAACTCATGTAATTGATTTGTAAATGCATTCTTTAAGACTTCTTTTCAAAAAAAGATTTCTTAAACCTTCACTTGACATATCTCATATGCAACTATGAATTAGGAAATGCTTATATACTCTAATATGACAACAAATAAGAAAGTTTATCCATAGTTTACTTTCTCCATCTATATTTGTCATTAGTCTTATTTTGAAGGTTTGTACCTTCTTATTTACAAATCTTTTACTTTAGTAGATATATTCAAAACCTATGGGTTTTACCCCATCACGAATATCTACAAGTTCTAGATAAAGATGAGTACATCTACTCTATCTCGAGATTTATGACTTTGGTCTACTAGTATTTGTCATTGACCCTCATTTCAACTTTGAGGTCAAGAAGCCCTACATTTTGTCATCTAATACGACAACTTAGGCTTCATATAAGCTCTTGTAACGGTTGGATCATCTCATAACTCTCCCACTACGATGAGGCTTATCCAATTCATGACTAGGATCCATTTGACTATTAAATGTAATTAAATTGTTAACAACTTTTGTTAACTATTTAGTGGCTTCACTTGGAACCAACTTTTCAACACTATTGAACATATTCAAGTTTCAACATGTATGCTTAAAACTCTCAAAACTCGAAGGGTTGTAAACTAACTTTACTACTCTTCTATAATCTCAAAGTTGTCTCATGGACACCTTTTAGATAGGATCATGTTCACTATACAATCTATATTGTATATCCTAACAAGAGTCTTATAATGGCGTGTAATTCTTTATTGTTCTGACCATGTCTAATAAGGTCTTGTTTCTCCTCTTACAGCACAATTTCACACAATTGTACTTTGTGCTAGAGTTGAGATAAAATCTCACTTTCTATCAATTAGTCTTAGTACATAACGTTCCTGTACTTTTCACTGTGATCTGATCATAGTGTTTTGATAGATTTACCTAATTGACCTTCAACTTGAGTCTTATATTCCTTAAACTTTTCAAAATATTCAGACTTATGTTGCATTAGGTTACGATACTTATTTCTTGAATAATCATCAGCTAGAGTGATATGAAATATTCATCAGTGTTCTTTGGCCTGTAGGCTTTTCCAACAAAAACCTATTAATTATCTTGCATGAAAGGCAAGATCTTAAGACATATAAAGTAATTAACTCTAACATTTAGAGAATCACTTCGTAGTAGTCTTTTTATTCAAATTGATCAGAATCAATCTTGAATGCCAAAGACGGGTATCATATTTTAGAGAACCCTAAACCCTTTATATTCTGGATTCTATAATCCTGAATATCTCACTGTGTAGTATTTTATATGTTAACAATTTAACACATACAAATTATTCTTATTTTTCGGCTGAACTTTTCAAACAATTTTGAAAATAAAAATTTAGTACTAAAATATTCATACTATATGAACATTTTATTAGTAATAAAGTTAGAGAAATTGAATTTCTCCTATGGTACTAAAAACACCATATTCAGCATTAAATAACAATTATTTCTTATGGACATCTTAATGTCTCCCACTACATTAATTGAGATGGGTTTTCTGGTGCCAACAAGTAGAGATCATTCTACATAATTAAGTATTTTCCAAGAATTATATAAAATGTAATGAAGAACAAATCTTAATAGTGGATCTGAATCTACTATATAGGTGGTAATGAAAAAATCTAGTAAATCAAATTTACTTTTATCCATGTTCTTCTTATAGAGGTATTTCATAAATTCCTCTTATTATGACTACTATGCTAATTTAGAAACTATTTTCTTTTAGCTACAGTCATATGGTTTCTTTTCTTGGATTTTGGTAATACTTAATTTTTGAGATTATTTAGATAAATATCTAAATCTAGCTTTTATTGACTTCAACAATATCTCATATGTTGTTGTCATCTTCTTTATCTTCTTAGCTTGACATCTAATATGTCAAATAGAAAATTTGTATAAGTCATCTCGTTATATTGATTTATTAATCATGTGCTTTACGAACAATTCGATTAGCATTGGTAACAGGTTTTTGAGAACATTTCTCAATAAAGACAAATTAAAGAAAAAATTTACACGTCATTATATAGTGTTAACATTATTTTTCCAAGTGATATTATTTTCTCAATTTGACAAATTAGCAACGAAAAATAAAATTGAGAGAAATAGACATAATATTGAAATATATAAAAAAATATATATATTTATCTAATACCATGCAATCAATATTCATTCAATTTCAGCATAGAAAACAAACAATTTGATAAATGAACCCTGAAACATTATTGTTTTAATGCTATGATACTTTAGTGAGTTAGAACAAGTGCCGCCGTAGGGTAGGTCAAATGCCCCTTCACTAAACCGAGACAATCTCAACCAAGTGTTATCCCAAAATAACTCTTATTTCTATAACATTTAGTTACCATTAGTTTGGTCAAGAAAATCATTAACAACCTTAATGATATCTTTGTAAGTATAACCCATCATTTTAGATTCTATAATTTTATCCCAACAAGTGCCGCCGTAGGGTAGGTCAAGTATTGGAAATAAAATTACAATCCTATCCTTCTCAGGAGATTCACCCTGATATTGACCCATGTAAACACCTTCCGTAGGGGGACGGTCCAAAAGCCGCCGCGAGGCCTCACATGAATCTCACGTTGTGAACCAATGATAGAGACCGTAGGATATGTTGACACATTTCCTTCTCCCACTTACTATTTAAAAATACTTTCTCAAGAGATTCACCCTGATATTGACCCATGTAAACACCTTCCGTAGGGGGACGGTCCAAAGCCGCCTCGAGGCCTCACATGAATCTCACGTTGTGAATCTATGGTAGAGACCGTAGGGTTATTTTGACATGTCTTTCTCCCACTAAGTATTTTGAAATAGGGTTTTCTATTACTTAGACAAATTAGGCTAATCTCATTTATCTAAGTTTTTCAATCTACCCTTTCATACCCCTTATGTTGGTTAGATTGATTTTAATGTGAATTATCAAGTATATTAAACTATTTAAAACTAATCACATTATGAGCCTGCTTAATGAAATAAAATAAAATTTGACTAATTCAACCCCCAGGCCAGTTCTTAGGTAGAGGTGTTCCTTTTCAGTCAACTTAAGTACCTCACCCGAGTAACCTTTCTTAGACAGGGTTCCCTTATAGTCAATTTTTATTTCAAATTCATTAATCTTTAATTAACTATTAATTACTAGATCAATGAACTTCAGTTGATTTTAAGCAATGTTTTTAATCCTATTGAAAACCAATTCACCTTATGGATAATCTTGAATTTTTAACAATTTTAAACCCTTTAAAATAAAATTAAAGATTATCATATATTCTAATCTTATTAGAATAAAAGATAAACTAAATTCAAATATTTAAACTATTTAAAGAATGAATTAAATTATCTTTTAAATAAGGAAAGAAAAAAAACTAATCTCATATGAAAATATCCTAAGCTCATTTGGAAAATATCCCAAGGGAAAAGATTTCCCAATTTTCCCAATCTAGGAAGAGATTTTCAATTTTACCAATCTTATTAGGAAAAGATTTCCCAATTTTGAAAAAATATCACTTAGAAAAAGATATCCTAATCCTTATTAGAAAAATATGGATTACTATTATGAAAGGAAGTATCCTAATTTAAAATTTCCAAATATAACAATTATATTGAAAGATATGGAAATAAAATCATATTAGGAAATCATCTAATCAAATTAGAAAGCATTTTAATCATAATATTTCAAATATAACACTTATATTAAAAATAATTAAAATGCATGATCATGTTAACCTATGGTGGGATTTTAATCTAGATGACATACTCTATGCAATCAATTAAAATTTAAAACATACATCACCATGCATAATTAAATTAAAAACAACATGCATAATTAAATTAAAAACACAGCAAAATTGACCGGCATATTTGACATATCCTAAGAAATTGAAACCAATTTTGAATTACATTAATTTAAATCCAAGACATATCTTGGTCTTCAAAATCCTCCTTTTTGATTCTTCCACCTTTGAATCCAATTTTCATAACTCAATTTGGACATTCAAAATCTGAATTTAAATTTCCATATTTTATTTTGGACATTTCAAATTCCAAATATGAATCTAAATCTCCAGAATTGATTTTGGACATTCCAAATCAAATCTATAGAAATTCCAAATTTGAATCTAAATTTCTAGATTTTATGTTGGACATTCCAAACATTCTAAATCTGAATCTAAATCTACAGAATTGATTTTGGACATTCCAAATCAAATCTATAGACATTCCAAATCTGAATTTAAATTTTCATATTTTATTTTGGACATTCCAAATATGAATCTAAATCTCAAATTCGGTAGGATTCACACAAATTGAATCTTCAATTTCGTAATGGCTTCATAGCTTCAATTCCACCATCGTTTTACACCCTTTCAATTCCGTAATGGCTTCAAAAAATGATACAGAGAATACAGAGAATTCCTATCTCTTTCGAGTTTCACATTTGATCTAATCAAAGCAATAAAACTAATGCCAAAATATGCCTAAACAATCAATTTGCAAACCACATATATCACATATATGAAAAATAAATTCAAATACCCACCATGAATTTTTAATTCTGAACAAAAACAAAGTTGCTCTGATACCAATTGAAGGGAATGAACTCTTCATTCCGCGCAGCGGAAGCGTTTGGAATCGTTACTTTGGTTTATTTAGAATTAAACTAAAATACAAGTTAAGCATATATTAGATTACCTTTGAAGATCAATCATCTTCTTGTGTTCCTTTTTCCACGAGACCTTCCTCGCTATGACTCGAACACGGGAACCTTCCTCGCTATGACTCGAACACGGGATCAAGGCTTGTGGGAGCTCTTTGAAAGAATGAGAGAACAATTCTCTGCAGAAGGTGAGTATTGTGTTTGGCCAACCTTTTGGCTAAACCTAAATGTCTTATTTATAATAAGGCTTTTAGGAATTAATTTTATTTTACAAAATACATTTTAATATCTAATATATTAAAATATGCATTTTATATTTATTTGAATCTTATTCAAATATTATAAAATTAATCTTTTATAATATACTTTAAACCAATTTGAATCTCATTCAAATAACATATGTATATAGTTTTTAATATTAATGTATCATATACATAAACTATTTCCTCTAATATTTAATGTATCAAATACAATAAATATATTTTACTCTTCTACATTTAATATATCAAATATATTAAATAATAATTTGAATATTTCAAATTTTTCTTTCAACTAAATTGATCCTTTTAGTGTTACTATGAGCTAGCAAGGGGACCTTATGGACCTACAGATTTATAAGCTCCAATGATACAAAATTAATTAATTAAACTCTTTAATTAATGAGTAAAACTTAGTTGCAGGCTGGGCTACAACTATCTTTTGCAGCCCAGCAACATGCCAGAATTTGATTGGTCAGATTTTATGTTATCCTTTTTAATTAAAAAATCATATTTAATGTCTCATGTCACTTCAATCCTTTTTTTTCTTTCATTTTTTTCACTTCCTCATAACTTTCAATTTCCAATTTTGCCCTTCTCTCCTCAATTCTCTCCAATATCTCTTTCCATGGATGATTTGCTACTGTCAAATCTTAGTAAATATTTCTTAATCTCTCCATATGCCTAATAGCATAGCGTATCTCTTTCCATGGATGATTTGCTACGGTCAAATCTTAGTAAATATTTCTTAATCTCTCCATATGCCTAATAGCATAGCGAAAATTGACAGAATTTTAGAAAGGTAATAATTAATTATTTATTCTATGATAAATGAAGTGAAATTGAGTTGAAAACTTGAAATGAACAAAGAAATTAGATAGGAGAGGAAAGAAGAATTTTATTGCAGAATTTTAGAAAGGTAATAGTTAATTATTTATTTTATGATAAATGAAGTGAAATTGAGTTGAAAACTTGAAATGAACAAAGAAATTAGATAGAAGAGAAAAGAGGAATTTTATTAAAAAATGTCATAGGATGTTGGACAATGGTGAAGTTTTAGATATTATTATTATTATTAAAAATTGTCCCATAATTTTTTTTATCGATGATTTGCTATTTTCAAATCTTAGCAAAAAATTTCAAATCATTTATAAAAAAAGATATTGGAGAGGATTGAATAGGGAAGGGCAAAATCGGAAATTAAAAGCCATGGAGAAGAGAAAAAAAAGCAGAAAAAAAAAAGTTGAAGTCACGTGACGCATTAAATATGATTTTTTAATTAAAAATAATAACATAATACTTGGTCAATCACAACCTGCCACGTGGCTGGGCTGCAAAAGATAGTTGTAGCCCAGCCTGCAACTAAGTTTTACTCTTAATTAATTGACTTTCATTCATTAACTCTAGGTCACTCCACTATAGGCCTAGAGTTGCACTCTTATGCACTGTAGGACAAGTTGTGTCCATGGATATAACCATTACATGCAAGTCGATCCTTCACGAGTTGTTCGTAATTACAGCTGGGTCAAAAGTCCGTTTTACCCCTGTAATTACATCTTACACCTTAAGTACCACTGATTCTCTAATGAACAACTTGTTTATGATCCAACCATAAACCAAGTCCCTCTCGGGCCAGTGAGAGGGTGGGGCCCCATTGTTCAAGTCCCGAAATCAGCACTTAAGGGAACTACTCATCTACTTTCCCTATATGGGAAGAAGTGAATTCCATCTTGTGAAACTTATGTTCCCAACTCCCTATTTGGTCAAGTCCTCAAAATGGTAGGCTTATTGAATCGGCTATAAAGGTCATTCTCACCCATACAAATCAAAGGACGAGCCCTCACAGGCAGGAGTTCATAACTCACTCAGGATTAAGATCGAGTCACATATGATCATCCTGTGAAATACTAATCTTCTCAAATAACGGATTTATAAAGAGAGATTATATATTTCGTGGTCCAGTCTTATACAAACTCATTGTATAGGATACCCCCACTCACATGTCTCTACATGAATGATTTGGATCAAATCATTTGTAACAATTACAAAGTGGGCCGTATCAATAGTGTTACCAGGATAAGGCACCCAACCTTATCCATATACTATAGACCCTTTAGGTTATTACTTGAACATGATCCTCCCGTATGTCAACTACATACAGTTCAAGATTACACTAATAACCTTGGATTTTATTTATATAATGAATATTATAAATTGCAAATATTAATAATAAAATAATTATCAAATAATTATTAATTAATTACGAGGCTTTAGGGCATAAATCCCAACAGTTCCTTGGTTTCGTTGTCAAGCATCGAGGGATCGAGATTGATCAATCCATGATAGACGCCATTCAAAAAATGCCAGAGCCGCGAAACTTACATGAGCTAAGAAGTCTCCAAAGACGATTAACTTATATAAGGAGGTTCATCTCCAATCTGGCGGGTCGATGCCAACCATTCCAGAGATTGATGAGGAAAGACACGGCCTTCGAATGGGACGAAGCATGTCGAACTGCTTTTAACAGTATAAAGGAATATTTGCTTAACCCTCTTGTCTTGGGCGCCCCCATAGCAGGAAAGCCATTGATACTCTACATTACTGCGCAAGAAAGGTCGCTTGGGGCATTGCTTGCACAAGAAAGTGAGAAGGGTAAAGAATGTGCCCTCTACTACTTAAGTAGAACTCTCAATGGGGCAGAGCTGAATTATTCACCCATTGAGAAGATGTGTCTTTCGCTCTTCTTCGCCATTGACAAGTTGAGGCATTATATGCAGGCATTCACAGTGCATTTGGTGGCTAAGGCTGACCCAATCAAGTATGTTCTGTCTAGACCAATTATCTCAGGTCGATTGGCAAAGTGGGCAATCTTACTACAACAGTATGACATTGTTTATGTTCCGCAAAAGGCGGTGAAGGGGCAAGCCTTGGCTGATTTCTTGGCAGACCATCCAGTGCCGTCAGACTCGAAATTATCTGACGACCTGCCCGACGAAGAAATCTTCTACGTTGAAATTGCTGAACCTTGGATTATGTATTTTGACGGTGCAACTCGAAGATATGGCGCAGGAGCGGGTATAGTATTTATTACCCCTGAAAAACACATGCTGCCGTATAGCTTCACATTTGAAGAGGTATGTTCGAATAATGTTGCTGAATATCAAGCACTCATTATGGGCCTTCAAATAGCAATAGAAATGGGAGTGAACTACATTGAGATCTACGGAGATTCAAAGCTGATAATTAATCAGTTATTGCTCCAATATGAGGTGAAGCATCAAGATTTAATACCTTACTTTAATTATGCAAGACAACTCTTAGAGAGCTTTGACAATATGACGATAGAGCATATTCCAAGAGCTGAAAATGCAAAGGCAGATGCATTAGCAAACTTGGCCACAACCCTGACTGTCTCAGAAAGTGAAGTATTGAACGTCCCGATTTGTCAAAAATGGGTTGTACCGCCGACTAAAATTGAAAGTCAAGAAGCAAAAGTAATATCAGTCTATGTGATTGAGGAAGAGGATTGGCGACAACCGATTGTAGATTATCTACAACATGGAAAACTTCCCACAGAGTCCCGGCGTAAGGCCGATATACGAAGAAGAAGTGCTCGATTCATCTACTACAAGGAAACCCTTTATCGACGCTCCTATGACAGACTTTTTCTTCGATGCCTAGGAAAAGAAGAATCGATAAAGGCATTAGAGGAAGCGCACTCAGGGGTCTGTGGTGCTCAGTGTATAAATAAAAATGCGATGCGAGAGCACTCAGAACATGCAAGCATACATGGTCTTGTAGCAAGTAATAAGTATTTTTTCATTCGATTTCCCACAGAGATTTATTCTTAGTTACTAACGAAGTGAGATGCTAAATTAGAAAGGGTGGCTTAAATGGGGTGAATTGAAGATTAATGTGCCTAACTAATGAAGAATATACGAGATATGCAAGCATAAACGAAAGCAAGTAAAGAGATGAACTTGAATGTAGAAGAAAAAGAATTGCGGAGAAAGCAATTTGCTAGCAATAAAATCGCAAAAGTGAAATACTGGAAAAATGGCTAAGGCAAAACAGAACTATAGAATTGCGCAGACAACAATTATCTAGCAATTAAATTAGCAACGTTTTAAGGGTGAGATGGGGAAACAAGGTCAACTAACGACTCCTCTATAGGCTTTTTCATACGATTATTCAGCAGTAGCTCAACTTATCATGCATCAATTTAACTCATTCTCATGCATCTCTCGATTACATGCATTAGATCCTTTAGTTCACTCATGTCCAAGTAAGACTTAAGCATCTATTTATATAAGCAAGTTAATGAATTGTGTTAGGAAAACGCCTATTCCTAGGTCATTTTCTGGCTACCATGAAAGACTAGCATGAATGGACGACTCTGAACTCTTACTCCTTCCGGAGGTTAGGAGTTCTTTAGACAAAATGGATGGCCGATCGAAATTGCCCGTGGGATGAAGTACACATACATTCAATGCATTCGAAGCTATCCTACATGCTGAATTCACGTATTTCTTCCTATAGATTCATTATTAGCAGACCCTTGTGTGATTAGTTACTTGATGCGAGCTTGTCGAGGCCCGTCAAATACAATTTATATTTACTGATCAACGGTTTGTAGTAAACTACAGCGGACCGGGTCGAACTCAGGGAACCGAAATTTAAATTCTCTAAATTAAATTTTATGTAAAAACAATAAATAGGGGGGTTTTTGGATTGCATGTTAATGTAATGAATTAAAATAACAATTAAAGATAAAATTTAAAGAATTAAAGAATTAAAGAAATAAATAAGAGATTACCTTGCTCATTCAGAGATTGTCGGGACTTAATGAATTTTGCTCATCGATTACTTAAATAAAAATACAATCTCTTAATTAAAAGCCTAATCGACTTAACTGGAACGACCATGAAAAGTCTCTAAGATCCTATCATGCAATTAATCCGACAAAGCATCGTAATTAACTCTAAACTAGTCAATTAGTTGGGTACGATAGCGTTCCATGCTAACTACCTAGCAGCTCTAAGCACATTGATTGATTAGAACGTTAATTAAATTGATCAGATTCAATTAAACATTTTTATATTCCTAAGGTCTATTATACGCACCATGTTAACTATGAAAAAGCCATAATATTAACACTAGTCATAACCTGACCATCTTGCTACTATAATTAAGCATGCAATTTATGACAATTACGTATCACAAATTACAAACATAGCATACATGAACAATTAATATTTAATTGATTAAGCTGTCACATTAATCAATACTAAATGCACATGAAATAAACAAAGAATAGAAAACAATTAATCAAGAAATTAGATTGCAATTTAATACCAAAAATCTCACAAAAACGTTAAGCCCGACAAACCTCTAAATCAGCCTTACAAACTTAGCCGAACATCGCTAAGACGATCCCGACTACAAAGCACAATAGAAATCTCTAAAGAGAGAGAAAGAGAGAATTGAGAGAATATTAGTGATGGTGTGTGTTGGTGTGTTTTTTCTTGTGGTGACTCTTCCTTTTTATACTAAAAGAGAAATAGTATTTACTATTTTTAAATAAAAATAAATAAATAAAATATTAAACTTGTGGTGTAGGAGTGGTTTCTTCTTAGTGGAATAACTTCGTGCTTCGTGGAGATGACTTCTTCCTGGATCAATCAGGAGCTGACACGTGTGCGAGGTGATGGTTGGAGTAAAAAAAATACAATTAAAAATCACATTCTTCAAGAATCAAACTCAAGATCAAAGTCTATCATAACCAACTTTCACCATCAGACCAAGCTTCCAACTTTGAACATTAAATGATTTTTATCTTCATAGTATCATCTGCAGCTCAGTTTGTTGATATTATACTATAAAACTCCTCGAGTTCTTATTTAATATAAGTGTCTCATTCACCTCTGAATGCTCGATTCCTGCAAAACATATGATTAAACACATTAATTTGAATCAACTAACAAGAATTAAAAGTTATAAAATAGCACTTTTGGAGTTCTATCAAATACCCCACACCTAAATCTTGCTAGTCCTCGAGCAAGAAATAATTTAAACATTAAAATGAATCATTGGCTGCAAATTAATGACTCTAACTTTTGTATCTTAAACAATAAAAATATTCACAACTCACAACATTCAAATGCATTCAATCAACGAGAAATTTAAAATTAGTTCTTTCATCCCTTATGTGTGTGTGCGTAGCCTTTCCTATCTAGATTTTTATAAGTCTGGGAATATTTTATTCAACCCTCAACTCATTTTCCCCCTACTTCTGGTCATTTAGAACCAACTATCAAGCATCAATACATTCAAGTAAGTAATATTTCTATTAAGGTGCCTAAAAACAACTTTGGCGATCCCCTAAACTTGCAACATTTTAACTCAAGGGCACTAGCTTTCACACCCAACTGCAGGGCCTCTCACCTAGAGCACTCGCTCAATGGGCGGCCTAACTACTCACATTTTGGGCAACTCTTTTTACCCCTTATCGTTTTACTCATTACAAGCCAATTTTCACTTTTCTTGAGCTCGAGCAATATTTTATTTTTTCATTTTTTTTTCTTTTCACAAGGCAGATAGACATGCTATACCTCCTCAATATCTCATTACAAGCTATCATGCAAGATAACTTTCTAATTAGTTCTAAGGGCCTTTCGAGGTGACAACAAACATATAGGCCAAATAATACATTCCTAAGCCTTTAAAACCATAGATGAGAAGACTATGTGCACAATAGTTATAAGAGAATCCAGAGAAAAATTTTAAATTTGACTCAAAATCATGCATGCATTCTCAATGTTTGCAAGAAAAAGTGAAAAAACATAATGAACACAAAATGTCTAAGACACATCATAGATTGTCATCATCATATAATATGCAACCAACTAATCATATTTTCATTTCAAGTTCAAGATTTTCATAATTTATAAGTATGACGCTCAATCACATGCTTTGCAAATATATATCCACCCCCACATAAAACAATACATTGTCCCCAATATATAATTAACTAGATTGCTTCAAAAGAAATGAGATATATATTTTTTTTAATTAAAGAAAAAAAATTGAAGAACAAAAATCTCCCATACCTAAACTTCCTATGTCAGTTCCCAGTTAGAGGTGTTCCCTTTCGGTCAACTTAAGTACCTCAGTCTAGACAGAACTATCCATAGGTAGATTTATCCTTAATAGATAACTAAGTAGATTATTCCAAAAAAAAGAAACAATAAAGAGAAGAAAACTCCCCTGAAATTTCTCTTGCATGGTCTAAGGAGTGGTGGTGCTCTCGCATCTAACATGTTCATCTTTTTCTTCAAGTCCAAAAGCAACCTGAATCTCCAAACAACTAAAAAGAAACTTGTTGAGAAAGTTCTGATATGTTAGAATAATTAAACAAAACAAAAATAAACTAAAAGAAATATTTTTTGTAAATTTTGTAATTTTTGTAATTTTTTTTTTTTTTTTTTTGCAATTAAAAATAAGAGTTGTTCTTTTTTTTTTTTTTTTTTTTTTTTTTTTAATGTTGTAAATATTTTTTTTTTAAGAAAACAAAATAATAATAAATAAATTTAACAAAGAGAATTTAATTGGCTCCCCGACAACGACGCCAATTTGATGCGAGCTTCTTTTGATTAAGAAAGACATTTTTTTTAAAGAAAAAAAAATAAAACAAATTTAACAAAGACATTTTAAAAAAAATAAAATAAAAAAAATAATAAATTAATTAAAAAAAAGAGAATTTAATTGGTTCCCCGGCAGCGGCGCCAATTTGATGCGAGCTTGTCGAGGCCCGTCAAATACAATTTATATTTACCGATCAATGGTTTGTAGTAAACTACAGCGGACCGGGTCGAACTCAGGGAACCAAAATTTAAATTCTCTAAATTAAACTTTATGTAAAAACAATAAATAGGGGGTTTTTGGATTGCATGTTAATGTAATGAATTAAAATAACAATTAAAGATAAAATTTAAAGAATTAAAGAATTAAAGAAATAAATAAGAGATTACGTTGCTGATTCAGAGATTGTCGGGACTTAATGGATTTTGCTCATCGATTACTTAAATAAAAATACAATCTCTTAATTAAAAGTCTAATCGACTTAACTGGAACGACCATGAAAAGTCTCTAAGATCCTATCATGCAATTAATCCGACAAAGCATCGTAACTAGTCAATTAGTTGGGTACGATAGCGTTACATGCTAACTACCTAGCAGCTCTAAGCACATGGATTGATTAGAACGTTAATTAAATTGATCAGATTCAATTAAACATTTTTATATTCCTAAGGTCTATTATACGCACCATGTTAACTATGAAAAAGCCATAATATTAACACTAGTCATAACCTGACCATCTTGCTACTATAATTAAGCATGCAATTTATGACAATTACGGATCACAAATTACAAACATAGCATACATGAACAATTAATATTTAATTGATTAAGCTGTCACATTAATCAATACTAAATGCACATGAAATAAACAAAGAATAGAAAACAATTAATCAAGAAATTAGATTGCAATTTAATACCAAAAATCTCACAAAAACGTTAAGCCCGACAAACCTCTAAATCAGCCTTACAAACTTAGCCGAACATCGCTAAGACGATCCCGACTACAAAGCGCAATAGAAATCTCTAAAGAGAGAGAAAGAGAGAATTGAGAGAATATTAGTGATGGTGTGTGTTGGTGTGTTTTTTCTTGTGGTGACTCTTCCCTTTTTATACTAAAAGAGAAATAGTATTTACTATTTTTAAATAAAAATAAATAAATAAAATATTAAACTTGTGGTGTAGGAGTGGTTTTGGGATAACTTCGTGCTTTCGTGGAGATGACTTCTTCCTGGATCAATCAGGAGCTGACACGTGTGCGAGGTGATGGTTGGAGTAAAAAAAATACAATTAAAAATCACATTCTTCAAGAATCGAACTCAAGATTAAAATCTATCATAATCAACTTTCACCATCAGACCAAGCTTCCAACTTTGAACATTAAATGATTTTTATCTTCATAGTATCATCTGCTAGGGGTGTACATGGGTTGGGTTGGGTTGGATTGCAGGGTTTTCCAACCGAACCCGAAAATTTCGGGTTGGTGAATTTGCAACCCAACCCAACCCAACATTTCAGTCAACCCAACCCAACCCAATCCTTCAATTTTCGGGTTGGGTTGGGTTGAGTTGTCGGGTTGGTATTTTTTTCTAATTATTTTTTTTTAATTATTTAAAATACTATGAACAACCCAAACCAAATGAATTATTAAAAAAATTCTTCATATTCTTATTTGAAAGCAACAAAATTTACCAGGAATTCGTTAATAATAAAATTTAGAAATATAAAAAACTGGATAGGTATGCATTTCTAATTTACTTTGGTACATTTTTCATTTGAGCTTTCATTTAAAGGGAGAAAATAAAATATATCAACCTTCTCATTCACAATACTTCAATAATAAAAGATCAAATCAAGCTTCTCATTTACAAACTTCAGTAAAGCTTAAAAAGTTGTAAATAAAACTAATTTCAGAATCAAAAGAATCATACATCTATACAAGTTTAAATTTCACCATTAGAAGTAATAACACAAAGTTCATCAATCCACAAATCAAATCATACATTGTATCCAATTTTCAACAATATAAATTTCCAGCCGCAACCTACCGCACATTCAACATCTTGAAGCCCTCGAGCCGGCAATGGTGGAGAGCGACTGCAGCGAGGCGGAGAGCGAGGACGGCGGGAGGCGACTGCGAGGTTGGAGGCGGAGCGAGGCGACTGCGAGGCTGGAGGCGGAGCGAGGCGACTGCGAGGCTGGAGGCGGAGCGAGGCGACTGCAAGGCTGGAGGCGGAGCGACTGCGAGGTTGGAGGCGGAGCGACTGCGAGGTTGGAGGCGGAGCGAGGCGACTGCGAGGTTGGAGGCGGAGCGAGGCGACTGCGAGGTTGGAGGCGGAGCGGCTGCAAGGCTGGAGGCGGAGAGCGAGGTTGGAGGCGGAGAAAGAGGTCGGCGGAGACGAGGCGGAGAAAGAGCTCAGCGGGCGACGAGGTGAAGATGAGAGAGAGGGGAGGGCGGGCGACGAGGTGGAGATGAGAGAGAGGGGAGGCAGAGGAAGAACGCGAGAGAGAAGGGAGGCGGCTGATAAATGGGAATAGAATGGATGAAGAAACGCTAATTCATTTTATATATATATATATATATATATTTTATTATTATTATATTGAATTCGGTTCGGTTCGGGTTGAACCGAGCCAAATTTGGTTCAACCCGCGAACCGAACCGAAAATTCAGTTTTTTAAAAATGCAACCCAACCCAACCCATATTAAAAAAAACCCAACCCAACCCGAAAAGTTGGGTTGGGTTGGGTTGGGTTGGGCGGGTTGCGGGTTTTTTGTACACCCCTATCATCTGTGGCTCAGTTTGTTGATATTATACTCTAAAACTCCTCTTTTGAGTTCTTATTTAATATAAGTGTCTCATTCACCTCTGAATGCTCGATTCCTGCAAAACATATGATTAAACACATTAATTTGAATCAACTAACAAGAATTAAAAGTTATAAAATACCACTTTTGGAGTTCTATCATTACTCATGGATGATGTGGAAGTGGAAATACTAGATTGATTAAGCATGATTAACAGTACTTAAATGAAAGCAAAGGAAAGACAGAAAGTGATAAGAAACTTGCGAAGTTGTAAATGATTTCTCTATTAAATAAGATTCAAAGCTTAAGGTGCAAAGACTATAAAACAATAAAGACTAAGCAAATGGAGTCGAATTGAAATAACGTCGCAAACAGAAGCAAATGACAGCAAACAGTAGCGAAAATGGAAGACAGAAAGCAGTAGAAAGCGATGTAAATGTGTGCGTGAACTCCTCGCCGCAAGCGCCTCGGATGAAGGGGAAGGTTAGCATTTTTTGGGGATGAATCCAATCAGAAGAGAAGAAGAATTTTCTCTTCTTCCTCTCGAATTATCGGTGCCAAAAGCTGATTCCTTCACTCCAACAAACGGGATAGAAAATGGAGAGAAACTGCGTTGAGATGGAGAGTTCTACGCTTCCAAGCTTGTTGTTCTCCTTCCCCCTTGACCTCCTTTTATAGCTCTTTGCAGATACTCTTTAGTCAAGGAGAACCATCCATTCTGAACAACGACCCTCCACGTGGCAGCAGGGGAGAACTTTGGCGGCTGAAAGATCGCAACAAAACGGCGGACGGTTAGAACAACTTAGCAGCAACAACTTTAAACATTGCGAATTCCTCGTTGTGACCGCAATAAACATTGCGGAGAAATCGATGTTTCAGCAAATCCCCTGCAATGTACATTTTGACTCTTTTAGCATTGTTTTTTATTCTTTCTTGTTCCTTTTACAAATAAGTCCTAATTTAGTTTCATTCTTTGAATTCTCATATATAAGCACATATTAAACTAAATTCTAACAAAAATGCTTAAGAGATTGCACGATTATATGGCAAATACATCCCTAAATTAAGTACTTTTGGAGACGTAACACACCCCCAAACTTAAGTTATTGCTCGTCCTCGAGCAATATAAGGGCTTACTTGGGCTGCTAATACTTGTCTTTTACTCTCTACCTGACTACTTGCTGACTTCCCTAAGCTTACTATCCACGACATGGCTGTCCTGTGACACTCTCCTAAGTTCAAACTAACTTCACATGCTGCTTATTCTGGTTTCTCTTGCCTTTTAAAACCTATTGCCTTTTAAAAATTTCCTATCAACTGATTTATCTGCCTATGTCATTAGGTTCATTGTGCAGCTATCCCTAAGTTTTCAAATTCTTCCTAGTTTTAACCCAGACTCAGTACATGCTTCTAAAGTATTTCTTTTAAGCTACCTAGGATTCCTTAGAGTCATGCCAGTCTTAGTACACACGAGTAACAGTAGTACATTTCATAGAACAACCTAAACTCTGGCATCACTACATTGGATATACACTCATCTCCCCTAATATACCTTCAAGCTACAACCCTGTGCTTAGCAAACTAAGGATCAGAGTTCATTCATACAGGACACCTAAGCACTTAGGCTATAACTTGTAGGCATACATTCTTCTTCCTTGGTTTTTCCTTTTTCTTTTCTTCTTCTGGTAGAGTCTCTCCTTATGGCTTGCCTTTTGATGCAGTGCCACTTGTGGGTTACACAAATGGCCCTGATTACTCAGCATCCTCAAGAGAGACACTACTCTTTATTCTTTCATTTTTTTTTTCTTTTCATTTTTTCAAAGAAGAAGAATGCTTATGTTTAAAGAGGGAGAGAGGAATGTTCCTAGGCCTAGAGGCTGCCTCCCCCAAACTTGAACTCCTCATTGTCCCCAATGAGAATCGGAGGTGGCACACCCCCAAACTTGTCCTAGAAGCATCTAGTCTATGGAAAAACAAGCAGAATCTAAAACTCCTACGCATAAAACGACCTTCGTAAAGCAAATAACTCAGAGGCAGAATTTTTGTAAAAACAACATGTTAAGGGCTGACAGAGGTGCATGCTTAGCAATAAAGGAAGCTAATTCAAACTACAAAGGTGTACTGTGACACTCATCCAGCATGCTCAACAGATAGATTACACAGTGAAGTCAGGAAAGCGCAAGATATCGAAATTTAAACAGAAACAGCCATCAAAAACTCATTTAATCAGCATGCGAAAACTAACAAAACATTGCGGACACCGCAAGGAATCCGCAATTAATCCTATAGAGCAAATTTGGCTGTGATCAAGGCTCCTAGCATGCTATATTCAGACATTAACAACTACATAAAACAACAAAACTATTTAAGCTAACTACGCAGATGACATCAATCTAATCTAAACTACTCTAAACACACAAATTAACAATTAAAACAGATCATTGATTGGATTAAAAATGGGGTAACAGTTCACAGAAAAGCAGGTTTTGTGTTTTTTTTTCTTAAGAGGGATCAGAAAACTCCCTCGAATGCCGTCAAGCTGGCATTCAATCATCCTTGTCCTCGTCTCTCCTCTCCTTTGGAGGCGCCCAAGGCTTCAGCAGACCAGCAGGGAAGGTGGGGAATATACAACCCAGCTGCTCAGCCACCTCCTGATCCCTTGCTTGCGCATACTCAGCCCATTGAGCCATCTTGTGCTGCAGGTCCACCAGGCATGCCATGGATAGTGACTGTGTAGCAGCCAGACCGTCCATCTCAAATTCCATATTGCCCCGTCTTCTCATCCTCAAGATCGTGGGCAGCTCCAGATGGCCAGTGTAAGCCAACTGCCTCTCATCCTTCTCCATAGGCACACCTGCACGTAAGCAGAGTTTAGTAATAGTATTAGGAAAGAAGAGTTGGCCCTTACCTTTCCTTGAGCAGTCAATGATGGAGGCGGCAATAACTTCACCAACATCAATGGTGAGTCCCCGCATGATGGCATAGAGCAGCAACGATCACCCCTGGTTGATAGTCGTTTCGTGCGTCACGGGGGAGATGTGTCTGCGGACAAGGGAGAACCAGATGGCCGCCTTGTCTCGAAGGGTTGCACTCATCAGGGTGTGCTTCCCATTCCGTGAGACCGCCCAGGCTGCCTCAGGTTTGCCGATTGTGTGCAAGGCCTCTTCTAGGACTGCCTCAGATGGCGAGTCGACAATCTTGGCATACTGTTACCTCTCCAAAAGTACATTATTTAAGGTCATATTTACCTAGAAATCATGGAAATTCTTGAGTGTTTTTGTTAAGAGTTAGCTTAATGTGTGCTTAAATGTGAGAATTTGAGAAATGATACTAAATTAAGGCTTATTTGGAAAAGGAAAGAAAAAGGATGCAAAATGATGTAAAAAGAGCTAAAATGTACATTGCAGGAACATTGCTGAAAAATTGCGGAGCTCGCAATAAAACAGTCTTTGCTGCTGCATTTTTTTTCCAGTCAACAGTCTTTGTTGACTGAGTTTTTCCAGTAGTCAACTCTCCCTGGTGCTGCCACATGTCAAGCTTGACTACCTCACAAAATTGAATGGTGATCCACAATTATTGAGCAACTTTTGCAACCACCTAGAGGCTATATAAAGAGAGTGAAATGAAGGATCAAAGCAATTGAAATCAAATTGAATTCCCCTCAATTCAAACACATCTCAATAGTGAAGAACTCGAAGACGAAATCCTTTTCCCCCGTTTGTTGGATCGAAGAAACAAAGCCCTTGGCGTTGATAATTCGAGAGGAAGAAGAGAAGATCCATCTTCTCTTCTGATTGAATTTATCCCCAAGATCAGCTAATCTTCCCCATCATCCGAGGCGATTCACGACTTGGAAGATCCTCACGCAATTTACAGCTTTCCTTTACTGCTTTCTAATTAATTATTATTCTTCTTTAAGCGTTGTTATGAACCATTTACTGTTTTACCCTTTAAATATTGCTTTTGGATCAAAGGTTGTTGCTTTACGAATTATTATGTGAATTGCTTTCTTACAAGAGTAATCAATTGGTTTTATTGAATTCTTCATTCTGTCATTCCTTAATCAATAGTTTTGTTGAGTTCTTCATCTTATCATTTCTTTATCAATTAATTTTACTGAGTTCTTTAAATCATGTTCATTCCATCCATCTCCCTTTGTTCTTCGAAAACCATGAGTAACTAATCTAAGAGAGGTTTGCTAAAGATAAATCTGTAGGCTAGAAATATGAGAACTCAACATGTAGAATAGCATGAATGCATTGAATGTATGTGAGCTTCATCCCATGGGCGATTTCGACTGGCCATCCATTTTGTCTAAAGAATTCCTAACCTCCGGAAGGAGTAAGAATTCAGAGTCATCCATTCATGTTAGCCTTTTATGGTAATCAGAAAATGACCTAGGAATAGGCGTTCTCCTAGCACGTTTATTAGCATGTGTTTATGATTAGGTTGTTAGCTTTACTTGGACAGAAGTAATCTAAGAAACTAATGCATGTAATCGGAAGATGCATGAGAACTAACTAAGACGATGCATGAGATGTTAATCTACTGTTGAATGATCATAGTTAAATGCCTATAGAGGATTCTTAAGTCGACCTTGCTGCCTTACTTTACATTAAAATCGATGCTAATTTATTGCTAGATTATTGCAAGAACCGCAATTCTACTTTTCCACATTATGACTTTACCTCTTTCCTAGCTCTGCATTTATGTTTACATTCTTCTTGCATCTTTTATATTCATGTACCTCAACCAAAAATCTATCCAATTTAAGTTACCTTATCTAATCTAACACACCAAATCGTTAGTCACTAAACTTAATCTCTGTGGGAAAACGAATTAAATTATACTTATCACTTGCTGCAGACCATGTATGCTTGCATGATCTTAGCGCTCTTCGCATTTACATTTTACATACACACTGAGCGCGCAACAAGTTTTTGGCGCCGCTGCCGGGGATTTTGTTTAGTAAACACGATTTGTGTTATTTTAGAAGAGCTTAATTTATTGGAGCTAATCTTTTGCATTTACAGGTACCAACAAAGCTGGTTTATGAATGAGTTTCCAAATCACAATCTAGAATTTGATCCTGAACCCGAAAGGACTTTAAGGGCCAGAAACAAAATTAAGAAACGCCTTTTTAAACAGCCAAAACAACCTGTAATTCAGCACATTGCGGACCACGCAGAGTCAGCACAATCTCAACAAGCTGAAATGGATAGAGCAGAAGAAGCACCAAACCGAGCACCTATCATTCGCAACCCCATTGAAATTGCGAATGATAAGGATAGTGTTATTCTATCATACCTTGTACCAATACCTGAGGAGCTTAATCCGAGCATCATACGCCCCGAGATTACAGCTCACTCATTCGAGTTAAAACCCGTCATGTTTCAGATGCTGTCCATAGTTGGACAATTCTTCGGAGTGGAGAATGAAGACCCCCACAATCACTTGAGGAACTTCCTGGGAGTGAGTGACACCTTTGTCATTCCAGGAGTATCTCAAGAGGCTTTGCGATTGTACCTGTTTCCTTATTCATTGAGAGACAAAGCCAAGACATGGTTGAATTCCTTCCCCTCTGGATCAATTGTCAATTGGACAGACCTAGCTGAAAAGTTCCTAGTAAAATACTTCCCTCTAGATAGGAACTGTGACTTTCGTGTTGACATCATCAAGTTCAAGCAAGCCGAAAATGAATCATTGCATGAAGCTTGGATCAGATTCAAAGATCTTCTACTCAAATGTCCACGCCATGGCATTCCATGGTGTATCCAGATTGAAGTATTCTTCAAAGGATGCAACACCAGCACGAGGCAAGTCTTGAATTCCTCAGCTGGAGGTTCGATGCTATCAAAGAGCTATAACGAAGCCTATGAGATTTTGGAGAAAATCTCAACATCACATTGTCAATGGTCAGACGATCTTGTGGAGCCAAACAGAAGGAAGGCTCAAGACATGGATGCACTCAGCGCAATGAGTAGCCAGATCAATGCTCTGACCAACCTGGTGAAGCAAATGGCTCAACCCAATATTCAACAAAGTGTCAACACAGTGGCAACTGTTTCAACAAGCACAACAATAGCCAACCAAGGTGAGGCACTAGTTTGTGGATTCTGTGGGGAAGGGCATATGTATGACTATTGCCCTGCTAATCCATCTTCGGTGTACTATGCTGGAAGTCAACAACAACCAAGGAACAACCCCTATTCAAATACATATAACCCTGGTTGGAGGAACCACCCAAATCTCTCTTGGGGTGGACAACAAAGCACAAGCCAAACGCAAAATCAATCAAGACCGAGTGGACCACCTGGTTTCACTCAACATCAACAAACTAGTCAACCCCCATATCAGGAACAATATGTCAACAACCAACCGATGGGAAAATCAGTGGAGAACTTGCTGAAGGAATACATAGCAAGAAATGATGCAACTTTGCAGAGCCAGCAAGCAACCTTGAGAAGCTTAGAGACACAAATCGGGCAGTTGGCAGACGAGCTGAAGAATAGGCCCCAAGGCAGACTGCCTGCAGACACTGAAACTCCAAGAAGGGATGGTAAGGAACAAGTTCAAGTCATTGAACTCCGAAGTGGAAGGCCATTGGTGATCAACAGCAGAGAAACACCAAAGAGAGTAGAGAACGAAGAGTCTAGTGCTCCACTGGATTCTCTGCCTAACTTTGATCAAATACAACCAAGCACAACAAGGGTAAGGCTGAAACCTATCATTGAGGAACCAGAAGAGATTCCTAGGCCTCCCCCTGTCATTAGGCAACCTGACTTGCCTACCTATGCACCACCATGCCCTCAGATGTTTGATTTTTATGATGATGACTCATTTGTTACCTTTGATTCTGAGAAGAGTGATCCAATGGAATCTCCATATGAAATGGTGGAGTTGGTGAAAGTTGAGAAAAATGAAATTGTGCTGGATGAGGCCAAAGAGACTAATGCGCTGCTTGAGGAACAAGAATTTGAAATGTTTGAGGTTGTAGCAAGCTTCTCCACCAATGAAAGAGTTGAGCCACCACCACCACAAATGCTCCAGTTGAAGGAGTTAGAAAGAGATGTGCCAGAAAAAGAAGTCCCATCGCATCAAACCTATGTTGTACCAACGCACATAAAGTACAAACCTTGGGATGTTATAACATGCAGTCTCTTTGAAAGAATCAACAATTTCAAGGTGTGGCAGAATGTCCGATCCCGTAAATCAAGACTTAAGTATCTTAAAGGAGCAGAAGTGGTGCCTCGAAACATTGAAGAATATCCATATGAGGCAGATTGACAAGGGAGATTTCTGATCCCTAAAACTCTTAAATTAGGATTTTATCATGCTTTGCTTAGATTTCGTATGTTAGGAGTAGTTTATTTTGGGAATGAAATATTTATTATGTGCCAACAATCATAGTCGCTTAGCATGAATTGATGATGCACTGTGGGCATATAGAACTGCATATAAAACACCTTTAGGAATGTCCCCCTATAGGCTAGTTTATGGAAAAGCATGTCATCTTCCCTTTAAATTATAAAACAAAGCCTTTTGGGGCTGTAAAAGAATTGAACTTTTGCGTAACCGATGCGGGAACATTGCGGTCTCTGTAATTGCATGAGTTTGATGAACTAAGACACATGTCATATGAAAATGCTAAAATGTATAAGGAAAAGACTAAAATTTGGCATGATAGTAGACTTAGGATTAAGGACTTCAAAAAGGGCCAGCATGTTCGATTGTTTAACTCACGATTGGAATTGTTTCCTGGCAAATTAAAGTCTCGTTGGTCAGGTCCTTTTGTGATTACTAATGTGTTTGTTCATGGTGCAATTGAAATTCGAAATCTGGAACAAGGTCAGTCGTCCATGGTGAATGGTGCTAGATTGAAGCACTACTATGAGGAAGAAGATGTGAAAACACTCTCAGCCTTCCTCTTATCCGAAGCCTAAAAAGCAAGTCAAGAAAGGATGAGCAAGGGCGTTCAATGGAATGATCATTATGCTCAATCATCAGAGGAATATGGAATAGATAGTCTTTCGTTATTGTTTTTCTTTTAGATTGATTACAGTATTGTTATTGCTAGCTTTAATTAAGTTTGTTTTTTGTGATTTAGGAACGTGGCAATTGGAGATTTTTAAACGGCATTCGAGGGAGTATTTCTGATCCCTCTCAAAAACAAGAAAAAAGTCTGCTTTTTTGTGACCTGTTACCCCACCAATATCAACTGTTTGTTATGTTTTAAATTCTTAATTTGCCTAAGTAGAGTAGCTTAGTTTAGTTTAATGTCGTATGATTAGGTAGCTTAGATAATTTTGCTATTTTCTATAGTTGTTTATGAACGAATATCGCATGCTAGGAGCCTTGATCACAGTTAAAAATGCTCTGTTGGAATCATTGTGAATTCTTTGCGGACACCGCAATATTTTGTTAGTTTAAGCATGCTGGTGTATGACTTTCTGATGGGTTGTCTGTCTTTAAATCTCATGATTTGGCTGCATTACTGATGTCCATAGGTAGTCTGTCTATTGAGCATGCTGGATGAGTGTCAAGTACACCTTTGTTAGTTCTAATTAGCTTCATGAATTGCTGAGCATGTACCTCTGTTAGACCTTACCATGTTGGTTTTAGTAAATTTCTGCTGTTGAGTTATCTGCACTATGAGGGTCATTCCATCCCTAGGAGTTTTAAGTCTGTCTGGTTTTTATTTAGACTAGATGCTTCTAAGATAAGTTTGGGGGTGTGCCACCTCAGACTCTCATTGGGGACAATGAGAAGTTTAAGTTTGGGGGAGGCAACTTCTAGGCCTAGGAACACTCCTCTCTCCTTTGAAAAATAGACATTCTTCTTCTAAAAAAAAAAAAAAAATGAATAAGAAAGCAAAAGAAAAGTAAAGGGTACTGTCTCTCTCTAAGGATGCTGAGTAATCAGGGCCAGCTGTGTAACCCACAAGTGGCACTGCATCAAAAGGCAATTCAAAGAGAAGACTTTGCCAAAAGAGAAAAAGGGAAAAGTAAAACCAAGGAAGAAGAATGTGTGCCAAAGAGCTACGGCCTAAGTGTTTAGATGTCCTGTGAAATTGAACTCTGATCCTTAGTTTTCTAAACACAGGGTTGTAGCTTGAAGGTATGTCAAGGGAGATGAGTGTCTATCCAACACAGTGATGCTATGGCTTAGTTTGTTCTATGGATACTGAACTCTGATACTCGTGTGTGCTAAGCCTGGCATGACTTTAAGGAATCCTAGGTAATTCAAAAATAAAGACATTAGAAGCATGTACTGAGTCTAAGTTAAAACTAGGGAGAATTTGAAAGCTTAGGGATAACTGCACAATGAGCTCAATGATATAGGCAGATAAACCAAAAGACAGGAAGTTAGTAAAAACAGAAGGTTTTAAAGGCAAGGGTAATCAGAATAGACAAAGTATGAAGTTAGTTTTAACCTAGGAGAGTGTCACAGGACAGCAATGCCTTTGACAGTAAACCTAGGGAAGTCAGCAAATCAGTTAGGTAGAGTTTAAAAGACAAGAGTTAGCAGCTAATTAGAGAGAAAGTAAGCCTTTATATTGCTCGAGGACGAGCAATAACTCAAGTTTGGGGGTGTGTTACCTCTCCAAAAGTACATTATTTAAGGTCATATTTACCTAGAAATCATGGAAATTCTTGAGTGTTTTTGTTAAGAGTTAGCTTAATGTGTGCTTAAATGTGAGAATTTGAGAAATGATACTAAATTAAGGCTTATTTGGAAAAGGAAAGAAAAAGGATGCAAAATGATGTAAAAAGAGCTAAAATGTACATTGCAGGAACATTGCTGAAAAATTGCGGAGCTCGCAATAAAACAGTCTTTGCTGCTGCATTTTTTTTCCAGTCAACAGTCTTTGTTGACTGAGTTTTTCCAGTAGTCAACTCTCCCTGGTGCTGCCACATGTCAAGCTTGACTACCTCACAAAATTGAATGGTGATCCACAATTATTGAGCAACTTTTGCAACCACCTAGAGGCTATATAAAGAGAGTGAAATGAAGGATCAAAGCAATTGAAATCAAATTGAATTCCCCTCAATTCAAACACATCTCAATAGTGAAGAACTCGAAGACGAAATCCTTTTCCCCCGTTTGTTGGATCGAAGAAACAAAGCCCTTGGCGTTGATAATTCGAGAGGAAGAAGAGAAGATCCATCTTCTCTTCTGATTGAATTTATCCCCAAGATCAGCTAATCTTCCCCATCATCCGAGGCGATTCACGACTTGGAAGATCCTCACGCAATTTACAGCTTTCCTTTACTGCTTTCTAATTAATTATTATTCTTCTTTAAGCGTTGTTATGAACCATTTACTGTTTTACCCTTTAAATATTGCTTTTGGATCAAAGGTTGTTGCTTTACGAATTATTATGTGAATTGCTTTCTTACAAGAGTAATCAATTGGTTTTATTGAATTCTTCATTCTGTCATTCCTTAATCAATAGTTTTGTTGAGTTCTTCATCTTATCATTTCTTTATCAATTAATTTTACTGAGTTCTTTAAATCATGTTCATTCCATCCATCTCCCTTTGTTCTTCGAAAACCATGAGTAACTAATCTAAGAGAGGTTTGCTAAAGATAAATCTGTAGGCTAGAAATATGAGAACTCAACATGTAGAATAGCATGAATGCATTGAATGTATGTGAGCTTCATCCCATGGGCGATTTCGACTGGCCATCCATTTTGTCTAAAGAATTCCTAACCTCCGGAAGGAGTAAGAATTCAGAGTCATCCATTCATGTTAGCCTTTTATGGTAATCAGAAAATGACCTAGGAATAGGCGTTCTCCTAGCACGTTTATTAGCATGTGTTTATGATTAGGTTGTTAGCTTTACTTGGACAGAAGTAATCTAAGAAACTAATGCATGTAATCGGAAGATGCATGAGAACTAACTAAGACGATGCATGAGATGTTAATCTACTGTTGAATGATCATAGTTAAATGCCTATAGAGGATTCTTAAGTCGACCTTGCTGCCTTACTTTACATTAAAATCGTTGCTAATTTATTGCTAGATTATTGCAAGAACCGCAATTCTACTTTTCCACATTATGACTTTACCTCTTTCCTAGCTTTGCATTTATGTTTACATTCTTCTTGCATGTTTTATATTCATGTACCTCAACCAAAAATCTATCCAATTTAAGTTACCTTATCTAATCTAACACACCAAATCGTTAGTCACTAAACTTAATCTCTGTGGGAAAACGAATTAAATTATACTTATCACTTGCTGCAGACCATGTATGCTTGCATGATCTTAGCGCTCTTCGCATTTACATTTTACATACACACTGAGCGCGCAACACATACTCAGAATGTGTATGTCCTTTGAGAGCGTAGGCCTCATTGATGGCGTTGGCAGAGAAGTCGATTTTTATCCCCCTCACTGTTGATAGACACGCTTCAGGGTGTGTGAGATTGGCGTAGAAATCGTACACCATATCAGGATATGCTGGAATTGGAGGCCTGCAGAGTTCTTCCCAGCCATGGTTGATGATCCCTACGCGCAAAAATTGCGGCAGGTCCGCCAATGCATCAAGAAATCCTCGCTCGTGGAGGAGTTCCTTCTTCATCAATTCGAGGCCCTTGGCCTCTGCTTCCTGGGAGACGTACCTTGCAGCTTGAGGTTCGTCCTCTGGGTACATCTTCCTTTTCCCCTTCTCTTTTGCTTTGGCCGACTCAGAGGCCTCAATCTTCATTTTCTTTAAAGAAGGTTCAGCTCCAACCTTCTTCTTCTTGGCTCGTTTGGAAGACTTTGGCCGCTTGCCCTTGACAATCACTGGGGCCTTCTTCTTGAGCCGTGCCTTGGTGGTTATCTGCTGGAGACAATCCCCTAGTGTCTCGTCCATGGAGTCCTTGCTTCCCCCCTCCACAGGGCTGTCAAGACTGACATCCCTTAAGGGGGAAAACACCTCTTCTTCCTCCGTCGGCTCGTCGCTTGGCACCGAGTCTTGGTGCTCTTTAGGTGGAGCTTCAGGCTCCGGCGTCTGTGGAGAAGGTTCGGGGCTCTGCCTGGCCGTCTCAAATGATGGACGGCCACTCCCTCTGCTCTCCTCGCTGGGAGTCTTTTTCCCCCTGATCGGTGAATCATCCATCGCGATTCTCCACTTCCTTTTCTTGGGTGTTCCAACCGGATCAGAGGGACCAGCAGGTACCTCAGTCGCCACCTTCCACTTCTTTCTTCTCACAGGAAGCTTCGGAGGCCGTGAGGGTTGCGCAGTATCGGCGTCTGCTAAGGAAAGCAGCGCCTCCCTCACAGCTTCTTCTGCGTCAGACGACGCTTTCTTGGGCGTGGACCGATCTGCTCGTGTTGACACCATTGCTGTTTCTTTGAGATCTGAGTTTGGGGAATGTAGAGGAAGGAGAAGGCTGAGTGTTTGAAGTTTCAACGGTTTGAGAAAACGGAGAGGGCAGGGATCCCCCAACGACGGCTATTTGTACTCAAGTACTCTCCAACGGCTATTTTCTGTTGCGTACTCCGCAAATCCTCTGCAATTAATCCGCATAGCCGTTAGGATTTTCTTGATTTGAGTTGCAAGATTTAGCAACCAAATCTCTGAGTTTGCCAGATCTTCTTCGTGGATCTTCTCCCCTCGATTCGTCTCCCTCATTGCTTCTTAAAGATCTCCCATTAATATCCTTTTAATCAAAACAAAAATCCGTAATTAAAACCAAAAATAAACAAACAAAACACAATCTAAAAATACTTAAAGAAAAATCTAAGGCATAGCCTTCTGACGTATGAGCACAGTGGTCACTCATCCCCTTTCGAATTGCTTCTTAGGCTTCAGCTAGGAGGAAGGCCGAGAGTGTCTGCACATCTCCTTCCTCATAGTAATGCTTCAACCTCGCACCATTCACCATGAACGGTTGCCCTTGGTGTAAGTTCCGAATCTCAATAGCACCATGAACAAAAACGTTAGTTATCACAAAAGGACCTGACCATCTAGACTTAAGTTTGCCTGGAAATAACCTTAACCGTGAGTTGAATAATAAGACATGCTGCCCCTTTTTAAAGTCCTTAAACCTAAGTCTACTATCATGCCAAATCTTAGTTTTTTCTTTATACATTTTCGCATTTTCATAGGACATATGTCTTAGCTCATCTAACTCATGTAATTGCAGAGATCGCAAAGTTCCAGCATCGGTCACGCAATAATTCAGCTCTTTTAAGGCCCAAAAGGCTTTGATTTCTAATTCGAAGGGTAAATGACATGCTTTTCCATATACTAGCCTATAAGGAGACATACCTAAGGGTGTTTTATATGCAGTCCTATACGCCCAAAGTGCATCGTCTAACTTAAAAGACCAGTCATTTCTATTAGGTTTAACCACTTTTTCAAGTATGTTTTTGATCTCCCTATTGGATATTTCAGCTTGTCCATTTGAGTGTGGGTGATAAGGGGTTGCTACTCTATGTCTAACATTGTATTTAGCTAGTACCTTTTCCATAGCTTTATTTATAAAGTGGGTTCCTGTTGCGTGCTCAATGTGTAAAGATAATTATGCAAAAGAGTAAAGAGAGCACTTAGAACATGCAAGCATACATGGTCTCACAGCAAGTAGTAAGTATATTTAATTCGTTTTTTCCACAGAGACTCATTTTTAGTTATTCGCGAAGTGTGATTGTTAAGAAAGATGGGGTGAATTTGGTGGGGTAAAATAGGTTTTTAATTATCTAATTTATGCTGAATGTAGAAAGGGATATAACATAAACAAATGCAAGTTGAAACTAGATGCAAAGAACAAGAAATGAACTTAATAAACGAGGAAGAAAACAGCTAAACAGAATGGAAAATGGCAGAATTGCGAGGACCGCAATGATTCCGCAATTAAATAGCAGCGAAAGTGTATAAATGGGCGAATTCAAGGCTACTAATGACTATCCTATAGGCATTCAAATACGATTCTCAAGCAGTAGGTCAACTCTCTATACATCAAACTCACTCTAACTCATGTATCGTCCGATTCCATGCATGAAATACTTTAGTTTACTCGACTTCAAAGTAAGGTCTTAAGCACTTGGTTAAAACAGGAATGTTCAGTTTGTACTAGGGAAACGCCTATTCCTAGGCCGTTTCCTGATTACCATGAAAGGCTAGCATGATTATATGACTCTGAACTCTTACTCCTTCCAGAGGTTAGGAGTTCTTTGGACAAAATGGATGGCCAATCGAAATTGCCCGTGGGATGAAGCTTACATACAATCAATGTTCGAGTGTTAAACTGCCTACTTGAGTCACGTTTTTTTAGCCTATAGTTCTGTCATTAGCATGCCCCTAGGTGATTTAGCTACTCATGGATATAAGGTGAACAGGAACAGCAGATAAAAGAGACATGCTTAGAAGGGAAATGTAATTAAAATAGCAGACGAAAGTCTTAGCAGAAGATGAAAAATAGGGAAGTGCAGAATTGTACTTTGATTTAATGAAATTGTTTAACGACAAGGGGAAGCTTAACAAGAAATGATTAAAAGGCAGACAATACCGAATTGCAGTAACTTAAACTCTAAACTAAGAACAACAAATGAACAGAAATGGACATGGGAAGAAAAAGACAGAAAAGCAGTAAGAGTTGCTGGGAAACTTCGTGGCAGTCGCCTCGAATGAAGGGGATGAAAGCTCAGCCGTGCTTGGATGAATCCAATCGAGAGAGAAGAGGAATCTTCTCTCCTTCCTATCAGATTATCGACTCCAAAAGCTGAAACTCTCACTCCAACAGACGGGAAAGGAAAACAGGAAGAAATGGTGGACTGCGAGAAGACTTCTGCGCTTCGGAATGATGATCAAACCTCCGACTTTGACCCCTTTTTATAGTAGTTTGCAGGTGCGTCTGGGCCAAGGAGAACCATCAATCTTCAACGTCATATATCAGAAATGGATGGAGGAGAAAGAACGAGTCCCTGAAATAACGGAAATTAACAGAAAAAGATCAGTCAACTTACGGTTTTCACTTGAATAATTGCGAGGACCGCAATTATTTCGCAATTCATTCGCAATGCTTATTTTTCATTCTTTTCCTTCGGTTTTCAACCCTTTTTCTACCTATTGTGCACAAGTCCTAAATTAGCTACCTTCTTCTAATTCTCATATTAAAGTATAGGTTTAGGCTAAATGCTATCAAAAACACCTAAAAGTGTACATCTTCTTAAGCTAAATGGGTCCTAAATAAGTCACTTTCAGAGACTTAACAGTTCCCTCATCACTTATTATTGCACGTGGTGTACCAAATCTTGTAAAAATATGTCTATTTAGAAACTTAATGACTGTTTTGGCATCATTTGATGGACATGCAATGGCTTCTACCCATTTAGAAACGTAATCTACAGCTACCAATATATAGAGATTACCTGCAGATGGAGGGAATGGTCCCATGAAGTCAATGCCCCATACATCGAAGAGTTCCAACTCTAAGATATAGGTGAGAGGCATCTCATCCTTTCTACTGAGGTTACCTGTCCGTTGACACTCATTGCAGCTGTGTGCATGGTCGTGGGCATCCTTGAAGATCGTGGGCCAATAGTAGCCACTCTGGAACACCTTTGCAGCCGTCCTTTGGCCACCAAAATGTCCACCGTAAGGAGACGTATGACAGTGTTGCAACACTGACTTTGCCTCAGCAGCTGATACACACTTCCTCAGCAATCCGTCTGCACAAGTCTTGTAAAGCGTAGGATCGTCCCAGATGAACTTCCTAGCTTCGTGTAGGAACCTCTTCTTTTCTTGCCCCCCTTTGAAAGTTGGTAGTACCTGTGAGGCAAGGAAATTAGCAATGTCCGCAAACCAGGGTTCCTCATCGTTATCACGATGTGCCAAGACAAAGACATGCTCATCAACAAAGGCATCAGAAATTGCTGGCCCAGCAATTTTTTCGCAATTACTTCGCAATCTAGATAAATGGTCAGCAACTACATTTTCGCATCCTTTTTTTTATCTCTAATGTCTAAGTCAAACTCTTGCAATAATAATACCCATCTAATCAACCTTGGCTTAGCATCAACCTTCCTCATTAGATATTTTAGTGCAGAGTGATCAGTGTACACAATTGTTCTAGTGCCTACAATGTAATTCCTAAACTTTTCACAGGCAAACACTACAGCTAGCATTTCCTTCTCTGTGGTAGTGTAATTACATTGTGCTTCATTTAAAGTCTTACTTGCATAATATACAGGATGTGTTAGTTTATCTATTTTTTGTCCTAGCATAACCCCTACTGCATAGTCACTAGCATCACACATCATTTCAAACGGTAAATCCCAGTTTGGACCTACTATAATTGGTGCTTTGACTAAGGCTTCCTTAAGTGTTGTCCATGCTAGGAAACATTCTTTTGAGAAGACAAATGGTTTATTAAGCTCTAGAAGCTCACACAAAGGTTTAGAGATTTTTGAAAAGTTTTTAATGAATCTCGTATAGAAACCTGCATGACCTAGGAAACTTCTAATAACTTTTACATTTTGAGGTTCCACTAGCTTCTCTATTATTTCTATTTTGGCCCTATCGACCTCTACTCCTGCTCTAGATACTCTATGTCCTAGGACTATCCCTTCTTCCACCATAAAGTGGCATTTCTCCCAATTTAAGACTAGGTTGGTCTCCTCACACCTAGTTAGGACTTGTCCTAAGTTGTCTAAGCAATTATTAAAAGAATCACCAAAGACTGAGAAGTCATCCATAAATATTTCTATCATGGACTCATCTAAGTCAGAGAAAATGGCCAACATGCACCTTTGGAATGTTGCTGGTGCATTGCATAAGCCAAATGGCATTCTGCGAAAAGCAAATGTTCCAAAGGGACATGTAAAGGTTGTTTTCTCCTGGTCCACAGGGTCTATGGTGATTTGGTTATATCCAGAATAACCATCTAAAAAGTAGTATTAGGCTCGGCCAGCTATTCTATCTAACATCTGATCTATAAACGGTAAAGGAAAGTGATCTTTTTTGGTTTCCTTATTAAGTTTTATGTAGTCCATACAGACTCTCCATCCTGTAACAGTTCTAGTTGGTATAAGTTCATTATTCTCATTAACTATTACAGTCATCCCACCCTTCTTAGGCACACATTGGATCAGACTCACCCATTGACTATTGGCTATGGAAAAAATTACACCTGCATCTAACCATTTGATAATTTATTTTTTAACTACCTCCTTCATGGAGGGGTTCAACCTACGTTGGTGATCTTCCCTAGGTGTATGTTCCTCTTCCAACAATATTTTATGCATGCAATAGGAAGGACTAATACCTCTTATATCAGCAATCGTCCAGGCAATAACTTTTTTATGTTGCTTAAGCAGCAATATTAGCGCAATTTCATGTTGTTTACTCAGTTTGGACGAAATAATAACAGGCAAAGTATCTTCCTCTCCTAGATATGCATACTTAAGATGATCAGGCAATGGTTTTAATTCTAATAGAGGTGGATGTTCAATTGATGGTTTCAAAGGATTTGTGGTTCTCTCAGACAATTTATTAGTCATACAAACATGCTGAGGGTTGTCCACAGGTATATCCATTAATTCAGAAATGTTTAAGTCATCTATATCTACTTGTACATAGTTAGTGGCATGCTTAATTAATAGTTCATGCTCAAGTTGTTCTTCCATAAGGGAATCTACTACATCTATTACATCTACATTTGCACAGGATTCAGAGTCAGAGGGATACCTTAGAGCTTTAAATACACTGAATTTAACCTCCTCATCATGAACCCTCATGGTGAGCTCACCTTTCTGGACATCGATTAAAGCCCTACCTGTGGCTAGAAATGGTCTGCCCAATAAGATTGGTACCTCCTTGTTTGCCTCATAATCCAGAATGATGAAGTCTGGAAGAAAGATGAATTTGTCAACCTTGACAAGTATATCCTCAATTTCCCCTCCGGGTATGCTATGGATCTGTCTGCAAGCTGCAAGGTGACAGTAGTAGGTCGTGCTTCTCCTATTCCAAGCTGACGAAATAGGGACAAGGGCATGAGATTGATGTTGGCTCCCAGATCACACAGAGCTCTGCCCACGTGCTTGCCTCCCAACTCGACTGGTAAGGTGAAGGACCCAGGATCCTTCTCCTTCTTTGGTAGTTTGTTCTGGAGTATAGCACTGCACTCCTCGGTGAGATACACTGTTTCAAATTCACCAATGATTTTCTTGTTAGTAATTATATCTTTCAAGAATTTAACATAAGAAGGCATAGATTGCAAAACTTCCACAAATGGGATATTAACATGCACTTGTTTTAAAATTTCTAAAAACTTATTAAAGTGCACTTCCTGTTCTTGTTTTTTCTTCAGCCTTCTAGGGAATGGAGGTGGTGGCACATATGTAGGCAATTCAGTTCGCCTAATGACAGGTGGAGGCCTTGGATTTCTTCTGGTTCCTCAATGATAGGTTCCAGCCTCACCCTTGTTGTGCTTGGTGGTGATTGATCATGGTTTGGCAGAGAATCCAGTGGAGCACTAGACTCTTCATTCTCTACTCGCTTTGGGGCTTCTCTGTTGTTGATCACCAACGATCTTCCACTACGAAGTTCAATTGCTTGAACTTGTTCTTTTCCATCCCTTCTTGGCACTTCAGTGTCTGCAGGCAATCTACCTTGGGGCCTATTTTTCAATTCGTTGGCTAACTGCCCTATTTGGTTTTCTAAGCTCCTCGGGGTGGCTTGCTGACTCTGCAGGGTTGCATCATTTTTTGCAATGTATTCTTTAAGTAAATTCTCTACTGATGATCCTATTGGTTGGTTATATGGCTTTTGGTACATAGATTGGTTATTTTGTTGAGTGAAACCAGGTGTTCCACTCGGTCTTGGTTGGTTTTGTGCTTGGTTAGTATTTTGTTGTCCACCCCAAGAAAGATTTGGGTGGTTCCTCCAACCAGGATTATAGGTGTTAGAATAGGGGTTGTTCCTAGGCTGCTGTTATGTCTCCAAAAGTAACATATTTAGGACTTATTTAGCTTAGGAAGATGCACATACTTAGGTGTTTTTGTTAGTATTTAGCCTAAACCTATGCTTATATATGAGATTTAGAAGAAGGTAGCTAAATTAGGACTTGTGTGCAAAAGGAAAGAAAAGGGATAAAAACCGAAGTTAAAACAAAGAAAAATGTGCATTGCGATAGAATTGCGGAAACATTGCTAAAACAGCAATGTTTTAAGTGAAATTCGTAAGTTGGCTGATCCTTTTCTGTTTTATTCCGTTATTTCAGGGATTCGTGCTTTCTCCTCCATCCATTTTGAAGTACGACGTTGAGGATGGATGGTTCTCCTTGGCCCAAATGCACCTGCAGATTACTATAAAAGGGGGTCAAAGTCGGAGGTTCAGTCATCATCCGAAAGCGTAGAAGTCTTCTCGCAGTCCATCTTCACTCCTGTTTTTCTTTGCCGTCTGTTGGTTTGCGAAGCTCAGCTGTTGGAATCGATAATCTGATAGGAAGGAGAGGAGATTCATCTTCTCTCCCGATTGGATTCATCCAAGCAAGGCTGATCTTTCCCATCCTTCAGCCGAGGCGGTTGCGACGAGGCATTCGAGCTCATTTACCTGCTTTCTGTTTTCATTTCTACTTTCCAGCATTGTTTAGTTGTTGTTTCTGTTCTAGTAGCTAGTTTATTGCGTTACGTTGCTTTCTGTCTTTGTATTATTTACTTTAAGTTTTCCTTTGTCCATTCAAACAATCAAGTAATCAAAAGCAAAATTCTTCATTTCACAATTCTTACCTTTGCAAGTTGCTGCTTTTCCTCACTGTCTTGTCTTTATATTTCTTCTAAGCATGTCTGTTTTATCTCGTATTTCTGTTCTCTCCACATCCATGAGTAGCTAAATCACTTAGGGGCATGCTAATGACAAGACTATAGGCTAAAAAACGTGAACCAAGCATGTAGGATAGCTCTCGAAGCATTGATTGTATGTAAGCTTCATCCCACGGGCAATTTCGATTGGCCATCCATTTTGTCCAAAGAACTCCTAACCTCTGGAAGGAGTAAGAGTTCAGAGTCATACACTCATGCTAGCCTTTCAAGGTAGCCAGAAAACGACCTAGGAATAGGCGTTTTCCTAGTACAAACCTTAAACTTCTGCTTTAACAAGATGCTTAAGACCTTACTTGGACATGAGTAAACTAAAGAATCTAATGCATGGAATCGGACGATACATGAGATTGAGTGAGTTTGATGCATAGAGAGTTGATCCAATGCTTGAGAATCGTATGAAAAAGCCTATAGAGTAGTCGTTAGTAGCCCTTGTTTCTCCATTTTACACACTTTCGCTGTTATTTAATTGCGGTAGAATTGCTGTTTCCGCAATTCTGCTAAGTTTACAATTCTGTTTAGCTGTTTTCTTCTTCACTTATTAATCTCTTCTCTTTTCTTTTGAGTTTAATTTCAACTTGCATTTGTTTATGTTGCTATCCTCTATACATTCAGTAGCAAATAGGAATTTTAAAACCAAATCTACCCTTTCAAATCCACCCCTTCTTTCTTAACTTTACACTTCACGAGTAGCTTATAATAAATCTCTGTGGGAAAACGAATGAAAAAAATACTTACTACTTGCTATAAGATCATGTATGCTTGCATGTTCGGAGTGCTCTTTCTCTCTTATTGCTTATTTATATTAACACATTGAGCACGCAACAGCTGCTGTTGACTCCCAACATAGCATACCGAGGCTGGATTCCCAGGGCAAAAATCATACAAGTGCCCTTCCCCACAGAATCCACAGATTAGTGTCTCACCTTGACTAGTTGATGCGCCCATTGAAACGGCTGCTGCGGTGTTGACACTTGGTTGGAGATTAGTTTGAGCCATTTGTTTTACTAGATTGGTCAGGGCATTGATTTGGCTACTCATTGCACTAAGTGCATCCTTGTCTTGAGCTCTCCTAGGCTCTACAGGATCGTCTGACCATCTACAATGGGAAGTTGAGATTTTCTCCAAAATCTCATAGGCTTCATTGTAGCTCTTTGAAAGCATGGAACCACCTGCTGACGAATTCAACACTCGCCTTGTGCTGGGGTTGCATCCTTTAAAGAACACTTCTATTTGGATACACCATGGAATGCCATGGTGTGGACATTTAAGCAATAGATCTTTGAATCTTGTCCAAGCTTCGTGTAGTGATTCGTTTTCGGCTTGTTTGAACTTGATTATATCATCACGAAAGTTGGAATTCCTATCAGGTGGGAAGTATTTAACTAGGAATTTTTCAGCTAGATCTGTCCAATTGACAATCGATCCAGAGGGAAGGGAATTTAACCACGTTTTGGCCTTATCTCTTAATGAATAGGGAAAGAGGTAAAGTCTTAAGGCTTCTTGGGAAACTCCAGGGATGATGAAAGTATCACTTACCCCTAGGAAGTTTCTCAAATGGTTGTGGGGATCTTCATTTTCCACTCCAAAGAATTGTCCCACGGTGGACAGCATTTGGAACATAACTGGTTTTAACTCAAATGAGAGAGCTGTAATCTCAGGGCGTATAATGCTCGGATTAAGCTCCTCAGGCATAGAAACTAAGTATGAAAGGATGGCACTATCCTTATCATTCGCGATTTCGATGGGGTTGCGAATGGTAGGTGCTTGGTTTGGGGCTGCTCTATCCATTTCGGTTTGTAGGAATTGCGATGACTTTGTGGAGTCAGCAATGTTTTGAGTTACAGGTGGCTGTTTAAAAAGGCGTTTCTTAGCTTTGTTTCTGGCCCTAAGAAGTCTTTCAGGCTCAGGATTGAACTCTAGGTTGCTATTTGAATGCTCATTCATAAACTAGTTTAATGGTACCTGTAAGAGAAATGAAAGAAGATTAGCTCCAATAGATATTAATGTTCTTTTTTTTTTCTAAAATAACAAACTTCGTGTTTACTAAACAAAATCCCCGGCAGCGGCGCCAAAAACTTGTTGCGTGCTTAGTGTATAAATAAAAATGTGATGCGAGAGCACTCAGAACATGCAAGCATACATGGTCTTGTAGCAAGTAATAAGTATTTTTTCATTCGATTTCCCACAAAGATTTATTCTTAGTTACTAACGAAGTGAGATGCCAAATTAGAAAGGGTGGCTTAAATGGGGTGAATTGAAGATTAATGTGCCTAACTAATGAAGAATATACGAGATATGCAAGCATAAACGAAAGCAAGTAAAGAGATGAACTTGAATGTAGAAGAAAAAGAATTGCGGAGAAAGTAATTTGCTAGCAATAAAATCGCAAAAGTGAAATACTGGAAAAATGGCTAAGGCAAAACAGAACTATAGAATCGGTAGGGACGATTGCTTCCATTACTGACCAGATTGCGCAGACAGCAATTATCTAACAATTAAATTAGCAACGTTTTAAGGGTGAGATGGGGAAACAAGGTCAACTAACGACTCCTCTATAGGCTTTTTCATACGATTATTCAGCAGTAGCTCAACTTATCATGCATCAATTTAACTCATTCTCATGCATCTCTCGATTACATGCATTAGATCCTTTAGTTCACTCATATCCAAGTAAGACCTAAGCATCTATTTATATAAGCAAGTTAATGAATTGCGCTAGGAAAACGCCTATTCCTAGGTCGTTTTCTGGCTACCATGAAAGGCTAGCATGAATGGACGACTCTGAACTCTTACTCCTTCCGGAGGTTAGGAGTTCTTTAGACAAAATGGATGGCCGATCGAAATTGCCCGTGGGATGAAGTACAAATACATTCAATGCATTCGAAGCTATCCTACATGCTGAATTCACGTATTTCTACCTATAGATTCATCATTAGCAGACCCTTGTGTGATTAGTTACTCATGGATGATGTGGAAGTGGAAATACTAGATTGATTAAGCATGATTAACAGTACTTAAATGAAAGCAAAGGAAAGACAAAAAGTGATAAGAAACTTGCGAAGTTGTAAATGATTTCTCTATTAAATAAGATTCAAAGCTTAAGGTGCAAAGACTGTAAAACAATAAAGACTAAGCAAATGGAGTCGAATTGAAATAACGTCGCAAATAGAAGCAAATGACAGCAAACAGTAGCGAAAATGGAAGACAGAAAGCAGTAGAAAGCGATGTAAATGTGTGCGTGAACTCCTCGCCGCAAGCGCCTCAGATGAAGGGGAAGGTTAGCGTTTTTTGGGGATGAATCCAATCAGAAGAGAAGAAGGATCTTCTCTTCTTCCTCTCGAATTATCGGTGCCAAAAGCTGATTCCTTCACTCCAACAAACGGGATAGAAAATGGAGAGAAACTGCGTTGAGATGGAGAGTTCTACGCTTCCAAGCTTGTTGTTCTCCTTCCCCCTTGACCTCCTTTTATAGCTCTTTGCAGATACTCTTCAGTCAAGGAGAACCATCCATTCTGAACGACGACCCTCCACGTGGCAGCAGGGGGAGAACTTGGGCGGCTGAAAGATCGCAACAAAACGGCGGACGGTTAGAACAACTTAGCAGCAACAACTTTAAACATTGCGAATTCCTCGTTGTGACCGCAATAAACATTGCGGAGACAGCAATGTTTCAGCAATTCCCCTGCAATGTACATTTTGACTCTTTTAGCATTGTTTTTAATTCTTTCTTGTTCCTTTTACAAATAAGTCCTAATTTAGTTCCATTCTTTGAATTCTCATATATAAGCACATATTAAACTAAATTCTAACAAAAATGCTTAAGAGATTGCACGATTATATGGCAAATACGTCCCTAAATTAAGTACTTTTGGAGACGTAACACTCATCAATCGAGACCAAAACTTCATTTTCAGTTGAAGAGAATGGGTTATCACTGGCCAACGATGATTCAAGACTCGATGGAGTATGCAAAGAAATGTGAGGCTTGTCAATTTCATGCAAACTTCATACACCAACCGCTAGAACCCCTTCACCCAACCATAGCTTCATGGCCCTTTGAAACTTGGGGGCTCGACCTCGTTGGTCCAATAACACCGAAGTTCTCAGCGGGACATTCTTATATCCTCGCCGGGACAGATTATTTTTCAAGGTGGGCCGAGGTGATTGCGTTAAAAGAGGCAAAGAAGGAAACTGTTGTGAATTTCATCCGAACCCACATCATTTACCGTTACGACACCCCTCACCGCATCGTGACTGATAATGGAAGACAATTTTCCAATAGTCTAATGGACAATTTATGTGAGAAATTCAAGTTCAAGCAATGCAAGTCATCCATGTACAACGCTCCGACAAATGGATTGGCAGAAGCATTCAACAAGACATTGTGCAACTTGTTGAAAAAAGTGGTCTCCAAGTCAAAAAGAGACTGGCAGGAAAAGATTGGTGAGGCATTATGGGCTTACCGAACTACCCACCGCTCTTCTACAGGGGTCACACCTTATTCCCTAGTCTATGGGGTTGAAGCTGTGCTCCCTTTGGAAAGAGAAATCCCATCCTTAAGGATGGCGGTGCAAGAAGGGTTAACTACGGAAGAGAATGCAAGATTGCGTCTCCAAGAATTGGAAGCACTCGATGAAAGAAGCTTAGATGTTCAACAAGCCTTGGAATGCTACCAAGCACGAATGACTAAGGTCTTCAACAAAAATTTGAAGCCTCGATCATTTCAAGTTGGTGATCTAGTACTTGCAGTTCGAAGACCCATTATCACAACGCGACACACGGGGAGCAAGTTCACCCCTAAATGGGACGAACCCTATGTTGTCAAAGAAGTCTACACTAATGGGGCATACAAGATCGTGGATCAGGACGGATTAAGAATTGGCCCAATCAACGGCAAGTTTCTAAAGAAATTTTATGCATGAAATGTAATACTCCTTAACGTAAGAGTATAAACTACATGTTGCTCCTGGCCCGCACGAGCTTAAAAGGTGAACGGCCCGAAAAAAAAATCAGTAATCTGAACTACGTTATGACTTGATCCCTTCCATCTAAGGGTACGTAGGCAACTTAAAGAAAAAAATATATATATACTTTGAGTTCAGTCACAAACTAAATTTCATTCAATTCTATGCAGTCATAAAAAAAAGAGAACTGTAAATTCAATCACAATATGAATCAAATAAATGAACGACTAATAAAATAAAATAAAATAAAGTCAAAGTAGCCATCTGAAGTCCCTCAATTCTTCGCGCGCAGTTTCTAGAAAGCCACGTAGTACGTCTAGAGAAGCTATAGCTTCGTCACCAATAGCGGGAGTATCTTCAACGTTGCTAATTTCCGTGCATATCCTGCTTTCTTCAAGTTGCTTTTCATTAAAATGTCTTTCTTTCTCCAAAATAAGTGCAGAAAGTGATTCGTGGTCAGCCTCCAAAGTTTTCAGTTTGGCCTTGATACTTTCAATCTCCGAGAGCGTCTGCTCAGACCGGTCCTGAAGTACATTCTTTTCTTCGAGCAGAAAGTTTTTACCAGACGAGACACCCTCCAAGCTGTTGGGATTTATGCCCTAAAGCCTCGTAATTAATTAATAATTATTTAATAATTATTTTATTATTAATATTTGCAATTTATAATATTCATTATATAAATAAAATCCAAGGTTATTAGTGTAATCTTGAACTGTATGTAGTTGACATACGGGAGGATCATGTTCAAGTAATAACCTAAAGGGTCTATAGTATATGGATAAGGTTGGGTGCCTTATCCTGGTAACACTATTGATACGGCCCACTTTGTAATTGTTACAAATGATTTGATCCAAATCATTCATGTAGAGACATGTGAGTGGGGGTATCCTATACAATGAGTTTGTATAAGACTGGACCACGAAATATATAATCTCTCTTTATAAATCCGTTATTTGAGAAGATTAGTATTTCACAGGATGATCATATGTGACTCGATCTTAATCCTGAGTGAGTTATGAACTCCTGCCTGTGAGGGCTCGTCCTTTGATTTGTATGAGTGAGAATGGCCTTTATAGCCGATTCAATAAGCCTACCATTTTGGGGACTTGACCAAATAGGGAGTTGGGAACATAAGTTTCACAAGATGGAATTCACTTCTTCCCATATAGGGAAAGTAGATGAGTAGTTCCCTTAAGTGCTGATTTCGGGACTTGAACAATGGGGCCCCACCCTCTCACTGGCCCGAGAGGGACTTGGTTTATGGTTGGATCATAAACAAGTTGTTCATTAGAGAATCAGTGGTACTTAAGGTGTAAGATGTAATTACAGGGGTAAAACAGACTTTTGACCCAGCTATAATTACGAACAACTCGTGAAGGATCGACTTGCATGTAATGGTTATATCCATGGACACAACTTGTCCTACAGTGCATAAGAGTGCAACTCTAGGCCTATAGTGGAGTGACCTAGAGTTAATGAATGAAAGTCAATTAATTAAAGAGTTTAATTAATTAATTTTGTATCATTGGAGCTTATAAATCTGTAGGTCCATAAGGTTCCCTTGCTAGCTCATAGTAACACTAAAAGGATCAATTTAGTTGAAAGAAAAATTTGAAATATTCAAATTATTATTTAATATATTTGATATATTAAATGTAGAAGAGTAATATATATTTATTGTATTTGATACATTAAATATTAGAGTAAATAGTTTATGTATATGATACATTAATATTAAAAACTATATACTTATGTTATTTGAATGTGATTCAAATTGGTTTAAAGTATATTATAAAAGATTAATTTTATAATATTTCAATAAGATTCAAATAAATATAAAATACATATTTTAATATATTAGATATTAAAATGTATTTTATAAAATAAAATTAATTCCTAAAAGCCTTATTATAAATAAGACATTTAGGTTTAGCCAAAAGGTTGGCCAAAACACACCACTCACCCTCTGCAGAGAGAATTGTTCTCTCATTCTTTCAAAGAGCTCCCACAAGCCTTGATCCAGTGTTCGAGTCATAGCGAGGAAGATCTCGTGGAAAAAGGAACACAAGAAGATGATTCATCAAAGGTAATTGTATTATATGCTTAACCTGTATTTTGTTTAATTCTAAATAAAACAAAGATCGATTCCAAACACTTCCGCTGCGGGGAATGAAGAGTTCATTCCCTTCAAGCTGCATCTCAACTTTGCCAGGTCCCGATTCTTGCCAGATGAGGTCAAGCACGGAGAGTAGCGAGATTGTAGCTCGTTGTACTGGTCCACATTTCGAAAGTACTCAGCCACAAGATTCTTCAGAGATGCCAAGCTCGTCGCATCAACTTCAGAGGCGACATCGAATATTTTCTGAATCTCAGGTTCAAGGGAGGAAGCCTTCTCAAAAGGAGTACGACCAAGTTTTTGTTGTACAATCTTCCACATGGCTAAGGCAAAATCCCGACGCGCTTTGGAAATTATGTCGTCAGCAACAAAAGTGGAAGCCTCTGAAGTCGCAATATCCAAATCCTCAACCGCCCGTTTAGGAGGGCTAGAAGCCACGATCATCAATGACTGTCTGCTCGAAGACGCATGCAAAATAGAAAAAATAACAATAGGGAAATGAGTAAATAGCGATGAATAAGCGTATAAAAATGCTCGAACAAAATTAAAGGGATACATATATACAAAGAAGAAAAGATGGATGAGTCACTAACCAAAGGTGCAGCAACTTCAGGAGACTTTGGGGCATCAATAATCTTTTTCGATCTCTTCCGAGATTTAGTAGTCTGAGATTTAGTCCGTTTCCAGCAGCGGTCGCTGTTGCGTTCGTTGTTGTTGCTATGACTGCCAACGTCTTCGTCAGAGCTACTCACTTCGTGAATTGGCACCTCTTTCCTCGGGGCGCAAACCTTTTTACCGGTGTCTTTGGGAGGTTTTGTCTTAGTCACGGGAGGAGGAGTGAAACTGCTAACTAACAATTGTATGTTCACCCCGAAATAGTTCCCATGTTTTTTGTTCCACCACTTCTTGTAGGATGCGGTGACATGATCAACAGGGTTTGGCATACACTGAGGGAGATGTACACGGGACGAGGTTAGTGTCTCAGTGCAAATCCTCCAATGGTGGAATACATTCTCCAAGTTGATCGTGGGCGGATCTTCACGTAACTCGTTCGGTATATCTTGATAAAAGCCAAGTTATCGACTAAACCGACAAGGGTGGTAGGCCTCGATAGTCATTTGTGTTCCGTGGGGGTTTGCATGCCACGCTATGGACGTGCCTTCATGGACTACTTTGCGGGCTGCGAACGCATCATAGTATTTCGCGCCACCTTCTCCTGAGTAGTCAACCATCAATGGGCCAGTTGTTGAGGATATTCTAAAGTGTGTACCAAAGTAAAGGGCAAGCCAACCATAAACATAATGTACTGGGAAGCAAATGTCGGAGCGCCCGGATGAATGAGGGGTGTTGTAAAGTTGGCTAAGTCCATGATAAATATTGGATAAAACCGGGACTGCAAGGTTGAAAAGGCTACCTTCAGCCATGAGGGATACTACCTTAAACACACTAGGACGAAGAAAGTTCCCACTCTTATAGGGAAACACGAAAACACACAACCAGCACGAGATAAATGCAGCCAGATATGTTTGGTCCTTCAAGTCTTCCTCTACCCCCAGTTCGTGGAATAGTTCTTGCTCTTCGTCAGACCAGGCACGGGGAGCAGGAATAAAGCCCGACAGGTTATGAGTTAGGCGAGGGCGTGAAAATTTTTTGGTTCTCCGACCAGGGGGTTTGGTATTGTTGAATAAGAAATTTCGGTCAATCACAAAATGACCTGTGTCCTCAATTTAAATTAAGAGACATAAAATTGACAAATCAAATTATGCCACATGTCCCCCGGACGACCCGAGCTAGTCCAATCAAACATTGCCACATGGCGGTTGGACCCAAAGTTATTTAGCCCGAGATCGCTAAAAATAATTTTGGGCTAAATTTAAATAATCCAAGTTATTGAAAATAAATGGATTAAGCCCAAATAAATAAAAGCCCAAAAGTCAATCAGGCCCGCCCATACTAGGTCCATCAAACTCTATAAATAGAGGAGGCTACCATTCATTCTGGACATTCAGCCTTGAGCCAGAATCCAGAGAAGTCAGAAGCTCCAGCAATCAGAGTCTAGAGAATTCAGAAGTTCAGAAGATTCAAAGACTACAGACTTCAAGAAACTACAAGAAGAAAATCTTCAATAAGCTACAAGCCGAAGACCTTCAAGAAGCTACAAGCCGAAGACCTTCAAGAAGCTACAAGTCGAAGACCTTCAATAAGCTACAAGTCGAAGACCTTCAATAAGCTACAACTCGAAGACCTTCAATAAGCTACAGCTGAAGATCTTCAAGAAGCTATAAGCCGAAGACCTTCAATAAGCTACAAGTGGAAGACTTTCAATAAACTACAAACGAAGATCTCCAAGAAACTACAAGCCGAAGATCTCCAAGAAGTGATAACTCCATTTTGGAGCTATTAAATACTTCCTAATTATAGCTTAAGTCCGCTTTTAATTGATTAATATATCTCGTTTGTAGGAGAAATGCGGCAAAGAGCTCGTGCGTCCGTTGGGCCCGTTCGAGTGCTTAAAGTGGAGTTTTAATGCCCCGGGAATGCGTCGGGAAAGGGGAAGTTGATCCGTGAAGAAACAGGCCAAAACTGCCTAGGAGAGGCAAAGTTCCAGCCCCCAAACCCGAGAGCCAGCGTCGAGCTATAGCGTCGAGACGCTGGCTCGACGCTGGAAAAACCCGAGAGCAAGCGTCGAGTGATAGCGTCGAGATGCTAGCTCGACGCTGCCCTGGCGTCGAGACTCTGCTTGGCGTCGAGACGCTTCGTAGGAGGCGCGCGCAGGAAAATCATCGGGGCAGCGTCGCGACGCCATCGAGGGCGCGCGCGGAAAACTTAGGGCACAGCGTCGAGACCCTGGCCTAGCGTCTCGACGCTACGACGACTGCAGAAGCTAAATAGGACGATTTCTGCACATTTTGGAGGAGTTTTCTACACCATTTTTAGTGTTCTTCATCTTCTTCTTCCTCTAGTTTTCTCTATTTCTCTTCAAGCTCCGCCATTATTGGCATGTTAGAGAGCTTTCTTTACCTTGTAACACGTTGATGACACCTTCCATGGTCGTTGTTGGAGCGGAATTGACAAACCGCGCCATGAGCGGCTAAGGTAAGGGTGAACGGTTTGGGAATAGTTTAGGGAATTTTTGTTAGCAATTTTGGTTCTGATAATTTACGCCTAGATTATGCATATTGGATTCTGTTTATTTGCATTTATCTACCTTGCTTAATCCAACGCGCATGTTAGATTTCGACGATTGACACTCGAGTCATCTTGCATGTTGTGTATGTTAAAGAGTAGCGATGTCGTGCCTCTCACTGCTCGACTAAGTAACACAGGTAGATAAAACTAAATCGGAGTATCGAGTCGTGTAGGATAATTGTTGATTGCATACGGCGTTTGCGGGCAATCTACTAGCAATTAGAATTCACACTTGAATGTTCGTCGCGGTTAGCTAGTGACTGTCTAAAATTAACTTAGGGCTGATCACCTTAATGTAGTTTTAGATAACGTATAATTGGAACTGTGTGGTCTGATTAAAATCTATGGAGTCGGCTACTTTGGGGCTTCTCTGGTAGTCGTCCGCGTGTATAATAAATTGCAAACCATGAACTTAGCATTAAATGATGAACCGAATCTGTCTAACAATTAATCCCGAAACTCCCAAACCGTGCACGCGTTTTCTTCTTGTTATTCTTTCTTCCGTTAGCATTTTATTATCTTTCCTTGCATGCTAAAAATCCCCCCGTTACAAAACTAATCAATTAATCAATTCCCAATTTTAATAGTGATTTTAGTCATACCTATTCCTTGGATCGACCCTGTTACCACTGGCTGCAAAGCCTTGGTTATAGGCTTTATAAATCGTATTTTGGCAAGCCTCGACAGCTTGAGATTAAGTGGATATTCAAAAATCCGCCCACCAAAATTGGCGCCGTTGCCGGGGAATAGGCAAATTTGATTAAAATTATGATTGAAGTTTGAATTTGATTAATTGATGGTTGGCTGAAAAAAATTTATGTTTGTAAATTGTATGTTTGAATTTTTGTTTGTGTATGACCCGTTCCTCTGAGGTTAGTGGATTGCAGTTTATCCCAGAAATCGACAGAGAGGAGCGGCGGTTACGAAGAGAAGCCAGGGAGGGGCAGAGACCGTTTGAAGGAGAAGAAGGCAATCCCTTCTTGGCTGAAGAGATGGCGCAAGGTGACGCGCCGAGGACGCTAAAGCAACTGGCAGCACCAGATCTAAACCTGCAGCCTTTGTGCATAAACTACCCCGTGGTAGCAGGTAACTTCGAATTAAAATCCGGTTTAATTCACCAGTTACCTTCTTTCCATGGCAACGCAGGTGAGGACGCGAACAAACACCTGATGGAATTCCATTACGTCTGCGCGGGGATGAAGCCCGCGGGAGTCACGGAGGAGCAGTTGAACATGAGGGCATTCCCCTTCACGCTCAAGGACAAGGCCAAGGATTGGCTATATTATCTGCCCTCCGGATCGATCACCACGTGGCAGGATATGAAGCGGGTATTTTTGGAAAAATACTTTCCCGCATCCTTGGCCACTACTCTGCGGAAGAGGATTTACGGGATCACCCAGGATGTAGGTGAGTCCCTGCACGAATACTGGGAACGCTTCGGGCGCCTGTGCGCGAGCTTCCCACACCATCAGATTGCCGACCAGCTGCTTATACAGTATTTCTATGAGGGGATGACGCCCCACGATCGGCAAATGATTGATGCAGCGAGCGGCGGGGCTTTGATCGACAAGACCCCGGTTGAGGCCAAACAGCTGATAGCAAACATGGCAACAAACTCGCAGCAATTCGGTATTCGGGGGCAAGGACAAGTCCATAGCGTGACCCAGAGTCATGAGCTGATTGAGATGAAGGCCCAGGTGGCCGAGATAGGTAATATGCTGAAAAAGATCGTTGGAGGAACCCGCGAGGCGGAGGAGGTCAACGCGATCGGGGGGTACGCTTCCAACCCAAGGAAGTACGACCCATATTCCAACACATATAACCCCGGTTGGCGCGACCATCCCAACTCTAGCTATGGGAATAGGGAAGGACAATCTCGCTTCCAAGGCCAGTCTCAGGATAGGCCTAATTCTTCCACCCAGGCTCAAGCCTCGAGCTCCTCCAGCTCATTAGAAGAGATGGTAAGAACCATCGTAACGAGCACCAGCCAGTTCCAAAAAGAGGCTCGAGAAGAGCTTAATTCTCACAAGGCCGAGCTGCAGAATCTGAACAAGCAGCTGACACAAATGGCGGTGTCTATCAGTAAGATTGAGAGCAAGAGCTCAGGGAAGCTTCCTTCCCAAACTACGGTCAACTCATGTGAAAACGTGAGTGCTATTCAGCTGCGGAGTGGGAAGTCACTTTCCACTAGAGCTGTTGTTACCTCTCCAAAAGTACATTATTTAAGGTCATATTTACCTATAAATCATGGAAATTCTTGAGTGTTTTTGTTAAGAGTTAGCTTAATGTGTGCTTAAATGTGAGAATTTGAGAAATGATGCTAAATTAAGGCTTATTTGGAAAAGTAAAGAAAAAGGATGCAAAATGATGTAAAAAGAGCTAAAATGTACATTGCAGGTACATTGCTGAAAAATTGCGGAGCTCGCAATAAAACAGTCTTTGCTGCTGCATTTTTTTCCAGTCAACAGTCTTTGTTGACTGAGTTTTTCCAGGAGTCAACTCTCCCTGGTGCTGCCACATGTCAAGCTTGACTACCTCACAAAATTGAATGGTGATCCACAATTATTGAGCAGCTTTTGCAACCACCTAGAGGCTATATAAAGAGAGTGAAATTAAGGATCAAAGCAATTGAAATCAAATTGAATTCCCCTCAATTCAAACACAACTCAATAGTGAAGAACTCGAAGACGAAATCCTTTTCCCCCGTTTGTTGGATCGAAGAAACAAAGCCCTTGGCGTTGATAATTCGAGAGGAAGAAGAGAAGATCCATCTTCTCTTCTGATTGAATTTATCCCCAAGATCAGCTAATCTTCCCCTTCATCCGAGGCGATTCACGACTTGGAAGATCCTCACGCAATTTACAGCTTTCCTTTACTGCTTTCTAATTAATTATTATTCTTCTTTAAGCGTTGTTATGAACCATTTACTGTTTTACCCTTTAAATATTGCTTTTGGATCAAAGGTTGTTGCTTTACGAATTATTATGTGAATTGCTTTCTTACGAGAGTAATCAATTGGTTTTATTGAATTCTTCATTCTGTCATTCCTTAATCAATAGTTTTGTTGAGTTCTTCATCTTATCATTTCTTCATCAATTAATTTTACTGAGTTCTTCAATTCATGTTCAATCAATCCATCTCCCTCAGTTCTTCGAAAACCATGAGTAACTAATCTAAGAGAGGTCTGCTAAAGATAAATCTGTAGGCTAGAAATATGAGAACTCAGCATGTAGAATAGCATGAATGCATTGAATGTATGTGAGCTTCATCCCATGGGCGATTTCGACTGGCCATCCATTTTGTCTAAAGAATTCATAACCTCCGGAAGGAGTAAGAATTCAGAGTCATCCATTCATGTTAGCCTTTTATGGTAATCAGAAAATGACCTAGGAATAAGCGTTCTCCTAGCACGTTTATTAGCATGTGTTTATGATTAGGTTGTTAGCTTTACTTGGACAGAAGTAATCTAAGAAACTAATGCATGTAATCGGAAGATGCATGAGAACTAGCTAAGACGATGCATGAGATGTTAATCTACTGTTGAATGATCATAGTTAAATGCCTATAGAGGATTCTTAAGTCGACCTTGCTGCCTTACTTTACATTAAAATCGTTGCTAATTTATTGCTAGATTATTGCAAGAACCGCAATTCTACTTTTCCATATTATGACTTTACCTCTTTGCTAGCTTTGCATTTATGTTTACATTCTTCTTACATCTTTTATATTCCTGTACCTCAACCAAAAATCTATCACATTTAAGTTACCTTATCTAATCTAACACACAAAATCGTTAGTCACTAAACTTAATCTCTGTGGGAAAACGAATTAAATTATACTTATCACTTGCTGCAGACCATGTATGCTTGCATGATCTTAGCGCTCTTCGCATTTACATTTTATATACACACTGAGCGCGCAACAAGTTTTTGGCGCCGCTGCCGGGGACTTTGTTTAGTAAACACGATTTGTGTTATTTTAGAAGAACTTAATATATTGGAGCTAATCTTTTGCATTTACAGGTACCAACAAAGCTGGTTTATGAATGAGTTTCCAAATCACAATCTAGAATTTGATCCTGAACCCGAAAGGACTTTAAGGGCCAGAAACAAAATTAAGAAACGCCTTTTTAAACAGCCAAAACAACCTGTAATTCAGCACATTGCGGACCACGCAGAGTCAGCACAATCTCAACAAGCTGAAATGGATAGAGCAGAAGAAGCACCAAACCGAGCACCTATCATTCGCAACCCCATTGAAATTGCGAATGATAAGGATAGTGCTATTCTATCATACCTTGTACCAATACTTGAGGAGCTTAATCCGAGCATCATACGCCCCGAGATTACAGCTCACTCATTCGAGTTAAAACCTGTCATGTTTCAAATGTTGTCCACAGTTGGACAATTCTTTGGAGTGGAAAATGAAGACCCCCACAACCACTTGAGAAACTTCCTGGGAGTAAGTGACACCTTTGTCATCCCAGGAGTGTCTCAAGAGGCCTTGAGACTTTACCTTTTTCCATAGTCATTAAGAGACAAGGCCAAGACGTGGCTGAACTCTTTCCTCTCTGGATCAATTGTCAATTGGACAGACCTTGCTGAAAAGTTCCTAGTAAAATACTTCCCTCCAGATAGGAACTCTGACTTTCGTGTTGACATCATCAAGTTCAAGCAAGCTGAGAATGAATCTCTACATGAAGCTTGGACCAGATTCAAAGATCTTCTACTCAAATGTCCACGCCATGGCATTCCATGGTGTATCCAGATTGAAGTATTCTTCAAAGGATGCAACCCCAGCACGAGGCAAGTCTTGAATTCCTCAGCTGGAGGTTCGATGCTATCAAAGAGCTATAACGAAGCCTATGAGATTTTGGAGAAAATCTCAACATCACATTGTCAATGGTCAGACGATCTTGTGGAGCCAAACAGAAGAAAGGCTCAAGACATGGATGCACTCAGCGCAATAAGCAGCCAGATCAATGCTCTAACCAACCTGGTGAAGCAAATGACTCAACCCAATATTCAACAAAGTGTCAACACAGTGGCAGCTGTTTCAACAAGCACAGCAATAGCCAACCAAGGTGAGGCACTAGTTTGTGGATTCTGTGGGGACGGGCATATGTATGACTATTGCCCTGCTAATCCATCTTCGGTGTGCTATGTTGGAAGTCAACAACAACCAAGGAACAACCCCTATTCAAATACATATAACCCTGGTTGGAGAAACCACCCAAATCTCTCTTGGGGTAGACAACAAAGCACAAGCCAAACGCAAAATCAATCAAGACCAAGTGGACCACCTGGTTTCACTCAACACCAACAAACTAGTCAACCCCCATATCAGGAACAATATGTCAACAATCAACCGATGGGAACATTAGTGGAGAACTTGCTGAAGGAATACATAACAAAGAATGACGCAACTCTGCAGAGCCAGCAAGCAACACTGAGAAGCTTAGAGAACCAAATTGGGCAGTTGGCAAACGAGCTGAAGAATAGGCCCCAAGGCAGACTGCCTGCAGACACAGAAACTCCAAGAATGGATGGTAAGGAACAAGTTCAAGCTATTGAACTCCGAAGTGGAAGGCCATTGGTGATCAACAACAGAGAAGCACCAAAGAGAGTAGAGAACGAAGAGTCTAGTACTCCACTGGATTCTCTGCCTAACTTTGATCAAATACAATCAAGCACAACAAGGGTTTCTGCTATACTCCCAGGTACGTTGCCCGCCAAGTGCAACGATCCAGGTACCTTCACTATCCCTTGCACGATAGGAAGTAAGGTAGTTCATAATGCCATGCTAGACTTAGGAGCCTCTGTGAATGTTATGTCTTATGCTCTGTTTCTTGATTTGAATTTAAATGAATTGCATGAGTGTAACGTGTCTGTCCAGTTGGCTAATGGGTCAAGCATATGTCCGAGGGGGAAAGTAGAGGATGTTCTTGTTAAAGTTGGGGATATGATGTTTCCCGCTGATTTCCTTGTGTTAGATATGAATGAAAAGTCATCGCATGCTTCGTCCTCTATGTTGTTAGGACGCCCTTTTCTTAAGACCGCTAGGGTCAAAATCGATGTGTTTAAGGGCGTCGTTTCTCTGGAGTTTGATGATATTTTGCATGAATTTTCGTTATTTGAAAGGAAATATGCTGAGAATATTTATGTTGTTGAGCATGACGAGAATGGGAGTCTACCCTCGCGCTTGAGGGATGGTTCCCATGTCTCAGTTAAAAAATCTGATTTGAATTTGTTTGATGATAATGCTGGTTTTTGCACTAACAATTCTGATATTCACGTGCTTGAGGCACGAAGAGTGCAAAATATTTTTCATGATGATTGCAGGAAAAGTGTGGACGTGGACAAGTCTGGATCGTCCCCCGCACTTACAGACTATGGATTAGTCTGTGGAGAGAATACAGTCGAGCAAACGACTTTAGAAATTCTGCGCTTCTCGGAGGCACCCGAGCGATGGACTGTTTTTTATGTTTTAGTTAGTTGCTGTTTTTTTTTTATTTGCTTTTTAGTTTAATTTAGTCTTAATTAACTTGCTGTTTTTTGTTAGGAATCGAGGAAGAGAAGACAATTTTGGGCTTCGATGCATTTGTGCGCCGCTTCCTAACCCTCGCCAGCTTCACAAAGAGTTAGGGAAGTGTAGTTCTTCTTCCCTTTTTACTTTGCTTTATCTGACTGGATGGCATTGGGGACAATGCCATATTTTGAAGTTGGGGGTGGAGATGGTCTGATGGATATGCATGTGTAGTTTGTTGAGAAGTGCTATATTGATATTGAAGTGCTTGGGACGCTGTTTACTGTTTTCTGATGATGATAGCCTAGGAAATGCATGTTGGAAATTTGAGTATGTTCATAATCGAGTTTTTGCATGAGTTTTGCGTTTATTAGGTTCATGTCAAAAATTTTAAAAAAATTTATGTTGCTCCCTTGCACCTGTCGCGCACTTAGCAACCCCTTCCTAGATTCCGTAGGCTCGAAAATCGCATGTTGCACTAATTCTCGTTGTCACCCCGAAAGGCACCCTTAGGTAGCTTGTTGCATGAGAGTTAGTAGTTGGTTAATTGAGAAAGCATGTGCTTAGCCTAATATAAAAAAAAAAAAAACATATAGAAAAGCATGTTTGATAGAAAATTCCTCTCGAGGCGCTCCTCCTTCTTATTAGCACTTAAGAAGTGAGCGTGAGTCCTTAAAAACGTGAAGCTTTGGCCAAAGTCTGACGTGTTAGGCAGCTCGAGGTGGAAAGAAAAATAGAGAATAAAATGTTGGTTCAAAGAACCTTAACAAAAGAGTACAAAGTACTCGTGAAAAGAAAAAGATCGAGAAAATCAATTAGGTCTCTTAATTTGCTTCTCTCTCTCGTGTAAGTCAAGTGTAGCTGTTCTTAAACGCTAGAAGTAGGGGGAAAACGGGATGTGTGTTGCATGTGGTTTTTCCGGGTTTACGTGAGTTTAGGAGTGGTTGGCTAGCACACACACACGTTAGGGGGCAAGAGTTAATTTTTGATATGTTCGTAGTAAATGCATGAACAAAATGCTTCCATGATTATGTTGTGTTTAAATTTTCAATATGCATGGAGGTTTGAGTTAGATGCATGTAGGCGCGTCCTTAGAGTCAATATATTTGTAGTACTTGCTCGAGGACTAGCAATGTTTAAGTTGGGGATGTTTGATAACTCCATTTTGGAGCTATTAAATACTTCCTAATTATAGCTTAAGTCCGCTTTTAATTGATTAATATATCTCGTTTGTAGGAGAAATGCGGCAAAGAGCTCGTGCGTCCGTTGGGCCCGTTCGAGTGCTTAAAGTGGAGTTTTAATGCCCCGGGAATGCGTCGGGAAAGGGGAAGTTGATCCGTGAAGAAACGGGCCAAAACTGCCTAGGAGAGGCAAAGTTCCAGCCCCCAAACCCGAGAGCCAGCGTCGAGCTATAGCGTCGAGACGCTGTGTTAAGTCTCTGAAAGTGACTTATTTAGGACCTATTTAGCTTAGGAAAATGCACATACTTAAGTGTTTTTAATAGCATTTAGCCTAAACCTATGATTAAATATGAGAATTAGAAGAAGGTAGCTAATTTAGGACTTGTGCATAATAGGAGAAAAAAGGGTTGAAAACCGAAGGAAAAGAATGAAAAATGAGCATTGCGACTGAATTGCGAAAATATTGCGGGAACCGCAATTATTCAAGTGAAAACCGTAAGTTGACTGATCTATTTCTGTTAATTTCCGTTATTTCAGGGATTCGTTCTTTCTCCTCCATCCATTCTGATATATGACGTTGAAGATTGATGGTTCTCCTTGGCCCAAACGCACCTGCAAACTACTATAAAAAGGGGTCAAAGTCGGAGGTTTGATCATCATCCGAAAGCGTAGAGTCTTCTCGCAGTCCATCTGTCTCCTGTTTTTCCTTTGCCGTCTGTTGGTTTGCGAAGCTCAGCTGTTGGAGTCGATAATCTGATAGGAAGGAGAGTAGATTCTTCTTCTCTCCCGATTGGATTCATCCAAGCAAGGCTGCTCTTTTTGATCCTTCATTCGAGGCGACTGCAACGAGGCTCAAAGCAACTTTTACTGTTTTTCTGCTTTTCATTTCCATTTTCCAGCTTTGTCTTATGCTGTTTCTTTCCCTAGTAGCTAGAATAGACTAATTCGTTGCTTTCTGTCTTGCTGTTATTTACTTTAGAGCTTTCTTTTATTCATTCAAACAATCTCCATAATCAAAGTACAAGTCTGCATTTCTCAGTTTCCATCTTCTGCTACGGTTTTGTCTTACTGTTTTAAATATATTTCTCTTCTAAGCATGTCTGTTTTATCTTCCATTTCTGTTCTCTATATATCCATGAGTAGCTAAGTCACTTAGGGGCATGCTAATGACAGAACTATAGGCTAAAAAACGTGAATCAAGTATGTAGGTTAACTCTCGAGTCATTGATTGTATGTAAGCTTCATCCCACGGGCAATTTCGATTGGCCATCCATTTTGTCCAAAGAACTCCTAACCTCTGGAAGGAGTAAGAGTTCAGAGTCATATTATCATGCTAGCCTTTCAAGGTAATCAGAAAACGGCTTAGGAATAAGCGTTTTCCTAGTACAAACTAAACACTCCTATTTTAACAAGATGCTTAAGACCTTACTTTTAAGTCGAGTAAACTAAAGAATCTAATGCATGGAATCGGACGATACATGAGATAGAGTGAGTTTGATGCATAGAGAGTTGATCCACTGCTTGAGAATCGTATTAAAATGCCTATAGGATAGTCGTTAGTAGCCCTTAATTCGCCATTTTACACACTTTCGCTGTTTAGTTAATTGCGGAAACATTGCGGTGGCCGCAATTCTGCTAAGTACCATTCTGTTTAGCTGTTTTCTTCTTCATTTATTGATTTCATCTCTTGTCTTTTGAGTCTAATTTCAACTTGCATTTGTTTATGTTATATCCCTTTATACATTCGGTAAGAAATAGGCAATTAAAAATCAAATTTACCCCTTCAAAACCACCCCTTCTTTCTTAACAAATACACTTCGTGAATAGCTAAAAATAAGTCTCTGTGGAAAAAACGAATGAAATATACTTACTACTTGCTGTGAGACCATGTATGCTTGCATGTTCTGAGTGCTCTCTCTACTTTCTTGCTTATTTATTTTAACACATTGAGCACGCAACAAGTTTTTGGCACCGCTGCCGGGGACTTATTTAAGCGAAAACGAAGTTAGTTAAGTTTGAAACACCAAATTGTTTTCCATTGTATTTGATCCAATTTCATTTCTTTTTTAGGTAACATTTAGGTTAGTTTATGAATGAGCTTCCAAGTAGTGATCTAGAGTTCAACCCTGAGCCCGAGAGATTACTTAGAGCTAGGAATAGAGCCAAGAAACGTCTCTTTAAACAACCTTCCTTACCTCAATTAGCTGCTGAAACCGCAAGGTTACTGTCACCTTCTCAAGAAGAAATGGATAGAAGAGATCAAAATCTGGTGCCTGTCACTCGCAATCCCATTGAAATAGCGAATGACAAGGATAGCGCCATTCTTTCATACCTCGTACCTATGCCTGGGGAGCTGAACCCCAGCATAATCCGTCCTGAGATCACTGCCAACTCATTCGAGTTAAAGCCAGTGATGTTCCAAATGTTGTCCACTGTGGGACAATTCTTTGGAATGGAAAATGAGGACCCCCACAACCATCTTAGGAACTTCTTAGGAGTTAGTGACACTTTCCTAATCCCTGGAGTTTCCCAAGAAGCCTTGAGGCTATACTTGTTCCCTTACTCTTTGAGGGACAAAGCCAAAACGTGGCTAAACTCATTACCTTCTGGATCTGTCCTTAATTGGACAGATTTAGCAGAAAAATTCCTAGTCAAATATTTCCCACCAGATAGGAATTCTACCTTTCGTGATGATATCATAAAATTCAAACAAGCTCCAAGTGAGTCTCTTCACGAAGCTTGGACAAGATTCAAAGATCTTCTTATCAAATGTCCACACCATGGCATCCCATGGTGTATCCAAATAGAAGTCTTCTTCAAAGGATGCAACCCCAGCACCAGACAAGTTCTAAATTCATCTGCTGGCGGTTCCATGTTGTCCAAGAGTTACAACGAAGCTTATGAGATCTTGGAGAAGATCTCAACATCTCACTGTAGGTGGTCAGATGATCCAGTAGAGCCAACTAGAGCTCAAGACAAGGATGCTCTAAGCGCCATGAGCACCCAAATAAATGCCCTGACCAACCTAGTCAAGCAAATGGCCCAGGCCAATCTCCAAACCAGTGCCAACACCGCCACAGCCATGTCAATGGGCACCCAACCAAGTCAAGGCGAGGCACTAATCTGTGGATTCTGTGGGGAAGGGTGGTGGAAGCACTTTTGGGGTACTCCAATTTCAAGCTGTCGAGGCTTGCCAAAATAACATTTATAATACCGAAACTACTAAGCTTTGCAGCTAGCGGTAACGGGTGTCGAACCACAGGGAACCTAAGTTATTTTCTCCTAGCTAATTTCTATTTGTTTTTAAAACTAAGACTCGAAAGCAATTAAAAAGGGGGGGGTCTGATTAAATCTAAGCTAACGGGAAAAATAATTGCGAAAAGTAAAGAGCGAAAAACAATTAAATGTAACACGTGCTCCTAATTCGAGTGTCGGGGTTCATCTTGATGCACTTAGTTCATAGGGATTCTAATTCGCAAAGTTGTTCTATTTCATGCACACAAAATGCTTCGTCCCAAACGGGTCCGAAGCACCCCAAAGAATTAATTAGAGGCGTAAATTCTAATTAAACATGCTTCCCAATTAATTTAAGTTCATGACGCTTAAACCAATTAACAAACAGTAACGGGTATCATTGAGACGAATTAATCCTAAAATTAATTCGATTTATCCCTTCGTCTTAAGCCCGCCGTGAAAACGTTAATCAACTCATACCCCCACTGTCACTTGGGCTCGAATTGATTAGCCACGAGCTAGACTTTCGCTACTAAGTATTGAGGTTTGTCAAAAATCAATATTAGCCCACTAAGCATGCGTAACTAATTATGGACGTCACTCCTAATCGGAAAGGCAAGTTAGTCGTTCTTAATACAGACCAAGAGATGCAAGAAATTCATAAAACTAAGCTAGATATTCATACAAACCCTCACTAAGCATCAAGATTACCCCTAATACCCGAATTAGAGCACTTACCTTAGCTCACCGTTGTGCAAATCAAGCAAAATCAATAATGTTGGACCTTTATTGATGAAGTAATGGAAGAAATGCAAGTTTAGAGCTCCCACCCGAGCCTAACAATGGTGGAAAAACCAAAATCCAAGAAGAAGTGCGGCAAAAATCGGAGAAGAAAGCTTTTAAAGCTGTCGGAGCGTCGAGACGCTAGGGGCAGCGTCTCGACGCTGTGCCCTAAGTTGGCAGGCGCGCGCGCGGGGTAGCGTCGAGACGCTCGCGCAGCGTCGAGACGCTGCGCGGCGTCGAGCGAGCGTCGAGACGCTTGCGCTCGACGCTTGCTCTCGGGTGGATCTTCAAATGTACGCTTCAGAGTTCGGAGCGTCGAGACGCTCGGCCAGCGTCTCGACGCTGTCGCGCGCGGTCAGGGCGAGGCGGACACGGGTGTGGGCGCGCGGCGAGGCGGAGCGGGCGCTGAGCGAGGCGGCGCGCGCGGGCGCGCGCGCGTCTGGCCGTCTGGGCGCGGGCGTGGGGTGCGTGCGGCGCGCGCGGGCGCGCGCGCGTTGGGCGCCTGGGCGCTGGGCGCGGGCGTGGGGTGCGTGCGGCGCGCGCGGGCGCGCGCGCGCGTTGGGCGCCTGGGCGCTGGGCGCCGGCGCTTGGGCGCTGCCCTCTCGGCTCTTAGCCCACTTTTGGGTCGTTTTGGCTCCCGAGCTCCGTTTGGCCTATCGTTTTGACCCGAACACTTCCCGAAACATGTTAAATGACCTTTTTAGCCCCGAAAATCATCAATGGGCTTCCCGAGCTCTTCACCATGAAATCACCTATAAGAAAGCATTTTAATCAATATCGAGCATGGTTTTAGCTAGAATTAGGGAGTAAATAATAGCTCTAATTTGGAGCTATCAAAATACCCCCAACCTAAATCTTGCTAGTCCTCGAGCAAGGCTATTCTAAATTATCGCTAAAGTCTAAAATTGCATGCATCGACTCTAACCTCAACACTTTTAAAAGCAAGGCATTTGCACAAAAAGAGGACAATCAATTGCATGCACTAATTGAGAATCATTTCAAAAATCTAACCGTTACTCCCTTACGTGCGTGTGTGCTCAGCAAACATATTCTAGCTCACATAGACCCGGAAAAACTTTATGCAACCTTACATCACGTTTTCCCCCTACTTCTAGCAATAAAGAACAGTCTACGGCTTTTCAACAATCAAGAGAGCAACAAATTAAAAGGTCTAGTTTTTCTTTTCTTTTGAACTTGCTAAATTTTTACTTTTTTTTTTTTTCTTTTCTTTCTTTTGCTTCTCTAAGAGAGCCTAACATGTCAAACTTGCCTTCGTTTCAGCTTACCTGCAATTTCATTGCACACTGTATCTGACTACGGGCAAGCTTCACATTTTTAAGGACTAATGCTCACTTCTTAGTCGCGATTCTAAGAAGGAGGAGCACCTCAAGAGCTTTTATTTTCATGCTTTTTTTTTACTAGGCTATAGCTTCGCTACACTTCGATTAACCTATCACAACCTATCATGCATCAAGCCTTCCCTAAAGGTGCCTTTCGGGGTGACAACATGATTTCAGGCTAAATAAAGCAATTCTAAGCCTACGGAGTCCAGAGTAAGATGCTACGTGCTCGATAGATGCAGGGAAGCAACGACAAAAATTTAAAAATTTTCGAAAAATGCTCAATTAACGCATACAATCTCATGTTTTTCCTATTATGCACAACGAAGATTTTAAAAGCATATCAAAGATTGTCCTCATCGAACACATGCAACAGCAGACTACAGCACTTCAAATTCAGAATATCCACAGCTCAACAACTACAGGAATCCATCCAACAGACAACTCCACCCCCAACCTAAAAGCATACATAGTCCTCTATGTATCACACTTCAGACTAAGCAGTTAAAACGCACAAAATAAAAGGGAACAGAAAACCTCCCCTGAATTTTGCTAGGTTGTCGGTTGGAGAAGTGCACTTTTCGCCTACTGTTCCGATCCTTAAGCCACAAAACTCCTACAAAAGAAAGCAAGAAAAAGCTAAGCTAGGAAAATAAAAACCGAAAGTAAAAACATGAATTTAAAAATACTCATGGGTTGCCTCCCAAGAAGCGCAAATTTTTAACGTCGTTATGCTCGACGTGTCTTCCTCTCTGTCAGGGTACATAAAAATTTTCGTACTTCTTCGGCCCCTTCTTCCTTGAATCAACGAAGCCTGCTAAGAGAAGCAAGCTCTTCGACCTTTCTAGGCAGCCGGACAGAGTTGTTATTTTTTTGGTATTTTTGATATATGGAAAAATAAAAGACTCAACAGACTCAAACAAAATAAAAGCAGACTCAACTGACTCCACAGAATTAAAAGACTCAACTAACTGAACAGAAAATAAAGACTCGATATGGGAAGGGATCACATTGAATTTCTCGAGGCAACCAACATTAACTGAAGCACAGATGGAAGGGGGCATGCAAGATAAATCTCCTAGATTACATGAATTATCACGAGGCACAACACAAGGAGATAAATAATCTAAAGGCACAATTGCCACTTCCTCATCCATCACAACAATATTTTCATAGCATGCTGGTTCTAACTCATCAGTGAAAAGATTTCCAAAAATATTTTCAACATTGGAAATATGCTCAAGCTCATCCATGCATGATTCTTCAAATAAATTTTCAATACAAAATTCATGCTCTGAATCGAGATCAACAGGTGGAGAAGTACTTACCTCTAAGAATTCTCTGAGATCTTCTTCATCACAGGCGAGAAATTCTGCCCAGAATTTCAATCCTGGAGAAGTCTCAGCTCCACTCAGCTCATTCGCATCGTCAGTCTCCTCAGGATATTCCTCGGGACTAAACTCAGCCTCCTCTTCTTCGTCAGACATCGAAGGAAAGTACTCGGGGCACGAGTCTTCCCGGGGCTCTTCTTGAGGCTGAGCTTGTTCTTGATGGAATATGGTTGCTGCCTTCTGCAATTCAAAGTTAGTAGTGGCCATTTGCGCAACCATTTGTTCCAATAACAAACCTGTGCGAGCTTGACTTTCCTCTTGAGCTTTGTTGTATGCCTGATAATCCTCAACAGTTGATTTACATAAAGCAACTAAATCAGACATTTGAGCTTTCAGTTCACTGACTTCGTCAAAGAGAGATCCCTTGGAACCATACATTTTTTTTTTTTTTTTTTTTTTTTACAAATAAAATTTAACTAAGAGAAATTAAATGGTTCCCCGGCAACGGCGCCAATTTTGGTGGAAGCACTTTTGGGGTACTCCAATTTCAAGCTGTCGAGGCTTGCCAAAATAACATTTATAATACCGAAACTACTAAGCTTTGCAGCTAGCGGTAACGGGTGTCGAACCACAGGGAACCTAAGTTATTTTCTCCTAGCTAATTTCTATTTGTTTTTAAAACTAAGACTCGAAAGCAATTAAAAAGGGGGGGGGGTCTGATTAAATCTAAGCTAACGGGAAAAATAATTGCGAAAAGTAAAGAGCGAAAAACAATTAAATGTAACACGTGCTCCTAATTCGAGTGTCGGGGTTCATCTTGATGCACTTAGTTCATAGGGATTCTAATTCGCAAAGTTGTTCTATTTCATGCACACAAAATGCTTCGTCCCAAACGGGTCCGAAGCACCCCAAAGAATTAATTAGAGGCGTAAATTCTAATTAAACATGCTTCCCAATTAATTTAAGTTCATGACGCTTAAACCAATTAACAAACAGTAACGGGTATCATTGAGACGAATTAATCCTAAAATTAATTCGATTTATCCCTTCGTCTTAAGCCCGCCGTGAAAACGTTAATCAACTCATACCCCCACTGTCACTTGGGCTCGAATTGATTAGCCACGAGCTAGACTTTCGCTACTAAGTATTGAGGTTTGTCAAAAATCAATATTAGCCCACTAAGCATGCGTAACTAATTATGGACGTCACTCCTAATCGGAAAGGCAAGTTAGTCGTTCTTAATACAGACCAAGAGATGCAAGAAATTCATAAAACTAAGCTAGATATTCATACAAACCCTCACTAAGCATCAAGATTACCCCTAATACCCGAATTAGAGCACTTACCTTAGCTCACCGTTGTGCAAATCAAGCAAAATCAATAATGTTGGACCTTTATTGATGAAGTAATGGAAGAAATGCAAGTTTAGAGCTCCCACCCGAGCCTAACAATGGTGGAAAAACCAAAATCCAAGAAGAAGTGCGGCAAAAATCGGAGAAGAAAGCTTTTAAAGCTGTCGGAGCGTCGAGACGCTAGGGGCAGCGTCTCGACGCTGTGCCCTAAGTTGGCAGGCGCGCGCGCGGGGTAGCGTCGAGACGCTCGCGCAGCGTCGAGACGCTGCGCGGCGTCGAGCGAGCGTCGAGACGCTTGCGCTCGACGCTTGCTCTCGGGTGGATCTTCAAATGTACGCTTCAGAGTTCGGAGCGTCGAGACGCTCGGCCAGCGTCTCGACGCTGTCGCGCGCGGTCAGGGCGAGGCGGACACGGGTGTGGGCGCGCGGGCGCGAGGCGAGGCGGAGCGGGCGCTGAGCGAGGCGGCGCGCGCGGGCGCGCGCGCGTCTGGCCGTCTGGGCGCGGGCGTGGGGTGCGTGCGGCGCGCGCGGGGCGCGCGCGCGTTGGGCGCCTGGGCGCTGGGCGCGGGCGTGGGGTGCGTGCGGCGCGCGCGCGCGCGCGCGCGCGTTGGGCGCCTGCGCGCTGGGCGCCGGCGCTTGGGCGCTGCCCTCTCGGCTCTTAGCCCACTTTTGGGTCGTTTTGGCTCCCGAGCTCCGTTTGGCCTATCGTTTTGACCCGAACACTTCCCGAAACATGTTAAATGACCTTTTTAGCCCCGAAAATCATCAATGGGCTTCCCGAGCTCTTCACCATGAAATCACCTATAAGAAAGCATTTTAATCAATATCGAGCATGGTTTTAGCTAGAATTAGGGAGTAAATAATAGCTCTAATTTGGAGCTATCAAAGGGCACCCATATGAATACTGCCCTGGGAATCCATCCTCAGTCTGCTATGTAGGAAGCCAACAGCAGCCTAGGAACAACCCCTACTCACAAACTTACAACCCTGGTTGGAGAAACCACCCAAACCTGTCATGGGGTGGCCAACCAAATTCTAACCAAAATATTAACCAACCAAGGCCGAGTGGAACATCTGGTTTCACTCCCCAACATAACCAACATACCCAGTCAATGTACCAAAAACCTTATAATCAACCTGTAGGATCTTCTGTAGAAAACCTACTCAAGGAATACATAGCTAAAAATGATGCTACTCTCCAAAGCCAGCAAGCTACTCTTAGGAGCCTAGAAAATCAAATAGGCCAATTGGCCAATGAAATCAAAAGTAGGCCCCAAGGTAGACTTCCTGCTGACACTGAAGTACCAAGGAGAGATGGTAAGGAACAAGTTCAAGCAATTGAACTCAGGAGTGGGAGACCTTTGGTAAGCAACACCAAGGACATACCAAAGAGAGTAGAGAACACTGAGTCTAGTGCTCCACTGGAGTCTCTGCCAAACCAAGGTCCACCACCAACTAGCACATCAGGAACCAGGCTAGAACCAATTGTTGAGGAGATAGAAGAAATTCCAAGGCCTCCACCTATCCTAAGGCGACCTGACGTGCCTGCATATGTGCCACCACCTCCATATCCTAGAAGGCTAAAGAAGAAGCAGGAACAGGAAGTGCATTTTAATAAATTCTTAGAAATTCTTAAGCAAGTGCACGTTAACATTCCTTTTGTAGAGGTTTTACAGTCTATGCCTTCTTATGTAAAGTTTTTGAAGGACATTATTACTAACAAAAAAACAATTGGTGAGTTTGAAACAGTCAATCTCACTGAGGAGTGCAGTGCCATCCTCCAGAACAAGCTACCCAAGAAGGAGAAGGATCCTGGTTCCTTCACCTTACCTGTAGAACTTGGAGGCAAGCACGTGGGGAGAGCGCTTTGTGACCTGGGCGCCAGCATCAATCTCATGCCCCTATCACTATTCCGCCAGTTGGGAATAGGAGAAGCACGTCCAACTACTGTCACTTTACAACTAGCAGACAGATCCATCGCATACCCTGAAGGTAAAATTGAGGATATTCTAGTGAAAGTTGACAAATTTATCTTCCTTGCAGATTTCATTGTCCTGGACTATGAGGCAGACAAGGAGGTCCCCATCCTGCTAGGCAGACCATTTCTAGCCACAGGTAGGGCTTTGATAGACGTCCAAAAAGGTGAGCTCACTATGAGGGTTCATGATGAAGAGGTGAAATTTAGTGTGTATAAAGCTTTAAGGTATCCCTCTGACCTTGAATCCTGTGCTAGTATGGACGTTGTAGACTCTTTAATGGAAGAACAATTAGAGCATGTACTATTAACCAAGCATGCTAATGAATATGTACAGTTAGATGTAGCTGACTTAAATGTATCTGAAATTATGGATATGCCTGTAGATATACCACAACTTGTATGTATGAATATAGACCTAACTGATAGATCATTAAATCCTCTAAAACCATCCATTGAGCATCCACCTGTTTTAGAACTGAAACCACTACCCACTCACCTCAAGTATGCATATTTAGGGAGTAATGAAACTCTGCCTGTTATCATTTCTTCTAAATTGAGTGAAAAGCATGAGGTTGAACTGATTTTACTGCTTAAGCAACATAGGAAGGCTATTGCAGGGACTATTGCTGATATTAGAGGCATTAGCCCTTCTTATTGTATGCATAAGATTATATTAGAGGAAGAGCACACACCTAGAGTAGACCACCAACGTAGGTTGAATCCCTCTATGAAGGAGGTAGTAAAGAAAGAAATCATAAAATGGTTAGATGCAAGTGTAATCTTCCCCATAGCTAGTAGCCAGTGGGTAAGCCCCATCCAATGTGTACCTAAAAAGGGGGGGATAACTGTGGTAGTCAATGAGAACGACGAACTGATTCCAACAAGGACTGTCAGAGGGTGGAGAGTATGTATGGATTACAGGAAATTAAATAAAGAAACTAAAAAAGACCATTTCCCCTTACCATTCATTGACCAGATGTTAGACAGAATAGCTGGTAGGGCCTACTATTGTTTCTTAGATGGTTACTCAGGCTATAACCAGATTACTATAGACCCTAAAGACCAAGAGAAGACCACCTTCACTTGCCCTTTTGGAACCTTTGCCTTCCGCAGAATGCCTTTTGGCTTATGCAATGCACCGGCAACTTTCCAAAGGTGCATGATGGCAATCTTCTCTGAGTTGGATGAGTCCATGATAGAAATATTCATGGATGACTTCTCAGTCTTTGGGGATTCATTTGCAAACTGTCTAGAAAATTTAGGACAAGTCCTGGCTAGGTGTGAGGAGACTAACCTAGTTCTAAATTGGGAAAAATGCCACTTCATGGTGGATGAAGGGATTGTCTTAGGTCATCGAGTGTCAAGGGCAGGTGTAGAGGTCGATAGGGCCAAAATTGAGATCATAGAGAAGTTGGTAGAGCCACAAAATGTCAAAGCCATTAGAAGTTTCTTAGGGCATGCTGGCTTCTACAGAAGGTTCATTAAGGACTTTTCTAAGATAGCCAAGCCTTTGTGTGAGCTTCTAGAGCTAAATAGGCCATTCATCTTCTCTAAAGAATGTAGAGTAGCTTGGAAAACCCTTAAGACAGCACTAGTCACAGCCCCTATCATAGTAGGACCCAATTGGGATCTCCCCTTTGAGATGTTATGTGATGCCAGTGACTATGCTGTGGGGGTGATGTTAGGACAGGAGATTGACAAGCTAACACACCCTGTTTATTATGCTAGTAAAACCCTGAATGAGGCACAATGTAATTACACGACTACTGAGAAGGAGATGCTAGCAGTAGTATTTGCTTGTGAGAAGTTTAGGAATTACATTGTAGGCACCAGAACTGTAGTGTTTACAGATCACTCTGCACTCAAGTACCTTATGAGGAAGGCTGATGCTAAGCCTAGGTTGATAAGGTGGGTACTGTTGTTGCAAGAGTTTGATCTGGACATTAGAGACAAGAAAGGGTGCGAGAATGTGGTTGCGGATCATCTTTCCCGATTGCACCATAATTGCGAAAAAATTGCGGAGTCCGCAATTTCTGATGCTTTCATTGATGAACATGTCTTTGTTTTGGCTCATCGTGATAACGATGAGGAACCTTGGTTTGCTGACATTGCTAACTTCCTTGCATCACAGGTACTGCCTACTTTCAAGGGAGGACAAGAGAAGAAGAGGTTCTTCCACGACGCAAAGAAATTCATATGGGATGACCCCACTTTATACAGAACATGTGCTGACGGATTGCTAAGGAAGTGTGTTTCAGCTGCTGAGGCGAAGTCTGTGCTGCAGCACTGCCACACAGCTCCTTATGGTGGACACTTTGGTGGTCAAAGAACAGCTGCAAAGGTATTTCAGAGTGGCTATTATTGGCCAACGATCTTCAAGGATGCACACAATTATGCCCACAGCTGCGATGAATGCCAAAGGACAGGTAATCTCAGTCGCAAGGATGAAATGCCTCTCACTTACATCTTAGAGTTAGAACTCTTTGATGTGTGGGGCATTGATTTCATGGGACCATTTCCACCATCATCAGGTAACCTTTACATCCTTGTAGCAGTAGACTACGTCTCTAAGTGGGTAGAAGCCATAGCTTGTCCTAGTAATGATGCCAAAACAGTCATTAAATTCTTACATAGGCACATTTTCACTAGATTTGGGACTCCTCGTGCTATCATTAGTGATGAGGGGACACATTTTATTAATAAAGCTATGGAGAGAGTGTTGGCTAAATATAACATTAGACATAGAGTAGCCACTCCCTACCACCCACACTCAAATGGACAAGCTGAAATTTCCAATAGGGAGATAAAAAATATCCTAGAAAAGGTGGTCAAACCTAATAGGAAAGACTGGTCATTTAAGCTTGAGGATGCACTTTGGGCTTATAGAACAGCATATAAGACACCCCTAGGCATGTCTCCCTATAGGTTGGTGTATGGCAAGGCGTGTCATCTTCCATTTGAGTTAGAGATTAAGGCATTTTGGGCATTGAAAGAGTTGAATTATTGTGTGACTGATGCAGGGACACTACGGTCATTACAATTACATGAGCTTGATGAGCTTAGGCATATGTCTTATGAAAATGCCAAAATGTATAAAGAAAAGACCAAAATATGGCATGATAGTAGACTTAGGATCAAAGACTTTAGGAAAGGCCAACTTGTCCTATTATTTAACTCACGACTAAAATTATTTCCAGGCAAACTAAAGTCTAGATGGTCGGGTCCATTTGTCATTACTAATGTGTTTGTTCATGGTGCAATAGAGATAAAGAACTTGCAGCAAGGACAGCCATTTATGGTCAATGGGGCGAGATTGAAGCACTACTATGAGGAAGGAGATGTGAAGACTCTCTCGGCCTTCCTCTTGAATGAAGCATGAAATTAAAAACGAGAGAGAACGAGTGGTTACTGTGCTCGTTTAGTCAAGGCCAATGCCTTAGTTTATTTTTGCATTTTTTTTCGGTTATCGTTTGTGTGTTTTGTTATGTGATTTTAATTAAGTAATTGATGTTTATTTTATTTTCTTTTTCAGGGAATCGATAGATGGAATCAAGGAGATCAAATCCAGCTTTAAAAATCAAGAAACGGTTGAGCCAAATAAAAGATACGGACGATCAAAGATTGACATTTAGATGAAAAAATATCCCTAAAATTGCGCTGGAATTGCAGGATCCGCAAAATATAGCCGTTGGGATTTATCCGTTGCCTTTATATCCGTTAGAAGGCGCTCGATCGATACGATTCTCCCATTCTCTGATTTCCAAGAAAACTGCGATTCTCTTCATCTTTGATTCTTCTCTCCAAACCTCCAAGATCCAACAATGGTGCTCACTAGGGCTGAAAGATCTGCGGCTAAGAAAAGAGCTGATGACGCTGAAGCGGCTGCGAGGGAAGCACTTCTTGCCCTCGCCAATGCTGATGCTTGTTAAGTCTCTGAAAGTGACTTATTTAGGACCTATTTAGCTTAAGAAAATGCACATACTTAGGTGTTTTTAATAACATTTAGCCTAAACCTATGCTTAAATATGAGAATTAGAAGAAGGTAGCTAATTTAGGACTTATGCACAATAGGAAGAAAAAGGGTTGAAAACCGAAGGAAAAGAATGAAAAAACAGCATTGCGAATGAATTGCGAAATAATTGCGGTCCTCGCAATTATTCAAGTGAAAACCGTAAGTTGACTGATCTTTTTCTGTTAATTTCCGTTATTTCAGGGACTCGTTTTTTCTCCTCCATCCATTTCTGATATATGACGTTGAAGATTGATGGTTCTCCTTGGCCCAAACGCACCTGCAAACTACTATAAAAAGGGGTCAAAGTCGGAGGTTTGATCATCAATTCGAAGCGCAGAAGTCTTCTCGCAGTCCATCATTTCTCTCTGTTTTCCTTTGCCGTCTGTTGGAGTGAGAGTCTCAGCTGTTGGAGTCGATAATCTGATAGGAAGGAGAGGAGATTCTTCTTCTCTCTCGATTGGATTCATCCAAGCAAGGCTGACCTTTCATCCCCTTCATTCGAGGCGACTGCAACGAACCTTTTCAAGCACCTTTTACTGTTTTTCTGTCTTCTTCTTCTTATTTCCAGTTTTTATCATTGTTGTTCTTAGCTTAGTATTTTAGTTACTGCATTTCGTTGTTGTCTGTCTCTGAATTACTGTTGTTAAAGCTTTCCTTTGTCGGTTAAACATTCAAAGCAATCAAAGTACAATTCTGCATTTCACAGTTTCCACCTTCTGCTGCTACGTTTTGCCTTGCTGTTTTAAGCACACTTCCCTTCTAAGCATGTCTATTTTATCTGCCATTTCTGTTCTCCATATATCCATGAGTAGCTAAATCACCTAGGGGCATGCTAATGACAGAAACTATAGGCTAAAAAACGTGAATCAAGTAGGCAGATTAACACTCGAACATTGATTGTATGTAAGCTTCATCCCACGGGCAATTTCGATTGGCCATCCATTTTGTCCAAAGAACTCCTAACCTCTGGAAGGAGTAAGAGTTCAGAGTCATATAATCATGCTAGCCTTTCATGGTAATCAGGAAACGGCTTAGGAATAAGCGTTTCCCTAGTACAAACTAACATTCCTGTTTGAACAAAATGCTTAAGACCTTACTTTGAAGTCGAGTAAACTAAAGTATTTAATGCATGGAATCGGACGATACATGAGATAGAGTGAGTTTGATGTATAGAGAGTTGATCTACTGCTTGAGAATCGTATTAGAATGCCTATAGGATAGTCATTAGTAGCCCTTAATTTGCCATTTTACCCACTTTTGCTGTTAAGTTAATTGCGGATTAATTGCGGTTCTCGCAATTCTGCCAAATTTTCATTCTGTTTAGCTGTTTTCTTCCTCGTTTATTAATTCCATCTCTTGTCTTTTAAGTCTAATTTCAACTTGCATTTGTTTATGTTATATTCCTCTACACATTCAGCAAAACTTAGATAATTAAAAACCAATTTTACCCCATCAAATCCACCCCATCTTTCTTAACAAATACACTTCGCGAATAGCTAAAAATGAGTCTCTGTGGAAAAAACGAATGAAATATACTTACTACTTGCTGTGAGACCATGTATGCTTGCATGTTCTAAGTGCTCTCCCTATTCTCTTGCTTATTTATTTTAACACACTGAGCACGCAACAAGTTTTTGGCGCCGCTGCCAGGGACTTATTTTAAGTGAAAACGAAGTTTGTTAAGTTTGAAACATCAAATTATTTTCCTTTGCATTTGATCTACATTTCATTTCTTTCTTAGGTAAAATTTAGGTTAGTTTATGAATGAGCTTCCAAGTAGTGATCTAGAGTTCAACCCTGAGCCCGAGAGATTACTTAGAGCTAGGAATAGAACTAAGAAACGTCTATTTAAACAACCTTCTTTACCTCAATTAGCTGCTGATACCGCAAGGTTATCATCACCACCTTTAGAAGAAATGGATAGAAGAGATCAAAATCTGGTGCCTGTCACTCGCAATCCCATAGAAATAGCGAATGACAAGGACAGCGCCATTCTTTCATATTTAGTACCTATGCCTGGGGAGCTGAACCCCAGCATAATCCGTCCTGAGATCACTGCCAACTCATTCGAGTTAAAGCCAGTGATGTTCCAAATGTTGTCCACTGTGGGACAATTCTTTGGAATGGAAAATGAGGATCCCCACAACCATCTTAGGAACTTCTTAGGAGTTAGTGACACTTTCCTAATCCCTGGAGTTTCTCAAGAAGCATTGAGGCTATACTTGTTCCCTTACTCTTTGAGGGACAAAGCCAAAACGTGGCTGAACTCATTACCTTCTGGATCTGTCCTTAATTGGACAGATTTAGCAGAGAAATTCCTAGTCAAATATTTCCCACCTGATAGGAATTCTACTTTCCGTGATGATATTATAAAATTCAAACAAGCTCCAAGTGAGTCTCTTCACGAAGCTTGGACAAGATTCAAAGACCTTCTCATCAAATGTCCACACCATGGCATCCCATGGTGTATCCAAATAGAAGTCTTCTTTAAAGGATGCAACCCCAGCACCAGACAAGTACTCAATTCATCTGCTGGAGGTTCCATGTTGTCCAAGAGTTACTACGAAGCTTATGAGATCTTGGAGAAGATCTCAACATCTCATTGTAGGTGGTCAGACGATCCTGTAGAGCCAACTAGAGCTCAAGACAAAGATGCTCTAAGCGCCATGAGCACCCAAATAAATGCCCTGACCAACCTAGTCAAGCAAATGGCTCAGGCCAATCTCCAAACCAGTGCCAACACCGCCACAGCCATGTCAATGGGCACCCAACCAAGTCAAGGCGAGGCACTAGTCTGTGGATTCTGTGGGGAAGGGCACCCATATGAATACTGCCCTGGGAATCCATCCTCAGTCTGCTATGTAGGAAGCCAACAGCAGCGTAGGAACAACCCCTATTCACAATCTTACAATCCTGGTTGGAGAAACCACCCAAACCTGTCATGGGGTGGCCAACCAAATTCTAACCAAAATATTAACCAACCAAGGCCGAGTGGAACATCTGGTTTCACTCCCCAACATAACCAACATAACCAGTCAATGTACCAAAAACCTTATAATCAACCTGTAGGATCTTCTGTAGAAAACCTACTCAAGGAATACATAGCTAAAAACGATGCTACTCTCCAAAGCCAGCAAGCTACCCTTAGGAGCTTAGAAAATCAAATAGGCCAGTTAGCCAATGAAATTAAAAGTAGGCCCCAAGGTAGACTCCCTGCTGACACTGAATTGCCAAGGAGAGAAGGAAAGGAACAAGTTCAAGCAATTGAACTTAGGAGTGGGAGACCTTTGGTAAGCAATACCAAAGACACACCAAAGAGAGTAGAGAACACCGAGTCTAGTGCTCCACTGGAGTCTCTGCCCAACCAAGGTCCACCACCCATTAGCACCTCAGGAGCCAGGCTAGAGCCAATTGTAGAGGAAATAGAAGAAATTCCAAGACCTCCACCTATCCTGAGGCGACCTGACGTACCTGCTTATGTACCCCCACCTCCATATCCTAGAAGGCTTAAAAAGAAGCAGGAACAGGAAGTGCATTTCAATAAATTCTTAGAAATACTTAAGCAAGTGCATGTTAACATTCCTTTCGTAGAGGTCTTACAGTCGATGCCTTCTTATGTAAAGTTTTTGAAGGACATCATTACTAACAAAAAAATAATTGGTGAGTTTGAAACAGTCAATCTCACTGAGGAGTGCAGTGCCATCCTCCAGAACAAGCTGCCTAAGAAGGAGAAGGACCCTGGTTCCTTCACCTTACCTGTGGAACTTGGAGGCAAGCACGTGGGCAGAGCTCTTTGTGACCTGGGAGCCAGCATTAACCTCATGCCCCTGTCCCTATTCCGCCAGTTGGGAATAGGAGAAGCACGTCCAACTACTGTCACTTTACAGCTAGCAGACAGATCCATCGCATACCCTGAAGGTAAGATTGAGGATATTCTAGTGAAAGTTGACAAATTTATTTTCCTTGCAGATTTCATTGTCCTGGACTATGAGGCAGACAAGGAGGTACCCATCCTGCTAGGTAGACCATTTCTAGCCACAGGTAGGGCACTAATAGATGTTCAAAAAGGTGAGTTAACTATGAGAGTTCATGATGAAGAGGTGAAATTTAGTGTTTATAAAGCATTAAGGTACCCCTCTGATTCCGAGTCTTGTGCTAGCATGGATGTCGTAGACTCACTAATGGAAGAACAATTAGAGCATGTACTATTAACCAAGCATGCTAGTGAATATGTACAAGTAGATGTAGCTGACTTGAATGTATCTGACATAATGAATATGCTTGTAGATAAACCCCAGCATGTATGTATGAATATAGATTTAACTGATAGAACTGTAAATCCTTTAAAGCCCTCCATTGAGCATCCACCTATTTTAGAACTGAAACCACTACCCACTCACCTCAAATATGCATATTTAGGAGATAATGATACACTGCCTGTAATTATTTCTTCGAAGCTAAGTGAACAGCATGAGGTTGAATTAATTTTACTGCTTAAGCAACATAGGAAGGCTATAGCATGGACTATTGCTGATATTCGAGGCATTAGCCCTTCTTATTGTATGCACAAAATTATCTTAGAGGAAGAGCACACACCTAAGGTAGATCACCAGCGTAGGTTAAACCCCTCTATGAAAGAGGTAGTGAAGAAAGAAATAATAAAATGGTTAGATGCAGGAGTAATTTTCCCCATAGCTAGTAGCCAGTGGGTGAGCCCCATCCAATGTGTACCTAAAAAGGGGGGAATAACTGTGGTAGTCAATGAGAACGACGAACTGATTCCAACAAGGACTGTCACAGGGTGGAGAGTGTGTATGGATTACAGAAAGTTAAATAAAGAAACTAAAAAAGACCATTTCCCTATACCGTTTATTGACCAGATGCTAGACAGAATAGCTGGTAGAGCCTACTATTGTTTTTTAGATGGGTACTCTGGCTATAATCAAATAACTATAGACCCTAAGGATCAAGAGAAGACCACCTTCACTTGCCCTTTTGGAACGTTTGCCTTCCGCAGAATGCCTTTTGGCTTATGCAATGCACCGGCAACTTTCCAAAGGTGCATGATGGCAATCTTCTCTGAGTTGGATGAGTCCATGATAGAAATATTCATGGATGACTTCTCAGTCTTTGGGGATTCATTTAAAACCTGTCTAGAAAACCTAGGACAAGTCCTGGCTAGGTGTGAAGAGACCAACCTAGTCCTAAATTGGGAAAAATGCCATTTTATGGTAGATGAGGGGATTGTCTTAGGACATCGAGTGTCAAGGGCAGGTGTAGAAGTGGATAGGGCAAAAATAGAGATCATAGAGAAGTTGGTAGAGCCACAAAATGTCAAAGCCATTAGAAGCTTCTTAGGGCATGCTGGTTTTTACAGAAGGTTCATCAAGGACTTTTCTAAGATAGCCAAGCCTCTGTGCGAGCTTCTAGAGCTAAATAGGCCTTTTATCTTCTCTAAGGAATGTGTAGTAGCTTGGAAAACCCTTAAAGAAGCACTAGTCACAGCACCTATCATAGTCGGACCAAATTGGGATCTCCCATTTGAGATGCTATGTGATGCCAGTGACTATGCTGTAGGAGTCATGTTAGGACATAAGATCGACAAGCTGACACACCCTGTCTATTATGCTAGCAAGACCTTGAATGAGGCTCAATGTAATTATACAACTATAGAGAAAGAGATGCTTGCTGTAGTATTTGCTTGCGAGAAATTTAGAAATTACATTGTAGGCACTAGGACAATTGTATACACTGACCATTCTGCCTTGAAATATCTTATGAGGAAGGCTGATGCTAAGCCTAGATTGATTAGATGGGTGTTATTGCTGCAGGAATTTGATCTGGACATTCGAGACAAGAAAGGTTGTGAAAATGTGGTTGCAGATCATCTTTCTCGATTGCACCATAATTGCGAAAAAATTGCGGAGTCCGCAATTTCTGATGCTTTCATCGATGAACATGTCTTTACTTTGTCTCATCGTGATAACAATGAGGAACCTTGGTTCGCTGATATTGCTAACTTCCGTGCATCACAGGTATTACCAGTGTTCAAGGGAGGACAAGAGAAGAAGAGGTTCCTCCATGAAGCAAGGAAATTCATCTGGGATGACCCCACACTTTACAGAACCTGTGCTGATGGGTTGTTGAGGAAGTGCGTTTCAGCTGCTGAAGCGAAGTCTGTGCTGCAGCACTGTCACTCATCTCCTTATGGTGGACACTTTGGTGGTCAGAGAACAGCTGCAAAGGTATTTCAGAGTGGCTACTATTGGCCAACAATCTTCAAGGACGCCCACGACTATGCCCACAGCTGTGATGAGTGCCAAAGAACAGGTAACCTCAGTCGCAAGGATGAGATGCCCCTCACCTACATCTTAGAGTTGGAGCTCTTTGATGTGTGGGGCATTGACTTCATGGGACCATTCCCTCCGTCGTCAGGTAACCTTTACATATTAGTAGCAGTAGACTACGTGTCCAAGTGGGTAGAAGCCAAAGCATGTCCTAATAATGATGCTAAAACAGTCACCAACTTCTTACATAGGCACATTTTCACTAGATTTGGGACTCCTCGTGCTATCATTAGTGATGAGGGGTCACATTTCATTAATAAAGCTATGGAGAAAGTATTGGCTAAATATAACATTAGACATAGAGTAGCTACTCCCTATCACCCACACTCAAATGGTCAAGCTGAAATTTCCAATAGGGAGATAAAGAACATCCTAGAAAAGGTAGTCAAACCTAATAGAAAAGACTGGTCATTTAAGCTTGAGGATGCACTTTGGGCTTATAGAACAGCATATAAGACACCCCTAGGCATGTCTCCCTATAGGTTGGTGTATGGCAAGGCTTGCCACTTGCCACTTGAGTTAGAAAACAAAGCATTTTGGGCCATGAAGGAATTAAATTTTTGTGTAAAGGATGCGGGGACATTGAGATCTTTGCAGCTACATGAGCTTGATGAGCTTAGGCATATGGCCTATGAGAATGCCAAGATGTACAAAGAAAAGACCAAAATATGGCATGATAGTAGACTTAGGATCAAAGACTTTAGGAAAGGCCAACTTGTACTATTATTTAATTCACGCTTAAAGTTATTTCCAGGCAAACTAAAGTCTAGATGGTCGGGACCATTTGTTATCACTAATGTCTTTGTTCATGGTGCAATAGAGATAAAAAACTTGCAGCAAGGTCAGCCATTTATGGTCAATGGTGCTAGATTGAAGCACTACTATGAGGAAGGGGATGTGAAGACTCTCTCGGCCTTCCTCTTGACTGAAGCATGACAAAAAGAACGAGAGAGAACGAGTGGTTACTGTGCTCGTTTAGTCAAGGCCAATGCCTTAGTTTATTTTTTCTGTTTTTCCGATTATCGTTTGTATGTTTTGTGGTGTGATTTTAATTGAGTATTTAATGTTTGTTTTATTTGTTTTTGTAGGGAATCGAAAGAGGGGATCAAGGAGATCAAATCCAGCTTTAAAAATCGAGAAACGGTTGAGCCAAATAAAAGATACGGACGAGCAAAGTTAGAGATTTTGATGAAATAATATCCCTGGAATTGCGCTGGAATTGCTGGATCCGCAAAAAAGAGCCGTTGGGATTTTTCCGTTGCCTTTATATCCGTGGGAAGGCGCTCGATCGATACGATTCTCCTATTCTCTGATTTCCAAGAACTCTGAGATTCTCTCTATCTTTGATTCTTCTCTCAAGATCTTCAAGACTCAGCAATGGTGTTCACACGAGCGGAAAGATCTGCAGCCAAGAAGAAGGCTGATGACGCAGCTGAAGCAGCTGCAAGGGAAGCGCTTCTTACCCTTGCCGATGATGGTGCCGTTCGCACAGGACCTCTTCCCAAGCTTCCTATCCGTAGGAGGAAGTGGAGGGTGGTCACTGAAATCCCCGCTGGACCCTCTGAACCAGCGGGCACGCCCAAGAAACGCCGGTGGAGTGTCAAGACGGCCGCCGAACCAAGCACAGCGAAGACTCCCTCTGTGGCGAGTCAAGAATCTGATCGTGCATCCCACGAGTCAGCCAAGAAGGGTTCGATGCCATCTGCCTCACCGGCGCGCACACCTTCGCCATCTGCATCACCTGTGCACAGCCCTTCACCGTCTGAACCTGCGCACAGCCCTTCACCGTCTGAACCTGCGCACAGCCCTTTACCATCTGAACCCGTGCCAAGCGCAGAGTCGTCACCGTCTGCACAGAGCCCCGAGTTGTCTCCAGCACCTCAGAGCTCTGATCCGACACTTGCAGCAGCGCAGAGTCCTGAACTGCCATCTTCGCCGCTGAGTTCTGCGCAGACACCATCAGCAAAGCACAATTCTCCACGGCCTGATCCTGAATTCCCTTATGGGGAGTACCAGGAATCCACTCAGGGCAGTGGGGATGGTGGTGACGATGAAGTCTTCTCTCCTCTAAGGGAAGACAGCCCTGATGATCCTGCACAGCAGGATGACTCTATGGAAGAGACGTTGGGGGCATGCCTCCAGCAGATCAACATCAAGGCCAAGCTGAAGAAGAAAAAGAAAGCCAAGATTGTCAAGGGCAAGCGATCCAAGAAGCTGGGTAAGAAGAAGAAGGCCAAGAGGGTGCCGTCCACAGACAAAGAAAGCACTGAGCCTTCACTCAAACGACTCAAGGTGGAGGCTGCCGAGTCAGCCAAGCCAGCAGATAAGGGCAAGGCTAAACTCTACCCTGAAGACGAACCTCAGTCAGTGAGGTATGTCTCATCTGATGCTGAATCCAGGGGTGCTGAGCTAAGGAAGAGGGACCTGCTGCACGAGAAAGGTTTCCTCGATCGACCTGCTGACCTGCCGCAGTTCTTGCGCGCAGGGGTGATCAACCACGGCTGGGAGGAATTTTGCAGACCGCCTAACCCCGCCTACACGAGCATGGTGTATGATTTCTACGCCAATATGCTCAGCCCTGAGGATGGCCTGTCTGTGGTCAGAGGGGTAGAGGTAGATTTCTCAGCCAAGGCCATCAATGAAGCCTTTGGTCTCAAGGGCCAAACTCATACAGATTATGCCCGGATTATCGATGAGCCTACTGAGGCAGTTTTGGAAGAGGCCATCCGGATTATTGGCCAGCCTGAAGCCTCTTGGACAGTGTCACGCAATGGGAGGCACACTCTCATGAGTGCCAACCTCACGGCCAAGGCGGCTGTTTGGTTTTCGTTCGTGCGAAGGAGATTGTCCCCGGTGACTCACGAGACTACAATAAACCAGAGCCGATCGTTGCTGGTGTATGCGATAATGAGAGGTCTCACGATTAACGTGGGAGAAGTCATCGCTGCTGCTATTGCTGAGTGCGCGAAGAAAGGTAAGGGACCACTGTTTTTCCCTAATACCATAACCAAGCTATGTTTGCTTGCAGGAGTCCCCACCGAGCGCCTGGAGCAGCAGATGACCTACACAGGCCATTTGGAGCTGCCTGCTAACCTGAGGCTGAGAAGAAAGGGGAATATGGAGTTTGAATTGGATCGGTTGGCTGCTGATCAGTCACGATCCATGGCGTGCCTAATGGATATGCAGCGAAGGATGGCTCAATGGGCCAATTATGCGCAGGCACGGGACAAGGAACTCGCAGACCAAATTGGATGCAACTTCCCGGACTTCCCTACCAATCTTCTAACTCCATGGGTGCCCCCACGACCAAGGCAACCTGATGAAGATGATGAGACTTGAGTGCTGTTTGGATTGCACTGAAGGGAGTACTTCTGTTCCCTTAAATTAATTTATAAAAAAAATCTGCTTCTGTTAATTCTTGTGAACTCTACTGTTTTCCGTCAATTTTTGATCTGTTTAGATGTTTAGTTTTCTGTTTTTTTCTTTTGCTTAGTATAGTCTGATGTTAGCTGCCTAGGTAGGTTAGGTTAGTTTTAATTTTGTAGAGCTTAACGCAACGGGACAAAGCATGTTTAAGGGCCTGATGCATTGTTATATCTGCCCAGATTTGATTGCGAAAAATTTGCGGTGCCCGCAATTTTCCTGACTATTTGCGTGTTTTGGACTGTCTGTTTAGTTAGGCTATGATCTGTTAAATGCTTCCTTTTGCTGCTAGCATGACTACCGTATATAGCTGATCTAAAAGCATGTTGGATGAGTGTCATAAGACGTCCTTTGGTAGTTTAAATTAACCTCTCAATAGCTCAGCATGCACAGCTTTAAGACCTTATCTGTCTGTTTTTTTTTTCAAAATTCTGCTGCTGTGATATTTTCTCTTAGAATGTTTTGCCTATGCCTAGGACTTTTAAATTCTCTTTGTTTTACTTTAGACTAGATGCTTCTAGACTAGTTTGGGGGTGTGCCACCTCAAACACTCATTGGGGACAATGAGTAGTTTAAGTTTGGGGGAGGCCACCCTAGGCCTAGGAACATTCCTCTCTTCCTTAGGACATAAGCATTCTTCTTCTCCTTTAAAAAAAAAAAAAGTGATAAATAGAAAAAGTGAAAAATAGAATAAAGAGGGAAGTCTTTCTCAAGTTGCTGAGTAATCAGTGCCAAGTGTGTAAACCACAGGTGGCATTGCATCAAAAGGCAACCCAAGGGAAGGCTCCACCTAAGTAAGAAAAGGAAAAAAGGAGAAATAGGGAAGAAGAATGTGTGCTTAGGAGTTATGACCTTGTGGCTTAGATGTCCTATTTAAAAAGAACTCTGATCCTTAATGAGTTGAGCACAAGGTTGTAGCTTTTAGGTTTGTCTAGGGAGATGAATGTATATCCAATGAAGTGATGCCAGGGTTTAGTTGGTCTTATGAAAGTACTACTGTCACTGGTTTTGTACTAAGACTGGCATGACTCTAAGGAATCCTAGGTAGCTCATAAGAAAAAAAAAACTAGAAGCATGTACTGAGTCTGAGATAAAGCTAGGCAGAATTTGAAACCTTAGGGATAGTGGCATGATATGACAAAAGCAAATAGACCAGTTGTAGGGAGTAATGAAAACAGAAGGAGTGTTAGGCAGGCAAAGGCAGAAGAAGCTTGACAAGGGGTTAGTGTTAGACTTAGAAGTATGTCACAGGACAGCACTGCTATAGATAAGAATATAAGGGAGTCAGTAAGTAGTTAAAGAAGATAAATAACAGCCTAAAGTAAGTCCTTAGTTTGCTTGAGGACAAGCAAAACCTCAAGTTTGGGGGTGTGTTAAGTCTCTGAAAGTGACTTATTTAGGACCTATTTAGCTTAAGAAAATGCACATACTTAGGTGTTTTTAATAACATTTAGCCTAAACCTATGCTTAAATATGAGAATTAGAAGAAGGTAGCTAATTTAGGACTTATGCACAATAGGAAGAAAAAGGGTTGAAAACCGAAGGAAAAGAATGAAAAAACAGCATTGCGAATGAATTGCGAAATAATTGCGGTCCTCGCAATTATTCAAGTGAAAACCGTAAGTTGACTGATCTTTTTCTGTTAATTTCCGTTATTTCAGGGACTCGTTTTTTCTCCTCCATCCATTTCTGATATATGACGTTGAAGAATGATGGTTCTCCTTGGCCCAAACGCACCTGCAAACTACTATAAAAAGGGGTCAAAGTCGGAGGTTTGATCATCAATTCGAAGCGCAGAAGTCTTCTCGCAGTCCATCATTTCTCTCTGTTTTCCTTTGCCGTCTGTTGGAGTGAGAGTCTCAGCTGTTGGAGTCGATAATCTGATAGGAAGGAGAGGAGATTCTTCTTCTCTCTCGATTGGATTCATCCAAGCAAGGCTGACCTTTCATCCCCTTCATTCGAGGCGACTGCAACGAAGCTTTTCAAGCACCTTTTACTGTTTTTCTGTCTTCTTCTTCTTATTTCCAGTTTTTATCATTGTTGTTCTTAGCTTAGTATTTTAGTTACTGCATTTCGTTGTTGTCTGTCTCTGAATTACTGTTGTTAAAGCTTTCCTTTGTCGGTTAAACATTCAAAGCAATCAAAGTACAATTCTGCATTTCACAGTTTCCACCTTCTGCTGCTACGTTTTGCCTTGCTGTTTTAAGCACACTTCCCTTCTAAGCATGTCTATTTTATCTGCCATTTTTGTTCTCCATATATCCATGAGTAGCTAAATCACCTAGGGGCATGCTAATGACAGAAACTATAGGCTAAAAAACGTGAATCAAGTAGGCAGATTAACACTCGAACATTGATTGTATGTAAGCTTCATCCCACGGGCAATTTCGATTGGCCATCCATTTTGTCCAAAGAACTCCTAACCTCTGGAAGGAGTAAGAGTTCAGAGTCATATAATCATGCTAGCCTTTCATGGTAATCAGGAAACGGCTTAGGAATAAGCGTTTCCCTAGTACAAACTAACATTCCTGTTTTAACAAAATGCTTAAGACCTTACTTTGAAGTCGAGTAAACTAAAGTATTTAATGCATGGAATCGGACGATACATGAGATAGAGTGAGTTTGATGTATAGAGAGTTGATCTACTGCTTGAGAATCGTATTAGAATGCCTATAGGATAGTCATTAGTAGCCCTTAATTTGCCATTTTACCCACTTTTGCTGTTAAGTTAATTGCGGATTAATTGCGGTTCTCGCAATTCTGCCAAATTTTCATTCTGTTTAGCTGTTTTCTTCCTCGTTTATTAATTCCATCTCTTGTCTTTTAAGTCTAATTTCAACTTGCATTTGTTTATGTTATATTCCTCTACACATTCAGCAAAACTTAGATAATTAAAAACCAATTTTACCCCATCAAATCCACCCCATCTTTCTTAACAAATACACTTCGCGAATAGCTAAAAATGAGTCTCTGTGGAAAAAACGAATGAAATATACTTACTACTTGCTGTGAGACCATGTATGCTTGCATGTTCTAAGTGCTCTCCCTATTCTCTTGCTTATTTATTTTAACACACTGAGCACGCAACAATGCTGCACGTACCGAACGGCTGCCCAAGCTTCCAATCCGTAGGAAGAAGTGGAGGGTTGTCACAGAAATCCCTGCTGGACCTTCTGAACCAGCAGGCACACCCAAGAAACGCCGGTGGAGTGTCGAGATGGCCGCCGAACCAAGCACAGCAAAGGCTCCCTCTGTGGCGAGTCAAGAAACTGATCGTGCGTCCCACGAGTCAGCCAAGAAGGGTTCGTCGCCATCTGTATCACCCGCGCACAGCCCTTCGCCATCTGCATCACCTGCGCACAGCTTCTCACCATCTGAACCAGTGCACAGCCCAGAGATCGCTTCATCACTGCCTGCGCAGAGCCCTGAGTTGTCTTCAGCACCTCAGAGTTCTGATCAGACACCTGCGGCTGCACAGAGCACTACGCCCTCGCCTACTCCCCCACGGCCTGATCCTGAATTCCCTTATGGGGAGTACCAAGAGTCCACGCAAGGCAGTGGGGATGCTGAAGAAGAGGAGGTTTTCTCTCCTATGAGGGAAGATAGCCCTGACGGTTCTGCACAGCAGGCTGATTCCATGGAAGAGACGCTGGGGGCATGCCTGCAGCAGATCACCATGGAGGCACAGCTCAAGAAGAAGAAGAAGGCCAAGATTCTTAAGGCCAAGCGGTCCAAGAAGCTGAAAAAGAAGAAGGCCAAGAGGGTGCCTTCCTCAGAGAAGGAGAGCACTGAGCCATCGCTCAAACGACTCAAGGTTGAGGCTGCCGAGTCAGCCAAGCCAGCAGACAAAGGGAAGGCCAAGCTCTACCCTGAAGACGAGCCTCAATCTGTGAGGTATGTATCGTCTGACGCTGAGTCCAGGGGCGTTGAGTTAAGGAAGAGGGAGTTGCTGCACGAGAAAGGCTTCCTCGACAGACTTGCTGACCTGCCGCAGTTCTTGCGCGCAGGAATCATAAATCACAGCTGGGAAGAATTGTGCAGGCCACCCAATCCGGCTTACACGAGTATGGTATACGACTTCTACGCCAACCTGCGAAACTCTGAGGAAGGGCTTTCTGTGGTGAGGGGAGTCGAGGTGGACTACTCAGCAAAAGCCATCAACGAAGCTTATGGCCTCAAGGGCCAAAGACACACTGATTACGCACAGATCGTTGATGAGCCGATTGAGGCAGTGCTGGAAGAGGCCATTCGCACCATTGGCCAGCCTGAAGCCGCGTGGACTGTATCACGCAATGGGAGGCACACCCTAATGAGTGCCAACCTGACAGCAAAGGCAGTTGTATGGTTTGCCTTTGTGAGGAGAAAGCTGTCCCCGGTGACCCATGAGACGACCATCAACCAGAGCAGATCGCTGCTGGTCTATGCCATCATGCGCGGTCTCACGGTCAATGTGGGGGAAATCATGTCAGCTGCCATTGCTGAGTGTGCCAGAAAAGGTAAGGGTCCATTATTTTTCCCCAACACCATAACAAAATTATGTTTGCTTGCAGGAGTTCCTATCGAGCGCATGGAGCAGCAAATGGCGTACACAGGCCACTTGGAGCTGCCTGCTAGCTTGAGGCTGAAGAGGAAGGGGAATATGGAGTTTGAATTGGATAGGCTGGCTGCTGATCAGTCACGATCCATGGCATGCCTAATGGATATGCAACGAAGGATGGCTCAATGGGCCACTTATGCGCAGGCACGGGACAAGGAAGTTGCAGACCAGCTTGGGTGCACCTTCCCTGACTTCCCTACAAATCTCCTAACTCCCTGGGTGCCCCCACGACCAAGACAACCTGATGAGGATGACGAGAATTGAGTGCTGGTTTGAATTGCACTGAAGGGAGTATTGTTGTTCCCTTAGAATTTATAAAAAAAAAAATCTGCTTCTGATAAATCATGTGAACTCTACTGTTTTTAGTCAATTTTTGATCTGTTTTAGATGTTTAGTTTTGTGTTTTTTCTTCTGCTTAGTATAGTCTGATGTTAGCTGCCTAAGTAGGTTAGGTTAGTTTTATTTTTGTAGAGCTTAAAGCAACAGGACAAAGCATGTTTAGGAGCCTGATTCAATGTTATATCTGCCCGGACTTGATTGCGAAATAATTGCGGTACCCGCAATTTTTATGACTGAAAGCATGTTTTGGACTGTCTGTTTAGCTAGGCTGTGATCTGTTAAAATTCTATCTTTTGCTGCTAGCATGACTACCTTATATAGCTTATCTTAAAGCATGCTGGATGAGTGTCATAGGACACCCTTTGATAGTTTAAAGTAGCCTCTGAATAGTGCTCAGCATGCATAAACTGTAAGTCCTTAAACTGTCTGTTTTTTTTTTTTTCAAAATTTTCTGCTGCTGGGATAGTTGTTTTTAGAATGTTTTGCCTATGCCTAGGACTTTTAGATTCTCTTTGTTTTACTTTAGACTAGATGCTTCTAGGACAAGTTTGGGGGTGTGCCACCTCAGACACTCATTGGGGACAATGAGTAGTTTAAGTTTGGGGGAGGCCACCCTAGGCCTAGGAACACTCCTCTCTCCCTTAAAGCATAAGCATTCTTCTTCTCCTTAAAAAAAAAAATGAGCTGAAAATGAAAAAAAAAGAATAAAAGGAGAGACTCCACCAAGAAAGAAAGAAAAGAAGAAATAGGGAAGAAGAATGTATACCTAGGAGTTGCAACTTTGTGGCTTAGATGTCCTGTTTAAAAAGAACTCTGATCCTCAATTAGCTAAGAGCAAAGTTGTAGCTTGTAGGGTTGTTTAGGGAGATGAGTGTATATCCAATGTAGTGATGCCAGGGTTTAGGTTGTTCTCTAAAAGTACCACTGTCACTGTTAATACTAAGGCTGGCATGACTCTAAGGAATCCTAGGTAGCTCATAAGTAAAAACTAGAAGCATGTACTGAGTCTGGGGTAAAGCTTGGTAGAATTTGAAACCTTAGGGATAGTGGCACGATATCACAAAAGCAGGTAGATCAGCAGTAGTGAGTTAATAAAAACAGCAAGTGTTTTAGGCAGGCGAAGTCAGAAGAAGCTTGATGAGAGGATGGTTTTAAACTTAGAAGTGTGTCACAGGACAGCACTGCTATAGATAGAGATACAGGGGAGTCAGTGAGTGGTTAAAGAAGATAAAACAACAGCCTAAGTAAGTCCTTAGTTTGCTTGAGGACAAGCAAAACCTCAAGTTTGGGGGTGTGTTAAGTCTCTGAAAGTGACTTATTTAGGACCTATTTAGCTTAGGAAAATGCACATACTTAAGTGTTTTTAATAGCATTTAGCCTAAACCTATGATTAAATATGAGAATTAGAATAAGGTAGCTAATTTAGGACTTGTGCATAATAGGAGAAAAAAGGGTTGAAAACCGAAGGAAAAGAATGAAAAATGAGCATTGCGACTGAATTGCGAAAATATTGCGGGAACCGCAATTATTCAAGTGAAAACCGTAAGTTGACTGATCTATTTCTGTTAATTTCCGTTATTTCAGGGATTCGTTCTTTCTCCTCCATCCATTCTGATATATGACGTTGAAGATTGATGGTTCTCCTTGGCCCAAACGCACCTGCAAACTACTATAAAAAGGGGTCAAAGTCGGAGGTTTGATCATCATCCGAAAGCGTAGAGTCTTCTCGCAGTCCATCTGTCTCCTGTTTTTCCTTTGCCGTCTGTTGGTTTGCGAAGCTCAGCTGTTGGAGTCGATAATCTGATAGGAAGGAGAGTAGATTCTTCTTCTCTCCCGATTGGATTCATCCAAGCAAGGCTGCTCTTTTTGATCCTTCATTCGAGGCGACTGCAACGAGGCTCAAAGCAACTTTTACTGTTTTTCTGCTTTTCATTTCCATTTTCCAGCTTTGTCTTATGCTGTTTCTTTCCCTAGTAGCTAGAATAGACTAATTCGTTGCTTTCTGTCTTGCTGTTATTTACTTTAGAGCTTTCTTTTATTCATTCAAACAATCTCCCTAATCAAAGTACAAGTCTGCATTTCTCAGTTTCCATCTTCTGCTACGGTTTTGTCTTACTGTTTTAAATATATTTCTCTTCTAAGCATGTCTGTTTTATCTTCCATTTCTGTTCTCTATATATCCATGAGTAGCTAAGTCACTTAGGGGCATGCTAATGACAGAACTATAGGCTAAAAAACGTGAATCAAGTATGTAGGTTAACTCTCGAGTCATTGATTGTAGGTAAGCTTCATCCCACGGGCAATTTCGATTGGCCATCCATTTTGTCCAAAGAACTCCTAACCTCTGGAAGGAGTAAGAGTTCAGAGTCATATTATCATGCTAGCCTTTCAAGGTAATCAGAAAACGGCTTAGGAATAAGCGTTTTCCTAGTACAAACTAAACACTCCTATTTTAACAAGATGCTTAAGACCTTACTTTGAAGTCGAGTAAACTAAAGAATCTAATGCATGGAATCGGACGATACATGAGATAGAGTGAGTTTGATGCATAGAGAGTTGATCCACTGCTTGAGAATCGTATTAAAATGCCTATAGGATAGTCGTTAGTAGCCCTTAATTCGCCATTTTACACACTTTCGCTGTTTAGTTAATTGCGGAAACATTGCGGTGGCCGCAATTCTGCTAAGTACCATTCTGTTTAGCTGTTTTCTTCTTCATTTATTGATTTCATCTCTTGTCTTTTGAGTCTAATTTCAACTTGCATTTGTTTATGTTATATCCCTTTATACATTCGGTAAGAAATAGGCAATTAAAAATCAAATTTACCCCTTCAAAACCACCCCTTCTTTCTTAACAAATACACTTCGTGAATAGCTAAAAATAAGTCTCTGTGGAAAAAACGAATGAAATATACTTACTACTTGCTGTGAGACCATGTATGCTTGCATGTTCTGAGTGCTCTCTCTACTTTCTTGCTTATTTATTTTAACACATTGAGCACGCAACACGCTGGCTCGACGCTGGAAAAACCCGAGAGCAAGCGTCGAGTGATAGAGTCGAGATGCTAGCTCGACGCTGCCCTGGCGTCGAGACTCTGCTTGGCGTCGAGACGCTTCGGAGGAGGCGCGCGCAGGAAAATCATCGGGGCAGCGTCGCGACGCTGACCCAGCGTCGCGACGCAATCGAGGGCGCGCGCGGAAAACATAGGGCACAGCGTCGAGACGCTGGCCTAGCGTCTCGACGCTACAACGACTGCAGAAGCTAAATAGGACGATTTCTGCACATTTTGGAGGAGTTTTCTACACCATTTTTAGTGTTCTTCATCTTCTTCTTCCTCTAGTTTTCTCTATTTCTCTTCAAGCTCCGCCATTATTGGCATGTTAGAGAGCTTTCTTTACCTTGTAACACGTTGATGACACCTTCCATGGTCGTTGTTGGAGCGGAATTGACAAACCGCGCCATGAGCGGCTAAGGTAAGGGTGAACGGTTTGGGAATAGTTTAGGGAATTTTTGTTAGCAATTTTGGTTCTGATAATTTACGCCTAGATTATGCATATTGGATTCTGTTTATTTGCATTTATCTACCTTGCTTAATCCAACGCGCATGTTAGATTTCGACGATTGACACTCGAGTCATCTTGCATGTTGTGTATGTTAAAGAGTAGCGATGCCGTGCCTCTCACTGCTCGACTAAGTAACACAGGTAGATAAAACTAAATCGGAGTATCGAGTCGTGTAGGATAATTGTTGATTGCATACGGCGTTTGCGGGCAATCTACTAGCAATTAGAATTCACACTTGAATGTTCGTCGCGGTTAGCTAGTGACTGTCTAAAATTAACTTAGGCTGATCACCTTAATGTAGTTTTGGATAACGTATAATTGGAACTGTGTGGTCTGATTAAAATCTATGGAGTCGGCTACTTTGGGGCTTCTCTGGTAGTCGTCCGCGTGTATAATAAATTGCAAACCATGAACTTAGCATTAAATGATGAACCGAATCTGTCTAACAATTAATCCCGAAACTCGCAAACCGTGCACGCGTTTTCTTCTTGTTATTCTTTCTTCCGTTAGCATTTTATTATCTTTCCTTGCATGCTAAAAATCCCCCCGTTACAAAACTAATCAATTAATCAATTCCCAATTTTAATAGTGATTTTAGTCATACCTATTCCTTGGATCGACCCTGTTACCACTGGCTGCAAAGCCTTGGTTATAGGCTTTATAAATCGTATTTTGGCAAACCTCGACAGCTTGAGATTAAGTGGATATTCAAAAATCTGCCCACCAAGAAGCTACAAGTCGAGATCTTCGATAAGCTACAAGTCGAAGACCTTCAAGAAGCTACAAGCTGAAGACCTCGATTAATTTACAACTTGAAGATCTTCGATAAGCTACAAGCCGAAGACCTTCAAGAAACTACTAGTCGAAGACTTCAACAACAAATCAACAGGCCGCTCCAAAGATCAACAACTTCAAGATCAACAAGTCAGCAGGCCTCTCCAAAAGATCAACAACTTCAAGATCAACAAGTCAACAGGTCGCTCCAAATATCAACAGGTCGTTCCAAATATCAACGGGCCGCTCCAAAGATCAATAAGCCGACAGGCCGATCCAGGAAATCAACCAGCCCAAAGCAAGACTTTACGAAGATCAACAAGCTAGAGACTGATCATCCAAGAAGATCAAAAAGTCCAAAGGCCGATCATCCAAGAAGATCAAAAAAGCCCAAAGGCCAATCATCCAAGAAGATCAAAAATCTCAAAGGCCGATCATTCAAGAAGATCAAAAAGCCCAAAGATCGATCATCCAAGAAGATCAAAAATCTCAAAGGCCGATCATCCAAGAAGATCAAAAAGCCCAAAGATCGATCATCCAAGAAGATCAACGAGTCCAAAGATTAAAGTTGACATAATCGAGAGAAAGCATCAGAGGATAAATATTAGAGACTGTAACACTCATATATAAATCGAAATCAATAAAAATTCATGTTCATTTACACGTATCAAATTTCTCCTATATTGAAATCTCGTGTGAACAAATTGGCACGCCCAGTGGGACAGTCTCTACCTCTCATCTATTTCTCTCTCCAAAAAGTGATGGCATCCAAAAAAGCTCTTTCAAAGACTGCTGCTTCAAATGACTCCTATGGAGTGCCAGTTACGCGCAGTCGCTCTAAAGAAATCCAGGATGAAAAAAGTCAAACACCCGTCATCGCGAACAAAATGTTGAGATGCATGACAAAATCTGCTCAAGCTGATATCCTCCTTGCAGAAAACCTTGTGTTTGACCAACTTGTTTTTTCCTTCTCTTCAACCAAAAGAAGCATCAAATCTGGATGTGATGTCCGTCATGATGACTGATGCAGGCACTAGTGAAGAAAGAATGGCTGAAGTGGAAAAGGAGATTAACATGTTACTGAAGGCGGTAGAAGAAAAAGACTATGAAATAGCTTCTCTCAAGAATCAAATCGAAAGTCGAGACGCCGTGGAATCAAGTCATACCCTTGCCGTAAAAAATAAAGGAAAGAACGTTGCACAAGAAAGTCAGTCGCAACATTCTACTTCAATCGCTTCCTTGTCTGTCCAGCAGCTCCAAGATATGATTATGAACTCCATCAGAGCTCAATATGGTGGACCTGCTCAAAGTTCCATCTTTTATTCTAAGGCTTATACCAAGAGGATTGACATCCTGAAGATGCCTAGTGGATATCAACCACCAAAGTTTCAACAGTTCGATGGGAAGGGCAATCCCAAGCAACATATTGCTCACTTCATCGAAACATGTGAAAATGTTGGTACACGAGAAGATCTACTGGTCAAACAGTTTGTTTGAATGCTGAAAGGGAATGCTTTCGACTGGTACACCGATTTAGATCCTGAGTCAATAGACAGTTGGGAACAGTTCGAAAAAGAATTTCTAAACCGTTTCTACAGCACAAGACGAATCGTCAGCATGTTCGAGCTCACCAATGCCAAACAAAAAAAATGTGAGCCCGTTGTTGACTACATCAATCGCTGGAAAGTTATGAGTCTTGATTACAAGGATCATCTCGCAGAATTATTTGTTGTCGAGATGTGCATTCAAGGCATGCGCTGATGACTTCTTTAATTACATCTTTCAAGGTTTAAAGCCTCGCATCTTTGAAGAATTAGAAACTCGCGCCTACGATATGGAGCTCAGTATTGCTAATCGAGGAGATGGAGACATTTTAGTCCTTAACATGAAAAAAAAAACAAAAAAAAAAAAAACTTCGCAAGTTCATGTTACATCAATGCAGAAGAAGTCGACGATCCAAAAGAAATCAACCAAAGTATTTTTGTCTTAAATCGCATCAAGACTTCAACTATTCCACCCTCAATCTTTAAAAGGCTAAGCGTCTCTACATCAAAGGAAAATCAACCTTCAATATTTGTTTTTGATCGTCTCAAAATGACGAGTGATCAACAAAAAAGAAACATGAAGTCCTGGAAGGCGAAACCATTTGGTGATGTAAGTCATGACAAAGTCGGGGTTAACCCTTCGTGTATGAAGAGAAAAGTTAATGTTCTCATAAACGCAGGAGGTTCTTTGAAGGTTAAGTCAAATCTCATCATTTTAACAAATCCTACAAAGGAAGGATGCGATCAAAACTATGATTAAGATAAAAGCACTTAAATAAAAATGTTCCTTATCGCAAGAGCCTAAACTGCAAGATGCTCCTAGCCCACATGAGCTTAAAAGGTGAATAAAAAGAAATTGAACTACGTTATGACTTGATCTCTTTCGCAAAGAAAATAAAAGGGTACGTAGGCAGCTTAAAGAAAATTTTAAGTTCAGTCTCTGCTAAAAAAAATGGCACAATCATCAAAACATGAAGAAAAAAAAATGAAGGCATACACAACTATGAACATGAGGCTACAAAGTTGAATGCATACACGAGTGCATCATTCAAGCTCCGCTCACTCCATCTTCAAGTTTGGAAGCTTCATCTTTAAGTTTAACGTCGAGTTCATCATCACTCCAAGTTCAAGTTCGAAGGCTTCCCTGCTTCAAGTTCAAGTTTGAAGGCTCTCTTGCTACAAGTTGATGTTCAAAGGCTTCATCACTTCATCACCAAGTTCGAATGCTTTGTTGCTTCAAGTCCAAGTTTGATGGCGGCTTTGCTTCATCTCCATGTTTGATGACGGTTTCGCTTCATCTCTAAGTTTGATGGAGACTTTGCTTCATCTTCAAAGTCGAGGTTGTCGTTTCATCTCCAAAGTTGAGGATGTCGTTGTAGTCGATGATGTTGTCGCTACATCTTCATAGTCAAGGTTGTTGCTGCATCTTCAAAGTCGATGTCGTTGTCGCTATATCTTCAAAGTCGATGTCTGTCGCTGAAGTCGATGATGTTGTCGCTACATCTTCATAGTCGAGGTTGTTGTTGCATCTTCATAGTCGAGGTTGTTGTTGCATCTTCAAAGTCGATGTTGCTATCGCTCCATCTCTAAAGTCGATGTCGTTGTCGCGCTCCATCTCTAAAGTCGATGTCGTTGCCGCGCTCCATCTCTAAAGTCGATGTCGTTGCCTCGCTCCATCTCTAAAGTCGATGTCGTTGCCTCGCTCCATCTCTAAAGTCGATGTCGCTGTCGCGTTCCATCTCTAAAGTTGATGTTGATGACGCATCTCCAAAGTCGATGTTGCCGACGCATCTCCAAAGTCGATGTTGCCGACGCATCTCCAAAGTCGAGTTTGTCGACGCATCTCCAAAGTCGAGGTTGCCGACGCAGCTCCAAAGTCGAGGTTGCCGACGCAGCTCCAAAGTCGAGGTTGCCGACGCAGCTCCAAAGTCGATGTTGTCGACGCAGCTCCAAAGTCGATGTTGCCGACGCATCTCCAAAGTCGATGTTGCCGACGCATCTCCAAAGTCGATGTTGCCGACGCATCTCCAAAGTCGATGTTGCCGACGCATCTCCAAAGTCGATGTTGCCGACGCATCTCCAAAGTCGATGTTGCCGACGCATCTCCAAAGTCGATGTTGTCGACGCATCTCCAAAGTCGAGGTTGCCGATGTATCTCCAAAGTCGAAGTTGCCGACGTATCTCCAAAGTCGTGGTTGCCGACGTATCTCCAAAGTTGATGTTGCCGACGTATCTCCAAAGTCGAGGTTGTCGTCTCAAACTTCAAAATCAAGATTGTCGCTCCAACTTCAAAGTCGAGGTTTTCGGCTTCGTCGCTTTATCTTCAGAGTCACAATTTCACTCCAAGTCTTTAAAGTTGTAGAGACATATCACCAAATTTGGCTCTACCTCAATGAGACCCTTATATTGGTATGGGAGCATTTTAACTACCAATAAAGAAAAGACAAAAGAAAAAGTCATTAAAAAAAAAAAAAAATCGCTTGCAGTGTGACATGTGTAGAAATAAATTTCTAATTTTTTTCTCCGTCATTGTCTTCTTCCTCTTTCGCAAGAGAGTTGCATCTCCTTCCTCCAAACCGATCGGCGGCTCACGACAACAAATTGGACCGCGCAGAAACAATCGGACTATGCCCAACTCCGAAGAGGCTCTACTCTTGCTCCGACGACTTTAGATCTGAGGACGACAACGCTTCAGCCACGAGCGACGATCGAGAATCTCCCTCCTCGACGTAGACACACGACGATCAGCGGCAAACCAAATCAAACAGATTAATGGCGGTAAGGTTCTGCATCTTGATCAAACGACGAATCCGCGATCAAGCATCTACGAATCGGGAATCCCTCCGATGTCCAAGCAGCAAGACTCCGGTGATCTGTTCAACGCAAGAAAAAAAAAATTGAGCACGACGAAATCTTCTTCCATAGAGATGAGATCTGCACTGCTTGAGGGAGGTACAAAACAAACTCACCAATCCTCTTTGAGATTTGTGGAATCCCACATTGCTTCATATATAGAGATGAGAAGAAATTGGAATCCCACGAATTTTTCTCATACAATCAAATAAGTCAAATTTGGTAAGATTTGATATTAGACTGGATGGAGGTGAAAATATTGCCAATTTCGATTCAATTCAATTACCCAATTTCAATTCAATTACCCAATTTGTTTTACTTAAATTTGGCATACTCTAAATTTCCATCCAAATCTAATTTCAATTTAAATTCCAAATTCAAGCTAAACTTTTTGTAGAATTTTATTCCAAATCAAAATTTAGCCATCCAAATCTATAAAAATTGATACGCTTCCCTAATTCAAATTTGGGCATAATCCAAATGGCCTTCCAAATCAAATCTCCACAAAAATTCTTATTCAATCTCTATTCAATATGCAAACCAAAGTTGGATAGAAATTTATTCAAATACAAATCGGGCATAATCCAACATTCTATCCCAAACCAAAATTTGACTCAAATTCAAATTTTATTCCAAATTCAAGTCAAAATTTGGTAAATCTTATTCCAAATCAAAACTTGGACATCATCTAAATTTGATCCCAAATCTAAACTTGAATCAAATTCTTTAAATTCAAATTCCATTCCAAATTCTTCAAGATCTTGGTTGAATTCAAATTTTATTCAAACCAAAATTTGGGTAGAACCCATATTTTATTCAAAGTCAAATTCTAAATTTTATCTTAAATTTGGGTATCATCCTAAATTAATCCTAAGTCAAAATTTGAGTAAAATTTAAGATCAAATTCTACTCCGACTCTAAATTCGACTCCAAATAAAAATATTGGGTAGCATTTGAAGACTACTCAAAATTTCATTTGAGAATTAAGGTGGAGCATAAATTCTACTAAAAGTCAATTAAAAGCTAAAACAAGAAAGTCAAAATTTTGAACTAAATTCATATTTGGATTAAATTGATGAAACAAAGGGGAGTCAAAATTAGAACACATTCTTACATTTGATTCCACATATTCTTTTTCAAAATTCATGCACGCATACTTGCATAAATCTCGAAAAGGGGCATTTGTTGAATAAGAAATTTCGGTCAATCACAAATGACCTGTGTCCTCAATTTAAATTAAGAGACATAAAATTGACAAATCAAATTATGCCACATGTCCCCCGGACGACCCGAGCTAGTCCAATCAAACATTGCCACATGGCGGTTGGACCCAAAGTTATTTAGCCCGAGATCGCTAAAAATAATTTTGGGCTAAATTTAAATAATCCAAGTTATTGAAAATAAATGGATTAAGCCCAAATAAATAAAAGCCCAAAAGTTGGGCCAAAAGTCAATCAGGCCCGCCCATACTAGGTCCATCAAACTCTATAAATAGAGGAGGCTACCATTCATTCTGGACATTCAGCCTTGAGCCAGAATCCAGAGAAGTCAGAAGCTCCAGCAATCAGAGTCTAGAGAATTCAGAAGTTCAGAAGATTCAAAGACTACAGACTTCAAGAAACTACGAGAAGAAAATCTTCAATAAGCTACAAGCCGAAGACCTTCAAGAAGCTACAAGCCGAAGACCTTCAAGAAGCTACAAGTCGAAGACCTTCAATAAGCTACAAGTCGAAGACCTTCAATAAGCTACAGCTGAAGATCTTCAAGAAGCTATAAGCCGAAGACCTTCAATAAGCTACAAGTGGAAGACTTTCAATAAACTACAAACGAAGATCTCCAAGAAACTATAAGCCGAAGATCTCCAAGAAGCTACAAGCCGAGATCTTCGATAAGCTACAAGTCGAAGACCTTCAAGAATCTACAAGTTGAAGACCTCGATTAATTTACAAGTTGAAGATCTTCGATAAGCTACAAGCCGAAGACCTTCAAGAAACTACTAGTCGAAGACTTCAACAACAAATCAACAGGCCGCTCCAAAGATCAACAACTTCAAGATCAACAAGTCAGCAGGCCTCTCCAAAAGATCAACAACTTCAAGATCAACAAGTCAACAGGTCGCTTCAAATATCAACAGGTCGCTCCAAATATCAACGGGCCGCTCCAAAGATCAATAAGCCGACAGGCCGATCCAGGAAATCAACCAGCCCAAAGCAAGACTTTACGAAGATCAACAAGCTAGAGACTGATCATCCAAGAAGATCAAAAAGTCCAAAGGCCGATCATCCAAGAAGATCAAAAAAGCCCAAAGGCCAATCATCCAAGAAGATCAAAAATCTCAAAGGCCGATCATTCAAGAAGATCAAAAAGCCCAAAGATCGATCATCCAAGAAGATCAAAAATCTCAAAGGCCGATCATCCAAGAAGATCAAAAAGCCCAAAGATCGATCATCCAAGAAGATCAACGAGTCCAAAGATTAAAGTTGACATAATCGAGAGAAAGCATCAGAGGATAAATATTAGAGACTGTAACACTCATATATATATCGAAATCAATAAAAATTCATGTTCATTTACACGTATCAAATTTCTCCTATATTGAAATCTCGTGTGAACAAGTATATTTTATGTCACCTTTAAACCAGAATTTGATCCACGAATGGGTGAAAATTCGTGTTTTATCTACTTGCTGAGAAGCAATCCGGTAGTAAGCATCAAAAAGATAAGTACAGCTCTTGGGAAGATGCTCACCTCGGACACGCGGCCCCATGCGCGGACCCATCGGTTCCTCACAACTTGGAATGATCTCATTATAGAATTTTCCTTTGATTGAAAGACCTCCGAGTTTTCACATGTCCCACAAAGAAATGGATGCTTCTCCGGATGTGTGTGAATGGTGTTGGTTGAAGGACACCAGGCTTCGCAGAAAGCCCACATCACGTCTAAGTTGCGATCATAGGTATACACAGAGGCCAGCATGGGCGATAGCATACCTGAGCCTTGCAATGAGTCCCTGTTTCGAGCAACAGTAAATTCAAGCCACTCCCAATAAAGTGGAGTGTAAAGGAATTCACCATTAAGTTTAAAGGTAAAACCCCAACGAATTCCGCTCGAAATAATACGACGCCCAAGGGTGGGCTCCGGATTGGATTTGTCTTTCCCTCTATGTAAAGAGGATTGTAAAATCCACGCGGGGGAGTGTTGGTCGCGGGGACGCTCCGTAGACCATTCGGCCAAAAAATGGTGTTTGTCCAATTCTGAGTGGGCGTCCCACCCAGTGCGTGAGTGGGCGTCCCACCACCCAGTGCCACATCCTTAACTCTTTTAAACTGAAAAGCAAAAAAAAATTACTTTAACAAACTGAAAAGCAAAAAAAAAAGTCTTAAAAAAAAAAGTATTTCCAATCCAAAAGAGGTTAAAGATGTCTGCTTCTAGGTAGACCTACAAGTCGCATCCGACAAGTGAACACCCGTAACAGGGGCAACGCTTAGACGTGAGTGGGCATCCCACAACCCAACGTCACATCTCTAACTCCTTTGCAAAAGGAAAAGATTTTAAGTCTGAAAGGTTTAAGGATGTCTGCTTTTAGATAAACCTACAAGTCGCATCCGACAAGTGGACACCCGTAACAGGGGCAACACTTAGGCGTGAGTGGGCGTCCCACCACCTAGTGTCACATCCTTAACTCCTTTAGACTGAAAAAAAAAACAACAAACAACGTTTTGGTTTAGGAAGCTTTTGTTTTGTATTTTAAAAAAAAAAATCAAATACACATGAAAAAAAAAGAAAAAAATATTTTCAATCCCAAAGAGGTTAAAGATGTCTGCTTCTAGATAGACCTACAAGTCGCATCCGACAAGTGGACACCCGTAATAGGGGCAACGCTTAGGCGTGAGTGGGCATCCCACAACCTAGCGTCACATCTCTAACTCCTTTACAAAAGGAAAAGATTTTAAGTCTGAAAGGTTTAAGGATGTCTTCTTCTAGATAGACCTACAAGTCGCATCCGACAAGTGGACACCCGTAACAGGGGCAACACTTAGGCGTGAGTGGGCGTCCCACCACCCAGTGTCACATCCTTAACTCCTTTAGACTGAAAAAAAAAGTTTTTTTTTTTGTTTAGGAAGCTTTTGTGTTGTATTTCAAAAAAAATAAAATAAAAATAATAAAAAAATCCACAAGCTCAAATATGTTTTGTATTTTAAAAACAAAAAAGTAAAAAAAAAAAAAAAAATCCACAAGCTCAAATACACATAAAAAAAATGGCGTCGACACGAGTTTCAAATTGAGTTTGTTTTGTTGTCAAATTATATTCAAATCCAAGAAAATAAGAAAATACATGGAGATGAGATGCCGGGCTCCAAATTTCTAAGTCCAAATTTGAGTTTTAAATTCCCAATTTCAAATTTCCAAATAAAAAAGAATTACAAAAAAATTACATGAGATTTTCAAAATTCTTAAGTCTAGATTTTAAATCTAAACTTACAATTTACTAAGTTCATAAGTCTCATGTTAATGCTAAATCTCAATTTCAAAATTACAAATTAGATAAAATTTCTAATTAGATAAAATTTATAATTACCAACTCCTAGTTACATAGTAGGACGGTTTAAAATCACATATTAAACTTCTCATATTCCCATAGGCCACAAATTAAAATATAATGCAACCACAACCACAAATTAAAATTACAAACACAAAATTAAAATTACAAACACAAAATTAAAACCCACAGTCCATAATCACAACCACAAAATTAAAAGCCAATCACAGTCCACAGTCCATAATACAGAAATTCAAATCCCAAAATTAAAACAATAGTCCCAGAATTAAAACACAGTCCCAGAATTAAAACACAGTCCCAGAATTAAATCCCAGAATTAAAACACAGTCCCAGAATTTAAACAACAGTCCAAATACAACTTAAAATATACAAGTCAATACAGATAATAGAAAAATTACTTGTAGCAATTCCTCAAATCGATCAAGCTTCAGTGATGAGCCGCAATTCTTAACGCTGTAAAAAAAAAGAGAAATATAATTTAGAGCGATTTGTATCCAAGAGCTCGAAAGAAAAAATATATATAAACAAAAAATCAATCAAATCAAATCAGTAAGTTAAAGAAAAAATACTTACAGAGGCAGAAAGACCCGACGTTGGCTGCGATGAATAAAAAAAAATCAATCAATCAAATCAGTAAGTTAAAAAAAAAAAAGAAAAAAAAAACTTACAGAGGCAGAGAGACCCGACGGTGGCTGCGATGAATAAAAAAATCAATCAGATCAATAAGTAAAAAAAAAAAGAAAAAAAAAAGAAGAAAAAAAAAAGAAACAAAGAAAAAACTTACAGAGGCTGCGGGGCTTGCGGAGCGAGGCGGCGGGCTGCGGCGGCGCGGGGCCTGCGACGGTGCGGGGCCTGCGACGCGGAGCGAGGCGTGCGGCTGGCGGCGGCTGACTTCCTCTCCTCTTGCCTTTTCAACTTCTTCAAACAAAAAAAAATGAGAAAGACTTCTCATTCCTTTTATACTAAGGAAAACCTAGAAGGAAGAGGATTAGGGTTTCTCATGGAACGTCAATTTACCAAAATATCCTTCACTTAAGTTAAAAAAAAAATTCCAAAATAAAATGTACACAGTTGGACTCGAGCTCAAGACCAAAGAAAATAATAGTCATCCAATTTCCACTCTACCAATCAAGCTTCTTTATTATTATTTGTCTTCACATTTTAATATTGCATTCGACTTATTATTTAAGCCAAAATAAGATTTTCAACACTGCTACCTCGAATTCAAGCCAAACTTCAAAAAAATATATCATAGTTTTTCCTAAAATTAAAATTTTGGGCATATTACAAATTTTATTTCCGAGCATGATTTAGAGTCAAAAGTTATCTAAATCCAAGTCTCAAATCAAAATTGGCGGTTTGGGTATACTTCATATTTTATCCACGTCGAAATTGGAGTAAAGTTCAAAGTCAAACCATATTCAAAATTCAATTGGGCAGACACAAGTCTCTATTCTACACCCCAAGATAAACTAAGGTAGAACAAAAAAATCTACCGAAGTTCAAATCAAGTTTCTGCCAAATAAGAAAGATCAAAATTGTGAGCTAAATTCATATTTTTGATCGATTGGCATGGAGAGATGTGTCAATTAAAATAATTGATTTATGAATCAAATCTCATATTTCGATAAAATTGATACGTCAAAGCGGAGTCGAAATTAGGGGTGTCCTACGTTTCGATTTATCTATTTAACTTTTCCGAGACTCACCCACACATACTTGTGCATAACTCTCGAAAAAGGGGGCATTTGTTGACCGAGAAATTTCGGCCAATCAACGGTCGCCACGTGTCTTCATCACGGCCGGTGGATCAGATAAACTTGACCGAGCAAATTCGGTCACACCGTAATTGGGCTCGAAATCGGGTCGGTCCGAAAAAATATTCAAAAGATAATTTGGCCCGAAGGTCAAGCCCATTGGGCTCAAAATTCAAAAGCTCATTTGAACCAAGCCCATTGGGTCCAAACCCATTTGATCCAAGCCCAAGCCCATTGGATCCAGGCCCAAACCCACCAGGCCCATGAGAGCTCTATAAATAGAGAGCTCATTTTCATTTGCAAAGTTCAGAAAATTTCTACTCCTAAGAGCTCAGAGAGAATTCCCAAGCAACGAAGACTCCCTGAATCCTTGGATCATCCAACATCGAGAACAAGTTGCGAAGCCCTCGAAACAAATCCAACATCGAGAACAAGCTGCGAAGCCCTCGAGATACATTTACATTTAAGAGAGAGAATCAGAGGATCAAACATTAGAGATTGTAATCCACTACGCACTGATACATACAAACATAACTACAAATTCAAATTTCATTTACACGTGTCAAATTTCTATCCTTCGTCGAAATCTCGTGTGAACAACAACGAATAAACATATCAGACTAGATAATACGTAAAATAACTTGACGGGAACGGAGACTAGAACCATGTAGATGCGAGTTTCACTCCCTCCAGATATGATAGATAATCGTACACAGAGTCACCTGCCAGACTTGCCGACTTCGACGTTTACTCGTACTAATATGACAAATATAATTCAAGTCATTTTCGTAGACAAGGGAGAGATCCGATGAGAAGAGTTGCTCCAGAACAACACCCAACCCCATACTGTCTGGCTAAACGGACACTTAAAAAATAGGTGATCACGAGAATATTTTGGCAACCACATACATAACAAACACGTTGATAGCTCTCATTTAAAGCTATTATTTTCTCCCTAATTATGGCTAAATACCGTGTTTATTGTGTATTAATTTCCTCTGTTGTAGGTGTTTTGCGGTAAAGAGCTCGTGGAGTCTAAAGAGCACATTTCGGAGCTAAGAAGGTCATTATAAGGCTTCAGGAGTGCACCAGGAAAAAAAAGGAGTTAAAAGATCAATTGACGCAAAAGACCCCGCGTCGGGACGCTACAAAGGGCGTCTCGATGCTGCAAACCCGAAAGAAAATCAGGCGACAGCATCTCGACGCTCCGAAAGCGCGCGCGCAGGATTTTTTCGTCCGTAGCGTCTCGACGCTACGTCGACTATTTAAGTCATCTTCTCCGATTTTAGGTCATATCATCATCCATTTCAACCTCGGGATTCCGCCATTTTCCACCATTTTTGAGCTTTTCTTCCCTCCATTGCTGTATGAACTCTAGAACCACCATGAAAGCTTGGATTCTTCCAACTCCTATGAAAGGCTAGAGGTAAGTGTTAAGATTTGAGGATTTTAGGGATTTGCAATTGATGTATTAAAGTGAGATTTTGTAATTTTGAGTTCTACATAGTCTTAATCTTTTGAGCATCTATTTCTTCTGAAGTTATCCTTATTAGCATGTGTATAGGATTGATTGACGCTGATGAATGTATGCATGTTAGATCGTTATCTAGATTAGTGATGTCGTGTCTCTCCTAATCGCCTAAGTAACATGGGTTTGGTGAAACCGTAGGTAGCATTGCATGTTCACCTTTGATTGCGTTAGTTAACCCCAAAAAAGTAGAAAAATCGGAATATTCGCTTAGGCTATCCAAGTCAAACATCTGTCACAATTTGCATGTTACTGGCTTTGGTTAATTTAAGATTGATCACCTTAAGTAAATTAATTGCCATGTTTAGTTAGAATTGCACCCATCTAGCTAATTTATTTGGGATGGTTTGCTACGACAGTTCCGAGTAGACTGTTTGTGTGCTTGAATGGATTTGACTAAGTCTATAGAGTTCGATGATCTGATTTACATTGATTTGCAATCCCGACTTCCCAAGTCTTGCACGTTCGTTTTATTGTTTGATTTCTCCGTTAGCGATTACTTTTCTTGCATGCTATTAAAAACCGATCAAAACCCCCTTGTCGCATTTTAATTACAAATTTGATTCAACTAAAGACAAGATTAGAATTAACTCCCTGTGTTTCGACCCGATTGCCACTAACTACAAGTTAGTTTAGCATGATCGGTATTATAAACTTAATTTGGCAGGATTCGACACCCTGAAAGAGTGACCATCAAAAGGTTCACCACCCACACATCTCAGAGATTGAAGGATCCCACTTATGAAACCTAACATTGGTGTATAGTTAATCACGAACTGTCATCAAAGCTAGGAAGGAATGGCAAGGATTTTACCATTAATCACGAACTGTCATCCAAGCTATGAAGGAATGGCAAGGATTTTACCACCAAACCATAAGACCCTATGCCACTGAGCCAATAGGCTTCGAGGTCGAATCATATCCCAAGCATTAGCCATTAAGAAACAACCTGAACTATAAGGCAACCAACAAATACTATCCTCTCTTCGCAAGACAATGGCACACATATTTGGACCAACCCCGAGAGCTTCAACATCTCACTAAAGACACAAGGCTAATGCCAAGTCCCATTAGGAAGAATGAAGTCAGAAATTGAGGCCAATAACGAGCTATCAACATCATCAATGATATCCTCCCCAACCTGCTGAATAATAGGGCCCCTTAACAGCCACAAATCAACCTAGATGAGGCATCAACGCTCATTACCAATAGTAAACTGAACAAAAGGCTGGAACCGATCACGCAACCTTAAAAATAGTGCCCTAGTACACTAGGACCATTTTTTAGACGACCGAATAGTCTAGATCAAACGACCCCTCAAAACGCACGCCTCCATCCAAGCCACCCACAAGGAGCCAGAACGTAAAAAAAAAATGTCAAATAAGCCTCATAACTGCAGCAACATTCGATGATTGAATTTTCTTAATGCCCAAACCACCCTCACATCGCGAGAGAAAAAACTCCTCTCAGGCCACCATAGCATGTTCCCCACGCCATAGGTACACCCTAAAAAATATGTTCAACCTCATAAACAATATGCACAGGGAACACAAACACACTCACTCAATAGACTTGGAAACTCTAGAGGACCGACTAGATGAGCTAAAGCCACCCATTTTTAATTTTAGATATTAAGATTTATATACATATGATGAATGCCAAATTACAATATTTTACCTGCCAAATATAGTTTCTAGCTTTATGCTCAGTTAAGCCATATGGATAGGATATATATTTAGAAAGGTTCAAAAATAGCAAAAAGGAGGAAACCATGCATCTCATATTTCTAAGTCGAGAATTGTAGTATTTTAAGGAAAAAGAAGCATGAGAGATACTATTTAACCATGTTTTGTTACTTGTCAGGAAAACAACTATTGCGGTTGCAATGGATTGCAATGCAAGCGCATATTCCCTAACGAAGTAAAATGTGATGCGGCCGCATCACTAGCCGCAATGCACCTAACCAGTCAATGGAAGTTCGAGTCGCCAAAGAGGACCAAGTTTCCCCTCACCTGCCTACGGTTGTAGATCCCGAGATTCACTAAAGAAGTTTCAACAACCATTTTAACTCTCTCTCACTCCAAGCAACTTCTATAAAAAGACACCCCCTACCACCATTTGAAGCATCGATCAACCCTAAGGAGAGAACTCTTCTCACCAGCCACCCAAATCACAATCCACCTCTATTCTAGCTCGGCTGATCACCACACTTTAATTCTGTTTTACAAGTTCTTGTTGCATTTTACATTTTAAGTCAAATTTTGTTTCATTGTTGTTAATTCGTTAGTCTGTAATTATGCATATTTATTCAAAGAAGCATTTTAGTACTTATTTAAATTCTTTAAGGGATCTGATTCGGTGGATGTCTTGCGAATAGAGTAGCTTGAGTTCATAAGACTAATTTTCCCGTTGTCGCACGCTTTACTATTTTCCTACATGATATTACTGTCATCTTGTTAATTTGAATTAACTACTTAAGTTAACATGATAGTTGAGTCGGAGCACTGAGAAAACTTTGGCAATATTACAGATTTCATGAGGGGATAAGGGACAAAGAGCCTAGGAATAGGTCGTCACGTGACCTTGGAAATAAGGCACACTGTAGGACTAAAGAATTGTATGCTTGATTTATCTGAGTTCACATTAGCCCTAGGAATAGAGGTTTAATGATTTGGACTCCTAAAGGTATACTCACGGAGGCCGAATGTGAGATGAAATCACAGTCTATAGTAAAGTGGGCAATGTGGCGCGTAATGCGACCACATTGGAGTAAAACCTTCCGGATCAGTGGCTGAAATTGAGTCAAAATCTCTTGCTTATTTTAAATTCATTTATCACGGTTACCTATCACAATCACACATATTTTTATTAGACATCACTACTACATGGTTCTAACTCTTGTTCTTTTACTATATTGATATATGATATATTGAGATATTAAGTTGATTCTTGTAATTAGTTAGAAGTCTCTGGTTAGTTACTTTTCTGTTAATTGATTTGGTTACAGCTGTTATTTGGTTAATACCTACAGTTGTACTATTACTTGATTATTCATTGTGTATAAATGAGAGAAAGTATTCTTTAAATAATAAAATAGAAAAGACTGATACATTTTCTCTCAAGCGTAAAATGGTATCAGAGAGTTGATTTATACGTTTCCCCCCCCTTTTTTTTGTTTGTCTTCTTCACGCTTCTGCTAGGTTTTTTTTCTCCCTTCTTTTCACGTGTTCTTGCTAGAGCTTCTTGTTGTTCGATTGCTCCCTTCTCTCCTACATTTTTCCATGGCGGACAAAGAGACGAGAAATCATTCGCCAGCCACTGCCTCAACAACCATTGATGCGAACACAACAACCATTGATGCGAACACTGATTCAATCGATGCACAATTGAATCCATTCCCACTTCACCATTCTTTTGCTGCGATAACGATTCTTGTTACGCAGCCTTTGATAGGCGCAAGCAACTATGGATCTTAGAGTCGTGCGATGATGATGGCGCTTTCAGGGAAGAACAAGGCCGGTTTCATCCGAGGCACTGTCAACAAACCAGAAACTAAAGGAAATTTGTTGACAGCGTGGGAATGCAATAATGATATCATTGCCTCTTGGATCCTCAACTCTATTTCCAAGGAAATTGCGACGAGCATCATCTATACCGGATCTGCTAAGGCTGTGTGGGATGAACTCCGTGATCGCTTCAAGCAGAGTAATGACCCACAGATTTATCACTTACGCAAGGAATTGGTCACTTTACATCAAGGTACTATGTCCATTGAAACCTATTATACTAAGCTCAAGACTCTTTGGCAAGATTTGAATGATTATCGGCTTGTTTATGAATGCTCTTGTGGAGGATTAAAGCCTTTCTTGGATCATATGCATTCTGAGTATGTCATGGATTTTTTGATGGGTTTAAATGATACATATGCTGCTGTTCGGGCACAAATCTTGCTTATGAATCCAATTCCACCGATCACCACAGTTTTCTCCCTTCTTATTCAAGATGAAAGACAACGCTCTGCCGGAAATCTTATTTCCTCGGTAGATTCTATTGCATTACTTGCTTCTGAGGCTTTCAAGAAGTATTCACCTTCTTCCACTACGGATCGTAACCGGAAGAAAGATAATCATCGTCAGATGTATTGCACCCATTGTCATTCTAGAAGGCATAATATTGATTGTTGCTATCAGGTACATGGTTATCCTCTAGGGTACAAGCATCGGACTCCAAATTCTTCTCATAATTCTTCTAACAATGCCTTTGACGCCTCTGCTTCAGCCTCTGCAAAGTCTGTTGAGGTTAATTCTGTGAGTGAGTCTAATTTCTTCACAAGTCTGACCTCCAACCAATATGCTCAGCTATTGGATATGTTTTCTTCTCATATTAATGCACCGAAACTGGAGCCTATTGTTGCTGCTCCAATTATCACTCATATGACATGTATTTGTTCTTCTATATCTAATACTTCTGCCATGTCTGTTGATTTTTGGATTCTTGACTCTAGAGCATCTAGACATATCTACTATTGCCATCATTTATTTTCTAATTGGCGACGAGTTTCCAATGTTTTTGTCGTCCTTCCGACCTCATTTCGGGTACAAGTTGATTATATTGGTGACATACAGGTTTCTGCGCATTTATTGTTGCGTGATATACTATTCATACCTCAATTTCAGTACAACCTCATCTCTGTGAGTTGCCTATTACAATCTGGTCATATATAACTCACATTTTCTGGTGATCATTGCCTGATACAGGACAAGTTACTTTCGAGGATGATTGGCAAAGTTAATTGCCATAATGGGCTATATTTTCTGCCCTCTAGAGACAGTTCTTCACACACCATTGCTTCTGCTGCCTACACTGTGTCCCCAATTACTTGGCATCATCGTTTAGGTCATCTTTCACCTAAACGGTTATCTTTGTTGAAATACATTTTAGTATTGCCTAATACTTTTGATTCTACTTGTCATATTTTTCCGCTTGCTAAGCAACGTCGTTTGCCTTTTCCTTCAAATAATCATGTTGCTCCACATATTTTTTATTTGATACATTGTGATGTATGAGGACCTTTTAAGGAACCCACTTATGCTGGTTATAGATATTTCTTAACATTGGTGGATGATTGTTCCCGTTTTACTTGGGTATATCTCATGCGTTATAAGTCAGATGCTCTTACTCTTGTTCCACGTTTCTTTCAATTGGCCGAGACACAATTCTCCAAGGTTATCAAAACTTTTCGCTCCGACAATGCTCATGAGCTCAAGTTTATTGATTTCTTTGCTACAAAAGGGACTATTCATCAATTCTCATGTGTCAAACGACCTCAACAGAATTCTGTGGTTGAACGAAAACACCAACATCTTCTCCACTTTGCACGAGCACTATATTTTCACTCAAGAGTTCCTCTTTGCTTTTGGGGTGATTGTATATTGACAACCACTTTCTTAATCAATCGCACACCGATGCCTTTGTTATCTAATAAATCTCCATTTACTATTTTGAATAACACGACGATTGATTATTTCCACCTACGGGTTTTTTGTTGCCTTTGTTATGCTTCTACTTTGACTGCTCACCGGTCAAAGTTTCATCCTCGTGCAACATCCTGTATTTTTTTGGGTTACCCACCGGGTATGAAAGGCTATAAGTTATATGACATTGCTAAGAGAAAAAATTTTGTATCTAAAGATGTGGTGTTTCATGAACATTTATTTCTTTTTCACACTCTCAAGGATACTGATTTTGTTCATCCAGAAGATTTGTTCTCTGATATAGTATTGCCATATCCTATTGATGACAATCATATGCCGCCACAATTCTCACAACAACCCACTCCCATTAATATTGGTGATTTTCCTTCTCCTGCTTCCGATTTTACAAATGATGAGCCCACAGAGCAGCCAATTGGGCCAATTATGCCAGTCAATGATGCGGCTTGTCGCAACGTTTTTGGGACGCGGAGCGGCCGACAACATTCTTTTAAACATGGGTTTTCACAAAAAAATGGAGTTGCCACCAATCATTTCGGGTGTGATTGGTCACGTAAAAAAATGGTCTACGAAGTAAAAAAGACAAGGTTCGGGGGTCGTTTGAGTGTAGGGAAGGTGCTAGCACCCTACAACATCCCGTTTAAAAAATGGTAGCCAAAACGTTTAATCCTAATTATCTAGCTAGTTTCACATGGTCCCTAACGAATAAAATAAACAATTAAAAAATAAAACAATGTCTCAATTAATCATACCCTAACTTTAAAATAAAGTAGGGATTTGATTTTGTGAGCGAGATCGTTAATTTCGCCATTAATCGCCTTATCCCGATACCGAGGTCATACGATAAAAAAAAATTATAAATCATTTTAGGAAAATCATTTTGTTTCGAATTCAATTTGAAATCCGATTAAAACTCGAATTGAAATTAAAACACTTTTGCTTTGAAAACAAACGATTTCGAAATTTAATTTAAACTTGATTTGAACTAAAAGTCTTTTTGTTTTGAAATAGTAAATAAATCGAAATTCAATTTTAAAACTTATGAAAATCCCTTTTTTAAAGAGACGAGTTTTATAATTAGCGCGTAATGGCTGTAACAATAAATCCTCAAAAATAGGGAAACCCTATTTATCCTGGGATTTCGTTAAAATTAAAATAACCTCGAGATGAGAGAAACAGTCCTTCATCTCTCCCGGGGTCACAAATTAATATTAAAAAATAATGCGCATAAAATAATAACGAAGATGACAAAATAGAGCGACAAATAAATAAATGATTAAACTAATGCAAGTAACCCGAGAACGAACTTCAAAACTAAAAAATTGAAACGAATAACAAACCAGCAGGCATATGCGATATAACCTAGGCATATAAACAGACAAGCATATCAGGGTATATATCGAACATGCAGGGGTATATATGCGTTCATATAGTGGGGGTACATATCATATAGGCAGGGGTATATATAAGCTTAACAAGTAGGGGCAGAAACGTAATTTTACTAAAAAAATGAAAGGAACAAATCGTTACCCACGATTTTCCCAACTGAGTTCTTCTTCTCAATGGTGCTGCTGGAGTTGATGGTCGGAGTTCAAGAAGAAGATCGACGCCGAAGTTCCACCATGAGGCTGCCGCGCCGCTGCTGGAGGTCCGAAGCTCAAATCGCCGCTAGTTGAAGAGATCGTCGCCGTCTGGTTTGCTGCCGATCTAAAGCTTCGAGGTTCAACGAGGCTGAGCTGGTCTGTTCGCCGTCGTCTGAATTCGTTGAAGCTCTGCGAAGAAGATGTGGTGCACCGGTCCGAAGCTCCGCTACCGTCTGAAACGAGTTCGCGCTGCCGGAGTGGGGTTCAAGAATGGAGCTCCACCGTGCGCCGCTGTTTCACCTCGGGTTCGCCGGAGGAGCCGGGTTCGAGCTGGCGTAAATCTCGCCGTCGTTTGCCTGCTTGAAGGGCCGAGATCGTCACGCCGGAGTCTGAGCTTCGGGATGGTGCAGATCTCACCGCCGTCGTCCGTCTGAAGGTTGAGATCTGCCGTGCGTCTGGGTTTGGAGCTGCTGGTTCGAGGTCCGCCACCGATTCACGAAGCCGCAGCCGCCTAGTTTGCTCGGAGAAGATATGCTGCTGGCTAGTAAAGATGATGAAGCCGTCTGGTTTGCTTCAGAGGTTGAAGATGAAGTCTCGCCGTACGACACCGTCTGACTCGGAGAAGATGAGGTCGCCGTGAACGAGGTCGTCCGATTCGGAGATCGCTGGAGAGGATGAGGGTCCGCCGCCGTGCGCACCGCCGCACCGCCGCACCGTCGCCGGAGAACCGCCGGAAAAGGGAGGTGATTGAAGGTGGAAGATGATGAATAGTTGGCTGATTTTCTTGGGATTCTCCCAATTTTTGTCTTATCCCCACATCTTTCAACGCATCCCATCATCTCTATTTATAGAGTTGATGGGATTCTAAAAGAATTCTCAACAAACTCCAAAAATATCATTCTCTTAACTTTTTACCAAACTTTAACGACTTCCCTCAACCACTTTGAAATTCCTAAAAAAACTAACAAAAATTGACTCAAAGCACTTTTGTTTTAAAACAAAAATTCAATAATAGAAATTAATCCAAATTTAAAACATCTTGAATTTACTTGACCAACCATTTTTTAGAAATTGATTTATTAGTTTGAAAACAAACTTTGAAATTGAATTCTAGAATTAAACATTTTGGAAATTCATCTTGAAAAAATATATTTCAAAGTTTTAATTTCTAAAATCAATTTAAATTTCTCAAGACTAAATTAAAATTTAAAATCGAATGTCTTTAGAAACTTTCCTTGAAAAATTTGAATTTGAATTTGAAAGACTTAATTTTAAACCCTACAATCTAAAACCCCAAAATTGTAACCCTAAACCAAAACCCCAAACCTCCTTAATTTAAAACTCCCAAATCAAAACCCTAAACTAAACTCCAAACCTTCTTAATTTAAAACTCTAAAAAAACCTGTTTGTTCTTTTCTTTTGCAATTTCGAAATTAACGCGAAAATATGAGATTAAATGATTTCAAGAATTTATTTAGAAAAAGATAAGAAAATAAACAAGAATGAGCGAAATTTAAAAATAATGATAAACAAGGCCAGACAAAATACGGTGTCTACAGCTTGCCCCCCTTTGTATATCCTTGAAGAATTGAAAGGGTAGACAAATGAAAAACACAAAGTATTTGGGCAGACCAAGATTTGTTTATCATTAAGAACAATATGGGTCTGGGTTAGTCGAACTACGACCACTAATCTTATATTAGGGTTCAACGGAAATTTAAACGGTCCTACCATTATAAGGCTTCGAACCGCCAATCTTAGATTATGGTCGGATTTAACCAACAAAAATTTAAACGCGCCTGCTATTATCAGGCTTCGAACTGTCAATCGTAGATTAGGGTTCGATTTAACAAACAGAAATTTAAATGGACCTGCTATTATCAGGCTTCGAACTGCTAATCTTAGATTAGGGTTCGATTTAAACAACAGAAATTTAAACAAACCTGCTATTATCAGGCTTCGAACTTCTACCGGGACTTACCCGCTGACATACAGTTCGATTTAACCAACAAAAATTTAAACGGACCTGCTATTAACAGGCTTCGAACTGTCAATCTTAGATTAGGGTTCAATTTAACCAACAAAATTTTAACGGACCTGCTATTATCAGGCTTCAAACTGCCAATCTTAGATTAGCGTTCGATTTAACCAACATAATTTTAAAACGGACCTGCTATTATCAGGCTTCGAACTGCTAATCTTAGATTAGGGTTCGATTTAACCAACAGAAATTTAAACGGACTTCCTATTATCAGGCTTCGAACTGCTACCCGGGACTTACCCGCTGACATAAAGTTCGATTTAACCAACAGAAATTTAAACGGGCCTGCTATTATCAGGCTTTGAATAACCAATCTTAGATTAGGGTTCGATTTAACCAACAAAATTTTAACGGACCTGCTATTATCAGGCTTCGAACTGTCAATCTTAGATTAGGGTTCGATTTAACCAACGAAAATCTAAACGGACCTGCTATTATCAGGCTTCGAACTGCCAATCTTAGATTAGGGTTCGATTTAACCCACAGAAACTTAAACGGACCTGCTATTATCAGGCTTCGATTTGCCAATCTTAGATTAGGGTTCGATTTAACCAACAGAAATTTAAACGGACCTGCTATTATCAGGCTTCGACCTGCCAATCTTAGATTAGGGTTCGATTTAACCAACAGAATTTTAACGGACCTGCTATTATAAGGCTTCGAACTGCCACTCTTAGATTAGGGTTCGATTTAACCAACGAACTTTAACAGACCTGCTATTATCAGGCTTTGAAATGCTAATCTTAGATTAGGGTTCGATTTAACCAACATAAATTTAAACGAACCTGTTATTATCAGGCTTCGAACTGCTATCGGGACTTACCCGCTGACATAGAGTTCGATTTAACCAACAAAAATTTAAACGGACCTGCTATTATCAGGCTTCAAACTGTCAATCTTAGATTAGGGTTCGATTTAACCAACAGAAATCTAAACGGACCTGCTATTATCAGGCTTCGAACTGCTATCGGGACTTACCCGTTGACATATAATTCGATTTAACCAACAGAAATTTAAACGGACCTGCTATTGTCAGGCTTCGACCTGCCAATCTTAGATTAGGGTTCGATTTAACCAACAGACATTTAAACGGACCTGCTATTATCAGACTTCGAACTTCTACCGGGACTTACCCGCTAACATACAGTTCGATTTAACCAACAAAAATTTAAACGGACCTGCTATTATCAGGCTTCGAACTGTCAATCTTAGATTAGGGTTCAATTTAACCAACAGAAATTTAAACGGACCTGCTATTATCAGGGTTCGAACTGCCAATCTTAGATTAGGGTTCGATTTAACCAACATAAATTTAAACGGACCTGCTATTATCAGGCTTCGAACTGCTATCGGGACTTACCCGCTGACATAGAGATCGATTTAACCAACAAAAATTTAAACGGACCTGCTATTATCAGGCTTCGAACTGCCAATCTTAGATTAGGGTTCGATTTAACCAACAGAAATCTAAACGGACCTGCTATTATCAGGCTTCGAACTGCTATCGGGACTTACCCGCTGACATAGAGTTCAATTTAACCAACATAAATTTAAACGGTCCTGCTATTATCAGGCTTTGAACTGCCAATCTTAGATTAGTGTTCGATTCAACCAACGAAAATCTAAACGGACCTGCTATTATCAGGCTTCGAACTGCCAATCTTAGATTAGGGTTCGATTTAACCAACGGAAATCTAAACGGACCTTCTATTATCAGGCTTCAAACTGCTTTCGGGACTTACCCGCTGACATAGAGTTCGATTTAACTAACATAAATTTAAACGGACCTGCTATTATCAGGCTTCGAACTGCCAATCTTAGATTAGGGTTCGATTTAACCAACAGAAATTTAAACGGACCTGCTATTATCAAGCTTCGAACTGTCAATCTTAGATTAGGGTTCGATTTAACCAACAGAAATATAAACGGACCTTCTATTATCAAGCTTCGAACTGCCAATCTTAGATTAGGGTTCGATTTAACCAACAGAAATCTAAACGGACCTGCTATTATCAGGCTTCGAACTGCCAATCTTAGATTAGGGTTCAATTTAACCAACGGAAATCTAAACGGACCTGCTATTATCAGGCTTCAATCTGCTATCGGGACTTACCCACTGACATAGAGTTCGATTTAACCAACAGAAATTTAAACGGACCTGCTATTATCAGGCTTCGAACTGCCAATCTTAGATTATGGTTCGATTTAACCACTAGAAGACATCGGTTTTTTTTCACAATTTAGCTTGAAAGCAAAAGACAACGGTTTTTATTTCAAAACTTCATTGTCCAAACATTTGAAAACGACTTACTTTTTTAGATTTTAGAAATTCCCAAGAATATGCGGAGGTCCTAAATGTATGACTTATGAACTTCTGATTGACCCTCAAAGGAGAATGTGACGCAAATGTGAATTGCAAAATATGATTGACTCGAATGTTGCGCAAAACATGAGTGTATGCGTTGGTGTGCAATGTAAAGGATGAAACAATGTTTATTAATTCTGGAAAATGGCAATGTAATTTGACAATTTGATGAAGATATGCCTTGATTTGCTTGGCTTGACCAAGGGACTTGACTTTTGAAAGCATGACGCAATGATGCATATGCATGCTAATGGTAGAAGATGAATGTTTGTGAATGCAACATGTGTGCATAATATGTTAAAGATAATGGATGTCATGAATGCAACACGTATGCCTGTGCATTAACAAAATGTCATAGTTGTAGCATGTATGCATGAGCATGCTAGGACTAGAATGAAGGATGTCATGAATGCAGTATGTATGTACGATACTGATGTATCTGCATCCTAAGGATAGAATAATGTCATGAATGCAACATGTGTGCATATGCTTGTAAAGGGTAGAAGAACCATTGAATGCAACGTGTGTACATAATGTGTTAAAGGTAATGAATGATTGAATGTATCGTGTTGAGGGTAGAAAAATGATCGAATGCAACGTGCGTGCATAATATGTTAATGATAATGAATGATTGAATGCAACATGTATGTACAATTCATATGTCATTTTTTTTTCATGATGTAAATGATATCAACTCGCATGATTTGAATGTAGGATTTGTGAAAACAAATGCTTAATCAAAACGACTTTTGTGTTAGCGAAATGATCACTCCTGCTTAAGTCCATCGATCTTATCAGCCAAAATTTTAGCAAGAATTAGATGAAAAATGATAGTGTCATCATCGTAATTTTTTTTTTTTTTTTTTTTTTTTTGGATTTTTGGATTTTTCCGAAATGCTTTCACCTGAGAGGGATTAAACATGTCAGTCATAGATCTCTCAACCATATTGGACATAGTGGGATTTTGGGGCTAGATTCTCATGTACTAGCTTAGAGAACTTATCAAAAGTAATTAATAATGTTGAACATCTTTTGATTAAACTGCTTCATAACTACCTTGTAATGAACAAGAATGTTGATTACAAGAAAATGAATTTAGATTTGGAATAAATGAAGGAATGAATGCGAAGGAAGATGTAATACTCGCATGTTTTTTTCAGTCAATCTCTTGGACAATAAGAGATTGAAAATGTTTTTTCACATTTGAGTAAGAAATTGGAAATGGGTTAGATGGAAAGATGACTGATATGACTCCATTTCCTCGGACAAAAGTTTTGAGAGCTAGAAGTAACTTCTTAAGAAATCTTTGTTTTCCTTTGAGTAAGCTCGAGATTTTGTTTTTGATGATATTTGATCCAGCGTGGCAAAGGCGTAGGCTTTGCCCCAGTATTGATGACGCTTGACTAGTGGGTGGCAAAGACGTAGGTTTTGCCCCAGTATTGATGATATTGATCCGGCATGGCAAAGACGTAGGTTTTGCCCTAGTATTGATGATGTTTGACTAGCGCGTGGCAAAGACGTAGGCTTTGCCCCAGTATTGATGATGTTGAAATGAGATACCTTGAGCTTTGTGAGATGTGACTTCTTGATCTATTGATTGCACCAATCTCGTTTTTTTTTTTTTTTTTTGTGGCAAGAAATAATGCAATAAAATATTTCAACTTGTTAACGGCGATTTGGCTCTATTGTGGCAAAGAGGTGGGCGTTGCCCCAATATTGCAAAGACGAAGACTTTGCCCCAGTTTGAGTTGATATTGATCCAGCGTGACATTGAAGATGTGCAAATAAGATACCCAAACTTTGTGAAATGTAGCTTCTTGATCTACTAATTGCACCATTTGTTTTTTCAAGACATGATGCAATGAAGTATTCCAACTTGGACGGTGGCTTTGCTCTATTGTGGCAAAGACGAAGGCTTTGCCCCAATTTTGCAATCAATAAAAGCGTTTCCCTCAGTTTTGTTGATGTTCAAATGAGACACTTCACGCTTTGTGAGATGTAGATTCTTGATCAATTGATTGCACCAATTTTTTTTTTTTTTTTTAGCAAGGAAAAGTGCAATAAGATGCTCAAGCTTTGACGGCGACTTCGCTCTATTGACAAAGATGTGGGCTTTGCCCCAGTCTATGATGTTGCTCCAGCGTGTGGCAAAGGCGTATGCTTTGCCCCAGTGTTGCAAATATGAGATCCTATGTGGCATTGAAGATGTGCAAATGAGAAACCAAAACTTTGTGAAATGTAGCTTCTTGGTCTACTAATTGCACCATTTTTTTTCAAGACATGATGCAATAAAGTATTCCAACTTGGACGGTGGCTTTGCTCTATTGTGACAAAGACGTGGGCTTTGCCCCAGTGTTGCAAAGACGAAGGCTTTGCCCCAATTTTGCAAAGGTGAAAGTTTTGCCCTCAGTTTTGTTGATGTTCAAATGAGACACTTCACGCTTTGTGAGATGTAGATTCTTGATCAATTGATTGCACCAATCTTTTTTTTTTTTTTTTTTTTTTTAGCAAGGAAAAGTGCAATAAGATGCTCAAGCTTTGATGGCGACTTCGCTCTATTGGCAAAGACGTGGGCTTTGCCCCAGTGCTGCAAAGACAAAGGCTTTGCCCCAGTCTATGATGTTGCTCCAGCGTGTGGCAAAGGCGTAGGCTTTGCCCCAGTGTTGCGAAGATGAGATCCTGTGTGGCATTGGCATAAGTTTTATCCGGATGTGGCAAAGACGTAGGCTTTGCCCCAGCTTATTGATTTATCGTGGAGACCTTTCAGCATCTTCAAGATGTAGCTTTTATTGCATCATCCTCGTATTTTTTTTAAAACATGGTGCAACCAGACCCTAATGCTACACTAGCAGACATTCCATATGATTTCTTTATCCATGCTCCTTGGAATCGTGATGATGTTAACCCCGAACAAAAATTCTTTTAAGACCTTGAGATAATCTCGAAAGTTACTATCTTTCTAGCTCTCGAAACCAACATCCTTAGTCCTGGAATCAATTTCTAACCGAGGAAAGAGATATCAAAGAATAGGAAAAAAGAGAATGAATTTATAAAGATGAAGCTGAAATAGTTGTACATGAGAAATTACAAGTCTTAATTATGAAGCAGTAAATCACAAGCATTCAACATTATTTCATTACATCTGAAGCTCTCCTGGTTCGGTGGATAATTTTGAGAGGTTCGCCACATAATTGAGTGTGACATGCTTGCAAAAGGCTTGGCGGATAGGTAAATGTAAAGATACACCGTATAAATGTAGATGGTGAAATTAGCCCAAGATTTTACGGTGGATCTACAAATTGAGTAGATTGTCACAAAATTATGTGTGGCATGCAGGTATAAGTTTTACAGTGAGTAATTTGAACTCTCACTATAAGATGAGCTTGCCCCAGTGTGATAACTAAAACAATGCTCAGTGGGGTGTGATGGTATGAATTTTAGCACATGAGGGATAATGATGGTCAAAATAAAGTTCTTCTCAATATTCGAGTTTGGCTTAACAATTTAGCTTGAGAAGAGTATTTCGAAGAGGTGATGAAGTGGTTGAGACTCGACAAATTTCTCATAGAAAGCCGTGAAATGGTAATTCACCATGATTTTTTTTTTTTTTTTTTTTTTTTTTAATGATAATTCACCATGATTTATCTTTAATTCCTGCTAAGGTTTCAACTAATAAGAACGATCAAAGCAATCACAGGGATAATCAAAGTAACACAAAAAGATAATTTTCATTTTTCATTTTTGAAAGATGAGTGATAAGATGGATGATGTAATAAACATGGAATTACTTTTGCAAAAGTATGCACATGATGCGATTATGGGAAAATACATTTTTTAGGCTTTATGAGTTGATATGCCAAAATGAGACAATGCATGAAATTATTACCACATGAAACGATTTTATGCAAACAATTTTTTTGACCATGTTCGCATGAACATTTTTTTATGACAGGATGATATGATGTTATGCAAAAAAATTGATTGTTTTACTTGTCATGCACCGATGAATCAAATTTCATGCATGTATGAAATGATATGATGCAACAAATAATTTTTCAATGTCACCACCTTCCATGCAAATGAAATCATGAATGCATGATCATATTTATATGCATGTGATGTGATGAATGTTGATAATATGCAACTTTTGGATTTGTCATGCAAAATATGACGATGCATGCATGGACATTTTTTTTTATTATATGCATGATATTATGCAAATGATTTTTCCTATGAAAGCTTGACTCGATATACCAGATATACGATATGAGTTAATGCATGAATGAATGATGTCATGCAGTTGATGAAATGATTTTTTTAGATTTTATGCATGTTACGGAAAATGAGATAATATGAATTGATGCTTTTATGTATGCATGATCTTATGCAAGAAATGAGAAATATTTTAACATTTTATGACTTGACATGCAAATGTGTTAACGAATGCACGACCATTTTTTTATGTATGATATTATGCAGTTGAATGATAATGCGGCATGCAAAATGAGTTAGTGAATGTATGAACGTTTTTTATTTGAATGCATGTGTGAGATGAATTTTGATGTAGGTACGAAATGATATGATGCAACAAATGATTTTTTTGAAATTTTATAGTTCATTATGCAAATGAGCTAATGCATGCATGACGTTTTTTCGTTCCCTTATTATTTTTATTTTGCTCAAACACCACATTCGTCTTGCACTTCACAAGAACCTTGGTCATCTCTAATAAGTCATCATGTGTTGTTGTTGATTGAATGTTGACCTTTTTGCTATGTTCGCATGAGATATTTCAAATAGCCATCATTGATCTGAGATATCGTGTATTAATTGAAGAGATAATAAAACTGTCATATCGAAGTTCAAGGGTGACCAGAACGAAGGGTGGAAGGAAATAACGATTCTTTATTGAAATGAAATGTTGACATAGCAGGTTCAAATAATCAAAACGAATAAAGTAAGCGATAATGATAATAATCCTAAGGTAGCCCGATTGTTGAACTCAAGGTCCTCTTGGCGCATGGGTACCTGAAAATCCATTTCTTCAGCTTTTCAAATTCTGGCTCATGGAAATCTACTCATGGTTCGGAAGAGAATTGTTGTTGACATCCGACTCGTTCCCTTTTTTAAAATTTAACCATCCTACTTTAACCAAGTCTTGCACTTTATACTTAAGAGTGAGACAATTCTCTATCGAGTGTCCAGCTACTTCTGCATGATAGTCACAATGGGCATTCGCATCATACCAACCTGGGTAAGGTGGTTGCATTGGTGTCGCAGGTATTGACGCCAACTGATTATTCTGAAACAATTGGGGTAACAACTTCGTATACGTTATGGGGATAAGATCGAACTGAGCGTGTCTCGAAGCTTCTCTGTTACCCTGCGGCCCCCGAGTAGGGAAAACAACTGGTTGATTTCGAGGCTGGTAGCCCTGGCTGCCAGATGGACGCGAGTTCTGAGGAGAGAATGTGAGATGTTGTGCAGCCGTATTATTAACATAAGGTTGATAATTTGTATCGGGAGGCATGTGGTAACTCGGAGAATACTGTGACGTCTGCGGTCTTCGAATAACTTGATTCGTACTTCCTACCGTTTGGGTCTCTCCTTCCCTTTTCTTCGAGAAACTTCCTCCTTTTGCGGATGACTCCGAGGTATCTAATATTTTCCCATGCTTAATCCCATATTCGATCCGTTCTCCAATCACCATTATATCCGAAAATTTTGTGGAAGTGCTTCCGATCATTTTGTCGTAAAAGGGAGCTTTGAGAGTATTCATAAACATAACCGACAACTCATTGTCCGTCAAAGGCGGCTGGACCTGTGCAGCCATATCTCTCCATTTTTGTGCATATTCTTTGAAATTTTCTGTACTACCCTTCTCCATCCTCTGTAGATCCATGCGATCGGGAGCCATATCCATGTTATGCTTATACTGTTTCAAGAAAGAATCAGCCAAGTTTTTCCATGAATAAACATGTGCGCTATCCAGCTGCACGTACCAGCGTGATGTTAGCCCGGTTAAACTATCCTGAAAGCAATGGATCAACAGTCTTTTGTTCTGAATGTAGCCTGCCATCTTCCTACAGTACATAGTGAGATGACTCTTCGGACATGATGTTTCGTCATACTTTTCAAATTCAGGTACTCGGAACTTGGGTGGAATCACTACATCAGGTACTAGGCATAGTTTAGTGGCGTCGATGTTACCGAAGACGCTGGTTCCTTCAATGGCCCTTCCCTCTGTTTGCCCAGTCTTTTTTCGATTCAGGTTTGTATTGGCTGGGGGCCGCAATGGTCACTTTAGAAGGCCCCTCTTGGGAATGTGAAACTCCTGCTTGCCTGCTCATTTCCCCTCTCGGGTCCTGATAATGCCTGGCTGAAGCATTATGCCACGAGTCGTATGCTACATATTGGGGAATTGAATCCTCCATCAATGGGTAATGGGAAGAATTGACATTTATGGGTCCCTCAATCGCATTGCTCAGCTGCACCGGATCTGCTACCACTTTGCCTTTTTCTAGAGATGAAACCAGTGCGTCCATCTTGGCTCGTAATTCACTTAAATTCTTCTTCGTCTTCTCTAACTCTCTCTCTAACTCGACATTTTTCTCCTCCATGATCCTTTTTCGGTGTCTTGTGAAGTGGATACGACGAAACGGTGGTGATTGAGCTATTGTTTTGTTCTGTTTTAAGTTTTAAATGAGTCAAGTTTAGTTGTTGTTTTAAGAAAATGTAAAGGAAGAAAGATTTCCATGTGCCGATACGGGGGTATTTACATTCCCTCGAAGGTCGACACCACTAACTCTTAAAATGAGAGAAATGAAATAAGACCTTCCATGCGCCCGCACGGGACATTGATAATACCCATCGAAGGTCGACACTACCAAATATTAAAGATATGTGACCTAAACTAAATGATGCATGACTCATTTAGGATGACTTAAAACTTTTTATTATGTTTATTTTGGTGTAGAAAGAATTCTACACATTTTTATGTTATTTTTTTTAGGAAGGAAAAAAAGTATTTTATCAAAGAAAATATGAATATTTTTCCCTTTTCTTTTTGAGATTTTGGAACGTTGATTTTTTTTTATTTTTAGAAGGAAAAAAAAAAATTACATGTCATGCAAAACGAAACAATTTACGAATTTTTATTTATGCATGAATGATGAAATATGAAACTTGATTTTTTCTTTGCGATGCATAGATGAGATACAATTAATGAAATGATTTTTTTTTTTGATTTTTTATGCATGTCTAACCTTAAATACTTTTAGGAAGAAAACTTTATTTGAATGAGAATACGATGACTCGTGAAAAAAAAATGCATGATCCTTAAATTCTAAGGTGTTGGAGTACAATTTTTTTTTGTTTTTGATTTTAATGAAAAACCGACATGTAGAACAAATATCGCAGAAGAAAGTTTCCTGAAAACGAAAAAAATGCAAAAGATGAACGAAGACTTTTCGTGCGCCTTTACGGGGGAATTTTACGTCCTCTCGTAGATCGACATTACTCGACTCTCCATTCTAAACCTACGGGGTACAACTTGGTTGTAAACAAAAATTTGATTTTGATTGATTTTTTTTTTTAAAAAAAACACAAATAATTAACAGACACGCAACTGAAAAACACGAATGAAACACACAACATATGATATAAGCATGAGAATCAGACATACGACAAAGTAGGTGTATCCTACAATTCAGAGTTTAGATAATCACTGGTTAGCCCTAAGATGTATATGAGTGTAATTTTAGGTTCTAAACAGTCCTAGATAAAACAGTCCCCGAGCTTTCCAACTGATTAAACAGCGCAGATAGCTCGAGTGGAGAGTTTCATGCGCCTGCAAGAGAACCGAAGTTCCACGAAGGTCACACTACTCAATCTCCGAATCTAATCCTAAATGGTAGAGCCCGAGTAGGAGGCTCGTGAAATTGTATGAAATGCATGACCTGGAATAACAAATAAATTACGATAAAGTAGGCTAATTATAACAATATAAATCCATAAATAAACAAAACAAACAAGGACCAAAACGAAAACCGGATAAATGTAAGATAAAACGTAATGACCTAGACCCACTAAAAAAAAGTCCCCAGTGGAGTCGCCATGCTGTCGCAACGTTTTTGCGACGCGGAGCGGCCGACAAACTTCTTTTAAACATGGGTTTTCACAAAAAAATGGAGTCGTCACCAATCATTTCGGGTGTGATTGGTCACCTAAAAAAACGGTCTACGAAGTAAAAAAGACAAGGTTCGGGGGTCGTTTGAGTGTAGGGAAGGTGCTAGCACCCTACAACATCCCGTTTAAAAAACGGTAGCCAAAACGTTTTATCCTAATTATCTAGCCAGTTTCACATGGTCCCTAACGAATAAAATAAACAATTAAAAAATAAAACAATGTCTCAATTAATCATACCCTAACTTTAAAATAAAGTAGGGATTTGATTTTGTGAGCGAGATCGTTAATTTCGCCATTAATCGCCTTATCCCGATACCGAGGTCATACGATAAAAAAAAAAAAATTATAAATCATTTTAGGAAAATTATTTTGTTTCGAATTCAATTTGAAATCTGATTAAAACTCGAATTGAAATTAAAACATTTTTGCCTTGAAAACAAAAGATTTCGAAATTTAATTTAAATTTGATTTAAACTAAAAGTCTTTTTGTTTTGAATTAGTAAATAAATCGAAATTATATTTTAAAACTTATGAAAACCCCTTTTTTAAAGAGACGAGTTTTATAATTAGCGCGTAATGGCTGCAACAATAAATCCTCAAAAATAGGGAAACCCTATTTATCCTGGAATTTCGTTAAAATTAAAATACCCTCGAGATGAGAGAAACAGTCTTCATCTCTCTTGGGGTCACAAATTAATATTAAAAAACAATGCGCATAAAATAATAACGAAGATGACAAAATAGAGCGACAAATAAATAAATGATTAAACTAATGCAAGTAACCCGAGAACGAACTTGAAAACTAAAAAATTGAAACGAATAACAAACCAGCAGGCATATGCGATATAACCTAGGCATATAAACAGACAAGCATATTAGGGTATATATTGAACATGCAGGGGTATATATGAGTTCATATAGTGGGGGTACATATCATATAGGCAGGGGTATATATAAGCTTAACAAGCAAGGGCAGAAACGTAATTTTACTTAAAAAAAATGAAAGGAACAAATCGTTACCCACGATTTTCCCAGCTGAGTTCTTCTTCTCAATGGTGCTGCTGGAGTTGATGGCCGGAGTTCAAGAAGAAGATCGACGCTGGAGTTCCACCGTGAGGCTGTCGCGCCGCTGTTGGAGGTGTGAAGCTCAAATCGCCGCTAGTTGAAGAGATCGTCGTCGTCTGGTTTGCTGCCGATCTAAAGCTTCGAGGTTCAACGAGGCTGAGCTGGTCTATTCGCCGTCGTCTGAGTCCGTTGAAGCTCTGCGAAGAAGATGTGGTGCACCGGTCCGAAGCTCCGCTACTGTCTGAAACGAGTTCGTGCTGCCGGAGTGGGGTTCAAGAATGGAGCTCCACCGTGCGCCGCTGTTTCACCTCGGGTTCGCCGGAGGAGACGGGTTCGAGCTGGAGTAAATCTCGCCGTCGTTCGCCTGCTTGAAGGGCCAAGATCGTCACGCCGGAGTCTGAGTTTCGGGATGGTGCAGATCTCACCGCCGTCGTCCGTCTGAAGGCTGAGATCTGTCGTGCGTCTGGGTTTGGAGCTGCTGGTTCAAGGTCTGCCGCCGATTCACGAAGCCGCAGCCGCCTAGTTTGCTCGGAGAAGATCTGCTGCTGGCTCGTAAAGATGATGAAGCCGTCTGGTTTGCTTCAGAGGTTGAAGATGAAGTCTCGCCGTACGACACCGTCTGACTCGGAGAAGATGAGGCCATCGTGAACGAGGTCGTCCGATTCGGAGATCGCCGGAGAGGATGAGGGTTCGTCGCCGTGCGCACCGCCGCACCGTCTCCTTAGAACCGCCGGAAAAGGGAGGTGATTGAAGGTGGAAGATGATGAATAGTTGGCTGATTTCCTTGGGATTCTCCCAATTTTTGTCTTATCCCCCATCTTTCAACGCATCCCATCATCTCTATTTATAGAGTTGATGGGATTCTAAAAGAATTCTCAACAAACTCCAAAAATATCATTCTCGTAACTTTTTACCAAACTTTAACGACTTCCCTCAACCACTTTGAAATTCCTAAAAAAACTAACAAAAATTGACTCAAAGCACTTTTGTTTTAAAACAAATATTCAATAATAGAAATTAATCCAAATTTAAAACATCTTGAATTTACTTGACCAACCATTTTTTAGAAATTGATTTATTAGTTTGAAAACAAACTTTGAAATTGAATTCTAGAATTAAACATTTTGGAAATTCATCTTGAAAAATTATATTTCAAAGCTTTAATTTCTAAAATCAATTTAAATTTTTCAAGACCAAATTAAAATTTAAAATCGAATGTCTTTAGAAACTTTCCTTGAAAAATTTGAATTTGAATTTGAAAGACTTAATTTTAAACCCTACAATCTAAAACCCCAAAACTGTAACCCTAAACCAAAACCCCAAACCTCCTTAATTTAAAACTCCCAAATCAAAACCCTAAACTAAACCCCAAACCTTCTTAATTTAAAACTCTAAAAAAAACCTGTTTGTTCTTTTCTTTTGCAATTTCGAAATTAACGCGAAAAGACGAGATTAAATGATTTCAAGAATTTATTTAGAAAAAGATAAGAAAATAAACAAGAATGAGCGAAATTTAAAAATAATGATAGACAAGGTCGGACGAAATACGGTGTCTACACTGCTATTTTGCCAGAAAACGATGTTTATATTTTGTCTTCAAACTTTACAAATGATGATCCCACAGAGCAGCCGATTGGGCCAATTATGCCAATCAATGATGCTGCTATTTTTCCAGAAAATGATGTTGATATTTTGCCTATAGAACCTGCTGCCATTAAACCTGAGGTTGATATTTTGCCTATAGTACCCAGTGCCATTCAACCTTCTAGACGTTCTAATAGACAACATCAACCACCAATTTGTTTAAAGGATTATCATTGCCACCTTTTACAACATCACGTCCCTCTCATGGATGCAAATGTTTCTTATCTTCTTGATAAGTATTTGTCTTATCATCGTTTTATTGGTGCTCATCAATACTTCATCCTTAATGTTTCCACATAATTTGAACCTACATACTTCCATCAAGCGGTCAAGTCTATTTTTTGGCGTCAAGAAATGGATGAGGAAATTGCAGCAATGGAACGCACAAATACTTGGAGCTTAGTACCACTCCCTAGTGGTCATCACACTATTGGATGCAAATGGGTCTATCGTGTTAAATATAAGGTTGATGACACCGGTTGATCGTTACAAGGCTCGTCTTGTTGCAAATGGATATAGCCAACAAGAGGGAATTGATTTTCTCGACACTTTTTCTCCAGTTGCCAAAATTGATACTGTTAAGATTCTTTTGTTGCTCTCTGCATCTTTTGGTTGGTCTATCGCTCAGATGGACATCAATAATGCTTTTCTTAATGGCGATTTATTTGAAGAAGTGTATATGGCTCTTCCTTTGGGATATTATAATGATTCTCGATCATCCACGACCGCCCCTCTTGTATGCAAATTGCACAAATCCATATATGGCCTTAAACATGCTTCCAGGCAATGGTTTACAAATTTTTCAAGTGTCCTGCTCTCTAATGGTTTTTCTCAGTCCAAGGCTGACTATTCCTTGTTTACCAAAGGTCGTGGTTCTACATTTATTGCATTGCTCGTTTATGTCGATGACATTTTAATTACTGGGCCTTCATCTAGTGAAATAGCTTCGGTTAAGGCTATTCTTCGTCACCACTTTATGTTGAAGGATTTAGGCAATGCAAAATATTTCCTTGGACTTGAACTTTCTCGTTCCTCCAAAGGAATATATATTTCTCAACGCAAGTATTGTCTCCAGATTTTGGAAGATTCTGGTTTTCTGGCTGCAAAACCGAGTGCTCATCCTATGGCTCCAAATTTGCGACTTTCGGCCACTTCAGGTACCTTGTTGAGTTCTGACGACGCTTCTCATTATCGTCGATTGATCGGACGACTTTTGTATTTACAAATCTCTCGTCCTGACATATCATTCATTGTCCACAAATTGAGTCAATACATTTCCAAACCTTACATTGAGCATCTGCTTGTTGTCCATCATTTGTTGCGCTATTTAAAAGGAACATTCAGTCAAGAGATTTTACTTCAACCAGCCATTGAGTTTCATCTCAAAGCTTTTGTGGACTCCGATTGGGGTTCTTGTCCTGATACCCGCAAATCAGTTACTGACTTTTGTATTTTTATCGGCCCCTCTCTCATTTCTTGGAAGTCAAAGAAGCAAACAATAGTTTCTCGCTCCTCAGCTGAAGCCGAATATCGTGCTCTTACACACGTTGCCAGTGAACTCACTTGGCTTACTCATATTTTGCGTGATTTACACATTGCTTCTACACATCCTGATGTGGTATATTGTGATAATCAAGCGGCTATTTCCATTGCTTCCAATCCAACTTTTCATGAGAGGACCAAACACATCGGGATCGATTGTCACTTTGTCCGCGACATGATTGCTCGGGGATTTTTGAAGCTTTTGCCCATTCGGTCTTCTTTACAACTCACTGACATGTTCACTAAGGCCTTGTCCTCTTCTCATCTTCTCACTTTTATGTCCAAGATGGGTACTTTCAATCTTCATGCTCCATCTTGAAGGAGGCGTATTGATATATGATATATTGAGATATTAAGTTGGTATTCTTGTAATTAGTTAGAAGTCTCTGGTTAGTTACTTTTCTGTTAATTGATTTGGTTACAACTGTTATTTGGTTAATACCTACATTTGTACCCATTGTACTATTACTTGATTATTCATTGTGTATAAATGAGAGAAAGTATTCTTTAATTAATAAAATAGAAAAGACTGATACATTTTCTCTCAAGCGTAAAATACTACTTTATAAAATGAACTTCAAAGCTCAGTCTCTTGAGATTTCGATATCTTGGAGTACTTCCTCGATTTACTACTTGGTGACAGTGTGCACTTGGGTTTGGACTTACATTTTCAAAAACTAATTTCTATACGCATACTTTCTATCCATAGACATACATTTTCATTTTTGTTTATTTTAGATTAAATTTAGGGAAATTTTCAAAAATAACTAAGAATAAAAAACTGAATTGAAAAATAGCTAAGAAAGTTTCATATTTTCATCCCATGACTACCACAATTTTAGGGAATGAAGTTGAAAATTATCATCTCAATTATACCCCTGGTATATACGCTTATTTACGGACAACCGACATAACTAATTTTTTTTTTATATTTATTTTAATTTCTAACAATCAGATTCATTCCTCCATTTTTGAAGAAAAAGTTTCAAACAACCAGATCCATAGATTTTGAAGAAAAGAAAAAATCTCAACAACTTTGATTTGAAAATGTTTAACGGCAAAAAAAAATACAAATTTATCTCACTAACAACCCTCCTAGATTACCCTCCTAGATTCATGCATTTTGAAAAGAGGGGTTCATCTTTTTTTTCCAAAGTTGAAACGAGGACAATGTACAGAGACGAGAGTGAAAGAGACTAAGATCCTTACTCACTTCGAAAATACGTCATTTTTGGAGTCGAAATTTTCAGCTCAATTCAAGCGTTCAACGATGTAAAAGGTTGATGTAGATAGTTTTTTTCCAAGGTAGAGAGTTTCAAATGTGAGAATCGATGGTTGTTTCAAATCGATTTGGAGGAGGGAATATTTTCAAATCTCCTAATTCAATGTTATAGGTAATGATACAATTGATTGAATGTTTTCCCGGGTAAACTCAACATGCATACCAATTTTAATATTTTTTAGTATCATTTGTTCAATGCTCACGGATTAATGGTTTATGGTGTATATACAAGCATATACTTCATATGATATACTTACATGTACATTGTTATAGATGTAACTACGAATATATACCCACACTAGAAGTTATCGAGGACCCTCATTTTTATAATTTTCTTACAACCGTCTATGAACATTTTAATTTTTTTAGTATCATTTGTCTAATGCTCACAGAGTAATGGTTTATGGTGTATATACACGCATATACTTCATATGATATACTTACATGTACGTTGTTATAGATGTAACTACGAATATATACTCACACTAGAAGTTATCGAGGGTGTCATTTTTATAATTTTCTTACAACCGTTTATGAACATTTTAGTTTTTATAAACATCATTATGCTGAAAATTTAATTGCTTATATAATTTTCTTACGGGCTATGTTATACTTACATGTACGTTCACCAATTAATAGTTTGTATATATACACATATACTTCATATGATATACTTATATGTACATGTAACTTCGAATATATACACATTAGAAATTATCGAGAGGATCGTTATTATAATTTTTGTCACAACCGTCTCTGAAAATTTTAGTTTAAAAATTAATTTGAATTAATATTACAGATTATATTTTATTGAATTTTGTTTACCTGTTTCGATTTAATTGGTGGTTGTTATTCTTGATTTGACCATATCTTAATTTTTTTTATTATTTTTGACATGATTCTCTCTTAAAATAAATCTTTATTTTTCTCATCTTTTTGAATAAATCCTTATTTTCTCCTTCATTTTCTCTCGGAATAAATCTTTCTTTTTTGCAGGGGTTTGAGTTCAATGCTCCAACGTTCACATTTTTTTGTTTTTCATTTAATTCTCTGTGATTAATTTTTTTTTTTTTTGTAGGTAGTTCAACAGTTAAATGCCTGAAGGGTAGTTTCGTCCAACTATATTCTAAAGAAGTTTCTAATTATAGGAGTTAGCTATTTTTCAAGACAATAATTAGTTTAGCTATTTTTCATCTTCCATAGTCTCGTTTCAACTATTCTTGTAGTTGCCCCTTAAATTTAATACAAAAAGAGTAGAACTTGGCTACAAGTTGGGCTACAACTAGTTTTGTAGCCCAACCGGAGGGTACCACGTGCCATTTTTTTTTTAATAATACTTTCCTTTTTTCTGTTTTTTTTTAATATTCATCTTTATTTTTTTATTTTTTTTTTTTTTTTTTTGAAAATATATGTTTTCCTCTCATTGAATTTATCTCTCCTTAAATTTTAGATTTTAGGGTTTAGGATTGAAGGTTATGGTTTGCGGTTTAATATTTAAGGTTTAAGTTTTAGGATTTAGCATTTAGAGTTTAGGGTTTAATATTTAGAGTTTTCTTTAAATGTTAGGGTTTAGGGTTTAAGGTTTAGATAACCCTAAATCATAAATATTAAACCCTAAACTCTAAATCCTAGACTCTAAAAGGAGAGATAAATTTAAAGGGAAAACATTATAAAAAATTAGAAAGAAAATGAGGAAAAGAAAATTTGAAAGTTAAAAATTAAAAAAACATAAAAAAAGAAAAAGAAAAAGGGAAGGGGGAAGCGTTCTTAGTCCAGGTTGCAACCAAGTTCTACTGATACAAAAATCAAAGAAAAAAAAGAAGGTAAATTACACTTTTGGTCTCTAAGGTTTGAGTTTAGTAGCATTTGGGTACGCTTCAAACTCAAAAAATTTATCGAGGTTTGCATTTGGTTATTTTTTGGTCCCTCCGTCCGTTTTTCCGTTAATCACTAATGAAAAGCTACGTGACATTTTTTTTTTATTAAAAAATATTTTTAATTATTTTGAAAAAAAAGTATTTTTATCATTTTTTAAAATAAAATATTTTTTTCTCTCATTCTCTCTTTGTTCCTTCCTGTCCCTTCCTCCATCCTCCTCCTATTTTCATCTTTCTCCTCACCAATGGTTGTCGCGACCGTCTCAAACTACAATTTATTTATTTATTTCGTTTTCTTTCCTTTCTCCTTCCTCTCTATCTTATTCTTTTTTCGTTTAATATATCCATTTGGATTTTTCGTTTAATATATGCATCTGGAAGTTGGAACGAAAGGCCTTGAATCGAAGGGAAAATCCCCTTCGATTCATACCAAAACAATGCTCTTCCAGAAATCAATCACCATTTCTTTTCTCCATGGAAAACAACAAAACCCCTCTAAAGGGCCTTGGGATTATTAAAGCTCTTCTAGAGGGAATGGGTTCAATCCTTGGTGGCCACACCTACCAAGGAAATAATTTCCTACATATTTCCTAGGCAGCCAAAGGGTGCAGGGTCAGGCAGTCTGTCCCGTTAGAATAGTCGAGGATTTTGGACTTAAGTCACAACTATAGATATAGAATGAGAAAAAGCCCTTCGTTTCGGTCTGAATTGAAGGGAATTTTGCGCAAAGAGGCATCGTTTGAGAAAAGGCCCTCATTTTCTAAAGGTGCGCATATCACAAATGCGGAAGTGATTTGGATCAATTGACACTCTAATTTCATCAATTTAGCTAAATCAAAAACATGCTCAAAATCTCCAATTATGTTGCATAAGAACACATACCTTTGTTGCTCAAAATCTCCAATTATGTTGCTCGTTTCTCCTCACGAACTCTTCGAATCTTCTCTCGAACTCTTCGAGGACCACCTCCGGTAGTCCCAGTTATCCTCAGGCCGAGCAACGAAGTGGTGAGACCTATTTATGAGAGAATAACTTTGGAAGGAGATGGAAAGGAAGAAGTCTAAACAATGGAGCTTTGAGGAATTGAGAGAGAAAATGAATGACATTCATTCAAATTCTCAGCTCAAAAACATCATCCTCCAGCAACATCCACCCATCAGCTTCTTCTCATTTCTAATGAAGTTTCAAAAACTTCAAGATTAAGTATCCTTAGTGGGTCATGAGTTAGTCATTAAGGGAAGGTGTCCTTCATGCATGAAATCAACACTTCCCACTTCCATAATATATTTTAATTAATTAAAAAAATTAATAAATTAATATTATTATTTAATTCAATATCAAATATTAATTAAATAATAAGATTAATCCCGGTTTTCAGAAAATCGACTTTTCGCACATGAATCTCTATTCGTGTTTTAGACCGAACCCATATTTAAATCATATTCTTCCAAAAACTAATTTTAATAAATTCAAATTTTTTTCCTCTCATATTGTTACACGACTTAATCTGAGGTAGCCAGGAGAACCTAAAGGACCTACAGATCATGTGCTCCAACGATATGAGATTAACCGGTCAAACTCTTTAGCCAAGTTAACCAACATTCGTTAACCCCTAGAGACTCCACTAAAGTCCAAGGGTTGCACTCTCCTCACTGTAGATATATTTTTATCCTCTTGATATAACCATTATTAGTAAGTCGATCCTTCACAGGTCGTTCGTAATTACAGTTGGGTCAAAATTACCGTTTTACCCCCGTAATTATATCTTGTTCCTTAAGGGGGTGTTTGGCCCACAGACTTGTTGGAAGGGGAGTTGAGAGGAGTAGTTAACTCCCCGTTTGGCCCACGGACTTGTTGATCTCAAATAAAAAATATCAACTCTCCAGACTGATAGCTCCAAAATAGAGTTATCTTTATGTCCCTAATTCTGGCTAAAACCATGACATATATTGATTAAAATGCTTTCTTGTAGGTGATTTCATGGTCGAGAGTTCGGGAAGTCCAAAGACACATTTCGGGGCTTAAAGTGTCGTTTTAGAGCTTCATAGATGCATCGGGAGTGAAATGGCTTAAAGAATCCAAGAGATGGCAAAAATTGCCTTGAAGAGACACATTTTGGCCATCCAAACTCGAGAGCATGCTTGCATGGGCGGCAGCGTCGAGACGCTGGCCGAGCGTCTCGACGCCGCCCCGACACCATCCGAAGCACGAGCGCGCCCCAGCGTCGAGACGCCGCCCGAGGGTCTCGACGCCAGCCCGATGATTTTCCAGATAGACGCGCGACATCCAACTTAGGGCACAGCGTCGAGACGCTTGCCTAGCGTCTCGACGCTCCGACGTTTAAAGGCGTGAAAACGCCATATTTTGCCCAACTTTTGATTCTCCTTCTTCTTCCCAACTTCTTCCTCTCGGGTTTCCACGATTTTCCGCCATTTTTGGACTTATTCTTCTCCTCTTTGTATGCTACTAAGCTCTTCCATGGGGGATTTGATTTATTCATCCTCCATGGAAGGCTAAACTAAGGTTAGTGCTTGATTTCGATTTTGGTTTTGTAAGTTTTGGATGTTTGGGGAGATTTGCCCATTTGTAAATGTGAAGCCAATTAGCATGATTATGCATCTCTTGCTTGTTCCTATTCAAAATCTAGCATGTGTAGCTAAATTAGGTTCACGCCCTAGTTCCTATGCATGATAGAGGGCTAAAGGTTGAGACGTATAATTGCCCAAACCGCTAGGTAGCACGGGCTTAAGCATGGCTAATTAATTCACTCCAAAGTGACAGTTGGTAATCTGAGTTAATTAATGTTTTCATGTTAGGCTTAAGGCAAGAGAGAAACCAGGTTAGTCTTAGGATTAGACCGTCACAGTGTTCCCGTCACTAGCTTATAGTCGATTTAGGGGTCGCGACCTTGGATATATTATTGGCCAAGTATAATTAGAATTGCACGTGTCTAATTATATCTTTGGGTCATTTGAGCTAGCACTTAGCCAAATGAATTGTGTGCTGAAGCATGGCTAGTTAATCAATTGTATCAATGATCCGAACATCCATAACGATCAATTCCATTTCTCGAAGTTAAGCGCAACCATTTAAATTCTTGCACTCGTCATTTAATTTTCCGTTAGTTTGCATATTAGGAGCTCCCTTCCCCCCAAACCAAATTACCATTCTTTTATTGTGCATACTTTTTATAATTAACAAATTAGGCTTAATTACATTAAATTTCTTATTTCCCTGTGGATCGACCCCGTTACCACTTAGCTACAAATAGCTCGGTGTATTCGGGTTTATAAATTGTATTTTGGCAAGCCTCGACAACTTGAATTTGGAGTACCACATAAAGTGCTCTACCAAAAATTGGCGTCGTTGCCGGGGAACTAAGTTTAATTTAGTTTGATTAAGTTTAGTTTGTTAATTTTAAAATTTTTCTTTACTTCTTTTTGTACAGTTTACTTCTTTTGTATTATTTTACCCGTTTTTGTTTGAGTTTTTGGAGCGCAGTCATTCTTTAAAAATTCAAAAGAAGCGCCAAGATGGAGGTCGTGGGTAATTATGAGCATCAAAGAACCTTGAGGGAGCTTGCATCATCTGAGCTAGGCCGGAGCATATCGAGTATATTGTATCCGGTAGCTTCAGGTAATTTTGAACTTAAAGCTGGTCTGGTTAACTTATTACCTTCTTTTTGTGGTAATACAGATGAGAATCCCGTCAGACACGTCAAGGCATTCCAGATGGTGTGTTCGTCATTTAGGACCGACGACATCACCGAAGATCAACTCCATCTCAGAGCCTTTCCTTTCACTTTGAAGGAGGAGGCGAGAGAGTGGATGTATTACCTACCGACTGGGTCCATCACTTCTTGGGCAGAGCTGCAGGGAGCGTTTTATGCGAAGTATTTTCCGCCTCCCAAGGTCGCCGCCCTTAGAAGAATGATAAACAGAATTGAGCAAGGAGAAAAAGAGACCGTTCTTGAGTGTTGGGAGAGATTTGGTCGGTTGTGTGAGGATTGTCCCAACCACCAAGTAGCTGAACAACAACTCATTCAGAACTTCTACGAAGGTCTCTTACCGCCAAACCGACAGTTAGTTGATGTCGCAAGTGGAGGATGTCTCATCGATAAAACACCCGCCGAAGCTAGAGTTTTAATTTCCAACTTGGCTAGAAGCTTGGAGCGGAGTGGAGATGGAGACAAGGAGAAAGATCGCCTGATCAGGGACGTGGACGAGCTTAAGGTCCAACTTTTTGAGGTAAGTAGTGTTATTCTTGCTTTGAAAAATAACTCACAACTGGTGTGCGATATTTTGAACTATCGCCTTAATCTCAAGCTGTCGAGGCTTGCCAAAATACGATTTATAAAGCCTATAACCAAGGCTTTGCAGCCAGTGGTAACAGGGTCGATCCAAGGAATAGGAAGATTGAATTTACTAATGAAATTGGGATTTAATTGATTAATTGGTAACGGGGGGGTTTTATCATGCAAAGGGGAAATAATGAGAATGCTAACGAAGGAAGGAAATAACAAGAAGAGAACGTGTGCACGGTTTGGGAGTCTCGGGATCAATTGTTAAACAAATTCAGTTCATCATTTAATGCTAATAACATGGAATTCAGTTTATTGAGCACGCGGACGACTACCAGAGAAGCCCCAAAGTAGCCGACTCCATGGATTTTAATTAGACCACACAGTTCTAATTACACGTTATCTAATCCTACATCAAGGTGATCAGCCCTAAGGTAAATTTAGACAGTCACTAGCTAACCGCGACGAACATTCGAGCGTGAATTCTAATTGCTAGTAGATTGCCCGCAAACGCCGTATGCAATCAACAATTATCCTACCCGACTCGATACTTCGATTTAATTCTATCTACCTGTGTTACTCAGTCGAGCAGTGAGAGGCACGGCATCGCTACTCTTTAACATACACAACATGCGAAACTACTCGAGTGTCAATCGGCGTATTTTAACATGCGCGTTGGATTAAGAAAAGTAAATAGATGCTAATAAACAGAACCCAATATGCATCAAGATCAGATTATCAAAACTAAAAACGTCTAACAAAATCACCCTAAACTAATCCCAAACCGTTCACCCTTACCTTAGCCGCTCATGGCGCGGTTCGTCAATCCCGCTCCAACCACGACCATGGAAGGATCCGTCTACTTATTACAAAGGAAAGTGGAGCTCACTCGCATGCCAACAATGGCGGAGCTCCACAGAAAATAGAGAGAAAATGGGGAAGAAGAAGACTAAAACCAGCAAAATCGGTGGAGAGATGAAGAAGATGATACTCCAAAATGTGCAGAAAATCGTCATTAAAAGCTTCTGCAATCGTCGTAGCGTCGAGACGCTAGGCCAGCGTCTCGACGCTGTACCCTAAGTTGCCGCGCGCGCTCGCGATGGCGTCGCGACGCTGGGTCAGCGTCGCGACGCTGCCCCGATAAAATTCCTGCGCGCGCCTCCTCCGGAGCGTCTCGACGCCAAGCAGGGTCTCGACGCTTGCTCTCGGGTTTTTCCAGCGTCGAGCCAGCGTCTCGACGCTATAGCTCGACGCTGGCTCTCGGGTTTGGGGCTGAAGCTTTGCCTCTCCAAGGCTGTTTTGGCCCGTTTCTTCACGGAACAAGTTCCCCTCTTCCCGATGCATTCCCGGGGCGCTAAAACTCCACTTTAAGCACTCGAACATGCCCAACGGACGCACGAGCTCTTTGCCGCTTTTCTCCTACAAAAGAGATATATTTAATCAATTGAAAGCGGACTTTAGCCATAATTAGGAAGCATTTAATAGCTCCAAAATGGAGTTATCAACAACCCCGTTCTTCTGTTTCAGGTAGATCGTTGGAAGAAATACTTGAATCACAACATAGGGAAACTCGAGAGCAGTTTCACACTCTGAGCGAAGCAGTGATTCAAGTCAGTAAGAGGTTGACAGTGATTGAGCATCAGAACGCGGAGAGCGCTAGTGCCGTCACTCTGAGAAGTGGGAAGCAGCTTCCCACGAGTACCCCGCCGGTGGAAGTCGATCATGGCCACATCGAGCCACAGACAGAAAATCTCGAACCACGGTGGCATGGGGTAAATTTTGATCCTACATGCACTAGAGTTTATGTGCCTAAGGCTCCTTTTCCTAGCAGGTTAGCAAGACCGCCGAAGGAGAACTTCGAGGAGGAGTTCTTAAGCACATTCAGGAAGGTAGAGATCAACATCCCTCTATTGGATGCCATCAAACAAATCCCAAGGTACGCTAAGTTCCTGAAGGAGTTGTGCACCAACAAGAGGAAGACAAAAGAGAAAGAACGCGTCGTGGTAAGTAAGAACGTTTCTGCTTTGATCACAAAGAACTTACCAGAAAAATGCGACGATCCAGGTATGTTTTCTCTCCCTTGCACTATTGGAGGTAAGGAAATTAGAAGAGCCATGCTAGATCTAGGAGCCTCCATTAGTGTCATGCCTCACTCCGTTTATCAGGATTTGAATTTAAAAGAAATACAGGAAACTGGTGTTGTTATACAACTTGCTGATAGGTCTTTCGTGCATCCCTTAGGAGTAGTGGAAGATGTATTAGTGAATGTTAATGGGTTGATTTTTCCTGTTGATTTTTATATTCTGAAAATGGATGGAAATTCTGCTTCTTCGTCTGCGTCGATCTTATTAGGCCCTTTATGAAAACTGCTAGAACTAAGATAAATGTAGATAATGGCACTTTATCTGTTGAATATCGTGGACAAATTGTTGAGGTTGATTTGTCTAATGAGTTGGAGCATGATGAGTGATAACTCCATTTTGGAGCTATTAAATACTTCCTAATTGTAGCTAAAGACCGCGTTTAATTAGTTAATCTATCTCGTTTGTAGAAGAATTGCGGCAAAGAGCTCGTGCATCCGTTGGACCCGTTCGAGAGCTAAAAGTGGAGTTTTAACGCCCCGGGAGTGCATCGGGAAAAGGGGAAGTTGATCCGTGAAGAAACAGGCCAAAACCGCCTAGGAGAGGCAAATTTCCAGCCCCTAACCCGAGAGCTAGCGTCGAGCTAGAGCGTCGAGACGCTAGCTCGACGCTGCAAAAACCCGAGAGCTAGCGTCGAGTGATAGCGTCGAGACGCTAGCTCGACGCTGCCGAGCGTCGAGACTCTGCTTGGCGTCGAGACGCTCCGGAGGAGGCGCGCGCGAGGAAATCATCGGGCAAGCGTCGAGACGCTGCTCTAGCGTCTCGACGCCATCGCGAGGCGCGCGCGGATTATTTAGGGCGCTGTTAAGTCTCTGAAAGTGACTTATTTAGGACCCATTTAGCTTAAGAAGATGTACACATTTAGGTGTTTTTGTGAGCATTTAGCCTAAACCTATGCTTTAATATGAGAATTAGAAGAAGGTAGCTAATATAGGACTTATGCACAATAGGTAGAAAAAGGGGTGAAAACCGAAGAAAAGAATGAAAAAATAACCATTGCGACTGCATTGCGGAATAATTGCGGTGGCCGCAATTATTCAAGTTAAAACCGTAAGTTGGCTGACATTTTTCTGTTTAGATCCGACTTTTCAGGGATTCGTTCTTTCTCCTCCATCCATTCTGATATATGACGTTGGAGACTGATGGTTCTCCTTGGCCCAAGCGCACCTGCAAACGACTATAAAAAGGGGTCAAAGTCGGAGGATCAACATCACATTCGAAGCGCAGAAGTCTTCGTGCAGTCCACCATTTCCATCTGTTTTTCCTTTGCCGTCTGTTGAAGTAGAGTCTCAGCTATTTGGAATCGATAATCTGATAGGAAGGAGAGAAGATTCTTCTTCTCTCTCGATTGGATTCATCCAAGCACGGCTGACTTCTCATCATCAACATTCGAGGCGACTGCCACGGAATTTCTAGCAAATCTTTACTGTTTTTATGTTCTGTTCTTCTCAATTCCAGTTCTGATCATTGTTGTTCTTAGTTTAGCTTTTCAATTATTGCATTTCGTTGTTGTCTGTTTTGAATTCATTTCTCTTAAAGCTTTCCTTGTCGTTCAAACACTTTAAGTAATCTAAGTATCCTTCTGCTATTTACAGTTTCAATCTGTTTCTGCTACGGCTTTGGCTTGCTGTTTTAAGCATATTTATCTTCTAAGCATGTCTGTTTTATCTACTGTTTCTATTCTCCACACATCCATGAGTAACTAAAATCACTTAGGGGCATGCTAATGACAGAACTATAGGCTAAAAAACGTAAGTCAAGTAGGCAGATTAACACTCGAACATTGGTTGTATGTAAGCTTCATCCCACGGGCAATTTCGATTGGCCATCCATTTTGTCCAAAGAACTCCTAACCTCTGGAAGGAGTAAGAGTTCAGAGTCATATAACCATGCTAGCCTTTCATGGTAATCAGGAAACGGCCTAGGAATAGGCGTTTCCCTAGTACAAACTAAAAACTCCTGTTTTAACAAGATGCTTAAGACCTTACTTTGAAGTCGAGTAAACTTGAGTCTCTCATGCATGGAATCGGACGATACTTGAGATAGAGTGAGTTTGATGTATAGAGAGTTGATCCAAAGCTTGATAATCGTAATAAACTGCCTATAGGATAGTCATTAGTAGCTCCCAATTCACCATTTTAATCAGTTTCGCTGCTATTTAATTGCGGAAACATTGCGGTCCACGCAATTCTGCAAATTTACATTCTGTTTAGCTGTTTTCCTTCTCGTTTATTAATTCCATCTTTTATCCTTTTCACCTAATTCCAACTTGCATCTGTTTATGTTATATCCCTTTATACATTCAGCAAAAAGTAGTCAATTAAAAACCAATTTTACCCCCTCAAATCCATCCCATCTTTCTTAACATTCACACTTCGCGATTAGCTTAAATAAGTCTCTGTGGAAAAAACGAATTAAATATACTCATTACTTGCTGTGAGACCATGTATGCTTGCATGTTCTAAGTGCTCTCCCTTCTATTTTGCACACTTTTCTTTACACATTGAGCACGCAACAAGTTTTTGGCGCCGCTGCCGGGGACTTATTTTAAGTAAAACGAAGTTTTTTTTGTTAAGTTTGCATCATCCATTTACTTTCTTTTGCATTTGATCTATATTTCATTTCTTCATTAGGTAAAACGTAGGTTAGTTTATGAATGAGCTTCCATCTAGTGATCTAGAGTTCAACCCTGAGCCCGAAAGATTACTTAGAGCTAGGAATAAAGCCAAGAAACGTTTATTTAAACAACCTTCTTTACCTCAATTAGCTGCTGATACCGCAAGGTTATCATCACCACCTCTAGGAGAAATGGATGTTAGAGATCAAAATCTGGTGCCTGCCACTCGCAATCCCATAGACATAGCGAATGACAAGGATAGCGCCATTCTTTCATATCTTGTACCTATGCCTGGGGAGCTGAACCCCAGCATAATCCGTCCTGAGATCACTGCCAACTCATTCGAGTTAAAGCCAGTGATGTTCCAAATGTTGTCCACTGTGGGACAATTCTTTGGAATGGAAAATGAGGATCCCCACAACCATCTTAGGAACTTCTTAGGAGTTAGTGATACCTTCCTAATCCCTGGAGTTTCTCAAGAAGCGTTAAGGCTATACTTGTTCCCTTACTCTTTGAGGGACAAGGCCAAAACGTGGCTGAACTCATTACCTTCCGGATCTGTCCTTAATTGGACAGATCTAGCTGAAAAATTCCTAGTCAAATATTTCCCACCTGATAGGAATTCCACTTTCCGTGATGACATTATTAAATTCAAACAAGCTCCTAGTGAGTCTCTTCACGAAGCTTGGACACGCTTCAAAGACCTTCTAATCAAATGTCCGCACCATGGCATCCCATGGTGCATCCAAATAGAAGTTTTCTTTAAAGGTTGCAACCCCAGCACTAGGCAAGTCTTAAATTCATCTGCTGGAGGTTCCATGTTGTCCAAGAGTTACAACGAAGCTTATGAGATCTTGGAGAAGATCTCAACATCTCATTGTAGGTGGTCAGATGATCCTGTAGAGCCAACTAGAGCTCAAGACAAGGATGCTCTAAGCGCCATGAGCACCCAAATAAATGCCCTGACCAACTTAGTCAAGCAAATGGCTCAGGCCAATCTCCAATCCAGTGCCAATACCGCCACAGCCATGTCAATGGGCACCCAACCAAGTCAAGGCGAGGCACTAGTCTGTGGATTCTGTGGGGAAGGGCACCCATATGAATATTGCCCTGGGAATCCATCCTCGGTCTGCTATGTAGGAACCCAGCAGCAACCAAGGAACAACCCCTACTCACAAACATACAATCCTGGTTGGAGGAACCACCCAAACCTGTCATGGGGTGGCCAACCAAATTCTAACCAAAATAATAACCAACCAAGGCCGAGTGGAACATCTGGTTTCACTCCCCAACATAACCAACATAACCAATCAATGTACCAAAAACCTTATCAACCAGTAGGATCTTCTGTAGAAAACCTACTCAAGGAATACATAGCAAAAAATGAGGCTACTCTCCAAAGCCAGCAAGCTACCCTTAGAAGCTTAGAAACTCAAATAGGCCAGTTGGCCAACGAAATTAAAAGTAGGCCCCAAGGTAGACTCCCTGCTGACACGGAACTGCCAAGGAGAGAAGGAAAGGAACAAGTTCAAGCAATTGAACTCAGGAGTGGAAGACCTCTGGTAAGCAATACCAAAGACATACCAAAGAGAGTAGAGAACACCGAGTCTAGTGCTCCACTGGAGTCTCTGCCCAACCAAGGTCCACTACCCACTAGCACATCAGGAGCCAGATTAGAACCAATTGTAGAGGAAATAGAAGAAATTCCAAGACCTCCACCAATCCTAAAGCGCCCTGATGTACCTGCTTATGTACCACCACCTCCTTATCCTAGAAGACTTAAAAAGAAGCAAGAACAGGAAGTACATTTCAATAAATTCTTAGAAATACTTAAGCAAGTACACGTTAATATTCCTTTTGTAGAGGTTTTACAATCGATGCCTTCTTATGTAAAGTTTTTGAAGGACATCATTACTAACAAAAAAATAATTGGTGAATTTGAAACAGTCAATCTCACCGAGGAGTGCAGTGCCATCCTCCAGAACAAACTACCTAAGAAGGAAAAGGATCCAGGGTCCTTCACCTTACCTGTTGAACTGGGAGGAAAGCACGTGGGCAGAGCGCTTTGTGACCTGGGCGCCAGCATCAATCTCATGCCCTTGTCCCTATTCCGCCAGTTGGGAATAGGAGAAGCACGTCCAACTACAGTCACTTTACAACTAGCCGACAGATCCATCGCATATCCAGAAGGTAAGATTGAGGATATTCTAGTTAAAGTTGACAAGTTCATCTTCCTTGCAGATTTCATTGTCCTGGACTATGAGGCAGACAAGGAGGTACCCATCCTGCTAGGTAGACCATTTCTAGCCACAGGTAGGGCACTAATAGATGTGCAGAAAGGTGAGTTAACCATGAGAGTACATGACGAAGAGGTAAAATTTAGTGTTTACAAAGCTTTAAGGTATCCCTCTGATTCTGAGTCTTGTGCAAGCATGGATGTTGTTGACTCACTTATGGACGAACAATTAGAGCATGTACTGTTAACCAAGCATGCTAGTGAATATGTACAAGTAGATGTAGCTGACTTAAATGTATCTAACATAATGAACATGCCTGTAATTAACCCTCAGCATGTATGTATGAATATAGGATTGACTGATAGAACTGTAAATCCTTTAAAACCCTCCATCGAGCATCCACCTATTCTAGAACTGAAACCACTACCTACTCACCTCAAATATGCATATCTAGGAGATAATGATACACTACCTGTAATTATTTCTTCTAAGCTTAGTGAACAGCATGAGGTTGATTTAATTTTACTGCTTAAGCAACATAGGAAGGCTATAGCATGGTCTATTGCTGATATTCGAGGCATTAGCCCTTCTTATTGTATGCACAAAATTATATTAGAGGAAGAGCACACACCTAAGGTAGATCACCAGCGTAGGTTAAACCCCTCTATGAAAGGGGTAGTGAAGAAGGAAATAATAAAATGGTTAGATGCAGGAGTAATTTACCCCATAGCTAGTAGCCAGTGGGTAAGCCCCATCCAGTGTGTACCTAAAAAGGGGGGAATCACTGTGGTAGTCAATGAGAACGACGAACTGATTCCAGCAAGGACTGTCACAGGGTGGAGGGTGTGTATGGATTACAGGAAGTTAAACAAAGAAACTAAGAAAGATCACTTCCCTATACCGTTTATTGACCAGATGCTAGACAGAATAGCTGGTAGAGCCTACTACTGTTTCTTAGATGGGTACTCTGGCTATAACCAAATAACTATAGATCCTAAGGACCAAGAGAAGACCACCTTTACTTGCCCTTTTGGAACGTTTGCCTTCCGCAGAATGCCTTTTGGCTTATGCAATGCACCGGCAACTTTCCAGAGGTGCATGATGGCAATCTTCTCTGAGTTGGATGAGTCCATGATAGAAATATTCATGGATGACTTCTCAGTCTTTGGGGATTCATTTAAAATCTGTCTAGACAACCTAGGACAAGTCCTGGCTAGGTGTGAGGAAACCAACCTAGTCCTGAATTGGGAAAAGTGCCATTTTATGGTAGATGAGGGGATTGTTTTAGGACATCGAGTGTCAAGGGCAGGTGTGGAAGTGGATAGGGCCAAAATAGAGATTATAGAGAAGTTAGTAGAGCCCCAAAATGTCAAAGGCATTAGAAGCTTCCTAGGACATGCTGGTTTTTACAGAAGGTTCATCAAGGACTTTTCTAAGATAGCCAAGCCTCTGTGCGAGCTTCTAGAGCTAAACAAGCCTTTTATCTTCTCTGAAGAATGTGTAGTAGCTTGGAAATCCCTTAAAGAGGCACTAGTCACCGCGCCTATCATAGTTGGACCAAATTGGGATCTCCCATTTGAGATGCTATGTGATGCCAGTGACTATGCCGTTGGAGTCATGTTAGGACAGAAAATTGACAAAATGACACATCCTGTCTACTATGCCAGTAAAACCTTCAATGAGGCCCAATGTAATTATACAACTACAGAAAAAGAGATGCTTGCTGTAGTCTTTGCTTGTGAAAAATTTAGAAATTACATTGTAGGAACTAGGACCATTGTATATACTGACCATTCTGCTTTAAAATATCTTATAAGAAAAGCTGACGCCAAGCCTAGGCTGATTAGGTGGGTGTTATTGCTGCAAGAATTTGATTTAGACATTCGGGACAAGAAAGGTTGTGAGAATGTGGTTGCAGATCACCTGTCTCGATTGCACCACAATTGCGAAAAAATTGCGGAGACCGCAATTTCTGATGCTTTCATAGATGAGCATGTCTTTGCTTTGTCCCATCGTGATAACGATGAGGAACCATGGTTCGCTGATATTGCTAACTTTCGTGCATCACAGGTACTACCAGTGTTCAAGGGAGGGCAAGAGAAGAAGAGGTTCCTCAATGAAGTAAGGAAATTCATCTGGGACGACCCCATCCTTTACAGAACTTGTGCTGATGGGCTGTTGAGGAAATGTGTTTCAGCTGCTGAAGCGAAATCTGTGCTGCAGCACTGTCACTCATCTCCTTATGGGGGACATTTTGGTGGGCAGAGAACAGCTGCTAAGGTCTTTCAGAGTGGCTACTACTGGCCAACAATCTTCAAAGACGCCCATGACTACGCCCACAACTGCGATGAGTGCCAAAGGACAGGTAACTTGAGTCGTAAGGATGAGATGCCCCTCACCTACATCTTGGAGTTAGAGCTCTTTGATGTATGGGGCATTGATTTCATGGGACCATTCCCTCCATCGTCAGGTAACCTCTATATACTAGTAGCAGTGGATTACGTGTCAAAGTGGGTAGAAGCTAAGGCATGTCCTAATAACGATGCTAAAACGGTCACTAGTTTCTTACATAGGCACATTTTCACTCGCTTTGGGACTCCTCGTGCTATCATTAGTGACGAGGGGTCACATTTCATTAACAAGGCTATGGAGAAATTATTGGCTAAATATAACATCCGACATAGAGTAGCTACCCCCTACCACCCACATTCAAATGGTCAAGCCGAAATTTCCAATAGGGAAATAAAGAACATTCTAGAGAAGGTAGTCAAACCGAATAGGAAAGACTGGTCTTTCAAGCTTGAGGACGCACTTTGGGCTTACAGAACAGCATATAAGACACCCCTAGGTATGTCCCCCTATAGGCTGGTATATGGCAAGGCTTGCCACTTGCCACTTGAGTTGGAAAACAAGGCATTTTGGGCTATGAAAGAATTGAATTTTTGTGTAAAGGATGCGGGGACACTGAGATCTTTGCAGCTCCATGAACTTGATGAGCTTAGGCATATGGCCTACGAGAATGCCAAAATGTATAAAGAAAAGACTAAAATCTGGCATGACAGTAGGCTTAGGATCAAAGACTTTAGGAAAGGCCAACTTGTACTATTATTTAACTCACGCTTAAAGTTATTTCCAGGCAAACTAAAGTCTAGATGGTCGGGTCCATTTATTATTACTAATGTCTTTGTTCATGGTGCAATAGAGATTAAAAACTTGCAGCAAGGGCAGCCGTTTATGGTCAATGGTGCCAGACTAAAGCATTACTATGAGGAAGGGGATGTGAAGACTCTCTCGGCCTTCCTCTTGACTGAAGCATGACAAAAAGAACGAGAGAGAACGAGTGGTTACTGTGCTCGTTCAGTCAAGGCCAATGCCTTAGTTTTTTTTTTTTTTTTTCTGTCTTTCTGTTTTTTTTTCGATGATCGTTTGTACGTTTTGTGGTGTAAATTTAATTGCGTATTTAATGTTTGTTTTGTTTGTTTTTGCAAGGAACCGAAAGAGGGGATCAAGGGGAGTAAATCAAGCTTTAAAACGCAAGTTATGGTTAAGCCAAATGAAAGATACGGGCGATCAAAGTTTGGAATTTTGATGAAAAGATATCCCTGGAATTGCGCAAAAATTGCTGGATCCGCAAAACTAGCCGTTGGGATTTTTTTTTCGTTTTATTTATAGCCGTTAGAACGCATTCGTTGATACGATTCTCTCACTCTTTGATCTCCAAGATTTTTGCGATCCTCTCCATCTGTGATTCCTCTCTCAAGATCTCCAAGAAGCAACTATGGTTTCCACTAGGGCTGAGAGATCCGCCGCCAAGAAGAAGGCCGACGACGCAGCTGAAGTGGCTGCGAGGGAAGGGCTTCTCGCCCTTGCTGATGAGGGTGCTGTACGTGCCGGCCGTCTCTCCAAGCTTCCTATCCGTAGGAGGAAGTGGAAGGTGGTTACTGAGATCCCTGCTGGCCCATCTGAGCCAGTGGGCACGCCAAAGAAGCGCCGGTGGACTGTCAAGACTGCTGCCGAACCGAGCACCGCCAAGACTCCCTCTGTGGAGAGTCAAGAACCTGATCGTGATTCTCACGAGTCAGCCAAAGAAGGTTCGTCGCCGTCTGAATCACCTGTGCGCAGCCCTCTGCCGTCTGCATCACCCGTGCGCAGCCATCTGCCATCTGAACCAGTGCCAAGCACCGAGTCGTCACCGCCGTTACAGAGCCCTGAGTTGTCTCCAGCACCTCAGAGTTCTGATTCGCCACCTGAAGCAGTGCAGAGCCCTGCGCCATCATCTTCACCACGGAGTTCTGCGCACACACCATCAGCAGAGCACAATTCCCCTCGGCATGATCCGGAATTCCCTTATGGGGATTATCAGGAGTCTACGCCGGGCAGTGGAGATGCAGGCCAAGAAGAAGTCTTTTCTCCCATGAGAGAAGACAGCCCTGATGTTCCTGCACCGCAGGACGATTCCATGGAGGAGACGTTGGGGGCTTGCCTCCAACAGATCAACATTAAGAAAGAGAGGAAGAAGGCCAAATTGACCAAGGCCAAGAAGTCCAAGAAATCCAAAAAGCTGAAGAAGAAGAAGGCCAAGCGAGTGCCTTCAGCAGACGAAGGAAGTACTGAGCCTTCGCTCAAACGCCTCAAAGTGGAGGCTGCTGAATCATCCAAGCCAACCGATAAAGGGAAGGCTAAACTCTACCCTGAAGAGGCACCTCCATCAGTGAGGTATGTCTCATCTGATGCCGAATCCAGGGGCGTGGAGCTGAGAAAAAGGGACCTGTTGCACGAGAAGGGGTTCCTTGATCGCCTTGCTGACCTGCCGCAGTTCTTGCGCGCAGGGGTGCTCAACCATGGCTGGGAGGAATTCTGCCGACCGCCCAATCCAGCATACACTAGCATGGTGTATGATTTTTATGCTAACGTGCTCAGCCCTGAGGATGGTCTATCTGTGATCCGAGGGGTGGAAGTTGATTTCTCTGCCAAGGCCATCAACGAAGCATTCGGTCTCCGGGGCCAACCTCACACGGATTATGCACGGATCATGGATGAGCCGACCGAAGCTGTGCTAGAAGAGGCCATTCGCACAATTGGCCAGCCTGAAGCCTCTTGGACAGTGTCACGCAACGGGCGGCACACTCTTATGAGTGCCAACCTCACGGCTAAGGCAGCCGTGTGGTTTTCGTTCGTAAGAAGACGACTCTCCCCAGTGACGCATGAGACTACAATTAACCAGAGCCGTTCGCTGCTGGTTTATGCTATAATGAGAGGTCTCACGATCAACGTGGGAGAGGTCATCACTGCTGCCATAGCCGAGTGTGCTAAAAAGGGTAAGGGACCATTATTCTTCCCAAACACTATAACAAAGTTGTGTTTGCTTGCAGGAGTCCCCACTGAACGCTTGGAGCAGCAGATGCCTTACACAGGTCATTTGGAGCTGCCTGCGAACCTGAGGCTGAGAAGAAAGGGCAACATGGAGTTCGAGTTAGATAGGCTGGCTGCTGAGCAGTCCCTATCCATGGCCTGCCTAATGGACATGCAGAGAAGAATGGCTCAATGGGCCAAATATGCGCAGGCGAGGGACAAAGAAGTTGCAGACCAATTGGGGTGCATCTTCCCGGACTTCCCCACCAACCTCCTAACTCCATGGGTGCCCCCACGACCACGGCGACCAGATGAAGATGATGAGGATTGAGTGCTGGTTTGAAGAGCACTAAAGGGAGTATTTGCTGTTCCCTTAGAAACAAAAACAATTTTCCTGTTTTCTGTTAATTAGTGTATAATATGCTGTTTTGGATTCCAGTTTTGATCTGTTTTTAATGTTTAGTTTTATGATTTTTCTTTTGCTTAGTCTAGTCTGATATTAGGTGAATAGGTAGGATAGTTTAGTTTTATTTTTAGGATGCATAAGTAACAGGAAAAAGCATGCTAGGGGCCTGCATCAATGTGAAATCTGCCCAGATTGTATTGCGAAATAATTGCGGTTCCCGCAATTTTTGTGACTGATTGCATGTTTTAGACTGTCCGTTTAGTTAGGCTGTGATCTGTTAAATTCTATCTTTTGCTGCTAGCATGACTACCTTATATAGCTGATCTTGAAGCATGCTGGATGAGTGTCATAGGACACCCTTTGATAGTTTAAATTTGCCTCTGAATAGTGCTCAGCATGCTTAAACCATAAGACCTTAAACCTGTCTGTTATGTTCAAATTTTCTGCTGCTGGGATAGTTGCTTTTAGAATGTTTTGCCTATGCCTAGGATGGTTAAATTCTCTTTGTTTTGCTTTGGACTAGATGCTTCTAGGAAAGTTTGGGGGTGTGCCACCTCAAACACTCATTGGGGACAATGAGTAGTTGAAGTTTGGGGGAGGCCACCCTAGGCCTAGGAACATTCCTCTCTTCCTTAGGACATAAGCATTCTTCTTCTCCTAAAAAAAAAAAATATGTGATAAATAGAAAAAGTGAAAAAACAGAATAAAGAGGGGAGTCTTTTCCAAGTGGCATTGCATCAAAAGGCAAACCAAGGAGAGACTCCACCTAAGTAAAAAAGGAAAAAGGAGAAATAGGGGAAGAAGAATGTATGCTTGGGAGTTATAATCTTGTGGCTTAGATGTCCTATGTGAAAAGAACTCTGATCCTTAATGAGCTAAGCACAAGGTTGTAACTGTTAGGTTTGTCTAGGGAGATGAATGTATATCCAATGTAGTGATGCCAGGGCTTAGGTTGTTCTCTAAAAAGTACCACTGTCACTGTTAATACTAAGACTGGCATGACTCTAAGGAATCCTAGACACATTGAAAATAAGCTAGAAGCATGTACTGAGTCTAGAGTAAAGCTTGGTAGAATTTGAAACCTTAGGGATAATAGCATGATATCATAAAAGTAGTTAGATCAATAGTAGGGGGTTAACAAAAGCAGTGGGTATAGTAGGCAGGTGAAGTCAGAAGAAGCTAGACAAGTGGTGAGTTCTAAACTTAGAAGTGTGTCACAGGACAGCACTGCTAGAGACAAGAATATAAGGGAGTTAGTGAGTAGTTAAAAGAGAGGGTAAAACAGCAGCCTAGGTAAGTCCTTAGTATGCTTGAGGACAAGCAAAGCCTTAAGTTTGGGGGTGTGTTAAGTCTCTGAAAGTGACTTATTTAGGACCCATTTAGCTTAAGAAGATGTACACATTTAGGTGTTTTTGTGAGCATTTAGCCTAAACCTATGCTTTAATATGAGAATTAGAAGAAGGTAGCTAATATAGGACTTATGCACAATAGGTAGAAAAAGGGGTGAAAACCGAAGAAAAGAATGAAAAAATAACCATTGCGACTGCATTGCGGAATAATTGCGGTGGCCGCAATTATTCAAGTTAAAACCGTAAGTTGGCTGACATTTTTCTGTTTAGATCCGACTTTTCAGGGATTCGTTCTTTCTCCTCCATCCATTCTGATATATGACGTTGGAGACTGATGGTTCTCCTTGGCCCAAGCGCACCTGCAAACGACTATAAAAAGGGGTCAAAGTCGGAGGATCAACATCACATTCGAAGCGCAGAAGTCTTCGTGCAGTCCACCATTTCCATCTGTTTTTCCTTTGCCGTCTGTTGAAGTAGAGTCTCAGCTATTTGGAATCGATAATCTGATAGGAAGGAGAGAAGATTCTTCTTCTCTCTCGATTGGATTCATCCAAGCACGGCTGACTTCTCATCATCAACATTCGAGGCGACTGCCACGGAATTTCTAGCAAATCTTTACTGTTTTTATGTTCTGTTCTTCTCAATTCCAGTTCTGATCATTGTTGTTCTTAGTTTAGCTTTTCAATTATTGCATTTCGTTGTTGTCTGTTTTGAATTCATTTCTCTTAAAGCTTTCCTTGTCGTTCAAACACTTTAAGTAATCTAAGTATCCTTCTGCTATTTACAGTTTCAATCTGTTTCTGCTACGGCTTTGGCTTGCTGTTTTAAGCATATTTATCTTCTAAGCATGTCTGTTTTATCTACTGTTTCTATTCTCCACACATCCATGAGTAACTAAAATCACTTAGGGGCATGCTAATGACAGAACTATAGGCTAAAAAACGTAAGTCAAGTAGGCAGATTAACACTCGAACATTGGTTGTATGTAAGCTTCATCCCACGGGCAATTTCGATTGGCCATCCATTTTGTCCAAAGAACTCCTAACCTCTGGAAGGAGTAAGAGTTCAGAGTCATATAACCATGCTAGCCTTTCATGGTAATCAGGAAACGGCCTAGGAATAGGCGTTTCCCTAGTACAAACTAAAAACTCCTGTTTTAACAAGATGCTTAAGACCTTACTTTGAAGTCGAGTAAACTTGAGTCTCTCATGCATGGAATCGGACGATACTTGAGATAGAGTGAGTTTGATGTATAGAGAGTTGATCCAAAGCTTGATAATCGTAATAAACTGCCTATAGGATAGTCATTAGTAGCTCCCAATTCACCATTTTAATCAGTTTCGCTGCTATTTAATTGCGGAAACATTGCGGTCCACGCAATTCTGCAAATTTACATTCTGTTTAGCTGTTTTCCTTCTCGTTTATTAATTCCATCTTTTATCCTTTTCACCTAATTCCAACTTGCATCTGTTTATGTTATATCCCTTTATACATTCAGCAAAAAGTAGTCAATTAAAAACCAATTTTACCCCCTCAAATCCATCCCATCTTTCTTAACATTCACACTTCGCGATTAGCTTAAATAAGTCTCTGTGGAAAAAACGAATTAAATATACTCATTACTTGCTGTGAGACCATGTATGCTTGCATGTTCTAAGTGCTCTCCCTTCTATTTTGCACACTTTTCTTTACACATTGAGCACGCAACAGGCGCAGCGTCGAGACGCTGGCCTAGCGTCTCGACGCTACGACGATTACAGCTTCTGTATAAGACGTTTTTCTACACGGATTTTAAAGAACATCTTCATATTTTGAGCTTTCTTCTTCTTCTTCCTCTCAATTTCTCTTAGATTTCTTTTAGCTCGGCCATTGTTGGCATGTTTAAGAGCTTTTCCCTTCTTGTATTGTGTTGATGACGCCTTCCATGGCCTTCGTTGGAGCGGAATTGACAACCCGCCCCATGGACGGCTAAGGTAAGGGTGAACGGTTTGGGGATTGCTTAAGGGATTTTTGTTAGACATTTTAGTTTTGATAATCTAAGCTTTGAATGCATATTGGTGGCTGTTTATATACATTTATCTCTTGCTTAATCCAACGCGCATGTTAGATTTCGACGATTGACACTCGAGTCATCTTGCATGTTGTGTATGTTAAAGAGTAGCGATGCCGTGCCTCTCACTGCTCGACTAAGTAACACAGATAGATAAAGCTAAATCGGAGTATCGAGTCCTGTATGATGGTTGTTGATTGCATACAGCGTTTGCGGGCAATCTACTAGCAATTAGATTACATGCTTGAATGTTCGTCGCGGTTAGCTAGTGACTGTCTAGAATAAATTTAGGGTTGATCACCTTAATGCAATTTTGGATAAAGTTTAATCGGAACTGTGTGGTCTGGTAAATATCTATGGAGCCGGCTACTTTGGGGCTTCTCTGGTAGTCGTCCGTGTGTATCATAAACTGTACACCATGAATTTTGTATTAAATGATAAACTGAAATTGTCTAGCAATTAATCCCGAAACTCCCAAACCGTGCACGCGTCTCTCTACTTGTTATTTTTCCGTTAGCGTTAATTGATTCCTGTGCATGCTGAAAATCCCCCCGTTACAAAACCAATCAATTAGTTAATTCCCAATTTTAATAGTAATTTTAATCACACCTTCTCCTTGGATCGACCCTGTTACCACTGGCTGCAAAGCCTTGGTTATAGGCTTATAAATCGTATTTTGGCAAGCTTCGACGGCTTGAGATTAAGGCGATAATTCAAAATATCGCGCACCAAAATTGGCGCCGTTGCCGGGGAGTAGGCAAATTTGATTAAAATTATGATTGAAGTTTGAATTTGATTGATTGATGGTTGGCTGAAAAATTTTCTGTTTGTACATTGTATGTTTGAATTTTTGTTTGTGTATGACCCGTTCCTCTGAGGTTAGTGGATTGTAGTTTATCCCAGAAATCGATAGAGAGGAGCGACGGTTAAGAAGAGAAGCCCGGGAGGGGCAGAGACCGTTTGAAGGAGAAGAAGGCAATCCCTTCTTGGTTGAAGAAATGGCGCAAGGTGACGCGCCGCGGACGTTAAAACAGCTGGCAGCGCCAGATCTGAACCTGCAGCCTTTGTGCATAAACTACCCCGTGGTAGCAGGTAACTTTGAATTAAAGTCAGGTTTAATTCATCAGTTACCTTCTTTTCATGGCAACGCAGGGGAGGATGCGAACAAACATCTTATGGAATTTCATTGCGTCTGCGCGGGGATGAAGCCCGCTGGAGTCACGGAGGAGCAGCTGAACATGAGGGCATTCCCCTTCACGCTCAAGGACAAGGCCAAGGATTGGCTATATTATCTGCCCTCCGGATCGATCACCACGTGGCAGGACATGAAGCGGGTATTTCTGGAAAAATACTTTCCCGCATCCTTGGCCACTACTCTGAGAAAGAGAATCTACGGGATCACCCAGGACGTAGGTGAGTCCCTGCACGAATACTGGGAACGTTTCGGGCGCCTGTGCGCGAGCTTCCCATACCATCAGATTGCCGACCAACTGCTTATACAGTATTTCTATGAGGGGATGACGCCCCACGATCGGCAAATGATTGATGCAGCGAGCGGCGGGGCTTTGATCAACAAGACCCCGGTTGAGGCCAAACAGCTTATAGCAAACATGGCAACAAACTCGCAGCAGTTTGGTATTCGGGGGCAAGGACAAGTCCATAGTGTGACCTAGAGCCATGAACTGATTGAGATGAAGGCCCAGGTGGCCGAGATCGGTAATATGCTGAAAAAGATTGTTGGAGGAACCCGCGAGGCGGAGGAGGTGAATGCAATCGGGGGGTACGCTTCCAACCCGAGGAAGTATGACCCATATTCAAACACGTATAACCCCGGTTGGCGCGATCACCCCAACTTTAGCTATGGGAACAGGGAAGGACAATCTCGCTTCCAAGGCCAGTCTCAGGATAGGCCTAACTCTTCCACCCAAGCTCAAGCCTCGAGCTCCTCCAGCTCATTAGAAGAAATGGTGAGAACCATTGTCACAAGCACCAGCCAGTTTCAAAAAGAAGCTCGAGAAGAGCTTAATTCTCACAAGGCCGAGCTGCAAAATTTAAACAAGCAGCTGACACAAATGGCGGTGTCAATCAGTAAGATCGAGAGCAAGAGCTCAGGGAAGCTTCCTTCCCAAACCACGGTCAACTCATGTGAAAACGTGAGTGCTATTCAGCTGAGGAGTGGAAAGTCACTTTCCACCAGAGCCGTGAAGGAAGCTAAGGACAGCCTGAACGAGTCCGCCCCGCCTGCTCCCGAGATTCAGAATGAGAAAAAAGATGAAAAGGTCAGTGTACCAGAGGAAGTTTCCAGAGCATCTTTCCCGAGTAGGCTTGCGAAGCCTACTTTGGAGACCGAGGATGCGGAGGTCCTTCGAACCTTCCAAAAGGTGGTGGTCAACATCCCGCTTCTTGAGGCAGTAAGCCAAGTGCCGAAATATGCCAAGTTCCTCAAGAAGTGGTGCACAAGCAAGAGAATGTCAAGAAAGAGTGATGAAACGAAGAAAGAAACTGTCTCCGCAATTTTTCAAGGTACTCTTCCACCGAAGTGCATCGATCCCGGTATGTTTACTATCCCATGTACTATCGGTACTAAATTTATTGAAAATGCCATGGTAGATCTCGGTGCCTCAATTAATGTCATGTCTTTTGATGTGTTTAAAGAGCTTGAATTGTGTGATTTAATTGAGTCTAATATAGTTGTCCAACTAGCCGATCGATCTTATGTGCATCCGTTAGGGAAGATTGAGGACATTTTAGTCAAAGTGAAGGACTTATTGTTTCCATGCGATTTCTATGTGCTGAACATGAATGAAAATTCTTCGCATGTTTCCTCTTCTATTTTACTAGGCCGCCCATTTATGAAGACCGCTAAGGTCAAAATTGATGTTGATAGGGGTGCCTTGTCGGTAGAATTTGATGGAATGGTGAATGAGTTTCTTATAAATGCATCGAAGTCGTTTGTGAATGCTGAGAATGTATCTGTTGTTGAGCATGACGAGAATGGGAGTCTACCCTCGCGCTTGAGGGATGGTTCCCATATCTCGGTTAAAAAGTCTGATTTGAATTTGATGGATGATACTGCTGATTTTTGCACTAACAACTCTGATATTCACGTGCTTGAGGCACGAAGAGTGCAAAATGTTTTTAATGTTGACTGCAGGAAAAGTGTGGACGTGGACAAGTTTGAATCGTCCCCCGCACTTACAGATTATGGATGAGTCTGTGGAGAGAATTCAGTCGAGCAAACGACTTTAAAAATTCTGCGCTTCTCGGAGGCACCCGAGCGATGAACTGTTCTTTTTGTTTTAGTTTAGTTGTTGTTTTTATTGCTTTTTAGTTTAATTTAGTCTTACTTAGCTTGCTGTTTTTTTTTAGGAATCGAGGAAGAGAAGAAAATTTTGGGCTTCGATGTATGTGCGCGCTGCTTCCTCACCCTCGCCAGCTTCACAAAGAGTCAGGGAAGTGTAGTTTCTTCTTCCCTTTTACTTTGTATATCTGACTGTATGGCATTGAGGACAATGCCAAATTTTGAAGTTGGGGGTGGAGGTGGTCTGATGGATATGCATGTGTAGTCTGTTGAGAAGTGTTATATCGATATTGAAGTGCTTGGGACTCTGTTTACTGTTTTCTGATGATGATTGCCTAGGAAATGCATGTTGGAAATCTGAGCATGTACATAATCGAGTTTTTGCATGAGTTTTGCGTTTATTAGGTTCATGTCAAAAAATTTAAAATTTTTTCTGTTGCTCCCTTGCATCTATCGAGCACTTAGCAACCCCATCCTAGATTCCGTAGGCTTTGTAAATTGCATGTAGCACTAATTCTTGTTGTCACCCCGAAAGGCACTCTTAGGTAGCTTGTTGCATGAGAGTTAGTGGTTGGTTAATTTAGATAGCATATGCTAAGCCTAATGAAAAAAAAAATAGAAAAGCATGTTTGATAGAAAAATCCTCTCGAGGCGCTCCTCCTTCTTAATAGTGCACTTAAGAAGTGAGCGTGAGTCCTTAAAAACGTGAAGCTTTGGCCAAAGTTTGACGTGTTAGGCAGCTCGAGGTGGAAAGAAAAATAGTTAATAAATTGATGGTTCAAAGAACCTTAATAAAAGAGTACAAAGTACTCGTGAAAAGAAAAAGAATGAGAAAAATAATTAGGTCTCTTAATTTGCTTCTCTCTCTCGTGTAAGTCAAGTGTAGACTGTTCTTAAACGCTAGAAGTAGGGGGAAAACGGGATGTGTGTTGCATGTGGTTTTTCCGGGTTTACGTGAGTTTAGGAGTGGTTGGCTAGCACACACACACGTTAGGGGGCAATAGTTAATTTTTGATATGTTCGTAGTAAATGCATGCACGAAATGCTTTCATGATTATGTTGTGTTTAAATTTTCAAAATGCATGGAGGTTTGAGTTAGTAGCATGTAGGCACGTCCTTAGAGTCAATATCTTTGTAGCACTTGCTCGAGGACTAGCAATGTTTAAGTTGGGGGTGTTTGATAACTCCATTTTGGAGCTATTAAATACTTCCTAATTGCAGCTAAAGACCGCGTTTAATTAGTTAATCTATCTCGTTTGTAGGAGAATTGCGGCAAAGAGCTCGTGTGTCCGTTGGACCCGTTCGAGAGCTAAAAGTGGAGTTTTAACGCCCCGGGAGTGCATCGGGAAAAGGGGAAGTTGATCCGTGAAGAAACGGGCCAAAACCGCCTAGGAGAGGCAAATTTCCAGCCCCTAACCCGAGAGCTAGCGTCGAGATGCTAGCTCGACGCTGCAAAAACCCGAGAGCTAGCGTCGAGTGATAGCGTCGAGACGCTATCTCGACGCTGCCGAGCGTCGAGACTCTGCTTGGCGTCGAGATGCTCCGGAGGAGGCGCGCGCGAGGAAATCATCGGGCAAGCGTCGAGACACTGCCCTAGCGTCTCGACGCCATCGCGAGGCGCGCGCGGATTATTTAGGGCGCAGCGTCGAGACGCTGGCCTAGCGTCTCGACGCTACGACGATTACAGCTTCTGTATAAGACGTTTTTCTGCGCAGATTTTAAAGAACATCTTCATATTTTGAGCTTTCTTCTTCTTCTTCCTCTCAATTTCTCTTAGATTTCTTTTAGCTCGGCCATTGTTGGCATGTTTAAGAGCTTTTCCCTTCTTGTATTGTGTTGATGACGCCTTCCATGGCCTTCGTTGGAGCGGAATTGACAACCCGCCCCATGGACGGCTAAGGTAAGGGTGAACGGTTTGGGGATTGTTTAAGGGATTTTTGTTAGACATTTTAGTTTTGATAATCTAAGCTTTGAATGCATATTGGTGGCTGTTTATATACATTTATCTTTCTTGCTTAATCCAACGCGCATGTTAGATTTCGACGATTGACACTCGAGTCATCTTGCATGTTGTGTATGTTAAAGAGTAGCGATGTCGTGCCTCTCACTGCTCGACTAAGTAACACAGATAGATAAAGCTAAATCGGAGTATCGAGTCCTGTATGATGGTTGTTGATTGCATACAACGTTTGCGGGCAATCTACTAGCAATTAGATTACATGCTTGAATGTTCGTCGCGGTTAGCTAGTGACTGTCTAGAATAAATTTAGGGCTGATCACCTTAATGCAATTTTGGATAAAGTTTAATCGGAACTGTGTGGTCTGGTAAATATCTATGGAGCCGGCTACTTTGGGGCTTCTCTGGTAGTCGTCCGTGTGTATCATAAACTGTACACCATGAATTTTGTATTAAATGATAAACTTAAATTGTCTAGCAATTAATCCCGAAACTCCCAAACCGTGCACGCGTCTCTCTACTTGTTATTTTTTCGTTAGCGTTAATTGATTCTTGTGCATGCTGAAAATCCCCCCGTTACAAAACCAATCAATTAGTTAATTCCCAATTTTAATAGTAATTTTAATCACACCTTCTCCTTGGATCGACCCTGTTACCACTGGCTGCAAAGCCTTGGTTATAGTCTTATAAATCGTATTTTGGCAAGCTTCGACGGCTTGAGATTAAGGCGATAATTCAAAATATCGTGCACCAATGAGAGCGTCCACTCTCTTTGTCAAGTAGATACAATTGAATCGTTAGTTCAGGATGAATGCGTGTCTGATAGAGATGGGGATGACCCATTGTTTATGACTGATCTTTTTGATGAATCTGATATGCATGAACCATCCATGTCTGAACCTTGTGATTCAACTGTCTCTTCTTTGGCGATAGTTCAAAATCATGTTAAGATGCTCCCCTCTACTTTGCAGGCACCTAAATTGGAGTTGAAAGACTTACCTGATCATCTCAAATACGCGTATTTCAGGGATGATGAGACGTTGCCGGTCATCATAGCGAAAGATCTAATACCGGCTCAGGAAGGGATATTAATGGAAGTTCTTAAAGAGCACAAACTGGCGATTCGATGGACATTAGCAGATTTACATGGGCTAAGTCCAGCTACGTGCATGCACAGAATCCTGCTCGAGGACGGAGCGAAACCTTCACGAGAGCCCCAAAGGAGGCTCAATCCCGCGATGAAGGAGGTAGTAGTTTCTGAGATCCTCAAACTCCTCGAAGCAGGTATCATCTATCCTATCTCAGATAGTAAATGGGTCAGTCCTATTCATGTCGTTCCTAAGAAAACTGGCATAACTGTGGTTAGGAATGAGAAAAATGAATTAGTGCCCAAGAGGATTCAAAATGGATGGAGAATGTGCATAGACTTTAGGAAATTGAATGAGGTCACTAGGAAGGACCATTTTCCCATTCCTTTTATTGATCAGATGGTGGAGCGTTTAGCTGGGAAGCCATTCTTTTGTTTTCTCGATGGTTTCTCTGGCTTTTACCAAATCCCCATAGCCATAGAAGACCAAGAGAAAACAACGTTCACGTGCCCCTTTGGCACATTTGCATTTAGAAGGATGCCTTTTGGGCTTTGTAACGCTCCTGGTACATTTCAGAGATGCATGATGAGTATTTTTTCTGAGTTTGTTGAAAAATGCATTGAAGTGTTCATGGATGATTTTACAGTTTATGGCAATTCCTTCGATGACTGTTTAATTAATTTATCGCATGTCCTGAAAAGATGTATTGAAATGAACCTTGTGCTGAATTTTGAAAAATGTCATTTTATGGCCAGAATAGGTATCGTTTTAGGACATGTGGTTTCTGCTAAGGGTATAAAGGTAGATAAAGCTAAAATTGATGTTATCTCTAATCTGCCATACCCCACGAATGTTAGGGAGGTTCGGTCTTTTCTTGGCCATGCAGGGTTTTATCGCAGGTTTATCCAGGACTTCTCCAAGGTTGCCATGCCTATGACGTACCTCCTTCAGAAGGATGTCACGTTCAATTTTGGGGAGGAGTGCAGAAAAGCCTTCGATTTGCTTAAGGATAGTTTGACAAGCGCGCCCATCATACACCCACCCCAGTGGGACTTGCCTTTCGAGATAATGTGCGACGCCAGCAACTATGCCTTGGGAGTCGTGCTTGGTCAGAGGATCGAGAACAAGAGCCGTGTCATTTACTATGCCTCCAGGACGCTTAATCCAGCGCAGTGCAATTACACGACAACAGAAAAAGAACTTCTTTCCATTGTATTTGCGCTTGATAAGTTTCGTCCTTACATTATTGGCTCTCAAGTAACTGTTTTCTCTGATCATGCAGCTGTTCGGTACCTGATGACCAAGAAGGATGCGAAACCGAGGCTACTTCGGTGGATTTTGCTCCTCCAGGACTTCGATGTGAAGATCAAGGATAGGAGAGGAGCAGAGAACCCGGTAGCCGACCATCTGAGCCGCTTGGTCAGAAAGGAAGACCTCCTGCCTCTGAATGAAGATTTCCCCGATGAGACACTCTTCAGACTTGATACAGTCCTTCCTTGGTATGCTGATATGGTAAATTACTTGGTCACAGGTAATTTTCCTTCTGGCTTCTCTCATGCTAGGAAAGCGAAGCTGAAAAGCGACGCAAAGTCCTATGTTTGGGAGGATCCCCTTTTATGGAAGTTCTGTTCTGATCAGATAATTAGGAGATGTGTCCCTGAGAATGAGCATGCGTCTATTCTTACTTTTTGTCATAATTATGCATGTGGGGGACATTTTGGGCCTAGGAGGACAGCTAGGAAAGTTTTAGATAGTGGGTTTTACTGGACTTCCCTGTTTAAAGATTCGTATGAATTTTGTAAAACCTGCAATAGATGTCAAAGAATAGGGTCAATATCTGGTAGAAATGAAATGCCTCAAACCTCGGTCTTAGTTTGTGAAATCTTTGACGTTTGGGGCATGGATTTTATGGGACCCTTCCCGCCTTCTTGTGGTTTTTCTTATATATTGCTGGCTGTTGATTATGTTTCTAAGTGGGTTGAGGCGAAATCCACGAAGACTAACGATGCTAACTCTATTGTTAGGTTCGTTCAGTCTAATATTTTTACCAGGTTTGGAATTCCACGAGCCATAATCAGCGACCAGGGGACTCATTTTTGCAACCGATCTGTGGAGGCTTTGCTGAGGAAGTATGGTGTACATCATCGAGTGTCCACCGCCTACCATCCCCAAGCTAATGGGCAAGCTGAAGTCTCCAACAGAGAGGTAAAGTCAATTTTGGAGAAAACCGTGAAGCCGAGTAGGAAGGATTGGAGCGTTCGTTTGCAGGATGCTTTGTGGGCCTACCGCACCGCTTACAAAACTCCTATCGGTATGTCCCCATACCGGTTGGTGTTTGGTAAGGCTTGCCACTTACCCGTTGAGATTGAGCACAAAGCATTCTGGGCGATCAAGCAGTGTAACATGAGCTCTGACGAAGCTGGCGAGGCACGACTGCTTCAGTTACAGGAATTGGAGGAACTGAGTTTGGACTCCTACGAGAACTCCAGGATCTATAAAGAGAAGTCCAAATAGTTTCATGACCGAAGGATCTTAAAGAAGAATTTCGAAGTCGGTCAGAAAGTTCTGCTGTTCGATTCTCGTCTGAAGTTCATGCCAGGTAAGCTTCGTTCCCGTTGAAAAGGACCCTATATCATAACTAAAATTTTTCCTTATGGCAGTGTGGAGATTCAGAGCTTGGACTCAGAGGAGGTGCAGAAGGTGAATGGGCACCGGTTGAAGACTTTCCACGAGGGGGACGCTGAGTGCTATGATGCTACATTACTTCTAGCGCCGCCCCCGATCGATTATGGATGAGTGGAAGAGTGAATACAGTCGAGCAATCGACTTTAAAAATTTGCGCTTCTCGGAGGCACCCGAGCTTGGACTGTAATTCTGTTATTTACTGTTTTGCTTTTGTTTATATTAGCTTTTGAATTTGTTGTTAGTTTACTTGCTTTCTTAGGAGAAGAGGTGGAATGGCCGACAATTCGAGAGTATATTAGAGGACGATGGTGCACATCTCCACCCGTCAGCTCCATAAAATTCAGGGGAGGTTTTCTGTTCCCTTAGAATTTTATTGTTTTTATAGTTGAATGCATTGGGGACAATGCATGTCTTAAGGTGGGGGTGGAGTTTGTTGATAGACATGAGACTTCTTAGTAGTTGTCGGGCGTATGTATACTCTGATGGTTAGATTAGATTCTGAATGCATGTTGTCCGATGAGGACGGTCTGTGATTTGCTTGTGAACACTCCGTATTTGCATGATTCGAAAATTTGACGATGTATGCACTTTTTGAGCCTATTTTAAAAAAATTTCTGTTATTTCCCTACATTCACTGAGCACATAGCCCTCTTATTCTCAGTTCTGTAGGTTTAGAATGATTTTATTTGGTCTGAAACCTTGTTGTCACCACGAAAGGTACCATTATGGAGGCTTGATGTGTTAGAAGTAGTAATAACTCATTTGTTGTATAGCATAGCTATTGCCTAAAAAAATAGTGTTAGCATGAAAAATAAAAACTCTAGAGTTGCTCCTCCTTCTTGTGTTGCCCGTGTAACCAGGGGATGTCGTGTAACCCACGGTTGTCACTGCATGAAAGTGGAACTAATAGAAGCGAGCAATAGTCCTTAAAAACGTGAAGCTAAATTTGGTTTGACGTGTTAGGCTCTCTTGGAGGAATATAAAAAAAAAAAAAAAGGTTCAAAATGAATAATGGGTACAAAGTGCTCAAAGAAAAGAAAGAAAATGTAGGCCTTATGTCTTGTTGCTTTTTCTATCGCTGAAAGCCATTAGACTGTTCTTATCGCCATAAGTAGGGGGAAAACGAGTTATAGGACTGTATAAGGTTGTTCCGGGCTTGCAGGAGTGTTACGTCTCCAAAAGTGCTTATTTTAGGGACTTAGTTGCTATAGAATTAGGTGAACTCTTAAGCGTTTTTGGTAGAAATTAGCCTAAACATGTGCTTTTATATGAGAATTTGTAGAGTGAAGCTAAATTAGGACTTATGTGTGAAAGGAAGGAAAAAGAACCAAAAACAAAGCTAAAGAGTTGAAATTTCCATATTGCAGAAACATTGCGAAAACATTGCTGTCTCAGCAATGTTTTAAGTGAAATTTGTTAAGTTGTCTAACCGTTTGCCATTTTGTTACGATCTTTCAGCTCCCCATTCTTTCTCCTGCTTCCACGTGGAAGGTCGTTGTTCAGAATGGATGGTTCTCCTTGGCCGAATCGTACCTGCAAAACACTATAAAAAGAGGTCAAGGGGGGTAGGACAAACACACACTCGAAGGCGTAGAACTCCCATCTCAACGCAGTCTTTTCTGCTCTTTTATCTCTTCCGTTTGTTGGTTTGAAGGACTCAGCTGTTGGAGTCGATAATCTGAAAGGAGGAAGAGAAGATCTCTCTTCTCTTCTGATTAGATTCATCCAAACAAGGCTCTCCTTCTCCCTTCAACCGAGGCGCTTGCGGCGAGGGTTCACACGCACGATTTACTTGCTTTCTGCGACTTTCCGTCGTTCCTTTTGCTTCTGTTTGTTGCTATTTGTTTAAGATTGCTACATTAGTTCATTTCGTCTTCTTCTGTTTAGTTCTCATCAGTTTAGAGTTGTTGCTTGTTAAGCTTTGAACCTTTGTTTAAATCAAAGAAGTGTTTGACTAGTTCACGAATTCCTTGTTGCTTTTATCGTTTCTGTTCTCTCTTGTTTCCACTTCATCACTGCTAAGTATGTCTACACCATCTATTCTTTCCACTCCATCTTCATCCATGAGTAACTAAACCACATAAGGGTCTGCTAAAGATGAATCTATAGGTAGAAGTACGTAAAATCAGCATGCAGGATAGCTTCAATTGCATTGAATGTATGTGTGCTTCACCCCACGGGCAATTTCGATTGGCCATCCATTTTGTCTAAAGAACTCCTAACCTCTGGAAGAAGTAAGAGTTCAGAGTCGTCCATTCATGCTAGCCTTTCATGGTAACCAGAAAACGACCTAGGAATAGGCGTTTTCCTAGCACAAATCATTAACTTGCTTATATAAATAGATGCTTAAGCCTTACTTGGACATGAGTAAACTAAAGGATCTAATGCATGAAATCGAGAGATACATGAGAATGAGTTAATTTTATGCATGGTAAGTTGATCTACTGCTGAAGAATCGTATGAAAAAGCCTATAGAGGAGTCGTTAGTAGCCCTTGTTTCCACACTTTACCCTTAAAACGCTGTTAGTACCATTGCTAGAAAATTGCTGTCTGCGCAATTTTCTTAGTTTGAATTTTTGCCTTAGCCATTTTTCTTCGTTTGTTGTTTTGCGATTTTATTGTTAGATAATTACTTTCTCCGCAATTCTTTTTCTCCTACATTCAAGTTAACCTCTTTACTTGTCTTTGTTTATGCTTATATATCTCGCACGTTCTTTATTAGTTAGGCACTTTAATCCCAATTCTACCCCATTCAACCATCATTTCTAGTTTAACATCTCACTTCGCTAGTAACTAAGAATAAATCTCTGTGGGAAATCGAATGAAAAAATACTTATTACTTGCTACAAGACCATGTATGCTTGCATGTTCTGAGTGCTCTCACATTGCATTTTAATTTACACATTGAGCACGCAACAAGTTTTTGGCGCCGCTGCCGGGGATTTTGTTTAGTGAAAACGAAGTTTGTTAAGTTAGAAAAACAAATCTTAATATCCATTGGAGCTAATCTATTCTCATTTCTTTTACAGGTACCATTGGGTTAGTTTATGAATGAGCATTCAAGTAGCGATCTAGAGTTCAATCCTGAGCCTGAAAGATTACTTAGGGCCAGAAACAAAGCTAAGAAACGCCTCTTCAAACAACCCTCTGTAACTCAAAACATTGCTGACTCCGCGGAGTCATCGCAATTCCATCAAATAGAAATGGATAGACCAGTCCCAAACCAAGCACCTACCATTCGCAACCCCATCGAAATAGCGAATGACAAGGATAGTACCATCCTCTCCTACTTAGTTCCCATGCCTGGGGAGCTAAACCCAAGCATTATACGCCCTGAAATTACTGCCAACTCATTCGAGTTAAAGCCAGTAATGTTCCAAATGCTGTCCACTGTGGGACAATTCTTTGGAGTGGAAAGCGAGGATCCCCACAATCATCTAAGAAATTTCCTAGGAGTTAGTGATACCTTCCTTATCCCTGGAGTTTCCCAAGAAGCTTTGAGGCTTTACCTCTTCCCTTACTCATTAAGAGATAAAGCCAAAACGTGGTTAAATTCCTTACCCTCCGGATCAGTTGTCAATTGGACAGATCTGGCGGAGAAATTCCTAGTCAAATACTTCCCACCTGATAGGAATTCCAACTTTTGTGATGATATCATTAAGTTCTAACAAGCCGAAAACGAATCCCTTCACGAAGCTTGGACAAGGTTTAAGGACCTTTTGCTTAAATGTCCGCACCATGGCATTCCATGGTGTATCCAAATAGAAGTGTTCTTTAAAGGATGCAACCCCAGCACAAGGCAAGTGCTAAATTCTTCAGCTGGTGGTTCCATGCTTTCTAAGAGCTACAATGAAGCCTATAAGATTTTGGAGAAAATCTCAACTTCCCATTGTAGATGGTCAGACGATCCTGTAGAGCCTAGGAGAGCTCAAGACAAGGACGCACTCAGTGCAATGAGTAGCCAAATAAACGTCCTGACCAATCTAGTTAAACAAATGGCTCAAACCAATCTCCAACCTAGTGTCAACACCGCAGCAACCATTTCAATGGGCGCACAAAATAGTCAAGGTGAGACACTAATCTGTGGATTCTGTGGGGAAGGGCACTTGTATGATTACTGCCCTGGGAATCCAGCCTCAGTCTGCTATGTTGGAAGTCAACAGCAGCCTAGGAACAACCCCTATTCTAACACCTATAATCCTGGTTGGAGGAACCACCCAAATCTTTCTTGGGGTGGTCAGCAAAATGCTAACCAAACTCAAAACCAACCAAGATCGAGTGGAACACCTGGTTTCACTCAACAAAATAACTAATCCATGTACCAAAAGCCATATAACCAACCAATAGGGTCATCAGTAGAGAATTTACTTAAGGAGTACATTGCAAAGAACGATGCTACCCTACAAAGTCAGCAAGCCACCCTTAGGAGCCTAGAAAACCAAATAGGGCAGTTAGCAAATGAACTAAAGAATAGGCCCCAAGGTAGATTGCCTGCTGACACTGAAGTGCCAAGAAGGGATGGAAAAGAACAAGTTCAAGCAATTGAACTTCGTAGTGGAAGACCATTGGTGAGCAACAATAGAGAAGCACCAAAGCGAGTAGAGAATGAAGAGTCTAGTGCTCCACTGGATTCTCTGCCAAACCATGATCAACCACCACCAAGCACATCCAGGGTAAGGCTGAAACCTATCATAGAGGAACCAGAAGAAATCCCAAGGCCTCCACCTGCCCTTAGGCGAGCTGAATTGCCTACATATGTGCCACCACCTCCATTCCCTAGAAGGCTGAGAAAAAAACAAGAACAGGAAGTGCACTTTAATAAGTTTTTAGAAATTTTGAAGCAAGTGCATGTTAATATCCCATTTGTAGAGGTTTTGCAATCTATGCCTTCTTATGTTAAGTTTTTGAAGGATATTATTACTAACAAAAAGATCATTGGTGAATTTGAAACAGTGAATCTCACTGAGGAGTGCAGTGCTATACTCCAGAACAAGCTACCAAAGAAGGAGAATGATCCTGGTTCCTTCACCTTACCAGTCGAGTTGGGAGGCAAGCACGTGGGCAGAGCTCTTTGTGATCTGGGAGCCAGCATCAATCTCATGCCCCTGTCACTATTCCGTCAGCTTGGAATAGGGGAAGCACGTCCTACTACTGTCACCTTGCAGCTTGCAGACAGATCCATAGCATACCCTGAGGGTAAGATTGAGGATATTCTTGTCAAGGTTGACAAATTTATTTTTCTTGCAGACTTCATCATTCTGGATTATGAGGCAGACAAGAAGGTACCCATCTTACTAGGCAGACCATTTCTAGCCACAGGTAGGGCCTTGATCGATGTCCAGAAAGGTGAGCTCACCATGAGGGTTCATGATGAGGAGGTTAAGTTTAGTGTCTTTAAAGCTCTAAGGTATCCTTCTGATTCTGAATCTTGTGCAAGTGTGGATCTAGTAGATTCACTGATGGAAGAACAACTTGAGCATGAACTGTTAATTAAGCATGCTAATGACTATGTACAAGTAGATATAACTGACTTAAACATTTCTAAAATAATGGATATACCTGTGGACAAACCTCAGCATGTTTGTATGACTAATGACTTGTCTGAAAGATCCATGAATCCATTAAAACCATCCATTGAGCATCCACCTCTCTTAGAATTAAAACCATTGCCTGATCATCTTAAGTATGCATATCTAGGAGAGCATGATACTTTGCCTGTTATCATTTCGTCCAAATTAAGTGAAAAGCATGAAATTGCGCTAATATTGTTGCTTAAGCAACATAAAAAGGCTATTGCATGGACGATTGCTGACATAAGAGGTATTAGTCCTTCCTATTGCATGCATAAGATACTATTGGAAGAAGAACATACACCTAGGGTAGATCACCAACGTAGGTTGAACCCCTTCATGAAGGAGGTAGTAAAGAAAGAAATAATCAAATGGTTAGATGCAGGTGTAATCTTCCCCATAGCTAATAGTCAATGGGTGAGTCCAATTCAATGTGTGCCTAAGAAGGGGGGGATGACTGTAGTAGTTAATGAGAGTAATGAACTAATTCCAACTAGAACTATTACAGGATGGAGAGTCTGTATGGACTATAGAAAATTGAACAAAGAAACAAAAAAAGATCACTTTCCTTTACCGTTTATAGATCAGATGTTAGATAGGATAGCTGGCCGAGCCTACTACTGTTTCTTAGATGGTTATTCTAGATATAACCAAATCACCATAGACCCTGTGGACCAGGAGAAAACAACCTTTACATGTCCCTTTGGAACATTTGCTTTTTGCAGAATGCCTTTTGGCTTATGCAATGCACCAGCAACGTTTCAAAGGTGCATGTTGGCTATTTTCTCTGACTTAGATGAATCCATGATAGAAATATTTATGGATGACTTCTCGGTCTTTGGTGATTCTTTTAGTAATTGCTTAGAAAACTTAGGACAAGTCCTAGCTAGGTGTGAGGAGACCAACCTAGTCCTAAATTGGGAGAAATGCCACTTTATGGTGGAAGAAGGAATAGTCCTAGGTCATAGAGTGTCTAGAGCAGGAGTAGAGGTCGATAGGGCCAAGATAGAGATAATAGAGAAGCTAGTGGAACCTCAAAATGTAAAAGCTATTAGAAGTTTTCTAGGCCATGCAGGTTTCTATAGGAGATTCATTAAGAACTTCTCCAAGATCTCTAAGCCTTTGTGTGAGCTTCTAGAGCTTAACAAACCATTCATCTTCTCAAAAGAATGTTTCTTAGCATGGACAACACTTAAGGAAGCATTAGTCAAAGCACCTATTATAGTAGGACCAAATTGGGACTTACCATTTGAAATGTTGTGTGATGCTAGTGACTATGCAGTAGGGGTCATGCTAGGACAAAAAATTGATAAACTAACACATCCTGTATACTATGCAAGTAAAACTCTGAATGAAGCACAATGTAATTACAAAACCACGGAGAAGGAAATGCTAGTTGTAGTATTTGCCCGTGAGAAGTTTAGGAATTACATTGTAGGCACTAAGACCATTGTGTACACCGATCACTCTGCACTAAAATACCTAATGAGGAAGGTTGATGCTAAGCCTAGGTTAATTAGATGGGTATTATTGTTGCAAGAGTTTGATTTAGACATTAGAGATAAGAAAGGATGCGAAAATGTAGTTGCTGACCATTTATTTAGGTTGCGGCATAATTGCGATAAAATTGCTGAGCCAGCAATTTCTGATGCCTTTATCGATGAGCATGTCTTTGTGTTAGCACATCGTGATAACGATGAGGAACCTTGGTTTGCAGACATTGCTAACTTCCTTGCCTCGCAGGTACTACCACCTTTCAAAGGGGGACAAGAAAAGAAGAGGTTTCTACATGAAGCTAGGAAGTTCATCTGGGACGATCCTACACTTTACAAGACTTGTGCAGATGGTTTACTAAGGAAGTGTGTATCAGCTGCTGAAGCGAAGTCTGTGCTACAGCATTGCCATACATCTCCCTATGGTGGACATTTTGGTGGCCAAAGAACAGCTGCAAAGGTGTTTCAGAGTGGCTACTATTGGCCCACGATCTTCAAGGATGCACACGACCATGCACACAGCTGCGATGAATGTCAAAGAACAGGTAACCTTAGTCGGAAGGATGAGATGCCTCTCACTTACATCTTGGAGTTGGAACTCTTTGATGTGTGGGGCATCGACTTCATGGGACCATTTCCCCCATCTGCAGGTAATCTTTATATACTTGTAGCTGTAGACTATGTATCTAAATGGGTAGAAGCCATAACATGTCCATCAAATGATGCCAAAACAGTCATTAAATTTCTTAATAGGCATATTTTTACAAGGTTTGGGACACCCCGTGCTATAATTAGTGATGAGGGAACCCACTTTATTAATAAAGCTATGGAAAAGGTGTTAGCTAAATACAATGTTAGACATAGAGTAGCAACCCCTTATCACCCACACTCAAACGGACAAGCTGAAATATCCAATAGGGAGATCAAAAACATACTTGAAAAAGTGGTCAAACCTAATAGAAAAGACTGGTCTTTTAAGTTGGACGATGCACTTTGGGCATATAGGACTGCATATAAAACACCCTTAGGTATGTCTCCTTATAGGCTAGTATATGGAAAAGCATGTCATCTGCCCTTCGAATTGGAAATCAAAGCCTTTTGGGCCTTAAAAGAACTGAATTATTGCGTGACCGATGCGGGAACATTGCGGTCTCTGCAATTACATGAGTTAGATGAGCTCAGACATATGTCCTATGAAAATGCCAAAATGTATAAGGAAAAAACTAAGATTTGGCATGATAGTAGACTTAGGATCAAGGACTTTAAAAAAGGCCAGCATGTCTTATTATTCAACTCAAGGTTAAGATTATTTCCAGGCAAACTTAAGTCTAGATGGTCAGGTCCTTTTGTGATAACTAACGTGTTTGCTCATGGTGCTATTGAGATTAGAAACCTACAGCACGGGCAGCCGTTTATGGTCAATGGTGCACGATTGAAGCATTACTACGAGGAAGGAGATGTGAAGACACTCTCGGCCTTCCTCTTATCTGAAGCTTGAGAATCAAATCGAGAGGGGATGAGTGACCACTGTGCTCATCCAACAGAAGGCTATGCCTTAGTTTTTTTTTCCAGTATTTTTTTCGGTTTATGTTTAGTTGTTTATTTGTGATTTTAATTACGGATTTTTTTAATTAGGTGAATTTTAATAGAAGATCTTTAAGAGGAGATCAAGGAGATGAATCAAGGGGAGAAAATCCACGAAGAAGATCGGGCTAAATCAAAGATTTGGTTGTTTGAATCTTGCAACTTAAATCAAGAAATCTCCCAACGGCTAGGCTATTTAATTGCGGTAGATTTGCTGAATCCGCAACAGAATATAGCCGTTGGACTGCACTCGAGTACAAATAGCCAACATTTGATCGTTGCCCTTACGTTTCCTCAATCCGTTGGACCTCAAGTTTTCATTCTTCTTCTTCCTCTGCATCTCCTATCTTCATATCCTCAGAATACGAAAATGGTATCCACACGGGCCGATCGTTCCACGCCCAAAAAGAAGTCGCCTGACGCAGAAGAAGCTGCGAGGGAGGCGCTGCTTGCCTTAGCAGATGCTGATGCTGCGCAGCCCTCACGGCCTCCGAAGCTACCAGTGCGCCGAAAGAAGTGGAAAGTTGTGACGGAGATCCCTGCTGGTCCGTCTGAACCAGTCGGTACACCCAAGAAGAGGAAGTGGAAGGTGGCAGTCGAGGATGCACCGATCAAAGAGAAGACTCCCACCGAAGAGAGTCATGGGAGTGGCCGCCCATCCTATGAGACGGCCAGACAGAGCCCTGAGCCATCTCCTTCCCCGCAGACGCCCGAGCACGACGCACCACCTGAAGAGCACCAAGACTCGGTGCCAAGTGAAGAGGCGGCTGAGGACGAGGAGGTCTTTTCCCCCTTGAGGGAAGTCAGTCTTGACAGCCCTGTGGAAGGGGGAAGCAAAGACTCCATGGACGAGACATTGGGGGATTGCCTCCAGCAGATCACCACCAAGGCACGCCTCAAGAAGAGGGTCCCAGTAATCGTGAAGGCCAAACGACCAAAAGCCTCCAAGCAAGCCAAGAAGAAGAAGGTCAGAGCTGAACCTTCTTTAAAGAAATTAAAAGTGGAGGCTGCTGAGTCGGCTAAAGCAAAGGAAAAGGGGAAGAAGAAGATGTACCCCGAGGATGAACCTCAAGCTGAGAGGTTTATCTCACAAGAAGCAGAGGCCAAGAGCCTCGAATTGAGGAAGAAGGAGCTCCTCCACGAACGGGGTTTTCTTGATGCATTGGCAGACCTGCCGCAGTTCTTGCGCGCAGGAATCATCACCCATGGATGGGAGGAACTGTGCAGACCCCCAATCCCAGCATACACCGACATGGTGTATGACTTTTATGCCAACCTCGCACACCCTGATGCGTGCCTGTCCATGGTAAGGGGGGTTGAGGTCGACTTCTCTGCCTCTGCCATCAATGAAGCCTACGGCCTCAAGGAGTATCCACATTCTGACTACGCCAAGATTATTGACCTGCCATCTGAGGCAGTCCTAGAAGAGGCTTTGCACACAATTGGCAAGCCAGAAGCTTCGTGGGCGGTGTCAAGAAACGGGAAGCACACCCTGATGAGTGCAACTCTGCGCGACAAGGCAGCCGTCTGGTTTTCTTTTGTGCGGAGACGTTTCTCCCCTGTGACCCACGAGACGACTATAAACCAGGGTAGATCTTTGCTGCTGTACGCCATCATGAGGGGCCTCACCATTGACGTTGGTGAAGTCGTTGCTGCCTCCATTGCCGACAGCTCAAAGAAAGGTAAGGGTCAATTATTTTTCCCTACTACCATCACTAAATTGTGCCTTCGTGCAGGAGTCCCAATGGAGACACACGAGAAGCAGTTGGCTTACACAAGCCATCTGGAGCTGCCCACCATCTTGAGGTTGCGACGGAGGGGCAACATGGAGTTTGAGCTGGACGGCCTGGCTGCCGCTCAATCGCTGAACATGGCGTGTTTGATGGACCTGCAGCACAAGATGGCGCAGTGGGCTGAATATGCTCAGGCACGGAACAAGGATGTGGCTGATCAGCTGGGGTGCATCTTCCCTGCCTTCCCTACTGACTTGTTGAAGCCATGGGCGCCTCCTAGAGCCAGGAGAGATGAGGATGAGGAGGATTGAATGCCAGCTTGAACGACATTCGAGGGAGTTTTCTGTTCCCTCTTAAGAATAAAAAAAAAACTGCTGCTTTTCTGTGACTTTTTGTCTCTGTATTAATCAACTTCTGGATTTGTTTTAAATTGTTCTTTTGTTTGTTTAGTTTAGTGTAGTTAGGTTGATGGTTTCTGAGTAGTTAGCTTAGTTAGTTTACTTGTTTTGTATAGTGAAAATAGCATGCAAGGAGCCTTGATCAGTAATAAAATGTTCTGTAGGTTTATTGCGGATTCTTTGCGGAGTCCGCAATTTTTGTTAGGTTTCGCATGTTATTTACTGACTTTTTTGGATAGGTTGGTTCTGTTTAAATTTTGCTATCTTGCTGTTTTCTTGACTTCAATATGTGATCTATCTGTGAGCATGCTGGATGAGTGTCTTAGTACACCTTTGATAGTTTAAATTAGTTCCTTACAATTGCTCAGCATGCACCTCTTTAAGCCCTTAACATGTTGTGTTTACAAAACAATTCTGCTGCTGTGCTATCTGTTTTAGGAAGGTCATTCTATGCCTAGGAGTTTTAAATTCTACATGTTTTGCCCTAGACTAGATGCTTCTAGGACAAGTTTGGGGGTGTGCCACCTCAAACTCTCATTGGGGACAATAAGAAATTTTAGTTTGGGGGAGGCAGCCCTAGGCCTAGGAACATTCCTCTCTCCCTTTTTAACATAAGCATTCTTCTTCTTCTTTGAAAAAAGAAAAAAATGAAAAACAAAAGAATAAAGAGTGGTGTCTCTCTTGAGGTTGCTGAGTAATCAGTGCCATGTGTGTAACCCACAAGTGGCATTGCATCAAAAGGCAACCAAAGGAAGAGACCCTACCAAAGAAAGAAAGAAAAAGGAAAAACCAAGGAAGAAGAATGTATGCCTATGAGTTAGAGCTTATGTGCTTAGGTGTCCTATGTGAATGAACTCTGATCCTCAATTAACTAAGCACAGGGTTGTAGCTTGTAGGTTTGTTAAGGGAGATGAATGTATATCCAATGTAGTGATGCCAGGGTTTAGGTTGTTCTATGAAATGTACTACTGTCATTGGTTTATACTAAGACTGGCATGACTCTAAGGCATCCTAGGTAGCTCAAAAGAAAAACATTAGAAGCATGTACTGAGTCTGGGGTAAAGTTAGGTAGAATGTGAAAACTTAGGGATAGTTGCACAATGAACCTAATGACCAAAGCAGATAGATCAGTTGTAGGGAGTTTATAAAGACAGTAGGATTATAAGGCGAGAGAAATCAGAAGAAGCAAAATGAGAAGTTAGTTTTAAACTTAGAAGCGTGTCACAGGACAGCTATGCCTTAGATAGTGAACTTAGGGAAGTCAGCAAGCAGTTAGATAGAATGATAACAGCCTAAGTAAGTCCTTATATTGCTCGAGGACGAGCAAAAACTTAAGTTTGGGGGTGTGTTACGTCTCCAAAAGTGCTTATTTTAGGGACTTAGTTGCTATAGAATTAGGTGAACTCTTAAACGTTTTTGGTAGAATTTAGCCTAAACATGTGCTTTTATATGAGAATTTGTAGAATGAAGCTAAATTAGGACTTATGTGTGAAAGGAAGGAAAAAGAACCAAAAACAAAGCTAAAGAGTTGAAATTTCCATATTGCAGAAACATTGCGAAAACATTGCTGTCTCAGCAATGTTTTAAGTGAAATTTGTTAAGTTGTCTAACCGTTTGCCATTTTGTTACGATCTTTCAGCTGCCCATTCTTTCTCCTGCTGCCACGTGGAAGGTCGTTTTTCAGAATGGATGGTTCTCCTTGGCCGAATCGTACCTGCAAAACACTATAAAAAGAGGTCAAGGGGGGTAGGACAAACACACACTCGAAGGCGTAGAACTCCCATCTCAACGCAGTCTTTTCTGCTCTTTTATCTCTTCCGTTTGTTGGTTTGAAGGACTCAGCTGTTGGAGTCGATAATCTGAAAGGAGGAAGAGAATATCTCTCTTCTCTTCTGATTAGATTCATCCAAACAAGGCTCTCCTTCTCCCTTCAACCGAGGCGCTTGCGGCGAGGGTTCACACGCACGATTTACTTGCTTTCTGCGACTTTCCGTCGTTCCTTTTGCTTCTGTTTGTTGCTATTTGTTTAAGATTGCTACATTAGTTCATTTCGTCTTCTTCTGTTTAGTTCTCATCAGTTTAGAGTTGTTGCTTGTTAAGCTTTGAACCTTTGTTTAAATCAAAGAAGTGTTTGACTAGTTCACGAATTCCTTGTTGCTTTTATCGTTTCTGTTCTCTCTTGTTTCCACTTCATCACTGCTAAGTATGTCTACACCATCTATTCTTTCCACTCCATCTTCATCCATGAGTAACTAAACCACATAAGGGTCTGCTAAAGATGAATCCATAGGTAGAAGTACGTAAAATCAGCATGCAGGATAGCTTCAATTGCATTGAATGTATGTGTGCTTCACCCCACGGGCAATTTCGATTGGCCATCCATTTTGTCTAAAGAACTCCTAACCTCTAGAAGAAGTAAGAGTTCAGAGTCGTCCATTCATGCTAGCCTTTCATGGTAACCAGAAAACGACCTAGGAATAGGCGTTTTCCTAGCACAAATCATTAACTTGCTTATATAAATAGATGCTTAAGCCTTACTTGGACATGAGTAAACTAAAGGATCTAATGCATGAAATCGAGAGATACATGAGAATGAGTTAATTTTATGCATGGTAAGTTGATCTACTGCTGAAGAATCGTATGAAAAAGCCTATAGAGGAGTCGTTAGTAGCCCTTGTTTCCACACTTTACCCTTAAAACGCTGTTAGTACCATTGCTAGAAAATTGCTGTCTGCGCAATTTTCTTAGTTTGAATTTTTGCCTTAGCCATTTTTCTTCGTTTGTTGTTTTGCGATTTTATTGTTAGATAATTACTTTCTCCGCAATTCTTTTTCTCCTACATTCAAGTTAACCTCTTTACTTGTCTTTGTTTATGCTTATATATCTCGCACGTTCTTTATTAGTTAGGCACTTTAATCCCAATTCTACCCCATTCAACCATCATTTCTAGTTTAACATCTCACTTCGCTAGTAACTAAGAATAAATCTCTGTGGGAAATCGAATGAAAAAATACTTATTACTTGCTACAAGACCATGTATGCTTGCATGTTCTGAGTGCTCTCACATTGCATTTTAATTTACACATTGAGCACGCAACAAGTTTTTGGCGCCGCTGCCGGGGATTTTGTTTAGTGAAAACGAAGTTTGTTAAGTTAGAAAAACAAATCTTAATATCCATTGGAGCTAATCTATTCTCATTTCTTTTACAGGTACCATTGGGTTAGTTTATGAATGAGCATTCAAGTAGCGATCTAGAGTTCAATCCTGAGCCTGAAAGATTACTTAGGGCCAGAAACAAAGCTAAGAAACGCCTCTTCAAACAACCCTCTGTAACTCAAAACATTGCTGACTCCGCGGAGTCATCGCAATTCCATCAAATAGAAATGGATAGACCAGTCCCAAACCAAGCACCTACCATTCGCAACCCCATCGAAATAGCGAATGACAAGGATAGTACCATCCTCTCCTACTTAGTTCCCATGCCTGGGGAGCTAAACCCAAGCATTATACGCCCTGAAATTACTGCCAACTCATTCGAGTTAAAGCCAGTAATGTTCCAAATGCTGTCCACTGTGGGACAATTCTTTGGAGTGGAAAACGAGGATCCCCACAATCATCTAAGAAATTTCCTAGGAGTTAGTGATACCTTCCTTATCCCTGGAGTTTCCCAAGAAGCTTTGAGGCTTTACCTCTTCCCTTACTCATTAAGAGATAAAGCCAAAACGTGGTTAAATTCCTTACCCTCCGGATCAGTTGTCAATTGGACAGATCTGGCGGAGAAATTCCTAGTCAAATACTTCTCACCTGATAGGAATTCCAACTTTTGTGATGATATCATTAAGTTCAAACAAGCCGAAAACGAATCCCTTCACGAAGCTTGGACAAGGTTTAAGGACCTTTTGCTTAAATGTCCGCACCATGGCATTCCATGGTGTATCCAAATAGAAGTGTTCTTTAAAGGATGCAACCCCAGCACAAGGCAAGTGCTAAATTCTTCAGCTGGTGGTTCCATGCTTTCTAAGAGCTACAATGAAGCCTATAAGATTTTGGAGAAAATCTCAACTTCCCATTGTAGATGGTCAGACGATCCTGTAGAGCCTAGGAGAGCTCAAGACAAGGACGCACTCAGTGCAATGAGTAGCCAAATAAACGTCCTGACCAATCTAGTTAAACAAATGGCTCAAACCAATCTCCAACCTAGTGTCAACACCGCAGCAACCATTTCAATGGGCGCACAAAATAGTCAAGGTGAGACACTAATCTGTGGATTCTGTGGGGAAGGGCACTTGTATGATTACTGCCCTGGGAATCCAGCCTCAGTCTGCTATGTTGGAAGTCAACAGCAGCCTAGGAACAACCCCTATTCTAACACCTATAATCCTGGTTGGAGGAACCACCCAAATCTTTCTTGGGGTGGTCAGCCAAATGCTAACCAAACTCAAAACCAACCAAGATCGAGTGGAACACCTGGTTTCACTCAACAAAATAACTAATCCATGTACCAAAAGCCATATAACCAACCAATAGGGTCATCAGTAGAGAATTTACTTAAGGAGTACATTGCAAAGAACGATGCTACCCTACAAAGTCAGCAAGCCACCCTTAGGAGCCTAGAAAACCAAATAGGGCAGTTAGCAAATGAACTAAAGAATAGGCCCCAAGGTAGATTTCCTGCTGACACTGAAGTGCCAAGAAGGGATGGAAAAGAACAAGTTCAAGCAATTGAACTTCGTAGTGGAAGACCATTGGTGAGCAACAATAGAGAAGCACCAAAGCGAGTAGAGAATGAAGAGTCTAGTGCTCCACTGGATTCTCTGCCAAACCATGATCAACCACCACCAAGCACATCCAGGGTAAGGCTGAAACCTATCATAGAGGAACCAGAAGAAATCCCAAGGCCTCCACCTGCCCTTAGGCGAGCTGAATTGCCTACATATGTGCCACCACCTCCATTCCCTAGAAGGCTGAGAAAAAAACAAGAACAGGAAGTGCACTTTAATAAGTTTTTAGAAATTTTGAAGCAAGTGCATGTTAATATCCCATTTGTAGAGGTTTTGCAATCTATGCCTTCTTATGTTAAGTTTTTGAAGGATATTATTACTAACAAAAAGATCATTGGTGAATTTGAAACAGTGAATCTCACTGAGGAGTGCAGTGCTATACTCCAGAACAAGCTACCAAAGAAGGAGAATGATCCTGGTTCCTTCACCTTACCAGTCGAGTTGGGAGGCAAGCACGTGGGCAGAGCTCTTTGTGATCTGGGAGCCAGCATCAATCTCATGCCCCTGTCACTATTCCGTCAGCTTGGAATAGGGGAAGCACGTCCTACTATTGTCACCTTGCAGCTTGCAGACAGATCCATAGCATACCCTGAGGGTAAGATTGAGGATATTCTTGTCAAGGTTGACAAATTTATTTTTCTTGCAGACTTCATCATTCTGGATTATGAGGCAGACAAGAAGGTACCCATCTTACTAGGCAGACCATTTCTAGCCACAGGTAGGGCCTTGATCGATGTCCAGAAAGGTGAGCTCACCATGAGGGTTCATGATGAGGAGGTTAAGTTTAGTGTCTTTAAAGCTCTAAGGTATCCTTCTGATTCTGAATCTTGTGCAAGTGTGGATCTAGTAGATTCACTGATGGAAGAACAACTTGAGCACGAACTGTTAATTAAGCATGCTAATGACTATGTACAAGTAGATATAACTGACTTAAACATTTCTAAAATAATGGATATACCTGTGGACAAACCTCAGCATGTTTGTATGACTAATGACTTGTCTGAAAGATCCATGAATCCATTAAAACCATCCATTGAGCATCCACCTCTCTTAGAATTAAAACCATTGCCTGATCATCTTAAGTATGCATATCTAGGAGAGCATGATACTTTGCCTGTTATCATTTCGTCCAAATTAAGTGAAAAGCATGAAATTGCGCTAATATTGTTGCTTAAGCAACATAAAAAGGCTATTGCATGGACGATTGCTGACATAAGAGGTATTAGTCCTTCCTATTGCATGCATAAGATACTATTGGAAGAAGAACATACACCTAGGGTAGATCACCAACGTAGGTTGAACCCCTTCATGAAGGAGGTAGTAAAGAAAGAAATAATCAAATGGTTAGATGCAGGTGTAATCTTCCCCATAGCTAATAGTCAATGGGTGAGTCCAATTCAATGTGTGCCTAAGAAGGGGGGGATGACTGTAGTAGTTAATGAGAGTAATGAACTAATTCCAACTAGAACTATTACAGGATGGAGAGTCTGTATGGACTATAGAAAATTGAACAAAGAAACAAAAAAAAGATCACTTTCCTTTACCGTTTATAGATCAGATGTTAGATAGGATAGCTGGCCGAGCCTACTACTGTTTCTTAGATGGTTATTCTGGATATAACCAAATCACCATAGACCCTGTGGACCAGGAGAAAACAACCTTTACATGTCCCTTTGGAACATTTGCTTTTTGCAGAATGCCTTTTGGCTTATGCAATGCACCAGCAACGTTTCAAAGGTGCATGTTGGCTATTTTCTCTGACTTAGATGAATCCATGATAGAAATATTTATGGATGACTTCTCGGTCTTTGGTGATTCTTTTAGTAATTGCTTAGAAAACTTAGGACAAGTCCTAGCTAGGTGTGAGGAGACCAACCTAGTCCTAAATTGGGAGAAATGCCACTTTATGGTGGAAGAAGGAATAGTCCTAGGTCATAGAGTGTCTAGAGCAGGAGTAGAGGTCGATAGGGCCAAGATAGAGATAATAGAGAAGCTAGTGGAACCTCAAAATGTAAAAGCTATTAGAAGTTTTCTAGGCCATGCAAGTTTCTATAGGAGATTCATTAAGAACTTCTCCAAGATCTCTAAGCCTTTGTGTGAGCTTCTAGAGCTTAACAAACCATTCATCTTCTCAAAAGAATGTTTCTTAGCATGGACAACACTTAAGGAAGCATTAGTCAAAGCACCTATTATAGTAGGACCAAATTGGGACTTACCATTTGAAATGTTGTGTGATGCTAGTGACTATGCAGTAGGGGTCATGTTAGGACAAAAAATTGATAAACTAACACATCCTGTATACTATGCAAGTAAAACTCTGAATGAAGCACAATGTAATTACACAACCACGGAGAAGGAAATGCTAGCTGTAGTATTTGCCCGTGAGAAGTTTAGGAATTACATTGTAGGCACTAGGACCATTGTGTACACCGATCACTCTGCACTAAAATACCTAATGAGGAAGGTTGATGCTAAGCCTAGGTTAATTAGATGGGTATTATTGTTGCAAGAGTTTGATTTAGACATTAGAGATAAGAAAGGATGCGAAAATGTAGTTGCTGACCATTTATCTAGGTTGCGGCATAATTGCGATAAAATTGCTGAGCCAGCAATTTCTGATGCCTTTATCGATGAGCATGTCTTTGTGTTAGCACATCGTGATAACGATGAGGAACCTTGGTTTGCAGACATTGCTAACTTCCTTGCCTCGCAGGTACTACCACCTTTCAAAGGGGGACAAGAAAAGAAGAGGTTTCTACATGAAGCTAGGAAGTTCATCTGGGACGATCCTACACTTTACAAGACTTGTGCAGATGGTTTACTAAGGAAGTGTGTATCAGCTGCTGAAGCGAAGTCTGTGCTACAGCATTGCCATACATCTCCCTATGGTGGACATTTTGGTGGCCAAAGAACAGCTGCAAAGGTGTTCCAGAGTGGCTACTATTGGCCCACGATCTTCAAGGATGCACACGACCATGCACACAGCTGCGATGAATGTCAAAGAACAGGTAACCTTAGTCGGAAGGATGAGATGCCTCTCACTTACATCTTGGAGTTGGAACTCTTTGATGTGTGGGGCATCGACTTCATGGGACCATTTCCCCCATCTGCAGGTAATCTTTATATACTTGTAGCTGTAGACTATGTATCTAAATGGGTAGAAGCCATAACATGTCCATCAAATGATGCCAAAACAGTCATTAAATTTCTTAATAGGCATATTTTTACAAGGTTTGGGACACCCCGTGCTATAATTAGTGATGAGGGAACCCACTTTATTAATAAAGCTATGGAAAAGGTGTTAGCTAAATACAATGTTAGACATAGAGTAGCAACCCCTTATCACCCACACTCAAACGGACAAGCTGAAATATCCAATAGGGAGATCAAAAACATACTTGAAAAAGTGGTCAAACCTAATAGAAAAGACTGGTCTTTTAAGTTGGACGATGCACTTTGGGCATATAGGACTGCATATAAAACACCCTTAGGTATGTCTCCTTATAGGCTAGTATATGGAAAAGCATGTCATCTGCCCTTCGAATTGGAAATCAAAGCCTTTTGGGCCTTAAAAGAACTGAATTATTGCGTGACCGATGCGGGAACATTGCGGTCTCTGCAATTACATGAGTTAGATGAGCTCAGACATATGTCCTATGAAAATGCCAAAATGTATAAGGAAAAAACTAAGATTTGGCATGATAGTAGACTTAGGATCAAGGACTTTAAAAAAGGCCAGCATGTCTTATTATTCAACTCAAGGTTAAGATTATTTCCAGGCAAACTTAAGTCTAGATGGTCAGGTCCTTTTGTGATAACTAACGTGTTTGCTCATGGTGGTATTGAGATTAGAAACCTACAGCACGGGCAGCCGTTTATGGTCAATGGTGCACGATTGAAGCATTACTACGAGGAAGGAGATGTGAAGACACTCTCGGCCTTCCTCTTATCTGAAGCTTGAGAATCAAATCGAGAGGGGATGAGTGACCACTGTGCTCATCCAACAGAAGGCTATGCCTTAGTTTTTTTTCCAGTATTTTTTTCGGTTTATGTTTAGTTGTTTATTTGTGATTTTAATTACGGATTTTTTTAATTAGGTGAATTTTAATAGGAGATCTTTAAGAGGAGATCAAGGAGATGAATCAAGGGGAGAAAATCCACGAAGAAGATCGGGCTAAATCAAAGATTTGGTTGTTTGAATCTTGCAACTTAAATCAAGAAATCTCCCAACGGCTAGGCTATTTAATTGCGGTAGATTTGCTGAATCCGCAACAGAATATAGCCGTTGGACTGCACTCGAGTACAAATAGCCAACATTTGATCGTTGCCCTTACGTTTCCTCAATCCGTTGGACCTCAAGTTTTCATTCTTCTTCTTCCTCTGCATCTCCTATCTTCATATCCTCAGAATACGAAAATGGTATCCACACGGGTCGATCGTTCCACGCCCAAAAAGAAGTCGCCTGACGCAGAAGAAGCTGCGAGGGAGGCGCTGCTTGCCTTAGCAGATGCTGATGCTGCGCAGCCCTCACGGCCTCCGAAGCTACCAGTGCGCCGAAAGAAGTGGAAAGTTGTGACGGAGATCCCTGCTGGTCCGTCTGAACTAGTCGGTACACCCAAGAAGAGGAAGTGGAAGGTGGCAGTCGAGGATGCACCGATCAAAGAGAAGACTCCCACCGAAGAGAGTCATGGGAGTGGCCGCCCATCCTATGAGACGGCCAGACAGAGCCCTGAGCCATCTCCTTCCCCGCAGACGCCCGAGCACGACGCACCACCTGAAGAGCACCAAGACTCGGTGCCAAGTGAAGAGGCGGCTGAGGACGAGGAGGTCTTTTCCCCCTTGAGGGAAGTCAGTCTTGACAGCCCTGTGGAGGGGGGAAGCAAAGACTCCATGGACGAGACATTGGGGGATTGCCTCCAGCAGATCACCACCAAGGCACGCCTCAAGAAGAGGGTCCCAGTAATCGTGAAGGCCAAACGACCAAAAGCCTCCAAGGAAGCCAAGAAGAAGAAGGTCAGAGCTGAACCTTCTTTAAAGAAATTAAAAGTGGAGGCTGCTGAGTCGGCTAAAGCAAAGGAAAAGGGGAAGAAGAAGATGTACCCCGAGGATGAACCTCAAGCTGAGAGGTTTATCTCACAAGAAGCAGAGGCCAAGAGCCTCGAATTGAGGAAGAAGGAGCTCCTCCACGAACGGGGTTTTCTTGATGCATTGGCAGACCTGCCGCAGTTCTTGCGCGCAGGAATCATCACCCATGGATGGGAGGAACTGTGCAGACCCCCAATCCCAGCATACACCGACATGGTGTATGACTTTTATGCCAACCTCGCACACCCTGATGCGTGCCTGTCCATGGTAAGGGGGGTTGAGGTCGACTTCTCTGCCTCTGCCATCAATGAAGCCTACGGCCTCAAGGGGTATCCACATTCTGACTACGCCAAGATTATTGACCTGCCATATGAGGCAGTCCTAGAAGAGGCTTTGCACACAATTGGCAAGCCAGAAGCTTCGTGGGCGGTGTCAAGAAACGGGAAGTACACCCTGATGAGTGCAACTCTGCACGACAAGGCAGCCGTCTGGTTTTCTTTTGTGCGGAGACGTCTCTCCCCTGTGACCCACGAGACGACTATAAACCAGGGTAGATCTTTGCTGCTGTACGCCATCATGAGGGGCCTCACCATTGACGTTGGTGAAGTCGTTGCTGCCTCCATTGCCGACAGCTCAAAGAAAGGTAAGGGTCAATTATTTTTCCCTACTACCATCACTAAATTGTGCCTTCGTGCAGGAGTCCCAATGGAGACACACGAGAAGCAGTTGGCTTACACAAGCCATCTGGAGCTGCCCACCATCTTGAGGTTGCGACGGAGGGGCAACATGGAGTTTGAGCTGGACGGCCTGGCTGCCGCTCAATCGCTGAACATGGCGTGTTTGATGGACCTGCAGCACAAGATGGCGCAGTGGGCTGAATATGCTCAGGCACGGAACAAGGATGTGGCTGATCAGCTGGGGTGCATCTTCCCTGCCTTCCCTACTGACTTGTTGAAGCCATGGGCGCCTCCTAGAGCCAGGAGAGATGAGGATGAGGAGGATTGAATGCCAGCTTGAACGGCATTCGAGGGAGTTTTCTGTTCCCTCTTAAGAATAAAAAAAAAACTGCTGCTTTTCTGTGACTTTTTGTCTCTGTATTAATCAACTTCTGGATTTGTTTTAAATTGTTCTTTTGTTTGTTTAGTTTAGTGTAGTTAGGTTGATGGTTTCTGAGTAGTTAGCTTAGTTAGTTTACTTGTTTTGTATAGTGAAAATAGCATGCAAGGAGCCTTGATCAGTAATAAAATGTTATGTAGGTTTATTGCGGATTCTTTGCGGAGTCCGCAATTTTTGTTAGGTTTCGCATGTTATTTACTGACTTTTTTGGATAGGTTGGTTCTGTTTAAATTTTGCTATCTTGCTGTTTTCTTGACTTCAATATGTGATCTATCTGTGAGCATGCTGGATGAGTGTCTTAGTACACCTTTGATAGTTTAAATTAGTTCCTTACAATTGCTCAGCATGCACCTCTTTAAGCCCTTAACATGCTGTGTTTACAAAACAATTCTGCTGCTGTGCTATCTGTTTTAGGAAGGTCATTCTATGCCTAGGAGTTTTAAATTCTACATGTTTTGCCCTAGACTAGATGCTTCTAGGACAAGTTTGGGGGTGTGCCACCTCAGACTCTCATTGGGGACAATAAGAAATTTTAGTTTGGGGGAGGCAGCCCTAGGCCTAGGAACATTCCTCTCTCCCTTTTTAACATAAGCATTCTTCTTCTTCTTTGAAAAAAAAAAATAAAAAACAAAAGAATAAAGAGTGGTGTCTCTCTTGAGGTTGCTGAGTAATCAGTGCCATGTGTGTAACCCACAAGTGGCATTGCATCAAAAGGCAACCAAAGGAAGAGACCCTACCAAAGAAAGAAAGAAAAAGGAAAAACCAAGGAAGAAGAATGTATGCCTATGAGTTAGAGCTTATGTGCTTAGGTGTCCTATGTGAATGAACTCTGATCCTCAATTAACTAAGCACAGGGTTGTAGCTTGTAGGTTTGTTAAGGGAGATGAATGTATATCCAATGTAGTGATGCCAGGGTTTAGGTTGTTCTATGAAATGTACTACTGTCACTGGTTTATACTAAGACTGGCATGACTCTAAGGCATCCTAGGTAACTCAAAAGAAAAACATTAGAAGCATGTACTGAGTCTGGGGTAAAGCTAGGTAGAATGTGAAAACTTAGGGATAGTTGCACAATGAACCTAATGACCAAAGCAGATAGATCAGTTGTAGGGAGTTTATAAAGACAGTAGGATTATAAGGCGAGAGAAATCAGAAGAAGCAAAATGAGAAGTTAGTTTTAAACTTAGAAGCGTGTCACAGGACAGCTATGCCTTAGATAGTGAACTTAGGGAAGTCAGCAAGCAGTTAGATAGAATGATAACAGCCTAAGTAAGTCCTTATATTGCTCGAGGACGAGCAAAAACTTAAGTTTGGGGGTGTGTTACGTCTCCAAAAGTGCTTATTTTAGGGACTTAGTTGCTATAGAATTAGGTGAACTCTTAAACGTTTTTGGTAGAATTTAGCCTAAACATGTGCTTTTATATGAGAATTTGTAGAATGAAGCTAAATTAGGACTTATGTGTGAAAGGAAGGAAAAAGAACCAAAAATAAAGCTAAAGAGTTGAAATTTCCATATTGCAGAAACATTGCGAAAACATTGCTGTCTTAGCAATGTTTTAAGTGAAATTTGTCAAGTTGTCTAACCGTTTGCCATTTTGTTACGATCTTTCAGCTGCCCATTCTTTCTCCTGCTGCCACGTGGAAGGTCGTTGTTCAGAATGGATGGTTCTCCTTGGCCGAATCGTACCTGCAAAACACTATAAAAAGAGGTCAAGGGGGGTAGGACAAACACACACTCGAAGGCGTAGAACTCCCATCTCAACGCAGTCTTTTCTGCTCTTTTATCTCTTCCGTTTGTTGGTTTGAAGGACTCAGCTGTTGGAGTCGATAATCTGAAAGGAGGAAGAGAAGATCTCTCTTCTCTTCTGATTAGATTCATCCAAACAAGGCTCTCCTTCTCCCTTCAACCGAGGCGCTTGCGGCGAGGGTTCACACGCACGATTTACTTGCTTTCTGCGACTTTCCGTCGTTCCTTTTGCTTCTGTTTGTTGCTATTTGTTTAAGATTGCTACATTAGTTCATTTCGTCTTCTTCTGTTTAGTTCTCATCAGTTTAGAGTTGTTGCTTGTTAAGCTTTGAACCTTTGTTTAAATCAAAGAAGTGTTTGACTAGTTCACGAATTCCTTGTTGCTTTTATCGTTTCTGTTCTCTCTTGTTTCCACTTCATCACTGCTAAGTATGTCTACACCATCTATTCTTTCCACTCCATCTTCATCCATGAGTAACTAAACCACATAAGGGTCTGCTAAAGATGAATCTATAGGTAGAAGTACGTAAAATCAGCATGCAGGATAGCTTCAATTGCATTGAATGTATGTGTGCTTCACCCCACGGGCAATTTCGATTGGCCATCCATTTTGTCTAAAGAACTCCTAACCTCTGGAAGGAGTAAGAGTTCAGAGTCGTCCATTCATGCTAGCCTTTCATGGTAACCAGAAAACGACCTAGGAATAGGCGTTTTCCTAGCACAAATCATTAACTTACTTATATAAATAGATGTTTAAGCCTTACTTGGACATGAGTAAACTAAAGGATCTAATGCATGAAATCGAGAGATACATGAGAATGAGTTAATTTGATGCATGGTAAGTTGATCTACTGTTGAAGAATCGTATGAAAAAGCCTATAGAGGAGTCGTTAGTAGCCCTTGTTTCCACACTTTACCCTTAAAACGTTGTTAGTACCATTGCTAGAAAATTGTTGTCTTCGCAATTTTCTTAGTTTGAATTTTTGCCTTAGCCATTTTTCTTCGTTTGTTGTTTTGCGATTTTATTGCTAGATAATTACTTTCTCCGCTATTCTTTTTCTCCTACATTCAAGTTAACCTCTTTACTTGTCTTTGTTTATGCTTATATATCTCGCACGTTCTTTATTAGTTAGGCACTTTAGTCCCAATTCTACCCCATTCAACCATCATTTCTAGTTTAACATCTCACTTCGCTAGTAACTAAGAATAAATCTTTGTGGGAAATCGAATGAAAAAATACTTATTACTTGCTACAAGACCATGTATGCTTGCATGTTCTGAGTGCTCTCACATTGCATTTTAATTTACACATTGAGCACGCAACAATGAGCTAGGTTGAGAGGTGCTAAACACACACACACGTAAGGGAATAGGAGTTTAAATTTTGAAATGATTTCAACGTTTGCATGCATTTTATGGTTTTGAATTTATTTCAAGTACCTTGTTTCACAAGCATTGAGATTAGAGTTTTCAGCATGCATTTAATCCTTTGGAGTTTATTGAGAGTATACCTTGCTCGAGGACTAGCAAGATTTAGGTCGGGGGTATTTTGATAGCTCCAAAATAGAGCTATCTTTATGTCCCTAATTCTGGCTAAAACCATGACATATATTGATTAAAATGCTTTCTTGTAGGTGATTTCATGGTCGAGAGTTTGGGAAGTCCAAAGACACATTTCGGGGCTTAAACTGTCGTTTTAGAGCTTCATAGATACATCGGGAGTGAAATGGCTTAAAGAATCCAAGAGATGGCAAAAATTGCCTTGAAGAGACACATTTTGGCCATCCAAACCCGAGAGCATGCTTGCATGGGCGGCAGCGTCGAGACGCTAGCTCGACGCTGGCCGAGCGTCTCGACGCCGCCCCGACACCATCCGAAGCACGAGCGCGCCCCAGTGTCAAGACGCCGCCCGAGGGTCTCGACGCCAGCCCGATGATTTTCCAGATAGACGCGCGACAGCCAACTTAGGGCACAGCGTCGAGACGCTTGCCTAGCGTCTCGACGCTCCGACGTTTAAAGGCGGGAAAACGCCATATTTCGCCCAACTTTTGATTCTCCTTCTTCTTCCCAACTTCTTCCTCTCGGGTTTCCACGATTTTCCACCATTTTTGGACTTCTTCTTCTTCTCTTTGTATGCTACTAAGCTCTTCCATGGGGGATTTGATTTATTCATCCTCCATGGAAGGCTAAACTAAGGTTAGTGCTTGATTTCGATTTTGGTTTTGTAAGTTTTGGATGTTTGGGGAGATTTTCCCCTTTGTAAATGTGAAGCCAATTAGCATGATTATGCATCTCTTGCTTGTTCCTATTCAAAATCTAGCATGTGTAGCTAAATTAGGTTGACGCCCTAGTTCCTATGCATGATAGAGGGCTAAAGGTTGGGACGTATAATTGCCCAAACCGCTAGGTAGCACGGGCTTAAGCATGGCTAATTAATTCACTCCAAAGTGACAGTTGGTAATCTGAGTTAATTAATGTTTTCATGTTAGGCTTAAGGCAAGAGAGAAATCGGGTTAGTCTTAGGATTAGACCGTCACAGTCTTCCCGTCACTGGCTTATAGTAGATTTAGGGGTCGCGACCTTGGATAGATTATTCGCCAAGTATAATTAGAATTGCACGTTTCTAATTATATCTTTGGGTCATTTGAGCTAGCACTTAGCCAAATGAATTGTGTGTTGAAGCATGGCTAGTTAATCAATTGTATCAATGATCCGAACATCCATAACGATCAATTCCATTTCTCGAAGTTAAGCGCAACCATTTAAATTCTTGCACTCGTCATTTAATTTTCCGTTAGTTTGCATATTAGGAGCTCCCTTCCCCCCAAACCAAATTACCATTCTTTTATTGTGCATACTTTTTATAATTAACAAATTAGGCTTAATTACATTAAATTTCTTATTTCCCTGTGGATCGACCCCGTTACCACTTAGCTACAAATAGCTCGGTGTATTCGTGTTTATAAATTGTATTTTGGCAAGCCTCGACAGCTTGAATTTGGAGTACCACATAAAGTGCTCTACCACAGACTTGAACAATAATTATTATTCAACTCCCCAGACTTCTACAGTAATTACTATTCAACTCTGTCCCATTTTTCGAGGCAACACATTTCTCTCTCTTTTTCTTTCTCTCCCTCCCTCCCACACTATTTTTAATTATTTAGAAAGAAAAAAACATAATTTAAATAAAATCGGTAAAATGTGGCAAATTGTATTCTTAAAATTTATTGGAAGAAAAAACTTTTTAACAATGAAAATATGGAAAATTATACCAAAAAAAATTATACAAAAAAATAGCTAAACTAAACCGTCATTGTTGAGATGCAAATGGAATGACGAGTTTAAGAGGGTGGAGGCGGAGATAGATGTGTTTGACACATGAGTCAGAATAAGACTATATCATGTGTTGTTGTTGTTTTTTTTCTTTAAAGAAGTTTGTAAAATATACCTACATTAATAAAAACAAAAAAATCTCAATCTTAAAATTCATAAAATTAAAGATGAGTTCTAACAAAAATAATTTATATATATATATATATAGGGCTGGTTGCACAAATAGCAATCAGGCTCAAACTAATTGCAAAATTAGGAAACTTTAAAATGTTTTGCAAATATGGCAAAAAAACTCGTTTCTATCACTGATAGACTTTATTATATCACTGATAGACTTCTATCAGTGATAGACTATTATCTCTGATAGACTATTATCACTGACAAAAATCTATAAAAAGTTGAGGTGATCAGCGATAGACTTCTATCAGTCATAAGATATCAGCGATAGAAATTGCTATATCCGCAAAATTTTTAAAAACATGCTATATTTGCAAACAATAAGTCTTAAATTGTCATTTACTACAATTTCCCTATATATATATATATATATATATATAAATTCTAAAAATATATATTTTTTTAATTTTATTTATTATTTATAAATTTGTTTAAAGACAATACTTCCCATTATTTTTTCACATATTGTGTTCAAAATTATATTTTTTGTTGTTTCCAAAGAAATTTGTAAATGATAGATGAAATAAAAATAAAAAAAATTTCATTTTTAGAATTTATTGGAATTTGAATAATTCCTTAATAATAAAATTTTGAAATTTGTAGAAAAAAATTTGTGTAGAATAAAGCAACTAAAATAAACTCAGACTTCAAAACTCCAAGTTCAACAACTCCCTGCCCCAAATACACCACAGACTTCAGAACTCCAGACTAAACAACTTCTGGCCCCAAACACACATACTTCAGAACTACCCAGACTAAACAACTCCCCAGACTAAACAACTTCAACTCCCCTCAACTCCTTGGGCCAAACGCCCCCTAAGTCTTCACTACTCCTCTAATGAACAATTGGTTTATGATCGAACCACCAAACCAAATTCCTCTTGGGCCAATGAGAGGGTGGACCCATTGTTCAAGACCTGGAGTCAGCACTTAAGGGAACAACCTCTCTACTAAACCCTAAAGGCGGGCAGGAGTGAATTCCCTCCCGCAGGACTATGTTCTCAGCTCCCTACTCGGTATTATCCCCAAAGTGGTAGGCGTATTGAGTCGGCGAACTCGGGCCACTCTCACCCATGAAAATCAAAGGATAATTCTGAATAAACAGGACTTCATAGCGTGCTCAAGATTCAGATCGAGTTACCTAGGTCATCATATGAAAAAGTCAGTCTTTACAGTAAACGGAGTTGTAAAGAAAGGGTGACTTGTTTTCGCGGTTCAGTCTTATGAAAACTCATTGCACAGGACGCCCCTACTCACATGTCTCTACATGAACGATTTCGGATCACATCGTTTGTACTATACAAAGTGGGCCGCATCCATAGTGTCCCCGGGATAAGATACCCAGCCTTATCCCTATACTATAGACCGTTCTGGCTATTACTCGAACTTAATTCACAATCACGTCACACATGAAGTTCATCCTATAGTCATGGGTTCTTAGTTTATTGGAGTTAGGTTAAATGACAACACAATTCACTTTATTCAATAACAACTTTACTGAATAAATTTCAATAACAACTTTATTGCAAAATTGAATATACATTCAATTTAAAAACCACGAGTTTTAGGACATAAAACCAAACAAACTCCCACTTGGACTAAAACGCCAGTGGAGTATTACATGCTGGACGAGAGAACTGGAATATCACATATAATCAAAGTTGTTCTCCCACTATCCTACTGTACAGCTCGCAGTTCTAGACTCACTAGGTGCCCCTCAAACATTTTAGCCGTGAGGGACTTTGTAAACGGATCAACAATGTTGTGCTCCGAGGCGATCTGCGTGATGATCACGTCTCCTCGTTACACTATCTCCCTGGCGAGATGATACTTCCGCTCAATATGTTTTCCACGCTTATGGCTTCTAGGTTCTTTGGAATTTGGCACAACACCACTAATATCACAATAAAGTGTGATATTCAAATTCATATTTGGAACAACTTCCAAATCACTTAAGAATTTCCTAAGCCATACAGCTTCCTTCGCTGCTTCGCAATCTGCGACATACTCAGCTTCCATGGTGGAGTCAGCAATACAACTTTTCTTTATACTTCTACATACTATTGCTCCTCCGTTAAGAGCGAACACTGATCTCGATGTGGATTTCCTTGAATCCTTATCGGTTTAAAAATCAGAGTCAGTGTATCCTGTAAGGATCAAATTCTTCGTGTCGTACACAAGCACATAGTCTCTCGTTCTCCGAAGATACTTGAGGATGTGTTTAACGGTAGTCCAATGATCATATCCAGGATTAGTGTAATGACCCGACTTTTTATGACATTATTATAGGACCGTTACTACATGCATGACGTAAGAACCTCGATAAATAAATAAATAAAAACTTTATTTAAGAACAAGCATGGGGAACAATAAATGTTCAGAAACATCTTAAAATTAGTGCAAATACATTTATTTTGGGATCCCGTTAAAAACATGAAAATATTTTAAATAAGTTCATTAAGACAAGTTTAAAATCACAACTTCTAGTTCTAAACCACAACCACTAGAAGAACTGACTCCAACAAATAAACTTAAATGAAGGCGAAAACTCAAACTCTAATCCAATGGCATCGTCAACAAACCACCTCGTCAAGCGCCATGTACGTTCCTGTCGTTACCTGAAAAAAAATGTTTTAAGAAAAGAATGAGTATTTTATACAAAATACTCAGTAAGTAACTCCACTACCGTGGTCAGGCTATGCAATCACATGCAATCATGAATTGACTGAAAAGTTTAACTAGTGGAACCTAAACTTGTCTCTTTAGCTTACCACTTCATTCCTGCTTCTTTAGATGTGCATCAATTTCATACACATCAGTCCTAAGTAAATTAATTCCATGTACTAGGAACTCTCTAGGCATGCATAGGTGAGTATCACTTTCATACCCACCGGCTCTAACCACATCAATTTCATGTGATTAAAACCCCTAAACCTGCATCACTTTCATGCAGACAATTCTTGCAGAAAAATGGAGGGTAGCTATCTTAAAAGTTCTTGGATCATATGTCACACACAAATGCATGGGTCCCACCTAAAACATTTTAGATACTAGAATGCAACATAGAGTAATTTTCTCTCATGCATTAACTGTCATATTCCAGTATGCATCTCATTTATAACCCTTTCCTCTCAGTAACATTCAAACTTTACATTTCAATGAACTTGCATATCATAAAGCTCATAAAGACATAACTCAAAACTCATAAAGAGACAACTTTCTCTTTTTCATCATTCATAAATTTCTCAACGACGTCACCTGAATAATTTCCTCAAAGCCAGCAAAAATAATTTAATATTCCACATTTCACATACATAACCCATTATAAATAATTTCAGAGATGCATACAGAAATACATTCCACATTTCAAATAAACATCAGAGAAATTTCCAACCTAGCCCTAAGGCTAGCCAACAGTAAGTTACTTACCTCTATTATAATTTTAGGAAGATTAGTCCTCCAGCCGGGCTTGTAAAGTTTGAACCCAACCCAACGGTTATCTACTTCAAAGTTTGACTTCCAATCTCAAAGAATCGGTCGACCCTAAGCACGATGAGGTTCGACACTTATAACTCCAAAAAGAAACAACATTCTAAATATACCAAGAACAATGATTTTGGAACTTTCTTACACAATGAAGCGATACTAACAAACTTGCTAGCTCCTGCTGAACAGCGTGCTCCGAGCGCTCAATTTATCGATTAAACGACAGTGCCAACTCTATGCAAAAGTTTTAAGCGTTAGAGCTTATCTAGCATAAGTAAATCGACAAAGAAATTTCGAAAGAAGAATCGAAATTCGCTGAACTTACTCCGAACGGTCAACGATTGAAGGAACGATGTCACAGCGAGGGAGGAGCAGAGCAACGACGGTCGACGACAACGAGGTGCGACAGACGGCGGTAGTGTGAGGCTAGGCGACAGGCGACGACGAAGAGCAGCTGGGTAGTCGGAGTTGAGGAAGGGAGAGGGCGGCTGGCTTTCGGAGGGGGAGCGACGGCGATTTGCGAGGAGGTGCGACTGGCGGAGAGGGAGAGAGAGTGACGACGACGGCGTGCGGTTGGCGGCGAAGGAGAGAGAGCGGCGACCGACAACGTGCGGCTGAGCGAAGGGGCGACGATGTGGGTTGGTCAGAACGGAGCGGAGGGGAAGGAGGCAGCTGAGAGGGAGAGACGAAGGGGGAGGCGACGTGGAAGAAGAATCGTGAGGGGCGTCGAATTGGGTTTTCCCGAGGAAGAAGATATGCTTTTCCCTTTTTGATTTGTTTTGTTTTATTTTTCTATTTACTTTTCTTAATTATTAATTTATTACTATTAATTATAATTTTAATTACTTAATTTTTTTTTCAAATTCTTTTTAAAACAACTAACCCTAGTTGACTTGGTCAACCACCTAAGTCCAAATCATTTTTAAGCCCAAAATTCATAAGATCAACCCATTATCGAGCCCGATACAATAATAAAAATAAATAAATTTCTTTTACCTGAAGTTTGGGTTGTTACAATTAGACTGGTACTGTTGCGTGCTCAGTGTGTAAATAAAATGTAATGCGAGAGCACTCAGAACATGCAAGCATACATGGTCTGCAGCAAGTGATAAGTATTTTTTCATTCGTTTTCCCACAGAGATTTATTCTTAGTTACTAATGAAGTGAGGTGTTAAATTAGAGAGGGTTACTTAAATTGGGTGGATTTGAGGTTGAAATGCCAAAATAACAAAGAATGTAAGAAATATGCGAGCGTAAACGAAAGCAAATAATGTAGAAAAACGGCTAAGGCAAAAACAGAGTTATAGAATTGCGGATTCAGCAATTATCTAGCAATTAAATTAACAACGATTTAAGGGTGAGATAAGGAAACAAGGTCGACTTAAGACTCCTCTATAGGCTTTTACATACGATCATTCAGCAGTAGCTTAACTTATCATGCAGCAATTTAACTCAGTCTCATGCATCTCTCGATTTCATGCATTAGATCCTTTAGTTCACTCATATCCAAGTAAGACTTAAGCATCTATTTATACAAGCAAGTTAATGAACCGTGCTAGGAAAACGCCTATTCCTAGGTCGTTTTTTGGCTACCATGAAAGGCTAGCATGAATGGACGACTATGAACTCTTACTCCTTCCGGAGGTTAGGAGTTCTTTAGACAAAATGGATGGCCGATCGAAATTGCCCGTGGGATGAAGTACACATACATTCAATGCATTCGAAGCTATCCTACATGCTGAACTCTCGTATTTCTAAACTATAGATTCATCCTTAGCAGACCCTTGTGTGATTAGTTACTCATGGCTGATGAAAGATTGGAAAGACTAGATTGCTTAAGCATGATTTAAAGTACTTAAATGAGAGCAATGGAAAGACAGATACGAAATGAAGACTTGCAAAGACTTAAACGATTCCTCTATAAAGTAAGATTCAAAGCTCAATGTGCGACAAAATGTAAAACAGTAAAGAACTGAATGAAGACGAACTGAATAGCAGTGTAACAAATGGAAATAGAAAACAGAAAGCAGTAAGAAAGCTGATAAAGGTGTGCGCTGATCTCCTCGTCGCAAGCGCCTCGGATGAAGGGGAAGATTAGCGTTTCTTGGGGATGAATTCAATCAGAAGAGAAGAAGGATCTTCTCTTCTTCCTCTCGAATTATTGGCGCCAAGGGCTGATTTCTTCACTCCAACAAACGGGATAAGGAAATGGATGTGGAATGCGCTGTGACGGAGAAATCTACGCTTCCGAGCTGTGTTTCTCCTTCACCCTTCACCTCATTTTATAGCTTTTTGCAGGTACCTTCAGTCATGGAGAACCATCCATTCTAAACGACGATCCTCCACGTGGCAGCAGGGGAAAGCTTAGGCGGCTGAAAGATCGCAACTGTGACGGCGGACGGTTGGAAAAACTTAGCAGCAGAAACTTAGCATTGCGGATTCCTCGTTGTGACCGCAATATCCATTGCGGAGACAGCAATGTTTCAGCAATTCTCCTGCAATGTACATTTTGACTCTTTTAGCATTGTTTTCTATTCTTTTTTGTTCCTTTTACAAATAAGTCCTGATTTAGCTTCATTCCTTGAATTCTCATATTTAAGCACGTATTAAACTAAATTCTAACAAAAATGCTTAAAAGATTACATGATTCCATGGTAAATAAGTCCCTAAATTATGTACTTTTGGAGAGGTAACAGGTACCTACTGACAATTCCCACTGCATAGCATATGTCGGGTCATGTACATAACATGGCATACATCAAACTACTGACTGCATATGCATAGGGAATTCGTCTAATATCCTCAACTTCTTGAGGTGTCTTAAGACACTCTTTCTTCGACAATTGAATTCCTTGCCTGAAAGGTAACGAACCCTTCTTGGAATTTTGCATCGAATATTGTATCAACCCCTTGTCGATATAAGATGCTTGAGACAACGCTAGCATTTTGTTCTTTTGGTTCCTTGCGATTTGAATCCTTAGAACAAACTGAGCCTCTCCCAAAACTTTCATTTGGAATTGGGTCGCTAGCTATTGCTTAACGTCAGTCAGGAACCCTACATCATTCCCAATGAGTAGGATATCATCTACGTATAAGACTAAGAAAGCTACAACATTATTGACTACTTTCTTGAATACACAAGGTTCGTCAATATTTTGTTCAAAGCCATAAGATTTGATCGCAGTATCAAACCTTATATTCCAGGATCTATACGTTTTCTTCAACCCATAAATGGACCGATTAAGATTGCAAACATTTTGCTCTTGACCCTGAACTATGAACCCCTCTGGTTGAGCCATATAGATACTCTCATCAAGATTTCCATTCAGAAAGGTTGTCTTGACATCCAGGTTCCAAATTTCATAATCATAAAAGGTGGCAATGGACAAGAGTATTCTAATCGACTTTAGCATGACAACATGAGAAAAGGTTTCTTCATAGTCCACCCCTTCTCTCTAGGAATAACACTTTGCCACAAGTCGAGCCTTAAAGGTTTGCAACTTACCGGCTTGGTCTCGTTTCCTCTCGTAGATCCAATTGCTACCGATAGGTCTTTCACTATCTGGTTTGTCTAAAAGATCCCAGAACGAATTGAAGTACATCGATTCCATTTTGAGATTCATGGCTTTAAGCCACTGGTCCTTGTCTATGTCATTCATTTCATGTTGAAAGGTCAACGAATCCTCAACGCCATCATCAAGTATGACGACCTGGGTTTCTGTCAAACCCATGTAACGGTCGGGTTGTCTCACATCCCTCCCACTAAGTCGAGGGATTCTCAACTCTTGAGAAGAACCAGCCTGATCAACAACTCTTGTTGATTTGTCTGTAGCGTTCCCTGAAGGTTCACTCAATACAATTCTACTTGTTGGTTGATGATCTTTCATGTGGTCTTCCTCTAAGAACGTGACGTTTGTCGACACAAGCACCTTGTCCTCTTGAGGATCGTAAAATAAACCACCTTTCGTTTCCTTGGGGTATCCTACAAATAGGCATAACTTTGAACGTCGTTCCAATTTCTTTGGATTGGGCACCAGCACATGTGTCGGACACCCCCAAATTCTGAAGTGACGTAAACTATCTTTACGCCGTCTCCATAACTCATAAGGTATTTCTGAAACACTTTTACAGGGAACCATGTTTAAAATATATGCAGCAGCCTCTACTGCATATCCCCAAAACGAACTAGGCAGTTGAGCATAGCTCATCATAGAACGAACCATGTCTAACAGAGTTCTATTTCTCCTTTCAGATACACCGTTCTGCTGCGGTGTACCAGGCGCTGAGAGTTGGGATACTATTCCATTTTCTATCATATAGTCCTGGAATCTCAAATCCATATACTCTCCACCTCGATCTGATTGAAGTGTTTTAATCGTCTTACCTAATATGTTCTCAACTTCTGCCTTATACTCTTTGAACTTTTCAAGAGCTTCAGACTTATGATGCATTACGTAAAGACAACCGTACCTAGAATAATCATCAATAAAACTGATGAAATATTCATATCCTCCTCGTGCTTTGACATTCATAGGACCACAGAGGTCTGAATGCACAAGCTTCAAGTGTTCTTTGGCCCTACAACCTTTTTCAGAAAAATATCGTTTAGTCATTTTTCTCTCAAGACAAGACTCACATGGCGGTAAAGAGTTTTCCTCTAACTAATTTAGGAGACCACTCTTAACCAATCTCCTAATCCTATTGAGATTAATGTGGCCTAGTCTCAAGTGCCAAAGATAGGTACTTGGAGAAAACTTCTGTCTTTTATTTTGAGTCTCAGCTGTTTTAAACATCTCAGTGTTCAAAATAGCTTTCGCCTCTGTTGGTCTTAACACATATAAGTTGTTTTCTAGTTTTGAAGAACATATTACTACACCACTTTTGCTAATGAACGCTTCATTAAACTCAAAAGATACTTTATACAAATGTTCAAGCAAACAAGAGATAGATACAAGGTTCCTCTTGAAACTAGAAACAAAGAGAACATTTTCTAATAAAATGAACCTATCTCTAAACAACAACTTCACTGCTCCCACTGCTTTGGCTGAGGCAACCTCTCTTGTTCCAACCCTGAGAGTTATCTCACCATTAGCAAGCAGCTGCCAGGAACTAGTTTCCTGGATAGAAGAACACACATGGTTAGTGGCTCTTGAATCTAGTATCCAGGCAGAACTATCATGTTCCACTAAACATGTTTCAACAACGAGTAAATCATATTTACTTTATTTTTTCTTCTCAGCTTTTCTCTCGCCAATGACAGCTCCGTCCGCCTCTCCCACGTTGAAGGGGACCATCATGTTAAGGACATGTTCCCTAACAGAAGTTCCCTCCATCATACGGGAGTTGTAAACGAACTTGAGGTCATCATGACGGGTCGATGAGGACGATTGTCCAAACATCGCGTGTAATGAATCCATGATCTCCTTAGCGGTGATCATCACCTCACGTTTTTTAGCTAGCATATTGGATATGTTGGCCAAGATGTAGACCCGGGCTTTATCATTAGTCCTAGTCCACCTATCAAATGCATCTCGAACAATTCGAGTTGCAAACGAGCGTGGAGGGGGATGACATTCCTCTCTGTTAAGACAAACCTTAGATCATCGATAACAAGAATCATATTCAAGTTCAATTTACAGGTCGCGTAGTTATCACTGTTTAGTTTGTCGGAAGCTAGTAATTGGATAAACGAGCTAGACATGCTGAAAAGAATAAATTCTATTAGTGAATTAGTTTTAACCTATTTCAAGCATCCAATCAAGATTTAGCAAAAAGTAATAATGTACCAATAAACTCATTATTAATTTGCAACAATATTTCAGTGAGTCACAGTAACCGCTACCGAGGGGCAGTCAATCACTTCTTCACTGAACCAAGACATTCTTGACTAAATGCTAATACCAGAATAACTCATATTCCTATAGCACCTTAGTTATTGCTACTTTGGTCAAGAATTTATTAACATCTTAGCAAATCTTGTAAGTGTGACCCGCCATTTTCAAACCTCAAAGGTCGGCCCCACCAATGCAACCAATGGAAATGTCAGAGCTGGGAATGGGCCTAAGAGACCCTATCCATTTCTGGAGATTAAGTTGTTTCGACTCCCATGAAACGACCATCTGAATGGACGGTACCTCTCCAACAGGCGGAACATGGTTAGTCTCACGGTTCAATCTAATGGAGGAGACCGCAGGATGTATTGACATACTTTCTTCTCCCACTTACTATGAATACTATTCTCCATTCACCTTGCTCTTGATTTATGCAAATACCATCCGAATGGGGATGCCCTATTGACATCACGAGACCGAGCATAAATCTCACGGTGTGAACTTCGCAGAGAGCGTAAGAGGAGGTTGATATATCATATATACCTTCTCGACACCCTACTAAGCACTTTTAGACGGTTTGGGTATACTTTTACTTAGGCATTATCCGGCTAAGACAATAAAACCTAAGTCTAGGTAAAACAAGATTTTACCTAGGATGTCTAGGTGATAAACGCTTTAAAACCTCACACCACACTCGTGCATGCTCATAAAGTCGGGTTAACTTAACTCAAGTACCGCATCGATCCTCAGGTAGGAGGTGTTCCGTATACCGTCAGCTTAAATACCTCCAACCTTCGATAGGATCTCACCAGGTGAGTTCTCTTGTAACCTTAGCTTTACAAGATATCGACCTATTTTAACTATTAAAACGGATCGAATCAAAATTCCTAATCGCATTGGAATTCTTTAACCCTTAGTGAGCATGCATTTATCATTGTTATAGATTTTAAATGTCTATCTCATTTTACAACACTTATAAAATAAAGACATCCTATAACATGCTTCCTAAGCATGAATATAACCATTATATTCTACTAAGGCAACTATATGTTGTATGTTTGATTTTATAATTAATATAACACTTATATCAATTATAAGTTAAAACATGCAAAATTCAATTAATAAATTAATATAACTCTTATATTAATTCTCATGAATTTATAAACATGCATACTATATATTATAACACTTATAACATACTTTCAATGCATGAAGCATGCTTCCTATGGTGTGATTTTAAATCTATATGACATAATTTATGCATATACAACAAGGGAATTTAATTAAAACATACATTCACAATGCATAATTAATTAAACACACTAAAGTGGACCGGTTTTGGCATCACGGGCAAGCAAGCAACTAAATTATTACAAGAATAATTCAAAAACTAGGTTGAGACGCTTCCGAACCGCTCGAACCGCCCCAAACCAGCTTAAATTTGCTTGAACCGGTCAAAAAACAACAAAACCAAGCTTCAACAAAACTGAACCGGTCCAAAACAGCAGACTCGTCTTCAACAGCCCGGAACCGGACCAAAAACGACCTGAACCAGACCAAACGAGCGCTGAGCTGAACCATCAGAAGGTGAAGAACTATGAACCGGACTGACTTTCAGCGAACCAGACCGCCCAAGGACCGAACCAGACTGTTTCTTCCACCTTGCGCTGAACCAGTTTTGTGCTGGAATTTTGAAGAAAAGAAAACAGCACGCTGTTTTTTTCCGACACCCGAACTTCTCTCTTCGAATTGAAAGCCTATATGGACTCTAATGAATCCAAAATTTTTACAGACTCTTCTGCACACATTAAAGCCCATACACGCTCGGGAAATTACAAAACAAAGCACAAATAGATGCTAAAAAATGATGCAAAAACTGGAAAATTACTTTAGACACCCAGAAAAAACAATGACAAAAAGATACCCACCAAGCTCAAATTGATGCAAATTGAGTGCTCAAAATACGCTCTGATACCAATTGAAGGTGCGCATATCACAAATGCGGAAGAGATTTAGATCAATTGACACTCTAATTCCATCAATTTAGCTAAACCAAAAACATGCTCAAAGCTTGGAAAAATAGAGAAATAAGAACACATATCTTTGTTGCTCAAAATCTCCAATTTCGTTGCTCGTTTCTCCTGACGAACTCTTTGAATCTTCTCTCGAACTCGTCGAGGATTACCTCCGGTAGTCCTAGCTATCCTCAGGTCGAGCAACGAGGTGATGAGACCTCTTTATGAGAGAAGAACTTTGGAAGGAGATGGAGAGGAAGAAGTCTGAACAATGGAGCTTTCAGAAATTGAGAGAGAAAATGAATGACGTTCATTCAAATTCTCAGCTCAAAAACATAATCCTCCAGCAGCATCCACCCATCAGCTTCTTCTCATTTCTAATGAAGTTTCAAAAACTTCAAGATTAAGTATCCTCAGTGGGTGATGGGTTAGTCATTAAGGAAAGGTGTCCTTCATGCATGAAATCAACACTTCCCACTTTCATAATATATATATTATTTTTATTATTCAAAAATTAATTTTAAATGAATAAAATAATATATTTTAATTAATTAAACTTTTTAATTAATTAATATTATTATTTAATTCAATATCAAATATTAATTAGAAAATAAGACTAATCCTGATTTTCAGAAAATCGACTTTTCGCACATGAATCCCTATTCATGTTTTAGACCGAATCCATATTTAAATATGTCCATCATTCTTCCAAAAATGAATTTGAATAAATTCTGTCGCAACGTTTTTGCGACGCGGAGCGGCCGACAACCTTCTGTTAAAGAGGGGTTTTCACAAAAAATGGAGTCGCCACCAATCATTTAGGGTGTGATTGGTCACCTTAAAAACACGGCCTACGAAGTAAAAAAACGAGGTTCGGGGGTCGGCTGAGTGTAGGGAAGGTGCTAGCACCCTACAACATCCCGTTTAAAAAAAACGGTAGCCAAAACGTTTTATCCTAATTATCTAGCTAATTTCAAATGGTCCTAAAAAAATATAAATAAAGTAAACAATTAAAATTAAAGTGATGTCCCAACTAATCATACCCTAACTCGTAAAATAAAGTAGGGTTTTGATTTTGTGAGTGAGTTTATTGATTTTGCCATTAACGCTTTAATCTCGATACCGAGATCGTAGAACTTTAAAAAATCATTAAATAAAATCATTTTGTTTCAAATTCAATTGAAATTCGATTAAAACTTGAATTAAAATTAAAACATTCTTGCTTTGAAAATAAACAATTTCGAAATTTAATTTAAACTTGATTTGAAATAAAAATCTTTTGTTTTGAAATCAAAATAAATCGAAAATTCAATTTTGAAACTTACTTTTAAAATCAAACGAAAACCTCTTTCTTTTAAAATTTGAATTAAAATTAAAACCATTTTGCTTTGAAAAACAAACCATTTTTTAAATTTAATTTAAAACATGATTTGAAATAACAATCTTTTATTTTTAAATAGCAAATAAAAAATCAATTTAAAAGCTCAATTTTAAAATCAAATGAAAACCCATTTTTTAAAAGAAGGATGTTCTTGTAATTAGCGCATAATGGCGGTAACCTTAATCCTCAAAAATAGGAAAACCCTATTTATCTCGGGATTTCAATTAAAATACCCTCGAGATGAGAGGAACAGTCCTTCATCTCTCCGGGGTTACAAATTAATTTTAAAATACCCTCGAGATGAAAGGAATAGTCCTTCATCTCTCCCGGGGTTGAAATTTAATATTAAAATACCCTCGAGATGAGAGGAACAGTCCTTCATCTCTCCCGGGGTTACAAATTAATTTTAAAATACCCTCGAGATGAAAGGAACAGTCCTTCATCTCTCCCGGGGTTACAAACTAGAGTTAAAACATGCGCATAAAATAAGAACGAAGACGACAAAAAATAAAAGAAGCGACAAATAAATATTTGAGTAAACTACGTGAGTAAACCTGAAAACAAACTTGAAAATTAAAAAGAACTAAAACGAAGAATAAGAAAAACAAGAGGCATATGCAATATATTCCAACGTATATAAACCAAACATGCATACATATATCAAATAGGCATGGGTATATATGCATATATCCCAGGTATATATGAACACACAATAATGGGGCAGAATTGCAAATAACACAAAATTAAGGGGCATTTTCGTAAATAACTTTAAATCTAGATTTTGACCTTCCTCACGCAATGTTGCTGCCAGAAGTTTGCCGCCGCTCACGGTTCAAGCTCCGCCGCCGCTGGTCTGAAAGATCAAGGATCGCCGCCGCTGCCTCGTCCGCCATCAGCTTCTTCTTCTTCACGATGCTGCCACCGGAGTCCGCTGGAGTTGAAGCACGAGTTCGCCGGAGTTTGAAATAGAGAAGATGAACGCCGCCGTGAGTAGCTGGAAATCTGGGTTCGAGATCCGCCGGAGTTGAAGGAGGAAGATGAGGTTGATGTTTTTTTTTTTTTTTTTTTAGATTTGATGTTTTATGACTTGAGCAGAATGAGATAATGTATGAATGAATGTCTTTATTACACGTGTACGTGTGAAATGACACCATGTAATATGAGATTATTTTTTGACATGCAAAATGCAGGAATTGATATTTTTATTACAGATGCACGTGTGAAACGACACCATGCAATATGAAATGATTTCTTTGACATGCAAAATGCATGAATTGATGTTTTTATTACACGTGCACGTGTGAAATGACACAATGCAATATGATGATTTTGACATGCAAAATGTAAGAATTGAATGATTTTTCTATGATTTTACGCATGAGAAGATGCTTTTATTATACGCACACGTGTGAAATGACACCATGCAAACATAAGACAATGCATTAATGTTTTTTTTTATGTAAAATGATTTATGAGTGCGTGAGATGATATCATGCAATTGATGAAATGATTTTTACATGGTTTTATGCATGGGCATTTTTTTTTATGCAAAATGATTTTTAACATGTATGAATGCACATTTTATTATGCATGAGTGCGATGACATTATGCAATTGATGATTTTTTTTTATGATTTTATGCATGCGAAAATGCATGGATTTTTATGATGCACGTGTAAAATAATGTCGTGCAATTCATTAAATGATTTTTTTTTTTTTTTTTTGGATGCAAAATGTTTTTTTTTTTTTTAACATATATGAATGCACATTTTATTATGTGTGAGTGAGATGACACTATGCAATTGTGATAATGACCGTGATGCATTTTTTTTTTTTTTTTAATTATTATTATTATGTAGGCACGATGTTGTGCAAATGATGGATGAGAAATTAGGAATATTTTTGGCATGAAAATTTTTATGCATGCAACTGATTTTTTTTTTTTTTTAGGTTTTATGTGTCATGCAAAACGAAAAAATCCACAAATTTTATTTATGCATGAATGATGATGTCTTTTTTTTTTTTTTTTTTACCGATGTGTGCACGAGATGCAATTAACAATTTTTTTTTTTTTTTTTTTTTTTTAGCGAAGGACTTTATTTGGACGAGAACGCAATGACTTGTGAAAAAATGCATGATTTTTAAATTCTAACGTGTCGATATACAAATGATTTTTTTTTTTTTTGTTTTTGATTTTTTTCAAAAACTGACATACGTAAAACAAGTATTCACAAAGAAACTTTTTTGAAAACGAAAAAATGAACGAAGACTTTTCGTGCGCCTTTACGGGGGCATTTTACGTCATTCCGTAGGTCGACATTACTCGACTCTCCATTCAAAACTTAAATGAGAAAATAAAAACCGAACGAAAACTTTTCGTGCGCCTTTACGGGGGTATTTTACGTCCTCTCGTAGGTCGACATTACTTGACTCTCCATTCTAAACTTAAACGAAGAGGTCCCCAATTATAATTGAATGCTAAAAATTAGCAAACGAATTAATTTGAACGTGAATCTTTCGTGCGCCATACAAGGGCGATTATGTCCCTTTGAAGGTCGACATTACTCGATTATCTGTTCTAAACCTCAGGGGGACGACTCGATAATTTTTTGTAAAAAATCAAAATAAAACACATATAATGAAATCAACAAACGCAGCTTAAATATGTGAATGAAACACGCAATATGATACAAGCACGAGAATCAAACATGCGACAAAGTAACTGTATCCTACAATTCAGAGTTTTTTTAAAAAAAAATTAACGGTTAGCCCTAGGATGTGTATGAGTGTGATTTAGGTTATAAACAATCCTAAATAAAAACGGTCCCCAAGCTTTCCAACTGATTAAACAGCGCGAATAGCTCGGGTGGAGAATTTCATGCGCCTGCACGAGAACCGAAGTTCCACGAAGGTCACACTACTCAATCTCCGAGTCTAATCCTAAATGGTAGAGCCCGGGTAGGAGGCTCGTGAACGTGTGTGCGAAATGCATGATAATGCAAACAATTTAAATTACGATAAATGGAATAAATTAAACAAAACAATGCATAACAACGCAATGAATTTAATAATAAACATGATGTGAGGGTAAGACTCTAAACATAAGGATAAAGGCCCCCAAATTAATTTGAAAGCTAAAGATTAGCTAACGAATTAATCTGAGCGAGAATCTTTCGTGCGCCATACAGGGGCAATTATATCCCCTTGAAGGTCGACATTACTCGATTCTCAAATCTAATCCTAAAAGGTAGAGCCCGGGTAGGAGGCTCGTGAATGTGTGTGAAATGCATGATAACGCAAACAATTTAAATTACAATAAATGAAACAAGTTAAATCAAAGCATAATCACGAGACGACTTGAATAATAAAATGATGTGAGGGTAAGACTCTAAATCTAAGAATAAAGGCCCCCAAATTAATTTGAAAGCTAAAGATTAGCCAACGAATTAATCTGAGCGAGAATCTTTCGTGCGCCATACAGGGGCAATTATATCCCCTTGAAGGTCGACATTACTCGATTCTCAAATCTAATCCTAAAAGGTAGAGCCCGGGTAGAAGGCTCGTGAATGTGTGTGAAATGCATGATAATGCAATAAACAGTAAGTTGTGATAAATAAATCAAGACAATTAGAACAACACATAATTAAATAAATAAAACAAAGACAAACAAAGACCAAAAAAGAAGATTAGCTATATGTAAGATAAAATGCAATGACCTAGACCCACTAAAAAAATGTCCCCAGCAGAGTCGCCATGCTGTCGCAACGTTTTTGCGACGCGGAGCGGCCGACAACCTTCTGTTAAAGAGGGGTTTTCACAAAAAATGGAGTCGCCACCAATCATTTAGGGTGTGATTGGTCACCTTAAAAACACGGCCTACGAAGTAAAAAAACGAGGTTCGGGGGTCGGCTGAGTGTAGGGAAGGTGCTAGCACCCTACAACATCCCGTTTAAAAAAAACGGTAGCCAAAACGTTTTATCCTAATTATCTAGCTAATTTCAAATGGTCCTAAAAAAATATAAATAAAGTAAACAATTAAAATTAAAGTGATGTCCCAACTAATCATACCCTAACTCGTAAAATAAAGTAGGGTTTTGATTTTGTGAGTGAGTTTATTGATTTTGCCATTAACGCTTTAATCTCGATACCGAGATCGTAGAACTTTAAAAAATTATTAAATAAAATCATTTTGTTTCAAATTCAATTGAAATTCGATTAAAACTTGAATTAAAATTAAAACATTCTTGCTTTGAAAATAAACAATTTCGAAATTTAATTTAAACTTGATTTGAAATAAAAATCTTTTGTTTTGAAATCAAAATAAATCGAAAATTCAATTTTGAAACTTACTTTTAAAATCAAACGAAAACCTCTTTCTTTTAAAATTTGAATTAAAATTAAAACCATTTTGCTTTGAAAAACAAACCATTTTTTAAATTTAATTTAAAACATGATTTGAAATAACAATCTTTTATTTTTAAATAGCAAATAAAAAATCAATTTAAAAGCTCAATTTTAAAATCAAATGAAAACCCATTTTTTAAAAGAAGGATGTTCTTGTAATTAGCGCATAATGGCGGTAACCTTAATCCTCAAAAATAGGAAAACCCTATTTATCCCGGGATTTCAATTAAAATACCCTCGAGATGAGAGGAACAGTCCTTCATCTCTCCGGGGTTACAAATTAATTTTAAAATACCCTCGAGATGAAAGGAACAGTCCTTCATCTCTCCCGGGGTTGAAATTTAATATTAAAATACCCTCGAGATGAGAGGAACAGTCCTTCATCTCTCCCGGGGTTACAAATTAATTTTAAAATACCCTCGAGATGAAAGGAACAGTCCTTCATCTCTCCCGGGGTTACAAACTAGAGTTAAAACATGCGCATAAAATAAGAACGAAGACGACAAAAAATAAAAGAAGCGACAAATAAATATTTGAGTAAACTACGTGAGTAAACCTGAAAACAAACTTGAAAATTAAAAAGAACTAAAACGAAGAATAAGAAAAACAAGAGGCATATGCAATATATTCCAACGTATATAAACCAAACATGCATACATATATCAAATAGGCATGGGTATATATGCATATATCCCAGGTATATATGAACACACAATAATGGGGCAGAATTGCAAATAACACAAAATTAAGGGGCATTTTCGTAAATAACTTTAAATCTAGATTTTGACCTTCCTCACGCAATGTTGCTGCCAGAAGTTTGCCGCCGCTCACGGTTCAAGCTCCGCCGCCGCTGGTCTGAAAGATCAAGGATCGCCGCCGCTGCCTCGTCCGCCATCAGCTTCTTCTTCTTCACGATGCTGCCACCGGAGTCCGCTGGAGTTGAAGCACGAGTTCGCCGGAGTTTGAAATAGAGAAGATGAACGCCGCCGTGAGTAGCTGGAAATCTGGGTTCGAGATCCGCCGGAGTTGAAGGAGGAAGATGAGGTTGGCTCCGCCGTCGTGGGAGGTTGAGGGAGAACGCCGTAGCTGCTGGTTCAAGGATGGAGATCGGCTGGGTATCGCCGTCGTCTGGGTTTGCTCGAGGTTCAACGAGGCTGAGCTGGTATCGTCGCCGTCGTCTGGGTTCGTTGAAGAAGGAGAAGCTCCGTCGCTGGTCTGGGTTGAAGAAGAGATGCGCCGCCGCTGGTCTGGGTTGAAGAAGATCGGTGCCGTCTGGGTTCGTTGAAGAAGGAGAAGCTCCGCCGTAAATCTCGCCGTCGGGTTGAAAATGAAGCTCGAAGTTTCGCCGGCGTTTGGGGTGGAGATCCGCCGTGGATTTGCGCTGAAGGAGACGCACGCCGCCGTGAAGCCTTACCCCGCGCCGCCGTGCGCGGTGGCTACTCCACCGTGAGCCCGCCGTGCGTGGTGATGTTGGGTGGTGGCCGGATTTAGGTAGAAGAGGGTGGAGAAGATCCAATGATGAAGATGATGAATAGTGGAGAGAGAGAAAATGAATAGTGAATAGTTTTGGGGATTACCAATATTTTTGTCCTATTCTCCCCCCTCTTTCCTCACTTTTTTCTTTTGGCTCCCTTCTTTTTGGCTCCTATCTCTTTCTATTTATAGGAGGCATTAGGTCACAAATGGCCCTTGGTTTGGTTTTTCTTTAAATTTCATGACCTACAAATCCAAGAACCGAACCGAAGCACTAAACCGAAACACTAACGAAGCACTAGACCAAGTACTAAACCAAACACCATAAAACAACCCTAAAATTGAATCTTGAAAACCAACACACCTAACCCTAAAAACATAAAACACGAAACCCTAAAAATGAAACACCCAAAACTAAAAATCTAAAAAACGAAACGCAGCGGGAAACCGGGATCGAAGCGTTAAACCCCAAAACAAAACCCGGGAAGCTTCGAACGACCCACTAACGAAAAACAATTTTTTGGTGATTTTCTTGAAAACTTCGAAAATAACAGAAAAATGACGAAATTAAAGAAAAACTAAAAAAAACTGAAAAATAAGCGAAAAAACATAAAATTATGTGAAAAATCCAAAATGATGATAAACAAGGCCGGACGAAATACGGTGTCAACAAATTCAAATTATTTTCCTCTCATATTGTTACACGACCTAATCCGAGCTAGCCAGGAGAACCTAAAGGATCTACAGATCTTGAGCTCCAACGATACGAGATTAACCGACCAAACTCTTTAGCCAAGCTAACCCACATTCGTTAACCCCTGAGACTCCACTAAAGTCCAAGGGTTGCACTCTCCTCACTGTAGATATATTTTTGTTCTCTTGAAATAACCATTATTAGTAAATCGATCCTTCATAGGTCGTTCGTAATTACAGCTGGGTCAAAATTACCGTTTTATCCCCGTAATTACATCTTGTTCCTTAAGTCTCCACTGCTCCTCTAATGAACAATTTGCTTGTGATCCAACCACCAAACCAAATCCCTCTCGGGCCAATGAGAGGGTGGGCCCATTGTTCAAGACATGGAGTTAGCACTTAAGGGAACAACCTCTCTACTAAACCCTAAAGGCGGGTAGGAGTGAATTCCATCTCGCAGGACTATGTTCCCAGCTCCCTGCTCGGTATTATCCTCAAAGTGGTAGGCATATTGAGTCGGCTAACCCAGGCCACTCTCACCCATGAAAATCAAAGGATAATCCCGAATAAACAGGACTTCATAGCGTGATCAGGATTCAGATCGAGTTACCTAGGTCATCATATGAAAATGTCAGTCTTTACAGTAAACGGAGTTGTAAAGAAAGAGTGACTTGTTTTCACGGTTCAGTCTTATGCAAACTCATTGCACAGGACGCCCACACTCACATGTCTCTAGATGAACGATTTCAGATCACATCGTTTGTACTATACAAAGTGGACCGCGTCCATAGTGTCCCCAAGATAAGGTGCCCAACCTTAACCCTATACTATAGACCGTTTTGGATATTACTCGATCTTGATCCACAATCATGTCACACATAAAGTTCAAGTATACATCTTATAGCCATGGATTCTTAGTCTATTGGAGTTAGGTTAAAAGACAACACAATTCACTTTATTCAATAACAACTTTCCTGAATAAATTTCAATAACAACTTTATTGCAAAATAGAATATACATTCAATTTACAAACCACGAGTTTTAGGACAAAAAACCCAACATTTTCTGTCTGAATCGAAGGGGATTTTCGAGTCAGATATGGGATCGTCTCAATTTCCTTTGCTTCCAACGTTTTTTTCTTAAAAAAAAAAAAACTGCGCAAAGAGGCATCGTTTCGGTATAAATCGAAGGATATTTTCGCTTAGATTCAAGGCCCTTCGTTCCAACTTCTCAATGCATATATTAAACGAAAAAAAAGAAGATAAAGAAGAAGAAGAAGGAAAGAAAACGAAAAAAAAAAATGAAGTCCGAGCGGTGGACGACGACGAGCAGTGGTCGGTAGCAAGCATTGATGAGGAGAAAGGAAGAAGATAGGAGGAAGATGGAGAAGGGGAGAAAAAGGAAGAGGAGAGAGAAAGAAGGAAACAAGTATTTTTTTATTTTAAAAAATGATAAAAATATATATACTTTTCAAAATAATTAAAAAATAGTTTTTACTAAAAAAAATAAATGACACGTCAAACCTTTTTTAAAATTGTTGAGTTTGAAATGTGAGAGACCGAAATGGTACTAAATTCAAACCTCGAAATCGAAAATATAATTTACCCAAAAAAAAGATAATCTAGTATGATCCAAATATAATTTCAATTTAATCTTAAAATGACAATTTTACTTGGCTCAACCGAACAAAAATTTAAAAAATCAATCTCTCATATTGTTGAAAAGAATTAAATTAACTGAATATAAAGTTCTGAAAAACAACATTATTATATGTGCATATATAATAATTAGTTTAGCAACATATGCGGACGAAGGTTTCAAAATTGTGACCTCGTGATCTAGCTATAAGTAATTGAGTAAAAGAACTAAATTAAATGAATATAAAGTTTCGGAAACAACATTAATATATGAGTAAAACTTGCTTGCAGCCTAGGCTATAAGTATCTTTTGCATCTCAGTCACCGGTCATGATTTGATTGACTAAATATTTAAACCATTTTTAAATAATAAAAAAATCTTTCACGCCGTTTACTTAGTTTTTGTCCGTAACTTTTATTTCCTTATTCCATCAAATTAACAACTTCCCTTACTTTCTCTCTCTTACTCTCTTCATTTCTCTGCACTCCAAACTTCAAGGCCCTGAAATTTCAATTCGGGTTATTTGAAATTTGCAGGGCTGATTGTGTGTTATATAAACATAAATTTTCAAGTGGGTTTTTAGAGGAAGTGAAGAAAGAGTGGGAAATTTCACGGATGGATTCATCTAGGTCGGTCATGGTACATCTGGGTCGGTCACATGGTAGTGCGATTAGTATTCTTCAATTTCGGGTTCAATATTCAATTTCTTCAAAACACTTACACTAACAACGAAATTAGACCACGTGGGGGGAGAGGTTGGTAAAGGGAAAGGTCGGTTGGATTTTATTTTTCTAAGAAAATTCACCCCAAAAAAATGGAAAGGTGGGCTTCAATTACTCTGGTTTGAAAGGTACTCTTGATAATTTGAATTTCTCTTTTCCAAATCTGATTTGTTTGATCTTTAAGTTAATAATCTTTTTGATGTAATTTCTCATTCTATTGGAGTTCTTTCAAAGCTCCAATTTCTTGATCTTTCCACTAATTATCTCAATTCTACTCTTACCTTTTTCTCCCACAACTCTCACTCAAGTTTTTTAACTTGATGTTTCTCGTAATTTCAATACCTGTCTTTGGATTCTCGTCTTATCCCCAGATGGGTCTATGAATTCGAAAAATGGATTGAAGAGTTTGAGAAATTTCTTGCTTCAAGATAACTCTCCTGGCGAAATTGGAAATAACAAGTCTTTAAATTTGATTGCTTTTGATAGGAAAAAACTTTATGGTCCAATTCCTCAATTCTTCGTTGAATGATAATCATTTTTCTGGAGAAATTCTTTACAGTATTGCAAATGTGAGGAACTTGACTGCGTTAAAAAATAGTTAACAAAAAAAATGAAAAAAGATACTTATGGTAGAGAAAGGAAGAGAGAGTGAGAGATGAAATTGAAAACAAAGGTCATGGCAGCTGGAAGAGAGGAAAGAGAGAGAAAATAGGAGAAGTTGTTTATTGGAGGAAGAAGGAAGGGAAAGTTAGGGGAAAAAAATCTAAGTAAGCGACGTGAAAGATTTTTTTATTTAAAAACTGATATAAATATTCGGTCAATCAAATCGTGACACGTGGTTGGGCTGCAAAGATGGTTGATACTCTATTTTCATCAATTTAACAAAATAGAAACATGCTCGAAACAACGAAAAAGAGAATTAAGAAATACATACCCTTGTAGTTCAAATTCTTCAATTCCGCCACTTGAAATCTTTGCACGAACTCTTCGACGCTTCTCTCGAACACTTCGAAGACCACCTCCGGTAGTCCCGCTATCCTCAGGCCGAGCAACAGAGTTGTGAGACTCCTTTGAGCAAGAGGTCTTTGGCTAGAGGTTAGGGAAGAAAAGAATGACTATGGAGAATTTGAGAGTTTGAGATGGAGAGATTTGTGCAAGACAACAGTTGCCTTCACAAAACCATCACCAAGAAGTTCTAAAAAACAATATGAATTCTTTATATCTCCAAGCAACTCTTTTGCATTTATGAAGAATCTGCAATGATTGAAAAAACTTCAAAGAGAGAAGTTTGAACTCTTCAAAAGTTCTCTACAAAAGTTCTACCCTTCAAGAATGGCGATTAACCTTCTCACAAAGGAACTCTTCACCTTAAAAAGATGAAAGAAAAAGGAGCAGCTTACTTAAAAGTCAAGCTTAGTCATACAACAGATGTTTATCATGCAAACATAATTCGTTTGAAGAAGCAGTCGGAGATCGCTTGCGCCGCTCGTGGCCGTGTTGTTTGCCAGAGAAGAAGATTGAACGCGAAAGAGAGGCGTGCGGCTGGCTGATCGTGAAGAGAGGGGAGATGTTTTCTTGTGGCTAAAACGTGGGAGAGGAGAGAAGGATCAAATGCTTAGGGTTTTTTCTTTCTTTCTTTATTTTTCATTTTTTCAACAATAAAAAAGAACTCACAAATACTCATTCCTTCCTAATTCTTTTTATTTTCCTACTCTGAACCCATCAACCACTTAACTTCTAAAATTTAATTAATCCATCTAATTCTAATTTTCTTAAAATAAGTTGAATTGACTTAATCCAATAAACAATTTCCAACAATTCTAATTTCGAAACAGGGAGTGTTACACTAGCAACTTCACCATAAACGACATAATCCCTTGCTGGTGGGTATTCGGAATTGCTCAGAATGGCTCCAAACTGCAATTAGACGATTCTCACGCATTAGAACCTAAATGGCAGAACATATAAAATTATCGAAAGGAATTCTACAGCGTCGTTACCTACCGCCTTACCAAAAAGGGTTCAGATATGCATTGATTTGTAATCGACGAAGCCTAAACCTGTAGATCTGAAGTCAATAGAGCATAGGTAAACCAAAACCAGCATTGGGACAACGAGGTCAATGGAGCTAAGACTTTTAATTAAATTATCAACTTTGGGATTAACGATCTAATTAGAACTCTTTTCCCAAAATGAAATAAATTTTAATTCATCAACTTAGAAACTATACTAATATTCTAATTTTTCAATTTAGAATTCATGAACAAAGTAGTCCAATTAATCTAGAATTCACGGACTAGAAGGGAATAAAGTCATAACTTATTCCGAATTAACTAATTTAGAAACGCGGAACGTTACACGTCAGTCGTGTGTGTTCAATCTAAGATTGAACGGAGCGTGGTTTAAGAACTCAAATTGATTCAAGGTCCGATTTCGATTTATGGTCGCCGCTGGAACAGAGGAATCTGAAAGATTGTTCTTACTACAAAATTGTCACTCATTGTATATTTACTTAAATACCTCTTAAATAACCATTAAATGAGAAGATGGTTTTTTTCACAGTTTTCATTTCCCTTTTTTCCTTTTTTTTTTCTTTTAATTTTCCCTCATTTTACTTTATTTGTTTATTAATTTTTTTTAGTTGTAAATTAATTCTAATTCTTGTATAGCTATATTTAATTTAATTATAAATTTATTTTATAAATAAAAAAATGTATAAGCAAAAAAAGCATAAACAAATTAATGATAGTTAATAAATGTAAACGATTTAGGATATTGTAGAACTGTCATCTATTGACGACATTACAAAACTGTCATTAAGTTTTGGAAATTTGAAAAACTCCATTTTTTTCTCGCAAAAAACGTGTCCCAAACTGAAGATGACAATTTTTTTTTCTCCTCCTTAATTTTGAGTGTTTGTTTTCAAAAATTTGATTTCTCTCTCTTTTTTTTCACTTTTTTTTTTCATTTTATTTTTTAGTGGTAAATTAATTCTAATTCTTTTATAAGTATTTTTAGTTTCTAAAAAAACGTTTGAGTAAAAAAACATAAACAAATTAATGATGGTTAATAAATGTAAACGATTTAGGACATTTTAAAATTGTCATCTATTGACGACATTAGAAACCTGTCATTAAGTTTCGGAAATCTGAAAAACTCCGTTTTTTCCGCCAAAAACGCGTCCCAAACGGAGGATGACACTTTTTTTCTTCCCTTCCTTAATTTTTGGATGCCCCACAGGTCATCTATTCCCATTTTTCTAGTAGTGAAATAATAAGACTAAACCCGATTTTCCGAAAATCGACTTTTCGCATATGAATCCCTATTCATATTTTACTCCGAACTCATATTTAAATATGACCAACCTCGTTCTCAAAGCCGAATTTGGATTTCTCCAGATTCATTCATTTTACATTGTTACACGGCTTTATCCGAGCTAGCCAGGAGAACCTAAAGGACCTACATATCATGAGCTACTACGATCCGAGATTACCCGGTTAAACCATTTAACCAACCTAATCAACATCCGTAAACCCCCGGAGACTCCACTAAAGTCCAGGGGTTGAACTCTTCTCACTGTAGATATATTATGTCCTCTTGATATAACCATCATAGGCGAGTCGATCCTTCACAGGTCGTTCGTAATCACAGCGGGTCATTTATACCGTTTAACCCCTACATTACATATTGTTCCTTAAGTACAACTGACACCTCTAATGAACATTTGATCTGTGATCCAATCAACAAATCATAACCCTCTCTGATCAGGAGAGGATGAGGCCTCATGTTCAAGACCTGAAGTCAGCTATTAAGGAAACAACCTCTCTACTATCCCTAAAAGCGGGTAGGAGTGAATTTCATCTTGCTATACTATGTCTTCAGTTACCTATTCGAGTTTATCTCCAAGATGGTAGGCTTATTGAGTTGAGAAACTGGTCACTCTCACCCGTGCAAGTCAAAGGATACTCTCGAATAAACAGGAGTTCATAGCGAGCTCAGGATTGAGATCGAGTTACCTAGGTCATCATATGAAAAAGTCTGTCTCTTCAGTAAACGATGTTATAAAGAGAGAGCGACTTGTTTCGCGGTTCAGTCTTATGCAAACTCACTGCACAGGATGCCCTCACTCGCACATCTCTATGTGAAACAATTCAGATCACATCGTTTTATACATTACAAAGCGAGCCGCAACCAATAGTGTTACCAGAATAAGGTATCCAGCCTTATCTATATACTATAGACCATTTTGACTGTCTACTTGAACTTGATCCACATTCATGTCATACATGAAGTCCAAGTACTCATACTCCGCTAGGGGTGTTTGTTATTGGTATAGGTTAATACAAACACGTTTCACTATATTCAATAACAACTTTACTGAATAAATCTCAATAACTCTTTATTGCAAAAAAGAATAATTACATTCACAGTTGTTTACAAACTACGAATTTTAGGACATATAACCCAACAGTACCCGGCCTGCAAGCAAATTTTACTCTTATTATATATACATATATATTAAAAGGAATGTTTAGCTCCTCCGTACTTTAGGATACCGCTGCTACCGAACATGTGTTCCAATAGGATTGGAACACGTGTTTATTAATATTATTATTATTGTTAAAATTGGAAACTAAAATTTCTCTCATCTCTATTTGACCGTTTTGCCCTCCCCTCTTACCACCTTCCCAACTTTCTCTTTCTACCCAACAAGTTCGGTTGAATTTTTTTTTCCTCTCCTTACTTTTTTTTGGATGTTGTTGGCATGGTGTCCAGAAATAAACACAAAAATGAACGAGTAGGCAACTTTCTCCAACTTCAAATCACAATATGTGAGAAAAAGAAAGTGCAGACCATATGCATTCCATGTGTTAATTTTTTTTTTTTTTTGCTTATTTCCATGAGGTTTTATGTCGATGTAAGAAAGAGAACCAAAAAAAAACCATCATTTGGCCACCAATCACAAATGAAAGACAGATGAATAAATAAATAATGGAATCCACAAAAACATTGTATAGTTAGAGAGATAAAGATATAGAGAACCGAAAGAGATGAATTTAAAAAAAATAAAAAATAAATCCATTCCTCTTAAAAGAATGAGAAAGGAGGGGAAAAATCTAGACCAAGTAAACAAAAAGGTGAAATAGAGATAAAAATAGATTTTTTTTTGTTTAAAGAAAAATAATAAAATTAATAAAGACGTGGATTGAAACACGTCTGACAGTAAATGCATCCTCATGCCCGGAGAGCAGGAAAGTATTAGTCATATATTAATTAGTTTAAAATGATATGTGTGTGGTGATGTAGCTATAAGTAATGAGCGAAACTTAGTTGCAGGCTGGGCTACAACTATCTTTTGCAGCCCAGCCACGTGTCACAATTTAATTCATCTAAATTTAAACTTTTTTTTTAAATAAAACATTCAGTTAGTTTTTAACGTCGTAGCGTTTTTTTTTTATTTCTGTTTTTTTTTTCTTCTTTTTGGAAGATTCACCCTCACGTGTTGAATTTGAAGCGTCTTTTTTTCAATTTTTGTTTTTTGAAGCATTTTTTTTTCTTTTTCTTTTATAGGCTTAGCAACACTGTAACCTTCTCCTTCAAGTTTTAATATTTTATTTTGTCTTCTTCTTCTCACTAGTGTTTCAAAGTTTTGTGCTGCTGGTTTTTTTTCTTACTCTTACCTTTGTTGTCCTCTGCCCGCGTCAACCCATCGTCGGTCGCCGTATTTTTTTTTGCCTCATCTCATCGCTGTCCCTCTGTCCGCCTCAGCTTATCGTTTAGGTTCGAATTCTATCCTCTATTTTCACATGGTCGGAAGCTTTGCATTTATGTTGTGGGTTTTTTACTTATTTAATTTGCATTTATGTGGTGGGCTTTTACTGATTTGATTTTTACTATTTGCAATTATATGGTGAGATTTTTAGGGGTTTACTACTGTTTTGTGAGATTTTTTTACTGATTTACAATAATTTTCGTGTTGTTGATTAGTGTGATTTAAACATCATTTTTTAGAAGTCATGGAGAATAGTATAAGAGATACAAACTTGCCTACTACCAATTTGGAAGATGATACCCATCCCGTGATTACTGCTCAATTTGATGAAGTTCATTTGGAAGATAATATAGAGACTACTATCAATAGTCAATTTGAAATTGGTGAGTCGACAGTTGAGATGAAGTTTAGTTCTATTGGTGAGCCGACAGTTGGGATGGAGTTTAGTTCTATTGATGATGGATATCAATTTTATGTCAATTATGGAGGAAAAATTGGTTTTAATGTAAGAAAAAGATACAGCAAAAAGAGAAAAAATGGAGATATTTCAAGATATGTTTTTTGTTGCTCAAAAGAAGGGTTTCGTCCAATAAACAGAAAAAAAGAGAGTGTTTCATATACTCGACCAATTTCAAGAACGGGATGTAAAGCTGATATTGCCTTCTTGCTTGGAAAAAATGGTAAATACAAAATAGTGTCTTTTAATGGAAACCACAATCACGACCTTGTTAGAACACCAATGAAGCATATTTTAAAAGTCAATAGGAGCATTTCCCATGCCCAAAAGGCTCTAGCTTATGATGCAGACAGATCAGGAATTTCAATTAAAGCAACCATGGAACTAATGAGTAGGGAAGTTGGTGGTAGAGAACATTTGGGATTCTTGGATAAGGATTACAGGAATTATATACACAAAGAGAGAAAATCAAGAATCAAGAAGGGGGAAGCTAGAGTTCTGTTGCAATATTTTCAGAAAAGACAAATGGAGAGTTCTTCCTTTTTTTATGCATTGCAACTTGACGAAGATGACATGATCACTAACATTTTTTGGACAGATGCACGTTCTATTTGTTATTATAGGCTTTTTGGAGATGTTATTTGTTTCGACACTACTTATCGTACAAATGAACTTGGTCGGCCATTTGCCCCATTTATTGGAGTGAATCATCATAAACAATCAATGGTGTTTGGAGCAGCTTTACTTTATGACGAGACTATAGAATCTTTTAAATGGTTGTTTGAAACATTTCTTAGTGCAATGTCGGAAAAACAACCAAAGACAATTCTTACCGATCAATCTGCAGCAATGGCTAAAGCAATAAGCGATGTCTTTCCTGAAACTCAACATCGACTGTGTGTTTGGCATATTTTTGAAAATGCAGCAAAAAATTTAAGTCATGTGTTTCATCGATCAGACCAGTTCATTCGTGACTTTAGTCGTTGTGTTTATGATTATGAAGATGAAGATGATTGGTTGCTAGCATGGCAACAAATGTTGGACATTTATAATCTTAGAGATAAAAAGTGGTTGACAGATTTGTTTGAATTGCGAGAAAAATGGGCGATGGTATATGGACGACATACTTTTACGGCCGATATGAAAAGCACACAGAGGAGTGAAAGTATGAATAGTTTATTGAAAAAATATTTAAAGCCAAGTCATGATGTTTTGCGTTTCCTTGAACATTACGAAAGAGTTTTAGCCGATCGAAGATATGAAGAATTGATTGCAGATTTCAAGATGAATCAAACAAGATCAGTCTTAATAACAAAAACAGAGATGTTACAACATGCGGCAGAAATATATACACCAGAGATGTTTAAATTGTTTCAAAAAGAGTATGTAGATATTCTTAAGTGTCACCTCTATAAGATTGGTAAGTTGGATGCTACATCAGAGTATAAAGTATCATTCTTTGGAAGTTCACATCATTGGTTGGTTAAATATGAGGCTTCAACACAAACAGTCACTTGTAGTTGCATGAAATTCACTTTTATGGGTATTTTATGTACTCACGCGCTCAAGGTGCTCGATAAGAAGAATCTGGACAAAATTCCTGCTTCATATATTTTGAAAAGGTGGACAAAAGATGCTAGAGCTTCAAGTGGATTTGAGAATCAAATGCATGAGGTAAGTGGAAATTTTAAAGAGTCAATTGGGAAACGATATAACCACTTATGTCGTAGTGCTTACCAAATTAGTTCACTAGCCGCAGAGCATGAAAAGTTGTTTGAGCATGCATCACTAAATTTTATTCAATTGCTCAAAGATTTGGAGAAGATAAAGAAAAATATTTCGGTGGAAAATAATAATGCAAGCAATGTAGAAGATTCAAGTTTGATTGAAGATAATTTAGTAGAAGCACGGGGAGTTAAGAGAAAGCCTACCGTTGGCCGCCCTCGTAATCGATTGAAAGATCCACTTGAAAAGAGAAGATATAAACAAAATGTGAAATCGAACAAAGCTCCCTCCTCGTCAAATCACATCACAACCCTCACACAGGTACTATCACATCAATCCATATATATGTTTATGAATTTCAAGATAAATATATTTAGTTATTCTAATGATTATTTTTTTAATTTAGGAAAATATTATTGAGAAAGAGACACAAACAACATTTATGTTGCGGATGGTAAATCAACCAATATTATCTATGGATAGGCAAAATAATATGTCATTCACTCAATTACTTGAGGTAAACTTTTTATTCAAAATATTTTAGTTACATTTATAGAGATTATTTATTAATGATTTTTTTTTTTTTTTTTTTTTTTTTTTTTGCAGGAAACATTAGCATTTAGTAACAAAAATCCAAACAACTGAAGATGGATTACTGGAAGCTTTAATTAGTTATGATTTTCTTTAAATATAAGAAGTATTTTGTGGAATGTTATTTATAATTTGGTTATGATTTTTATGTTACATTGTTATTTGAAGTGACTTCAATTTTCAATTGACAAGTTATGAATTGTAATTCAGGGGTATGAAATCAAATCTCTAATTTTTGTAGAGTAGATTTGGCCTAGATTTGGAATAATTGATGCTAAATTTGGCATTGATGTACCATATCATTTGGGATTTAAAATTCATATTTGGAAAACCATAAATTCAGTGTTATATTTGTAAAAATAAGAATGTGGATTGTCATTTGACACCCATTACTTACTAATATTAACAAACAAACAAAAAATTAAGCAGTGCATAAAATAAAGTCTTATTTATGAAAAAAAATCATTGAATAATTTTTGAAAGCTCATCAATGTCAACTAAGTATATTATAACACCAGAGCAACAATTTTAAGTTCTCGAGTTAACAAGTGATTTAATAACATGTTCTTATTCTCTCGAGTTAACAAGTGATTTAATAACATGTCGTTCTTATTCTTCGTGCAAGTACAAAGGTTTAGAAGGAACGCCCTTTATGATCCAAAACCTTTGTTCTCAATTCAGAATCATTTTGGCTCTATGAATATGAAATTATTCAAACCCTCATCATTAGCCATTAAAAAAAAAAAAAATCTCGTCGTATTTACCTGACCCTGTTTCGAGATTTTTTTTTTCTTAAAGATGAACGACCTCGGAGATTAGCTTCGAAAACAAAAAAAATATAAAAAGCTAAAAAAAAAAAAAGTACTTCAAATTCAAACTTGTTGAGATAGAATTTTGAAAAAGAAAAGAAAGAAGAAAAAGGAAAAAAAAAAAAAACCCTTCAAATTCAAACTGCGTGAGGTTGAATCTTCGAAAAAGAAAAGAAAGAAGAAAAAAAAAACAGAAATAAAAAAAAACGCTTAATAATGGAACGGCGTTAAAAACTAACTGAATGTTTTATTTAAAAAAAAGTTTAAATTTAGATGAATTAAATTGTGACACGTGGCTGGGCTGCAAAAGATAATTGTAGCCCAGCGTGCAACTAAGTTTCGCTCATAAGTAATTGAGTGATGTTGAGATTTAAGAGATGATTATTGTAGTTGCCCCAGTCTGTGACATAAATAAAAGCTTATAAGCAATGGAAACTTGTTCTCGTTCAAACAGAAAGAAGATCAAACCCTAAGTAGAAAAATGCTCAGCTCCGGGCCTCCAACCCCATCTGGATTAATCATGTAAAAGGCCTCGGAATCCCTGGAACCCACCACTCTCTCAAAATTAGCCCTCACGAACATCACTTCACCCTCCTCCTCTTGATTTCCATTCGGAGGAGGCAACACTCCAGCGCCAACCGTGATCGGCCCAACCGCTCTTAGGACCCTCCACTCTTCATCCCCACACTCGAACCTGTGAGCCAACCCGTACTTCTTCCCATTGCAATACGCCCTCCAAATGCCCTCCTCCTTCAGCACCACCTTCTTCCTTCTCGTCTCTCCTCGGTCGCATTCCAATGCGATCCGGGCTGTCCCCGATGCCATCTCGCGCACCAGGGCGGTGGTTGGCATCGCCACCTCCACTAGAAACGTTGGCTTTGAACTGCCCTCTGCCTGCACCGAGAAATGCACCTGCCCTCGCCTGTGCCCGAATATCGTCCCCACCACTACCCGACCCGACCGGGGCCTCCCGAGAGCCGCGATGGCGGATCGGAGCTTGGACACAGAAACGACACCGTGTTTGTGTTTGTGTTTGGGTGTCTTCAAGGCTAGGATTTGGTGGGCGTCTTCTTCTTCTTCATGTTCATGGTCTTGGTTATTGTCTTTGTTTTTGAAGTGGAAATATCTCCGGGAGAAGGAGAAGGAGGAGTCGTGTGGGGATTTGGCCATGATTGTTTTCATCTTAGGACAAAAAATAAACACACAGGATTTTCTTGTCTTGTCTTGTCCCGGTGGGTAAGACTGCTGAGCAATGGAATTGGAGATGTGTGAGTTTAATATAAACAGATTTTGCTGCGGTTTCACTGTCTCGTGTGTTTGTTGGTTAATACTTGGTGGGATTTTTTTTCCCCTTTAAATTATACAAAATTCTCCAAAAACAAAAAAAAAATATATATATAATAATAATAAAATAAAATTGGGATATATGTTTCAATTATACTCTTAAACTTTGAAAATTTTCATTTTGAAATTTACTCAAAAAAAAAAAAAAATATATTCTAAAGAATTTTTTCAATAAAACAAAATGAAAATTAACATGACAACCAATCTGTGAAAGTTGATTAGCTAAATGATTTTAGCGATATTTTTTTAAGCGAAATAAATAGTAATGATGAATTAGTTAAAATAATGTGACCCACACCTTCTAATTTTTACAAAACCACTGTCACGTAATTTTTTATCATTTATTTTTACGAAATAGATAATTTTTTGGAACAATTCCAATGTTGAAAGGGAACAAATTTTAATGTTGAAGAGTAAAAATGAATTTTTTCAAAGTGGAGAGCATAATTGAAACCAACTCCAAATTGTGGTGTATTTTTTATAATTAATTTAATATTTATTTTATGTTTGTGACTGTAAATTACATTCGTACTAATAAATAAATAAATAAATATATATATATATATATATATATATATATATATATTATTTCCATTCTAATATTTTAAAACCTTTTGTTTTTTTTTTATCAAAATTTAAAAACCTTTGGTTAATTATGCCTCTATACTATACTTTGATTATTTCAATAGTTTTTTTTTTTAATGAAGATATTTAATTAATGCGGGATGAAAAATTGAACTCAACCTTATTTAGTCAAGCATACAATTTTATGTCAATTGAACTAGGTTAAGTTTGACAATTATTTCAATAGTTGTCAAGTAATATTGACTATAATAAAAAAAAAACCCCATATGATGTCCTATCCATCAACATGTCATGGTTTTACATGTACATTAGTATTATGTTTATTACTTTATATGAACTGATGGTAAAGATTTTTTCTAAGTATGGTGCTACTTTTGTTCATTTGTTAACTACATCAGCATCATTATAATAATGACGTAGGGTTTAAAAATATTAAAAAAATATTTATGAAGATAAATTCACTGTATGAACAAAAAGAAAAATAATAGATATAGTACTAGATATTTTCCCTAAATTGACATATAGGGTTGATGTAGTCAACAATTTGTTAACATTCAATCAACAACAAAGATCAATGGAATTGATGAATTGAGGTAGAAAGATGAAATTGATGGAATTGTGTAAGTGCATAGATTAGTTTCAAAAAAAAAAAAGTCTTTCCCAAATGTTATATATTTCAAAGATATTTGAAAAATGTACTTCAACTCTCTTTTTTTTCCAAATTATTTTAAAACATTAACCAAGTTTCAAAGACAAAAAGAAAAAGTGTTGGAATATTTTGCTGGAAATTTTGTAAGTATTTTATTTATTTATTTATTATTATTATTATTATTATTATTATTATTATTTTTTTTTTTTTTTTTGTCGTTGTCTGAACCACCATACCCTCACTAGTAAATATTACCGAGGAAAGAAAAAGTGTTGGAATATTTTGCTGAAAATTTTGTAAGTATTTTATTTATTTATTATTATTTTTCTTTTCCTTTTTCTCCCTTTTTTTTTTTTACTAGTAAATATGAGGGAGTGGTTGTGTGTCAAAAATCTGTTTACAAGCTTCCCCTAATAGAGGAGAATGTTCTCTTATAAGAGGGGAACGAGTTCCTCACATAAAAATAGAGAAGAACTGTACAATTCTTCTTAAGTTATTTCTTTACTTTATCACCATTTTTTATGTTTTGAGGTTTTATTATTTTGAGCATACAAGCGATCGGGGATTCATAAGATAACTTAGCTACACACAAACTATTTTGAAGGATTGTTGTATATCTTCGGAGTAGAGTGTCAGGCAACTCAGTGTAGTGGGGACACATCTTCTCTATGGACAGCGTTTATCAACGTGCCTCAATCCAGAAATTACATAGGCTATTTCTATCCCTTAATTTGTTGTAGTTTTATTGAATTAAGTTGTATTTATTATTTCAGAAATTTCTATTCCCTAAAATTATTTCCAACAATCAAATATGAAAATTTCTAAAATTATTTCCAACATATGTAAGTGCATGTTTAGTTGGTAATCTTAAATTTAAAAAGGAGGGATTCAATTTAACTAAATTTAACTAATTCTTTAAAATGTAGCTAATTCTTTAAAATGTGTTAAAAAAATTATAAACCATAAAATGAGTTGTATTAAAAAAAAAATATTAGATTGAATATAAACTATTATTAATTAATTTATGGACATATTTTATGTTATAATTTTGTTTAATTATTATTTTATAATATCATATAATTTATGTACATTATATTATTCATATTTTAATTTAAGAAAAATAAATTGAGTTTTATATATAACCTGGAATATTTTGTTTTTGTCAAACTGAACCTAGCTCAATTGTCATAAGGTTGAGCCATTGACTTGACTAAAAGGTCATAAATTCAATCCTCATATTAATTAAAATACCGCTTAAAATATAAAAAAATTATTTTATAGGGTATCTATCTAGATTCTCTACCAAACGGGCCCAACATTTCTAAAACTTAAGAGTATGATTTTGCTGAAAATATTTAAAAGACAGTAGATTTCAAAGTTTCAAACCAAATCTGTAAAACTCATTTGTATTTTCTTATGCCAACCTTCTTAGCAATTTTTTTTTTTTTTTTTAAGAAAATTGGTCCTCTATATGAAGAATACAATTTAAATCTAAAGTTTATAATTTTGTTAAACTCACAAGGTGTTAAAAAGTCATTAATTTAAAGTTTTAAATCAGGTGAACATATTCATAATTTCAAATTTCTCAAATGTACTATTATAAAAGATAAAAACTCATAAAAAGAAGTATTAACAAAGAATAAATATATATATATATATAATAAAAATGATTTATGAATGAAATGAAATCATTTTCATGAAAGAAGATTTTGTGTTCTATCACTTTCAATCAGTTAGATTTTGTGGGGCATAGGAAGGGAGTAGCTGAAGAGAATCAACAAAGTCAAGGAAGTTGAGCAACCCTAACCTACTTGTGAATAATTCTAAAAGACACAAATCAATGGGAGTAGATAATGGAAGAAAATTGGAGACCACAAAAAAAGTGATTGTGTTATTTCTTGGGAAAATATAATAAAAATAAAAACAACTATTCTAAAATAGTTTTTTCTCTCTCTTTCTTTTCTCTATCACCTACCAAAAAAATCAATTTTTTTTTTCATTCATGAAATATGAACTTAAATTTTAGCCTCTCACACCTTCACAAACAATACCAACTCACATGTAAACCCTTGTATTTTAATTTATTTATTTTTCGATTTCTTACCCATTAAAGTGTGTTATTTAAAAAAATCTAAAAAAAACATATTTTGAGAAGTACATAGTGCAACTTTTTTAATAATTAGTTTTTTTTTTTTTAGTTCAACAAAAAGATAATAAGTGGAGTGACGGGATTCGAACCTCCAATCTGAAAGGACAAATTGATTACCGATCAATTACCACTTAATTATGTTAACTTTGGTCAACTAATTTTTACCATACTCATTGCACGTGTAATAATTTAAATTTCAGTATGAAGTAAAATGAATTTAAAATGAATTAAGATTAATTTTATATATTCTTATATCAATGATTTTTTTTTTTTCTATTTCAATTATGGTTTTGTGTATCTTGTTCTAAATCCCCAAACATAACAAACAACAACGACGACATATTATTTGTGTAAAATCTCGGGGCAAAATGGGATCCGTCAGCACGGTGTTGTCCATCCTTCGAAGTTTCATTCCGGCGTCTACCATATAAAACTCAAAAAACTAATATCCAAATGTATACATTCCTATGAGAAAGGTGACACATAACTGGAAAAAATGGTAGATACGAGAGCGGGGACTTGAATCGGTCAATCCGGCGAACAAACAACTCACCATAAAAGTAGCTAATTTTTACCAGGAGATGTGGGTGTAGATGTGTTGGGAGAGTTGAATCGTTTGGCCTCAAGGTATGGTATACAGCTACTCGGAGAAGTTAGTGAGTGTTGGAATGATTTAGACTTTTGAATTTCCCAATTTTCATCATTGCATGGGGTTGGAAGACGAGACATGATGTAACCACTCCTCATTTCAATAAAAAATGCAGCAGACACTTAATGCTTCTGTCACACCAATACCTACGATGTGGTTGGCAAAAAACTAAAAGGGTTATTATTCCACTATATACAAACTCATATACAAACTCAGTAGACTTTGTCGCGAGTGTACAAAATTATGTCTATACAATTTTTTATTGTTCCACTTAAGTATGCAGTGCATTGCATGTATAACCATGTAAATTTTACTCATTAGTTGTCAATTATTTTATTTTGATGTTTCTATTATCTTTCCATCTACTACTTGTCTTCTCTCCTCCCGTTTCCTATTTTAAAGCACTATTTCCATTAATCGTTAACTTGTAGAATATGATATTTTGTCCAATTTTGTGTAGTATTTCTTACTTAATTTAGGGTTTAGACATTTTTCCAAAATAAAAAGTGGTTTGGACATTTTTCAGGTTGTCCTCTCTGAGTTTAGAGTCTTAGACAATCCTCTTGTTAGCCCATTGATTATTACGTGAGACCCACCACTTTTTGACGAATTAATGCGTCCGACCCACTTTGATTTTCCATTGTTCTATGCTTTCTTCACCATACTTTACACATTTTACCATTTATCTCTCTTCCACGTCCCATTTTCCTTACACTAGAAGAAGAATGTGATTTATACCCATATTTGTTACTAGAGTCATCTCTCAATAACTAGACGAATAATATGAAATGAAATCAGAATTCGAACGAGTGGTGTCGCGCGACTAGAAACATAATTTACACCCAGACGGATAACAAGAACGTGTGTTTATGCAGAAATTTATGATGTCGGAAAAAAGTCATGAATATTAAAACATAATAACAGAAGGGTTTCCAAAATGTCACGAGATTCATGGCATAAAAAATAATAAAAAACAGAATAAAAAAACTAACAAATAACTAAAGAAAAAAAGATGTTAACTTAACCCACTACAAGGTTTACAAAATTAAGAAAAACCATATTTCATTAATTACTCATCCTCCGAGTCAAATGATAGTAGGGGTGAGAAAATCAAACCGGAGAACCGAACCGACCGACCGAACCAAGGTCGGGCGGTCAGTTTATTAGAATGAGTGGTTGAAGTCGGTTTGCAAATTGCAAAACCGACTAGTCCGTCGGTCGGTTTGGCCGAAATACCAAAAAATCGACCGACATATGTTAATAACTTTTTTTTAAAATTTTAATATAGAATATTAATATTTAATGAATAAAAAGAAAATTAAAACCATCTTCTACTCTTAGAATTACCACTAATAACTTCCCCTCCACGCAGCAGCTCACATAGTGACACATCATTTCCGCCTTCAGCCACTGTTTTCATTGTTTTTCATATTTATTTTCTCCCTCCCAAATCTCGGTGGTAATTGTAAAAATAATAAAAATCACCAATTTGAAATAAAATTTCAACAGATGCAAGAACTCCACAATCCACACTTCAGATTCCTCTTCATTCAGTCTTTCGTCTTCATCGCCACTATCACCAATATTCTCTCGTCGCCCCCTCGTTCAAGCTTCCCTTCGGCCTCCATCGAACACATCATTCGTCCGACTCCGACCCTCTTCGATTCTCCATCAAGTAATACGAAACTCATCGCAACGACGGTGAATTTTTGGGGGTTATCTTTATTAATTCTCACCGGCGGTATGGCACAACAAAATAAAGCCTCCTGCTCAACCATCTTCGATAAAAAAAATGGTTATCGATAAACCGACAAAACCGACCGACGGTCGGTCGGTCAGTTTTGTATACACAGGAAAAATGATCAATTTTCTTCATAAACAAAACCGACCTAGTCGGTTCGGCGGCGATTTGGAAAAAAAATCGGCCCCGACCGACTAATACTCACCCCTAGATGATAGTATGATCACTAGCGGATCAGCTCGATCCATCCACTTTCTCTTTCTCGACCTGCTCGGTTCACCAACTACCATCGGTCCCCTGCAACAGTCGTTCTCTCCAACTTTCTCTTCTCATTCAGCCACTTCAACATTTTCTTTCCCCTTTTCTACAGTGTCATTCACATGAGGGGGAGACGGTTGGTTCACGTTGGAGAAAGATTCCTCTTTTACTTCTGGGGGCATCAACATTATCGCGAGTCTCCTCTTCAACTGGGCAAGATTAATAGTGAATATCTTTGTTTGTGTTCGGTGCCCGATCCACATTAAACGAGGATGTCCAACTGTTGTCAATAGATTGTTGGTAAAATGATAACTTACATTCCACTCAACCATCGTGCTTGGTGTGATAAGATCTTGAAACAATTTTTTCGTCAAGCTACCCTAGGTGCCATTAAAGTTGGACGATCGCAGTTCTCCTTTATTTCATTTCTTCTCAAGCCACGCCCTAACGTCACCTTGTAACTTCGTGGGCACTCAGTGCAATCGATTATACGTTGTTTCTACACGAGATAATTCAACCACCGTACCATCAGGCAATGAATCAGTATTGGTCTCGTCCTTCTTTAAACCGCATAACAACATCCCTCTCTTGTTAGGTATAGTTGGAGGTGTGTACTTATTCCCAATCGCCTCATTTCGCTTTTGAGTTGTCTTTCGAGGCTGGACTACAAGTAAATCCCCTAGTTTCCACAAGAGCAAAAAGTTCATTAACAATGATAAACTAATTTTTATTCAAATCCCAATGGAAAACATAGATGAAACACCTACCCCGCGATATTCTATCAACACTGTATCACCCTTCTATCTCTTTGGAGGGAGGCAGTTTACTGAAAATCTACACTGTTTCATCTTCTTTTTATTCGGATGGAGGTGGTGTAATGACACCCGACACTTTTTCATCTTCTTTTTGTTCGAAGAGAGTTAATGTAATGACACCCGACACTGTTTCATCTTTGACTTGATCAATGGGGGTGGTGTACGGACACCCGACACAATTTCAGCTTCTACTGGTCCGGGGGGAGTTGGTGTACTGACACCCAACACTAAAGCACCTTCAGGTTCTAAGTTCTTAGTGAGAGGTGGTTTATTGACAACTAACTGTGTATCAATTGTTATGTGCTCAAGAGGAATTGGTTTATTGACAACTAACTGTGTATCGTTTGGTATGGGATTAGTCTCAACAAGTGAGGGAGACTTCGGGGTGGGAGTTGAACATTTCATCTCAACTGAATTATCAATAGTTTCGGTCTTCCCCTACAGAAATATGGAAATAATCAGATCGAATAAATTGAAATGGGATACTTATGAAGGACAATATGACACTACACAATGAACGAATCAGGGATCCAAGTTTCTTTAAGTCAGATTTCATTGATCAGACGTCGTTCTTCAAAGATTGCAATCCTTCCTCTATACTACTCATTCAGGTGTCCAATTAATCCAAGCGTTTCGTACGACAACTATCTTCTACGTCGCTATTTCTAACAACTTCGCCACAATCATTTTGAACGGGTAAGGCGAAATTATAAACCAGTCTCAGGTTCACCAATGTCATCGAGCATATCAACTCGTCCTCCGACGTTTGAAGTACCTCAGTTACCACCGTCTGCAATGAATAATATGCATTGTCAGTGGTTTATTATGTTCATTTTTTTACGGTGAATGGATAATACGCACCTTGGGCGAATAAAAAACATATCATCGAAGAATTCGAGGAATTGCATACTCATTCAACCTCGCATCAGTTTTTCCTTCCAACGTTGATAGAGTCTCGTACACCCAGACGTGGAATGCATGTGTGAATCTCGGTAAACTATACATCACGATGTATGATGGGTTGTTGACCACAAATTCCTTGTACAGTCTGACTTTATCCAACATTGGTCGTTGTATGTCCTATCCCATACAATGGTACCTTAGTCCATACTATTAAAATATTCCAAGTCGTCCATATCACCATACAAAGACATGTTGATTCTAGTCCTACCCTTTTCCTTCCCCATCATAGTGAACTCCGTGTAATAGATTAGTGAAACCTTCACCACATCATCATCGTTATCGAAAACTAGCGTCTTGTACCTTCTTCAAAGTCGGTTAGGAAGAGGTCATGTTTGTGTCTTAAGTACTTCAATCGGAGACGTGAAATACATGCATGCTTATGCTCTACAAAGACAGAAGATGACCACAACCTTGTAATCAACATGAATTCCACCTTCGAGAAGGTAACTAGTATGCCCATCAAATCGAAGGTCATGACTTCAGGTCTCTCATCGAAAACCTCCCTTAATAAAACCTGGTGAACTAGATGGCTATTGAAAATCAAATTTATGTCAATCAATCGTCAAAACACCGTCTTCCTAAATATCGCTTGTTGAATGTCACTAAGCTTTTGTTTAATTATTTTGTTCGCCTGTTTGATATGTGATAGACTGCTAGCTTGTGCGGGAAACCAATCATCAACATTGATCTTCAAACCATGCGCCATTTACAATGTTGCATATATGATTAACTAGTTCAATAATATATTTGAATGAATGCTCGTACTATGATATGTTGATAAGCTTACAAAGAGAAAAAAGACGAAATTGATATAGCAGACAAATAATAACAAAGTGAAGAACAATAAGAAGACAATAATAATAAACACATTGAAGTTGTGTTTCATATCTCAAGAAGTATGTACACATAAAACGATAGTCAATCAGAAACGGTAACTGAACGAGTATAGTATATTTCGAGTTCGTTATCTGGTTTCATGTTGAGTTTATTACCTAGTTTCTAATCTATTTTCTTATGTAGTTTCCAGTCTAGTTAGTGTATTGTCTAGTTTCATGCATAGTATTGATATCACTCTAAAAGTGCTAACTTATAGCTCCTAAGTCTTGTGAGTTCAGGAATTAATTGTGCTTAATATATATATTTTGTTGAATTTAATTGCTAAAGGTTAAATCAGACCATTGCGTTAATTTAGAGCTTAAAAGAAAGGTTTAGAGGATAATATTAATTAATCGTTCTGAACGTTTATACTATGTAAATTAATTAATCAAATATTATCTTAAAAGTGATAAGTGGTCTGGTGGTGCAAGAGAATTTTGGTAGATCGATTGGAGGAGGACAAAATTTTCATTTATTTTTATAAACACAGCCCCAAGTAAGATGCACGCGCAGAAAAAGAAAAAGGCTATGCAATTAGTGAGGGGGTTTAGTTCTTAATTTATAGAATGTGTATATGATTGAATGACGCTCATGAATGTATGCATGTTAGATTGCTAATTAGATTAGTGATGTCGTGCTTCTCCTAATCGCCAAAGTAACGGGGCTTAAGTTAAGCCGTAGGTAACATAGGCTATCCATATTTGATAAATCGAAATATTAGCTTAGACTATCCAAGTCAAACATCCGTCATAATTTTCCCGTCACTAGCAATTAATTAATATGGAACGATCGCCCCCGCATCAAAGTAAATCCTTACCCTTAAATTAGGAGGAGTACAAGTTACAATTTAATTTTATGTTATTAAATTTTTCGTAACCAATTCCCCTATTTTATTTATTGTTTTAATTAAAGGCAAATAGAAATTGATTAAGAGAAGCTAATTCAAGGTTCCCTGTGGATCGACCTGACTATTGCTATCTACAAGCTAGATTAGCATAGCCAATATTATAAATGTAATTTGGCGGGCCTCGACAACCCGTTCACCAAATTTGGCACCGTTGCCGGGGAACCATTTAGTTTATCTTAGTTAAATTTTATTTGTTTAAAAATCAAAAAATTATTTCCTTTTTGTTGTGTCATCTTGTTGTTGCATGGCAGATTATTCATTAGATTATTGGGGACAAGCTCCAAATTATGAAGCTGAAGGAGCTTCTCAGAATCCTCTCCAAGGTATGTCATTGGAACAAATGATTAACGAATACATTAATCAAACTCTCCAACTCTCCAATTTGTTCAGGAATCTCGCTAGTCTCGGCTAGAGACTCGAGCTCAGTTTCAGAGAACGAAGGAGCAAATCGACCATTTTCTCGATTCAGCTGAGAGATTGGAGATTGAAGTAGAACACCCATTTGAACATACCACTGAGGAGAGGTCCTTTGAGGAAATGCACCCCGATCACGATGAAGAAATTGAGAATACTCCGCCATGCGAAGATGAGGTTTGTGAGATTAAGGAAGAGGTTGATCATAGTCCCGAGGAGGACATTCAGGTGATAGAGTTTGAGGCTGACGAGTCTCTATCTGTTTTATTTTCTGAAATTTCCTTAATTAATGCATGTTCTCTTCCTTATTCTCCTAAGTCTGTCGACTCTTTATTTTCAGTCGAGTAATAAACAAAGAAGAACAAGAAGAAGAAGAGAGAAATGGCTTCAATGCCGTCGGAAGAAGGTCTTCAACCACAATGCTCTGTTTGTTCCCTTCCTCCGGTGGTTGATACCCTTGCTCAACACTCTAAATGGCTCTAAAAACCGAAGCTCTCAACTGTCCCTTCAAGGTTCTTCTTCCCCAAGAGAATTTTCTTCTCCCAATCCGTAAAAACCTCCAAAATTATTCTCCTCCCAATAATGATCTTACTCTCGTCCTCTCTTTCATCATTTTCTTTATATACCTGATAGCTCTAAAATAGAGCTATAATTATAGCCTTAAATCTAGCTAAATGTCGTGCTTAATTATTGTTAATTCTCTCTTTTATAGGTGATTTGTGGTAGAGATCTCGGAAAGTCCATTCATGATTTTCGAGGCTAAATCGGGCATTTTAGGAGTTTCGGGAAGCGTTCGGGTCAAGGAGAGAAGCCAAAAGAAGCTTGGAGGCCAAAAAGTTGAAAAATACAGCCTAGACCCGAGAGGCCAGCGCCTTGGCGCCAGCCCGTGACGCCTAGGCGCCCAACAGAAGCATCAGGCAGAAGGGCCAGCGCCCCAGCGCTGGCCGAGCAGCGCCCTTGCGCTGTCGCAGACCTCCCAGACCCAGACGCAGCGCCTAGTCGCCCGACATCAAAAATTTCCAGAGAGGTTAGCGCCCAGGCGCTGTCCCGATTCCGCACGCGCGTGCCCGCAGCGCCTTGGCGCCCACTTATGGCGCCTAGGCGCTGGTCTGACGCTGTTTTGGGTATAAATATCCGATTTTCTGATTTTAGGTCATTCTCTCCCAATTTTCCTTAGCCCCCATTGTTGTAGAGCTCGGTTCTTCAGCTCAAAACTGATTTCTTACCCATTTTAATACATTGGATCTTATTTCTTACTAATTTCTCTTGATTCTCACAACGGGCAACTAAGGTAAGTGCTAATTTGAGATTAGGGATTGTTTTGTTAATGTATTAAGTGAGACTTGAACATTTTAACGTATGATTAGCTTGTTTTAACGCTAATCTCTTCTCTTGAGCATGATTCCCAACTTCTCTTTGTTCTTTGATTGACACTCATTGGATGTTTTGTATGTTGGCTTAGATAGAAATCACTATGTGTTTGCCTCTTGTGATGAAAGTAACAGTAGTTTAATTTTGCCCAAATGGGTATGGCCATGCTCATTCTGGTTGTACGATAGACTATAGAGAAAGAGTTAAATCGAGTCCGCTGTTAGAGGTTTCGGCAGTTTGCTCGTCGCAACGCTCCAGTCGCTCACTATTAATTCAGTTTTGGAGAGCGATTGCCCTCAAATTGGGTTAGTAGCGAAGCTTAAATTAGAGTTGTCTGCTCTTCTTTAATCCCTTGGGTTGCATGTTACCGATTGGAGCATGTTAGTTGCGTGAATGTTAACAAAAGTCGGCTAAGTCCTTTTGTGTCTATGATCTGAATCACATCAACAGTCAATCCCGACACTCAAATTAGAAGCACATGTTACATTTAATTTATTGTTATCCATTTTTATGTTAGCTTAATTCTTGCATGTTTTAATTTTAGTTTCGTTTTCTTTAACCAATCCCCCGTTTTAGCTTGTTGTTTTTAATTAAAGCAAATAGAAATTAATTAGGAGAAAATAATTTAGGTTCCCTGTGGTTCGACACCCGACTACCACTAGCTGCAAAGCTAAGTTGTATCGGTATTTATAAATGTTATTTTGGCGGGTCTCGACAATCCGAAATTTGTGAACGACGTACAAAAGTTCATTACCAATACCATTAGTGTTTCCTAAGGAATTGCCCTAAAATGGACAATCCATTTCTATTGGATGATAGAAAAATATCTTGATTTTCTGTCGGTACGAAAGGGGACAAAATTTGTCAAAGCACGTGACAAAGTACAACTTTTGCTATCCCAAAATGCGCTCCGCAATTTCAAAGATCCCAGTTTTGCGTTCCTTTTGTTGGTACGCTTTAACCACAGACCTTCTAAATATCCACAAAAGCGTTATTTAATTACAATTCAAGTTCAAATATCTACAATTTAAGCAACATGTGTTCAAAGATGTGGCTCTCAAGGCAATTCATCATAAATAAATCATAATCATGCGCTTCTACCAACAATACTTTATTTAGGGCTCCATTAATCCTCTAAAAATACTCTAAATAACTCATATTTGGAGAGTTATTAGAGAGTCGTGAAATCATGTTGATGGAATCCAGTTGAAGAGCCTTGGAGATGGAATAGGTGAATTCGGGGTTACGGCAAGTGTGCAAGTTTTGAAATTGTTGTAAATGTTCTTCTCGTCCCAAATCCCATCAAAAGAAACCATAATCGGATGGTAGGACATTGGTTGGTGTAATCTGGTGGAACGTTCGAATATTTCCATGTTGTTCGTTGATCGTGAGTTTTTCGTTGTGAGAGGAAGACAAAACCTCAATTTGTCTGTGGCGGAGTACGAGAAAAGGAAGCTGTAAAAAAAAATTCTGATACAACTTCTTACTAGGAAGGCGACTGGTTTCTGGTAGATACAAGATACAAGGTTAGAAATATTGTTAGACAATCCGTTAATGTAGGGGTTGTTGCAGGTTAACGATGAAATCATCGTAGAGATATTGATTGATCGACCCTAAATTGTAGAGTGGGCAGAGTGATGGTTTGTTTGTTATTTTTAGGGTTAACACATTGGTATTACACTACCTATAGTCATTGGGAGTGAGTGTGTTTGTGTATATACCTTGACATGCTATGGATGGTTGCACCATTCCGAGGGATATGCGCACGTATACACCACCCCTCCCCACGTAACGAAGAAAGTAATCTCAGTTGAAATTAACGGGAAAAGAAACTCACGCAAACATATTGTGGCCTTTAATTCTTTTATTTTAAAAGTAATGAATTGTTAAATAACAAATAGGTAAAAAATAGTAGGGTTATAATGGGGAACAAAAAATAACAACTCTCCCCTACAATATATAGAGTGCAAGTCATTCCAACATTTAGACATTTTTCATTTCCACTAATTAAACCTAGACAATCCTCTTCATTTCTCTTAAAAAAAAAACAAAATAACAACTCATTTTTAGTATTAAGAAATGTAATTTATTAGATTTTTAACTATTTTTTTTTCAAAAATAGAGTAAAAATAATACATTATTAATAAATAACTTAAAATTTTAAAATCAGAAAACAAAACCAAATTAATTGTCAAATTGGTCTTAAAATAGACAATTGAAAATAATTGGGACAAAAAAAAAAAAAAAAAAAAAAAAAAACTTAAAGGATCAAAATTATTTTAAATTAGTCAAGTTTAATTAAAAAAACTGAAAAAATAAAAAAGCAACGATCACGTATATTTAGAAAATGTTGAACTAAGAAAAATAATAATAATAAAATGCTATTTTGATTTTTAGGAAGGTTTAACTTTATTTTTTTACGTTGTTTGATTTCAATTTTTTTTAGTACGATTTCAACTTCTTCTTGTTGTGAAAAAAAGTTAAATGTAATATATTGTTTGTAGGGCAAAATGCAATTTTTGTCATTGAGGTTTGATATTAATGTCTATTTGGTCGGTTTCAAAATGAACACTTTAGTCCCTCACCCTCACGTTTGCAAAATAATTTTGAATGGTCTTGATTTAACTTTAACCTAACAGAATTGTGACTAGACCTCGGCTAACATGGATTTGATGACATGTGAATCTTGTTTGATTACTTGGTAAATAAATTAAAAAATGAATCTAAAAATTAAATTAAGTAAATTAAAATTCCTTCTGCAACACTCAAAAAAGCACCTCAAAGTTCCTCTTTGGCACCTCCAATGGCAACCTCACAACGCCATTGTCACTCTCTTTCTTTACTTCATCGATTTTCATTTCCTCCACCAACTAAAATTAAAGTTCTTTTGCAATTGGAAACCTAATGATTTTAAAACTCAAAACAAAGCCCTAATTCATCTCCTTCTGAGACCTTATGATTCATGTTGAAATTCCATTTGTGAATGTACACAGTTGAATTTTGGAAAAGAATCGTATCCAGAGAAATCATTCTTCTTACTTAGCTTCTTCTTTCCACGAAATTTTTCATTGACTAAGCAAAACAAATTGCCCATATATAATTGTCTTCTCCCCAACACATAATTTGCAATTTCCAGATCGATTAGGGCTTGGTTTGGGGTTAAGGGCAGGGGCGGATTTAAGGAGGGACTAGGGGTTCGAGCCCCCGAACTTGCAAAACTTTAAACTCTAGTATTACAATTGCAAAAGAGCTTCTAAGTTTGGTTGATAAGAGCTTAAAAAAAAAAAAAAAAATTGGTTGGTGGAGGAAGGGAAGACCGATGAAATGAAGAAAGAGAGTGACGATGGGTGGAGGTCGCCATTGGAGGTGCGAAGGAGGAACTTTGATGTGCTCTTTTGAGTTTTGCAAAAGAAATTTTAATTTACTTATTAATATTTTACTTTATTTGTCCCAGTAATCAAACTAAGATTCACATCTCATTCAATCTTTGTCAACAGATAACAATTTAATCATCATTTCGTTAGGTTAAAGTTAAGTTAGGAACCATTTAAAATCATTTTGTAAGTGAGAGACTAAAATGTTTTTTTTCTTAAACATTGATGACCAAATAGACACCAACTCCAATTGTTTTTGTTTTTCATCCTTCAGACGAAATTGGATAGTGAAGGCTCGGAAACAGCCATCTTTACATTTTTTTTTTAAATATTAGTTTAATATATTTAAATATTTTTTTAGTTCAACGATATGTGTCCGTGGCAATTCCATGAATTTATGTCCGAACCACAATTTAAATAAAGTTAAATTAAATTTAATCCTTGAAATTTTGGATTTGTGTCTATACGATCAACGAACTTGTAATAAGTCGTTAAACTTTCAATTTTGTTTTTAATAAATCTTTAAACTTTCAACTTTTATCCAATAAAGACATATTCTATATTTTAAAAAATTAAATGTTCTATTAGGCATAAAGTTTAATTTTATGTCTAATAGATCGGTCTTAAACTTCTTCGACATTTTTTTAAAAAAATTTACATATCTATTAAATGTAAAATTAAAATTTTCAAACTTAATTAGAGACAAATTTTGTATAAGTACATAACAATTATTTAAAAAAAAAATAATATATCTAAAATTTATCGGATACAAAATTGAAAACTCGTGAATCTATTGGACATTATCAAAGTTCAAAGATTTACTACACAAAATTGAAAATTTAGAGAACTTCAAGACATTGATTAAACTTCGAGGACCTCTTAGACACAAATTTAAAATATAAATGACTAAATTTGTAATTTTACCTTTATATAAATATAATTTTAAAACATTGATAATATAATAAATCATGGGAAATTGTAGTAAATGACAATTTAAGACTTATTGTTTGCAAATATAGCATGTTTTTAAAAATTTTGCGAATATAGCAATTTCTATCGCTGATATCTTATGACTGATAGAAGTCTATCGTTGATCACCTCAGCTTTTTATAGATTTTTGTCAGTGATAATAGTCTATCAGAGATAATAGTCTATCACTGATAGAAGTCTATCAGTGATATAATAAAGTCTATCAGTGATAGAAACGGGTTTTTTTGTCATATTTGCAAAACATTTTAAAGTTTGCTAAATTTGCAATTAGTTTAGGTCTGATTGCTATTTGTGCAACCAGCCCATAAATCATTATAGAATTATCCACTTCAATATATAAGTAAAAACCGAATATTTCAATAAAATTAAGTGTTTTTTTCTTTGCAATTAATTTTTCTAAAGTAATTTAGTATAGACTAAAAAAACTGTATAATTACAAAATTAAAAAACGAAACAAAAATTATAAAAGCACACTAAGAATGGATCCAACTCTGAACGAAGGAGCACGATATAGACTAAAAAAATGTATATATTACAAAATTAAAAAACGAAACAAAAATTATAAAATCACACTAAGAATGATTTTTTCTTCTTCTTTTTTCTTTTAGGGTGACAGGAATTCATTAAATAGAAATGAGGGATAACAAGAAGAATGTCTACGGAGAGTGCAACATGAAAAATGTCTAAACTCCTTTTATTTTAGAAAAATGTCTGAAAGCTAAATTTAGTAAGAAACCTACTAAATAGATAAAAATACCCTCCTACTATATTCTACAATTTAACGATTAAATTAAATAATGCTTTAAAATATGGAATGATTAGGATGAGAGAGAGAAAGGTAATGGATGCCAAAATAACATAAACGTTAAAATAAATAAATTGGCAACTACAGTTAAAGGGGAACAATGAAAAAATGCATTTGACGGATATTGTATACCTGCGGACATACTTTTGTACCCTCACGTCTAGGTCCACCGAGGTTGTATATAGCCTGTATACAAATCATTAATACCCCTCCCAACTTTTGGGTACTCGCTAAATGCCGAATCTAGCTCAAAATCAATGATGGACAGTAAGCAAATACGCCAAAATCTCACAAATTTAGCGTTGAACGGAGTGAGTGATGATGGTGGTAGCTTTTTATGCTACTCTTAGGGTGTCGAATCCTGCCAAATTACATTTATAATACTGACTTTTTTCTATACCAATTTGTAGTTAGCGGTAACCAGGTCGATTCGCAGGGAACCTAAAATTAACTTCTCCTAATTAATTTCTATTTGCCTTTATTGAAAACTAAAGGAAAACGGGGGGAATTGTTAAAGAAAACTGAAAATAAAACAAGCAAAATTTAAACTAACGGAAAAATGAAAGCAAGGGAACAAAATAAAGTAACTAGTGCTCCTAATTTAAGGGTCGGGATCGACTTTGATGCGACTTAGATCATAGGGATTCAAATATACTTAGCAAGAACACAATCAAACACACAAATTGTCTACTCGGAACAGTCGTAGCAAACAATCTCAATTAATTAGCCAGAGACGTGCAATTCTAACTAAACTTGGCAATAAATTAACTTAAGGTGATCAATCCTAAATTAACCAAAGTCAGTAACGGGCAAATTGTGACGGATGTTTGACTTGACTTATCTACTCCTTCGAGGTTAGCTAACACAATCTAAGGTGAACATGAAATGCTACCTACGACTTCACCGAACCCATGTTACTTAGGCGATTAGGAGAGGCACAACATCACTAATCTAGATAACGATCTAACATGCATACATTCATGAGCGTCAATCAATTCTATACACATGTTAATAAGAGTATGCTTAGAAGAAGAAGATGCTTGAAAGTCATGCTAAGTTATAAATTAAGAACTAAACCCTCACTAATTGCATCAAAGATTCCCTAACTTTAAATTAGAGCACTTACCTTAGTTCCTCGTGATGAAAATCAAGACATTGATATATGAGAAATGGGATGAAAGTAGAGAGAATTTGAGGAAAAACCTCTCAAAACCGGGTTACAAAACAATGGGGAGATGAAGAACGTCGTAAAAAAATCGAAACTTATGAATTTATACTACAGAGTAGCGTCGATACACTACAGGCGCTTCGTAGCGTCACGACACTACTATTACAGCATCTCGACGCTTGGGGTTGTTTACAAAAATAAACAGAAATGTGGTCTTCCCCCGATCTCAAATTCAAGCCTATTGATCTGCCAAAGTTCTCCTGCACCACTAGACCACTCATAGCTTTTAGGACATTTGATTAATTAATTTACATAGTATAAACATTCAGAACGATTAATCAATATTATCCTCTAAAACATTCTTTTAAGCTCTAAATTAACGAAATGGTTTGATTTAACCCTTAGCAATTAAATTCAACAAAATATATATATTAAGCACAATAAATTCCTTAATTCACAAGACTTAGGAGCTATAAATTAGCATTTTTAGAGTGCTATCAGATGACTTTCGAATTTGAATAGAACGCTTGCAAATTAACAAAAATTGAAATCGAAAGGATTGCGGGTTAAAAACGATGCTCAACCAACCAAGACGAGAGATCGTCAGAGGAGAAGAAGACTTACCCGCTGCCACGTCGCGCCCTCGCCAGAGATGCAACCGAAAGAAGTCGCCGCTGGACATGGGTGTGTTGTCAGAGATGAGATCGGAGAGGAAGAGACGCGTGAGGTGGTGGCGATTGAAGAAGGAGTCATGAGTTGAGAGAGGGAGCGACTGAATGAAGATAAAACATGAGGAAGAGAAAGAAGAAGAATATGGTTTGTTTTGAGTATTTAATTTTTAAAACAATTTCTTTTTTTGTTTTTTTTCCTCTTATTTGTGTTTTTCTTTTTCCCTATTAGTTTTTTTTCTAAATGTTGAAATTTGAAAAGAAATTGGGTACCTCTTTAGGAACTTAATTTTTTTAATATGGACTCTTCACCCTATTTAATTAATTAAATGTAGACATATCCTTCCATCTCTCTGTTAAATCTTCCATTGTTGCCATAACTGATGAACACAGGCCGAAGAACCAAAGAAAGCAAAGAGAACTCGAAGGATGGAAAGAGACCTTAAATCGTCGACTGCCAAGAAAAGAGAAAACCCTCAAATAGAGGGACGTTGTAAGTTAAGTTAATAACAAAAGAAACTAATACTAAAAAAGTTTGACTTCAAATAGAAAATTAATCACTAAAAATGAATCGAACTCTGAACGAAGGAACACTCAATGCTTATCGTCCCCCAATGTAGTCGTTGATAGTTTTGTGAATAAAGTGAATTGTATTATACAAATACACAAAACCAATCATTTGAAATGGGACATGCCCCTTACATAGATCCGAACCTAGTGAGAATTTAAACATTTGACTTTTTGATCGAGAACATATGTGTTGATATTGAATTTTGGTATCAATTGTAAACTTTATATTTGGAGAAGAACGAGTTGGTGACCTGCAATACAATCGAGATGAGAAAGAGCTAGTACCAGTGTGATACTGACCACACAGGCTCCATCGCTTAAGTTAGATTAAGAGATGGGGATGAAGAGTATTTTTTCTTGCCATTTCCACTTCATCTTCTTTCCATTTCACAAATCTTACAGGTAGCCGTTTCTTGATCGTTTTTTAGCATTAAAACGAGTATTCATGATAATAGTAACACTCAGGCATCTTATAGATTGCATAACCACTTGGGAGAGGCGGTTTTTATTTCCCAGGCCGACCACGAAAAGGGTCGACATTCATCTCCTTGGGCTGATCCCTGACATGCTTCGTGAGGCCGACCCCTTCTCGAGGTCGGTCGGTCTCCCCTTGGAGTCGGGGTTTTCCTCTGGCCGAACCGGCTGGTCGATCCCACTATGGGGTCGGCGACGCTTCTATGGGTCGACCTCTCGGGGTCAGGTCTTTCGCTTGGTTCCTCTTAACGGGTTTTGCATTGTTCCTTGGCGGGTCTTTGTCTAGGGTCAAGTGATTTTACCCATAACAACATGTTTTATGAGGACCATATGTTGGCTTAATATATTTAATAATTGAATGTTGAAATAAATTAATTAAAATAATTGTACTTCGTGTTTTACGAACTGAACTTGCTTTGTTGCATTGTAATGGGGTTTAAACATGGATGGGCTACTAAGATATAATATTTTTTAAAAATATTTAACACAACTTTTTATTACATTCATCTTCAGTCAAATAATTAGTAAATTTACATTTCTAACCCCAATGTAATATAGCTTTTATGTTTTTCATTAAAAAAATAAATAAAATAAACCAAAAAGGAAAAAAATAGTTTTAATGACTAATTTGAAATTGTTTCCTTAAATTAATATAAAATATCTTCTTCTGGTAGGAAAAATGATTTTTTCAAAATATACTCTGATTTTTTTCTCTGGTTTCAAACGAAAAATAAAATTGCCGACAATAGTCCCCCATCGCCATCGTTAGTTTACTAATCAACGGTCCTATATGAATTCTTCTTCGGTACAAATTCGTCGAATACCATATAAATACGAGGTATTTTAGCAAACAAGAAGTTCATATAATTGAGTAAAAGTTTGCCTCGTCGTCCGCCGAAAAATTTACACCGGAGTTCTGAGACATTTGTTTTCTCTTATTGCATGTTGTTTGTGATGGAGCGCATGTAGCGTAGCGGAAGCGAGTCGGATCATTGGCACTCTAACTTCATCAATTTAGTTAAACTAGAAACATGCTCAAAACTTGGAAATAAAAGAAATTAGAACACAAACCTCTTGTAGTTCAAAATTCTTCTATTCCAATGCTCGAATCTCCTCACGAACCCCTTGAAGCTTCTCTCGAACTCCTTGAGAACCACCTTCGGTAGTCCTGCTATCCTCGGGCCGAGCAGCGGAGTGGTGGGACTCCTTTACAAGAGAAAAAAAAAGAGATGAAAATAGAAGAGATATATGTGATGAGAGTTTTGAAGAAGAATGTCACACATCCAAAAGTTTCCAACAAAACTCAAGCATCATCAAACTCAAACCATTTGAACTTCATCCAATTTATAAGCCATTCACATGCAACAAACTCTTTGCTTAGCATGACACCTCAAAAATGGATGAATTAGTCTTCACACAAGTGTTCAACAATTGATGAGTTTATGCATGTGGTTGGTGATTCACAATCCACTTCACAACTTGGATAAACCCACTCAACTTGGATAATCCCACTTGTAATATTCAGTCATTTTAAAATTAATTCATAATTAATTTTAATAAACAAAATAAATTTTAATTAATTAATATTATTATTTAATTCAATATCAATTATTAATTAAATAATAAGACTAATCCCGGTTTCTTAAACCAAATCATCACACATGTATCCTTATTCATGTTTTAGACCGATCCCATATTTAAATCATATTTAAATATGTCCATCATTCTTCCAAAAATGAATTTGAATAAATTCAAATTTTTTTTTCTCTCATATTGTTACACGGCTTAATCCGAGCTAGCCAGGAGAACCTAAAGAACCTACAGATCATGAGCTCCAACGATACGAGATTAACAGGCCAAACTCTTTAGCAAAGCTAACCAACATTCGTTAACCCCCGGAGACTCCATTAAAGTCCAAGGGTTGCACTCTCTTCACCATAGATATACTTTTCTCCTCTTGATATAACCATCATCAGTAAGTCGATCCTTCACAGGTCGTTCGTAATTACAGTTGGGTCAAAATAATTGTTTTACCTCCGTAATTACATCTTGTTCCTTAAGTCCCACTAATCCTCTAATGAACTATTGGTTTGTGGTTCAACCACCAAACCGATTCGTATGTGATCTCATCACTATACCAAGTCTCTCTCGGGCCAATAAGAGGGTGGGATCCCTAGTTCAAGACCTGGAGTCAGCACTTAAGGGAACAACCTCTCTACTAATCCCTCAAGGCAGGTAGGAGTGAATTCCATCTCGCAGGCCTACGTTCCCAGCTACATACCCGGTCTTATCCCCAAGATGGTAGGGTTATTGAGTCGGCGATCTCGGGCCACTCTCACCCATACAAGTCAAAGGTTCAACCCGAATAAACAGGAGTTCATAGCGTGCTCAGGATTCAGATCGAGTTACCTAGGTCATCATATGAAAAAGTCAGTCTTTACAGTAAACGGAGTTATAAAGAAAGAGCGACTTGTTTCGCGGTTCAGTCTTATGCAAACTCATTGCACAGGATGCCCCCACTCGCATGTCTCCACATGAACGATTTCGGATCACACCGTTTGTACTATGCAAAGCGGGCCGCGTCCAATAGTGTCCCAGGATAAGGTACCCAGCCTTATTGGTTAGGCAAACTTTTCGAATGTTCACCTAAATTTCAAGCTGTCGAGGCTTGCCAAAATGAAATTTATAATACTGGTTTACTACTCTAGTTAGCAGATAGTGGTAACCAGGTCGAACCACAGGGAATTAGTTTAATTCGGACTTGATTAAATTTAAGTTGCTAGTGATAAAAAGAGGGAAATTTGGTTTGGAAATATGGAGCTCTAACATGCAAAAGCTAACAGAAAATTAAGCGGCGAAGTGAAAATTTAAACGAGCATGCTTAATTCTGAGCAATGGGATTGATCGCTATGGACGTTCAGTTCATCGATGACAAAATAAATAACTAACATGCTTCAGCACACAATTCATTTGGTTAATTTCTAACTCAAATGACCCAATGATATAATTAGATAAGTGCAATTCTCATTATACTTGGCCAATAATCAACTTGAGGTGATCGATCCCAAATTAATTAATGGCCAGTGACGGGAACACTGCGACGAATTAATCATAGGACTAACCCGATTTCTCTCTCGCCCAAAGCCTAACATGAAAACGTTAACTAATTTATTCCCCCAACTGTCACTTGGGCTTGAATTACCTAGCAATGCTTAAGCCCTTGCTACTTAGCGATTTAGGCAATTATACGTCTTAATCTTTAGCGTTTTATCATGCATAGGAATTAAGGAGTCATTCCTAATTAAGCTACACATGCTAATATTGAAGACAAACAAAGGAAAGAGATGCAAGAAGTTCATAAAAGCCATACATACACAAGAGGGAAAATCTCCCACTTCAATCCATAGTTTTACAATCTCAATGTCAAAATTAAGCACTAACCTTTGTTAAGCCTTCCATGGAGGATGAATAAATCCAACACTCAATGGAAGAACTAAGTTGCATACAAGAGAGGTGAAGAAGAGGGCCAAAAATGGAGGAGAATGCCGCAATCCCGAGGCAAAACTATTGGAGAGGATGTTACCTCTCCAAAAGTACATAAATGAGGGACTTATTTACTATAGAATTGTGTAAACTCTTAAGCGTTTTTGTTAGAATTTAGCTTAATACATGCTTAAATATGAGAATTCAAGGAATGAGGCTAAATTAGGACTTATTTGTAAAAGGAACGAGAAAGAATAAAAAACGATGTTAAAAGAGTTAAATTGTGCATTGCAGGAGAATTGCTGAAACATTGCTGTCTCCGCAATGAACATTGCGGTCACGACGAGGAATCCGCAATGCCAAGCTGCGGATGTTAAGTTTTTTCCAACCGTCCGCCGTCTTGTTGCGATCTTTCAGCCGCCTACGCTCTCCCCTGCTGCCACGTGGAGGGTCGTCGTTCAGAATGGATGGTTCTCCATGACTAAAGTTACCTGCAAAAAACTATAAAAGGAGATGAAGGGGGAAGGAGAACAACAAGCTCGGAAGCGTGGATTTCCCTCATCTCAACGCAGTTTCCTTACCCATTTCCCTATCCCGTTTGTTGGAGCGAAGAAATCAGCCCTTGGCGTCGATAACTCGAGAGGAAGAAGAGAAGATCCTTCTTCTCTTCTGATCGAATTCATCCCCAAGATCAGCTAATCTTCTCTCTTTCATCCGAGGCGCTTGCGGCGAGGAGGATCCGTGCACACTTTTACTGCTTTCCGTCTTCTGTTTCTACTGCTTTCTGCCCTCTATTTCATTTACTGCTTTGTGACAATTCGTCTTTATTTGTTTAGTTCTTACTGTTTTACATTCTGTTGCACATTAAGCTTTGAATCTTACTTAATATAGTAATCGTTTAAGTCTACGCAAGTCTTCACTTTCCTTCTGTTTTTCCTTTACTGTCATTTAAGTGCTTTGAGTCATGCTTAATCAATCCATTATTTCCAATCCCCCATCAACCATGAGTAACTAAACACACAAGGGTCGGCTAACGACGAATCTATAGGTTAAAAATACGAAAGTTCAGCATGTAGGATAGCTTCGAATGCATTGAATCTATGTGTACTTCATCCCACGGGCAATTTCGATTGGCCATCCATTTTGTCTAAAGAACTCCTAACCTCCGGAAGGAGTAAGAGTTCAGAGTCGTCCATTCATGTTAGCCTTTCATGGTAGCCAGAAAATGACCTAGGAATAGGCGTTTTCCTAGCACAATTCATTAGCTTGCTTGTATAAATAGATGCTTAAGTCTTGCTTGGATATGAGTGAACTAAAGGATCTAATGCATGTAATCGAGAGATGCATGAGAATAAGCTAAATTGATGCATGATAAGTTAAGTTACTGCTGAGTGATCGTTGGTAGAGCACTTTATGTGGTACTCCAAATTCAAGCTGTCGAGGCTTGCCAAAATACAATTTATAAACCCGATGTACACCGAGCTATTTGAAGCTTAGTGGTAACGGGGTCGATCCACAGGGAAATAAGAAATCTAATTTAACTAAGTCTAATTTGCTAGAAATAAAAAGTATGCACAAATTAAAGAATGGTAATTTGGTTTGGGGGGAAGGGAGCTCCTAATATGCTAACGGAAAATTAAATGACAACGTGCAAAAATTAAACGGTCGTGCTTAACTTCGAGAAATGGAATTGCTCGTTATGGATGTTCGGATCATCGATACAACTTACTCGCTAGCTAATTCATGCACACAATTCATTTAGTTATCTCTAACTCAAATGACCCAAGGATTTAATTAGACGCGTGCAATTCTAATTAAACTTGGCCAATAATCTATCCAAGGTAGTGACCCCTAAATCGATTACGTGCCAGTGACGGGAACATTGCGACGGCTTAATCCTAAGACTAACCCGGTTTCTCTCTTGCCTTAAGCCTAACATGAAAACGTTAATTAATTCAGATTACCAACTGTCACTTTGGGCCGAACTAATTAGCCATGCTTAGACCCGTGCTACCTAGCGGTATGGGCAATTATACGTCCCAACCTTTAGCCCTCTATCATGCATAGGAACTAGGGCGTCAACCTAATTTAGCTACACATGCTAGATTTTGTGAAGAACAAGCAAGAAGATGCATAAACAAGCCAATTGTCTCAACATTCACAAAGGGGGAAATCTCCCCAAACATCCATAATTTACAAATCCAAACCCAAAATTAAGCACTTACCTCGGTTTAGCCTTCCATGGAGGATGAATTAATCCAATCCCCCATGGAAGAGCTTGGAATCATGCACAAAGGAGAAGAAGAGGTACAAAAATGGTGGAAATGGAGGTAGACCCGAGAGAAGAAGCTTTGAGGAAGAGGAAGAATGAAAAGTTGGGCGAAATAATGCGTTTTCACGCTTTTTAAAGTCGGAGCGTCTCGACGCTAGGCCAGCGTCTCGACGCTGTGCCCTAAGTGGCTGCTGCGCGCAGCGCGCGCGGGCGTCGAGACGCTCGGGCAGCGTCTCGACGCTGGCGCGCGTCCATCTGGAAAAATGTCGGGCGAGCGTCGAGACCCTCGGGCGGCGTCTCGACGCTGGGGGCGCGCGCGTGCGTCGGATGGTGTCGGGGCAGCGTCGAGACCCTCGGGCGGCGTCTCGACGCTGGCGCGCGCTTTGTCTGCGTCTGGCAATCGGGGCGGCGTCTCGACGCTGTCACGCGCGCGTGCTTCAGATGATGTCGGGCGGCGTCTCGACGCTCGGCCAGCGTCTCGACGCTGCCGCCCATGCAATGGTGCTCTCGGGTTGGTGATGCCAAAATGTGTCTTTTCAAGCCCTTTTTGCCATCTCTTGGATTCTTCAAGGCCTTTCACTCCCGATGCATCTACGAAGCTCTAAAACGGTACTTTAAGCCCCGAAATGTGTCTAAGGACTTCCCGAGCTCTCTACCATGAAATCACCTACAAGGAAGCATTTTAATCAATATAAGTCATGGTTTTAGCTAGAATTAGGGACATAAAGATAGCTCTATTTTGGAGCTATCAAAATACCCCCGACCTAAATCTTGCTAGTCCCCGAGCAAGGTATACTCCTAATAATCTCCAAAGAATTAAATGCATGCTTAGACTCTAACCTCAATGCTTGTGAAACAAGGTACTTGTATAAATGAAAAACCATCAAATGCATGCAAACATTGAATTCATTTCAAAATTTAAACTCTTATTCCCTTACGTGTGTGTGTGTTTAGCACCTCTCAACCTAGCTCACGCAAGCCCGGAACAACCTTATACAACCCTAATACTCGTTTTCCCCCTACTTATGGCGATAAGAACAATCTAATGGCTTTCAGCGATAGAAAAAGCAACAAAACATAAGGCCTAAATTTTATTCTTTTCTTTGAGTACTTTGTACCCATTTTTCTTTTTGAACCACTTTTTTTTATTTTTCTCCAAGAGAGCCTAACACGTCAAACTAGATCTAGCTTCACGTTTTTAAGGACCATTGCTCACTTCTATTAGTTCCCCTTTCATGCAGTGACAACCGTGGGTTACACGATCGCCCCTAGTTACACGGGCAACACAAGAAGGAGGAGCAACTCTAGAGTTTTTATTTTTCATGCAAACACTTTTTTGTTAGGCAATAGCTTCGCTATTTGGGTCATTACTACTTCTACACATCAAGCCTCCCTAATGGTACCTTTCGGGGTGACAACAAGGTTTCAGACACAATAAGATCAGTCTAGACCTACAGAGCTGAGAATAAGAGTGCTATGTGCTCAGTGAATGTAGGGAAACAACAGAAATTTTTTTAAAATAGACTCAAAAAGTGCATACATTGTCCAATTTTCGAATCATGCAAATACGGAGTGTTCACAAGCAAATCACAGACCGTCCTCATCGGACAACATGCATTCAGATTCTAATCTAACAGCCAGAGTACACATATGCTCGACAACTACTACGAAGTCTCATCTCTATCAACAAACTCCACCCCCCACCTTAAGATATGCATTGTCCCCAATACATTCAACTATAAAAACAATAAAATTCTAAGGGAACAGAAAACCTCCCCTGAATTTTATGGAGCCGATGGGTGGAGATGTACACCATCGTCTTCCAATGTGCTCTCGAATCGTCGGCCATTCCACCTTTCTCCTAAGAAAACAAGAAAGCAAACAACAAATTCAAAAGCTAATATAAACAAAAGCAAAACAGTAAATGACAAAATTACAGTCCAAACTCGGGTGCCTCCGAGAAGCGCAAATTTTTAAAGTCGATTGCTCGACTGTATTCTCTCGTCAACTCATCCATAGTCAAACTTGGAAGATGCCCCATCCATCTTCCTAATCACCTCTTTCCTGCGAAAATCCAAGAACAATTCTTTCTCTCGTGCCTTCTGTGCACATACAACATCAATTTTAAATTTGGCAGGTTTTATAAAAGGTTGATCCCATAAAATTGATGCAAAAACGTGAGAGAGATTTTCATGCATTTCATGAGTGTAAGGATTAGTAGGAAAGAACGGGTCATTCACTTTGCCCAAAACATCTTCCACCTTTTCCAAGGGGTGCACATAGGATTTATCAACCAATTGCAAAGTAGAACCAGATTCATGCAAGTCATTCATTTTAAGCTCGTTAAAAACAACATGCGACTCAACATTAACCGATGGCTCTAAATCTAGCATGGCTTGATTAGTCATTTCATTCCCAAAAGTGCAAGGTAAAGTGGAAGGGAGTAGATTAGCAGGATTCTCAACTATTGTCAAAGCAGAAACAGATGAATCACAAAATTCAGTCAAGGATGGCTCATGCAACTCATGATCATCAAAAAGTTCAGTTAAAAATAATGGGTCATTCCCATCCTCAACTGTCATGCATTCATTCGGTGCTAAAGATTCAAAAGTATCTATTTGACAAAGAGAGAACACATCATCATCATGCTCTTCTACAATGGGCAAATGCATCTCAACAACCTCTCCGCCATACTCAACAGATAATATGCCCTTATCCACATTTATTTTAGTTTTAGCAGTTTTTATAAAGGGCCTACCTAATAAGATCGAAGCATGCGAAGAGGAATAATTTTCATCCATTTTCAGAACATAAAAGTCAACAGGAAAAATTAATTCATTAACTTGCACTAACACATCTTCAATAATTCCTAAAGGATACACAGAAGTTCTATCAGCAAGTTGAATAACCGTTCCTGTTTTATTCATTCCTTTCAATTTCAGTTTCTGATAAATGGAATACGGCATAACACTAATGGAGGCTCCTAGATCAAGCATTGCTCTTCTAATATGCATACCTCCAATCTTACAAGGGAGAGAGAACATACCTGGATCGTCGCATTTAACCGGTAAGCTCTTTGTGATCACAGCAGAGACGTTCTCACTTACCACGACGCATTCACTCTCCTTTGTCTTCCTCTGGTTGGTGCAAATTTTCCTGAGGAACTTGGCGTACCTCGGGATTTCCTTCAGGGCGTCCAACAGAGGGATGTTGATCTCTACTTTCTTGAATGTGTCCAGGAACTCCTTCTCGTAGTCCTCCTTAGACGGTCTTGCTAACCTGCTAGGAAAAGGAGCCTTAGGCACATAAACTCTAGTGCATGTAGGATCGAAATTTACCCCATGCCACCGTGGTTCGGGATTTTCTATCTGTGGCTCGATGTGGCCATAATCGACTTCCACTGGCGGGGTACTAGTGGGAAGATGCTTCCCACTTCTCAGGGCGATGGCACTAGCGTTCTCAGCTTTTTGCTTTTCCATCCTATTTATCTTCTCGGCCAGAAGGGACATTTCCTTACCCAAATCTTGCATCTGAGTTCCAACGTTATCGAACTTGTCCAAGGTATCTTGCTGTGATTTGGAAACTATCGTAATTATAGCTTTAAGCATGTCCTCAGCGGGTCTACCTGAAACAGAAGATTGGAATTTCAGAAAATCATCCTTTAAAGCGAGAACAACTTTACTTACCTCAAAAAGCTGAGCCTTAAGCTCGTCCACGTCCTTTCTCAGGCGAGCATTCTCCTTGTCTCTATCTGCACCCCACTCCAAGCTTTTAGCTACGTTGGAAATTAAAGCTCTAGCTTCGGCGGGTGTCTTATCCATAATCGAACCTCCACTGGCGGCGTCTATCATCTGCTGGCCTTGGGGAAGCAAACCGTAGTAGAAACTCTGAATGAGGGAATGCTCGGCTATTTGATGATTGGGACAATCCTCACATAACCGACCAAACCTCTCCCAGCACTCTAGGACGGTTTCTTCCTTTCCTTGCTCAATTTTATGTATCTCCCTTCTGAGGGCGACGGCCTTTGACGCAGGAAAATACCTTTCTAAAAACGCCCCATTCAGCTCCTTCCAAGTCGTGATGGATCCGGTCGGTAGGTAATACATCCAATCTCTCGCCTTCTCCTTCAAGGTGAAGGGAAAGGTCCTGAGATGAAGTTGATCTGCAGTGGTGTCATCGGTTCTGAATGACGCACACACCATCTGGAATGCCTTGAGGTGTCTGACGGGATCCTCATCTGTATTACCACAAAAGGAAGGTAATAAGTTAATCAGACCAGCTTTAAGTTCAAAATTACCTGCAGCTACCGGATACATAATACTCGATGAATTCTGGCCTAGCTCAGGTGATGCAAGCTCCCTCATGGTTCTTTGATGCTCATAATTACCCCCGACCTCCATCTTGGCGCTTCTTTTGAATTTTCAAAGAATGACTGCGCTCCAAGAACTCGAACAAAAACGGGTAAAATAATACAAAAGAATTAAACTGTACAAAAAGTAAAGAAAAATTTTAAAACCAACAAACTAAACTTAACTAAACTAAATTAATTAAGTCCCCAGCAACGGCGCCAATTTTGGTAGAGCACTTTATGTGGTACTCCAAATTCAAGCTGTCGAGGCTTGCCAAAATACAATTTATAAACCCGATGTACACCGAGCTATTTGAAGCTTAGTGGTAACGGGGTCGATCCACAGGGAAATAAGAAATCTAATTTAACTAAGTCTAATTTGCTAGAAATAAAAAGTATGCACAAATTAAAGAATGGTAATTTGGTTTGGGGGGAAGGGAGCTCCTAATATGCTAACGGAAAATTAAATGACAACGTGCAAAAATTAAACGGTCGTGCTTAACTTCGAGAAATGGAATTGCTCGTTATGGATGTTCGGATCATCGATACAACTTACTCGCTAGCTAATTCATGCACACAATTCATTTAGTTATCTCTAACTCAAATGACCCAAGGATTTAATTAGACGCGTGCAATTCTAATTAAACTTGGCCAATAATCTATCCAAGGTAGCGACCCCTAAATCGATTACGTGCCAGTGACGGGAACATTGCGACGGCTTAATCCTAAGACTAACCCGGTTTCTCTCTTGCCTTAAGCCTAACATGAAAACGTTAATTAATTCAGATTACCAACTGTCACTTTGGGCCGAACTAATTAGCCATGCTTAGACCCGTGCTACTGTTATGTCTCCAAAAGTGACTTATTTAGGACTTATTTAGCTTAGGAAGATGCACATTCTTAGGTGTTTTTGATAGTATTTAGTCTAGACCTATGCTTATATATGAGATTTAGAAGAAGGTAGCTAAATTAGGACTTGTGTGCAAAAGGAAAGAAAATGGATAAAAACCGAAGTTAAAACAAAGAGAAATGCACATTGCGTTAGAATTGCGGAAACATTGCTAAAACAGCAATGTTTCAAGTGAAAACCGTAAGTTGACTGATCTGTTTCTGTTTAATTCCGTTATTTCAGGGATTCGTGCTTTCTCCTCCATCCATTTTGAAGTACGACGTTGAAGATTGATGGTTCTCCTTGGCCCAAATGCACCTGCAGATTACTATAAAAAGGGGTCAAAGTCGGAGGTTCAATCATCATCCGAAAGCGTAGAAGCCTTCTCGCAAGCACATCTTTTCTTCTGTTTTTCTTTGCCGTCTGTTGGGGTGCAAGGTTTAGCTGTTGGAGTCGTCAATCTGATAGGAAGGAGAGGAGATTCATCTTCTCTCCCGATTGGATTCATCCAAGCAAGGCTACTCTTTCTCATCCTTCAGCCGAGGCGTTGCGACGAGGCGTTCCAAGCTGTTTTTTCTGCTTTCTGTCTTTCATTTCTTACTTTCCAGCTGCGTTTTGTTGCTGTTTCTTTTCCAGTAGTTAGAACAATCTATTTCGTTGTTGTCTGTCTTTGTGTTATTTACAGTAAGCTTCCTTTTGTTCTTTCAAACGATCAAGTAATTAAAGCACAATTCTTCATTTCACAGTTTCTTGCCTTTGCAATCTACTGCTTTTCCTCACTGTCTTATCTTTATATTCCTTCTAAGCATGTCTGTTTTATCCCTTATTTCTGTTCTCTTTACATCCATGAGTAGCTAAGTCACTTAGGGGCATGCTAATGACAAGAATATAGGCTAAAAAACGTGAACCAAGCATGTAGGATAGCTCTCGAAGCATTGATTGTATGTAAGCTTCATCCCACGGGCAATTTCGATTGGCCATCCATTTTGTCCAAAGAACTCCTAACCTCTGGAAGGAGTAAGAGTTCAGAGTCATACACTCATGCTAGCCTTTCAAGGTAGCCAGAAAACGACCTAGGAATAGGCGTTTTCCTAGTACAAACCGTAACTTTCTGCTTTAACAAGATGCTTAAGACCTTACTTGGACATGAGTAAACTAAAGAATCTAATGCATGAAATCGGAAGATACATGAGATTAAGTAAGTTTGATGTATAGGGAGTAGATCCAATGCTTGAGAATCGTGAGAAAAAGCCTATAGAGGAGTCATTAGTAGCCCTTGTTTCTCCATTTTACACACTTTCGCTGTTATTTAATTGCGGTAGAATTGCTGTTTCCGCAATTCTGCTAAGTTTAAAAATCTGTTTAGCTGTTTTCTTCTTCGTTTATTAATCTCTTCCCGTTTCCTTTGAGTTTAATTTTAGTTTGCATTTGTTTATGTTGCTATCCTCTATACATTCAGTAGCAATTAGGAATTTTAAAACCAAATTTTCCCCATCAAATCCACCCCTTCTTTCTTAACTTTACACTTCACGAGTAGCTTATAATAAATCTCTGTGGGAAAACGAATGAAAAAATACTTACTACTTGCTATAAGATCATGTATGCTTGCATGTTCTGAGTGCTCTTTCTCTCTTATTGCTTATTTATATTAACACATTGAGCACGCAACAAGTTTTTGGCGCCGCTGCCGGGGATTTATTTTAGTGAAAACGAAGTCTGTTAAGTTTGAAACACCAAGTTAATATCCATTGAAGCTGATCTATTTTCATTTCTTTTTCAGGTACCATTTGGGTTAGTTTATGAATGAGCCTTCAAGTAGTGATCTAGAGTTCAACCCTGAGCCCGAGAGATTACTTAGAACTAGAAATAGAGCCAAGAAACGCCTCTTTAAACAACCCTCTTTACCTCGAATAATTGCTGAAACCGTGATAACTCCATTTTGGAGCTATTAAATACGTCCTAATTATGGCTAAAAGTCCGCTTTCAATTGATTAAATATATCTCTTTTGTAGGAGAAAAGCGGCAAAGAGCTCGTGCGTCCGTTGGGCATGTTCGAGCGCTTAAAGCAGAGTTTTAGCGCCCCGGGAATGCATCGGGAAGAGGGGAATTTGTTCCGTGAAGAAACGGGCCAAAACAGCCTTGGAGAGGCAAAGCTTCAGCCCCAAACCCGAGAGCCAGCGTCGAGCTATAGTGTCGAGACGCTGGCTCGACGCTGGAAAAACCCGAGAGCAAGCGTCGAGTGATAGCGTCGAGACGCTAGCTCGACGCTGCCCTGGCGTCGAGACCCTGCTTAGCGTCGAGACGCTCCGGAGGAGGCGCGCGCAGGAAATTCATCGGGGCAGCGTCGCGACGCCATCGCGCGCGCGCGCAGCAACTTAGGGCACAGCGTCGAGACGCTGGCCTAGCGTCTCGACGCTACGACGAAGGCAGTAGCTAAAAGACGATTTTTCTGCACATTTTTGGGAGTCTTCATCTTCTTCATCTCTCAACGGATTCCGGCGATTTTAGTCTTCTTCTTCCCCATTTTCTCTCCACTTTTCATTGTAATATTTAGACGGGTCCTTCCATGGCCGTGGTTGGAGCGGGATTGACAAACCGCGCCATGAGCGGCTAAGGTAAGGGTGAACGGTTTGGGATTTGTTTAGGGGAATTTTGTTAGACATTCATGCTTTGATAATCTGAGTATATTTTTGCATATTGGAATCTGATTATTAGCATCTGTTTACCTTGCTTAATCCAACGCTCATGCTAAATTACGTTGATTGACACTCGGGTAGTTTCGCATGTTGTGTATGTTAAAGAGTAGCGATGCCGTGCCTCTCACTGCTCGACTAAGTAACACAGGTAAATAGAACTAAATCGAAGTATCGGGTCGGGTAGGATAAGTGTTGGTTGCATACGGCGTTTGCGGGCAACCTACTAGCATTTAGATTTCACGCTCGAATGTTCGTCGCGGTTAGCTAGTGACTGTCTGAATTCATCTTAGGACCGATCATCTTAATGTGAGCTTAGATAACGTGTAATTAGAACTGTGTGGTCTAATTAAAATCCATGGAGTCGGCTACTTTGGGGCTTCTCTGGTAGTCGTCCGCGTGCTCAATAATCTGTATTCCATGTCGTTAGAATTAAATGATAAGCTGAATGTTGTCTAACAATTGATCCCGAGACCCCCCAAACCGTGCACACGCTCTCTACATATTATTTTTCTTCTGTTAGCTTTCCATTATTTCTTCTTGCATGATTAAAACCCCCTGTTACCAATTAGTCAATTAAATCCAAATTTCACTAGTAAATTCATTCTTCCTATTCCTTGGATCGACCCTGTTACCACTGGCTGCAAAGCCTTGGCAATAGGCTATATAAATCGTATTTTGGCAAGCCTCGACAGCTTGAGATTAGGCGGATATTCAAAATCCAGCCCACCAAAATTGGCGCCGTTGCCGGGGAGTAGGGGATATGACATTTCCTGCTGATTTCCTTGTTTTAGACATGAATGAGAATTCATTGCATGCTTCGTCCTCCATGTTGTTAGGACGTCCCTTTCTTAAGACCGCTAGGGTCAAAATTGATGTGTATAAGGGCGTTGTTTCTCTGGAGTTTGATGATACTTTGCATGAGTTTTCTTTATTTGGAAAATCTATGGGAAATGTATCTGTTGTTGACCATGTTGAGAATGGGAGTCTACCCTCACGCTTGAGGGATGGTTCCCATGTCTCTGTGAAAATTTCTGATTTAAATGTGTGATGATAATGCTGGTTTTTGCACTAACACTTTTGATATTCACGTGCCCGAGGCACGAAGAGTGCAAAACATTTTTCAGGTGGATGGCAGAAAAGGTGTGGCCAAGGACAAGTCTGGATCGTCCCCCGCACCTACGGACTATGGATGAGTCTGTCGAGAGAATACAGTCGAGCAACCGACTTTAAAAATTCTGCGCTTCTCGGAGGCACCCGAGCGATGGACTGTTTTTCTGTTTTAGTTTAGTTTTATTGCTTTTTAGATTAATTTAGTATTAATTAGCTTGCTGTTTTTTTTTTTAGGAATCGAGGATGAGAAGGCAATTTTGGGCTCTGATGCGTTTGTGTGCCGCTTCCTCGCCCTCGCCAGCTTCACCAAGAGTCAGGGAAGTGAATTTCTTCTTCCCTTTTACTTTGATGTATCTGACTGGTTGGCATTGAGGACAATGCCAAATTTTGAAGTTGGGGGTGGAGTAGTCCGATGGATGTGCATGTGTAGTTTGTTGAGAAGTGCTATAAAGATATTGAAGTGCTTGGGACTCTGTTTACTGTTTTCTGACTGTGATAGCCTAGGAAATGCATGTTGGAAATCTGAGCATGTTCATAATCGAGTTTTTGCATGAGTTTTGTGTTTATTAGGTTCATGTCAAAAATTTTAAAATTTTTTCTGTTGCTCCCTTGCACTTATTGCGCACTTAGCAGCCTCTCCCTAGATTCCGTAAGCTTGGTTTATCGCATGTTTAGCTAATTCTTGTTGTCACCCCGAAAGGCACCCTTAGGTAGCTTGTTGCATGAGAGTTAGTGGTTAGTTAATTGAGAAAGCATGTGCTTAGCCTAATAAAAAAAATAGAAAAGCATGTATGGTAGAAAAATCCTCTCGAGGCGCTCCTCCTTCTTTGTAGCGCTAAAGAAGTGAGCGTCAGTCCTTAAAAACGTGAAGCTTTGGCCAAAGTTTGACGTGTTAGGCAGCTCGAGTAGGAAAGAAAAAGAAACAAAAAGTTGGTTCAAAGAACCTAAATAAAAGAGTACAAAGTACTTTTGAAAAGAAAAAAAAAAGAATGAGAAAATAATTAGGTCTCTTAATTTACCTCTCTCTCTCGTGTAAGTCAAATGTAGCTGTTCTTAAACGCTAGAAGTAGGGGGAAAACGGGATGTGCGTTGCATGTAGATTTTCCGGGTTTGCGCGAGTTTAGGAGTGGTTAGCTAGCACACACACACGTTAGGGGGCAAGAGTTAATTTCTGATATGGCCTAGTTAATGCATGAACAAATGCTTCCATGATTATACTCGTGTTTAAATTTCAATATGCATGGAGGTTTGAGTTAGAATATATGTAAACGCGTCCTTAGAGTCAATGTCTTTGTAGTGCTTGCTCGAGGACTAGCAATGTTTAAGTTGGGGGTGTTTGATAACTCCATTTTGGAGCTATTAAATACGTCCTAATTATGGCTAAAAGTCCGCTTTCAATTGATTAAATATATCTCTTTTGTAGGAGAAAAGCGGCAAAGAGCTCGTGCGTCCGTTGGGCATGTTCGAGCGCTTAAAGCAGAGTTTTAGCGCCCCGGGAATGCATCGGGAAGAGGGGAATTTGTTCCGTGAAGAAACGGGCCAAAACAGCCTTGGAGAGGCAAAGCTTCAGCCCCAAACCCGAGAGCCAGCGTCGAGCTATAGCGTCGAGACGCTGGCTCGACGGTGGAAAAACCCGAGAGCAAGCGTCGAGTGATAGCATCGAGACGCTAGCTCGACGCTGCCCTGGCGTCGAGACCCTGCTTAGCGTCGAGACGCTCCGGAGGAGGCGCGCGCAGGAAATTCATCGGGGCAGCGTCGCGACGCTGACCCAGCGTCGCGACGCCATCGCGCGCGCGCGCAGCAACTTAGGGCACAGCGTCGAGACGCTGGCCTAGCGTCTCGACGCTACGACGAAGGCAGTAGCTAAAAGATGATTTTTCTGCACATTTTTGGGAGTCTTCATCTTCTTCATCTCTCAACGGATTCCGGCGATTTTAGTCTTCTTCTTCCCCATTTTCTCTCCACTTTTCATTGTAATATTTAGACGGGTACTTCCATGGCCGTGGTTGGAGCGGGATTGACAAACCGCGCCATGAGCGGCTAAGGTAAGGGTGAACGGTTTGGGATTTGTTTAGGGGAATTTTGTTAGACATTCATGCTTTGATAATCTGAGTATATTTTTGCATATTGGAATCTGATTATTAGCATCTGTTTACCTTGCTTAATCCAACGCTCATGCTAAATTACGTTGATTGACACTCGGGTAGTTTCGCATGTTGTGTATGTTATAGAGTAGCGATGCCGTGCCTCTCACTGCTCGACTAAGTAACACAGGTAAATAGAACTAAATCGAAGTATCGGGTCGAGTAGGATAAGTGTTGGTTGCATACGGCGTTTGCGGGCAACCTACTAGCATTTAGATTTCACGCTCGAATGTTCGTCGCGGTTAGCTAGTGACTGTCTGAATTCATCTTAGGACCGATCATCTTAATGTGAGCTTAGATAACGTGTAATTAGAACTGTTTGGTCTAATTAAAATCCATGGAGTCGGCTACTTTGGGGCTTCTCTGGTAGTCGTCCGCGTGCTCAATAATCTGTATTCCATGTCGTTAGAATTAAATGATAAGCTGAATGTTGTCTAACAATTGATCCCGAGACCCCCCAAACCGTGCACACGCTCTCTACATATTATTTTTCTTCTGTTAGCTTTCCATTATTTCTTCTTGCATGATTAAAACCCCCCGTTACCAATTAGTCAATTAAATCCAAATTTCACTAGTAAATTCATTCTTCCTATTCCTTGGATCGACCCTGTTACCACTGGCTGCAAAGCCTTGGCAATAGGCTATATAAATCGTATTTTGGCAAGCCTCGACAGCTTGAGATTAGGCGGATATTCAAAATCCAGCCGACCAAACCGCAAGGTTACCGCAATCCTCTCAAGAAGAAATGGATAAAATAGTTCCAAATCCGGTACCTATCACTCGCAATCCCATCGAAATAGCGAATGATAAGGATAGTGCCATTCTTTCTTACCTAGTACCTATGCCTGGGGAGCTGAACCCCAGCATAATCCGCCCTGAGATCACTGCCAACTCATTCGAGTTAAAGCCAGTGATGTTCCAAATGTTGTCCACTGTGGGACCATTCTTTGGAGTGGAAAATGAGGACCCCCACAACCATCTTAGAAACTTCCTAGGAGTCAGTGATACATTCCTTATCCCTGGAGTTTCCCAAGAAGCCTTGAGGCTATACCTTTTCCCTTACTCTTTGAGGGACAAAGCCAAGACGTGGTTAAACTCATTACCCTCTGGATCAGTCCTTAATTGGACAGACTTGGCGGAAAAATTCCTAGTAAAATACTTCCCACCTGATAGGAATTCTACCTTTCGTGATGACATAATCAAATTCAAACAAGCTCCAAGTGAGTCTCTTCACGAAGCTTGGACAAGGTTCAAAGACCTTCTTCTAAAATGTCCACACCATGGCATCCCATGGTGTATCCAAATAGAGGTCTTTTTCAAAGGATGCAACCCCAGCACCAGGCAAGTGCTAAACTCATCTGCTGGTGGTTCCATGTTGTCCAAGAGTTACAACGAAGCTTATGAGATCTTGGAGAAGATCTCAACATCTCACTGTAGGTGGTCAGATGATCCAGTAGAGCCAACTAGAGCTCAAGACAAGGATGCTCTAAGTGCGATGAGCAGCCAAATAAACGCCCTGACCAACCTAGTTAAGCAAATGGCTCAGGCCAATCTCCAAACCAGTGCCAACACCGCCACAGCCATGTCAATGGGCACCCAACCAAGTCAAGGTGAGGCACTTATCTGTGGATTCTGTGGGGAAGGGCACCCATATGAATACTGCCCTGGGAATCCAGCCTCAGTCTGCTATGTTGGAAGCCAACAGCAGCCTAGGAACAACCCCTACTCAAATACTTACAATCCTGGTTGGAGAAACCACCCAAACCTGTCATGGGGTGGCCAACAAAACTCTAACCAAAATCCTAACCAACCAAGGCCGAGTGGAACACCTGGTTTCACTCCCCAACATAACCAATCCATGTATCAAAAACCATACAACCAACCTGTAGGATCTTCTGTAGAAAACTTACTTAAGGAATACATAGCCAAGAATGATGCCACTTTACAGAGTCAGCAAGCTACTCTTAGGAGCCTAGAGAACCAAATAGGGCAACTAGCCAATGAAATCAAAAGTAGGCCCCAAGGTAGACTTCCTGCTGATACTGAAGTGCCAAGGAGAGATGGTAAGGAACAAGTTCAAGCAATTGAACTTAGGAGTGGGAGACCATTGGTGAGCAACATCAAGGACACACCAAAGAGAGTAGAGAACAAAGAGTCTAGTGCTCCACTGGAGTCTCTGCCAAACCAAGGTCCACCATCCACAAGCACATCAGGGGCAAGGCTGGAGCCAATCATTGAAGAAATAGAAGAAATTCCAAGGCCTCCACCTATCCTAAGGCGACCTGACGTGCCTGCATATGTGCCACCACCTCCATTTCCTCGAAGGCTAAAGAAAAAACAAGAACAGGAAGTGCACTTTAACAAATTTCTTGAAATTCTTAAGCAAGTGCATGTCAACATTCCTTTTGTAGAAGTCTTACAGTCTATGCCTTCATATGTAAAGTTTTTGAAGGATATTATAACTAACAAAAAAATAATTGGTGAGTTTGAAACAGTCAATCTCACTGAGGAGTGCAGTGCCATACTCCAGAATAAGCTACCCAAGAAGGAGAAGGATCCTGGTTCCTTCACCTTACCTGTAGAGCTAGGAGGTAAGCACGTGGGGAGAGCTCTTTGTGACCTGGGAGCCAGCATAAACCTCATGCCCCTATCACTATTCCGCCAGCTGGGAATAGGAGAAGCACGTCCAACCACTGTCACTTTACAACTAGCAGACAGATCCATCGCATACCCTGAAGGTAAGATTGAGGATATTCTTGTAAAAGTAGACAAATTTATTTTCCTTGCAGATTTCATTGTCCTGGATTATGAAGCAGACAAGGAGGTCCCCATCCTGTTAGGTAGACCATTTCTAGCCACAGGTAGGGCTCTGATAGATGTCCAAAAAGGTGAGCTCACTATGAGGGTTCATGACGAAGAGGTGAAATTTAGTGTTTATAAAGCCTTGAGGTACCCTTCTGACTCTGAATCTTGTGCTAGCATGGATGTTGCGTGCTCAATGTGTTAATCAAAATAAGCAATAAGGAAGGAAGAGCACTTAGAACATGCAAGCATACATGATCTTATAGCAAGTAGTAAGTATTTTTTCATTCGTTTTCCCACAGAGATTTATTATAAGTTACTCGTGAAGTGTAAAGTTAAGAAAGAAGGGGTGGATTTGATGGGATAAAATTGGTTTTTAATTGCCTACTTCTTACTGAATGTATAAAGGGTAGCAACATAAACAAATGCAAGTTGAAATTAGACTTAAAGGAAAAGAGACGAGATTAATAAATGAAGAAGAAAACAGCTAAACAAAATTGTAACTTAGCAGAATTGCGAAAACAGCAATTCTACCGCAATTGTAATAACAGCGAAAGTGTGTAAAATGGAGAAACAAGGGCTACTAACGACTCCTCTATAGGCATTTTCATACGATTCTCAAGCATTGGATCAACTCTCTATGCATCAAACTCACTCAATCTCATGTATCGTCCGATTCCATGCATTAGATTCTTTAGTTTACTCATGTCCAAGAAAGGTCTTAAGCATCTTGTTAAAGCAGAAGTGTACAGTTTGTACTAGGAAAACGCCTATTCCTAGGTCGTTTTCTGGCTACCTTGAAAGGCTAGCATGAGTGTATGACTCTGAACTCTTACTCCTTCCAGAGGTTAGGAGTTCTTTGGACAAAATGGATGGCCAATCGAAATTGCCCGTGGGATGAAGCTTACATACAATCAATGCTTCGAGAGCTATCCTACATGCTTGGTTCACGTTTTTTAGCCTATAGTCTTGTCATTAGCATGCCCCTAAGTGACTTAGCTACTCATGGATGTATAGAGAATAGAAATACGAGATAAAAGAGACATGCTTAGAAGAGAAATAAACTGAAAACAGCAAGGAAAAACAGTAACTCGCAAAGGTAAGAAACTGTGAAATGAAGAATATTGCTTGTGATTAATTGATTGTTTGAATGGACAAAGGAAAGCTTAAAGTAAATAACATAAAGACAGACATTAATGGAATAGAACGAAAAGACTAATGGAAAGGAAATAACAACAAAGCAGTGCTGGAAATGAAGAACACAAGACAGAAAGCAGTAAATAGAGCGTGGTCGCCTTGTTGCAGTTGCTTCGACTGAATGGGGAGAAAGAATAGCCTTGCTTGGATGAATCCAATCGAGAGAGAAGACGAATCTTCTCTCCTTCCTATCAGATTGTCGATTCCAACAGCTGAGACTCTCACACCAACAGACGAAGAAGAACGACAGGAGAAAAGATGGACTGCGAGAAGACTTCTACGCTTTCGGATGATGCTTGAACCTCCGACTTTGACCCCATTTTTTAGTAGTTTGCAGGTGTATTTGGGTCAAGGAGAACCATCAATCTTCAACGTCGTATATCAGAATGGATGGAGGAGAAAGCACGAATCCCTGAAATAACGGAAATTAACAGAAAGAGATCAGTCAACTTACGGTTTTCACTTGAAACATTGCGGTTTCAGCAATGTTTCCGCAATTCTATCGCAATGCACATTTTTCTTTGTTTTAACTTCGGTTTTTATCCCTTTTCTTTCCTTTTGCACACAAGTCCTAATTTAGCTACCTTCTTCTAAATCTCATATATAAGCATAGGTTTAGGCTAAATACTAACAAAAACACCTAAGTATGTGCATCTTCCTAAGCTAAATAAGTCCTAAATATGTCACTTTTGGAGACATAACACACCCCCAAACTTAAGGTTTTGCTTGTCCTCAAGCAAACTAAGGACTTACTTAAGCTGCTATTTCATTCCCTTTAACCACTTACTGACTCCCCTATATTCCCATCTATAGCAGTGCTGTCCTGTGACACCTTCTAAGTTTAAAACTATCCTCTTATCTAGCTTCTTCTGACTTCACATGCCTACTACTCCGACTGTTCCATTATTCCCTACAACTGATCTACTTGCTTTTGTCACATCATGCCACTATCCCTAAGGTTTCAACTTCTACCTAGCTTTACCTCAGACTCAGTACATGCTTCTAGTCTTTTCTTTTGAGCTACCTAGGATTCCTTAGAGTCATGCCAGTCTTAGTACAAAACTAGTGACAGTGGTACTTTCATATAACAAACTAAACCCTGGCATCACTTCATTGGATATACATTCATCTCCCTAGACAAACCTAAAAGCTACAACCTTGTGCTTAGCTCATTGAGGATCAGAGTTCTTTTTTAATTAGGACATCTAAGCCACAAGGTTATAACTCCTAAGCATACATTCTTCTTCCCTATTCCTTCCTTTTTCCTTTCTTACTTAGGTGGAGCCTCTCCTTGGGTTGCCTTTTGATGCAATGCCACTTGTGGTTTACACACTTGGCACTGATTACTCAGCAACTTCGAGAGAGACTCCCCTCTTTATTCTATTTTTCATTTTTTCTTTCAGCTCATTATATTTTTTTTTTTAAGGAGAAGAAGAATGCTTATGCCCTAAGGGAGAGAGGAATGTTCCTAGGCCTAGGGTGGCCTCCCCCAAACTTAAACTACTCATTGTCCCCAATGAGTGTCTGAGGTGGCACACCCTCAAACTTGTCCTAGAAGCATCTAGTCTAAGGTAAAACAAAGAGAACTTAAAAGCCCTAGGCATAGACAGAATACTCTAAAAGTAAATATCACAGCAGCAGAAATTCATAAAAACAGACAGATAAGGACTTAAAGCTATGCATGCTGAGCACTATTCAGAGGCTAATTTAAACTATCAAAGGGTGTCCTATGACACTCATCCAGCATGCGTTTAGATAAGCAATATACAGTAGACAAGATAGTAGCAAGAGATAGAATTTAAACAGATCACAGCCTAGCTAAGCAGATAGTGAAAAACGTGCATTCAGTAAGAAAAATTGCGGTACCCGCAATTATTTCGCAATACAGTCAGGGCAGATATATCAGTGGTTAAGGCCCCTACGCATGCTTTTTCTCGCCATTCAAGCTATACAAAAAATGAAACTAAACTACTCTACCTAATCAGCTAGCAGCAGGCTACACTAAACAATTTAAAAACTTAAAACTAAGCAACTAAAACAGATCAAAATGCTAACTAAAAACAGCATAGTTCACATGGTTCACAAAAGGCAGTTTGATTTTTTTCTTATTATTTTAAGGGAACAGCAATACTCCCTTGAGTGCAATTCAAACTAGCACTCAGATGTCATCCTCCTCATCATCAGTCCCTCGTGGTCGTGGAGGCACCCATGGAGACAGTAGGTTGGTGGGAAAATCAGGGAAGATGCATCCCAGATGTTCAGCCACCTCTTTGTCTCTTGCCTGTGCATAAGTGGCCCATTGAGCCATCCTCTTCTGTAAATCCACCAGGCACGCCATGGACAGTGACTGAGCGGCAGCCAATCTATCCAATTCGAACTCCATGTTGCCCTTCCTTTTCAGCCTCAAGCCTGTGGGCAGCTCCAAGTGGCCTGTGTAAGCCATCTGCTGTTCCATTCGCTCAATGGGAACTCCTGCACGTAAACATAGTTTAGTAATAGTATTAGGAAAGAACAATGGACCCTTACCCTTCTTGGCGCAATCAACAATGGCGGCTGACATGACTTCACCCACGTTGATCGTGAGACCTCGCATGATAGCATAGACCAGCAGCGATCTGCTCTGGTTGATGGTGGTCTCATGAGTCACGGGGGCTAGTTTCCTTTTCACGAAAGAAAACCACACCGCTGCCTTAGCTGTGAGGTTGGCACTCATGAGAGTGTGCCTCCCATTGCGTGACACGGTCCAGGAAGCTTCAGGTTGGCCAATGGTCCGAATGGCCTCTTCCAGGGCGGCGTCAGTAGGCTCATCAACAATCCTCGCATAGTCAGTATGTTTTTGGCCCTTGAGGCCATAGGTTTCGTTGATGGCTTGGGCTGAAAAGTCCACTTCTACTCCCCTGACCACAGACAACCCTTCCTCAGAATTCCTCAGGTTGGCGTAGAAGTCATACACCATGCTTGTGTAAGCTGGATTTGGTGGTCTGCACAACTCCTCCCAGCCGTGATTCGTAATGCCTGCGCGCAAGAATTGCGGCAGATCAGCAGGTCTGTCGAGGAAGCCCTTCTCGTGCAGCATCTCTCGTTTCCTCAGCTCCATGCCTCTAGACTCAGCGTCAGAAGACACGTACCTCACTGACTGAGGCTCATCTTCAGGGTAAAGCTTGGCCTTCCCTTTTTCTTTTTGTTTGGCTGACTCAGCAGCTTCAAGCTTGAGCTTCTTGAGTGATGGCTCAGCATCCTTCTCCTCTGATGCAAGCGCCCTCTTGGCTTTCTTTTTCTTTGATTTCTTGGACCGTTTGGCCTTGATAATCTTGGCAGCCTTCTTCTTCTTCAGTTTTGCCTTGGTTGCGATCGCACGGAAGCAAGCCCCCAGTGTTTCTTCCATAGAATCGTCCTGCTGTGCAGGACTCTCAGGGCTGGCTTCCCTCAACGGCGAGAAGACCTCGTCTTCCTCAGCTTCCCCACTGCCCTGCGTTGATTCTTGGTACTCCCCATATGGGAATTCAGGGTCAGGCCGTGGAGAAGTGTGCGACGGAGTGGTGCTTTGCGCTGCTGTAGGTGTCTGTGCAGAACTCTGAGGTGATGAAGGCAGCTCAGGGCTCTGTGCTGGCGGCGATGAGGAGAGCTCAGGGCTTCGAACCGGTGGAGATGGTGAAGGGCTGCGCTCGGCTGTCTCGTGAGAAGGCTGGCCCAATTCTTGACTCTCCACAGAGGGAGTCTTTTTCTTGATTTCTTCTTCGGCCACAGCCATACTCCATCTACGCTTCTTGGGTGTGCCTGCTGGTTCAGAGGGTCCAGCAGGTATCTCTGTGACAACCTTCCACTTCTTCCTACGGATCGGCAGTTTGGGAAGGCGTTCGGTTCGCGCAGCATCAGCGTCTGCAAGGGCAAGAAGTGCTTCCCTCGCAGCCGTTTCAGCCTCGTCAGCCCTTTTCTTGGACGCAGATCGTTCGGCCCTTGTGAGCACCATCGTTGAATCTTGGAGATTTGGAGAGAGGGATCACAGATGAAGAGAAAATCAGTTTGCTTGGAGTTTAGATAATGGGAGAATCGTACAGATCAACGCGCCTTCTAACGGATATAAAGGAAACACAAAAAATCCCAACGGCTATATTTTTGCGGATTCCGCAAATCCTGCGCAATTCTAGTGACCGTTGGAGATTTTTTGCATTTAAATGTCAATCTTTGCTCAACCGTATCTTTGATTTGGCCCAATATCTCTTTGATTTTTTTAGCTGGATGTAATCTCCTTGATTCCCTCTATCGATTCCCTAAAAAAAATAAATAAAATCAACATCAAATACTTAATTAAAATCGCACCAACATATGCACAAATGATAACCGGAAAAATTGCAAAAATAAACTAAGGCATTAGCCTTGACTAGACGAGCACAGTAACCACTCGTCCTCTCTCGTTCTTAATTCACGTTTCAGTCAAGAGGAAGGCCGAGAGAGTCTTCACGTCTCCTTCCTCATAGTAGTGCTTCAACCTTGCACCATTAACCATGAAAGGTTGCCCTTGTTGCAGGTTCTTTATCTCGATGGCACCATGAACAAACACATTAGTAATCACAAATGGTCCTGACCATCTAGACTTAAGTTTGCCTGGAAATAATTTCAATCGTGAGTTGAATAATAAAACAAGTTGGCCTTTTTTAAAGTCCTTAATCCTAAGTCTACTGTCGTGCCAAATCTTGGTCTTTTCCTTATACATTTTAGCATTTTCATAGGACATATGTCTAAGCTCATCAAGCTCATGTAATTGCAAAGACCGCAACGTTCCCGCATCAGTCATGCAATAATTCAACTCTTTTAGTGCCCAAAATGCCTTAATTCCTAACTCGAATGGAAGATGACATGCTTTACCATACACAAGTCTATAAGGAGACATACCTAGGGGTGTCTTATATGCAGTTCTATAGGCCCAAAGTGCATCCTCGAGTTTAAATGACCAGTCCTTTCTATTGGGTTTGACCACTTTTTCTAGGATGTTTTTAATCTCCCTATTTGAAATTTCAGCCTGTCCATTCGAGTGTGGGTGATAGGGAGTGGCTACTCTATGTCTAATGTTATACTTAGCCAACACTCTCTCCATAGCCTTATTAATGAAATGTGTCCCCTCATCACTAATGATAGCACGAGGAGTTCCAAATCTAGTAAAAATGTGCCTATGCAAGAATTTTATGACTGTTTTGGCATCATTATTGGGACATGCTATGGCTTCTACCCACTTGGATACGTAGTCTACTGCTACTAAAATGTAAAGGTTACCTGATGATGGGGGAAATGGTCCCATGAAGTCAATGCCCCACACATCAAAGAGCTCCAACTCTAAGATGTAAGTGAGAGGCATTTCATCCTTGCGACTAAGGTTACCTGTTCTCTGGCATTCATCACAGCTGTGTGCGAAGTTGTGTGCATCCTTGAAGATCGTTGGCCAATAATAGCCACTCTGAAACACCTTTGTAGCTGTTCTTTGGCCACCAAAGTGTCCACCATAAGGGGCTGTGTGGCAGTGCTGCAGCACAGACTTTGCTTCAGCAGCTGAAACACACTTCCTCAGCAATCCGTCAGCACATGTCTTGTATAATGTGGGATCATCCCATATGAATTTCCTTGCTTCGTGGAGGAACCTCTTCTTCTCTTGTCCTCCCTTGAAAGTAGGCAGTACCTGCGATGCAAGGAAGTTAGCAATGTCAGCAAACCAAGGTTCCTCATCGTTATCACGATGAACCAAAACAAAGACATGTTCATCAATGAAAGCATCAGAAATTGCGGGTTCCGCAATTTTTTCGCAATTATGCTGCAATCTGGAAAGATGATCCGCAACCACATTTTCACTCCCTTTTTTGTCTCTAATGTCCAGATCAAACTCTTGCAGTAGCAGTACCCACCTTATCAACCTAGGCTTAGCATCAGCCTTCCTCATAAGGTACTTAAGTGCAGAGTGATCTGTAAACACTATTGTTCTGGTGCCTACAATATAGTTCCTAAATTTCTCACAAGCGAACACTACAGCTAGCATCTCTTTCTCAGTGGTTGTGTAGTTGCATTGTGCCTCGTTAAGTGTTTTACTAGCATAGTATACAGGGTGTGTTAGCTTGTCAATCTTTTGGCCTAACATGACCCCTACAGCATAGTCACTAGCATCACATAACAACTCAAAGGGAAGGTCCCAATTTGGTCCTACTATGACAGGGGCTGTGACTAGTGCTTCCTTAAGGGTCTTCCAGGCTAGGAAACATTCTCTAGAGAAGATGAAAGGTTTGTTTAGCTCTAGAAGCTCACATAAAGGCTTGGAGATCTTGGAAAAGTCCTTAATGAACCTTCTATAGAAGCCAGCATGCCCTAAGAAACTTCTAATGGCTTTAACATTTTGTGGTTCTACCAACTTCTCTATTACTTCAATCTTGGCTCTGTCAACCTCTACACCTGCCCTCGACACTCTATGACCTAGGACAATCCCCTCGTCCACCATGAAGTGACACTTCTCCCAATTAAGGACTAAGTTGGTCTCTTCACATCTGGCTAGGACTTGTCCTAAATTCTCTAGACAGTTTGTAAATGAATCCCCAAAGACTGAGAAATCATCCATGAATATCTCTATCATGGACTCATCCAAATCAGAGAAGATTGCCAACATGCACCTCTGGAACGTTGCCGGTGCATTGCATAAGCCAAAAGGCATTCTGCGAAAGGCAAAAGTTCCAAAAGGGCAAGTGAAGGTAATCTTCTCCTGGTCCTTAGGGTCTATTGTGATCTGGTTATATCCCGAATAACCGTCTAAGAAACAATAATAAGCTCTACCAGCTATTCTGTCTAACATTTGGTCAATGAATGGTAGAGGGAAGTGGTCTTTTTTAGTTTCTTTATTGAGTTTCCTATAATCCATACATACTCTCCACCCTGTGATAGTCCTAGTTGGAATCAGTTCATTGCTCTCATTGACTACCACAGTCATCCCCCCCTTCTTAGGTACACATTGTATAGGGCTTACCCACTGACTACTAGCTATGGGGAATATCACACCAGCATCTAACCACTTAATTATTTCTTTTTTAACTACCTCTTTCATAGAGGGGTTCAGCCTACGTTGGTGGTCTACTCGGGGTGTATGTTCTTCCTCTAGTATGATCTTATGCATGCAATAGGAGGGGCTAATGCCTCTAATATCAGCAATGGTCCACGCTATAGCCTTCCTATGTTGTTTAAGCAGTAAAATCAACTCAACCTCATGCTTTGCACTCAATTTAGATGATATGATTACAGGCAGAGTTTCATTACTTCCTAAATATGCATACTTAAGATGTGGGGGCAGTGGTTTAAGTTCTAATACAGGTGGATGCTCAATGGATGGTTTTAGTGGATTCAAAGATTTGTCAGTCAAGCTAATATTCATACAAACATGCTGAGGGTTAGTTACAGGTATGTCCATTATCTCAGCTATGTGTAAGTCAGTTAGTTCTAAACCTACATATTCTTGAGCATGCTTAGTTAATAATTCATGCTCTAATTGTTCTTCCATTAGTGAGTCAACAATATCCATGCTAGCACAAGATTCCGAATCAGAGGGGTACCTTAAGGCTTTATAAACACTGAATTTCACCTCTTCATCATGAACCCTCATAGTGAGCTCACCTTTTTGAACATCTATCAAAGCCCTACCTGTGGCTAGAAATGGTCTACCTAACAGGATGGGGACCTCCTTGTCTGCTTCATAGTCCAGGACAATGAAATCTGCAAGGAAAATAAATTTGTCAACTTTTACAAGAATATCCTCAATCTTACCTTCAGGGTATGCGATGGATCTGTCTGCAAGTTGTAAAGTGACAGTGGTTGGACGTGCTTCTCCTATTCCTAGCTGGCGGAATAGTGATAGGGGCATGAGGTTTATGCTGGCTCCCAGGTCACAAAGAGCTCTCCCCACGTGCTTACCTCCCAGTTCTACAGGTAAGGTGAAGGAACCAGGATCCTTCTCCTTCTTGGGTAGCTTATTCTGGAGTATGGCACTGCACTCCTCAGTGAGATTGACTGTTTCAAACTCACCAATTATTTTTTTGTTAGTTATAATATCCTTCAAAAACTTTACATAAGAAGGCATAGACTGTAATACTTCTACAAAAGGAATGTTAACATGCACTTGCTTAAGAATTTCAAGAAATTTGTTAAAGTGCACTTCCTGTTCTTGTTTTTTCTTTAGCCTTCGAGGAAATGGGGGTGGTGGCACATATGCAGGTACGTCAGGTCGCCTTAGGATAGGTGGAGGCCTTGGAATTTCTCCTATTTCTTCAATGATTGGCTCCAGCCTTGTCCCTGATGTGCTTGTTGGTGGTGGACCTTGGTTTGGCAGAGACTCCAGTGGAGCACTAGACTCTTTGTTCTCTACTCTCTTTGGTATGTCCTTGGTGCTGCTCACCAATGGTCTCCCACTCCTAAGTTCAATTGCTTGAACTTGCTCTTTACCATCTCTCCTTGGCACTTCAGTGTCAGCAGGAAGTCTACCTTGGGGCCTACTTTTGATCTCGTTGGCTAGTTGCCCTATTTGGTTCTCTAGACTCCTAAGAGTAGCTTGCTGACTCTGTAGAGTGGCATCATTCTTGGCTATGTATTCCTTGAGTAAGTTTTCTACAGAAGATCTTACAGGTTGATTGTATGGTTTTTGGTACATGGATTGGTTATGTTGGGGAGTGAAACCAGGTGTTCCACTCGGCCTTGGTTGGTTAGGATTTTGGTTAGAGTTTTGTTGGCCACCCCATGACAGGTTTGGGTGGTTTCTCCAACCAGGATTGTAAGTATTTGAGTAGGGGTTGTTCCTAGGCTGCTGTTGGCTTCCTACATAGCAGACTGAGGCTGGATTCCCAGGGCAGTATTCATATGGGTGCCCTTCCCCACAGAATCCACAGATAAGTGCCTCGCCTTGACTTGGTTGGGTGCCCATTGACATGGTTGTGGCGGTATTGGCACTGGTTTGGAGATTGGCCTGAGCCATTTGCTTAACTAGGTTGGTCAGGGCGTTTATTTGGGTGCTCATGGCGCTTAGAGCATCCTTGTCTTGAGCTCTAGTTGGCTCTACTGGATCATCTGACCACCTACAGTGAGATGTTGAGATCTTCTCCAAGATCTCATAAGCTTCGTTGTAACTCTTGGACAACATGGAACCACCAGCAGATGAATTTAGAACTTGTCTGGTGCTGGGGTTGCATCCTTTGAAAAAGACCTCTATTTGGATACACCATGGGATGCCATGGTGTGGACATTTAATGAGAAGATCTTTGAACCTTGTCCAAGCTTCGTGAAGAGACTCACTTGGAGCTTGTTTGAATTTGATTATGTCATCACGAAAGGTAGAATTCCTATCTGGTGGGAAGTATTTGACTAGGAATTTTTCTGCTAAGTCTGTCCAATTGAGGACAGATCCAGAGGGTAATGAGTTTAACCACGTTTTGGCTTTGTCCCTCAAAGAGTAAGGGAAAAGATATAGCCTCAAGGCTTCTTGGGAAACTCCAGGGATAAGGAATGTGTCACTGACTCCTAGGAAGTTTCTAAGATGGTTGTGGGGATCCTCATTTTCCATTCCAAAGAACTGTCCCACAGTGGACAACATTTGGAACATCACTGGCTTTAACTCGAATGAGTTGGCAGTGATCTCAGGACGGATTATGCTGGGGTTCAGCTCCCCAGGCATAGGTACTAGGTAAGAAAGTATGACGCTATCCTTATCATTCGCTATTTCGATGGGATTGCGAGTGACAGGCACCGGATTTTGATCTATTCTCTCCATTTCTTCTTGAGAAGATTGCGGTAACCTTGCGGTTTCAGCAACTATTCGAGGTAAAGAAGGTTGTTTAAAGAGACGTTTCTTGGCTCTATTCCTAGCTCTAAGTAATCTCTCGGGCTCAGGATTGAACTCTAGATCACTACTTGGAGGCTCATTCATAAACTAACCTAAATGGTACCTGAAAAAGAAATGGAAATGAATCAGTTTCAATGGAGAATAACTTGGTGTTTCAAACTTAACAAACTTCGTTTTCACTTAAATAAATCCCCGGCAGCAGCGCCAAAAACTTGTTGCGTGCTCAATGTGTTAATCAAAATAAGCAATAAGGAAGGAAGAGCACTCAGAACATGCAAGCATACATGATCTTATAGCAAGTAGTAAGTATTTTTTCATTCGTTTTCCCACAGAGATTTATTATAAGTTACTCGTGAAGTGTAAAGTTAAGAAAGAACGGGTGGATTTGATGGGGTAAAATTGGTTTTTAATTGCCTACTTCTTACTGAATGTATAAAGGGTAGCAACATAAACAAATGCAAGTTGAAATTAGACTTAAAGGAAAAGAGACGAGATTAATAAATGAAGAAGAAAACAGCTAAACAGAATTGTAACTTAGCAGAATTGCGAAAACAGCAATTCTACCGCAATTGTAATAACAGCGAAAGTGTGTAAAATGGAGAAACAAGGGCTACTAACGACTCCTCTATAGGCATTTTCATACGATTCTCAAGCATTGGATCAACTCTCTATGCATCAAACTCACTCAATCTCATGTATCGTCCGATTCCATGCATTAGATTCTTTAGTTTACTCATGTCCAAGTAAGGTCTTAAGCATTTTGTTAAAGCAGAAGTGTACAGTTTGTACTAGGAAAACGCCTATTCCTAGGTCGTTTTCTGGCTACCTTGAAAGGCTAGCATGAGTGTATGACTCTGAACTCTTACTCCTTCCAGAGGTTAGGAGTTCTTTGGACAAAATGGATGGCCAATCGAAATTGCCCGTGGGATGAAGCTTACATACAATCAATGCTTCGAGAGCTATCCTACATGCTTGGTTCACGTTTTTTAGCCTATAGTCTTGTCATTAGCATGCCCCTAAGTGACTTAGCTACTCATGGATGTATAGAGAATAGAAATACGAGATAAAAGAGACATGCTTAGAAGAGAAATAAACTGAAAACAGCAAGGAAAAACAGTAACTCGCAAAGGTAAGAAACTGTGAAATGAAGAATATTGCTTGTGATTAATTGATTGTTTGAATGGACAAAGGAAAGCTTAAAGTAAATAACATAAAGACAGACATTAATGGAATAGAACGAAAAGACTAATGGAAAGGAAATAACAACAAAGCAGTGCTGGAAATGAAGAACACAAGACATAAAGCAGTAAATAGAGCGTGGCCGCCTTGTTGCAGTTGCTTCGACTGAATGGGGAGAAAGAATAGCCTTGCTTGGATGAATCCAATCGAGAGAGAAGACGAATCTTCTCTCCTTCCTATCAGATTGTCGATTCCAACAGCTGAGACTCTCACACCAACAGACGAAGAAGAACGACAGGAGAAAAGATGGACTGCGAGAAGACTTCTACGCTTTCGGATGATGCTTGAACCTCCGACTTTGACCCCCTTTTTTAGTAGTTTGCAGGTGTATTTGGGTCAAGGAGAACCATCAATCTTCAACGTCGTATATCAGAATGGATGGAGGAGAAAGCACGAATCCCTGAAATAACGGAAATTAACAGAAAGAGATCAGTCAACTTACGGTTTTCACTTGAAACATTGCGGTTTCAGCAATGTTTCCGCAATTCTATCGCAATGCACATTTTTCTTTGTTTTAACTTCAGTTTTTATCCCTTTTCTTTCCTTTTGCACACAAGTCCTAATTTAGCTACCTTCTTCTAAATCTCATATATAAGCATAGGTTTAGGCTAAATACTAACAAAAACACCTAAGTATGTGCATCTTCCTAAGCTAAATAAGTCCTAAATATGTCACTTTTGGTGACATAACAATGGACATTGTTGATTCACTAATGGAAGAACAATTAGAGCATGAATTATTAACTAAGCATGCTAATAACTATGTAGGACTAGAATTAACTGACCTGAACATAGCTGAGATAATGGACATACCTGTAACTAACCCTCAGCATGTTTGTATGAATATTAACTTAACTGAACAATCTTTGAATCCATTAAAACCATCCATTGAGCATCCACCTGTTTTAGAACTTAAACCACTGCCCACACATCTCAAATATGCATATTTAGGAAGTAATGAAACTCTGCCTGTAATTATTTCATCTAAGTTGAGTGCAAAGCATGAGGTTGAGTTGATTTTACTGCTTAAACAACATAGGAAGGCTATAGCATGGACTATTGCTTATATTAGAGGCATTAGCCCTTCCTATTGCATGCATAAGATTATACTAGAGGAAGAACATACACCCTGAGTAGATCACCAACGTAGGCTGAATCCCTCTATGAAAGAGGTAGTTAAAAAAGAAATAATTAAGTGGTTAGATGCTGGTGTGATCTTCCCCATAGCTAGTAGTCAGTGGGTGAGCTCCATACAATGTGTACCTAAAAAGGGGGGATGACTGTGGTAGTCAATGAGAGCAATGAACTGATTCCAACTAGAACTATCACAGGGTGGAGAGTATGTATGGATTATAGGAAACTCAATAAAGAAACCAAAAAGGACCACTTCCCTCTACCATTCATTGACCAAATGTTAGACAGAATAGCTGGTAGAGCTTACTATTGTTTCTTAGATGGTTACTCGGGATATAACCAGATCACAATAGACCCTAAAGACCAGGAGAAGACAACCTTCACCTGCCCCTTTGGAACTTTTGCCTTTCGCAGAATGCCTTTTGGCTTATGCAATGCACCGACAACGTTTCAAAGGTGCATGTTGGCAATCTTCTCTGATTTGGATGAGTCCATGATAGAGATATTCATGGATGATTTCTCAGTCTTTGGGGACTCATTTACAAACTGTCTAGAGAACTTAGGCCAAGTCCTGGCTAGATGTGAGGAGACCAACTTAGTCCTTAATTGGGAGAAGTGTCACTTCATGGTGGACGAGGGAATTGTCTTAGGTCATAGAGTGTCTAGGGCAGGTGTAGAGGTTGACAGAGCCAAGATTGAGATAATAGAGAAGTTGGTAGAACCTCAGAATGTTAAAGCCATTAGAAGTTTCTTAGGGCATGCTGGCTTCTATAGAAGGTTCATTAAGGACTTTTCTAAGATCTCCAAACCCTTATGTGAGCTTCTAGAGCTAAACAAACCCTTCATCTTCTCTAGAGAATGTTTCCTAGCCTGGAAGACCCTTAAGGAAGCACTAGTTACAGCCCCTATTATAGTAGGACCAAATTGGGACCTTCCCTTTGAGATGTTATGTGATGCTAGTGACTATGCTGTAGGAGTCATGTTAGGCCAAAAGATTGACAAGCTAACACACCCTGTATACTATGCTAGCAAAACACTTAATGAGGCACAATGCAACTATACAACCACTGAGAAGGAGATGCTAGCTGTAGTGTTTGCTTGTGAGAAATTTAGGAACTATATCGTAGGCACCAGAACAATAGTGTATACAGATCACTCTGCACTTAAGTACCTTATGAGGAAGGCTGATGCTAAGCCTAGGTTGATAAGGTGGGTACTGCTGCTGCAAGAGTTTGATCTGGACATTAGAGATAAGAAAGGATGTGAAAATGTGGTTGCGGATCATCTTTCTAGATTGCAGCATAATTGCGAAACAATTGCGGAAACCGCAATTTCTGATGCTTTTATTGATGAACATGTCTTTGTTTTGGCTCATCGTGATAACGATGAGGAACCTTGGTTTGCTGACATTGCTAACTTCCTTGCATCGCAGGTACTGCCAACTTTCAAGGGAGGACAAGAGAAGAAGAGGTTCCTTCACGAGGCAAGGAAATTCATATGGGATGACCCCACACTGTACAAGACATGTGCTGACGGATCGCTGAGGAAGTGTGTTTCAGCTGCTGAGGCGAAGTCTGTGCTGCAGCACTGCCACATAGCTCCTTATGGTGGACACTTTGGTGGCCAAAGAACAGCTGCAAAGGTGTTCCAGAGTGGCTACTATTGGCCCACGATCTTCAAGGATGCACACAACTATGCACACAACTGTGATGAATGCCAGAGAACAGGTAACCTTAGTCGCAAGGATGAGATGCCTCTCACTTACATCTTAGAGTTGGAGCTCTTTGATGTGTGGGGCATTGACTTCATGGGACCATTTCCCCCATCATCAGAGATTAAGAACTTGCAGCAAGGGCAACCTTTCATGGTTAATGGTGCGAGGTTGAAGCACTACTATGAGGAAGGAGATGTGAAGACTCTCTCGGCCTTCCTCTTGACTGAAACGTGAAAACAAGAACGAGAGAGGACGAGTGATTGTTGTGCTCGTCAACATGAGGCTCATGCCTTAGTTTATTTTTTGCGATTTTCCGGTTACTGTTTGTGTACATTTTTGTGTAATTTTAATTAAGTATTTGATGTTGATTTTATTTATTTTTGCAGGGAATCGATAGAGGGAATCAAGGAGATTAAATCAAGCTAAAAAGATTAAGGGGATATTGGGCCAAATCAAAGATACGGTTGAGCAAAGATTGACATTTAACTGCAGGAAATCTCCAACGGTCACTAGAATTGCGCTGGATTTGCAGAATCCGCAAAAATAGAGCCGTTGGGATTTCATCATTATTTATATCCGTTAAGACGCGCGATGATCCGTACGATTCTCCCATTATCTGAACTCCAAGAAATCTGCTTTTCTCTTCATCTGTGATTCCTCTCTCCAAATCTCCATAATTCGACGATGGTGCTAACAAGAGCTGAACGGTCGGCGTCCAAGAAGAGGGCTGACGAGGCTGAAACGGCTGCGAGGGAAGCACTTCTTGCCCTTGCAGACGCTGATGCTGCGCGAACTGAGCGACTTCCCAAACTGCCGATCCGCAGGAAGAAGTGGAAGGTTGTCACAGAGATACCTGCTGGACCCTCTGAACCAGCAGGCACACCCAAGAAACGCAAATGGAGAATGGCGGTGGCCGAAGAAGTAAGCAAGGAAAAGACCCCCTTTGTGGGGAGTCAAGAAAGTGATCGTGTATCACACGATTCGGCCAAGAAGAGCTCTTCACCATCTGCACCACCAGCGCAAAGCCCTGAGATTCCTTCTTCGCCCACTCCCCCACCGGCAGAGAGTCCACCAGCAGAGAGCTCACCGGCAGATAGCCCACCAGAAGAGAGCCCTGCAGCATCGCCCACTTCCCCACAACCTGACCCTGAATTCCCATATGGGGAGTACCAAGAATCGACACAGAGCAGTGGGGAGACTGAGGAAGACGAGGTCTTCTCTCCCTTGAGAGAAGACAGCCCTGCGAGCCCTGCACACCAGGACGATTCCATGGACGAGACACTGGGGGACTGCCTCCAGCAGTTGGCAACCAAGGCGAGATTGAAGAAGGAAGCCAAAGTTGTCAAGGCCAAACGGCCAAGAACAAAGAGGAAGTCCAAGAAGAAGAAGAAGTCCAGGGCTGCGCCTTCGTCAGACAAGGGGGATGTTGAGCCGTCTCTAAAGAAGCTCAAGATTGAGGCTGCTGAGTCAGCCAAACCGAAGGACAAAGGGAAAGCCAAGCTTTACCCTGAAGATGAGCCTCAATCCGTGAGGTACGTGTCTTCTGACGCTGAGACCAGAGGCGCTGAACTGAGGAAGAGGGAGTTGCTGCACGAGAGAGGCTTCCTCGATGCACCTGCTGACCTGCCGCAATTCTTGCGCGCAGGGATCACGAATCATGGTTGGGAAGAGCTGTGCAGGCCACCCAATCCGGCCTACTCCAGCATGGTCTATGATTTTTACGCCAACTTGTCGAGTGCTGAGGATGGCTTGTCTGTGGTCAGGGGAGTCGAAGTAGACTTCTCAGCAAAGGCGATCAACGAAGCCTATGGCCTCAAAGGCCAAAAACATACTGATTATGCGAGGATTGTTGATGAGCCTACTGAAGCCGTCCTGGAAGAGGCCATACAGATAATTGGCCAGCCTGAGGCATCATGGACAGTCTCGCGCAATGGAAGGCACACCCTGATGAGTGCCACCCTTACAGCCAAGGCGGTTGTCTGGTTTTCCTTCGTTAGAAGGAAGCTGTCCCCCGTGACTCATGAGACCACCATCAACCAGAGCAGGTCGCTGCTGGTCTATGCAATCATGCGAGGTCTCACGATCAACGTGGGCGAAGTCATTGCAGCTTCCATTGCTGACTGCGCCAAAAAGGGTAAGGGACCACTTTTCTTTCCTAATACGATTACTAAGCTGTGCTTACGTGCAGGGGTCCCAATCGAGCGCATGGAACGGCAGCTGGCCTACACGGGCTACTTGGAGCTGCCTACTGCCCTGAGGCTGCGAAGGAAGGGCAACATGGAGTTCGAGCTGGATGGTCTAGCTGCTACTCAGTCCCTGACCATGGCGTGCCTGATGGATATGCAAAGGAAGATGGCTCAATGGGCCACATATGCGCAAGCACGGGACAAGGAAGTTGCTGATCAGCTTGGCTGCCTATTTCCTGAATTCCCCACGGATCTACTAACTCCATGGGCGCCTCCACGACCACGACGGAATGATGATGAGGATGATGTTTGAGTGCTAATCTGAGTAGCACGAAAGGGAGTATTACTGTTCCCTTAAAATAAGAAAAAAAAAACTGCTTTTTGAACCATGTGAATTATGCTGTTTTAGTTAGTATTTTGGATCTGTTTTCGTTCTTTAATTTCAGTATTTAAATTTGCTTAGTGTAGTCTGATGATAGCTGAATAGGTAGAGTAGTTTAGTTTAATTTTTGTGTAGCTTGAATAACGGGAAAAAGCATGCTTAGGGGCCCTAACCACTGATATATCTGCCCTGTCTTTATTGCGGAATAATTGCGGAAACCGCAATTTTTATTGGTAAATGCATGTTTTGGACTGTCTGTTTAGCTAAGCTGGTTCTGTTTAAATTCTATCTTTTGCTGCTATCTTGTCTACCTTATATAGCTTATCTTAAAGCATGTTGGATGAGTGTCATAGGACACCCTTTGATAGTTTAAATTAGCCTCTAAATATTGCTCAGCATGCATAGCTTTAAGTCCTTACTTGCCTGTTTTTATGAATTTCTGCTGCTGTGACATTTACTTTTAGCATGTTCTGTCTATGCCTAGGACTTTTAGATTCTCTTTGTTTTACCTTAGACTAGATGCTTCTAGGTAAGTTTGGGGGTGTGCCACCTCAGACACTCATTGGGGACAATGAGTAGTTTAAGTTTGGGGGAGGCCACCCTAGGCCTAGGAACATTCCTCTCTTCCTTGTAGACTTAAGCATTCTTCTTCTCCTTAAAAAAAAAAAATGAATGATAGAATAGAATAAAGGGGGATGTCTCTCTTGAGGTTGCTGAGTAATCAATGACAAGTGTGTAACCCACAAATGGCATTGCATCAAAAGGCAACCAAAGGAGAGGTCTCCAAGAAAGAAAGAAAATTTAGGGAAGAAGAATGTATGCTTAGGAGTTGCAACCTTGTGGCTTAGATGTCCTAATTAAAAAGAACTCTGATCTTCAATGAGCTGAGCACAAGGTTGTAGCTTTTTAAGTTTGTCTAGGGAGATGAATGTATATCCAATGAAGTGATGCCAGGGTTTTGTTTGTCACATGAAAGTACTACTGTCACTAGTTTTTTGTACTAAGACTGGCATGACTCTAAGGAATCCTAGGTAGTTCAAAAGTAAAAACTAGAAGCATGTACTGAGTCTGGGGTAAAGCTAGGTAGAGTTTGAAACCTTAGGGATAGTGGCATGATGTGACAAAAGCAAGTAGATCAGTTGTAGGGAGTAATGAAACAGTAGGAGTGTTAGGCATGCGAAGTCAGAAGAAGCTAGATAAGAGGATAGTTTAAACTTAGAAGTGTGTCACAGGACAGCACTGCTATGGATAGGAATATAGGGGAGTCACTAAGTGGTTAAGGAGATTAAAACAGTAGCCTAAGTAAGTCCTTAGTTTGCTTGAGGACAAGCAAAATCTTAAGTTTGGAGGTGTGTTATGTCTCCAAAAGTGACTTATTTAGGACTTATTTAGCTTAGGAAGATGCACATTCTTAGGTGTTTTTGATAGTATTTAGCCTAGACCTATGCTTATATATGAGATTTAGAAGAAGGTAGCTAAATTAGGACTTGTGTGCAAAAGGAAAGAAAAGGGATAAAAACCGAAGTTAAAACAAAGAGAAATGCACATTGCGTTAGAATTGCGGAAACATTGCTAAAACAACAATGTTTCAAGTGAAAACCGTAAGTTGACTAATCTGTTTCTGTTTAATTCCGTTATTTCAGGGATTCGTGCTTTCTCCTCCATCCATTTTGAAGTACGACGTTGAAGATTGATGGTTCTCCTTGGCCCAAATGCACCTGCAGATTACTATAAAAAGGGGTCAAAGTCGGAGGTTCAATCATCATCCGAAAGCGTAGAAGCCTTCTCGCAAGCACATCTTTTCTTCTGTTTTTCTTTGCCGTCTGTTGGGGTGCAAGGTTTAGCTGTTGGAGTCGTCAATCTGATAGGAAGGAGAGGAGATTCATCTTCTCTCCCGATTGGATTCATCCAAGCAAGGTGATAGCTCTAAAATAGAGCTATAATTATAGCCTCAAATCTAGCTAAATGCCATGCTTAATTTAGTTAAATTGCCTTATTATAGGTGTTTTCGTGGCGAAGAGCTCGGGAAGTCCAATTATGAATTTCAGGGCTAAATCGGTCATTTATGAGGTTTCGGGAAGTGTTCGGGTCAAAGCGATAGGCCAAACGGAGTTCGGGAGCAAAAATGACCAAAAATTGGGTTTAGACCCGAGAGGTCAGCGCCCAGGCGCCGGCGCCCAGCGCCCAGGCGCCCAACGGAAGCAGCAGCCGCGCACCCGCACGCCCGCGCGCCCAGACGCCCGCGCGCGCGCGCTATGCCCGTCATCAAAGGTCCCGCGCGCGCCCCAGCGCCCGCGTCCGCCCCACGCCCGCGCGTCCTCGCCCGCCAACGCCCGTGTCCGCGCGCGCCCGCGCGCGCCGCTCGCCCACGCCTCGCCTCGCCCGCGCGCCCAACCCTTTCCATGACGCAAAATAACCGTCATCTAAAGTCCTGAAGCCCGTCCTTAAAAGTTAAGAAATTCCCATTTTTGTAAATTTTTCCAGAGGGCTCAGCGCCTAGGCGCTGACTTATAGCGCCTAGGCGCTGTCCCGATTCTGTGCGCGCGCCCCCGCGGCGCCTAGGCGCTGACTTATGGCGCCTAGGCGCTAGTCTGACGCAGAAATGGGTATTTAAGTCTGTTTTTGCTGATTTTAGGTCATTCTCTCCCATTCTCTCTCAATTTCTTCCGCCCCCTTTCTTTGTAGAGCTCAAATCTTGAGCCAAAATACGTTTCTTACCTATTTCTAATACATTTGAGTGGATTACTCTTGATTTTCACAACGGGCAACTAAGGTAAGTGCTCTAATTCGAGTTTAGGGGTTGTCTTGATGCTTAGGGAGGGTTTATATGAATTTCTAGCTTGGTTTTGTTAATTTCTTGCATCTCTTGGTCTGTATTAAGAACGAATAACTTGCCTTTCCGGTTAGGAGTGACGTCCATAATTAGTTACGCATGCTTAGTTGGCTATTATTGATTTTTGACAAACCTCAATACTTAGTAGCGAAAGTCTAGCTCGTGGCTAATCAATTCGAGCCTAAGTGACAGTTGGGGGTAGGAGTTGATTAACGTTTTCACGGTGGGCTTAAGACTAAGGGATAAATCGAATTAGTTTTAGGATTAATTCGTCTCAATGGTACCCGTTACTGTTTGTTAATTGGTTTAAGCGTCATGAACTTAGATTAATTGGGAAGCATGTTTAATTAGAATTTACGCCTCTAATTAATTCTTTGGGGTGCTTTGGACCCGTTTGGGACGAAGCATTTTGTGTGCATGAAATAGAATTACCTTGCTAATTAGAATCCCTATGAACTAAGCGCATCAAGATAAATCCCGACACTCGAATTAGGAGCACGGGTTACATTTAATTGTTTTTCCGCTCTTTACTTTTCGCATTTATTTTCCCGTTAGTTTAGATTTAATCAAAACCCCCCTTTTTAATTGCTTTTGAGTCTTAGTTTAAAAAACAAATAGAAATTAGTTAAGAGAAAATAATTTAGGTTCCCTGTGGTTCGACACCCGTTACCACTAGCTGCAAAGCTTAGTAGTTTCGGTATTATAAATGTTATTTTGGCAAGCCTCGACAGCTTGAAATTGGAGTACCCTAAAAGTACCTCTACCAAAATTGGCGCCGTTGCCGGGGAACCATTTAATTTCTCTTAGTTAAATTTTATTTGTTAGATAAAAAAAAAAAAAAAAAAAAATGTATGGTTCCAAGGGATCTCTCTCTGATGAAGTCAGTGAACTGAAAGCTCAAATGTCTGATTTAGTTGCTTTATGTAAATCAACTGTTGAGGATTATCAGGCATACAACAGAGCTCGAGAGGAAAGTCAAGCTCGCACAGGTTTGTTATTGGAACAAATGGTTGCGCAAATGGCCACTACTAACTTTGAATTGCAGAAGGCAGCAACCATATTCCATCAAGAACAAGCTCAGCCTCAAGAAGAGCCCCGGGAAGACTCGTGCCCCGAGTACTTTCCTTTGATGTCTGACGAAGAAGAGGAGGCTGAGTTTAGTCCCGAGGAATATCCTGAGGAGACTGACGATGCGAATGAGCTGAGTGGAGCTGAGACTTCTCCAGGATTGAAGTTCTGGGCGGAATTTCTCGCCTGTGATGAAGAAGATCTCAGAGAATTCTTAGAGGTAAGTAATTCTCCACCTGTTGATTTCGATTCAGAGCATGAATTTTGTATTGAAAATTTATTTGAAGAATCATGCATGGATGAGCTTGAGTATATTTCTGATGTTGAAGATATTTTCGGAAATCTTTTCACTGATGAGTTAGAACCAGCATGCTATGAAAATATTGTTGTGATGGATGAGGAAGTGGCAATTGTGCCTTTAGATTATTTATCTCCTTGTGTTGTGCCTCGTGATAATTCATGTAATCTAGGAGATTTATCTTGCATGCCCCCTTCCATCTGTGCTTCAGTTAATGTTGGTTGCCTCGAGAATTTCGATGTGATCCCTTCCCATATCGAGTCTTTACTTTCTGTTCAGTTAGTTGAGTCTTTTAATTCTGTTGAGTCAGTTGAGTCTGCTTTTATTTTGTTTGAGTCTGTTGAGTCTTTTATTTTTCCATATATCAAAAATACCAAAAAAATAACAACTCTGTCCGGCTGCCTCCAAAAGTCGAAGAGCTTGCTTCTCTTAGCAGGTTTTATTGATTCAAGGAAGAAGGGGCCGAAGAAGTACGAGAATTTCTATGTACCCTGACAGAGTGGAGGACACGTCGAGCATAACGACGTTAAAAATTTGCGCTTCTTGGGAGGCAACCCATGTGTATTTCAATTTATGTCTTTACTTTTAGTTTTTGTTTTCCTAGCTTAGTTTTTTCTTGCTTTCTTAGGTAATAAGCGAGAGATGACATGCATTTCGGATTTATTTTGAAGACAAGGTTGCGCATCCCTACTCACCGATCCCGCAAAAATTCAGGGGAGGTTTCTGTTCCCTTTAATTTTTGACGTTATCATTGTTTATCTGTGGGATTAGATGCATTGAGGACAATGCAATCTTTTAGGTGGGGGGTAGAATGTATATTCGGACTTCGTTGTCGTTCTTGAGCATGTCATACTCTGATTTTGAGATGTTTAGGAATCTGAATGCATGTTGTCCGATGAGGACTTTCTGTGATTTGCTTGTGAATACTCCATAGTTGTGCATTGCGAGAAAGCCATGAGAATGTATGCATATTTTGAGCATATTTTAAAAAAAATTCGATTATTCCCCTACATTCATTGAGCACGTAGACCTCTTACTCTTAGTTCTGTAGGCTTAGAATAATTTTATTTGGTCTGAAACCTCGTTGTCACTCCGAAAGGTACCTTTAGGGACGCTTGATGTGTTAGAATTTATAATGAATCATTTGATTTAGCAAAGCTATGTGCCTATTAAAAAAAAAAAAAAAAAATGTTCATTGAGAGTAAGAGCATGTTTGAAATATAATCTGAGGTGTTCCTCCTTCTTGTGTTGCTCGTGTAACCAGGGGCGATCGTGTAACCCACGGTTGCCACTGCATGAAAAGGCAACTAACGGAAGTGAGCACTAGTCCTTAAAAACGTGAAGCTAATTAAAAGCTTGACGTGTTAGGCTCTCAAGAAAAGAAAAGATGAAAAATGGTTAGGCCTTTTGTTTTGTTATTCTTTCTGACATTGAAAAGCCATTAGACTGTTCTTATTGCCAGAAGTAGGGGGAAGATGAGTATTAGGATCGATTAAGGTGGTTCCGGGTCTATGGAAGCTAGGATAGGAGGCGCTAATCACACACACACGTTAGGGAATAGGAATTAATATTTTGAAATATTCACAATTTATGCATATGCTTGATTGTTTTCCGTTAGCATGATTATCTTGTTTTTGCAAGTATTGAGATTAGAGTCGTCAACATGCATGCTTATTCTTATGAGATAAATCTAAGTGTTCCTTGCTCGAGGACTAGCAAGATTCAGGTGGGGGGTATTTTGATAGCTCTAAAATAGAGCTATAATTATAGCCTCAAATCTAGCTAAATGCCATGCTTAATTTAGTTAAATTGCCTTATTATAGGTGTTTTCGTGGCGAAGAGCTCGGGAAGTCCAATTATGAATTTCAGGGCTAAATCGGTCATTTATGAGGTTTCGGGAAGTGTTCGGGTCAAAGCGATAGGCCAAACGGAGTTCGGGAGCAAAAATGACCAAAAATTGGGTTTAGACCCGAGAGGTCAGCGCCCAGGCGCCGGCGCCCAGCGCCCAGGCGCCCAACGGAAGCAGCAGCCGCGCACCCGCACGCCCGCGCGCCCAGACGCCCGCGCGCGCGCGCTATGCCCGTCATCAAAGGTCCCGCGCGCGCCATCGCCAAGTCCCGCGCGCGCCCCAGCGCCCGCGTCCGCCCCACGCCCGCGCGTCCTCGCCCGCCAACGCCCGTGTCCGCGCGCGCCCGCGCGCGCCGCTCGCCCACGCCTCGCCTCGCCCGCGCGCCCAACCCTTTCCCTGACGCAAAATAACCGTCATCTAAAGTCCTGAAGCCCGTCCTTAAAAGTTAAGAAATTCCCATTTTTGTAAATTTTTCCAGAGGGCTCAGCGCCTAGGCGCTGACTTATAGCGCCTAGGCGCTGTCCCGATTCTGTGCGCGCGCCCCCGCGGCGCCTAGGCGCTGACTTATGGCGCCTAGGCGCTAGTCTGACGCAGAAATGGGTATTTAAGTCTGTTTTTGCTGATTTTAGGTCATTCTCTCCCATTCTCTCTCAATTTCTTCCGCCCCCTTTCTTTGTAGAGCTCAAATCTTGAGCCAAAATACGTTTCTTACCTATTTCTAATACATTTGAGTGGATTACTCTTGATTTTCACAACGGGCAACTAAGGTAAGTGCTCTAATTCGAGTTTAGGGGTTGTCTTGATGCTTAGGGAGGGTTTATATGAATTTCTAGCTTGGTTTTGTTAATTTCTTGCATCTCTTGGTCTGTATTAAGAACGAATAACTTGCCTTTCCGGTTAGGAGTGACGTCCATAATTAGTTACGCATGCTTAGTTGGCTATTATTGATTTTTGACAAACCTCAATACTTAGTAGCGAAAGTCTAGCTCGTGGCTAATCAATTCGAGCCTAAGTGACAGTTGGGGGTAGGAGTTGATTAACGTTTTCACGGTGGGCTTAAGACTAAGGGATAAATCGAATTAGTTTTAGGATTAATTCGTCTCAATGGTACCCGTTACTGTTTGTTAATTGGTTTAAGCGTCATGAACTTAGATTAATTGGGAAGCATGTTTAATTAGAATTTACGCCTCTAATTAATTCTTTGGGGTGCTTTGGACCCGTTTGGGACGAAGCATTTTGTGTGCATGAAATAGAATTACCTTGCTAATTAGAATCCCTATGAACTAAGCGCATCAAGATAAATCCCGACACTCGAATTAGGAGCACGGGTTACATTTAATTGTTTTTCCGCTCTTTACTTTTCGCATTTATTTTCCCGTTAGTTTAGATTTAATCAAAACCCCCCTTTTTAATTGCTTTTGAGTCTTAGTTTAAAAAACAAATAGAAATTAGTTAAGAGAAAATAATTTAGGTTCCCTGTGGTTCGACACCCGTTACCACTAGCTGCAAAGCTTAGTAGTTTCGGTATTATAAATGTTATTTTGGCAAGCCTCGACAGCTTGAAATTGGAGTACCCTAAAAGTACCTCTACCACAAGGCTACTTTTTCTCATCCTTCAGCCGAGGCGTTGCGACGAGGCGTTCCAAGCTGTTTTTTCTGCTTTCTGTCTTTCATTTCTTACTTTCCAGCTGCGTTTTGTTGCTGTTTCTTTTCCAGTAGTTAGAACAATCTATTTCGTTGTTGTCTGTCTTTGTGTTATTTACAGTAAGCTTCCTTTTGTTCTTTCAAACGATCAAGTAATTAAAGCACAATTCTTCATTTCACAGTTTCTTGCCTTTGCAATCTACTGCTTTTCCTCACTGTCTTATCTTTATATTCCTTCTAAGCATGTCTGTTTTATCCCTTATTTCTGTTCTCTTTACATCCATGAGTAGCTAAGTCACTTAGGGGCATGCTAATGACAATAATATAGGCTAAAAAACGTGAACCAAGCATGTAGGATAGCTCTCGAAGCATTGATTGTATGTAAGCTTCATCCCACGGGCAATTTCGATTGGCCATCCATTTTGTCCAAAGAACTCCTAACCTCTGGAAGGAGTAAGAGTTCAGAGTCATACACTCATGCTAGCCTTTCAAGGTAGCCAGAAAACGACCTAGGAATAGGCGTTTTCCTAGTACAAACCGTAACTTTCTGCTTTAACAAGATGCTTAAGACCTTACTTGGACATGAGTAAACTAAAGAATCTAATGCATGAAATCGGAAGATACATGAGATTAAGTAAGTTTGATGTATAGGGAGTAGATCCAATGCTTGAGAATCGTGAGAAAAAGCCTATAGAGGAGTCATTAGTAGCCCTTGTTTCTCCATTTTACACACTTTCGCTGTTATTTAATTGCGGTAGAATTGCTGTTTCCGCAATTCTGCTAAGTTTAAAAATCTGTTTAGCTGTTTTCTTCTTCGTTTATTAATCTCTTCCCTTTTCCTTTGAGTTTAATTTTAGTTTGCATTTGTTTATGTTGCTATCCTCTATACATTCAGTAGCAATTAGGAATTTTAAAACCAAATTTGCCCCATCAAATCCACCCCTTCTTTCTTAACTTTACACTTCACGAGTAGCTTATAATAAATCTCTGTGGGAAAACGAATGAAAAAATACTTACTACTTGCTATAAGATCATGTATGCTTGCATGTTCTGAGTGCTCTTTCTCTCTTATTGCTTATTTATATTAACACATTGAGCACGCAACAGCTACCTAGCGGTATGGGCAATTATACGTCCCAACCTTTAGCCCTCTATCATGCATAGGAACTAGGGCGTCAACCTAATTTAGCTACACATGCTAGATTTTGTGAAGAACAAGCAAGAAGATGCATAAACAAGCCAATTGTCTCAACATTCACAAAGGGGGAAATCTCCCCAAACATCCATAATTTACAAATCCAAACCCAAAATTAAGCACTTACCTCGGTTTAGCCTTCCATGGAGGATGAATTAATCCAATCCCCCATGGAAGAGCTTGGAATCATGCACAAAGGAGAAGAAGAGGTACACAAATGGTGGAAATGGAGGTAGACCCGAGAGGAGAAGCTTTGAGGAAGAGGAAGAATGAAAAGTTGGGCGAAATAATGCGTTTTCACGCTTTTTAAAGTCGGAGCGTCGAGACGCTAGGCCAGCGTCTCGACGCTAGGCCAGCGTCTCGACGCTGTGCCCTAAGTGGCTGCTGCGCGCGCGCGCGGGCGTCGAGACGCTCGGGCAGCGTCTCGACGCTGGCGCGCGTCCATCTGGAAAAATGTCGGGCGAGCGTCGAGACCCTCGGGCGGCGTCTCGACGCTCGGGGCGCGCGCGTGCGTCGGATGGTGTCGGGGCAGCGTCGAGACCCTCGGGCGGCGTCTCGACGCTGGCGCGCGCTTCGTCTGCGTCTGGCAATCGGGGCGGCGTCGAGACGCTGTCGCGCGCGCGTGCTTCGGATGATGTCGGGCGGCGTCGAGACGCTCGGCCAGCGTCTCGACGCTGGCAGCGTCGAGCTAGCGTCTCGACGCTGCCGCCCATGCAATGGTGCTCTCGGGTTGGTGATGCCAAAATGTGTCTTTTCAAGCCCTTTTTGCCATCTCTTGGATTCTTCAAGGCCTTTCACTCCCAATGCATCTACGAAGCTCTAAAACGGTACTTTAAGCCCCGAAATGTGTCTAAGGACTTCCCGAGCTCTCTACCATGAAATCACCTACAAGGAAGCATTTTAATCAATATAAGTCATGGTTTTAGCTAGAATTAGGGACATAAAGATAGCTCTATTTTGGAGCTATCAATCGTATGAAAAAGCCTATAGAGGAGTCTTTAGTTGGCCTTGTTTCCTTATCTCACCCTCAATTCGTCGTTAACTTAATTGCTAGAAAATTGCTGTCTGCGCAATTCTATTATTTTGCTTTTTGCCTTAGCCGTTTTTCTCCTATTTTACTTTTGCGATTTTATTGCTAGGACATTGTTGAGTCCGCAATTCCCTCTTCTCTACATTGAAGTTAATCTCTTTACTTGCTTTTGTTTATGCTTGTATATCTCGTACCTTCTTCATTGGTTTGGCACATCACCCTCAAATCTACCCCACTTAAGTAACCCTCTCTAATTTAACACCTCACTTCGTTAGTAACTAAGAATAAATCTCTGTGGGAAAACGAATGAAAAAATACTTATCACTTGTTGCAAGACCATGTATGCTTGCATGATCTAAGTGCTCTCGCATCACATTTTATTTACACACTGAGCACGCAACAAGTTTTTGGCGCCGCTGCCGGGGATTTTGTTTAGTAAACACGAAGTGTGTTATTTTAGAAAAAAAAAACAAACTTAATATCTATTGGAGCTAATCTTCTTTCATTTCCTTTACAGGTCCATCAAGCTAGTTTATGAATGAGCATTCAAATAGCAACCTAGAGTTCAATCCTGAGCCTGAAAGACTTCTAAGGGCCAGAAACAAAGCTAAGAAATGTCTCTTTAAACAGCCACCTGTAACTCAAAACATTGCGGACTCCACAGAGCCATCGCAATCCCAACAACCCGAAATGGATAGAGAAGCCCCAAACCAAGCACCTACCAGTCGCAACCCCATCGAAATTGCGACTGATAAGGATAGTGCCATCCTCTCGTACTTAGTACCCATGCCTGAGGAGCTTAATCCGAGCATTATCCGCCCTGAGATTACAGCTCACTCATTCGAGTTAAAACCCGTCATGTTCCAAATGCTGTCCACCGTTGGACAATTCTTTGGAGTGGAAAAGGAAGATCCCCACAATCATTTGAGAAACTTCCTAGGAGTAAGTGATACCTTCGTCATCCCAGGAGTTTCCCAAGAAGCCTTAAGACTTTACCTCTTTCCCTATTCATTAAGAGATAAGGCAAAAACGTGGTTAAATTCTTTTCCCTCTGGATCGATTGTCAACTGGACAGATCTAGCCGAAAAGTTCCTAGTTAAATACTTTCCACCTGATAGGAATTCCAACTTCCGTGATGATATTATTAAATTCAAGCAAGCTGAAAACGAATCATTACACGAAGCTTGGACAAGATTCAAAGACCTCTTGCTTAAATGTCCACACCATGGCATTCCATGGTGTATCCAAATAGAAGTGTTCTTTAAAGGATGCAACCCCAGTGTTGCGTGCTCAATGTGTTAATAAAAATAAGCAATAAGTAAGAAAGAGCACTCAGAACATGCAAGCATACATGATCTTATAGCAAGTAGTAAGTATTTTTTCATTCGTTTTCCCACAGAGACTTATTTGTGAGCTACTTGTGAAGTATAAAGTTAAGAAAGAAGGGGTGGATTTGAAGGGGTAAAGTTGATTTTTAATTGCCTACTTCTTACCGAATGTATAAAGGGATGCAACATAAACAAATGCAAGTTGAAATTAGACTCAAAAGATAAGAGACGAAATTAATAAGTGAAAAAGAAAACGGCTAAATAGAATGGTAACTTAGTAGAATTGCGGCCACCGCAATGTTTCCGCAATTGTCAAGACAGCAAAAGTGTGTAAAATGGCGAATTAAGGGCTACTAACGACTATCCTATAGGCATTTTAATACGATTCTCAAGCATTGGATCAACTCTCTATGCATCAAACTCACTCTATCTCATGTATCGTCCGATTCCATGCATTAGATTCTTTAGTTTACTCGACTCAAAGTAAGGTCTTAAGCATCTTGTTAAAACAGGAGTGTTTAGTTTGTACTAGGAAAACGCTTATTCCTAAGCCGTTTTCTGATTACCTTGAAAGGCTAGCATGATTATATGACTCTGAACTCTTACTCCTTCCAGAGGTTAGGAGTTCTTTGGACAAAATGGATGGCCAATCGAAATTGCCCGTGGGATGAAGCTTACATACAACCAATGCTTCGAGCGCTATCCTACATGCTTGGTTCACGTTTTTTAGCCTATAGTTCTGTCATTAGCATGCCCCTAAGTGACTTAGCTACTCATGGATATATAGAGAACAGAAATGGAAGATAAAACAGACATGCTTAGAAGAGGAATATACTTAAAACAGTAAGACAAAACCGTAGCAGCAGAAGATGGAAACTGTGAAATGCAGAATTGAGATTCGATTACTTTGATTGTTTGAACGAACAGATGAAGCTTAAAATGAATAACACAAAGACAGAACACAACGAAATAATCTATTCTAGCTACTAGGAAAAGAAACAGCATAAGACAAAGCTGGAAAATGGAAATGAAAAGCAGAAAGCAGTAAATGTTGCTTGAAGCCTCGTCGCAATCGCCTCGAATGAAGGATCAAAAAGGTCAGCCTTGCTTGGATGAATCCAATCGGGAGAGAAGAAGAATCTCCTCTCCTTCTTATCAGATTATCGATTCCAACAGCTGAGCTTCGCAAACCAACAGACGGAAAAGGAAAAACAAAAGAACAGATGGACTGCGAGAAGACTCTACGCTTTCGGATGATGATCAAACCTCCGACTTTGACCCCTTTTTATAGTAGTTTGCAGGTGCGTTTGGGCCAAGGAGAACCATCAGTCTTCAACGTCATATATCAGAATGGATGGAGGAGAAAGAACGAATCCCTGAAATAACGGAAATTAACAGAAATAGATCAGTCAACTTACGATTTTCACTTGAATAATTGCGGTTCCCGCAATGTTTTCGCAATTCATTCGCAAGGCTCATTTTTCATTCTTTTCCTTCGGTTTTCAACCCTTTTCTTTCCTATTGTACATAAGTCCTAATTTAGCTACCTTCTTCTAATTCTCATATTTAAGCATAGGTTTAGGCTAAATGCAATCAAAAACACCTAAGTATGTGCATCTTCCTAAGCTAAATAGGTCCTAAATAAGTCACTTTCAGAGACTTAACACACCCCCAAACTTAAGATTTTGCTTGTCCTCAAGCAAACTAAGGACTTACATAGGCTGTTGTTTTACCTTCTTTAACCACTTACTAACTCCCCTATATCCCTATCTATAGCAGTGCTGTCCTGTGACACACTTCTAAGTTTAGAACTATCCTCTCATCAAGCTTCTTCTGACTTCGCCTGCCTAATTTACCTGCTGTTTTTATTAACTCTCTACTACTGATCTGCCTACTTTTGTCATATCATGCCACTATCCCTAAGGTTTCAAATTCTACCTAGCTTTACCCCAGACTCAGTACATGCTTCTAGTTTTTACTTATGAGCTACCTAGGATTCCTTAGAGTCATGCCAGTCTTAGTACAAAACCAGTGACAGTAGTACTTTCATATGACCAACTAAACCCTGGCATCACTTCATTGGATATACATTCATCTCCCTAGACAAACCTAAAAGCTACAACCTTGTGCTCAGCTCATTGAGGATCAGAGTTCTTTTTTAAATAGGACATCTAAGCCACAAGGTTATAACTCCTAAGCATACATTCTTCTTCCCTATTTCTCCCTTTTTCCTTTCTTACTTAGGTGGAGCCTCTCCTTGGGTTGCCTTTTGATGCAATGCCACTTGTGGTTTACACACTTGGCACTGATTACTCAGCCACTTTGGGAGAGACTCCCCTCTTTATTCTATTTTTCTATTTATCACACATTTTTTTTTTTTAAGGAGAAGAAGAATGCTTATGTCCTAAGGAAGAGAGGAATGTTCCTAGGCCTAGGGTGGCCTCCCCCAAACTTAAACTACTCATTGTCCCCAATGAGTGTCTGAGGTGGCACACCCCCAAACTTGTCCTAGAAGCATCTAGTCTAAGGTAAAACAAAGAGAATTTAAAAGTCCTAGGCATAGGCAAAACATTCTGAAAGCAATTATCCCAGCAGCAGAAAATTTGAACAAAACAGACAGTTTAAGGACTTACAGTTTATGCATGCTGAGCACTATTCAGAGGCTAATTTAAACTATCAAAGGGTGTCCTATGACACTCATCCAACATGCTTTAAGATAAGCTATATAAGGTAGTCATGCTAGCAGCAAAAGATAGAATTTTAACAGATCACAGCCTAACTAAACAGACAGTCCAAAACATGCATTCAGTCATAAAAATTGCGGGTACCGCAATTATTTCGCAATTTAAGTCCGGGCAGATATAACATTGATTCAGGCCCCTAAACATGCTTTTGCCTGTTACTTCAAGCTCTACAAAAATAAAACTAAACTAACCTACCTAGGCAGCTAACATCAGACTATACTAAGCAAAAGAAAAAACATAAAACTAAGCATCTAAAACAGATCAAAATTTGACTAAAAACAGCAGAGTTCACACGATTTATCAGAAGCAGATTTTTTTTTTATTTTTCTAATTCTAAGGGAACAGCAATACTCCCTTCAGTGCAATTCAAACCAGCACTCAAATGTCTTCATCCTCATCAGGTTGTCGTGGTCGTGGAGGCACCCATGGAGTCAGGAGATTTGTAGGGAAGTCAGGGAAGATGCACCCAAGTTGGTCTGCAACCTCCGTATCCCGTGCCTGCGCGTAAGTGGCCCATTGAGCCATCCTCCTTTGCATATCCATCAGGCATGCCATGGATAGTGCCTGATCAGCAGCCAGCCTATCCAGTTCAAACTCCATATTCCCCTTCCTCTTCAGCCTCAAGCTAGCAGGCAGCTCCAAGTGGCCTGTGTAAGCCATCTGCTGCTCCATTCGCTCAATGGGGACTCCTGCAAGCAAACATAGCTTGGTTATGGTGTTAGGGAAAAATAATGGTCCCTTACCTTTTCTGGCGCACTCAGCAATGGCAGCTGACATGATTTCCCCCACATTGACCGTGAGACCTCGCATAATGGCATAGACCAGCAGCGATCTACTCTGGTTGATGGTCGTCTCATGGGTCACAGGGGACAGCTTTCTCCTCACAAAGGCAAACCATACAGCTGCCTTTGCTGTCAGGTTGGCACTCATGAGGGTGTGCCTCCCATTGCGTGATACAGTCCACGCTGCTTCGGGCTGGCCAATGGTGCGAATGGCCTCTTCCAGCACTGCCTCAGTAGGCTCATCAACGATCCTTGCGTAGTCAGTATGTCTTTGGCCCTTGAGGCCATTGTTGGGTGCTCAATGTGTAAAGATAAATATGCAAAAGGGTAGAGAGAGCACTTAGAACATGCAAGCATACATGGTCTCACAGCAAGTAGTAAGTATATTTCATTCGTTTTTTCCACAGAGACTCATTTTTAGCTATTCGCGAAGTGTGTTTGTTAAGAAAGATGGGGTGAATTTGATGGGGAAAAATTGGGTTTTAATTATCTAATTTTTGCTGAATGTGTAGAGGAATATAACATAAACAAATGCAAGTTGAAATTATACTTAAAAGACAAGAGATGGAATTAATAAACGAGGACGAAAACAGCTAAACAGAATAAAAACTTGGCAGAATTGCGAGAACCGCAATTAATCCGCAATTAATCAGCAGCGAAAGTGTGTAAAATGGCGAATTAAGGGCTACTAATGACTATCCTATAGGCAATTTATTCCGATTCTCAAGCAGTAGATCAACTCTCTATACATCAAACTCACTCTATCTCATGTATCGTCCGATTCCATGCATGAAATACTTTAGTTTACTCGACTTCAAAGTAAGGTCTTAAGCATTTTGTTAAAACAGGAATGTTTAGTTTGTACTAGGGAAACGCCTATTCCTAGGCCGTTTCCTGATTACCATGAAAGGCTAGCATGATTATATGACTCTGAACTCTTACTCCTTCCAGAGGTTAGGAGTTCTTTGGACAAAATGGATGGCCAATCGAAATTGCCCGTGGGATGAAGCTTACATACAATCAATGTTCGAGTGTTAATCTGCCTACTTGATTCACGTTTTTTAACCTATAGTTCTGTCATTAGCATGCCCCTAGGTGATTTAGCTACTCATGGATATAAGGTAAACAGAAATGGTAGATAAAATAGACATGCTTAGAAGAGAAATATAATTAAAACAGTGGCCAAAAGCCGTAGCAGAAGAAGATAGGAACTGTGAAAAGCAGACTTGCACTTTAATTACTTTCAATGTTTAACCGAACAAAGCGAAACTTAAAGGAAATGATTCAAAGACAGACAACAACGAAATGCAGTAAATAAAGCTCTAAACTAGGAACAACAAATGAACAAAGCTGGAAATGAGAAGGAGAAAACAGAAAGCAGTAAAGGTGCTCGAAAGCCTTGTTGCAGTCGCCTCGAATGAAGGGGATGAAAGGTCAGCCTTGCTTGGATGAATCCAATCGAGAGAGAAGAAGAATCTTCTCTCCTTCCTATCAGATTATCGATTCCAACAGCTGAGACTCTCACTCCAACAGACGGCAAAGGAAAACAGGGAGAAAGGACGGACTGCGAGAGACTTCTGCGCTTCGGATGATGATCAAACCTCCGACTTTGACCCCTTTTTATAGTAGTTTGCAGGTGCGTTTGGGCCAAGGAGAACCATCAATCTTCAACGTCATATATCAGAAATGGATGGAGGAGAAAGAACGAGTCCCTGAAATAACGGAAATTAACAGAAAAAGATCAGTCAACTTACGGTTTTCACTTGAATAATTGCGAGAACCGCAATTATTTCGCAATTCATTCGCAATGCTTATTTTTCATTCTTTTCCTTCGGTTTTCAACCCTTTTTCTACCTATTGTGCACAAGTCCTAAATTAGCTACCTTCTTCTAATTCTCATATTTAAGCATAGGTTTAGGCTAAATGTTATTAAAAACACCTAAGTATGTGCATTTTCCTAAGCTAAATAGGTCCTAAATAAGTCACTTTCAGAGACTTAACAGCCATAAGCTTCGTTGATGGCTTTTGCTGAGTAGTCCACCTTTACTCCCCTCACCACAGAAAGCCCTTCCTCAGAGTTTCGCAGGTTGGCGTAGAAGTCGTATACCATACTCGTGTAAGCCGGATTGGGTGGCCTGCACAACTCTTCCCAGCTATGATTTATGATTCCTGCGCGCAAGAACTGCGGCAGGTCAGCAGGTCTGTCGAGGAAGCCTTTTTCGTGCAGCAACTCCCTCTTCCTCAGCTCAACGCCTCTGGACTCAGCGTCAGAGGACACATACCTCACTAACTGAGGCTCATCTTCAGGGTAAAGCTTGGCCTTCCCTTTATCTGCTGGCTTGGCTGACTCGGCAGCCTCAACCTTGAGTCTTTTGAGCGATGGCTCCGTGCTCTCCTTCTCTGATGAAGGCGCCTTCTTAGCCTTCTTCTTCTTCAGTTTCTTGGACCGCTTGGCCTTAAGAATCTTGGCCTTCTTCTTCTTCTTGAGCTTTGCCTCAATGGTGATCTGCTGCAGGCATGCCCCTAGCGTCTCTTCCATGGAATCATCCTTCTGCGCAGGACTCTCCGGGCTAGCTTCCCTCACAGGCGAGAACACCTCGTCTTCCTCACCTTCCCCACTGCCCTGCGTGGATTCTTGGTACTCCCCATATGGGAATTCAGGGTCAGGCCGTGGGGGAGTGTGCGAAGGCGTGGCGCTTTGCTCTGCTGCAGGTGTCTGAGCAGAACTCTGCGGTGATGAAGACAACTCAGGGCTCTGTGCAGGCGGCGATGAAGCGAGCTCTGGGCTCTGCACTGGTGCAGATGGTGAAGGGTTGTGCGCTGGTGATGCAGATGGCGACGAACCCTTCTTGGGTGACTCGTGGGACGCACGATCAGTTTCTTGACTCTCCACAGAGGGAGTCTTTGCTTTGCTTGGTTCGGCGGCCGTCTCGACACTCCACCGGCGCTTCTTGGGTGTGCCTGCTGGTTCAGAGGGTCCAGCAGGGATTTCTGTGACAACCCTCCACTTCTTCCTACGGATCGGAAGCTTGGGAAGACGTTCGGTTCGTGCAGCATCAGCATCTGCGAGGGCAAGAAGTGCTTCCCTCGCAGCCGTTTCAGCTTCATCAGCCCTTTTCTTGGCTGCAGATCGTTCGGCCCTAGTGAGCACCATTGTTGAATCTTGGAGATTTGGAGAGAAGAATCAAAGATGAAGAGAATCGCAGCTTTCTTGGAAATCAGAGAGTGAGAGAATCGTATCGATCGAGCGCCTTTTAACGGATATAAAGGAACGGATAAATCCCAACGGCTATATTTTGCGGATCCTGCAAATCCATCGCAATTTTAGGGATTTTTTTTCATCTAAATGTCAATCTTTGCTCGTCCGTATCTTTTATTTGGCTCAACCGTTTCTTGATTTTTAAAGCTGGAATTACTCTCCTTGATTCCCTCTTTCGATTCCCTACAAAAAGAAATAAAAGTAACATCAAATTCGCAATTAAAATCATACAAACTTATACACAAATGATAACCGGAAAATCGCAAAAAAAATACACTAAGGCATTAGCCTTGACTAAACGAGCACAGTAACCACTCGTTCTCTCTCGTTCTTAATTTCATGCTTCATTCAAGAGGAAGGCCGAGAGAGTCTTCACATCTCCTTCCTCATAGTAGTGCTTCAACCTCGCCCCATTGACCATAAATGGATGACCTTGCTGCAAGTTCTTTATCTCTATTGCACCATGAACAAACACATTAGTAATGACAAATGGGCCTGACCATCTAGACTTTAGTTTGCCTGGAAACAATTTCAGTCGTGAATTAAATAATAGGACAAGTTGGCCTTTCCTAAAGTCTTTGATCCTAAGCCTACTGTCGTGCCATATTTTGGTCTTTTCTTTATACATTTTGGCATTCTCATAAGACATATGCCTGAGCTCATCAAGCTCATGTAATTGTAATGACCGTAGTGTCCCTGCATCAGTCACGCAATAATTCAACTCTTTCAGTGCCCAAAATGCCTTAATTTCTAACTCAAATGGAAGATGACATGCCTTGCCATACACCAATCTATAAGGAGACATACCTAGGGGTGTCTTATATGCTGTTCTATAAGCCCAAAGTGCATCCTCAAGCTTAAATGACCAGTCTTTCCTATTAGGTTTGACCACATTTTCTAGGATGTTCTTTATCTCCCTATTGGAAATTTCAGCTTGTCCATTTGAGTGTGGGTGGTAGGGAGTGGCTACTCTATGTCTAATGTTATATTTAGCCAACACTCTCTCCATAGCTTTATTAATAAAATGTGTCCCCTCATCACTAATGATAGCACGAGGAGTTCCAAATCTAGTAAAAATGTGCCTATGCAAGAATTTAACTACTGTTTTAGCATCATTACTAGGACAAGCTATGGCCTCTACCCACTTAGACACATAGTCTACTGCTACAAGGATGTAGAGGTTACCTGATGATGGTGGAAATGGTCCCATGAAATCAATGCCCCACACATCAAAGAGTTCCAACTCTAAGATGTAAGTGAGAGGCATTTCATCCTTGCGACTTAGGTTACCTGTCCTTTGGCATTCATCACAGCTGTGTGCATAGTTGTGTGCATCCTTGAAGATCGTTGGCCAATAATAGCCACTCTGAAACACCTTTGCAACTGTTCTTTGACCACCAAAGTGTCCACCATAAGGAGCTGTGTGGCAGTGCTGCAGCACAGACTTCGCCTCAGCAGCTGAAACACACTTCCTTAGCAATCCGTCAGCACATGTTCTGTATAAAGTGGGATCATCCCATATGAATTTCTTTGCTTCGTGAAGGAACCTCTTCTTCTCTTGTCCTCCCTTGAAAATAGGCAGTACCTGCGATGCAAGGAAGTTAGCAATGTCAGCAAACCAAGGTTCCTCATCGTTATCACGATGAGTCAAAACAAAGACATGTTCATCAATGAAAGCATCAGAAATTGCGGACTCCGCAATTTTTTCGCAATTATGGTGTAATCTGGAAAGATGATCCGCAACCACATTCTCGCACCCTTTCTTGTCTCTAATGTCCAGATCAAACTCTTGCAACAACAGTACCCACCTTATCAACCTAGGCTTAGCATCAGCCTTCCTCATAAGGTACTTGAGTGCAGAGTGATCTGTAAACACTATTGTTCTGGTGCCTACAATGTAATTCCTAAACTTCTCACAAGCAAACACTACTGCCAGCATCTCCTTCTCAGTAGTCGTGTAATTACATTGTGCCTCGTTAAGTGTTTTACTAGCATAATATATAGGGTGTGTTAGCTTGTCAATCTTCTGTCCTAACATCACCCCCACAGCATAGTCACTGGCATCACATAACATCTCAAAGGGGAGATCCCAATTGGGTCCTACTATGATAGGGGCTGTGACTAGTGCTGTCTTAAGGGTTTTCCAAGCTACTATACATTCTTTAGAGAAGATGAATGGCCTATTTAGCTCTAAAAGCTCACACAGAGGCTTGGCTATCTTAGAAAAGTCCTTAATGAACCTTCTGTAGAAGCCAGCATGCCCTAAGAAACTTCTAATGGCTTTGACATTTTGTGGCTCTACCAACTTCTCTATGATCTCAATTTTGGCCCTATCGACCTCTACACCTGCCCTCGACACTCTATGACCTAAGACAATCCCTTCATCCACCATGAAGTGGCATTTTTCCCAATTTAGAACTAGGTTAGTCTCCTCACACCTAGCCAGGACTTGTCCTAAATTTTCTAGACAGTTTGTGAATGAATCCCCAAAGACTGAGAAGTCATCCATGAATATTTCTATCATGGACTCATCCAACTCAGAGAAGATTGCCATCATGCACCTTTGGAAAGTTGCCGGTGCATTGCATAAGCCAAAAGGCATTCTGCGAAAGGCAAAGGTTCCAAAAGGGCAAGTGAAGGTGGTCTTCTCTTGGTCCTTAGGGTCTATAGTAATCTGGTTATACCCTGAATAACCATCTAAGAAACAATAGTAGGCTCTACCAGCTATCCTGTCTAACATCTGGTCAATGAATGGTAAAGGGAAATGGTCTTTTTTTGTTTCTTTATTTAGCTTCCTATAATCCATACATACTCTCCACCCTGTGACAGTCCTTGTTGGAATCAGTTCATCGTTCTCATTGACTACCACAGTTATCCCCCCCTTTTTAGGTACACATTGGATGGGGCTTACCCATTGGCTACTAGCTATGGGGAAGATTACACCTGCATCTAACCATTTTATGATTTCCTTTTTAACTACCTCTTTCATAGAGGGGTTCAGCCTACGTTGGTGATCTACTCTAGGTGTGTGCTCTTCCTCTAATATAATTTTATGCATACAGTAAGAAGGGCTAATGCCTCTAATATCAGCAATAGTCCATGCAATAGCCTTCCTATGTTGCTTAAGCAGTAAAATTAGTTCAACCTCATGCTTTTCACTCAATTTAGAAGAAATGATAACAGGCAGAGTTTCATTACTCCCTAAATATGCATACTTGAGGTGAGTGGGTAGTGGTTTCAGTTCTAAAACAGGTGGATGCGCAATGGATAGCTTTAGAGGATTTAATGATCTATCAGTTAGGTCTATATTCATACATACATGTTGTGGTTTATCTACAGCCATATCCATTATTTCAGATACATTTAAGTCAGCTACATCTAATTGTACATATTCATTAGCATGCTTAGTTAATAGTACATGCTCCAGTTGTTCTTCCATTAAAGAGTCTACGACGTCCATGCTAGCACAGGATTCAAGGTCAGAGGGATACCTTAAAGCTTTATACACACTAAATTTCACCTCTTCATCATGAACCCTCATAGTGAGCTCACCTTTTTGGACGTCTATCAAAGCCCTACCTGTGGCTAGAAATGGTCTGCCTAGCAGGATGGGGACCTCCTTGTCTGCCTCATAGTCCAGGACAATGAAATCTGCAAGGAAGATAAATTTGTCAACTTTTACAAGAATATCCTCAATTTTACCTTCAGGGTATGCGATGGATCTGTCTGCAAGTTGTAAAGTGACAGTAGTTGGACGTGCTTCTCCTATTCCCAGCTGGCGGAATAGTGATAGGGGCATGAGATTTATGCTGGCTCCCAGGTCACAAAGAGCTCTCCCCACGTGCTTGCCTCCTAGCTCAACAGGTAAGGTGAAGGAACCAGAATCCTTCTCCTTCTTGGGTAGCTTATTCTGGAGTATGGCACTGCACTCCTCAGTGAGATTGACTGTTTCAAACTCACCAATTATTTTTTTGTTAGTAATAATGTCCTTCAAAAACTTTACATAAGAAGGCATAGACTGTAGTACTTCTACAAAAGGAATGTTAACATGCACTTGTTTAAGAATTTCTAAGAATTTATTAAAATGCACTTCCTGTTCCTGCTTCTTCTTGAGCCTTCGAGGATATGGAGGTGGTGGCACATATGCAGGCACGTCAGGTCGCCTTAGGATAGGTGGAGGCCTTGGAATTTCTTCTACCTCTTCAGTGATTGGCTCCAGCCTTGTTCCTGATGTTCTTGTTGGTGGTGGACCTTGGTTTGGTAGAGACTCCAGTGGAGCACTAGACTCTTTGTTCTCTACTCTCTTTGGTATGTCCTTGGTGTTGCTTACCAAAGGTCTCCCACTCCTGAGTTCAATTGCTTGAACTTGTTCCTTACCATCTCTCCTTGGCACTTCAGTGTCAGCAGGGAGTCTACCTTGGGGCCTACTTTTGATTTCATTGGCTAGTTGCCCTATTTGGTTCTCTAGACTCCTAAGGGTAGCTTGCTGACTCTGTAGAGTGGCATCATTTTTAGCTATGTATTCCTTGAGTAGGATTTCTACAGAAGATCCTACAGGTTGATTATAAGGTTTTTGGTACATGGACTGGTTATGTTGGTTATGTTGGGGAGTGAAACCAGATGTTCCACTCGGCCTTGGTTGGTTAATATTTTGGTTAGAGTTTTGTTGGCCACCCCATGACAGGTTTGGGTGGTTTCTCCAACCAGGGTTGTAAGTTTGTGAGTAAGGGTTGTTCCTAGGCTGCTGTTGGCTTCCTACATAGCAGACTGAGGATGGATTCCCAGGGCAGTATTCATATGGGTGCCCTTCCCCACAGAATCCACAGATCAGTGCCTCGCCTTGACTTGGTTGGGTGCCCATTGACATGGCTGTGGCGGTGTTGGCACTGGTTTGGAGATTGGCCTGAGCCATTTGCTTAACTAGGTTGGTCAGGGCGTTTATTTGGGTGCTCATGGCGCTTAGAGCATCCTTGTCTTGAGCTCTAGTTGGCTCTACTGGATCATCTGACCACCTACAGTGAGATGTTGAGATCTTCTCCAAGATCTCATAAGCTTCGTTGTAACTCTTGGACAACATGGAACCACCAGCAGATGAATTTAGAACTTGTCTGGTGCTGGGGTTGCATCCTTTGAAGAAGACCTCTATTTGGATACACCATGGGATGCCATGGTGTGGACATTTAATAAGAAGATCTTTGAATCTTGTCCAAGCTTCGTGAAGAGACTCACTTGGAGCTTGTTTGAATTTGATAATATCATCACGAAAGGTAGAATTCCTATCTGGTGGGAAATATTTGACTAGGAATTTTTCTGCTAAGTCTGTCCAATTGAGGACAGATCCAGAGGGTAATGAGTTTAACCACGTTTTGGCTTTGTCCCTCAAAGAGTAAGGGAACAAGTATAGCCTCAAGGCTTCTTGGGAAACTCCGGGAATGAGGAATGTATCACTAACTCCTAGGAAGTTTCTAAGATGGTTGTGGGGGTCCTCATTTTCCATTCCAAAGAATTGTCCCACAGTGGACAACATTTGGAACATCACTGGCTTTAACTCGAATGAGTTGGCAGTGATCTCAGGACGGATTATGCTGGGGTTCAGCTCCCCAGGCATAGGTACTAGGTATGAGAGAATGGCGCTATCCTTATCATTCGCTATTTCGATGGGATTGCGAGTGACAGGCACCAGATTTTGATCTCTTCTATCCATTTCTTCTTGAGGTGATTGCGGGAACCTTGCGGTTTCAGCAGTTAATGGGGGTAACGAAGGTTGTTTAAAGAGACGTTTCTTGGCTCTATTTCTAGCTCTAAGTAATCTCTCGGGCTCAGGGTTGAACTCTAGATCACTACTTGGAAGCTCATTCATAAACTAACCTAAATGTTACCTAAAAAAGAAATGAAATTGGATCAAATTCAGTAGAAAATAATTTGGTGTTTCAAACTTAACTAACTTCGTTTTCGCTTAAATAAGTCCCCGGCAGCGGCGCCAAAAACTTGTTGCGTGCTCAATGTGTTAATAAAAATAAGCAATAAGTAAGAAAGAGCACTCAGAACATGCAAGCATACATGATCTTATAGCAAGTAGTAAGTATTTTTTCATTCGTTTTCCCACAGAGACTTATTTGTGAGCTACTTGTGAAGTATAAAGTTAAGAAAGAAGGGGTGGATTTGAAGGGGTAAAGTTGATTTTTAATTGCCTACTTCTTACCGAATGTATAAAGGGATGCAACATAAACAAATGCAAGTTGAAATTAGACTCAAAAGATAAGAGACGAAATTAATAAGTGAAAAAGAAAACGGCTAAACAGAATGGTAACTTAGTAGAATTGCGGCCACCGCAATGTTTCCGCAATTGTCAAGACAGCAAAAGTGTGTAAAATGGCGAATTAAGGGCTACTAACGACTATCCTATAGGCATTTTAATACGATTCTCAAGCATTGGATCAACTCTCTATGCATCAAACTCACTCTATCTCATGTATCGTCCGATTCCATGCATTAGATTCTTTAGTTTACTCGACTCAAAGTAAGGTCTTAAGCATCTTGTTAAAACAAGAGTGTTTAGTTTGTACTAGGAAAACGCTTATTCCTAAGCCGTTTTCTGATTACCTTGAAAGACTAGCATGATTATATGACTCTGAACTCTTACTCCTTCCAGAGGTTAGGAGTTCTTTGGACAAAATGGATGGCCAATCGAAATTGCCCGTGGGATGAAGCTTACATACAACCAATGCTTCGAGCGCTATCCTACATGCTTGGTTCACGTTTTTTAGCCTATAGTTCTGTCATTAGCATGCCCCTAAGTGACTTAGCTACTCATGGATATATAGAGAACAAAAATGGAAGATAAAACAGACATGCTTAGAAGAGGAATATACTTAAAACAGTAAGACAAAACCGTAGCAGCAGAAGATGGAAACTGTGAAATGCAGAATTGAGATTCGATTACTTTGATTGTTTGAACGAACAGATGAAGCTTAAAATGAATAACACAAAGACAGAACACAACGAAATAATCTATTCTAGCTACTAGGAAAAGAAACAGCATAAGACAAAGCTGGAAAATGGAAATGAAAAGCAGAAAGCAGTAAATGTTGCTTGAAGCCTCGTCGCAATCGCCTCGAATGAAGGATCAAAAAGGTCAGCCTTGCTTGGATGAATCCAATCGGGAGAGAAGAAGAATCTCCTCTCCTTCCTATCAGATTATCGATTCCAACAGCTGAGCTTCGCAAACCAACAGACGGCAAAGGAAAAACAAAAGAACAGATGGACTGCGAGAAGACTCTACGCTTTCGGATGATGATCAAACCTCCGACTTTGACCCCTTTTTATAGTAGTTTGCAGGTGCGTTTGGGCCAAGGAGAACCATCAGTCTTCAACGTCATATATCAGAATGGATGGAGGAGAAAGAACGAATCCCTGAAATAACGGAAATTAACAGAAATAGATCAGTCAACTTACAGTTTTCACTTGAATAATTGCGGTTCCCGCAATGTTTTCGCAATTCATTCGCAAGGCTCATTTTTCATTCTTTTCCTTCGGTTTTCAACCCTTTTCTTTCCTATTGTACATAAGTCCTAATTTAGCTACCTTCTTCTAATTCTCATATTTAAGCATAGGTTTAGGCTAAATGCAATCAAAAACACCTAAGTATGTGCATCTTCCTAAGCTAAATAGGTCCTAAATAAGTCACTTTCAGAGACTTAACACCCAGCACAAGGCAAGTGTTGAATTCTTCAGCTGGTGGTTCCATGCTTTCAAAGAGCTACAATGAAGCCTATGAGATTTTTGAGAAAATCTCAACTTCCCATTGTAGATGATCAGACGACCCTGTGGAGCCAAGGAAAGCTCAAGACAAGGACGCACTTAGTGCAATGAGTAGCCAAATCAATGCCCTGACCAATCTAGTAAAACAAATGGCTCAAACTAATCTCCAACAAAGTGTCAACACCGCAGCAGCCGTTTCAACGAGCACAACAACTAATCAAGGTGAGGCATTAATCTGTGGATTCTGTGGGGAAGGGCACATGTATGATTTCTGCCCTGGGAATCCATCCTCGGTGTGCTATGTTGGAAGTCAACAACAACCAAGGAACAACCCCTACTCTAACACCTATAATCCTGGTTGGAGGAACCACCCAAATCTTTCTTGGGGTGGACAACAAAATACTAACCAAGCACAAAACCAACCAAGACCGAGTGGAACACCTGGTTTCACTCAACAAAATAACCAACCCATGTACCAAAAGCCATATAACCAACCAATAGGATCATCAGTAGAGAATTTGCTTAAGGAATACATTGCAAAAAATGATGCAACCCTGCAAAGTCAGCAAGCAACCCTTAGGAGCTTAGAAAACCAAATAGGGCAGTTAACAAACGAGCTAAAAAATAGGCCCCAAGGTAGATTGCCTGCAGATACTGAAATACCAAGAAGGGATGGAAAAGAACAAGTTCAAGCCATTGAACTTCGTAGTGGAAGACCGTTGGTGATCAACAACAGAGAAGCACCAAAGCGAGTAGAGAATGAAGAGTCTAGTGCTCCACTGGATTCTCTGCCAAACCGTGATCAATCACCACCAAGCACAACAAGGGTGAGGCTGGAACCTATCATAGAGGAACCAGAAGAAATTCCAAGGCCTCCACCTGTCATTAGGCGACCTGAATTGCCTACATATGTGCCGCCACCTCCATTCCCTAGAAGGCTGAAAAAGAAACAAGAACAGGAAGTGCACTTTCATAAGTTTTTAGAAATTTTAAAACAAGTGCATGTTAATACCCCATTTGTGGAAGTTTTGCAATTTATGCCTTCTTATGTTAAATTCTTGAAAGATATAATTACTAACAAGAAAATCATTGGTGAATTTGAAACAGTGAATCTCACTGAGGAGTGCAGTGCTATACTCCAAAACAAACTGCCAAAGAAGGAGAAGGATCCTGGTTCCTTCACCTTACCAGTCGAATTGGGAGGCAAGCACGTGGGCAGAGCTCTGTGTGATCTGGGAGCCAGCATCAATCTCATGCCCTTGTCACTATTCCGTCAGCTCGGGATAGGGGAAGCACGACCTACTACTGTCACCTTGCAGCTTGCAGACAGATCCATAGCATACCCTGAGGGTAAAATTGAGGATATACTTGTCAAGGTTGACAAATTCATCTTTCTTGCAGACTTTATAATTCTGGATTATGAGGCAGACAAGGAGGTACCAATCTTATTGGGCACACCATTTCTAGCCACAGGTAGGGCTTTAATCGATATCCAGAAAGGTGAGCTCACTATGAGAGTTCATGATGAGGAGGTTAAATTTAGTGTATTTAAAGCTCTAAGGTATCCCTCTGACTCTGAATCCTGTGCAAATGTAGATGTAGTAGATGTAGTAGATTCACTTATGGAAGAAGAACTTGAGCATGAACTGTTAATTAAGCATGCCACTAACTATGTACAAGTAGATATAGATGATTTAAATATCTCTGAATTGATGGATATATCTGTGGACAACCCTCAACATGTTTGTATGACTAATAAATTGTCTGAGAGAACCTCCAATCCTTTGAAACCATCAATTGAACATCCACCTCTATTAGAATTAAAACCATTGCCTGATCATCTTAAGTATGCATATCTAGGAGAGGAAGATACTTTGCCTGTTATTATTTCGTCCAAACTGAGTAAACAGCATGAAATTGCACTAATATTGCTGCTTAAGCAACATAAAAAAGCTATTGCATGGACGATTGCTGATATAAGAGGTATTAGTCCTTCCTATTGCATGCATAAAATATTGTTGGAAGAGGAACATACACCTAGGGTAGATCACCAACGTAGGTTGAACCCCTCCATGAAGGAGGTAGTTAAAAAAGAAATTATCAAATGGTTAGACGCAGGTGTAATTTTTCCCATAGCCAATAGTCAATGGGTGAGTCTGATTCAATGTGTGCCTAAGAAAGGTGGAATGACTGTAATAGTGAATGAAAATAACGAACTAATCCCAACTAGAACTGTTACAGGATGGAGAGTCTGTATGGACTACAGAAAACTTAACAAAGAAACCAAAAAAGATCACTTTCCTTTACCGTTTATAGATCAGATGTTAGATAGAATAGCTGGCCGAGCCTATTACTGCTTTTTAGATGGTTATTCAGGATATAACAAAATTACCATAGACCCTGAGGACCAGGAGAAAACGACTTTCACATGTCCCTTTGGAACATTTGCTTTTCGCAGAATGCCATTTGGCTTATGCAATGCACCAGCAACATTCCAAAGATGCATGTTGGCTATTTTTTCTGACTTAGATGAATCCATGATAGAAATATTTATGGATGACTTCTCAGTCTTTGGTGATTCTTTTAATAACTGCTTAAAAAACTTAGGACAAGTCCTAACTAGGTGTGAGGAGACCAACCTAGTCTTAAATTGGGAAAAATGCCACTTTATGGTTGAAGAAGGAATAGTCCTAGGACATAGAGTATCTAGAGCAGGAGTAGAGGTCGATAGGGCCAAAATAGAAATCATAGAGAAGCTAGTGGAACCTCAAAACGTCAAAGCTATTAGGAGTTTCCTAGGTCATGCAGGTTTCTATACGAGATTCATAAAAAACTTCTCAAAAATCTCTAAACCTTTGTGTGAGCTCTTAGAGCTTAATAAACCATTTGTCTTCTCCAAAGAATGTTTCCTAGCATGGACAACACTTAAAGAAGCCTTAGTCAAAGCACCAATTATAGTAGGTCCTAATTGGGATTTACCTTTTGAGTTAATGTGTGATGCTAGTGACTATGCGATTGGGCTATGCTAGGTCAGAAAATTGATAAACTAACACATCCTGTATATTATGCAAGTAAGACTTTAAATGAAGCACAATGTAATTACACTACCACAGAGAAGGAAATGTTGGCTGTAGTGTTCGCTTGTGAAAAATTTAGGCCTTATATTGTAGGAACTAAAACTATTGTGTACACTGACCACTCTGCAATAAAATATCTAATGAGGAAGGCTGATGCTAAGCCAAGGTTGATTAGATGGGTATTATTATTGCAAGAGTTTGACTTAGACATTAGAGATAAAAAAGGATGCGAAAATGTAGTTGCTGACCGTTTATCTAGATTGCGAAGTAATTGCGAAATAATTCCTGAGCCAGCAATTTCTGATGCCTTTGTTGATGAGCATGTCTTTGTGTTAGCACATCGTGATAACGATGAGGAACCTTGGTTTGCGGATATTGCTAACTTCCTTGCCTCGCAGGTACTACCAACTTTCAAAGGGGGGCAAGAAAAGAAGAGGTTCCTACACGAAGCTAGGAAGTTCATCTGGGACGATCCTACACTTTACAAGACTTGTGCAGATGGTTTGCTGAGGAAGTGTGTATCAGCTGTTGAGGCAAAGTCAGTGTTGCAGCACTGCCATACATCTCCTTACGGTGGACATTTTGGTGGTCAAAGGACGGCTGCAAAGGTGTTCCAGAGTGGCTACTATTGGCCCACGATCTTCAAGAATGCCCACGACCATGCACACAGTTGCAATGAGTGTCAGCGGACAGGTAACCTCAGTAGGAAGGATGAGATGCCTCTCACCTATATCCTAGAGTTAGAACTCTTCGATGTATGGGGCATTGATTTCATGGGACCGTTCCCTCCATCTGCAGGTAATCTCTATATATTAGTAGCTGTAGATTACGTTTCTAAATGGGTAGAAGCCATTGCATGTCCCTCGAATGATGCCAAGACAGTCATTAAGTTTCTAAATAGGCATATTTTTACAAGATTTGGTACACCACGTGCAATAATAAGTGATGAGGGAACCCAATTTATAAATAAAGCTATGGAAAAGGTACTAGCTAAATACAATGTTAGACATAGAGTAGCAACCCTTTATCACCCACACTCAAATGGACAAGCTGAAATATCCAATAGGGAGATCAAGAACATACTTGAAAAAGTGGTTAAACCTAATAGAAATGACTGGTCTTTTAAGTTAGACGATGCATTTTGGGCGTATAGGACTGCATATAAAACACCCTTAGGTATGTCTCCTTATAGGCTAGTGTATGGAAAAGCATGTCATCTTCCCTTCGAATTAGAAATCAAAGCCTTTTGGGCCTTAAAAGAGCTGAATTATTGCGTGACCGATGTTGGAACATTGCGGTCTCTGCAATTACACGAGTTAGATGAACTAAGACATATGTCCTACGAAAATGCTAAAATGTATAAAGAAAAAACTAAGATTTGGCATGATAGTAGACTTAGGTTCAAGGACTTTAAAAAGGGGCAGCATGTCTTATTATTCAACTCACGGTTAAGGTTATTTCCAGGCAAACTTAAGTCTAGATGGTCAGGTCCTTTTGTGATTACTAACGTTTTTGTTCATGGTGCTATTGAGATTCGGAACCTACACCAAGAGAAACCGTTCATGGTAAATGGTGCAAGGTTGAAGCATTACTATGAGGAAGGAGATGTGCAGACACTCTCAGCCTTCCTCCTATCTGAAGCCTAAGAAGCAAATCGAAAGGGGATGAGTGATCACTGTGCTCATCCATCAGAAGGCTATGCCTTAGTTGTTTTTCTTTAAGTATTTTAGATTTCGTATCGTTTGTTTGTTTGTTGTTTTAATTCAGTATTTTTATTGTGATTAGGAGTATAATAATGGGAGATTTGTACGCAGCAATGAGGGGGATGAATCAAGAGGAGAAGATCCACGAAAAGATCTGGAGAAATCGGAGATTTGGTTGCTTAAATCTTGCACCTCAAAACAAGAAAATCCTAACGGTAATGCGAATTAATTGCTGAAGAATTGCGGAGTCCGCAACAAATAGAGCCGTTGGAGAACACTTGAGTACAAATAGCCGTCGTTGGGGGTCTCTACCCTCTACGATTTCTCAACCGTTGGAACTCCAAAATTCAGCCTTCTCCTTCCTCTGCATCTCCCACATTCAGATCCTCAAAGAAACGACAATGGTGACCACGCGAGCAGATCGATCCACGCCCAAGAAAGCGTCGCCTGACGCAGAGGAGACTGTGAGGGAAGCATTACTTTCTTTGGCAGATGCCGATGTTGCGCAATGTTCAAGACCTTCGAAGCTGCCTGTGCGAAGGAAGAAGTGGAAGGTGGCGACAGAAGTAGCTATTGATCCCTCTGATCCGATCGGAACTCCTAAAAAGAGGAAGTGGAAGATTGCGGTGGAGGATTCACCGATCAAAGAAAAGAAGACAACGAGCGAGGAAAGCCTCGAAAGTGGTCGCCCATCATTTGAGACGGCCATACAGAGCCCCGAATCTTCTCAGCACGCGCCGGAGGCTGCAGCTCCAACTGAAGAGCGCCAAGATTCGGTGCCAATCGCCGAACCAGCTGAGGAAGATGAGGTGTTTTCCCCCTTAAGGGATGTCAATCTTGACAGCCCCGTGGAGGGGGAAAGCAGAGACTCCATGGAAGAAACCCTGGGGGAATGCCTCCAGCATCTGGCCACCAAGGCACGGCTCAAAAAGAAGGCCCCCGTGATTGTCAAGGGCAAGCGGCCAAAGGCATCCAAACGGGCCAAGAGAAAGAAGGTTGAAGCTGAACCTTCTCTGAAAAAGATGAAAATTGAGGCCGTGGAGTCGGCTAAAGCAAGGGACAAGGGAAAGAAAAAGATGTATCCGAAAGAGGAGCCTCAAGCTGCGAGGTACGTCTCCAAGGAAGTAGAGGCCAAGGGCCTCGAACTGATGAAGAAAGAACTCCTCCACGAGCGAGGATTTCTTGATGCACTGGCAGACCTGCCACAATTCTTGCGCGCAGGGATCATCAACCATGGCTGGGAGGAGCTTTGCAGGCCTCCAATTCCAGCCTATCCGGACATGGTGTACGACTTCTACGCCAACCTCACACACCCTGAAGCATGTCTATCGACGGTGAGGGGGTAGAAGTCGACTTCTCTGCCAACGCTATCAACGAAGCCTATGCTCTCAAGGGGCATACGCATTCTGAGTATGCCAAGATCGTCAACTCGCCATCTGAGGCAGTCCTAGAAGAGGCCTTGCACACGATAGGCAAACCTGAGGCAGCCTGGGCGGTCTCAAGGGATGGGAAGCACACCTTGATGAGTGCAACCCTTAGAGACAAGGCAGCAGTCTGGTTCTCCCTTGTACGCAGACGCATCTCCCTAGTGACACATGAAACAACCATCAACCAGGGGCGATCGTTGCTGCTTGTTGCGTGCTCAATGTGTAAAGATAATTATGCAAAAGAGTAGAGAGAGCACTTAGAACATGCAAGCATACATGGTCTCACAGCAAGTAGTAAGTATATTTAATTCGTTTTTTCCACAGAGACTCATTTTTAGTTATTCGCGAAGTGTGATTGTTAAGAAAGATGGGATGAATTTGGTGGGGTAAAATTGGTTTTTAATTGTCTAATTTTTGCTGAACATGTAAAGGGATATAACATAAACAAATGCAAGTTGAAACTAGACTTAAAAGGCAAGAGATGGAATTAATAAACGAGGACGAAAACAACTAAACAGAATGGAAAATGGCAGAATTGCGAGGACCGCAATGTTTCCGCAATTAAATAGCAGCGAAAGTGTATAAATGGGCGAATTCAGGGCTACTAATGACTATCCTATAGGCATTCAAATACGATTCTCAAGCAGTAGATCAACTCTCTATACATCAAACTCACTCTAACTCATGTATCGTCCGATTCCATGCATGAAATACTTTAGTTTACTCGACTTCAAAGTAAGGTCTTAAGCACTTTGTTAAAGCAGGAATGTTTAGTTTGTACTAGGGAAACGCTTATTCCTAAGCCGTTTCCTGATTACCATGAAAGGCTAGCATGATTATATGACTCTGAACTCTTACTCCTTCCAGAGGTTAGGAGTTCTTTGGACAAAATGGATGGCCAATCGAAATTGCCCGTGGGATGAAGCTTACATACAATCAATGTTCGAGTGTTTAAACTGCCTACTTGATTCACGATTTTTAACCTATAGTACTGTCATTAGCATGCCCCTAGGTGATTTAGCTACTCATGGATATAAGGTAAACAGAAATAGCAGATAAAAGAGACATGCTTAGAAGAGAAATATAACTAAAACAGTAAGACAAAGCCGTAGCAGAAGATGGAAATAGAGAAAGGCAGAAACGTACTTTGATTACTTTCAATGTTTAATTTGAACAATGCGAAACTTAAAGGAAATGATTCAAAGGCAGACAACAACGAAATGCAGTAAATAAAACTCTAAACTAAGAACAACAATGATCAGAAATGGAAATAAGAAGAGAAAGACAGAAAAGCAGTAAAAGGTTGCTGGAAAACTTCGTGGCAGTCGCCTCGAATGAAGGGGATGAAAGCTCAGCCTTGCTTGGATGAATCCAATCGAGAGAGAAGAGGAATCTTCTCTCCTTCCTATCAGATTATCGACTCCAACAGCTGAGGCTCTCACTCCAACAGACGGCAAGGGAAAACAGGGAGAAATGGTGGACTGCGAGAAGACTTCTGCGCTTCGGAATGATTATCAAACCTCCGACTTTGACCCCTTTTTATAGTAGTTTGCAGGTGCTGCTGGGCCAAGGAGAACCATCAATCTTCAACGCCATATATCAGAAATGGATGGAGGAGAAAGAACGAGTCCCTGAAATAACGGAATTTAACAGAAAAAGATCAGTCAAGTTACGGTTTTCACTTGAATAATTGCGAGGACCGCAATTATTTCGCAATTCATTCGCAATGCGTATTTTTCATTCTTTTCCTTCGGTTTTCAACCCTTTTTCTACCTATTGTGCACAAGTCCTAAATTAGCTACCTTCTTCTAATTCTCACATTAAAGTATAGGTTTAGGCTAAATGCTATCAAAAACACCTAAAAGTGTACAACTTCTTAGGCTAAATGGGTCCTACATAAGTCACTTTCAGAGACTTAACACACCCCCAAACTTGAGGTTTTGCTTGTCCTCAAGCAAACTAAGGACTTACTTAGGCTGTTTTTATCTTCTTTAACTACTTACTGACTCCCTTACATTCTGATCTATAGCAGTGCTGTCCTGTGACATGCTTCTAAGTCTACACTAACCTCTTGTCAAGCTTCTTCTGCCTTTGCCTGCCTAACACTCTTTCTGTTCTCATTAACTCCCTACAACTGGTCTATTTGCTTTTGTCATGTCACGCCACTATCCCTAAAGTTTCAAATTCTGCCTAGCTTTATCTCAGACTCAGTACATGCTTCTAGTTTCTTTTCTTATGAGCTACCTAGGATTCCTTAGAGTCATGCCAGTCTTAGTGCAAAACCAGTGACAGTAGTACTTTCATAAGACCAACTAAACCCTGGCATCACTTCATTGGATATACATTCATCTCCCTTAGACAAACCTAAAAGCTACAACCTTGTGCTCAGCTCATTAAGGATCAGAGTTCTTTTCAAATAGGACATCTAAGCCACAAGGTCATAACTCCCAAGCACACATTCTTCTTCTCTATTTCCTTTTTTTTTTCCTTTTCTTACTTAGGTGGAGCCTTCCCTTGGGTTGCCTTTTGATGCAATGCCACTTGTGGTTCACACACTTGGCACTGATTACTCAGCAGCTTGAGAAAGACTCCCCTCTTTATTCTATTTTTTACTTTTTCTATTTATCACTTTTTTTTTTTTTAAAGGAGAAGAAGAATGCTTATGTCCTAAGGAAGAGAGGAATGTTCCTAGGCCTAGGGTGGCCTCCCCCAAACTAAAACTACTCATTGTCCCCAATGAGTGCTTGAGGTGGCACACCCCCAAACTAGTCTAGAAGCATCTAGTCTAAGGTAAAACAAAGAGAATCTAAAGCCCTAGGCATAGACAGAACATTTGAAAGAAAATATCACAGCAGCAGAATTCTAAAAAAAAACAGACAGTTAAGGGCTTAAAGCTGCGCATGCTGAGCTATTGAGAGGTTAATTTAAACTATCAAAAGACGTCTTATGACACTCATCCAGCATGCTTTTAGATTAGCTATATACAGTAGTTATGCTAGCAGCAAAAGAAAGCTTTAAACAGATCATAGCCTAACTAAACAGACAGTCCAAAACACGCAAATAGTAAGAAAAATTGCGGGCACCGCAATTTTTTCGCAATCAAATCTGGGCAGATATAAGAATGCATCAGGCCCCTAAACATGCTTTGTCCCGTTGCTTTAAGCTCGACAAAATTAAAACTAACCTAACCTACCTAGGCAGCTAACATCAGACTAAACATAACAACAGAAAAAACACAGAAACTAAACATCTAAACAGATCAAAAATTGAACACAAACAGCATAATTCACATTATCTAACCAGAAAGCAGAAAAATTGTTTTTGTTTTCTAAGGGAACAGCAATACTCCCTTTAGTGCACTTCAAACCAGCACTCAAGTCTCATCATCTTCATCAGGTTGCCTTGGTCGTGGTGGCACCCATGGAGTCAGGAGATTGGTAGGGAAGTCCGGGAAGATGCATCCAATTTGGTCTGCGAGTTCCTTGTCCCTTGCCTGCGCATACTTGGCCCATTGAGCCATCCTTCGTTGCATATCCATGAGGCACGCCATGGATCGTGACTGATCAGCAGCCAACCGATCCAACTCAAACTCCATGTTCCCCTTTCTCTTCAGCCTCAAGCTGACAGGCAGCTCCAAATGGCCTGTGTACGGCATCTGCTGCTCTAAGCGTTCGGTGGGGACTCCTGCAAGCAAACACAACTTTGTTATAGTGTTGGGGAAAAATAAGGGTCCCTTACCTTTGCGGGCACATTCAGCAATGGCTGCTGACATAATTTCCCCCACATTGACCGTGAGACCGCGCATGATGGCATAAACCAGTAGTGATCGACTCTGGTTGATTGTCGTCTCGTGGGTCACAGGGGACAACTTCCTTCGCACAAAGGCAAACCAAACAGCCGCCTTTGCTGTCAGATTGACACTCATCAAGGTGTGCCTCCCATTGCGTGAGACAGTCCACGCTGCTTCAGGCTGGCCAATTGTTCGAATGGCCTCTTCCAGCACAGCCTCAGTAGGCTCATCAACTATCCGCGCATAATCTGTGTGAGTTTGGCCCTTGAGACCAAAGGCGTCATTGATGGCCTTGGCTGAGAAATCCACTTCTACCCCTCTGACCACAGACAGGCCATCCTCAGGGCTGAGCACATTGGCGTAAAAGTCATACACCATGCTCGTGTATGCTGGATTAGGCGGTCGGCAGAATTCTTCCCAGCCATGGTTGAGCACTCCTGCGCGCAAGAACTGCGGCAGGTCAGCTAGGCGGTCGAGGAACCCTTTCTCGTGCAACAGGTCCCTCTTTCTCAGCTCAGCACCCCGGGACTCAGCATCAGATGAGACATACCTCACTGACTGAGGTTCGTTTTCAGGGTAGAGTTTAGCCTTGCCCTTATCTGCTGGCTTGGATGATTCGGCAGCCTCCACCTTGAGGCGTTTGAGTGAAGGCTCAGTACTCTCTTTGTCCGCCGAGGGCACCTTCTTGGCCTTCCTTTTCTTCAACTTCTTGGCCTTGGCAATCTTGGCCTTTTCTTCTTCTTCAGCTTGGCTTTAATGTTGATTTGTTGGAGGCACGCCCCCAACGTTTCTTCCATAGAGTCGGCCTGCTGTGCAGGCTCATCGAGGCTATCTTCCCTCATAGGAGAGAAGACTTCCTCTTCCCCAGCATCTCCACTACCTTGCGTGGACTCTTGATAATCCCCATAAGGGAATTCTGGATCAGGCCGTGGGGACTCATGCTCTGCTGAAGGTGTCCGTGCAGAACTCAGTGGCGAAGATGATAATTCAGGACTCTTCGCTGCTGCAGGCGTCGGATCAGAACTCTGAGGTGCTGGAGACAACTCGGGGCTCTGTGCAGGTGGTGACGACTCTGCGCTTGGCACTGATTCAGACGGCGCAGGGCTGTGCACAGGTTCAGAAGGTGCAGGGCTGTGCACAGGTGATGCAGACGGTGACGGTGTGCGCGCTGGTGAAGCAGGTGGCGTCGAACTCTTCTTGGCTGAATCGTGAGACCCACGATCAGAATCTTGACTCGCCACAGAGGGAGTCGTCGCTACGCTTGGTTCGGCGGTCGTCTTGACACTCCACCGGCGTTTCTTGGGCGTGCCTACTGGCTCAGATGGTCCAGCAGGGATCTCAGTGACCACCCTCCACTTCCTCCTACGGATAGGAAGCTTGGGGAGAGGTCCTGTGCGAACGGCACCATCGTCTGCAAGGGTCAGAAGCGCTTCCCTTGCAGCTGCTTCAGCTGCGTCATCAGCCTTCTTCTTGGCTGCGGATCGGTCTGCTCGGGTGAAAACCATGGTTGCTTCTTGGAGATCTTGAGAGAGGAATCAAAGATGGAGAGAATCGCTGAATTCTTGGAGAGCAAAGAGAGAGATAATCGTAACAGTCGAGCGCCTTCCAACGGATATAAAGGCAACGGATAAAATCCCAACGGCTCTTTTTGCGGATCCAGCAATTTTAGCGCAATTCGAGGGATATTATTTCATCAAAATCTCAATCTTTGATCGTCCGTATCTTTCATTTGGCTCAATCGTTTCTTGATTTTTAAAGCTGGATTTGATCTCCTTGATTCCATCTATCGATTCCCTACAAAAACAAATAAAACAAACATTAAATACTCAATTAAAAACACATCACAAAACCTACAAACGATAATCGGAAAAACAGAAAAAAATAAACTAAGGCATTGGCCTTTGCTAAACGAGCACAGTAACCACTCGTTCTCTCTCGTTCTTTTTGTCATGCTTCAGTCAAGAGGAAGGCCGAGAGAGTCTTCACATCTCCTTCCTCATAGTAATGCTTCAATCTGGCACCATTGACCATAAATGGCTGGCCTTGCTGCAAGTTTTTTATCTCTATTGCACCATGAACAAAGACATTAGTGATAACAAATGGACCCGACCATCTAGACTTTAGTTTGCCTGGAAATAACTTTAAGCGTGAGTTAAATAATAGTACAAGTTGGCCTTTCCTAAAGTCTTTGATCCTAAGCCTACTGTCATGCCATATTTTGGTCTTTTCTTTATACATTTTGGCATTCTCATAGGCCATATGCCTAAGCTCATCAAGTTCATGCAGCTGTAAAGATCTCAATGTCCCCGCATCCTTCACACAAAAATTCAGTTCTTTCATAGCCCAAAATGCTTTGTTTTCTAACTCTAGTGGCAAATGACAAGCCTTGCCATATACCAGCCTATAGGGAGACATACCTAGGGGTGTCTTATATGCTGTTCTGTATGCCCACAGTGCATCATCAATTCATGCTAAACGACTATGATTGTTGGCACATAATAAATATTTCATTCCCAAAATAAACTACTCCTAACATACGAAATCTAAGCAAAGCATGATAAAATCCTAATTTAAGAGTTTAGGGATCAGAAATCTCCCTTGTCAATCTGCCTCATATGGATATTCTTCAATGTTTCGAGGCACCACTTCTGCTCCTTTAAGATACTTAAGTCTTGATTTACGGGATCGGACATTCTGCCACACCTTGAAATTGTTGATTCTTTCAAAGAGACTGCATGTTATAACATCCCAAGGTTTGTACTTTTTGTGCGTTGGTTTTGTTTCTACAACATTTGCTACAACATAGCTTCGATGCGATGGGACTTCTTTTTCTGGCATATCTCTTTCTAACTTCTTCAGTTGAAGCATTTGTGGTGGTGGTGGCTCAGTTCTTTCATTGGTGGAGAAGCTTGCTGCAACATCAAACATTTCAAATTCTTGTTCCTCCAGCAGCGCATTAGTCTCTTTGGCCTCATCCAGCACAATTTCATTTTTCTCAACTTTCACCAACTCCCCCAATTCATATGGAGATTCCATTGGATCACTCTTCTTAGATTCGAAGGTAACAAAGGAGTCAGCATCATAAAAATCAAACATTTGAGGGTATGGTGGTGGTGACACATAAGTAGGCAAATCAGGTTGCCTAATGACAGGGGGAGGCCTAGGGATCTCTTCTGGTTCCTCAATGATAGGTTCCAGCCTTACCCTTGTTGTGCTTGGTTGTATTTGATCAAAGTTAGGCAGAGAATCCAGTGGAGCACTAGACTCTTCGTTCTCTACTCTCTTTGGTGCTTCTCTGCTGTTGATCACCAATGGCCTTCCACTTCGGAGTTCAATAGCTTGAACTTGTTCCTTACCATCCATTCTTGGCAGTTCAGTGTCAGCAGGGAGTCTACCTTGGGGCCTACTTTTAATTTCATTGGCTAACTGGCCTATTTGAGTTTCTAAGCTCCTAAGGGTAGCTTGCTGGCTTTGGAGAGTAGCATCATTTTTTGCTATATATTCCTTGAGTAGGTTTTCTACAGACGATCCTACTGGTTGATAAGGTTTTTGGTACATTGACTGGTTATGTTGGTTATGTTGGGGAGTGAAACCAGATGTTCCACTCGGCCTTGGTTGGTTAATATTTTGGTTAGAATTTGGTTGGCCACCCCATGACAGGTTTGGGTGGTTCCTCCAACCAGGATTGTATGTCTGTGAGTAGGGGTTGTTCCTTGGTTGCTGCTGGCTTCCTACATAGCAGACCGAGGATGGATTCCCAGGGCAATATTCATATGGGTGCCCTTCCCCACAGAGTCCACAGACTAGTGCCTCGCCTTGACTTGGTTGGGTGCCCATTGACATGGCTGTGGCGGTATTGGCACTGGATTGGAGATTGGCCTGAGCCATTTGCTTAACTAAGTTGGTCAGGGCATTTATTTGGGTGCTCATGGCGCTTAGAGCATCCTTGTCTTGAGCTCTAGTTGGCTCTACAGGATCATCCGACCACCTACAAGGAGATGTTGAGATCTTCTCCAAGATCTCATAAGCTTCGTTGTAACTCTTGGACAACATGGAACCACCAGCAGATGAATTTAAGACTTGTCTAGTGCTGGGGTTGCATCCTTTAAAGAAGACTTCTATTTGGATACACCATGGGATGCCATGGTGCGGACATTTGATGAGAAGGTCTTTGAAGCGTGTCCAAGCTTCGTGAAGAGACTCACTTGGAGCTTGTTTGAATTTTATAATGTCATCACGGAAAGTGGAATTCCTATCAGGTGGGAAATATTTGACTAGGAATTTTTCTGCTAGATCTGTCCAATTAAGGACAGATCCAGAAGGTAATGAGTTCAGCCACGTTTTGGCCTTGTCCCTCAAAGAGTAAGGGAACAAGTATAGCCTCAATGCTTCTTGAGAAACTCCAGGGATTAGGAACGTGTCACTAACTCCTAAGAAGTTCCTAAGATGATTGTGGGGATCCTCATTTTCCATTCCAAAGAATTGTCCCACAGTGGACAACATTTGGAACATCACCGGCTTTAACTCGAATGAGTTGGCAGTGATCTCAGGACGGATTATGCTGGGGTTCAGCTCCCCAGGCATAGGTACGAGGTATGAAAGAATGGCGCTATCCTTGTCATTCGCTATGTCTATGGGATTGCGAGTGACAGGCACCAGATCTTGATCTCTTCTATCCATTTCTTCTAAAGGTGGTGATGATAACCTTGCGGTATCAGCAGCTAATTGAGGTAAAGAAGGTTGTTTAAATAAACGTTTCTTGGCTTTATTCCTAGCTCTAAGTAATCTCTCGGGCTCAGGGTTGAACTCTAGATCACTAGATGGAAGCTCATTCATAAACTAACCTAAGTTTTACCTAAGGAAGAAATGAAATATAGATCAAATGCAAGAGAAAATAAATTGATGCTTCAAACTTAACAAAAACTTCGTTTTACTTAAAATAAGTCCCCGGCAGCGGCGCCAAAAACTTGTTGCGTGCTCAATGTGTAAAGATAATTATGCAAAAGAGTAGAGAGAGCACTTAGAACATGCAAGCATACATGGTCTCACAGCAAGTAGTAAGTATATTTAATTCGTTTTTTCCACAGAGACTCATTTTTAGTTATTCGCGAAGTGTGATTGTTAAGAAAGATGGGATGAATTTGGTGGGGTAAAATTGGTTTTTAATTGTCTAATTTTTGCTGAACATGTAAAGGGATATAACATAAACAAATGCAAGTTGAAACTAGACTTAAAAGGCAAGAGATGGAATTAATAAACGAGGACGAAAACAACTAAACAGAATGGAAAATGGCAGAATTGCGAGGACCGCAATGTTTCCGCAATTAAATAGCAGCGAAAGTGTATAAATGGGCGAATTCAGGGCTACTAATGACTATCCTATAGGCATTCAAATACGATTCTCAAGCAGTAGATCAACTCTCTATACATCAAACTCACTCTAACTCATGTATCGTCCGATTCCATGCATGAAATACTTTAGTTTACTCGACTTCAAAGTAAGGTCTTAAGCACTTTGTTAAAGCAGGAATGTTTAGTTTGTACTAGGGAAACGCTTATTCCTAAGCCGTTTCCTGATTACCATGAAAGGCTAGCATGATTATATGACTCTGAACTCTTACTCCTTCCAGAGGTTAGGAGTTCTTTGGACAAAATGGATGGCCAATCGAAATTGCCCGTGGGATGAAGCTTACATACAATCAATGTTCGAGTGTTTAAACTGCCTACTTGATTCACGATTTTTAACCTATAGTACTGTCATTAGCATGCCCCTAGGTGATTTAGCTACTCATGGATATAAGGTAAACAGAAATAGCAGATAAAAGAGACATGCTTAGAAGAGAAATATAACTAAAACAGTAAGACAAAGCCGTAGCAGAAGATGGAAATAGAGAAAGGCAGAAACGTACTTTGATTACTTTCAATGTTTAATTTGAACAATGCGAAACTTAAAGGAAATGATTCAAAGGCAGACAACAACGAAATGCAGTAAATAAAACTCTAAACTAAGAACAACAATGATCAGAAATGGAAATAAGAAGAGAAAGACAGAAAAGCAGTAAAAGGTTGCTGGAAAACTTCGTGGCAGTCGCCTCGAATGAAGGGGATGAAAGCTCAGCCTTGCTTGGATGAATCCAATCGAGAGAGAAGAGGAATCTTCTCTCCTTCCTATCAGATTATCGACTCCAACAGCTGAGGCTCTCACTCCAACAGACGGCAAGGGAAAACAGGGAGAAATGGTGGACTGCGAGAAGACTTCTGCGCTTCGGAATGATTATCAAACCTCCGACTTTGACCCCTTTTTATAGTAGTTTGCAGGTGCTGCTGGGCCAAGGAGAACCATCAATCTTCAACGCCATATATCAGAAATGGATGGAGGAGAAAGAACGAGTCCCTGAAATAACGGAATTTAACAGAAAAAGATCAGTCAAGTTACGGTTTTCACTTGAATAATTGCGAGGACCGCAATTATTTCGCAATTCATTCGCAATGCGTATTTTTCATTCTTTTCCTTCGGTTTTCAACCCTTTTTCTACCTATTGTGCACAAGTCCTAAATTAGCTACCTTCTTCTAATTCTCACATTAAAGTATAGGTTTAGGCTAAATGCTATCAAAAACACCTAAAAGTGTACAACTTCTTAGGCTAAATGGGTCCTACATAAGTCACTTTCAGAGACTTAACACTGCTCTATGCCATCATGCGGGGACTCACCATTGATGTGGGTGAAGTCATTGCCGCTTCCATCACTGACTGCTCACGAAAAGGTAAGGGCCAACTATTTTTCCCAAACACTATAACTAAACTGTGCTTGCGTGTGCAGGTGTGCCTATTGCGAAGGATGATAGGCAATTGGCTTATACTGGCCATCTGGAGCTGCCCACGATCTTGAGGATGCGGAGAAGGGGCAATATGGAGTTTGAGATGGATGGCCTGGCTGCTGCACAGTTGTTATGTCTCCAAAAGTGACTAATTTAGGACTTATTTAGCTTAGAAAGATGCACACTCTTAGGTGTTTTTGATAGGATTTAGCTTAAACCTATGCTTATTTATGAGAATTAGAAGAAGGTAGCTAAATTAGGACTTGTGTGCAAAAGGAAAGAAAAGGAATGAAAAACGAAACTAAAAGAATGAAAATTGTGCATTGCGGCAGCATTGCGGAAACATTGCTAAAACAGCAATGTTTTAAGTGAAATCCGTAAGTTGGCTGATCTTTTTCTGTTATATTCCGTTATTTCAGGGATTCGTGCTTTCTCCTCCATCCATTTTGAAGTACGACGTTGAGGATGGATGGTTCTCCTTGGCCCAAATGCGCCTGCAGATTACTATAAAAGGGGGTCAAAGTCGAGGGTTCAATCATCATCCGAAAGCGTAGAAGTCTCTTCGCAACTCCATCTTTTCTCCTGTTTTTCTTCTCCGTCTGTTGGTGTGAGAGGTTCAGCTGTTGGAGTCGACAATCTGATAGGAAGGAGAGAAGATTCATCTTCTCTCCTAATTGGATTCATCCAAGCAAGGCTATCCTTTCTCTCCCTTCAGCCGAGGCATTTGCGACGAGGCGTTCAAGCTCAATTACTGCTTTCTGTCTTTTATTTCTAATTTCCAGCTCTGTTTAGTTGTTGTTTCTTTTCTAGTGGCTAGTTCATTTCATTTCGTTGCTTTCTGTCTTTATGTTATTTACTTTAAACTTCCCTTTGTTCATTCAAAAAATCAAGTAATCAAAGCAAAATTCATTATTTTACAGTTTCTTGTCTTTGTTGCCTACTGTTTTTCCTTGCTGTTTGTCTTTAAATTCCTTCTGAGCATGTCTACTTCTTCTCTTATTTCTGTTCTGTCTATATCCATGAGTAACTAAGTCACATAGGGGCATGCTAATGACAATCCTATAGGCTTAAAAACGTGAACCAAGCATGTAGGATAGCTCTCGAAGCATTGATTGTATGTAAGCTTCATCCCACGGGCAATTTCAATTGGCCATCCATTTTGTCCAAAGAACTCCTAACCTCTGGAAGGAGTAAGAGTTCAGAGTCATACACTCATGCTAGCCTTTCAAGGTAGCCAGAAAACGACCTAGGAATAGGCGTTTTCCTAGTACAAACCATAACTTTCTACTTTAACAAGATGCTTAAGACCTTACTTGGATATGAGTAAACTAAAGAATCTAATGCATGAAATCGGAAGATACATGAGATTGAGTGAGTTTGATGCATAGTGAGTTGATCCAATGCTTGAGAATCGTGAGAAAATGCCTATAGAGGAGTCGTTAGTAGCCCTTGTTTCTCCATTTTACACACTTTCGTTGTTAGTAACATTGCGGTAGAATTGCTGTTCTCGCAATTCTGCTAAGTTTGAAATTTTGTTTAGCTGTTTTCCTCTTCGTTTATTAATCTCTTCTCTTTTCATTTGAGTTTATCTTTGACTTGCACTTGTTTATGTTGCTACCCTTTATATATTCCTTAGAAATTAGACAACTTTGAACCAATTCTACCCCATCAAATCCACCCATTCTTCCTTAACAATACACTTCACGAGTAGCTAATAATAAATCTCTGTGGGAAAACGAATGAAAAAATACTTACTACTTGCTATAAGATCATGTATGCTTGCATGTTCTGAGTGCTCTCTCTCTCTTATTGCTTATTTATTTTACACATTGAGCACGCAACAACAGTCACTATCTATGGCGTGCCTAATGGACTTGCAACACAAGATGGCCCAATGGGCTGAATACGCGAAGGGGAGGGACCAGGAGGTGGCTGAACAACTGGGTTGCATATTCCCCACATTCCCTGCTGATCTGTTGAAGCCGTGGGTGCCTCCACGAGGAAGGAGAGAAGATGATGAAGATGTTTGAATGCCAGACTGACGGCATTCGAGGGAGTTTTCTGATCCCTCTTAAGAAAGAAAAAAAAAACACAATAAACCTGCTTTTCTGTGAACTGTTACCCCCATTTTTAATCAATGATCTGTTTTGATTTGTTATTTTGAGTTGTTTAGATTACTGGAGTTCTGTTTATTTGTCATCTGAGTAGTTAGCTTAGGTAGTTTAGTTGTTAGCTTAGCTCTTTATGTCTGATTATAGCATGCTAGGAGCCTTGATCACTGCTCAATTTGCTCTGTGGGCTTAATTGCGAAATCCTTGCGGTGTCCGCAATTTTTGTTAGTTGTCGCATGCTGTTTGATGTCTCTGTGGATGGGCTGGCTGTGTTTAAATCTCGGTATTTTGTTGTTTTACCTGCCTTCACTATGCCATCTGTCTATTGAGCATGCTGGATGAGTGTCTTAGTACACTCTTGTTCGTTTAATTTAGCTTCCTTTGTTGTTAAGCATGCAGCTCTGTCAGTCCTTAACATGTTGTTTTTTTCAAAAATTCTGCCTCTGAGTTATCTGTTATGCGAAGGTCGTTTTATGCCTAGGAGTTTTAAGTTCTACTTGTTTTGGCTTAGACTAGATGCTTCTAGGACAAGTTTGGGGGTGTGCCACCTCAGACTCTCATTGGGGACAATGAGAAAGATAAGTTTGGGGGAGGCAGCCTCTAGGCCTAGGAACATTCCTCTCTCCCTCTTGAAAAACATAAGCATTCTTCTTCTTTGAAAAAAATGATGAAAAAGAAAAAAACTAATAAAGGGTAGTGTCTTTCTGGAGGAGGCTGAGTAATCAGGGCCATTTGTGTAACCCACAAGTGGCACTGCATCAAAAGGCAAACCAAAAGAAGACTCTACCAAAAGGAAAAGAGAAAATAAATAAAACCAAGGAAGAAGAATGTATGCCAGCAAGCTATGGCCTGGGTGCTTAGATATCCTGTATAAAAAGAACTCTGATCTTTAGTTTGCTAAGCACAGGGCTGTAGCTTGAGAGTTTGTCAAGGGAGATGAGTGTTGAACCAACACAGTGATGTCAAAGCTTAGGTGTTCTATGGACTGTACTCTGATTCTCGTGTGTGCTAAGCTTGGTATGACTGTGAGGTTTCCTAGGTAGCTCAATTAAAATACTTTAGAAGCATGTACTGAGTCTGGGTTAAAACTAGGAAGAATTTGAAAACTTAGGGATAGCTGCACAATGAACCTAATGACATAGGCAGATAAACCAGTTGTTAGGAAATTTATAAAAGACAAAAGGTTTAAAGGCAAGAGAAGCCAGAATAAACAACATGTGAAGTTAGTTTGAACTTAGGAGAATGTCACAGGACAGCCATGCCTTGGATAGTAAGCCTAGGGAAGTCAGCAAGTAGTCAGAGAGAGTTTAAAAATCAAGAATTAGCAGTCTAAGTAAGCCCTTATATTGCTCGAGGACGAGCAATAACTTAAGTTTGGGGGTGTGTTACCTCTCCAAAAGTACATAAATGAGGGACTTATTTACTATAGAATTGTGTAAACTCTTAAGCGTTTTTGTTAGAATTTAGCTTAATACATGCTTAAATATGAGAATTCAAGGAATGAGGCTAAATTAGGACTTATTTGTAAAAGGAACGAGAAAGAATAAAAAACGATGTTAAAATAGTTAAATTGTGCATTGCAGGAGAATTGCTGAAACATTGCTGTCTCCGCAATGAACATTGCGGTCAGGACGAGGAATCCGCAATGCCAAGCTGCGGATGTTAAGTTTTTTTCAACCGTCCGCCGTCTTGTTGCGATCTTTCAGCCGCCTACGCTCTCCCCTGCTGCCACGTGGAGGGTCGTCGTTCAGAATGGATGGTTCTCCATGACTGAAGGTACCTGCAAAAAGCTATAAAAGGAGATGAAGGGGGAAGGAGAACAACAAGCTCGGAAGCGTGGATTTCCCTCATCTCAACGCAGTTTCCTTACCCATTTCCCTATCCCGTTTGTTAGAGCGAAGAAATCAGCCCTTGGCGTCGATAACTCGAGAGGAAGAAGAGAAGATCCTTCTTCTCTTCTGATCGAATTCATCCCCAAGATCAACTAATCTTCTCTCTTTCATCCGAGGCGCTTGTGGCGAGGAGGATCCGTGCACACTTTTACTTCTTTCTGTCTTCTGTTTCTACTGCTTTCTGCCCTCTATTTCATTTACTGCTTTGTGACAATTCGTCTTCATTTGTTTAGTTCTTACTGTTTTACATTCTGTTGCACATTAAGCTTTGAATCTTACTTAATATAGTAATCGTTTAAGTTTACGCAAGTCTTCACTTTGCTTATGTTTTTCCTTTACTGCATTTAAGTGCTTTGAGTCATGCTTAATCAATCCATTATTTCCAATCCCCCATCAACCATGAGTAACTAAACACACAAGGGTCGGCTAACGACGAATCTATAGGTTAAAAATACGAAAGTTCAGCATGTAGGATAGCTTCGAATGCATTGAATGTATGTGTACTTCATCCCACGGGCAACTTCGATTGGCCATCCATTTTGTCTAAAGAACTCCTAACCTCCGGAAGGAGTGTTATGTCTCCAAAAGTGACTTATTTAGGACTTATTTAGCTTAGGAAGATGCACATTCTTAGGTGTTTTTGATAGTATTTAGCCTAGACCTATGCTTATATATGAGATTTAGAAGAAGGTAGCTAAATTAGGACTTGTGTGCAAAAGGAAAGAAAAGGGATAAAAACCGAAGTTAAAACAAAGAAAAATGCACATTGCGTTAGAATTGCGGAAACATTGCTAAAACAGCAATGTTTCAAGTGAAAACCGTAAGTTGACTGATCTGTTTCTGTTTAATTCCGTTATTTCAGGGATTCGTGCTTTCTCCTCCATCCATTTTGAAGTACGACGTTGAAGATTGATGGTTCTCCTTGGCCCAAATGCACCTGCAGATTACTATAAAAAGGGGTCAAAGTCGGAGGTTCAATCATCATCCGAAAGCGTAGAAGTCTTCTCGCAGTCCATCTTTTCTCCTGTCATTCTTCTTCGTCTGTTGGTGTGAGAGTCTCAGCTGTTGGAATCGACAATCTGATAGGAAGGAGAGAAGATTCATCTTCTCTCCCGATTGGATTCATCCAAGCAAGGCTATTCTTTCTCCCCATTCAGCCGAAGCAATCGCAACAAGGCGTTCACGCTCATTTACATGCTTTCTGTCTTTAAATTCCTACTTTCCAGCTTTGTTTTGTTGTTGTTCCTTTCCTAGTAATTAGTACATCTCATTTCGTTACTTTCTGTCTTTGTGTCATTTACATTAAGCTTCCTTTTGTTCTTTCAAACGATCAACTAATCAAATCACAGTTCTTCATTTCACAATTTCTCGCCTTTGCGATCTACTGCTTTTCCTTGCTGTCTTCAGTTTATTTCTCTTCTAAGCATGTCTCTTTCATCTCTTATTTATGTTCTCTTTATATCCATGAGTAGCTAAGTCACTTAGGGGCATGCTAATGACAAGAATATAGGCTAAAAAACGTGAACCAAGCATGTAGGATAGCTCTCGAAGCATTGATTGTATGTAAGCTTCATCCTACGGGCAATTTCGATTGGCCATCCATTTTGTCCAAAGAACTCCTAACCTCTGGAAGGAGTAAGAGTTCAGAGTCATACACTCATGCTAGCCTTTCAAGGTAGCCAGAAAACGACCTAGGAATAGGCGTTTTCCTAGTACAAACCTTAAACTTCTGCTTTAATAAGATGCTTAAGACCTTACTTGGACATGAGTAAACTAAAGAATCTAATGCATGGAATCGGACGATACATGAGATTGAGTGAGTTTGATGCATAGAGAGTTGATCCAATGCTTGAGAATCGTGAGAAAATGCCTATAGAGGAGTCGTTAGTAGCCCTTGTCTCTCCATTTTACACACTTTCGCTGTTATTTAATTGCGGTAGAATTGTTGTTTCCGCAATTCTGCTAAGTTTACAATTCTGTTTAGCTGTTTTCTTCTTCATTTATTAATCTCGTCTCTTTTCCTTTGAGTTTAACTTTGACTTGCTCTTGTTTATGTTGCTTCCCTTTATATATTCCTTAAGGAGTAGACAATTAAAAACCAATTTTACCCCATCAAATCCACCCCTTCTTTCTTAACTTTACACTTCACGAGTAGCTTATAATAAATCTCTGTGGGAAAACGAATGAAAAAATACTTACTACTTGCTATAAGATCATGTATGCTTGCATGTTCTGAGTGCTCTTTCTCTCTTATTGCTTATTTATATTAACACATTGAGCACGCAACAAGTTTTTGGCGCCGCTGCCGGGGATTTATTTTAGTGAAAACGAAGTCTGTTAAGTTTGAAACACCAAGTTAATATCCATTGAAGCTGATCTATTTTCATTTCTTTTTCAGGTACCATTTGGGTTAGTTTATGAATGAGCCTTCAAGTAGTGATCTAGAGTTCAACCCTGAGCCCGAGAGATTACTTAGAACTAGAAATAGAGCCAAGAAACGCCTCTTTAAACAACCCTCTTTACCTCGAATAATTGCTGAAACCGCAAGGTTACCGCAATCCTCTCAAGAAGAAATGGATAGAATAGTTCCAAATCCGGTACCTATCACTCGCAATCCCATCGAAATAGCGAATGATAAGGATAGTGCCATTCTTTCTTACCTAGTACCTATGCCTGGGGAGCTGAACCCCAGCATAATCCGCCCTGAGATCACTGCCAACTCATTCGAGTTAAAGCCAGTGATGTTCCAAATGTTGTCCACTGTGGGACAATTCTTTGGAGTGGAAAATGAGGACCCCCACAACCATCTTAGAAACTTCCTAGGAGTCAGTGATACATTCCTTATCCCTGGAGTTTCCCAAGAAGCCTTGAGGTTATACCTTTTCCCTTACTCTTTGAGGGACAAAGCCAAGACGTGGTTAAACTCATTACCCTCTGGATCAGTCCTTAATTGGACAGACTTGGCGGAAAAATTCCTAGTAAAATACTTCCCACCTGATAGGAATTCTACCTTTCGTGATGACATAATCAAATTCAAACAAGCTCCAAGTGAGTCTTTTCACGAAGCTTGGACAAGGTTCAAAGACCTTCTTCTAAAATGTCCACACCATGGCATCCCATGGTGTATCCAAATAGAGGTCTTTTTCAAAGGATGCAACCCCAGCAACAGGCAAGTGCTAAACTCATCTGCTGGTGGTTCCATGTTGTCCAAGAGTTACAACGAAGCTTATGAGATCTTGGAGAAGATCTCAACATCTCACTGTAGGTGGTCAGATGATCCAGTAGAGCCAACTAGAGCTCAAGACAAGGATGCTCTAAGTGCGATGAGCAGCCAAATAAACGCCCTGACCAACCTAGTTAAGCAAATGGCTCAGGCCAATCTCCAAACCAGTGCCAACACCGCCACAGCCATGTCAATGGGCACCCAACCAAGTCAAGGTGAGGCACTTATCTGTGGATTCTGTGGGGAAGGGTACCCATATGAATACTGCCCTGGGAATCCAGCCTCAGTCTGCTATGTTGGAAGCCAACAGCAGCCTAGGAACAACCCCTACTCAAATACTTACAATCCTGGTTGGAGAAACCACCCAAACCTGTCATGGGGTGGCCAACAAAACTCTAACCAAAATCCTAACCAACCAAGGCCGAGTGGAACACCTGGTTTCACTCCCCAACATAACCAATCCATGTATCAAAAACCATACAACCAACCTGTAGGATCTTCTGTAGAAAACTTACTTAAGGAATACATAGCCAAGAATGATGCCACTTTACAGAGTCAGCAAGCTAATCTTAGGAGCCTAGAGAACCAAATAGGGCAACTAGCCAATGAAATCAAAAGTAGGCCCCAAGGTAGACTTCCTGCTGATACTGAAGTGCCAAGGAGAGATGGTAAGGAACAAGTTCAAGCAATTGAACTTAGGAGTGGGAGACCATTGGTGAGCAACATCAAGGACACACCAAAGAGAGTAGAGAACAAAGAGTCTAGTGCTCCACTGGAGTCTCTGCCAAACCAAGGTCCACCATCCACAAGCACATCAGGGGCAAGGCTGGAGCCAATCATTGAAGAAATAGAAGAAATTCCAAGGCCTCCACCTATCCTAAGGCGACCTGACGTGCCTGCATATGTGCCACCACCTCCATTACCTCGAAGGCTAAAGAAAAAACAAGAACAGGAAGTGCACTTTAACAAATTTCTTGAAATTCTTAAGCAAGTGCATGTCAACATTCCTTTTGTAGAAGTCTTACAGTCTATGCCTTCATATGTAAAGTTTTTGAAGGATATTATAACTAACAAAAAAATAATTGGTGAGTTTGAAACAGTCAATCTCACTGAGGAGTGCAGTGCCATACTCCAGAATAAGCTACCCAAGAAGGAGAAGGATCCTGGTTCCTTCACCTTACCTGTAGAGCTAGGAGGTAAGTGTTAAGTCTCTGAAAGTGACTTATTTAGGACCCATTTAGCTTAAGAAGATGTACACATTTAGGTGCTTTTGTGAGCATTTAGCCTAAACCTATGCTTTAATATGAGAATTAGAAGAAGGTAGCTAATATAGGACTTATGCACAATAGGTAGAAAAAGGGGTGAAAACCGAAGAAAAGAATGAAAAAATAACCATTGCGACTGCATTGCGGAATAATTGCGGTGGCCGCAATTATTCAAGTTAAAACCGTAAGTTGGCTGACATTTTTCTGTTTAGATCCGACTTTTCAGGGATTCGTTCTTTCTCCTCCATCCATTCTGATATATGACGTTGAAGACTGATGGTTCTCCTTGGCCCAAACGCACCTGCAAACGACTATAAAAAGGGGTCAAAGTCGGAGGATCAGTAGGCATTCGAAGCGCAGAAGTCTTCGTGCAGTCCACCATTTCCATCTGTTTTTCCTTTGCCGTCTGTTGGAGTTAGAGTTGCAGCTATTTGGAATCGATAATCTGATAGGAAGGAGAGAAGATTCTTCTTCTCTCTCGATTGGATTCATCCAAGCACGGCTGACTTCTCATCATCAACATTCGAGGCGACTGCCACGGAATTTCTAGCAAACCTTTACTGTTTTTACGCTTTGTTCTTCCTATTTCCATTTCTGATCATTGTTGTTCTTAGTTTAGCTTTTCAATTACTGCATTTCGTTGTTGTCTGGCTTGAGTTCATTTCTTTTAGAGCTTCCCTTGTCATTCAAACACTTAACGTAATCGAAGTATCATTCTGCAATTTACAGTTTCCAGCTTGTTCTGCTACGACTTTGGGTTGCTGTTTTAAGCATATTTATCTTATAAGCATGTCTGTTTTATCTACCTTTCCTATTCTCCACACATCCATGAGTAACTAAAATCACTTAGGGGCATGCTAATGACAGAACTATAGGCTAAAAAACGTGAGTCAAGTAGGCAGATTAACACTCGCACATTGGTTGTATGTAAGCTTCATCCCACGGGCAATTTCGATTGGCCATCCATTTTGTCCAAAGAACTCCTAACCTCTGGAAGGAGTAAGAGTTCAGAGTCATACAATCATGCTAGCCTTTCATGGTAATCAGGAAACGGCCTAGGAATAGGCGTTTCCCTAGTACAAACTAAAAACTCCTGTTTTAACAAGATGCTTAAGACCTTACTTTGAAGTCGAGTAAACTTGAGTCTCTCATGCATGGAATCGGACGATACTTGAGATAGAGTGAGTTTGATGTATAGAGAGTTGATCCAAAGCTTGATAATCATAATAAACTGCCTATAGGATAGTCATTAGTAGCCCTTAATTCGCCCATTTACATACTTTCGCTGTTGAGTTAATTGCGGAAACATTGCGGTCCACGCAATTCTGCAAATTTACATTCTGTTTAGCTGTTTTCCTTCTCGTTTATTAATTCCATCTTTTATCCTTTTTATCTAATTCCAACGTGCATTTGTTTATGTTATATCCCTCTATACATTCAGCAAAAAGTAGTTAATTAAAAACCAATTTTACCCCCTCAAATTCATCCCATCTTTCTTAACATTCACACTTCGCGAATAGCTTAAATAAGTCTCTGTGGAAAAAACGAATTAAATATACTCATTACTTGCTGTGAGACCATGTATGCTTGCATGTTCTAAGTGCTCTCTCTTCTATTTTGCACACTTATCTTTACACATTGAGCACGCAACAAGTTTTTGGCGCCGCTGCCGGGGACTTATTTTAAGTAAAACGAAGTTTTGTTAAGTTTGAATCATCCATTTACTTTCTTTTGCATTTGATCTACATTTCATTTCTTCCTTAGGTAAAACTTAGGTTAGTTTATGAATGAGCTTCCATCTAGTGATCTAGAGTTCCACCCTGAGCCCGAAAGATTACTTAGAGCTAGGAATAAAGCCAAGAAACGTTTATTTAAACAACCTTCTTTACCTCAATTAGCTGCTGATACCGCAAGGTTATCATCACCACCTTTAGGAGAGATGGATGCTAGAGATCAAAATCTGGTGCCTGCCACTCGCAATCCCATAGACATAGCGAATGACAAGGATAGCGCCATTCTTTCATATCTTGTACCTATGCCTGGGGAGCTGAACCCCAGCATAATCCGTCCTGAGATCACTGCCAACTCATTCGAGTTAAAGCCAGTGATGTTCCAAATGTTGTCCACTGTGGGACAATTCTTTGGAATGGAAAATGAGGATCCCCACAACCATCTTAGGAACTTCTTAGGGGTTAGTGATACCTTCCTAATCCCTGGAGTTTCTCAAGAAGCGTTAAGGCTATACTTGTTCCCTTACTCTTTGAGGGACAAGGCCAAAACGTGGCTGAACTCATTACCTTCCGGATCTGTCCTTAATTGGACAGATCTAGCTGAAAAATTCCTAGTCAAATATTTCCCACCTGATAGGAATTCAACTTTCCGTGATGACATTATTAAATTCAAACAAGCTCCTAGTGAGTCTCTTCACGAAGCTTGGACACGCTTCAAAGACCTTCTAATCAAATGTCCGCACCATGGCATCCCATGGTGCATCCAAATAGAAGTTTTCTTTAAAGGTTGCAACCCCAGCACTAGGCAAGTCTTAAATTCATCTGCTGGAGGTTCCATGTTGTCCAAGAGTTACAACGAAGCTTATGAGATCTTGGAGAAGATCTCAACATCTCATTGTAGGTGGTCAGATGATCCTGTAGAGCCAACTAGAGCTCAAGACAAGGATGCTCTAAGCGCCATGAGCACCCAAATAAATGCCCTGACCAACTTAGTCAAGCAAATGGCTCAGGCCAATCTCCAATCCAGTGCCAATACCGCCACAGCCATGTCAATGGGCACCCAACCAAGTCAAGGCGAGGCACTAGTCTGTGGATTCTGTGGGGAAGGGCACCCATATGAATATTGCCCTGGGAATCCATCCTCAGTCTGCTATGTAGGAACCCAGCAGCAACCAAGGAACAACCCCTACTCACAAACATACAATCCTGGTTGGAGGAACCACCCAAACCTGTCATGGGGTGGCCAACCAAATTCTAACCAAAATAATAACCAACCAAGGCCGAGTGGAACATCTGGTTTCACTCCCCAACATAACCAACATAACCAATCAATGTACCAAAAACCTTACCAACCAGTAGGATCTTCTGTAGAAAACCTACTCAAGGAATACATAGCAAAAAATGAGGCTACTCTCCAAAGCCAGCAAGCTACCCTTAGAAGCTTAGAAACTCAAATAGGCCAGTTAGCCAACGAAATTAAAAGTAGGCCCCAAGGTAGACTCCCTGCTGACACGGAACTACCAAGGAGAGAAGGAAAGGAACAAGTTCAAGCAATTGAACTCAGGAGTGGAAGACCTCTGGTAAGCAATACCAAAGACATACCAAAGAGAGTAGAGAACACCGAGTCTAGTGCTCCACTGGAGTCTCTGCCCAACCAAGGTCCACCACCCACTAGCACATCAGGAGCCAGGTTAGAACCAATTGTAGAGGAAATAGAAGAAATTCCACGACCTCCACCAATCCTAAAGCGCCCTGACGTACCTGCTTATGTACCACCACCTCCTTATCCTAGAAGACTTAAAAAGAAGCAGGAACAGGAAGTACATTTCAATAAATTCTTAGAAATACTTAAGCAAGTACACGTTAATATTCCTTTTGTAGAGGTTTTACAATCGATGCCTTCTTATGTAAAGTTTTTGAAGGACATCATTACTAACAAAAAAATAATTGGTGAATTTGAAACAGTCAACCTCACCGAGGAGTGCAGTGCCATCCTCCAGAACAAACTACCTAAGAAGGAAAAGGATCCTGGGTCCTTCACCTTACCTGTTGAACTGGGAGGAAAGCACGTGGGCAGAGCGCTTTGTGACCTGGGCGCCAGCATCAATCTCATGCCCTTGTCCCTATTCCGTCAGTTGGGAATAGGGGAAGCACGTCCAACTACAGTCACTTTACAACTAGCCGACAGATCCATCGCATATCCAGAAGGTAAGATTGAGGATATTCTAGTTAAAGTTGACAAATTCATCTTCCTTGCAGATTTCATTGTCCTGGACTATGAGGCAGACAAGGAGGTACCCATCCTGCTAGGTAGACCATTTCTAGCCACAGGTAGGGCACTAATAGATGTGCAAAAAGGTGAGTTAACTATGAGAGTACATGACGAAGAGGTAAAATTTAGTGTTTACAAAGCTTTAAGGTATCCCTCTGATTCTGAGTCTTGTGCAAGCATGGATGTTGTTGACTCACTTATGGACGAACAATTAGAGCATGTACTGTTAACCAAGCATGCTAGTGAATATGTACAAGTAGATGTAGCTGACTTAAATGTATCTAACATAATGAACATGCCTGTAATTAACCCTCAGCATGTATGTATGAATATAGGATTGACTGATAGAACTGTAAATCCTTTAAAGCCCTCCATCGAGCATCCACCTATTCTAGAACTGAAACCACTACCTACTCACCTCAAATATGCATATCTAGGAGATAATGATACACTGCCTGTAATTATTTCCTCTAAACTAAGTGAACAGCATGAGGTTGATTTAATTTTACTGCTGAAGCAACATAGGAAGGCTATAGCATGGTCTATTGCTGATATTCGAGGCATTAGCCCTTCTTATTGCATGCATAAAATTATATTAGAGGAAGAACACACACCTAAGGTAGATCACCAGCGTAGGTTAAACCCCTCTATGAAAGAGGTAGTGAAGAAAGAAATAATAAAATGGTTAGATGCAGGAGTAATTTACCCCATAGCTAGTAGCCAGTGGGTAAGCCCCATCCAGTGTGTACCTAAAAAGGGGGGAATAACTGTGGTAGTCAATGAGAACGACGAACTGATTCCAACAAGGACTGTCACAGGGTGGAGGGTGTGTATGGATTACAGGAAGTTAAACAAGGAAACCAAAAAAGACCATTTCCCTATACCGTTTATTGACCAGATGCTAGACAGAATAGCTGGTAGAGCCTACTATTGTTTTTTAGATGGGTACTCTGGTTACAACCAAATAACTATAGATCCTAAGGACCAAGAGAAGACCACCTTTACTTGCCCTTTTGGAACGTTTGCCTTCCGCAGAATGCCTTTTGGCTTATGCAATGCACCGGCAACTTTCCAGAGGTGCATGATGGCAATCTTCTCTGAGTTGGATGAGTCCATGATAGAAATATTCATGGATGACTTCTCAGTCTTTGGGGATTCATTTAAAATCTGTCTAGACAACCTAGGACAAGTCCTGGCTAGGTGTGAGGAGACCAACCTAGTCCTAAATTGGGAAAAATGCCATTTTATGGTAGATGAGGGGATTGTTTTAGGACATCGAGTGTCAAGGGCAGGTGTGGAAGTGGATAGGGCCAAAATAGAGATTATAGAGAAGTTAGTAGAGCCCCAAAATGTCAAAGGCATTAGAAGCTTCCTAGGACATGCTGGTTTTTACAGAAGGTTCATCAAGGACTTTTCTAAGATAGCCAAGCCTCTGTGCGAGCTTCTAGAGCTAAACAAGCCTTTTATCTTCTCTGAGGAATGTGTAGTAGCTTGGAAATCCCTTAAAGAGGCACTAGTCACAGCGCCTATCATAGTTGGACCAAATTGGGATCTCCCATTTGAGATGCTATGTGATGCCAGTGACTATGCCGTTGGAGTCATGTTAGGACAGAAAATTGACAAGCTGACACATCCTGTCTACTATGCCAGTAAAACCTTCAATGAGGCCCAATGTAATTATACAACTACAGAAAAAGAGATGCTTGCTGTAGTCTTTGCTTGTGAAAAATTTAGAAATTACATTGTAGGCACTAGGACCATTGTATACACTGACCATTCTGCCCTGAAATATCTTATGAGGAAAGCTGACGCCAAGCCTAGGCTGATTAGGTGGGTGTTATTGCTGCAAGAATTTGATTTAGATATTCGGGACAAGAAAGGTTGTGAGAATGTGGTTGCAGATCACCTGTCTCGATTGCACCACAATTGCGAAAAAATTGCGGAGACCGCAATTTCTGATGCTTTCATAGATGAGCATGTCTTTGCTTTGTCCCATCGTGATAACGATGAGGAACCATGGTTCGCTGATATTGCTAACTTTCGTGCATCACAGGTACTACCAGGGTTCAAGGGAGGGCAAGAGAAGAAGAGGTTCCTCAATGAAGTAAGGAAATTCATCTGGGACGACCCCATCCTTTACAGAACTTGTGCTGATGGGCTGTTGAGGAAATGTGTTTCAGCTGCTGAAGCGAAATCTGTGCTGCAGCACTGTCACTCATCTCCTTATGGGGGACATTTTGGTGGGCAGAGAACAGCTGCTAAGGTCTTTCAGAGTGGCTACTACTGGCCAACAATCTTCAAAGACGCCCATGACTACGCCCACAACTGCGATGAGTGCCAAAGGACAGGTAACTTGAGTCGTAAGGATGAGATGCCCCTCACCTACATCTTAGAGTTAGAGCTCTTTGATGTATGGGGCATTGATTTCATGGGACCCTTCCCGCCATCGTCAGGTAACCTCTATATACTAGTAGCAGTGGATTACGTGTCAAAGTGGGTAGAAGCCAAGGCATGTCCTAATAACGATGCTAAAACGGTCACTAGTTTCTTACATAGGCATATTTTCACTCGATTTGGGACTCCTCGTGCTATCATTAGTGATGAGGGGTCACATTTCATTAACAAGGCTATGGAGAAATTATTGGCTAAATATAACATCCGTCATAGAGTAGCTACCCCCTACCATCCACATTCAAATGGTCAAGCCGAAATTTCCAATAGGGAAATAAAGAACATTCTAGAGAAGGTAGTCAAACCGAATAGGAAGGACTGGTCTTTTAAGCTTGAGGATGCACTTTGGGCTTACAGAACAGCATATAAGACACCCCTAGGTATGTCTCCCTATAGGCTGGTATATGGCAAGGCTTGCCACTTGCCACTTGAATTAGAAAACAAGGCATTTTGGGCTATGAAAGAATTGAATTTTTGTGTAAAGGATGCAGGGACATTGAGATCTTTACAGCTGCATGAACTTGATGAGCTTAGGCATATGGCCTATGAGAATGCCAAAATGTATAAAGAAAAGACTAAAATATGGCATGACAGTAGGCTTAGGATCAAAGACTTTAGGAAAGGCCAACTTGTACTATTATTTAACTCACGCTTAAAGTTATTTCCAGGCAAACTAAAGTCTAGATGGTCGGGTCCATTTATTATTACTAATGTCTTTGTTCATGGTGCAATAGAGATTAAAAACTTGCAGCAAGGGCAGCCGTTTATGGTCAATGGTGCCAGACTAAAGCATTACTATGAGGAAGGGGATGTGAAGACTCTCTCGGCCTTCCTCTTGACTGAAGCATGACAAAAAGAACGAGAGAGAACGAGTGGTTACTGTGCTCGTTCAGTCAAGGCCAATGCCTTAGTTTTTTTCTTTCTTTCTGTTTTTTTTTTTTTTTTTTTTTCTTTTTCGCTTATCGTTTGTACGTTTTGTGGTGTAAATTTAATTGCGTATTTGATGTTTGTTTTATTTGTTTTTGTAGGGAATCGAAAGAGGGGATCAAGGAGAGTAAATCCCACTTTAAAAATCAAGAAACGGTTGAGCCAACTAAAAGATACGGGCAATCAAAGTTGGAGATTTTGATGAAAAGATATCCCTGGAATTGCGCAAAAATTGCTGGATCCGCAAAACTAGCCGTTGGGATTTTCTTCGTTTTATTTATAGCCGTTAGAACGCATTCGTTGATACGATTCTCTTACTCTTTGATCTCCAAGATTTTTGCGATCCTCTCCATCTGTGATTCCTCTCTCAAGATCTCCAAGAAGCAACTATGGTTTCCACTAGGGCTGAGAGATCCGCCGCCAAGAAGAAGGCCGTCGACGCAGCTGAAGCGGCTGCGAGGGAAGGGCTTCTCGCCCTTGCTGATGAGGGTGCTGTACGTGCCGGCCGTCTTTCCAAGCTTCCTATCCGTAGGAGGAAGTGGAAGGTGGTTACTGAGATCCCTGCTGGCCCATCTGAGCCAGTGGGCACGCCAAAGAAGCGCCGGTGGACTGTCAAGACTGCTGCCGAACCGAGCACCGCCAAGACTCCCTCTGTGGAGAGTCAAGAACCTGATCGTGATTCTCACGAGTCAGCCAAAGAAGGCTCGTCGCCGTCTGAATCACCTGTGCGCAGCCCTCTGCCGTCTGAATCACCCGTGCGCAGCCATCCGCCATCTGAACCAGTGCCAAGCACCGAGTCGTCACCACTGTTACAGAGCCCTGAGTTGTCTCCAGCACCTCAGAGTTCTGATTCGCCACCTGTAGCAGCGCAGAGCCCTGCGCCATCATCTTCACCACGGAGTTCGGCGCATACACCATCAGCAGAGCACAATTCCCCTCGGCATGATCCGGAATTCCCTTATGGGGATTATCAGGAGTCTACGCAGGGCAGTGGAGATGCAGGCCAAGAAGAAGTCTTTTCTCCTATGAGAGAAGACAGCCCTGATGTTCCTGCACCGCAGGACGATTCCATGGAGGAGACGTTGGGGGCTTGCCTCCAACAGATCAACATTAAGAAAGAGAAGAAGAAGGCCAAATTGACCAAGGCCAAGCGAGTGCCTTCAGCAGACGAAGAAAGTACTGAGCCTTCGCTCAAACGCCTCAAGGTGGAGGCTGCTGAATCATCCAAGCCAACCGATAAAGGGAAGGCTAAACTCTACCCTGAAGAGGCACCTCCATCAGTGAGGTATGTCTCATCGGATGCCGAATCCAGGGGTGTGGAGCTGAGGAAAAGGGACCTGTTGCACGAGAAGGGGTTCCTTGATCGCCTTGCTGACCTGCCGCAGTTCTTGCGCGCAGGGGTGCTCAACCATGGCTGGGAGGAATTCTGCCGACCTCCCAATCCAGCATACACTAGCATGGTGTATGATTTTTATGCTAACGTGCTCAGCCCTGAGGATGGCCTATCTATGGTCCGAGGGGTGGAAGTTGATTTCTCTGCCAAGGCCATCAACGAAGCATTCGGTCTCCGGGGCCAACCTCACACGGATTATGCCCGGATAGTGGATGAGCCGACCGAGGCTGTGCTGGAAGAAGCCATTCGCACGATTGGTCAGCCTGCAGCCTCTTGGACAGTGTCACGCAACGGGCGGCACACTCTTATGAGTGCCAACCTCACGGCTAAGGCAGCCGTGTGGTTTTCATTCGTAAGAAGAAGACTCTCCCCAGTGACGCATGAGACTACAATTAACCAGAGCCGTTCGTTGCTGGTTTATGCTATAATGAGAGGTCTCACGATCAACGTGGGAGAGGTCATCACTGCTGCCATAGCCGAGTGTGCTAAAAAGGGTAAGGGACCATTATTTTTTCCAAACACTATAACAAAGTTGTGTTTGCTTGCAGGAGTTCCCACCGAGCGCTTGGAGCAGCAGATGCCTTACACAGGCCATTTGGAGTTGCCTGCACACCTGAGGCTGAGAAGAAAGGGCAACATGGAGTTTGAGTTGGATAGGCTGGCTGCTGAGCAGTCCCTATCCATGGCCTGCCTAATGGACATGCAGAGAAGAATGGCTCAATGGGCCAACTATGCGCAGGCGAGGGACAAAGAAGTTGCAGACCAATTGGGGTGCATCTTCCCGGACTTCCCCACCAACCTCCTAACTCCATGGGTGCCCCCACGACCAAGGCGACCGGACGAAGATGATGAGGATTGAGTGCTGGTTTGAAGAGCACTAAAGGGAGTATTTGCTGTCCCTTAGAAACAAAAACAATTTTCCTGCTTTCTGTTAGTTCATGTGGAGTATGCTGTTTGGGTTTAGTTTTTGATCTGTTTTTCATGTTTAGTTTTATGATTTTTATTTTGCGTAGTCTAGTCTGATGTTAGTTGATTAGGTAGGTTAGTTTACTTTTATTTTTAGGAGGCCTGAGTAACGGGCAAAAGCATGCTAGGGGCCTGCATCAATGTGAAATCTGCCCAGATTGTATTGCGAAATAATTGCGGTTCCCGCAATTTTTGTGACTGATTGCATGTTTTAGACTGTCCGTTTAGTTAGGCTGTGATCTGTTAATTTCTATCTTTTGCTGCTAGCATGACTACCTTATATAGCTGATCTTGAAGCATGCTGGATGAGTGTCATAGGACACCCTTTGATAGTTTAAATTTGCCTCTGAATAGTGCTCAGCATGCATAAACCATAAGACCTTAAACCTGTCTGTTATGTTCAAATTTTCTGCTGCTGGGATAGTTGCTTTTAGAATGTTTTGCCTATGCCTAGGATGGTTAAATTCTCTTTGTTTTGCTTTGGACTAGATGCTTCTAGGATAGTTTGGGGGTGTGCCACCTCAAACACTCATTGGGGACAATGAGTAGTTGAAGTTTGGGGGAGGCCACCCTAGGCCTAGGAACATTCCTCTCTTCCTTAGGACATAAGCATTCTTCTTCTCCTAAAAAAAAAAAAATATATGTGATAAATAGAAAAAGTGAAAAAAATAGAATAAAGAGGGGAGTCTTTTTCAAGTGGCATTGCATCAAAAGGCAAACCAAGGAGAGACTCCACCTAAGTAAAAAAGGAAAAAGGAGAATTAGGGGAAGAAGAATGTATGCTTGGGAGTTATAATCTTGTGGCTTAGATGTCCTATGTAAAAAGAACTCTGATCCTTAATGAGCTAAGCACAAGGTTGTAACTTGTAGGTTTGTCTAGGGAGATGAATGTATATCCAATGTAGTGATGCCAGGGCTTAGGTTGTTCTCTAAAAAGTACCACTGTCACTGTTAATACTAAGACTGGCATGACTCTAAGGAATCCTAGACATATTGAAAATAAGCTAGAAGCATGTACTGAGTCTAGAGTAAAACTTGGTAGAATTTGAAACCTTAGGGATAATAGCATGATATCATAAAAGTAGTTAGATCAATAGTAGGGGGTTAACAAAAGCAGTGGGTATAGTAGGCAGGTGAAGTCAGAAGAAGCTAGACAAGAGGTTAGTTCTAAACTTGGAAGTGTGTCACAGGACAGCACTGCTAGAGACAAGAATAGAAGGGAGTTAGTGAGTAGTTAAAGAAGAGGGTAAAGCAGCAGCCTAGGTAAGTCCTTAGTATGCTTGAGGACAAGCAAAGCCTTAAGTTTGGGGGTGTGTTAAGTCTCTGAAAGTGACTTATTTAGGACCCATTTAGCTTAAGAAGATGTACACATTTAGGTGCTTTTGTGAGCATTTAGCCTAAACCTATGCTTTAATATGAGAATTAGAAGAAGGTAGCTAATATAGGACTTATGCACAATAGGTAGAAAAAGGGGTGAAAACCGAAGAAAAGAATGAAAAAATAACCATTGCGACTGCATTGCGGAATAATTGCGGTGGCCGCAATTATTCAAGTTAAAACCGTAAGTTGGCTGACATTTTTCTGTTTAGATCCGACTTTTCAGGGATTCGTTCTTTCTCCTCCATCCATTCTGATATATGACGTTGAAGACTGATGGTTCTCCTTGGCCCAAACGCACCTGCAAACGACTATAAAAAGGGGTCAAAGTCGGAGGATCAGTAGGCATTCGAAGCGCAGAAGTCTTCGTGCAGTCCACCATTTCCATCTGTTTTTCCTTTGCCGTCTGTTGGAGTTAGAGTTGCAGCTATTTGGAATCGATAATCTGATAGGAAGGAGAGAAGATTCTTCTTCTCTCTCGATTGGATTCATCCAAGCACGGCTGACTTCTCATCATCAACATTCGAGGCGACTGCCACGGAATTTCTAGCAAACCTTTACTGTTTTTACGCTTTGTTCTTCCTATTTCCATTTCTGATCATTGTTGTTCTTAGTTTAGCTTTTCAATTACTGCATTTCGTTGTTGTCTGGCTTGAGTTCATTTCTTTTAGAGCTTCCCTTGTCATTCAAACACTTAACGTAATCGAAGTATCATTCTGCAATTTACAGTTTCCAGCTTGTTCTGCTACGACTTTGGGTTGCTGTTTTAAGCATATTTATCTTATAAGCATGTCTGTTTTATCTACCTTTCCTATTCTCCACACATCCATGAGTAACTAAAATCACTTAGGGGCATGCTAATGACAGAACTATAGGCTAAAAAACGTGAGTCAAGTAGGCAGATTAACACTCGCACATTGGTTGTATGTAAGCTTCATCCCACGGGCAATTTCGATTGGCCATCCATTTTGTCCAAAGAACTCCTAACCTCTGGAAGGAGTAAGAGTTCAGAGTCATACAATCATGCTAGCCTTTCATGGTAATCAGGAAACGGCCTAGGAATAGGCGTTTCCCTAGTACAAACTAAAAACTCCTGTTTTAACAAGATGCTTAAGACCTTACTTTGAAGTCGAGTAAACTTGAGTCTCTCATGCATGGAATCGGACGATACTTGAGATAGAGTGAGTTTGATGTATAGAGAGTTGATCCAAAGCTTGATAATCATAATAAACTGCCTATAGGATAGTCATTAGTAGCCCTTAATTCGCCCATTTACATACTTTCGCTGTTGAGTTAATTGCGGAAACATTGCGGTCCACGCAATTCTGCAAATTTACATTCTGTTTAGCTGTTTTCCTTCTCGTTTATTAATTCCATCTTTTATCCTTTTTATCTAATTCCAACGTGCATTTGTTTATGTTATATCCCTCTATACATTCAGCAAAAAGTAGTTAATTAAAAACCAATTTTACCCCCTCAAATTCATCCCATCTTTCTTAACATTCACACTTCGCGAATAGCTTAAATAAGTCTCTGTGGAAAAAACGAATTAAATATACTCATTACTTGCTGTGAGACCATGTATGCTTGCATGTTCTAAGTGCTCTCTCTTCTATTTTGCACACTTATCTTTACACATTGAGCACGCAACAGTAAGCACGTGGGGAGAGCTCTTTGTGACCTGGGAGCCAGCATAAACCTCATGCCCCTATCACTATTCCGCCAGCTGGGAATAGGAGAAGCACGTCCAACCACTGTCACTTTACAACTAGCAGACAGATCCATCGCATACCCTGAAGGTAAGATTGAGGATATTCTTGTAAAATTCGACAAATTTATTTTCCTTGCAGATTTCATTGTCCTGGATTATGAAGCAGACAAGGAGGTCCCCATCCTGTTAGGTAGACCATTTCTAGCCACAGGTAGGGCTTTGATAGATGTCCAAAAAGGTGAGCTCACTATGAGGGTTCATGACGAAGAGGTGAAATTTAGTGTTTATAAAGCCTTGAGGTACCCTTCTGACTCTGAATCTTGTGCTAGCATGGACATTGTTGATTCACTAATGGAAGAACAATTAGAGCATGAATTATTAACTAAGCATGCTAATAACTATGTAGGACTAGAATTAACTGACCTAAACATAGCTGAGATAATGGACATACCTGTAACTAACCCTCAGCATGTTTGTATGAATATTAACTTAACTGAACAATCTTTGAATCCATTAAAACCATCCATTGAGCATCCACCTGTTTTAGAACTTAAACCACTGCCCACACATCTCAAATATGCATATTTAGGAATTAATGAAACTCTGCCTGTAATTATTTCATCTATGTTGAGTGCAAAGCATGAGGTTGAGTTGATTTTACTGCTTAAACAACATAGGAAGGCTATAGCATGAACTATTGCTGATATTAGAGGCATTAGCCCTTCCTATTGCATGCATAAGATTATACTAGAGGAAGAACATACACCCCGAGTAGATCACCAACGTAGGCTGAATCCCTCTATGAAAGAGGTAGTTAAAAAAGAAATAATTAAGTGGTTAGATGCTGGTGTGATCTTCCCCATAGCTAGTAGTCAGTGGGTGAGCCCCATACAATGTGTACCTAAAAAGGGGGGGATGACTGTGGTAGTCAATGAGAGCAATGAACTGATTCAACCTAGGACTATCACAGGGTGGAGAGTATGTATGGATTATAGGAAACTCAATAAAGAAACCAAAAAGGACCACTTCCCTCTACCATTCATTGACCAAATGTTAGACAGAATAGCTGGTAGAGCTTACTATTGTTTCTTAGATGGTTACTCGGGATATAACCAGATCACAATAGACCCTAAAGACCAGGAGAAGACAACCTTCACCTGCCCCTTTGGAACTTTTGCCTTTCGCAGAATGCCTTTTGGCTTATGCAATGCACCGGCAACGTTTCAAAGGTGCATGTTGGCAATCTTCTCTGATTTGGATGAGTCCATGATAGAGATATTCATGGATGATTTCTCAGTCTTTGGGGACTCATTTACAAACTGTCTAGAGAACTTTGGCCAAGTCCTGGCTAGATGTGAGGAGACCAACTTAGTCCTTAATTGGGAGAAGTGTCACTTCATGGTGGACGAGGGAATTGTCTTAGGTCATAGAGTGTCTAGGGCAGGTGTAGAGGTTGACAGAGCCAAGATTGAGATAATAGAGAAGTTGGTAGAACCTCAGAATGTTAAAGCCATTAGAAGTTTCTTAGGGCATGCTGGCTTCTATAGAAGGTTCATTAAGGACTTTTCTAAGATCTCCAAACCCTTATGTGAGCTTCTAGAGCTAAACAAACCCTTCATCTTCTCTAGAGAATGTTTCCTAGCCTGGAAGACCCTTAAGGAAGCACTAGTTACAACCCCTATTATAGTAGGACCAAATTGGGACCTTCCCTTTGAGATGTTATGTGATGCTAGTGACTATGCGGTAGGAGTCATGTTAGGCCAAAAGATTGACAAGCTAACACACCCTGTATACTATGCTAGCAAAACACTTAATGAGGCACAATGCAACTATACAACCACTGAGAAGGAGATGCTAGCTGTAGTGTTTGCTTGTGAGAAATTTAGGAACTATATCGTAGGCACCAGAACAATAGTGTATACAGATCACTCTGCACTTAAGTACCTTATGAGGAAGGCTGATGCTAAGCCTAGGTTGATAAGGTGGGTACTGCTGCTGCAAGAGTTTGATCTGGACATTAGAGATAAGAAAGGATGTGAAAATGTGGTTGCGGATCATCTTTCTAGATTGCAGCATAATTGCGAAACAATTGCGGAAACCGCAATTTCTGATGCTTTTATTGATGAACATGTCTTTGTTTTGGCTCATCGTGATAACGATGAGGAACCTTGGTTTGCTGACATTGCTAACTTCCTTGCATCGCAAGTACTGCCAACTTTCAAGGGAGGACAAGAGAAGAAGAGGTTCCTTCACGAGGCAAGGAAATTCATATGGGATGACCCCACACTGTACAAGACATGTGCTGACGGATTGCTGAGGAAGTGTGTTTCAGCTGCTGAGGCGAAGTCTGTGCTGCAGCACTGCCACACAGCTCCTTAAGGTGGACACTTTGGTGGCCAAAGAACAGCTGCAAAGGTGTTCCAGAGTGGCTACTATTGGCCTACGATCTTCAAGGATGCACACAACTATGCACACAGCTGTGATGAATGCCAGAGAACAGGTAACCTTAGTCGCAAGGATGAGATGCCTCTCACTTACATCTTAGAGTTGGAGCTCTTTGATGTGTGGGGCATTGACTTCATGGGACCATTTCCCCCATCATCAGAGATTAAGAACTTGCAGCAAGGGCAACCTTTCATGGTTAATGGTGCGAGGTTGAAGCACTACTATGAGGAAGGAGATGTGAAGACTCTCTCGGCCTTCCTCTTGACTGAAACGTGAAAACAAGAACGAGAGAGGACGAGTGATTGCTGTGCTCGTCAACATGAGGCTCATGCCTTAGTTTATTTTTTGCGATTTTCCGGTTACTGTTTGTGTACATTTTTGTGTAATTTTAATTAAGTATTTGATGTTGATTTTATTTATTTTTGCAGGGAATCGATAGAGGGAATCAAGGAGATTAAATCAAGCTAAAAAGATCAAGGGGATATTGGGCCAAATCAAAGATACGGTTGAGCAAAGATTGATATTTAACTGCAGGAAATCTCCAACGGTCACTAGAATTGCGCTGGATTTGCAGAATCCGCAAAAATAGAGCCGTTGGGATTTCATCATTATTTATATCCGTTAAGACGCGCGATGATCCGTACGATTCTCTCATTATCTGAACTCCAAGAAATCTGCTTTTCTCTTCATCTGTGATTCCTCTCTCCAAATCTCCATAATTCGACGATGGTGCTAACAAGAGCTGAACGGTCGGCGTCCAAGAAGAGGGCTGACGAGGCTGAAACGGCTGCGAGGGAAGCACTTCTTGCCCTTGCAGACGCTGATGCTGCGCGAACTGAGCGACTTCCCAAACTGCCGATCCGCAGGAAGAAGTGGAAGGTTGTCACAGAGATACCTGCTGGACCCTCTGAACCAGCAGGCACACCCAAGAAACGCAAATGGAGAATGGCGGTGGCCGAAGAAGTAAGCAAGGAAAAGACCCCCTCTGTGGGGAGTCAAGAAAGTGATCGTGTATCACACGATTCGGCCAAGAAGAGCTCTTCACCATCTGCACCACCAGCGCAAAGCCCTGAGATTCCTTCTTCGCCCACTCCCCCACCGGCAGAGAGTCCACCAGCAGAGAGCTCACCGGCAGATAGCCCACCAGAAGAGAGCCCTGCAGCATCGCCCACTTCCCCACAACCTGACCCTGAATTCCCATATGGGGAGTACCAAGAATCGACACAGGGCAGTGGGGAGGCTGAGGAAGACGAGGTCTTCTCTCCCTTGAGAGAAGACAGCCCTGCGAGCCCTGCACACCAGGACGATTCCATGGACGAGACACTGGGGGACTGCCTCCAGCAGTTGGCAACCAAGGTGAGATTGAAGAAAGAAGCCAAAGTTGTCAAGGCCAAACGGCCAAGAACAAAGAGGAAGTCCAAGAAGAAGAAGAAGTCCAGGGCTGCGCCTTCGTCAGACAAGGGGGATGTTGAGTCGTCTCTAAAGAAGCTCAAGATTGAGGCTGCTGAGTCAGCCAAACCGAAGGACAAAGGGAAAGCCAAGCTTTACCCTGAAGATGAGCCTCAATCCGTGAGGTACGTGTCTTCTGACGCTGAGACCAGAGGCGCTGAACTGAGGAAGAGGGAGTTGCTGCACGAGAGAGGCTTCCTCGATGCACCTGCTGACTGTTAAGTCTCTGAAAGTGACTTATTTAGGACCCATTTAGCCTAAGAAGACGTACACTTTTAGGTGTTTTTGATAGCATTTAGCCTAAACCTATACTTTAATATGAGAATTAGAAGAAGGTAGCTAATTTAGGACTTGTGCACAATAGGTAGAAAAAGGGTTGAAAACCGAAGGAAAAGAATGAAAAATACGCATTGCGAATGAATTGCGAAATAATTGCGGTCCTCGCAATTATTCAAGTGAAAACCGTAACTTGACTGATCTTTTTCTGTTAAATTCCGTTATTTCAGGGACTCGTTCTTTCTCCTCCATCCATTTCTGATATATGGCGTTGAAGATTGATGGTTCTCCTTGGCCCAGCAGCACCTGCAAACTACTATAAAAAGGGGTCAAAGTCGGAGGTTTGATCATCATTCCGAAGCGCAGAAGTCTTCTCGCAGTCCACCATTTCTCCCTGTTTTCCTTTGCCGTCTGTTGGAGTGAGAGCCTCAGCTGTTGGAGTCGATAATCTGATAGGAAGGAGAGAAGATTCCTCTTCTCTCTCGATTGGATTCATCCAAGCACGGCTGAGCTTTCATCCCCTTCATTCGAGGCGACTGCCACGAAGTTTCCCAGCAACTCTTTACTACTTTTCTGTCTTTTCTTCTTATTTCCAGCTTTGTTCAATTGCTGTTCTTAGTTTAGAGTTTAATCTACTGCATTTCGGTATTGTCTGCCTTTTAATCATTTCTTGTTGAGCTTCCCTTTGTCGTTAAACAATTTCATTAATTGAAGTACATTTCTGCAATTCACAGTTTCCCCTTTCGTCTGCTACGACTTTTGTCTACTGATTTAATTATATTTCCCTTCTAAGCATGTCTCTTTTATCTGCTGTTTCTGTTTACCTTATATCCATGAGTAGCTAAATCACCTAGGGGCATGCTAATGACAGAACTATAGGTTAAAAATCGTGAATCAAGTAGGCAGTTTAAACACTCGAACATTGATTGTATGTAAGCTTCATCCCACGGGCAATTTCGATTGGCCATCCATTTTGTCCAAAGAACTCCTAACCTCTGGAAGGAGTAAGAGTTCAGAGTCATATAATCATGCTAGCCTTTAATGGTAATCAGGAAACGGCTTAGGAATAAGCGTTTCCCTAGTACAAACTAAACATTCCTGCTTTAACAAAGTGCTTAAGACCTTACTTTGAAGTCGAGTAAACTAAAGTATTTCATGCATGGAATCGGACGATACATGAGTTAGAGTGAGTTTGATGTATAGAGAGTTGATCTACTGCTTGAGAATCGTATTTAATTGCCTATAGGATAGTCATTAGTAGCCCTGAATTCGCCCATTTACACATTTTCGCTGCTGTTTAATTGCGGAAACATTGCGGTCCTCGCAATTCTACTATTTTGCATTCTGTTTAGCTGTTTTCTTCTTCGTTTATTAATTCCATCTCTTGTCTTTTAAGTCTAGTTTCAACTTGCATTTGTTTATGTTATATCCCTTTACACATTCAGCAAAAGTTAGATAATTAAAAACCAATTTTACCCCACCAAATTCATCCCATCTTTCTTAACAATCACACTTCGCGAATAACTAAAAATGAGTCTCTGTGGAAAAAACGAATTAAATATACTTACTACTTGCTGTGAGACCATGTATGCTTGCATGTCCTAAGTGCTCTCTCTACTCTTTTGCATAATTATCTTTACACATTGAGCACGCAACAAGTTTTTGGCGCCGCTGCCGGGGACTTATTTTAAGTAAAACGAAGTTTTTTTTGTTAAGTTTGAAGCATCAATTTATTTTCTCTTGCATTTGATCTATATTTCATTTCTTCCTTAGGTAAAACTTAGGTTAGTTTATGAATGAGCTTCCATCTAGTGATCTAGAGTTCAACCCTGAGCCCGAGAGATTACTTAGAGCTAGGAATAGAGCTAAGAAACGTCTATTTAAACAACCTTCTTTACCTCAATTAGCTGCTGATACCGCAAGGTTATCATCACCACCTTTAGAAGAAATGGATAGAAGAGATCAACCTCTGGTGCCTGTCACTCGCAATCCCATAGAAATAGCGAATGACAAGGATAGCGCCATTCTTTCATATCTTGTACCTATGCCTGGGGAGCTGAACCCCAGCATAATCCGTCCTGAGATCACTGCCAACTCATTCGAGTTAAAGCCAGTGATGTTCCAAATGTTGTCCACTGTGGGACAATTCTTTGGAATGGAAAATGAGGATCCCCACAACCATCTTAGGAACTTTTTAGGAGTTAGTGACACTTTCCTAATCCCTGGAGTTTCTCAAGAGGCATTGAGGCTATACTTGTTCCCTTACTCTTTGAGGGACAAGGCCAAAACGTGGCTGAACTCATTACCTTCCGGATCTGTCCTTAATTGGACAGATCTAGCAGAAAAATTCCTAGTCAAATATTTCCCACCTGATAGGAATTCTACTTTCCGTGATGATATTATAAAATTCAAACAAGCTCCAAGTGAGTCTCTTCACGAAGCTTGGACACGCTTCAAAGACCTTCTCATCAAATGTCCGCACCATGGCATCCCATGGTGTATCCAAATAGAAGTCTTCTTTAAAGGATGCAACCCCAGCACTAGACAAGTCCTAAATTCATCTGCTGGAGGTTCCATGTTGTCCAAGAGTTACAACGAAGCTTATGAGATCTTGGAGAAGATCTCAACATCTCATTGTAGGTGGTCAGACGATCCTGTAGAGCCAACTAGAGCTCAAGACAAGGATGCTCTAAGCGCCATGAGCACCCAAATAAATGCCCTGACCAACTTAGTCAAGCAAATGGCTCAGGCCAATCTCCAATCCAGTGCCAATACCGCCACAGCCATGTCAATGGGCACCCAGCCAAGTCAAGGCGAGGCACTAGTCTGTGGATTCTGTGGGGAAGGGCACCCATATGAATACTGCCCTGGGAATCCATCCTCGGTCTGCTATGTAGGAAGCCAGCAGCAACCAAGGAACAACCCCTACTCACAAACATACAATCCTGGTTGGAGGAACCACCCAAACCTGTCATGGGGTGGCCAACCAAATTCTAACCAAAATATTAACCAACCAAGGCCGAGTGGAACATCTGGTTTCACTCCCCAACATAACCAACATAACCAGTCAATGTACCAAAAACCTTATCAACCAGTAGGATCTTCTGTAGAAAACCTACTCAAGGAATACATAGCAAAGAACGATGTTACTCTCCAAAGCCAGCAAGCTACCCTTAGGAGCTTAGAAAATCAAATAGGCCAGCTAGCCAATGAAATTAAAAGTAGGCCCCAAGGTAGACTCCCTGCTGACACTGAACTGCCAAGGAGAGAAGGAAAGGAACAAGTTCAAGCAATTGAACTTAGGAGTGGAAGACCTTTGGTAAGCAACACCAAAGACATACCAAAGAGAGTAGAGAACACCGAGTCTAGTGCTCCACTGGAGTCTCTGCCCAACCAAGGTCCACCACCCACTAGCACCTCAGGAGCCAGATTAGAGCCAATTGTAGAGGAAATAGAAGAAATTCCAAGACCTCCACCAATCCTAAGGCGCCCTGACGTACCTGCTTATATACCACCACCTCCATATCCTAGAAGACTTAAAAAGAAGCAGGAACAGGAAGTGCATTTCAATAAATTCTTAGAAATACTTAAGCAAGTACATGTTAACATTCCTTTCGTAGAGGTTTTACAGTCGATGCCTTGTTATGTAAAGTTTTTGAAGGACATCATTACTAACAAGAAAATAATTGGTGAGTTTGAAACAGTCAATCTCACTGAGGAGTGCAGTGCCATCCTCCAGAACAAACTGCCTAAGAAGGAGAAGGATCCTGGTTCCTTCACCTTACCTGTTGAACTTGGAGGCAAGCACGTGGGGCGAGCTCTCTGTGACCTGGGAGCCAGCATTAACCTCATGCCCCTGTCCCTATTCCGCCAGTTGGGAATAGGAGAAGCACGTCCAACTACCGTCACTTTACAGCTAGCAGACAGATCCATCGCATACCCCGAAGGTAAGATTGAGGATATTCTAGTGAAAGTTGACAAATTTATATTCCTTGCAGATTTCATTGTCCTGGACTATGAGGCAGACAAGGAGGTACCCATCCTGCTAGGTAGACCATTTCTAGCCACAGGTAGGGCACTAATAGATGTGCAAAAAGGTGAGTTAACTATGAGAGTTCATGATGAAGAGGTAAAATTTAGTGTTTACAAAGCTTTAAGGTATCCCTCTGATTCTGAGTCTTGTGCAAGCATGGATGTTGTTGACTCACTTATGGAAAAACAATTAGAGCATGTATTATTAACCAAGCATGCTACTGAATATGTACAAGTAGATGTAGCTGATTTGAATGTATCTGACATAATGAATATAACTGTAGATAAACCACAGCATGTATGTATGAATATAGATTTGACTGATAGACCTGTAAATCCTTTAAAGCCCTCCATTGAGCATCCACCTATTCTAGAACTGAAACCACTACCTACTCACCTCAAATATGCATATTTAGGAGATAATGATACACTGCCTGTAATTATTTCCTCTAAACTAAGTGAACAGCATGAGGTTGATTTAATTTTACTGCTTAAGCGACATAGGAAGGCTATAGCTTGGACTATTGCTGATATTCGAGGCATTAGCCCTTCTTATTGTATGCACAAAATTATATTAGAGGAAGAGCACACACCTAAGGTTGATCACCAGCGTAGGTTAAACCCCTCTATGAAAGAGGTAGTGAAGAAAGAGATAATAAAATGGTTAGATGCAGGAGTAATTTTCCCCATAGCTAGTAGCCAGTGGGTGAGCCCCATCCAGTGTGTACCTAAGAAGGGGGGAATAACTGTGGTAGTCAATGAGAACGACGAACTAATTCCAACAAGGACTGTCACAGGGTGGAGGGTGTGTATGGATTACAGAAAGTTAAATAAAGAAACAAAAAAAGACCATTTCCCTATACCATTTATTGACCAGATGCTAGACAGAATAGCTGGTAGAGCCTATTATTGTTTCTTAGATGGATATTCGGGCTATAATCAAATAACTATAGACCCTAAGGACCAAGAGAAGACCACCTTCACTTGCCCTTTTGGAACGTTTGCCTTCCGCAGAATGCCTTTTGGCTTATGCAATGCACCGGCAACTTTCCAGAGGTGCATGATGGCAATCTTCTCTGAGTTGGATGAATCTATGATAGAAATATTCATGGATGACTTCTCAGTCTTTGGAGATTCATTTAAAACCTGTCTAGAAAACCTAGGACAAGTCCTGGCTAGGTGTGAGGAGACCAACCTAGTCCTAAATTGGGAAAAATGCCATTTTATGGTAGATGAGGGGATTGTTTTAGGACATCGAGTGTCAAGGGCAGGTGTGGAAGTGGATAGGGCCAAAATAGAGATTATAGAGAAGTTAGTAGAGCCCCAAAATGTCAAGGGCATTAGAAGCTTCTTAGGGCATGCTGGTTTCTACAGAAGGTTCATCAAGGACTTTTCTAAGATAGCCAAGCCTCTATGCGAGCTTCTAGAGCTAAATAGGCCTTTTATCTTCTCTGAGGAATGTGTAGTAGCTTGGAAATCCCTTAAAGAGGCATTAGTCACAGCGCCTATCATAGTTGGACCAAATTGGGATCTCCCATTTGAGATGCTATGTGATGCCAGTGACTATGCCGTAGGAGTTATGCTAGGACAGAAAATTGACAAGCTAACACATCCTGTCTACTATGCCAGTAAAACCTTAAATGAGGCCCAATGTAATTATACAACTACAGAGAAAGAGATGCTTGCTGTAGTATTTGCTTGCGAAAAATTTAGAAATTATATTGTAGGCACTAGGACCATTGTATACACTGACCATTCTGCCTTGAAATATCTTATGAGGAAAGCTGACGCCAAGCCTAGGCTGATTAGGTGGGTGTTATTGCTGCAAGAATTTGATTTGGATATTCGGGACAAGAAAGGTTGTGAGAATGTGGTTGCAGATCACCTGTCTCGATTGCACCATAATTGCGAAAAAATTGCGGAGTCCGCAATTTCTGATGCTTTCATAGATGAGCATGTCTTTGCTTTGTCCCATCGTGATAACGATGAGGAACCATGGTTCGCTGATATTGCTAACTTTCGTGCATCACAGGTATTACCAGTGTTCAAGGGAGGACAAGAGAAGAAGAGGTTCCTCCATGAAGTAAGGAAATTCATCTGGGATGACCCCATACTTTACAGGACCTGTGCTGATGGGCTGTTGAGGAAATGTGTTTCAGCTGCTGAAGCGAAATCTGTGCTGCAGCACTGTCACTCATCTCCTTATGGGGGACATTTTGGTGGGCAGAGAACAGCTGCTAAGGTATTTCAGAGTGGCTATTATTGGCCAACGATCTTCAAAGACGCCCATGACTACGCCCACAACTGTGATGAGTGCCAAAGGACAGGTAACCTGAGTCGTAAGGATGAGATGCCCCTCACCTACATCTTAGAGTTGGAGCTCTTTGATGTGTGGGGCATTGATTTCATGGGACCATTCCCTCCATCGTCAGGTAACCTCTATATATTAGTAGCAGTAGACTACGTGTCCAAATGGGTAGAAGCCAAAGCATGTCCTAATAATGATGCTAAAACGGTCACTAGTTTCTTACATAGGCACATTTTCACTCGATTTGGGACTCCTCGTGCTATCATTAGTGATGAGGGGTCACATTTCATTAATAAGGCTATGGAGAAATTATTGGCTAAATATAACATTAGACATAGAGTAGCTACCCCCTATCACCCACACTCAAATGGTCAAGCTGAAATTTCCAATAGGGAAATAAAGAACATCCTAGAGAAGGTAGTCAAACCTAATAGAAAAGACTGGTCGTTCAAGCTTGAGGATGCACTTTGGGCTTACAGAACAGCATATAAGACACCCCTAGGTATGTCTCCCTATAGGCTGGTATATGGCAAGGCTTGTCATTTGCCACTAGAGTTAGAAAACAAAGCATTTTGGGCTATGAAAGAATTGAATTTTTGTGTGAAGGATGCGGGGACATTGAGATCTTTACAGCTGCATGAACTTGATGAGCTTAGGCATATGGCCTATGAGAATGCCAAAATGTACAAAGAGAAGACCAAAATATGGCACGACAGTAGGCTTAGGATCAAAGACTTTAGGAAAGGCCAACTTGTACTATTATTTAACTCACGCTTAAAGTTATTTCCAGGCAAACTAAAGTCTAGATGGTCGGGTCCATTTGTTATCACTAATGTCTTTGTTCATGGTGCAATAGAGATAAAAAACTTGCAGCAAGGTCAGCCATTTATGGTCAATGGTGCCAGATTGAAGCATTACTATGAGGAAGGGGATGTGAAGACTCTCTCGGCCTTCCTCTTGACTGAAGCATGACAAAAAGAACGAGAGAGAACGAGTGGTTACTGTGCTCGTTTAGTCAAGGCCAATGCCTTAGTTTATTTTTTCTGTTTTTCCGATTATCGTTTGTAGGTGTTGTGGTGTGTTTTTAATTGCGTATTTGATGTTTGTTTTATTTGTTTTTGTAGGGAATCGATAGATGGAATCAAGGAGATCAAATCCAGCTTTAAAAATCAAGAATCGGTTGAGCCAAATGAAAGATACGGAGGATCAAAGTTTGAGATTTTTATGAAAAAATATCCCTGGAATTGCGCTGGAATTGCTGGATCCGCAAAAAGAGCCGTTGGGATTTTATCCGTTGCATTTATATCCGTTGAGAGGCGTTCGATCAGTACGATTCTTTCATTCTTTGCTATCCAAGAATTCAGCGATTCTCTCGACCTTTGATTCCTCTCTCAAGATCTCCAAGAAGCAACCATGGTTTTCACCCGAGCAGACCGATCCGCAGCCAAGAAGAAGGCTGATGACGCAGCTGAAGCAGCTGCAAGGGAAGCGCTTCTGACCCTTGCAGACGATGGTGCCGTTCGCACAGGACCTCTCCCCAAGCTTCCTATCCGTAGGAGGAAGTGGAGGGTGGTCACTGAGATCCCTGCTGGACCATCTGAGCCAGCAGGCACGCCCAAGAAACGCCGGTGGAGTGTCAAGACGGCCGCCGAACCAAGCGTAGCGACGACTCCCTCTGTGGCGAGTCAAGATTCTGATCGTGGGTCTCACGATTCAGCCAAGAAGAGTTCGACGCCACCTGCTTCGCCAGCACGCACACCGTCACCGTCTGCAGCACCTATGCACAGCCCTGCGCCGTCTGAACCAGTGCTAAGCGCAGAGTCGTCACCACCTGCACAGAGCCCCGAGTTGTCTCCAGCACCTCAGAGTTCTGATCCGACACCTGCAGCAGCGAAGAGTCCTGAATTATCATCTTCGCCACTGAGTTCTGCGCGGACACCATCAGCAGAGCATGATTCCCCACGGCCTGATCCAGAATTCCCTTATGGGGATTATCAAGAGTCCACGCAAGGCAGTGGAGATGCTGGGGAAGATGAAGTCTTCTCTCCTATGAGGGAAGATAGCCTTGATGAGCCTGCACAGCAGGCCGACTCTATGGAAGAAACGTTGGGGGCGTGTCTCCACCAGATCAACATCAAGGCCAAGCTGAAGAAGAAGAAAAAGGCCAAGATTGTCAAGGCCAGGAAGTTGAAGAAAAAGAAGGCCAAGAAGGTGCCCTCGGCGGACAAAGAGAGTACTGAGCCTTCGCTCAAACGCCTCAAGGTGGAGGCTGCCGAATCATCCAAGCCAGCAGATAAGGGCAAGGCTAAACTCTACCCTGAAGACGAACCTCAGTCAGTGAGGTATGTCTCATCTGATGCTGAATCCAGGGGTGCTGAGCTGAGAAAGAGGGACCTGTTGCACGAGAAAGGTTTCCTCGACCGACTAGCTGACCTGCCGCAGTTCTTGCGCGCAGGAGTGCTCAACCATGGCTGGGAAGAATTCTGCCGACCACCTAATCCAGCATACACGAGCATGGTGTATGACTTTTACGCCAATGTGCTCAGCCCTGAGGATGGCCTATCTATGGTCCGAGGGGTGGAAGTGGATTTCTCAGCCAAGGCCATCAATGAAGCCTTTGGTCTCAAGGGCCAAGCTCACACAGATTATGCGCGGATAGTTGATGAGCCGACTGAGGCTGTGCTGGAAGAGGCCATCCGAACAATTGGCCAGCCTGAAGCAGCGTGGACTGTCTCACGCAATGGGAGGCACACGTTAATGAGTGCCAATCTGACAGCCAAGGCGGCTGTTTGGTTTGCCTTTGTGCGAAGGAAGTTGTCCCCGGTGACCCACGAGACGACAATCAACCAGAGTAGATCACTGCTGGTTTATGCCATCATGCGCGGTCTCACGGTCAATGTGGGGGAGATCATGTCAGCTGCCATTGCTGAATGTGCCCGCAAAGGTAAGGGGCCATTATTCTTCCCCAATACTATAACAAAATTGTGTTTGCTTGCAGGAGTCCCCACCGAACGCTTAGAGCAGCAGATGCCGTACACAGGCCATTTGGAGCTGCCTGCCAGCTTGAGGCTGAAGAGAAAGGGGAACATGGAGTTTGAATTGGATCGGTTGGCTGCTGATCAGTCACGATCCATGGCGTGCCTCATGGATATGCAACGAAGGATGGCTCAATGGGCCAAGTATGCGCAGGCAAGGGATAAGGAACTTGCGGACCAAGTTGGATGCATCTTCCCTGAGTTCCCTACCAATCTTCTAACTCCATGGGTGCCACCACGACCAAGGCAACCTGATGAAGATGATGAGACTTGAGTGCTGGTTTGAAGTGCACTGAAGGGAGTATTGCTGTTCCCTTAGAAAACAAAAACAATTTTTCTGCTTTCTGATTAGTTAATGTGAATTATGCTGTTTGTATTCAATTTTTGATCTGGTTAGATGTTTAGTTTCTGTGTTTTTTCTTTTGTTTAGGTTAGTCTGATGTTAGCTGCCTAGGTAGGTTAGGTTAGTTTTAATTTTGTAGAGCTTAAAGCAACGGGACAAAGCATGTTTAGGGGCATGAGGCATTGTTATATCTGCCCAGCTTTGATTGCGGAAAAATTGCGGTGGCCGCAATTTTTCTGACTATTTGCGTGTTTTGGACTGTCTGTTTAGTTAGGCTATGATCTGTTTAAAGCTTTCTTTTGCTGCTAGCATGACTACTGTATATAGCTGATCTAAAAGCATGCTGGATGAGTGTCATAAGACGTCTTTTGATAGTTTAAATTAACCTCTCAATAGCTCAGCATGCAAAGCTTTAAGCCCTTGACTGTCTGTTTTTTTTTCAAAATTCTGCTGCTGTGATATTTTCTTTCATATGTTCTGTCTATGCCTAAGGCTTTAGATTCTCTTTGTTTTACCTTAGACTAGATGCTTCTAGACAAGTTTGGGGGTGTGCCACTGATAGCTCCAAAATAGAGCTATCTTAATGTCCCTAATTCTAGCTAAAACCATGAGAGATATTGATTAAAATGCTTTCTTATAGGTGATTTCATGGTGAAGAGCTCGGGAAGTCCATTGATGATTTTCGGGGCTAAAAAGGTCATTTAAGACGTTTCGGGAAGTGTTCGGGTCAAAACGATAGGCCAAACGGAGCTCGGGAGCCAAAACGACCCAAAAGTGGGCTAAGAGCCGAGAGGGCAGCGCCCAAGCGCCGGCGCCCAGCGCCCAGGCGCCCAACGAACGCAGCCCGCGCGCGCGCGCCCGCGCGCGCCGCCGCACCAGCACCGCACGCCCGCGCCCAGACGGCCAGACGCGCGCGCGCCCGCTCCGCCATCGCCCATGTCCGCGCGCGCCCGCCTCGCCTCGCGCCCGCGCGCCCACGCCCGCTCCGCCTCGCCCATGCCCGCGCGCCCTCGCCCGTGTCCGCCTCGCCATGTCCGCGCGCGACAGCGTCGAGACGCTGGCCGAGCGTCTCGACGCTCCGAACTCTGAAGCGTACATTTGAAGATCCACCCGAGAGCAAGCGTCGAGCGCAAGCGTCTCGACGCTCGCTCGACGCCGCGCAGCGTCTCGACGCTGCGCGAGCGTCTCGACGCTACCCCGCGCGCGCGCCTGCCAACTTAGGGCACAGCGTCGAGACGCTGCCCCTAGCGTCTCGACGCTACGAGTTTAAAAACCGTGAGAGTTGCGGATTTGCAGCCATTCTTTCCCTCTCCTTCTTCCTCAAGCTTCTCCTCTCGGTTCCAAGGCGATTTTTCCACCATTTTTGTACTTCTTCTCCTTCTTGTGCATGATTCCAAGCTCTTCCATGGGGAATTGGATTAATCCAACCTCCATGGAAGGCTAAACCGAGGTTAGTGCTTAAATTTGAGTTTGGGTTTGTAAATTATGGATGTTTGGGGAGATTTTCCCTTTTGTGAATGTTAAGAAATTAGCTTGTTTATGCATCTTCTTGTTGTTCTTCATCAAAATCTAGCATGTGTAGCTAAATTAGATTGACGCTCTAATTCTTATGCATGATAGAGGGCTAAAGGTTGGGACGTATAATTGCCCGTACCGCTAGGTAGCACGGGTCTAAGCATGGCTAATTAGTTCGGCCCAAAGTGACATTGGCAAACTGAATTAATTAACGTTTTCATGTTAGGCTTAAGGCAAGAGAGAAACCGGTTTAGTCTTAGGATTAGGCCGTCGCAATGTTCCCGTCACTAGCACGTAATCGATTTAGGGGTCACTACCTTGGATAGATTATTGGCTAAGTTTGATTAGAATTGCACGCTTCTAATTAAATCCTTGGGTCATTGAGTTAGAGATAACTAAATGAATTGTGTGCATGAACATGGCTAACGCATAAACCGTATCAATGATCCGAACATCCATAACGAGCAACTCCGTTTCTCGAAGTTAAGCACTACCGTTTAATTTTTGCACGTTCGCCATTTAATTTTCCGTTAGCATAAGTAGGAGCTCCCTTCCCCCAAAACCAAATTACTATTCTTTAATTTGTGCATTTTATTTATAGCAAATTAGACTTAGTTAGATTGAATTTCTTATTTCCCTGTGGATCGACCCCGTTGCCACTTAGCTACAAATAGCTCGGTGTATTCGGGTTTATAAATTGTATTTTGGCAAGCCTCGACAGCTTGAATTTGGAGTACCCTAAAAGTGCTCTACCAAAATTGGCGCCGTTGCCGGGGAATTAATTAATTTAGTTTAGTTAAGTTTAGTTTGTTGGTTTTAAAATTTTCTTTATTTCTTTTTGTTCAGTTTTATTCTTTTGTATTATTTTACCCGTTTTTGTTTGAGTTCTTGGAGCGCAGTAATTCTTTGAAAATCCAAAAGAAGCGCCAAGATGGAGGTCGGGGGTAATTATGAGCATCAAAGAACCTTGAGGGAGCTTGCATCATCTGAGCTAGGCCGGAACACATCGAGTATCTCGTATCCAGTAGCTGCAGGTAATTTTGAACTTACAGCTGGTCTGATTAACTTATTACCTTCTTTTTGTGGTAATACAGATGAGGATCCCGTCAGACACCTCAAGACATTCAAGATGGTGTGTTCGTCATTTAGGACCGACGACATCACCGAAGATCAACTCCATCTCAGGACCTTTCACTTCACCTTGAAGGAGAAGGCGAGAGATTGGATACTCTACCTACCGACCGGATCCATCACGACTTGGAAGAAGCTGAGTGGGGCGTTTTTAGAAAAGTATTTTCCTGTGAAAAAGGCCGCCGCCCTCAGAAAAGAGATATTGAAAATTGAGCAAGGAGCTGAAGAGAGCGTTCTTGAGTGCTGGGAGAGGTTTGGTCGATTATGCGAGGATTGCCCCAATCATCAAATAGCCGAACAGTCCCTCATTCAAGGTTTTTACTACGGTTTGCTTCCCCAAGGGCAGCAGATGATAGACGCCGCTAGTGGAGGCTCGCTCATGGATAAGACACCCGCTGAAGCTAGAGCTTTAATTTCCAACGTAGCTAGAAGCTTGGAGCGGAGTGGAGATAAGGAGACAGATCGCCTGATCAGGGACGTGGACGAGCTTAAAGCTCAACTTTTTGAGGTAAGTAGTGCTATTCTTGCTTTGAAAAATAACTCACAACCCCGTCCTTCTGTTTCAGGTAGATCCTTGGAAGAAATGCTTGAATCACAACATAAGGAAACTCGAGAGCAGTTCCAAACTCTGAGCGATGCAGTGATTCAAGTGAGTAAGAGGTTGACAGTGATTGAGCACCAGAACGCGGAGAGCGCTAGTGCTGTCACTCTGAGAAGTGGGAAGCAGCTTCCCACGAGTACCCCGCCAGTGGAAGTCGATCATGGCCACGTCGAGCCACAGACAGAAAATCCCGAACCACGGTGGCATGGGGTAAATTTCGATCCTACATGTACTAGAGTTTATGTGCCTAAGGCTCCTTTTCCTAGTAGGTTAGCGAGACCGCCCAAGGAAAACTACGAGGAGGAGTTCTTGAACACATTCAAGAAAGTAGAGATCAACATCCCTCTGTTGGACGCTCTGAAGGAAATTCCGAGGTACGCCAAGTTCCTCAGGAAAATTTGCACCAACCAGAGGAAGACAAAGGAGAGTGAACGCGTCGTGGTAAGTGAGAACGTCTCGGCTGTGATCACAAAGAACTTACCGGTTAAATGCGGCGATCCAGGTATGTTCTCTCTCCCTTGTAAGATTGGAGGTATGCATATTAGAAGAGCAATGCTTGATCTAGGAGCCTCCATTAGTGTTATGCCGCATTCCATTTATCAGAATCTGAAACTGAAAGGAATGACTAAAACAGGAACAATTATTCAACTTGCTGATAGAACTTCTGTGCATCCTTTAGGAATTATTGAAGATGTGTTAGTGCAAGTTAATGAATTAATTTTTCCTGTTGACTTTTATGTTCTGAAAATGGATGAAAATTATTCCTCTTCGCATGCTTCGATCTTATTAGGTAGGCCCTTTATGAAAACTGCTAAAACTAAAATAAATGTGGATAAGGGCATTTTATCTGTTGAGTATGGCGGAGAGGTTGTTGAGATGCATTTGCCTGATGTAGAAGAGCATGTTGATGATGTATTCTCTCTTTGTCAAGTAGACACATTTGAATCTGTAGCTCATAATGAATGCATGACTGTTGAGGATGGGGATGACCCATTATTTTTAACTGAACTTTTTGATGATTATGAGTTGCATGAACCATCCTTGGCTGAATTTTGTGATTCATCTGTTTCTACTTTGACAACTGTTGAGAACCCTGCTAATCTACTTCCTTCCACTTTACCTTGCACTTCTGAAAATGAAATGATTAATCAACCCATGCTAGATTTAGAGCCACCGGTTAATGTTGAGTCGCATGCTGTTTTTGATGAGCTTAAAATGAATGACTTGCATGAATCTGGTTCTACTTTGCAATTGGTTGATAATTCTTATGTGCACCCCTTGGAAAAGGTGGAAGATGTTTTGGGCAAAGTTAATGACCCGTTCTTTCCTGCTGATCCTTATACTTCAGGAATGCATGAAAATTTCTCTCATGTTTTTGCATCAATTTTATGGGATCAACCTTTTGTTAAACCTTCAAAATTTAAATTTGATGTTGTATGTGCACAGAAGGCACGAGAGAAAGACTTGTTCATGGATTTTCGCAGGAAAGAGATAATTAGGAAGATGGATGGGGCATCTTCCAAGTTTGACTATGGATGAGTGGTCAAGAGAATACAGTCGAGCAATCGACTTTAAAAATTTGCGCTTCTCGGAGGCACCCGAGTTTGAACTGTAATTCTGTTCTTTATCGCTTTGCTTTTGTTTTTATTTGCTTTTGAGTTGTTGTTTGTTTTCTTGTTTTCCTAGGAGAAAAGGTGGAACGGTCGACGATTCGAGAGCCCATTGGAGGACGTTGGTGCACATCTCCACCCGTCGGCTCCATAAGATTCAGGGGAGGTTTTCTGTTCCCTTAGGATTTTATTGTTTTTACTGTTTAATGCATTGGGGACAATGCATATTTTAAGGTGGGGGGTGGAGTTTGTTGATAAATAGAGATGAGACTTCTTAGTAGTTGTCGAGCATGTGTACTCTGGCTGTTAGCTTAGGATCTGAATGCATGTGTCCGATGAGGACGGTCTGTGATTTGCTTGTGAACACTTCGTATTTGCATGATTCGAAAATTGGACAATGTATGCACATTTTGAGCCTATTTTAAAATTTTTTCTGTTATTTCCCTACATTCACTGAGCACGTAGCACTCTTAGTCTCAGTTCTGTAAGTCTAGACTGATCTTGTTGTGTCTGAAACCTTGTTGTCACCCCGAAAGGTACCATTAGGGAGGCTTGATGTGTAGAAGTAGTAATGACTCATTTGTGTATAGCGAAGCTATTGCCTAAAAAAAAAAGTGTTTGCATGAAAAATAAAACCTCTAGAGTTGCTCCTCCTTCTTGTGTTGCCCGTGTAACCAGGGGCGATCGTGTAACCCACGGTTGTCACTGCATGAAAGGGGAACTAATAGAAGTGAGCAATGGTCCTTAAAAACGTGAAGCTAAAATTTGGTTTGACGTGTTAGGCTCTCTTGGAGAAAAATAAAAAAAAAGTAGTTAAAAAAGAAAAAAAAATGGGTACAAAGTACTCAAAGAAAAAGAATAAAATTTAGGCCTTTTGTTTTGTTGCTATTCCTATCACTAAAAGCCGTTAGACTGTTCTTATCGCCATAAGTAGGGGGAAAACGAGTTATAAGACTGTATAAGGTTGTTCCGGGCTTGCATGAGCTAGGTTAAGAGGTGCTAGACACACACACACGTAAGGGAATAGGAGTTTAAATTTTGAAATGATTTCAACGTTTGCATGCTTTTGATGGTTCTGAATTTACTACAAGTACCTTGTTTCACAAGCATTGAGATTAGAGTCCAAGCATGCATTTGATTCTTTGGAAATTATTTAGAGTATACCTTGCTCGAGGACTAGCAAGATTTAGGTCGGGGGTATTTTGATAGCTCCAAAATAGAGCTATCTTAATGTCCCTAATTCTAGCTAAAACCATGAGAGATATTGATTAAAATGCTTTCTTATAGGTGATTTCATGGTGAAGAGCTCGGGAAGTCCATTGATGATTTTCGGGGCTAAAAAGGTCATTTAAGACGTTTCGGGAAGTGTTCGGGTCAAAACGATAGGCCAAACGGAGCTCGGGAGCCAAAACGACCCAAAAGTGGGCTAAGAGCCGAGAGGGCAGCGCCCAAGCGCCGGCGCCCAGCGCCCAGGCGCCCAACGAACGCAGCCCGCGCGCGCGCCCGCGCGCGCCGCCGCACCAGCACCGCACGCCCGCGCCCAGACGGCCAGACGCGCGCGCGCCCGCGCGCGCCGCCTCGCCTCGCGCCCGCGCGCTCGCCCGCTCCGCCATCGCCCATGTCCGCGCGCGCCCACCTCGCCTCGCGCCCGCGCGCCCACGCCCGCTCCGCCTCGCCCATGCCCGCGCGCCCTCGCCCGTGTCCGCCTCGCCATGTCCGCGCGCGACAGCGTCGAGACGCTGGCCGAGCGTCTCGACGCTCCGAACTCTGAAGCGTACATCTGAAGATCCACCCGAGAGCAAGCGTCGAGCGCAAGCGTCTCGACGCTCGCTCGACGCCGCGCAGCGTCTCGACGCTGCGCGAGCGTCTCGACGCTACCCCGCGCGCGCGCCTGCCAACTTAGGGCACAGCGTCGAGACGCTGCCCCTAGCGTCTCGACGCTACGAGTTTAAAAACCGTGAGAGTTGCGGATTTGCAGCCATTCTTTCCCTCTCCTTCTTCCTCAAGCTTCTCCTCTCGGTTCCAAGGCGATTTTTCCACCATTTTTGTACTTCTTCTCCTTCTTGTGCATGATTCCAAGCTCTTCCATGGGGAATTGGATTAATCCAACCTCCATGGAAGGCTAAACCGAGGTTAGTGCTTAAATTTGAGTTTGGGTTTGTAAATTATGGATGTTTGGGGAGATTTTCCCTTTTGTGAATGTTAAGAAATTAGCTTGTTTATGCATCTTCTTGTTGTTCTTCATCAAAATCTAGCATGTGTAGCTAAATTAGATTGACGCTCTAATTCTTATGCATGATAGAGGGCTAAAGGTTGGGACGTATAATTGCCCGTACCGCTAGGTAGCACGGGTCTAAGCATGGCTAATTAGTTCGGCCCAAAGTGACATTGGCAAACTGAATTAATTAACGTTTTCATGTTAGGCTTAAGGCAAGAGAGAAACCGGTTTAGTCTTAGGATTAGGCCGTCGCAATGTTCCCGTCACTAGCACGTAATCGATTTAGGGGTCACTACCTTGGATAGATTATTGGCTAAGTTTGATTAGAATTGCACGCTTCTAATTAAATCCTTGGGTCATTGAGTTAGAGATAACTAAATGAATTGTGTGCATGAACATGGCTAACGCATAAACCGTATCAATGATCCGAACATCCATAACGAGCAACTCCGTTTCTCGAAGTTAAGCACTACCGTTTAATTTTTGCACGTTCGCCATTTAATTTTCCGTTAGCATAAGTAGGAGCTCCCTTCCCCCAAAACCAAATTACTATTCTTTAATTTGTGCATTTTATTTATAGCAAATTAGACTTAGTTAGATTGAATTTCTTATTTCCCTGTGGATCGACCCCGTTGCCACTTAGCTACAAATAGCTCGGTGTATTCGGGTTTATAAATTGTATTTTGGCAAGCCTCGACAGCTTGAATTTGGAGTACCCTAAAAGTGCTCTACCAAAATTAACCTCTCAATAGCTCAGCATGCAAAGCTTTAAGCCCTTGACTGTCTGTTTTTTTTTCAAAATTCTGCTGCTGTGATATTTTCTTTCATATGTTCTGTCTATGCCTAAGGCTTTAGATTCTCTTTGTTTTACCTTAGACTAGATGCTTCTAGACAAGTTTGGGGGTGTGCCACCTCAAGCACTCATTGGGGACAATGAGTAGTTTTAGTTTGGGGGAGGCCACCCTAGGCCTAGGAACATTCCTCTCTTCCTTAGGACATAAGCATTCTTCTTCTCCTTTAAAAAAAAAAAAAAAAAATAGTGATAAATAGAAAAAGTAAATAGAATAAAGAGGGGAGTCTTTCTCAAGTTGCTGAGTAATCAGTGCCAAGTGTGTAAACCACAAGTGGCATTGCATCAAAAGGCAACCCAAGGGAAGGCTCCACCTAAGTAAGAAAAGAAAAAAGGAGGAATAGGGAAGAAGAATGTGTGCTTAGGAGTTATGACCTTGTGGCTTAGATGTCCTATTTGAAAAGAACTCTGATCCTTAATAAGCTGAGCACAAGGTTGTAGCTTTTAGGTTTGTCTAAGGGAGATGAATGTATATCCAATGAAGTGATGCCAGGGTTTAGTTGGTCTTATGGAAGTACTACTGTCACTGGTTTTGTACTAAGACTGGCATGACTCTAAGGAGTCCTAGGCAGCTCATAAGAAAAAAACTAGAAGCATGTACTGAGTCTGAGATAAAGCTAGGCAGAATTTGAAACCTTAGGGATAGTGGCATGACATGACAAAAGCAAATAGACCAGTTGTAGGGAGTTAATGAAAACAGAGAGAGTGTTAGGCAGGCAAAGGCAGAAGAAGCTTGACAAGAGGTTAGTGTTAGACTTAGAAGTATGTCACAGGACAGCACTGCTATAGATGAGAATATAAGGGAGTCAGTGAGTAGTTAAAGAGGATAAATAACAGCCTAAGTAAGTCCTTAGTTTGCTTGAGGACAAGCAAAACCTCAAGTTTGGGGGTGTGTTAAGTCTCTGAAAGTGACTTATTTAGGACCCATTTAGCCTAAGAAGACGTACACTTTTAGGTGTTTTTGATAGCATTTAGCCTAAACCTATACTTTAATATGAGAATTAGAAGAAGGTAGCTAATTTAGGACTTGTGCACAATAGGTAGAAAAAGGGTTGAAAACCGAAGGAAAAGAATGAAAAATACGCATTGCGAATGAATTGCGAAATAATTGCGGTCCTCGCAATTATTCAAGTGAAAACCGTAACTTGACTGATCTTTTTCTGTTAAATTCCGTTATTTCAGGGACTCGTTCTTTCTCCTCCATCCATTTCTGATATATGGCGTTGAAGATTGATGGTTCTCCTTGGCCCAGCAGCACCTGCAAACTACTATAAAAAGGGGTCAAAGTCGGAGGTTTGATCATCATTCCGAAGCGCAGAAGTCTTCTCGCAGTCCACCATTTCTCCCTGTTTTCCTTTGCCGTCTGTTGGAGTGAGAGCCTCAGCTGTTGGAGTCGATAATCTGATAGGAAGGAGAGAAGATTCCTCTTCTCTCTCGATTGGATTCATCCAAGCACGGCTGAGCTTTCATCCCCTTCATTCGAGGCGACTGCCACGAAGTTTCCCAGCAACTCTTTACTACTTTTCTGTCTTTTCTTCTTATTTCCAGCTTTGTTCAATTGCTGTTCTTAGTTTAGAGTTTAATCTACTGCATTTCGGTATTGTCTGCCTTTTAATCATTTCTTGTTGAGCTTCCCTTTGTCGTTAAACAATTTCATTAATTGAAGTACATTTCTGCAATTCACAGTTTCCCCTTTCGTCTGCTACGACTTTTGTCTACTGATTTAATTATATTTCCCTTCTAAGCATGTCTCTTTTATCTGCTGTTTCTGTTTACCTTATATCCATGAGTAGCTAAATCACCTAGGGGCATGCTAATGACAGAACTATAGGTTAAAAATCGTGAATCAAGTAGGCAGTTTAAACACTCGAACATTGATTGTATGTAAGCTTCATCCCACGGGCAATTTCGATTGGCCATCCATTTTGTCCAAAGAACTCCTAACCTCTGGAAGGAGTAAGAGTTCAGAGTCATATAATCATGCTAGCCTTTAATGGTAATCAGGAAACGGCTTAGGAATAAGCGTTTCCCTAGTACAAACTAAACATTCCTGCTTTAACAAAGTGCTTAAGACCTTACTTTGAAGTCGAGTAAACTAAAGTATTTCATGCATGGAATCGGACGATACATGAGTTAGAGTGAGTTTGATGTATAGAGAGTTGATCTACTGCTTGAGAATCGTATTTAATTGCCTATAGGATAGTCATTAGTAGCCCTGAATTCGCCCATTTACACATTTTCGCTGCTGTTTAATTGCGGAAACATTGCGGTCCTCGCAATTCTACTATTTTGCATTCTGTTTAGCTGTTTTCTTCTTCGTTTATTAATTCCATCTCTTGTCTTTTAAGTCTAGTTTCAACTTGCATTTGTTTATGTTATATCCCTTTACACATTCAGCAAAAGTTAGATAATTAAAAACCAATTTTACCCCACCAAATTCATCCCATCTTTCTTAACAATCACACTTCGCGAATAACTAAAAATGAGTCTCTGTGGAAAAAACGAATTAAATATACTTACTACTTGCTGTGAGACCATGTATGCTTGCATGTCCTAAGTGCTCTCTCTACTCTTTTGCATAATTATCTTTACACATTGAGCACGCAACACTGACCTGCCGCAATTCTTGCGCGCAGGGATCACGAATCATGGTTGGGAAGAGTTGTGCAGGCCACCCAATCCGGCCTACTCCAGCATGGTCTATGACTTTTACGCCAATTTGTCGAGTGCTGAGGATGGCTTGTCTGTGGTCCGGGGAGTCGAAGTAGACTTCTCAGCAAAGGCGATCAACGAAGCCTATGGCCTCAAAGGCCAAAAATATACTGATTATGCGAGGATTGTTGATGAGCCTACTGAAGCCGTCCTGGAAGAGGCCATATGGATAATTGGCCAGCCTGAGGCATCATGGACAGTCTCGCGCAATGGAAGGCACACCCTGATGAGTGCCACCCTTACAGCCAAGGCGGCTGTCTGGTTTTCCTTCGTTAGAAGGAAGCTGTCCCCCGTGACTCATGAGACCACCATCAACCAGAGCAGGTCGCTGCTGGTCTATGCAATCATGCGAGGTCTCACGATCAACGTGGGCGAAGTCATTGCAGCTTCCATTGCTGACTGCGCCAAAAAGGGTAAGGGACCACTTTTCTTTCCTAATACGATTACTAAGCTGTGCTTACGTGCAGGGGTCCGAATCGAGCGCATGGAACGGCAGCTGGCCTACACGGGCTACTTGGAGCTACCTACTGTCCTGAGGCTGCAAAGGAAGGGCAACATGGAGTTCGAGCTGGATGGTCTAGCTGCTACTCAGTCCCTGACCATGGCGTGCCTGATGGATATGCAAAGGAAGATGGCTCAATGGGCCACATATGCGCAAGCACGAGACAAGGAAGTTGCTGATCAACTTGGCTGCCTATTTCCTGAATTCCCCACGGATCTGCTAACTCCATGGGCGCCTCCACGACCACGACGGAATGATGATGAGGATGATGTTTGAGTGCTAATCTGAGTAGCACGAAAGGGAGTATTACTGTTCCCTTAAAATAAGAAAAAAAACTGCTTTTTGAACCATGTGAACTATGCTGTTTTAGTTAGTATTTTGGATCTGTTTTCGTTCTTTAATTTCAGTATTTAAATTTGCTTAGTGTAGTCTGATGATAGCTGAATAGGTAGAGTAGTTTAGTTTAATTTTTGTGTAGCTTGAATAACGGGAAAAAGCATGCTTAGGGGCCCTAACCACTGATATATCTGCCCTGTCTTTATTGCGGAATAATTGCGGAAACCGCAATTTTTATTGGTAAATGCATGTTTTGGACTGTCTGTTTAGCTAAGCTGGTTCTGTTTAAATTCTATCTTTTGCTGCTATCTTGTCTACCTTATATAGCTTATCTTAAAGCATGCTGGATGAGTGTCATAGGACACCCTTTGATAGTTTAAATTAGCCTCTAAATATTGCTCAGCATTCATAGCTTTAAGTTCTTACTTGCCTGTTTTTATGAATTTCTGCTGCTGTGACATTTACTTTTAGCATGTTCTGTCTATGCCTAGGACTTTTAGATTCTCTTTGTTTTACCTTAGACTAGATGCTTCTAGGTAAGTTTGGGGGTGTGCCACCTCAGACACTCATTGGGGACAATGAGTAGTTTAAGTTTGGGGGAGGCCACCCTAGGCCTAGGAACATTCCTCTCTTCCTTGTAGACTTAAGCATTCTTCTTCTCCTTAAAAAAAAAAAAATGAATGATAGAATAGAATAAAGGGGGATGTCTCTCTTGAGGTTGCTGAGTAATCAATGACAAGTGTGTAACCCACAAATGGCATTGCATCAAAAGGCAACCAAAGGAGAGGTCTCCAAGAAAGAAAGAAAATTTAGGGAAGAAGAATGTATGCTTAGGAGTTGCAACCTTGTGGCTTAGATGTCCTAATTAAAAAGAACTCTGATCTTCAATGAGCTGAGCACAAGGTTGTAGCTTTTTAAGTTTGTCTAGGGAGATGAATGTATATCCAATGAAGTGATGCCAGGGTTTAGTTTGTCACATGAAAGTACTACTGTCACTAGTTTTTTGTACTAAGACTGGCATGACTCTAAGGAATCCTAGGTAGTTCAAAAGTAAAAAGTAGAAGCATGTACTGAGTCTGGGGTAAAGCTAGGTAGAGTTTGAAACCTTAGGGATAGTGGCATGATGTGACAAAAGCAAGTAGATCAGTTGTAGGGAGTAATGAAACAGTAGGAGTGTTAGGCATGCGAAGTCAGAAGAAGCTAGATAAGAGGATAGTTTAAACTTAGAAGTGTGTCACAGGACAGCACTGCTATGGATAGGAATATAGGGGAGTCAGTAAGTGGTTAAGGAGATTAAAACAGTAGCCTAAGTAAGTCCTTAGTTTGCTTGAGGACAAGCAAAATCTTAAGTTTGGGGGTGTGTTATGTCTCCAAAAGTGACTTATTTAGGACTTATTTAGCTTAGGAAGATGCACATTCTTAGGTGTTTTTGATAGTATTTAGCCTAGACCTATGCTTATATATGAGATTTAGAAGAAGGTAGCTAAATTAGGACTTGTGTGCAAAAGGAAAGAAAAGGGATAAAAACCGAAGTTAAAACAAAGAAAAATGCACATTGCGTTAGAATTGCGGAAACATTGCTAAAACAGCAATGTTTCAAGTGAAAACCGTAAGTTGACTGATCTGTTTCTGTTTAATTCCGTTATTTCAGGGATTCGTGCTTTCTCCTCCATCCATTTTGAAGTACGACGTTGAAGATTGATGGTTCTCCTTGGCCCAAATGCACCTGCAGATTACTATAAAAAGGGGTCAAAGTCGGAGGTTCAATCATCATCCGAAAGCGTAGAAGTCTTCTCGCAGTCCATCTTTTCTCCTGTCATTCTTCTTCGTCTGTTGGTGTGAGAGTCTCAGCTGTTGGAATCGACAATCTGATAGGAAGGAGAGAAGATTCATCTTCTCTCCCGATTGGATTCATCCAAGCAAGGCTATTCTTTCTCCCCATTCAGCCGAAGCAATCGCAACAAGGCGTTCACGCTCATTTACATGTTTTCTGTCTTTAAATTCCTACTTTCCAGCTTTGTTTTGTTGTTGTTCCTTTCCTAGTAATTAGTACATCTCATTTCGTTACTTTCTGTCTTTGTGTCATTTACATTAAGCTTCCTTTTGTTCTTTCAAACGATCAACTAATCAAATCACAGTTCTTCATTTCACAATTTCTCGCCTTTGCGATCTACTGCTTTTCCTTGCTGTCTTCAGTTTATTTCTCTTCTAAGCATGTCTCTTTCATCTCTTATTTATGTTCTCTTTATATCCATGAGTAGCTAAGTCACTTAGGGGCATGCTAATGACAAGAATATAGGCTAAAAAACGTGAACCAAGCATGTAGGATAGCTCTCGAAGCATTGATTGTATGTAAGCTTCATCCTACGGGCAATTTCGATTGGCCATCCATTTTGTCCAAAGAACTCCTAACCTCTGGAAGGAGTAAGAGTTCAGAGTCATACACTCATGCTAGCCTTTCAAGGTAGCCAGAAAACGACCTAGGAATAGGCGTTTTCCTAGTACAAACCTTAAACTTCTGCTTTAATAAGATGCTTAAGACCTTACTTGGACATGAGTAAACTAAAGAATCTAATGCATGGAATCGGACGATACATGAGATTGAGTGAGTTTGATGCATAGAGAGTTGATCCAATGCTTGAGAATCGTGAGAAAATGCCTATAGAGGAGTCGTTAGTAGCCCTTGTCTCTCCATTTTACACACTTTCGCTGTTATTTAATTGCGGTAGAATTGTTGTTTCCGCAATTCTGCTAAGTTTACAATTCTGTTTAGCTGTTTTCTTCTTCATTTATTAATCTCGTCTCTTTTCCTTTGAGTTTAACTTTGACTTGCTCTTGTTTATGTTGCTTCCCTTTATATATTCCTTAAGGAGTAGACAATTAAAAACCAATTTTACCCCATCAAATCCACCCCTTCTTTCTTAACTTTACACTTCACGAGTAGCTTATAATAAATCTCTGTGGGAAAACGAATGAAAAAATACTTACTACTTGCTATAAGATCATGTATGCTTGCATGTTCTGAGTGCTCTTTCTCTCTTATTGCTTATTTATATTAACACATTGAGCACGCAACAAGTTTTTGGCGCCGCTGCCGGGGATTTATTTTAGTGAAAACGAAGTCTGTTAAGTTTGAAACACCAAGTTAATATCCATTGAAGCTGATCTATTTTCATTTCTTTTTCAGGTACCATTTGGGTTAGTTTATGAATGAGCCTTCAAGTAGTGATCTAGAGTTCAACCCTGAGCCCGAGAGATTACTTAGAACTAGAAATAGAGCCAAGAAACGCCTCTTTAAACAACCCTCTTTACCTCGAATAATTGCTGAAACCGCAAGGTTACCGCAATCCTCTCAAGAAGAAATGGATAGAATAGTTCCAAATCCGGTACCTATCACTCGCAATCCCATCGAAATAGCGAATGATAAGGATAGTGCCATTCTTTCTTACCTAGTACCTATGCCTGGGGAGCTGAACCCCAGCATAATCTGCCCTGAGATCACTGCCAACTCATTCGAGTTAAAGCCAGTGATGTTCCAAATGTTGTCCACTGTGGGACAATTCTTTGGAGTGGAAAATGAGGACCCCCACAACCATCTTAGAAACTTCCTAGGAGTCAGTGATACATTCCTTATCCCTGGAGTTTCCCAAGAAGCCTTGAGGCTATACCTTTTCCCTTACTCTTTGAGGGACAAAGCCAAGACGTGGTTAAACTCATTACCCTCTGGATCAGTCCTTAATTGGACAGACTTGGCGGAAAAATTCCTAGTAAAATACTTCCCACCTGATAGGAATTCTACCTTTCGTGATGACATAATCAAATTCAAACAAGCTCCAAGTGAGTCTCTTCACGAAGCTTGGACAAGGTTCAAAGACCTTCTTCTAAAATGTCCACACCATGGCATCCCATGGTGTATCCAAATAGAGGTCTTTTTCAAAGGATGCAACCCCAGCACCAGGCAAGTGCTAAACTCATCTGCTGGTGGTTCCATGTTGTCCAAGAGTTACAACGAAGCTTATGAGATCTTGGAGAAGATCTCAACATCTCACTGTAGGTGGTCAGATGATCCAGTAGAGCCAACTAGAGCTCAAGACAAGGATGCTCTAAGTGCGATGAGCAGCCAAATAAACGCCCTGACCAACCTAGTTAAGCAAATGGCTCAGGCCAATCTCCAAACCAGTGCCAACACCGCCACAGCCATGTCAATGGGCACCCAACCAAGTCAAGGTGAGGCACTTATCTGTGGATTCTGTGGGGAAGGGTGTTGCGTGCTCAATGTGTAAAGAAAAGTGTGCAAAATAGAAGAGAGAGCACTTAGAACATGCAAGCATACATGGTCTCACAGCAAGTAATGAGTATATTTAATTCGTTTTCCACAGAGACTTATTTAAGCTATTCGCGAAGTGTGTGAATGTTAAGAAAGATGGGATAAATTTGAGGGGGTAAAATTGGTTTTTAATTAACTACTTTTTGCTGAATGTATAGAGGGATATAACATAAACAGATGCAAGTTGGAATTAGATGCAAAGGATAAAAGATGGAATTAATAAATGAGAAAGAAAACAGCTGAACAGAATGAAATTTGGTAGAATTGCGTGGACCGCAATGTTTCCGCAATTAATTAACAGCGAAACTGATTAAAATGGTGAATTGGGAGCTACTAATGACTATCCTATAGGCAGTTTATTACGATTATCAAGCTTTGGATCAACTCTCTATACATCAAACTAACTCTATCACAAGTATCGTCCGATTCCATGCATGAGAGACTCAAGTTTACTCGACTTCAAAGTAAGGTCTTAAGCATCTTGTTAAAACAGGAGTTTTTAGTTTGTACTAGGGAAACGCCTATTCCTAGGCCGTTTCCTGATTACCATGAAAGGCTAGCATGGTTATATGACTCTGAACTCTTACTCCTTCCAGAGGTTAGGAGTTCTTTGGACAAAATGGATGGCCAATCGAAATTGCCCGTGGGATGAAGCTTACATACAACCAATGTTCGAGTGTTAATCTGCCTACTTGACTTACGTTTTTTAGCCTATAGTTCTGTCATTAGCATGCCCCTAAGTGAGTTTAGTTACTCATGGATATGTGGAGAAGAGAAACAGTAAATAAAACAGACATGCTTAGAAGATAAATAAGCTTAAAACAGTAAGCTAAAGCCGTAGCAGAAACAGATGGAAACCGTAAATAGCAGAAGGATACTTCGATTGCTTAAAGTGTTTGATTGACAAAGGAAAGCTCTAAAGAGATGAATTAAAGACAGACAACAACGAAATGCAATAATTGAAATGCTAAACTAAGAACAACAGTAAGCAGCAATGGAAATAAGAAGAGTAATACAGAAAAACAGTAAAGGAAATGCTAGAAATTCCGTGGCAGTCGCCTCGAATGTTGATGATGAGAAGTCAGCCGTGCTTGGATGAATCCAATCGAGAGAGAAGAAGAATCTTCTCTCCTTCCTATCAGATTATCGACTCCAAATGGCTGAACTCTAACTTCAACAGACGGCAAAGGAAAGACAGTGGAAATGGTGGACTGCACGAAGACTTCTACGCTTCGGAATGCTTGTTGATCCTCCGACTTTGACCCCTATTTATAGTTGTTTGCAGGTGCGATCGGGCCAAGGAGAACCATCAGTCTTCAACGTCATATATCAGAATGGATGGAGGAGAAGAAAAGAATCCCTGAAAAGTCGGATCTAAACAGAAAAATGTCAGCCAACTTACGGTTTTAACTTGAATAATTGCGGCCACCGCAATTATTCCGCAATGCATTCGCAATGGTTATATTTTCATTCTTTTCTTCGGTTTTCACCCCTTTTTCTACCTATTGTGCATAAGTCCTATATTAGCTACCTCCTTCTAATTCTCATATTAAAGCATAGGTTTAGGCTAAATGCTCACAAAAACACCTAAATGTGTACATCTTCTTAAGCCAAATGGGTCCTAAATAAGTCACTTTCAGAGACTTAACACACCCCCAAACTTAAGGCTTTGCTTGTCCTCAAGCATACTAAGGACTTACCTAGGCTGCTGTTTCTTCCTCTTTTTTAACTACTCACTAACTCCTTTATATTCTAGTCTCTAGCAGTGCTGTCCTGTGACACACTTCCAAGTTTAGAACTAACCTCTTGTCTAGCTTCTTCTGACTTCCCCTGCCTACTATACCCACTGCTTTTGTTAACCCCCTACTACTGATCTAACTACTTTTATGATATCATGCTATTATCCCTAAGGTTCCAAATTCTACCAAGCTTTACTCTAGACTCAGTACATGCTTCTAGCTTATTTTTAATGTGTCTAGGATTCCTTAGAGTCATGCCAGTCTTAGTATCAACAGTGACAGTGGTACTTTTTAGAGAACAACCTAAGCCCTGGCATCACTACATTGGATATACATTCATCTCCCTCGACACACCTAAAAGTTACAACCTTGTGCTTAGCTCATTGAGGATCAGAGTTCTTTTCACATAGGACATCTAAGCCACAAGATCATAACTCCCAAGCATACATTCTTCTTCCCTTATTTCTCCTTTTTCCTTTTTTTACTTAGGTGGAGTCTCTCCTTGGTTTGCCTTTTGATGCAATGCCATAAAAAAGACTCCCCTCTTTATTCTATTTTTTTCACTTTTTCTATTTATCACAATCATTTTTTTTTTTTTAGGAGAAGAAGAATGCTTATGTCCTAAGGAAGAGCGGAATGTTCCTAGGCCTAGGGTGGCCTCCCCCAAACTTCAACTACTCATTGTCCCCAATGAGTGTTTGAGGTGGCACACCCCCAAACTATCCTAGAAGCATCTAGTCTAAAGTAAAACAAAGAGAATTTAACAATCCTAGGCATAGGCAAAACATTCTAAAAGCAACTATCCCAGCAGCAGAAAATTTGAACATAACAGACAGGTTTAAGGTCTTATGGTTTATGCATGCTGAGCACTATTCAGAGGCAAATTTAAACTATCAAAGGGTGTCCTATGACACTCATCCAGCATGCTTCCAGATCAGCTATATAAGGTAGTCATGCTAGCAGAAAAAGATTGAATTTAACAGAACACAGCCTAACTAAACGGACGGTCTAAAACATGCAAATAGTCACAAAAATTGCGGGAACCGCAATTATTGCGCAATACAATCTGGGCAGATTTCACATTGATGCAGGCCCCTAGCATGCTTTTTCCCGTTACTCAGGCATCCTAAAAATAAAACTAAACTAACCTACCTAAACAACTAACATCAGACTAAACTAAACAAAAGAAAAATCATAAAACTAAACATTAAAAACAGATCAAAAACTAAACACAAACAGCATACTTTAACTAACAGAAAGCAGGAAAATTGTCTTTGTTTTTGTAAGGGAACAGCAAATACTCCCTCTAGTGCTCTTCAAACCAGCACTCAATCCTCATCATCTTCATCCGGTTGCCTTGGTCGTGGTGGCACCCATGGAGTTAGGAGGTTGGTGGGGAAATCCGGGAAGATGCACCCCAATTGGTCTGCAACTTCTTTGTCCCTTGCCTGCGCATAGTTGGCCCATTGAGCCATTCTTCTTTGCAAGTCCATCAAGCAGGCCATGGATAGGGACTGCTCAGCAGCCAGCCTATCCAACTCGAACTCCATATTGCCCTTTCTTCTCAGCCTCAGGTGTGCAGGCAACTCCAAATGGCCTGTGTAGGGCATCTGCTGCTCCAAGCGTTCGGTGGGGACTCCTGCAAGTAAACACAACTTTGTTATAGTGTTTGGAAAAAATAAAGGTCCCTTACCCTTTTTAGCACACTCGGCTATGGCAGCATTGATGACTTCTCCCACGTTGATCGTGAGACCTCTCATTATGGCATAAACCAGCAGCGAACGGCTCTGGTTAATTGTGGTCTCATGCGTCACTGGGGAGAGTCTTCTTCTTACGAATGAAAACCACACGGCTGCCTTAGCCGTGAGGTTGGCACTCATAAGAGTGTGCCGCCCGTTGCGTGACACTGTCCAAGAGGCTTCAGGCTGGCCAATTGTGCGCAGGGCTTCTTCTAGCACAGCCTCAGTTGGCTCATCCACTACCCGTGCATAATCTGTGTGAGGTTGGCCCCTGAGACCAAATGCTTCGTTGATGGCTTTGGCAGAAAAATCAACTTCCACCCCTCGGACCACAGATAGGCCATCCTCCGGGCTGATCACGTTAGCATAGAAGTCATACACCATGCTTGTGTATGCTGGATTGGGAGGTCGGCAGAATTCCTCCCAGCCATGGTTAAGCACCCCTGCGCGCAAGAACTGCGGCAGGTCAGCAAGGCGATCAAGGAACCCCTTCTCGTGCAACAGGTCCCTTTTCCTCAGCTCCAGACCCCTTGATTCGGCATCAGAGGAGACATACCTCACTGACGGAGGTTCATCTTCAGGGCAGAGCTTAGCCTTCCCCTTATCAGTTGGTCTGGATGATTCAGCAGCCTCCACCTTGAGGCGTTTGAGCGAAGGCTCAGCACTCTCTCCATCTGCTGAAGGCACTCGCTTGGCCTTCTTCTTCTTCAGCTTCTTGGCCTTCTTGGACTTCTTGGCCTTGGTCATTTTGGCCTTCTTCTTCTCTTTCTTCATGTTGATCTGCTGGAGGCAAGCCCCCAACGTCTCCTCCATAGAATCAGCCTGCTGTGCAGGCTCATCAGGGCTGTCTTCCCTCATAGGAGAGAAGACTTCTTCTTCCCCAGCATCTCCACTGCCTTGCGTGGATTCTTGATAATCCCCGTAAGGGAATTCCGGATCAGGCCGTGGGGAATCATGTTCTGCTGATGGTGCGCGTGCAGAACTCAGTGGTGAAGATGATGGCGCAGGGCTCTGCGCTGCTACAGATGGCGGATCAGAACTCTGAAGCGCTGGAGACAGCTCAGGGCTCTGTAACGGTGGTGATGGCTCTGCGCTTGGCGCTGGTTCGGACGACGCAGGGCTGTGCACAGGTGTAGAAGGCAGAGGGCTGCGCACAGGTGAACCAGACGGCGACGAGCCTTCTTTGGCTGACTCGTGAGAATCACGATCAGATTCTTGACTCTCCACAGAGGGAGTCTTGGCAGTGCTCGGTTCAGCAGCAGTCTTGACAGACCACCGGCGCTTCTTTGGCGTGCCCACTGGCTCAGATGGGCCAGCAGGGATCTCAGTGACCACCTTCCACTTCCTCCTACGGATAGGAAGCTTGGAAAGACGGCCGGTGCGAACAGCACCTTCATCAGCAAGGGCGAGAAGCGCCTCCCTCGCAGCCGCTTCAGCTGCGTCGTCGACCTTCTTCTTGGCGGCGGATCTCTCAGCCCTAGTGGAAACCATAGTTGCTTCTTGGAGGTTTGGCGAGAAGAATCACAGATGGAGAGAATCGTGGAAATCTTGGAGATCACAGAATGAGAGAATCGTATCAACGGGCGCGTTCTAACGGCTATAAATAAAACGGAAAAAATCTCAACGGCTAGTTTTGCGGATCCAGCAATTTTTGCGCAATTCCAGGGACAAGATTTCATAAAAATTCCAAACTTTGATCGCCCGTATCTTCCAATTGGCTCCACCAATTCTTGATTTTTAAAGCTTGATTCACTCTCCTTGATTCCATCTATCGAATCCCTACAAAAACAAATCAAACAAACATTAAATACGTAATTAAAATCATGCTACAAAACCTACAAACGATCATGAAAAAAAAAAAAAAAAAAAAAAAAAAAAAAAAAAAACAGAAAGACAGAAAAAACTAAGGCATTGGCCCTTTTCTAAACGAGCACAGTAACCACTCGTTCTCTCTCGTTCTTTTTGTCATGCTTCAGTTAAGAGGAAGGCTGAGAGAGTCTTTACATCCCCTTCCTCATAGTAATGCTTCAGTCTGGCACCATTGACCATAAACGGCTGCCCTTGCTGCAAGTTTTTAATCTCTATTGCACCATGAACAAAGACATTAGTAATAATAAATGGACCCGACCATCTAGACTTTAATTTGCCTGGAAATAGCTTTAAGCGTGAATTAAATAAGAGTACAAGTTGGCCTTTTTTAAAGTCTTTGATCCTAAGCCTACTGTCATGCCATATTTTAGTCTTTTCTTTGTACATCTTGGCATTCTCATAGGCCATGTGCCTAAGCTCATCAAGTTCATGGAGCTGCAAAGATCTTAATGTCCCCGCATCCTTTACACAAAAATTTAATTCTTTCATGGCCCAATATGCTTTATTTTCTAACTCAAGTGGCAAATGGCAAGCCTTGCCATATACCAGCCTATAGGGAGACATACCTAAGGGTGTCTTATATGCTGTTCTGTAAGCCCAAAGTGCATCCTCAAGCTTAAAAGACCAGTCTTTCCTATTCGGTTTGACTACCTTCTCTAGGATGTTCTTTATTTCCCTATTGGAAATTTCAGCTTGACCATTAGAATGTGGGTGGTAAGGGGTAGCTACTCTATGTCGGATGTTATATTTAGCCAATAATTTCTCCATAGCCTTGTTAATGAAATGTGACCCCTCATCACTAATGATAGCACGAGGAGTCCCAAATCGAGTGAAAATGTGCCTATGTAAGAAACTAGTGACCGTTTTAGCATCATTATTAGGACATGCCTTAGCTTCTACCCACTTCGACACGTAATCTACTGCTACTAAGATGTACAGGTTACCTGATGATGGAGGGAATGGTCCCATGAAATCAATGCCCCACACATCAAAGAGTTCTAACTCTAAGATGTAGGTGAGGGGCATCTCATCCTTACGGCTCAAGTTACCTGTCCTTTGACACTCATCGCAGTTGTGGGCGTAGTCATGGGCGTCCTTGAAGATTGTTGGCCAGTAGTAGCCACTCTGAAAGACCTTAGCAGCTGTTCTCTGCCCACCAAAATGTCCCCCATAAGGAGATGAGTGACAGTGCTGCAGCACAGATTTCGCTTCAGCAGCTGAAACACATTTCCTCAACAGCCCATCAGCACAAGTTCTGTAAAGGATGGGGTCGTCCCAGATGAATTTCTTTACTTCATTGAGGAACCTCTTCTTCTCTTGCCCTCCCTTGAATACTGGTAAAACCTGTGATGCACGAAAGTTAGCAATATCAGCGAACCATGGTTCCTCATCGTTATCACGATGAGATAAAGCAAAGACATGCTCATCTATGAAAGCATCAGAAATTGCGGACTCCGCAATTTTTTCGCAATTATGGTGCAATCGAGATAGGTGATCTGCAACCACATTCTCACAACCTTTCTTGTCTCGAATATCTAAATCAAATTCTTGCAGTAATAACACCCATCTAATTAGTCTAGGCTTAGCATCAGCCTTTCTCATCAGATATTTTAAAGCAGAATGGTCAGTATACACAATGGTCCTAGTGCCTACTATATAATTTCTAAATTTTTCACATGCAAATACTACAGCAAGCATCTCTTTTTCTGTAGTTGTATAGTTACATTGAGCCTCATTCAAGGTCTTACTGGCATAATAGACAGGATGTGTGAGCTTGTCAATTTTCTGTCCTAACATGACTCCAACAGCATAGTCACTGGCATCACATAGCATCTCAAATGGGAGATCCCAATTTGGTCCGACTATGATTGGTGCTGTGACTAGTGCTTCCTTCAGGGTTTTCCAAGCTACTACACACTCCTCAGAGAAGATAAAAGGTTTGTTTAGCTCTAGAAGCTCGCACAGGGGCTTGGCTATCTTAGAAAAGTCCTTGATGAACCTTCTGTAAAAACCAGCATGTCCTAAGAAGCTTCTAATGCCTTTGACATTTTGGGGCTCTACTAACTTCTCTATGATCTCTATTTTTGCCCTATCCACTTCCACACCGGCCCTTGACACTCTATGGCCTAAGACAATCCCCTCATCTACCATGAAATGGCACTTTTCCCAATTTAGGACTAGGTGGGTTTCCTCACACCTAGCCAGGACTTGTCCTAGGTTGTTTAGACAGATTTGAAATGAATCCCCGAAGACTGAGAAGTCATCCATGAATATTTCTATCATGGATTCATCCAACTCAGAGAAGATGGCCATCATGCACCTCTGGAAAGTTGCCGGTGCATTGCATAAGCCAAAAGGCATTCTGCGGAAGGCAAACGTTCCAAAAGGGCAAGTGAAGGTGGTCTTCTCTTGGTCCTCAGGATCTATAGTTATTTGGTTGTAGCCCGAATAGCCATCTAGGAAACAGTAGTAGGCCCTACCAGCTATTCTGTCTAGCATCTGGTCAATAAACGGTATAGGGAAGTGGTCTTTTTTTGTTTCTTTGTTTAACTTCCTATAGTCCATACACACCCTCCATCCTGTGACAGTCCTTGTTGGAATCAGTTCGTCGTTCTCATTGACTACCACGGTCATACCCCCCTTCTTAGGTACACACTGGATGGGGCTCACCCACTGGCTACTAGCTATGGGGTAAATTACTCCTGCATCTAACCATTTTATTATTTCCTTCTTCACTACCTCTTTCATAGAGGGGTTTAACCTACGCTGGTGATCTACCTTAGGTGTGTGCTCTTCCTCTAAGATAATTTTATGCATACAAAAAGCAGGGCTAATGCCTCGAATATCGGCAATAGTCCATGCTATAGCCTTCCTATATTGCTTAAGCAGTAAAATTAAATCTACCTCATGCTGTTCACTAAGTTTAGAGGAAATAATTACAGGCAATGTATCATTATCTCCTAAATATGCATATTTGAGGTGAGTAGGTAGTGGTTTCAGTTCAAGAATAGGTGGATGCTCAATGGAGGGCTTCAAAGAATTTACAGTTCTATCAGTCAAATCTATGTTCATACATACATGCTGAGGGTTAATTACAGGCATGTTCATTATGTCAGATACATTTAAGTCATCTACATCTACTTGTACATATTCATTAGCATGCTTGGTTAATAATACATGCTCTAATTGATCGTCCATAAGTGAATCAACAACATCCATGCTAGCACATGACTCAGAATCAGAGGGATATCTCAAAGCTTTATAAACACTAAATTTTACCTCTTCGTCATGTACCCTCATAGTTAACTCACCTTTTTGCACATCTATTAGTGCCCTACCTGTGGCTAGAAATGGTCTACCTAGCAGGATGGGAACCTCCTTGTCTGCCTCATAGTCCAGGACAATGAAATCTGCAAGGAAGATGAACTTGTCAACTTTAACTAGAATATCCTCAATCTTACCTTCTGGATATGCGATGGATCTGTCGGCTAGTTGTAAAGTGACTGTAGTTGGACGTGCTTCTCCTATTCCTAACTGGCGGAATAGGGACAGGGGCATGAGGTTAATGCTAGCTCCCAGGTCACAGAGAGCTCGCCCCACGTGCTTGCCTCCAAGTTCTACAGGTAAGGTGAAGGAACCAGGATCCTTCTCCTTCTTGGGCAACTTGTTCTGGAGGATGGCACTGCACTCCTCAGTGAGATTGACTGTTTCAAACTCACCAATTATCTTTTTGTTAGTAATGATATCCTTCAAAAACTTTACATAAGAAGGCATCGATTGTAAAACCTCTACAAAAGGAATATTAACGTGTACTTGCTTAAGGATTTCTAAGAATTTATTGAAATGAACTTCCTGTTCCTGCTTCTTCTTAAGCCTTCTAGGATAAGGAGGTGGTGGTACATAAGCAGGTACGTCAGGGCGCTTTAGGATTGGTGGAGGTCTAGGAATTTCTTCTATTTCCTCTACAATTGGTTCTAAGCTGGCTCCTGAGGTGCTAGTGGGTGGTGGACCTTGGCTTGGCAGAGACTCCAGTGGAGCACTAGACTCGGTGTTCTCTACTCTCTTTGGTATGTCTTTGGTATTGCTTACCAGAGGTCTTCCACTCCTAAGTTCAATTGCTTGAACTTGTTCCTTGCCATCTCTCCTTGGTAGTTCAGTGTCAGCAGGGAGTCTACCTTGGGGCCTACTTTTAAGTTCATTGGCTAACTGGCCTATTTGAGTTTCTAAGCTCCTAAGGGTAGCTTGCTGGCTTTGGAGAGTAGCCTCATTCTTAGCTATATATTCCTTGAGTAGGTTTTCTACAGAAGATCCTACTGGTTGATAAGGTTTTTGGTACATTGATTGGTTATGTTGGTTATTTTGGGGAGTGAAACCAGATGTTCCACTCGGCCTTGGTAGGTTATTGTTTTGGTTAGAATTTGGTTGGCCACCCCATGACAGGTTTGGGTGGTTCCTCCAACCAGGATTGTATGTTTGTGAGTAGGGGTTGTTCCTTGGGTGCTGCTGGGTTCCTACATAGCAGACCGAGGATGGATTCCCAGGACAGTATTCATAAGGGTGTCCTTCCCCACAGAATCCACAGACTAGTGCCTCGCCTTGGCTTGGTTGAGTGCCCATTGACATGGCTGTGGCGGTATTGGCACTGGGTTGGAGATTGGCCTGAGCCATTTGCTTGACTAAGTTGGTCAGGGCATTTATTTGGGTGCTCATGGCGCTTAGAGCATCCTTGTCTTGAGCTCTAGTTGGCTCTACAGGATCGTCTGACCATCTACAATGAGATGTTGAGATCTTCTCCAAGATCTCATAAGCTTCGTTGTAACTCTTGGACAACATAGAACCTCCAGCAGATGAATTTAAGACTTGTCTAGTGCTGGGGTTGCAACCTTTAAAGAAAACTTCTATTTGGATGCACCATGGGATGCCATGGTGCGGGCATTTGATTAGAAGGTCTTTGAAGCGTGTCCAAGCTTCGTGAAGAGACTCACTTGGAGCTTGTTTGAACTTTATAATGTCATCACGAAAAGTTGAATTCCTATCAGGTGGGAAATATTTGACTAGGAATTTTTCAGCTAGATCTGTCCAATTAAGGACAGATCCGGAAGGTAATGAGTTCAGCCACGTTTTGGCCTTGTCCCTCAAAGAGTAAGGGAACAAGTATAGCCTTAGTGCCTCTTGGGAAACTCCAGGGATTAGGAAGGTATCACTAACTCCTAAGAAATTCCTAAGATGGTTGTGGGGATCCTCATTTTCCATTCCAAAAAATTGTCCCACAGTGGACAACATTTGGAACATCACTGGCTTTAACTCGAATGAGTTGGCAGTGATCTCAGGACGGATTATGCTGGGGTTCAGCTCCCCAGGCATAGGTACAAGATATGAAAGAATGGCGCTATCCTTGTCATTCGCTATTTCTATGGGGTTGCGAGTGGCAGGCACCAGATTTTGATCTCTAACATCCATTTCTCCTAAAGGTGGTGTTGATAACCTTGCGGTATCAGCAGCTAATTGAGGTAAAGAAGGTTGTTTAAATAAACGTTTCTTAGCCTTATTCCTAGCTCTAAGTAATCTTTCGGGCTCAGGGTTGAACTCTAGATCACTAGATGGAAGCTCATTCATAAACTAACCTAAGTTTTACCTAAGAAAGAAATGAGATATAGATCGAATGCAAAAGAAAACAAATGAATGTTTCAAACTTAACAAAAACTTCGTTTCACTTAAAATAAGTCCCCGGCAGCGGCGCCAAAAACTTGTTGCGTGCTCAATGTGTAAAGAAAAGTGTGCAAAATAGAAGAGAGAGCACTTAGAACATGCAAGCATACATGGTCTCACAGCAAGTAATGAGTATATTTAATTCGTTTTCCACAGAGACTTATTTAAGCTATTCGCGAAGTGTGTGAATGTTAAGAAAGATGGGATAAATTTGAGGGGGTAAAATTGGTTTTTAATTAACTACTTTTTGCTGAATGTATAGAGGGATATAACATAAACAGATGCAAGTTGGAATTAGATGCAAAGGATAAAAGATGGAATTAATAAATGAGAAAGAAAACAGCTGAACAGAATGAAATTTGGTAGAATTGCGTGGACCGCAATGTTTCCGCAATTAATTAACAGCGAAACTGATTAAAATGGTGAATTGGGAGCTACTAATGACTATCCTATAGGCAGTTTATTACGATTATCAAGCTTTGGATCAACTCTCTATACATCAAACTAACTCTATCACAAGTATCGTCCGATTCCATGCATGAGAGACTCAAGTTTACTCGACTTCAAAGTAAGGTCTTAAGCATCTTGTTAAAACAGGAGTTTTTAGTTTGTACTAGGGAAACGCCTATTCCTAGGCCGTTTCCTGATTACCATGAAAGGCTAGCATGGTTATATGACTCTGAACTCTTACTCCTTCCAGAGGTTAGGAGTTCTTTGGACAAAATGGATGGCCAATCGAAATTGCCCGTGGGATGAAGCTTACATACAACCAATGTTCGAGTGTTAATCTGCCTACTTGACTTACGTTTTTTAGCCTATAGTTCTGTCATTAGCATGCCCCTAAGTGAGTTTAGTTACTCATGGATATGTGGAGAAGAGAAACAGTAAATAAAACAGACATGCTTAGAAGATAAATAAGCTTAAAACAGTAAGCTAAAGCCGTAGCAGAAACAGATGGAAACCGTAAATAGCAGAAGGATACTTCGATTGCTTAAAGTGTTTGATTGACAAAGGAAAGCTCTAAAGAGATGAATTAAAGACAGACAACAACGAAATGCAATAATTGAAATGCTAAACTAAGAACAACAGTAAGCAGCAATGGAAATAAGAAGAGTAATACAGAAAAACAGTAAAGGAAATGCTAGAAATTCCGTGGCAGTCGCCTCGAATGTTGATGATGAGAAGTCAGCCGTGCTTGGATGAATCCAATCGAGAGAGAAGAAGAATCTTCTCTCCTTCCTATCAGATTATCGACTCCAAATGGCTGAACTCTAACTTCAACAGACGGCAAAGGAAAGACAGTGGAAATGGTGGACTGCACGAAGACTTCTACGCTTCGGAATGCTTGTTGATCCTCCGACTTTGACCCCTATTTATAGTTGTTTGCAGGTGCGATCGGGCCAAGGAGAACCATCAGTCTTCAACGTCATATATCAGAATGGATGGAGGAGAAGAAAAGAATCCCTGAAAAGTCGGATCTAAACAGAAAAATGTCAGCCAACTTACGGTTTTAACTTGAATAATTGCGGCCACCGCAATTATTCCGCAATGCATTCGCAATGGTTATATTTTCATTCTTTTCTTCGGTTTTCACCCCTTTTTCTACCTATTGTGCATAAGTCCTATATTAGCTACCTCCTTCTAATTCTCATATTAAAGCATAGGTTTAGGCTAAATGCTCACAAAAACACCTAAATGTGTACATCTTCTTAAGCCAAATGGGTCCTAAATAAGTCACTTTCAGAGACTTAACAAAGGGCACCCATATGAATACTGCCCTGGGAATCCAGCCTCAGTCTGCTATGTTGGAAGCCAACAGCAGCCTAGGAACAACCCCTACTCAAATACTTACAATCCTGGTTGGAGAAACCACCCAAACCTGTCATGGGGTGGCCAACAAAACTCTAACCAAAATCCTAACCAACCAAGGCCGAGTGGAACACCTGGTTTCACTCCCCAACATAACCAATCCATGTATCAAAAACCATACAACCAACCTGTAGGATCTTCTGTAGAAAACTTACTTAAGGAATACATAGCCAAGAATGATGCCACTTTACAGAGTCAGCAAGCTACTCTTAGGAGCCTAGAGAACCAAATAGGGCAACTAGCCAATGAAATCAAAAGTAGGCCCCAAGGTAGACTTCCTGCTGATACTGAAGTGCCAAGGAGAGATGGTAAGGAACAAGTTCAAGCAATTGAACTTAGGAGTGGGAGACCCTTGGTGAGCAACATCAAGGACACACCAAAGAGAGTAGAGAACAAAGAGTCTAGTGCTCCACTGGAGTCTCTGCCAAACCAAGGTCCACCATCCACAAGCACATCAGGGGCAAGGCTGGAGCCAATCATTGAAGAAATAGAAGAAATTCCAAGGCCTCCACCTATCCTAAGGCGACCTGACGTGCCTGCATATGTGCCACCACCTCCATTACCTCGAAGGCTAAAGAAAAAACAAGAACAGGAAGTGCACTTTAACAAATTTCTTGAAATTCTTAAGCAAGTGCATGTCAACATTCCTTTTGTAGAAGTCTTACAGTCTATGCCTTCATATGTAAAGTTTTTGAAGGATATTATAACTAACAAAAAAATAATTGGTGAGTTTGAAACAGTCAATCTCACTGAGGAGTGCAGTGCCATACTCCAGAATAAGCTACCCAAGAAGGAGAAGGATCCTGGTTCCTTCACCTTACCTGTAGAGCTAGGAGGTAAGCACGTGGGGAGAGCTCTTTGTGACCTGGGAGCCAGCATAAACCTCATGCCCCTATCACTATTCCGCCAGCTGGGAATAGGAGAAGCACGTCCAACCACTGTCACTTTACAACTAGCAGACAGATCCATCGCATACCCTGAAGGTAAGATTGAGGATATTCTTGTAAAATTCGACAAATTTATTTTCCTTGCAGATTTCATTGTCCTGGATTATGAAGCAGACAAGGAGGTCCCCATCCTGTTAGGTAGACCATTTCTAGCCACAGGTAGGGCTTTGATAGATGTCCAAAAAGGTGAGCTCACTATGAGGGTTCATGACGAAGAGGTGAAATTTAGTGTTTATAAAGCCTTGAGGTACCCTTCTGACTCTGAATCTTGTGCTAGCATGGACATTGTTGATTCACTAATGGAAGAACAATTAGAGCATGAATTATTAACTAAGCATGCTAATAACTATGTAGGACTAGAATTAACTGACCTAAACATAGCTGAGATAATGGACATACATGTAACTAACCCTCAACATGTTTGTATGAATATTAACTTAACTGAACAATCTTTGAATCCATTAAAACCATCCATTGAGCATCCACCTGTTTTAGAACTTAAACCACTGCCCACACATCTCAAATATGCATATTTAGGAAGTAATGAAACTCTGCCTGTAATTATTTCATCTATGTTGAGTGCAAAGCATGAGGTTGAGTTGATTTTACTGCTTAAACAACATAGGAAGGCTATAGCATGAACTATTGCTGATATTAGAGGCATTAGCCCTTCCTATTGCATGCATAAGATTATACTAGAGGAAGAACATACACCCCGAGTAGATCACCAACGTAGGCTGAATCCCTCTATGAAAGAGGTAGTTAAAAAAGAAATAATTAAGTGGTTAGATGCTGGTGTGATCTTCCCCATAGCTAGTAGTCAGTGGGTGAGCCCCATACAATGTGTACCTAAAAAGGGGGGGATGACTGTGGTAGTCAATGAGAGCAATGAACTGATTCCAACTAGGACTATCACAGGGTGGAGAGTATGTATGGATTATAGGAAACTCAATAAAGAAACCAAAAAGGACCACTTCCCTCTACCATTCATTTACCAAATGTTAGACAGAATAGCTGGTAGAGCTTACTATTGTTTCTTAGATGGTTACTCGGGATATAACCAGATCACAATAGACCCTAAAGACCAGGAGAAGACAACCTTCACCTGCCCCTTTGGAACTTTTGCCTTTCGCAGAATGCCTTTTGGCTTATGCAATGCACCGGCAACGTTTCAAAGGTGCATGTTGGCAATCTTCTCTGATTTGGATGAGTCCATGATAGAGATATTCATGGATGATTTCTCAGTCTTTGGGGACTCATTTACAAACTGTCTAGAGAACTTTGGCCAAGTCCTGGCTAGATGTGAGGAGACCAACTTAGTCCTTAATTGGGAGAAGTGTCACTTCATGGTGGACGAGGGAATTGTCTTAGGTCATAGAGTGTCTAGGGCAGGTGTAGAGGTTGACAGAGCCAAGATTGAGATAATAGAGAAGTTGGTAGAACCTCAGAATGTTAAAGCCATTAGAAGTTTCTTAGGGCATGCTGGCTTCTATAGAAGGTTCATTAAGGACTTTTCTAAGATCTCCAAACCCTTATGTGAGCTTCTAGAGCTAAACAAACCCTTCATCTTCTCTAGAGAATGTTTCCTAGCCTGGAAGACCCTTAAGGAAGCACTAGTTACAACCCCTATTATAGTAGGACCAAATTGGGACCTTCCCTTTGAGATGTTATGTGATGCTAGTGACTATGCGGTAGGAGTCATGTTAGGCCAAAAGATTGACAAGCTAACACACCCTGTATACTATGCTAGCAAAACACTTAATGAGGCACAATGCAACTATACAACCACTGAGAAGGAGATGCTAGCTGTAGTGTTTGCTTGTGAGAAATTTAGGAACTATATCGTAGGCACCAGAACAATAGTGTATACAGATCACTCTGCACTTAAGTACCTTATGAGGAAGGCTGATGCTAAGCCTAGGTTGATAAGGTGGGTACTGCTGCTGCAAGAGTTTGATCTGGACATTAGAGATAAGAAAGGATGTGAAAATGTGGTTGCGGATCATCTTTCTAGATTGCAGCATAATTGCGAAACAATTGCGGAAACCGCAATTTCTGATGCTTTTATTGATGAACATGTCTTTGTTTTGGCTCATCGTGATAACGATGAGGAACCTTGGTTTGCTGACATTGCTAACTTCCTTGCATCGCAAGTACTGCCAACTTTCAAGGGAGGACAAGAGAAGAAGAGGTTCCTTCACGAGGCAAGGAAATTCATATGGGATGACCCCACACTGTACAAGACATGTGCTGACGGATTGCTGAGGAAGTGTGTTTCAGCTGCTGAGGCGAAGTCTGTGCTGCAGCACTGCCACACAGCTCCTTAAGGTGGACACTTTGGTGGCCAAAGAACAGCTGCAAAGGTGTTCCAGAGTGGCTACTATTGGCCTACGATCTTCAAGGATGCACACAACTATGCACACAGCTGTGATGAATGCCAGAGAACAGGTAACCTTAGTCGCAAGGATGAGATGCCTCTCACTTACATCTTAGAGTTGGAGCTCTTTGATGTGTGGGGCATTGACTTCATGGGACCATTTCCCCCATCATCAGAGATTAAGAACTTGCAGCAAGGGCAACCTTTCATGGTTAATGGTGCGAGGTTGAAGCACTACTATGAGGAAGGAGATGTGAAGACTCTCTCGGCCTTCCTCTTGACTGAAACGTGAAAACAAGAACGAGAGAGGACGAGTGATTGCTGTGCTCGTCAACATGAGGCTCATGCCTTAGTTTATTTTTTGCGATTTTCCGGTTACTGTTTGTGTACATTTTTGTGTAATTTTAATTAAGTATTTGATGTTGATTTTATTTATTTTTGCAGGGAATCGATAGAGGGAATCAAGGAGATTAAATCAAGCTAAAAAGATCAAGGGGATATTGGGCCAAATCAAAGATACGGTTGAGCAAAGATTGATATTTAACTGCAGGAAATCTCCAACGGTCACTAGAATTGCGCTGGATTTGCAGAATCCGCAAAAATAGAGCCGTTGGGATTTCATCATTATTTATATCCGTTAAGACGCGCGATGATCCGTACGATTCTCTCATTATCTGAACTCCAAGAAATCTGCTTTTCTCTTCATCTGTGATTCCTCTCTCCAAATCTCCATAATTCGACGATGGTGCTAACAAGAGCTGAACGGTCGGCGTCCAAGAAGAGGGCTGACGAGGCTGAAACGGCTGCGAGGGAAGCACTTCTTGCCCTTGCAGACGCTGATGCTGCGCGAACTGAGCGACTTCCCAAACTGCCGATCCGCAGGAAGAAGTGGAAGGTTGTCACAGAGATACCTGCTGGACCCTCTGAACCAGCAGGCACACCCAAGAAACGCAAATGGAGAATGGCGGTGGCCGAAGAAGTAAGCAAGGAAAAGACCCCCTCTGTGGGGAGTCAAGAAAGTGATCGTGTATCACACGATTCGGCCAAGAAGAGCTCTTCACCATCTGCACCACCAGCGCAAAGCCCTGAGATTCCTTCTTCGCCCACTCCCCCACCGGCAGAGAGTCCACCAGCAGAGAGCTCACCGGCAGATAGCCCACCAGAAGAGAGCCCTGCAGCATCGCCCACTTCCCCACAACCTGACCCTGAATTCCCATATGGGGAGTACCAAGAATCGACACAGGGCAGTGGGGAGGCTGAGGAAGACGAGGTCTTCTCTCCCTTGAGAGAAGACAGCCCTGCGAGCCCTGCACACCAGGACGATTCCATGGACGAGACACTGGGGGACTGCCTCCAGCAGTTGGCAACCAAGGTGAGATTGAAGAAAGAAGCCAAAGTTGTCAAGGCCAAACGGCCAAGAACAAAGAGGAAGTCCAAGAAGAAGAAGAAGTCCAGGGCTGCGCCTTCGTCAGACAAGGGGGATGTTGAGTCGTCTCTAAAGAAGCTCAAGATTGAGGCTGCTGAGTCAGCCAAACCGAAGGACAAAGGGAAAGCCAAGCTTTACCCTGAAGATGAGCCTCAATCCGTGAGGTACGTGTCTTCTGACGCTGAGACCAGAGGCGCTGAACTGAGGAAGAGGGAGTTGCTGCACGAGAGAGGCTTCCTCGATGCACCTGCTGACCTGCCGCAATTCTTGCGCGCAGGGATCACGAATCATGGTTGGGAAGAGCTGTGCAGGCCACCCAATCCGGCCTACTCCAGCATGGTCTATGACTTTTACGCCAATTTGTCGAGTGCTGAGGATGGCTTGTCTGTGGTCCGGGGAGTCGAAGTAGACTTCTCAGCAAAGGCGATCAACGAAGCCTATGGCCTCAAAGGCCAAAAATATACTGATTATGCGAGGATTGTTGATGAGCCTACTGAAGCCGTCCTGGAAGAGGCCATATGGATAATTGGCCAGCCTGAGGCATCATGGACAGTCTCGCGCAATGGAAGGCACACCCTGATGAGTGCCACCCTTACAGCCAAGGCGGCTGTCTGGTTTTCCTTCGTTAGAAGGAAGCTGTCCCCCGTGACTCATGAGACCACCATCAACCAGAGCAGGTCGCTGCTGGTCTATGCAATCATGCGAGGTCTCACGATCAACGTGGGCGAAGTCATTGCAGCTTCCATTGCTGACTGCGCCAAAAAGGGTAAGGGACCACTTTTCTTTCCTAATACGATTACTAAGCTGTGCTTACGTGCAGGGGTCCGAATCGAGCGCATGGAACGGCAGCTGGCCTACACGGGCTACTTGGAGCTACCTACTGTCCTGAGGCTGCAAAGGAAGGGCAACATGGAGTTCGAGCTGGATGGTCTAGCTGCTACTCAGTCCCTGACCATGGCGTGCCTGATGGATATGCAAAGGAAGATGGCTCAATGGGCCACATATGCGCAAGCACGAGACAAGGAAGTTGCTGATCAACTTGGCTGCCTATTTCCTGAATTCCCCACGGATCTGCTAACTCCATGGGCGCCTCCACGACCACGACGGAATGATGATGAGGATGATGTTTGAGTGCTAATCTGAGTAGCACGAAAGGGAGTATTACTGTTCCCTTAAAATAAGAAAAAAAACTGCTTTTTGAACCATGTGAACTATGCTGTTTTAGTTAGTATTTTGGATCTGTTTTCGTTCTTTAATTTCAGTATTTAAATTTGCTTAGTGTAGTCTGATGATAGCTGAATAGGTAGAGTAGTTTAGTTTAATTTTTGTGTAGCTTGAATAACGGGAAAAAGCATGCTTAGGGGCCCTAACCACTGATATATCTGCCCTGTCTTTATTGCGGAATAATTGCGGAAACCGCAATTTTTATTGGTAAATGCATGTTTTGGACTGTCTGTTTAGCTAAGCTGGTTCTGTTTAAATTCTATCTTTTGCTGCTATCTTGTCTACCTTATATAGCTTATCTTAAAGCATGCTGGATGAGTGTCATAGGACACCCTTTGATAGTTTAAATTAGCCTCTAAATATTGCTCAGCATTCATAGCTTTAAGTCCTTACTTGCCTGTTTTTATGAATTTCTGCTGCTGTGACATTTACTTTTAGCATGTTCTGTCTATGCCTAGGACTTTTAGATTCTCTTTGTTTTACCTTAGACTAGATGCTTCTAGGTAAGTTTGGGGGTGTGCCACCTCAGACACTCATTGGGGACAATGAGTAGTTTAAGTTTGGGGGAGGCCACCCTAGGCCTAGGAACATTCCTCTCTTCCTTGTAGACTTAAGCATTCTTCTTCTCCTTAAAAAAAAAAAATGAATGATAGAATAGAATAAAGGGGGATGTCTCTCTTGAGGTTGCTGAGTAATCAATGACAAGTGTGTAACCCACAAATGGCATTGCATCAAAAGGCAACCAAAGGAGAGGTCTCCAAGAAAGAAAGAAAATTTAGGGAAGAAGAATGTATGCTTAGGAGTTGCAACCTTGTGGCTTAGATGTCCTAATTAAAAAGAACTCTGATCTTCAATGAGCTGAGCACAAGGTTGTAGCTTTTTAAGTTTGTCTAGGGAGATGAATGTATATCCAATGAAGTGATGCCAGGGTTTAGTTTGTCACATGAAAGTACTACTGTCACTAGTTTTTTGTACTAAGACTGGCATGACTCTAAGGAATCCTAGGTAGTTCAAAAGTAAAAACTAGAAGCATGTACTGAGTCTGGGGTAAAGCTAGGTAGAGTTTGAAACCTTAGGGATAGTGGCATGATGTGACAAAAGCAAGTAGATCAGTTGTAGGGAGTAATGAAACAGTAGGAGTGTTAGGCATGCGAAGTCAGAAGAAGCTAGATAAGAGGATAGTTTAAACTTAGAAGTGTGTCACAGGACAGCACTGCTATGGATAGGAATATAGGGGAGTCAGTAAGTGGTTAAGGAGATTAAAACAGTAGCCTAAGTAAGTCCTTAGTTTGCTTGAGGACAAGCAAAATCTTAAGTTTGGGGGTGTGTTATGTCTCCAAAAGTGACTTATTTAGGACTTATTTAGCTTAGGAAGATGCACATTCTTAGGTGTTTTTGATAGTATTTAGCCTAGACCTATGCTTATATATGAGATTTAGAAGAAGGTAGCTAAATTAGGACTTGTGTGCAAAAGGAAAGAAAAGGGATAAAAACCGAAGTTAAAACAAAGAAAAATGCACATTGCGTTAGAATTGCGGAAACATTGCTAAAACAGCAATGTTTCAAGTGAAAACCGTAAGTTGACTGATCTGTTTCTGTTTAATTCCGTTATTTCAGGGATTCGTGCTTTCTCCTCCATCCATTTTGAAGTACGACGTTGAAGATTGATGGTTCTCCTTGGCCCAAATGCACCTGTAGATTACTATAAAAAGGGGTCAAAGTCGGAGGTTCAATCATCATCCGAAAGCGTAGAAGTCTTCTCGCAGTCCATCTTTTCTCCTGTCATTCTTCTTCGTCTGTTGGTGTGAGAGTCTCAGCTGTTGGAATCGACAATCTGATAGGAAGGAGAGAAGATTCATCTTCTCTCCCGATTGGATTCATCCAAGCAAGGCTATTCTTTCTCCCCATTCAGCCGAAGCAATCGCAACAAGGCGTTCACGCTCATTTACATGCTTTCTGTCTTTAAATTCCTACTTTCCAGCTTTGTTTTGTTGTTGTTCCTTTCCTAGTAATTAGTACATCTCATTTCGTTACTTTCTGTCTTTGTGTCATTTACATTAAGCTTCCTTTTGTTCTTTCAAACGATCAACTAATCAAATCACAGTTCTTCATTTCACAATTTCTCGCCTTTGCGATCTACTGCTTTTCCTTGCTGTCTTCAGTTTATTTCTCTTCTAAGCATGTCTCTTTCATCTCTTATTTCTGTTCTCTTTATATCCATGAGTAGCTAAGTCACTTAGGGGCATGCTAATGACAAGAATATAGGCTAAAAAACGTGAACCAAGCATGTAGGATAGCTCTCGAAGCATTGATTGTATGTAAGCTTCATCCTACGGGCAATTTCGATTGGCCATCCATTTTGTCCAAAGAACTCCTAACCTCTGGAAGGAGTAAGAGTTCAGAGTCATACACTCATGCTAGCCTTTCAAGGTAGCCAGAAAACGACCTAGGAATAGGCGTTTTCCTAGTACAAACCTTAAACTTCTGCTTTAATAAAATGCTTAAGACCTTACTTGGACATGAGTAAACTAAAGAATCTAATGCATGGAATCGGACGATACATGAGATTGAGTGAGTTTGATGCATAGAGAGTTGATCCAATGCTTGAGAATCGTGAGAAAATGCCTATAGAGGAGTCGTTAGTAGCCCTTGTCTCTCCATTTTACACCCTTTCGCTGTTATTTAATTGCGGTAGAATTGCTGTTTCCGCAATTCTGCTAAGTTTACAATTCTGTTTAGCTGTTTTCTTCTTCATTTATTAATCTCGTCTCTTTTCCTTTGAGTTTAACTTTGACTTGCTCTTGTTTATGTTGCTTCCCTTTATATATTCCTTAAGGAGTAGACAATTAAAAACCAATTTTACCCCATCAAATCCACCCCTTCTTTCTTAACTTTACACTTCACGAGTAGCTTATAATAAATCTCTGTGGGAAAACGAATGAAAAAATACTTACTACTTGCTATAAGATCATGTATGCTTGCATGTTCTGAGTGCTCTTTCTCTCTTATTGCTTATTTATATTAACACATTGAGCACGCAACAAGGAGTAAGAGTTCAGAGTCGTCCATTCATGCTAGCCTTTCATGGTAGCCAGAAAACGACCTAGGAATAGGCGTTTTCCTAGCACAATTTATTAGCTTGCTTGTATAAATAGATGCTTAAGTCTTGCTTGGATATGAGTGAACTAAAGGATCTAATGCATGTAATCAAGAGATGCATGAGAATAAGCTAAATTGATGCATGATAAGTTAAGTTACTGTTGAGTGATCGTATGAAAAAGCCTATAGAGGAGTCCTTAGTTGGCCTTGTTTCCTTATCTCACCCTCAATTCGTCGTTAACTTAATTGCTAGAAAATTGCTGTCTGCGTAATTCTATTATTTTGCTTTTTGCCTTAGCCGTTTTTCTCCTATTTTACTTTTGCGATTTTATTGCTAGGACATTGCTGAGTCCGCAATTCCCTCTTCTCTACATTGAAGTTAATCTCTTTACTTTCTTTTGTTTATGCTTGCATATCTCGTACCTTCTTCATTGGTTTGGCACATCACCCTCAAATCTGCCCCACTTAAGTAACCCCCTCTAATTTAACACCTCACTTCGTTAGTAACTAAGAATAAATCTCTGTGAAAAAACGAATGAAAAAATACTTATCACTTGCTGCAAGACCATGTATGCTTGCATGATCTAAGTGCTCTCGCATCACATTTTATTTACACACTGAGCACGCAACAGAGGATGAGCCAAAAAGCGGACTTGTGGCCTATATAGTCGTCAAAGCGTCGAGACGCTAGGGCAGCATCTCGACGCTGCGCCCTAAATTTGCAGCACGAGCGCGTTCGGGGCGTCTCGACGCTCGGACAACGTCTCGACGCTGGGGGACAGGGTCGAGCAGCGTCGAGACGCTCTCGCTCGACGCTTGCTCTCGGGTTTCTTGAAAATTTTGACGAAGCAGCGTTGAGATGCTAGGACAGCGTCTCGACGCCGAGCAGCGTTGAGCCAGCGTCTCGACGATGTTGCTCAACGCTAGCTCTCGGGTTTGAGCTAAAATTTAAGCCTTTGGATGTTCCCTTTAGGCCAATACTTCATGCTTTATGTTCCTCCTTTCCCGAAGTGATCCCGAACCATCTAAATTGTCCGTCTTAGCGCCAGAACACGCTTTTGGACTCCAAAAGCTCCCGACCATGAATTCACCTGAACAAGGCATTTTAATTAATAATAATCATGATTCTAGCCAATATTAAGGACATAATAATAGCTCTATTTTAGAGCTATTAAAATACCCCCGACCTGAATCTTGCTAGTCCTCGAGCAAGATATACTCTAAATTATCTCAAAATAATGAACTTGCATGCTGACAACTCTAACCTCCATGCTCGTGAAAACAAGGTATTTAAATAAATGGAAAACCATCAAATACAAACATAAGCTGAGAACATTCCAAAATTTTACTCCTATTCCCTTACGTGTGTGTGTGTGTGTGTGTTTAGAACCTCTTAGCCTAGCTCTTATAAGCCCGAAATAACCTTATACATTCCTATAACTCGTTTTCCCCTACTTCTGGCGATAAGAACAGTCTAACGACTTTTCAGTGACAGAAAGAGCAACAAAACAAAAGACCTATATATTTTTTTTCCTTCTCTTTGGGTACTTTGTACCCTTTATTTCCCTTTTTTTTTTATTTCTCCAAGAGAGCCTAAAACGTCAAGCTTAATTTCGCTTCACGTTTTTATGGACTAATGCTCACTTCTATTAGCTCCCCTTTCATGCAGTGACAACCGCGGGTTACACGATTGTCCCTGGTTACACGGGTGGCACAAGAAGGAGGAGCATCTCTAGAGATATTATTTTCATGCTTACTACTTTTTTTTATTTTTTTTCTAGGCAATAGCTTTGCTATAAAACAAGTGAATTATTACTACTTTTAACACATCAAGCCTCCCTAAGGGTACCTTTCGGGGTGATAACAAGGTTCAGACCAAATAAGATCATTCTAAGCCTACAGAACTGAGAATAAGAGGACTATGTGCTCAGTGAATGTAGAGAAATAGTAGAAAAAAATTTAAAATAGGCTAAAAATGTGCATACATTGTCAAAAATTTCCGAATTACGCACAAATACGGAGTATTCACGGCATATCCCGGACCGTCCTCATCGGACAACATGCAAACAGATTCTAATCTAAAAATCAGAGTATACACATGCTTGACAACAACAAAGAAGTCTTTCTTTCAACAAACTTCACCCCCCCCCCCCCCCCCCCCACCTTAAAAGATGCATTGTCCTCAATGCGTTAAAACAATTAAAACAACAAAATTCTAAGGGAACAGAAAACCTCCCCTGAATTTTGCAGGGTCGACGGGTAGAGATGCGCATCCTCGTCTCCAAAATAAATTCGAACTGTCGGCCATTCCTCTTTTTCTCCTAAGAAAAACAAACAACAAACTTCAAAAACCAAAATAAACAAAAATAACAAAGCATTATATAACAGAATTACAGCCCAAGCTCGGGTGCCTCCGAGAAGCGCAAATTTTTAGAGTCGATTGCTCGACTGTATTCTCGCATCCTCTCATCCCTTCTCGTACTCGGATGGCGCTAGAATTAATGTAACGTCATAGCACTCGGCGTCACCTGCATGGAAAACCTTCAAACGATGGCCGTTCACTTTCTGCACCTCATCTAAGTCCAAGCTCTGAATTTCTACAATGCCATAAGGAAAATTTTTAGTTATAATGTAGGGTCCTTTCCAACGGGAACGAAGCTTACCTGACATGAACTTCAGGCGGGAATTGAACAGCAAAACTTTCTGACCGACTTCGAAATTTTTCTTTAAGATCTTTCGGTCATGAAACTGTTTGGACTTTTCCTTATAGATCCTGGAATTCTCATAGGCGTCCAAACGCAGCTCATCCAATTCCTGTAACTGAAGTATTCGTGCCTCGCAACCTTCATCAGAGCTCATGTTACATTTCTTGATCGCCCAGAATGCCTTGTGCTCAATCTCCACGGGTAAGTGGCAAGCCTTCCCAAAAACCAACCTATACAGGGACATCTCTATAGGGGTTTTGTAGGCGGTGCGGTACGCCCACAAAGAATCCTGCAAACGAACGCTCCAGTCCTTCCTGCTCGGTCTCACGGTTTTCTCTAGAATTTATTTTACCTCTCTGTTGGAGAGCTCGGCTTGCCCGTTGGCTTGAGGATGGTAGGCGGTGGACACTCGATGATTGGTAGAGCTCACTTTAATGTGAACTCCAAATTCGAGTTGTCGAAGCTCGCCAAAATACAATTTATAAGCCTATTATCAATAGCTTTGCAGCCAGTGGTAACAGGGTCGATCCAAGGAGAAGTTATGACTGAAATTAAATTAAAATTGAAATTAATTAATTGATTGGGTTTTTTGTAACGTGGGGATTTTTAAGCATGCAAAGCGAGCAATTAAACGCTAACGGAAGAATAAAAATGAGAGAGAGACGCGTGCACGGTTTGGGGATTTTCGGGATTGATTTGTTAGACATCTTCAGCTAATCATTTAACACAAATTCAAGGCAAACAGTTTGTAGTACACACGGTCGGTTACCCGATAAGCCCCAAGGTAACCGTCTCCATAGAAATTAATCAGACCACACAGTTCTAATTAAACATTATCTAAAATTGCATTAAGGTGATCAGCCCCAAATTTATTCTAGATAGTCACTAGCGAACCGCGACAGACATTCGATCACGTAGTCTAATTGCTAACTGATTGCCCGCAAATGCTGTATGCAATCAACAACTATCATGCATGACACGATACTCCGGTTTAGTTTTATCAATCTGTGTTACTTAGTCGAATAGTGAGAGGCACGACATCGCTACTCTTTAACATTCACAAAATACTAGAAAACACGAGTGTCAATCGGTGAAATCTAGCATATGCATAGGGTTAAGCAAGAAAGATAAATGCATACAAAACAGCCACCAATTTGTAAACTAAGCATGGATTATCAAAGCTAAAAGAGTCTAACAAAAATCCCTCAAATGTATCCCAAACCGTTCACCCTTACCTTAGCCGTCCATGGAACGGGTTGTCATCACCGCTCCAAGGTAAGCCATGGAAGTCACCTCTAAACTAATACAACTTAAAAGCTCCAAAATATGCCACAAATGGCGGAGCTATGATGAAAAAGAGAGAAAAGCCGAGAGGAAGAAGATGAAGTTCGTCAAAAGTATGAAAGTTGGCTGCAAAAATCGTCATTACAGCCCCTTTAAATCGTCGTAGCGTCGCGACGCTACGCCCTAAGTGAACCGCGCGCGCCTCGCGATGGCGTCGAGACGCTAGGGTAGCGTCGCGACGCTACGCCCTAAGTAATCCGCGCGCGCCTCGCGATGGCGTCGAGACGCTAGGGCAGCGTCTCGACGCTGGCCCGATAACTTCTTGCGCGCGCCTCCTACGGAGCGTCTCGACGCCGCAGCAGGGTCTCGACGCTTCGGCAGCGTCGAGCTAGCGTCTCGACGCTATTGCTCGACGCTAGCTCTCGGGTTTGGGGCTGGAAAAATTGCCTCTCCTAGGCAATTTTGGTCCGTTTCTTCTCGGATCGACTTGCCCTTTCCCGATGCACTCCCGGGGCGTTAAAACTCCGCTTTTAGCTCCGAAACGGGTCCAATGGACGTACGAGCTCTTTGTCGCATTTCTCCTACAAACGAGATAAATTAAACATTTAAATGCGGACTTTAGCTATACTTAGGAAGTATTTAATAGCTCCAAAAGGGAGTTATCAAACACTCCCAACTTGAATCTTGCTAGTCCTCGAGCAAGGCTACAAAGAAATTGACTCTAAGGACAAGCTTACATGCTACTAACTCAAACCTCCATGCATTTTGAAAATTCAAACACAACATAATCATGAAAGCAATTTGTGCATGCATTTACTACGAACATATCAAAAATTAACTATTGCCCCCTAACGTGTGTGTGTGCTAGACAACCTATCCTAAACTCACATAAGCCCGGAAAAACCACATGCAACACATCATCCCGTTTTCCCCCTACTTCTAGCGTTTAAGAACAGTCTAAACTTGACTTACACGAGAGAGAGAAGCAAACTAAGAGACCTAAATATTTTCTCTTTCTTTTTCTTTTCACGAGTACTTTGTACCCTTTTATTAAGGTTCTTTGAACCAAACAATTTATTCTCTTTTTCTTTCCAACCTCGAGTTGCCTAACACGTCAAATTCATGCATAAACATCACGTTTTTAAGGACTAACGCTCACTTCTTAAGTGCACTAATAAGAAGGAGGAGCGCCTCGACAGAATTTTCTCACAAACATGCTTTTCTATTTTTTTTTTACTTTAGGCTTAGCATAAGCTAACTCGATTAATCTACCGCTAACTCTCATGCAACAAGCTACCTACGAGTGCCTTTCGGGGTGACAACGAGAATTAACGCTACATGCAATTGACTAAGCCTACGGAATCTAGGATGAGGTTGCTAAGTGCTCGATAGATGCAAGGGAGCAACAGGAAAAATTTTAAAATTTTTTACACGAACCTAATAAATGCAAAACTCATGCAAAAACTAGATTATGTACGTGCTCAGATTCCCAACATGCATTTCCTAGATTATCATAGTTAGAAAGCAGTAAACAGAGTCCCAAGCACTTCAATATCAAAATAACACTGCTCAACCGACTACACATGCATATCCATAAATCCAACTCCACCCCCAACTTCAAAAGTTGGCATTGTCCTCAATGCCACTCAGTCAGATACATAAAGTAAAAGGGAAAGAGAAACTAAACTTCCGTGACTCTTGTGAAGCTGGCGAGGGTAAGGAAGCGGCGCGCTCATCATCGAAGCCCAAAATTTCCCTTCTTCCTCGATTCCTAAAAAAAAACAGGACTAAATTAAACTAAAAAGCAACAAAAAACAGCAAATAAACTAAAAACATAAATAATAGTTCATCGCTCGGGTTCCTCCGAGAAGCGCAAAATTTTTAGAGTCGTTTGCTCGACTGAATTCTCTCCAATGACTCAACCATAATCTGATAGTGCGGGGGACGTTCCAGACTTGTCCTCATCCACACTTTCCCTGCAATCAACATTCAAAACATTTTGCACTCTTCGTGCCTCGAGCACGTGAATATCATTTTTGTTAGTGCAAAAAACAGCATTCATTTCATTTAAATTCAGATCAGATTTTTTTACCGAGACATGAGAATCATCCCTCAAGCGCGAGGTAAGACTCCCATTCTCATCATACTCAACAACAGAAACATTCTCCACAGATTTCTTTTCAAATAATGAAAATTCATGCATTGTATCATCAAACTCTAAGGAAACGGCACCCTTAAACACATCGATTTTGACCCTAGCGGTCTTAAGAAAAGGGCGTCCTAATAGCATAGAGGACGAAGCATGCAGAGATTTTTCATTCATATCAAGTACAAGGAAATCAGTGGGGAACATCATATCACCTACCCTAACGAGAACATCTTCCACTTTCCCTCTAGGACATACACTCGACCCATTAGCTAACTGGACAGTCACGTTACACTCATGCAGTTCATTTAAATTCAGTTCAAGAAATAAAGGATAAGACATAACGTTCACAGAAGCTCCTAAGTCAAGCATGGCATTTTTGACTACTTTACTACCTATCATGCAAGGAATAGTAAAGGTACCTGGGTCGTTGCACTTGGCGGGCAACGTACCTGGGAGGATCGCGGAAACGTTCTCCTTTTTCTTCTCAGCCCCTCCCGGGCTTCTCTTCTCAACCTCCGCTCTTCTCTTTCGATCTCAGGAATAAACTGCAGTCCACTAAGCTCAGAAGAACGGGTCATACACAAACAAAAATTTAAACATACAACTACAAACAGAAAAAAATTTCAGCACACCATCAATCAACCAAATTCAAAGTCAATCATAATTTCAATCAAATTTTGCCTTCTCCCCGGCAACGGCGCCAATTTTGGTAGAGCTCACTTTAATGTGAACTCCAAATTCGAGTTGTCGAGACTCGCCAAAATATAATTTATAAGCCTATAACCAAAGCTTTGCAGCCAGTGGTAACAGGGTCGATCCAAGGAGAAGTTATGACTGAAATTAAATTAAAATTGAAATTAATTAATTGATTGGGTTTTTTGTAACGGGGGGATTTTTAAGCATGCAAAGCGAGCAATTAAACGCTAACGGAAGAATAAAAACGAGAGAGAGACGCGTGCACGGTTTGAGGATTTTCGGGATTGATTTGTTAGACATCTTCAGCTAATCATTTAACACAAATTCAAGGCAAACAGTTTGTAGTACACACGGTCGGTTACCCGAGAAGCCCCAAGGTAACCGGCTCCATAGAAATTAATCAGACCACACAGTTCTAATTAAACATTATCTAAAATTGCATTAAGGTGATCAGCCCCAAATTTATTCTAGATAGTCACTAGCGAACCACGACAGACATTCGATCACGTAATCTAATTGCTAACTGATTGCCCGCAAACGCTGTATGCAATCAACAACTATCATGCATGACACGATACTCCGGTTTAGTTTTATCAATCTGTGTTACTTAGTCGAATAGTGAGAGGCACGACATCGCTACTCTTTAACATTCACAAAATACTAGAAAACACGAGTGTCAATCGGTGAAATCTAGCATATGCATAGGGTTAAGCAAGAAAGATAAATGCATACAAAACAACCACCAATTTGTAAACTAAGCATGGATTATCAAAGCTAAAAGAGTCTAACAAAAATCCCTCAAATGTATCCCAAACCGTTCACCCTTACCTTAGTCGTCCATGGAACGGGTTGTCATCACCACTCCAAGGTAAGCCATGGAAGTCACCTCTAAACTAATACAACTTAAAAGCTCCAAAACATGCCACAAATGGCGGAGCTATGATGAAAAAGAGAGAAAAGCCGAGAGGAAGAAGATGAAGTTCGTCAAAAGTATGAAAGTTGGCTGCAAAAATCGTCATTACATCCCCTTTAAATCGTCGTAGCGTCGAGACGCTAGGGTAGCGTCGCGACGCTACGCCCTAAGTGAACCGCGCGCGCCTCGCGTTGGCGTCGAGACGCTAGGGTAGCGTCGCGACGCTACGCCCTAAGTAATCCGCGCGCGCCTCGCGATGGCGTCGAGACGCTAGGGCAGCGTCTCAACGCTGGCCCGATAACTTCTTGTGTGCGCCTCCTACGGAGCGTCTCGACGCCGCAGCAGGGTCTCGACGCTTCGGCAGCGTCGAGCTAGCGTCTCGATGCTATTGCTCGACGCTACCTCTCGGGTTTGGGGCTGGAAAAATTGCCTCTCCTAGGCAATTTTGGTCTGTTTCTTCTCGGATCGACTTGCCCTTTCCCGATGCACTCCCGGGGCGTTAAAACTCCGCTTTTAGCTCCGAAACGGGTCCAATGGACGCACGAGCTCTTTGTCGCATTTCTCCTACAAACGAGAGAAATTAAACATTTAAATGCGGACTTTAGCTATACTTAGGAAGTATTTAATAGCTCCAAAATGGAGTTATCAATGATGCACCCCATACTTCCTCAGCAAAGCCTCCACAGATCGGTTGTAGATATGAGGTCGTTGGTCACTGATTATGGCTCGTGGGATTCCAAACCTGGTAAAAATATTAGACTGAACAAACCTAACAACAGTATTAGAATCGTTAGTCTTCGTGGCTTTCGCCTTAACCCACTTAGAGACATAATCGACAGCCAGTAAAATGTAAGAGAAACCACAAGAATGAGGGAAAGGTCCCATAAAGTCCATGCCCCAAACGCCAAAAATTTCGCAAACTATAACAGATGTTTGAGGCATCTCATTTCTACCTGATATTGACCCTACTCTTTGACATTTATCGCAGGTTTTACAAAATTCATATGAATCTTTAAACAGAGAAGTCCAGTAAAACCCGCTATCTAAAATTTTCCTAGTTTTTCTCCTAGGCCCAAAATGTCCCCCAGATGCATAATTATAACAGAAAGCAAGAATGGAGGCATGTTCATGCTTAGGGACACACCTCCTAATAATCTGATCGGAGCAGAACTTCCACAAATGGGGATCTTCCCAAACATAGGATTTAGCGTCGTTTTTCAGCTTAGCTTTCCTGGTAGAAGAGAAACCAGAAGGAAAATTACTTGTAACTAAGTAATTTACCATGTCAGCATACCAAGGAAGAACTGCATGAATTCTGAAGAGTGTCTCATCGGGAAAATCTTCATTAAGAGGCAGGAGGTCTTCCTTTCTGGCCAGTCGGCTCAGATGATCGGCTACCGGGTTCTCTACTCCTCTTTTATCCTTGATTTTCACATTGAATTCCTGAAGGAGCAAAATCCATCGAAGCAGCCTCGGTTTCGAATCTTTCTTGGTCATCAGGTACCTAACAGCTGCATGGTCAGAGAAAACAGTTACTTGAGAACCAATAATGTAAGGACGAAACTTATCTAACGCAAATACAATGGAAATAAGTTCTTTTTCTGTTGTCGTATAATTGCACTGCGCTGGATTGAGCGTCCTGGAGGCATAGTAAATGACACGACTCTTGTTCTCGATCCTCTGACCATGCACTGCTCCCAAGGCATAGTTGCTGGCGTCGCACATTATCTCAAAAGGCAAGTCCCACTGGGGTGGGTGTATAATTGGTGCGCTCATCAAACTATCCTTCAGCAGATCGAAGGCTTTTCTACATTCCTCTCTAAATTCGAACGTGACATCCTTCTGAAGGAGGTACGTCATTGGCATGGCAACTTTGGAGAAGTCGTTGATAAACCTGCGGTAAAATCTGCATGACCAAGAAAATATTGAATCTCCCTAACATTTGTTAGGTAAGGTAGATTAGAAATAACATCGATCTTAGCCTTATCTAGCTCTATACCCTTAGCAGAAACCACATGACCTAAAACGATTCCTTGAGTAGCCATAAAATGACATTTCTCAAAATTTAGAACAAGGTTCATTTCAATACACCGTTTCAGAACATGCGATAAGTTAGTCAAACAGTCATCGAAGGAATTGCCATATACTGTAAAATCATCCATGAACACTTCAATGCATTTTTTTCTACAAACTCGGAAAAAATACTTATCATGCATCGCTGAAATGTACCAAGTGCGTTACAATGTCCGAAAGGCATCCTTCTAAATGCAAACGTGCCAAAAGGGCACGTGAACGTTGTTTTCTCTTGGTCCTCTTTAGCTATGGGGATTTGGTAGAAGTCGGAGAAACCATCGAGAAAACAAAAGTATGGCTTCCCAGCTAAACGCTCCACCATCTGATCTATAAAAGAAATGGGAAAATGGTCTTTTCTATTGACCTCATTCAGCTTCCTAAAGTCTATGCACATTCTCCATCCATTTTGAATTCTTTTGGGCACTAATTCATTTTTCTCATTTCTAACCACAGTTATGCCCGTTTTAGGAACGAAATGTATTGGACTGACCCACTTACTATCTGAGATAGGATAGATAATACTTGCTTCATGGAGTTTTAGGATCTCAGACACTACTACCTCCTTCATCGTTGGGTTGAGTCTCCTTTGGGGCTCTCGTGAAGGTTTCGCTCCATCCTCGAGCGGGATTCTGTGCATGCACGTAGCTGGACTTAGCCCATGTAAATCTGCTAATGTCCATCCAATTGTCAGCTTGTGCTCTTTAAGAACTGCCATTAACTTCCCTTCCTGATCCGGTTTAAGGTTCTTTTCTATTATGACCGGCAACGTCTCATCATCCCCCAAATACGCGTATTTCAGATGATCAGGCAAGTCTTTCAACTCCAATTTAGGTGCCTGCAAAGTATAAGGCAGCATCTTAACATGATTCTGAACAATTGCCAAAGCAGAGACAGTTGAATCACAATATTCAGTCATGGATGGTTCATGCAACTCAGATTCATCAAAAAGCTCAATTAAAAACAGTGGGTCATCCCCATCCTCAACAGTCATGCATTCATCCTGAACTAAAAAATCAATTGTATCTATTTGACAAAGAGAGTGGACATTTCATTAGACACATTAACCTCAACAACCTGTCCACGATACTCAACAAATAGAATGCCCTTATCAACATTTATCTTAGTTTTAGCAGTTTTCATAAAGGGCCTACCTAATAAGATTGAAGCACACGAAGAAGTAGAATTTCCATCCATTTTTAGAATATAAAAATCCACAGGAAAAATTAATCCATCAACTTTAACTAATACATCTTCCACTACTCCTAAAGGATGCACGAAAGATCTATCAGCAAGTTGTATAACTACACCTGTTACCTGTATTTCTTTCAAATTCAGATCCTGATAAATGGAATGAGGCATGACACTAATTGAAGCTCCTAAATCTAGCACGGCTCTCCTAATTTTCATGCCTCCAATCGTGCAAGGGAGAGAAAACATACCTGGATCGTCGCATTTTTCTGGTAAGTTCTTTATGATCAAAGCAAATACATTTTTACTTACCACGACGTGATCTTTCTCCTTTGTCTACCTCTTGTTGGTGCATAACTCTTTCAGGAACTTAGCGTACCTGGGAATTTGCTTGATGGCATCCAACAGAGGGATATTGATCTCTACCTTCTTGAATGTGTCTAGAAACTCCTTCTCGTAGTTCTCCTTAGGTGGTCTTGCTAACCTGCTAGGAAAAATAGCCTTAGGTACATAAACTCTAGTACATGTAGGATCGAAATTTACCCCTTTCCATCTTGGTTCGGGCTCTTCCACCATTGGCTCGCTGTGACCTTGATCGACTTCCACTGGCGGGGTACTCGTGGGAAGCTCATTCCCACTTCTCAGAGTGATGGCACTAGCGCTTTCTGCCTTCTGATTTTCCATCACTGTCAACTTGTTACTAACCTGAATCACTTCTTCGCTCAGAGTTTGAAACTGCTTTCAAGTTTCCCTATGTTGTGATTCAAGTATTTCTTCCAATGATCTACCTGAAACAGAAGGACGAGGCTGTAAATTATCTTTTAAAGCAAGAACAACATTACTTACCTCAAAAAGTCAGGCTTTAATCTCGTCCACATCCTTCACCAGGCGAGCTTGTTCCTTGTCTCCATCTCCACTCCGCTCTAAGCTTCTAGCCAAGTTGGAAATCAAAACTCTAGCTTCTGCGGGGGTTTTATCCATCGCTGGCGACGTCAATTAACTATCGGTTTTGCGGTAACAGACCTTCGTAGAAATTCTGAATGAGTTGTTGGTCAGTTATTTGGTGATTGGGACAATCCTCACACAACCGACCAAACCTCTCCCAACACTCGAGAACGGTCTCTCCCTCTCCTTGCTTGATAACTCCATTTTGGAGCTATTAAATACTTCCTAATTTTAGCTAAATTCCGCATTTAAATGTTTAATTAATCTCGTTTATAGGAGAAATGCAGCGAAGAGCTCATGCGTCCATTGGACTCGTTTCGGAGCTAATAGTGGAGTTTTAATGCCCCGGGAGTGCATCGGGAAAAGGGCAAGTCAATCCAAGAAGAAACGGACCAAAATTGCCTAGGAGAGGCAATTTTCCAGCCCAAACCCGAGAGCAAGCGTCGAGCATCAGCGTCGAGACGCTTGCTCGACGCTGCCCAAGCGTCGAGACCCGGCTGTGGCGTCGAGACGCTCCGGAGGAGGCGCGCGCAAGAAATCATCGGGCCAGCGTCGAGACGCTGCCCTAGCATCTCGACGCCATCGCGAGGCGCACGCGCATTACTTAGGTCGTAGCGTCGCGACGCTACGACGATTTTAAAGGGCTGCAAGACGATTTTGCAGCCATTCTTTCACCATTCTTCCGAACTTCATCTTCTTCCTCTCGGCTTTTCCCCATTTTTTTACCTTAGCTCCGCCATTTGTGGCATGTTTTGGAGCTCTTAATTTGTAATAGCTTAGAGATGACTTCCATGGCCTTCCTTGGAGCGGTGATGACAATCCGTCCCATGGACGGCTAAGGTATAGTGAGCCGTTTGGGATAATTTGAGGGATAATTTGTTAGACTTTTATGCTTTGATAATCCATGCTTTAATTTCCGACTTGGTGGCTGATTTGTATGCATTTATTATTCTTGCTTCATCCTATGCATATGTTAGATTTCGCCGACTGACAATCGTGTTTTCTAGCATTTTGTTAGAGTTAAAGAGTAGCGATGTCGTGCCTCTCACTATTCGACTAGTAACACAGAATAATAAAACTAAACCGGAGTATCGAGTCATGCATGATAATTGTTGGTTACATACAGCGTTGGCGGGTAGCCAGTTAGCAATTAGATTACGTGATCGAATGTCCGTCGCGGTATGCTAGTGACTGTTTAGAGTCAATTTGGGGCTGATCACCCTAAAGAAACTTTAGATAATGTTTAGTTGGATCTTCTGATTTAATTAATTGCTATGGAGCCGGTTACACTTGGGGCTTCCCGGGTAACTGATCGCGTGTATTACAAACTGCTAGCCTTAGGATTGTTTTAAATGATAAGTGTAGAATGTCTAACAAAGAAATCTCGAAAATCTCCAAACCGTGCACTCGTCTCTCTTTCTCTCTTTTATTTCTTCGTTAGCGTTATTTCTCTTACTTGCATGCTTAAACATCCCCCCGTTACAAAAACCCAATTGATTAATTAATTTCAAGTTCAATTTAATTTCAATCATAACCTTCTCTGTGGATCGACCCTGTTACCACTAGCTGCAAAGCTTTGGTTAATAGGCTTATAAATTGTATTTTGGCAAGCCTCGACAGCTTGAATTTGGACTACCCAAAAGTAGATCTACCATTGCTCGATTTTGTTTATCATTCTTCTGAGGGCGGCGGCCTTGGGAGGAGGAAAATACTTCGCTAAAAATGCTTCATTCAGCTCACTCCATGTAGTGACAGACCCGGTCGAAAGATAATACATCCAATCTTTTGCCTTTTCCTTTAAAGGGAAAGGAAAGGCCCTTAAACTGAGTTGATCTTCAGTGACATCGCCAGTCCTTACTTCCGAACATACCATCCTGAATGCCTTAAGATGTCTGATGGGATCTTCATCTGCGTGACCACAAAAGGAAGGTAGTAAGTCAATCAGACCAGCTTTAAATTCAAATTTACTTGTTGCTACCGGATACAATATACTCGATGAATTCCGGTCTAGCTCAGATGCTGCAAGCTGCCTCAAGGTTCTTTGTTGCTCATAATCACCCATAACCTCCATTTCTGCGCTTCTCTTAGATTTTCAAGGAATAACTGCGCTCAAGAACTCAAACAAAATGGGTAAAATAATACAAGAAGAATTAAGCTGTACAAACAAATTAAACTCAATCAAACCAAATTAATTATAATTTCCTGGCAACGGCGCCAATTTTGGTTAGGCGAGCTTTTCGAATGTTCACCTAAATTTCAAGTTGTTGAGGCTTGCCAAAATGAAATTTATAATACTGGTTTACTACTCTAATTAGCAGATAGTGGTAACCAGGTCGAACCACAAGGAATTAGTTTAATTCAGACTTGATTAAATTTAAGTTGCTAGTGATAAAAAGAGGAGAATTTGGTTTGTAAAAATGGAGCTCTAACATGCAAAAGCTAACGGAAAATTAAGCGGCGAAGTGAAAATTTAAACGAGCATGCTTAATTCTGAGCAATGGGATTGATCGCTATGGACGTTCAGTTCATCGATGACAAAATAAATAGCTAACATGCTTCAACACACAATTCATTTGGTTAATTTCTAACTCAGATGACCCAATGATATAATTAGATAAGTGCAATTCTAATTATACTTGGCCAATAATCAACTTGAGGTGATCGATCCCAAATTAATTAATGGCCAGTGACGGGAACACTACGACGAATTAATCATAGGACTAACCCGATTTCTCTCTCGCCCAAAGCCTAACATGAAAACGTTAACTAATTCATTCCCTCAACTGTCACTGGGGCTTGAATTACCTTGTCATGCTTAAGCCCTTCCTACTTAACGATTTAGGCAATTATACGTCCTAATCTTTAGCGTTTTATCATGCATAGGAATTAAGGAGTCATTGCTAATTAAGCTACACATGCTAATATTGAAGACAAACAAAGGAAAGAGATGCAAGAAGTTCATAAAAATCATACATACACAAGAGGGCAAATCTCCCCTTCAATCCATAGTTTTACAATCTCAATCTCAAAATTAAACACTAACCTTGTTTAGCCTTCCATGGAGGATGAATAAATCCAACACTCCATGGAAGAATTAAGATGCATACAAGAGAGGTGAAGAAGAGGGCCAAAAATGGAAGAGAATGTCGCAATCCCGAGGCAAAACTGTTGGAGAGGATGAGCCAAAAAGTGGACTTATGGCCTGTATAGTCGTCGGAGCGTCGAGACGCTAGGGCAGCGTCGAGATGCTGCGCCATAAATTTGCAGCACGCGTGCGTTTGGGGCGTCGAGACGCTCTTGCTCGATGCTCGCTCTCGGGTTTCTTGAAAATTTTGACGAAACAACGTCGAGACGCCGAGCAGCTTTGAGCCAGCGTCTCGACGTTGTTGCTCAATGCTAGCTCTCGGGTTTGAGCTAAAATTTAAGCCTTTGGATGCTCCCTTTAGGCCAATACTTCATTCTTTATGTTCCTCCTTTCCCGAAGTGATCCCGAACCATCTAAAATGTTCGTCTTAGCATCGGAACACGCCTTTGGACTCCAAAAGCTCCCGACCATGAATTCACCTACAACAAGGCATTTTAATTAATAATAATCATGGTTCTAGCTAATATTAAGGACATAATAATAGCTCTATTTTAGAGTTATCAATTATCCCTAGACTATAGACCGTTCTGGCTATTACATGAACTTGATCCATAATCATGTCACACATGAAGTTCAAGTATATAACTATAGCCATGGGTTCTTTATTTATTGGAGTTTGGGTATAAGAAAACGCATTTCACTTAATTCAATAACAACTTTACTGAATAAAATTCAATAACAATTTTATTGCAAAATAGAATATACATTCAGTTTACAAACCACGAGTTTTAAGACATAAAACCCAACAAACTCCCACTTGGACTAAAACGTCAGTGGAGTATTACATGTTGGATGAGAAAAACTGGAATATCAAATACATCCATGGCGTTTCTCCCACTGTCCTACTGTACAACTCGCAGTCCTAGACTCACTAGGTGCCCCTCAAACACTTTAGCCGTGAGGGACTTTGTAAATGGATCAGCAATATTGTGCTCTGAGGAAATCTGCATAACGATCACGTCTCCTCGATGCACTGTCTCCCTGATGAGATGATATTTCCGCTCAATGTGCTTTCCACGCTTATGGCTTCTTGGTTCTCTGGAATTTTCCACAGCATCAGTATTATCACAATAAAGTGTGATAGGGAAATTCATATTTGGATCAACTTCCAAATCCGTCAAGAACTTCCTAAGCCATACAGCCTCTTTTGCAGCTTCGCAATCCGCAACATACTCAGCTTTCATGGTGGAGTCAGCAATACAACCTTGCTTTATACTCCTCCATACTACTGCCCCTCCGTTAAGAGTGAACACTGATCTCGATGTGGATTTCCTCGAATCCTTATCAGTTTGAAAATCAGAGTCAGTGTATCCTGTAAGGATCAAATGCTTCGCGCCATACACAAGCACATAGTCCTTCGTTCTCCGAAGATACTTGAGGATGTGTTTAACGACAGTCCAATGATCATATCCCGGATTGGACTAGTGCCTACTGACAATTCCTACTGCATAGCTGTTAAGTCTCTGAAAGTGACTTATTTAGGACCTATTTAGCGTAGGAAGATGCACATACTTAGGTGTTTTTAATAGCATTTAGCCTAAACCTATGATTAAATATGAGAATTAGAAGAAGGTAGCTAATTTAGGACTTATGCACAATAGGAGAAAAAAGGGTTGAAAACCGTAGGAAAAGAATGAAAAATGTGCATTGCGAATGAATTGCGAAAATATTGCGGGAACCGCAATTATTCAAGTGAAAACCGTAAGTTGACTGATCTATTTCTGTTAATTTCCGTTATTTCAGGGATTCGTTCTTTCTCCTCCATCCATTCTGATATATGACGTTGAAGATTGATGGTTCTCCTTGGCCCAAACGCACCTGCAAACTACTATAAAAAGGGGTCAAAGTCGGAGGTTTGATCATCATCCGAAAGCGTAGAGTCTTCTCGCAGTCCATCTGTCTCCTGTTTTTCCTTTGCCGTCTGTTGGTTTGCGAAGCTCAGCTGTTGGAGTCGATAATCTGATAGGAAGGAGAGTAGATTCTTCTTCTCTCCCGATTGGATTCATCCAAGCAAGGCTGCTCTTTTTGATCCTTCATTCGAGGCGACTGCAACGAGGCTCAAAGCAACTTTTACTGTTTTTCTGCTTTTCATTTCCATTTTCCAGCTTTGTCTTATGCTGTTTCTTTCCCTAGTAGCTAGAATAGATTAATACGTTGCTTTCTGTCTTGCTGTTATTTACTTTAGAGCTTCCTTTTGTCCATTCAAACAATCTCAGTAATCAAAGTACAAGTCTGCATTTCTCAGTTTCCATCTTCTGCTACGGTTTTGGCTTACTGTTTTAAATATATTTCTCTTCTAAGCATGTCTGTTTTATCTTCCATTTCTGTTCTCCATATATCCATGAGTAGCTAAATCACTTAGGGGCATGCTAATGACAGAACTATAGGCTAAAAAACGTGAATCAAGTATGTAGGTTAACTCTCGAGTCATTGATTGTATGTAAGCTTCATCCCACGGGCAATTTCGATTGGCCATCCATTTTGTCCAAAGAACTCCTAACCTCTGGAAGGAGTAAGAGTTCAGAGTCATATTATCATGCTAGCCTTTCAAGGTAATCAGAAAATGGCTTAGGAATAAGCGTTTTCCTAGTACAAACTAAACACTCCTATTTTAACAAGATGCTTAAGACCTTACTTTGAAGTCGAGTAAACTAAAGAATCTAATGCATGGAATCGGACGATACATGAGATAGAGTGAGTTTGATGCATAGAGAGTTGATCCACTGCTTGAAAACCGTATTTAAATGCCTATAGGATAGTCGTTGGTAGCCCTTAATTCGCCATTTTACCCACTTTTTCTGTTTTGTCAATTGCGGAAACATTGCGGTGGCCGCAATTCTGCTAAGTACCATTCTGTTTAGCTGTTTTCTTCTTCATTTATTAATTTCATCTCTTGTCTTTTGAGTCTAATTTCAACTTGCATTTGTTTATGTTATATCCCTTTATACATTCGGTAAGAATTAGGCAATTAAGAATCAAATTTACCCCTTCAAATCCACCCCTTCTTTCTTAACAAATACACTTCGTGAATAGCTAAAAATAAGTCTCTGTGGAAAAAACGAATGAAATATACTTACTACTTGCTGTGAGACCATGTATGCTTGCATGTTCTGAGTGCTCTCTCTACTTTCTTGCTTATTTATTTTAACACATTGAGCACGCAACAATAGCATATGTTTGGTCTTGTACATAACATGGCGTACATTAAAATACCGACTGCTGATGCATAGGGAATTCGTCTCATATCCTCAACTTCCTGAGGTGTCTTAGGACACTCTTCCTTTAACAATTGAATTCCGTGCCTGAAAGGTAAAGAAACCTTCTTGGAATTTTGCATCGAATATCGTATCAACACCTTGTCAATATAAGATGCTTGAGACAGCGCTAGCATTTTGTTCTTACGATTCCTTACGATTTGAATCCCTAGAACAAACTAAGCCTCTCCTAAATCTTTCATTTGGAATTGGGTCGCTAGTCATTGCTTAACGTCAGTCAGGAACCCTACATCATTCCCAATGAGTAAGATATCATCTACGTATAAGACTAAGAAAGCTACAACAGAATTGACTATTTTCTTGTAAACACAAGGTTCGTCAACATTCTGTTCAAAGTCATAAGATTTGATCGCAGTATCAAACCTTGTATTCCAAGATCTAGACGTTTGTTTCAACCCATAAATGGATCGATTAAGCTTGCAAACCTTTTGCTCTTGACCCTGAACTATGAACCCCTCTGGTTGAGCCATATAAATAATCTCTTCAAGATTTCCATTCAGAAAGGTTGTCTTGACATCCATTTGCCAAATTTCATAATCATAAAACATGGCAATGGATAAGAGTATTCTATTCGACTTTAACATGGCAACAGGGGAGAAGGTTTCTTCATAGTCCACCCTTCCCTCTGGGAATAGCCCTTTTGCCACAAGTCGAGCCTTAAAGGTTTGCACCTTACCGGCTTGGTCTCGTTTCCTTTTGTAGATCCACTTGCAACCGATAGGTCTTTCACCATCCGGTCGCTCTACAAGATCCCAGACCGAATTGAAGTACATCGACTCCATTTCGAGGTCCATGGCTTTTAGCCACTGGTCCTTATCTATGTCATTCATTGCCTGTTTAAAGGTCAATGGATCCTCAACGCCGTCATCAGGTATGACGACCTGGGTTTCCGTTAAACCCATTTAGCGGTCGGGTTGTCTCACATCCCTCCCACTACGTCGAGGTATTCTCAACTCTTGAGAAGGACCAGCCTAATCAACAACTCTTGTTGACCCATCTGTAGCTTTCCTGGAAAGTTTGGTCAAAACAATTTTGCTCGAAGGTTGATGATCTCTCATGTGGTCTTCCTCTAAGAACGTGGTGTTTGTCGATACAAGCACCTTGTCCAGTTGAGGATCGTAAAATAGACCACCTTTCATTTCCTTGGGGTACCCTACAAATAGGCATAATTTTGAACGAAGTTCCAATTTCTTTGGATTGGGCACCAGCACATGTGTCGGACACCCCCAAATCCTAAAGTGACGTAAACTACCTTTACGCCCTCTCCACAACTCATAAGGTGTTTCTGAAACACTCTTAGATGGAACCATGTTCAAAATATATACAGCAGCCTCTACTGCATATCCCTAAAAAGAACTAGGCAGTTGAGCATAGCTCATCATAGATCGAACCATGTCTAACAGGGTTTTATTTCTCCTTTTGGACACACCGTTCTGTTGCGGTGTTCCGGGCGCTGAGAGTTGGGATACTATTCCATGTTCTATCATATAGTCCTGGAATCTTAAATCCATATACTTCCCACATCGATCTGATCGGAGTGTTTTTAATCGTTTTACCTAATGTGTTCTCAACCTCTGCCTTCTACTCCTTGAACGTTTCAAGAGTTTTGGACTTATGATGCATTAGGTAAAGATAGTTGATAGCACTCAAAAAGTGCTAATATTTAGCTCCCAAGTCTTGCGAATTAAGTAATTAATTGTGCTTAATTGATATATTTTGTATAATTTAATTACTTAGGGGTAAATCGGACCATTGCGTTAATTAAGAGCTTAAAAGAACGTTTAGAGGATAACTTTGATTAATCGTTCTGAGTGTTTATACTATGTATATTAATTAATCAAATGATATCTCAATTGTGATAAGTGGTTTGGTGGTGCCAAAGGAATCTAGCAAGTCGATAGGCCTGAGTTCGAGTCCAGAGGAGGACAGAATTCCAATTTTTTTCCTTCAGCGCTTTCTCTCTAGATTCTTGGGGTTTTCTCCCCTTTTCTTCTATATCAAAGCAAAGACTTGGTTTATTTAGCTTGATTTTCATTTGGTTTATTTAGCTTGATTTTCATCCCGAGCAAGGTAAGTGCTCTAATTTGAGGTTAGGGGTTAAATTTGATGTGATTCATGAGGGTTTAGATCTTTAATTTTGAGCTTAGCATGACTGATTGGGAAAATTTTTATTTCTTCTAAGCATATCACATAAGCATGTTTGATTGATATGAGTAGATGACCTTGATTTTCGCCATGTTTTATAGTTAAAGATTATGATGCCTTGCCTCTCTTAATCGCCAAGTAACATGGATAAGTTGAGCCATAGGTAACATAGGCTTCCTTGTTTATCTTGAAGAAATAGATAAATCGGAATATTAACTTAGGCTTCCAGATTAAACATCCGTCGTAGTGCTCCCGTTACTGTCAATTAATCAATATGGGCGGCGTTGGCCCCCTATTGATTCATTGCCACGTTTAATTAGAATCGAACATTCGTCTCTGTTCTTTATTTAATTTAGGATTGATCACCTTAGAGTAATTAAAGAATAGTCCACTTAGATCTCCACGTTTCTAATTAATTATTTGGGTTACTTGTATTAGTAGTTTCGTGCAAGTAAATTATGTGTTTAATTATGCTTTTGCTAAGTATGTTTGAATCCCAATGAATCGAGTCGCATCAAGGTCAACCCCGACCCTTAAAATTAGGAGCACATGTAATTAGTTTTAATTTTCTGTTAGCTACTTTATGCATGTTTTCCTTTTATTCTACCGTTAGCAAATCCCCCATTTACTTTATCATTTTTGTTTTAGTTAATTAACAAACAAATAGAAATTAATTAGGAAAAAATAATTTAGGTTCCCTGCGGATCGACCCGACTACCACTAGCTGCAAAGCTCAGTTGTAGCGGTATTATAAATGTTATTTTGGCGGGATTCGACACCCCGAAATTTATAGGATATTAAAAAATTCTACTACCAAAATTGGCGCCGTTGCCGGGGAACCATTTAGTTTCTCTTAGTTAGATTTTATTTGTTTGTTTTTCCTTTTTGTAGTTTTCCTTCTTTTGTAGGGGTTTGGCCTAAAGAACAAGATTATGGGCAAAGACCGCGCTGCTCCAACCACCGACCTCGTGAAATTCAGGGGAGGTTTTCTGTTCCCTTTAATTTTGTAATTTTAATTGCTTTATCTGATGGATGGATACATAGAAGACTATGTATCTTTCGAAGGTTGGGGGTGGAGATTGTTGTCTGCTGGATTCATGTGTAGTTGTTGAGCATGAGTAGATTTAGAATTTGAAGTGTTTTGGACTCTGTTTGCATGCTTTCTGATTATGATGATCTAGGAAATATTTTTAGAATCTTCGTATTTGCATGTATGGATAAGCATGAAGTTGTTTGCACTGATTAGGTCCATGTCAAAAAATTTTAAAAACAATTTGTTGCTCCCTTGCATCTATCGAGCACTTAGCAATCTCTTCTTAGACTTCGTAGGCTTAGTTTGATTGCATGTCACGTTGATTCTTGATGTCACCCCGAAATGCACCCCTAGGGTAGCTTGTTGCATGAGATTTAGTGGTCAATTAATCGAGTTAGCATAAGCTAAGCCTAAAGGAAAAAAATATAGAAAAGCATGTTGGCTAGAAAATTCTCTCGAGGCGCTCCTCCTTCTTTTTGGTATCTAAGAAGTGAGCGTTAGTCCTTAAAAATGTGAAACTTAGGCCTAAGTTTGACATGTTAGGCAACTCGGGATTGGAAAGAAAAAAAAAATAAAAGTTGGGTTCAAAGAACCTTAACAAAGAGTACAAAGTACTCAAAAAGAAAAGAAAAAGTATGAGAAAATCGTTTTAGGTCTCTTAATTTATTGCTCTCTCTTGTGTAATCAAGTTTAGACTGTTCTTAAATGCTAGAAGTAGGGGGAAAACGGGATGACATGTTGCATGCAGTTTTTTCGGGCTTACGTTGGTTTAGGATAGGTTGGCTAGCACACACACACGTTAGGGAGCAATAGTTAATTTTTGACATGTTCATTGATTAAGTGCATGCGATCGATTGCTTACTTGTTTATGTAAATGCCTTGATTCTTAAAGCATCGAGATTTGAGTTAGAAGCATGCATGTATAGTCCTTAGGAGCTAATTTAGAGTTTTCCTTGCTCGAGGACTAGCAAGATTTAGGTTGGGGGTTTTGATAGCACTCCAAAAGTGCTAATATTTAGCTCCTAAGTCTTGCGAATTAAGTAATTAATTGTGCTTAATTGATATATTTTGTATAATTTAATTACTTAGGGGTAAATCGGACCATTGCATTAATTAAGAGCTTAAAAGAACGTTTAGAGGATAATTTTGATTAATCGTTCTGAGTGTTTATGCTATGTATATTAATTAATCAAATGATATCTCAATTGTGATAAGTTGTTTGGTGGTGCAGGAGGAATTTGCAAGTTGATAGGCCTGAGTTTGAGTCTAGAGGAGGATAGAATCCCAATTATTTTTCTAGGGTCTCGACGCTACCACTTTAGCGCTGGAAAATTCCGTCAGGAGCGTCTCGACGCTCCGATGATGATAAAAATCCTTTTTTCCGATTTTTAGGTCATTCACTCTCGGGTTTGGCTTTACTTTTAGCGTTTTCTCTCTAGATTCTTGGGGTTTTCTCCCCTTTTCTTCTATATCAAAGCAAAGACTTGGTTTATTTAGCTTGATTTTCATCCCGAGCAAGGTAAGTGCTCTAATTTGAGGTTAGGGGTTAAATTTGATGCGATTCATGAGGGTTTAGATCTTTAATTTGGAGCTTAGCATGACTGATTGGGAAAAAATTTATTTCTTCTAAGCATATCACATAAGCATGTTTGATTGATAGGAGTAGACGACCTTGATTTCCGGCATGTTTTATAGTTAAAGAGTATGATGCCTTGCCTCTCTTCATCGCCAAGTAACATGGATAAGTTGAGCCATAGGTAACATAGGCTTCCTTGTTGATCTTGGTTGTAACTTATCTTGAAGAAATAGATAAATCGAAATATTAACTTAGGCTTCCAGGTTAAACATCCGTCGTAGTGCTCCCGTTACTGTCAATTAATCAATATGGGCGGCGTTGGCCCCCTGTTGATTCATTGCCACGTTTAATTAGAATCGAACATTCGTCTCTCTTCTTTATTTAATTTAGGATTGATCACCTTAGAGTAATTAAAGAATAGTCCACTTAGAACTCCACGTTTCTAATTAATTATTTGGGTTACTTGTATTAGTAGTTTCGTGCAAGTAAATTATGTGTTTAATTATGCTTTTGCTAAGTATGTTTGAATCCCAATGAATCGAGTCGCATCAAGGTCAACCCCGACCCTTAAAATTAGGAGCACATGTAATTAGTTTTAATTTTCTGTTAGCTACTTTATGCATGTTTTCCTTTTATTCTACCGTTAGCAAATCCCCCCTTTACTTTAATGTTTTACTTTATCGTTTTTGTTTTAGTTAATTAACAAGCAAATAGAAATTAATTAGGAGAAAATAATTTAGGTTCCCTGCGGATCGACCCGACTACCACTAGCTGCAAAGCTCAATTGTAGCGGTATTATAAATGTTATTTTGGCGGGATTCGACACCCCGAAATTTATAGGATATTCAAAAATCCTACTACCAATAGTCGTACCTAGAATAATCATCAATAAAGCTGATGAAATATTCATACCCTCCCCGTGCTTTAACATTCATCGGACCACAAAGGTCTGAATGTACAAGCTCTAGAGTTTCTTTGAACCTATGACCTTTTTCAGAAAAAAGATCGTTTGGTCATCTTACCCTCAAGACAAGACTCACATGGTGGTAAAGAGTTGTCCTCTAACCGATTTAGAAGACCACTCTTAACCAATCTCCCAATCCTATTGAGATTAATGTGGCCTAGTCTCAAGTGCCAAAGATAGGACTTGGATAAAGTTTATGCCTTTTAGTTAGAGTCTTAGCTGTTTTAAACATCTCGGTGTTCAAAATAGCTTTTGCCTCTGTTGGTCTTAACACATACAAGTTGTTTTCAAGTTTCACAGAACATATATGTACACCTCTTTTGCTAATGAACGCTTCATTAAAATCAAAAGATACTTTATACAAATGTTCAAGTAAACAAGAGATAGATACAAGGTTCGTTTTAAAGCTAGGAACCAACAGTACATTTTCAAGTAAAATGAAACTATCTTTATATAACAACTTGACAGCTATCACTGCCTTGGCTGAGACAACCTCTCCTGTTCCAACCCTGAGAGTTATCTCACCTTCAGCAAGCAGCTGCCAGGAACTAGTTTCCTGGAATGAAGAACAAACATGGTTAGTCGCTCCTGAATCCAGTATCCAGACAGAACTATCATGTTCCACTAAACATGTTTCAACAACGAGTAAATCATATTTACTTTGTTGTTTCTTCTCAGCTTTACTCGCCATGAGGTTATCATGATAGACCGATGAGGACGGTTGTCCAAACATCGTCTGTAATGAATCCATGATCTTCTTAGCGGAGACCATTACCTCATGCTTCTTAGCTAACACATCGGATGTGTTGGCCAAGATGTAGACTCGGACTTTATCATTAGCCCTAGTCCACCTGTCAAATGCATCTCAAACAGTTCGAGTTGCAGATGAGCTAGGAGAGGGAGTACATTCCTCTGTTAAGACAAACCTAAGATCATCGATAACAAGAATCGTATTCAAGTTTGATTTCCAGGTCATGTACTTATCGCCGTTTAGTTTATCAGAAGCTAGTAATTGGATAAACGAGCTAGACATGCTGAAAAATAATAAATTCTATTAGTGAATTGATTTTAACCCATTTCATACATCCAATCAAGATTTAGCAAAAGTAATAATGTACCCAACAACTCATTATTAATTTACAACGAGACTTCAGAGAGTCATAGCAACCGCCTCACCCTTGATGTGCTTGTTGGTGGTTGACCTTGGTTTGGCAGAGAATCCAGTGGAGCACTAGACTCTTCATTCTCTACTCTCTTTGGTGTTTCTCTAGTGTTGCTCACCAAAGGTCTCCCACTTCGAAGTTCAATTGCTTGAACTTGCTCTTTACCATCCCTTCTAGGTACTTCAGTGTCAGCAGGCAATCTACCTTGGGGCCTATTTTTGAGTTCATTGGCTAATTGCCCTATTTGGTTCTCTAGGCTCCTAAGGGTAGCTTGCTGACTTTGGAGAGTAGCATCATTCTTTGCAATATACTCCTTAAGTAGATTTTCTACAGATGATCCTATTGGCTGGTTATATGGTTTTTGATACATGGATTGGTTATTTTGGGGAGTGAAACCAGGTGTTCCACTCGGCCTTGGTTGGTTTTGATTTTGGTTAGTATTTTGTTGGCCACCCCAAGAAAGATTTGGGTGGCTTCTCCAACCAGGGTTGTAAGTGTTAGAGTAGGGGTTGTTCCTAGGCTGCTGTTGGCTTCCAACATAGCAGACTGAGGCTGGATTCCCAGGGCAGTATTCATACAGGTGCCCTTCCCCACAGAATCCACAGATCAGTGTCTCACCTTGACTTGTTTGTGCCCCCATTGAGATGGTTGCTGCGGTGTTGACACTGGATTGGAGATTGGTTTGAGCCATTTGTTTGACTAGGTTGGTCAGGGCATTAATTTGGTTGCTCATTGCACTAAGAGCATCCTTGTCTTGAGCTCTACTAGGCTCTACTGGATCATCTGACCACCTACAGTGAGATGCTGAGATCTTCTCCAGGATCTCATAGGCTTCATTATAGCTTTTCGAAAGCATGGAACCACCAGCTGACGAATTCAGCACTTGCCTTGTGCTGGGGTTGCATCCTTTGAAAAAGACTTCTATTTGGATACACCATGGGATTCCATGGTGTGGACATTTAAGCAGAAGGTCCTTGAACCTTGTCCAAGCTTCGTGAAGAGACTCATTCTCAGCTTGTTTGAATTTAATTATGTCATCACGAAAATTTGAATTCCTATCAGGTGGAAAGTATTTGACTAGGAATTTCTCAGCCAGATCTGTCCAATTGACAACTGATCCGGAAGGTAATGAGTTTAACCACGTTTTGGCTTTATCTCTTAAGGAGTAAGGGAAGAGATAAAGCCTCAAAGCTTCTTGGGAAACTCCAGGAATAAGGAAGGTATCACTAACTCCTAGGAAGTTTCTTAGATGGTTGTGGGGGTCCTCATTTTCCACTCCAAAGAATTGTCCCACAGTGGACAACATTTGGAACATTATTGGCTTTAACTCGAATGAGTTGGCAGTAATTTCAGGGCGGATAATGCTTGGATTTAGCTCCCCAGGCATGGGAACTAAGTAGGAAAGAATAGCACTATCCTTGTCATTCGCTATTTCGATGGGGTTGCGAATGGTAGGTGCTGGATTTGGGTTTGTTCTATCCATTTCTATTTGATGGGATTGTGATGACTCAGTAGAGTCAACAGTGTTTGGAGGTATAAGGGATTGGTTGAAGAGACGTTTCTTAGCTCTATTTCTGGCCCTAAGTAATCTCTCAGGCTCAGGATTGAACTCTAAATCGCTACTTGAATGCTCATTCATAAACTAACCCAATGGTACCTGCAAAAGAAATGAAAATAGATCAGCTCCAATAGATATTAAGATTTGTGTTTCTAACTTAACAAACTTCGTTTTTACTAAACAAAATCCCCGGCAGCGGCGCCAAAAACTTGTTGCGTGCTCAATGTTTAAAATAAAGATGCAAGAATAGAGCACTCAGAACATGCAAGCATACATGATCTTGTAGCAAGTAATAAGTATTTTTTCATTCGATTTCCCACAGAGATTTATTCTTAGTTACTTACGAAGTGTTTTGTTAAGTGAGAATGGGTGGATTAAATGAGGTAGATTGGGTTTTAATGTGCCTAACTACTAAGGAATATGTAAATGATGCAAGCATAAACAAGTGCAAGTAGAGGAATAAACTTAAATGTAAAGAGAAGAGATTAAGAAACGAAGAGAAAAATGACTAAGGCAAATTTTAACTTAAGGAAATTGCGGAAACAGCAATTATTTCGCAATGTTACTAACAGCAAAGTGTGTGTAAAATGGGGAAACAAGGGCTACTAACGACTCCTCTATAGGCTTTTTCTTACGATTCTCAAGCAGTTGATCAACTTATCATGCATCAAACTAACTCATTCTCATGTATCTTCCGATTTCATGCATTAGATCCTTTAGTTTACTCATGTCCAAGTAAGGTCTTAAGCATCTTGTTATAACAGTAAGTTGTGATTTGTACTAGGAAGACGCCTATTCCTAGGTCGTTTTCTGGCTACCTTGAGAGGCTAGCATGAGTGTATGACTCTGAACTCTTACTCCTTCCAGAGGTTAGGAGTTCTTTGGACAAAATGGATGGCCAATCGAAATTGCCCGTGGGATGAAGCTTACATACATTCAATGCATTCGAGAGCTATCCTACATGCTTGATTCACGTGTTTTAACCTATAGACTTGTCATTAGCATGCCCTTATGTGATTTAGTTACTCATGGATGTAGATGGATTGGGAAGAGTAGATGAAGAAGACATGCTTAGAAGAATATTAAAGACAAAACAGAAGAGGAAAACAGTAGGCAGAGAAGGTAAAGAACTTGCGAAGTGATGAATTGTGCGTTGATTAACCAATCGTTTGAACTAAACAAATTATGACTTGGAATAACTAAAGTAAAACAGAAAGCAACGAAATGGAATAGAGTAGCAAACTAAAAGGGAAATAACAACAAACAGTAATGGAAATGGAAAACTAAAGCAGAAAGTAGTAAAGCCGTGCGTGATCTTCTCGTTGCGAACGCCTCGGCTGAAGGGTGAAAGGAAGCCTTGCTTGGATGAATCTAATCAGAAGAGAAGATAGATCTTCTCTCCTTCCTATCAGATTGTCGACTCCAACAGTTGAACCTTTCAAACCAACAGACGGAAGAGAGAAAAAGAGTGGAAGAAGTTGCGTTGAACTGAGAAGTCTACGCTGTTCGAGTGTGTTTCAACCTTCCAACTTGACCTCCTTTTATAGTGTTCTGCAGGTACGATTGGGCCAAGGAGAACCATCCATTCTCAACGTCATACTTCTACGTGGCTGCAGGAGAAAGAAGAGATCCCTGAAAGGTCGGAACAAAACAAAAAATAGTTAGACAACTTACGGATTTCACTTAAAACATTGCGGTTTTAGCAATGTTTCCGCAATGCTTCCGCAATGCACAATTTTCATTCCTTTAACTTCGTTTTTGGTTCTTTTCCTTTCCTTTTGTATACAAGTCCTAATTTAGCTTCATTCTTCTAATTCTCATATATAAGCACAAGTTCAAGCTAAATCCTACCAAAAACACTTACAAATGCACAACTTCCTATCACAAATAAGTCCTAAAATAGTCACTTTTGGAGACGTAACAACTATGCAAAGCGGGCCGCGTCCAATAGTGTCCCCAAGATAAGGTACCCAGCCTTATCCCTATATTATAGATCGTTTTGGCTATTACTTGAACTTGATCCATAATCATGTCACACATGAAGTTCAAGTATACAACCTATAGCCATGGGTTCTTTGTTTATTGGAGTTTGGGTATAAGAAAACGCATTTCACTTTATTCAATAACAACTTTACTGAATAAACTTCAATAACAATTTTATTGCAAAATAGAATATACATTCAGTTTACAAACCACGAGTTTTAGGACATAAAACCCAACAGTTTGCAATTGAAATTTCGACTTATATGTTGGGGGTTTTATTGTATATACTAGGGCCGCTATAAACAGGGTATATATCAGGGTATTATTTATCGTTTGTGGTTTGTGGTTTCTGATATAAACAGGGTATATATATGGGTATTTATTATGGTTTGTGGTTTATGTGGTCGTTTGTGGTTTATGATATAGATAGGGTATATATCATATATAATAAATACCAGGTATATTATATCATATAGTTGATGTACTATATTAAAGGTTATTAAAATGGTGAAAGGTCAGGACCTAATAAAGTCTATACATACCTAATATATATTATATAGTAAATACTGTAGAAAATATAAATAGTTGAACAAGTATTTTAGGAGTTGGTTAGTTCTATCAATAGTTGAATAACTATTTTAGGAGTTTGTTAGTTCTATATTAGGAAATAGGTTGTTCTATAGTTGCTATTTTTATGTCGGTAGTTGCTCTAGTTGGTTACCTTTGTATTTTTAAATTGCCTCTCTTTGGCTCATCAACGATTCAAGTGATTCTATTCACCAAAACTTCATGGTATCAGAGCCTTGTTAGAAAGCTAAAACAAAATCGTGTTTAATTAGTTTTGTTTTCCGGAAAAAAACAGGCCCGAAAACCAAAGAGTTCTTCCTCCCAAATTTGCACATCCTCCGGTGGTATACTTATCCAGACCCGTTGCACCCCCTCTAAAATATACATCCAGATCCTTCGGCTAGTCATTAGCATGCTTAATCAACAGTTCATGCTCAAGTTGTTCCTCCATCAGTGAATCTACTACATCCATACTAGCACAAGATTCAGAATCAGACGGATACCTTAGAGCTTTAAAGACACTAAACTTAACCTCCTCGTCATGAACCCTCATGGTGAGTTCACCTTTCTGAACATCAATCAAGGCCCTACCTGTGGCTAGAAATGGTCTGCCTAATAGGATGGGGACCTCATTGTCCTCAAGGTAGGCTATGGATCTATCTGCAAGCTGCAAGGTGACAGTAGTAGGACGTGCTTCCCCTATTCCAAGCTGACGGAATAGTGACAAGGGCATGAGGTTTATGCTGGCTCCCAGGTCACAAAGAGCTCTGCCCACGTGCTTGCCTCCCAACTCGACTGGTAAGGTGAAGGAACCAGGATCCTTCTCCTTCTTTGGTAGCTTGTTCTGGAGTATAGCACTGCAGTCCTCAGTGAGATTCACTGTTTCAAATTCACCAATGATCTTTTTGTTAGTAATTATATCCTTAAAAAATTTAACATAAGAAGGCATAGATTGCAAAACCTCTACAAATGGAATATTAACATGCACTTGTTTTAAAATTTCTAAAAACTTATTAAAGTGCACTTCCTGTTCTTGTTTTTTCTTTAGCCTTCTAGGGAATGGAGGTGGTGGCACATATGTAGGCACTTCAGGTCGCCTAAGGACAGGTGGAGGCCTTGGTATCTCTTCTGGTTCCTCTATGATAGGTTCCAGCCTCACCCTTGATGTGTTTGTTGGTGGTTGATCATGGTTTGGCAGAGAATCCAGTGGAGCACTAGACTCTTCATTCTCTACTCGCTTTGGTGCTTCTCTATTGTTGCTCACCAATGGTCTTCCACTGTGAAGTTCAATTGCTTGAACTTGCTCTTTTCCATCCCTTCTTGGCACTTCAGTGTCAGCAGGCAGCCTACCTTGGGGCCTACTCTTCAATTCATTGGCTAATTGCCCTATCTGGTTTTCTAAGCTCCTAAGGGTGGCTTGCTGACTTTGTAGGGTTGCATCATTCTTTGCAATATACTCCTTAAGTAAATTTTCTACTGATGACCCTATTGGTTGGTTATATGGCTTTTGGTACATGGATTGGTTAGTTTGTTGAGTGAAACCAGGTGTTCCACTCGGTCTTGGTTGGTTTTGAGCTTGGTTAGCATTTTGCTGACCACCCCAAGAAAGATTTGGGTGGTTCCTCCAACCAGGATTATAGGTGTTAGAATAGGGGTTGTTCCTAGGCTGCTGTTGGCTTCCAACATAGCAGACTGAGGCTGGATTCCCAGGGCAGTAATCATACAGGTGCCCTTCCCCACAGAATCCACAGATTAGTGTCTCACCTTGACTATTTGGTGCACCCATTGAAACGGCTGCTGCGGTGTTGACACTAGATTGGAGATTGGTTTGAGCCATTTGCTTAACTAGATTGGTCAGGGCATTTATTTGGCTACTCATTGTACTGAGTGCATCCTTGTCTTGAGCTCTCCTAGGCTCTACAGGATCATCTGACCATCTACAATGGGAAGTTGAGATTTTCTCCAAGATCTCATAGGCTTCATTGTAGCTCTTAGAAAGCATGGAACCACCAGCTGAAGAATTTAGCACTTGCCTTGTGCTAGGGTTGCATCCTTTAAAGAACACTTCTATTTGGATACACCATGGAATGCCATGGTGTGGACATTTAAGCAGAAGGTCCTTGAACCTTGTCCAAGCTTCGTGAAGAGATTCGTTTTCGGCTTGTTTGAATTTGATTATGTCATCACGAAAGTTGGAATTCCTATCAGGTGGGAAGTATTTGACTAGGAATTTCTCAGCCAGATCTGTCCAATTGACAACTGATCCGGAGGGTAAGGAATTCAACCACGTTTTGGCTTTATCTCTTAATGAGTAAGGAAAGAGGTAAAGCCTCAAAGCTTCTTGGGAAACTTCAGGGATAAGGAAGGTATCACTAACTCCTAGGAAGTTTCTTAGATGATTGTGGGGATCTTCGTTTTCCACTCCAAAGAATTGTCCCACAGTGGACAACATTTGGAACATTACTGGGTTTAACTCGAATGAGTTGGCAGTAATCTCAGGGCGTATAATGCTTGGGTTTAGTTCCCCAGGCATGGGAACTAAGTAGGAGAGGATGGCACTATCCTTGTCATTCGCTATTTCGATGGGGTTGCGAATGGTAGGTGCTTGGTTTGGGACTGTTCTATCCATTTCTTCTTGATGGAATTGCGATGACTCCGCGGAGTCAGCAATGTTTTGAGTTATAGGGGGTTGTTTGAAGAGACGTTTCTTAGCTTTGTTTCTGGCCCTAAGTAATCTTTCAGGCTCAAGATTGAACTCTAGATCGCTACATGAATGCTCATTCATAAACTAACCCAAATGGTACCTGTAAAATAAATGAGAATAGATTAGTTCCAATAGATATTAAGCTTTGTGTTTCTAACTTAACAAACTTCGTTTTTACTAAACAAAATCCCCGGCAGCGGCGCCAAAAACTTGTTGCGTGCTCAATGTTTAAAATAAAGATGCAATGGTAGAGCACTCAGAACATGCAAGCATACATGGTCTTGTAGCAAGTAATAAGTATTTTTTCGTTCGATTTCCCACAGAGATTTATTCTTAGTTACTAGCGAAGTGAGTTGTTAAGTGAGAAAGGGTGGTTTAAATGGGGTAGAATTGGGTTTAAAGTGCCTAACTATTGAGGAATGTGCAAGGTATGAAAGCATAAACAAGTGCAAGTAAATAGGTAAACTCGAATGTAGAAGGAAAATAATTGCGCAGACAGCAATTTTCTAGCAATGTTACTAACAGCGAATTAGGGGTAAAGTAGGGAAACAAGGGCTACTAACGACTCCTCTATAGGCTTTTTCATACGATTCCCAAGCAGTAGATCAACTCATCATGCATCAAACTAACTCATTCTCATGTATCTTTCGATTTCATGCACTAGATCCTTTAGTTTACTCATGTCCAAGTAAGGCCTTAAACATCTATTTATAAAAGCAAGTTAATGGTTTGTACTAGGAAAACGCCTATTCCTAGGTCGGTTTCTGGCTACCATGAAAGGCTAGCATGAATGTATGACTCTGAACTCTTACTCCTTCCAAAGGTTAGGAGTTCTTTAGACAGAATGGATGGCCAATCGAAATTGCCCGTGGGATGAAGCTTACATACATTCAATGCATTTGAAGCTATCCTACATGCTTGATTCACGTATTTCTACTTATAGACTTGTCCTTAGCATACCCTTATGTGGTTTAGTTACTCATGGATGAAGATGGAATGGAAAGAATAGATGGTGAAGACATGCTTAACGGAATGTAAATGGCAGAATAGAAGAAGAAGAACAATAAGACAAGTGCGAAGTACTCAAATTAACTCTTTGATTCACCAAGGTTCAAACTAACAAGCAGCAACTTTAAAGTGATAAAAACTAAACATAAGTAAACGAAATGATGTAGAGTAGCAAACATAAACGAATTACAGCAGATAGTAACGAAAAGGGAAACAGAAAACAATGGAAAGCAGAAGGAAGCTGTAAACGCAAGCGTGTGAACTCCTCGTTGCAACGCCTCGGATGAAAGCCGAAGGTAAGCTTGATCGTGGATGAATCTAATCAGAAGAGAAGAAAGATCCTCTCTTCTTCCTCTCAGACTATCGATTCCACCAGCTGAACCTCTCGCACCAACAACCGGAAGACAGAACAAATGAGAGAATGCGTTGAAATGGGAGTCTACGCTGTTCGAGTGTGTTTCTGTCCTTCCCCCTTGACCTCCTTTTATAGTAGTTTGCAGGTACGATTCGGCCAAGGAGAACCATCCATCTTGAACAACAACTCTCCACGTGGCAGCAGGAGAAAAAATGAGCAGCTGAAAGATCGTAACAAAATAGAAATCGGTTAGACAACTTAACAAATTCCACTTAAACATTGCGGAGACAGCAATGTTTTCGCAATGTTTCAGCAATGTGCAAATTTCAAGTCTTTAGCTTTGTTTTTGGTTCTTTTTCTTTCCTTTTACACATAAGTCTTAATTTAGCTTCATTCTACTAATTCTCATATATAAGCACAAGTTTAAGCTAAATTCTACCAAAAACGCTTAAGAGTGTTCATCTTTCTATAGCAAATAAGTCCTAAAATAATCACTTTTGGAGACGTAACAGGAGGCAACCCAAGTTTAATTTCTTTAAGTTTTTTCGTTCTTTTCTTCTTTTTGTTGTTGTGTCGTTGTCCTTATGTTGCTGTTGATTTTTTTTTTGTAGGAGTAAAATCACCATTATTCTATTCAACAACTCTGAAGAAAATGTTGACTCTCTCATTAATCAGGGTAGTATTATTCACTTTTGTCTTTTCTTTGTACTTTGCATGCGTTAGTAATTTATACATTGAGGACAATGTATTCTTTAAGTTTGGGGGTGAGATTATACATGTTATGCATGTTTTTAGAAAAAAATTATATTTTGAGCATGATCTTCATGGTTGAATATTTGTTGTATCGCTCGTGATTAGGACAACTTAGGAAGTGTTCTAGTCTGTGATAATCTACATTTGTTGGATTATGAGACCATGCTTGTAAATTGAGATAATTTTTAAATTTTTGAATCTCTCTTGATATCTTTGATTACTTTGTAAGATAAGGGTACATCTTTGTTTTGAGAGATAAGCATGATTGGTATTTTATTTGAAAATTTATATGATAGTATCTCATTGTTTTACTAAATGAAGAATGCATAAGGTTTGATGCAAAAATACTCTGCTTTTTTGTGAGTTTTTAAGCCAATAAGCATTTTCATTACACGATGCTCTATTCTCTTAAATAGAGTGATTGTCATGCATGATTGATTTTTCTAGAACTTGTTTTGTTATGCATGTCTGGAATCTCTGAATTTGACTTGAATGCTTTAACTTCACAAGGGCAATTAGGTAAAACCATTTTTAGCTTTCTCAAACAACCTACCTTGACATAATTCTTAGAAAGCCAAATTTGAGACTTAGACCTTTTCATTGTAAAATTGCAACATGACAAGCCTTATACTCATTCTCTTTTTGTTTTCCTTTCTTTGAACCCTGAACTGAAGGATTATAAGTACTTATCACATGATGTTTCAATTCATCCAAAGGAGAGAGTTGAATTGTGTCAATTGAGTATTCAAATGGAAGCATTCCTTTCATTAGCTTCTTTTTTAAAAAAAAAATATATATATATATTGAGAAGAAAAAAATATTTTGAAAAAAAGAAAGAAAGAAAAAAGAGCAAAATTATTCACTATGTGAAGGAAAGTTAATGCTTCAACAAAGATCATAAAGGGACCATTCATCTAGAGTCAACCGAAAAAAATTGAGCTTCATGTGGTAAAATCTTATAATTCTTCCAATTTAGTAGCTTAAATTTTCATCCATCTAGCCTTACCTAAGCTCAATTACAACCAAAGCGAGACCCTTGAAATTTTGCATTCATTATATTCATTGTTGATGAAGATATGATATATTAGCAAGCTTATGGTTAAAAATCTTTTATGCTTTGGTTTGAGCGTTTATCTTACATATGCCCTAAACAGTTGAACGTTTTGAGTAATTTTGTTATGCATGTGGATATGTAATGCTAGATTCTAAATGTATCTCAACAAGAAGAATGAAATGTCTTCTAACCATAATCATGAGTGAAAGATTTTATGTGTTTGCATGAAAATCAATGTCTCGTAACTCTGCATGAATATGAATACGAAATGCATAATCCTTTTTATTCTAGGTATATTAGAATAATATATGAACCCTTTTTTGGATTTCCTATAATGAATCGATAAAATAATTTGATGTATATATGAGGGTATATAAAGAATGTTGATGAGATGTATGTGAATGATGTGACATGTAGTTTATTTTAATTTTTTTTTTTTTGAAGTCAATGGAAAGCTAAAAGAGATTTATTTATGGGCTGGTTGCACAAATAGCAATCAGGCCCAAACTAATTGCAAATTTAGCAAACTTTAAAATGTTTTGCAAATATGGCAAAAAAAACCTGTTTCTATCACTGATAGACTTTATTATATCACTGATAGACTTCTATCAGTAGTCTATCAGTGATAGACTATTATCTCTGATAGACTATTATCACTGACAAAAATCTATAAAAAGCTGAGGTGATCAGCGATAGACTTCTATCAGTCATAAGATATCAGCGATAGAAATTGCTATATCCACAAAATTTTTAAAAACATGCTATATTTGCAAACAATAAGTCTTAAATTGTCATTTACTACAATTTTTTTAAAGAAAAAAAAGAGGAAGAAAATATACAAAGGTCTATTACATTTTTTGTTTTACCAAAAGGAAACATGGATACTTTCCTTTTCGTAAATTTTATATTGTTTTCTTTTCTTTTTTCTTTCTTAGCAGAAAAATATAAATTGAATAAAATAAAATAATGGATCTCAAATTAATTTCACTGTCATTGATATAACAATGGAATTACTTGAGAACGTAAAAAACACAAAAATGATTTAAGGATAATACTCTAACCCTAAAAGATAAATGCCCCGAATTATTTCTCATGTTATAAAAATAACAAAATCAATTCTAATCTTACAGGGTACAACTCGAGTATGTAGTTGTGATTAATTTTTTCATTTTTTTCATTTTTTTTTCTTTCTAAGAAACTAGCAAAAACTATTCAAACCAACAGTTTTTTTTATTTGTTATTTTGAAGGAAACAAAGCAAAAAAGACAACAATTATATACAAATAATAAATACTCAACCTAAATACATTGACAAGATTAACAATATGTTATACAATAAGTTTAAGGACCAAACATGTAATATAACAAAATATATAGGGCTGGTTGCACAAATAGCAATCAGGCCCAAACTAATTGCAAATTTAGCAAACTTTAAAATGTTTTGCAAATATGGCAAAAAAATTTGTTTCTATCACTGATAGACTTTATCATATCACTGATAGACTTCTATCAGTGATAGACTATTATCACTAATAGACTATTATCACTGACAAAAATCTATAAAAAGCTGAGGTGATCAGCGATAGACTTCTATCAGCCATAAGATATCAGCGATAGAAATTGTCATATCCGCAATTTTTTTAAAAACATGCTATATTTCTAATTATCTTATTCTAAATTGACATCTGTTACAATTTCCCAAATATATATATATCCTAAAGTTCAAACTTTGGATAATAATTGGTTGGCTCTAGGATGCATATGAGTGTAATTTAGGTTTTAATAATTCCTAGAGAGAAACGGTCCCCCAAGCCTTCTATCGAATTAAACAGCGTAGTTAGCTTGAGTGGAGAATTTCATGCGCCTACACGGGAACCAAAATTCCACGAAGGTCACACTACTCAGTCTCTGAATCTAGTCCTAAAAGATAGAGTCTGGATAGGAGGCTCGTGAAAGTGTGTGTGATGCATGACAATGAAAAATGTAAATTGCGATAAATATATTATAACAGTGATAATAAATAAAAACATGCAAAATATAAATAAATAAAAAACTAACAATAAAATAAATAAACAAAGAAAAAAAATAAATGACCAAAAATTGAAAATTAGATAATAAAAAGATAAAATAAAAAAAAATGTAGTCGCCACCAATCATTTTGGGTGTGATTGATCACCTGGTCTACGAAAACAGAAATTAGGTTCGGAGGTCGTTTGAGGGTAGGGAAGGTATTAGCACCCTACAATACTCATTCTTAACCATGTTTTATCTTATATTATCCCATTAATTTTAAAAATAGTCCTTAATTTGAAAAAAAAAAAATTAAAAAAAAATGTCTCACAACTTTAAATAAGAATAAAGTAAGAATTTGATATGGTGGGTGAAATTACCCATTAATTAATTATCATGTTTTAAATTTCCCTAAATAAAGAAAATTATGGATTCTTGAGAAAATCTCTAAATTCGAAAAACTTTTGAAAATTCTAATTTTTAAACAAATTAAAACCTATTTTGAAAAAAACCTAATTTTTAAAATCTAAGTTAAAATATAGTTTGTAAAATCCAATTAAATCTAGTTTTAAAAAGGGAAAATGAAAAAAAAATATATTTTAATTTAAAAATGGTAAACTTGTAAATAAATGGAAAATTGTAAAACCACCTCATCGTCTTCCTCACGCGATTCTCCAGTCTTGATGTTGTCTTTTCGAACCCCTGCGCCAAAGTTCGTGGTTCGCCACAATCAATCCGCTCGTCGCCGGAGTAGTATTTTCGCCGTCGTTCATCTTACCGGAGTTGTGCGAGCTCCGCCCCCGTCTTCCGAGTTCGCGTACCACAGCCGTTGGTCTGGTTTGAGGTTGGGCTGCCGCAGATTCGCCCGCCACCGTACGCTGCGTCGTCCTCCGTCGTGGGTCGTGTAGCGGTCCTCCGTCGTCTGCGTTTGCTTGTCGTCTGTCGCGCCGGAACACCGTGGAGCCGCCGCAAATGGTGGTCGAAAGTTGAGGATGAGGGGGATGGAATGCGTGAGAGTGAGATAGATGAGAGAAGGTGATGTGGGCCTTGAGAGAAAAATAGTTTTTTTCAGTCAAATCAAACTTTGACTTTTTAAAATTCTAACACTCTGATTTCATCGGTGTCTCCTCCCTCCGAGTTTTTTCACTCAGATTCTATTTGCGTCTCTACGAGCCTTTTGCTTTTGACATTTTATGACCTCTTCGAACCTTTCGCTCTAATACTTTTTGTTTTCCCTCTTTTTTTAGCTAGATCTCTTGGTCGGTATGTATAGATCATTGAAAACCGCATCAAAGATAAAAATCTACATGAATTCATTACTCGAATTTTTTTCTCAATTAAAATAGATTTTAACCCTAAAATGAACAAATATTTTATATTCATAAATTAATATCAAATCTAACCAAAAAATGAATTAAAGATTTTATACTAATAAATAAATGAATATCAAATTTTAACCATAAAATAACCTATAAATTTTATAGGGAAATTGTAACAGATGGCCATTTAGAGTAAAATAATTAAAAATATAGCCTTTTTAAAAAAAAAATTGCGGATATAGCAATTTCTATCACTAATAGTATAGTTTATCGTTGATAGAAGTTTATCACTGATAGAATTCTGTCGTTGATAGTAGTCTTTTTTATAGAATTTTGTAGTGATAATAGTCTATCAGTGATAGAAGTCTATCACTGATAGAAGTCTATCAGTAGTAGTCATAAAGTCTATCAGTGATAGCCACTGATTTTTTGTCATATTTGCAAAAGGTTAAATAAAATATGACAAAAAATTAATAAAAATAAGGTAAAAAGATATCAATAATAAACAAATGGTCAGACTAAATACGGTGTCTACAGTATGTATGCGTATGCACAGAGGAATCGTTTGGTTCAGGGATGATATATAACCAGTACAATAAACAGTGGATTGTTGAAAGGGGTTAGCGCTTTTTTTTTTTTTTGACAACATGTTGGGGTGGGGGATTGAACTTAGGACCTCATGGTCACTAGACGATACATCATGCCGTTGAGCTATGTTCTTGTTGGCAATGGGGGGTTAGCACTTTGAATCTCTCAAATTCATCATTAAAATTGAGTCCAACATGCAACATTTACTTATGTCAAAATTTACTCATGCAACATTAAAATTGGTCAACCCTTTGTTTTTCTTTTATTACGCTGTATACCGCCTTGAATACATCTGACCAACCATGTAACTATCTTTGGTTAATTGTCAATTATTTTTTTCCCCCTTCTGTTAACTTCTCATTCATAACTTCCCTTCCTCCCCTCCCAACAATTTTCAATTTTGGAGCATCATTTTATTCAATTTCTAAATTATAGAAAATTGTAGAAGGGTAGGTTTGTCCACTGACGTGTAGATTGACTTACTAAATATAGGATTTTTTAGGGTAGGGGTGGTTTTTTAAAGAAATTAGAAGGGTGATTTTTTAAAGAAATTAGAAAAAAAAAAAAAACTTGTTCTGAAATAATTAGGTTCAACCTGCGCATCCACATAAAGTGGGCCCACCTAACCAAACTTCGTTAAGATTTTGTATTTTTTCTTTTCTTTTGCGTTCCTTCCCCTATCAATCCCCCACATCATGCAACTTATGTTTCTTAATTCTCTCCTCCATTCTCCTATTCCCCAATCCATAAACCTACACCATTTTATTACTACATTTTACTTCTACTTTCTTCACTTTCTCCTTCTCTCATATTGAAATACACGTGGAGAAAGGTTGAATGCTTTTTATTAATTGATTTCTCCAAGTGAGAGAGTATTTATATACAGAAGCTTAAAACTGTAATAGCAACAGAATAACCAATCTCTCAACAAAATAACTGAATATAATAACAAATAAATGATCTAATACTCCCTCTCAAGATGAAGAGTAAATATTTAAAACTCCCATCTTGTGTATGAGAGGAAAAAAACAATCTTGCTGAGAGGGAATTGGTAAAAACATCTGCAAGTTGTAAATGTGTCCTGACAGGCAGTAATTTGAGAAAACCATCACTAACCTTGTCTCAAACAAAATGACAATCTAGCTCGATGTGTTTGGTGCGCTCGTGAAAAATGGGATTGGAGGCAATATGGATAGCAGCCTGATTGTCACAAAACAAAAAAGCTGGAGGTTGAAAAGGAATTTGCAGATCCTTAAGCAAAAAGGAGAGCCAAACTAATTCACAAGTGGTTAATGCAAGGGCCCGATACTCGGCCTCAGCTGAAGATCGGGAAATAGTAGTCTGCTTTTTGGATTTCCATGAGACCAGAGATGAGCCCAAGAAGACATAAAAACCAGTAGTCGAGCGTCGTGTGTCAAGACAAGAAGCCCAGTCTGAATCCGCAAATGCTCGAAGTTGGAAAGAAGTAGTTGTTGTAAGAAAAATACCTTGACTAGGGGTTGTTTTTAAGTAGCGGAGAAGATGAAGAGCAGCAGACATATGAGATTGATTAGGCTTAGAAACATATTGACTAAGCTTGTTAACCGCAAAAGTGATGTTTGGGCGAGAAATGGTCAAGTAAAGCAACCTTCCAATGAGCTGGCGGTAAGCAGAAGAATCGGTCAACAACCCTTCATCTGAATGTTGTATTTTAAGGAATGTATCAAGGGGAATAACTTCTGGTTTAGCACCAAGAAGACCATAATCCTCAAGTAATTGAAGTGTATAATGCCTTTGGGATACACAAATGCCTGTAGAAGATCGAGCAAGTTCAAGGCCCAAAAAATACTTTAAAACACCCAAATCCTTTTACTTGAAACAAGCATTAAGAACACTCTTCAAATGTGTAATAGCGGACGAATTAGCCCCGGTGATGATAATATCATCAACATAAACCAATAAGGCTACGAAGTCATTACCAGTCCCACGAACAAACAGAGAATAGTCTGCCTTAGACTGTTGAAAACCAAGAGAAATTAAGGTAGTGGTAAATTTGGCAAACCATTGGCGCGAAGCCTGCTTCAAACCGTATATAGACTTATGAAGACGACAAACAAGACGCTCCCCCTGAGTCGGAACATCTGAAGAATGAGTATAACCAAGAGGAAGATCCATGTAAACCTCTTCATCCAAGTCGCCATGCAAAAAAGCATTTAACATCAAGTTGTATGAGAGGCCAATTAAAAGATACAGCCAGAATGAGAAGCACACGAACAGTGACTATCTTGGCAACATGAGAGAATGTTTCAAAAAAATCTAACCCTTCTTGTTGCGTATAACCTTTGGCTACGAGGCGAGCCTTTTATCGTTCAATAGAACCATCAGCTCTATGCTTTACCTTATAAACCCACTTGCATCCAATAGTGTGTTTATTTGTCGGTAAAGAGACCACAGTCCAAGTTTTATTATGTCCATGGCAAGAAGTTCATCATTCATGGCTGTTTTCCAATAATCAAAGGGTAAAGCTTGGTGATAAAAGGTTGGTTCATAGTGGGCAGAAATTTGGAGAGTAAAAGCGCGAAAAGAAGGAGAAAGCTTGTCATAAGAAACCGAGTGTTGGACAGGATATCGGGTAGCAAAAGGAGGAAGAGGATGATGATGGGCTAGACGCCAATGATAATCTTGGAGATAAGTAGGGATTTTAGAGGAGCGAGTGGAGCGACGTGCTGGTGCAACAATTGGGTCAAGGATAATGGGATTTGTGGGAGGAATATCAGGAGACGGGGAAAGGATAGGTCAATAGAGACCGGGTCAGGATGTGGAGATTAAGTTGGAGCAGTTGGTGGAGAACTAGGGATAGATGAGGAAGGAGCGGGTGAAGAGGAAGGCAGAAAAGGAGGTTGTTCAGAAGGCAAAGTAACTTTGTGAAAAGAAAAAACATGCTCATGAAAAACATCACGAGAAACAAAGAACCGACGATTTTCAATGTCAAAAAGCTTATAAGCCTTCATGCCAGGAGGATAACCCACAAAAACAGATGGGATGGCTCGTGGTGAAAACTTTGTGCGATGAGAAGGCAGAGTAGAAGCAAAACATAAACAACCAAACACCTTCATCAAAGAATAATCAGCAAGATGCCCACTCAAAAGCTTATAAGGAGTAATTCAATTAAGCAATGGAGAAGGAGTGTGGTTGATCAAGAAAACAGCAGTCAAAGCACACTCACTCCAGAAATTTAAAGGAACTCGGGACTGAAAAAACAGAGCACGAGCAACATTCAAGATATGCTGATGTTTACGTTCCACCACAAAATTCTGTTCAGGCCTAGCAACACAAGAAAACTGATGCACAACTTCTTTTGCCCGAAAAAAATCATCAAAAGAAAGTTCAGGGGCATTATCTGATCGAAACATCTTAATGTGCTTATCATACTGTGTTTCAATCAATTGAAAAAACTGAGGAATAATGTGCAAAACATCTGATTTACGCCGTATGAGATATACCCAAGTGTGTCTTGTGTGTGTTGGGTTTTATGTCCTAACACTCGTGGTTTGTAAACGTTGTAAATGTAATATGTCTATTAACGCAATAAAGAGTTATTGAGGTTTATTCAGTAAAGGTGTTTATTGAATATAGTGAAACGTGTTTGCATTAACCTGTACCAATAACAACACCCTTGGCTGAATATGAATACTTGAGCTTCATGTATGACATGATTGTGGTGTTGGGTTTTATGTCCTAAAACTCGTGGTTTGTAAACTGAATGTATATTCTATTTTGCAATAAAGTTGTTATTGAGATTTATTCAGTAAAGTTGTTATTGAATAAAATGAATTGTTTTTACTTTTAACCTAACTCCAATAACCAAGGAACCCATGGCTATAGGTTGTATACTTGAACTTCATGTGTGACATGATTGTGGATCAAGTTCAAGTAATAGCCAGAACGGTTTATAGTATAGGGATAAGGCTGGGTACCTTATCTTGGGGACACTATTGGACGCGGCCCACTTTGTATAGTACAAACGATGTGATCCGAAATCGTTCATGTGGAGACATGTGAGTGGGGGTGTCCTATGCAATGAGTTTGCATAAGACTGAACCGCGAAACAAGTCGCTCTTTCTTTATAACTCCGTTTACTGTAAAGACCGACTTTTTCATATGATGACCTAGGTAACTCAATCTGAATCCTGAGCACGCTATGAACTCCTGTTTATTCGGGCTTATCCTTTGACTTGTATGGGTGAGAGTGGCCCGAGATCGCCGACTCAATAAGCCTACCATCTTGGGGATAAGACCGGGTAGGTAGCTGGGAACATAGTCCTGCGAGATGGAATTCACTCCTACCCGCTCTGAGGGATTAGTAGAGAGGTTGTTCCCTTAAGTGCTGACTCCGGGTCTTGAACTAGGGATCCCACCCTCTCATTGGCCCGAGAGGGACTTGGTATAGTGATGAGATCACATACCAATCGGTTTGGTGGTTGGACCACAAACCAATAGTTCATTAGAGGATCAGTGGGACTTAAGGAACAAGATGTAATTACGGGGGTAAAACGGTTATTTTGACCCAGCTGTAATTACGAACGACCTGTGAAGGATCGACTTACTAATGATGGTTATATCAAGAGGACAGAAATATATCTACGGTGAGGAGAGTGCAACCCTTGGACTTTAGTGGAGTCTCCGGGGGTTAACGAATGTTGGTTAGCTTGGTTAAAGAGTTTGACCGGTTAATCTCGTATCGTTGGAGCTCATGATCTGTAGGTCCTTTAGGTTCTCCTGGCTAGCTCGGATTAAGCCGTGTAACAATATGAGAGAAAAAGAATTTGAATTTATTGAAATTCGGTTTTGGAAGAATGATGGACATATTTAAATATGATTTAAATATGGGATCGGTGTAAAACATGAATAAGGATTCATGTGTGATGATTCGGTTTAAGAAACCGGGATTAGTCTTATTATTTAATTAATATTTGATATTGAATTAAATAATAATATTAATTAATTAAAAAGTTTAATTAATTATAATTTATTTTGCTTATTAAAATTAATTATGAATTAATTTTAAAATGACAAAATTTTACAAGTGTGATTATAAGTCAAAGTGGAATTATCCATGTTGAGTGGATTTATCCAAGTTGAGTGGGTTTATCCAAGTTGTGAAGTGGATTGTGAATCACCAACAACATGCATATAAACTCATCAATTTTGGAACACTTGGTTGAAGACTAATCCATCCAATTTGAGGTGTCATGCTAAACAAAGACTTTGTTGCATGTGAATTGCCTATAAATTGGATGAAGATCAAATGGTTTGAGGTTGATGAATTTTCAAAGAGTTTGAATGTTTGGATGAGCATGAAGAGTTCATGGTACTTGAGAAATTAGAAAGCTAAGTGTTAGACTTCTTCTCACAAAAACCTCATCACTTTCATCTTCCCATCTTCTTCTTCCAAACTTTTTCTTTCATAAAGGAGTCCCACCACTCCGTTGCTCGGCCCGAGGATAGCGGGACTACCGGAGGTGGTTCTCGAGGTGTTCGAGGGAAGCTTCGAAGGGTTCGTGAGGAGATTCGAGCATTGGAAGAGAAGTCTTTAGAACTACAAGAGGTATGTGTTCTAATTCCTTCTATTTCAAAGCTTTGTGCATGTTTCTTATTTAGCTAAATTAATGAAATTAGAGTGCCAATGATCCGTCTCGCTTCCGCTGCGCTACATGCGCTCCATCATGTGGGTCAAGCTCAAGTAGTCAGTCAAAATGGTCTATAGTATACGGATAAGGTTCGGTACCTTATTCTGGTAACACTATTGGATGCGGCTCGCTTTGTATTGTACAAAACGATGTGATCCGAATCGTTTCACATGGAGATGTGCGAGCGGGGGCGTCCTATGCAAAGAGTTTGCATTAGACAGAACCACGATAAAGTCGCTTTCTCTTTATAACACCGTTTACTGGTGAGACCGACTTTATCACTTTTGGTGACCTAAGGTAACTCGTTCTTAATCCTGAGCTTGCTATGAACTCCTGCTTATTCGAGAGTATCCTTAGACTTGTATGGGTGAGAGTGGCAGGTCGCCCGCTCAATAAGCCTACCAACTTGGGGATAAACTCGAATAGGTAGCTGGGGACATAGTCTAGCAAGATGGAATTCACTCCTACCCTCTTTAGGGTCTAGTAGAGAGGTGTTCCCTTAATAGCTGACCCCGGGGGCTTGAACATGAGGCCTCATCCTCTTCTGTGTGAAGAGGATTCTGATCTGATGATTGGATCACAGATCAAATGTTCATTAGAGGCGGCAGTGGTACTTAAGGAACAAGAGGTATCACAGAGGTTAAACGGTTTAAAAGACCTAGCTGTGATAACGGACACCTGTGAAGGATCGACTTACCCATGATGGTTATATCAAGAGGACATAATATATCTACAGTGAGGAGAGTGCAACCCTCGGACTATAGTGGAGTCTCCGGGGGTTAACGAATGTTGGTTAGTTCGGTTAAAAGAGTTTTGACCGGATAATCTCGTATCGTTGGAGCTCATGATCTGTAGGTCCTTTAGGTTCTCCTGGCTAGCTCGGATAACGCCGTGCAACAGAATAAAAGAAAAGAAAAAGGAAAAGAATTTGAATTGTTCAAATTCGGTTTGTGGAAGAATGATGGACATATTTAAATATGATTTAAATATGAGAATGGCCTAAAACATGAATAGGATTCATGTTTAAAAAAGTTGTTTTTCGGAAAACCGGCTTTAGCCATATTATTTAATTAATATTTGATATTGAATTAAATAATATTTATTAATTAAAATGTTTAATTAATAAATATATATATATTTTTATTTATTTATTAAAAAGTTTAATAAATAAAATATTTATTATTATTTAAAATTAATTAAGAATTAATTTTTAAAAATAATAATAAAATATATATTTATGTGTCTTACATGCATTTTGCATGTAAGACACATGGAAGTTAATATATATTTATATATATATATATGGTTAAAAGTAGTTTTGGGTTTGACGTTTTTTGCAGAAGAAAATTTTGGAAAACTTCTTTTTGAAGTTTTGTTTTAGTTTTGCTTCTGTGTTCTAATTTTCCTTGGCCATTCTCCTTCTTCTTCATCTCTTTTGCTTTCTTTTCTCTTTGCTTCGGAGTCCCACAACTCCGTTGCTCGGCGCCGAGGATAGCGGGACTACCTCGGGTGGTCCTCGGGGCGTTCGTGAGAAGAGGTCGGAAGAGTTCGTGACGAGGAACGGCCGGCGGAACGGGAAGAAAAGTAGAACTTCAAGGGTATGTTTTCTATTTTTCTTTATTTCCGTTCTTAGAGCATGTTTTCTATTTGTTAAATTGATGAAATTAGAGTATCATCGGTCCGAAATCGCGTTCCGCTGCGGTAAAACGCTCCATCAATTGGTATCAGAGCGATTTTGTGATTAACTCAATTTGCATCAATTTAAGTTGGTGGGTATTTTAATTTAGAAATTGTTTCTGAATTGGCGTCTAAAGTGAATATCGATTTTGGCATAGTTTCTTTTTAATTTTCTTATTTGTAATTGCCCGAGAATGTATGGGCTTTAATGTGCGCTGAAGAGTCTGTATTTTTAGAGTCATTAGAGTCCATATAGGTTTCTTTGTGAAAGAAGCTCGAGTTTTGAGCTCGCCGAAATGTTCGGTATAAGTTCAAACTCGTTCTAGGCATTTCGAAGAGAAGCTCGAAGAGAAATTGGCCGAAGCGTTCGGAGGAAGCAAGTTTGTCAAAGGCGGTGCGAAGAGTTCGAAGTCCGCTCAAGACTTAGCTTGTTTTTCAAGCTTGTAATAAATTAGTTATTGCTTGTTAAATGCCAAAATCGATCCACTTTAGTGTGTTTAATTAATTATGCATTGTGAATGTATGTTTTAATTAAATTCCATGTTTGTATGTGCATATAGTATGCCATATAGATTTAAAATCCCACCGTAGGAAGCATGCTTCATGCATTGTAAATATGTTATAAGTGTTATAATTTATAGTATGCATATTTGGGAATTCATGAGTATTAATATAAGAGTTATATTAATTCATGGATTAGATGTTGTTATTTTAATATAATAATTGATATAAGTGTTATATTAATTATGAAATTAAATATACAACATAGGTTGCCCTGGTTTTATGCATATTATAGGTTATAAGTGTTATAATGTATAAGATGCATGCTTAATTCATAATAATTGATATAAGTGTTATATTAATTCATGAATTAAGAGTTGTATGTTTAAGAGCATAATTAATATAAGTGTTATATTAATTATGAAATTAAACATTCATTTTTTCATGCCTTAGTGATGCATGTTTGAGAAGCATGTAGAGTTGTTATAGTAAGTCTAAGTTTTTGCAAAGCGTTGTAAAATTGGATAGACTTTTAAAATCTATAACAAAGAAACGCATGTTCATTTAGGGTTAAATGAGACGTCCAGTTCATTAGATGAATAGGTCGTTATCTCGTAAATACTAAGGTTATGAGAAACTCACCCGGTGAAATTCTGTTCGAGGTTGGAGGTATTTAAGTTGACGGTTTACGGAACACCTCCTACCTGGGGACGATCCGGTACTTGAGTAAAGTTAACCTGGTTTTATGAGCGTGCGCGAGAGGTATGAGGTTAATTAAATTTGTTAATAACCTAGACATCTCAGGTAAAAAGTTTACCTAGACTTAAGGTTTTAATTTCTTAGCCGGATAAAACCTGAGTTTTTTACCCTAAAATCTATTATGATACTTAGTAGAAGTGTTGAGAAGGAATATATGATATATCCCTCTCCTACTACGCACTCCGTGAAGTTCACAACGTGAGAATTATGCTCGGCCTCGAGATGTCAATAGGGCATCCCCCTTAGGATGGCATTTGCATCTTTCAATAGCAAGGTGAATGGAGTAAGTATTTATAGTAAGTGGGAGAAGGAAGTGCGTCAGTACTTCCTACGGTCTCCTCCATTGGATTGAACCGTGAGATTCCCATGTTCCGCCTGCAAGGTGCCCTTGGTGGCACCAATCCCTTAGGAGGGCCGTTTCATGGGAGTTGAACAAGTCAATCACCATTTATGGATAAAGAAACATAGGGCCATTCCCAATTCTGACATTCCCTTAGGTTGCATTGTTGGGGCCGTCCTGTGCGTTCTAAAAATGGAGGGTCACACTTACAGGATTTGCTAAGGAGTTAGTAAATCTTGACCAAAAACGATAACTAAGATGCTATAAGAGTAAGAGTTATTCTGGTATTAGCATTTAGTCAAGAATGTCTTGGTTTAGTGAAGGAGTGCTCGTTTACCCTTAGGTAGCGACCATTCTAACTCACTAAAATATCGTTGCATGTAAATAAAGAGTTTGGGTACTTTATTTACTGCTAAATTTACTTGATTGGTTTAAATAGGTTAAAACTGTTTCACTAATAGATTTACATTTCTTTTCAGCATGTCTAGCTCGTTTAAAAACGTATTAGCTTCGGTTAAGTTAACTGGCGATAAATACGAGACCTGGAAAACGAACTCGAATATGATTCTTGTTCGTGATGATCTTAGGTTTGTCTTAACAGAGGATTGTCCTCTTCCCAGCCCAGTAATGAGTCGTGCTGAGAAGAAACAACAAAGTAAATATGATTTTCTTGTTGTAGAAACGTGTTTAGTGGAAAATGATAGTCATGCCTGGATCCTCGATTCAGGAGCCACTAATCACGTTTGTTCTTCGTTTCAGGAAACTAGTTCCTGGCAGACGCTAGCTAAAGATGAGATAACTCTCAGAGTTGGTACTGGAGAGGTTGTCTCAGCTAAAGCAGTGGGAGCGGTTAAGTTGTCTTATAGAGATAGTTACATTTTGCTAGAAAATGTGCTATTGGTTCCTAGCTTCAAGAGGAACCTAGTCTCTATAGCTTGTTTATTAGAACAAATGTATAAAGTATCTTTTGCTGATAATGAAGCTATCATTAGCAAAAGAGGTGTACAAATTTGTTCTGCTAAACTTGAGAATAACTTATATGTGTTAAGACCGACAGAGGTTCAAGCTATTTTGAACACCGAAATGTTTAAAACAGCTGAAACTCAAACCAAGAGGCAGAAGCTTTCTCCTAGTACCTATCTTTGGCACTTGAGACTTGGTCACATTAATCTCAATAGGATTGGGAGGTTGGTTAAGAGCGGTCTCCTAAATCGTTTAGAGGACAATTCTTTACCGCCTTGTGAGTCATGTCTTGAGGGCAAGATGACCAAACGACCTTTTACTGGAAAAGGTTATAGGTCAAAAGAACCTCTAGAAATCGTGCATTCGGATCTCTGCGGTCCTTTGAATGTCAAAGCACGAGGAGGGTATGAATATTTCGTCAGTTTCATTGACGATTATTCAAGGTACGGCTATCTTTACCTAATGCATCGTAAGTCCGAAACTCTTGAAAAGTTCATTGAGTATAAGGCAGAGGTTGAGAACATATTAGGTAAAACGATAAAAACATTTCGATGTGATCGAGGTGGAGAGTATATGGATACTAGATTCCAGGACTATATGATAGAACATGGAATTGTATCTCAACTCTTAGCGCCCGGAACACCACAGCAGAACGGTGTATCCGAAAGGAGAAATAGAACCCTGTTAGACATGGTTCGTTCTATGATGAGCTATGCTCAGCTGCCAAGTTCGTTTTGGGGATACGCAGTAGAGACTGCCGTATATATTCTGAACAATGTTCCCTCTAAGAGTGTTTCTGAAACACCTTATGAGCTCTGGAGTGGGCGTAAAAGTAGTTTACGTCACTACAGAATTTGGGGATGTCCAGCACACGTACTGGTATCCGGTCCAAAGAAACTGGAACATCGTTCAAAATTGTGCCTATTCGTAGGCTACTCCAAGGAAACGAGAGGTGGTCTTTTTTACGATCCTCGACAGGACAAGGTATTAGTATCGACTAATGCCACGTTCTTAGAGGAAGACCACATGAGAGATCATCAACCTTCAAGCAAAATAATTTTGTCTGAATTATCCAGGGAAGCTACAGAGGGATCAACAAGAGTTGTTGATCAGGCTGGTCCTTCTCAAGAGTTGAGAGAGCCTCGACGCAGTGGGAGGGATGTGAGACAACCCGACCGCTACATTGGCTTGTCTGAGACTCAATTCGTCATACCTGATGATGGAATTGAGGATCCATTGACCTTTAAACAGGCAATGACAGATGTAGACAAGGATCAGTGGCTCAAAGCCATGGACCTTGAAATGGAGTCTATGTACTTCAATTCAGTCTGGAGTCTTGTAGATCAACCAGATGGTGAAAGACCCATCGGTTGCAAGTGGATCTACAAGAGGAAACGAGACCAGGCCGGTAAGGTGCAAACCTTTAAGGCCCGACTTGTGGCAAAGGGTTTTACCCAGCGAGAAGGGGTGGACTATGAAGAAACCTTTTCTCCTGTTGCCATGTTAAAGTCGATTAGAATACTCTTGTCCATTGCCGCATTTTATGATTATGAAATCTGGCAAATGGATGTCAAGACTGCCTTTCTGAATGGCAATCTTGAAGAGAGTATCTATATGGTCCAACCAGAGGGGTTCATAATTCAGGGTCAAGAGCAAAAGGTTTGCAAGCTGAATCGATCCATTTATGGGTTGAAACAGGCATCTAGATCCTGGAATATAAGGTTTGATACTGCGATCAAATCTTATGGCTTTGAACAGAATATTGACGAGCCTTGTGTTTACAAGAAGATTGTCAATAAGGCTGTAGCTTTCTTAGTCTTGTATGTAGACGACATACTACTCATTGGGAATGACGTAGGGGTCCTTACTGACGTAAAACTGTGGCTAGCAACCCAATTCCAAATGAAAGATTTGGGAGAGGCTCAGTTTGTTCTTGGGATTCAGATCGTAAGGAATCGCAAGAATAGAACGCTAGCTCTGTCTCAGGCATCTTATATAGATAAAGTGTTATCTAGATATTCGATGCAGAATTCCAAGAAAGGTTCGCTGCCGTTTAGGCATGGAATTCATTTGTCTAAGGAACAGTCTCCTAAGACACCTCAAGATGTTGAAGACATGAGACAGATTCCGTATGCATCTGCAGTTGGCAGTCTGATGTATGCTATGTTATGCACTAGACCTGACATCTGTTTTGCGGTCGGAATTGTCAGTAGGTACCAGTCTAATCCAGGATATGAACACTGGACCGCCGTTAAACATATCCTCAAGTATCTTAGGAGAACGAGGAACTATGTGCTCGTGTATGGACCTAAGGATATGATCCTGGCAGGATACACTGACTCTGATTTTCAGACTGATATAGATTCTCGGAAATCTACATCAGGATCAGTGTTCACTCTTAACGGAGGGGCTATAGTGTGGAGGAGTATCAAGCAAGGTTGTATTGCTGACTCCACCATGGAAGCTGAATACGTCGCAGCTTGTGAAGCAGCGAAGGAAGCAGTATGGCTCAGGAAGTTCTTGACAGATTTGGAAGTTGTTCCAAATATGAATTTACCCATCACACTTTATTGTGATAACAGTGGTGCTGTGGCAAATTCTAAAGAACCTCGGAGTCATAAGCGAGGGAAGCACATCGAGCGGAAATATCACCTTATCAGGGAGATAGTGCAACGAGGAGATGTGATCGTCACACAGATTGCCTCGGAGCACAATGTTGCTGATCCGTTTACAAAGTCTCTCACGGCTAAAGTGTTTGAGAGACACCTGGAGAGTCTGGGGTTGCGAGCTGCTAAATAGGACAGTGGGAGATACTTTGTATTCCTGACCAAGGACTCATCCCACAGACATGTTAGTCCAAGTGGGAGTTTGTTGGGTTTTATGTCCTAACACTCGTGGTTTGTAAACGTTGTAAATGTAATATGTCTATTAACGCAATAAAGAGTTATTGAGGTTTATTCAGTAAAGGTGTTTATTGAATATAGTGAAACGTGTTTGCATTAACCTGTACCAATAACAACACCCTTGGCTGAATATGAATACTTGAGCTTCATGTATGACATGATTGTGGGTCAAGCTCAAGTAGTCAGTCAAAATGGTCTATAGTATACGGATAAGGTTCGGTACCTTATTCTGGTAACACTATTGGATGCGGCTCGCTTTGTATTGTACAAAACGATGTGATCCGAATCGTTTCACATGGAGATGTGCGAGCGGGGGCGTCCTATGCAAAGAGTTTGCATTAGACAGAACCACGATAAAGTCGCTTTCTCTTTATAACACCGTTTACTGGTGAGACCGACTTTATCACTTTTGGTGACCTAAGGTAACTCGTTCTTAATCCTGAGCTTGCTATGAACTCCTGCTTATTCGAGAGTATCCTTAGACTTGTATGGGTGAGAGTGGCAGGTCGCCCGCTCAATAAGCCTACCAACTTGGGGATAAACTCGAATAGGTAGCTGGGGACATAGTCTAGCAAGATGGAATTCACTCCTACCCTCTTTAGGGTCTAGTAGAGAGGTGTTCCCTTAATAGCTGACCCCGGGGGCTTGAACATGAGGCCTCATCCTCTTCTGTGTGAAGAGGATTCTGATCTGATGATTGGATCACAGATCAAATGTTCATTAGAGGCGGCAGTGGTACTTAAGGAACAAGAGGTATCACAGAGGTTAAACGGTTTAAAAGACCTAGCTGTGATAACGGACACCTGTGAAGGATCGACTTACCCATGATGGTTATATCAAGAGGACATAATATATCTACAGTGAGGAGAGTGCAACCCTCGGACTATAGTGGAGTCTCCGGGGGTTAACGAATGTTGGTTAGTTCGGTTAAAAGAGTTTTGACCGGATAATCTCGTATCGTTGGAGCTCATGATCTGTAGGTCCTTTAGGTTCTCCTGGCTAGCTCGGATAACGCCGTGCAACAGAATAAAAGAAAAGAAAAAGGAAAAGAATTTGAATTGTTCAAATTCGGTTTGTGGAAGAATGATGGACATATTTAAATATGATTTAAATATGAGAATGGCCTAAAACATGAATAGGATTCATGTTTAAAAAAGTTGTTTTTCGGAAAACCGGCTTTAGCCATATTATTTAATTAATATTTGATATTGAATTAAATAATATTTATTAATTAAAATGTTTAATTAATAAATATATATATATTTTTATTTATTTATTAAAAAGTTTAATAAATAAAATATTTATTATTATTTAAAATTAATTAAGAATTAATTTTTAAAAATAATAATAAAATATATATTTATGTGTCTTACATGCATTTTGCATGTAAGACACATGGAAGTTAATATATATTTATATATATATATATGGTTAAAAGTAGTTTTGGGTTTGACGTTTTTTGCAGAAGAAAATTTTGGAAAACTTCTTTTTGAAGTTTTGTTTTAGTTTTGCTTCTGTGTTCTAATTTTCCTTGGCCATTCTCCTTCTTCTTCATCTCTTTTGCTTTCTTTTCTCTTTGCTTCGGAGTCCCACAACTCCGTTGCTCGGCGCCGAGGATAGCGGGACTACCTCGGGTGGTCCTCGGGGCGTTCGTGAGAAGAGGTCGGAAGAGTTCGTGACGAGGAACGGCCGGCGGAACGGGAAGAAAAGTAGAACTTCAAGGGTAAGTTTTCTATTTTTCTTTATTTCCGTTCTTAGAGCATGTTTTCTATTTGTTAAATTGATGAAATTAGAGTATCATCGGTCCGAAATCGCGTTCCGCTGCGGTAAAACGCTCCATCAGTGTGGTCATCAACAATAGTAAGAAAATATGAATATCCAGAATATGAAGGGGTAGCAATAGGTCCCCAAATGTCAGCATGTACAAGATCAAAAGCATGATTTGAACGATTATTATGACAAGTAAAAGACAATTGTTTCTGCTTTGCTAATGGGCAAATGTCACAAGGAGCAGAAGACACAAGCCTATTGGAATCAATATGAAAAATATATTTTAAAATAATAAGTCTATTTAGAGAAGGATGACCGAGCCTGGAATGCCATAAGCAAGAAGTGTTCTGTACTCCATTGGCTGTACAAGTAGTAGTTGAAGAAAGTGCGGAAACAACATCAACAATACCACATTCTTCAAGTATATAAAGACCATTGCGCAATCTACCCTTGTCAATCATCTTCAAAGTGGACTTGTCCTGAATTTCACACGAATTAGCATGAAAAAGAACTGATATATTCGTTTCCAATGTAAGAGCACTGATGGATAAGAGATTATACTGAAATTGTGGTACAAACAACACACGATGGAGAATCAAACCCCCTGATAGATGAACAGTGCCAGGAAATTGAACAGAAATTCGTGTGTGATCAGGCAAAATAACTGAAGTATGTAATAGAGTTAAAGTGTGGTAAAAGCATCTTGTGAAAAGCAAATATGTGCCGATGAACCCGAATCTGATCCAACTTTTTCCCGAGGAAGAATTAGAAAAAAATGGACAAGTACCTGCCAAATATGACGTTGTAGCCTCCGATTCAGTTTTAATGGCAGCAAGTTTGGTTTGCAACATATTCAATATGTTGTGACATTGTGTAAAAGGATCATCAGAAGAAGAATGCGTATCACCAATGGTGGTAGCAGTAAGAGTAGTCGTAGTGGCAGGGACTGGATTGACCTGATTTGGCGATTGGTTTTGCGCATGATTTGGGTGAGAGGAATGAGAATTGTTGTTGCGTTGGCCTCTCCTTTGACGATAACCAGGAGGATATCCAATAATCTGATAGCATCGTTCCACGGGATTACTATTTTTTTTACAATGAGTGCAAAAATAGCGATCTCGATGTGGAGCAGCAACAGGTTGGTGATGATGAACAGCAAGTCTCATGGTAGGTGGTTGATAATGAGAAATAGATTGTTGTTGTTCTTCTTGTGCAATCAACGCAAAGGCCTTGTTGATCAGCGGTGGAGGATCCATAAGAAGGATTTGAGATCGTAAATGACCATAAGTATCATTCAAGCCCATCAAAAAAACTCAACAGATATTCAAATTGAAAAAAAAATCTCAATCGATTGAAGGCCTTTACAAGTACAACGCCCACAACTACATCCAGGTCTATATGAAATATATTCATCCCAAATGCTCTTAAGTCGTGCAAAATACATTGTTACTGTTTGTTGATCTTGCTTCAGAGTAATCATTTCTCGCTTCAAGTGAAAAATTCATGGCCCGTTCTTCTTCTGAAAGCGATCCTTGAGATCAAGCCAGATGGCATGCGCAGATTCAAAGAAAATAATACTGGAAGAAATACCTTTAGAAACCGAATTCAAAATCCAAGCAATGACAATGTGATTGTTCTCGGTCCAAGAAGCAAGCAAATCGCCAGATGGCTTTGAAATGCTTTCGTCGATAAAACCTAATTTGTTCTTGATTGAAAGAGCCAGAGTCATAGATCTACTCCAAGTAACGTAATTCTCATCTGTGAGAAGTTCAGAAACAAGAACAAGATTAGAAGTATCACTGTGATGAAGATAGAATGGACTTTGTGAACCTTCAGGCATTGATTTTTCTTCAGAAGCCTCAGAAGATTTAGGCATCTGGGAAGCCTCAGAAGATTTAGGCGTATTCGCAGACGGAGGAGGGTTGGACTCCATTGACGAAAGAAGAAGAAAGAAGCAAAAAGAACGCAACAAAATGACGTCTCAATGGAATGACGTTTCATCTCAATGGAATGACGTTTCAGCAGAATAACACGTGCTCTGATACCATATTGAAATACACGTGGAGAAAGGCTGAATGCTTTTTATTAATTGATTTCTCCAAGTGAGAGAGTATTTATATACATAAGCTTAAAACTGTAATAGCAACAGAATAACCAATCTCTCAACAAAATAACTGAATATAATAACAAATAAATGATCTAATATCTCAAATTGCAATTTCCATTGTCGCCGACCGCCATGAGAATCTCTCCGCTTTCCTCTTCTTCATCCTCTTGCAGCTTCGATTCCGACATTAATAACAACAATTTTGTCGTCGCTCCTCAGTTAGAGAAAAAACGAAACGATAGAGGGAGAAATCAGGACGAAGAAATATGAGATTCTTAATAATGGAATCAACATGCCTCTTCCGCTCGCCGGAGCTCCATTTAGCTAAAAAAAAATTTCTTTATGAAATTATTGTTTTCGAATCGAAATCGGCACCGATGGACCGGTAGGTTGGAAGCCCATCAATGGGAAAAAAAGTTCATGGAATAACATTCTGAAAGACAAGGTGAAGAAATTAAAACACCGTCTCAATTAATTTTGAAAATCAAAAGTTTAAATTAATTGAGAGATCTCAAGAATTTTTTTGTATATTCGGCTCATCTATTTTATTTAAGCCTTGATTCCATTTCTCTCTCCTTCCTCCTCTTCTCTCTCCCAATCTGACATGTGATTTTCGACTAAATATGGTGAAACAAAAAAATTAGAGTCTTGGTGATTTTTGACTTTGGATTCCAAATCTCGAAGCTAGGCTGGGAAAAGCCGAGAAAATATGGTTGAAAAAACATATAATTAAAAAAAAAAAAAAAAAAACTTAACGACGTTTGGTTAGGTGGGCCCACTTTATGTGGATGCGCGGGTTGAATATGCACAATCCCACTAACGACAAAAAAAGAGACCCTATTTTTCTAAATTATTTCAGAACAACCATTTTTTTCTAATTTCTTTCAAAAATCACTCCTACCCTATAAAACCCCTAAATATAGGGTGTTAAACATTTTTCATGTTAGCTCATGTTAGCCTCCTAGATTTTAGAAATGGTTCTTGTTACCCAATTTTTTTTTTTAAAAGGGTACGTTTGCCCTGGCCCATAGGAGTCAAACGCAGGACAAAAAATAAAGAGAAATTATCAATAATAGCTAGTAATCAAAAGTTGAATTGAACAACACCTAAGAAAGTTTCATATTATCATCCAATAGCTACCACAAATTTAGAGAGTGAAGTTGACATTTTTCATTCCTGTTATACCCTTGTTATATACGTTTATTTACAAACAACCGACATAACCAATTTTAATTTTTTTTTAATAGTTATTTCAGTGTCTAACAACCAGATTCATCCGTGGAAGAAAAAGTTTATAACAACCACATTCATGCGTTTTGAATAAAAAAAAATCTAAACAACTTAAATTTGAAAATGTTTAACAACAAAAAAAAAATAAATAAAAAATACAAATTCATCGCACTAACAACCCTCCTAGATTATCCTCCTAGATTCATGCATTTTGAAAAGAGGGGTTCATTTTTTTTTCCAAAGTTGAAACGACGACAATGTACAGAGATAAGAGTTGAGGGAGACGAAAATCCTTACTCATCCCAAAAATACAACATAGAAGGTTTTGAGAGTCGAAATTTTCATATCAATTCAAGCATTCAACGATGTAAAAGGTTGAGGTTTATAGTTTTTTTTCAAGGTTGAGGGTTTCAAAGTTGAGAATCGATGACTGTTTCAAATCGATTTGGAAGATGACAAATCTCCTAATTCAATGTTGCAGGTAATGATATAATTGATTGAACGTTTTCACAGGTAAACTCAACATATATACCAGCTTTAATATTTTTTTGGTATCATTTGTCCAATGCTCACGGATTAATGGCTTATGGTGTATACACACGCATATACTTTATATGATATACTTACTTGTACATTGTTATACACGCAACTACGAATATATACCCACACTAGAAGTTATCGAGAGCACTCATTTTTATAATTTTCTTACAACCGTCTATGAATTTAAATTTTTTAGTATCATTTGTTCAATGACCATAGAGTAATGGTTTATGGTGTATATACACGCATATACTTCATATGATATACTTACATTGTACGTTGTTATAGATGTACCTACGAATATATACCCACACTAGAAGTTATCAAGGATGCCATTTTTATAATTTTCTTACAAAAATATTTTAGTTTTTACAAACATCAATATGCTGGAAATTTAATTGCTTATATAATTTTCTTATGGTCTGTGTTATACTGACATGTACGCTCACCAATTAATGGCTTATGTATATACACATATACTCCATGTGATATACTTATATGTACATGTAACTTTGAATATATACACACATAAAATTATCGAGAGCACCGTTATTATCATTTTTTCACAACCGTCTATGAGAATTTTTGATAGCTCCAAAATAGAGCTATCTTTATGTCCCTAATTCTGGCTAAAACCATGACATATTTGATTAAAATGCTTCCTTGTAGGTGATTTCATGGTAGAGAGCTCGGGAAGTCCAAAGACACATTTCGGGGCTTAAAGTGCCGTTTTAGAGCTTCATAGATGCATCGGGAGTGAAAGCGCTTAAAGAATCCAAGAGATGGCAAAAATTGCCTTGAAGAGACAAATTTTGGCATCAAAACCCGAGAGCACACTTGCATGGGCGGCAGCGTTGAGACGCTAGCTCGACGCTGCCAGCGTCGAGACGCTAGCTCGACGCTGCCAGCGTCGAGACGCTGGCCGAGCGTCTCGACGTCGCCCCGACACCATCCGGAGCACGCGCGCGCCCCAGCGTCTCGACGCCGCCCGAGGGTCTCGACGCCGCCCCGACACCATCCGAAGCACGCGCGCGCCCCAGCGTCGAGACGCCGCCCAACAGATTTTCCAAAAAGACGTGCGACAGCGTCGAGACGCTGTCCGAGCGTCTCGACGCCCGCGCGCGCGCGCGGCTGCCAACTTAGGGCACAGCGTCGAGACGCTCCGACATTTAAAGGCGTGAAAACGCCATATTTCGCCCAACTTTTGATTCTCCTTCTTCTTCCCAACTTCTTCCTCTCGAGTTTCCACCATTTTCCACCATTTTTGGACCTTTTCTTCTCCTCTTTGTATGCTACTAAGCTCTTCCATGGGGGATTGGATTTATTCATCCTCCATGGAAGGCTAAACTAAGGTTAGTGCTTGATTTTGAGTTTTGGTTTGTGAAATTATGGATGTTTGGGGAGGTTTGCCCCTTTGTAATTGTTGATGTAATTAATATGTTTATGCATCTTCTTGCTTGATCTTCATAATATCTAGCATGTGTAGCTAAATTAGGTTGACTCCCTAGTTCCTATGCATGATAGAGGGCTAAAGGTTGGGACGTATAATTGCCCAAACCGCTAGGTAGCACGGGTTTAAGCATGGCTAATTAATTCAACCCAAAGTGACAGTTGGTAATCTGAGTTAATTAATGTTTTCATGTTAAGCTTAAGGCAAGAGAGAAACCGAGTTAGTCTTAGGATTAAGCCGTCACAATGTTCCCGTCACTGGCTTATAGTCGATTTAGGGGTCGCTACCTTGAATAGATTATTGGTCAAGTACGATTAGATCTGCACGTGTCTAATTAAATCCTTGGGTCATTTGAGCTAGCATTAGCCAAATGAATTGTGTGCATAAGCATGATTAGTTAAGAAATTGTATCGATGAACCAAACATCCATAATGATCAATTCCATTTCTCGAAGTTGAGCACGACCGTTTAAATTTCGCACGTTGTCCTTTAATTTTCCGTTAGCTTGCATATTAGGAGCTCCCTTCCCCCCAAACCAAATTACCATTCTTTTATTGTGCATATTTTTTATAATTAACAAATTAAGCTTAGTTAAATTAGATTTCTTAATTCCCTGTGGATCGACCCCGTTGCCACTTAGCTGCAAATAGCTCGGTGTATTCGGGTTTATAAATTGTATTTTGGCAAGCCTCGACAGCTTGAATTTGGAGTACCACATAAAGTGCTCTACCAAAATTGGCGCCGTTGCCGGGGAATTAAGTTTAATTTAGTTTAGTTAAGTTTAGTTTGTTGGTTTTAAAAATTTTCTTTACTTTTTTTTTTTTTGTACAGTTTAATTCTTTTGTATTATTTTACCCGTTTTTGTTTGAGTTTTTGGAGCGCAGTCATTCTTTGAAAATTCAAAAGAAGCGCCAAGATGGAGGTCGTGGGTAATTATGAGCATCAAAGAACCTTGAGGGAGCTTGCATCACCTGAGCTAGGCCGGAACTCATCGAGTATTATGTATCCGGTAGCTGCAGGTAATTTTGAACTTAAAGCTGGTCTGGTTAACTTATTACCTTCTTTTTATGGTAATACAGATGAGGATCCCGTCAGACACCTCAAGGCATTCCAGATGGTGTGTTCGTCATTTAGAACCGATGACACCACTGCAGATCAACTCCATCTCAGGACCTTTCCTTTCACCTTGAAGGAGAAGGCGAGAGATTGGATGTATTACCTACCGATCGGATCCATCACGACTTGGAAGGAGCTGAATGGGGCGTTTTTAGAAAAGTATTTTCCTGCTTCAAAGGTCGTCGCCCTCAGAAGGGAGATACACAAAATTGAGCAAGGAAAGGAAGAAATCGTCCTTGAATGCTGGGAGAGGTTTGGCCGGTTATGCGAGGATTGTCCCAATCATCAAATAACCAAGCATTCCCTCATTCAGAGTTTCTACTACGGTTTGCTTCCCCAAGGCCAGCAGATGATAGTGATGGAGCGACATGCGCAGCGGAAAGCGATTTCGGACCGATGATACTCTAAATTCATCAATTTAACAAATAGAAAACATGCTCTTAAAGCGGAAATAAGAAAAATAGAAAACTTACCCTTGAAGTTCCACTTTTCTTCGCGTTCCGCCGGCCGTTCCTCGTCACGATCTCTTCAAGCTTCTTCTCACGAACGCGCCGAGGACCACCCCAGGTAGTCCCGCTATCCTCGGCGCCGCGCAACGGAGTTGTGGGACTCCGTTACAAGAGAAAAGAAAAGAAAGAGGAAGAAGAAGGAGATGGAATTCAGGCCATGGGTCTCTGAGATTTTTCCTTTCTCAAGCTTCACCAAAAGCCTCGGTGAAGATGAAGTTGTAAAAATTAATGTAGATTTCATCTTCTTTTTTTTTAACAACCACCCCTCTGGCACTTTTAGCCAAGTTATATATATATAACAATAAAAACAATGCAAGTGTCTTACATGCATAATGCATGTAAGACACTTTATTATTATTATTATTATATTTATATATATATATATTATTATTATTAAAAATAATAATAAAAATTTTATTTATTAAACTTTTTAATAAATAAAATATATATATATATAATTATTAATTAAACTTTTTAATTAATAATTATTATTTAATTTAATATCAAATATTAATTAAATAATATGGCTAAACCCGGTTTTTTGAAAATCGACTTTTTGCACATGAATCCTATTCATGTTTTTGACCATTCCCATATTTAAATCATATTTAAATATGTTCATCCTTCTTCCATAGACCGAATTTGAACCATTCAAATTCTTTTTCCTTTTTCTTTATTTTCTCTTATATTGTTGCACGGCGTTATCCGAGCTAGCCAGGAGAACCTAAAGGACCTACAGATCATGAGCTCCAACGATACGAGATTATTCGGTTAAAACTCTTTTAACCCGAATCAATCAACTTTCGTTAACCCTCGGAGACTCCACTATAGTCCGAGGGTTGCACTCTCCTCACTGTAGATATATTATGTCCTCTTGATATAACCGTCATGGGCAAGTCGACCCTTCACAGGTTGTTCGTAACCACAGCTAGGTCGTTTAAACCGTTTAACCCCTGCGTTACATCTTTGTTCCTTAAGTACCACTGACACCTCTAATGAACAATTGATCAGTGGTCCAACCAACAGATCAGAAACCCTCTCTAACGAGGAGAGGGTAGGCGCCTATTGTTCAAGCCCTGGAGTCAGCTATTAAGGGAACAACCTATCTACTAACCCTGGAGAGCGGGTTAGGAGTGAACTCCATCTTACTACACTATGTCCCCAGCTACCTATTGGACTTTATCCCTGAGATGGTAGGCTTATTGAGCGGACATTCTGCCACTCTCACCCATACAAATCTAAGGATACTGTCTAATAAGCAGGAGTTCATAGTAAGCTCAGGATTGAGATCGAGTTACCTAGGCCATCAGGTGAAATAGTCGGTCTCTTCAGTAAACGGTGTTATAAAGAGAGAGCGACTTTTCGTGGTTCAGTCTTACGCAAACTCATCGCGTAGGACGCCCCCGCTCGCACATCTCGATGTGAAACGACTCGGATCACATCGTTTTGTACAATACAAAACGGGCCGCATCCAATAGTGTTACCAGGATAAGGTACCCAGCCTTATCCATATACTATAGACCGTTTTGACTGTCTACTTGAGCTTGACCCACATTCATGTCATACATGAAACTCAAGTATCCATGATCGTCAAGGGTATTGGTCATTGGTATAGATTAATGCAAACACGTTTCACTTTATTCCAGCAAACACCTTTACTGAATAAAACTTAATAACTCATTATTACTAAATAGATAATTTACAAACATAACTGTTTACAAACCACGAGTTTTAGGACATTAAACCCAACAAACTCCCACTTGTTAATATTTCTAAAACACCTTGATGATTAAATCCAAAACATATTAAATGCATTAATGAGTGTGGACCTACAACATTATACAATTTAGAAATAGGAAATTTTCCAACCACAATGCTAATAAATATCCTCATATAAATTTAGGAAGAGAAGGACCACTTAAAATAAATAGCTGACACCTCTTATATGTCTCCATATCCAATGACAATAAAGATTTTTTAAAAAGGTTCAAGATCTTGACATGTTTTGACATCATGTCCCGGACGGATTATGAAGAGACCGGGGTCATGGCTTTTAATTGTAGAATAAAGGCCAACATAAGTCTTTTTTTTTTTTTTTTTTTTTTTTTTTTTTTTTTTTTTTTTTTTTTTTTTTTTTTTTTTTTTTCTCTTCAAACCAAACATAGCTCAATTGGCATAAGGTTGTGCCCGTGACTATGAGGTCATGGGTTCAATCCTCGCTTTAATTAAAATACCGTTGCAAAAAAAAAAGTTTTTTATTTTTTTTATTTTTTATTATTATTATTATTATTATTTATAAATGACCTTCAAATCTTAATGTCAAATAATTTGTGTTTTTTAAAACATAAATTCTTTTTTCCATCTCTCGTGATCAACAACTTGTCTCTTTCTGTGAAGTTTATAGTATCTTTGTACTCAATACAAATGATTTTTCACGGAGAAAGTGCTGATCACGAGAGAGATAAAAAACTTGCGTTTTAAAATACAAGGTCATTTGACATTGAGACTCCCGAGGGGATCACTGTGCAAATACCCCAACATAAACGACATGTTGTATGAATTAATGATCAAGAAATCGGAAATTTGAATTCACCACTCTACGTGTTTGTAAAAAAACAAATTGTTGTCAAAGATGACAACCATCCAGTAAAACATAAATAATTAATATATGATATATATATACATATATATATATATATATTTTTTATATATCTAAGGTTTCTTTCATTAAATTTTATAATCATAGAGGTGCCATCAGTCGACCTATAAACAAGGTAAACCCAATGGGAACGAAAAAAACTAGAGGGTACCGCATTGAGTAGATGCACATTGTTGTAGTTAGGGATGGCAACGGGGCGGGGCGGGGTCGGGGATGCACTCTCCATCCCCGTCCCTGCGGGAATTTTTCATCTCCATCTCCGGATCGTGGAATCCCCGTGGGAAAAAAAACCCGTTTCTTTTTTTTCTTTAAATTTTTTTTTTGAAAAAATAAATAAATATCAATAAATATATTAAAATTGTGTATATTTCTGGTTAAAATTAGTATTATTATTGTTTTATTTATTTAAAACTAATTATAAAAAAATATTTAACATTTTTATTATAAAATTAGTAAAAAAAATATTATACTATGAAATTAATTAAAAAAAATATTATATTATGAAATTAATTAAATATATATATATATATATATATATATATATATATATATATATATATATATAAAAACTGACGGTAACTTAATTTTTTTAAAAAAATAATATATAAATTATTCGTGACGGGTTCGGGGTCGAGGACGGAGACCCGAATAAAATCTCCGGTTTGACCCCGTACCCGGTCAAACCGGGGTTTCCCGACCCACGGAGAATTTTTCCATCCCTAGTTGTACACATTGTTGTAGTGACTCCCTCAACCCTAAAAATAGAAATTCAAATATATCTCAACACCCTACCAGTAGGAAGTGTCTAACATAAAATATAATCGTTGAAGACAAAATCTTGAAACTTTCATATATACACATGTTTGTATTGGGTAAAACAATTTGTTGCTAAATTCACATGTCTGTATATGTATATAAGTTTTCATTGAGTTACACTACCACACATCCTAATATGTATATAGCCATGTATACACATTCTAACTGGATATTGTTTTATATTGCGAAATAAGTCGTCATGGCTGAGATGTTGGATTCTGGGTGGTGCAGTAGATTCAAATGAAATGACGGCTTAAGTCGGTGGAGGCAAAGAATGATGTATGGATCAAGGTAAGACTATATGATGTTTCTTTCTTTCTTTAGTTTCTTTCTTTAGAGAAGTTTGTAAAATATACATACATTAATAAAAACAAAAAATATCATCTTAGAATTCATGAAATTAAAATAAAATATAAATTAAAATAAAAGGACAAAAGAAGTATTCAAAAAAAAATTGTAAATGATAGATAAAATAAAAAAACCATTTTTAGAATTCACTAGAAGAAATTCTTAATAATGAAAATTTGAAAGTTTATTGAAAAAAATTGTGCGAAGCCGCTAAAATAAAGTCGGACGTCAGACCTTCAGGTTTAACAATTTTGATCTCAAACACAACACAGACTTTAAAACTACGGATTAAACAACAAAAAGTATATAGACGTAGAACTTCACACCCTAAACCTTAGACCCCTAAACCTTAAACTTTAGGGACTTTAGAATTGAACTATCTTCAACTTTTTGAGTGAAACGTAGACTTATGTTATAATTATATGATTATCAACATCCCACCGGTCAAAAAGATAAATTTGGGAAATTGCAAGAATTGTTTACTCCTCCAATGACGAATAATGACCTGCCTCTAAGCGTGCTGCCCAAGCCCAAAATAAATTAAACCAATTACATCTCTCCACGTTATACCCTTCTTCAGAGCCTTTGTCCTTCCTGGCTCGACTCACATTCAAAGTAAATTGGGACCCACTTTCCCACTTTCCCGCCCAAAAAGAAAAAGCCCGAGACATTTTATAATGTCCAAGTCGCCGCTGTGATAACAAAAGGTAGACATCATCGGGAGAATTTGTGGGGGAGGGAGGCGACGCGATTAGGAGACGAAAAGGCCGGAAAATGGAGAAAACTGCGGCGGCGCCAGTGCCGAGAGTTGCGGTGGTGGTTTACATCCTGAAGGGAAATTCAGTGCTGTTGGGTCGAAGACTGTCCTCCACCGGCGACTCCAGCCACTCCACTTTCGCACTTCCCGGTGGCCACCTCGAGTTCGGTAACTCTCTCTTTTCTTTTCGCCTCCCTCACACTTTGAATTTTACTTTCATAGTCATAATCAATTGAAATTTCCCATTTGTGATTTTGGGTTATTGGAGGATTGCAGGCGAGGCGTTTGATGAATGTGCTGTGAGAGAGGTGAAGGAAGAGACAGGGCTAGACATTGAGAAAACAGAGTTTCTCACAGTCACAAACAACCCTTTTCTCAATGATCCAAAGCCTTCCCATTATGTCACCATTTTTATGCGAGCAGCTCTGTCGGATCCCTTGCAACTTCCTCAAAATCTGGAGCCGACCAAGTGCGGTGGGTGGGACTGGTACGATTGGAATCACCTTCCAAATCCTCTCTTTTGGCCTCTTCAGAAGATGCTCAAAACTGGCTTTAATCCATTTCCTCTTGTTTCAACCTTGTAGTTCATCATTCTGATGTCTTAATTTAATCCCTTTTGTCTCTGAATCTGCTAATCATAGATAAAAAGGAGTTTCTAATTAATGAATTTGGGGCTTATTCATTGGGATTCTGTAACTTTAATTTGGATTATTGGTCTTAGTTTGGAAGATACTTTGAGTCAGAATGTAAAGTGCATTTAAATGTTGATCTTTAGAGTGAGCCAGTTTCATGTCCTACTTCTAAAATTTAAACTTTTGTGTGAACGGTGTTTAGAGAGTTCATTGAAATTGCAGACCCACACAGAATTTTCTTCAAATCATGACATCTTTATCTCAGTGGGAAATACGCTGTCAAGACCCAATTTTGGTGCTGGGTTGAGTTCGAGGGAGGTAATTTGACTATGCTCATGGTTAACCATAATTTAGGTGGGAGGGGTTAATTTTGAAATAAATTAGAAAAATGAGTTTGTTTTGAAAAAAAATAAAAAAAAAAATTGTTTTTTTTTTTATTAGAATGCGCAAGTTGAGAACGCGCACTACACACCAGTCACGTGGCCTATGTCCTATGCCGCCACGTGTTTTTGGTTGGCCCTCTAATTTTTTAATATTTTTTTTCCTTTTCTCTCTCTTTTTTATTTATTTTAAATCTTTTATTTTTATTATTATTATTATTTTCATCTATCCAGTATTATTTTCAACAAAGTAGTTAAAATTTGAAGATTCAAAATAACAATTATAGAAATAAATAAATCAAAATTAAATTACAAATAAACTTCTAACCATATCTATAAAATTAAAAAAAATAAAACTTTATATCTAATTATCTCACTTTTTTTTTTTTTAATAAATTTAAACAAAACAAATTATTTGATTGAATTTTGTTACCAAATGCTAATTTTTTTATTTATAATATATATATATATTTTTTAATGGTCTTCATTCGAATCAATAAAAAATTATGGTGCATTTAAAAAGGAAAAAAAAAAACTAAGAATAAATTAACATATTTAAGAAAGAAAAAATGAAGAAAAGAAAAAAAAAACCAACAAGATTAAAACAATAAATTAACCAAAAAAAAAAAAAAAAAAAAAAAATGGAATTCATTTTTTTCATATGTTAGCGGTGTATAGGTAATTATGAAAAATATGGTTAGAAGTTTATTTGTAATATAGCGATAGTTACCCCGTTATTACTATAAACTATCAAATTTTAATTGATTAGTTTAAAATAAATTAATATTGTCAAATATTTTGTAGAGAAACAAATAATTTATTTATGGGTAGATTAAGGCTCCGTTTGGGATTGCGGTAGCTTTTAAAATAATTGCTTCCAACCTTGCTTTTAAAAAAATCAGCTGTTGCATGAATCAAATTAGTGTTTGGTAAATTTTAGTTGTAGACTTAAATAAGTTGGTTATCGTGTTTGGTAAATAAGTATCAAATTATTGTAATTTAACTATAATCACTAAAATAAACATATTATAAAAAATTGTATAAATTTTTTTAAGAAAAAAATAGTAAAGTATTATTTTTAAAAAAATATTTGCATTTGATTTATTAATTTAAAAATTATAAAATAAGATTTGGTGGTGGGAAATAGATACTACATATAAAATAATTTTTAATTTTGGAAAGATTTGAAAATTTGTTAAAAAAATGATTGTTAGAGAATCTAAAAGCTACAAATAACAGCTTTTGAAAGCTGTGCAAAATGAACATGTCATGCAAAATAATTGATTTTAACGAATTATAAAATAATTTGTTTTACCAAACACAAAAAACGGTTAAGATTTATTTTTAATCACTTTTAACTCTTTCAAACGCAATGCCAAACAGAGCCTAAATGATATAAACAAATATAAACCACATGTTCTTTAAATGTAAAAATATTAGAAAATTCAATTTTTTTTTCGTTAATTTATTATGTTAATATTGTTGTTTATTTTATTTTTTTTAAATATGTTCACTTATTCTTTGTTTCTCTACAAAATCTTTGACAATATTAATTTATTTTAAAATAATCAATTAAAATTTGATAGTTTATAGTAACAACGTGAGAAATATTTTTCATAATTACCTATAGAAAAAGACGGCTAACATATGAAAAAATTGAGTTCAATTTTTTTGGTTTCGTTAATTTATTGTTTTTTTCATTTTTTTTCTTACTTAAATATGTTAATTTATTCTTAGTTTTTCTTTTTAAAATCACCATTTTTATGGATTCGAATGAAAACCATTAAAACACACATATATATATATATATATATATATAAATAAAATTTAACATTTAGCAACAAAATTCAATCAACATGATATTTGGAGCATTAATTTGTTTTATTTAAGTTTATTTTAAAAACATTAAGTGAGATAATTAGATATAAAATTTTTTTTTTTTTTTTATTATTTTTATAGCAATTAGATAGAAAGTTATAAATATCGTTTTTTACTGAAGTTATAAATATGGTTAGAAATTTATTTGTAATTTGATTTATTTATTTCTATAATTGTTATTTTGAATCTTCAAATTTTAATTCATTGGTTGGAAATAATGATAATAGTGGGTAGATGAAAATATTAATAATAATAATAATAAAAAAAAGATTTAAAATAAATAAAAAAGAGAGAAAAGAAAAAAAAAGAAGGAAAAATTAGGGAGACCCACCAAAACACATGACACGTCGTGGGCCACGTGTCCAACTGTCGTTTGACTGGTCAAAAGTGCGCGTTCTCAACGCATTTTAATAAAAACAAAAAAACAACCCATTTTTTCGAATTCTTTTCAAAATAACCTTATTTTTCTAATTTATTTCAAAATCAACCCCTCCCTCCTAAATTACCCATTTTTCACCCATATGACCATTTCTATAAAAATTATTATCAAGCACAACGAATCCAAGACATCTCACAATGACATGATATTGTCCAATTTGAGTATAACATTCATGATTTTGCTTTTGGTCTTACCTAAAATGTCTCGTACCATTGGAGATAGGCGTACCCATGATCTTTCTCTTATCTAGACCAACGTGGAATTTTGTTTGTATTCCCAACAATCATCATTCATGATTATTTCAGCCATGTTTTTACACGTGACTATTTAAATTTTATTTGTTTATAAGTGTTGTTAAAAGTGATTTACATATAATCATTTTCATGTTTAGTTTTAAGCTCTAAAAAGTGATTTTGAGTGATTAAGGCTCCGTTTGGGATTGCGGTAGCTTTTAAAATAATTGCTTCCAACTTTGCTTTTAAAAAAATCAGCTGTTTGATGAATCAAATTAGTGTTTGGTAAATTTTAGTTGTAGACTTAAATAAGTTGGTTATCGTGTTTGGTAAATAAGTATTAAATTATTGTAATTTAACTATAATCACTAAAATAGACATATTATAAAAAATTGTATAAATTATTTTAAGAAAAAAATAGTAAAGTATTATTTTTAAAAAAATATTTGCATTTGATTTATTAATTTAAAAATTATAAAATAAGATTTGGGGGTGGGAAATAGATACTAGATATATAAAATAATTTTTAATTTTGAAAAGATTTGAAAATTTGTTAAAAAAGTGATTGTTAGAGAATCTAAAAGCTAGAAATAAGAGCTTTTGAAAGCTGTGCAAAATGAACGTGTCATGCAAAATTGATTTTAACAAATTATAAAATAATTTGTTTTACCAAACACAAAAAACGGTTAAGATTTATTTTTAATCAGTTCTAATTCTTTCAAACGCAATGCCAAACAGAGCCTAAGGATAAGTGTTGTTAAAAGTGATTTACATCTAACTATTTTCATGTTTATTTCTAAGCTCTAAAAAGTGATTTTTGAGTGATTAAGAGCATGCTTGGAACTTGGAAGTGACTATAGAATACTTAAGTTTTGGCGAATAATAGAATTACTTGAATATTTGATGAGCCAAAAAGAGACAATTTATACATACAAAGGTAACCAAGTAGAGCAACTATCGACATGAAAATAGGAACTAAAGAACAACCTATTTTCTAATATAGAACTAACAAACTTCTAAAATAGTTATTCAACTATTTATAGAACTAACCAACTCCTAAAATACTTTCAACTATTTATATTTTCTACATTCCCTCTCAAGTTGGTGCATAAATGTCATGCATACCCAACTTATTTACAAGTATCTCAAATGTCGGCCTAAATAATCTCTTGGTTAGAATATCTATTGTTTGCTCCTTTGTAGTCACAAACGGTATGTAGATGGTTGCATTTTCCAAGTTTTCCTTTATGAAATGTCGATCAACTTCGATATGCTTGGTTCAATCATGTTGCACCGGATTATGAGCGATACTTATCGTAACTTTTTCGTCACAAAATAGCTTAATTGGAGGTTGATTTCTGTTACGTCTCCAAAAGTGACTAATTTAGGACTTGTTTTCTATAGAAAGATGTGCACTCTTAGGTGTTTTTGATAGGATTTAGCTTAAACTTATGCTTATATATGAGAATTAGAAGAAGGAAGCTAAATTAGGACTTGTATGCAAAAGGAGAGAAAAGGAATGAAAAATGTGCATTGCGGCAGCATTGCGGAAACATTGCTAAAACAACAATGTTTTTAGTGAAATCCGTAAGTTGGCTAACCTTTTTTTGTTGTGATCCGATATTTCAGGGATTCTGTCTTTCTCCTCCAGTCACATTGAAGTACGACGTTGAGAATGGATGGTTCTCCTTGGCCCAATCGCACCTGCAGAATACTATAAAAGGAGGTCAAAGTGACGGGTTGAAACATCATCCGAAAGCGTAGAAGTCTCTTCGCAGCTCAATTTCTCTCCTGTTTTTCTCTTCCGTCTGTTGGGTTGGAAAGCTTAGTTGCTGGAGTCGACAATCTGATAGGAAGGAGAGAAGATTCATCTTCTTTTCTGATTGGATTCATCCACGCAAGGCTTACCTTTCTCTCCTTTCAGCCGAGGCATCTGCGTCGAAGCGATCACGCTCATTTTACTTGCTTTCTGTTTTAGTTTCTTATTTCCAGCACCGTTTGTTGTTATTTCTTTTCCATTAGTTAGTCTATTCCATTGCGTTGCTTTCTGTCTTTATGTTAGTAACTTTAAGTCTTCATCTGTTCATTCAAACAATTGATTAATCAAAGCACAATTCAACATTTCACACTTTCTCTTCTTCATTTCTGCCTACTGTTTTCCCTTTCTGTTTTGTCTTTAATTTTCTTCTAAGCATGTCTACTTCATCTAGTATTTCTATTCTCTTTACATCCATGAGTAACTAAGTAACCTAGGGGCATGCTAATGACGAATCTGTAGGCTAAAACACGTGAACCAAGCATGTAGACTAGCTCTCGAATGCATTGATTGTATGTAAGCTTCATCCCACGGGCAATTTCGATTGGCCATCCATTTTGTCCAAAGAACTCCTAACCTCTGGAAGGAGTAAGAGTTCAGAGTCATACACTCATGCTAGCCTCTCAAGGTAGCCAGAAAACGACCTAGGAATAGGCGTCTTCCTAGTACAAATCATAACTTACTGCTTTAACAAGATGCTTAAGACCTTACTTGGACATGAGTAAACTAAAGAATCTAATGCATGAAATCGGAAGATACATGAGAATGAGTTAGTTTGATGTATAGTGAGTTGATCTAATGCTTGAGAATCGTGTGAAAGAGCCAATAGAGAAGTCGTTAGTAGCCCTTGTTTCCACATTTTACACACTTTCGCTGTTAGTAACATTGCGGTAAAATTGCTGTTCTCGCAATTCTTTTAAGTTAGAAATTCTGTTTAGCCATTTTCCTCTTCGTTTATTAATCTCTTCTTTTTACGTTTGAGTTTATCATTGACTTGCACTTGTTTATGTTACTACCCTTTACTTATTCCTTAGTAATTAGACAATTTAAAACCAATTCTACCCCATCAAATCCACCCATTCTTGCTTAACAATACACTTCGCGAGTAACTAAGAATAAATCTCTGTGGGAAAACGAATGAAAAAATACTTACTACTTGCTGCAAGATCATGTATGCTTGCATGTTCTGAGTGCTCTCTCTCTCTTATTGCATATTCCTTTTAACCATTGAGCACGCAACAAGTTTTTGGCGCCGCTGCCGGGGATTTAGTTTAGTGAAAACGAAGTTTGTTAAGTTAGAAAACCAATTCTTAATATCTATTGGAGCTGATCTATTTTCATTTCTTTTGCAGGTACCATTTGGGTTAGTTTATGAATGAGCCTTCAAGTAGTGATCTAGAGTTCAACCCTGAGCCTGAGAGATTACTTAGGGCCAGAAATAGAGCCAAGAAACGCCTCTTTAACCAACCCTCTATACCTCGGATAATTGCTGAAACCGCAGAGTCTCCGCAATCCTATCCAGAAGAAATGGATAGACTAGTTCCAAATCCGGTACCTACCACTCACAATCCCATCGAAATAGCGAATGATAAGGATAATGCTATTCTCTCATACTTAGTTCCCATGCCTGGGGAGCTAAATCCAAGCATCATCCGCCCTGAAATTACTGCCAACTCATTCGAGTTAAAGCCAGTAATGTTCCAAATGTTGTCCACTGTGGGACAATTCTTTGGAGTGGAAAATGAGGACCCCCACAACCATCTTAGAAACTTCCTAGGAGTCAGTGATACATTCCTTATCCCTGGAGTTTCCCAAGAAGCCTTGCGGCTCTACCTTTTCCCTTACTCTTTGAGGGACAAAGCCAAAATGTGGTTAAACTCATTACCTTCCGAATCAGTTCTCAATTGGACAGATTTGGCGGAGAAATTCCTAGTAAAATACTTTCCACCTGATAGGAATTCTACCTTTCGTGATGACATAATCAAGTTCAAACAAGCTACAAATGAGTCTCTTCACGAAGCTTGGACAAGGTTTAAAGACCTTCTGCTTAAATGTCCACACCATGGCATTCCATGGTGTATCCAAATAGAGGTCTTTTTCAAAGGATGCAACCCCAGCACCAGGCAAGTGCTAAACTCATCTGCTGGTGGTTCCATGCTTTCCAAGAGTTATAACGAAGCCTATGAGATCTTGGAGAAGATCTCAACCTCTCACTGTAGGTGGTCAGATGATCCAGTTGAGCCAAGTAGAGCTCAAGACAAGGATGCTCTAAGTGCAATGAGCAGCCAAATAAACGCCCTGACCAACCTAGTCAAGCAAATGGCTCAAGTCAATCTCCAAACTAGTGTCAACACCGCCACAACCATGTCAATGGGCACACAACCAAGTCAAGGGGAGACACTTATCTGTGGATTCTGTGGGGAAGGGTAACCTGTATGAATACTGCCCTGGGAATCCAGCCTCAGTCTGCTATGTTGGAAGCCAACAGCAGCCTAGGAACAACCCCTACTCTAACACTTACAACCCTGGTTGGAGAAACCACCCAAACCTTTCATGGGGTGGCCACCAAAATACTAACCAAACTCCTAACCAGCCAAGACCGAGTGGAACACCTGGTTTCACTCCTCAAAATAACCAATCCATGTATCAAAAACCATATAACCAACCTGTAGGATCTTCTGTAGAAAACTTACTTAAGGAGTACATAGCCAAGAATGATGCCACTCTACAGAGTCAGCAAGCTACTCTTAGGAGCCTAGAGAACCAAATAGGGCAACTAGCCAATGAACTCAAGAGCAGGCCCCAAGGTAGACTACCTGCTGACACTGAAGTGCCAAGGAGAGATGGTAAAGAACAAGTTCAAGCAATTGAACTTAGGAGTGGGAGACCTTTGGTGAGCAACACTAGAGAAACACCAAAGAGAGTAGAGAACAAAGAGTCTAGTGCTCCACTGGAGTCTCTGCCAATCCAAGGTCAACCACCAACAAGCACATCAGGGGCGAGGCTGGAACCAATCATAGAAGAGATAGAAGAAATTCCAAGACCTCCACCTATCCTGAGGCGACCTGAAGTGCCTGCATATGTGCCACCACCTCCATTTCCTCGAAGGCTAAAGAAAAAACAAGAACAGGAAGTGCACTTTAATAAATTTTTAGAAATTCTTAAACAAGTGCATGTGAATATTCCTTTTGTAGAAGTTCTACAGTCTATGCCTTCGTATGTTAAATTTCTGAAGGATATAGTCACTAACAAGAAAATTATTGGTGAGTTTGAAACAGTAAATCTCACCGAGGAGTGCAGTGCCATACTCCAAAACAAGCTACCCAAGAAGGAGAAGGACCCTGGTTCCTTCACCTTACCAGTAGAGCTAGGAGGCAAGCACGTGGGCAGAGCTCTTTGTGACCTGGGAGCCAGCATAAACCTCATGCCCCTATCACTATTCCGCCAGCTGGGAATAGGAGAAGCACGTCCCACCACTGTCACCTTACAACTGGCAGATAGATCCATAGCCTACCCTGAGGGTAAGATTGAGGACATCCTTGTAAAGGTTGACAAGTTTATTTTCCTTGCGGATTTCATCATCCTGGATTATGAAGCAGACAAGGAGGTCCCCATCCTATTAGGAAGACCATTTCTAGCCACAGGTAGGGCCCTGATTGATGTCCATAAAGGTGAGCTCACTATGAGGGTTCATGACGAGGAGGTTAAGTTTAGTGTTTTTAAAGCACTGAGGTATCCTTCTGACTCTGAATCTTGTGCTAGCATGGACATTGTAGATTCACTGATGGAAGAACAGCTGGAGCATGAATTATTGACTAAGCATGCTACTAATTATGTACAATTAGATTTAACTGACTTAAACATAGCTGAAATAATGGACATACCTGTAAATAATCCTCAGCATGTTTGTATGACTACTGATTTAACTGAACGATCCCTGAATCCATTAAAACCATCCATTGAGCATCCACCTGTCTTAGAATTGAAACCACTGCCCACACATCTTAAGTATGCATATTTAGGAAGTAATGATACTCTGCCTGTGATTATTTCATCTAAATTGAGTGAGAAGCATGAGGTTGAGCTGATATTATTACTTAAACAACATAGAAAGGCTATTGCATGGACTATTGCTGACATTAGAGGCATTAGCCCTTCCTACTGCATGCATAAGATAATACTAGAGGAAGAACATACACCCCGAGTAGATCACCAACGTAGGCTCAACCCCTCTATGAAAGAGGTAGTTAAAAAAGAAATAATAAAATGGTTAGATGCTGGTGTGATCTTCCCTATAGCTAGTAGTCAGTGGGTGAGTCCAATACAATGTGTACCTAAGAAGGGGGGGATGACTGTAGTAGTAAATGAGAGCAATGAACTGATTCCAACTAGGACTATTACAGTATGGAGAGTTTGTATGGATTATAGGAAATTGAATAAGGAAACAAAAAAAGACCACTTCCCTCTACCATTCATAGACCAAATGTTAGATAGAATAGCTGGTAGAGCTTACTACTGCTTCTTAGACGGTTATTCTGGATATAACCAAATCACTATAGACCCTGTGGACCAGGAGAAGACAACCTTCACCTGTCCCTTTGGAACTTTTGTCTTTCGCAGAATGCCTTTCGGCTTATGCAATGCACCGACAACGTTCCAAAGGTGCATGTTGGCAATCTTCTCTGATTTAGATGAGTCCATGATAGAGATATTCATGGATGATTTCTCAGTCTTTGGTGATTCATTCACAAACTGTTTAGAGAACTTAGGACAAGTCCTGGCTAGGTGCGAGGAGACCAACTTAGTACTCAATTGGGAGAAGTGCCACTTCATGGTGGACGAAGGGATTGTCCTGGGTCATAGAGTGTCTAGGGCGGGAGTAGAGGTCGACAGGGCCAAGATTGAAATAATAGAGAAATTGGTGGAACCTCAGAATGTGAAAGCCATTAGAAGTTTCTTAGGACACGCAGGCTTCTATAGAAGGTTCATTAAGAACTTTTCAAAAATCTCCAAGCCTTTGTGTGAGCTTCTAGAGCTGAATAAGCCATTCATCTTCTCTAGAGAATGTTTCCTAGCCTGGACAACCCTTAAGGAAGCATTAGTCAAAGCCCCTATTATAGTAGGACCAAATTGGGATCTCCCATTTGAGATGTTATGTGATGCAAGTGACTATGCAGTAGGGGTTATGCTAGGCCAAAAGATTGACAAACTAACACACCCTGTATACTATGCTAGTAAGACACTGAATGAGGCACAATGTAATTACACAACCACGGAAAAGGAAATGCTAGCTGTAGTGTTTGCCTGCAAAAAGTTTAGGAATTACATTGTTGGCACTAGAACAATCGTGTATACAGATCACTCTGCACTAAAGTACCTTATGAGGAAGGCTGATGCAAAGCCTAGGTTGATTAGGTGGGTATTGTTGCTGCAAGAGTTTGATCTGGACATTAGAGATAAGAAAGGATGCGAGAATGTGGTTGCGGATCATCTTTCTAGATTGCAGCATAATTGCGGAAAAATTGCGGAAACTGCAATTTCTGATGCTTTTATTGATGAACATGTCTTTGTATTGACTCATCGTGATAACGATGAGGAACCGTGGTTTGCTGACATTGCTAACTTCCTTGCCTCGCAGGTACTACCAACTTTAAAGGGAGGACAAGAAAAGAAGAGGTTCCTTCATGAAGCTAGGAAGTTCATATGGGATGATCCTACACTCTACAAGACATGTGCTGATGGTTTGCTAAGGAAGTGTGTGTCAGCTGCTGAGGCGAAGTCTGTGCTGCAGCACTGCCATACATCTCCTTATGGTGGACACTTTGGTGGCCAAAGAACAGCTGCAAAGGTGTTCCAGAGTGGCTACTATTGGCCCACGATCTTCAAGGATGCCCACAACTATGCACACAGCTGTGATGAATGCCAGAGAACAGGTAACCTTAGTCGGAAGGATGAGATGCCTCTCACTTACATCTTAGAATTGGAGCTCTTTGATGTGTGGGGCATTGACTTCATGGGACCATTTCCCCCATCAGCAGGTAACCTTTACATACTCGTAGCTGTAGACTATGTATCTAAGTGGGTAGAGGCCATAGCATGTCCAAACAATGATGCCAAAACAGTCATTAAGTTCCTTAATAGACATATTTTTACTAGGTTTGGTACACGTCGTGCAATAATTAGTGATGAAGGGACACACTTTATTAATAAAGCTATGGAAAAAGTGTTGGCTAAGTACAATGTTAGACATAGGGTAGCCACCCCTTATCACCCACATTCGAATGGACAGGCTGAAATATCAAATAGGGAGATTAAAAACATACTCGAAAAAGTGGTCAAACCCAATAGAAAAGACTGGTCGTTTAAACTCGAGGATGCACTTTGGGCATATAGAACTGCATATAAGACACCCCTAGGTATGTCTCCTTATAGACTTGTGTATGGCAAAGCATGTCACTTACCATTCGAATTAGAAATTAAAGCATTTTGGGCCTTGAAAGAACTGAATTATTGCGTGACCGATGCGGGAACATTGCGGTCTTTACAATTACATGAGCTTGATGAGCTTAGACATATGTCTTATGAAAATGCTAAAATGTATAAGGAAAAGACCAAGATTTGGCACGACAGTAGACTTAGGATTAAGGACTTTAAGAAAGGCCAGCTCGTCTTGTTATTTAACTCAAGGTTAAGATTATTTCCAGGCAAACTTAAGTCCAGATGGTCAGGTCCTTTTGTGATAACTAACGTGTTTGTTCATGGTGCCATCGAGATTAGGAACCTGCAGCAAGGGCAACCGTTCATGGTTAATGGTGCACGATTGAAGCATTATTATGAGGAAGGGGATGTGAAGACTCTCTCGGCCTTCCTCTTGGCTGAAACGTGAAAATAAAACCGAGAGAGGACGAGTGATTACTGTGCTCGTCCATACGAGGCTTTTGCCTTAGTTTATTTTTTGATGTTTTTTCGGTTCTATTTGTGTATGTTTAAGTGTGATTTTAATTACGACTTTGTTGTTTATCTTGTACGTTTTTGTAGGGGATCGAAAGAGGGAATCAAGGAGATGAATTTAGGATAAAAAATCGGGGAAGATATGGGGCCGAATCAAAGATTACGTTGAGAAGATATTGGCATTTAGAACGAAAAAATCTCCAACGGCCACTTAAATTGCGATAGATTTGCAAAATCCGCAACAGAAATAGTCGTTGGGATTTTTATCATTACAAATAGCCGTTGGAATAGCGAAGTCCCATACGCTTCCTTCATTCTCTGAACTTCAAGAAAACTCTCTCCTTCTTCCTCTGCAATCCCTCTTTCCAGATTCCTACGATTCCACCATGGTACTAACAAGAGCTGAGAGATCTGCATCCAAGAAGAAGGCCGACGACGCTGAAATTGCTGCGAGGGAAGCACTCCTTGCCTTGGCAGATGCTGAGGCCGCACGAACCGAACGACTCCCCAAGCTACCTATCCGCAAGAAAAAGTGGAAGGTGGTGACGGAGATCCCTGCTGGGCCGTCTGAACCAGCAGGAACGCCCAAGAAACGCAAGTGGAAGGTGGCTGTGGCCGACGCAGCAATCAAGAAGAAGACTCCCTCTGTGGAGAGTCAAGAAAGTGGCCGTCCGTCCCACGAGACGGCCGGGCAAAGCTCTTCTCAATCTCCACCTGCGCGAAGCCCCGAGCCTTCTCCATCGCCGCAGATCCCTGAAGCATCACCCATCGCCCAGACGCCTGAACCTGAAATTCCAGATGACGAGCATCAAGAATCGGCGCAGGGCGATGAAGAAGCTGAAGAAGAAGAGGTTTTCTCTCCTTTGAGGGAAGTCAGCCCCGAGAGTCCAGCACAGGGGGATGATTCGATGGACGAGACATTGGGGGATTGCCTCCAACAGATCACAACCAAGGCGAGATTGAGAAAGAAAGCCACCAAGGTTGTCAAGGCCAAACGGCCTAAAGTTTCGAAGAAGTCCAAGAAAAAGAAAGCCAAGGGTGAGCCTTCATCAAAGCAGGTTAGTGGTGAGCCCTCGCTGAAGAAGCTCAAGATCGAGGCTGCTGAATCAGCCAAAGAGAAAGACAAGGGGAAGGCCAAGCTGTACCCCGAAGATGAGCCTCAATCTGTGAGGTATGTGTCCTCTGATGCTGAGTCCAGAGGCACTGAGTTAAGGAAGAGGGACCTGCTCCATGAGAAGGGGTTCCTTGACGCGCTAGCAGACCTGCCGCAGTTCTTGCGCGCAGGGATCACAAATCATGGCTGGGAAGAGCTATGTCGACCACCCAACCCCGCCTATTCCAGCATGGTGTATGATTTCTACGCTAACTTGATGAACCTTGAGGATGGCCTATCTGTGGTCAGAGGAATCGAGGTGGATTTCTCAGCTAAGGCAATCAATGAAGCCTATGGCCTCAAGGGTCAAAAACACACCGATTATGCGAGGATCATGGATGCGCCAACTGCGGCTGTCCTAGAGGACGCGCTGAGGATCATTGGTGAACCTGAGGCAGCGTGGACGATCTCGCGCAATGGGAAGCACACCCTGATGAGTGCAACCCTGACAACAAAGGCAGCTGTATGGTTCTCTTTCGTGCGTAGAAGGCTGTCCCCGGTGACCCACGAGACCACCATCAACCAAGGCAGATCGCTGCTGGTTTATGCGATCATGAGGGGCCTCACAATCAATGTTGGTGAGGTCATTGCAGCCTCAATCTCAGACTGCGCCAAAAAGGGTAAGGGTCCACTTTTCTTTCCCAATACAATCACTAAGCTTTGCTTACGTGCAGGGGTTCCAATCGAACGGATGGAAAGGCAGCTGGCCTACACGGGGCACCTGGAGCTGCCTACAGGCCTGAGGATGCGCAGGAAGGGGAACATGGAGTTCGAGTTAGACGGCCTGGCTGCTGCTCAATCTCTGTCAATGGCCTGCCTGATGGACCTGCAAAAGAAGATGGCTAAATGGGCTGAGTATGCTCAGGCAAGGGACAAGGAAGTTGCTGATCAGTTGGGCTGCATCTTTCCTGAGTTCCCCACGGACTTGCTGACACCATGGGCACCTCCACGTCCACGGAGGGATGATGATGATGAGGACATCTGAGTGCTAGACTGATTTGCACTCAAGGGAGTATTTCTGTTCCCTAAAAGAAAAAAAAAAAACTGCTTTTCGTTGAATTATGTGAATTCTGTTACTTTTGAGTACATTTCTAATCTGTCTTTAATTCTTTATTTTTGTTATTTAGATTTGCTTAGTATAGTCTGATGGTATCTGATTAGGTAGGTTATTTTAGTTTTCCTTTTTGTATAGCTGAGATGACTGGAAAAAGCATGCATAGGGGCCTTGTTCAATGATGTATCTGCCCTGTATCCATTGCGAAATAATTGCGGAATCCGCAATTTTTGTTAGTAATTGCATGTTTTTGACTGTCTGTTTAGCTAGGCTGGTGCTGTTTTAATTTTGTTCTTTTGCTGCTGTCTTGACTACTTTATATAGCCTTTCTATAAGCATGCTGGATGAGTGTCATAAGGCACCTTTGATAGTTTAAAATTAGCCTCTTAAAACTGTTCAGCATGCGTAGCTTTAAGTCCTTCCCTGCCTGTTTTTATAAATTTCTGCTGCTGTGCTGTTTGTTTTGAGAATGTCTGTCTATCCCTAGGACTTTTAGATTCTCTTTGTTTTACCACTAGACTAGATGCTTCTAGGTAAGTTTGGGGGTGTGCCACCTCAGACACTCATTGGGGACAATGAGTAGTTTAAGTTTGGGGGAGGCCACCCTAGGCCTAGGAACATTCCTCTCTCCTTTTAGACTTAAGCATTCTTCTTCTCCTTTGAAAAAAAAAAAAAATAAATAATAATAAAAAATGATAGAATAGAATAAAGGGGGATGTCTCTTGAGGTTGCTGAGTAATCAGTGCCAAGTGTGTAACCCGCAAATGGCATTGCATCAAAAGGCAACCAAAGGAGAGGTTTCCAAGAAAGAAAGAAAAAAAGGAAAAACTAGGGAAGAAGAATGTATGCTTAGGAGTTACAACTTTGTGGCTTAGATGTCCTGAATAAAAAGAACTCTGATCCTCAATGAGCTAAGCACAAGGTTGTAGCTTTTAGGTTTGTCTAGGGAGATGAATGTATATCCAATGAAGTGATGCCAGGGTTTAGTTTGTTATATGAATGTACCACTGTCACTAGTTTGTACTAAGACTGACATGACTCTAAGGAATCCTAGGAAACTCAAAAGTGAAAAGTAGAAGCATGTACTGAGTCTAGGGTAAAGCTAGGTAGAGTTTGAAACCTTAGGGATAGTTGTACGATATGACAGAAGCAAGTAGAGCAGCTGTAAGGAGTTAATGAAACAGTAGGAGCATTAGGCGTGCAAAGTCAGAAGAAGCAAAATAAGAGGGTAGTTGTAAACTTAGAAGTGTGTCACAGGACAACATTGCCATGGATAGGAACTTAGGGGAGTCAGCAAGTGATTAGAAAGATTGAAACAGCAGCCTAAGTAAGTCCTTAGATTGCTCGAGGACGAGCAAAACCTTAAGTTTGGGGGTGTGTTACGTCTCCAAAAGTGACTAATTTAGGACTTGTTTTCTATAGAAAGATGTGCACTCTTAGGTGTTTTTGATAGGATTTAGCTTAAACTTATGCTTATATATGAGAATTAGAAGAAGGAAGCTAAATTAGGACTTGTATGCAAAAGGAGAGAAAAGGAATGAAAAACGAAGTTAAAAGAATGAAAAATGTGCATTGCGGCAGCATTGCGGAAACATTGCTAAAACAGCAATGTTTTTAGTGAAATCCGTAAGTTGGCTAACCTTTTTCTGTTGTGATCCGATATTTCAGGGATTCTGTCTTTCTCCTCCAGTCACATTGAAGTACGACGTTGAGAATGGATGGTTCTCCTTGGCCCAATCGCACCTGCAGAATACTATAAAAGGAGGTCAAAGTGACGGGTTGAAACATCATCCGAAAGCGTAGAAGTCTCTTCGCAGCTCAATTTCTCTCCTGTTTTTCTCTTCCGTCTGTTGGGTTGGAAAGCTTAGTTGCTGGAGTCGACAATCTGATAGGAAGGAGAGAAGATTCATCTTCTCTTCTGATTGGATTCATCCACGCAAGGCTTACCTTTCTCTCCTTTCAGCCGAGGCATCTGCGTCAAAGCGATCACGCTCATTTTACTTGCTTTCTGTTTCAGTTTCTTATTTCCAGCACCGTTTGTTGTTATTTCTTTTCCATTAGTTAGTCTATTCCATTGCGTTGCTTTCTGTCTTTATGTTAGTAACTTTAAGTCTTCATCTGTTCATTCAAACAATTGATTAATCAAAGCACAATTCAACATTTCACACTTTCTCTTCTTCATTTCTGCCTACTGTTTTCCCTTTCTGTTTTGTCTTTAATTTTCTTCTAAGCATGTCTACTTCATCTAGTATTTCTATTCTCTTTACATCCATGAGTAACTAAGTAACCTAGGGGCATGCTAATGACGAATCTGTAGGCTAAAACACGTGAACCAAGCATGTAGACTAGCTCTCGAATGCATTGATTGTATGTAAGCTTCATCCCACGGGCAATTTCGATTGGCCATCCATTTTGTCCAAAGAACTCCTAACCTCTGGAAGGAGTAAGAGTTCAGAGTCATACACTCATGCTAGCCTCTCAAGGTAGCCAGAAAACGACCTAGGAATAGGCGTCTTCCTAGTACAAATCATAACTTACTGCTTTAACAAGATGCTTAAGACCTTACTTGGACATGAGTAAACTAAAGAATCTAATGCATGGAATCGGAAGATACATGAGAATGAGTTAGTTTGATGTATAGTGAGTTGATCTAATGCTTGAGAATCGTGTGAAAAAGCCAATAGAGAAGTCGTTAGTAGCCCTTGTTTCCACATTTTACACACTTTCGCTGTTAGTAACATTGCGGTAAAATTGCTGTTCTCGCAATTCTTTTAAGTTAGAAATTCTGTTTAGCCATTTTCCTCTTCGTTTATTAATCTCTTCTTTTTACGTTTGAGTTTATCATTGACTTGCACTTGTTTATGTTACTACCCTTTACTTATTCCTTAGTAATTAGACAATTTAAAACCAATTCTACCCCATCAAATCCACTCATTCTTGCTTAACAATACACTTCGCGAGTAACTAAGAATAAATCTCTGTGGGAAAACGAATGAAAAAATACTTACTACTTGCTGCAAGATCATGTATGCTTGCATGTTCTGAGTGCTCTCTCTCTCTTATTGCATATTCCTTTTAACCATTGAGCACGCAACAATTTCCATCTTTAATTCTCCGAGTACACGTTTGATCCACAATACTTCGCATACTCCATTAGCCATTGACCTGTATTCAGCCTCCGCACTACTTCTGGCCACAACATTTTGTTTCTTACTCCTCCATGTTACTAAATTACCCCACACATAGGTACGGTAACCAGAGGTAGATTTTCTATCCAGTATTGAACTTGCCCAGTCTGCATCAGTGAATGCCTCTAGATTTCTGCTTTCGGTTTTACGAAATAACAGACCCTTTCCTGGATAACTCTTCAAGTACCTCAATATACGATGAGTTGCTTCAAGGCGTTCTTCATATGGAGCATGCATAAACTGACTAACCATGCTTACAACAAATGAAATATCTGGTCGTGTGTGAGCAAGGTAAATAAGTCTCCCAACTAGCCGTTGGTACTGTTGTACATTGACCGGAACTCCTTGCTTGATGTCACCAAGTTTTTGGTTTCGGTCTATGGGTGTGTCAACAGGCCTACATCCACTCATCTCTCTATCTCTCAATAGATCTAGGATATACTTTCTCTGTGAGACCACTATACCCCTTTTTTACCTTGCAATCTCCATGGCTAGAAAATATCGCAACTCTCCTAAGTCTTTTACTTCAAACTCTTTGGCAAGCTTCTCCCTCAGATTCTTCAACTCCACTTGATCATCCCCGGTCAAGATTATATCATCAACATACACGATTAAGACAACAATTTTCCCTTCACTTGAGAACTTCATGAAGAGCGAATGGTCTGATTGTGCTTGAGTGTATCCTTGATGTTTAAAAATACTGAGTAAATCTGTCAAACCAAGCTCGGGCTGATTGTTTCAAACCATAGAGAGCTTTCTCCAACCTACAAATCTTGAAGTTAAACCGATCTTCGAATCCCGAAGGGGGAGTCATATAGACTTCCTCTTCTAACTTGTCATTTAAAAAGGTGTTCTCCACATCGAATATTGTCGGAGAGGCCACCCTCGGTTTGCTGCAACTGATAACAAAATTCTCACAGTGTTAAGTTTAGCAACCGAAGCAAATGTTTCAGTGTAGTCAATACCATATGTTTGTGTGTATCCTTTAGCTACAAGCCTTGCCTTGTATCGCTCTAGGGTACCATCTGAAATTAATTTCGGCGTAAACACCCATTTACATCCCACCGTAGCTTTCCTTTCGGAAGCTCATCTACCTTCCACGTCTGATTCTTCTCAAGAGCATCCATCTCTTCAAATACAGCCTTCCTTTAATCTGGTTTAGATAGAGCCTCCTGTATACTACTCGGAATGACAATGAATGATACATTTGTGGAAAAAGTTGAAAAAGCAGAGGATAATTTAGAATAAGATACAAAGGTAGATGTAGGATATTTAACACAAGAACGTTTTTATTTCCTAATGGCATTTGGTAAATCAAGATCAGTAAAATTTTTAGTAAGAGATTCACCGTTGGTCTCAGGTTCTAGCTCCGGTTCGGATTCATGGCTTGCCGGAGGTGCAACCGTCTCTATTCTTTGATTTAGGAATCTCCTCTCGTGAACTCGGCCATATGATCTGTCTGCCTGGTTATTATTTCCTTCCACATAGGTTATCGGTTGAGTGATACTTGGCTGATTTTGTGGTATTAAAATTGTGGGCTCATTATCACTGATGTTTTCGGGATCTAAATTTTTCATGTCAACTGGTTCTTTGTTTCCTTGAGAATTTTATTGTGAATTTAAAACTTTCAAGTCAACCGATTCCTTACTTTTTAGAGTGTCATTCTAATAATTGGTGACACGAAATCAGGTATTAAAAAATTAAGCTCAAAAGAATTTTTCTTAACCAAATTTTCCTTTAGAACTTCTTGATTTATCTCCCTTTGAAAATGAGTGTTAAAAACGGTTGATTTTCAAAGAACATGGTATCCATGGTAACAAACAATTTTCGACGAGAAGGATCAAAACACTTGTGACCACGTTGAGTTGGAGCTATCCCTACAAACACACACTTTAATCCTCTAGGATCTAATTTACTTGCATTCCTATTAGGATTTCGAATGAACACAAAACACCCAAAAAAAAATTAATGACATAGAATCAAACACTCGTGATTTTGGAAATTTCATTTTTAATATGCTGATATGAGTTTTAAAATCTAACACTTTTAATGGCATACGATTTATTAAATATGTGGCATGAAGAACAACATCTCCCCAAAGATAATTTGGTGTTTTTGTTGAAAACATTAAACTCGAGTGACTTTTAAAATATGTCTATTTTTCCTCTTTGTTATGCCATTTTGTGGTGGTGTATCTGTGCAAGAACTTTGATGAATAATTCCTTTTTCTTAAAAAAAAAATTCTAAAACTTGTGCAAAATATTCTCTCCCATTATCACTCTTAGTCTTAATCATTTGAATGTTTGTGTTAAATTGAGTTTGAATCATATTGTAAAAGTGTTTGAAAGCAGATTCAACCTCTGATTTTTCTTTTAACAAATACACCCAAGACTCTTGTGTGATCATCAATTAATGTAACAAACCACCTCTTTTCATTATACGTTGATATTCTAGATGCACTACAAATATTACCTATGTATGAGAGAAAAATGTTTGGAAGGCTTATATGCACGTGGATGATATGTGTTCCTATGATGTTTTGCTAAAGCACATATCTCACATATCTCACATATCTCACATTTGATGAATAATTCCTTTTTCTTAAAAAAAAAAATTCCAAAACTTGTGCAAAATATTCTCTCCCATTATCACTCTTAGTCTTAATCATTTGAATGTTTGTGTTAAATTGAGTTTGAATCATATTGTAAAAGTGTTTGAAAGCAGATTCAACCTCTGATTTTTCTTTTAACAAATACACCCAAGACTCTTGTGTGATCATCAATTAATGTAACAAACCACCTCTTTTCATTATACGTTGATATTCTAGATGCACTACAAATATTACCTATGTATGAGAGAAAAATGTTTGGAAGGCTTATATGCACGTGGATGATATGTGTTCCTATGATGTTTTGCTAAAACACATATCTCACATTGGAGCAACGAGGGATCTTTATTTCTAAAGAAATTAGGAAACAATTTTTTTTTAAATAATGAAAACTAGGATGACGTAGTCGAAGATGTTGTAAATAAATTTTTTTATCACCAGGTATGGAAATAATTTGCAGGTAGGAGTTCTCTAAACCTTCTTTATTCAAGTGCTTTCCCTCTTCAAATAAATAGAGACCATCACGTTCCCTAGCATTGCCAATCATCCTCCTTGTTGCTAAATGTTGGAAAACGCAATGAGATAAAAGGAAATTAGCACTACAATTAAGGTCATGGGTTATTTTGCCGATAGATATGAGATTGCAGGACAAATTAGGAACATGTAGAACTTTAGATAAAGATAAGAAAGGTGAGATTTTCATGTCTCATGTCCCTGCAACTGCTGAGTAAGATCCATCAGCTATTCAAACTTTTCTATTGCCTGCACATGGTTTATAGGTCCGGAAAAAAACAGAGTTTCCTGTCATATGGTCAGAGGCACCTGAATCGATGATCCAAGTGTTATTATTGGTGGAACATAAGTAATAGGAAATAGAGACAACTTTACCATTTTCAGCAAAGGAACATGAAGGAATATCAGGATTGGGGCTAGGTGTTTTTTGTGAGACTTGGAGTAGTTTAATGAGTTGCTCTATCTGATCCTTTGTGAATTGTGACTGACCCGATTTGAGTGCTGCTCTTGTGAAGCTTCAGTCACGGCTTACAAGGCTCTCTCGGGTTTCTTCTTCCCAACTCCGGGTGGTTTCCCAATAAGTTTCCAGCACGTATCTCTCGTATGCCACAATTTTCTACAATAGTCACACCAAGGTTTCTTTCGACTCTTTCCTTCTTGTCCTCCCCCTCTGACAAACAACGCAGAGGTTTCAGTGGCTGGTTCTGTTACACCGCCATACATGATTTTCCTTCGATTTTCTTCCAATCGAACAACGGAGAAAACTTCTCGGATTGAGGGCAGCGGATGTCTCCCAAGAATTCTCCCCTTCACCTCATCAAGTTCTCTATTAACCCCTGCAAGAAACATGTATACACGATCATTCTCCTCATTTTTTTGATGTCGCACATAATCATTAACATTCTCCCATACATTGTCGTGACAGTGATCCAATTCTTGCCATAATGACACCATCTCATTGTAGTAGCTTGTCACATCTTTATTTCCCTGTTTGGACGACCACAATCTTGTCTTTAGCTCAAATATTTGCGACAATTTTTCTAGATCTGAGTAGGTTTCCCGAATTGAGTCTCAGACCTCTTTTGCCGTCTTCATAAGTAGATGTGGCTTGGCAATCGAAGCATCCATGGAATTGAGCAGTCACGCTGTGACGAGCGAATTCTCCGACCTCCAGATTTTGTAGCCATCTTCACTCTCTTTTGGTCTCTCCGCTTCTCAAGTGATATAGCCCAATTTTCTTCTTCCATCAATAGCAAGCTTCACAGATTGGGACCACTCTAGGTAGTTCCGCTCATTCAATCGATGCATAGTGATGTGTATAGATGAACTGTAGGTCTCCACAGTGGTGGCTTGAACCGGGGATGATTTTTGGGTACTAGTTTCAGCGATGAAGGATTTCTGGGGCTGGTTGTGTATTCATCACAATAATTTTTTTTTTCGGTTTAGTTTGGTATGGTCTGGTCTGGTCCGGTTTGGTATGGTTCAGGTTTGGGTCGGTCTGGTTCGAGTTTATTTTGGGTCGGTCTGGTTCGGGTTTAGTTTGGGTCAGTTTGAGTTTTCCCCTTAAAACTAGGTATTTAAAAAACCTAGTCAAACGCTAAAAAATGCCGAAGGATCTGGATGTATATTTTAGAGGGGTTGCAATGGGTCTGGATGGATATACCATCGAAGGATGTGCAGATTTGGGAGGAAGAACTCTTTGGTTTTCGGGCCTGTTTTTTCCGGAAAACAAAACTAAACACGATTTGGTTTTAGCTTTCTAACAAGGCTCTGATAGCATGAAGTTTTGGTAAATAGAATCACTTGAATATTTGATGAGCTAAAGAGAGGCATATTATACATACAAAGGTAACCAACTAAAGCATCTAACAACATGAAAATATGAACTAAAGAACAACCTATTTCCTAATATAGAACTAACAAACTCCTAAAATAGTTATTCAACTATTTATAGAACTAATCAACTCCTAAAATACTTGTTCAACTATTTATATTTTCTACAAATACGTATTTTAACCATAGTGGTTTAATTATAATTAGTTTTGTAAAAGTGTTTAATTATGAATCATTTTAATATTTGGTTCCACAGTTGTAAAAATGATTTTGATTTAATTAAAAAGTGTTTTTTTTTAATAATTAATGTTTGTTTTCAAAAGTGATTTTGGAATCATCAAATTACTTAAAATGTCATTCCACTTGAGAGAAATAAAATGTAGAGGGTGATATGATCCTAGTAGACCATCAACACATCGAACACCCATGGATTGGGAGAAGGTCCAACAAATCCTGAAGGAGGCCCCAAGGTAGTGTTAAGGTGCACATAAGATATCCATGTCACTCGCACATCGAGGCCAAGCGCACAGCCTGCACGCCAAGAACTCAACCTCGCATGCCCATGACGCCGAACACCATTGATAGCACCTTAAAAATGCAACTTTATATGCCATAATTCATGTTATTTTTTTTTATTGAATATTGTGCTTAATTGTGTTAAATGTATTTAATTTGATTTAGGTGCTGAAATATTGAAAAATTGGTAGAATTCAACTTCAAACACTTTTTAAACAAAACAAAAAAAATAGAAAAAATAGAAAAAGAATATATATATATATATAAGAAAATAAGAAAAGAACTAGAATATTATAAATAAAATAGAAAAAAATAAATATGAAGTTATGCACAATAGAAAGAAGGGGCAACGAGAGAAATTACTCTTTTTAATAGGTTGTTTAGCTTAATGGTTAAATGCTAAAAATAGAACGAATGCCAAAAAACTGAATCAGAGTAAAATATCCTCGCTAAAATGTCAATAGATAGGTAAATCAAAGTACCATAGTTTAGTAATGTCAAACTCCAAAAAACGAGAGATTAGCTTTTAGATCCAGCCCTAAAACGCCCATTCTCAATGAGTTCCGAAGTGATCCTCATTCTCACCAAAATGCCTCGACTTTTACCTTTCAAAAAAAAAAAAAAAACCTTAAATAAACAAACTAATTACTCTAAAAAAAAATACTCTAATTTCCATTCCCTCCTTCTACACACTCAATTTCCACAATTGAGAAGAGCAATCAACACAATTGAGTCGAAATACCTTAGAGAATGACCTAAAAGTTTGTGTGAGTTCTTCTTTCTCGTAGGAAAGGTAGTGAAGAACGTAGGGGTGACTCGAATTACAACAACCCATACGTCGAGTGAGATCGGAGTTGCTTGAGAGCAGCAACCTTCTCAGGCTTACGCATAGACATTCCCGAAAATATTTTTTCGCTTTCTTGTTAAGCCAAAAATAGACGCATAAACACTCTTGAAAGTCCGTTGTCGCCGCCCTCCTCTGTCGCCACGGCGTCACCTTACTCTATCTCCACTGCGACGTCCAAATTCACACCCTCCCCGACATGTGCCATCCATGCAAAAATTCACAACTGGTTACCAATAGCGCCAATACTAGTGTCAGCAACGAGGTCGAAGTAATTGGAGATTCGAGCTTGGGGATTAGCCGTAGATGGAGATTTTTGATTCCAAGGGGTAGTGAAGACAAACAAAGAGCAAAGAGAAAATGTGAGGAAAATTTTCAATTTTTAAAACTCTCGTATTTCTTTGGATTCTTAAGGAAGAAACGTGCGTAAATCAAGAAAGAGAAAGAGGGAAATGTTTGTAAAAATACAAAACGTGGAGGAAGAGGTTGAGAACTAAGGAAGGGTAAAATGGAAAGGTAAGGAGAGAGAAAAACTTGATTTTAAAGAGCAATTTATCATACTTTTTTACGGACATTTTTCAATTTGGGGTCACTAAAGTTGGCAATTCATAATCATTTCCCTAAAAAGAAAGAAAGAAAAGAAAAAGTAACAAGAAGAATGTCTAAAAATAGGGAGGCCAACATGAAAAATGTCCAACCCACTTTCATTTTGGAATAATGTCTAAACTCTATATTTAGCAATTTCATCTATACAACAATGTACAAAACTACCCTCCTTCCATTTTCTACAATTTAGAAATTGAATAAGATGGTGTTGTAAAACAGGAAATTGTTGGGAGGAGAGATAGGAAAGTAAGAGATGGGAAGTTAACAGAGATGTTAAAAGGAAAAAAAAAAATTGACAACTAACCAGTAACATTTACATGGTTACACACTGAGTCTAAAAATGTGAATTCAACGACCCTATATACTTGAGGAAATTATGTTGCTTCAAATGGATCTGCCTCATCTAGTTGTATACAAGGCGATATACAGGGAATTAAAAGATCATCAAAGGTTTGGCCAACCACCATAGGTCATTGGTGTGATCGTATCAGTAAATGCTGCATGTTTAGGGGAATGATGACTACGTGAACGTTTCCCCAAGGCCATTGCAATGATGAATTTTTGGGATTAAAATCGCTAACCTCCTTTAACACTCCACTATTTATGCTACAGGGTGTATATCATTCGTCCACCAAGGTGATTCATCTCTCCGGAAACGCATACACAGACATCCCGCGCGAAAGACCCGACCATTCTACGTTGCGTTGTGACCCTCCTCCATCGAATTGTTCGCAGGAGTGACGCATCCAAAACTTAACGCAGTTGTGCCCTCCCTTCCTCCATCAAGTTCCATAAAGTTGGTAAGTGACTGTCATCTCTCCCATTTCTTTTTAGCCTCTGGTTTTAGAACGAAAAACTAGGAGGTTCATTTTAGTTTGGTTATGGAGGATTTAGGTATCAAAACTTAGGGTTTAAGATTTCAAAAATTTCAATATTCAAATTTCGAATCACCTGAAATAGTTTATGGTAGTTACAGAGTTGGATATGGTTTAACCTCCAAGATTTTGAAAGAGAGTCGGGTAACCCGTGTTTTTAGGGATTCGGTTTACCTCCAAGCTTTTGAAAATGCACGGATATAGGGAGATGTATATGTATTTACATATAACCACTTTTTATTTGGTGGAATAGAAGATTAAATACTATAACCGTATACAAATTAAGAGATATTTTTGTTGTATGTTTTTACCCTTTTTTGTCCTTGTTAAACTAGGAAAAAATTCCTAAATACATGAAATCTGACTCATAAAGTTATGGTAGATTCTAAATCTCAAATTTATATTGTTCATTTCCTAAATTCACATTTTTTTATTTTTCAGATTTTAAATCTCATTATTAGGAGATGTTGTTTTGCTATATTTTTTCGTTTTTTCAACAATTCTTGAATACATGAATTTATACTTTTAGATTTCATCTCCTCAAATTATGCTAGATTTTAAATATCGTGTTTTTTCCTAACTTTCATGATTTTTATTTCTTTTTTTCAGATTTTAAATCTCATAATTTTTTTGTTTTATCTTTTCTGATTAATCAAAAAGGTTTCAAAATTGTAATGCAATACTAATCCACTAAATTATATGTTGGGAAATATTTTAGGAGATATTTTAAATATCTAAGATTTCGAAATGTAATGCAATTTTTAGGAGATATTTTAGATTTCAAAATTTTAAATATTCGAATTTTGAATCGCATGAAATTGTTTCGGGGTAGTTACACATTTGGATATGGGGTTCAAAACAATAACTCATTTTTGTAGGGATTCGGTTTAACCTCCTAGGTTTTGAAAATGCACGGTTGTAGGTTTAACACATTGGTATTACACTAGCTATAGTTAGGCGTGAGTGTGTCCATGTATATACCTTGACAGGCTATGAATGGCTGCACCATTCCAAGGGATATGCCCCCCTCTCCTCCTAGATTTTGAAAATGCACGGTTGTAAGGTGGGCAAAGCGATGGAGAGACTGTTGTAGGTTAACGATGAAATCAATATAGAAATGTTGACTGATCGACCCTAAATTGTAGGGTGGGCGGAGGGATGGTTTGTTGGCTATTTTTAGGAAATGATATTATCGGGTTTACACTTGCTATAGTAATGTGTTGGGATATGTCCGTGTATATACCATAACAAGCTGTTTATGACTGCCCCATTACGAAGGAATATGTGCAGGTATACACCATCGCCCACAACATAAAATCCAAAAAATATCTCAGCTGAATTTAACGAGAAACCAACCAGCTCAGACAAAAAAAATATGGTCTTCAATTATTTTATTTCAAAAGTAATTAATTGTATATTAAGGAAGAGGTAAAAACTAGTAGGGTTATAATGGGGAACAAAAAATAACAACTCTCCCCCAACAATTACTCTAGACATAGAGTGCACAAGTCATTCCAACAATTAAAAATTTTCCATTTTCACTAATTAAAACTAGACATTCCTCTTAAATACCCAAAAAAATAAGATCAATGAATACAAAAAGCAAATGGGCCCAAGGCCCATTCTTCTTTAACTTCAACGGAATTATGATAAAAGACAATTTTCTCACCCTATATTTCATAAATGTCACAAGACTTGAAATATTACGGCTTTAGAACAACCTGGTTTTTGTTTTTTTTTAATTCCATAAACGACCTCCAATTTAGAGGTGTACAAAAATCCCGCAACCCAAAAAACCTGAACCAACCCAACCCGAATTTTTGGGTTGGGTTGGGTTATTTTTTTGGGGGTTGGGTTGGGTTGATTTTTTGCCAACCCGAATTTTTTAGTCGGTTCGCGAGTTGAACCAATTTTGGCTCGGTTCAACCTTAACCAAACCAAATTACATATATTAAATCATTTTACATATATTAAAATGAGAAACGATTTTTCCCTCATGTCCTCCCTCCCTCTTGTCTCTCTCTCAACGCCTTGCCTCCATCTCCGCGAGCCTCAACTGTCTTCGTGAGTTTTAGTTACTGTATAATGCTTCTTATGTTGTGTCATGAGAGTGAATTTTGTACCAGGGATTCTTTACTAATCTCTACTAAAATCGTTTTATAGTGTTAAATGATATTTATAAAGAACAACCCTCCTGATTTTTTTTTAATGCATTTCATGTATATTTAATTTTTATTAAATAAAATTTGAATTGTTTATATTATCTTTTTTAATTTCCCGAAAAATAGATAATAATTAGGATAATTTGTGTTTTATATTTTCAATATTTAGACTAGTATTTACTTAATACTTAAATTTGTATTAACTAAAATTTGAAATAATTATATTGATTTTATATTCATTAACTAAAATTTGAAATAATTAGGATAATTTGGGTCTTGTATTATTTCTTTACCTTATTTACATTTTGTTGTGAGTCAACCTTTTTAAACACCATATGCTCATTTTCTTGATTTATTTCAACTTCTCCAACCTATATACTTCCTTTATATACTTCGTTTATATACTATAATCCAATATATATATACTTTTTTTTATATCCTATAGTCCAACATATATACTTTGTTTATATATTATAATCCAACATATATACTTCGTTTATATTTTTCTTTAATTATTTCCTCTATTGTGATTCAACTTTTTTTTTTTTACCAAAACGAAATTGTATTAAGAATTAGAAATTGTCACTCGAGCTACATAAAGTTGATTCTCTAAGAACACCACATCTAGCTAACTCAGAGGCCATAACATTTTGGGCCCTTGGAACATGAGAAGACAAGATATGTTGGAATTCATCTTTGAAGCGCAAAATATCATAAATGTAGGTATGAGTTTCTTCAAGCATCGTCCAACCCCGTTTTGACATGTTAACATTAATTAGGGAATCAGAAAGAACGGCGAGTTTAAGGAAACTCATATGTTGGGCAAGTCGAAGGCCTTCAAAAATCGTACGTGCCTCTGCACAAGCCGTTGTAACTGCAGTCATCTGAAATCCATACATAGACGTTAGAAGTCGACCATTCAGAATCTTTAATACCGCGCCAAAACTCGAAGTATTGGATGCTATGCTACAAGCGGCATCCACAAACAGCTCCACACTCCCGAAAATTGGGGGTCTCTTGATTGGGAGAGAGAGAGAGGCTACTTGATGCGAGCTTGTCGAGGTCCGTCAAATACAATTTATATTTACCGATCAACGACTTGTAGTAAACTACAACGGACCGGGTCGAACTCAGGGAACCGAAATTTAATTTCTTTAAGTTAATCTTTATGTAAAAACAATAAATGGTGGGTTTTTGGATTGTAGGATAATCTAATGAATTAAAAAAACAATTAAAGATAAAGGTGGGAGAATTAAAGAAATAGACAAGAGATTACCTTGTCGATTCAAAGATTGTCGGGCTACTTAATGGATTTTGCTCATCGATTACTCCAATAAAAATACAATTTCTTAATTAAAAGGCTAATCGATTTAACTGGAAAAGCCATGAAAACTCTCTAAGATCCTCTCATGCAATTAATATGACAAAGCATCGTAATTAACTATAAACTAGTCAATTAGCTGGGCATGATAGCGTTCCATGCTAACCAGCTAGCAGCTCTAAGCACATGGATTGATTAGAACGTTAATTAAATTGATCAGATTCAATTAAACATTTTTCTATTCCTAAGGTCTGTTATACGCACCATGTTAACTATGAAAAAACCATAATATTAACACTTGATAGCACTCCAAAAGTGTTATTTTATAATCTTTAATTCTTGTTAGATGATTGAAATTAATGTGTTTAATCATATGTTTTGCAGGAATCGAGCATTCAGAGGTGAACGAGACAATTATATTAAATAAGAACTTAGAATAGGAGTTTTAGAGTATAATATCAACAAACCGAGCCGCAAATGATACTATGGAGATAAAAATAATTTAATGTTCAAAGTTGTAAGCTTGGTTTGATGGTGAAGGGTCTATTATGACAATCTTCTAACCCGAGTTTGAATGCCGAAGAATGTAATTTTCGGTTGTATTTTTACTTCAGTCATCAACTCGCACACGTGTCAGCTCCTCACACATTTGAACTCATTCAAACACGAAGAAGTCTCTCTCCCATACGTGTCTCTCATTCAACCACAAAGAAGAGTTTTTATTTTTTTATTTATTTTTAGTAAATGGTCTCTGACTTTCAACTATAAAAGAAGAGTCTGTCACACTTTACAACACACACCAACACATCACCAATTCTCCCTTTCTCCCTTTTCCTCTGTTTAGAGATTTCTATTGTGCTTTGTAGTCGGGATCGTCTTGGCGATGTTCGACTAAGCTTGTGATGCTGATTTAGTGGTTGGTCGGGCTAAACGATTTCGTGAGATTTTTTGTATTAAATTGTCATAAATTGCATGCTTAATTATAGTAGCAAGATGGGTCAGGTTATGACTAGTGTTAATATTATGGCTTTTTCATAGTTAACATGATGCGTATAACACACCTTAGGAATAGAAAAATGTTTAATTGAATCTGATCAATTTAATTAACGTTCTAATCAATCCATGTGCTTAAAGCTGTTAGTTGGTTAGCATGGAACACTATCGTGCCCAGCTAATTGACTAGTTTAGAGTTAATTCTGATGCTTTATCGGATTAATTGCATGAGAGAACCTTAGAGACTTTTCATGGCTGTTCCAATTAAGTCGATTAGACTTTTAATTAAGAAATTGTATTTTTTATTGGAGTAACCGATGAGCAAAATCCATTAAGTAGCCCGACAATCTTTGAATCAGCAAGGTAATCTCTTGTCTATTTCTTTAATTTTCTCGCTATCTTTAATTGTTTGTTTTAATTCATTAGATTAACATGCAATCCAAAAACCCCCCATTTATTGTTTTTACATAAAGTTTAATTTAGAAAATTTAAATTTCGGTTCCCTGAGTTCGACCCGGTCTACTGTAGTTTACTACAAGCCGTTGATCGGTAATTATAAATTGTATTTGACGAGCCTCGACAAGCTCGCTTCAAATTGGCGCCGTTGCTGGGGAGCCAATTAAATTCTCTTTGTTAAATTTATTTATTTTTTCCTAAAAAAAAAAAAAAAACTCTATTTTTTATTGCAAAAAATAAATCACAAAATTTACAAAAATCACAAAAATATTTCTTTTAGATTGTTGTTGTTTTGTTTAATTATTCTAACATGTCAGAATTTTCTCAACACTATTGCGCGACAACTGCTAGTAGAGTTGCTTTTCAGTCCGAAAAGCAACTTAACGACGATGAGTTTGAGAATTTTGTGTCATGTGAAGACCAAGTTTGTGAGAATAAGGAAGAGGCTGAGCCTAATATCGAGAAGGAGATTCAGGTTGCTTTTGGAGTTGAAGAAAAAGATGAACCTGCTAGATGCGAGAGCGCCACCACCGCCTTTAGACCCAAGCATGAGAAATTTCAGGAGATTTTTCTTCTCTTTATTGTTTATTCTGTGAGTAATTTACTTAGTTATCCATTAAAGATAAATCTACCTATGGATAGTTCTGTCTAGACTGAGGTACTTAAGTTGACCGAAAGGGAACACCTCTAACTGGGAACTGACATGGGAAGTTTAGGTATGAGTGAGGTCTTGCTCTGCTGATTGGGATACAACTACCACCAGCTGAGTAAAGACTCTCAAATTATTTGTTTTTGTATTTTTAATATAAATGATAATGATAATTATATAATATATATAAACAAAGTCATTACAAGTATTAAAATTGAATTTGGTTCGGTGGTAACGGGCACCGAATTATATTGGCAATCTTGGGTTTGATTCCCATTCAACTTAAATTTTTTAAATGAATTTTTTTTTGCAGCGTGAGATTTCAACCGATTTGGATTTTTTTTTTGAACAATCGATTTGGAAATGTTTTCGCCAGGGTGATATTTTAACAAATATTTTGGAAAAATTGTACGAAGGACCCCCTATTTTTGCCTGTTTGACAGACTAACCCGAATTTTAAAAACAAGTTAAATTGACCTTCTGCTGACTTCATCACCAAGTTTTTTTTATTATTTTTTCTAGCTCTCTCGCTTTCCCTCTCTCTTATGAACATATTTTCTTCTTCTTATTTTTTTCTCTCTCTTCTCTATCACGTTTTTTCTTCCTCCTATTCACCCATCGCCATCGACTCTCTGATGATGAATCCCATCGACAACAACTCTCCCGTGATGATTCGAGAACTAGAATTTTTTCAGATCTGAAAAATCTACACAATCTAAAATTTTCGGATCTGAAAAAAATTTCAGATCTGAAATGGAGCTAGAGCTAGAGCGAGAAAAATAATATTAAAAAAAAATAATGATGATGTCAACAGAAGGTCAATTTGCCTTGTTTTTAAAATTCAGGTTAGTTTGACAAATGGACCAAAATACCGGACCAGTCGTACAATTTTCCCAAATATTTTCATAAGAATATAAAAATTTACATTCATGCCACTAGGTTGGGCTTAAGTCTATCTAAATCAACTAAGGTTATATAATCTTTTAACATTGTAAGGGAAAAAAAACACATCTTTAGAATTTTTTTTCTCCAATTCAGAAAGTTTTCCACTCTCAACAATACGCTATTAATTTTTCAGCTCCATTGTAATTCGTAAAGGTATCATTTTTTTTTATTTACAAGTAATTTCTTATATTATATTCACATTATTAATATTGTATTTTTTTAAATTATTTTTAGAGTTAATACTAAGAGACAAAAAATATCTTCCCTCACTAGGATATACACAATATATCAAGTAAGTTTCGAATTCTTTTTAGACATTTATATTTTATAATTTTTAATCTATGTAGTAGACTAGTAGATCTTAATTATTTAATCATTTATTAATATTTGTGGAAAATTAACTCGAAATCAAAATGGAAAGATATTATAAAAGAAAAACAACAACGAAGTCACCATCTTCGAGCAATAAAAGTAATATTAATTCTGAGAGGTCTTATACACAAGTCAATTTAGGAGAACTACCTGCGGATCCTGGTCTAAGAACTAAAATTTATGATTACAATCCTAATATTCAAGATCAAGTTCGGAGAGCATATTTACAAAAAGGTCATTGTCAGCCTCGAAATCATAATTTTCCATTCAAGAAATTTGTACCCAAATCAAGACGATTTAATGCATGTTGGTTTAAGAAGTATTGTAATTGGTTAAAATACAGTATTGCAAAGGATGCTTCATTTTGTTTATGTTGCTATTTGTTTAAACCAGAAGTTGGTGAACAATCAGGAGGTATATGTTTTGTAAGCGACGAAGGGTTTTCCAATTGGAAGAAATGTGAGAAATTGAGAAATCATATTGATGGTTCTAATAGTGCACACAATCAAGCTTTGGGTAAATGTGAGGCTCTTTTGAAACAAGACCAACATATTGAGACAATTTTTAATCGAATGTCAGACCAAGCACGAGTTGAGTTTCGAACTCCATTAGGTTCATCAATTGACTGTATTCAATTTTTACTACGCCAAGGGCTTTCATTCTGTGGGCATGACGAGACAAAGGATTAAAGAAATCAAGGTAGTTTTCTTGAGCTTTTACGATGGCTATGCAACCACAACAAGGATATTGAAGTTGTGACTTTGAAAAATGCTCTGGATAATTTGAAGTTGATTGCACCCGATATTCAAAAAGATATTGTGAATTCTTTTGCAGTAGAAATTGTTAATGGAATTATAAGAGATATGGGTGATAAACTATTTTCTATCTTGATTGATGAATCCAAGGATATATCTTCAAAGGAGCAAATGTCAGTTGTATTGCGATATGTAGATAAAGGTTATGTGATTGAACGATTTGTAGGAATCATACATGTTGCTAATACGAGTGCTCTATCACTTAAGGAAGCTATTGATGATTTTTTTTCTCAACATGGGTTAAGCTTTGCTAGTTTGCGAGGACAAGGATGTGATGGAGCTAGTAATATGCAAGGTGAATTCAATGGACTCAAAACACTTATTTTGAAAGAAAATGAATATGCTTTTTACATTTATTGTTTTTCTCATCAGCTTTAATTAGCCCTTATGCAAAAATCATGTACAAATTGCTGGCTTTTTTTTTTTATTATTATTGTTACAAATGTGGTGAATGTTATTGGGACATCAAAAAAACGTCGGGATATTCTACGAGAGAAACATGCCATGAAATTTTTTGAAGCTTTAAATAATGTTGAACTATCAAGTGGTCGATGATTAAATCAAGAGACAATGAATAAACGACCAAGAGATACACGATGGGGATCACACTACACCACTTTAACAAGTTTTATTACAATGTTCTCATAGGTAGTTGATGTACTTGAGACAATTGTAGAAGGTGGATCAAATTCAGAACAAAGATATGAACCCGAGACTCTAATCAGTTTGATCCAATCATTTGACTTTGTTTTTCATCTACATTTTATGAAAATTATCTTGGGAATCACAAATGAGTTGTCTCAAGCGTTACAAAGAAAAGATCAAGATATTGTGAATGTAATGAATTTAGTCAAAATTTGTAAAGAAAGACTACAAACTACAAGGGAGTAGTTGAGATTCATTGTTGGATGTAGTTTCTAATTTTTGTGATAGCCATGATATTCAAGTTCTTAAGATGAATGAAATGTTTTTGATTCGAGGATGTCAAAGGCGAAAATATCAACCAATTACAAATTTGCATCATTATCGTGTTGAAGTGTTTTATGCCATCATTGATATGCAACTTCAAGAGTTGGAGAATCATTTTCCTAAATCAAGTACTAAATTGCTTCTCTGTCTGACATGTTTGAATTTGAGTAATTCATTTGCTGCTTTTGATAGACAAAAACTCAGTCGGCTTGCTCAACTTTATCCAGGAGATTTTTCGACTATTGAACTTTGTACTTGAGGATCAACTTCAAAATTACATTGTTAATTTGGGTTCAAATATTGAGTTTGTTGAACTAAAAAGCATCAGTAATATTGCAGTAAAAATGGTCATGACGAATAAAGACAAGATTTATCCATTAGTTTACTAGTTGGTCACATTGGCGTTGATTTTACCTGTTGCAACATCTACTGTAGAGAGAACATTTCCTGGCATGAATATTGTGAAGACTCGATTGCGTAATCGAATGGGAGATCAATGGATGAATGATTGTCTCATAGCATATATTGACAAATATTTATTTGATAAGTTAGCTAATAAAGTTATCATGAATCGATTTCAGAACATGAAAACTCGAAAAGGATAGTTGTAATGTATTATGAATTATATTAGTCCATTTATGATTTATGAAGTTATACGCATTTTTTTAAAAAAATTATTATAGATTTTTTTTAATTACATTTTTATGAATATAGTCTCCCCTATAAAATTCTTGGATCCGCCCCTGCATATGTCCATTGTAATTATTGTAAATTGAGAAATTAAAAATGGAACAAAAAATGGTAGACTTTCCATTCGAAAAATTGATTTCAAAATAACCCTAAAACTCCCTCCTCTCTCCAAATCAACCTCTTCATTTTCATTGATTCACCTTCACCTGCAGTCATCTTCTTCCTTCGAACAACGACCAACTTCCTTCATCAGTGAGCTTATTTCTCCTTCGACGGCAACGCGCAACCATTTTCACCATCGTCGACGGTGGTTCTTTAGATCCATACAACGTTTCAGGCGAGGGGCACGATCTAGACGGGATCCAAACCTGTTCTGGCGAGTAGCACAATCCAGATGCATTCCGGCGAGGGCCACGATCCAGATGTGATCCACACTCGTTCCAGTGAGGGGTACAAACCAAACACGTTTCAGTCTAAAGAGTTTTAGATCTAGACAACGTTTGGGTCTCAAACATTTCAATCAAGAAGACAAGGGTTTCCTAGGGGGCCACAGTCGAACGTTTTACATTTTCCATAGTTATGCCCTAATTTTTCAATGTGTATTATGTGGGTATATTTCATAAATTATATATGCCTCATTTCATAAATATAGGGGTATATATTTATAACATGAGGTATATATTTTATATATATGCCTCATTTCATAAATATAGGGGTATATATTTATAACATGAGGTATATATTTTATATATATGCCTCATTTCATAAATATAGGGTATATATTTATATGAGGTATATACTTTATAAATATATATACCGAGTACACATTTTATTTATTTATTTCATTCCACGTTTATGATTGGTATATTAAATAATACGATGTATATATTATTAAATTAGGGTTTTTATATATTAGGGTATATTTAAAAAATAGGATTTTATATTTGTTTCATTCCACGTTTATATTTCATAAACGTGATGTATATTTAATAATATGAGTATATATTCTTATTTCATTTCATGTTTAAAATTTCATAAATGTGGAATATACTTGAATTTATAATATGAGGTATATAATTCATAATTTAAAAAAACTACCTGCCTAGACAAGTAGTGATAGCACTCCAAAAGTGCTATTTTATAATCTTTAATTCTTGTTAGTTGATTGAAATTAATGTGTTTAATCATATGTTTTGCAGGACTCGAGCGTTCAGAGGTGAACGAGACAATTATATGAAATAAGAGCTTAAAAGAAGAGATTTAGGGTATAAACAAACCGAGCAGACACATAATACTATAGAGATACAAATCGTTTATTATTAAAAGTTGGAAGCTTGGTCTGGTATTGAAGGGTCATTATGTTAATCTTTGAACCTGAGTTCGAATCCTGAAGAATGTAATTATTTATTATATTCTTACTTCAACCATCAGCTCACAACACGTGGAAGCTCCTGATCGATCAACATCTCATTCAACCTTGCTCAAACGTGTCATCTCCACCTTCAACACCTCTCATTCGTTGAACGTGTCTCTCACTCGTCGTTTAAACCACAAGTTTATTTTTTATTTTTAGTAAATTGTCTCTTCCTTCCAATATAAAAGGAGAGCATGTCAAACATACCAAAACATACCATCACTAACAAACTCTTTTTCTCCATTTTCCTTTGTAATTAAATATTTGGCGTTGGGATCGTCTTGGCGATGTTCGACTAGACTAGTGATGCTGATTTAGAGGTATGTCGAGCTAAACATTTTTGTGAGATTTTTGGTATTAAATTACAATTTAATTTCTTGGTTAATTGTTTTCTATTCTTTGTTTATTATGTGCAATTAGTATTGATTAATGTGACAACTTAATCAATTAAATATTAATTGTTCATGTATGCTATATTTGTAATTTGTGATCCGTAATTGTCATAAATTGCATGCTTAATTATAGTAGCAAGATGAGTCAGGTTATGACTAGTGTTGAAGCGAGCTTGTCGAGGCCCGTCAAATACAATAAATTAGGGATTTTTGGATTGCATGTTAATCTAATGAATTAAAACAAACAATTAAAGATAGCGAGAAATCTAAAGAAATAGACAAGAGATTACCTTGCCGATTCAGAGATTGTCGGGCTACTTAATGGATTTTGCTCATCGATTACTCCAATAAAAAATACAATTTCTTAATTAAAAGCCTAATCGACTTAGCTGGAACAGCCATGAAAAGTCTCTAAGGATCTCTCATGCAATTAATCTGATAAAGCATCATAATTAACTCTAAACTATTCAATTAGCTGGGCACAATAGCGTTTCATGCTAACCAACTAACAACTCTAAGCACATGGATTGATTAGAACGTTAATTAAATTGATCAGATTCAATTAATCATTTTTCTATTCCTAAGGTCTGTTATACGCACCATGTTAACTATGAAAAAACCATAATATTAACATTAGTCATAACCTACCTCATCTTGCTACTATAATTAATCATGCAATTTATGACAATTACGGATCATAAATTACAAACATAACATACATGAACAATTAATATTTAATTGATTAAGTTGTCACATTAACCAATACTAATTGCAAATGAAATAAACAAATAATAGAAAACAATTCACCAAGAAATTATATTGCAATTTAATACCAAAAAATCTCACGAAAACGTTTAGCCCGACCAACCTCTAAATCAACATCACAAGCTTAGCCGAACATCGCGAAGACGATCCCGACTACAAAGCACAATAGAAATCTCCAAACAGAGGAAAATGAAGAAAGGGAGAGTTGGTGATGTGTTGGAAAGTGTGACAGACTCTTCTTTTATAGTTGAAAGCGAGAGACCATTTACTAAAACTAAATAAAAAATAAAAACTCTTGGTTGAATGAGAGACATGGATGGGAGAGACATCTTCGTGTTTGAATGAGTTCAAATGTGTGAGGAGCTGACACGTGTGCGAGCTGATGACTGAAGTAAAAATACAACAAAAAATTACATTCTTCAAGATTTGAAATCAGGTTAGAAGATTGTCATAATAGACCCATCATCATCAAACCAAGCTTCCAACTTTGAACATTAAATTATTTTTATCTCCATAGTATCATCTGCGGCTCGGTTTGTTGATATTATACTCTAAAACTCCTCTTCTAAGTTCTTGTTTAATATAATTGTCTCGTTCACCTCTGAATGCTCGATTCCTGAAAAACATATGATTAAACACACTAATTTCAATCAACTAACAAGAATTAAAGATTATAAAATAACACTTTTGGAGTGCTATCAAATTACCCCACACATAAATCTTGCTAGTCCTCGAGCAAGAAGTAATTTAAACATAAAATGAATCGTTGGCTGCAAATTCATGACTCTAACCTCTGTATCTTAAACAATAAAAATATTCACAACTCACAACATTCAAATGCATTCAATCAACGAGAAATTTAAAATTAGTTCTTTCATCTCTTATGTGTGTGTGTGTGCGCGTAGTCTTTCATATCTCGATTCTTATAAGTCCGGGAATATTTTATTCAACCCTCAACTCGTTTCCCCCTACTTCTGGTCATTAAGAACAAACTATCAAGCATCAATACATTCAAGTAAGTAATATTTCTATTAAGGTGCCTAAAAATAACTTTGGGGATCCCCTAAACTTGCATCATTTTAACTCAAGGGCACTAGTTTTCACACCCAACTGTAGGGCCTCTCACCCAGAGAACTCGCTCAATGGGCGGCCTAACTACTCACATTTGGGGCAACTCTTTTTACCTCTTATCGTTTTACTCATTACAAACTGATTTTCACTTATTTTCTTGTCGAGCTCAAGCAATTTTTTTTTTCTTTATTTTTTTTTCACAAGACAGATAGACATGCTATACCTCCTCAATATCTCATTACAAACTATCATGCAAGATAACTTTCTAATCAGTTCTAGGGACCTTTCGAGGTGACAACAAACATATAGGCCAAATAATACAATCCTAAGCCTTTAAAACCATAGATGAGAAGACTATGTGCACAATAGTTATAAGAGAATCTAGAGAAAAAATTTAAATTTGACTCAAAATCATGCATGCATTCTCAATGTTTGCAAGAAAAAGTGAAAAAACATAATGAACAGAAAATGTCTAAGACACATCATAGATTGTCATCATCATATAATATGCAACCAACTAATCATCCTACATTTCAAGCTTAAGATTTTCATAATTTAAAACTTTGACGCTCAATCACATGCTTTGCAAATATATCTTCACCCCCACGTAAAAAAATACATTGTCCCCAATGTATAATTAAGTAGAATGCTTCCAACAGAAATAAGAAAAACATTTTTTTTTAATAAAGAAAAAAAAATTGAAGAACAAAAATCTCCCTCATACCTAAACTTTCCATGTCAGTTCCCAGTTAGAGGTGTTCTCTTTCGGTTAACTTTAATACCTCAGTCTAGACAGAACTATCCATAGGTAGATTTATCTTTAATGGATAACTAACTAAATTACTTACAAATTAAACAATAAAGAGAAAAAAACTCCCCTGAAATTTCTCATGCATGGGTCTAAAGGCGGTGGTGGCGCTTTCGCATCTAGCAGGTTCATCTTTTTCTTCAAGTCCAAAAACAACCTGAATCTCCTTCTCGAGATTAGGCTCAACCTCTTCCTTATTCTCACAAACTTGGTCTTCACATGACACAAAATTTTCAAACTCATCGTCGTTAAGTTGCTTTTCGGACTGAAAAGCAACTCTACTAGCAGTTGTCGCACAATATTGTTGAGAAAATTATGACATGTTAGAATAATTAAACAAAACAAAAACAATCTAAAAGAAATATTTTTGTGATTTTTGTAAATTTTGTGATTTATTTTTTGCAATAAAAAATAGAGTTTTTTTTTTTTTTTTAGGAAAAATAAATAAATAAATAAATTTAACAAAGAAAATTTAATTGGCTCCCCGACAACGACGCCAATTTGAAGCGAGCTTGTCGAGGCCCGTCAAATACAATTTATAATTACCGATCAACGACTTGTAGTAAACTACAACAGATCGGGTCGAACTCAGGGAACCGAAATTTAAATTCTCTAAATTAAACTTTATGTAAAAACAATAAATGAGGGGTTTTTGGATTGCATGTTAATCTAATGAATTAAAACAAACAATTAAAGATAGCGAGAAAATTAAAGAAATAGACAAGAGATTACTTTGCCGATTTAGAGATTGTCGGGCTACTTAATAGATTTTGCTCATCGATTACTCCAATAAAAAATACAATTTGTTAATAAAAGCCTAATCGACTTAACTAGAACAACCATGAAAAGTCTTTAAGGTTCTCTCATGCAATTAATCCGATAAAGCATCATAATTAACTCTAAACTAGTCAATTAGATGGGCACGATAGCGTTCCATGCTAACCAACTAACAACTCTAAACACATGGATTGATTAGAATGTTAATTAAATTGATCAGATTCAATTAAACATTTTTCTATTCCTAAGGTCTATTATACACACCATGTTAACTATGAAAAAACCATAATATTAACACTAGTCATAACCTGACCCATCTTGCTACTATAATTAAGCATGAGATTTATGACAATTATATTGCAATTTAATACAAAAAATCTCACGAAAATGTTTAGCCTGACCAACCACTAAATCAGCATCACAAGCTTAGCCGAACATCGCCAAGACGATCCCGACTACAAAGCACAATAGAAATCTCTAAACAGAGGAAAAAGGAGAAAGAGAGAATTGGTGATGTGTTGGTGTGTGTTGTAAAGTGTGACAAACTCTTCTTTTATAGTTGAAAGTCAGAGATCATTTACTAAAAATAAATAAAAAATAAAAAAACTGACACTTCTTCGTGTTTGAATGAGTTCAGATGTGTGAGGAGCTGACACGTTTGCGAGCTGATGACTGAAGTAAAAATACAATCGAAAATTACATTCTTCAGGATTCGAACTCAGGTTAGAAGATTGTCATAATAGACCCTTCACTATCAAACCAAGCTTACAACTTTAAACATTAAATGATTTTTATCTCCATAGTATCATTTGCGGCTCAGTTTGTTGATATTATACTCTAAAACTCCTCTTCTAAGTTCTTATTTAATATAATTGTCTCGTTCACCTCTGAATGCTCGATTCCTACAAAACATATGATTAAACACATTAATTTCAATCAACTAACAAGAATTAAAGATTATAAAATAGCACTTTTGGAGTGCTATCAAGTGTTAATATTATGGTTTTTCATAGTTAACATGATGCGTATAACAGACCTTAGGAATAGAAAAATGTTTAATTCAATCTGATCAATTTAATTAACGTTCTAATCAATCCATGTGCTTAGAGCTGCTAGCTGGTTAGCATGAAACACTATCATGCCCAGCTAATTGACTAGTTTAGATTTAATTACGATGCTTTGTCATATTAATTGCATGAGAGGATCTTAGAGACTTTTCATGGCTTTTCCAGTTAAGTCGATTAACCTTTTAATTAAGAAATTGTATTTTTATTGGAGTAATCAATGAGCAAAATTCATTAAGTAGCCCGACAATCTCTGAATCGACAAGGTAATCTCTTGTTTATTTCTTTAATTCTCCCACCTTTATCTTTAATTGATTTTTTAATTCAATTGATTATCATGCAATCCAAAAACCCCTCATTTATTGTTTTTACATAAAGATTAACTTAAACAATTTAAATTTTGGTTCCCTGAGTTCGACCCGGTCCGCTGTAGATTACTACAAGCCATTGATCGGTAAATATAAATTGTATTTGACGAGCCTCGACAAGCTCGCATCAAGTAGCCTCTCTCTCTCTCTCTCTCTCTCTTCCAAGCAAGGGACCCCCAATTTTCGGGAGTGTGGAGCTGTTTGTGGATGTCGCTTGTAGCATAGCATCCAATACTTCGAGTTTTGGCGCGGTATTAAAGATTCTGAATGGTCGACTTCTAACGGTTGTATGGATTTCAGATGACTGCAGCTACAACGACTTGTGCAGAGGCACGTACGATTTTTGAAGGCTTTCGACTTGCCCAACATATGAGTTTCCTTAAACTCGTCGTTCTTTCTGATTCCCCTGATTAATGTTAACATGTCAAACGGGGTTGGACGATGCTTGAAGAAACTCATACCTACATTTATGATATTTTGCGCTTCAAAGATGTATTTCAACATATCTTGTTTTCTCATGTTCCAAGGGCCCAAAATGTTATGGCCCATGAGTTAGCTAGATGTGGTGTTCTTAGAGAATCAACTTTATGGATTCAATGACTTTCCTGATTGGCTTACACGCCTATCAAAATCTGTTTCCCCCTTAGGGAATGTTTCTTATGTAACTCGAGTGACAATTTCTATTTCTTAATACAATTTCGTTTTGGTAAAAAAAAAAAAAGTTGGATCACATCAGAGGAAATAATTAAAGAAAAATATAAACGAAGTATATATGTTGGATTATAATATATAAACAAAGTATATATATGTTGGACTATAGTATATAAAAAAAAGTATATATATATTGGATTATAGTATATAAACGAAGTATATAAAGGAAGTATATAGATCAAGAAAATGAGCATATGGTGTTTAAAAAGGTTGACTCACAACAAAATGTAAATAAGGTAAAAAGATAATACAAGACCCAAAATTAATGAATATAAAATCAATATAATTATTTCAAATTTTAGTTAATACAAATTTAAGTATTCAGTAAATACTAGTCTAAATATTGAAAATATAAAACACAAATTATCCTAATTATTATCTATTTTTCGGGAAATTAAAAAAATAATATAAACAATTAAAATTTTATTTAATAAAAATTAAATATAACATAAAATATAAAATACACAAATATTTGCAATTTTGTTTGAAGTTTTCAACAATTGGAGTAGGGGTGTACATGGATTGGGTTTGAGGGGCTTTTTGACCCAACCCGAAAATTGAAGGGTTGGGTTGGGTTGGGTCGACGGGTTGACGTTTTTTTAACAAAAAAAAATCAGGAGGGTTGTTCTTTATAAAAATCATTTAACATTATAAAACGATTTTAATTAAATTAATATTAAATTAAATTATGTAATTTAATTATGTAATTAATTTAAATTAAAATGATTATTTTGTTCAAAAATATTTTTCAACTTAACTTGCTTTAAGCAATATATTATAGATAATTAGACTTTTAGAAAGAAAAAGAATACCAATTAAATATTTTTTTCAAATTTTATATTTAAAGTGTTTTTTTTTTTTTTTTAAATTTGTTGGGTAGCTTAACACCTATTATAAAAAAAAATAGGTCTCCAATAGTATTTTCTTTAAAATGTTTCATTTAAAAATGTCAGTCTCCACTCCCGAACATTCTCAAACATATGGCTTAGTTATCTCAATAATATTGTAATCGGGATGAGAGAATGTTTGATGTACATTTCAATATCAATTAACCTAATACTAGAAATTAGGTCTAATTAAAGGGAAGAGAATATGTATAATATATACAACCCTAACATGTCTCCTCAAGTTGGAGCATAAATGTTTATCATGCCTAATTTGTTATAAAGAGAGTTAACCCGAGACCTATTTAGAGCCTTGGTAAAAATATCCCCTAGTTGTTCTCTCGTTCCCACATATTATGTAGAGATTAATCATTGTTCCAACTTTTCACGAACAATTTGACAATCGATCTCGATGTGATTAGTTAGTTCTTGGAAGACAAGATTTGATGCAATGTGAAAAGTTGCTTGGTTGTTACACCATAACTTAGCTGACATTGAAAGCTCCAAACCCGCTTCAGTGAGAAAATTGTAGATCCATACTATTTCACACACAGATTTTGTCATTGCTCTATATTTTGACTCAACACTGGATCGAGACACTACATTTTGTTTCTTGCTTTTTCAAGAGACCAAATTTCCCTCAACAAAGACACAATAAACGGTAGTAGATCTTCGATCTTCCTTAGACTCAACCCAATCAACATTTGAGAAGTATTCAATCTTACTGTGGTCTTGGTTGCTATATATAATTCATCGCCAATGAACACCTTTAAGTAACACAAGATTTGTTCAACAACCTTCCAATGCTCAACAGTAGAAGAGAACATATATTGACTCGCTATACTAATCGAGTATGCAATGTCTGGGCGAGTTACAGTAAGGTAATTTAGGCCCCGTTTGGTTCGTAATCCAAAAAAAATGTTTTCGAAAACAAGAATTTAGAAGAAAACGAAAACAAATTTCTTATTTTAATCATATTTGAAAACACGTTTGGTTCCAATTTAAAACCTTCAAATTTGAATATAAAATTTAAAATTTGTGTTTGGTTGTGAATTTAAAATTATTGTGGTCCTTTTTTCTTTGATTTATAAATAAAATATCGATATTCATAGATATTTTTGTAAATCAATTTTTTTAAAAGAAATATATTGCAATTAATAATTAAGTTTTTTTTTAAGTTATAGATCTTGTTATTAATATCTAGATTCTTATTAAAATTAATAGATGACATCTTACGGATATTTTCATCCTTGGGGTGAGAGAGAAGATTGAAAATAGATCCCGTATTTTCAATTTTGGGGTTTTAGTTTGGAAAACAATGAAAATGATATTTTATCGTTTCCAAATTTTACCTTTAATTTAAGTTGTGTTTTTAAAAACTGTTTTCATTTTCAACCCGCCAAACAAATTCTCATCATTTTTATCGTATCCCTTGTTTTCGGAAACATAAAAACGAAAATGGATAAGAAACCAAACGGGGCCTTAGTTTCCCAACCAATCTCCGGTATCTTTCAAGTTCTGCAAATAATTCACCATCCTTAGTGTGTTAAGAATTAAGAACCATTGCAGTGCTACACGACTTAGCCCCCAACTTTCTGGTTTCGGACAATAAATCAAACACATATTTCCTTTGAGATAAGAAAATCACTTTGCAGCTTCTCGTTACTTCAACAACCAGAAAGTATTTTAACCTTTAAGAGTTCTTTGTTTGACTATGGAGGAAAGCTTTGAGAGATGCGATAACGACAACAACATTACCTATAATGACAATGTCATCCACATACACAACTAACTGAGTATTAATACCAGTTGTAGACTTTCGATGAAAGACAAAATGATCATATTTACTCTTTTTCATGCCAAATTGTTCGACTGTTGGACTAAATTTACCAAACCATGCACGAGGGATCTATTTAAGTCCTACAACTATTTTCTCAGATAACAAACCTTACTATTCTCCCCTTGAGCAACAAAACCAGGTGGTTGTTCCATATTCATTTCTTCTTGGAGATTCTCATGAAGAAATGCATTCTTGATATCTAACTGATACAAGAGTCAATCATGGGCAGCAACAAGAGAAATGAACAATCTTACGGAAGTGAGTTTGTCCACATGAGAGAATAATGTGTCAGAGTAGTCAATTCCAGAGACCTAAGCATACCCTTTTACCATCGTAGAAGGTTGAATACCAAAGGAGTTACAGAAGTTTGTTTATTTTGTTTATATATTTTTTTTTAAATAAAAGGAAATAGTTCCTTCACCACATGAAAATAAAAATATATGAGAAATTGTTTGACATATAGTATAAAATTTTTAATTTATTTTTTAAACAGTATAAAAAAGGTTCATCCATCCTAAAATTAAAAAATTATAAATTCATTGTACTAAAAAAATAGTGATAATATGTTTATCGAAATACAAATATATTGAATAATTACATTATGTTTTAACCACAATTCAACAAATGGGGATGTAGCTCACATGGTAGAGCACTCGCTTTGCATGTGAGAGGTACGGGGTTCGATACCCCGCATCTCCAATCCTTTTACAACATGTTTTGTGAAAGATCGAATTTTTACTCATGGACTGTTGGAGGCCCAGAAGTTCTCGATATTGCTTGAACTCACCAAATATTATTCCACCCCACATCATTTATCAGACATTGAGTTTAAACCTACAATTTAGGGGACACAAATATTGATTGGATCACACTTCTTTCCACTATTTTTTTTCAATATTTTTTTTCAATGCGACAAGAGCTAAGTTGAAAAGACTGAAATCCATTTATTTATTTTCACAAACGACTATTTCACAAAATCAAGTGTAGTTGGTGGACATAAGATGGACAGAAGAAGGTAAAGTGGCAACTGCAAGTTGAGGAACAAATAAAATGGCAAGAGCAAAAAAGTGGAGTAAGATTTTGTCTCGCTCATGTTAGTTGTCGATCAACCGGAACAAATTTCTGCTTTCAAATTGTAATCGGAAAAACAATAGGAAAATGAATTGTTGCGCCGTGGATACCACTTCCTTGAAAGCAATTGCGACATCTGTTGCCAGTTGCTCCCCAAGGTTAACACAAAGAATTAATTTGGGAGTTTCAAATCAAATTAATTCAGAATTAATTAAAAAACGTTTTAACGGAAATTAATTAAAAAACGTTTTAGATGAATTCAAAATTAAAGTAAATAAATGGAATATAATTCATAACAAAAAAACGTTTTTGCAATTAATGTAAAATGGTAATAATTTAAAAGGAATGGTAATCAAAATAATTCTTTTTTTTTTTCGCGAATAAGCTAGTCATTCCCAACAATCCCCACGAACGACTACCACGGAGAAAATAGGAAACAAAAATCAAAATCTAAGCAAAGAAGAAATAATAAGCTTAAACAACAATATCTTTCGATTTAAATTGTTGCATAGTGAAGTGGGGCAACAACCAAATTGAAGAGAGTGAGTTGCCTTTTGAACTTTCACCAATTAAAGTTGAGACCCTCACATCACGCTCCATTCCTTATGTTTTATCTTGAATTCCCGATACAGATACAACATCAAGTGCTTTTAAGGCCATGCACATTGAACCTCGGGTCACCGTGAAAGCTCTAGAAAGAGACCATATACTCTTTCATAGAAGGCGACCACACCTTCACAATCACGTTAAATACTTCATCAAGTCTGTACTCAGACCACTCAACATTTGAGTTATGAAGACTTCCAAGAGTTCCATCAAGTCTGTATTCAGACCACCCAAATAAAGGGCTATAGATACCTTTAAAGTGTTCCATCAAGTCTTACTCAGACCACCCGAATAAAGGGCTATGGATCCACAATAAGGGTTTGAGTCTCATACTTGCTGAAGACTATAGAATTACTCTCCTTGTTAGGACTTTGGTGAAGGGATCCGCTAGATTCCTCTCAGACCTCACATACTCCAAGGAGAGAATTTCACTCTTCAACAATTGTTTCACAACTTCATGTCTAAGGCGTAAATGCCTTCTTTTGCCGTTATACACAGTGTTTTTAGAAATACCTATGGAAGTCTGTGAATCACAATGCATAGAGACTGGTACTGACGCACCCACAATGGTACGTCTCCCAATAGGTTTCTTAGCTATTTTGCCTCTTGCCCTACTAGCTCGAGAGCTATGGACTCAAACTCTATGGTGGACCATGCTATGCACGTCTGCTGTGCTTATTTTCATGAGATAACTTCTCCACCTAGTATGAACACATATCCTCTAGTGGTACTCACATCGTCATTGTTCGTTACCCAGTTTGCATCACAATATTATTCTAATACTACATGAAACTTATTAAAATGCAAACATAAATTCAATGTACCTTTAAGGTACCTCAAGAATCGACGAAGAGTAGTCCAATAGTCTTTTTCAAGAATATGTGTATATCTCTACTCGATCTACTCACAACATATGCAATATCAGGTCTAAATAGTTCATCAGAAACATGACATTTCGTATAAGTTTTGCATATTCAGATCGAGTAACAATATCTTCATTATTTTTCTTAAGACTCATACTAGCATCATAAACTTACAAGAGTAACATCATAGCAATTAAATCTCTTTAGTAAGTTTTTAATGAAAAAATCATTTTTGATTTTTCTTATCTTAACCTCTAGTATCACATCAGTAAAATGAAATGATTTTTTCATTTCTTTTACATTGAATAATGGTTTTAATCACTATCTCCCCCATATTTTGAGATATTAAAAATATATTTTAATTTCTCAAACATATTTATGCATGCATACATAAATTATATACACCACAATCAATTTATGTATATATCCAAGAATTGGAAAATATGAGTGATCATACCATCACAAATTTCTTACTTCCCCTACATTTCATCAATAAGAGATATATTGCACATAATATCTCTTCATAATGACATAAATGCACATTCCAAGAAATGTTATCCAAAACATTTATTCATATGTTGTTACATTTCAAAATCACATAACAACATAATCAGAACACAAATGCATCTCTATGTCACAATTCTCATTCACATGTGTTATTCACAATTTATATATTTGATGTTTCTTATCTATGAATCATTAATAATAAAAAAATAGACAATATTTTTCTTTCCATTTTTCATGATCATAGGCATGCTCGATAAAATATTTGACATGAATAACTTCATATTTTCAACCAATGAGAATATGCATGCATAATTGACCAACAATATCTTAAATAGCCTTTATAAAATATCACATATTTTAACATAACCATCAAGATCTTAAACTATAATCAATTTCTACGAGCTCCACATAGATATGAGAGATTTTGCACAATTTTTTTTTCTTGTTACCAACAAGTTAGGTAATAAACCAATATTGTTCTAAGACCAAACTAAATTGTTATCACTAATAATAATTTTCAATTTCATAAACATTTATGGCCAAATTGAATACTTTTAAACATGACAATTTATGATATCAATCACGCTTTATATTGTCAATTAAAAAAATACTCATTACCCCAATCTTTTAATTGCTTCACAATTTCAAGCTGCACCACTAAACAACTTTAGCAATATTCATCATTTTCCACAATTTCAAGCTGCATCACTAAACAACTTCAGCCATATTTATCATTTTCAAAATTTGTCATTCTACATACATGAGCTCTATCTATAATAATAATTATTATTTTCATTCATGCTAATATGATAATTAGACTTCTCAAATAACATCACATTTGATGTTAGAAACATAATACAACAATAATAATATTATTATTTTCCTTACCTCATGTCATGGGAAACAATTTGATATAGTGAGCTAATAATAAACAAATATATACTCATCAAATATATATTGAATATTATGTCCAAATATAGTCATGAAATAAGGTTGCCAAATCATCATCTTATATATATATATATATAAAGATTTGAAAAATCTTTAATCTCACAATATTGCATTCAATCTAAATTAAATTCATTCAATATCAATCATCAATAAGTTAAACTATATTTGTGGAACTAATTAACTCATACAAAATATTCTTAACTAAAAGAAATTTGAATGAATTACAACCGTGAGATCAACTATATGCTAACAAGATGATTATAAACAAGTTCTAGAGATGAGTCGCCCAAATATATTCTCAATTTGTAGAGAGACTAAACTACTTAGCCTACTACATTTGTGGAATAAGCCACCAAAATATTTGCAATTGAAATAGATTTAATCTAAATTTAAATATTGATGATCAAGTCAGATTTCTACTAAGAATCACAAGATCCACAACAACCATTAGTTCTTGAACTTCAAGAGTTTCTTCAAAAGCACTCAATATGTGAAACAGATTCCAACTCGATTTGCATGGTCTCGTTTTATACTAACACAATAAAATTCAGCATGCTATATAAACATTAACCAGATATTTTATCTTGTGATCACAGTATTAGAAAAGAACAAAAATTCATTAAGCTTCTAATATATATATATAATGAATTTAAATAATTTGAGGATGAATTTAGCATCCTAATGCCACATGTACACAATTAAGGTACTATGAGTGTTTTATAAGTTTATAAACAATAAACCAACGTTGTAGATGAATTCCGAGGGTGACAAGAGACATAACCTCTATCCTACTCTTAGATCCCAGGAAAATGAAAAACTTAATTTAACTTCATCTCAAGAAATTTCAATAAGTTTCAGATTCTTTCTGATTTCTCCACTATCAATTCAACCACATAGTACAAAGTAATCAACAAAAACTAATTAATAAAGAAAAAAAAACATACTCTCATACGGTGCAAGTTCAAGCGGGTAGTTTCACTATTTCTTCGAAAACGAAACGCCAACCCTTTCCACTTTTCAATTTAATTTCAACATTTAATTGAATTCATGATCATCGAATCGTTTACTCGGAAAATAGAACAGAAACGCAATGGATGAAGGAAAGTAAAGCGTACCGTTGATGATTAGATGAGAATGAAATGCCAAAGAAAAGAAAAGAGGACGACGACAAGAGAAACACGTCCATAAGAACAAATCTTGCCAAACAAAGACTGCAATCTCCCATCTATCAAACCCTTGCCCAAGGTCGCACAACCCAAAATTTCCAATTTTTTCGCCACTCTGTTTCATCCCAAAATAGTCACTCTCGTGCACAGAAGCGATCGTTGCCAAATTAATTAAAAAACGTTTTAACGGAAATTAATTCAAAAACGTTTTAGATGAATTCAAAATTAAAGTAAATAAACAGAAATGAATTCATAAAGAAAAAAAACGTTTTTGCAATTAATGTAATATGGTAATAATTTAAAAGGAATGATAATAAAAATAATTCATTTTTTTCCGCGAATAAGCTAGTCATTCCAGAACATAACACACATATTTCTTTTCAACACAAATAATAACAAAACGACAAACCCAAATCAAAATGGTATTTTTTGAAATAATTTTATTTCACCACCCAAACAAACCAAATATCCCGTATTTTCCTTCTCCTTCTCCTTCTTCTATGCCTTTTTCTTTTTCTCTTTTGTAATCTTCATTCTAATTTTATTTCACAAGGTAAATTTTATTTTATCAGATAACAAACCATATTATTCTCTCAATGAGCAACAAAATCAGGTGGTTGTTTCATATACACTTTCTCGTGGAGATTCCCATGAAGAAATGCATTCTTGATATCTAACTGATGCAAAAGCCAACCATGGGTAGCAACAAGAAAAATAAACAATCTTACGAAAGTGAGTTTGGCCACGGGAGAGAATAATGTGTCAGAGTAGTCAATTTCATAGACCTGAACATACCCTTTTGCCCCCACCTGAGCTTTTAATCGAGCAATAGAACCTGGGTTAACTTTGATTGCAAAGACCCATTTGCAAGCAATATAGTTTCAACTAGTCGGTAAATCAACTAAAGTTCATGTACCATTTTTCTCTAAGACTCACATTTCCTCCATCATGGTATCACGTCATCCAATATGAGAAAGAGCATCATGAACAAACTTAGACAGAGACACGGAATCAAACGATGTAATAAAAGAACACAAAAAAGAAGACACACTTGTTGAGAATGCGACCAAAGTCCCACATTGGATAGAAGAGGGGAAAATCATGGGTATATAAGTAAGGACAACATTCTCCTGGTATGAGGCCTTTTGGGTGGAACCAAAAGCAAAGAAGAGAGTTATGCCCAAAGTGGACAATATCATACAACCTTTTGGGTGGAACCAAAAGCAAAACTAGGAGGGTTATATCCAAAGTGGACAATATCATACCAATGTGGAGATATATGGAGGTCCGTAGTCCTTAACAAGTGGTATTAAAGTCATGCCCCAGACTTAGCCGTGTCAGAGTAATCCTCGGGTGTCGAACAAAGATATGGTGAGCCTCAAAGGTGTAGTCATTGGCGGAGATCCGTGGTTGAGCTATATCAGACAGACGGTGTGATGGTGAGCCTCAAAGGTGTAGTCATTGGCGGAGATATGTGATTGAGCTTTATTGGACAAGGGGTGTGCTCCCGTGAAGGAGTTGGCCTGGATAAGAGCTGACCATCTCCGGTGAAGAAGTTGGCCTGGATTAGAGCTATACGGATAGAAATGACTATTTGAGGGGAGACTCGATGGTACTTTTTTCGAGGGGAGGATTGTTGGGAGTGCGACCACAGTCCCACATCGGTTAAAAGAGGGGGAAAATCATGGGTATATAAGGAGGGATAACATTCTCCATTGGTATGAGACCTTTTGGGGTGGAACCAACACTACTAAAAATTGGGGCTATGATGACAAATAAAAACTGTCATTAGGACTTTAGATGACAATTTTTTTCAGTCGTTATAGCCCGTGCCTTCTTTACTCTATAGATGACACAAATCGAAAACTGTCATCATTCATGGTTTCGTGACAGTTGTTTTCTGTCTTCATAATACGATTAATGACAATTATTTTATGTCAAAAGACGTTATTTTATGACACTTAAACATTGTCACTGAATGACCACCCATATCAGATTTTGTCATCTAATCGCAATTGACGACATGCAATTTTTGTCATCTAATCGCAATTGATGACATGAAATATTTGTCATCTAATCTGAATTGATGACAATAAATATTTTTCAACTCATCCGAGTTGAAGACAGTAAATTTTGTACGCTTTGATAACTTATATTTACTGTCATTAATAGGTTGAAGACGACAACTATTGTGAGTCCACAAAATGAAATCGATGACATGATTTTTTTTGTTAAAAAAATATGTTTTTATGACAATTTTTTTTGTCTAAAATCTAAATATATTTATATTTGTAATTGTCGTTATTATTATTATTATTATTATTATTATTATTTAATAATAATGACAATTACAAATATAAATATACATATCGATATACATACCTGTGAATACAAAGAAAAATAAATAACTTTAAGTTTGACACAATGAAATATCATTGAAATAAGAAGATTTATATATTAATATATCATTCAAATACCAAAGTTCATCAACTTTACATAAACTAATTCATATGTATACAATATTGAAACTAACTACAATAATGTCTATTAATTGTTGCATCATTAACACTAAAATGTTGCATAACATGATGAAATATACATATAACCTAACCAAAAAGCCTATCATTGGTTGTCATATGGCTTCTAGCTTGAAGAAAATATCTTGACTTCGCTTTGTAGTTCCTGTAGTAAATATTTAAGAAGACACAATAACTTCTTCCATCGAAAGAAGAACAAGAAATACACGTAAATAATAAGAGTACAAAATAAAAAGGAAATACAATAAAATGTGTGTAAGTTATTTTGAACATCAATCAACTTAACAAGTCCTAAAGTGAACATAAAAGTACAAAACAAATCAAAATGGAAAGATATTATAAAAGAAAAACAACAACGAAGTCACCATCTTCGAGCAATAAAAGTAATATTAATTCTCCTTTAGAACTTCCTGATTTATCTCCCCTTGAAAATGAGTGTTAAAAACCGGTTGATTTTCAAAGAACATGGTATCCATGGTAACAAACAATTTTCGACGAGAAGGATCAAAACACTTGTGACCACTTGAGTTGGAGCTATCCCTACAAACACACACTTTAATCCTCTAGGATCTAATTTACTTGCATTCCTATTAGGATTTCGAATGAACACAAAACACCCAAAATTTTTTAATGACATAGAGTGAAACACTCGTGATTTTAGAAATTTCATTTTTAATATGCTGATATGAGTTTTAAAATCTAACACTTTTGATGGCTTACGGTTTATTAAATATGTGGCATGAAGAACAACATCTTCCCAAAGATAATTTGGTGTTTTTGTTGAAAACATTAAACTACGAGTGACTTTTAAAATATGTCTATTTTTTCTCTTTGTTATGCCATTTTGTGGTGGTGTATCTGTGCAAGAACTTTGATGAATAATTCATTTTTCTTCAAAAAAAAATTCCAAAACTTGTGCAAAATATTCTCTCCCATTATCACTCTTAGTCTTAATCATTTGAATGTTCGTGTTAAATTGAGTTTGAATCATATTGTAAAAGTGTTTGAAAGCAGATTCAACCTCTGATTTTTCTTTTAACAAATACACCCAACTGACTCTTGTGTGATCATCAATTAATGTAACAAACCACCTCTTTTCATTATACGTTGATATTCTAGATGCACCACAAATATCACCTATGTATGAGAGAAAAATGTTTGGAAGGCTTATATGCACGTGGATGATATGTGTTCCTATGATGTTTTGCTAAAGCACATATCTCACATTGGAGCAACGAGGGATCTTTATTTCTAAAGAAATTAGGAAACAATTTTTTAAATAATGAAAACTAGGATGACATAGTCGAAAATGTTGTAAATAATTTTTTTTATCACCAGGAATGAAAATAATTTGCAGGTAGGAGTTCTCTAAACCTTCTTTATTCGAGTGCTTTCCCTCTTCAAATAAATAGAGACCATCACGTTCCCTAGCATTGCCAATCATCCTCCTTGTTGCTAAATGTTGGAAAACGGAATGAGATGAAAGGAAATTAGCACTACAATTAAGGTCATGGGTTATTTTGCTGATAGATATGAGATTGCAGGACAAATTAGGAACATGTAGAAATTTAGATAAAGATAAGGAAGGTGGGATTTTTATGTCTCCTATCCCTACAACTGCTGAGTAAGATCCATCAGCTATTCAAACTTTTCTATTGCCTGCACATGATTTATAGGTCCGGAAAAAAATAGAATTTCCTGTCATATGGTCAGAGGCACCTGAATCGATGATCCAAGTGTTATTATTGGTGGAATATAAGTAATAGGAAATAGAGACAACTTTACCATTTTTAGCAAAGGAAATTGAAGGAATATCAGGATTGGGGCTAGGTGTTTTTTGTGAGACTTGGAGTAGTTTAATGAGTTGCTCTATCTGATCCTTTGTGAATTGTGGCTGACCCGATTTGAGTGCTACTCTTGTGAAGCTTCAATCACGGCTTACAAGACTCTCTCGAGTTTCTTCTTCCCAGCTCCGGGTGGTTTCCCAATAAGTTTCCAACACGTATCTCTCGTATGCCACAACTTTCTACAATAGTCACACCAAGGTTTCTTTCGACTCTTTCCTTCTTGTCCTCCCCCTCTGACAAACAAAGCAGAGGTTTCAGTAGCTGGTTCTGTTACACCGCCATACATGATTTTCCTTCGATTTTCTTCCAATCGAACAATAGAGAAAACTTCTCGGATTGAGGGCAGCGGATGTCTGCCAAGAATTCTCCCCTTCACCTCATCAAGTTCTCTATTAACCCCTGCAAGAAACATGTATACACGATCATTCTCCTCATTTTTTTGATGTCGCACATAATCATTAACATTCTCCCATACATCGTCGTGACACTGATCCAACTCTTGCCATAATGACACCATCTCATTGTAGTAGCTTGTAACATCTTTATTCCCCTGTTTGGACGGCCACAATATTATCTTTAGCTCAAATATTTGCGACGATTTTTCTAGATCTGAGTAGGTTTCTCGAATTGAGTCTCAGACCTCTTTTGCCGTCTTCATAAGTAGATGTGGTTTGTCAATCGAAGCATCCATGAAATTGAGCAGTCACGCTGTGACGAGCGAATTCTCCGACCTCCAGATTTTGTAGCCATCTTCACTCTCTTTTGGTCTCTCCGCTTCTCAAGTGATATAGCCCAATTTTCTTCTTCCATCAATAGCAAGCTTCACAGATTGGGACCACTCTAGGTAGTTCCGCTCATTCAATCGATGCATAGTGATGTGTATAGATGAACTGTAGGTCTCCACAGTGGTGGCTTGAACCGGGGATGATTTTTGGGTACTGGTTTCGGCGATGAAGGATTTTTGGGGCTGGTTGTGTATTCATCACAATAATTTTTTTTTTCGGTTTGGTTTGGTATGGTCTGGTCTGGTCCGGTTTGGTATGGTTCAAGTTTGGGTCGGTCTGGTTCGAGTTTAATTTGGGTCAATCTGGTTCGGGTTTAGTTTGGGTCGGTTTGAGTTTTTCTCTTAGAACTAGGTATTTAAAAAACCTAGTCAAACGCTAAAAAATGCCGAAGGATCTTGATGTATATTTTAAAGGGGCTGCAACGGGTCTGGATGGGTATACCATCGAAGGATGTGCAGATTTGGGAGGAAGAACTCTTTGGTTTTCGGGCCTGTTTTTTCCGAAAAACAAAACTAAACACGATTTGGTTTTAGCTTTCTAACAAGGCTCTGATACCATGAAGTTTTGGTGAATAGAATCACTTGAATATTTGATGAGCTAAAGAGAGGCATATTATACATACAAAGGTAACCAACTAGAGCAACTAACAACATGGAAATATGAACTAAAGAACAACCTATTTCCTAATATAGAACTAACAAACTCCTAAAATAGTTATTCAACTATTTATAGAACTAATCAACTCCTAAAATACTTGTTCAACTATTTATATTTTCTACAAATACGTATTTTAAGCATAAGTGGTTTAATTATAATTAGTTTTGTAAAAGTGTTTAATTATGAATCATTTTAATATTTGGTTCCACAGTTGTAAAAATGATTTTGATTTAATTAAAAAGTGTTTTTTTTAATAATTAATGTTTGTTTTCAAAAGTGATTTTGGAATCATCAAATTACTTAACATGTCATTACACTTGAGAGAAATAAAATGTAGAGGGTGATATGATCCTAGTAGACCATCAACACATCGAACACCCATGGATTGGGAGAAGGTCCAACAAATCCTGAAGGAGGCCACAAAGTAGTGTTAAGGTGCACATAAGATATCCATGTCACTCGCACATCGAGGCCAAGCGCACAGCCTGCACGCCCATAACTCAATCTCGCATGCCCATGACGCCCAACACCGTTGATAGCACCTTAAAAATGCAACTTTATATGCCATAATTCATGTTTTTTTTTTATTGAATATTGTGCTTAATTGTGTTAAATGTATTTAATTTGATTTAGGAGCTGAAATATTGAAAAATGGGTAGAATTCAACTTAAAACACTTTTTAAACAAAACAAAAAAAATAGAAAAAACAGAAAAAGAATATATATATATATATATATATATATATATATATATATATATAAGAAAATAAGAAAAGAACTAGAATATTAGAAATAAAATAGAAAAAATAAATATGAAGTCACGCACAATAGAAAGAAGGGGCAACGAGAGAAATTACTCTTTTTAATAGGCTGTTTAGATAAATGGTTAAATGCTAAAAATAGAACGAATGCCAAAAAACTGAATCAGAGTAAAATATTCTCGCTAAAACGTCAATAGATAGGTAAATCCAAGTACCATAGTTTAGTAAAGTCAAGGTCCAAAAAACGAGAGATTAGCTTTTAGATCCAGCCCTAAAACGCCCATTCTCAACGAGTTCCGAAGTGATCCTCATTCTCACCGAAATGCCTCGACTTTTACCTTTAAAAAAAAAAAAACCTTAAATAAACAAACTAATTACTCTAAAACAAATACTCTAATTTCCATTCCCTCCTTCTACGCACTCAATTTCCACAATTGAGAAGAGCAATCAACACAATTGAGTCGAAATACCTTAGAGAATGACCTAAAAGTTTGTGAGTTCTTCTTTCTCGTCGGAAAGGTAGTGAAGAACGTAGGGGTGACTCGAATTACAACAACCCATACGTCGAGTGAGATCGGAGTTGCTTGAGAGCAGCAACCTTCTCAGGCTTACGCATAGACATTCCCGAAAATATTTTTTCGCTTTCTTGTTAAGCCAAAAATAGACGCATAAACACTCTTGAAAGTCCGTTGTCGCCGCCCTCCTCTGTCGCCACGGCGTTACCTTCCTCTGTCTCCACTGCGACGCCCAAATTCACACACTCCCTGACATGTGCCATCCATGCCAAAATTCACAACTGGTTACCAATAGCGCCAATACTAGTGTCAGCAACGAGGTCGAAGTAATTGGAGATTCAAGCTTGGGGATTAGCCGTAGATGGAGATTTTTTATTCCAAGAGGTAGTGAAGACGAACAAAGAGCAAAGAGAAAATGTGAGGAAATTTTTCAATTTTTAAAACTCTCGTATTTCTTTGGATTCTTAAGGAAGAAACGTGCGTAAATCAGGAAAGAGAAAGGGGGAAATGTTTGTAAAAATACAAAACGTGGAGGAAGAGGTTGAGAACTAAGGAAGGGTAAAATGGAAAGGTAAGGAGAGAGAAAAACGAGATTTTAAAGAGCAAATTATCATACTTTTTTACAGACATTTTTCAATTTGGGGTCACTAAAGTTGGCAATTCATAATCATTTCCCTAAAAAGAAAGAAAAGAAAAAGTAACAAGAAGAATGTCTTAAAATAGGGAGGCCAACATGAAAAATATTCAACCCACTTTCATTTTGGAATAATGTCTAAACTCTACATTTAGCAATTTCATCTATACAACAATGGAAAAAACTAACCTCCTTCCATTTTCTACAATTTAGAAATTGAATAAGATGGTGTTGTAAAATAGGAAATTGTTGGGAGGAGAGATAGGAAAGTAAGAGATGGGAAGTTAACAAAGATGTTAAAAGGAAAAAACAATTGACAACTAACCAGTAACATTTACATGGTTACACTTACATGGTTACACACTGAGTCTAAAAATGTGAATTCAACGACCCTATATACTTGAGGAAATTATGTTGCTTCAAATGGACTTGCTTCATCTAGTTGTATACAAGGCGGTATACAGGGAATTAAAAGATCACCAAAGGTTTGGCCAACCACCATAGGTCATTGGTGTGATCGTATCAGTAAATGCTGCATGTTTAGGGGAATGATGATTACATGAACGTTTCCCCAAGGCCATTGCAATGATGAATTTTTCGGATTAAAATCGCTAACCTCCTTCAACACTCCACCATTTATGCTACAGGGTGTATATCATTCGTCCACCAAGGTGATTCATCTCTCCGGAAACGCATACACAGACATCCCGCGCGAAAGACCCGACCATTCTACGTTGCGTTGTGACCCTCCTCCATCGAAGTGTTCGCAGGAGTGACACATCCAAAACTCAACGCAGGTCTGCCCTCCCTTCCTCCATCAAGTTCCATAAAGTTGGTAAGTGACTGTCATCTCTCCCATTTCTTTTTAGCCTCTGGTTTTAGAACGAAAAACTAGGAGGTTTGTTTTAGTTTGGTTATGGAGGATTTAGGTATCAAAACTTAGGGTTTAAGATTTCAAAAATTTAAATATTCAAATTTCGAATCGCCTGAAATAGTTTATGGTAGTTACAGAGTTGGATATGGTTTAACCTCCAAGATTTTGAAAGAGAGTCGGGTAATCCGTGTTTTTAGGGATTCAGTTTACCTCCAAGCTTTTGAAAATGCACGGATATAGGGAGATGTATATGTATTTACACATAACCACTTTTTATTTGGTGGAATAGGAGATTAAATACTATAACCGTATACAAATTAGGAGATATTTTTGTTGTATGTTTTTACCCCTTTTTGTCCTTGTTAAACTAGTAAAAAATTCCTAAATACATGAAATCTGACTCATAAAGTTATGGTAGATTCTAAATCTCAAAATTATATTGTTCATTTCCTAAATTCACATCTTTTGATTTTTCAGATTTTAAATCTCATTATTAGGAGATGTTGTTTTGCTGTATTTTTTCGTTTTTTCAACAATTCTTGAATACATGAATTTATACTTTTAGATTTCATCTCCTCAAATTATGCTAGATTTTAAATATCGTGTTCTTTCCTAACTTTCATGGTTTTTATTTCTTTTTTCAGATTTTAAATCTCATAATTTTTTTGTTCTAACTTTTTTGATTAATCAAAAAGGTTTCAAAATTGTAATGCAATATTAATCCACTAAATTATATGTTGGGAAAATTTTTAGGAGATATTTTAAATATCTAAGATTTCGAAATGTAATGCATTTTTTAGGAGATGTTTTAGATTTCAAAATTTTAAATATTCGAATTTTGAATCGCATGAAATAGTTTCGGCTAGTTACACATTTGGATATGGGGTTCAAAACAATAACTCATTTTTGTAGGGATTCGGTTTAACCTCCTAGATTTTGAAAATGCACGGTTGTAGGTTTAACACATTGATATTACACTAGCTATAGTTACTAGGCATGAGTGTGTCCATGTATATACCTTGACAGGCTATGAATGGCTGCACCATTCCAAGGGATATGCCCCCCTCTCCTCCTAGATTTTGAAAATGCACGGTTGTAAGGTGGGCAAAGCGATGGAGAGATTGTTGTAGGTTAACGATGAAAAAAATATAGAAATGTTGACTGATCGACCCTAAATTATAGGGTGGGCGGAGGGATGGTTTGTTGGCTATGTTTAGGGAATGATATTATCGGGTTTACACTTGCTATAGTAATGTGTTGGGATGTGTCCGTGTATATACCATAACAAGTTGTTTATGACTGCCCCATTACGAAGGAATATGTGCAGGTATACACCATCGCCCACAACATAAAACCCAAAAAATATCTCAGCTGAATTTAACGAGAAACCAACCAGCTTAGACAAAAAAATTATGGTCTTCAATTATTTTATTTCAAAAGTAATTAATTGTAAATTAAGGAAGAGGTAAAAACTAGTAGGGTTATAATGGGGAACAAAAAATAACAACTCTCCCCCTACAATTACTCTAGACATAGAGTGCACAAGTCATTCCAACAATTAAACATTTTCTATTTTCATTAATTAAAACTAGACATTCCTCTTAAATACCCAAAAAAATAAGATCAATGAATACAAAAAGCAAATGGGCTCAAGGCTCATTCTTCTTTAACTTCAACAGAATTATGGTAAAAGACAATTTTCTCACCCTATATTTCATAAATGTCACAAGACTTGAAATATTACGGCTTTAGAACAACTTGGTTTTTGTTTTTTTTTAATTCCATAAACGACCTCCAATTTAGGGGTGTACAAAAAACCCGCAACCCAAAAAACCTGAACCAACCCAACCCGAATTTTTGGGTTGGGTTGGGTTATTTTTTTGGGGGTTGGGTTGGGTTGATTTTTTGCCAACCCGAATTTTCAGTCGGTTCAACCTTAACCAAACCAAATTACATATATTAAATATAAATATATATATAAATATACTGATTGAAAATTAGGGAAAAATCGTTTCTCATTTTCATCTCATCTCCTCCCTCCCTCTCGTCTCTCTCTCAACGCCTTGCCTCCGCCTCCGCCTCCATCTCCGTGAGCCTCGACTGCCTTCGTGAGTTTTAGTTACTGTATAATACTTCTTATGTTGTGTCATGAGAGTGAATTCTATACAAGGGATTCTTTACTAATCTCTATTAAAATCGTTTTATAGTGATAAATGTAGGTATGAGTTTCTTCAAGCATCGTCCAACCCCGTTTGACATGTTAACATTAAATAGGGAATCAGAAAGAACGACGAGTTTAAGGAAACTCATATGTTGGGCAAGTCGAAGGCCTTCAAAAATCGTACGTGCCTCTGCACAAGCCGTTGTAGCTGCTTTCATCTGAAATCCATACATAGCCGTTAGAAGTCGACCATTCAGAATCTTTAATACCGCGCCAAAACTCGAAGTATTGGATGTTATGCTACAAGCGACATCCACAAACTGCTCCACACTCCCGGAAATTGGGGGTCCCTTGATTGGGAGAGAGAGAGAGGCTACTTGATGCGAGCTTGTCGAAGTCCGTCAAATACAATTTATATTTACCGATCAACGACTTGTAGTAAACTACAGTGGACCGGGTCGAACTCAAGCAACCGAAATTTAAATTCTTTAAGTTAATCTTTATGTAAAAACAATAAATGAGGGGTTTTTGGATTGCAGGATAATCTAATGAATTAAAAAAATAATTAAAGATAAAGGTGGGAGAATTAAGAAATAGACAAGAGATTACCTTGTTGATTCAGAGATTGTCGGGCTACTTAATGGATTTTGCTCATCGATACTCCAATAAAAATACAATTTCTTAATTAAAAGGCTAATCGACTTAACTGGAAAAGCCATGAAAACTCTCTAAGATCCTCTCATGCATATGACAAAGCATCGTAATTAACTATAAACTAGTCAATTAGCTGGGCATGATAGCGTTCCATGCTAACCAGCTAGCAGCTCTAAGCACATGGATTGATTAGAATGTTAATTAAATTGATCATATTCAATTAAACATTTTTCTATTCCTAAGGTCTGTTATACGCATCATGTTAACTATGAAAAAACCATAATATTAACACTTGATAGCACTCCAAAAGTGTTATTTTATAATCTTTAATTCTTGTTAGATCATTGAAATTAATGTGTTTAATCATATGTTTTGCAGGAATCGAGCATTCAGAGGTGAACAATACAATTATATTAAATAAGAACTTAGAAGAGGAATTTGAGAGTATAATATCAACAAACCGAGCCGCAAATGATATTATAGAGATAAAAATAATTTAATGTTCAAAGTTGTAAGCTTGGTTTGATGGTGAAGGGTCTATTATGACAATCTTCTAACCCGAGTTTGAATCCTAAAGAATGTAATTTTCGGTTATATTTTTACTTCAGTCATCAGCTCGCACACGTGTCAGCTACTAACACAATTGAACTCATTCAAACACGAAGAAGTCTCTCTCCCATATGTGTCTCTCATTCAACAACAAAGAAGAGTTTTTATTTTTTATTTATTTTTAATAAATGGTCTCTGGCTTTCAACTATAAAAGAAGATTTTGTCACACTTTACAACACACACCAACACATCACCAATTCTCTCTTTTCTCCATTTTCCTCTGTTTAGAGATTTCTATTGTGCTTTGTAGTCGGGATCGTCTTGGCGATGTTCGACTAAGCTTGTGATGCTGATTTAGTGGTTGGTCGGGCTAAACGATTTCGTGAGATTTTTTGTATTAAATTGTCATAAATTGCATGCTTAATTATAGTAGCAAAATGAGTCAGGTTATGACTAGTGTTAATATTATGGCTTTTTCATAGTTAACATGGTGCGTATAACAGACCTTAGGAATAGAAAAATGTTTAATTGAATATGATCAATTTAATTAACGTTCTAATCAATCCATGTGCTTAGAGCTGTTAGTTGGTTAGCACGAAACACTATCGTGCCCAGCTAATCGACTAGTTTAGAGTTAATTACGATGTTTTATCGGATTAATTGCATGAGAGAACCTTAGAGACTTTTCATGGCTGTTCCAGTTAAGTTGATTAGGCTTTTAATTAAGAAATTGTATTTTTTATTGGAGTAACCGATGAGCAAAATCCATTAAGTAGCCCGACAATCTCTGAATCAGCAAGGTAATCTCTCGTCTATTTCTTTAATTTTCTCGCTATCTTTAATTGTTTGTTTTAATTCATTAGATTAACATGCAATCAAAAAACCCCCCATTTATTGTTTTTACATAAAGTTTAATTTAGAAAATTTAAATTTCGGTTTTCGGAGTTCGACCCGGTCTGCTGTAGTTTACTACAAGCCGTTGATCGGTAATTATAAATTGTATTTGACGGGCCTCGACAAGCTTGCGTCAACACTAGTCATAATCTGACCCATCTTGCTACTATAATTAAACATGCAATTTATGACAATTACGGATCACAACATACATGAACAATTAATATTTAATTGATTAAGCTGTCACATTAATCAATACTAATTGCACATAAATAAACAAAGAATAGAAAACAATTAACCAAGAAATTAGATTACAATTTAATACCAAAAATCTCACAAAAACGTGTAGCTCGACAAACCTTTAAATCAACATCACGAGTCTAGTCGAACATCGCCAAGACGATCCCAACGCAAAATATTTAATTACAAAGGAAAAGGGAGAAAAAGAGTTTGTTAGTGATGATATGTTTTGGCATGTTTGACATGCTCTCTTTTTATATTGGAAGGAAGAGACAATTTACTAAAAATAAAAATAAAAACTTGTGGTTTAAACGACGAGTGAGGGACACGTTCAACGAATGAGAGGTGTTGAAGGTGGAGGTGACACGTTTGAGCAAGGTTGAATGAGATGTTGATCGATCAGGAGCTGCCACGTGTTGTGAGCTGATGGTTGAAGTAAAAATATAATAAATAATTACATTCTTCAGGATTCGAACTCAGGTTCAAAGATTAACATAATGATCCTTCAATACCAGACCAAGCTTCCGACTTTTCATAATAAACGATTTTTATCTCTATAGTATTATGTGTCGGCTCGGTTTGTTTATACCCTAAATCTCTTCTTTATTAAGCTCTTATTTCATATAATTGTCTCGTTCACCTCTGAACGCTCGAGTCCTGCAAAACATATGATTAAACACATTAATTTCAATCAACTAACAAGAATTAAAGATTATAAAATAGCACTTTTGGAGTGCTATCACTACTTGTCTAGGCGGGTAGTTTTTTTAATTATGAATTATATACCTCATATTATAAATTAAAGTATATTCCACATTTATGAAATTTTAAACATGAAATGAAATAAAAATATATACTCATATTATTAAATATACATCACGTTTATGAAATATAAACGTGGAATGAAACAAATATAAAATTCTATTTTTTAAATATACCCTAATATATAAAAACCCTAATTTAATAATATACATCGTATTATTAAATATACCATTCATAAACGTGGAATGAAATAAATAAATAAAATGTGCACTCGGTATATATATTTATAAAGTATATACCTCATATAAATATATACCCATATATTTATGAAATGAGGCATATATATAAAATATATACCTCATGTTATAAATATATATAAAATATATACCTCATGTTATAAATATATATAAAATATATACCTCATGTTATAAATATATACCCCTATATTTATGAAATGAGGCATATATATAAAATATATATGTCATGTTATATATATATACCCCTATATTTATGAAATGAGGCATATATATAAAATATATACGTCATGTTATAAATATATACCCCTATATTTATGAAATGAGGCATATGTAATTTATGAAATATACCCACATAATACACATTGAAAAATTAGGGCATAACTATGAAAAATGTAAAACGTTCGATTGTGGCCCCCTAGGAAACCCTTGTCGTCTTGATCGAAATGTTTGAGACCCAAACGTTGTCTAGATCTAAAACTCTGGAGACTGAAACGTGTTTGGTTTGGACCCCTCACCGGCACGAGTGTGGATCAAATATGGATCGTGGCCCTCGCCGGAATGCATCTGGATTGTGCTCCTCGCCAGAACAGATTTGGATCGCGTCTAGATCGTGCCCCTCGCCTGAAATGTTGTATGGATCTAAAGAACCACCGTCGACGATGGTGAAAAGGGTTGCGCGTTGCCGTCGAAAGAGAAGTAAGTTCATTGATGAAGGAAGTTGGTCGTTGTTCGAAGGAAGAAGATGACTACAGGTGAAGGTGAATCAATGAAATCAATTTTTTCAAATGGAAAGTCTACCATTTTTTTTTTCATTTTTAATTTCTCAATTTACAATAATTACAATGGACATATATGCAGGGGCGGATCCAAGAATTTTATAGGCGAGACTATATTCATAAAAATGTAATTAAAAAAAATTCAATAATAGAATTTAAAAAAAAAATGCCCATAACTTCATAAATCATAAATGACCTAATAAAATACATAATACATTACAACTATCCTTTTCGAGTTTTAATGTTCTGAAATCGATTCATGATAACTTTATTAGCTAACTTATCAAATAAATATTTCTCAATATATGCTATGAGACAATCATTCATCCATTGATCTCTCATTCGATTATGCAATCGAGTCTTCACAATATTCATGGCAGGAAATGTTCTCTCTACAGTAGATGTTGCAACAGGTAAAATCAACGCCAATGTGAACAACTAGTAAACTAATGGATAAATTTTGTCTCTATTCGTCATGATCATTTTTACTGCAAGATTACTGATGCTTTTTAGTTCAACAAACTCAATATTTGAACGCACATTAACAATGTAATTTTGAAGTTGATCCTCAAGTACAGAGTTCAATAGCTGAAAAATCTCCTGGATAAAGTTGAGCAAGCCGACTGAGTTTTTGTCTATCAAAAGCAACAAATGAATTACTCGGATTCAAACATGTCAGACAGAGAAGCAATTTAGTACTTGATTTAGGGCCAAAGCGAGCATAGCTCAGCTGGCATATGTATGACTTGATGACCAAGAGGTCTGTGGTTCGAATCCCCCCACCCCAATGTACTCAAAAAAAAAAAAAAAAGTACTTGATTTAGGAAAATGATTCTTCAACTCTTGAAGTTGCATATCAATGACGACATAAAACACTTCAACGCGAAAATGATGCAAATTTGTAATTGGTTGATATTTTCGCCTTTGACATCCTCGAATCAAAAACATTTCATTCATCTTAAGAACTTGAATATAATGGCTATCACAAAAATTACAAATTTTGACTCAATTCATTGCATTCACAATATTTTGATCTTTCCTTTGTAACGCTTGAGACAACTCATTTGTGATTCCCAAGATAATTTTCATAAAATGTAGATGAAAAATAAAGTCAAATGATTGGATCGAACTGATTAGAGTCTCGGGTTCATATCTTTGTTCTGAATTTGATCCACCTTCTACAATTGTCTCAAGTACATCAATTACCTATGAGAACATTGTAATAAAACTTGTTAAAGTGGTGTAGTGTGATCCCCATCGTGTATCTCCTGGTCGTTTAATCATTTTCTCTTGATTTAATCATCGACCACTTGATAGTTCAACATTATTTAAAGCTTCAAAAAATTTCATGGCATGTTTCTCTCATAGAATATCCCGACGTTTTTTTGATGCCCCAATAACATTCCCCACATTTGTAACAATAAAAAAAAAGGCCAGCAATTTGTACATGATTTTTTTGCAGTTGCCATAAGAGCTAATTAAAGCTGATGAGAAAAACAATGAATGTAAAAAGCACATTCAATTTCTTTCAAAATAAGTGTTTTGAGTCCATTGAATTCACTTTGCATATTACTAGCTCCATCATATCCTTGTCCTCGCAAACTAGCAAAGTTTAACCCATGTTGAGAAAAAAAATCATCAATAGCTTCCTTAAGTGATAGAGCACTCGTAATAGCAACATGTATGATTCCTACAAATCGTTCAATCACATAACCTTTATCTACATATCGCAATACAACTGACATTTTCTCATTTGAAGATATATCCTTGGATTCATCAATCAAAATAGAAAATAGTTTATCACCCATATCTCTTATAATTCCATTAACAATTTCTACTGCAAAAGAATTCACAATATCTTTTTGAATATCGGGTGCAATCAACTTCAAATTATCCAGAGCATTTTTCAAAGTCACAACTTCAATATCCTTGTTGTGGTTGCATAGCCATCGTAAAAGCTCAAGAAAACTACCTTGATTTTTTTAATCCTTTGTCTCGTCATGCCCACGGAATGAAAGCCATTGGCGTAGTAAAAATTTAATACAGTAAATTGATGAACCTAATGGAGTTCGATACTCAACTCGTGCTTGGTCTGACATTCGATTAAAAAATGTCTCAATATGTTGATCTTGTTTCAAAAGAGCCTCACATTTACCCAAAGCTTGATTGTGTGCACTATTAATACCATCAATATGATTTCTCAATTTCTCACATTTCTTCCAATTGGAAAACACTTCGTCACTTACAAAACATGTACCTCCTGATTGTTCACCAACTTCTGGTTTAAACAAATAGCAACATAAACAAAATGAAGCATCATTTGCAATAATGTATTCTAACCAATTAGAATACTTCTTAAACCAACATGCATTAAATCGTCTTGATTTTGGTACAAATTTCTTGAATGGAAAATTATGATTTCGAGGCTGACAATGACCTTTTTGTAAATATGCTCTCCGAACTTGATCTTGAATATTAGGATTGTAATCATAAATTTTAGTTCTTAGACCAGGATCCGCAGGTAGTTCTCCTAAATTGACTTGTGTATAAGACCTCTCAGAATTAATATTACTTTTATTGCTCGAAGATGGTGACTTCGTTGTTGTTTTTCTTTTATAATATCTTTCCATTTTGCGATTTAATTTTACACAAATATTAATAAATGATTAAATAATTAGATCTACTAGTCTACTACATAGATTAAAAATTATAAAACATAAATGTCTAAAAAGAATTCGAAACTTACTTGATATATTGTGTATATCCTGATGAGTGAAGATATTTTTTGTCTCTTAGTATTAACTCTGAAAATAATTAAAAAACACAATATTAATAATGTGAATATAATATAAGAAATTATTAGTAAATAAAAAAAAAATGATACCTTTACGAATTACAATGGAGCTGAAAAATTAATAGCTTATTGTTGAGAGTGGATAACTTTCTGAATTGGAGAAAAAAAAATTCTAAAGATATGTTTTTTTTCCTTACAATGTTAAAAGATTATATAACCTTGGTTGATTTAGATAGACATGAGCCCAACCTAGAGGCATGAATGTAAATTTTTATATTCTTATGAAAATATTTGGGAAAATTGTACGACTGGCCCGGTATTTTGGTCTATTTGTCAAACTAACCTGAATTTTAAAAACAAGGCAAATTGACCTTCTGTTGACATCATCATTATTTTTTTAATATTATTTTTCTCGCTCTAGCTCTAGCTGCGGGCTCGGGTTGGTCTCGCTCTAGCTCCATTTCCGATCTGAAATTTTTTTCAGATCCAAAATTTTTAGATTTTGTAGATTTTTCATATCTGAAAATTTTTTAGTTTTCGAATCATCATGGGAGAGTTGTTGTCGATGGGATTCGTCACCGGAGAGTCGACGGCAATGGGTAAATAGGAGGAAGAAAAAACGTGATAGAGAAGAGAGAAAAAAATATAAGAAGAAGAAAATATGTTCATAAGAGAGAGAGGGAAAGCGAGAGAGCTAGAAAACCAGCTAGAAAAAATATTAAAAAAAATTTGGCGATGATGTCAGCCGGAGGTCAATTTGACTTGTTTTTAAAATTCAGGTTAATCTGACAAATAGGCGAAAATAGGGGGTCCTTCGTACAATTTTTTCAAAACATTTGTTCAAATATCACCCTGGCGAAAACATTTTCAAATCGATTGTTCAAAAAAAAAAATCCAAATCGGTTGAAATATCACGTTTCACGCTGCAGAAAAAAATTCATTTAAAAAATTTAAGTTGAATGGGAATCAAACCCAAGATTGCCAATATAATTTGGTGCCCTTTACCACCGAACCAAATTCAATTTTAATACTTGTACTGACTTTGTTTATATATATTATATAATTATCATTATCATTTATATTAAAAATACAAAAACAAATAATTTGAGGGGGGCACGTGCCCCAGGCCCCCACGTGGACCCGCCTCTGCATATATGTAATTTCAATTCTTGTGATGGCTTCAATTAGCTTAGTTATTGACAAAGTTGAAATTTATTTAGAATATTTTCATTTGTGTAATATGTGTCTATTTATGTATGTAATTTAAATTCTTGTGCTAGCAATTCTTCTTTGCGTGGCAGCTGCAGGCTGAGTCTTCGACATCCTTCTTCATCAGCGTTGTAACGACCCAACTTTTTAAACCTATGAGACCAGAGGTAGTTACCTTCTGCATGCTAGCTTTAAAAACCAAGACTTCACGAAAACAGTTAACAAAAAGAGTAACGAAGCCTTTATTAAAAAAAAAAATAGCCACGAAACAATAGTTTTTTTTTAAGATCCCAAAAAAACTTAGCAAAACTTTATCAAATAAAATTAATAGACGAATAAAAGAATCAAACTGAAATAATTGTTCTAAAAAAACGTAATAAATTCATGGAAACGACAATAAAACGGAAAAAAGTTTGTGACGATACGAACTCCATGGCACATCTAGCAAACAGTTTGTCACTCGCTTTGCACGTTCTTGCCATTACCTAAAAAATAGAATTTGGAAAATGATGAGTATAAAATTACTCAGGAAGTAATCACACTAGTGGGTCAGACATGCATAGATAAAAAGAACATGAACTAAATGATTTAACATATGGGGCCTTTATTTTCAGTCAAAATCTTTCAATCGACCTGTGGACAATTAAACCATAAAAAACTATACCAACTAACTAGTGGCGCATAAGCGGGAGTTCTGAGAGACTCAACCCAGCTGATGGTAGTTGTATCTCAATCAACAGAGCAAGGTCTCACTCGTCAAAGCGCCTTATTCTAAGATGTACACAAAACATGTTAAATATGTCGACTCACTAGTGGGGCATAATTGGGTTTCATGTGGACCTCTACCCCAACAGATGGTAACTGATCCCTAGTCTATGGAGCCAAGATCCACTAACCTAGCTCCTCAGTCATAGTACATCAACATACATGGATGGATAGTTGCCATAACTTTTTCATTAATGCATGTATCATTCACAATTATGCATGAGGTCCCTAGCTGGACATTATACCATGACATTCAAATCAACATGATATTTCATTCATATAAATCAGATACACCATAACACAAGATTAATTACACCTACTATCACTTAGAACACAAGTCATTCAGAAACATGAACACTTCAAAACATATAGATCAACCCCAATAGGAACCTATTCAGAAAAAAAAATTGTCCCACCAAGCCAATGACTTTCCATAAACAAGGCTACTTACAGTAACGCAAAACCCAACGGATAGTTCATTTCTTACGAAAGCTCTCCAACCTAACCTAACACAAAAAATACAACACTTAATACAAACTTTAAAGACCAAAATAGTGCGGTAAAAACTGCTCAAGAGTGAAATAGAGATTACCTTCGCAGTCTCTGATCGACAACACCCCCTAAGCTAAATTGATGCGGTCTGAAATCGATCTCACAATAAAACAGAGAGGTTTTTAAACGATTAGAACTAATATGAAAAAAAAAAACTAGAATCGAAGCACAAGGGTATGAAAATTACAACTAATCTCGAGTACAACGAAGAACAATCGGACGACAACATGATCTTCGGCTGGATGAAGCTGGGACATGCTGCAGCGGCCTTCCACCTATGGGTCTCTCACGTTGGTACGCAGGCGATGGTGACGTCGACGACGTTGTGATAAAGCATGTCAAACTCGCCAAAATTAATTTACCGATCAAGACTTGTAAACAAAAAACTGAGTCGATACTTAATTTCTCTTAACTAAGTTTTAAATTATGTAACAGGGGGTTTAAATCATTTGGTACGAAAATGTTGAATGAAAATGAAATTAAATGCAAAGATTGTTAATCGAGAATTAAATAAGAGATTACTTGACACCAATTCAAAGACGTGGTCAGACTAATTATGTAAAATTTGATCATTGAAAGTCAAATAAAACATCAATTCCTTAATTAAGAGTCTAATCGACCAATCCAGAACAACCCGATCAGCCCCTAAGATCCCCTAATTCAATTAATTCGACAAAACATCATAATTAACTCTTAACTAGTCAATTAGTTGGGCACGATAGCATTCTATGTTGATCGACTAGCCACTTTAAGTTCTCTGGATTGATTAGAACACATAAACTAAATTAATTAACTTAACTCAATTTAAACGCCTTCCTAAATCTAGAGACTATATATCATGCAAACCATGAAAATTAATTGGAAAAGTCAATTAATTAGCTTAAACAAAACTCATCACAAATGCTACTTTAACGCAATTAATCACAACAATTACAGATTGTGATTTCATGCTTTAGCGAAATGAGCAAAAAAGTAAACTAACTTGTCAGTTTAATCTAACAAGCATGCTCAATAATTTGCTCAAGAAATAGGAAGCAAACAACTCAGAATTGACATTTCAATTAAGATTAAATTCTCACAAAAATTACATAATTGGGCCCGAACTACCTCCAAAATGACGTTATGAGCCCAGCCGAGCATTGCCGCAACGAATCCCGACGCCATATATTGAATTACAATCAAAATTTCCAAGAAATTCTCTCTAAAGTCCCCCATCCCATATTATATATATATATAGTGTGTGTGTGTTTTTGAAATCTTTTAATACCCCAAAAGTATTTTTACCTAAAAAAAACTTTCCAAGCTCTTTGTTGGACTATGTATAAAAAGTATAAGATTTTAAAAGCATTTTAAGAAGTATTTAATTATTTTTTTTAAATAGAAAATTTAGTAAAAATAATATTTCATTGAAAAAATAAAGTTAAAAGTATTTCCAAACATAGTATAATTACTTAAGAATATGAATGGATTGTGTATAGGGTTGGTAACGGGGTGGGGCAGGACGAAAGAAGGTATCCCCATCCCCGAAATTGTAATGAATTTTCATCCCGTTCGGGGATCAGTCCCTGGTTTTTCTGAATTGTAGGGGTTGCTTGTGTGTTGAAGAAGAAATGAAAAAAAAAAACAGATTCGTAAACACCCACCAAAAAATGGATTTGTGGATCTGACGGGCTGTTGGCAACGTGACACCGGCGGTTGATGGCGGTAGCGACAACGACAGTTTCTGTCGGTGACGGTGAGACTGTGGCGGCAACGTATGATGGTTGTGGAATGTTGAGAGACCGTAAGAGTGAAGTAGGGTTCTGCTTGTCTGAAATTACGTGAAGGTTGAAGCTAAAGGAGAAGGAGAGTTAGGGTTTGTTAGGGTAATTGGGCTGTTATATTTTTTTTTTAAGTTTGGGAGGATAAAATGTTGGCTGAGAAAGATGGACATTTTTAATAATATATATATATTTTAGTACAAAAAATAAAGATTAACGTTGAATGGATTTCGAACCCAAGCACATTTGATCAAAAGGCAATAGAGTAACCACCTTAGCACAACTCAATTTCTATATTTCAAGTAATATATAAGAGTATATTTAGAATACCCTATTAATATTATTTTAAAAATTAAAAAACTAAACGGGACGAGGTCGGGGACTGGGCGGGGATACCCCTCTCCATCCCTGCCTCGTCCCTGACTAGGGACCCAACTTTTGTCCCCAGTTTGACCTTCATACCCGATCAAATCAGGAATTCCCTAACCCCACAAGTTTTTTTTCCAACCCTAACTGTGTAGGCTTCACCTTGTTAGCTTAGGTTAAGTTTTAGGGTTTATTTGTGTAAGAGTAGACTAGTCTTTGCACTATTATTCTATTTAGTGTAAATAGGTTCTTAGGTCAGTATTTTTTTAAGTAATTATAATACAATATATCCTTTACATTTTATCAATTCCTCGGAATCCCTATGCATTTAACATTTAACGTTGGTATCAAAGCTTGATAGAAATTGGTGAGGGAATCGTTGAAGTAGTGTTGGATATTTTGATTTTATCTATTTTAGTTTGTGCGTCGATTTGGGCGTCAATTCATGAGAAATCAATTTGGGCGTTGGAGTGATTCGTTGGTCGTGATTGTTTTGGGTCAATTGTTGTTCTTTCGTTTGAAGCCTAAAAGAATTTTTTTATGGGGGTTTGCTAGTATTTCGGTATCTCATTGGTGGTTTTGGAAGCATCATAACCGATTTAGGAGGCGACGACGAATCTGAGGCAAATGACGGACTTGGGCGAACGATCGATCTGAAGCAATTGGGCGCGGTGAGAAGGCGGACGTTCGCAGTTCTGAGCAGGCGGTGGTGCACGACGGATCTTAGGCGGAGTAGGCAGTTCTGAGCGTGCGCGAACTCAGATCTGGACGCGGCGGTGGTCTACTATAACGCCCCGCGTTTCGAAATTATACAAATTTTTTATATGGGTTGTTGGATTAATTAGAATTTTCGCTTGAGCTCAGTTTGGGAAATTTGAAACAAGTGGTTCGATTAAGTTTCTAATTATTTGGTGAGGATTTTGAAGTTAATTCTCGAACCTTGGAAGTTCACATTTTGCTCACAAGATGTTTTTAGATACAAGAGAAGTTGGTAACTTTTCTTGAGTTTTTAAGTCGGGAGGAGATGATTTTTGGTGTGCCAATAAGAGAATTTAGAAGAAATTTTATATAGGAAAATGACTTATAATTGTCATTAAGGGCTTATATGGAAAAAGGGAAAAGAAGAGGAGTTTTGGAATTAGAAGTGAAGTAAATGGAAAATAAAAAGGAAATAAAAGAAAAGAAAAGTCATGTTCTTCCTCTTCCCCACGAAATCAACCGCACGCCCCTCTCCTCTTCGTGAAATCGGATTTCAGCCACACCTCCTCCGAGCGACGATCTTCTCCTCGCGTAGACAACCAACAACAACCTCTCTCTCGTTCATTTCAATTCTGACCAGCCCTCTCGTTAGCTTGACACCCTTCATCATGTTTCTTCCACGAGTGACGCCCCTAATCTGCAGCTCCTCCGCGGTGGCGATCGATCCGTTCGGCGTTCAGACTCAATCACGAGCAAGGACGAACGACCTTCATCAACTCCTCCGATGAGCGACGCGAGCAGACGAAGATCTCTCCCTCTCATCCTCGGCATTCGGCACTGACGCGTTTTGGTTCTTCGGTGTTCACATACGCAGGCGGCGGTGCGCGATCCGACGACAAGCGGCGTCTCCTCCGGCCAGCGTGTGCGCGACGATTCGCAACGAATCCTCGACGACGAGCGGCGGTAGTGGCTTCTCTTTGTGTCCAGCTAGATCTTTGATAGATCCAAAATAGAGCTATTATTTACTCCCTAATTATAGCTAAAACCATGCTCAGTATTGATTAAAATGCCTTTTTGTAGGTGAACTCATGGTCGAGAGCTCGAGGAGTCCGAGGACGTGTTTCAGGGCTTAAAGCGACGTTTTAAAGCTTCATGAATGCATCAGGAGTGAAGGGACTTGAAGAATTGAAGAAATGGCAAAAATTGCCATGGAAAGGCAATTTTTGGCCAACAAACCGGAGAGCAAGTGTTGAGCGGCAGCGTCGAGACACTGGCTTAACGCTGCTCAGCATCGAGACGCTTGGCCGAGCTTCTCGACGCCGCCCCGACAGCCTTCCGGAAATTGATGAGCGCGCGCGTCTCAACGCCCGCTCAACGCTGCCAACTTAGTGTTGGGATTTATGCCCTAAAGCCTCGTAATTAATTAATAATTATTTGATAATTATTTTATTATTAATATTTGCAATTTATAATATTCATTATATAAATAAAATCCAAGGTTATTAGTGTAATCTTGAACTGTATGTAGTTGACATACGGGAGGATCATGTTCAAGTAATAACCTAAAGGGTCTATAGTATATGGATAGGGCACAGCGTTGAGACGCTCTGACGGCTATAAGGCCTTCTCTTCTGATTTTTAGGTCAATTTGTATCCCATTTTCGATTTCCACCATTGTTTTAAGCTCGGGTGGGAGCTCCAAACTCGTTTTTCTTCCCTTTTCTCATCAATAAAGCTTCAACATTGATTATTTCTCTTGATTTGCACAACGGGCAGCTAAGGTAAGTGCTCTAATTTGAGATTTAGGGGTAATCTTGATGCTTAGGGAGGGTTTTGCATAAATTTCCAGCTTGTAATTGTCAATTTCTTGCATGTTCTTCCTTTGTTTGCATCCCAATAGCATGTATGACTGATTAGGAGTGACGTCCGAGTCCTTATGCATGTTTTACCGTTAAAGATTAGGACGTATAATTGCCTCAATCGCTAGGTAACAATGGTCTAGGCGTGACTAATTAATTCTAACCTAAGTGACAGTAGGGGATTTGAATTAATTAACGTTTGCACGATAGACTTAGAGAAAGAAGAGAAATCGCGCCAATTGGTCGAGTTCTCGATCAATTGGTTCGTCGCGATATTACCCGTTACTGTTCTTTGATTGGTTTAGGCTTGATCAACTTAGATTAATTAATGAGCATGTTTAATTAGAATTGCACTTTTCTAATTAATTCATTGGGATGTTTGCTACGGAAACGAGCAAACATTTCGCGTGCATGAGATTAAATTACTAAGCATGATTAGAATCCCTATGATCTAAGCGCATCAAGAAAAATCCAGATCCCTCGAATTAGGAGCACGCGTTACATTTATTTTTCCGCTCTTTACTTTTCGCCATTTATTTTTCCGTTAGCTTAATTTCTGCTTAGTTTAGTTTTAATTAACTCCCCCTTTAATTCATAGTTTTATTTTGGGTTCTAGTTTAAAAGACAAATAGAAATTAGTTAAGAGAGATTGATTTAGGTTCCCTGCGGATCGACCCGTTATCACTAGCTGCAAAGCTTAGTAGTTTCGACAGCTTGATATTGGAGTACCCCAAAAGTAACTCTACCAATCTTCAACACGCGAGCAGCCCTGTCAGTGACGTTCTCCATCTCTATGGTAAGTTTTGCCGATGACCCATGACTTATTGATCTTAGTTTTGGATTACCCGTCCCCTAATTTCTTTAGAATTGTTGTTTTAAGCTTCTTCGAACTCAACAAGTGTGCTGCCTTTTTCGTCATTGTGTTTCAGCGGCCAATCAGTGGCGATTTCCTCTCGTCCGATAATGTTCGCCAATGTCCTAAGCGTAATTGATCTCATATTTGGTTTACCCACTTCATAACGATTCTAGATCTGCAGGTTTAGGCTTTATCGGACACCAACCAAGCCGCATTCGACTCCTTTGGGTAAGACAGTAGGTAACAATGCTTGTTGATCATTTTACTTGGTTTTATAGGTGCTGTAAATTAGGTCCTAACGCATAGAAAACTTATGTTTGCAGCTCCAAACCATTCCAACCACTCCTCGTGTACCCACCAGTTGGATTCGAGTCGTGTTAGGTGAATTTCAAGCGGAAAGAGTTCATTTAGACCCTTTCTGAGGCTATATTAAAGTGATGTAAGTTGGTCCTTAACTGCTGGGATTTGTCTTTGTAGTTTAGGTTCGATTCCGAGCATTCAATGTAGGCGTCGAACTGTTGTGGGAACTCTTGGATTATTTTAGGATCAACCGGTAAGTGGCTCTTACCCGACAAGCTTGTTTGTTGTATGTTGTATGTTAGAATGATGCATGCTTCAATAACTGTTTTTAATTATGAATGTTATGAATTACATTATGGAATTCTTATATTTATGATAAGACTGAACACATCTGAGTGCTTAGCTGAGAAATCTTCTGATAAGACTAAGCATATTTGAGTGCTTAGCATGATGGTATATTGCTATGTGCGTAAAATCTGTAAAGACTAAGCACACATGAGTGCTTAGTATTGTTATGAGATATTAAATATATTTTCTCTGATAGGGCTTAGCACTACTGAGTGCTTAGTATATTTGACTTGCGATTTGAATGATCGATTTGATTGTTGTAACCTGAAAATGTATGTTGTTGATGAATGACATGTGGCTGATAGGATATGGTGTAAAGCATGTTGAACTAGTGTGTATTGAATTGCTAAGCTTGTTGAATGGTTGAGGTTGCCCGAGTTGGCATGTTCTATGAGTGGTGAGTATGTTATGATAACGTTGACCTGAAACACAGTCTAGGTTGCATGATGTGTGAGAGACATGCATTTTAGTTAGATTGTGAGGATGGAGGTCTGTGTATTGTGAGTTGATAGGAACGTTGAGTGAATACTAGTGCGCCTCGGGTACAAATGATCGAGGGGTAGTATGTCACCTCGGTTTGTCAGAGTTGAGGAAGGTATCATGTAGTCTAGCGAGACTGTGAGATAAGAGTGTAACTTGTGGTTACAGGGACGTTGAGTGAATACTAGTATGCCTCGGGTACAAATGGTCGAGGGGTAGTATGTCGCTGTTGAGGAAAGTAAGGTGAATATCAATGCACCTCGGGTACAAATGGTCGAGGGGTGATATGTCACCATGGTTTAAGCAAGTGTTGGGCGCCACGGGAAGGGCCAACACGTTGCAAAGTCATCGGTGCACCTTGGGTACAAATGGCCAAGAGGCGATGCAACAGTTCGAGGCCTTGGGTGTAAATGGTCAAGGGTCGAACACTGAGCGTCGTAGAGAAGTGTCGATGCCCTGGGTACAAATGGTCAGGGGTCGGTGTGACTCGAAGGAGTTAGTCTCAGAGGGCTTGTGAGGGCCATGAGTGGATGAAGTACATTGTAAAGTCATCAGTGCGCCTTGGGTACAAATGGTCAAGGGGGGATGCAACAGTTCAGGGCCTTAGGTACAAATGGTCAAGGGCCGAACGTTGAGCGCCGTAGAGAAGTGTCGAGGCCCTAGGTACAAATGGTCAGGGGTCGATGTGACTCGAAGAAGTTAGTCTCAGAGGGCTTGTGAGGGCCATGAGTGGATGAAGTACATTGCAAAGTCATCGGTGCGCCTTGGGTACAAATGCTCAAGGGGGGATGCAACAGTTCAGGGCCTTGGGTAAAATGGTCAAGGGCCGAACGCTGAGCGCCGTAGAGAAGTGTCGAGTCCCTAGGTACAAATGGTCAGGGGTCAATGTGACTCGAAGGAGTTAGTCTCAGAGGGATTGTGAGGGCTATGGAAGCTAGAGTTGAGTTGCGGGATTTGATTGTGTTATGTTGATATGTGTTTCCTAATATTGTATTATGTGGATAAATAATCTTATGTGTATCATGTTGTGTTGTGTGTATGACTCGCTGTGTATGAGTTTGATGTGGATGACATGTGGTTGCTTTGCATGTTGTATGTTGTATGTTGAGTGGTAGCTTCTCAGGTGGGAGCTACTTACTCAGTACGCGTTATGTACTGACTCACCTACAGGTTTTGCAGGTGAAGTGAGGTACCATGATCCTGGTGATTTCGATGAGGAGACGTGAGAAAGAGGAGTCATTAGCTAGTTTTCTGTTTGAGTTTGACTAGCTAGATTTAGTTACATGATTAGTTGAGATTAGTTCGAATCTATTTGTTTATTCGCTATTGTTTTATTGCATTGAGTTGTTAGTGTTTCTTTATGGAATAAGTTGTCCTAGGTTAGGACTTCATGTTTTCGTCTTTGTTGCTTGGAACATTTGTAATAATCTTTCGAACTAGCCATTATATGAACTATGCAAGATTTCTGCTTCTTCAGGTGTTAGAAAAATGGAGGGATTTTGTAAATACGTCGTTATGCTGCCGAAATTTTCGAGGCATTACAGTTAATTTCAAATAAAATCTAATAGTTAGAGTTAGTAATGTTCTCGGGTTTAGTCTAAAATTTGGGGTCGTTACATCTACGAATGGTTGATCTAGAGATTTTGGGAGCGTTGACGGGTCTGAATGGGGGCGAAGGCTGGTATGAACGGAGCGACAGATTTGTGTAAAGGCAGACGACGGTGGGGTTCGTGCATGAAGAGAAATCGTGTGATGATAAAGATGAAGTAAGGTTGCAAATTGGTTTGATCTGACCTGGTTCATATAGGTTAGGTTGAACCGGGTTTTAGTCGCATGTGGGTCTGGTAGGACGAATTCATCTGAACCAGTCGAGTGGGTGGTTTGGTCTACCCTAGGTTGTCTAGTCTAAATCTAGGGGATTGGTCTGATTTTGGTCTGGTCCCAATCTGTTCTGTTTGAGTTGGCTGAAATTTGAGAATTGGGCAATTTGTCTTGGAATTTACAGCATTTTTTATTTTTCTACCGTTGAAATTTGGCAATTGGTCAATTTGTTTAGCTGTTGAAATTTGTTGGAATCTGCAGCTGAAGTTTGACAATTGCATCTGGCAGTTGGAATTCGTAGCATCGACATCGACAATCTGCAGTTGGAGTTTCTCAATTGCATCCGGCAATTGGAATTCGCATAATCGACAATTAGAAATGTTTATTTTTTGTTTTGGTTTTCTTTCTTTTCTCCTTTGGCAAACTAAAATTATACTATTGTGAGTTTGAGAGGGGATGCTAGTTTATGTTAAGTTTTAGGGTTTACCCTGTGTAAGGGTACACTAGTATTTGTCCTAATATTCTATTTAGTATATAAATAGGTCCCTAGGTTTATAATTTTTTTTAAGTAATTCTAATATAATTTAGCCTTTTACATTTTATCAATTCTTCTTAATCCCTCTGAAATTAACACGCCTAACTGTTGCGCGCTCAGTGTGTATGTAAAATGTAAATGCGAAGAGCGCTAAGATCATGCAAGCATACATGGTCTGCAGCAAGTGATAAGTATAATTTAATTCGTTTTCCCACAGAGATTGAGTTTAGTGACTAACGATTTGGTGTGCTAAATTAGATAAGGTAACTTAAATTGGGTAGATTTTGGGTTGGTGTGCCGAAACGTAAAAGATGCAAGAAGAAAGCAAATGTAAAAGTAAAGCAAATAAAGAGGTAAAGCTATAATGTGGAGAAGAAGAATTGCGGGTCTCGCAATTCTATCGCAATATAATTGCAAAGACAAAAAGCTAATGAAAAGACTAAGGCAAAAAGCAGAAATGTTTTATTGCGGTTCTCACAATAATCTAGCAATAAATTAGCAACGATTGTAAATGTAAAGTAAGGTAGCAAGGTCGACTTAAGAATCCTCTATAGGCATTTAACTATGATCATTCAGCAGTAGATTAACATCTCATGCATCGTCTTAGTTAGTTCTCATGCATCTTCCGATTACATGCATTAGTTTCTTAGATTACTTCTGTCCAAGTAAAGCTAACAACCTATTCATAAACACATGCTAATAAACGTGCTAGGAGAATGCCTATTCCTAGGCCACTCTCTATTTACCATAAAAGGCTAACATGAATGAACGACTCGGAATTCTTACTCCTTCCAGAGGTTAAGAATTCTTTAGACAAAATGGATGGCCGGTCGAAATTGCCCATAGGATGAAGATCACATTCATTCAATGCATTCATGCTACTTTACATGCTAAATTCACATAAGTCTATCCCATAGATTCATCCTAGCAAACCTCTTTAGTTAGTTACTCATGGTTTTCGAAGAATACTAATTGATTAAGCATGTAATGAAAAACTCAACAAAACTAATTGATTACTCTTAGAAAGACAAATCTCATAACAATTCGTAAAGCAACAACCTTTGATCCGAAAGCAATATTTAAAGGGTAAAACAGTAAATGGTTCATAACAACGCTTAAAGAAGAATAATAATTAATTAGAAAGCAGTAAAGGAAAGCTGTAAATTGCGTGAGGATATTCCAAGTCGTGAATCGCCTCGGATGAAAGGGAAGATTAGCTGATCTTGGGGATAAATTCAATCAGAAGAGAAGATGGATCTTCTCTTCTTCCTCTCGAATTATCAACGCCAAGGGCTTTGTTTCTTCGATCCAACAACCGGGGGAAAATGATTTCGTCTTCGAGTTCTTCACTATTCAGTTGTGTTTGAATTGAGGGGAATTCAATTGCTTTGATCCTTCATCTAACTCTCTTTATATAGCTTGCAGAGGTTGCCAAAAGTTGCTCTATATTCGTGGATCACCATTCAACTTTGTGAGGTAGTCAAGTTTGACATGTGGCAGCAGCAGAGAGAGTTGACTACTGGAAAAACTCAGTCAAGAAAGACTGTTGGCTGGAAAAATGCAGCAGCTAAGACTGTTTAATTGCGAGGGCCGCAATTTTTCAGCAATGTATCTGCAATGTACATTTTAGCTTGTTTTTCATCATTTTTCATTCTTTTTCGTTCCTTTTCCAAATAAGTCATATTTCAGCATCATTTCTCAAATTCTCGTATTTAAGCACACATTAAGCTAACTCTTAACAAAAACACTCAAGAATGTACAAGATTTTAAGGTAAATATAGCCCTAAATAATGTACTTTTGGCGAGGTAACACACCCCCAAACTTGAGTTATTGCTCGTCCTCGAGCAATATAAAGGCTTACTTTGGCTGCTAAATCTTGTCTTTCACACTTTACCTAGCTGACTTGCTGACTTCCCTAGGCTTACTATCAAAGGCACTGCTGTCCTGTGACACTCTTCTAAGTTCAAACTAGCTTCATATTCTGCCTATTCTGATTTCCCTTGCCTTTAAAACCTTCTGTTTTTACTAACTTCCTACCTTATGGCTTATCTGCCTACGTCATTGGGCTCATTGTGCAGTTATCCCTAAGCTTTCAAATTCTCCCTAGTTTTAACTTAGACTCAGTACATGCTTCTAATGTTTTAATTTTTGAATTACCTAGGATTCCTTAAAGTCATGCCAGGCTTAGCACACACGAGTATCAGAGTTCAGTATTCATAGAACAAACAAAGCCCTGACATCACTGTGTTGGATAGACACTCATCTCCCTTGACATACCTTCAAGCTACAGCCCTGTGTTTAACAAACTAAGGATCAGAGTTCAATTTCACAGGTCATCTAAACACTTAGGTCGTAGCTCTTTGGCACACATTCTTCTTCCTTGGTTTTACTTTTCCTTTTTTCTCTTTTGGCAAAGTCTTCTCTTTGAATTGCCTTTTGATGCAGTGCCACTTGTGGGTTACACAAATGACCCTGATTACTCAGCATCCTTAGAGAGAGACAATACCCTTTACTTTTCTTTTGCTTTCTTATTCATTTTTTTTTTTTTTAGAAGAAGAATGTCTATTTTTCAAAGGAGAGAGGAGTGTTCCTAGGCCTAGAGGTTGCCTCCCCCAAGCTTAAACTTTTCATTGTCCCCAATGAGAGTCCGAGATGGCACACCCCCAAACTTATCTTAGAAGCATCTAGTCTAAATAAAAACCAGACAGACTTAAAACTCCTAGGGATGGAATGACCCTCATAGTGCAGATAACTCAACAGCAGAAATTTACTAAAACCAACATGGTAAGGTCTAACAGAGGGACATGCTCAGCAATTCATGAAGCTAATTAGAACTAACAAAGGTATACTTGACACTCATCCAACATGCTCAATAGACAGACTACCTATGGACATCAGTAATGCAGCCAAATCATGAGATTTAAAGACAGACAACCCATCAGAAAGTCATACACCAGCATGCTTAAACTAACAAAATATTGCGGTGTCCGCAAAGAATTCGCAATGATTCTAACAGAGCAGTTTTAACTGTGATCAAGGCTCCTAGCATGCGATATTCGTTCATAAACAACTACAGAAAATAGCAAAATTATCTAAGCTACCTAATCATACGACATTAAACTAGACTAAGCTACTCTACTTAGGCAAATTAAGAATTTAAAACAGAACAAACAGTTGATATTGGTGGGGTAACAGGTCAGAGAAAAGCAGATTTTTTTTCTTGTTTTTGAGAGGGATCAGAAATACTCCCTCGAATGCCGTTTAAAAATCTCCAATTGCCACGTTCCTAAATCACAAAAAACAAACTTAATTAAAGCTAGCAATAACAATACTGTAATCAATCTACAAGAAAAACAATAACGAAAGACTATCTATTCCATATTCCTCTGATGATTGAGCATAATGAACATTCCATTGAACGCCCTTGCTCATCCTTTCTTGACTTGCTTTTTAGGCTTCGGATAAGAGGAAGGCTGAGAGTGTTTTCACATCTCCCTCCTCATAGTAGTGCTTCAATCTAGCACCATTCACGATGAACGGCTGTCCTTGATTCAGATTTCGAATTTCAATAGCACCATGAATAAATACATTAGTAATCACAAAAGGACCTGACCAACGAGACTTAAGTTTTCCAGGAAATAATCTAAGTCGTGAATTGAATAGCAAAACATGCTGGCCCTTTTTGAAATCCTTAATCCTAAGTCTACTATCATGCCAAATCTTAGTCTTTTCTTTATACATTTTAGCATTTTCATATGACATATGCCTTAGTTCATCTAACTCATGTAATTGCAGAGACCGCAATGTTCCCGCATCGGTCACGCAATAATTCAACTCTTTTAAGGCCCAAAAGGCCTTGATTTCTAGTTCAAGGGGTAAGGGACATGCTTTTCCATACACTAACCTATAAGGAGACATTCCTAAAGGTGTTTTATATGCAGTTCTATATGCCCACAGTGCATCATCAATTCATGCTAAACGACTATGATTGTTGGCACATAATAAATATTACATTCCCAAAATAAACTACTCCTAACATACGAAATCTAAGCAAAGCATGATAAAATCCTAATTTAAGAGTTTAGGGATCAGAAATCTCCCTTGTCAATCTGCCTCATATGGATGTTCTTCAATGTTTCGAGGCATCACTTCTGCTCCTTTAAGATACTTAAGTCTTGATTTACGGGGTCGGACATTCTGCCACACCTTGAAATTGTTGATTCTTTCAAAGAGACTGCATGTTATAACATCCCAAGGTTTGTACTTTATGTGCGTTGGTACAACATAGGTTTGATGCGATGAGACTTCTTTTTCTGGCACATCTCTTTCTAACTCCTTCAGCTGGAGCATTTGTGGTGGTGGTGGCTCAGCTCTTTCATTGGTGGAGAAGTTTGCTGCAACCTCAAACATTTCAAATTCTTGTACCTCAAGCAGCGCATTAGTCTCTTTGGCCTCATCCAGCACAATTTCATTTTTCTCAACTTTCACCAACTCCCCCAATTCATATGGAGATTCCATTGGATCACTCTTCTTAGATTCGAAGGTAACAAAGGAGTCATCATCATAAAAATCAAACATTTGAGGGTATGGTGGTGGTGACACATAAGTAGGCAAATCAGGTTGTCTAATGACAGGGGGAGGCCTAGGAATCTCTTCTGGTTCCTCAATGATAGGTTTCAGCCTTACCCTTGTTGTGCTTGGTTGTATTTGATCAAAGTTAGGCAGAGAATCCAGTGGAGCACTAGACTCTTCGTTCTCTACTCTCTTTGGTGCTTCTCTGTTGTTGATCACCAATGGCCTTCCACTTTGGAGTTCAATAGCTTGAACTTGTTCCTTACCATCCATTCTTGGAGTTTCTGTGTCTGCAGGCAGTCTGCCTTGGAGCCTATTCTTCAGCTCGTTTGCCAACTGGCCGATTTGAGTCTCTAAGCTTCTCAAGGTTGCTTGCTGGCTCTGCAAAGTTGCATCATTCTTTTCTATGTATTCCTTCAGCAAGTTCTCCACTGATGTTCCCATCGGTTGAGTGTTGACATATTGTTCCTGATATGGGGGTTGACTAGTTTATTGGTGTTGAGTGAAACCAGGTGGTCCACTCGGTCTTGATTGATTTTGCGTTTGGCTTGTGCTTTGTTGTCCACCCCAAGAGAGATTTGGGTGGTTTCTCCAACCAGGGTTATATGTATTTGAATAGAGGTTGTTCCTTGGTTGTTGTTGACTTCCAACATAGCACACCGAAGATGGATTAGCAGGGCAATAGTCATACATATGCCCTTCCCCACAGAATCCACAAACTAGTGCCTCACCTTGGTTGGCTATTGCTGTGCTTGTTGAAACAGCTGCCACTGTGTTGACACTTTGTTGAATATTGGGTTGAGTCATTTGCTTCACCAGGTTGGTCAGAGCATTGATCTGGCTGCTCATTACGCTGAGTGCATCCATGTCTTGAGCCTTCCTTCTGTTTGGCTCCACAGGATCGTCTGACCATTGACAATGTGATGTTGAGATTTTCTCCAAAATCTCATAGGCTTCGTTATAGCTCTTTGATAGCATCGAACCTCCAGATGAGGAATTCAAGACTTGCCTCGTGCTGGGGTTGCATCCTTTGAAGAATACTTCAATCTGGATACACCATGGAATGCCATGGCGTGGACATTTGAGTAGAAGATCTTTGAATCTGGTCCAAGCTTCATGTAGAGATTCATTCTCAGCTTGCTTGAACTTGATGATGTCAACACGAAAGTTAGAGTTCCTATCTTGAGGGAAATACTTTACCAAAAACTTCTCAGCTTGATCTGTCCAATTGACAATTGATCCCGAGGGGAAGGAATTCAACCATGTCTTGGCTTTGTCTCTCAATGAATAAGGAAACAGGTACAATCGCAAAGCCTCTTGAGATACTCCTGGAATGACAAAGGTGTCACTCACTCCCAGGAAGTTCCTCAAGTGATTGTGGGGGTCTTCATTCTCCACTCCGAAGAATTGTCCAACTGTGGACAGCATCTGTAATATGACGGATTTTAATTCGAATGAGTGAGCTGTAATCTCGGGGCGTATGATGCTCGGATTAAGCTCCTCAGGCATTGTTACAAGGTATGATAGAATAACACTGTCCTTATCATTCACAATTTCAATGGGATTGCGAATGTTAAGTGCTCGATTTGGTGCTTCTTCTGCTCTTTCCATTTCAGCTTGTTGTGGTTCAAATTGTACTGACTCTGCGTGGTCAACAATGTGCTGAAGTACAGGTTGCTTTTGCTGTTTAAAAAGACGTTTCTTAATTTTATTTCTGGTCCTTAGAGTTCTTTCAGGTTCAGGATCAAATTCTAGATTGTGATTTGGAAACTCATTCATAAACCAGCTTTGTTGGTACCTGTAAATGCAAAAGATTAGCTCCAATATATTAAGTTCTTCTAAAATAACACAAATCGTGTTTACTAAACCAAATCCCCGGCAGCGGCGCCAAAAACTTGTTGCGCGCTCAGTGTGTATGTAAAATGTAAATGCGAAGAGCGCTAAGATCATGCAAGCATACATGGTCTGCAGCAAATGATAAGTATAATTTAATTCGTTTTCCCACAGTGATTGAGTTTAGTGACTAACGATTTGGTGTGCTAAATTAGATAAGGTAACTTAATTTTAGTAGATTTTGGGTTGGTGTGCCGAAACGTAAAAGATGCAAGAAGAAAGCAAATGTAAAAGCAAAGCAAATAAAGAGGTAAAGCTATAATGTGGAGAAGAAGAATTGCGGGTCTCGCAATTCTATCGCAATATAATCGCAAAGACAAAAAGCTAATGAAAAGACTAAGGCAAAAAGCAGAAATGTTTTATTGCGGTTCTCGCAATAATCTAGCAATAAATTAGCAACGATTGTAAATGTAAAGTAAGGTAGCAAGGTCGACTTAAGAATCCTCTATAGGCATTTAACTATGACCATTCAACAGTAGATTAACATCTCATGCATCGTCTTAGCTAGTTCTCATGCATCTTCCGATTACATGCATTAGTTTCTTAGATTACTTCTGTCCAAGTAAAGCTAACAACCTATTCATAAACACATGCTAATAAACGTGCTAGGAGAATGCCTATTCCTAGGCCACTCTCTATTTACCATAAAAGGCTAACATGAATGAACGACTCGGAATTCTTACTCCTTCCAGAGGTTAGGAATTCTTTAGACAAAATGGATGGCCGGTCGAAATTGCCCATAGGATGAAGATCACATTCATTCAATGCATTCATGCTACTTTACATGCTGAATTCACATAAGTCTATCCCATAGATTCATCCTAGCAAACCTCTTTAGTTAGTTACTCATGGTTTTCGAAGAATACTAATTGATTAAGCATGGAATGAAAAACTCAACAAAACTAATTGATTACTCTTAGAAAGGCAAATCTCATAACAATTCGTAAAGCAACAACCTTTGATCCGAAAGCAATATTTAAAGGGTAAAACAGTAAATGGTTCATAACAACGCTTAAAGAAGAATAATAATTAATTAGAAAGCAGTAAAGGAAAGCTGTAAATTGCGTGAGGATCTTCCAAGTCGTGAATCGCCTCGGATGAAGGGGAAGATTAGCTGATCTTGGGGATAAATTCAATCAGAAGAGAAGATGGATCTTCTCTTCTTCCTCTCGAATTATCAACGCCAAGGGCTTTGTTTCTTCGATCCAACAACCGGGAGAAAAGGATTTCGTCTTCGAGTTCTTCACTATAGAGTTGTGTTTGAATTGAGGAGAAGTCAATTGCTTTGATCCTTCATCGAACTCTCTTTATATAGCTTGCAGAGGTTTCCAAAAGCTGCTCTATATTCGTGGATCACCATTCAACTTTGTGAGGTAGTCAAGCTTGACATGTGGCAGCAGCAGAGAGAGTTGACTACTGGAAAAACTTAGTCAATAAAGACTGTTGGCTGGAAAAATGCAGCAGCTAAGACTGTTTAATTGCGAGGGCCGCAATTTTTCAGCAATGTACCTGCAATGTACATTTTAGCTTGTTTTTCATCATTTTTCATTCTTTTTCGTTCCTTTTCCAAATAAGTCCTATTTCAGCATCATTTCTCAAATTCTCGTATTTAAGCACACATTAAGCTAACTCTTAACAAAAACACTCAAGAATGTACAAGATTTTAAGGTAAATATAGCCCTAAATAATGTACTTTTGGCGAGGTAACACTAACTTTGTCTATTTAGTGGTCAATTGTGGTTTGAGTTGTTAAAGCGGTTTGCTACACAAGTCAAAATTAGTAGCTAAGTCTTTGTCCACATGCTTTAATATTTGGTTATCTTTCCTACACAAGCAACAACTTAACCTAGGAATTTTGATTTTGGGAATTTGTCTACCATATAAAATGTTTTTTCTTACTCAATTGCCAATCATATGCACAATATTAAAACTATATTGTTAATGTAAATGTAAATATGTTATGATAACTTAAAGTTTTTTTTTTGGTGAGGTAAATATTGGAAAGTAATTTTCAAATGTAAAAAAGACATAAAAGTGAAAAGAAATGGAAGAGATATATTTTATCTAGAGTACATTTATAACTTTTAGGTAAATTTAACATATTTGTTATAACTATATATTATATATGCTACATTCTCTTTAATTAGGCTTAATTTCTAACATTAGATTAAATGATATTTTTTTATGTAGCTACATTGTATGGGTATTTATATCTACTAATTTCTATTGAAATGTACATCAAACATTCTCTAATTCTTTGGATTACATGGTATCAGAGCACCAAAGTTCTTGAACAGTTTTTTTAAGAGTTGTCTTCCAATAAGGGTTATGGTTTTGTCTATTGCTTCAGAGTTACTGTTTGTCGATAACTCCTCCACATAAAGAATCTTCGCCCGTCAGAGAGGCAAGTCGTAGAAATTTTTCGCCGAAAAAGTCAGCGTATGGATCTCACGCGCCACCGTCTAGAATTATAAATTTCACACGTGTCGGCGCGTGTGCCGCTCGTTTTCCCTGTTGTTTGTTGGGTTCTCCTCGAAATTTCATTCTCAGTTGACATAAGGTATTTGTGGGTGCAAAAAGTTCGTGGTTGTAAAGAAAATGAGGTTTTTCGTTGCTATCCAGATTCGTTTTCTGGGTTTGTTGAGTTTTTCAAGTTTTGTGCCCTAAATTTCTATTATTTAAGTCTATTTATTTGGTCGTTTGTTTAATCATTTGTTGGGCTTTGTTATCTGTTTGATTGTACTTTCTTTCAACTCAATGACTAACAAACGTGAAATAGTTGAGATGAAATCGGTAGTTACGACTGATGTGATTCATTCGATGTCTAGAATCACAGACTATAAGTTGGATCAGACCTACATTTGGATTGGTACAGGCTAATTTACATCTATCTGTTGAGTATCGCTATGGATGACCATTTGACTAAAGATTCACCGACCGATGATACTAAAGTCAAATGGGTTCGAGAGGATGCTCGTTTATTCCTACAAATTTGTAATTCTATTGATAGCAGTATGATTGGTCAATGTACTTCTGTGAAATCCACATGACCTATTTGGAGACTGTGTTCGGCTAAAGGAAATATAAAATGCATTTATGACATCTAATAACTCCATTTTGGAGCTATTAAATACTTCATAATATTTGCTTAAGTCCGCTTTTAATTGATTAATATATCTCTCTTGTAGGAGAAAAGCGGCAAAGAGCTCGTGCGTCCGTTGGGCCCGTTCGAGAGCTTAAAGTGGAGTTTTAGCGCCCCGAGAATGCATCGGGAAGAGGGGAACTTGATCCGTGAAGAAACGGGCCAAAACCGCCTTGGAGAGGCAAAGTTTCAGCCCCAAACCCGAGAGCCACCGTCGAGCTATAGCGTCGAGACGCTGGCTCGACGCTGGAAAAACCCGAGAGCAAGCGTCGAGACCCTGCTTGGCGTCGAGACGCTCCGGAGGAGGCGCGCGCAGGAATTTTATCGGGGCAGCGTCGCGACGCCATCGCGAGCGCGCGCGGTTTACTTAGGGCACAACGTCGAGACGCTGGCCTAGCGTCTCGACGCTACGACGATTGCAGAACTTATATTGACGATTTTTCTGCACTTTTTGGCCATCATCTTCTTCACCATTTTTTTTTTTTTTTTGCAACGGTTGTTTAATTAATGCGGGGATTGAACCCATGACCTTTTGGTCACCGACTCAACCCTATGCCAATTGAGCTATGCTCGGTTTGGCTTCTTCACCATTTTTGCTCTCCTTCATCTTCTTCTTCCTCGTTTTTCCTCTATTTTCCGTGGAGCTCCGCCATTGTTGGCATGCGAGTGAGCTCTACTTTCATTTGTAATTAGTGGATGATTCCTTCCACGGCCGTCGTTGGAGCGGGATTGACAAACCGCGCCATGAGCGGCTAAGGTAAGGGTGAACGGTTTGGGAATGTTTTAGGGCGATTTTGTTAGATAATTTGGTTTTGATAATCTGCTCTTGAATTATGCATATTGGGTTCTGTTTATTAGCATTTATCTACTTTGCTTAATCCAACGCGCATGTTAAAATACGACGATTGACACTCGAGTAGTTTCGCATGTTGTGTATGTTAAAGAGTAGCGATGTCGTGCCTCTCACTGCTCGACTAAGTAACGCAGGTAGATAGAACTAAATCGAAGTATCGGGTCGGGTAGGATAATTGTTGATTGCATACGGCGTTTGCGGGCAATCTACTAGCAATTAGAATTCACGCTCGAATGTTCGTCGCGGTTAGCTAGTAACTGTCTAGATTTACCTTAGGGCTGATCACCTTGATGTAAGCTTAGATAACGTGTAATTAGAACTGTGTGGTCTAATTAAAATCCATGGAGTCGGCTACTTTGGGGCTTCTCTGGTAGTCGTCCGCGTGCTCAATAAACTGAATGCCATGAAATTTGCATTAAATGATGAACCAAATTTGTCTAACATTTGATCCCGAATCTCCCAAACCGTGCACACGTTTTCTACTAGTTATATTTTCTTCCGTAGCTTTCTTATTGTTTCCCTTGCATGATAAAACCCCCCGTTACCAAAATCATTCAATTAATTAAATCCCAATTTCATTAGTAATTTTAATCTACTTATTCCTTGGATCGACCCTGTTACCACTGGCTGCAAAGCCTTGGTCATAGGCTTTATAAATCGTATTTTGGCAAGCCTCTACAGCTTGAGATTAAGTGGATATTCAAAAATCCGCCCACCAAAATTGGCGCCGTTGCCGGGGAATAGGCAAATTTGATTGAAATTATGATTGAAGTTTGAATTTGATTGATTGATGGTTAGCTGAAATTTTTTTCCGTTTGTACTTTGTATGTTTAGATTTTTGTTTGTGTATGACCCGTTCCTCTGAGGTTAGTGGATTGCAGTATATCCCAGAGATCGACAGAGAGGAGCGGCGGTTACAAAGAGAAGCCCGGGAGGGGCAGAGACCGTTTGAAGGAGAAGAAGGCAATCCCTTCTTGGTTGACGAGATGGCGCAAGGTGATGCGCCAAGGACGCTAAAACAACTGGCAGCGCCAGACCTGAACCTGCAGCCTTTGTGCATTAACTACCCCGTGGTAGCAGGTAACTTCGAATTGAAATCCGGTTTGATTCACCAGTTACCTTCTTTCCATGGCAACGCAGGTGAGGACGCGAACAAACACTTGATGGAGTTCCATTGCGTCTGCGCGGGGATGAAGCCCGCGGGGGTCAAGATTGATGTGGATAGGGGTGCCTTATCTGTAGAATTTGATGGAATGGTGAATGAATTTATTATTAATGCATCGAAGTCGTCTGTGAATGCTGGGAATGTGTCTGTTGTTGAGCATGATGAGAATGGGACTCTACCCTCGCGCTTGAGGGATGGTTCCCAGGTCTCAGTTACAAAATCTGATTTAAATTTGTTTAATGATGCTGATTTTTGCACTAACAATTCTGATATTCACGTGCGTGAGGCATGAAGAGTGCAAAATATTTTTCAGGAAGATGGCAGGAAAGGTGTGGACAAGGACAAGCTTGGATCGTCCCCCGCACCTACAGACTATGGATGAGTCTGTGGAGAGAATACAGTCGAGCAACCGACTTTAAAAATTCTGCGCTTCTCGGAGGCACCCGAGTGATGGACTGTTTTTATGCTTTAGTTTAGTTTTATTGCTTTTTAGATTAACTTAGTTTTAATTAGCTTGCTGTTTTTTGTTAGGAATTGAGGAAGAGAAGACAATTTTGGGCTCTGATGCTTTTGTGCGCCGCGTCCTCGCCCTCGCCAGCTTCACAAAGAGTCAGGGAAGTGTATTTCTTCTTCCCTTTTACTTTGTATATCTGACTGGTTGGCATTGAGGACAATGCCAAATTTTGAAGTTGGGGGTGGAGTTAGTCTGATGGATGTGCATGTGTAGTTTGTTGAGAAGTGCTATATTGATATTGAAGTGCTTGGGACTCTGTTTATTGTTTTCTGACGATGATAGCCTAGGAAATGCATGTTGGAAATTTGAGCATGTTCATAATCAAGTTTTTGCATGAGTTTTGTGTTTATTAGGTTCATGTCAAAAATTTTAAAAAAAAATTTCTGTTGCTCCCTTGCACTTGTCGCGCACTTAGCACCCTCCCCCTGAATTCCGTAGGCTCGAAAATTGCATGTTTCGCTAATTCTCGTTGTCACCCCGAAAGGCACCCTTAGGTAGCTTGTTGCATGAGAGTTAGTGGTTAGTTAATTGAGAAAGCATGTGCTTAGCCTAATGTAAAAAAAAAATAGAAAAGCATGTTTGAAAGAAAATTCCTCTCGAGGCGCTCCTCCTTCTTTGTAGCGCTAAAGAAGTGAGCGTGAGTCCTTAAAAACGTGAAGTTTATGCATGAATTTGACGTGTTAGGCAGCTCGGGATGGAAAGAAAAAGAAATAAAAAGTTGGTTCAAAGAACCTTAATAAAAGAGTACAAAGTGCTCATCAAAAGAAAAAGAATGAGAAAAACAATTAGGTCTCTTAATTTGCTTCTCTCTCTCGTGTAAGTCAAGTGTAGCTGTTCTTAAACGCTAGAAGTAGGGGGAAAACGGGATGTGCGTTGCATGTAGGTTTTCCGGGTTTACGTGAGTTTAAGAGTGGTTGGCTAGCACACACACACGTTAGGGGGCAAGAGTTAATTTTTGATATGTCCTAGTTAATGCATGAACAAAATGCTTCCATGATTATACTCGTGTTTAAAATTTCAATATGCATGGAGGTTTGAGTTAGAATGCATGTAAGCGCGTCCTTAGAGTCAATGTCTTTGTAGTGCTTGCTCGAGGACTAGCAATGTTTAAGTTGGGGGTGTTTGATAACTCCATTTTGGAGCTATTAAATACTTCCTAATATTTGCTTAAGTCCGCTTTTAATTGATTAATATATCTCTCTTGTAGGAGAAAAGCGGCAAAGAGCTCGTGCGTCCGTTGGGCCCGTTCGAGAGCTTAAAGTGGAGTTTTAGCGCCCCGGGAATGCATCGGGAAGAGGGGAACTTGATCCGTGAAGAAACGGGCCAAAACCGCCTTGGAGAAGCAAAGTTTCAGCCCCAAACCCGAGAGCCAGTGTCGAGCTATAGCGTCGAGACGCTGGCTCGACGCTGGAAAAACCTGAGAGCAAGCGTCGAGACCCTGCTTGGCGTTGAGACGCTACGGAGGAGGCGCGCGCAGGAATTTTATCGGGGCAGCGTCGCGACGCTGACCCAGCGTCGCGACGCCATTGCGAGCGCGCGCGGTTTACTTAGGGCACAGCGTCGAGACGCTGGCCTAGCGTCTCGACGCTACGACGATTGCAGAACTTATATTGACGATTTTTCTGCACTTTTTGGACATCATCTTCTTCACCATTTTTGCTCTCCTTCATCTTCTTCTTCCTCGTTTTTCCTCTATTTTCCGTGGAGCTCCGCCATTGTTGGCATGCGAGTGAGCTCTACTTTCATTTGTAATTAGTGGATGATTCCTTCCACGGCCGTCGTTGGAGCGGGATTGACAAACCGCGCCATGAGCGGCTAAGGTAAGGGTGAACGGTTTGGGAATGTTTTAGGGCGATTTTGTTAGATAATTTGGTTTTGATAATCTGCTCTTGAATTATGCATATTGGGTTCTGTTTATTAGCATTTATCTACTTTGCTTAATCCAACGTGCATGTTAAAATACGACGATTGACACTCGAGTAGTTTCGCATGTTGTGTATGTTAAAGAGTAGCGATGCCGTGCCTCTCACTGCTCGACTAAGTAACACAGGTAGATAGAACTAAATTGAAGTATCGGGTCGGGTAGGATAATTGTTGATTGCATACGGCGTTTGCGGGCAATCTACTAGCAATTAGAATTCACGCTCGAATGTTCGTCGCGGTTAGCTAGTAACTGTCTAGATTTACCTTAGGGCTGATCACCTTGATGTAAGCTTAGATAACGTATAATTAGAACTGTGTGGTCTAATTAAAATCCATGGAGTCGGCTACTTTGGGGCTTCTCTGGTAGTCGTCCGCGTGCTCAATAAACTGAATGCCATGAAATTTGCATTAAATGATGAACCAAATTTGTCTAACATTTGATCCCGAATCTCCCAAACCGTGCACACGTTTTCTACTAGTTATATTTTCTTCCGTAGCTTTCTTATTGTTTCCCTTGCATGATAAAACCCCCCGTTACCAAAATCATTCAATTAATTAAATCCCAATTTCATTAGTAATTTTAATCTACCTATTCCTTGGATCGACCCTGTTACCACTGGCTGCAAAGCCTTGGTCATAGGCTTTATAAATCGTATTTTGGCAAGCCTCGACAGCTTGAGATTAAGTGGATATTCAAAAATCCGCCCACCAACATCAACCAAGCGTTTTAATGTAAGAGAAGAGAGATAGATTGATCATTGATTACTTCATGGGTCTCAAGAAAACCTATGAAGAAATGTGTTGCCCTCATATAGTTCTAATGTGAGCGTCCAACAAAGTCAACGAGAAAAGCTAATAGTCATGAATTTCTTGGCTAGACTTCCATTTGAATTTGAAGCTGCAAAATCTCAAATTTTGTCTAGTCCCAAGATTCCTTCTCTAGAAGAGGCTGTTACGTCTCCAAAAGTGCATATTTTAGGGACTTATTTGCTATAAAATGGTGTAAACTCTTAAGCGTTTTTGATAGAATTTAGTCTAAACATGTGCTTATATATATGAATTTATAGAATGAAGCTAAATCAGGACTTATGTGTAAAAGAAAGGAAAAAGAATCGAAAACAAAGCTAAAGAGTTGAATTTTCTGTATTGCAGGAACATTGCGGAAACATTGTTGTCTCCGCAATGTTTTAAGTGAAAATGTTAAGTTGTTCTAACCGTTTTCTGTTTTGTAGCAATCTTTCAGCCGTCCAATTTCTCTCATGCTGCCACGTGAAAGGTCGTCGTTCAGAATGGATGGTTCTCCTTGGCCGAATCGTACCTGCAAAACACTATAAAAGGACGTCAAGGGATCATTTGACAACTTCGCACGTTCTTTTATCGCTTTCTGTCTTCTCTTTTATTTTCAGTTTGCCTTGAATCATGTTTAAACAATCTATTCTTTCCAACTCCACATCATCCATGAGTAACTAAACCACATAAGGGTCTGCTAATGATGAATCTGTAGGTAGAAATACGTGAATTCAGCATGTAGGATAGCTTCAAATGCATTGAATGTATGTGTGCTTCATCCCACGGGCAATTTCGATTGGCCATCCATTTTGTCCAAAGAACTCCTAACCTCCGGAAGGAGTAAGAGTTCAGAGTCGTCCATTCATGCTAGCCTTTCATGGTAGCCAGAAAACGACCTAGGAATAGGCGTTTTCCTAGGACAAGTCATAAGTTGCTTATATAAATAGATGCTTTAGCCTTACTTGGACATGAGTGAACTAAAGGATCTAATGCATGAAATCGAAAGATACATGAGAATGAGTTAATTTGATGCATGATAAGTTGATCTACTGCTGAAGAATCGTATGAAAAAGCCTATAGAGGAGTCGTTAGTAGCCTTTGTTTCCACACTTCACCCTTAAAACGCTATTAGTACAATTGCTAGAAAATTGTTGTCTGCGCAATTTTCTTAGTTTTACTTTTGCCTTAGCCATTTTTCTTAGCTTTCTGTTTTGCGATTTTATTGCTAGATAATTGCTTTCTCCGCAATTATTTTCTTCTACATTCAAGTTAACCTCTTTACTTGTCTTTGCTTATGCTTACATATCTTGCACGTTCTTTATTAGTTAGGCACATTAATCCCAATTCTACTCCATTTAAACCATCCTTCCTAATTTAACATCTCACTTCGTTAGTAACTAAGAATAAATCTCTGTGGGAAATCGAATGAAAAAATACTTATTACTTGCTACAAGACCATGTATGCTTGCATGTTCTGAGTGCTCTCACATTGCATTTTAATTTACACATTGAGCACGCAACAAAGGCGTTTAGTAGAGTTCTTCGCACATAACATACAACACTTGTACCCTCGAATGCTCTTGTGAGTCACACCTCTGAATCGTGGAAACAACATTGCCAAGGTAATGAAGGGAGCGTGAATCTGGCAACCATGATCAGAATACGAGTAACAAGGGACATGACTTGATGACAATCATTTGTCATTATTGTTAGAAACTTGGTCATATAAAGAATGAATGTCGAAAATTACTAAACAAGAAGAAGTAGTTTGCCCATTTTGCATCTATGACTGAATCATCCGATTAGAACCAAGAGTATTTAAACCATCAGCATGCCCTTGTTACTGCTCTTGCCGAGTCACGTAAATCGACAACATGTCTACTTTTCTCTTCCTCCAAATGGGTCATAGATTCTGGTGCTACAAACCACATGACATGTACTATGAAATTACTTTTTACATTTACGCCCCACACCTCTTCCTCTCATGTTAGATTAGCAGATGGATCTGCATCCACTATTACTCGATCTGGCCAAGCTATTCTCATTCCTTCCTTACCTTTGTCTTTTGTTCTTAGTCTCTTGGTTTGTCATTTAATTTTATATTTGTAAGTTATTTTACTCGGTCTTTAAATTGTTGTATCTTATTTTTTCCAACTCGTTTTTTTCAGGATCTTACGACAGAGCAAATTATTGGTAAAGAACATGAGTTTGACGACATCTACATTCTTGACTCACAAAAGCCTATTGTTTGTTCTGGAGTATCGTCTTCTTTTGATACTCATTTTCGGTTCAATCATCCTTCTCTTTCTATTTTTAAGAAATTGTTCGTGAACGGGTTGTCGAGGCCCGCCAAATTGATATTTATAACTGGTTTGTGCTCTATGGCTTATAGGACAGTGGAAGCAAGGTCGATCTACATGGAACTAAAATTAGCTTAATCTCAATCTAATTTTACTTGTAATTTAATTTAAACAAAACACGGGGGGTTGGTTGGTTTCATATTCAAACTTGGCAAGCATCCAAGATTTAAAACTAAAGGGAAATTAGAACAGGAAATTGACAATTAAAAAAAGCATGCTTAATTTGAAGGATCGGGATTGATCACTATTGTAATTCAATTCATCGATATTCTCAAGATTTGGCTAAGATGTCACAAGCACACAGTTTGCTTGACCATCTTCTAGTACAAACAACCCAATAATGAATTAACTAGAATCATGCAATCCTAATTAAACTTGACACTTAATTAACTAGCTAGGGTGATCAAATCTAAACCGATTGAATGCTAGTGATGGGAACACTGCGACGGATTACTCTGTCGAATAATCCGATTTATCCCTTACCCAAATTTATCATGAAAACAATAAGTAACTCTACCCCTACCCTTTGTCACCTAGGCTTGACGTCACTTAGCCATGCTTAGACCCTCGTTACTTGGCGATTAAGGCATAACATAGGTCTTAATCTTTAACAATCTAACATGCATAATAACTAGGGCGTCAATCCTAATTAGATATGCTTGCTAGTTTGATACAAACATGGGAAGAAGATGCATTCAGCTAATAAAATGCTAAATAGACATTCCCAAGCTAATCTCTCTTTCATGCAATAGTTTCAAAAATCCCTAACCTTCAAATTAAGCACTAACCTCTTTAGCCTTCCATGGAGAATTATTTCCTCCAAGAATCCATGGAAGAACTTGAGTTCATACACCAAGTAGAGAAGAAAACAAGAAATTTGAGAGAGATGGCCGCAATCCCGAGGCAAATTGAAGAGATAATGACCTAAAAATTTGAAAAATGAGTTTTATACTCAGAGTAGCGTCTAGACGCTACAGGCGAAAAAATACTTCCGCACGCCTTTTTGAAGCGATAATTCGGTGGATGAACATCTTCGTAGCATCTCGACGCTATTGTTCAACGTCTCGACGCCGAAGGTGCAGAGTCGAGACGTTTGCTCTCGGGTTTTCAATTAAAAATCTGATTGCACAGCGTCTCGACGCGGGACCTTGAGCGTCAAACGACCATTTTTCTTCTCTTCCTTGCTTGGCTCATTTTCGAGGCCTTAAAACACTTTTTTTAGCTTCAAAATGCGTCATTTTACTTCTCGAGCTCCAAACCGTTCAACACCTATAACAAGGCCATAAAACATTATTAAGCACGATAATTAGCCGGAATAAGGGAATAAATAATAGCACTTTTAGAGCGCTATCAATTGTGTCCTCATTTTTAGCATTTATCTTCTTTAGATTGCGAGTCGTGTTCGTTTGCTAAACACCATCGTATTCATTACCGTCCAAGAGTCAATAAAAGAGCAAGTGCTCCATTTGAGTTAGTCCATTCTGACGTTTGGGGTTCTTGTCCAGATCCTCTTACAACAGGATTTAAGTATTTTGTTACTTCTATAGACGATTATTCTTGAATGACATAGTTATATTTAATGAAAAATCGTTCTGAGTTATTTTCCCATTTTTCTGCCTTTTATGCTGAAATTCTAACACAATTCAACATTTCTCTAAAAATCCACCGGAGTTATAATGCTAAGAAATATGTATCATTAATCTTTCAAAAATTTATGACAACTCATGCCATTCTCCACCAAACATTTTGTGTCGATACTCCATCCCAAAATGTAGTTGCATAACGTAAAAATAGACATTTGACGGAAATTGGACGTGCTCTACTGTTCCAAATGCATGTTTCTAAAAAATTTGGGTTGACGTTATGTCAACAACTTGCTTTCTCATCAACCGTATGAGCTCATCTATTCTTAAAGGTCAAATCTCGTATCACACTTTGTTCCCGAACAAGCCTCTCTTTCCTATTGAACCTAGGATTTTTGGTTGCACATGTTTTGTTCAGGATGTTCGACCCTACCTTTCTGAACTTGACCCTAAAGCCTTACGACGTATTTTGGTTGGTTATTCTCGTGTTAAAAAAGGTTATAGATGTTTTGCTACGGTTCTCAACAGATATTTTGTTTCAGTGGATGTTACTTTCTTCGAAAACACACATTTCTCTCAGTCCATCCCACACGTGTATCCTGAGGAAGATGATAACTTGTTAATGTACACCATTACAACCGTTGTACCGTAGTCAGATCTGACTCCTATGACTACTCCTCCGCCAATAACTCCATTCCCACAGGTCTACAACCATCGTCAAGTTATTGCACTAGACTCGTGTGCGGACACCACTGTAGAAGAAACTTCATCGTTAGATCCAACCTCAACTATTGATCTCCATATTTCCCTCTGCAAGGGGAAACGAGCATGTATGTATCGTCAGATCCAACCTCAACTATCGATCTCCATATTTACCTCCGGAGGGGGAAACGAGCATGTATGTATCATGCTACTTCTTTCATTTCTTATACTAGTGTTGTTAAGGACTACAGACCTCCACATATCTCCACATTGGTATGATATTGTCCACTTTGGGCATAACCCTCATGACTTTGCTTTTGATTCCACTCAAAAGGCCCATAACCTGGCTTTGCTTTTGATTACAAACCAAAAGGCTCATAACCCTCATGGCTTTGCTTTTGCACTACTAGAAAAATGGGAATAGATGACATGTGGGTTAAGGAAAAAGAAGAGAGAGTAAGAAAAAAAGTGTCATCTTCAATTTGGGGCGCGTTTTTGGCGGGAAAAAACGGAGTTTTTCAGATTTTCGAAACTTAATGACAGTTTTCTAATGTCATCAATCGATGACAGTTTTAAAATGTCCTGAATCATTTACATTAATTTATCACTAATTTGTTTATGTTTTTTTTACACTAGAAACTAAAAATACTTATAAAAAATTAATATTAATAATAATAAAAAAAAAGAGAGAGATAAAGTGAAAACAAAATAGAGAAAGTGAAAAAAAAGAGAGGGAAATCGAAAAAATTGAAAAAGAAGAAGAGGGAAATATAATATTATATATATTATTAATATATATATAGCAAATCCCTAAGAAAAAATATCAGACTTCTTCTCCTTTGGATTCTCCTCCTCCGTAATAAACCCATTTGATTCGCCTCCTCCGCCACGCTCTAGTTCGACGTCGTCTCAGATCCGGTTCGCCACCGTCGCAGCGCCGGTTCTCCTCCTTCGAAGCTCCAGTCCGACATTCTCCGCCGAAGTCCGGCCACCCTCCCTCCGTTCGCCTCTGTTTTCTCCGCCAAGTTCCGATTCTTCGCCGCCCAGGTCTGATCTTCTCCACCGAAGTAAGGCCACGCCTCATACCGAAGCTCCGGCGTCGTCTGCGACCAAGTCCGACGGCGTCTCCGCCCCTGCTCCGCCGTGCTCCGGTGTCTTCTGCGGCCAGACAGGGGCGGATCCAGGATTTTATGTCAGGAGGGGCACAATTCATATAAATTTAATTTTAGATTTGTTGATGCAATATTTAAATTAAGTAATATCGACTAGGTTAAATTACAAGTTTAGTCTCTCGATTTCCACATTTATATCTATTTTGCCCTATGAGTTAGAAAATGTTTAAAAAAATATAATTAAATCATCTAAATAAAAATAGGCAAAACAAGTAGGGAATTGTTTCTAAAAGCAAGTTATTTATTTATATATATTTATATAATTTTTTTTTGTGAAATTCATTTTCTAAAAAATTAATTTACCAAAATTTTAAAAAATATTTTTAACTACTTTTATATAAATAAATAAGGGGAAATTGTAGTAAATCACAATTTAAGACTTATTGTTTGCAAATATAGCATGTTTTTAAAAATTTTGCGGATATAGCAATTTCTATCGCTGATATCTTATGACTGATAGAAGTCTATCGCTGATCACCTCAGCTTTTTATAGTCAGTGATAATAGTCTATCAGAGATAATAGTCTATCACTGATAGAAGTCTATCAGTGATATAATAAAGTCTATCAGTGATAGAAACAAGTTTTTTTGCCATATTTGCAAAACATTTTAAAATTTGCTAAATTTGCAATTAGTTTGGGCCTGATTGCTATTTGTGCAACCAGCCCAATAAATAAGTATATTTAAAAAAAAATGAAAAGTATACCGACTAAAATAGAATAAGTCTCAAAATACTTCAACAAAAATGATATTTTTTAAATTTTCTTTTCTCTTTTAAATTCATTAAAGAATGAAAATCTCGTTTGTTCTATTTTATTTATTTATTTGGATAATTGAAAGTTTATTTATTAGATTAAGTGATTTAATTATAGAAAGTATAAATAAAATATAAAAAATAGATTTTTATTTATCAAAATGAAATCTGGAGATCAAAATTTTAGTTGCAAAAATAAAATATGCATGCCCTAAGAATCGAACTTGTGAATAGGCAGAGGGGTACACACATGGGGCATAGTGTTAACCAATGGAGCAATCCAGCTTTTATAAAAATTGAGCTTAGACTTTAATATATAATACATAAGTTCAGATTTTTAAAAAATTTAGGTTAGCTTTTAATATATAATAGATAAGTTAAAGAAGTTCTCTCAAAAAAAAAAAAAAAAGATAAGTTAAAAAAGTCGAGGGGGGGCACGTTCCCCCCCGGCCCCTTAGTGGATCCGCCCCTGCGGCCAGATGGTGTTTTTCCTTGTCATTTTACCCCCAAGTATTACATTTGAGTTCATTTATTGATTTATTTTGCATATATGATAGCTTGTCTATTTCTTTGTTTGGAGTAATTGGTTAGCTATTATCCAGGATTTCTTCTTTATTGAAGATTTGGAGAACTTAATCTCTATTATATATATTTTTTATCCTCTGCTTGTGTATCTTAGATTGATTTATTGATTTTGTGTGCCATAATTTTGGAGTTTTTTTTTTTGTAAATGTCTTATCTATCTGATATTTCAGATATTGAGTTTTAGAATTTCCCTTAACAAGAAAACACAGCGACTGAACTTAGTCTGGGTATATTGATAGACATTCTAGATGAGGAATGGATGCGAGACACTCCCTCGTGATGGTAATTCTCATGCTTCATTTCTCTATGGTCACAAAAGTAATCTATGTCATTTGCTTATTTTGTATCATTGTTCTATCATTATCATAGATGTACTACTCCCATCGGTGGTGGTTGTTTGGACTGAGGACTCAAAGTATGTCTCCTAACTTATAACTGGAATTGAAATTTTAGCATTTAATAGTTTGAATTTAGCAATGATGAGTTGTTAATGTTACTTACATGTATCATGTATTACTTCAATTTTTATATTTGTTGAGTTAGTTGTTATGTAAGAACATAATACTATTGAGATTTTATTTTGTTTATTTTGTTAGCTAGGTGTGCAACCAATTTCTTTTATTAAATTTTTAATCAAACGATGACGAGCATTTATCCCGAAGCATAAGGTGCGTTGTTAATTAGTTGTGTAGTTAAGTATTAGTTGCTTCTTTTGGCTCGCTTGCTAGTTGTGTGCTAGTCTCGTGCTTGTTGTTCATTAGTAGGCATAAGATGCTCCCATAGTTCTCAACTCTTAGCTTTTTCTCGCTTTCGTTTGAATTTCCTTTTAGTGATGCGATTTTAGTTTTTCCTCGATTATCAAATTAGAATTGATCTCTATTTAGAAGTAATTTATCTCCATCTTTATATTGAATACTGTGATGCCACAAAAGTATGCATTTCGTTTCCCAAACTCATTATCCTCAATCAGTAGTCAATACTCTCAAGGTTGCAATGATCATATATTTCAGTGAATTCCATCTCAAATTATGTACTTGATTGCATTACAAAAATAATAGATACATCAAAATCTATAAATTTTAGTTGGAAATAATTAGTACATATTCCTTTGGTGGGTAAGACCAAATATGCTTTGTGGGTATCAAAGATTGCGTCTTCTTCACATTTAGGATTAATTCTCTTTTAATGCTTATAATTTACCACCTTCTCATAGCATATAATTTCTCACATTTGGCTTCATTTCAAGCCGAACACAACTCAAATAATACTCTAAACCACTCTTTTTTAATCCTATAAACCAATCTTCTTTAATTTCTCTCTCTCTATCCCCACCGTTTGAAGGAAGATCTAAATTAGTTTGGTTTGACTGAAACATGTATGTAAAGGAGTCAAAGACGGTTACCTTATAAGATGGTCATTATTACATAATATGAAATGGTGCTTATTGCCCGAACTTGTTTTCCAAGAACTGCCACATATTCTATTCACTTACGCCTGGTTTTAACATCCCTGCAGTTATGGATATTGATTCAGTTGCATCTGAACCATGTAGAATGAAGACAAAGATACAAGTTACTTCAAATATTGCACATCTTAGGAGATCTGCGATGTTGTACACAACTTCTATCAGCAATCATGTAGTGAGTAATTCCTTGACATTGGCATTTGTGATTGTAGGTTTTATATATATATATTTGTTGCAATATTTTCTCTGGATTTTGGATTCAGAACATCAACATTTTGAAGCTTCAAAATTGTGAATTTTATGACATTTTTTACTTCATTTGTTTTGCTCTTCATGAAGTGGAAAATGAGTAAATTTTTTTGAAGATGCAAAGGGAGATCCCATGAAAGCTTGCAGTTGTGAGTATTTTTTTTTTCTTCTGAACACCTCTCCCTTCAAGTATGTTTGTAAATACTGTCATTCAAATGGAGTATTCGTTGTGGAGTCGTGACATTGAAGACGACATAATCCCACTGTGTAGGTGAGAAATGAACAAAGATTAAATTATAAGTTTCGTCTCTAAACTTTTTAAATTGTATCTATTTAGTTCTTATACTTTCAAAAGTTTTTTATCTATTTAGTTTTTATACTTTAAGAAGTTTTTGATAAGTCTTTAAATGTTCAATGTTCAATGTTTAGTAAGTCCCTTATATCAATTCATTCTAAAGAGGGGACTAAACAAATACAATGGCGAATGTTCATCGAGATACTAGAAACTTTATACTAAATAGATACAAAAATGTGTTTAAAACCAAACTTCTAACAATTAAACCTACAAAGTTATATGTTGAAAGTCAACATAGTGTTTTGTAGGGAGCTGGGAATTGAGTTGTCTTTATGATATTGTAGAGGAATAGCTACCTCAGTGTATATAGAGAAACATTGCAAGAAAACAACTTATAGGTGGAGAATAATTTATTTGATAAAAACAGTTGGTATAAGGATGTGTGGTGCTAGTTTTTCAATTTGATCCAAGAATTCTAAAGTTCTATTTTCTCTCTTTTTTCTAAATTCTATTTTCTCTCTTTTTTCTTCTCTGTAGTGGTGTAAGATCCTTTGGAATATCTTTGCTGGTTGTTGGGTTTGATGACAATGATTCTCATTCATACCAGGTAGATTATCTCTAATGCTTTGATAGAATATTAATACATGAAATGTTTATTTTAAGGGCTTTTAACTTTATAATTTACAACCTTTTAAATTCATATCCAATTTATAGTTTAATGTAAACTTGAAAATGAAAATTCAAGAACCCATATTTTGAATTTATTATGTTTTCAAGAGGAGAGAGATAGCTCTGTTTGAGAAAAACATTTGTAATCATTTTTTAAAGATTTATCAGGGCTTTGAGTTTGGTGAACATTGATCTTGCCTCGTTTATTGTTTCATCCATAGATTTTTTTCCATTTCTCAATACTTTCTTCATCCATAGTAAATTAACAAAAAATAATTTGCTTACTTTACTATTTTTTATAAGGACCTAAAAGCTCACTTGCTTGCTAAACAAATTTTTGAGTCAGCTTGCTAAACAAATTTTTGAGATGGACTTGAGGAAAAGTATATTGTCTAGAGCCATATTTAGTCTTTTGGATACTAATGTACGTATGGTTGCCTCTTATCATCTAGCTTATATATTTTTTTTTTTGTCTCTTAGTGATATAGGAGCTTCGTAAGGATGATTTGCTCACAGGTTCTGCAAATTTCATGCTTTCGGGTCAGGAAGTCTTAGAGGCGAACAACTTAGTGAAAGATCTGAAGGCATTGAATTTGAAGCCTAGCTTAACAATCTTGTAAGTACTTACTGCACTAATTTTAGCCACTTATTGATTTTGTTATTATATCTATAAACTTTTTGATTTTGTTATTAATAATTGTTTATGTATTGTGAATTATATGTCTTGCATTGTGGCATCGTTGCAATTTTGATAAGACTAAGCTCATCTGAGTGCTTAGAAATCTATAATTTATCGTTTCTTAATGTTCTGATAAGACTAAGCACATCTGAGTGCTTAGCGTAATGTGTTTGATTTATATTTTGAATAGACTAATAAGTTTAGTTTAGTTTAATTATAACCACTTGTTAAGTTTATTTGGGATGATAATGACACATGGTAATTTTTTAGGCACTTTTAGATTATTTTGCATTTTTAGAGTCACTTTAGACACTTTCTAGGTTCGTTTGAGATTAAGAATGACATTTGTTAACTTTTTAGGCACTTGTTAGGTTCGTTTGAGATTAAAATAACACTTGATAACTTTGGTAACTTCGTAGGCATTTACTAGGTTCGTTTGAGGTTAAGAATGATACTTGGTAACTTTTTAGGCACTTTAGGCTATTTTGCACTTTTAGATTCACTTTAGGCACTTGCTAGGTTTGTTTGAGGTTAAAATGAAACTTGATAACTTTTTAGGTATTTAGACAATTAAGTTGTTTATCTTCTTTCTTGCAGTTTACTTGTGAGGTTTTAGATTTTCATTTCCACTTTTATGTCCTTTGAATGTATGGTTGTGTGCCTAGTTAGTGTTTGATGTTGTGGAGTGTTGAATTTTTAAGAGTGTGAAAGGAGGATTTAGAGTATTTGTTGTGTTTGCATTTCGATGAGTTTTGGCATCAAAGTACACATAGACACCACATTTTTGTAGCATCGAGGGTGGGTTAGAAGCTTTTAAATTCTCTACTAAGTTTGTTTGTGGCTTAAAAATTACACTTGGACATTTTTTATGCACTTTTTAATTTTTTTTGTACTTTTATGTTCACTTTAGGACTTGTTAAGTTGATTGATGTTCAAAATAACTTACACACATTTTATTGTATTTCCTTTTTATTTTGTACTCTTATTCTTTACGTGTATTTCTTGTTCTTCTTTCGATGGAAGAAGTTATTGTTGATGGAGCGCATGTAGCGCAGCGGAAGCGAGTCAGATCAATTGGCACTCTAATTTCATCAATTTAGCTAAATAAGAAACATGCTCAAAGCTTTGAAATAAAAGGAATTAGAACACATACCTCTTGTAGTTCTAAGGACTTCTATTCCGATGCTCGAATCTCTTCACGAACCCTTCAAAGCTTCTCTCAAACTCTTCGAGAACCACCTCCGGTAGTCCCGCTATCCTCGGGCCGAGCAACGGAGTGGTGGGACTTCTTTAGGAAAGAAAAAGTTTGGAAGAAGAAGATGGGAACATGAAAGTGATGAGGATTTTGTGAGAAATATCTAACAGTTAGCTTTCTAATTTCTCAAGCTACATGAACTCTTCATCAACCCTCATCCAAATAGTCAAACTCTTTGAAAAATCATCCACCTCAAACCATTTGAACTTCATCCAATTTATAGGCAATTTACATGCAACAAACTCTTTACTTAGCATGACACCTCAAATTGGATGGATTAGTCTTCAACCAAGTGTTCCAAAATTGATGAGTTTATGCATGTTGTTGGTGATTCACAATCCACTTCACAACTTGGATAAATCCACTCAACTTGGATAATCCCACTTGTGATATTTTGTCATTTTAATAAACAAAATAAATTTTAATTAATTAAACTTTTTAATTAATTAATATTATTATTTAATTCAATATCAAATATTAATTAAATAATAAGACTAATCCCGGTTTCTTAAACTGAATTATCACACATGAATCCCTATTCATGTTTTAGACCGATCCCATATTTAAATCATATTTAAATATGTCCATCATTCTTCCAAAAATGAATTTGAATAAATTCAAATTCTTTTTCTCTCATATTGTTACACGGCTTAATCTGAGCTGGCCAGGAGAACCTAAAGGACCTACAGATCATGAGCTCCAACGATACGAGATTAACCGGCCAAACTCTTTAGCCAAGCTAACCAACATTTGTTAACCCCCGAAGACTCCACTAAAGTCCAAGGGTTGCACTCTCCTCACCGTAGATATATTTTGTCCTCTTGATATAACCATCATCAGTAAGTCGATCCTTCACAGGTTGTTCGTAATTACAGCTGGGTCAAAATAACCGTTTTACCCCCGTAATTACATCTTGTTCCTTAAGTCCCACTGATCCTCTAATGAACTATTGGTTTGTGGTCCAACCACCAAACCGATTGGTATGTGATCTCATCACTATACCAAGTCTCTCTCGGGCCAATGAGAAGATGTGATCCCTAGTTCAAGACCCGGAGTCAGCACTTAAGGGAACAACCTCTCTACTAATCCCTCAAGGCGGGTATGAGTGAATTCCATCTCGCAGGACTATGTTCCCAGCTACCTACCCGGTCTTATCCCCAAGATGGTAGGCTTATTGAGTCGGCGATCTCGGGCCACTCTCAACCATACAAGTCAAAGGATAAGCTCGAATAAACAAGAGTTCATAGCGTGCTCAGGATTCAGATCGAGTTACCTAGGTCATCATATGAAAAAGTCGGTCTTTACAGTAAACAGAGTTATAAAGAAAGAGCGACTTGTTTCGCGGTTCAGTCTTATGCAAACTCATTGCATAGGACGCCCCCACTCGCATGTCTCCACATGAACGATTTCAGATCACATCGTTTGTACTATACAAAGTGGGTCGCGTCCAATAGTGTCCCCAGAATAAGGTACCCAACCTTATCCCTATACTATTGACCGTTCTGGCTATTACTTGAACTTGATCCACAATCATGTCACACATGAAGTTCAAGTATACAACCTATAGCCATGGGTTCTTTGTTTATTGGAGTTAGGTTAAAAGTAAACACAATTCACTTTATTAAATAACAACTTTACTGAATAAATCTCAATAACAACTTTATTGCAAAATAGAATATACATTCAGTTTACAAACCATGAGTTTTAGGACATAAAACCCAACAACTGTGTCTTCTTGAATATTTACTACATGAACTACAAAGCGAAGTCAAGATATTTTCTTCAAGCTAGAAGCCATATGACAACCAATGATAGGCTTTTTGGTTAGGTTATATGTATATTTCATCATGTTATGCAACATTTTAGTGTTAATGATGCAACAATTAATAGACATTATTGTAGTTAGTTTCAATATTGTATACATATGAATTAGTTTATGTAAAAGTTGATGAACTTTGGTATTTGAATGATATATTAATATATAAATCTTCTTATTTCAATGATATTTCATTGTGTCCAACTTAAAGTTATATATTTTGCTTTGTATTCACAGGTATGTATATCGATATGTATATTTATATTTGTAATTGTCATTATTATTAAATAATAATAATAATAATAATAATGACAATTACAAATATAAATATAAATATATTTAGATTTTAGACAAAACAAATTGTCATAAAAACATAATTTTTGACAAAAAAAATCATGTCATCGATATCATTTTGTTGACTCACAATAGTTGTCGTCTTCAACCTATTAATGACAGTAAATATAAGTCATCAAAGCGTACAAAATTTGCTGTCTTCAACTCGGATTAGTTGACAAATATTTATTGTCATCAATTCAGATTAGATGACAAATATTTAATGTCATCAATTGCGATTAGATGACAAAAATTGCATGTCGTCAATTGCGATTAGATGACAAAATCTGATATGGGTGGTCATTCAGTGACAATGTTTAAGTGTCATAAAATAACGTCTCTTGACATAAAATAATTGTCATTAATCGTATTATGAAGACAGAAAACAACTGTCACGAAACCTGAATGATGACAGTTTTCGGTTTGTGTCATCTATAGAGTAAAGAAGGCAGGGGCTATAACGACTGAAAAAAATTGTCATCTAAAGTCCTGATGACATTTTTTATTTGTCATCATAGCCCCGATTTCTAGTAGTGTTGGTTCCACCCCAAAAGGTCTCATACCAATGGAGAATGTTGTCCCTCCTTATATACCCATGATTTTCCCCTCTTCTAACCGATGTGGGACCGTGGTCGCACTCCCAACAATCCTCCCCTCGAAAAAAATACCATCGAGTCTCCCCTCAAATAGTCATTTCAATCCCTATAGCTCTAATCCAGGCCAACTTCTTCACCGGAGATGGCCAGCTCTTATCCAGGCCAACTCCTTCACCGGAGCACACCGCCTGTCCAATAAAGCTCAATCACAGATCTCCGCCAATGACTACACCTTTGAGGCTCACCATCACACCGTCTGTCCGATAGAGCTCAACCACGGATCTCCGCCAATGACTACACCTTTGAGGCTCACCATATCTTTGTTCGACACCCGAGGATTACTCCGACACGTCTAAGTCTGGGGCATGACTTTAATACCACTTGTTAAGGACTACAGACCTCCACATATCTCCACATTGGTATGATATTGTCCACTTTGGATATAACCCTCCTTGTTTTGCTTTTGGTTCCACCCAGAAGGGTGTATGATATTGTCCACTTTGGGCATAACCCTCTTCTTTGCTTTTGGTTCCACCCAAAAGGCCTCATACCAGGAGAATGTTGTCCCTACTTATATACCGATGATTTTTCCCTTTTCTATCCAATTTGGGACTTTTGTCGCATTCTCAACAAGTGTGTCTTCTTTTTTGTGTTCTTTTATTACATCGTTTGATTCCGTGTCTCTGCCTAAGTTTGTTCATGATGCTTATTCTCATATTGGATGACGTGATACCATGATGGAGGAAATGTGAGTCTTAGAGAAAAATGGTACATGAACTTAGTCGATTTACCGACTAGTAGAAACTATATTGCTTGCAAATGGGTCTTTGCTATCAAAGTTAACCCAGGTTCTATTGCTCGATTAAAAGCTCAGCTGGGGGCAAAAGGGTATGTTCAGGTCTATGAAATTGACTACTCTGACACATTATTCTCTCCCGTGGCCAAACTCACTTTCGTAAGATTGTTTATTTTTCTTGTTGCTACCCATGGTTGGCCCTTGCATCAGTTAGATATCAAGAATGCATTTCTTCATGGGAATCTCCACGAGAAAGTGTATACGAAACAACCACCTGATGTTGTTGCTCATTGAGAGAATAATAAGGTTTGTTATCTGATAAAATAAAATTTACCTTGTGAAATAAAATTAGAATGAAGATTACAAAAGAGAAAAAGAAAAAGGCATAGAAGAAGGAGAAGGAGAAGGAAAATACGGGATATTTGGTTTGCTTGGGTTGTGAAATAAAATTATTTCAAAAAATACCATTTTGATTTAGGTTTGTCGTTTTGTTATTATTTGTGTTGAAAAGAAATATGTGTGTTATGTTCTTGAATGACTAGCTTATTCGCGGAAAAAAATGAATTATTTTTATTATCATTCCTTTTAAATTATTACCATATTACATTAATTGCAAAAACGTTTTTTTTTTTGTTATGAATTCATTTCTGTTTATTTACTTTAATTTTGAATTCATCTAAAACGTTTTTTAATTAATTTCCGTTAAAACGTTTTTTTAATTAATTTGGCGACGATCGCTTCTGTGCACGAGAGTGACTATTTTGGGATGAAACAGAGTAGCGAAAAAATTGGAAATTTTGGGTTGTGCGACCTTGGGCATTTGGGTTTGATAGATGGGAGATTGAAGTCTTTGTTTGGAAAGATTTCTTCTTATGGACGTGTTTCTCTTGTCGTCGCCCTCTTTTCTTTTCTTTGGCATTTCATTTTCATCTACTCATCAACGGTACGCTTTACTTTCCTTCATCCATTGCGTTTCTGTTCTATTTTCTGAGTAAACGATTCGATGATCATGAATTCAATTAAATGTTGAAATTAAATTGAAAAGTGGAAAGGGTTGGCGTTTCGTTTTCGAAGAAATAGTGAAACTACCCGCTTGAACTTGCACCGTTTGAGAGTATGTTTTTTTTTTCTTTATTAATTAGTTTTTGTTGATTACTTTGTACTATGTGGTTGAATTGATAGTGGAGAAATCAGAAAGAATCTAGAACTTATTGAAATTTATTGAGATGAAGTTAAATTAAGATTTTCATTTTCCTGGGATCTAAAAGTAGGATAGAGGTTATGTCTCTTGTCACCCTCGGAATTCCTCTACAACGTTGGTTTATTGGTTATAAACTTATAAAACACTTCTAGTACCTTAATTGTGTACATGTGGAATTAGAATGCTAAATTCATCCTCAAATTATTTAAATTCATTATATATATATATATTAGAAGCTTAATGATTTTTTGGTCTTTTCTAATATTGTGATCACAAGATAAAATATGTGGTTAATGTTTATATAGCATTGTTGCGTGCCCAATGTTTAAAAGAAATATGCAATGGTAGAGCACTCAGAACATGCAAGCATACATGATCTTGTAGCAAGTAATAAGTATTTTTTCATTCGATTTCCCACAGAGATTTATTCTTAGTTACTTACGAAGTGTTTTGTTAAGTGAGAATGGGTGGATTAAATGAGGTAGATGTGGTTTTGAAATGCCTAATTACTAAGGAATGTGTAAATGATGGAAGCATAAACAAGTGCAAGTAGATAATAAACTAGAATGTAAAGAAGAGAACAATCAAACGAAGAGAAAAAATGACTAAGGCAAATTTTAACTAAGGGAATTGCGGAAACAACAATTATTCAGCAATGTTCGGAACAGCGAATTGTGTGTAAAGTGTGGAAACAAGGGCTACTAACGACTCCTCTATAGGTTTTTTCATACGATTCTCAAGCAATAGATCAACTCACCATGCATCAAACTAACTCATTCTCATGTATCTTCCGATTTCGTGCATTAGATCCTTTAGTTTACTCATGTCCAAGTAAGGTCTTAAGCATCTTGTTATAACAGTAAGTTGTGATTTGTACTAGGAAAACGCCTATTCCTAGGTCGTTTTCTGGCTACCTTGAGAGGCTAGTATGAATGTACGACTCTGAACTCTTACTCCTTCCAGAGGTTAGGAGTTCTTTGGACAAAATGGATGGCCAATCGAAATTGCCCGTGGGATGAAGCTTACATACATTCAATGCATTCGAGAGTTATCCTACATGCTTGATTCACGTGTTTCTACCCTATAGATTTGTCATTAGCATGCCCTTATGTGACTTAGTTACTCATGGATGCAGATGGATTGGGGAGAATATATAGAGACAACATGCTTAGTAGAATAATAAAGACAAAACAGAAGCTAAAGACAGTGAACAGATGAGATGAGAGCTTGTGAATTGATGAAATAATACTTCGATTAACTAGAGTTTGAACTAAACAAATGACAGCCTTGAATAACTAAAGTAAACAGAAAGCAACGAAATGACATAGAGTAGCTAACGAAAGAGAAATGACAACAAACAACAAAGAAACAGAAAGCTAATGCAGAAGGCAGTAAATCCGAGCGTGATCTTCTTGTTGCGAACGCCTCGGCTGAAGGAAGAAAGAAAGCCTTGCTTGGATGAATCCAATCAGAAGAGAAGATGAATCTTCTCTCCTTCCTATTAGATTGTCGATTCCAACAGCTGATCCTTTCAAGCCAACAGACGGAAGAGAGAAAAAGAGTGGAAAAAGCTGCGTTGAACTGAGAAGTCTACGATGTTCGAGTGTGTTTCACCCTTCCATCTTGACCTCCTTTTATAGTGTTCTGCAGGTACGATTGGGCCAAGGAGAACCATCCATTCTCAACGTCGTACTTCTACGTGGCTGCAGGAGAAAGAATGGATCCCTGAAAGATCGGAACAAAACAAAAAATGGTTAGACAACTTACGGATTTCACTTAAAACATTGCGGTTTTAGCAATGTTTCCGCAATGCTTCAGCAATGCACAATTTTCAATCCTTTAACTTCGTTTTTGGTTCTTTTTCTTTCCTTTTGCATATAAGTCCTAATTTAGCTTCATTCTTCTAATTCTCATATATAAGCATAAGTTCAAGCTAAATCCTACCAAAAACACTTATGAATGTACATCTTTCTATCACAAATAAGTCCTAAAATAGTCACTTTTGGAGACGTAACACACCCCCAAACTTAAGGTTTTGCTCGTCCTCGAGCAATATCAGGACTTTATCTAGGCTGCTGTTTAACCTCTCTAACCACTTGCTGACTCCCCTAAGTTCCCTATCTATAGCAATGTTGTCCTGTGACACACTTCTAAATTTAAAACTCACTTCTCATTTTGCTTCTTCTGACTTCTCTTGCCTTATGATCCTACTGTTTCATTAACTCCCCACAACTGATCTATTTGCTACTGTCATATTGTGCAACTATCCCTAAGGTTTCAAATTCTACCTAGCTTTACCCCAGACTCAGTACATGCTTCTACTGCTTTAGCTTTTGAGCTGCCTAGGATTCCTTAGAGTCATGCCAGTCTTAGTACAAACCAGTGACAGTAGTACATTCAAAGAACAAACTAAACCATGGCATCACTACATTAGATATACATTCATCTCCCTAGACAAACCTAAAAGCTACAACCTCGTGCTTAGCTAATTGAGGATCAGAGTTCTTTTTTTTTCTTTTCAGGATACCTAAGCACAAAGCTGCAACTCCTAGGCATACATTCTTCTTCCTTAGTTTTTTCCTTTTTCTTTGGGGGCCTCTCCTTTGGTTGCCTTTTGATGCAATGCCACTTGTGGGTTACACACATGGCACTGATTACTCAGCAATCTTAAGAGAGACACCTCTGTTATTCTTTTTTCATTTTTTTTTTTCAGTTCATCATTTTTGGAAAGGAGAAGAAGAATGCTTATGTCTAAAGGGAGAGAGGAATGTTCCTAGGCCTAGGGTGGCCTCCCCCAAACTTAAACTTCTCATTGTCCCCAATGAGAGTCTGAGGTGGCACACCCCCAAACTTGTCCTAGAAGCATCTAGTCTAGGGCAAAACAAAGAGAATCTAAAAGTCCTAGGCATAGACAGAACATTCTAAAAGCAAATAACACAGCAGCAGAATGTTTTAAAAACAGTATGGTAAGGAGTTAAAGCTATGCATGCTGAGCAACTTAAGAGAGCTAATTTAAACTATCAAAGGTGTCTTAAGACACTCATCCAGCATGCTCATAGATAGGCCATATATGGTAGTCAAGAAAGCAGCAAAAGAACAAAATTGAAACAGAACCAGCCTAGCTAATCAGTCAGTCAAAAGCATGCGATAACTAACAAAAATTGCGGAGTCCGCAATAATTTTGCAATGGACCCGCAGGGCATATATATCAGTAAGCAGCCCCTTTTGCATGCTATTTCCAGTCATCACAGCTATACCAAAAGGAAACTAAAACAACCTACTTAATCAGATACCATCTAACTATACTAAACTATCCTAAACAACCAAAAGAAAGAACTAAAAAAACAGAATTTGAACTGTTAACGAAAAGCAGAATTCACACAGTTTAACGAAAAGCAGTTTTATTTTTTTCTTTAAGAGGGAACAGAAGTACTCCCTCGAGTGCCCTTCAGGCTGGCACTCAAACATCCTCATCATCATCCCTCCGTGCTCTTGGAGGCGTCCATGGCTTCAGTAGATCAGTGGGGAAGGCAGGGAAGATGCAGCCCAACTGATCAGCCACGTCTTTATCCCTTGCTTGAGCATATTCTGCCCACTGTGCCATCTTTTCCTGAAGGTCCATCAGGCAGGCCATAGAGAGAGATTGAGCTGCAGCCAACCCATCCAATTCAAACTCCATGTTCCCTTTTCGTCGCATCCGCAAGGCTGTGGGCAACTCCAGATGCCCTGTGTAGGCCAGCTGCCTCTCCTTCCTCTCGATGGGTACCCCTGCACGTAGACAGAGTTTAGTAATGGTGTTTGGGAAGAAGAGAGGGCCCTTACCTTTCTTCGCGCACTCGGTGATGGAGGCTGCAATAACTTCACCAACATTGATAGTGAGACCCCTCATGATCGCATATACCAACAGCGATCTTCCCTGATTTATGGTGGTTTTGTGGGTCACTGGGGACAGACGCCTTCGTACGAAGGAGAACCAGACAGCTGCCTTGGCCGTGAGGGTAGCACTCATCAGAGTATGCTTCCCATTGCGTGAGATCGTCCAAGCTGCCTCAGGTTGGCCTATGAGGCGCAATGCTTCTTCCAGGACAGCCTCAGTTGGCGCGTCGATGATCCTTGCATAGTCAGTATGTTTCTGCCCCTTGAGGCCATAGGCTTCATTAATAGCCTTGGCCGAAAAATCCACCTCAATTCCCCTCACCATGGACAGACCATCCTCGGGGTGCATCAGATTTGCATAGAAGTCGTACACCATGCTGGAGTAGGCAGGGATGGGCGGTCTGCACAGCTCTTCCCAACCGTGGTTGGTGATCCCTGCACGCAAGAATTGCGGCAGGTCTGCCAACTCATAAAGAAACCCCTTCTCATGGAGTAGGTCTCTTTTTCTCAGTTCAGTGCCCCGTGATTCAGCATCTGAAGATACATACCTCACAGCTTGAGGTTCGTCTTCGGGGTACAATTTGGCTTTCCCCTTATCCCGTGCCTTGGCCGATTCAGCAGCCTCGACCTTCAGCCTCTTCAAAGAAGGCTCACTACTGACCTTCTTCTTCTTGGATCTTTTTGAAGCTTTCGGCCGTTTGGCCTTTACAACCTTGGGCGCTTTCTTCCTCAGCCGTGCCCTGGTGGTGATCTGCTGGAGGCAATCCCCCAACGTCTCATCCATTGAGTCTCCCCCTTCTGCTGGGCTATCAGGCCTGACTTCCCTCAAAGGAGAGAAGACTTCATCTTCCTCAGCCGTCTCTTCACCCGGCGTTGATTCTTGATGTTCTTCAATTGGAATTTCAGGCTCGGGCGTCTGCGAAGATGGCGATGCCTCAGAGCTTTGTGGAGGTGGAGATAGCGCAGGGCTCTGTGGAGATGGAGATGGCTCGGGGCTTTGTCTGGCCGTCTCGTAGGATGGACGGCCACTTCCCTGACTCTCCACAGTGGGAGTCTTTTCCTTGATCGGTGCATCCCCGACTGCCATCTTCCATTTTCTCTTCTTGGGCGTACCTACTGGTTCAGATGGACCAGCAGGGATTTCGGTCACCACCTTCCACTTCTTCTTGCGTACAGGAAGCTTGGATGGTCGTACGGGTCGCGCAGCTTCGGCATCTGCCAAGGCAAGTAGTGCCTCTCTCGCAGCTGCCTCTGCGTTAGTTGCCTTCTTCTTGGAAGCAGATCGCTCGGCTCGTGTAAGCACCATTGTCGAATCGGAGAGATCTGAAAAGAGGGATTGCAGAGGAAGAAGAAGATAGATTTCTTGAAGTCCAACGAATGAAGGAAGCGTACGGGCCACAGCTGTTTTAACGGCTATTTGTAATCAAGTGAATCCCAACGGCTATTTCTGTTGCGGTTTCAGCAAATCCACCGCAATTAAATGGCCGTTGGAGATTTTCTTGATTTAAATGCCAAGATTCTCATAACTTAATCTTTGATTCGGCCCGATTTCTTCCCCGATTCTTTACCCTTGATTCATCTCCTTGATTTCCTCTTTTGATCCCCTATTAAAACATACAAAATTAACATCAAAATCGTAATAAAAATCACACCTAAACATACAAAAATAACAACCGGAAAATTTCAAAACAACACAAAAAATACTAAGGCATAGCCTCGCATGGACGAGCACAGCAATCACTCGTCCTCTCTCGGTTTTATTTTCAAGCTTCAGATAAAAGGAAGGTCGAGAGTGTCTTCACATCTCCTTCCTCGTAGTAGTGCTTCAAACGTGCACCATTGACCATGAACGGTTGCCCATTCTGCAGGTTCCTAATCTCAATTGCACCATGAACAAACACATTAGTTATAACGAACGGACCTGACCATCTGGACTTAAGTTTGCCTGGAAATAATCTCAACCTTGAGTTAAATAACAAGACATGCTGGCCTTTCTTAAAGTCCTTAATCCTAAGTCTACTATCGTGCCAAATTTTAGTTTTTTCCTTGTACATTTTGGCATTTTCATAGGACATATGTCTTAGCTCATCGAGCTCATGTAACTGCAGAGACCGCAATGTTCCCGCATCGGTCACGCAATAATTCAGCTCTTTTAGGGCCCAAAACGCTTTGATTTCCAATTCGAATGGTAAATGACAAGCTTTTCCATACACAAGTCTATAAGGAGACATACCTAAGGGTGTCTTATATGCAGTCCTATATGCCCAAAGTGCATCCTCTAATTTAAACGACCAATCTTTTCTATTGGGTTTGACCACTTTTTCGAGTATGTTTTTAATCTCCCTATTTGATATTTCAGCTTGTCCATTCGAATGGGGGTGATAAGGGGTGGCTACTCTATGTCTAACATTGTACTTAGCCAACACTTTTTCCATAGCTTTATTAATAAAGTGTGTCCCTTCATCACTAATTATAGCACAGGGTGTACCAAACCTGTTGGGTTTTATGTCCTAAAACTCGTGGTTTGTAAACTGTTATGTTTGTAAATAATCTGTTTAGTAATAAAGAGTTATTAAGTTTTAATTCAGTAAAGGAGTTTACTGGATTAAAGTGAAACTTGTTTTATCCTATACCAATAACCAACACCCTTGGCATTGTTTGAGTATTTGAACCTCATGTATGACATGATTGTGGATCAGGTTCAAGTATACTGCCAAAATGATCTATAGTATATGGATAAGGCTGGGTACCTTATCCTGGTAACACTATTGGATGCGGCTCACTTTGTATTGTACAGAACGATGTGATCCGAATCGTTCCACATGAAGATGTGAGAAGTGAGGGCGTCCTGTGTAAAGAGTTTACACAAGATCGAACCGCGTATTAAGTCACTCTCTCTTTATAACACCGTTTACTGATCGAGACTGACTTATACACTTTGATGGCCTAGGTAACTCGTTCTTAATCCTGAGCTTGCTATGAACTCCTGCTTATTCGGAAGTATCCTTTGACTTGTACGGGTGAGAGTGGCAGAACGCCCGCTCAATAAGCCTACCAACTTGGGGATAAAGCCGAATAAGTAGCTGGGGACATAGTGTAGCAAGATTGGAATTCACTCCTAACCCGCTCTTCAGGGTTAGTAGATAGGTTGTTCCCTTAATAGCTGACTCCGGGGCTTGAACAATGTGAGCTCACACTCTCATGTGATGAGAGAGTTATATTGATCTCTTGGTTGGACCAAAGATCTGTTGTTCATTAGAGGTGTCAGTGGTACTTAAGGAACAAGATGTAATGCAGGGGTTAAACGGTTTATATGACCCAGCTGTGATTACGGACAACCTGTGAAGGATCGACTTACAAATGACGGTTATATCAAGAGGACACAATATATCTACAGTGAGGAGAGTGCAGTCCTTGGACTTTAGTGGAGTCTCCGGGGGTTAACGGTGGTATATATACCGGTGGGAAATATACCGGTGGTATATATGGTATATACCGGGTATATATACCGGTGGTATATATACCGGTGGGAAATATACCGGTGGTATATATACCGGTGGTATATATACCGGTGGTATATACCGGTGGTATATATATTATTTACCCGTGATATATATATACCGGTGGTATATACCGGTCGGTATTTCCTCGGTATAATATATACCGGTGTATATATGATATATACCGGTGATATTTTTACCGGTGGCTTTTACCGGTCAACTTTTTTCGGTTGACTTTTACCGGTCGGTTTACCGGTGGAGAGGGTTTTTTCCGTTGGACTCGAATTAAAGAAATTTTTCTAAGTGTTAGAAATGTTTCTTCAATTCTTAGTTCGTTCCTTATTGATTGCTTAAGGTCCTCAACCAGTTTTAGGCTTTTGTTTTTTGTTTTTCTTCCGCTGCGCCTCTGGTCGAGGGCCGGGACCCTCGCAGTTGGTTGAGTGGGGGTTCCAGCAATTGGTATCAGAGCATGCTTTAAGCTCTCAATTTTGCACAAATTGAGTCCTAGGTGGGTTGTTTTGATTTCTTGCTTGGGTGGCTGAAGCATTTTGGTTTATGGCATTGTTTACTTTCCTTGTTTTTACCTTTGGTATGTAATAGCCTTGGCTTGTTAAATAAGGCTTATTGTGTGGCTTGGAGTCTGTAATTCGTTTAGTCTTAGAGTCTAGGGTTGTTGCGGAGCCAAGGTGTGCAAGGAGCCAAGAAGCCGAGGTGCTTGGAGTTGCTCGAAGAGTTCGTTGTGCTTCAAGACCTAGCTTGGGGTTTTGACAAGCTTGTAATAATTAGCATTGCTTGCTTTATGCCATAAACCGAATTGCTTTAGTGTGATTAATTTATAGGATGCATGAGATGTATGGTTTAAATTAATGCCCTTGCTTGTGCATAAAGTATGCCATATAGATTTCAAATCCCACCTTAGGAAGCATGTTGCATGCATATTGTTTGTTATAAGTGTTATAATGTATAGGATGCATGCTTAATTCATGAGATTCAATATAAGTGTTATATTGGTTATGAATTAGGAAATTGTATGTTTAAGAGCATAATTGATATAAGTGTTATATTAATTATGAAGTTAAATATTCAATTCACCATGCCTTAGTGATGCATGTTTGAGAAGCATGTAGAGTTGTTGTAGAAAGTCTAAGTTTTGCAAAGTGTTGTAAAAATTGGATAGACTTTTAAAATCTATAACAAAGATTAAAAGCATGTTCATTTAGGGTTAAATGAGACGTCCGGTTCATTAGATGAATAGGTTGTTATCTCGTAAATGCTAAGGTTATGAGAAACTCACCCGGTGAAATTATGTTCGAGGTTGGAGGTATTTAAGTTGACGGTTTACGGAACACCTCCTACCTGGGGACGATCCGGTACTTGAGTAAAGTTAACCCGGCTTTATGAGCGTGCGAGAGAGGTGTGAGGTTAATAAAAATGTTTATAACCTAGACATCTCAGGTAAATAGTTTGCCTAGACTTAAGGTTTTATTTTCTTAGCCGGATAAAACCTGAGTAGTTTACCCTTAAACCGTCCATGATGCTTAGTAGATGTGTTGAGAAGGAATATATGATATATCCCTCTCCTGCTACGCACTCCCTATAGTTCACAACGTGAGAATTTTGCTCGGCCTCGTGTTGCTAATGTGGCAACCCCATTCGGATGGTATTTGCAAATTTCAATAGCAAGGTGAATGGAGTAAGTATCAATAGTAAGTGGGAGAAGGAAGTACGTCAGTACATCCTACGGTCTCCTCTATTGGATTGAACCGTGAGATTCCCATGTTTCGCCTGCTAGGTGCCCAAGAGTGGTACCGATCCATTCGGAGGGCGGGGCATGGGAGATCGAACACCTCAGTCACCATTTATGGATAGTGAAACACAGGGCCATTCCCAACAGTGACATTCCATTCGGTTGCTATGTTGGGGCCGTTCTGTGCATTCTAAAAATGGAGGGTCACACTTACGGGATTTGCTAAGGATTTAGTAAATCCAGACCAAAAACGATAACTAAGTTGCTAATGGAATATGAGTTATTCTGGAGTTAGCATTTAGTCAAGAATGTCTTGATTTAGTAAAGGAGTGCTCGACTACCATTCGGTAGCGACCATTCTGACCTACTAAAGTATCGTTGTTAGTAAATAAAGAGTTTGGGTACTTTATTTACTGCTAAAATCTTTAATTGGTTCAAATAGATTAAAACCGTTTCACTAATAGATTTACATTCCTTTACAGCATGTCGAGTTCGTTCATACAGTTGCTGTCACACGACAAATTAACCGGAGAAAATTTTGGGTCATGGAAGTCGAACCTTAATGCGGTTTTGGTTCTTGACAACCTGAGATTTGTCTTAACGGAGGAGTGTCCTCCGGTTCCTGGTTCAAATGCTTCACGAACTGTTCGTGAAGCATACGACGGTTGGATTCGGGCTAATGATAAAGCTCGAGTCTACCTCCTGGCAAGCATATCTGATGTCTTGTCTAGGAAGCATGAGGGGATGGTTTCCGCTAAGGAAATCATGGCTTCACTACAAGAGATGTTTGGAAAACCTTCCTCATCTCTTAGGTATGAAGCCCTCAAGGACATTTTCAACTGCCGTATGGTTGAAGGAACCTCTGTTAGGGAGCATGTCCTTAACATGATGGTGTACTTCAATACTGCAGAAGTAAATGGAGCAACCGTTGACGAACAAGGTCAGGTTGGTTTTATCTTGGAATCTCTTCCGAAGAGCTTCCTGCACTTCAGGGCCAATATGGTCATGAACAAGATAGAATACAATCTGACGTCTCTTCTAAACGAGCTTCAGGTATATCAGTCCCTGCATACCTCTAAAGGAAAGGAGAAGGAGGTAAATGTTACCACTTCTATGAAATTCCACAAAGGGTCTGGGTCTGGGACTAAATCTGAGCCTCTTACTGTGAGTAATAAGATTATTCACAAGAAGAAGAGAAGTGTCAGGAAGGGCAAGACTCCAGTTGTTGGCAAGGTAAAAGCTTCACACAGTGGAAAGTGTTTTCATTGTGGTGAAGAAGGGCATTGGAAGCGGAACTGCCCCAAATACCTTGCAGAGAAAAAGGCAAAAGAATGAACGACAAGGTAAATATGATTTATCTTTTGTCTAAACATGTGGATTATGAATGTCATACCTGAATGTTGATTCAGGAACCACTAATCATGTTTGTTATTCTTTTTCAGGAAACTAGTTCTTGTCTGCCTATTTCTTGACGAAGACGACTTATGAAGATGTCTTCGCAGTTTCAACAGTGGGAGCTTGCTGATGTTTAGTTGTCTGTATAGAAATAATTTCAACTGTTGTAATTATTATCTATAGAACTCAAGTTTGTCCTGAACACTTTTATTGTATATAGTATCTTTTGTTTATTAAATGAAGAGTTCATTTTGCAAAAGATATATACTAGTAGTGTTCTATTAAAACTTGGTAAACAACTAAAGTGTTAAGATTAATCTTGTTTTATATTGAAAGCAAAATTTAAATTAACAAAGGTTGTTAGTTTAGCTGGTTCTTCTCAACTGTTGAGAAAGCCTATATGTAGTGGGAGGTTTATGAGATAATCTGGACCACTATATTGGCTAGTGTTATGACTTTAGTTATCAAAATTGTTGATGATGGTAAATTCATAAACAAGAACCAGTAGCTCAAAACCATGAATCTTCAAGGGGTTTAAAGACCTAGTCTATGAGGTGAAAACCTCTAAGGCTTGACTTTCTGACAAAGGGACTGTCCCGAAGAAAATGAGTTAATTGTGTATTAACTTCTTCTCTTGTTGTCAGATGTTAGTTATATAGAATACTCGTATCCATTGTCTTGTTCTATTCGATAGGATAAGGTAAATGGAAATCAAGATTAGCTATCTTGATAGAGTATCTATTAGTCTGAACCAGGAAGATTCATTATTTAAGATTCAGAGCAAATCGTTTGCATTCTTATTCAATTCATTTATGAATTGGATTTAGTATCTAAATCTTAAATTATAAGGATTGTTTTTCCGAATCAATTCTTATGATTTTGAACATTACATTGATAAATATTGTTGGACAAGTATTTGATTAATGTAATAGCTTACATAATAAATACCCATAGTTTCACTCCTAATCATTGTGAATGATGAAGGAGTCATTTCTTTGATAAGCTTAAATTAGTTCTGTTGATTCTAAGGATTCGGGTTAATCTGAATCGCAAGAACATATGGCTAGTGGGAGCTGTCAAATGTAATGTGGTTAAAGTTTTGTCAAATGTGTAAGGAGTAATAGAATACAAGAGTTGTATTGCTGATTTCTCTTGTAATAGCTAAGCTTTCTTGCAGCTTGTGAAGCAGCAAAAAGTTTATGATTTAAACTCAAAGTTTAGTGCTATGAGAGGATGTGATAGTCACATGGGTTCCTCACAGCACTTCATGTTGTTTTGTTTACTTTGTTTCTCATGGCTAAAGTGTTTGAGAAATACCTAAAGTGTTTAGGGCTCCGAGTTTGTTTAATAAGGATAGTGGGAGTAAACTAGAAATATGAGATATTTCGTTTTCTCCACCAACATGTACACCACAGACGTTTTAGTCCAAGTGGGAGTTTGTTGGGTTTTATGTCCTAAAACTCGTGGTTTGTAAACTGTTATGTTTGTAAATAATCTGTTTAGTAATAAAGAGTTATTAAGTTTTAATTCAGTAAAGGAGTTTACTGGATTAAAGTGAAACTTGTTTTATCCTATACCAATAACCAACACCCTTGGCATTGTTTGAGTATTTGAACCTCATGTATGACATGATTGTGGATCAGGTTCAAGTATACTGCCAAAATGATCTATAGTATATGGATAAGGCTGGGTACCTTATCCTGGTAACACTATTGGATGCGGCTCACTTTGTATTGTACAGAACAATGTGATCCGAATCGTTCCACATGAAGATGTGAGAAGTGAGGGCGTCCTGTGTAAAGAGTTTACACAAGATCGAACCGCGTATTAAGTCACTCTCTCTTTATAACACCGTTTACTGATCGAGACTGACTTATACACTTTGATGGCCTAGGTAACTCGTTCTTAATCCTGAGCTTGCTATGAACTCCTGCTTATTCGGAAGTATCCTTTGACTTGTACGGGTGAGAGTGGCAGAACGCCCGCTCAATAAGCCTACCAACTTGGGGATAAAGCCGAATAAGTAGCTGGGGACATAGTGTAGCAAGATTGGAATTCACTCCTAACCCGCTCTTCAGGGTTAGTAGATAGGTTGTTCCCTTAATAGCTGACTCCGGGGCTTGAACAATGTGAGCTCACACTCTCATGTGATGAGAGAGTTATATTGATCTCTTGGTTGGACCAAAGATCTGTTGTTCATTAGAGGTGTCAGTGGTACTTAAGGAACAAGATGTAATGCAGGGGTTAAACGGTTTATATGACCCAGCTGTGATTACGGACAACCTGTGAAGGATCGACTTACAAATGACGGTTATATCAAGAGGACACAATATATCTACAGTGAGGAGAGTGCAGTCCTTGGACTTTAGTGGAGTCTCCGGGGGTTAACGAATGTTGATCGATTCGGGTCAAAAGAGTTTTGACCGAATGATCTCGTATCGTTGGAGCTCATGATCTGTAGGTCCTTTAGGTTCTCCTGGCTAGCTCGGATAAAGCGGTATAGCAGTGTTATAGGGTTGAATTCGGAGAAATCTGAATTAGGGTTTGTTCGAGGGTTTGTATATTTAAATGTGATTTAAATATATTATAGGAGGAAGTTGTATTTAAATTTGATTTAAATACTCGACCGGAGAAAAATATGAATATTGATTCGTATTTTGGAAAAGTCGGTTTTCTGAAAACCGGGATATAGTGGAAGGTTTATTATTATATTAGTATTTGATATTAATATTAATAATAAATTAAATAATTAAAATTGTTTTAATTATTATTAATTTTAATAAATAATAATTATTTATAATTATTATTATTATCATTAATGTTGTTGATGCATGTTCAACATGTGTATTCCACTATTCTTTCCTTACTCATGAAGCAAGTCAAATGGATTTGGTTGAATGACTTTGGCTTTGATGAGTTATCTCTAATCTTCAAGCTAAGCTCTTCTCTCTCTCTCTCGTTGGGAACTTCTTCTTTGAAGTCATTTTGGATTGTGAATCTTCAAGTGTTGAAGGCAATATCCATAGTTGAAGTTTGAAGAAGAAGAGAAGTTGAAGCTTTGATTTTTTTTGGATTTCAAGTTGTTGAAATTCAAAGGGTTTGTTGTATTGTGTTCTTAATGTTCTTGATGAATTGTTCATCAAGTTCATATTAACACAATTCCAAACACAAACCAAAAGCTTCATCTTGTTCCTCCACCCTCAATCAAACCCCCTTAGCTCAAGGAGTCCCACTACTCCGCTATTAAGCCCGAGAATAGTTGGGACTACTCTAAGGGTGGTCCTCATTGGTGCCCGTGCTGAGTTCGTGACCGGAGGAGACGTAGAGATCGAGGGGGCAGTAGAGGTGCTGAGGTAGACGAGAAGACAAACGTCAAAATAAGGTATTTTTGTCAATATATACCGGTGTATATATGATATATACCGGTGCTTTTTCTTGGTTTCTCTTCACTGGAAAATATACCGGTGGTATATATAATTTACCGGTGGTATATATAGCGGTGGTAAATTTACCGGTGGGGTATATACCGGTGGGATATATACCGGTGGTATATATGGTATATACCGGGTATATATACCGGTGGGAAATATACCGGTGGTATATATGGTATATACCGGGTATATATACCGGTGGTATATATACCGGTGGGAAATATACCGGTGGTATATATACCGGTGGTATATATATTATTTACCCGTGATATATATATACCGGTGGTATATACCGGTCGGTATTTCCTCGGTATAATATATACCGGTGTATATATGATATATACCGGTGATATTTTTACCGGTGGCTTTTACCGGTCAACTTTTTTCGGTTGACTTTTACCGGTCGGTTTACCGGTGGAGAGGGTTTTTTCCGTTGGACTCGAATTAAAGAAATTTTTCTAAGTGTTAGAAATGTTTCTTCAATTCTTAGTTCGTTCCTTATTGATTGCTTAAGGTCCTCAACCAGTTTTAGGCTTTTGTTTTTTGTTTTTCTTCCGCTGCGCCTCTGGTCGAGGGCCGGGACCCTCGCAGTTGGTTGAGTGGGGGTTCCAGCAAAACCTAGTAAAGATATGTCTATTAAGGAACTTAATGACTGTTTTGGCATCATTTGTTGGACATGCTATGGCTTCTACCCATTTAGATACATAGTCTACAGCTACAAGTATGTAAAGGTTACCTGCTGATGGGGGAAATGGTCCCATGAAGTCAATGCCCCACACATCAAAGAGCTCCAACTCCAAGATGTACGTGAGAGGCATCTCATCCTTCCGACTAAGGTTACCTGTTCTCTGGCATTCATTGCAGCCGTGTGCATGGTCGTGGGCATCTTTGAAGATCGTGGGCCAATAGTAGCCACTCTGGAACACCTTTGCAGTTGTTCTTTGGCCACCAAAGTGTCCACCATAGGGAGATGTACGGCAGTGCTGTAGCACAGACTTCGCTTCAGCAGCTGACACACACTTCCTCAGCAAACCATCTGCACATGTCTTATAGAGTGTAGGATCATCCCAGATGAACTTCCTAGCTTCATGCAGGAACCTCTTCTTCTCTTGTCCTCCCTTGAAAGTTGGTAGTACCTGCGAGGCAAGGAAGTTAGCAATATCAGCAAACCAAGGTTCCTCATCGTTATCACGATGAGCTAATACAAAGACATGTTCATCAATAAAGGCATCAGAAATTGCGGTTTCCGCAATTTTATCGCAATTATGGTGCAATCTAGAAAGATGATCCGCAACTACATTTTTGCATCCTTTTTTATCTCTAATGTCTAAATCAAACTCTTGCAGCAACAATACCCATCTAATTAACCTAGGCTTATCATCAGCCTTCCTCATAAGGTATTTAAGTGCAGAGTGATCAGTGTACACGATTGTCCTAGTGCCTACAATGTAATTCCTAAACTTCTCGCAGGCAAACACCACAGCTAGCATTTCCTTCTTTGTAGTTGTGTAATTACATTGTGCCTCATTTAGTGTCTTACTAGCATAGTATACAGGGTGTGTTAGTTTGTCAATCTTTTGTCCTAGCATAACCCGTACTGCATAGTCACTCGCATCACACAACATCTCAAATGGGAGGTCCCAATTTGGTCCTACTATAATAGGTGCTTTGACTAATGCTTCCTTAAGGGTTGTCCAGGCTAAAAAACATTCTCTAGAGAAGATGAATGGTTTATTCAGCTCTAGAAGCTCACACAAAGGCTTGGAGATCTTGGAGAAGTTCTTAATGAACCTTTTATAAAAACCTGCGTGTCCTAGGAAACTTCTAATAGCTTTTACATTCTGAGGTTCCACTAGCTTCTCTATTATCTCAATCTTGGCCCTATCGACCTCTACTCCTGCTCTAGACACTCTATGACCTAGGACTATCCCTTCTTCCACCATAAAGTGGCATTTCTCCCAATTAAGGACTAGGTTGGTCTCCTCACACCTAGCTAGGACTTGTCCTAAGTTCTCTAAACAATTTGTAAAAGAATCACCAAAGACTGAGAAGTCATCCATAAATATTTCTATCATGGATTCATCTAAATCAGAGAAAATGGCCAACATACACCTTTGGAAAGTTGCTGGTGCATTGCATAAGCCAAAAGGCATTCTGCGAAAAGCAAATGTTCCAAAAGAGCATGTGAAGGTTATTTTCTCCTGGTCCACAGGGTCTATGGTGATTTGGTTATATCCAGAATAACCATCTAGAAAGCAGTAATAAGCTCTACCAGCTATCCTGTCTAACATCTGATCTATAAACGGTAAAGGAAAGTGATCTTTTTTTGTTTCTTTATTCAATTTTCTATAGTCCATACAGACTCTCCATCCTGTAATAGTTCTAGTTGGAATCAGTTCATTGCTCTCATTCACTACTACAGTCATCCCCCCCTTCTTAGGTACACATTGTATTGGACTCACCCACTGACTACTAGCTATAGGAAAGATTACACCTGCATCTAACCATTTGATTATCTCTTTTTTAACTACCTCCTTCATGGAGGGGTTCAACCTACGTTGGTGATCTACTCGGGGTGTATGTTCTTCTTCCAATATTATCTTATGCATGTAGTAGGAAGGGCTAATACCTCTAATGTCAGCAATCGTCCATGCAATAGCCTTTTTATGGTGCTTAAGCAGTAATATTAACTCAATCTCATGCTTTTCACTCAATTTGGACGAAATAATAACAGGCAAAGTATCATGCTCTCCTAGATATGCATACTTAAGATGTTCAGGCAATGGTTTTAATTCTAAGATAGGTGGATGCTCAATGGATGGTTTCAATGGATTCATGGATCTCTTAGTCAGGTCACTGGTCATACAAACATGCTGAGTTTTATCCACATGTATATCCATTATTTCAGCAATATTTAAGTCAGTTACATCTAATTGTACATAATCATTAGCATGCTTAATCAGTAATTCATGCTCAAGCTGTTCTTCCATTAGTGAATCTACTATGTCCATGCTTGCACAAGATTCAGAGTCAGAAGGATACCTTAGGGCCTTAAAGACACTAAACTTAACCTCCTCATCATGAACCCTCATGGTGAGCTCACCTTTCTGGACATCAATCAAAGCCCTACCTGTGGCTAGAAATGGTCTGCCTAATAGAATGGGGACCTCCTTGTCTGCTTCATAGTCCAGAATGATGAAGTCTGCAAGAAAAATGAACTTGTCAACCTTGACAAGAATATCCTCTATCTTACCCTCAGGGTAGGCTATGGATCTGTCTGCCAATTGCAAGGTGACAGTGGTAGGTCGTGCTTCCCCTATTCCAAGCTGACGGAATAGTGATAGGGGCATGAGATTTATGCTGGCTCCCAGGTCACAAAGAGCTCTGCCCACGTGCTTGCCTCCCAACTCCACTGGTAAGGTGAAGGAACCAGGATCCTTCTCCTTCTTTGGTAGCTTGTTTTGGAGTATAGCACTGCACTCCTCAGTGAGATTCACTGTTTCAAATTCACCAATGATCTTTTTGTTAGTAATCATATCCTTCAAAAACTTAACATAAGAGGGCATAGATTGCAAAACCTCTACAAAAGGAATATTAACATGCACTTGCTTTAGAATTTCTAAAAATTTATTAAAGTGCACTTCCTGTTCTTGTTTTTTCTTTAGCCTTCTAGGGAATGGAGGTGGTGGCACATATGTAGGCACTTCAGGTCGCCTCAGGACAGGTGGAGGCCTTGGAACTTCTTCTGGTTCTTCTATGATAGGTTCCAGCCTCACCCTTGATGTGCTTGTTGGTGGTTGACCTTGGTTAGGCAGAGAATCCAGTGGAGCACTAGACTCTTCATTCTCTACTCTCTTTGGTGTTTCTCTAGTGTTGCTCACCAAAGGTCTCCCACTCCGAAGTTCAATTGCTTGAACTTGCTCTTTACCATCCCTTCTAGGTACCTCAGTGTCAGCAGGTAGTCTACCTTGGGGCCTATTTTTCAACTCATTGGCTAATTGCCCTATTTGGTTCTCTAGGCTTCTAAGAGTAGCTTGCTGACTTTGTAGAGTGGCATCATTCTTTGCAATGTACTCATTGAGTAAATTTTCTACAGATGACCCTATTGGTTGGTTATATGGTTTTTGATACATGGATTGGTTATTTTGGGGAGTGAAACCAGGTGTTCCACTCGACCTTGGTTGGTTAGGAACTTGGTTAGTGTTCTGTTGCCCACCCCAAGAAAGATTTGGGTGGTTCCTCCAACCAGGATTGTAAGTGTTAGAGTAGGGGTTGTTCCTAGGCTGCTGTTGGCTTCCAACATAGCAGACTGAGGCTGGATTCCCAGGGCAGTATTCATACAGGTGCCCTTCCCCACAGAATCCACAGATCAGTGTCTCACCTTGACTATTTGGTGCGCCCATTGAGATGGCTGCTGCGGTGTTGACACTGGATTGGAGATTGGTCTGAGCCATTTGTTTGACTAGGTTGGTCAGGGCATTAATTTGACTGCTCATTGCACTAAGTGCATCCTTGTTTTGAGCTCTACTTGGCTCTACTGGATCGTCCGACCACCTACAGTGAGAGGCTGAGATCTTCTCCAGGATCTCATAGGCTTCATTATAGATTTTAGAAAGCATGGAACCACCAGCTGACGAATTCAGCACTTGCCTTGTGCTGGGGTTACATCCTTTGAAAAAGACTTCTATTTGGATACACCATGGGATGCCATGGTGTGGACATTTAAGCAGAAGGTCCTTGAACCTTGTCCAAGCTTCGTGAAGAGACTCATTTTCAGCTTGTTTGAATTTAATAATGTCATCACGAAAGTTCGAATTCCTATCAGGTGGGAAATATTTGACTAGGAATTTCTCAGCCAGATCTGTCCAATTGACAACTGATCCGGAAGGTAATGAGTTTAACCACGTTTTGGCTTTATCTCTTAATGAGTATGGGAAGAGGTAAAGCCTCAAGGCTTCTTGGGAAACTCCAGGGATAAGGAAGGTATCACTAACTCCTAGGAAGTTTCTTAGATGGTTGTGGGGGTCCTCATTTTCCACTCCAAAGAATTGTCCCACAGTGGACAACATTTGGAACATTACTGGCTTTAACTCGAATGAGTTGGCAGTAATTTCAGGGCGTATGATGCTTGGATTTAGCTCCCCAGGCATGGGAACTAAGTAGGAGAGAATGGCACTATCCTTGTCATTCGCTATTTCGATGGGGTTGCGAATGGTAGGTGCTGGATTTGGGTTTGTTCTATCCATTTCTATTTGATGGGATTGTGATGACTCAGCAGAGTCAACAAGGTTTTGAGGTATAAGGGGTTGTTTGAAGAGACGTTTCTTAGCTTTGTTTCTGGCCCTAAGTAATCTCTCAGGCTCAGGATTGAACTCTAGATCGCTACTTGAATGCTCATTCATAAACTAACCCAATGGTACCTGCAAAAGAAATGAGAATAGATCAGCTCCAATAGATATTAAGATTTGTGTTTCTAACTTGACAAACTTCGTTTTCACTAAACTAAATCCCCGGCAGCGGCGCCAAAAACTTGTTGCGTGCCCAATGTTTAAAAGAAATATGCAATGGTAGAGCACTCAGAACATGCAAGCATACATGATCTTGTAGCAAGTAATAAGTATTTTTTCATTCGATTTCCCACAGAGATTTATTCTTAGTTACTTACGAAGTGTTTTGTTAAGTGAGAATGGGTGGATTAAATGAGGTAGATGTGGTTTTGAAATGCCTAATTACTAAGGAATGTGTAAATGATGGAAGCATAAACAAGTGCAAGTAGATAATAAACTAGAATGTAAAGAAGAGAACAATCAAACGAAGAGAAAAAATGACTAAGGCAAATTTTAACTAAGGGAATTGCGGAAACAGCAATTATTCAGCAATGTTCCTAACAGCGAATTGTGTGTAAAGTGTGGAAACAAGGGCTACTAACGACTCCTCTATAGGCTTTTTCATACGATTCTCAAGCAATAGATCAACTCACCATGCATCAAACTAACTCATTCTCATGTATCTTCCGATTTCATGCATTAGATCCTTTAGTTTACTCATGTCCAAGTAAGGTCTTAAGCATCTTGTTATAACAGTAAGTTGTGATTTGTACTAGGAAAACGCCTATTCCTAGGTCGTTTTCTGGCTACCTTGAGAGGCTAGTATGAATGTACGACTCTGAACTCTTACTCCTTCCAGAGGTTAGGAGTTCTTTGGACAAAATGGATGGCCAATCGAAATTGCCCGTGGGATGAAGCTTACATACATTCAATGCATTCGAGAGCTATCCTACATGCTTGATTCACGTGTTTCTACCCTATAGATTTGTCATTAGCATGCCCTTATGTGACTTAGTTACTCATGGATGCAGATGGATTGGGGAGAATATATAGAGACAACATGCTTAGTAGAATAATAAAGACAAAACAGAAGCTAAAGACAGTGAACAGATGAGATGAGAGCTTGTGAATTGATGAAATAATACTTCGATTAACTAGAGTTTGAACTAAACAAATGACAGCCTTGAATAACTAAAGTAAACAGAAAGCAACGAAATGACATAGAGTAGCTGACGAAAGAGAAATGACAACAAACAGCAAAGAAACAGAAAGCTAATGCAGAAGGCAGTAAATCCGAGCGTGATCTTCTTGTTGCGAACGCCTCGGCTGAAGGAAGAAAGAAAGCCTTGCTTGGATGAATCCAATCAGAAGAGAAGATGAATCTTCTCTCCTTCCTATCAGATTGTCGATTCCAACAGCTGATCCTTTCAAGCCAACAGACGGAAGAGAGAAAAAGAGTGGAAAAAGCTGCGTTGAACTGAGAAGTCTACGTTGTTCGAGTGTGTTTCACCCTTCCATCTTGACCTCCTTTTATAGTGTTCTGCAGGTACGATTGGGCCAAGGAGAACCATCCATTCTCAACGTCGTACTTCTACGTGGCTGCAGGAGAAAGAATGGATCCCTGAAAGATCGGAACAAAACAGAAAATGGTTAGACAACTTACGGATTTCACTTAAAACATTGCGGTTTTAGCAATGTTTCCGCAATGCTTCAGCAATGCACAATTTTCAATCCTTTAACTTCGTTTTTGGTTCTTTTTCTTTCCTTTTGCATATAAGTCCTAATTTAGCTTCATTCTTCTAATTCTCATATATAAGCATAAGTTCAAGCTAAATCCTACCAAAAACACTTATGAATGTACATCTTTCTATCACAAATAAGTCCTAAAATAGTCACTTTTGGAGACGTAACAAGCATGCTGAATTTTATTGTGTTACACTACTAGAAATATGGGAATAGATGACATGTGAATCAAGAAAATCCAATGGGAGGAAAAAAAAGGTGTCATCTTCAGTTTGGGGCGCGTTTTTGGCTGGAAAAAATGACGTTTTTCAGATTTCCGAAACTTAATGACAGTTTTATAATGTCATTAATGAATGACTATTTTAAAATGTCGTAAATTTTTTAGATTTATTTATCATTCATTTGTTTATAAACGAATTATAATTAATTAACCACTTAAATTTAAAAAAAAAAAAAAAAAAATTGAAAAAAAAGAAGGAAAATCTGAAATGTTATATATTAAGTATTTTATTATATATATATATATATATTATATTATATAAAACATTAACCCTAATTTCTCAGCAAAACCCATCCCTACCGCTTGTCTCTCTCAATCTCCACTTGGATTCGACGCTGATGCCGCCTCCGTCTTCTTCGAGCTCCGCCGCCGACCGTCGCGTTGTCTTGTACGCGTTTTGGGGCCGCCTAGCTCCGCCGTCGTCTGCTGTCAGGTCCGACGCCGATCGCCGCCTGCTTCTTCTCCGAGCTCTGACGCCGAGCGCCGCCTGCTTCTTCTCCGAGCTCTGACGCCGAGCGCCGCCTGCTTCTTCTCCGAGCTCCGACGTCGAGCGTCGCGTTGTCTTCTACGAGTTTTGGGGCCGCCTAGCTCAGCCATCGTCTGTTGCCAGGTCCGATGCCGAGCGCCGCCTGGTTCTACTCCGAGCTCCGACGCCGAGCGCCGCCTGCTTCTTCTCTGAGCTCCGACGCCTAGCTCTACCGTTGTCTGCTGCCACGTCCGACGTCAAATTGTGGTTTTGGGTTGAAATTATCATCTAATTTGGATTATGTGAACTCGTAGTTTTACATTTGTTCTTCTACTGGTTTGGTTTATGAGTAAGACTTCCTTGTTTGGTTTTATCTCCAAAAGAACTTACCCATTTGTCTGACGGTTTCTATTGCAGGAGTATCAAAGTTTTAGAATAGGCAACGGTGACAACTTGGAGGGAGTAGGCCTCTTCATAAATGTCGACCAAAAAATAGGCCATTTGGTTAGTAACATTCTTCAAAATCTAATCCTTTATTACAATTCATATGGTTTCTTGACATTTCACTCGAAACAAGTTTCTTGCTTTCTTTAAATTTGATCTATCAGTTAATTATTTGCTGTGAGAAGCATTCCACATTTCTAGCACAACAAAAAGTATAATAGTTTTATGGTAAAACTTGGGTCTTTTTGAAAAAAATTGGGCTACCATTTATTTTTCATTGCTCAATGCTCATTAAGCTCAAAATTTGAGTATTTTTTCTCTTCTCCTCTTTTGGAGTTTCTTGGGTATTCAGTGGTTCTGTCAAAGTAAAAGACAGAGCATTTGTTATCCAATCACCAATTAAATGGAAAGGCCAAGTCTTTGTGGCTTAATGCCTCGCTAAAAGATTTTAATTGGAAATTCGGTCAGAAAAAGTTTTGGTGGAATTTTAAAGAAAGAAGTACGAATCTAGAAGAAGTCCTATATTTAGCAAAATTTCATGCTTCATTTTGTTGTGATCTTTCTAATTCTTTTTGTAACTATACTCCATTTATAATTAATTCAAATTGAAGTGGGTGCAACTCCTATAGGGAGTAGTGAATTTAATTCCTAGCTTTTTAGATATATGGATGAAGTTCTTACTTTTTGCATATTTCCCAAGATATCGTTGCCACTCATTGCCTCATGGAGCTTGTTTAAGGCAATCACTTATTAATACACATAAGAACATACCAAATGTCACTCTAGATGATTGAAGTTGTTCTTCAATAGAATTTATGTTTACTTCTAGCATGAAAATTGCTCCTCAAAGACGTACTGGAGTCCGTGAATTTGAGTAGACATAGTTCCGCTGATCTCGTTACTAAAATCGTTGTTCAGGCTTCTTGATAGCTATATAAATTCACTTACTTTCATATTGCTTTCAATGAAAATCTCTTATGTGGTTCAATGGTCTGCAAAAGAAAAACTTCTCCGTGTATGTGAGACTTACATCATGAAAAACTCTTGTTAGCTATTTAACTTCACTTACTTTCAAATTGGTACTTACATCATGAAAAACTCTTGATAGCTATTTAACTTCACCCACTTTCAAATTTTATCTTCCATATCATTGTGTATAGTTCAACCTAACTTAACTATTTGTGAGACTTCAGGGAAAATGCTTGATGGTGTTTATAGTGAAACAGCAGCACAAAAGCTTTGAGAGGGCGTGTTGGAACAATAGAAACTTTGATTCCCTTGTGATAAACTAATTTACAATTTTTTTTTGTTTGATTGGAACTTGGTTTTAGACTTTCAGCAGAAAGCTACAACTCATGCATTTATGTTTGAAACAAGGAGTAAAGACCCAAACGTAACAGTGGTTGCATTCAGAGGCACTAATCCATTTGAGGCTCAAGATTGGATGATAGATTTCAACTTCTCTTGGTACAAAATCGAAGGCGTCGGCCACATTCACAGCAGCTTCATGCAAGCCCTCGACCTCCACCAGGCCACTGGTTGGCCCAAGAATCTCCACAATGCTCACCATAACTGAGAGGGTAAAATGGTAAAATGGATCGCAATACAATTAATTGCTTGAATTGAATAATTGATTTGATAACTTTCTCAAATAACCTCTATTTTACCCAACATTTATTTTTAGTTTCATTTTTAAGAGCAACATTTGTTTGTTCAGTTTTGTAATTTTTTCATTTTTCTTTTATATTTAATTAAATATTATATTTTTTTAGAGTACATCATCATTATTATATGAAAACTTCTATTTCGAAGTTGGGAAGTTAGGATCTTGAGTTCATTTGTTAAAATTACTACAATCATGTCTAGTATGATGGATGCTTTATCTTTCTTAGTTTTCCAAATTCTCTATTAACTTTGTATTCAGAATGCCATTTTAAATTTTGTAGGTTTTTTTTTAACATCGGAAGCTTCAAAGTATGTTTATCCTTACAGTCCATAGTGTCGTTTCAATTTCTTCACCCTCATGCAAATTTTAAGGAGTTAAGTTTGACATATTCTTGTATATGGTTGAAGAATATATATATTTTGTCTTAGTGATATAGGAGCTTCGCAAGGTGATTTCGGCTCAATCTGAACAATCTCAGTATTAGGAGCTTAACTCTGGCATTATATTTTCCCACAGGTTCTGCAAACTTCATGATTTCGGGTCCGGAAGTCTTAGAGGCGAACAACTTAGTGAAAGATCTGTAGACTTTGAATTTGAAGCCTAGCTTAACAATCTTGTAAGTACTTACTGCACCAGTTTTAGCCACTTATTGATTTTGTTATTATATCTATTAACTTTTTTATTTTGTTATTAATAATTGTTTATGTATTGTGAATTATACGACTTGCATTGTGACATCGTTGCAATTTTGATAAATAAATATATATATATATATATATATATATTTTGTTTATGTAAGTAAAATTTTCTTGATTTTTGCAAGATTAATTTTCTTGATTCATATTGGTTCATATTGGTTCTATTGCAAATATCTTCCACCGGTGTACTCACGAGCTGCTTGCCCAAACTTAAATTGGGTGAGATTGGTTGTCTTTTTTCTTACTAATAACTGACTTCTCTCGTATCATATACTGATTGTAATATCTGATTTTCTGATAATAAACTTTGCATTTATTTGATAGCATATTGATGCTTACAAAGGAAGTGGTGAGTTTTTTCTTGCCCTACATTTGGATAAAATGTGTGAGCTTTTTGTGTTGATGATATTAGGGCATTGAAAGATATTGAAAGAATGCATTATAACTCTAATAGAACTTTGTGACATAGAACTTTTTGTTAATATATATGCATCCTATCAAAGAGAAGGTAATCTATAGTCTTAACTTTAATAAAATTGTTGTTCTTTGCTTCGTTAAAGTGCAAATATACCATGAATCGAAAATCTTAGGCTACTAATTAGATGAACTGCAAGTGGCTTCTATCATTCCAAACACTTTTAAGGCTAGCTTAAGGTGTTGTTTTTTGATTCCTAACTGCTTGAATTTATCTTTGTTGCTTAGGTTCGTTTTGGAGCGTCTGAAGTAAGGACTAAAGTGTTGGGTTGTTTTAGGACTGCGTTAGGTAAGTGGCTACTATCTACTTGTTGGCATGTTGCGTGTTTAATAATTGTTTATGTATTGTGAATTATATGACTTGCATTGTGGCATCGTTGCAATTTTGATAAGACTAAGCACATCTGAGTGCTTAATAATCTATAATATATCGTTTATAAATGTTCTGATAAGACTAAGCACCTCTGAGTGCTTAGCAAACTATATTTTGTCGCTTATGAATTTTCTGCTAAGACGCACATTTGAGTGCTTAGCGTGATGTGTTTGATTTGTATTCTAAATAGACTAATAAGTTTAGTTTAGCTGTTATATGTTTATGTATTGTGAATTATATGACTTGCATTGTGGCATCGTTGACTAAGCACATTTGAGTGGTTAGCAATCTATAATTTTTCGTTTATAAATGTTCTGATACGACTAAGCACATCTGAGTGCTTAGCAAATTATATTTTGTCGTTTATGAATTCTCTGATAAGACTAAGCACATCTGAGTGCTTAGCGTGATGTGTTTGATTTATATTTTGAATAGACTAATAAGTTTAGTTTAGTTTAATTATAACCACTTGTTAAGTTTATTTGAGTTTAATATGTCTTCTTGAATATTTATTGCAGGAACTACAAAGAGATGTCAAAATATTTTCTCAAGCTAGAAGTCATATTGCAACAAATGATAGACTTTTATGTTGGGTTAGATAATATATATTATATTATGTTATGCAACGTTTTAGTGTTAATATTGCAATAATTGTTGAGTATTGTAGTTATGATACATACGAATTAGTTTGTGTAAAATTGTGATATTTCAATGATATATACAATTTATTTCAATGATATTACGTTTTGTGTCTTACTTGAAGTATTTTTTTTTTTGTTACATGTGTATTCATAGATATGTCTCTTCATTAGTTTTATGGCTTTGGTGAACCCTTATAACAAAGGTTCATCAAGGTTATAAAATTTAATAATAATTACAAATATAAATATATTTAGATTTACGACAAAAAAATTTGTCATAAAAACATAATTTTTGACAAAAAAATCATGTCATTGAATTAATTTTGTTCACTCACAATAGTTGTCGTCTTCAACCTATTAGTGACAAGAAATATAAGTCATCAAAGCGTACAAAATTTACTATCATCAACTCGGATTAGTTGACAAATATTTACTGTCATCGATTCAGATTAGATGGCAAATATTTCATGTCATCAATTGCGATAAGATGACAAAAATTTCATGTCGTCAATTGCGATTAGATGACAAAATATGATATGAGTGGTCATTCAGTGACAATGTTTAAGTGTCATAAAATAACGTCTCTTGACATAAAATAATTGTCATTAATCGTATTATGAAGACAGAAAAAAACTGTCACGAAACCATGAATGATGACAGTTTTCGGCTTGTGTCATCTATAGAGTAAAGAAGGCAGGGGCTATAACGACTGAAAAAAATTGTCATCTAAAGTCCTGATGACAGTTTTTATTTGTCATCATAGTCCCGATTTCTACTAGTGTTAGTATAAAACGAGACCATGCAAATCGAGTTGGAATCTGTTTCACATATTGAGTGCTTTTGAAGAAACTCTTGAGGTTCAAGAACTAATGGTTGTTGTGGATCTTGTGATTTTTAGTAGAAATCTGACTTGATCATCAATATTTAAATTTAGATTAAATCTATCTCAATTGCAAATATTTTGGTGGCTTATTCCACAAATGTAGTAGGCTAAGTAGTTTAGTCTCTCTACAAATTGAGAATATATTTGGGCGACTCATCTCTAGAACTTGTTTATAATCATCTTGTTAGCATATAGTTGATCTCACGGTTGTAATTCATTCAAATTTCTTTTAGTTGAGAATATTTTTTATGAGTTAATTAGTTCCACAAATATAGTTTAACTTATTGATGATTGATATTGAATGAATTTAATTCAGATTGAATCCAATATTGTGAGATTAAAGATTTTTCAAATCTTTATATATATATATATATATATAAAAGATGGTGATTTGGCAACCTTATTTCATGACTATATTTGGACATAATATTCAATATATATTTGATGAGTATATATTTGTTTATTATTTGCTCACTATATCAAATTGTTTCCCATGACATGAGGTAAGGAAAATAATAATATTATTATTGTTGTATTATGTTTCTAACATCAAATGTGATGTTATTTGAGAAGTCTAATTATCATATTAGCATGAATGAAAATAATAATTATTATTATAGACAGAGCTCATGTATGTAGAATGACAATTTTGAAAATGATAAATACGGCTGAAATTGTTTAGTGATGCAGCTTGAAATTGTGGAAAATTATGAATATTGCTAAAGTTGTTTAGTGGTGCAGCTTGAAATTGTGGAAAATGATGAATATTGATAAAGTTGTTTAGTGGTGCAGCTTGAAATTGTGAAGCAATTAAAAGATTGGGGTAATGAGTATTTTTTAATTGACAATATAAAGTGTTATTGATATCATAAATTGTCATGTTTAAAAGTATTCAATTTGGCCATAATTTTTTATGAAATTGAAAATTATTATTAGTGATAACAATTTAGTTTGGCCTTAGAACAATATTGGTTTATTACCTAACTTGTTGGTAACAAGAAAAAGAAAAAAAAAAATTGTGCAAAATCTCTCATATCTATGTGGAGCTCGTAGAAATTGATTATAGTTTAAGATCTTGATAGTTATGTTAAAATACATGATATTTTATAAAGGCTATTTAAGATATTGTTGGTCAATTATGCATGCATATTCTCAGTGGTTGAAAATATGAAGTTATTCATGTCAAATATTTTATCGAGCATGCCTATGATCATGAAAAATGAAAAGAAAAATATTGTCTATTTTTTATTATTAATGATTCATAGATAAGAAACATCAAATATATAAATTGTGAATAACACATGTGAATGAGATGTTCCATGTATTGTGACATAGAGATGCATTTGGGTTATGATTATGTTGTTATGTGATTTTACAATGTAACAACTTATGAAGAAATGTTTTGGATAACATTTCTTGGAATGTGCATATTATGTCATTATGAAGAGATATTATGTGCAATATATCTCTTATTGATGAAATGTAGGGGAAGTAAGAAATTTGTGATGTTATGATCACTCATATTTTCCAATTCTTGGATGTATACATAAATTGATTGTGGTGTATATAATTTATGTATGCATGCATAAATATGTTTGAGAAATTAAAATATATTTTTAATATCTCAAAATGTGGGGAGATAGTGATTAAAACCATTATTCAATGTAAAAGAAATGAAAAAATCATTTGATTTTACTGATGTGATACTAGAGGTTAAGATAAGAAAAATCAAAAATTATTTTTTCATTAAAAACTTACTAAAGAGATTTAATTGCTATGTTGTTACTCTTGTATGTTTATGATGCTAGTATGAGTCTTAAGAAAAATAATGAAGATATTGTTACTCGATCTGAATATGCAAAACTTATACGGAATGCCATGTTTCTGATGAACTATTTAGACCTGATATTGCATATGTTGTGAGTAGATCGAGTAGAGATATACACATATTCTTGAAAAAGACTATTGGACTACTCTTCGTCGATTCTTGAGGTACCTTAAAGGTACATTGAATTTATGTTTGCATTTTAATAAGTTTCATGTAGTGTTAGAATAATATTGTGATGCAAACTGGGTAACGAACAATGACGATGTGAGTACCACTAGAGGATATGTGTTCATACTAGGTGGAGAAGTTATTTCATGGAAATAAGCACAGCAGACGTGCATAGCATGGTCCACCATAGAGTCTGAGTCCATAGCTCTCGAGCTAGTAGGGCAAGAGGCAAAATAGCTAAGAAACCTATTGGGAGAGCTTAGAGACGTACCATTGTGGGTGCGTCAGTACCAATCTCTATGCATTGTGATTCACAGGCTTCCATAGGTATTGCTAAAAACACTGTGTATAACGGCAAAAGAAGGCATTTACGCCTTAGACATGAAGCTGTGAAACAATTGTTGAAGAGTGAAATTCTCTCCTTGGAGTATGTGAGGTCTGAGAAGAATCTAGCGGATCCCCTCACCAAAGGCCTAACAAGGAGAGTAATTCTATAGTCTTCAGCAAGTATGAGACTCAAACCCTTATTGTGGATCCATAGCCCTTTATTTGGGTGGTCCTGAGTAAGACTTGATGGAACACTTTAAAGGTATTTATAGCTCTTTTATTTGGGTGGTCTGAATACCGACTTGATGGAACTCCTGGAAGTCTTCATAGCTCAAATGTTGAGTGGTCTGCGTACAAACTTGATGAAGCATTTAACGTGATTGTGAAGGTGTGGTCGCCTTCTATGAAAGAGTATAGGGTCTCTTTCTAGAGCTTTCACAGTGACCCGAGGTTCAATGTGCATGGCCTTAAAAGCACTTGATGTTGTATCTGTATCGGGGATTCAAGATAAAACATAAGGAATGGAGAGTGATGTGAGGGTCTCAACTTTAATTGATGAAAGTTCAAAAGGCAACTCATTCTCTTCAATTAGGTTGTTGCCCCACTTCACTATGCAACAATTCAAATCGAAAGATATTGTTGTTTAAGCTTATTATTTCTTCTTTGCTTAGATTTTGATTTTTGTTTCCTATTTTCTCCGTGGTAGTCGTTCATGGGGGTTGTTGGGAATGACTAGCTTATTCGCGGAAAGAAAAAATTATTTTTATTACCATTCCTTTTAAATTATTAGCATTTTACATTAATTGCAAAAACGTTTTTATGTTATGAATTCATTTCCATTTATTTACTTTAATTTTGAATTCATCTAAAACGTTTTTGAATTAATTTCCGTTAAAACGTTTTTTAATTAATTCTGAATTAATTTGATTTGAAACTCCTAAATTAATTCTTTGTGTTAACCTTGGGGAGCAACCGACAACAGATGCCGCAATTGCTTTCAAGGAAGTGGTATCCACGGCGCAACAATTCATTTTCCTATTATTTTTCCGATTACAATTTGAAAGCAGAAATTTGTTCTGGTTGATCGACAACTAACATGAGCGAGACAAAATCTTACTCCACTTTTTTGCTCTTGCCATTTTATTTGTTCCTCAACTTGCACTTGCCACTTTACCTTCTTCTGTCCATCTTCTGTCCACCAACTACAGTTGATTTTGTAAAATAGCCGTTTGTGAAAATAAATAAATGGATTTCAATCTTTTCAACTTAGCTCTTGTCGCATTGAAAAAAAATATTGAAAAAAAATAGTGGAAAGAAGTGTGATCCAGTCAATATTTGTGTCCCCTAAATTGTAGGCTTAAACTCAATGTCCGATAAATGATGTGGGGTGGAATGATATTTGGTAGGACTGCAGAGTTCAAGCAATATCGAGAACTTCTGGGCCTCCAACATTTTACCCAACGTCCATGAGTAAAAATTCGGTCTTTCAAAAAAAATGTTGAAAAAGGATTGGAGATGCAAGGTATCAAACCCCGTACCTCTCACATGCAAAGCAAGCACTCTACCATGTGAGCTACATCCCCATTTGTTGAATTGTTGTTCAAACATAATGTAATTATTCAATATATTTGTATTTCGATAAACATATTATCACTATTTTTTTAGTACAATGAATTTATTATTTTTTAATTTTAGGATGGATGAACCTTTTTTATACTGTTTAAAAAATAATTAAACTTTTGTATACTATATGTCAAACAATTTCTCATATATTTTTATTTTCATGTGGTGAAGGAACCATTTCCTTTTATTTAAAAAAAAAATATATAAACAAAATAAACAAACTTCTATAATTGCTTTGGTATTCAACCTTCTACGATGGTAAAAGGGTATGCTTAGGTCTATGGAATTGACTACTCTGAAACATTATTCTCTCATGTGGACAAACTCACTTCCGTAAGATTGTTCATTTTTCTTGTTGCTGCCCATGATTGACTCTTGTATCAGTTAGATATCAAGAAAATGCATTTCTTCATGAGAATCTCCAAGAAGAAATGAATATGGAGCAACCACCTGGTTTTGTTGCTCAAGGGGAGAATAGTAAGGTTTGTTATCTGAGAAAATCGTTGTATGACTTAAATAGAGCCCTCGTGCATCGTTTGGTAAATTTAGTCCAACAGTCGAACAATTTGGCATGAAAAAGAGTAAATATGATCATTTTGTCTTTCATCGAAAGTCTACAACTGGTATTAATACTCGGTTAGTTGTGTATGTGGATGACATTGTCATTATAGGTAATTTTGTTGTCGGTATCGCATCTCTCAAAGCTTTCCTCCATAGTCAAACAAAGAACTCTTAAAGGTTAAAATACTTTCTGGTTGTTGAAGTAACGAGAAGCTGCAAAGTGATTTTCTTATCTCAAAGGAAATATGTGTTTGATTTATTGTCAGAAACCAGAAACTTGGGGGATAAGTCGTGTAGCACTGCAATGGTTCTTAATTCTTAGCACACTAAGGATGGTGAATTATTTGCAGAACTTGAAAGATACTGGAGATTGGTTGGGAAACTAAGGCCCCGTTTGGTTTCTTATCCATTTTCGTTTTTATGTTTCCGAAAACAAGGGATACGATAAAAATGATGAGAATTTGTTTGGTGGGTTGAAAATGAAAACAGTTTTTGAAAACACAACTTAAATTAAAGGTAAAGTTTGGAAACGATAAAATATCGTTTTCATTATTTTCCAAACTAAAACCCCAAAATTGAAAACACGGGATCTCCTACGATTTTCAATCTTCTCTCTTGCCCCAAAGATGAAAATATCCGTAGAATATCATCTATTAATTTTAATAAGAATCTAGATATTAATAACAAGATCTATAACTTAAAAAAAACTTAATTATTAATTTAAATATATTTCTTTTTAAAAAAATTATTTACAAAAATATCTATGAATATCGATATTTTATTTATAAATCAAAGAAAAAAGGAACACAATAATTTTAAATTCACAACCAAACACAATTTTTAAATTTTATATTCAAATTTGAAGGTTTTAAATTGGAACCAAACGTGTTTTCAAATATAATAAAAATAAGAAATTTGTTTTCGTTTTCTTCTAAATTCTTGTTTTCGAAAATAATTTTTTTGGATTACGAACCAAACGGGGCCTAAATTACCTTACTGTAACTCGCCCAGACATTGCATACTCGATTAGTATAGCGAGTCATTATATGTTTTCTTCTACTATTGAGCATTGGAAGGCTGTTGAACAAATCTTGTGTTACTTAAAGGTGTTCATTGGCGATGAATTATATATAGCAACCAAGACCACAGTAAGATTGAATACTTCTCAAATGTTGATTGGGTTGAGTCTAAAAAGATCGAAGATCTACTACCGTTTATTGTGTCTTTGTTGAGGGAAATTTGGTCTCTTGAAAAAGCAAGAAACAAAATGTAGTGTCTCGATCGAGTGTTGAGTCAAAATATAGAGCAATGGCAAAAACTGTGTGTGAAATAATATGGATCTACAATTTTCTCACTGAAGCGGGTTTGAAGCTTTCAATGTCAGCTAAGTTATGGTGTGACAACCAAGCAACTCTTCACATTGCATCGAATCTTGTCTTCCATGAACGAACTAATCACATTGAGATCGATTGTCAAATTGTTCGTGAAAAGTTGCAACAAGGATTAATCTCTACATAATATGTGGGAACGAGAGAACAACTAGGGGATATTTTTACCAAGGCTCTAAATAGGTCTCAGGTTAACTCTCTTTATAACAAGTTGGGCATGATAAACATTTATGCTCCAACTTAAGGAGATATGTTAGGGTTGTATATATTATACATATTCTCTTCCCTTTAATTAGACCTAATTTCTAGGGCAATTTGACTTTTTGTACCCTAAACCAAAACAAATGGGTCTTTTAGACTCCCAAGGAAAAAACTAACAATTTTAGACCCCTGATGTGAAAGGTCTTAAATGCCCTTACTTTTAGAGACATGAAATGTCTTAAATACCCCGCCTAAACCCCAATTGAATAGACTTCAATTTTTCATTACTTTTCACCTACTTTTCACCCACTCTTCACCTACCTTTCACCCACCTTTTACCTCAAACATTCATGAAACAAAATTTCATCTCTTCATTATTCTCACATTCTCCACGTTTTTTTCACTCTCATTCTCCCTGTTTGTTTCTAACGAATAACATTCATCCAACAATGGGCAATTTGACTTTTTGTACCCTAAACCAAAACAAATGGGTATGTTAGACTCCCAAGGAAAAAACTAACAATTTTAGACCCCTGATGTGAAAGGTCTAAAATGCCCTTACTTTTAGAGACATGAAATGTCTTAAATACCCATCCTCCTAAACCCCAAAAAACTTTTCATCTTCTTCTAAATTCCGATTTTTGAACTTCCGATTTTTACTCCTTCAAACTTGCGATTTTTGAACTTCTTCTTCCTTTGTGGGCTTCTTCTTCTTCCTTCTTCAAACTTCAAGCTTGGCAGGTATTATTCTTTAAACTCCAGTCGATATTATTCTTTAAACTTCAAGCTTTACATTTAAATTCGATTTCATGTTTTGGGCGTTTCAATTTCATGGGTTTAGGGTTTCGATTTCATGTTTTGGGGTTGTCGGCAACTTCTGTTTCTCAATCCATTCTTGATTTTGAGTTTTTTGGAAGAAGTTTTTCGATTTCATGTTTTGGGGGGTTGTTGCAGACGAAGGAAGGAGATGAAGTACCGACCGGTACGTTTACCGGTCGGTTTTATGTAACCGGTAAATTTAGAGGAAAAAAATTTGGGGGAAATTTCTGCATCGGGTAAATTTACCAGTCGAAACGACCCTGACCGGTAATTTACCGGCAGGTAATTTGCTCCTTCTGCCTTGGCTTGGTAAATTTATCGGTCGAAACGACCCCGACCGGTAAATATTTGTTCCTTCCTTCATCTGCTTAAATTACCGGTTTGGAAAACCGACCGGTAATTTACCGGCAGGTAATTTGTTCCTTCTGCATTGGCTTCGGTAAATTTACCGGTCGAAACGACCCCGACCGGTAAATATTTGTTCCTTACTTCGTCTGCTTCAATTACCGGTTTGGAAAATCGACCGGTAATTTACCGGCAGGTAATTCTAAACCGGTAAAAAAATAGATTATTAATTTATGCTTTGTGTTGTTGGTTATTTAGGGTACATATTTTGTGTTGTTCATAAGCATTTTCAAATTGTTGTGTAGGTTTACCATGGAAACAGAAATGAGTGAAATGGTTGATAAAATCCCCATCAGTGACCATTTTCCAGCCCTGTTGACCTGTTGTGCCCACGTTAGTACAACTAAGAAAAACATCATCGATAAACTCTCAGTAACCCAATTGGATATGTTTAGGGAAACTTGTTTTGACCTTATATTCGATAGCTCTATAGTGTTTAATGGACAGTTAGTTCATTACATCGTTCTTAGGGAAGTTGAGGTTGAGGATGAAACATCTGAAACGGGAGATGTTATGAGTTTTAACCTATTAGGAAGTAGAGTGTCTTTCGGTAAGCGAGAATTTGACATTATAACCGGGCTTAGACATGGGCGTAGAAATGTTGGGAGGGTTGTAAATCATAATAGACTGAGAGGCCTGTATATGAGGGATTTATAGGGCATTAAGGCTGATGAGTTTGAGAAGTTATACCCAACCCTAGTGTTTGAGAACGATGAGGATGCTGTGAAGGTATCATTGTTTTATTTCATTGAGTCGGGTTTAATTGGGAGGGAGAAGAGGCAAAAAATGAATACTAGCCTCTTGAATATCATTGATGACTGGGAGCAATTTTGTAATGAGGATTGGAGCAGCATGATATTCAAGAAAACTATTCAAAGCCTAAAAAAAGCTTTGAATGGGAAAGCCGATTCTTATAAAGGGAAGACAGATGCGTTGAAGAAGGCGGAGACATATAGCTTGTATGGTTATCCGCATGCAGTCCAGGTTTGCAGTATTTGAAGTTATAGATTTAAAAACTCATATGAGATTATTTGTTTAATAAGTAGTTTTTTGTTAATGCAGATATGGGCATATGAGGTTGTTTCGTCGCTGACCCGTGTCGCAACTCATCTCAATGATACGACCATCCCACGTATTCTTAGATGGTCATGTCGCCAGTCACCTTCGTATAAACGGCTTCGCGACGAGGTGTTCCAGGCGGATGTGGTTAGTTCAATTGAGGTCTATTTTGTTATTCCCACTTATTTTGTTATTGCCCACTGTTATTTTTTAATCTAAGTTATGCTACAGACTACAATTGTGGCCATCGTACCGACAGATCAAGAGATTCAATTTATTAATCGAAGATTGAAGGCTCCGTCCACAAACTGTATCTGAAGGGGGTGATGTACCCGAGGGGGGTGAAATTGTACTCGAGGGGGATCTCCTAGTCTGTTCCACAAATGTCGAAGAGATGACGGTCCCTCACATTGACATGTCAACTCAGGACCCAGGTGTAGGGTCTGTACATGTTGAAAAGACGGGTGAGATGCCTCACTTGGTAGGTTCGCAACATGTTAACAATGAAGTCAATGATGAGGTGACAAAGAAGAAGAAGAAGAGGAAGAAGAGTTGCAAATGCACTAAGCAACTACGACGTATGAATGAACGCATGGAGGGAATGGAGTCTGATTTGAAGGCCATAAAAAGGTTGTTGCGACGGATGTACAAGGTAATATATTTTATATGAATTACGTAGGGTTATGGTTGTTTAGGGTTTACGGTTTTGAGTATTTTCGTAAATACGTATATTTGTTTTCTCTTCTATAGAGCGGAGATGTGGACCCGACCCACTATTTTGGGCCTCATACTGATGAAGGCGGGTCATCGAGAAGACCTCATATCGATGAAGGCGGGTCATCGAGAAGACCTCATACCGATGAAGGCGGGTCATCGAGAAGATCGAGATATGGATGGTCGAGATCCAAGTTCATACCATGAAGACGACGATGCTGAAGTTGGCCAAACGAAGGACGTCGTGGCAGATGTGCCAATGGACCACGAAGCATGTGCAAACCCCGAGGAGCAGCCAGAGGACCTCGAAGCACGTGCGGACAGCGAGGAAAAACCAATGGACCTCGAAGCACGTGGGGACAGCAAGGCACATGTGCCAATGGACCTCGAAGCACGTGCGGACAGCGAGGCACATGTGCCAATGGACCTCGATGTTGTCGTCGAGCAAGCAGAGGATGTTGTCGTCGAGCATGCGAAGGATGTTGTCGCCGAGCATGCGGAGGATGTTGTCGCCGATCATGCGCAGGATGTTGTCGCCGATCGTCTGGAGGATTTTGTTGTGAAGTCGGAGGTAATCTAATTTCTTCATAAATATTTCTATCATGTATCATGTTAACATATTAATTTGTATTTTTCTTATGTAGCCGATTGATTACGAGCTAAAAGAAGTCAGCGGACTTCTAGCCGTGCAACCAGTACAACGTCGGGCCCAGCGTACCCGTACCCTCCCATGGAAACTTCGTAGGCCAGTGATTTTCAAGAATCTACAAGGTCAGCGACGATACACGGATAAGGGCCACCCATTGCGCAAAATACGTATACCACTGAATGAAAAGTTTCAAGCTTGGATGGACAATCCAAATAAGGTGTTGCGAAGAACAGTGTACGCACATAGAGACAAACAATGGTTTCAAGATCTTTTGACACCATCTCACTGGACGAGTGACGAGGTACGTAATACTATTCTTCATGTAATACTATTATGGAGCTTAGGGATTAAGTAATAAAATTAATGTGTAGGTCATGGACTCATTTTTCCTGTTCATTCACAAGAAGTTAGATTTGAAACCCAATTTACGCGATCACAAATTTGTCACTGCAGATATAGTTGTCACGGTACGTAGTTATATTATTTTGCGCAATATTAATTTGTCTGTCAATAACCTCACAATTTCATTCATTGATTATGTGATTCAGTCATTTCTAAGAGGAGAAGAGGTGTACAAAGAGATGCGTTACAGTCTCCCGAGTGATCCACTCATCGAATGGAGTAAGTACAACAATGTTGTAGACTACACCTTAGGGAAACAGATCGACTACGACGTACCATGGAGTACCGTTGATGTGGTGTACATGCCATTCAACATAGGAGGTAACCATTGGGTGTTGTTGTGCAGTGATTTGCGAAATGGCGAGCTGACAGTATACGATTCTTGCGTGGCGCTGACTATAGACGAGCAATTGAAGAACGAGCTCAAACCGGTCTGCACAAATTTCTACATATTGTTGGGACAATGCGGGGTCTTGCAGATGAGAACCACACTGCCCATCCGACCATGAGAGCTGTATAGAAACCGTGACGTTCCCCAACAAAATGATAGTGCCGACTGTGGTATTTTTGTTGCTAAATTTTTAGAATATCTTGTAATGGGACAACCAATGGACACTCTATCACAGGATAAAATTGAATTTTGTAGGCGTCAGTATGTTGTACAACTGTGGGCCAATAGGCCATTATTGTAACCCGAAATATTTTTTTTAAAGTATTAAACTTTTTTATCATTTCGGTTATCTAATAATAATCTAAACAATGATAAACAAAAAATGGTAGCATAAGTAGTTGAAATTAAATCTCTACAAAATAACCAATTCAACAAAATAATCTAGAACCCTAAACCCTAAACCTCTAGAAAATAACCAATTCCAATTCGAATTTCAATGTGGAGAATAAATGAAGTTAAAATTGGCCCATGTGAATTAGAGTTTAGGGTTTAGGGAATTAGAATTTGAAAAATTTGGGGTTTAGGGAATTTCAATGTCGAGAATAAATGTAGTTGCAATTGGCCATAAACTCTACACCCTAAACCCAAACTGTAAACCCTAAACCCTAATCCGGTTAGGGAATTAGAATCTGAAAAATTTAACGGTCGGTAAAGGAAATTTACCGGCCGATAAATTTTTCCCAAACATTTACCGACCGGTAAATTTCCCAGAATCATTTTGCACCTTTGTTTGGGGAAAATTTACCGGCCGGTAAATTTCCCAGAATCGTTTTTCCCCTTTGTTTGGAAAAGATACCGACCAATAAATTTTTCAGAATAAAGGGTTTAGGGTAAAAATTGAATAACAACATTAAATGTTCCGAAGAAATAATATAATTCAGTGTTGTTACATAGTAAAAACAAAGTTCATTGTTACATAGTACAAACATAGTATCATACAGTGCTTAGTGGTTGTCGGCAAGTTTTTCTATTGTGTCCCAAATTCCCACAACGACTGCATCTATGAACTTGTTGGGTTTCACCTGTAGAGGGTATTCGCAAGGTCTGGCGTCAACCAACTCTTATAACCTGTTTGGGGGGAAGTACCTCACAGTCAACGAAATTAGCTGATCTCTTCCACTCTCAGAGATGACCAAGCAGAAATATGGGCTCCGAGTACGAGTTGATCAAAGTTTCCATATTGTAAACCGAAGAGCAGAGGGTCATGGGGTCTAAGCCACGAAACCAACATCCAGCTATTCCGTGAGAACATGGGATATCATAATAGTCAAACTCACGACAAGTGCATGTTTTACTCTCAATGTTGACACGTCCACCCAAATACCCATCATCAACCTCGAATTCAAATTTATCAATTGGATCAACTTTGTGTCTCCTCGCATTCTCTACTGATTTTTCCAGAAGGCCCTCGACATATTTCGATACGAGGGACTCCTCACCACGAATCGCGTGCTTGGTCCGACGCTTGTAATACTTCCTTTGAAACCACCCTCTGATATGGTCTAATAATCCTGTAATCGGAAGTTGACGCGCGTCCTTAAATACAGAGTTCGTGCATTCCGCGAGATTTGTGGTGTTCTGATTGTACCTTCTTCCACATTGGAAAACACGAGCCCATCGGTCTAGCCCAATATCCTCCAAATAATTTTGTGCACCCAGATACTTTACAAGTTGTCCCCAAAATTCATTGAATTGTACTTCGCTGTTTGGAGAAATACCTTACAAATGTCTTCATTTTTATACTTTGTCTTAAGGTTCTCACTTATATGATGTATACATAAACAGTGAACAGCTTCCAGAAATACAATTTGAATCGCCTTTCGAATGCTCGGGTGTCTATCAGACACAATGACTAACCCAGGGACATGTCCGATTGCATGTTCCATCTGTCGAAGAAAATACACCCACGAGGCTTCAGATTCCCCTTCACCGATTCCAAAACCAATAGGGTATATTTGGTTGTTGCCATCAACACCAGTTGCAAGTAGAAGCTTACCCTTGTACTTCCCCCTCAAGTGTGTACCGTCTATTATTAGTATAGGCTGAATGCAACCCAAGAAACCTCTAATGGCCGGACCTAACGCCATAAATACATATTTGAAGTATTTATTTTCATCGAGTTGCAAATCAAACACCGTACGTGGATTTTCAATTTTCAAAGCCTCACCGAACCTTAGCAAGAGTTTGAAAGATTCTTCTGGCGACCCCCAAGCAAGACGTAGGGCTATTTCTCTAGCTCGCCAAGCCTTGTCATAGGTTAGGTTAACACCATACTCCTTTCGAATATCATTCACAATGTCCTTGGCTTTGTAGATACAACTGATATCCTCAAACTTCGACTTCAATAGATGGCCAAGAACTGAAGATTTGGCCTGTCGATGGTTGTGAGTCAACATTTTTTTTTTGCATGTATGAATGTTTGCATATTGTGTAACGTTGAATATATCACAATCATTCAACTTCATATCCCGGAGTCTTCATTTGCATTCAGCATTCCTACATATCATTACGCACAATGTCTTGTTCGACTTCTTAGCCTTAAACTCAAAGCTAGTCTTCATTGTTATAACGGACAATCTCATCAACAAAGCTTTTTTAGTCATAAAAATTTCTCCAACTTTTATGTCTTCAGTAGACTGACCTAACAATGAAGCATGAACCGATGCAGAAGGAACATCAACTACAACGCGTGCAACAGGACCAGCAGGAACCTCAACAGTATTTTGTACATTTACCTGAACAGGCTCGTCGTCTCTTTCTTCCACACCCTCATCATCTTCTTCTACACCATCATTATATTCACCATAATCTTCACCGGGCTCGCCCTCCCCTTCTTCCCTACCATCATCTCCACCATCACCACCACCATCATTATAATTATATTCATTATATTCAACACCACCACCTGTATTCTCTACACCACGCTCTTCCCCTTCTTCAACACCATCATGTTGAGTAAGGTCTGTGTCATCCCCCAAGTTATATGCCTCCACATTGTAAGACAATTGTGGCACGTTAGGGTAAGACACGCTAGGGTAAGGCATGGTAGGGTAAGGCATGCCCGGGTAAAACATAGGGTAAAACTGTATGCCTAGTATATATGGAATGGACGATGTGGATGGTATTTGCCCTATGTTATACGGGAAAGATGTGGACGTTGTTGGGATTTCTTGGTTGGAAGTGGATGGAATTTGCATTTCAGGTGTTTGGGTCAACTTTGACATAGTGGATATATACAAAGGATATACAGAGACTTCACCCCAAGTCAAGAAAGTACGAAGGTCCTCGTCATTGCTAATAACAAAAGTCGGTGCTCTGGACTTCACCCCAAGTCAAGAAAGTACGAAGGTCCTCGTCATTGCTAATAACAAAAGTCGGTGCCAATTAGAAAAGTCATTGAATCCATAAAGTTAATTCTCTAAGAACACCACATCTAGCTAACTCATGGGAAAACAAGATAGGTTGAAATACATCTTTGAAGCGCAAAATATCATAAATGTAGGTATGAGTTTCTTCAAGCATCGTCCAACCCCGTTTGACATGTTAACATTAATTAGGGGAATCAGAAAGAACGACAAGTTTAACGAAACTCATATGTTGGGCAAGTCGAAGGCCTTCAAAAATCGTACGTGCGAGCTTGTCGAGGCTCGTCAAATACAATTTATATTTACCGATCAACGGCTTGGAGTAATCTACAGCGGACCGGGTCAAACTCAAGAACCGAAATTTAAATTCTTTAAGTTAATCTTTATGTAAAAACAATAAATGAGGGGTTTTTGGATTGAAGGATAATCTAATGAATTAAAAAAACAATTAAAGATAAAGGTGGGAGAATTAAAGAAATAGACAAGAGATTACCTTGTCGATTCAGAGACTGTCGGGCTACTTAATGGATTTTGCTCATCGATTACTCCAATAAAAATACCATTTATTAATTAAAAGGCTAATCGACTTAAATGGAAAAGCCATGAAAAGTCTCTAAGATCCTCTCATGCAATTAATATGACAAAGCATCGTAATTAAATCTAAACTAGTCAATTAGCTGGGCATGATAGCGTTCCATGCTAACCAGCTAGCAGCTCTAAGCACATGGATTGATTAGAACGTTAATTAAATTGATCAGATTCAATTAAACATTTTTCTATTCCTAAGGTCTATTATACGCACCATGTTAACTATAAAAAACCATAATATTAACACTTGATAGCACTCCAAAAGTGCTATTTTATAATCTTTAATTCTTGTGAGTTGATTGAAATTAATGTTTTTAATCATATGTTTTGCAGGAATCGAGCATTCAGAGAGGAACGAGACAATTATATTAAATAAGAACTTAGAAGAGGAGTTTTAGAGTATAATATCAACAAACCGAGCCGCATATGATACTATGAAGATAAAAATCATTTAATGTTCAAAGTTGTAAGCTTGGTTTGATAGTGAAGGGTCTATTATGACAATATTCTAACCTGAGTTTGAATCTTGAAGAATGTAATTTTCGGTTGTATTTTTACTTCAGTCATCAGCTCGCACACGTGTCAACTCCTCACACATTTGAACTCATTCAAACACGAAGAAGTGTCTCTCCCATACGTGTCTCTCATTCAACCACAAAGAAGAGTTTTTATTTTTTATTTATTTTTAGTAAATGGTCTCTGACTTTCAACTATAAAAGAAGAGTCTGTCAGACTTTACAACACACACCAACACATCACCAATTCTCCCTTTCTCCCTTTCTCCCTTTTCCCCTGTTTAGAGATTTCTATTGTGCTTTGTAGTCGGGATCGTCTTGGCGATGTTCGGCTAAGTTTGTGATGCTGATTTAGTGGTTGGTCGGGCTAAACGTTTTCGTGAGATTTTTTGTATTAAATTGCAATATAATTGTCATAAATTGCATGTTTGATTATAGTAGCAAGATGGGTCAGGTTATGACTAGTGTTAATATTATGGCTTTTTCATAGTTAAAATGGTGCGTATAACAGACCATAGGAATAGAAAAATGTTTAATTGAATCTGATCAATTTAATTAACGTTGTAATCAATCCATGTGCTTAGAGTTGTTTGTTGGTTGGCATAGAACGCTATCGTGCCCAACTAATTGACTAGTTTAGAGTTAATTAAGATGCTTTATCCGATTAATTGCATGAGAGAACCTTAAAGACTTTTCATGGGTGTTCCAGTTAAGTCGATTAGGCTTTTAATTAAGAAATTGTATTTTTTTATTGGAGTAATCGATGAGCAAAATCCATTAAGTAGCCCGACAATCTCTGAATCAGCAAAGTAATCTCTTGTCTATTTCTTTAATTTTCTCGCTATCTTTAATTGTTTGTTTTAACTCATTAGATTAACATGCAATCCAAAAACCCCCAATTTATTGTTTTTACATAAACTTTAATTTAGAGAATTTAAATTTCGATTCCCTGAGTTCGACCCGGTCTGCTGTAGTTTACTACAAGCCGTTGATCGGTAATTATAAATTGTATTTGACGGGCCTCGACAAGCTCGCTTCAAATTGGCGCCGTTGCCGGGGAGCCAATTAAATTCTCTTTGTTAAATTTATTTATTTATATTTTCCTAAAAAAAAAAAAAACTATTTTTTATTGCAAAAAATAAATCTTAAAAATCACAAAAATATTTCTTTTAGATTGTTTTTGTTTTGTTTAATTATTCTAACATGTCAGAATTTTCTCAACAATATTGCGCGACAACTGCTAGTAGATCTACGTTTGTGTTATTGATTTGTGCAAAAATCTTAGCTAATTCACTTTTTGCTACTTAACCACCATGTAATCTCAAAAATTAGTTGTTCAAATGAAATGAAATTACCTTTCACTTTCAATAATAATTGTTCAGGTTAAAAAATAGGTATGTATATTCGCAAAGTAATGGGTTTACTCAAAACATTTCTTTTGTATTTGATTTTTTTTTTTTGTTGAATCAATCAGCTTAGCTTTTTGTTTTTGATTCTGCAACAATATCAATTTTGTTCTGGTTTCCCTATACTTTGTTCTCTTACAAGTGGTTTGTTTGGGAAGTCTTTTGGAAATATTTATTTTTGGCTTGTGAATGGATAGTAATTTTAAATGCATAAGAACTTCAATTTTTATGAGCCAATCGATCACAATTCTTTAATGTCTGAAAGGGCTGTGCAACCATCGACCCTTGATTCTGGATTTTGTGCTTCTTTCTATTTCTGCAATGTTGAAGTCTTATCCTTCGGTATCCTCTGGTCTTGTCACATAACTTTCTTTTGACTATACGATGCTGAGAGTTTAGTAAGCCTGACTTGTTCTTTTTTACTCCAATAGGTGGGGGACTCGGCTCTGTATTTAAGTTTTATCGGAGTGTTGGTAGACAAATTAGTTGTTAAGTACTCATTTGGTTCTCGTCACTTATATTTTCAGCCTGATTTGAATCTTCACCTTTTAATGTCCAATGGTATTCATACAGATTTGGAGTTCTCATTCTTCCTATTCTGCGGGCATATCAGGATTTCCCTACTTAGCCCGTTAATGCACAACCTTTTGATATGGAGGGTATGTCTTCTTTGCATCCTGATATAATATAAATAGAAAAATGGAAAGACCCAACTCTCTTTTAAAGTAAAAGACTCCACAAAATTGCAGGGGACTGGCAATGCAAATTTCTACTTTGCAAATTTCTACTTTGCAAATGCTATGGCTTATGCTTGCTTCCAGGTTGGTCTTTCTTCTTGAAAATAAAATTTGCATTCATATCACTGCTAGGATTCTCCACGTTCCACGTATGTATGGTTTGCCTGCTAGTCTTTCACCTAAAAGGTAATACACGAGTGATTTCTATTTCTTTTGAAGGTCTAAGTGATCAAATCATTATGCCATAATTGTTTAACAAGTTTGCTGAACACGTTTTAGCTGGTTTTAATTTTCAACTTTGCTCAATTGAAACAATCAGTGTGAGTTCTATGGGTGGTATGTGAAATTTGGTTGTATGGGGGAAAAAACAATTAATGTCGTGCATATCTACGAGGAATCTTTTATATTATTACTATTTACTACCGCGACTGTTTTACATCTGGATGTTCATCAATTACTACGTATTATACCTTGTCTTTTATAAGAATGGTGCTATGAGAATCGCATTTGATTATTTTATAATGATTAAGTTTAATGAAATGTCATTCTTGCTCAACCCGTAAATTTTGAAGCTTGGAATTTGCTTAAGGAAAACTTCAAATATGTGATTTGTTGGTTTGGGTGCTTAAATCTTGCTTACAGGATCTATTTGGGGGTGAAGCTCTTAAAAACTGAAAAATGAAGGAGGGAGCTTGTCCGCTTGTCCTGAACATATTGTCGGATCGCTTAGAGGCAATCATGTGCTACTCTCTATAGGTGTGTATATCGTATCAAAGCAATTTCTCTTAACTCCTTGTGATACCTGATAGCTCCATAATTAGAAATCTATGCGTTGTTTGTAAATATAAATGTGATATTAGTTGAATAATCAAAACAATAACAAGTTTTTGTCTCAGTTGTTTAACCTCATAAGCTTTGATTTGAGGAGATTTATGCATTAGTATCAATGTGATAATTGTTTCAATATGTATGTGTATCTTTTGTGAGAAATTTAAGTGACTACTTGACAATAAGGGGTAATATTTGATTTAGTGACATGATTTTGAAAATCTCCTTGTAGCATAAGAAGGGTAGAATTGTTGTTAGTGATTGTTGATAACATAGACGTCATTTAAAATTTTGTATCGATTGGAATGTTTAGTAATGGTAGTGGAAAAAGCTGATGATTCCATGGAATAGGATCATGGTAAACATTCGTAGTTTTTTTTTTATTAAATTATGGAATAAACAATGACTGGTATTCCCCGTCATTGTTTTATTCAGGTTTGCGACAAAATATAATTTTCGTCGCAGTGATTCTAGCGACGAATTTACGACATCGTCGAAAACAGTTTGCGACAAAATATAATTTTCGTCGCAGTGATTCTAGCGACGAATTTACGACATCGTCGAAAACAGTTTGCGACGAAATGAGTAAACATCGCAACTTTGCAACGTTGTTTAAAAAACGTCGCTAACTGTGTTTAGCGACGCAGCTTCAGCGACGTTTTTTGCGACGTTCAATTTTTCGTCGCTAAAGGTCTTTAGCAACGAAAAACTAGCTTTAGCGACGTTTTTTTTTAGTCGCTAATTCCATTGTTTTTTGTAGTGAGAGTTGCTTTTCAGTCCGAAAAGCAACTTAACGACGATGAGTTTGAGAATTTTGTGTCATGTGAAGACCAAGTTTGTGAGAATAAGGAAGAGGTTGAGCCTAATCTCAAGAAGGAGATTCAGGTTGCTTTTGGACTTGAAGAAAAAGATGAACCTGCTAGATGCGAAAGCGCCACCACCGTCTTTAGACCCATGCATGAGAAATTTCAGGGGAGTTTTCTTCTCTTTATTGTTTATTCTGTGAGTAATTTACTTGGTTATCCCTTAAAGATAAATCTACCTATGGATAGTTCTGTCTAGACTGAGGTACTTAAGTTGACCGAAAGGGAACACCTCTAACTAGGAACTGACATGAGAAGTTTAGGTATGAGGGAGATTTTTGTTCTTCAATTTTTTTTTCTTTATTAAAAAAAACAAATGTCTTTCTTATTTCTGTTGGAAGCATTCTACTTAATTATACATTGGGGACAATGTATTGTTTTAGGTGGGGGTGGAGATATATTTGCAAAGCATGTGTTTGAGCGTCAGACTTTTAAATTATGAAAATCTTGAGCTTCAAATGTAGGATGATTAGTTGGTTGCATATTATATGATGATGACAATCTATGATGTGTCTTAGACATTTTCTGTTCATTATGTTTTTCACTTTTTCTTGCAAACATTTAGAATGCATGCATGATTTTGACTCAAATTTAAATTTTTTCTCTAGATTCTCTTATAACTATTGTGCACATAGTCTTCTCATCTATGGTTTTAAAGGCTTAGGATTGTATTATTTGGCCTATATGTTTGTTGTCACCTCGAAAGGCCCCTAGAACTGATTAGAAAGTTATCTGCATGATAGTTTGTAATGGGATATTGAGGAGGTATAGCATGTCTATCTGCCTTGTGAAAAAAAAAATAAAGAAAAAAAAATATTGCTTGAGCTCGACAAGAAAATAAGTTAAAATCAGCTTGTGATGAGTAAAACGATAAGGGGTAAAAAGAGCTGCCCCAAATGTGAGTAGTTAGGCCGCCCATTGAGCGAGTGCTTTGGGTGAGAGGCCCTGCAGTTGGGTGTGAAAGCTAGTGCCCTTGAGTTAAAATGATGCAAGTTTAGGGGATCCCCAAAGTTGTTTTTAGGCACCTTAATAGAAATATTACTTACTTGAATGTATTGATGCTTGATAGTTTGTTCTTAATGACCAGAAGTAGGGGAAAACGAGTTGAGGGTTGAATAAAATATTTCCGGACTTATAAGAATCAGACTACGCACACACACACACATAAGGGATGAAAGAACTAATTTTAAATTTTTCGTTGATTGAATGCATTTGAATGTTGTGAGTTGTGAATATTTTTATTGTTTAAGATACAGAGGTTAGAGTCATGAATTTGCAGCCAACGATTCATTTTAATGTTTAAATTACTTCTTGCTCGAGGACTAGCAAGATTTAGGTGAGGGGTAATTTGATAGCACTCCAAAAGTGCTATTTTATAATCTTTAATTCTTGTTAGTTGATTGAAATTAATGTGTTTAATCATATGTTTTTCAGGAATCAAGCATTCAGAGGTGAACGAGACAATTATATTAAATAAGAACTTAGAAGAGGAGTTTTAGAGTATAATATCAACAAACCGAGCCGCAGATGATACTATAAAGATAAAAATCATTTAATGTTCAAAGTTGGAAGTTTGGTTTGATGGTGAAGGGTTTATTATGACAATCTTTTAACCCTAGTTCAAATCTTGAAGAATGTAATTTATTTTTACTTCAGACATCAGCTCGCACACGTATGAGCTCCTCACACATTTGAACTCATTCAAACACGAAGAAGTCTCTCCCATGCATGTCTCTCATTCAACCAAGAGTTTTTATTTTTTATTTATTTTTAGTAAATGGTCTCTCGCTTTCAACTATAAAAGAAGAGTCTGTCACACTTTCCAACACATCACCAATTCTCTCTTTCTTCATTTTCCTCTGTTTAGAGATTTCTATTGTGCTTTGTAGTCGGGATCGTCTTGGCGATGTTCGGTTAAGCTTGTGATGTTGATTTAGAGGTTGGCCGCGCTAAACGTTTTCGTGAGATTTTTTGGTATTAAATTGCAATATAATTTCTTGGTTAATTGTTTTCTATTCTTTGTTTATTTCATTTGCAATTAGTATTGATTAATGTGACAGCTTAATCAATTAAATATTAATTGTTCATGTATGCTATGTTTGTAATTTGTGATCCGTAATTGTCATAAATTGCATGCTTAATTATAGTAGCAAGATGGGTCAGGCTGTTCCAGTTAAGTCGATTTGGCTTTTAATTAAGAAATTGTATTTTTTATTGGAGTAATCGATGAGCAAAATTCATTAAGTAGCCCGACAATCTCTGAATCGACAAGGTAATCTCTTGTTTATTTCTTTAGATTTCTCGCTATCTTGATTAATGTGACAGCTTAATCAATTAAATATTAATTGTTCATGTATGCTATGTTTGTAATTTGTGATCCGTAATTGTCATAAATTGCATGCTTAATTATAGTAGCAAGATGGGTCAGGTTGTTCCAATTAAGTCGATTAGGCTTTTAATTAAGAAATTGTATTTTTTATTGGAGTAATAGATGAGCAAAATCCATTAAGTAGCCCGACAATCTCTGAATCGACAAGGTAATCTCTTGTCTATTTCTTTAGATTTCTCGCTATCTTTAATTGTTTGTTTTAATTCATTAAATTAACATGCAATCCAAAAACGCTCCATTTATTGTATTTGATGGGCCTCGACAAGCAAGCTTCAACACTAGTCATAACCTGACTCATCTTGCTACTATAATTAAGCATGCAATTTATGACAATTACGGATCACAAATTACAAACATAGCATACATGAACAATTAATATTTAATTGATTAAGCTGTCACATTAATCAATACTAATTGCACATAAATAAACAAAGAATAGAAAACAATTAACCAAGAAATTAGATTGCAATTTAATACCAAAAATCTCACAAAAACGTTTAGCTCGACAAACCTCTAAATCAGCATCACAAGTCTAGTCGAACATCGCCAAGACGATCCCAACGCAAAATATTTAATTACAAAGGAAAAGGGAGAAAAAAAGTTTGTTAGTGATGGTTTGTTTTGGTATGTTTGACATGCTCTCCTTTTATATTGGAAGGAAGAGACAATTTACTAAAAATAAAAAATAAAAAATAAAAATAAAAACTTGTGGTTTAAACGACAAGTGAGGGACACGTTCAACGAATGAGAGGTGTTGAAGGTGGAGGTGACACGTTTGAGCAAGGTTGAATGAGATGTTGATCGATCGGGAGCTGCCACGTGTTGTGAGCTGATGGTTGAAGTAAAAATATAATAAATAATTACATTCTTCAGGATTCGAACTCAGGTTCAAAGATTAACATAATGATCCTTTAATACCATACCAAGCTTCTAACTTTTAATAATAAACGATTTTTATCTCTATAGTATTATGTGTCGGCTCTGTTTGTTTATACCCTAAATCTCTTCTTTTAATCTCTTATTTCATATAATTGTCTCGTTCACCTATGAACGCTCGAGTCCTGCAAAATATATGATTAAACACATTAATTTCAATCAACTAACAAGAATTAAAGATTATAAAATAGCACTTTTGGAGTGCTATCACTACTTGTCTAGGCGGATAGTTTTTTTAAATTATGAATTATATACGTCATATTATAAATTAAAGTATATTCCACATTTATGAAATTTTAAACATGAACTGAAATCAGAATATATACTCATATTATTAAATATATATCACGTTTATGAAATATAAACGTGGAATGAAACAAATATAAAATCCTATTTTTTAAATATACCCTAATATATAAAAACCCTAATTTAATAATATATACATCGTATTATTAAATATACCATTCATAAACGTGTTATGAAATAAATAAATAAAATGTGTACTCGGTATATATATTTATAAAGTATATACCTCATATAAATATATACCCCTATATTTATGAAATGAGGCATATATATAAAATATATACCCCACGTTATAAATATATACCCCTATATTTATGAAATGAGACATATATATAAAATATATACCTCATGTTATAAATATATACCCCTATATTTATGAAATGAGGCATATATAATTTATGAAATATACCCACATAATACACATTGAAAAATTAGGGCATAACTATGAAAAATGTAAAACGTTCGATTGTGGCCCCCTAGGAAACCCTTGTCGTCTTGATCAAAATGTTTGAGACCCAAACGTTGTCTAGAGCTAAAACTCTGGAGACTGAAACGTGTTTGGTTTGTACCCCTCACCGGAACGAGTGTGGATCACATCTGGATCGTGGCCCTCGCCGGAATGCATCTGGATTGTGCTACTCGCCAGAACAGGTTTGGATCGCGTCTAGATCGTGCCCCTCGCCTGAAACGTTGTATGGATCTAAAGAACCACCATCGACGATGGTGAAAAGGGTTGCGCGTTGCCGCCAAAGGATAAATAAGCTCACTGATGAAGGAACTTGGTCGTTGTTCGAAGTAAGAAGATGACTGCAGATGAAGGTGAATCAATGAAAATGAAGAGGCTGATTTGGAGAGAGGAGGGAGTTTTAGGGTTATTTTGAAATCAATTTTTCGAATGGAAAGTCTACCATTTATTTTTTCATTTTTAATTTCTCAATTTACAATAATTACAATGGACATATATGCAGGGGCGGATCCAAGAACTTTATAGGGGGGACTATATTCATAAAAATGTAATTAAAAAAAATCTATAATAGAATTTTTTAAAAAATGTGCATAACTTCATAAATCATAAATGAACTAATATAATTCATAATACATTACAACTATCCTTTTTCGAGTTTTCATGTTCTGAAATCGATTCATGATAACTTTATTAGCTAACTTATCAAATAAATATTTCTCAATATATGTTATGAGACAATCATTCATCCATTGATCTCCCATTCAATTACGCAATCGAGTCTTCACAATATTCATGCCAGGAAATGTTCTCTCTACAGTAGATGTTGCAACAGGTAAAATCAACGTCAATGTGAACAACTAGTAAACTAATGGATATATCTTGTCTCTATTCGTCATGACCATTTTTACTGCAATATTACTGATGCTTTTTAGTTCAACAAACTCAATATTTGAACGCAAATTAACAATGTAATTTTGAAGTTAATCCTCAACAAAGTTCAATAGTTGAAAAATCTCCTGGATAAAGTTGAGCAAGCCGACTGAGTTTTTGTCTATCAAAAGCAGCAAATGAATTACTCAAATTCAAACATGTCAGACAGAGAAGCAATTTAGTACTTGATTTAGGAAAATGATTCTTCAACTCTTGAAGTTGCATATCAATGACGGCATAAAACACTTCAACGCGATAATGATGCAAATTTGTAATTGGTTGATATTTTCGCCTTTGACATCCTCGAATCAAAAACATTTCATTCATCTTAAGAACTTGAATATCATGGCTATCACAAAAATTAGAAACTACATCCAACAATGAATCTCAACTACTCCCTTGTAGTTTGTAGTCTTTCTTTACAAATTTTGACTAAATTCATTGCATTAACAATATCTTGATCTTTTCTTTGTAACGCTTGAGACAACTCATTTGTGATTCCCAAGATAATTTTCATAAAATGTAGATGAAAAACAAAGTCAAATGATTGGATCAAATTGATTAGAGTCTCGGGTTCATATCTTTGTTCTGAATTTGATTCACCTTCTACAATTGTCTCAAGTACATCAACTACCTATGAGAACATTGTAATAAAACTTGTTAAAGTGGTGTAGTGTGATCCCCATCGTGTATCTCCTGGTCGTTTAATCATTGTCTCTTGATTTAATCATCGATCACTTGATAGTTCAACATTATTTAAAGCTTCAAAAAATTTCATGGCATGTTTCTCTCGTAGAATATCCCGACATTTTTTTGATGCCCCAATAACATTCACCACATTTGTAACAATTAAAAAAAAAAGGCCAACAATTTGTACATGATTTTTTGCAGTTGCCATAAGAGCTAATTAAAGCTGATGAGAAAAACAATAAATGTAAAAAGCACATTCATTTTCTTTCAAAATAAGTGTTTTGAGTCCATTGAATTCACCTTGCATATTACTAGCTCCATCATATCCTTGTCCTCGCAAACTAGCAAAGCTTAACCCATGTTGAGAAAAAAAAAATCATATAGCTTCCTTAAGTGATAGAGCACTCGTATTAGCAACATGTATGATTCCTACAAATCGTTCAATCACATAACCTTTATCTACATATCGCAATACAACTGACATTTGCTCCTTTGAAGATATATCCTTGGATTCATCAATCAAGATAGAAAATAGTTTATCACCCATATCTCTTATAATTCCATTAACAATTTCTACTGCAAAAGAATTCACAATATCTTTTTGAATATCGGGTGCAATCAACTTCAAATTATCCAGAGCATTTTTCAAAGTCACAACTTCAATATCCTTGTTGTGGTTGCATAGCCATCGTAAAAGCTCAAGAAAACTACCTTGATTTCTTTAATCCTTTGTCTCGTCATGCCCACAGAATGAAAGCCCTTGGCGTAGTAAAAATTGAATACAGTCAATTGATGAACCTAATGGAGTTCGAAACTCAACTCGTGCTTGGTCTGACATTCGATTAAAAAAATTCTCAATATGTTGGTCTTGTTTCAAGAGAGCCTCACATTTACCCAAAGCTTGATTGTGTGCACTATTAGAACCATCAATATGATTTCTCAATTTCTCACATTTCTTCCAATTGGAAAACCCTTCGTCACTTACAAAACATATACCTCCTGATTGTTCACCAACTTCTGGTTTAAACAAATAGCAACATAAACAAAATGAAGCATCCTTTGCAATACTGTATTCTAACCAATTAGAATACTTCTTAAACCAACATGCATTAAATCGTCTTGATTTTGGTACAAATTTCTTGAATGAAAAATTATGATTTCGAGGCTGACAATGACCTTTTTGTAAATATGCTCTTCGAACTTGATCTTGAATATTAGGATTGTAATCATAAATTTTAGTTCTTAGACCAGGATCCGCAGGTAGTTCTCCTAAATTTACTTGTGTATAAGACCTCTCAGAATTAATATTACTTTTATTGCTCGAAGATGGTGACTTCGTTGTTGTTTTTCTTTTATAATATCTTTCCATTTTGATTTCGAGTTAATTTTACACAAATATTAATAAATGATTAAATAATTAAGATCTACTAGTCTACTACATAGATTAAAAATTATAAAACATAAATGTCTAAAAAGAATTCAAAACTTACTTGATATATTGTGTATATCCTGGTGAGTGAAGATATTTTTTGTCTCTTAGTATTAACTCTAAAAATAATTAAAAAAAAATACAATATTAATAATGTGAATATAATATAAGAAATTACTTGTAAATAAAAAAAAATGATACCTTTACGAATTACAATGGAGCTGAAAAAATTAATAGCGTATTGTTGAGAGTGGAAAACTTTCTGAATTGGAGAAAAAAAAATTCTAAAGATATGTTTTTTTTCCCTTACAATGTTAAAAAATTATATAACCTTGGTTGATTTAGATAGACTTAAGCCCAACCTAGGGGCATGAATGTAAATTTTTATATTCTTATGAAAATATTTGGAAAAATTGTACGATTGGCCCGGTATTTTGGTCCATTTGTCAAACTAACCTGAATTTTAAACACAAGGCAAATTGACCTTTTGTTGACATCATCATTATTTTTCTCGCTCTAGCTCTAGCTGCGGGATCAGGTTGGTCTCGCTCTAACTCTAGCTCCATTTCAGATCTGAATTTTTTTTCAGATCCGAAAATTTTAGATTTTGTAGATTTTTCAGATCTTAAAAAATTCTAGTTCTCGAATCATCACGGGAGAGTTGTTGTCAATGAGATTCATCACCGGAGAGTCGACGACGATGGGTGAATAGGAGGAAGAAAAAACGTGATAGAGAAGAGAGAAAAAAAAATATAAGAAGAAGAAAATATCTTCATAAGAGAGAGAGGGAAAGCGAGAGAGCTAGAAAACCAGCTAGAAAAAATATTAAAAACCATTTGGTGATGAAGTCAGCAGGAGGTCAATTTGACTTGTTTTTAAAATTCGGGTTAGTCTGTCAAACAGGCGAAAATAGGGGTCCTTCGTACAATTTTTCCAAAATATTTGTTCAAATATCTCCCTTCCAAATCGATTGTTCAAAAAAAAAAAAATCCAAATCGGTTGAAATCTCACGTTTCACGCTGCAAAAAAAAATTTATTTAAAAAATTTAAGTTGAATGGGAATCAAACCCAAGATTGCCAATTTAATTCGGTGCCCTTTACCACCAAACCAAATTCAATTTTAATACTTGTAATGACTTTGTTTATATATATTATATAATTATCATTATCATTTATATTAAAAATACAAAAACAAATAATTTGAGAGACTCTACTCCGCTGATGGTAGTTGTATCCTGATGAACGTCATTTATGTCGTGTTTTTACCCTTTAAAGTCTACTCATTAATTGACTTTTTGAGTTAAATTAAAGATAATTGTGCATGTAATCGATAAGAAAATAATAAAAATAGGAAAGTCACATGCTCAAAGTCGTTTTGTCATTACGAAGCAATTAGGAGGGTAAAAGAGTCATTTTTATAAGAATTAATGTTTTTTAATTATTTTCAGGAAAACTGCATTATGCTTCAGCTTGTGGTCACAAAGTCATAGAATTCAGCTTGTGGCCACATAGAAGTCACAGAGTGCAGAATCCAGCTTGTGGCCACATAAGAGGCCACATAGTGCAGTTGACTGGTCAAACGAATTGGTTGAGATATTTTGTCTATCTTCCAAAGATTCAGCAACCAAATCCCCATTTGACCTAACAACCCTTCCCAAAGATCTCTCCCTCATTTTAGCAACCTCCAAACAAACCCTAAGGCCTATAAAAGGCACCTCAAGCCTTCATTCAAATCATCGATCATTCTTTACAACAATCAATCTCCACATAGTCGATCAACCTCTTTTCTCTCTCGAAGAACTCACCCAAATCCCGAAACTCCAACAAGAGTGGACTACTCCTCTGGAAAAGTTCTACTTCAGCCAGGTCCGAAAGGAAGGTGCTGCGAGGATTCGATTTACATTGACGACGTGAATCGAGCGAGTAGAGACCCTTCATCCATTGTCCACGAGTTCGAGAGAGAGAAAGTTGAAAAATTTCCAGATTTATTTTCTATTTTATTCTGCACATTTTCTATTTACATTCTGTTTTTATTTCACATTTCTTTCCGTTCTTAATTTTCATGCAAAATTACCATTTTACCCTTTAGCTAGTTTTCACATTTATAATTTAATTTTCAGTTTAGAACCTTCATTATTTCAATTCTGTCGTTTACTTATAATTTAAATTATGTTTTTATTCTATTTTCGTTTTGTTCTTAACTTTCGAGTAAAATTACCATTTTACCCTTTAGTCAGTTTTTGCACTTAAGCATTATTTATCAATGAAGTATTTTAGTTTATTTTTCATTATGAGCTAAGTTTTTCTAAGGGATTCAGTTATGTGAATGTTCATTAAGAAATGAGCTAGCTTGACAGCTGTAAATTACGGTTTTACCCCTTATGCCTTGTGTGGTTCGTCCTTTACTGAATATATGCAAAAATGTTATATTAATTTGATCACTTAATTAGCATGAAATGTTAATGTCGATACTGGACAGGTCGGGCAATTAACGGCTCTCGTAAAGGTGATATAGCAGAAAAACCTAGGAATATGATTTCGTCGATTGTCCTTGATGATTGGGGCAAAAAACTATAGGATCAATAGGATTGCATTCTTAACCATCTAAGATCACATTATCCACTGGACCGTGAGTAGAATGGCTTAGAATCCTAAAGGTACTTGCAAAGAGGTTGAATAGGAGATGAATCTGATCCAAAAGCATAAGGTACTATATGGTGACTTTGTGGTCACAGACTGTCAAGTAAACTCAACTTAGGGCTGAAACATGATTGGATCCCCGTTTTTATTATTGTTTTCAAACCAAAACCAAACAACCATTATCATTTTACTTGTGTTACCTTTTATTGCTTTCGAAAAACAATTTCTTTCTAAAAACTAAAATCCACGACAGTCTCTTGGATTCGATACTTGGAATACTTTTCCATATTATTACTTGATTGACAGTGTATACTTGCGCTAGACCATATCTATCATTGCAGGTCGTTGAACCAAATTACTCACACACGTTTTGGTCCATCATATCCCAATCAGCAAAGCAAGGCCTCACTCGTCAGAGCGCCTCATTCTATAAGAAGTTTTGTTTACTAAAAAACTTCCAAATCATCCACCTGGAGTCGATCCTCCTATCAACCTACAAAATAAAAATATCTTTTTCTCAAAGAATTTGATATTTGTTTTGTTTTCTTTTGCAAGTTGAATTATTTAAAAAGCAAAGAGCATAACACTTTTTAGTTACAAAATGGAAGTAGACGTCACAACAAAGATAACCAACATGCTTAGAAAATCAATCATGAGAAATGATACCTACATTTCTCTTGTGTACAAACTTTCTGATATCTTTTGTGTTAATTGTTGCGAGGAGCATTTTTCTCAACATTGTCCACTTAATCGATACTTATCTATTTCTTGTGTTTATTGTAGAGGAAGTCATGAATTTGATAATTGTCCTTATAATCCCGACTCTATATTTTTTATAGGGAAACCAGGCAGTGAGAATATGTTAATTCCTTACCCCACTACTTGCGACTCAAGATGAAGACATCACTCCAACTTTTTATGGGGAGATCAACAAAAAGTGCAAGAACAAGTGATTCCACAAGTGTCAACCGAGGACAAGAGCATCGAAGAACTTATAAAGGAATATAGAGCGAAAATCGATGTCGAGATGCAAAGCTAATGAACATCTACTCAGGATTCCGAAATCCAGATAGAACAAAGTGTGGACGAATTGAAGATCAACCCACAAGAAACTTTGCTTAAGAGCAAAGAGGCTTCCGAATATGAAGAAATAGAACAATGTGAGGCAATGACACTCAAAAGTGACTTTGAAGATAAAGAACCTTTGTTCCCAGAAGAAGCAAAAACACTCTAGAAATTGAAAACATCCAAGAGCCATAATGGAGAGAAGAGATTAAAGAAAATTCACTTCAAGAAAACAAAAAAAGAAGGAACTAGACAAGGAAGTTGCATTGAGCCATGAGGCGACAACTTCACAAAAAGAAACATTCAATGTTCTCCAAGCATTGAATTTCCCTGATGAAATCCAAGAATTTTCTGCTATTGATTTAATTGATATGTCTACTTGTTGTAACTTGCAGGAAACATTAAAGAAAAATAAACTCAGGGAAGAAGTAGAAGAGGAGATCATGGAGGAGGATAATGCACCAAAAATTGCAACCACAATTTCTGCATACAAAAGCATACATAGATCTCTTCAGCTGATGAAAGAAAACTTTAAGTCAACAAAGCCTTACATGATTAAAGCACCTCAACTAAGGCTTAAATCTCGTCCATCATCAAGACCTAGGTGCAAAATGAAAGTTGACGGTCCAAAGAGAATGAATAAGACATTAATCTCCCTTTTGGAGATTAGATAAGTATTTATTTTATTTTATTTTATTAATATGTTTTTATTTCATTAATATTTATATATTATTATTATTATAAGTTTTGTAGAGTAGTTTCAAGCAAAATCAACTCTGGCGTAGACTGGTCCTGCCAAGGAAAAGGTATTTAAGTTGACCGTAGGGAACACCTTTTTCTGGGGACCTAACTGGGAGATGATTTGATTGGAACCGCTCCATAGGAACTTATAAGGAATATTAAAAAAAAAAAAAACTTGTTATTTTTCTATGAACTTTTTGATACTTTTATGTGTGTTTCAGGGCTGACTTTCATGGACAAGTAAGTGAAATGAAATGTACGGAGAATGTTTGAAAATGTTCCACCCGAGCCCATGAAAGTGAAACCCATGGTCGAAAACCTTCATCTTCGGAGGAGAAGAAGGTTGAAGCCAATAGATCCATAAAATCGGTCATTGTCGTGTGTGAAGAAGGAGAATAGAAAAATTCAGCCGATGAATGCCTAAGTCGAATTTATTCCCTCTAATTATTCAAACCCAAGAATCGGTGAAATGAGGGAATGCGGTGAAATTTAGAACTTCGCCTTGGCGTAAGATGATTAGAGAGATTGAAGTTCATAGGCGGCAAGCCCTAGCTGAAGCCGCTGAAAAATCAGTCACGTGAAGAGGAATAAATTCAGCTGGAGGTTGGTAAGACTTCAATAAAAAGGCGCTCTATGCGCAAGGATCCACCTCCGGTATCGAATATTCGTTAGCCTCAATTCTTCCCCCAACCATGTTGGAGAAAATGATTAAATAAGTCTAGCGATAAGTCAACCAAGTTAGTAGCATAATTTCAAGAGGAGAGACGTTATCAAGAGGCGAAACAAGCTGTGCAACAAGCTCTCCAAGAAGATGAGGCCGAAAAAAAAAAAAAAACGAAGAAGAATGCAAGCTGAAGAAAAGAAAAAAATTGATGGAAGTTGAAGAAAGATTGAAAAAAAAATTGATCAGAGAAAGAAAAAAAAAAGGAAAGGCAAAGAGATAACAACTGAAGAATAATTTGACCCATTATTTGAGTATGAGACTGAAGGAATGAAATTTAAATCAAACACTTCTTCAACTGAGAAGAAGGCTGAAGCAAATACTGGGGAAGCTCAAGAAGGGAATCCTACGAATGACACAATTGTTTCCTTGGAACGAGTGATGGTGCTGCATTGCATCCTAAAAGGGTCTTGATCTCAATATTAGGAGGTTGCTAAGAGAAGAGTTGATTGCTTATGGCAAGAAGATGGCTGGAAAATTATTCTTTGGGTCACTTGTCACTCGACTTTGCCTCAAAGTAGGACTTAAGCCTCGGCAAGGTGAGGAGACAAGTTTGCCAAAGCCAGCCATCACTGCGCAGCTTGTTCAAAAGTTGCAACTTTTCAGCAACCATAGTTATATTTAATGAAAAATCGTTCTGAGTTATTTTCCCATTTTCTGCCTTTTATGCTGAAATTCTAACACAGTTCAACGTTTCTCTAAAAATCCACCAGAGTGATAATGCTAAGAAATATGTATCATTAATCTTTCAAAAAATTAAGCTCAGACCATTCTCCACCAAACATCTTGTGTCGATACTCAATTCCAAAATGTAGTTGCAGAACGTAAAAATAGACATTTGTTGGAAATTGCACGTGCTCTACTGTTCCAAATGCATGTTTCTAAAAAATTTGGGTTGACGTTATGTCAACAACTTGCTTTCTCATCAACTGTATGAACTCATCTATTCTTAAAGGTCAAATCCTGTATCACACTTTATTCCCGAACAAGCCTCTCTTTCCTATTGAACCTAGGATTTTTGGTTGCACATGGGTTGTTCGGGATGTTCGACCCTACCTTTCTAAACTTGACCCTAAAGCCTTACGACGTATTTTGGTTGGTTATTCTCGTGTTAAAAAAGGTTATAGATGTTTTTCTACGGTTCTCAACAGATATTTTGTTTCAGTGGATGTTACTTTCTTCCAAAACACACCTTTCTCTCAGTCCATCCCACACGTGTATCCTGAGGAAGATGATCACTTGTTAATGTACACCATTACGACTGTTGTACCATAGTCAGATCTGACTTCTATGACTACTCCTCCGCCAATAACATCATTCCCACAGGTGTACAACCATCGTCAAGTTATTGCACTAGACTCGTGTGCGGACACCATTGTACAAGAAACTTCATCGTTAGATCCAACCACAACTATTGATCTCCATATTTCCCTCTGCAAGGGGAAACGAGCATGTATGTATCGTCAGATCCAACCTCAACTATTGATCTCCATATTTCCCTCCGGAGGGGGAAACGAGCATGTATGTATCATGCTACTTCTTTCATTTCTTATACTAGTGTTGTTAAGGACTACGGACCTCCACATATCTCCACATTGGTATGATATTGTCCACTTTGGGCATAACCCTCATGACTTTGCTTTTGATTCCACCCAAAAGACCCATAACCCTCATGGCTTTGCTTTTGATTCCACCCAAAAGGCTCATAACCTGGCTTTGCTTTTGATTCCAAACCAAAAGGCTCATAACCCTCATGGTTTTGCTTTTGGTTCCATCCCAAAAGGTCTCATACCAATGGAGAATGTTGTCCCTCCTTATATACTCATGATTTTACCCTCTTCTAACCGATGTGGGACTGTGGTCGCACTCCCAACAATCCTCCCCTCGAAAAATATTGTCTATTTTTTATTATTAATGATTCATAGATAAGAAACATCAAATATATAAATTGTGAATAACACATGCGAATGAGATGTTCCATGTATTGTGACATAGAGATGCATTTGGGTTATGTTGTTATGTGATTTTGAAATGTAACAACTTATGAAGAAAAGTTTTGGATAACATTTCTTGGAATGTGCATATTATGTCATTATGAAGAGATATTATGTGCAATATATCTCTTGTTGATGAAATGTAGGGGAAGTAAGAAATTTGTGATGTTATGATCACTCATATTTTTCAATTCTTGGATGTATACATAAATTGATTGTGGTGTATATTAATTATGTATGCATGCATAAATATGTTTGAGAAATTAAAAAATATTTTTAATATCTCAAAATGTGGGAGAGTTAGTGATTAAAACCATTATTCAATGTAAAATAAATGAAAAAATCATTTGATACTGATGTGATACTAGAGGTTAAGATAAGAAAAATCAAAAATGATTTTTTCATTAAAAACTTACTAAAGAGATTTAATTGTTATGATGTTACTCTTGTAAGTTTATGATGCTAGTATGAGTCTTAAGAAGAATAATGAAGATATTGTTACTCGATCTGAATATGCAAAACTTATACGGAATGTCATGTTTCTGATGAACTATTTAGACTTGATATTGCATATGTTGTGAGTAGATCGAGTAGAGATATACACATATTCTTGAAAAAGACCATTGGACTACTCTTCGTCGATTCTTGAGGTACCTTAAAGGTACATTGAATTTATGTTTGCATTTTAATAAGTTTCATGTAGTGTTAGAATAATATTGTGATGCAAACTGGGTAACGAACAATGACGATGTGAGTACCACTAGAGGATATTAGTTCATACTAGGTGGAGAAGTTATTTCATGGAAATAAGAACAGCAGACGTGCATAGCATGGTCCACCATAGAGTCTGAATCCATAACTCTCGAGCTAGTAGGGCAAGATGCAAAATAGCTAAGAAACCTATTGGGAGACGTACCATTGTGGGTGCGTCAGTACCAGTCTCTATGCATTGTGATTCACAGGGCTTCCAAAGGTATTGCTAAAAACACTGTGTATAACGGCAAAAGAAGACATTTACGCCTTAGACATGAAGCTGTGAAACAATTGTTGAAGAGTGAAATTCTCTCCTTGGAGTATGTGAGGTCTGAGAGGAATCTAGCGGATTCCCTCACCAAAGGCCTAATAAGGAGAGTAATTCTATAGTCTTCAGCAAGTATGAGACTCAAACCCTTATTGTGGATCCATAGCCCTTTATTTGGGTGGTTTGAGTAAGATTTGATGGAACACTTTAAAGGTATCTATAGCCCTTTATTTGGGTGGTCTGAATACAGACTTGATGGAACTCCTGGAAGTCTTCATAGCTCAGATGTTGAGTGGTCTAAGTACAGACTTGATGAAGCATTTAACGTGATTGTGAAGGTGTGGTCGCCTTCTATGAAAAAGTATAGGGTCTCTTTCTAGAGCTTTCACGGTGGCTTGAGGTTCAATGTGCATGGCCTTAAAAGCACTTGATGTTGTATCTGTATCGCGGATTCAAGATAAAACATAAGGAATGGAGCGTGATGTGGGGGTCTCAACTTTAATTGATGAAAGTTCAAAAGGCAACTCACTCTCTTCAATTAGGTTGTTGCCCCACTTCACTATGCAACAATTCAAATCGAAAGATATTGTTGTTTAAGCTTATTATTTCTTCTTTGCTTAGATTTTGGTTTTTGTTTCCTATTTTTTCCATGGTAGTCGTTCGTGGGGATTGTTGGGAATGACTAGCTTATTCGCGAAAAAAAAAAGAATTATTTTTATTACCATTACTTTTAAATTATTACCATTTTACATTAATTGCAAAAACGTTTTTTTTGTTATGAATTCATTTCCATTTATTTACTTTAATTTTGAATTCATCTAAAATGTTTTTGAATTAATTTCCGTTAAAACGTTTTTTAATTAATTCTGAATTAATTTGATTTGAAACTCCCAAATTAATTCTTTGTGTTAACCTTGGGGAGCAACCGGCAACAGACGATTCACACTGAGGTCGTGCCGCAATTTCTTTCAAGGAAGTGGTATCCACGGCGCAACAATTCCTTTTCTGATTTTTTTTCCGATTACAATTTGAAAGCATAAATTTTTTCCGGTTGATCGACAACTAACATGAGCGAGACAAAAGCTTACTCCACTTGTTTGCTCTTGCCATTTTATTTGTTCCTCAACTTGCAGTTGCCACTTTACCTTCTTCTGTCCATCTTCTGTCCACCAACTACAGTTGATTTTGTAAAATAGCCGTTTGTGAAAATAAATAAATGGATTTCAATCTTTTCAACTTAACTCTTGTCGCATTGAAAAAAAATATTGAAATAAAATAGTGAAAAGAAGTGTGATCCAGTCAATATTTGTGTCCCCTAAATTGTAGGTTTAAACTCAGTGTCCGATAAATGATGTGGGGTGGAATGATATTTGGTGGGACTGTAGAGTTCAAGCAATATCGAGAACTTCGGGCCTCCAACATTTTACCCAACGTCCATGAGTAAAAATTCGGTCTTTCAAAAAAAATGTTGAAAAATGATTGGAGATGCAGGGTATCGAACCTCGTACCTCTCGCATGCAAATCTAACGCTCTACCATGTGAGCTACATCGCCATTTGTTGAATTGTGGTTAAAATATAATGTACTTATTCAATATATTTGTATTTAGATAAATATATTATCACTATTTTTTTAGTACAATGAATTTATTGTTTTTTAATTTTAGGATGGATGAACATTTTTTATACTGTTTAAAAAATAAATAAACTTTTTTATACTATATGTCAAACAATTTCTCATATATTTTTATTTTCATGTGGTGAAGGTCAAATCCTGTATCACACTTTATTCCCGAACAAGCCTCTCTTTCCTATTGAACCTAGGATTTTTGGTTGCACATGGGTTGTTCGGGATGTTCGACCCTACCTTTCTAAACTTGACCCTAAAGCCTTACGACGTATTTTGGTTGGTTATTCTCGTGTTAAAAAAGGTTATAGATGTTTTGCTACGGTTCTCAACAGATATTTTGTTTCAGTGGATGTTACTTTCTTCGAAAACACACCTTTCTCTCAGTCCATCCCACACGTGTATCCTGAGGAAGATGATCACTTGTTAATGTACACCATTACGACTGTTGTACCATAGTCAGATCTGACTTCTATGACTACTCCTCCGCCAATAACATCATTCCCACAGGTGTACAACCATCGTCAAGTTATTGTACTAGACTCGTGTGCGGACACCATTGTACAAGAAACTTCATCGTTAGATCCAACCACAACTATTGATCTCCATATTTCCCTCTGCAAGGGGAAACGAGCATGTATGTATCGTCAGATCCAACCTCAACTATTGATCTCCATATTTCCCTCCGGAGGGGGAAACGAGCATGTATGTATCATGCTACTTCTTTCATTTCTTATACTAGTGTTGTTAAGGACTACGGACCTCCACATATCTCCACATTGGTATGATATTGTCCACTTTGGGCATAACCCTCATGACTTTGCTTTTGATTCCACCCAAAAGACCCATAACCCTCATGGCTTTGCTTTTGATTCCACCCAAAAGGCTCATAACCTGGCTTTGCTTTTGATTCCAAACCAAAAGGCTCATAACCCTCATGGTTTTGCTTTTGGTTCCATCCCAAAAGGTCTCATACCAATGGAGAATGTTGTCCCTCCTTATATACTCATGATTTTACCCTCTTCTAACCGATGTGGGACTGTGGTCGCACTCCCAACAATCCTCCCCTCGAAAAAAGTACCACCGAGTCTCCCCTCAAATAGTTATTTCTATCTGTATAGCTCTAATCCAGGCCAACTTCTTCACCGGAGATGGCCAGCTCTTATCCAGGCCAACTCCTTCACCGGAGCACATCGTCTGTCCAATAAAGCTCAATCACAGATCTCCACCAATAAAGCTCAATCACAGATCTCCGCCAATGACTACACCTTTGAGGCTCACCATCACACTGTCTGTCTGATAGAGCTCAACACGGATTTCCGCCAATGACTACACCTTTGAGGCTCACCATATCTTTGTTCGACACCCGAGGATTCCTCCGACACGGCTAAGTCTGGAGCATTACTTTAATACCACTTGTTAAGGACTACGGACCTCCACATATCTCCACATTGGTATGATATTGTTCACTTTGGATATAACCCTCCTGGTTTTGCTTTTGGGTCCACCCAAAAGGGTGTATGATATTGTCCACTTTGGGCATAACCCTCTTCTTTGCTTTTGGTTCCACCCAAAAGGCCTCATACCAGGAGAATGTTGTCCCTACTTATATACCCATGATTTTCCCCTCTTCTATCCAATGTGGTACTTTGGTCGCATTCTCAACAAGTGTGTCTTCTTTTTTGTGTTCTTTTATTACATCGTTTGATTCCGTGTCTCTGCCTAAGTTTGTTCATGGTGCTCTTTCTCATATTGGATGATGTGATACCATGATGGAGGAAATGTGAGTCTTAGAGAAAAATGGTACATGAACTTTAGTCGATTTATCGACTAGTAGAAACTATATTGCTTGCAAATGGGTCTTTGCTATCAAAGTTAACCCAGGTTCTATTGCTCAATTAAAAGCTCAGCTGGGGGCAAAAGGGTATGTTCAGGTCTATGAAATTGACTACTCTGACACATTATTCTCTCCCGTGGCCAAACTCACTTTCGTAAGATTGTTTATTTTTCTTGTTGTTACCCATGGTTGGCCCTTCCATCAGTTAGATATCAAAAATATATTTCTTCATGGGAATCTCCATGAGAAAGTGTATATGAAACAACCACCTGATTTTATTGCTAATTGAGAGAATAATAAGGTTTGTTATCTGATAAAATAAAATTTACCTTGTGAAATAAAATTAGAATGAAGATTACAAAAGAGAAAAAGAAAAAGGCATAGAAGGAGAAGGAGAAGGAAAATACTGGATATTTGGTTTGCTTAGGTGGTGAAATAAAATTATTTCAAAAAATGCCATTTTGATTTGGGTTTGTCGTTTTGTTATTATTTGTGTTGAAAATAAATATGTGTTATGTTCTGGAATGACTAGCTTATTTGCGGAAAAAAAATGAATTATTTTTATTATCATTCCTTTTAAATTATTACCATTTTACATTAATTGAAATTTCTGTTTATTTACTTTAATTTTGAATTCATCTAAAACGTTTTTTAATTAATTTCCATTAAAATATTTTTTTAATTAATTTGGCGACGATCCCTTCTCTACACGAGAGTGACTATTTTGGGATGAAACAGAGTGGCGAAAAAATTGGAAATTTTGGGTTGTGCGACCTTGGGCATTTGGGTGTGATAGATGGGAGATTGCAGTGTTTGTTTGGCAATATTTGTTCTTATGGACGTGTTTCTCTTGTCGTCGTCCTCTTTTCTTTTCTTTGGCACTTCATTCTCATCTACTCATCAACGGTACGCTTTACTTTCCTTCATCCATTGCGTTTCTGTTCTAACTTCCGAGTAAACGATTCGATGATCATGAATTCAATTAAATGTTGAAATTAAATTGAAAAGTGGAAAGGGTTGGCGTTTCGTTTTCGAAGAAATAGTGAAACTACCCGCTTGAACTTGCACTGTTTGAGAGTGTGTTTTTTTTTTTCTTTATTAATTAGTTTTTGTTGATTACTTTGTACTATGTGGTTGAATTGATAGTGGAGAAATCAGAAAGAATCTGGAACTTATTGAAATTTCTTGAGATGAAGTTAAATTAAGTTTTTCATTTTTCTGCGATCTAAAAGTAGGATAGAGGTTATGTCTCTTGTCACCCTCGGAATTCCTCTACAAAGTTGGTTTATTGGTTATAAACTTATAAAACACTCCTAGTACACCTGAATTGTGTACATGTGGCATTAGGATGCTAAATTCATCCTCAAATTATTTAAATTCATTATATATATATTAGAAGCTTAATGAATTTTTGGTCTTTTCTAATATTGTGATCACAAGATAAAATATGTGGTTAATGTTTATATAGCATGCTGAATTTTATTGTGTTAGTATAAAACGAGACCATGCAAATCGAGTTGGAATCTGTTTCACATATTGAGTGCTTTTGAAGAAACTCTTGAGGTTCAAGAACTAATGGTTGTTGTGGATCTTGTGATTCTTAGTAGAAATCTGACTTGATCATCAATATTTAAATTTAGATTAAATTTATCTCAATTGCAAATATTTTGGTGGCTTATTCCACAAATGTAGTAGGCTAAGTAGTTTAGTCTCTCTACAAATTGAGAATATATTTGGGCGACTCATCTCTAGAACTTGTTTATAATCATCTTGTTAGCATATAGTTAATCTCACGGTTGTAATTCATTCAAATTTCTTTTAGTTGAGAATATTTTTTATGAGTTAATTAGTTCCACAAATATAGTTTAACTTATTGATGATTGATATTGAATGAATTTAATTCAGATTGAATCCAATATTGTGAGATTAAAGATTTTTCAAATCTTTATATATATATATATATAAAAGATGATGATTTGGCAACCTTATTTCATGACTATATTTGGACATAATATTCAATATATATTTGATGAGTATATATTTGTTTATTATTAGCTCACTATATCAAATTGTTTCCCATGACATGAGGTAAGGAAAATAATAATATTATTATTGTTGTATTATGTTTCTAACATCAAATGTGATGTTATTTGAGAAGTCTAATTATCATATTAGCATGGATGAAAATAATAATTATTATTGTAAACAGAGCTCATGTATGTAGAATGACAATTTTGAAAATGATAAATATGGTTGGAGTTGTTTAGTGATGCAGCTTGAAATTGTGGAAAATGATGAATATTGCTAAAGTTGTTTAGTGGTGCAACTTGAAATTGTGAAGCAATTAAAAGATTGGGGTAACAAGTATTTTTTAATTGACAATATAAAACGTGATTGATATCATAAATTGTCATGTTTAAGAGTATTCAATTTGGCCATAAATTTTCATGAAATTGAAAATTATTATTAGTGATAACAATTTAGTTTGGCCTTAGAACAATATTGGTTTATTACCTAACTTGTTGGTATTGTAAACAGAGCTCATGTATGTAGAATGACAATTTTGAAAATGATAAATATGGTTGGAGTTGTTTAGTGATGCAGCTTGAAATTGTGGAAAATAATGAATATTGCTAAAGTTGTTTAGTGGTGCAACTTGAAATTGTGAAGCAATTAAAAGATTGGGGTAACAAGTATTTTTTAATTGACAATATAAAACGTGATTGATATCATAAATTGTCATGTTTAAGAGTATTCAATTTGGCCATAAATTTTCATGAAATTGAAAATTATTATTAGTGATAACAATTTAGTTTGGCCTTAGAACAATATTGGTTTATTACCTAACTTGTTGGTAACAAGAAAAAGAAAAAAAATTGTGCAAAATCTCTCATATCTATGTGGAGCTCGTAGAAATTGATTATAGTTTAAGATTTTGATAGTTATGTTAAAATGTGTGATATTTTATAAAGGCTATTTAAGATATTGTTGGTCAATTATGCATGCATATTCTCATTGGTTGAAAATATGAAGTTATTCATGTCAAATATTTTATCGAGCATGCCTATGATCATGAAAAATGAAAAGAAAAATATTGTCTATTTTTTATTATTAATGATTCATAGATAAGAAACATCAAATATATAAATTGTGAATAACACATGCGAATGAGATGTTCCATGTATTGTGACATAGAGATGCATTTGGGTTCTGATTATGTTGTTATGTGATTTTGAAATGTAACAACTTATGAAGAAAAGTTTTGGATAACATTTCTTGGAATGTGCATATTATGTCATTATGAAGAGATATTATGTGCAATATATCTCTTGTTGATGAAATGTAGGGGAAGTAAGAAATTTGTGATGTTATGATCACTCATATTTTTCAATTCTTGGATGTATACATAAATTGATTGTGGTGTATATAATTTATGTATGCATGCATAAATATGTTTGAGAAATTAAAAAATATTTTTAATATCTCAAAATGTGGGAGAGTTAGTGATTAAAACCATTATTCAATGTAAAATAAATGAAAAAATCATTTGATACTGATGTGATACTAGAGGTTAAGATAAGAAAAATCAAAAATGATTTTTTCATTAAAAACTTACTAAAGAGATTTAATTGTTATGATGTTACTCTTGTAAGTTTATGATGCTAGTATGAGTCTTAAGAAGAATAATGAAGATATTGTTACTCGATCTGAATATGCAAAACTTATACGGAATGTCATGTTTCCGATGAACTATTTAGACTTGATATTGCATATGTTGTGAGTAGATCGAGTAGAGATATACACATATTCTTGAAAAAGACCATTGGACTACTCTTCGTCGATTCTTGAGGTACCTTAAAGGTACATTAAATTTATGTTTGCATTTTAATAAGTTTCATGTAGTGTTAGAATAATATTGTGATGCAAACTGGGTAACGAACAATGATGATGTGAGTACCACTAGAGGATATTAGTTCATACTAGGTGGAGAAGTTATTTCATGGAAATAAGAACAGCAGACGTGCATAGCATGGTCCACCATAGAGTCTGAATCCATAACTCTCGAGCTAGTAGGGCAAGAGGCAAAATAGCTAAGAAACCTATTGGGAGAGGTACCATTGTGGGTGCGTCAGTACCAGTCTCTATGCATTGTGATTCACAGGGCTTCCAAAGGTATTGCTAAAAACACTGTGTATAACGGCAAAAGAAGACATTTACGCCTTAGACATGAAGCTGTGAAACAATTGTTGAAGAGTGAAATTCTCTCCTTGGAGTATGTGAGGTCTGAGAGGAATCTAGCGGATTCCCTCACCAAAGGCCTAATAAGGAGAGTAATTCTATAGTCTTCAGCAAGTATGAGACTCAAACCCTTATTGTGGATCCATAGCCCTTTATTTGGGTGGTTTGAGTAAGATTTGATGGAACACTTTAAAGGTATCTATAGCCCTTTATTTGGGTGGTCTGAATACAGACTTGATGGAACTCCTGGAAGTCTTCATAGCTCAGATGTTGAGTGGTCTAAGTACAGACTTGATGAAGCATTTAACGTGATTGTGAAGGTGTGGTCGCCTTCTATGAAAAAGTATAGGGTCTCTTTCTAGAGCTTTCACGGTGGCTTGAGGTTCAATGTGCATGGCCTTAAAAGCACTTGATGTTGTATCTGTATCGCGGATTCAAGATAAAACATAAGGAATGGAGCGTGATGTGGGGGTCTCAACTTTAATTGATGAAAGTTCAAAAGGCAACTCACTCTCTTCAATTAGGTTGTTGCCCCACTTCACTATGCAACAATTCAAATCGAAAGATATTGTTGTTTAAGCTTATTATTTCTTCTTTGCTTAGATTTTGGTTTTTGTTTCCTATTTTTTCCATGGTAGTCGTTCGTGGGGATTGTTGGGAATGACTAGCTTATTCGCGAAAAAAAAAAGAATTATTTTTATTACCATTACTTTTAAATTATTACCATTTTACATTAATTGCAAAAACGTTTTTTTTTTGTTATGAATTCATTTCCATTTATTTACTTTAATTTTGAATTCATCTAAAATGTTTTTGAATTAATTTCCGTTAAAACGTTTTTTAATTAATTCTGAATTAATTTGATTTGAAACTCCCAAATTAATTCTTTGTGTTAACCTTGGGGAGCAACCGGCAACAGACGATTCACACTGAGGTCGTGCCGCAATTTCTTTCAAGGAAGTGGTATCCACGGCGCAACAATTCCTTTTCTGATTTTTTTTCCGATTACAATTTGAAAGCATAATTTTTTTCCGGTTGATCGACAACTAACATGAGCGAGACAAAAGCTTACTCCACTTGTTTGCTCTTGCCATTTTATTTGTTCCTCAACTTGCAGTTGCCACTTTACCTTCTTCTGTCCATCTTCTGTCCACCAACTACAGTTGATTTTGTAAAATAGCCGTTTGTGAAAATAAATAAATGGATTTCAATCTTTTCAACTTAACTCTTGTCGCATTGAAAAAAAATATTGAAATAAAATAGTGAAAAGAAGTGTGATCCAGTCAATATTTGTGTCCCCTAAATTGTAGGTTTAAACTCAGTGTCCGATAAATGATGTGGGGTGGAATGATATTTGGTGGGACTGTAGAGTTCAAGCAATATCGAGAACTTCTGGGCCTCCAACATTTTACCCAACGTCCATGAGTAAAAATTCGGTCTTTCAAAAAAATGTTGAAAAATGATTGGAGATGCAGGGTATCGAACCTCGTACCTCTCGCATGCAAATCAAACGCTCTACCATGTGAGCTACATCGCCATTTGTTGAATTGTGGTTAAAATATAATGTACTTATTCAATATATTTGTATTTAGATAAACATATTATCACTATTTTTTTAGTACAATGAATTTATTGTTTTTTAATTTTAGGATGGATGAACATTTTTTATACTGTTTAAAAAATAAATAAACTTTTTTATACTATATGTCAAACAATTTCTCATATATTTTTATTTTCATGTGGTCAAGGAACCATTTCTTTTTATTTAAAAAAAATATATAAACAAAATAAACAAACTTTCGTAACTGCTTTGGTATTCAACCTTCTACGATGGTAAAAGGGTATGCTTAGGTCTATGAAATTGACTACTCTGACACATTATTCTCTCATGTGGACAAACTCACCTCCGTAAGATTGTTCATTTCTCTTGTTGCTGCCCATGATTGACTCTTGTATCAGTTAGATATCAAGAATGCATTTCTTCATGAGAATCTCCAAGAAGAAATGAATATGGAGCAACCACCTGGTTTTGTTGCTCAAGGGGAGAATAGTAAGGTTTGTTATCTGAGAAAATCGTTGTATGACTTAAATAGAGCCCTCGTGCATGGTTTGGTAAATTTAGTCCAGCAATCGAACAATTTGGCATGAAAAAGAGTAAATATGATCATTTTGTCTTTCATCGAAAGTCTACAACTGGTATTAATACTCGGTTAGTTGTGTATGTGGATGGCATTGTCATTATAGGTAATGTTGTTGTCGGTATCGCATCTCTCAAAGCTTTCCTCCATAGTCAAACAAAGAACTCTTAAAGGTTAAAATACTTTTTGGTTGTTGAAGTAACGAGAAGCTGCAAAGTGATTTTCTTATCTCAAAGGAAATATGTGTTTGATTTATTGTCAGAAACCAGAAAGTTGGGGGCTAAGTCGTGTAGCACTGCAATGGTTCCTAATTCTTAGCACACTAAGGATGGTGAATTATTTGCAGAACTTGAAAGATACCGGAGATTGGTTGGGAAACTAAATTACCTTATTGTAACTCGCCCAGACATTGCATACTCGGTTAGTATAGCGAGTCAATATATGTTCTCTTCTACTGTTGAGCGTTGGAAGGTTGTTGAACAAATCTTGTGTTACTTAAAGGTGTTCATTGGCGATGAATTATATATAGCAACCAAGACCACAGTAAGATTGAATACTTCTCAAATGTTGATTGGGTTGAGTCTAAGGAAGATTGAAGATCTACTACCATTTATTGTGTCTTTGTTGAGGGAAATTTGGTCTCTTGAAAAAGCAAGAAACAAAATGTAGTGTCTCGATCGAGTGTTGAGTCAAAATATAGAGCAATGGCAAAATTTGTGTGTGAAATAGTATGGATCTACAATTTTCTCACTGAAGCGGGTTTGGAGCTTTCAATACCATCTAAGTTATGGTGTGACAACCAAGCAACCCTTCACATTGCATCGAATCTTGTCTTCCATGAACGAACTAATCACATCGAGATCGATTATCAAATTGTTCGTGAAAAGTTGCAACAAGGATTAATCTCTACATAATATGTGGGAACGAGAGAACAACTAGGGGATATTTTTACCAAGGCTCTAAATAGGTCTCGGGTTAACTCTCTTTATAACAAGTTGGGCATGATAAACACTTATGCTCCAACTTGAGGAGACATGTTAGAGTTGTATATATTATACATACTCTCTTCCCTTTAATTAGACCTAATTTATAGTATTAGGTTAATTGATATTGAAATGTATATAAAACATTCTCTCATCCCGATTACAATATTATTGAGATAACTAAGCCATATGTTTGAGAATGTTCGGGAGAGTGGAGACTGACATTTTAAAATGAAACATTTTAAAGAAAATACTATTGGATACCAATTTTTTTTTTATAATAGGTGTTAAGTTATCCAACAAATTAAAAATAAAAACACTTTAAATATAAATTTGAAAAAAACATTTAATTGGTATTCTTTTTCTTGTTAAAAGTCTAATTATCTATAATATATTGCTTAAAGCAAGTTAAGTTGAAAAATATTTTTGAACAAAATAATTATTTTAATTTAAGTAATTACATAATTAAATTACATAATTTAATTTAATATTAATTTAATTAAAATTTGAATTTAGATAATTAATTATAAAATAATAAAAATCTAAATTTAGATTACTCAATCAAATAAGCATGATTTCATTTAATTATAATTTAACTGAAATTCGAATTTAGATGATTAATTCTTATTTAATTAAAAACCAAATTTAGATAATATTTACCTATTTCAATTGGAGATGAAGATATGATTTAAAGCTAACTAACTCCTATAAAGTTTGCGAAAGCGAACATGGCTGTTCAGTATGTCTTGATGACCAACAGTTTTGTGATTCCAATCTCCCACCCAATGTAATAAAAAAAAAATCTTGTAAAATTTAAAATTGGATACACTTCAAAAAAAGAAAATTAAAATTGGATTTAAATTTTTTTTGTTTTTATTATTATTTTTCAATTGAATATATGATTGGAATCAAACTTCCATGCATCTATAAATTAAACTGAATTAGACTTCAATTTTACACTTCCAACTCCACTAGACTTTCAATTTCAAATCTCCAAGTATCATTTATTTTAAATTATGTTTTGTAGCATTCTCAATTTGCTCTAGGTTTTTTTAATCAACCAAACAATTGCTGATTTTTTTCTACAAATTGATTTCTATTTTTTTTTTTTTTATCTGTTTTTTTAAATATATGTTAAGGAATTCCTATTTTCTCAGTTTTCTCAAGTACGTGACATTTGCTCTTGTTGGGCTGAATAATGGGCTTCAGTGTAAACAACCCAAAGAAATAAAAAACGTACAACTAAATTAAGTGGGTGTGTGAAGGAGATTCATCCACGTTATCTCCACATGCAGCAAAGACCTTCCAAACCCTAAGTGTTGCTCAGATTACAACGTCTGGAAGAAATGAGATGAGAGCTTTGGCGAAGCCCTGGCGTTTTTCATCCTCTGAGAAATCGATCAACGAAGAAGAAGAAGAACAAGAAGATGGAGAAGAAATTGAAGGTGTTCTTCAGCTATATCACATAGCCTTGAAGAACATCTTCATCTATTTATTCAAGATTGTAATGAAGCCCTTTTGTAGAGTTTTTACAAGATAAGTTTTATCCTACCTATCTCTATTTCTCTCTGTGATATCCTCTCTCTGTCCCTCTGTTTACAGAGAATAAATTTTGTATTTAAAGAACACATTACAAGGACTATTGAAGAACAATTTTCAGTTTAGAGAATAACTATATTTGGTTTTACAAATCTCCACCTTAAACGTAAAAAAATTTCTTCGTTCTTTGCTGATTTTGTTTTCCTTTTGTCTAACCGTTTTCAGGTAAGTCGAATCCAACGAGCTCGAGACAATGGTTGAATTTCAGCTGTGGAAGAGGCTTCGTCAGCATGTCTGAAACGTTCTCTAAGGTATGAACCTTCAACACCCCTATTTCTCCTTTCTCTATCTGTTCACGAACAAAATGATATTTGATGTCAATATGTTTTGTTCTGTTGTGGAATTGTTGATTTTTGGATAGATGTATAGCACTTTGATTGTCACAGTATATCTTGACTGTTGTTTGCATAATTCCATAGTCCTTTAGCAAACCTTTGAGCCATAATGCCTCTTTTATTGCTTCTGATAGGGCTATAAATTCCGCTTCAGTTGATGAGAGAGCTACCACTGGTTGAAGGGTAGCTCTCCAACTTAGGAGATTTCCCCCAATTAGGAATAAGTAACCAGTTAAGGACCTTCTTCTATCCAAATCCCCAACATAATCTGAATCCACATAACCAAATAATTTATTATGTTTATCACTGCAGCTTGTATAAGTGAGTTTAGCTTCTGAGGTTCCTTGTAAGTATCTTAATACCCATTTAGCTGCCTCCCAATGTCTCTTCCCCGGATTAGCCATATATCTGCTAATTAGGCTTGTAGCATAGGCTATGTCCGGCCTTGTAGATACCATGAGATACATTAGGCTTCCCACAACTTGTGAATAAGGAATGTTAGACATAAAGTCCAAGTGTTCTTTTTCATCTAGTTTGGGTGAGTTTTGAGCAGATAGTTTAAAATGTTGAGCCAAAGGAGTTGAGACAACTCTTGAATTCTCCATGTTGTATTTCTTTAAAGTCTTGCCACAGTAGGTAGTTTGGCTGATTTGAAGAACTCCCTCTAATCTTTTTCTTGTAATTTCAACACCTAGGATCCTTTTAGATTCACCTAGGTCCTTCATGTCAAACTCCATTTTAAGTGATTGTTTCACCTTTTCCATTGCTTGCTTTGATTTACTTGCAAGTAGCATGTCATCCACATATAATAACAAATATACAATTGTAGAGTATGATTTGCTGTTTATGTAAACACAACTATCATATGAGCTTCTTTGAAATCCTATTGTTGTCATGTAATCATCAAATCTTTGATACCAACATCTAGGAGATTGCTTTAAACCATATATTGACTTCTTTAATAAACAAACATAATTTTCCATGTTTTGTTTTTCATACCCTTGAGGTTGCTTCATGTATATGGTCTCTGATAGCTCACCATGTAGGAAGGCTGTTTTAACATCTAGTTGATCCAATTCTAGTTTATTTTGAACAACCAAAGCAAGTAGCATGCGAATAGATGTTTGTTTAACAACGGGGGGAAATATTTCATTGTAATCTATTCCATGTTTTTGTGTATAGCCTTTAGCTACTAACCTTGCTTTGTATCTTGGTTGTTGAACATCTTGAATGCCTTCCTTGTATTTGTAAATCCATTTGCATGCAATTGGCTTAAAACCTTTAGGTAATAGGCTAAGTGTCCATGTATGATTCTGATTTAAAGAGTCCATCTCTTCATTCATTGCTTCAATCCATTTCTTTGCATTAGGACAACTTGTAGCTTCATCAAAAGTATTAGGCTCAGTTTCATTTAGGAAACCACTTACATTTAATGCCATGTTAACACAATCTGCCTCATCAAATCTTGTTGGTGGCATAATGATTCTTCTTTGCCTATCTCTTGCAAGTTGATAATTTTGTAGATTTGATTGTTCTTGCATAACATCATGTTCTTCATGTTTTACTAGAGGTTCCTCTAGTTTAACTTGAGAGCTTTCTCCTTCATCTTCAGAATCTGATAGATGAGGGATGGATGATGTCAAATTAGGTTGCTCCACCTCAATTTCTAGTTTAGAGGTTTTGTCTGTGCTTTCAGTTTGTGTCTCCCTTTCCATGAACATCTCATCTTCTCTGAATGTCACATCTCGACTATTGATGCATCTTCTTTCAGTGGGATGCCAAAGCCTAAATCCTTTAACACCATCTGTAAAACCAACAAACATACATGTTGTAGCTCTAGGCTTTAGTTTACCTTGACTTTGATGGACAAACCCCACACAACCAAAGACTCTTAAATGGTCTAGGTTTGGAGGGTGTTTGGTCCACTTCTCTTCTGGTGTTAGGAGATTTAAGGAGCTGTGTGGGCACCTATTTAAGGTGTACACCGTATAAGATGTAGCTTCAGCCCAAAACTTCTCATGTAACATTGCATCAGACAATAGACATCTAACTCTCTCCATAATGGTTCTGTTTAGCCTCTCTGCTACACCATTTTGTTGAGGTGTATACCTCACTGTTCGGTGTCTTAAAATTCCTTGTTCTTTGCAAAAATTATCAAACTCTTCATTGCAAAACTCTAGGCCATTATCAGTTCTCAAGCATTTCACATGCCTAGAGGATTGATTTTCAACAAGCAACTTCCATTCTTTAAACTTGTTGAATGCTTGATCCTTAGTCTTAAGGAAATATACCCAACTTCTTCTTGAGTAATCATCAGTGAGGGATAAGAAATACCTTGATCCACTGATTGAGGGTGTAGGTGCAGGCCCCATAGGTCTGAATGAATGTAGTCTAGAATTCCCTTAGTTGTATGTTGTGCTTTAATGAAGCTATGTCTTGTAGACTTTCCCAATATGCAATGGTCACAAGCTTTGACTCCAATGCTTATCTTTTGAGGCAATATGCCCTGCTTAGATAGAGCTTCTAGTCCTTTGTTGCTTATGTGTGAGAGTCTTTTATGCCAAAGAACTCCCTCATCCATGCTGTCATTAGTTACAACTAGGGCAGATTGTACCATTTGCACATCCCTAATCACATATAGACCATTCATTTTAACACCAATCAGCACTGTTTTTGAATCTTTCTTGACTTCAAAAGTTCCCCCTGAACCTCCATATGTACATCCAATGGAGTCCAACATTCCTAGGGAAATTAGGTTTCTTTTTAGCTTAGGAACATGTCTTACATTCCTTAGAAGCTTCACTGAACCATCTTGAAACTTCATAGACACTGACCCAATACCAACTACCTTGCAAACATGGTTATCACCCATGTACACTTCTCCTCCATCCCATTCTCTATAGGTTGAAAACCAACCCTTTGATGGAGTCATATGGAATGAGCATCCACTGTCTAGAACCCAATCTTGAACTTGGACTGTCTCATTCTGTTTGGAGGAGTGATCCGAGGTAGCTAGGGCATCAGAATAGGTAAAAGAACCATCCCCAACTGCAGCTTCAGCTGGTGCTTTACCTTTTTGTTTGTTTTGACTTTGCTGTTTTTTTAAAGAATAGCAATCTCTTGCAAAGTGCCCTGGTTTGTGACAAAAATTGCATTTCAGCTTAGTTTTGTCTTGATGAGTTTCACTTTGGTTCTTGTTGTTCTTCCAACCTTTCTTGTTCTTCCCTTTTATGAATAAACCTTCTGAATTTGAAGATTGCTTCTTTTGTGATTGAAGTTCCATTTCTTTTGATCAAACTGCAGAAATGATAATATCAGTAGTTAGTTTATCCCTACCATATTTCAAAGCTGTTTTTACCTCTTTGTAACTTTTTGGTAAAGAGTTTAATAAAATGAAAGCTTCATTCTCATCTCCCACTTTATCTCCCATGTGCTTGAACTCTGATGTTATTCTTTTAAACTCATTTAGATTTTCCATCATGGATTTGTTTGCATCCATCTTGTATGTAAAGAACCTTTCTCTTAGATAGGTCTTGTTAGGTAAATCTTTTGAGAGATATAACTCATCAAGCTTGGTCCACATTGCATATGTTGTTTCTTGATCAATAACTTGTCTTAGAACACAGTCATGTAAATTTAAAACCAATGTTCCATGGGCTGTTACTTCCATTGTTTCCATCTCTTCCTCTGTGATAGATTTAGGAAGTTTAGTAGGATCTTGGATAGCCTTCAATGCCTTCTGCTGTCCAAGAACAGCCTTGATCTTGGCTTTCCATAATTCGAAATCTGACTTGCCATCAAACTTCTCAATGTCATATCTTGCAATTGACGTATTTGATTGAATCTTTGATTTTCTTGCTTTTCTTGATTATCAAGAACTTGAATCTTTCTTCTTCTGCAGGCTCTGATACCAATTTGTTGGGCTGAATAATGGGCTTCAGTGTAAACAACCCAAAGAAATAAAAAACGTACAACTCAATTAAGTGGGTGTGTGAAGGAGATTCATCCACGTTATCTCCACATGCAGCAAAGACCTTCCAAACCCTAAGCGTTGCTCAGATTACAACGTCTGGAAGAAATGAGATGAGAGCTTTGGCGAAGCCCTGGCGTTTTTCATCCTCTGAGAAATCGATCAACGAAGAAGAAGAAGAACAAGAAGATGGAGAAGAAATTGAAGGTGTTCTTCAGCTATATCACATAGCCTTGAAGAACATCTTCATCTATTTATTCAAGATTGTAATGAAGCCCTTTTGTAGAGTTTTTACAAGATAAGTTTTATCCTATCTATCTCTATTTCTCTTTGTGATATCCTCTCTCTGTCCCTCTGTTTACAGAGAATAAATTTTGTATTTAAAGAACACATTACAAGGACTGTTGAAGAACAATTTTCAGTTTAGAGAATAACTATATTTGGTTTTACAGCTCTATTATTTTTTAATTCTCATAAGTTATAATTGATCTCTGTTTTTTTTTAGTATAAAATTACGTTAACTAATCTCTCTGTACTTATATTTGTTTCAGTACAAGACATTTGTTCCGGTTTTTTTTTTTTTTTTTTTTGTTAACCGATGTTTTTTTTTTTTATGTGTTTTATAGGGGGTGTTTGGCCCAAGGAGTTGTTGGGGAAAAAGTTTTATCCCATTTTTTTTTAGTATAAAATTACGTTAACTAATCTCTCTGTACTTATATTTGTTTCAGTACAAGACATTTGTTCCGGTTTTTTTTTTTTTTTTTTGTTAACCGATGTTTTTTTTTATGTGTTTTATAGGGGGTGTTTGGCCCAAGGAGTTGTTGGGGAAAAAGTTTTATCCCAGTTTGTTCCGCGGACTTGTTGAACTCGGATAAAATATATCAACTCTCTAGACTTCTACAGTAATTACTATTTCTGACCCGTTTGTCAAGGCAGCACATTTCTCTCTCTTCCTCCCTCTCCCCCTCTCACAATATTTTTAATTATTTAAAAAAAAAACGTAATTTGAACTAAATGTGTAAATTGACTAAAAATGCAATTCAACTTATTTTTATTATTTTAAATATAAATTAGGTTGTTCAATCAAAATTGCTACTTAAACCAAATTCAAAATGTAGTATTCTTACCATGGAGAATAAAAACATCAGTTTATTTAGATCCGTTTAAATTAATGGATTAAAATCTTTCAAATTCATAGGTAATATTTACTTTTATTTCAAAATTATCAAAATAAAATGAATAATTAATGTGAGTGATATTGAAAAAAGAATGTGAAGTATTGTGGTCAAAATTATTTTTGTTATCTTCAAAGAAATTTCTGGAGGACACATAAAATAAAAAAACAAAAATCACATTCTTAAAATTTATCGGAAGGACGTTCTTAAAAATGAAAATATGGAACATTATAGAAAAATTTGTACAAAAAAAATAGCTAAAATAAACCGTCATTTGAGATGTTGATTTCTGGATATAGTGGATTCAGATGGAATGAGGAGTTTAAGAGAGTGGAGACGGAGAAAGATGTGTTTGATACGTGGGTCAGGATAAGATATGTTTGTTCTTTTTTTTCTTTCGAAAGTTTGTAAAATATACATACATTAATAAAAACAAAAAAAAATCTTAATCTTATAGTTTATAAAATTAAAGTCGAGTCCTAAAAAAAGATATATATATATATATATTTATTAATAATATGAGGTATTGTATTCCAAATTATTTTTTGTTGTCTTCCAACAAATTTGTAAATGATACCTAAAATCAAAATTAAAAAAATTCTTTTTTAGAATTTATTAGAATTGAAAGAAGTACTTAATAATGAAATTTTGTAGAAGAACATTGTGTAGAAGAAAACAGTTAAAATAAACTCAAATTCAAGAACTTCAAGTTCAAGAACTCCCTGCCCCAAATAAACTTCAACTCCCTGCCCCAAACAAACAAACAAACTTCAGAACGGTCCAGACTAAACAACTTCAACTCCTCCAACTCCTTCGGTCAAACGCCCCAAAAGAGTTTCCGATAACTAATCTTTACTCGCTCCATTTTTCTAAAAGAACCCACGTGATTTTTCTCCAGTTTGTTTGTTTTTTTTTATTTATTTATTTAACCAACTTTTTTTTGGTTAAGTTTTATCCTTGATTAATTAAATACATTTAAAAAAGAAAAAAAATATTTTTTTTAGTTATGTTAACAAATCTTTATTTGTTTCATTTTTTTTTAAATCTTTTAACCGGTTTCATGTTCCAAAATTTCTTCCCTCCATAAATTAAATTAAAGCACAAAATGCACTTTTGGTCCTAGGTTTGAACTTAGGTCATGTTTATTTTCCAACGTAATGAATCAATGGTAATTTTAATTGTGGGACCCACATCGATTACGCTAAGGGCGTTTACCAAAACCTGCAAACGTAATTAAAGTGTGGGTCCCGTCTCAAAATTTGTAATCTCATTCCCCATTTCTCTACCACCTTCGGGTGCTGGATGACATTACCATTGAAGATTACATGGGTCTCACCCCTTTTTATTTATTCTTTCCATGTTTGCTCATTTCTTTCTCTTCCTTGAAATTTTCATTATCATCTCTCCTTCACTTTCTTCTTTCTTTCACCTTCTTCACGATATAATGCATAAGACATAACATTAACAGAGGCTCCTAGGTCTAACATGGCATTATGAACAATTTTACTACCTATAGTGCACGGGATAGTAAAAGTACCTGGATCGTTGCACTTTGCAGGCAACGTACCTGGGAGTATGGCAGAGACGTTTTCCTTCTTTTTCTCAGTCCCTCTGGACTTCCTTTTCGTAGTGCACCAGCTCCTTAGGAATTTTGCATATTTGGGCACTTGACTGACTGCCTCTAAGAGCGGGATATTCACCATCACCTTCTGGAAGGTTCGCAGGACCTCCTCGTCATCTAATTCCAAAGTAGGCTTCGCAAGCCTACTCGGGAATGGTGCTTTGGCAACATCCTCAGGTACACTGACCTTCTCAATTCTTTTCTCATTCTGAGTCTCAGGAGCAGTCGGGGCGGACTTGTTCAAGCTGTCCGTGGCTTCCTTCGCAGCTCTGGTGGAAAGTGACTTCCCACTGCGTAGCTGAATGGCACTCACGTTTTCACATGAGTTTACAATAGTTTGGGAAGGAAGCTTCCCCGAGCTCTTGCTCTCTAGTTTACTGATAGACACCGCCATTTGTGTCAGCTGCTTGTTCAAATTCTGCAGCTCTGCCTTATGAGAATTTAGCTCTTCACGAGCCTCTTTCTGAAACTGGCTGGTGCTAGTCACGATGGTTCTGACCATCTCTTCAAGTGAACTGGAGGAGCTCGAAGCTTGAGCCTGGGTGGAAGAATTAGGCCTATCCTGGGACTGGCCTTGGAAACGATTCTGCCCTTCCCTATTCCCATAGCTGAAATTTGGATGGTCACGCCAACCGGGGTTGTAAGTGTTTGCATATGGGTCGTACTTCCTTGGGTTGGAAGCATACCCCCCGATTGCATTGACCTCCGCCTCTTCGCGTTGTCCTCCAACAATTTTCTTCAGCATACTACCTATCTCGGCCACCTGGGCCCTCATTTCAGACATCTCATGGCTCTGAGCCACGCTGTGCACTTGCCCTTGCCCCCTGATCCCAAACTGCTGCGAGTTGGTAGCCATATTTGCAATGAGTTGCTTGGCCTCAACTGGGGTCTTGTCAATCAGAGCCCCTCCACTCGCTGCATCGATCATCTGCCTGTCGTGGGGTGTCATCCCCTCATAAAAATACTGTATGAGCAGCTGATCGGCGATCTGGTGGTGTGGGAAACTCGCGCACAGGCGCCCAAAGCGTTCCCAATACTCATGCAGGGACTCACCTACATCCTGGGTGATCCCATATATCCTCTTTCGCAGTGTAGTGGCTAGGGATGCGGGAAAGTATTTCTCCAAAAATACCCGCTTCATGTCCTGCCACGTGGTGATGGATCCGGAAGGCAAGTAATACAGCCAATCCTTGGCCTTATCCTTCAGTGTAAAGGGGAATGCCCTCATATTCAACTGCTCTTCCGTGACCCCTGCGGGCTTCATCCCCGCGCAGACGCAATGGAACTCCATCAAATGTTTGTTCGCGTCCTCACCTGCGTTTCCATGGAAAGAAGGTAACTGGTGAATTAAACCAGATTTCAACTCGAAGTTACCTGCTACCACGGGGTAGTTAATGCACAAGGGCTGCAGGTTCAGGTCTGGCGCTGCCAGCTGCTTAAGCGTCCGTGGCGCATCACCTTGCGCCATCTCGTCAAATAAGAAGGGATTGCCTTCTTCTCTTTCAAACTGTCCTTGCCCCTCCCGGGCTTCTCTACGTAACCGCCGCTCCTCTCTGTCAATCTCAGGAATATACTGCAAACTACCCTCAGAGGAACGGGTCATACACAAACAAAAATCTAAACATACAAATTACAGACAGAAAAAATTTTCAGTTAACCATCAATAAATCAAATTCAAACTCCAATCATAAATCCAATCAATTGCCTATTCCCCGGCAACGGCGCCAATTTTGGTAACGATATTTTTGAACTATCGCTATAAACTCAAGCTGTCGAGGCTTGCCAAAATAAATTTATAATGCCTATTGCCAAGGCTTTGCAGCCAGTGGTAACAGGGTCGATCCAAGGAATAGGAGAATGAATTTACTAGTGAAATTGGGATTTGATTAATTAATTGGTAACGGGGGGTTTTATCATGCAAATAGGAAATAATGCGAAAGCTAACGGAAGATAGAAATAATATGTAGAAGACGTGTGTACGGTTTGGGGAGTCTCGGGGTCATTTGTTAGACAAATACAACTTATCATTTAATTCTAATAACATGGAATTCAGTTTACTAAGCACGCGGACGACTACCAGAGAAGCCCCAAAGTAGCCGACTTCATGGATTTTAATTAGGCCACACAGTCCTAATTACACGTTATCTAATCTCACATTAAGATGATCAGTCCTAAGATGAATTTAGACAGTTACTAGCTAACCGCGACGAACATTCGAGCGTGAATTCTAAATGCTAGTAGGTTGCCCGCAAACGCCGTATGCAACCAACATTTATCCTACCCGACCCGATACTTCGATTTAGTTCTATTTACCTGTGTTACTTAGTCGAGCAGTGAGAGGCACGGCATCGCTACTCTTTAACATACACAACATGCGAAACTATCCGAGTGTCAATCAACATAATTTAGCATGCGCGTTGGATTAAGCAAAGTAAATAAATGCAATGTAAACAGAACCAATATGCAGAATTCTACTCAGATTATCAAAGTAATAATGTCTAACAAAATTCCCCTAAACAAAATCCCAAACCGTCACCCTTACCTTAGCCGCTCATGGCGCGGTTCGTCAATCCCGCTCCACCAACGACCATGGAAGAGTTCATCTACCTATTACAAATGGGGAGTGGAGCTCACTCGCATGCCAACAATGGCGGAGCTCCACGGAAAGTAGAGAGAAAATGGAGAAGAAGGGAAGAAGAATCGTCGGATTCCGTTGAGAGATGAAGGAGAAAAAGCTTGGAGAAGATTCCAGAAGATGTGCAGGAAAATCGTCTTTTAGCTACTGCCTTCGTCGTAGCGTCGAGACGCTAGGCCTAGCGTCTCGACGCTGTGCCCTAAGTGATCCGCGCGCGCGCGCGCTGGCGTCGCGACGCAAGGCCAGCGTCGCGACGCTGCCCCGATGATTTTCCAGCGCGCGCCTCCTCCGAAGCGTCTCGACGCCTAAGCAGGGTCTCGACGCCAGGGCAGCGTCGAGCTAGCGTCTCGACGCTATCACTCGACGCTTGCTCTCGGGTTTTTCCAGCGTCGAGCCAGCGTCTCGACGCTGTAGCTCGACGCTGGCTCTCGGGTTTGGGGCTGATGCAATGCCTCTTCAAGGCTGTTTTGGCCCGTTTCTTCACGGAACAAACTCCCCTCTTCCCGATGCATTCCCGGGGCGCTAAAACTCTGCTTTAAGCTCTTGAACACGCCCAACGGACGCACGAGCTCTTTGCCGCTTTCTCCTACAAAAGAGATACATTTAATCAATTGGAAGCGGTCTTTAGCTATAATTAGGACGTATTTAATAGCTCCAAAATGGAGTTATCAGTAAACACAACTATCATATGAGCTTCTTTGAAATCCTATTGTTGTCATGTAATCATCAAATCTTTGATACCAACATCTAGGAGATTGCTTTAAACCATATATTGACTTCTTTAATAAACAAACATAATTTTCCATGTTTTGTTTTTCATACCCTTGAGGTTGCTTCATGTATATGGTCTCTGATAGCTCACCATGTAGGAAGGCTGTTTTAACATCTAGTTGATCCAATTCTAGTTTATTTTGAACAACCAAAGCAAGTAGCATGCGAATAGATGTTTGTTTAACAACGGGGGGAAATATTTCATTGTAATCTATTCCATGTTTTTGTGTATAGCCTTTAGCTACTAACCTTGCTTTGTATCTTGGTTGTTGAACATCTTGAATGCCTTCCTTGTATTTGTAAATCCATTTGCATGCAATTGGCTTAAAACCTTTAGGTAATAGGCTAAGTGTCCATGTATGATTCTGATTTAAAGAGTCCATCTCTTCATTCATTGCTTCAATCCATTTCTTTGCATTAGGACAACTTGTAGCTTCATCAAAAGTATTAGGCTCAGTTTCATTTAGGAAACCACTTACATTTAATGCCATGTTAACACAATCTGCCTCATCAAATCTTGTTGGTGGCATAATGATTCTTCTTTGCCTATCTCTTGCAAGTTGATAATTTTGTAGATTTGATTGTTCTTGCATAACATCATGTTCTTCATGTTTTACTAGAGGTTCCTCTAGTTTAACTTGAGAGCTTTCTCCTTCATCTTCAGAATCTGATAGATGAGGGATGGATGATGTCAAATTAGGTTGCTCCACCTCAATTTCTAGTTTAGAGGTTTTGTCTGTGCTTTCAGTTTGTGTCTCCCTTTCCATGAACATCTCATCTTCTCTGAATGTCACATCTCGACTATTGATGCATCTTCTTTCAGTGGGATGCCAAAGCCTAAATCCTTTAACACCATCTGTAAAACCAACAAACATACATGTTGTAGCTCTAGGCTTTAGTTTACCTTGACTTTGATGGACAAACCCCACACAACCAAAGACTCTTAAATGGTCTAGGTTTGGAGGGTGTTTGGTCCACTTCTCTTCTGGTGTTAGGAGATTTAAGGAGCTGTGTGGGCACCTATTTAAGGTGTACACCGTATAAGATGTAGCTTCAGCCCAAAACTTCTCATGTAACATTGCATCAGACAATAGACATCTAACTCTCTCCATAATGGTTCTGTTTAGCCTCTCTGCTACACCATTTTGTTGAGGTGTATACCTCACTGTTCGGTGTCTTAAAATTCCTTGTTCTTTGCAAAAATTATCAAACTCTTCATTGCAAAACTCTAGGCCATTATCAGTTCTCAAGCATTTCACATGCCTAGAGGATTGATTTTCAACAAGCAACTTCCATTCTTTAAACTTGTTGAATGCTTGATCCTTAGTCTTAAGGAAATATACCCAACTTCTTCTTGAGTAATCATCAGTGAGGGATAAGAAATACCTTGATCCACTGATTGAGGGTGTAGGTGCAGGCCCCATAGGTCTGAATGAATGTAGTCTAGAATTCCCTTAGTTGTATGTTGTGCTTTAATGAAGCTATGTCTTGTAGACTTTCCCAATATGCAATGGTCACAAGCTTTGACTCCAATGCTTATCTTTTGAGGCAATATGCCCTGCTTAGATAGAGCTTCTAGTCCTTTGTTGCTTATGTGTGAGAGTCTTTTATGCCAAAGAACTCCCTCATCCATGCTGTCATTGGTTACAACTAGGGCAGATTGTACCATTTGCACATCCCTAATCACATATAGACCATTCATTTTAACACCAATCAGCACTGTTTTTGAATCTTTCTTGACTTCAAAAGTTCCCCCTGAACCTCCATATGTACATCCAATGGAGTCCAACATTCCTAGGGAAATTAGGTTTCTTTTTAGCTTAGGAACATGTCTTACATTCCTTAGAAGCTTCACTGAACCATCTTGAAACTTCATAGACACTGACCCAATACCAACTACCTTGCAAACATGGTTATCACCCATGTACACTTCTCCTCCATCCCATTCTCTATAGGTTGAAAACCAACCCTTTGATGGAGTCATATGGAATGAGCATCCACTGTCTAGAACCCAATCTTGAACTTGGACTGTCTCATTCTGTTTGGAGGAGTGATCCGAGGTAGCTAGGGCATCAGAATAGGTAAAAGAACCATCCCCAACTGCAGCTTCAGCTGGTGCTTTACCTTTTTGTTTGTTTTGACTTTGCTGTTTTTTTAAAGAATAGCAATCTCTTGCAAAGTGCCCTGGTTTGTGACAAAAATTGCATTTCAGCTTAGTTTTGTCTTGATGAGTTTCACTTTGGTTCTTGTTGTTCTTCCAACCTTTCTTGTTCTTCCCTTTTATGAATAAACCTTCTGAATTTGAAGATTGCTTCTTTTGTGATTGAAGTTCCATTTCTTTTGATCAAACTGCAGAAATGATAATATCAGTAGTTAGTTTATCCCTACCATATTTCAAAGCTGTTTTTACCTCTTTGTAACTTTTTGGTAAAGAGTTTAATAAAATGAAAGCTTCATTCTCATCTCCCACTTTATCTCCCATGTGCTTGAACTCTGATGTTATTCTTTTAAACTCATTTAGATTTTCCATCATGGATTTGTTTGCATCCATCTTGTATGTAAAGAACCTTTCTCTTAGATAGGTCTTGTTAGGTAAATCTTTTGAGAGATATAACTCATCAAGCTTGGTCCACATTGCATATGTTGTTTCTTGATCAATAACTTGTCTTAGAACACAGTCATGTAAATTTAAAACCAATGTTCCATGGGCTGTTACTTCCATTGTTTCCATCTCTTCCTCTGTGATAGATTTAGGAAGTTTAGTAGGATCTTGGATAGCCTTCAATGCCTTCTGCTGTCCAAGAACAGCCTTGATCTTGGCTTTCCATAATTCGAAATCTGACTTGCCATCAAACTTCTCAATGTCATATCTTGCAATTGACGTATTTGATTGAATCTTTGATTTTCTTGCTTTTCTTGATTATCAAGAACTTGAATCTTTCTTCTTCTGCAGGCTCTGATACCAATTTGTTGGGCTGAATAATGGGCTTCAGTGTAAACAACCCAAAGAAATAAAAAACGTACAACTCAATTAAGTGGGTGTGTGAAGGAGATTCATCCACGTTATCTCCACATGCAGCAAAGACCTTCCAAACCCTAAGCGTTGCTCAGATTACAACGTCTGGAAGAAATGAGATGAGAGCTTTGGCGAAGCCCTGGCGTTTTTCATCCTCTGAGAAATCGATCAACGAAGAAGAAGAAGAACAAGAAGATGGAGAAGAAATTGAAGGTGTTCTTCAGCTATATCACATAGCCTTGAAGAACATCTTCATCTATTTATTCAAGATTGTAATGAAGCCCTTTTGTAGAGTTTTTACAAGATAAGTTTTATCCTATCTATCTCTATTTCTCTTTGTGATATCCTCTCTCTGTCCCTCTGTTTACAGAGAATAAATTTTGTATTTAAAGAACACATTACAAGGACTGTTGAAGAACAATTTTCAGTTTAGAGAATAACTATATTTGGTTTTACAGGTCTATTTTTTTTTAATTCTCATAAGTTATAATTGATCTCTGTTTTTTTTTAGTATAAAATTACGTTAACTAATCTCTCTGTACTTATATTTGTTTCAGTACAAGACATTTGTTCCGGTTTTTTTTTTTTTTTTTTTTGTTAACCGATGTTTTTTTTTTTTATGTGTTTTATAGGGGGTGTTTGGCCCAAGGAGTTGTTGGGGAAAAAGTTTTATCCCATTTTTTTTTAGTATAAAATTACGTTAACTAATCTCTCTGTACTTATATTTGTTTCAGTACAAGACATTTGTTCCGGTTTTTTTTTTTTTTTTTTGTTAACCGATGTTTTTTTTTTATGTGTTTTATAGGGGGTGTTTGGCCCAAGGAGTTGTTGGGGAAAAAGTTTTATCCCAGTTTGTTCCGCGGACTTGTTGAACTCGGATAAAATATATCAACTCTCTAGACTTCTACAGTAATTACTATTTCTGACCCGTTTGTCAAGGCAGCACATTTCTCTCTCTTCCTCCCTCTCCCCCTCTCACAATATTTTTAATTATTTAAAAAAAAAACGTAATTTGAACTAAATGTGTAAATTGACTAAAAATGCAATTCAACTTATTTTTATTATTTTAAATATAAATTAGGTTGTTCAATCAAAATTGCTACTTAAACCAAATTCAAAATGTAGTATTCTTACCATGGAGAATAAAAACATCAGTTTATTTAGATCCGTTTAAATTAATGGATTAAAATCTTTCAAATTCATAGGTAATATTTACTTTTATTTCAAAATTATCAAAATAAAATGAATAATTAATGTGAGTGATATTGAAAAAAGAATGTGAAGTATTGTGGTCAAAATTATTTTTGTTATCTTCAAAGAAATTTCTGGAGGACACATAAAATAAAAAAACAAAAATCACATTCTTAAAATTTATCGGAAGGACGTTCTTAAAAATGAAAATATGGAACATTATAGAAAAATTTGTACAAAAAAAATAGCTAAAATAAACCGTCATTTGAGATGTTGATTTCTGGATATAGTGGATTCAGATGGAATGAGGAGTTTAAGAGAGTGGAGACGGAGAAAGATGTGTTTGATACGTGGGTCAGGATAAGATATGTTTGTTCTTTTTTTTCTTTCGAAAGTTTGTAAAATATACATACATTAATAAAAACAAAAAAAAATCTTAATCTTATAGTTTATAAAATTAAAGTCGAGTCCTAAAAAAAGATATATATATATATATATATATATATATTAATAATATGAGGTATTGTATTCCAAATTATTTTTTGTTGTCTTCCAACAAATTTGTAAATGATACCTAAAATCAAAATTAAAAAAATTCTTTTTTAGAATTTATTAGAATTGAAAGAAGTACTTAATAATGAAATTTTGTAGAAGAACATTGTGTAGAAGAAAACAGTTAAAATAAACTCAAATTCAAGAACTTCAAGTTCAAGAACTCCCTGCCCCAAATAAACTTCAACTCCCTGCCCCAAACAAACAAACAAACTTCAGAACGGTCCAGACTAAACAACTTCAACTCCTCCAACTCCTTCGGTCAAACGCCCCAAAAGAGTTTCCGATAACTAATCTTTACTCGCTCCATTTTTCTAAAAGAACCCACGTGATTTTTCTCCAGTTTGTTTGTTTTTTTTTATTTATTTATTTAACCAACTTTTTTTTGGTTAAGTTTTATCCTTGATTAATTAAATACATTTAAAAAAGAAAAAAAATATTTTTTTTAGTTATGTTAACAAATCTTTATTTGTTTCATTTTTTTTTAAATCTTTTAACCGGTTTCATGTTCCAAAATTTCTTCCCTCCATAAATTAAATTAAAGCACAAAATGCACTTTTGGTCCTAGGTTTGAACTTAGGTCATGTTTATTTTCCAACGTAATGAATCAATGGTAATTTTAATTGTGGGACCCACATCGATTACGCTAAGGGCGTTTACCAAAACCTGCAAACGTAATTAAAGTGTGGGTCCCGTCTCAAAATTTGTAATCTCATTCCCCATTTCTCTACCACCTTCGGGTGCTGGATGACATTACCATTGAAGATTACATGGGTCTCACCCCTTTTTATTTATTCTTTCCATGTTTGCTCATTTCTTTCTCTTCCTTGAAATTTTCATTATCATCTCTCCTTCACTTTCTTCTTTCTTTCACCTTCTTCTTTCTCTCTTCTTCTTCCCTACTCCGGTCAACCTCGTCGCCGCCATCCACCTCACTCCGGCCAATTTCGCCGCCGCCGCCCATATGTTAGAGTTTCTTTTTCTTTGGAAAAAATGAGTTTTCTTTTTCTTTCTCTTTCTAGAAGTGAGTTTTCTTTCTCTTTCTCTTTCTAGAAGTGAGTTTTCTTTTTCTTTCAACAAATCCTCTCACGCCTTCTTCCCAATCTTATTTCTCATTTTTCTCAAAAAAACTTGTGGACAGAAAAAAAGAGAAACTCATTTTGATAAAAAAAATATGAACAAATTGTTTGTATTGGATAAAAGATGAACAAATTGTGGAGAAAAAAAGATAAACTCGTTACTTTAATGTTGAAACCATTGAAAATGGAGGTTGCTTTTCTTTTGTGAGGAAGAAACATAAATGGGTTAATGGAGGAAGGAATCTCTAATGACGAATGACGAAAATGTTGGGTTTTATGTCCTAACACTCGTAGTTTGTAAACTGTTTGAATGTATATATTCTATTTCAATAAAGTTGTTATTGAATTTAGTGAATTGTGTTTGTATTAACCTATACCAATAACTAACACCCATGGCGATAGTGTGAGTACTTGAACTTCATGTGTGACATGAATGTGGATCAAGTTCAGGTAGACAGCCAAAAATGGTCTATAGTATAGGGATAAGGCTGGGTACCTTATCCTGGGGACACTATTGGACGCGGCTCACTTTGTATAGTACAAAACGATGTGATTCGAATCGTTTCATGTAAAGACATGTGAGTGAGGGCGTCATGTGCAATGAGTTTGCACAAGACCGAACCAAGAAATAAAATCGCTCTTTCTTTATAACACCGTTTACTGTAAAGACCGTTTTTATTTCATGTGATGACTTAGGTAATTCGATCTCAATCCTGAGCTCACTATGAACTCCTGTTTATTCAACCTTATCCTTTGACTTGTACGGGTGAGAGTGGCCAGATTGCCGACTCAATATGCCTACCATCTTGGGGATAAGATCGAATAAGTGGCTGGGGACATAGTTGTGCGAGATGGAATTCACTCCTACCCGCTTTAAGGGTTAGTAGAGAGGTTGTTCCCTTAAGTGCTGACTCCAGGTCTTGAACAATGGGCCCATCCTCTCCTGATCAGGGAGGAATCTGATTTGATGGTTGGACCACAAATCAATTGTTCATTAGAGGTGTCAGTGGTACTTAAGGAACAAGATATAATACAAGGGTTAAACGGTATAAATGACCCGTTGTGATTACGAACGACCTGTGAAGGATCGACTTACTGATGATAGTTATATCAAGAGGACACAATATATCTACAGTGAGGAGAGTGCAGCCCTTGGACTTTAGTGGAGTCTCCGGGGGTTAACGAATGTTGGTTAGTTCGGTTGAAAGAGTTTTGACCAGATAATCTCGTATCGTTGGAGCTCATGATCTGTAGGTCCTTACGGTTCTCCTGGCTAGCTCGGATAAAGCTGTGAAACAATATAAAAGAAAAGAAAAGAATTTGAATCGTTCAAATTCGGGTTTGTGGAAGAATTTGGACATATTTAAATATGATTTAAATATGAGATTGGTCTACAATATGAATTGGATTCATATGTGAAAAGTCGGTTTTCGGAAAACCGGGATTAATTATATTATTTAATTAATATTTGATATTGAATTAAATAATATTAATTAATATATATATATTTTTTATTAATTAAAAAGTTTAATTAATAAAATAATTATTATTATTTTTAATAATAATAATATATAAATATATATATATATATATATATATATATATATATATATATATATATATATATATATGTGTCTTACATGCAAATGTAAGACACATGTAAGTTATATATATACATAGTATATATGATTCATCAGATTAGATCAATTAAAAAAAAAAAAAAAAAAGAATTGAGTTAGTGCCTTTTGGGGTACTCAATTCACAATTGAATTGTGAATTCAATTTGTATTTTTTCTTCTTCCGTCTTCTTCCTCAGCTCTCTGTAAGAATTTTCTTCAGTCAGCTTCTTCCTTCTTTTCTCTTGTAAAAGGAGTCTCACTACTCCGTTTTTCGGCCCGAGGATAGCGGGACTATCGTGGGTGGTCCACGAAGGTTTCGTGAGAAGGATCGTTGAGCTCGTGAGGAGCTTCTGGCGGTGAATTTTGAAGAAATTCGAACGACAAGGGTATGTGTTCTAATTTCTCTTTTTCATTGCGTTTGCATGTTTCCGTTTGTTTAAATTGATGAAATTAGAGTGTCTATGATCCAAATCGCTTCCGCTGCTTGCCATGCGCTCCATCAATTGGTATCAGAGCGTTTTTGGCCACTCAATTTCCATCAATTTAAGTTATGGTGGGTTTTATTTTAGAAATTGTTTCTGATTGGCGTCTAAAGTGAATATCGATTTTGGCATAGTTTCTTTTTGAATTTCATTATTTGTAATTGCCCGAGAATGTATGGGCTTTAATACATGCTAAAGAGTCTGTATTTTTAGAGTCATTAGAGTCCATATAGGTTTCTTTGTGAAAGAAGTTTGAGTTTGAAACTCGCCGAAATGTTCGGTGTAAGTTCAAACTCGTTCTAGGCAATACGAGGAGAAATTCGAAGAGATTTTCGCCGAAGCGTTCGGAGGAAGCAAGTTGGTCAAAGGCGGTGCGAAGAGTTCAAAGTCCGCTCAAGACGTAGCTTGTTGTTCAAGCTTGTAATAAATTAGTTATTGCTTGTTAAATGCCAAAATCGATCCACTTTAGTGTGTTTAATTAATTATGCATTGCGAATGTATGTTTTAATTAAATTCCATGTTTGTATGTGCATAACGTATGCCATATAGATTTAAAATCCCACCATAGGAAGCATGCTCCATGCATTGGTAATATGTTATAAGTGTTATAATATATCATATGCATATTTGGCAATTCATGAGTTTTGATATAAAAGTTATATTAATTCATGAATTAGTTGTTGTTTGCTTAATAAAATAATTGATATAAGTGTTATATTAATTATGAAATTGAATGAACAACATAGGTTGTCCTAATTTTATGCACATGGTATGTTATAAGTGTTATAATGTATAGGATGCATGTTTATTCATGAGTATTAATATAAGAGTTATATTAATTCATGAATTAGATGTTGTTTGTTTAATAGAATAATTGATATAAGTGTTATATTAATTATGAAATTAAACATCCAACATTAGATGCATTTTGTTTGTTATAAGTGTTATAATGTATAGGATGCATGCTTAATTCAGAGTATTGATATAAGTGTTATATTGATTATGAATTAAGAGTTGAATGTTTAAGAGCATAATCGATATAAGTGTTCTATTGATTATGAAATTAAATATTCAACTTCTCATGCCTTAGTGTTGCATGTTTGAGAAGCTTGTAGAAGTTTGTTGTAGTTAGTCTTAGTTTTGCAAAGCGTTGTAAAATTGGCATAGACTTTTAAAATCTATAACAAAGACAAAGGCATGCTCACTTAGGGTTGAATGTATCGTTCTGTTTCATTAGATGAATAGGTCGATATCTTGTAAATGCAAAGGTTACAAGAAACTCACCCGGGGACATCATGTTCGAGGTTGGAGGTATTTAAGCTGACGGTTTACGGAACACATCCTACTTGGGGACCATCTGGTACTTGAGTAAAGTTAACCCGGCTTTATGAGCATGCGTGAGTGGTGTGAGGTAATAAAGTGTTTATCACCTAGACATCATAGGTAAAAGTTTGTTTTACCTAGACTTAGGTCTTATTGTCTTAGCCGGATAATGCCGGAGTAATTTACCCATTCCGTCTTAAAATACTTAGTAGAGGTGTTGAGAAAGTATATATGATATATCCCTCTCCTCCTACGTTCTCTGTCAAGTTCACACCGTGAGAATTATGCTCGGCCTCGTGATGTCAATAGGGCATCCCCATTCGGATGGTATTTGCATAATTCAAGAGCAAGGTGAATGGAGAAAGTATTTATAGTAAGTGGGAGAAGGAAGTATGTCAATACATCCTGCGGTCTCCTCCATTGGATTGAACCGTGAGATTCCTATGTTCCGCCTGCTAGGTGCCCACAAGAGGTACCGATCCATTCGGAGGGCCGTTTCATAGGAATCGGAACATCTCAATCACCATTTATGGATAAAGAAACATAGAGCCATTCCCAACTTTGACATTTCCATTCGGTTGCATCGTTGGGGCCGCCCTATGAATTCTAAAAATGGAGGGTCACACTTACGAGATTTGCTAAGGAGTTAGTAAATCTTGACCAAACAGCGATAACTAAGATGCTATAGGAATATGAGATATTCTGGTATTAGCATTTAGTCAAGAATGTCTTGATTCAGTGAAGGAATGCTTGACTGCCCCTCGGTAGCGACCATTCTGACCCACTGAAGTATCGTTGCAGTTTAATAATGAGTTTTGGGTACATTATTATTCTTTGCTAAATTCTTGATTGGTGTGTAAATTAGGTTAAAACCTTTTCACTAATAATTTTTCATTCTCTTTTCAGCATGTCTAGCTCTTTCATTCACGTACTAGCTTCCGATAAGTTAACGGGCGATAACTACGCGACCTGAAAATCGAACTTGAATACGATTCTCGTTCTAGATGATCTCAGGTTCGTCTTATCAGAGGATTGTCCTCCCCCTCCTAGCTCGGATGCGACTCGAACTGTTCGAGAAGCATATGTTAGATGGACAAGGGCTAATGATAAAGCCTGAGTCTATATCTTAGCCAGCATATCTGATGTGTTAGCTAAGAAGCACGAGGATATGGTTTCTGCTAAAGAAATCATGTCTTCATTACAGGAGATGTTTGGACTACCGTCCTCATCGGTCTGTCATGAAGCCCTCAAATACGTTTACAACTCTCGCATGAAAGAGGGTACCTCTGTTAGGGAGCATGTCCTTAACATGATGGTCCACTTCAATGTGGCGGAAGTAAACGGAGCTACTATTGATGAGTCAAGTCAAGTAAGCTTTATCATGGAATCTCTTCCGAAGGTTTTCCTTCAGTTCAGAACCAATATGGTAATGAACAAGATAAAGTATAATTTGACTTCTCTTCTCAGCGAGCTACAGACCTATTAGTCCCTTCACACTTCTAAAGGAAAAGAGAAGGAGGCAAACGTTGTTACTTCTAGGAAATTCCAAAAGGGGTCGTCTTCAGGGAGTAGGTCTGAACTTTCTTCTATTAAGAATAAGAGTATTCAAAAGAAGAATGTTACGTCTCCAAAAGTGACTATTTTAGGACTTATTTGATAGAGAAAGATGTACACTCTTAAGCATTTTTGGTAGGATTTGGCTTAAACTTGTGCTTATATATGAGAATTAGTAGAATGAAGCTAAATTAGGACTTATATGTAAAAGGAAAGGAAAAGAACCAAAAACAAAGCTAAAGAGTGAAAATTGCACATTGCTGAAGCATTGCGGAAACATTGCGATCTCAGCAATGTTTTAAGTGAAAGTTGTTACTTGTTTAACTGATTTCTATTTTGTTGCGATCTTTCAGCCGCTCGTTTTTTCTCCTGCTGCCACGTAGAAGAACGACGTTCAGAATGGATGGTTCTCCTTGGCCCAATCGTACCTGCAGAACACTATAAAAGGAGGTCAAAGGGGAAGGTTGAAGACACACTCGAAAGGCGTAGACTCTCCAGTACAACGCAGTCTTTTCTACTCTTTTTCTCTCTTCCGTTTGTTGGTTTGAAGGGCTCAGCTGTTGGAGTCGATAATCTGAGAGGAAGAAGAGAAGATTTGTCTTCTCTTCTGATTAGATTCATCCAAACAAGGCTCTCCTTCTTCCTGCAGCCGAGGCGTTCGCGACGAGGGACTCTACGCACGGATTTACTTGCTTTTACTGCTTTCTGTTTCTGTTTTCATTGCTGGCTGTTGTTATTTCCCTTTTGTTTGCTACTCTACTTCATTTCGTCTCTTTCTGGAGCTTTAGTTGTTCAAAGTTGTCATTTGTTTAGTTCAAACTTGGGTTAATCAAAGCATTATTTCATCACTTCGCAAGTTCTCCACCTCTTCTGTTTTCTGTTGTTTCTTCTTGTATACTGTCGAGCATGTTTAAATACACAAGTCTTTCCATTTCCACATCATCCATGAGTAACTAAACCACATAAGGGCCTGCTAATAACAAGACTATAGGTAGGAATACGTGAACCAAGCATGTAGATTAGCTTCAAATGCATTGAGTGTATGTAAGCTTCATCCCACGGGCAATTTCGATTGGCCATCCATTTTGTCCAAAGAACTCCTAACCTCTGGAAGGAGTAAGAGTTCAGAGTCGTACATTCATGCTAGCCTTTCATGGTAGCCAGAAAACGACCTAGGAATAGGCGTTTTCCTAGTACAAATCACTAAACTTGCTTTTATAAATATATGCTTAAGGCCTTACTTGGACATGAGTAAACTAAAGGATCTAATGCATGAAATCGAAAGATACATGAGAATAAGTTAGGTTGATGCATGATGAGTTGATCTACTGCTTGAGAATCGTATGAAAAAGCCTATAGAGGAGTCGTTAGTAGCCCTTGTTTCCCTACTTTACCCCTAGTTCGCTGTTAGTAACATTGCTAGAAAATTGCTGTTTCCGCAATTCCCTTAGTTCAAAATTTTGCCTTAGCCATTTCTTTCTTAGTTTGCTGTTCTCTTCCCTCTACATTCGAATTTAATTATTTACTTGCACTTGTTTATGCTTCATATCTTGCACGTTCCTTAATAGTTAGGCACCTTAAACCCCAAATTTACCCCATTTAAACCACCCATTCTCACTTAACATCTCACTTCGTTAGTAACTAAGAATAAATCTCTGTGGGAAATCGAATGAAAAAATACTTATTACTTGCTACAGGACCATGTATGCTTGCATGTTCTGAGTGCTCTCCCATTGCATCTTTATTTTAAACATTGAGCACGCAACAAAGAAGAAAGATAAAAGGAAGGGAAAAGCGCCTGCTGCAGGTAAGAGCAAGACTAAATCTACAGACAAAGGAAAATGTTTCCATTGTGGTGTAGATGGGCACTGGAAACGGAATTGCCCAAAGTATCTTGCAGAGAAAAAGGCTGAGAAGGAAAGACAATGTAAATATGATTTATTTGTTGTCGAAACATGTTTAGTAGAACATGATTGTCATACCTGGATATTTGATTCAGGAGCTACTAACCATGTTTGTTCTTCTTTTCAGGAAACTAGTTCTTGGCAGCCACTTTCTCGAGGTGAGATAACTCTCAGAGTTGGAACTGGAGAGGTTGTCTCAGCTAAAGCAGTGGGAGATGTAAAGTTGTTGTATAGAGATAGTTTCATTTTACTAGAAAATGTACTCCTGGTTCCTACCTTTAAGAGGAATCTTGTATCTATATCTTGTTTGTTAGAACAGTTGTATAAAGTATCTTTTGTTCATAATGAAGCGTTCATTAGCAAAAAAGGTGTACGTATTTGTTCTGCGAAACTTGAAAACAACTTGTATGTGTTAAGACCAACCGAAGCCAAAGCTATTTTGAACACTGAAATGTTTAAAACAGCTGAGACTCAAACTAAAAGGCAGAAATTTTCTCCAAGTACTTATCTTTGGCACTTAAGACTAGGTCACATTAATCTCAATAGGATTGGGAGATTGGTTAAGAGTGGTCTGCTAAATCGTTTAGAGGACAACTCTTTACCGCCATGTGAGTCTTGTCTTGAGGGCAAAATGACCAAACGATCTTTTTCTGAAAAAGGTCATAGGTCCAAAGAACGTCTAGAAATCGTGCATTCGGATCTCTGCGGTTCTTTGAATGTCAAAGCACGAGGAGGGTATGAATATTTCATCAGTTTCATTGATGATTATTCTAGGTACGGTTATCTTTATCTAATGCATCATAAGTCCGAAGCTCTTGAAAAGTTCAAAGAGTATAAGGCAGAGGTTGAAAACACATTAGGTAAATCGATAAAAACACTCCGATCAGATCGAGGTGGAGAGTATATGGATTTAAGATTCCAGGACTATATGATAGAACATGGAATAGTATCTCAACTCTCAGCGCCAGGAACACCACAGCAGAATGGTGTGTCCGAGAGGAGAAATAGAACCCTGTTAGACATGGTTCGATCTATGATGAGTTATGCTCATTTGCCTAGTTCGTTTTGGGAATATGCGGTAGAGACTGCAGTATATATTTTGAACATGGTTCCCTCTAAGAGTGTTTCTGAAACACCTTATGAGTTATGGAGAGGGCGTAAAGGTAGTTTACGTCACTTCAGGATTTGGGGGTGTCCGACACATGTGCTAGTACCAAATCCAAAGAAGTTGGAACATCGTTCAAAATTGTGCCTATTTGTAGGTTACCCCAAGGAAACGAAAGGTGGTCTATTTTACGATCCTCATGAGAACAAGGTACTAGTATCGACTAATGCCACGTTCTTAGAGGAAGACCACATGAGAGATCATCAACCGTCGAGCAAAATTGTTTTGTCCGAATTTTCTAGGAAAACTACAGACGGATCAACAAAGGTTGTTGATCAGGCTGGTCCTTCTCAAGAGTTGAGAAAGCCTCGACGCAGTGGGAGGGATGTAAGACAGCCTGACCGCTACATCGGCTTGTCTGAAACTCAAGTCGTCATACCTGATGATGGCGTTGAGGATCCATTGACCTTTAAACAAGCAATGAATGACATAGACAAGGACCAGTGGCTTAAAGCCATGGATCTCGAAATGGAGTCTATGTACTTCAATTCGGTCTGGGATCTTGTAGACCAACCAGATAGTGAAAGACCTGTCGGTTGCAAGTGGATCTACAAGAGAAAACGAGACCAAGCCGGTAAGGTGCAAACCTTTAAGGCTCGACTTGTGGCAAAAGGTTATTCCCAAAGAGAAGGGGTGGACTATGAAGAAACCTTTTCTCCTGTTGCCATGTTAAAGTCGATTAGAATACTCTTATCCATTGCTAAATTTTATGATTATGAAATCTGGCAAATGGATGTCAAGACTGCCTTTCTGAATGGTAATCTTGAGGAGAGTATCTATATGGCTCAACCAGAGGGATTCATACTTCAGGGTCAAGAGCAAAAGGTTTGCAAGCTTAATCGATCCATTTATGGGTTGAAGCAAGCATCTAGATCCTGGAATATAAGGTTTGATACGGCGATCAAATCTTATGGCTTTGAACAAAATATTGACGAACCTTGTGTTTACAAGAAAGTAGTCAATACTGTTGTAGCTTTCTTAGTCTTGTACGTAGACGATATACTACTCATTGGGAATGATGTAGGGTTCCTAACTGACGTTAAGAATTGGCTAGCGACCCAATTCCAAATGAAAGATTTGGGAGAGGCTCAGTTTGTTCTAGGGATTCAGATCATAAGGAATCGTAAGAACAAAGCGCTAGCGCTGTCTCAAGCATCTTATATTGACAAGGTGTTGTCAAGATATTCGATGCAGAATTCCAAGAAAGGTTCGCTGCCTTTTAGGCATGGAATTCACTTGTCTAAGGAACAGTCTCCTAAGACACCTCAAGAGGTTGAGGATATGAGACGAATTCCCTATGCATCTGCAGTTGGTAGTCTCATGTACGCTATGTTGTGTACACGACCCGACTTCTGCTATGCAGTAGGAATTGTCAGTAGGTTCCAGTCCAATCCAGGATATGATCACTGGACAGCCGTTAAACACGTCCTCAAGTATCTTAGGAGAACGAGAGACTATGTGCTTGTGTATGGCGCGAAGGATTTGATCCTTGCAGGATACACTGACTCTGATTTTCAGACTGATATAGATTCCAGGAAATCTACATCAGGATCAGTGTTCACTCTTAACGGAGGAGCAATAGTATGGAGGAGTATAAAGCAAGGTTGTATTGCTAACTCCACCATGGAAGCTGAGTATGTCGCAGCTTGCGAAGCAGCGAAGGAAGCTGTATGGCTTAGGAAGTTCTTGACAGATTTGGAAATTGTTCCAAATATGAACTTGCCAATCACCCTTTATTGTGATAACAGTGGTGCAGTGGCAAATTCTAAAGAACCTAGAAGCCATAAGCGTGGAAAGCATATTGAGCGGAAGTATCATCTCATCAGGGAGATAGTGCAACGAGGAGATGTGATCGTCACACAGGTAGCCTCGGAGCACAACATTGCTGATCCGTTTACTAAGTCTCTCACGGCTAAAGTGTTTGAGAGACACCTAAAAAGTCTAGGGCTGCGAGCTGCTCAGTAGGACAGTGGGAGAAACTTTAGATATTTGATATTCTAGTTCTCTCGACCAGCATGTACTCCACTGACGTTTTAGTCCAAGTGGGAGTTTGTTGGGTTTTATGTCCTAAAACTCGTAGTTTGTAAACTGTTTGAATGTATATATTCTATTTCAATAAAGTTGTTATTGAATTTAGTGAATTGTGTTTGTATTAACCTATACCAATAACTAACACCCATGGCGATAGTGTGAGTACTTGAACTTCATGTGTGACATGAATGTGGATCAAGTTCAAGTAGACAGCCAAAAATGGTCTATAGTATAGGGATAAGGCTGGGTACCTTATCCTGGGGACACTATTGGACGCGGCTCACTTTGTATAGTACAAAACGATGTGATTCGAATCGTTTCATGTAGAGACATGTGAGTGAGGGCGTCATGTGCAATGAGTTTGCACAAGACCGAACCAAGAAATAAAATCGCTCTTTCTTTATAACACCGTTTACTGTAAAGACCGTTTTTATTTCATGTGATGACTTAGGTAATTCGATCTCAATCCTGAGCTCACTATGAACTCCTGTTTATTCAACCTTATCCTTTGACTTGTACGGGTGAGAGTGGCCAGATTGCCGACTCAATATGCCTACCATCTTGGGGATAAGATCGAATAAGTGGCTGGGGACGTAGTTGTGCGAGATGGAATTCACTCCTACCCGCTTTAAGGGTTAGTAGAGAGGTTGTTCCCTTAAGTGCTGACTCCAGGTCTTGAACAATGGGCCCATCCTCTCCTGATCAGGGAGGAATCTGATTTGATGGTTGGACCACAAATCAATTGTTCATTAGAGGTGTCAGTGGTACTTAAGGAACAAGATATAATACAAGGGTTAAACGGTATAAATGACCCGTTGTGATTACGAACGACCTGTGAAGGATCGACTTACTGATGATAGTTATATCAAGAGGACACAATATATCTACAGTGAGGAGAGTGCAGCCCTTGGACTTTAGTGGAGTCTCCGGGGGTTAACGAATGTTGGTTAGTTCGGTTGAAAGAGTTTTGACCGGATAATCTCGTATCGTTGGAGCTCATGATCTGTAGGTCCTTACGGTTCTCCTGGCTAGCTCGGATAAAGCTGTGAAACAATATAAAAGAAAAGAAAAGAATTTGAATCGTTCAAATTCGGGTTTGTGAAAGAATTTGGACATATTTAAATATGATTTAAATATGAGATTGGTCTACAATATGAATTGGATTCATATGTGAAAAGTCGGTTTTCGGAAAACCGGGATTAATTATATTATTTAATTAATATTTGATATTGAATTAAATAATATTAATTAATATATATATATTTTTTATTAATTAAAAAGTTTAATTAATAAAATAATTATTATTATTTTTAATAATAATAATATATAAATATATATATATATATATACACATGTGTCTTACATGCAAATGTAAGACACATGTAAGTTATATATATACATAGTATATATGATTCATCATATTAGATCAATTAAAAAAAAAAAAAAAAAAAAAAAAAAAAAAAAAAAAAAAAAAAAAAAAAAGAATTGAGTTAGTGCCTTTTGGGGTACTCAATTCACAATTGAATTGTGAATTCAATTTGAATTTTTTCTTCTTCCGTCTTCTTCCTCAGCTCTCTGTAAGAATTTTCTTCAGTCAGCTTCTTCCTTCTTTTCTCTTGTAAAAGGAGTCCCACTACTCCGTTTCTCGGCCCGAGGATAGCGGGACTACCGTGGGTGGTCCACGAAGGTTTCGTGAGAAGGATCGTTGAGCTCGTGAGGAGCTTCTGGCGGTGAATTTTGAAGAAATTCGAACGACAAGGGTATGTGTTCTAATTTCTCTTTTTCATTGCGTTTGCATGTTTCCGTTTGTTTAAATTGATGAAATTAGAGTGTCTATGATCCAAATCGCTTCCGCTGCGTGTCATGCGCTCCATCAGAAAAACGAAGAAAAAAGAGAGAATAAACGGAGAGAATGGAGATTCATGTTGAAAAATGACTTCACGAGTCTCCCCACAAGTAACGCCCAGAAAACGAGTCAACACACGATTCTAAACACGATTAAAGTGAAAGGGTATTATGGTAAATTTACGAATGATTACGTGCAAGTAAACACCATCAATGAAATTCAGATTACATTTGAATTAGCCTTAAGTAAACACTATATAAACCGATTACGATGGAAGTCTTAATCCATTACAATTGATTTATTACGATTGTTGTTGGGAAAAATCCACCACAGAGTGGTAAACATGACCTTAATGTCTATTTAGTCTATGAAGTTTCAAAAGATACACTTTAGTCCCCTAAGTTTGCAAAATAGTTCTAAATGATCATTGACTTAACTTCAACCTAACGGAATATTGACGGAACCGTTACTGACGTGTATGGGATGACATGTTTATTTTATTTGATTACTTGGTAAAATTAATTTAAAAAAAATAAACTATTAATTAAGTAGAAGTTAAAATTGGTTTAAAATATATTTAACTTCTACCTAATTAATTATTTTTTTTAATTAATTTTGTCTAGTAATCAAATAAAATAGACATGTCGTCTCATACACGTCAGCACATAACGATCCAGTCAGCATTCCGTTAAGTTAAGGTTAAGTCAGAGACCATTTAGAATCATTTTGCAAATTTGGAGACTAAAGTGTATCTTTTGAAACTTTAAAGACCAAATAGACATCAAACTCAAATCTGGAGACCAAAAATGCATTTTGCCCTAAACTAAATATTTCTTATACTTAGTCTCTATGCTATATTAAAAAGTAGGCTAATATGAAAAACATTTTTGAAACAAAAGACCCATTTTAATTTAAGTTAATTACATCCATCAAAGTTACTTAATTTAATTTAATACTAGTTTAATTAGAATCCGAATTTAGATGAGTAATTATCTAAATTTAGATTACATCAATCAATTAAATAAGCATGATTTAATTTAATTCTACTTAATTAAAATTCAAATTTAGATAATTGATTCTAATATAATTAAAATTTAAATTGATTTAAGAGTTGGTGGCACAAACAACAATCAGCCAAAAATAATTGTAAATTTAGCAAAGTTTAAAACTTTTTGCAGATATGGCAAAAAATCAGTACCTATCCTTGATAGACTTTAACTATTACTGACTTCTAACAGTGATAGACTTCTATCAGTGTCTATCACTAACAAAATTCTATAAAAAAAAAACTACTATCAGCGATAGACCATAATATCAGTGATAGAAATTGACATATGCGCAATTTAAAAAAAAAAATGTTATATTTTTAATTATTTTACTCTAAATTGACCTTTGTTTCAATTTTCCTTGATTTAATTTATTTCTAATTTAATTATTTATTATTTTTCAATTAAAGTTGATTTGAACTTCCCTCTATTTCCTCAATAAAATATTTAGATACTTTAATTTTAAATCAGATTAAAAAAAAGTATTTATTATTATTATTATTATTATTTCAATTAATATATGATTTAAATCAAACTTCCCTGTATCTATAATTTAAACTCAATTCCACTTCAATTTCACACTTTTAACTGCACTTTCAATTTCAAACTTTTAGGTATTGATTTTTTTTTTGGTTCGATTGTTTTTTTTTTTTTTTAATTATGTTTTTTAACCAATCTCAAATTTGTTCCAATTTCTTTTTGAATCAACGTAACATTTGCTCTGGTTTTTTTCAATTTCTATTTTCCTTCTTGTTTGTACAGTTATTTTCTTAATATATGTTACTTGTTTTCTATTTTATCAGTTTGCTCCAGTATGTGAAATTTGCTCCATTCTTTTTTAATTCTCATAACCTACTTTCTCGTTTTGTTTTTATTTGTTTTTTTTAATATAAAATTATTTTAATTGATCTATTCTAGGTTTCTCCAGGCTCCATTTTTTTTTTTTTTTATGTTTTTTTAAAAACCAATTATGTTAACCAATTTTTACTTGCTCCTTTTTTTAGAGGGTTGTTAAACATTTTAGAGACTCTAATTACATAAATATCAATTTTTATTGTCATCAACATGACTAATGTAGGTTCAAAAAAGAATTAAAATGACCTAAATGTCTATATATGAATTGGTTGTAGTTGTAATTACAATTAATTGATTGTTTAGGATATATATATATATATATTCTTTTATTCTAATAAGATACAACCTCTTAGCTCTCCCTATTTTATTATTATTATTTTTTTTAAATTGAAATCCCTAAAAGCTTCTTTGGATTGAACATTTTAACGGCGGCAAAGAAAATCGAAATATTTCAATATTTGTTGGATTATGGTATATAAACAAGTATATATGTTGGATTATAGTATATAAAACGAGTATATATGTTGGATTATAGTATATAAACAAAGTATATGTGTTGGATTATAATATATAAACGAAGTATATATTGGATTATACTAAATAAATAGAGTATATATGTTAGATTATTATAGTATATAAACGAAGTATATATGTTGCAAAAGTTGAAATACTTTAAGATATGAAATTGGGTTGGAAAAAATGTTTCACCCACGACAAAATGTAAATGAATAAATAAATTAGTATACATTAAAACATTGAATATAGAATTTGCCATAATATTTCAAATTTTGATTGAAATTTTTGAAAAATGGTCAATTAAAATAGGTTCGGGTAGTTAGAGATTTGGATATGGAGTTTTAAAACAACAACCCTTTTGGAGGGATTTTGTTTTAAATGCATGAAATCATATGTTGATTGACCGACCCTACATTGTAGGGGTTTAGATCAAGATTTGGTTTATTTTGTTTTAAATACATTAAATCATATGTTGACTGACCGACCCTACATTGTAGGGGTTTAGATCAAGATTTCGTTTACTATTTTTAACGTTTTCACAGAGTATTAAAATGTCTCTAGCCAGTCGCAAGTGTAGGTCCATGTATATACACCTAGTAGTCTGCGGGACACTAAATTAATCTGAACTGAACGGGTTTACACGCGTACATACCGCAATCTTAACTTAACAGGAATATAACACTACCACAAACCGTTAAGTCTAAAACAGTGAGACGGAAATATTTTTTGTTCTATTATTTTTTATTTTAAGATTAATTAATTCTAAAATATAAATTAGTTGAAAAATAATGGGGTTATAATGGGCATCGAGAAATGTCCACCCTCCTCCCTAAAATCACTCTAGACGTAGAGTTTCAAAATTTAGACATTTTTCATTTTAGGTTATTTATTTTAGACATTCTTCTCAATTCCTCATAATTACGGGTGGGCCCCACATTTCATTACGTTTGCAGCGTAAATAACACCAAACATAAATGATATGATCATGGACACCGTTACAATGCCTCAAGGACTAATGACAAGATAAATGGCTAAATAACTTGGAGAAGTCATGAACAATCACATATAAGGGTTTAACTAAAGTCGAAGGCAACGAAATCATTCAACCAAATGCACAGCTCGCACGCACATGACAACCCCATTGCATTGTTCCAACTTCAATTACTTATAACTTTCTCATGAAGCTCTGGAAGATAGTCTAATTGGGTATCATTTTAAAGCTATCGGAAATAGCTTTCCAACCGTATAAAGAACATTTCGTTCTGAGCACTAGGGAAGAAGTTATCATCAGAATACCAAAGAGTGTTCAGAAAATAATACTTTCTTTTATTTTAGGGAAGATAATTTTCCAACTTATTGGATATAAATACCCGAAAATTATCATTATATATCTTTAGGAAAATATTATCTTATTTTAAATTATTAGAATAGATTATCTTATTTTTTAATTATTATAATAGATCTTTATTTTCCCTATTTGTTTTAGGAATTTTATCCTAATAGTTTTAGAGGGTTAGATTTATTAGAATAAATCTTTATTTTCCCTATTTTTTTTTTTTAGAATTTTATCCTAATCGTTTTAGAGTTTTAGATTTATCAAGACAATCTCAAGACTATATAAAGACTTCATTCTCAATTGTATTAGATAGTTTATCATCCATATAAAAAAAGTGTTTCTTGAAGTCGTGAGTTTGTTCCTTTGTGCTATGCACACCTTCGTGGAATCATTCAAGGATGGTTGGTCACCAAACTTGTGGAGTGTTTCCCACCTTGGATTGGATTAATCGATAATCCAATTGGTCACCAAACTTGTGGAATGTTTTCCACCTTGGATTGGATTAATCAATAATCTAATTCCTTGGTATTTCACCAAACAAAAGGTAACCTAGTATTGATTTGCTTTTCTAAACCTTAAGCATATCGATTGTGCGACACAAGACTCAGATTTGGTAGATTACTTGAGATATTTCCCCTTAGTGGATTCCTAGGCTCCAAACCTACTTGTCGTCTATATCATTTGGTATTAGAGCCTAGGCTCTTGAAATTAGGGTATATCTTCCGCCTTTTAAATTTTTGTTCATCAATTTCATATTTCTTTCTGCCCCTCGTCAGTAAAATATATATATATATATATATATATATATATATATATATATATATATATATTTGTTTTCCTACTGTGAATTATTTTTTCTTACTCGGCCAGATTGGTGATCATAGTTGGAGATGCTCTATATTACTATTTAGAGGTCCAAAGTTTATGAAATTAGTGTCGTTTGAAAGATATTTGTGTTAGCTTTCTAACGCGGTAAGTTTAAGTCAATTTCATTCAGTTAGTCAAAAGTTATAGCATTTGAAGTGAAGAGTGTCGAAGATAAAAAATTGTACGATAACTTTCCAAAAATTTCACTTTTATCCGTGCCTAAAAACTTTTGTTTGTTTTGAAATTTAATATAATTCTTCAAAACTCAGAGAGGAAGAAAAAAGTAAAAGTCGAGAAGTCGAGAAAGTGAGAAATAAAAAGCCAAATCGACAAAGTTCCATATAAGAAAAGTTTTGAAAAAATAATTTGTATATGTTTAGGAAAATATTCACTACAGAAATTCTTTAATTATTTTGTGTTTTCCTATATCATTTGAGTTCTGATTTTTGCCACAATAGTCCAGATCTAATTTGCAATTAAGTTTATTCACTTATTGTTTTCTAGAACATGTTTTTTCAAAGCTACTAAATATCATTTGCATTCGGTTAAGTAAGGTTCTTTTTGTTCTTCAGTTTCTTTGTTTTTCATAAATTTTTGTTAGGTTAGAACCTTTTTTTCTTCTACTCTAATTGATTTCTAAATTCAAGTGGGATTTTCGATCCTCTTTGTTTGGTTTGTCTAAGGGTTACAAGAAAGATAACACATACGGTTCAAGGAAGAGTGAGTTGTGAGAACAAAAGAGGTCACCTACCGCTATAATATGTTTTACTAATCTCTTTCTTTGAGCATATAGGCATGTCTAACCAAGGACAGAGGAGTGATGAGTCGCGAAAAAGTATCAATATAGTCGAGAGAGAAAATCAAATTCCTTTGGAAGATAAAGTACAACTACTTATGCAAAGAATACGAAAATTGGAGGTCAATAACACCAATATCAAGTTCAAAAAGTTCAAAGGAACAAGTGATCTAGAGGAATACTATAATTGGGCAAAACAAGGAGACTACTTTTTAAAGATAAATAATACTCTCACCGAGAAAAGAAAAGTAAAATATGTTATCTCTCATTTTGAACATTATGCACTAACATGGTGGAATAGTGTCATAAACAGGAGGTTTAGACAATATGGTAACGTTAGACAAGATGAAGAAGTTACAACCTGGGACCATTTGAAGAATGTCATGAAGGATATGTTTGTTCCAAAGTACTATCAAAGGGATATTTACTTCAAGTTTCAATCTCTCAAACAAGGAACAAAGAGTGTTAGTGACTTTGCTCAAGAGTTTAACACATTGATGAATCGATTGTTAATACATGAAGAAGAAGAGTTAACCATGTCAAGATTTCTAAATGGCCTCAACAAAGACATTGCAGACAAGGTAAGCCTTCAACCATACAACCACTTGCAAGAATTGATTGATTTTTCCATCAAGGTATAAAAACAATGGAGGACAACAAGGTACACACATTCTACACCTTTTGCACCAAATACATGGAATAGAAATTCAAGGTCTTTTGATTTTGTGTCTAAGGACAAACTAGTAGTGTCTAGTGATAAACCAAAAGAAATTCAATCCAAACCTAGAATAGATACTTTCAAACTAATTTCTAAGGTAGACACATCAAATGTTAGATGTATGGATCTTAAATGTTGGAGGTGTAAAGAGAAAGATCATACGATGAATGAATGTCCAAAGGAAGTGCATATTGATCAAACTATATTAGAACATAGGAGTCAAGAAGTCGAGAGGAATGAAATAGAAGAGAATGAAAAGACATTAGAAAATGAAACAATAGAAAAGAAAAAGAGAGAGGAAAATGAACTTAAAGAAAAACTTGAGAATGAGTTTAGAGAAGAACAAGAAGTTAAAGAGAAAATACTTTGTGATGAAATGCATGTTGATTCCATTCCACTAGATTGCAAAGTATTACATGATTGTTTTCCTATTGTTGAGCGAAGTGAGATTGAAGAGAAAGCTTATGATACTATGCATGTTATTCCCAGTTTAATAGATAACAAAGTATCATATGCTTTTGTGTCACTCGTGCATGAAGAACCATATATTGATGTTTGTGAAATAAAAGAAAAGAAAGATAGTGAGGACCAACCTATTTTTCCTTACAAGCCAAATATAATGGAAATATTGTATAAGGATCCTTACTATCATCATATTAACCTGTTTTATCTCAATACTTGTGTTCTAAGGTTTTTGCAGGAATTTATAACTCCAAACACCAATCATATTCGAACACAACAAAGGTTGAATAATATTGTCCCTCAAGTCAAGATGGAACCAAAGAGACTCGTTCTACCATTGTCTCATGACTTCAAGATTGCATTACAAGGTAAGATTGAATCAAATATGTAAGTAACTAACTTGAATTCTCTTTGTGTTAATTTTCAGGAACTACAAAAGAAGAAGTTCTAAAATGTTAAATGGAACCGCATGGAGAGAGTTCTAGACCAAACATTAAACCTTTGCAATATTGGAAATTGGAAACAAAAGGAAAGGGCATAAAAATTCCTTACACATGTCGAAGTATTCTATGAAGAGTTTAATCCAAAAAGCAAAATCTGACTTCAAGTTCTTGCAAGGATACATGATGGGGATTACAAAATTGCTCTTCAAGGTGAGTATATTCAGAGTTGTGTAATCTTTAATTCTAATGAATTTTCTTTTACAAAATTACAGGATATTAAAGTATCAAATGGTAAAAATGGTACAAAGACCAATGAAAGAAGCAATGACAAAGTTTTTCCTCAAAAGAGATGGAGTTCAAGAAAGAATGAGATTTTGACTTCACATGATTTTAAAGTTGCTTTACAAGGGAAACTATCATATCGCAGAGTCAACTTTTACTCTTCACATGACTTCAAAACCGCTTTACAAGGTGAATATGTTATGATCTATATTTTAATCTATTAATTTAAGTTTTATTTCCTCTTGATGTAGATGATGATCATTCGAGGACGAATGAAGCAAAAGAAGGGGAGATGATATGATCATGGACACCATTACAATGCCTCAAGGACCAATGACAAGATAAATGGCTAAATAAATTGGAGAAGTCATGAACAATCACATATAAGGGTTTAACTAAAGTCGAAGGCAATGGTAGAGCACTTTATGTGGTACTCCAAATTCAAGCTGTCGAGGCTTGCCAAAATACAATTTATAAACCCGATGTACACCGAGCTATTTGAAGCTTAGTGGTAACGGGGTCGATCCACAGGGAAATAAGAAATCTAATTTAACTAAGTCTAATTTGCTAGAAATAAAAGTATGCACAAATTAAAGAATGGTAATTTGGTTTTGGGGGGAAGGGAGCTCCTAATATGCTAACGGAAAATTAAATAACAACGTGCAAAATTAAACGGTTGTGCTTAACTTCGAGAAATGGAATTGCTCGTTATGGATGTTCGGATCATCGATACAATTTACTCGCTAGCTAATTCATGCACACAATTCATTTAGTTATCTCTAACTCAAATGACCCAAGGATTTAATTAGAAGCGTGCAATTCTAATTAAACTTGGCCAATAATCTATCCAAGGTAGCGACCCCTAAATCGATACGTGCCAGTGACGGGAACATTGCGACGGCCTAATCCTAAGACTAAACCGGTTTCTCTCTTGCCTTAAGCCTAACATGAAAACGTTAACTAATTCAGATTACCAACTGTCACTTTGGGCCGAACTAATTAGCCATGCTTAGACCCGTGCTACCTAGCGGTATGGGCAATTATACGTCCCAACCTTTAGCCCTCTATCATGCATAGGAACTAGGGCGTCAACCTAATTTAGCTACACATGCTAGATTTAATGAAGAACAAGCAAGAAGATGCATAATCAAGCTAATTTCTCAACATTTACAAAGGGGAAAAATCTCCCCAAACATCCAAAATTTACAAATCCAAACCCAAAACTAAGCACTAACCTCGGTTTAGCCTTCCATGGAGGATGAATTAATCCAATCCCCCATGGAAGAGCTTGGAATCATGCACAAAGAAGGAGAAGAAGTACAAAAATGGTGGAATTTGCCTTGGACCCTGATGGAGCGTCGATGGAACGCAGCGGAAGCGATTTGGATCATGGACACTCTAATTTCATCAATTTAAACAAAACGGAAACATGCAAAAGCAATGAAAAAGAGAAGTTAGAACACATACCCTTGTCGTTCGTAATTCTCCAATTTCACCGCCAGAAGCTCCTCACGAGCTCACCGAGCCTTCTCACGAAACGTTCGTGGACCACCCACGGTAATCCCGCTATCCTCAGGCCGAGAAACGGAGTGGTGGGACTCCCTTTACAAGAGAAAAGAGGGAAGAAACTCACTGAATAAAAACTAACTTTTTAAACAGAGAGCAGAGAGGAAGACGGAAGAAGAAGTTCTAATTTGAAATCACATTTCAATAATGAACACAAAAGAGCACTCAGCTCTTTTGTTTTTCTTTTTCCTTTTCTTTTTTTTTTTTTTTTTTTTTTTTATTTTGATTCATCTGACTCATATATATACTCTGTATATATGTTTACATGTGTCTTACATTGCATGTAAGACACATGTAAATATATATATATATATTTATAAATTATTATTATTAAAAATAATAATAATTATTTTTATTAATTAAACTTTTTAATTAATAAAAAAAATATATATATTTTAATTAATTAATATTATTTAATTCAATATCAAATATTAATTAAATAATATAATTAATCCCGATTTTCCGAAAACCGACTTTTTGCACATGAATCCTATTCATGTTTTCAGACCAATCTCATATTTAAATCATATTTAAATATGTCTATCCTTCTTCCACAATCCCGAATTTGAACGATTCAAATTCTTTTCTTTTCTTTTATACTGTTTCACGGCTTTATCCGAGCTAGCCAGGAGAACCGTAAGGACCTACAGATCATGAGCTCCAACGATACGAGATTATCCGGTCAAAACTCTTTCAACCGAACTAACCAACATTCGTTAACCCCCGGAGACTCCACTAAAGTCCAAGGGCTGCACTCTCCTCACTGTAGATATATTGTGTCCTCTTGATATAACTATCATCAGTAAGTCGATCCTTCACAGGTCGTTCATAATCACAACGGGTCATTTATACCGTTTAACCCTTGTATTATATCTTGTTCCTTAAGTACCACTGACACCTCTAATGAACAATTGATTTGTGGTCCAACCATCAAATCAGATTCCTCCCTGATCAGGAGAGGATGGGCCCACTGTTCAAGACCTGGAGTCAGCACTAAAGGGAACAACCTTTCTACTAACCCTGAAAGCGGGTAGGAGTGAACTCCAATCTTGCTACAACTATGTCCCCAGCCACTTATTCAATCTTATCCCCAAGATGGTAGGCATATTGAGTCGGCAAACTGGCCACTCTCACCCGTACAAATCAAAGGATAAGGTTGAATAAACAGGAGTTCATAGTAAGCTCAGGATTAAGATCGAGTTACCTAAGTCATCATATGAAAAAATCGGTCTTTACAGTAAACGGTGTTATAAAGAAAGAGCGATTTTATTTCTTGGTTCGGTCTTGTGCAAACTCATTGCATAGGACGCCCTCACTCACATGTCTCTACATGAAACGATTCGAATCACATCGTTTTGTACTATACAAAGTGAGCCGCGTCCAATAGTGTCCCCAGGATAAGGTACCCAGCCTTATCCCTATACTATAGACCATTTTGGCAATCTACTTGAACTTGATTCACATTCATGTCACACATGAAGTTCAAGTACTCACACTATCGCCATGGGTGTTAGTTATTGGTATAGGTTAATACAAACACAATTCACTAAAATTCAATAACAACTTTATTGAAATATAATATTTACACTTACATTCAAACAGTTTACAAACTACGAGTTTTAGGATATAAAACCCAACAAACTCCCACTTGGACTAAAACGTCAGTGGAGTACATGCTGGTCGAGAGAACTAGAATATCAAATATCTAAAGTTTCTCCCACTGTCCTACTGAGCAGCTCGCAGCCCTATACTTTGTAGGTGTCTCTCAAACACTTTAGCCGTGAGAGACTTAGTAAACGGATCAGCAATGTTGTGCTCCGAGGCTACCTGTGTGACGATCACATCTCCTCGTTGCACTATCTCCCTGATGAGATGATACTTTCGCTCAATATGCTTTCCACGCTTATGGCTTCTAGGTTCTTTAGAATTTGCCACTGCACCGCTGTTATCACAATAAAGGGTGATTGGCAAGTTCATATTTGGAACAACTTCCAAATCTGTCAAGAACTTCCTAAGCCATACAGCTTCCTTCGCTTCTTCGCAAGCTGCGACATACTCAGCTTCCATGGTGGAGTCAGCAATACAACCTTGCTTTATACTCCTCCATACTATTGCTCCTCCGTTAAGAGTGAACACTGATCCTGATGTAGATTTCCTGGAATCTATATCAGTCTGAAAATCAGAGTCAGTGTATCCTGCAAGGATCAAATCCTTCGCGCCATACACAAGCACATAGTCTCTCGTTCTCCTAAGATACTTGAGGACGTGTTTAACGGCTGTCCAGTGATCATATCCTGGATTGGACTGGAACCTACTGACAATTCCTACTGCATAGCAGATGTCGGGTCGTGTACACAACATAGCGTACATGAGACTACCAACTGCAGATGCATAGGGAATTCGTCTCATATCCTCAACCTCTTGAGGTGTCTTAGGAGATTGTTCCTTAGACAAGTGAATTCCATGCCTAAAAGGCAGCGAACCTTTCTTGGAATTCTGCATCGAATATCTTGACAACACCTTGTCAATATAAGATGCTTGAGACATCGCTAGCACTTTGTTCTTACGATCCCTTAAGATCTGAATCCCTAGAACAAACTGAGCCTCTCCCAAATCTTTCATTTGGAATTGGGTCGCTAGCCAATTCTTAACGCCAGTTAGGAACCCTACATCATTCCCAATGAGTAGTATATCGTCTACGTACAAGACTAAGAAAGCTACAACAGTATTGACTACTTTCTTGTAAACACAAGGTTCGTCAATATTTTGTTCAAAGCCATAAGATTTGATCGCCGTATCAAACCTTATATTCCAAGATCTAGATGCTTGCTTCAACCCATAAATGGATCGATTAAGCTTGCAAACCTTTTGCTCTTGACCCTGAAGTATGAATCCCTCTGGTTGAGCCATATAGATACTCTCCTCAAGATTACCATTCAGAAAAGCAGTCTTGACATCCATTTGCCAGATTTCATAGTCATAAAATGTAGCAATGGATAAGAGTATTCTAATCGACTTTAACATGGCAACAGGAGAAAAGGTTTCTTCATAGTCCACCCTTTCTCTTTGGGAATAATCTTTTGCCACAAGTCGAGCCTTAAAGGTTTGCACCTTACCGGCTTGGTCTCGTTTTCTCTTGTAGATCCACTTGCAACCGATAGGTCTTTCACTATCTGGTTGGTCTACAAGATCCCAGACCGAATTGAAGTACATAGACTCCATTTCGAGATCCATGGCTTTAAGCCACTGGTCCTTGTCTATGTCATTCATTGCCTGTTTAAAGGTCAATGGATCCTCAACGCCATCATCAGGTATGACGACTTGAGTTTCAGACAAGCCGATGTAGCGGTCGGGCTGTCTTACATCCCTCCCACTGCGTCGAGGTTTTCTCAACTCTTGAGAAGGACCAGTCTGATCAACAACCTTTGTTGATCCGTCTGTAGCTTTCCTGGAAAATTCGGACAAAACAATTTTGCTGATCTCTCATGTGGTGTCTTCCTCTAAGAACGTGGCATTAGTCGATACTAGTACCTTGTTCTCATGAGGATCGTAAAATAGACCACCTTTCGTTTCCTTGGGGTAACCTACAAATAGGCATAATTTTGAACGATGTTCCAACTTCTTTGGATTGGGTACTAGCACATGTGCCGGACACCCTCAAATCCTGAAGTGACGTAAACTACCTTTACGCCCTCTCCATAACTCATAAGGTGTTTCAGAAACACTCTTAGAGGGAACCATGTTCAAAATATATACTGCAGTCTCTACTGCATATCCCCAAAACGAACTAGGCAAATGAGCATAACTCATCATAGATCGAACCATGTCTAACAGGGTTCTATTTCTCCTCTCGGACACACCATTCTGCTGTGGTGTTCCTGGCGCTGAGAGTTGAGATACTATTCCATGTTCTATCATATAGTCCTGGAATCTTAAATCCATATACTCTCCACCTCGATCTGATCGGAGTGTCTTTATCGATTTACCTAATGTGTTCTCAACCTCTGCCTTATACTCTTTGAACTTTTCAAGAGCTTCGGACTTATGATGCATTAGATAAAGATAACCGTACCTAGAATAATCATCAATGAAACTGATGAAATATTCATACCCTCCTCGTGCTTTGACATTCAAAGGACCGCAGAGATCCGAATGCACGATTTCTAGAGGTTCTTTGGACCTATGACATTTTTTAGAAAAAGATCGTTTGGTCATCTTGCCCTCAAGACAAGACTCACATGGCGGTAAAGAGTTGTCCTCTAAACGATTTAGCAGACCACTCTTAACCAATCTCCCAATCCTATTGAGATTAATGTGACCTAGTCTTAAGTGCCAAAGATAAGTACTTGGAGAAAGTTTCTGCCTTTTAGTTTGAGTCTCAGCTGTTTTAAACATTTCAGTGTTCAAAATAGCTTTGGCTTCGGTTGGTCTTAACACATACAAGTTGTTTTCAAGTTTCGCAGAACAAATACGTACACCTCTTTTGCTAATGAACGCTTCATTATGTACAAAAGATACTTTATACAACTGTTCTAACAAACAAGATATAGATACAAGATTCCTCTGGAAGGTAGGAACCAGGAGTACATTTTCTAGTAAAATGAAACTATCTCTATACAACAACTTTACAGCTCCCACTGCTTCAGCTGAGACAACCTCTCCAGTTCCAACTCTGAGAGTTATCTCACCGCGAGAAAGTGGCTGCCAAGAACTAGTTTCCTGAAAAGAAGAACAAACATGGTTAGTAGCTCCTGAATCAAGTATCCAGGTATGACAATCATGTTCTACTAAACATGTTTCAACAACAAGTAAATCATATTTACCTTGTCTTTCTTTCTCAGCCTTTTTCTCTGCAAGATACTTTGGGCAATTGCGTTTCCAGTGCCCATCTACACCACAATGGAAACATTTTCCTTTGTCTGCAGATCTACTCTTGCTCTTAGCAGTAGCAGGTGTTTTTCCCTTCCTTTTATCTTTCTTCTTCTTTTGAATACTCTTATTCTTAATAGAAGAAAGTTCAGACCTACTCCCAGAAGACGACCCCTTTTGAAATTTCCTAGAAGTGACAACGTTTGCCTCCTTCTCTTTTCCTTTAGAAGTCTGTAGGGACTGATAGGTCTGTAGCTCGCTGAGGAGAGAAGTCAAATTATACTTTATCTTGTTCATTACCAAATTGGTTCTGAACTGAAGGAAACTCTTCGGAAGAGATTCCAAGATAAAACTTACTTGACTTGACTCATTTATAATAGCTCCGTTTACTTCCGCCACATTGAAGTGGACCATCATGTTAAGGACATGCTCCCTAACAGAGGTTCCCTCCTTCATGCGAGAGTTGTAAACGAATTTGAGGGCTTCATGACAGACCGATGAGGACGGAAGTCCAAACATCTCCTGTAATGAAGACATGATTTCTTTAGCAGAAACCATATCCTCGTGCTTCTTAGCTAACACATCAGATATGCTGGCTAAGATGTAGACTCGGGCTTTATCATTAGCCCTTGTCCATCTATCATATGCTTCTCGAACAGTTCGAGTCGCATCCGAGCTAGGAGGGGGAGGACAATCCTCTGATAAGACGAACCTGAGATCATCTAGAACAAGAATCGTATTCAAGTTCGATTTCCAGGTCGCGTAGTTATCGCCGGCTAACTTATCGGAAGCTAGTAAGTGAATGAAAGAGCTAGTCATGCTGAAAAGAGAATGAATAAATATTAGTGAAAAGGTTTTAACCTAATTTACACACCAATCAAGAATTTAGGAAAGAATAATAATGTACCCATAACTCATTATTAAACTGCAACGATACTTCAGTGGGTCAGAATGGTTGCTACCGAGGGGCAGTCAAACATTCCTTCACTGAATCAAGACATTCTTGACTAAATGCTAATACCAGAATATCTCATATTCCTATAGCATCTTAGTTATCGCTGTTTGGTCAAGATTTACTAACTCCTTAGCAAATCTCGTAAGTGTGACCCTCCATTTTTAGAATTCATAGGGCGGCCCCAACGATGCAACCGAATGGAAATGTCAAAGTTGGGAATGGCTCTATGTTTCTTTATCCATAAATGGTGATTGAGATGTTCCGATTCCTATGAAACGGCCCTCCGAATGGATCGGTACCACTTGTGGGCACCTAGCAGGCAGAACATAGGAATCTCACGGTTCAATCCAATGGAGGAGACTGCAGGATGTATTGACATACTTCCTTCTCCCACTTACTATAAATACTTTCTCCATTCACCTTGCTCTTGAATTATGCAAATACCATCTGAATGGGGATGCCCTATTGACATCACGAGGCCGAGCATAATTCTCACGGTGTGAACTTGACAGAGAACGTAGGAGGAGAGGGACATATCATATATACCTTCTCAACACCTCTACTAAGTATTTTAAGACGGAATGGGTAAATTACTCAGGCATTATCCGGCTAAGACAATAAGGCCTAAGTCTAGGTAAAACAAACTTTTACCTATGATGTCTAGGTGATAAACACTTTATTACCTCACACCACTCACGCATGCTCATAAAGCCGGGTTAACTTTACTCAAGAACCGGATGGTCCCCAGGTAGGAGGTGTTCCGTAAACCATCAGCTTAAATACCTCCAACCTCGAACAGGATGTCCCCGGGTGAGTTTCTTGTAACCTTAGCATTTACAAGATATCGACCTATTCATCTAATGAAACGGAACGATACATTCAACCCTAGGTGAGCATGCCTTTGTCTTTGTTATAGATTTTAAAAGTCTATGCCAATTTTACAACGCTTTGCAAAACTAAGACTTACTACAACAAACTTCTACATGCTTCTCAAACATGCAACACTAAGGCATGACAAGTTGAATATTTAATTTCATAATTAATATAACACTTATATCAATTATGCTCTTAAATATACAACTCCTAATTCATAAATTAATATAACACTTATATCAATTCTCATGAATTAAGCATGCATCCTATACATTATAACAATTATAACAAACAAAATGCATCTAATGTTGGATGTTTAATTTCATAATTAATATAACACTTATATCAATTATTCTATTAAGCAAACAACATCTAATTCATGAATTAATATAACTCTTATATTAATACTCATGAATTAAACATGCATCCAATATATTATAACATTTATAACCAATAATATGCATAAAACCATGGCAACCTATGTTGTATATTTAATTTCATAATTAATATAACACTTATATCAATTATTCTATTAAATTAACAACAATTAATTCATGAATTAATATAACATTTATATCAAAATTCATGAATTGCCAAATATGCATACGATATATTATAACACTTATAACATATTTTCAATGCATGAAGCATGCTTCCTACGGTGGGATTTTAAATCTATATGGCATACGTTATGCACATACAAACATGGAATTTAATTAAAACATACATTCACAATGCATAAATAATTAAACACACTAAAGTGGATCGATTTTGACATTTAGCAAGCAATAACTAATTTATTACAAGCTTGATCAACAAGCCACGTCTTGAGCGGACTTCGAACTCTTCGCACCGCCTTTGACCAACTTGCTTCCTCCGAACGCTTCGGCCAAAATTTCTTCGAATTTCTCCTTGTATTGCCCAGAATGAGTTTGAACTTACACCGAACATTTCAGCGAGTTTCAATCTCAAACTTCTTTCACAAAGAACCCTATATGGACTCTAATGACTCTAAAAATACAGACACTTTAGCATGCATTAAAGCCCATACATTCTCGGGCAATTACAAATAATGAAATTCAAAAAGAAACTATGCCAAAATCGATATTCACTTTAGAATTCCATTCAGAAACAATTTCTAAATAAAACCCACCATAACTTAAATTGATAGAAATTGAGTGGCCAAAAACGCTCTGATACCAATTGATGGAGCGTCGATGGAACGCAGCGGAAGCGATTTGGATCATGGACACTCTAATTTCATCAATTTAAACAAAACGGAAACATGCAAAAGCAATGAAAAAGAGAAGTTAGAACACATACCCTTGTCGTTCGTAATTCTCCAATTTCACCGCCAGAAGCTCCTCACGAGCTCACCGAGCCTTCTCACGAAACGTTCGTGGACCACCCACGGTAATCCCGCTATCCTCAGGCCGAGAAACGGAGTGGTGGGACTCCCTTTACAAGAGAAAAGAGGGAAGAAACTCACTGAATAAAAACTAACTTTTTAAACAGAGAGCAGAGATGAAGACGGAAGAAGAAGTTCTAATTTGAAATCACATTTCAATAATGAACACAAAAGAGCACTCAGCTCTTTTGTTTTTCTTTTTCCTTTTCTTTTTTTTTTTTTTTTTTTTTTATTTTGATTCATCTGACTCATATATATACTCTGTATATATGTTTACATGTGTCTTACATTGCATGTAAGACACATGTAAATATATATATATATATATATATATATATATATATATTTATAAATTATTATTATTAAAAATAATAATAATTATTTTTATTAATTAAACTTTTTAATTAATAAAAAAAAAATATATATTTTAATTAATTAATATTATTTAATTCAATATCAAATATTAATTAAATAATATAATTAATCCCGATTTTCCGAAAACCGACATTTTGCACATGAATCCTATTCATGTTTTCAGACCAATCTCATATTTAAATCATATTTAAATATGTCCATATTTAAATCATATTTAAATATGTCTATCCTTCTTCCACAATCCCGAATTTGAACGATTCAAATTCTTTTCTTTTCTTTTATACTGTTTCACGGCTTTATCCGAGCTAGCCAGGAGAACCGTAAGGACCTACAGATCATGAGCTCCAACGATACGAGATTATCCGGTCAAAACTCTTTCAACCGAACTAACCAACATTCGTTAACCCCCGGAGACTCCACTAAAGTCCAAGGGCTGCACTCTCCTCACTATAGATATATTGTGTCCTCTTGATATAACTATCATCAGTAAGTCGATCCTTCACAGGTCGTTCATAATCACAACGGGTCATTTATACCGTTTAACCCTTGTATTATATCTTGTTCCTTAAGTACCACTGACACCTCTAATGAACAATTGATTTGTGGTCCAACCATCAAATCAGATTCCTCCCTGATCAGGAGAGGATGGGCCCACTGTTCAAGACCTGGAGTCAGCACTAAAGGGAACAACCTTTCTACTAACCCTGAAAGCGGGTAGGAGTGAACTCCAATCTTGCTACAACTATGTCCCCAGCCACTTATTCAATCTTATCCCCAAGATGGTAGGCATATTGAGTCGGCAAACTGGCCACTCTCACCCGTACAAATCAAAGGATAAGGTTGAATAAACAGGAGTTCATAGTAAGCTCAGGATTAAGATCGAGTTACCTAAGTCATCATATGAAAAAATCGGTCTTTACAGTAAACGGTGTTAGAAAGAAAGAGCGATTTTATTTCTTGGTTCGGTCTTGTGCAAACTCATTGCACAGGACGCCCTCACTCACATGTCTCTACATGAAACGATTCGAATCACATCGTTTTGTACTATACAAAGTGAGTCGCGTCCAATAGTGTCCCCAGGATAAGGTACCCAGCCTTATCCCTATACTATAGACCATTTTGGCAATCTACTTGAACTTGATTCACATTCATGTCACACATGAAGTTCAAGTACTCACACTATCGCCATGGGTGTTAGTTATTGGTATAGGTTAATACAAACACAATTCACTAAAATTCAATAACAACTTTATTGAAATATAATATTTACACTTACATTCAAACAGTTTACAAACTACGAGTTTTAGGACATAAAACCCAACAGACCCGAGAGGAGAAGCTTGGGGAAGAAGAAGGGGAAAAAAAGAATCGCTGCTGATTTGCGTTTTCACGCTTTTTAAGCTCGGAGCGTCGAGACGCTAGGCCAGCGTCTCGACGCTGTACCCTAAGTTGGCTGCTGCGCGCGCGGGGTAGCGTCGAGACGCGCGCGCGGCGTCGAGCGAGCGTCGAGACGCCCGCGCTCGACGCTTGCTCTCGGGTGGAAATTCAGATGTGCGCTTCAGACTTCGGGGCGTCGAGACGCTAGGCCAGCGTCTCGACGCTGTCGGCGTTGAGTGGGCGTTGAGACGCGCGCTCGACGCTGGCACTCGTCCATCTTCGGGAATCGTCGGGGCAGCGTCGAGCTAGCGTCGAGACGCTGGGGCGCACGCGGATTTTCAATGACGGGCGCGCGGGCGAGGCGGAGCGGGCGAGGGCGCGCGGGCGCGCGCGGACACGGGCATGGGCGCGAGGCGAGGCGGCGCGCGCGCGTCTGGCCTTCTGGGCGCGGGCGTGCGGTGCGGGTGAGGCAGCGCGCGCGCGCGTGCTGCGTTCGTTGGGCGCCTGGGCGCTGGGCGCCGGCGCTTGGGCGCTGCCCTCTCGGCTCTTAGCCAATTTTGGGTCATTTTGGCTCCCGAGCTCCGTTTGGCCTATCTTTTTGACCCGAACACTTCCCGAAACCTCTTAAATGACCTTTTTAGCCCCGAAAATCATCAATGAACTTCCCGAGTTCTTCACCATGAAATCACCTACAAGGAAGCATTTTAATCAATATATGTCATGGTTTTAGCTAGAATTAGGGACATTAAGATAGCTCTATTTTGGAGCTATCAAAATACCCCCGACCTAAATCTTGCTAGTCCTCGAGCAAGGTATACTCTAAATAATCTCCAAAGAATCAAATGCAAGCTTGGACTCTAATCTCAATGCTTGTGAAACAAGGTACTTGTAATAAATTCAAAACCATCAAAAGCATGCAAACGTTGAAATCATTTCAAAATTTAAACTCCTATTCCCTTACGTGTGTGTGTGTGTTTAGCACCTCTCACCCTAGCTCATGCAAGCCCGGAACAACCTTATACAGTCCTATAACTCGTTTTCCCCCTACTTATGGCGATAAGAACAGTCTAACGGCTTTTGGCGATAAGAACAGTCTAACGGCTTTTAGCGATAGAAAGAGCAACAAAACATAAGGCCTAAATTTTATTCTTTTCTTTGAGTACTTTGTACCCATTTTTCTTTTTGAACCACTTTTTTTTTTTATTTTTTCTCCAAGAGAGCCTAACACGTCAAACCAAATTTTAGCTTCACGTTTTTAAGGACCATTGCTCACTTCCATTAGTTCCCCTTTCATGCAGTGACAATCGTGGGTTACACGATCGCCCCTGGTTACACGGGCAACACAAGAAGGAGGAGCAACTCTAGAGTTTTTATTTTTCATGCAAACACTTTTTTTTTTAGGCAATAGCTTCGCTATACACAAATGAGTCATTACTACTTCTACACATCAAGCCTCCCTAATGGTGCCTTTCGGGGTGACAACAAGGTTTCAGACAAAATAAGACCGTTCTAGACCTACAGAACTGAGGATAAGAGTGCTATGTGCTCAGTGAATGTAGGGAAATAACAGAAAAAAAATTTAAAATAGGCTCAAAATGTGCGTACATCGTCAAATTTTCGAATCATGCAAATACGGAGTGTTCACAGGCAAATCACAGACCGTCCTCATCGGACAACATGCATTCAGATTCTAATCTAACAGCCAGAGTATACATATGCTCGACAACTACTAAGAAGTCTCATATCTATCAACAAACTCCACCCCCACCTTAAGATATGCATTCTCCCCAATGCATTAAACAGTTAAAACAGTAAATCCTAAGGGAACAGAAAACCTCCCCTGAATCTTGTGGAGCCGACGGGTGGAGATGTGCACCAACGTCCTCCAATGTACTCTCGAATTGCCGGCCACTCCACCTTTTCTCCTAGGAAAACAAGAAAACAAACAACAACTCAAAAGCAAATATATACAAAAGCAAAGCAGTAAACAACAGAATTACAGTTCAAACTCGGGTGCCTCCGAGAAGCGCAAATTTTTAAAGTCGATTGCTCGACTGTATTCACTCTTCCACTCATCCATAGTCGATCGGGGGCGGCGCTAGAAGTAATGTGGCGTCATAGCACTCAGCGTCCCCCTCGTGGAAAATCTTCAACCGGTGCCCATTCACTTTTTGCACCTCCTCTGAGTCCAAGCTCTGAATCTCCACACTGCCATAAGGAAAGATTTTAGTTATGATATAGGGTCCTTTCCAACGGGAACAAAGCTTACCTGGCATGAACTTCAGACGGGAATCGAATAGTAGAACTTTCTGACCGACTTCGAAGTTCTTCTCTAAGATCCTTCGGTCATGAAATTGTTTGGACTTCTCTTTATAGATCTTAGAGTTCTCATAGGAGTCCAAACGCAGTTCCTTCAATTCCTGTAACTGAAGCAGTCGTGCCTCGCCAGCTTCGTCAGAGCTCATGTTACACTTCTTGATCGCCCAGAGTGCTTTGTGCTCAATCTCCACGGGTAAGTGGCACGCCTTACCAAAAACCAACCGGTATGGGGACATACCGATAGGGGTTTTGTAGGCGGTGCGGTAGGCCCACAAAGCATCTTGCAAACGATCGCTCCAATCCTTCCTACTCGGTCTCACGGTTTTCTCCAGAATTGACTTTACCTCTCTGTTGGAGACCTCGGCTTGCCCATTGGCTTGAGGATGGTAGGCGGTGGACACGCGATGATGCACACCATACTTCCTCAGCAAAGCCTCCACAGATCGGTTGCAAAAATGAGTCCCCTGGTCACTGATTATGGCTCGTGGGATTCCAAACCTGGTAAAAATACGAGACTGAACGAACCTAACAACAGAATTAGCATCGTTAGTCTTCGTGGCTTTCGCCTCAACCCACTTGGAAACATAATCAACAGCCAGCAATATATAAGAAAAACCACAAGAAGGCGGGAAGGGTCCCATAAAATCCATGCCCCAAACGTCAAAGATTTCACAGACCAAGACAGGGGTTTGAGGCATTTCATTTCTACCAGATATCGACCCTATTCTTTGACATCTATTGCAGGTTTTACAAAATTCATGCGAATCTTTAAACAGAGAAGTCCAGTAAAACCCGCTATCTAACACTTTCCTAGCTGTCCTCCTAGGCCCAAAATGTCCCCCACATGCATAATCATGACAGAAAGTAAGAATAGACGCATGCTCATTCTCAGGGACACATCTCCTAATTATCTGATCAGAACAGAACTTCCATAAATGGGGATCCTCCCAAACATAGTACTTAGCTTCGCTTTTCAGCTTAGCCTTCCTAGCATGAGAGTAACCAGAAGGAAAATTACCTATGACCAAGGAATTTACCATATCAGCATACCAGGGAAGGACTGTATCAAGTCTGAAGAGTGTCTCATCGGGGAAATCTTCATTCAGAGGCAGGAGGTCTTCCTTTCTGACCAAGCGGCTCAGATGGTCGGCTACCGGGTTTTCTGCTCCTCTCCTATCCTTGATCTTCACATCGAAGTCCTGGAGAAGCAAAATCCACCGAAGTAGCCTCGGTTTCGCGTCCTTCTTGGTCATCAGGTACCGAACGGCTGCATGATCAGAGAAAACAGTTACTTGAGAGCCAATAATGTAAGGACGAAACTTATCAAGCGCAAATACAATAGAAAGAAGTTCTTTTTCCGTTGTCGTGTAATTCCACTGCGCTGGATTAAGCGTCCTGGAGGCATAGTAAATGACACGGCTCTTGTTCTCGATCCTCTGACCGAGCACGGCTCCCAAGGCATAGTTGCTGGCGTCGCACATAATCTCGAAAGGCAAGTCCCACTAGGGTGGGTGTATGATGGGCGCGCTCGTCAAACTATCCTTGAGCAAATCGAAGGCTTTTCTGCACTCCTACCCAAAATCAAACGTTACATCCTTCTGAAGGAGGTACGTCATAGGCATGGCAACCTTGGAGAAGTCCTGGATAAACCTGCGATAAAACCCTGCATGGCCAAGAAAAGACCGAACCTCCCTAACATTTGTTGGGTATGGCAGATTAGAGATAACATCGATTTTAGCCTTATCTACCTCTATACCCTTAGCAGAAACCACATGCCCTAAAACGATACCTTGACTAGCCATAAAATGACATTTTTCAAAATTCAACACAAGGTTCATTTCAATACATCTTTTCAGGACATGCGATAAATTAGTTAAACAGTCATCGAAGGAATTGCCATAAACTGTAAAATCATCCATGAACACTTCAATGCATTTTTCAACAAACTCAGAAAATATACTCATCATGCATCTCTGAAATGTACCAGGAGCGTTACAAAGCCCAAAAGGCATCCTTCTAAATGCAAATGTGCCAAAGGGGCACGTGAACGTTGTTTTCTCTTGGTCTTCTATGGCTATGGGGATTTGGTAAAAGCCAGAGAAACCATCGAGAAAACAAAAGAATGGCTTCCCAGCTAAACGCTCCACCATCTGATCAATAAAAGGAATGGGAAAATGGTCCTTCCTAGTGACCTCATTAAGCTTCCTAAAGTCAATGCACATTCTCCATCCATTTTGAATCCTCTTGGGCACTAATTCATTTTTCTCATTCCTAACCACAGTTATGCCAGTTTTCTTAGGAACGACATGAATAGGACTGACCCATTTACTATCTGAGATAGGATAGATGATACCTGCTTCGAGGAGTTTGAGGATCTCAGAAACCACTACCTCTTTCATCGCGGGATTGAGCCTCCTTTGGGGCTCTCGTGAAGGTTTCGCTCCATCCTCGAGCAGGATTCTGTGCATGCACGTAGCTGGACTTAGCCCATGTAAATCTGCTAATGTCCATCCAATCGCCAGCTTATGCGCTTTAAGAATTTCCATTAATTTCCCTTCCTGAACCGGCGTAAGGTTTTTCGCTATGATGACCGGCAACGTCTCATCATCCCCCAAATACGCGTATTTGAGATGATCAGGTAAGTCCTTCAACTCCAATTTAGGTGCCTGCAAAGTAGAGGGGAGCATCTTAACATGATCTTGAGCAATTGCCAAAGAAGAGACAGTTGAATCACAAGGTTCAGAAATAGATGGTTCATGCACATCAGATTCATCAAAAAGATCGGTCAAAAACAATGGGTCATCCCCATCTCTATCAGACATGCATTCTTCCTGAACTAACGATTCAATTGTATCTACTTGACAAAGAGAGTGGACGCTCTCATCATGCTCCAACTCATTAGACACATCAACCTCAACAACTTGTCCACGATACTCAACAGATAAAGTGCCCTTATCTACATTTATCTTAGTCTTAGCAGTTTTCATAAAGGGCCTTCCTAATAAGATCGACGCAGAAGAAGAAGCAGAATTTCCATCCATTTTCAGAATATAAAAATCCACAGGAAAAATCAGCCCGTTAACATTAACTAATACATCTTCCACTACCCCTAAAGAATGCACGAAAGACCTATCAGCAAGTTGTATAACAACACCAGTTTCCTGTATTTCTTTTAAATTCAAATCCTGATAGACAGAGTGAGGCATGACACTAATGGAGGCTCCTAGATCTAGCATGGCTCTTCTAATTTTCTTACCTCCAATAGCGCAAGGGAGAGAAAACATACCTGGATCGTCGCATTTTTCTGGTAAGTTCTTCGTGATTAAAGCGGAGACATTTTTACTTACCACGACGCGCTCTTTCTCTTTTGTCTTCCTCTTGTTGGTGCATAACTCCTTCAGGAACTTAGCGTACCTTGGGATTTGCTTGATGGCATCCAACAGAGGGATGTTGATCTCTACTTTCTTGAATGTGTCCAGGAACTCCTTCTCGTAGTTTTCCTTGGGCGGTCTCGCTAACCTGCTAGGAAAAGGAGCCTTAGGCACATAAACTCTAGTGCATGTAGGATCGAAGTTTACCCCATGCCACCGTGGTTCGGGATTTTCTGTCTGTGGCTCGACGTGGCCATGATCGACTTCCACTGGCGGGGTACTCGTGGGAAGATGCTTCCCACTTCTCAGAGTGATGGCACTAGCGCTCTCCGCGTTCTGATGCTCGATCACTGTCAACCTCTTACTTACTTGAATCACTGCATCGCTCAGAGTTTGAAACTGCTCTCGAATTTCCCTATGTTGTGATTCAAGAATTTCTTCCAACGATCTACCTGAAACAGAAGAACGGGATTGTGAGTTATTTTTCAAAACAAGAATAGCACTACTTACTTCAAAAAATTGAGCCTTAAGCTCGTCCACGTCCCTGATCAGGCGATCTTTCTCCTTGTCTCCATCTCCACTCCGCTCCAAGCTTCTAGCCAAGTTGGAAATCAAAGCTCTAGCTTCAACGAGTGTTTTATCCATGAGACATCCTCCACTTGCGACATCAACTAACTGTCGGTTTGGTGGCAAGAGACCTTCGTAGAAGTTCTGAATGAGTTGTTGTTCAGCTACTTGGTGGTTGGGACAATCCTCACACAACCGACCAAATCTCTCCCAACACTCAAGAACGGTCTCTTTTTCTCCTTGCTCAATTCTATTTATCATTCTTCTAAGGGCGGCGACCTTGGGAGGCGGAAAATACTTCGCATAAAACGCTCCCTGCAGCTCTGCCCAAGAAGTGATGGACCCAGTCGGTAAGTAATGCATCCAATCTCTCGCCTCTTCCTTCAAGGTGAAGGGAAAGGCTCTGAGATGGAGTTGATCTTCGGTGATGTCGTCGGTCCTAAATGACGAACACACCATCTTGAATGCCTTGAGGTGTCTGACTGGATTCTCATCTGTATTACCATAAAAAGAAGGTAATAAGTTAACCAGACCAGCTTTAAGTTCAAAATTACCTGCAGCTACTGGATACATGATACTCGATGTGTTCCGGCCTAGCTCAGATGATGCAAGCTCCCTCATGGTTCTTTGATGCTCAAGATTACCCACGACCTCCATCTTGGCGCTTCTTTTGAATTTTCAAAGAATGACTGCGCTCCAAAAACTCAAACAAAACGCGTAAAATAATACAAAAGAATTAAACTGTACAAAAAGAAATAAAGAAAATTTTAAAACCAACAAACTAAACTTAACTAAACTAAATTAATTATGTCCCCGGCAACGGCGCCAATTTTGGTAGAGCACTTTATGTGGTACTCCAAATTCAAGCTGTCGAGGCTTGCCAAAATACAATTTATAAACCCGATGTACACCGAGCTATTTGAAGCTTAGTGGTAACGGAGTCGATCCACAGGGAAATAAGAAATCTAATTTAACTAAGTCTAATTTGCTAGAAATAAAAGTATGCACAAATTAAAGAATGGTAATTTGGTTTTGGGGGAAGGGAGCTCCTAATATGCTAACGGAAAATTAAATAACAACGTGCAAAATTAAACGGTTGTGCTTAACTTCGAGAAATGGAATTGCTCGTTATGGATGTTCGGATCATCGATACAATTTACTCGCTAGCTAATTCATGCACACAATTCATTTAGTTATCTCTAACTCAAATGACCCAAGGATTTAATTAGAAGCGTGCAATTCTAATTAAACTTGGCCAATAATCTATCCAAGGTAGCGACCCCTAAATCGATACGTGCCAGTGACGGGAACATTGCGACGGCCTAATCCTAAGACTAAACCGGTTTCTCTCTTGCCTTAAGCCTAACATGAAAACGTTAACTAATTCAGATTACCAACTGTCACTTTGGGTCGAACTAATTAGCCATGCTTAGACCCGTGCTACCTAGCGGTATGGACAATTATACGTCCCAACCTTTAGCTCTCTATCATGCATAGGAACTAGGGCGTCAACCTAATTTAGCTACACATGCTAGATTTAATGAAGAACAAGCAAGAAGATGCATAATCAAGCTAATTTCTCAACATTTACAAAGGGGAAAAATCTCCCCAAACATCCAAAATTTACAAATCCAAACCCAAAACTAAGCACTAACCTCGGTTTAGCCTTCCATGGAGGATGAATTAATCCAATCCCCCATGGAAGAGCTTGGAATCATGCACAAAGAAGGAGAAGAAGTACAAAAATGGTGGAATTTGCCTTGGACCCGAGAGGAGAAGCTTGGGGAAGAAGAAGGGGAAAAAAAGAATCGCTGCTGATTTGCGTTTTCACGCTTTTTAAGCTCGGAGCGTCGAGACGCTAGGCCAACGTCTCGACGCTGTGCCCTAAGTTGGCTGCTGCGCGCGCGGGGTAGCGTCGAGACGCCCGCGCTCGACGCTTGCTCTCGGGTGGAAATTCAGATGTGCGCTTCAGACTTCGGGGCGTCGAGACGCTAGGCCAGCGTCTCGACGCTGTCGGCGTTGAGTGGGCGTTGAGATGCGCGCTCGACGCTGGCACTCGTCCATCTTCGGGAATCGTCGGGGCAGCGTCGAGCTAGCGTCGAGACGCTGGGGCGCACGCGGATTTTCAATGACGGGCGCGCGGGCGCGCGCGGACACGGGCATGGGCGCGAGGCGAGGCGGCGAGGGCGCGCGCTTTTGGCCGTCTGGGCGCGCGCGTGCTGCGTTCGTTGGGCGCCTGGGCACTGCCCTCTCGGCTCTTAGCCCAATTTTGGGTCGTTTTGGCTCCCGAGCTCCGTTTGGCCTATCTTTTTGACCCGAACACTTCCCGAAACCTCTTAAATGACCTTTTTAGCCCCGAAAATCATCAATGAACTTCCCGAGCTCTTCACCATGAAATCACCTACAAGGAAGCATTTTAATCAATATATGTCATGGTTTTAGCTAGAATTAGGGACATTAAGATAGCTCTATTTTGGAGCTATCAGGCAACGAAACCATTCAACCAAATGCACAGCTCGCACGCACATGACAACCCCACTGCATTGTTTCAACTTCAATTGCTTATATCTTTCTCATGAAGTTCTAAAAGATAATCTAATTGGGTATCATTTTAAAGCTCTCTGAAAGGGCTTTCCAACCGTATAACGAACATTCCGTGCTGAGCAATAGGAAAGAAGTAATCATCAGAATACCGAAGAGTGTTCAGAAAATAATAATTTCGTAATGTAATTTTACAACTTATTGGATATTAATATTCGAAAATTATCATTATATATCTTTAGAAAAATATTGTCTTATTTTAAATTATTAGAATAAATTATCTTATTTTTAATTATTAGAATAAATCTTTATTTTCCCTATTTATTTTGGGAATTTTATCCTAATAGTTTTAGGGTTTTAGATTTATCAAGAAGACAATCTCAAAGCTATATAAAAGCCTCATTCTCAATTGTATTAGATAGTTTATCATCAATAATAGAAAAGTGTTTCTTGAAGTCGTGAGCTTGTCCCTTTGGGGCCGTTTGGTTTGAGGATTTGCAGATGCCTGAGAATAGAAGATGTCTGTGAATGAGATGTCTGAGAATAAGATGTCTAGAAATCAATAATGTCTGTGTTTGGTGTTGCATGTGAATGTCATCAGATTTTCATGGGAATAAATTATAAATAATTAATTGTTGCTAGTTAATTCATTTTATTAAGTCAAATTATTAAAAATAATTGTAAGCATTTAGATTTTAATTTAATCTTCATTCATTAATAACTATATAATTTCAGGCCGTTGATTTTATTTAGCAATCGATCTTAATAATTCTCCTCAAAGAAATGTATTTAATAAATTTATATAAATTTGTAATTCTAATTATTTAGTAGAATGATAAAATTGAAGAAATAATGATCAATGTTATATAGTTTAACAAAATTGTACGAGTTTTATATTAAGAATTAAAGAATAATAAAACGTTGTAAAAAAAAGAAAGAAGAAAAAAGAAAGAAGAAGAAAGCAACCTATGCAATTGCATAGCTATGCGATAACCCCAAACTTATGCGATAGTTATGTGATCGCATAGCAAACCTATGCGATAGCCAGCAACCTATGTGATCGCATTGATGGAGCGATTTACCGCAGTGGAAAGCGATTTTGGACCGATGATACTCTAATTTCATCAATTTAACAAATAGAAAACATGCTCAAATCGACGAAAATAAGAAATTATAAATACATACCCTTGTAGTTCCAATATCTTCAAGCTCCGCCGTTCTTTCCTCGTCACGAACTCTTCCGGCCTCTTCTCACAAACGCCCCGAGGACCACCTCCGGTACTCCCGCTATCCTCGGCGCCGCGCAACAGAGTGGTGGGAATCCGAAAGAAGAGAAAAGAAAAAGAAAAGGAGAAGAAGAAGAAGAAAGAATCCAGAGAGATAGGGAGGTCAGAGGAACATAAACTGAACAAAAGGATTTTTTTTAACTTCATCAAAACCCAAGCCAACTTCCTCTGCCCTTTTTAAATTGAGTACTCCTCTACCTTTGTATCAACATCTCTGGCCAAATTCCATATATATATATACATATATATATATTATATACATATATATACATATATACATATATATACATATATATATATATATATACATATATATATACATATATATATATGTCATGCTGCATGCAAGACACAAATATATATAATTATTATTATTATTAAAAATAATAATAATAATTTTATTTATTAACCTTTTTAATAAATAAAAATATATATATATATATATATATATAATTATTAATTAAATTTTTTAATTAATAATTATTATTTAATTCAATATCAAATATTAATTAAATAATATGAATAAACCCGGTTTTTCGAAAACCGACTTTTTTACACATGAATCCTATTCATGTTTTAGGTCATTCTCATATTTAAATCATATTTAAATATGTCCAACATTCTTCCACAAGTTGAATTTGAACAATTCAAATTCTTTTTCTTTTTAATTTCTCTTATACTATTGCACGACGTTATCCGAGCTAGCCAGGAGAACCTAAAGGACCTACAGATCATGAGCTCCAACGATACGAGATTATTCGGTCAAAACTCTTTTAACCCGAATCAATCAACTTTCGTTAACCCCCGGAGACTCCACTATAGTCCGAGGGTTGCACTCTCCTCACTGTGGATATACTATGTCCTCTGATATAACTGTCACGGGCAAGTCGACCCTTCACAGGTTGTTCGTAATCACAGCTGAGTCATTTAAACCGTTTAACCCCTGCATTACGTCTTGTTCCTTAAGTACCACTGACACCTCTAATGAACAATAGATCTGTGGTCCAACCAACAGATCAGTTAACCCTCTCATCATATGAGAGTGTGAGCACTCATTGTTCAAGCCCCGGAGTCAGCTATTAAGGGAACAACCTATCTACTAACCCTGAAGAGCGGGTTAGGAGTGAACTCCATCTTACTACACTGTGTCCCTAGCTACCTATTGGACTTTATCCCTGAGATGGTAAGTTATTGAGTCGGCGCTAATGGACCACTCTCACCCATACAAGTCTAAGGATACTGTCTAATAAGCCGGAGTTCATAGTAAGCTCAGGATTGAGATCGAGTTACCTAGGCCATCAAATGAAAATGTCGGTCTCATCAGTAAACGGTGTTATAAAGAGAGCAACATATTTCGCGGTTCGATCTTATGCAAACTCTTTGCACAGGACGCCCTCACTCGCACATCCCCATGTGAAACGATTCGGATCACATCGTTTTGTACAATACAATGTGAGCCGCATCCTATAGTGTTACCAGGATAAGGTACCCAACCTTATCCGTATACTATAGACCGTTTTGACTGACTACTTGAGCATGATCCACAATCATGTCATACATGAGGCTCAAGTACTCACATTCAGCCAAGGGTGTTGGTCATTGGTATAGGTTAACTTAAACACGTTTCACTTTATTCCAGTAAACTCTTTTACTGAATAAAACTAATAACTCTTTATTCTAAATAGAATATTTTCAAACATAACAGTTTACAAACCACGAGTTTTAGGACATAAAACCCAACAAACTCCTACGTGGACTTAAACGTCTGTGGTGTACATGTTAGGTGGAGAAAACTAATATATCATATATCATGAAGTTTTCTCCCACTGTCCTCTTCAGCAACTCGGAGCCCTAGACTCTTCTAGGTATCTCTCAAACACTTTAGCCATGAGAGACATAGTAAACCAATCAGCATGAAGTACTACGAGGCTTTCCATGTGACCATCACATCTCCTCACAGCACTATCTGCGAGCTCAACTTATAAACCTATTGCTGCTTCACAAGCTGCAACAAAGCTTAGCTACTATCAAGGAATTAGCAATACAACTCTTGTATTCTACTCCTCTAAGTACAAGGACAAAACTTTAACCGGAATCCAATCCAATTGGACTAATATTACTGACATCTCCCATTGCATAGCACATATCAGGTCATGTATCTCAAAAAATACATCTGACCTCCAATATGTAAATGCACTAGGGTGTATCTCGTATCCTCAACACTTGAGGTGTCTTAGGAAACCATTTCCATAGGCCATCGAATATTAACAACACTTTGTCAATATAAAATTTTAGAGATAGCACTAGCAATTTGTTCTTACGACTCAGATCAACCTGAATCCTTAGAACAAACTAAGCCTACTTCCAGATCAACTATTTGGGAGTTGGTCGCTAGTTTATACTAAAATGTCAGAAATGAATCCTACATCATTTTTCAATAATTAGGACAAAAATTACGGAAATATATTATGAAAGCTTTAACATTGATTAAACACTTGTCCAACAAGTTTTATCAATGTAATGTTCAAAACCATAAGATTTGATTTGAAAAACAAACCTTATAAATCAGAATATAGATGCTTATTCCAATTCATAAATGGATTGAAGAAGCTCGCAAACGATTTGCTCTTAATCCTGAATAATGTATCTCCCTGGTTGAGACTAATAGATACTCTATCAAGATAGCTAGTCTTGATATCCATATATCTTGTCCTATCAGATAGAACACGATAATGGATACGAGTATACTATATAACTAATATCTGACAACAAGAGATGAAGTTAATACACAATTAACCCCTTCTCTTTGGGACAGTCCCTTTGCCAGAAAGTCAAGCCTTAGAGGTTTTCACCTCATAGACTTGGTCTGTAAACCTCTTGAAGATCCATGGCTTTGAGCCACTGGTTCTTGTTTATGAACTCACTGTCATCATGAATATGATAACTAGAGTCATAAAACATACTAATACAGCAAGCCGGATTATCTCATAATTCTCCCACTACATCAAAGTTTTCTCAACACTTGAGAAGAACCAGCAAAACTAACAACCATTGTTAATTTATAGCTTCCAATAAAACAAGATAAGTCTTAACCTTTTAGTTGTTATCAAGTTTAATAGAACAGATCAGTATACATCTTTTGTGAAATGAATCATTCATTAAAAAATAAAAGATACTATATACATCTAAAGTGTTCACAGCAAACTTGAGTTTATAGACAATAATTACAATAGTTGAAATTATTTCTATACAGACAACTAAACAAACTGCAAGCTCCCACTGTAGATACTGCGTAGACGTCTTCATAAGTCGTCTTCGTCAAGAAACAGGCAGACAGGAACTAGTTTCCTGAAATAGAATAACAAACATGATTAGTGGTTCCTGAATCAACATCCAGGTATGACAATCATAATCCACAAAACATGTTTAGACAGAAGATAAATCATATTTACCTTGTCGTTCATTCTATGCCTTTTTTCTCCGCAAGGTATTTATGGCAATTTCGCTTCCAGTGCCCTTCTTCACCATAATGAAAACACTTTCCACTGTGTGTAGCTTTAACCTTGCCTACAACTGGGGTTTTGCCCTTCCTGGCACTTCTCTTTTTCTTGTGAATAATCTTATTACTCACAGTAAGAGGTTCAAATTTAGTCCAAGACCCAGACCCTTTTTGGAACTTCATAGAAGTGGTAACATTTACCTCATTCTCCTTTCCTTTCGAGGTATGCAGGGATTGATAAATCTGAAGCTCGTTTAGAAGAAACGTCAGATTGTATTCTATCTTATTCATGACCATATTGGTCCTGAAATGCAGGAAACTCTTCGGAAGAGATTCCAAGATAAATCCAACCTGACCTTGTTCATCAACGGTTGCTCCATTTACTTCTGTTGTATTGAAGTATACCATAATGTTAAGAACATGTTCCCTAACAGAGGTTCCTTCAGCCATACGGCAGTTGTAAATGTGCTTGAGGGCATCATACCTAAGAGATGAGGACGACTTTCCAAACATCTCTTGTAGTGAAGCCATGATTTCCTTAGCGGAAACCATCCCCTCATGCTTCCTTGACAAAACATCAAATATGCTTGCCAGGATGTAAACTCGAGCTTTATCATTAGCTCGAATCCAACCATCATATGCTTCAGGAACAGTTCGTGAGCCATTTGAACCAGGAACCGGAGGACACTCCTCCGTTAAGACAAATCTTAGGTTGTCGAGAACCAAAACAGCATTAAGGTTCGACTTCCATGTCCCAAAATTTTCACCAGTTAATATGTCGTGAGCTAACAACTGTATAAAAGAGCTCGACATGCTGAAACAGAATGTAAAACTATTAGTGAAACAGTTTTAACCTATTTGAACCAATTAAAAAGTTTAGCAGTAAATAAAGTACCCAAACTCTTTATTTACTTGCAACGATACTTTAGTAAGTCAGAATGGTCGCTACCGTAGGGCAGTCGAGCACTCCTTTACTAAATCAAGACAATCTTGACTAAATGCTATTACCAGAATAACTCATATTCCTATATCATCTTAGTTATCGTTTTTGGTCTGGATTTACTAACTCCTTAGCAAATCAAGTAAGTGTGACCCTCCATTTTTAGAACGCACAGGACGGCCCCAACAGTGCAACCGTAGGGAATGTCAGAGTTGGGAATGGCCATGTGTTTCTCTATCCATAAATGGTGACTGAGGTGTTCGATCTCCCATGCCCAGCCCTCCGTTTGGATGGTGCCCCTAGGGCAGCCTGCAGACGGAACATGAGAATCTCACGGTTCAATCCAATGGAGGAGACCGTAGGATGTACTAACGTACTTCCTTCTCCCGCTTACTATAGACACTTACTCCATTCACCATGTGGTAGAGCACTAAATGGGGTGCTCCAAATTCAAGCTGTCGAAACTTGCCAAAATACAATTTATAACCCAAATGCACCGAGCAATTTGCAGCTAAGTGGTAACGGGATCGATCCACAGGGAATTAAGAAATTCAATTTAACTAAGTCTAATTTGCTAGAGATAAAAAAGTATGTGCAAATTTGGTTTGGGGGAAGGAAGCTCCTAACGTGCAAGCTAACGGAAAATTAAATGACAAGTGCAAAATTTAAATGGTTGCGCTTAACTTCGAGAAATGGAATTGATCGTTATGGATGTTCGGTTAATCGATACAATTTCTTAACTAATCATGCTTATGCACACAATTCATTTGGCTAATTTCTAGCTCAAATGACCCAAAGATATAATTAGACACGTGCAATTCTAATTATACTTGGCCAATAATCTATTCAAGGTAGCGACCCCTAAATCGACTATAAGCCAGTGACGGGAACATTGTGACGGCTTAATCCTAAGACTAACCCAGTTTCTCTCTCGCCTTAAGCCTAACATGAAAACGTTAATTAATTCAGATTACCAACTGTCACTTTGGGTTGAATTAATTAGCCATGCTTAAGCCCGTGCTACCTAGCGGTTTAGGCAATTATACGTCCCAACCTTTAGCCCTCTATCATGCATAGGAACTAGGGCGTCAACCTAATTAGGCTACACATGCTAGAATTTGAATAAGAACAAGCAAGAGATGCATAAACATATCAATTGACTCAACATTTACAAAGGGGCAAACCTCCCCAAACATCCATAATTCACAAAACCAAAATCGAAATCAAGCACTAACCTTAGTTTAGCCTTCCATGGAGGATGAATAAATCAAATCCCCCATGGAAGAGCTTAGTACCATACAAAGAGGAGAAGAAGAAGCCCAAAAATGGTGAAAATTGGTGTAGACCCGAGAGGAAGAATTGGGGAAGAAGATAGAATGAAGAATGGGGCAAAAATTAGGCGTTTTCACGCCTTAAGTCGTCGGAGCGTCGAGACGCTAGGCAAGCGTCTCGACGCTGGTGCCCTAAGTTGGCCGCGCGCGCGTCGAGACGCTCGGACAGCGTCTCGACGTTGTCGCGCGTCCATCTGGAAAATCGTCGGGCTGGCGTCGAGACCCTCGGGCGGCGTCTCGACGCTGACAGCGTTGAGCGGGCGTTGAGCGCTCGCGCTCGACGCTGGGGCGCGCTCGTCTTCAGTAGGCAGTCGGGGCGGCGTCGAGACGCTCGGCCAGCGTCTCGACGCTGGCAGCGTCGAGCTAGCGTCGCGACGCTGCCGCCCATGCAAGCATGCTCTCGGGTTTGATGGCCAAAAATTGTCTTTCCAAGGCAATTTTTGTCATCTCTTCAATTCTTCAAGCGCTTTCACTCCCGAGGCGTCCATTAAGCTCTAAAACGCCGCTTAAAGCCCCGAAACGTGTCTTTAGACTTCTCGAGCTCTCTACCATGGAATCACCTACAAGAAGGTATTTTAATCAATAAATGACATGGTTTTAGCCAATATTAGGGACATAATAATAGCTCTATTTTGGAGCTATCAAAATACCCCCGACCTAAATCTTGCTAGTCCTCGAGCAAGGTATCCTCTAAATTATCTCCAAAGAATTAAATGCATGCTGAAAACTCTAATCTCAATTCTTGTGAAACAAGGTACTTGAAATAAATTCAAAACCATCAAATGCATGCAAACGTTGAAATCATTTCAAAACTTAAACTCCTATTCCCTTACGTGTGTGTGTTTAGCACCTATCAACCTAGCTCATGCAAGCCCGAAATAACCTTATACAGCCCTATAACTCGTTTTCCCCCTACTTATGGCGATAAGAACAGTCTAATGGCTTTCAGCGATAGAAAAAGCAACAAAACAAAAGGCCTACATTTTCTTTCTTTTCTTTGAGTACTTTGTACCCATTTTTCTTTTTGAACCAAATTTTTCTATTTTTCTCCTAGAGAGCCTAACACGTCAAACCAATTTTAGCTTCACGTTTTTAAGGACCATTGCTCATTTCTATTAGTTCCCCTTTCATGCAATGACAACCGTGGGTTACACGATCGCCCCTGGTTACACGGGCAACACAAGAAGGAGGAGCAACTCTAGAGTTTTTATTTTTCATGCAACTTCTTTTTTTTTTTAGGAAATAGCTTCGCTATACAATAGATGAATTATTACTACTTCTAACACATCAAGCCTCCCTAATGGTACCTTTCGGGGTGACAACAAGGTTTCAGACCAAATAAAATCATTTTAGACCTACAGAACTGAGATTAAGAGGGCTATGTGCTCAGTGAATGTAGGGAAATAACGGAAAAAAATTTAAAATAGGCTCAAAATGTGCATACATTGTCAAATTTTTCGAATTACACAAATACGGAGTGTTCACAAACAAATCACAGACCGTCCTCATCGGACAACATGCATTCAGATTCTAATCTAACCATCAGAGTATACATACGCCCGACAACTACTAAGAAGTCGTATCTCTATCAACAAACTCCACCCCCCACCTTAAGATATGCATTGTCCCCAATGCATTCAACAATTTAAAACAATAAAATTCTAAGGGAACAGAAAACCGCCCCTGAATTTTATGGAGCCGACGGGTAGAGATGTGCACCATCGTCCTCCAATCTACTCTCGAATTGTCGGTCATTCCACTTTTTCTCCTATGAAAGCAAGTAAACAAAAAACAAATTCAAAAGCTAATATAAACAAAAGCAAAGCGATAAATAACTGAATTACAGTCCAAGCTCGGGTGCCTCCGAGAAGCGCAAATTTTTAAAGTCGATTGCTCGACTGCATTCACTCATCAACTCATCCATAATCGAACTTGGAAGATGCCCCATCCATCTTCCTAATTTCCTCTTCCTGCGAAAATCCATGAACAATTCTTTCTCTCGTGCCTTCTGCGCACATACAACATCAATTTTAATTTTTGCAGGTTTCATAAAAGGTTGATCCCATAAAATTGATGCAAAAACATGAGAGATATTTTCATGCATTCCAAAAGCATAAGGATCAGCAGGAAAGAACGGGTCAGTTACTTTGCCCAAAACATCTTCCACCTTTTTCAAGGGGTGCACATAGGATTTATTAGCCATTTGCACACTAGAACCAGACTCATGCAAGTCATTCAGTTTAAGCTCATTAAAAACAGCATGTGACTCAACATTAATCGATGGTCCTAAATCTAGCATGGCTTGATTAATCATTTCATTTCCAATAGTGCAAGGTAAAGTGGAAGGGAGTAGCTTAGCAGGATTCTCAACAATTGTCAAAGCAGAAACAGATGAATCACAAAATTCAGTCAAGGGTGGTTCATGCAACTCATAATCATCAAAAAGTTCCATTAAAAATAATGGGTCATCCCCATCCCAACAGTCATGCATTCATTATGAGCTAAAGATTCAAATGTGTCTACTTGACAAAGAGAGAATACATCCTCATCATGCTCTTCTACAATGGACAAATGCACCTCAACAACCTCTCCGCCATACTCAACAGATAAAATGCCCTTATCCACATTTATTTTAGTTTTAACAGTTTTCATAAAGGGCCTACCTAATAGGATTGAAGCAGGCGAAGAGGTATAATTTTCATCCATTTTCAGAACATAAAAATCAACAGGAAAAATTAATTCATTAACCTGCACTAACACATCTTCAACTATTCCTAAAGGATGTACAGAAGTTCTATCAGCAAGTTGAATAACTATTCCTGTTTTCTTCATTTCTTTCAATTTCAGTTTCTGATAAATGGAATAAGGCATAACACTAATGGAGGCTCCTAAATCCAGCATTGCTCTTCTAATATGCATGCCTCCTATCTTACAAGGGAGAGAGAACATACCTGGATCGTCGCATTTAACCGGTAAGCTCTTTGTGATCAAAGCAGAAACGTTCTCACTTACCACGACGCGTTCACTCTTCTTTGTCTTCCTCTGGTTGGTGCAAAGTTTCTTTAAGAACTTGGCGTACCTTGGAATTTCCTTCAGGGCATCCAACAGAGGGATGTTGATCTCTACCTTCCTGAATGTGTCTAGGAACTTCTTCTCGTAGTTCTCCTTAGGCGGTCTCGCTAACCTGCTAGGAAAAGGAGCCTTAGGCACATAAACTCTAGTGCATGTAGGATCGAAATTTACCCCATGCCACCGTGGTTCGAGATTTCCTGTCTGTGGCTCGATGTGGCCATAATCGACTTCCACCGGCGGGGTACTCGTGGGAAGATGCTTCCCACTTCTCAAGGTGATGGCACTCGCGCTTTCAGCTTTTTGCTTTTCCATCCTATTTACTTTCTCGGTCATAAAGGATATTTCCTTACCCAAATCTTGCATCTGAGTTCCAACGTTATCGAGCTTGTCCGTGGTTACTGTAAGGAGAGCTTGAAACATGTCCTCAACAGTTCTACCTGAAACAGAAGATTGGGTTTTCAGAAAATTATCCTTTAAAGCGAGAACAACTTTACTTACCTCAAAAAGCTGAGCCTTAAGCTCGTCCACATCCCTTCTCAAGCGAGCTTGCTCCTCGCTTCCGTCCCCACTCCGCTCCAAGCTTCTAGCCAAGTTGGAAATTAAAACTCTAGCTTCAGCGGGTGTCTTATCCATGAGCGAACCTCCACTGGCGACATCAACTAACTGTCGGTTTGGCGGTAAGAGACCTTCGTAGAAATTCTGAATTAGGCGCTGGTCAGATACTTGGTGGTTGGGACAATCCTCACACAACCGACCAAATCTCTCCCAACACTCAAGAACGGTCTCTTTTTCTCCTTGCTCAATTCTATTAATCATTCTTCTGAAGGCGGCGACCTTGGGAGGTGGAAAATACTTCGCATAAAATGCTCCCTGCAGCTCTGCCCAAGAAGTGATGGACCCGGTCGGTAGGTAATACATCCACTCTCTCGCCTCCTCCTTTAAGGAGAAAGGAAAAGCTCTAAGATGGAGTTGATCTTCGGTGATGTCGTCGGTCCTAAATGACGAACACACCATCTGAAATGCCTTGACGTGTCTGACGGGATTCTCATCTGTATTACCACAAAAAGAAGGTAATAAGTTAATCAGACCAGCTTTAAGTTCAAAATTACCTGAAGCTACCGGATACAATAAACTCGATGAGTTCCGGCCTAGCTCAGATGATGCAAGCTCCCTCAAGGTTCTTTGTTGCTCATAATTACCCCCGACCTCCATTTCAGCGCTTCTTTTGAATTTTCAAAGAATGACTGCGCTCAAAAACTCAAACAAAAAACGGGTAAAATAATACAAAAGAATTAAACTGTACAAAAAAAAGTAAAGAAAATTTTAAAACAAACAAACTAAACTTAATCAAACTAAATTAAACTTAATTCCCCGACAACGGCGCCAATTTTGGTAGAGCACTAAATGGGGTGCTCCAAATTCAAGCTGTCGAGGCTTGCCAAAATACAATTTATAACCCGAATGCACCGAGCAATTTGCAGCTAAGTGGTAACGGGATCGATCCACAAGGAATTAAGAAATTCAATTTAACTAAGTCTAATTTGCTAGAGATAAAAAAGTATGTGCAAATTTGGTTTGGGGGAAGAGAGCTCCTAACGTGCAAGCTAACGGAAAATTAAATGACAAGTGCAAAATTTAAATGGTTGCGCTTAAATTCGAGAAATAGAATTGATCGTTATGGATGTTCGGTTCATCGATACAATTTCTTAACTAATCATGCTTATGCACACAATTCATTTGGCTAATTTCTAGCTCAAATGACCCAAAGATATAATTAGACACGTGCAATTCTAATTATACTTGGCCAATAATCTATTCAAGGTAGCGACCCCTAAATCGACTATAAGCCAGTGACGGGAACATTGTGACGGCTTAATCCTAAGACTAACCCGGTTTCTCTCTCGCCTTAAGCCTAACATGAAAACGTTAATTAATTCAGATTACCAACTGTCACTTTGGGTTGAATTAATTAGCCATGCTTAAGCTCGTGCTACCTAGCGGTTTAGGCAATTATACGTCCCAACCTTTAGCCCTCTATCATGCATAGGAACTAGGGCGTCAACCTAATTAGGCTACACATGCTAGAATTTGAATAAGAACAAGCAAGAGATGCATAAACATATCAATTGACTCAACATTTACAAAGGGGCAAACCTCCCCAAACATCCATAATTCACAAAACCAAAATCGAAATCAAGCACTAACCTTAGTTTAGCCTTCCATGGAGGATGAATAAATCAAATCCCCCATGGAAGAGCTTAGTACCATACAAAGAGGAGAAGAAGAAGCCCAAAAATGGTGGAAATTGGTGTAGACCCGAGAGGAAGAATTGGGGAAGAAGATAGAATGAAGAATGGGGCAAAAATTAGGCGTTTTCACGCCTTAAGTCGTCGGAGCGTCGAGACGCTAGGCAAGCGTCGAGACGCTGGTGCCCTAAGTTGGCCGCGCGCGCGCGCGTCTATCTGGAAAATCGTCGGGCTGGCGTCGAGACCCTCGGGCGGCGTCTCGACGCTGACAGCGTTGAGCGGGCGTTGAGCGCTCGCGCTCGACGCTGGGGCGCGCTCGTCTTCGGTAGGCAGTCGGGGCGGCGTCGAGCTAGCGTCGCGACGCTGCCGCCCATGCAAGCATGCTCTCGGGTTTGATGGCCAAAAATTGTCTTTCTAAGGCAATTTTTGCCATCTCTTCAATTCTTCAAGCGCTTTCACTCCCGAGGCGTCCATTAAGCTCTAAAACGCCGCTTAAAGTCCCGAAACGTGTCTTTAGACTTCTCGAGCTCTCTACCATGGAATCACCTACAAGAAGGCATTTTAATCAATAAATGACATGGTTCTAGCCAATATTAGGGACATAATAATAGCTCTATTTTGGAGCTATCACCTTGCTATTGAAAGTTGCAAACACCACCCGTCTGGAGATGCCCCATATGGCATCATGAGGCCAAGCAAAATTCTCACGTTGTGAACTTTTAGGGAGTGCGTAGCAGGAGAGGGATATATCATATATTCCTTCTCAACACATCTACTAAGCATCATAGACGGTTTTAGGGTAAACTACTCAGGTTTTATCCGGCTAAGAAAATAAAACCTTAAGTCTAGGCAAACTATTTACCTGAGATGTCTAGGTTATACACTTTATTAACCTCACACCTCTCACGCATGCTCATAAAGCCTGGTTAACTTTACTCAAGTACCGGATCGTCCCCAGGTAGGAGGTGTTCCGTCAATTCAAATCCTCCAACCTTAGACAGGATTTCACCGGGTGATTTTCTCATAACCTTAGCATTTACGAGATAACGACCTATTTAACCCTAAATGAACATGCTATTCTTTATTATAGTATTTTAAAAGTCTAAGTCATTTTTACAACACTGGCAAAAACTAGGCTTTCTATAACAACTTCTACATGCTTCTCAAACATGCATCACTAAGGCATGACAAGTTGAATATTTAACATCATAATCAATATAACACTTATATCGATTATGCTCTTAAACATACAACTCCTAATTCATAAATTAATATAACACTTATATCAATTCTCATGAATTAAGCATGCATCCTATACATTATAACAATTATAACATACAAAATGCATCTAAAGTTGGATGTTTAATTTCATAATTAATATAACACTTATATTAACTATTCTATTAAGCAAACAACAACTAATTCATGAATTAATATAACTCTTATATTAATACTCATGAATTAAACATGCATCATATATATTATAACACTTATAACCTATAATATGCATAAAACCAGGGCAACCTATGTTGTATATTTAATTTCATAATTAATATAACACTTATATCAATTATTCTATTAAATTAACAACATTTAATTCATGAATTAATATAACTCTTATATTAATACTCATGAATTCCCAAATATGCATACTATAAATTATAACACTTATAACATATTACTAATGCATGGAGCATGCTTCCTACGGTGGGATTTTAAATCTATATGGCATACTATATGCACATACACACATGGAATTTAATTAAAACATACATTCGTAATGCATAATTAATTAAACACACTAAAGTGGATCAATTTTGGCATTTAGCAAGCAATAACTATTTTATTACAAGCTTGAACAACAAGCTAAGTCTTGAGCGGACTTTGAACTCTTCGCACCGCATTTGACAAGCTTGCTTCCCCGAACGCTTCGGCCAAATTTCTCTTCGAGCTTCTCATTTGTATCGCCTAGAACAAATTTGAACTTAAACCGAACAATTCGGCGAGCTCAAACTCGAGCTTCTTTCACAAGGAAACCTATATGGACTCTAATGACTCTAAAAATACATACTTTTTTAAGCACACATTAAAGCCCATACATTCTCGGGTAATTACAAATAAAGAAATTCAAAAAGAAACTATGCCAAAATCGATATTCACTTTAGACCCCAATTCAGAAACAATTTCTAAATTAAAATACCACCAACTTAAATTGATGCAAATTGAGTTAATCACAAAACCGCTCGGATACCAATTGATGGAGCGATTTACCGCAGCGGAAAGCGATTTTGGATCGATGATACTCTAATTTTATCAATTTAACAAATAGAAAACATGCTCAAAACGACGAAAATAAGAAATTAGAAATACATACCCTTGTAGTTCCAATATCTTCAAGCTCCGCCGCTCTTTCCTCGTCCCGAACTCTTCCGGCCTCTTCTCACGAACGCCCCGAGGACCACCTCCGGTAGTCCCGCTATCCTCGACGTCGCGCAACGGAGTGGTGGGACTCCGAAAGAAGAGAAAAGAAAAAGAAAAGGAGAATAAGAAGAAGAAGAAAGAATCCAGAGAGATAGGGGGTCAGAGGAACATAAACTGAACAAAAGGATTTTTTTTAACTTCGTCAAAACCCATGCCAACTTCCTCTGCCCTTTTTAAATTGAGTACCCCTCTACCTTTCTATCAACTTCTCTCGCCAAATTCCATATATATATATTGTTGGGTTTTATGTCCTAAAACTCGTGGTTTGTAAACTGAATGTATATTCTATTTTGCAATAAAGTTGTTATTGAGATTTATTCAGTAAAGTTGTTATTGAATAAAATGAATTGTTTTTACTTTTAACCTAACTCCAATAAACAAAGAACCCATGGCTATAGGTTGTATACTTGAACTTCATGTATGACATGATTGTGGATCAAGTTCAAGTAATAGCCAGAACGGTCTATAGTATAGGGATAAGGCTGGGTACCTTATCCTGGGGACACTATTGGACGCGGCCCACTTTGTATAGTACAAACGATGTGATCCGAAATCGTTCATGTGGAGACATATGAGTGGGGGCGTCCTATGCAATGAGTTTGCATAAGACTGAACCGCGAAACAAGTCGCTCTTTCTTTATAACTCCGTTTACTGTAAAGACCGACTTTTTCATATGATGACCTAGGTAACTCGATCTGAATCCTGAGCACGCTATGAACTCTTGTTTATTCGGGCTTATCCTTTGACTTGTATGGGTGAGAGTGGCCCGAGATCGCCGACTCAATAAGCCTACCATCTTGGGGATAAGACCGGGTAGGTAGCTGGGAACATAGTCCTGCGAGATGGAATTCACTCCTACCCGCTCTGAGGGATTAGTAGAGAGGTTGTTCCCTTAAGTGCTGACTCCGGGTCTTGAACTAGGGATCCCACCCTCTCATTGGCCCGAGAGGGACTTGGTATAGTGATGAGATCACATACCAATCGGTTTGGTGGTTGGACCACAAACCAATAGTTCATTAGAGGATCAGTGGGACTTAAGGAACAAGATGTAATTACGGGGGTAAAACGGTTATTTTGACCCAGCTGTAATTACGAACGACCTGTGAAGGATCGACTTACTAATGATGGTTATATCAAGAGGACAGAAATATATCTACGGTGAGGAGAGTGCAACCCTTGGACTTTAGTGGAGTCTCCGGGGGTTAACGAATGTTGGTTAGCTTGGTTAAAGAGTTTGACCGGTTAATCTCGTATCGTTGGAGCTCATGATCTGTAGGTCCTTTAGGTTCTCCTGGCTAGCTCGGATTAAGCCGTGTAACAATATGAGAGAAAAAGAATTTGAATTTATTGAAATTCAGTTTTGGAAGAATGATGGACATATTTAAATATGATTTAAATATGGGATCGGTGTAAAACATGAATAGGGATTCATGTGTGATGATTCGGTTTAAGAAATCGGGATTAGTCTTATTATTTAATTAATATTTGATATTGAATTAAATAATATTATTAATTAATTAAAAAGTTTAATTAATTATAATTTATTTTGCTTATTAAAATTAATTATGAATTAATTTTAAAATGACAAAATATTACAAGTGTGATTATAAGTCAAAGTGGAATTATCCATGTTGAGTGGATTTATCCAAGTTGAGTGGGTTTATCCAAGTTGTGAAGTGGATTGTGAATCACCAACAACATGCATATAAACTCATCAATTTTGGAACACTTGGTTGAAGACTAATCCATCCAATTTGAGGTGTCATGCTAAGCAAAGACTTTGTTGCATGTGAATTGCCTATAAATTGGATGAAGTTCAAATGGTTTGAAGTGGATGAATTTTCAAAGAGTTTGAATATTTGGATGAGCATGAAGAGTTCATGTTACTTGAGAAATTAGAAAGCTAAGTGTTAGACTTCTTCTCACAAAATCCTCATCACTTTCATCTTCCCATCTTCTTCTTCCAAAAAATTTTCTTTCATAAAGGAGTCCCACCACTCCGTTGCTCGGCCCGAGGATAGCGGGACTACCGGAGGTGGTTCTCGAGGAGTTCGAGGGAAGATTCGAAGGGTTCGTGAGGAGATTCGAGCGTTGGAAGAGAAGTCTTTAGAACTACAAGAGGTTTGTGTTCTAATTCCTTTTATTTCAAAGCTTTGTGCATGTTTCTTATTTAGCTAAATTGATGAAATTAGAGTGCCAATGATCTGTCTCGCTTCCGCTGCGCTACATGCGCTCCATCAATTGGTATCAGAGCGTTTTTTGGTCACTCAATTTGCATCAATTTGAGCTCGGTGGGTATTTGTTTTAGAAATTAAATTTCTGGGCGTCTAAAGTGTGATTCCGGTTTTGGCATATTTTTTTGAGCTTGTATTTGTACTTCGTTTTGTAATTGCCCGGGCGTGTATGGGCTTTAATGTGTGAAGAAGAGTCTGTAAAAAATTTGGAGTCATTAGAGTCCATATAGGCTTTCAATTCGAAGACAGAAGCTCGGGTGTCGAAAAAAACAGCATGCTGTTTTTTGCTGTTTTTTTTTTTTTTTTTCTGCAAAATTCCAGCACAACACCGGTTCAGCGCAAGGTGGAAGAAACGGTCCGGTTCGGTCCTCGGGCGGTCCGGTTCACTGAAAGTCAGACCGGTTCCTTGTTCTTCACCCTCTGGAGGTCCGGTTCAGCATTCGTTTGGTCCGGTTCGGGTCGTTATTGGTCCAATTACGAGCTGTTGAAGTCGGGACAGTTGTTATGGACCGGTTCAGTTTTTTTTTTTGAAGTTTTGTAGTTGCTGTTTTTTTGGCCAGTTCAAGCAAATTCAAGCTGGTTCGTGGCGGTTCGAAGGGTTCGGAAGCGTCTCAGCTTAGTTGATGAATTATTATTGTAATAATTTAGTTGCTTGCTTGTCCGTGATGCCAAAACCGGTCCACTTTAGTGTGTTTAATTAATTATGCATTGTGAATGTATGTTTTAATTAAAGTCTCTTGTATGTGCATAAAGTATGCCATATAGATTTCAAATCCCACCATAGGAAGCATGTTGCATGCATTGAAAGTATAATATAAGTGTTATGTTGTATAGTATGCATGCTTAATTCATGAGAATTAATATAAGTGTTATATTAATTTATGAATTGGATGTTGCTTGTTTAAAAGTAAAATTAATATAAGTGTTATATTAATTGTGAAATTAAACATACAACATAGTTGCCTTAGTTGAATATAATTGTTATATTCTTGCTTGGGAAGCATGTTATAAATTGAATGTAATGGTTATATTCTAGCTTAGGAAGCATGTTATAGAATGTCTTTGTTTTATAAAGCGTTGTAAAATGAGATAGACATTTAAAATCTATAACAAAGATAAATGCATGCTCACTAAGGGTTAAAGAATTCCAATGTGATTAGGAATTTAGTATCGATTAGTTTTAATAGTTAAAATAGGTCGATATCTTGTAAAGCTAAGGTTACGAGAAAACTCACCCGGTTTGATCCTGCACTAAGGTTGGAGGTATTTAAGATGACGGTTTACGGAACACCTCCTACCTGGGGATCGATCCGATACTTGAGTTAAGTTAACCCGACTTTATGAGCATGCACGTGAGAGGTGTAAGGTTATAAAACGTTTATCACCTAGACATCTTAGGTAAAAGTATGTTCTACCTAGACTTAGGTTTTATTGTCTTAGCCGGATAATGCCTAAGTAAAACTATACCCAAACCATTCTAAAATACTTAGTAGTGGTGTTGAGAAGGTATATGTGATATATCAATCTCCTCCTACGTTCTCCGCAAAGTTCACACCGTGAGATTTATGCTCGGCCTCGTGATGTCAATAGGGCATCCCCATTCGGATGGTGTTTGCATAAATCAAGAGCAAGGTGAATGGAGAAAGTATTTATAGTAAGTGGGAGAAGGAAGTATGTCAATACATCCTGCGGTCTCCTCCATTAGGTTGAACCGTGAGATTCCCATGTTCCGCCTGCTGGTTGCCCATAGTAGCACCGTCCATTCGGAGGGCCGTTTCATGGGAGTCGGAACAATTCAATCTCCAGAAATGGATAGGGTCTCTTAGGTCCATTCCCAACTCTGACATTTCCATTCGGTTGCACTGTTGGGGCCGACCTCTGAGTTCTGAAAATGGCGGGTCACACTTACAAGGCTTACTAAGTTGTTAGTAGATTCTTGACCGAAGTAGCGATAACTAAGGTGCTATAGGAATATGAGTTATTCTGGTATTAGCATTTAGTCAAGAATGTCTTGGTTCAGTGAAGGAGTGATTGACTGCCCCTCGGTAGCGGTTACTCTGACTCACTGAAGTATCGTTGCAAATTAATAATGATTTTTTGGGTACATTATTACTTTTGCTAAAATTCTTGATTGGTTGTTAAAAATAGGTTAAGTTCAATTCACTAATAAAATTCATTCTTTTCAGCATGTCTAGCTCGTTTATCCAATTACTAGCTTCTGATAAACTAAACGGCGATAACTACACGACCTGGAAATCGAACTTGAATACGATTCTTGTTATCGATGATCTTAGGTTTGTCTTAACAGAGGAATGTCCTCCCCCTCCTAGCTCATCTGCAACTCGAACTGTTCGAGATGCATTTGACAGATGGACTAGGGCTAATGATAAAGCCCGAGTCTACATCTTGGCCAGCACATCCGATGTGTTAGCTAAGAAGCATGAGGTAATGGTCTCTGCTAAGGAGATCATGGATTCATTACAGATGATGTTTGGACAACCGTCCTCATCGGTCTATCATGATACCCTCATGGCGAGCAAAGCTGAGAAGAAACAACTAAGTAAATATGATTTACTCGTTGTTGAAACATGTTTAGTGGAACATGATAGTTCTGCCTGGATACTGGATTCAGGAGCCACTAACCATGTTTGTTCTTCTTTCCAAGAAACTAGTTCCTGGCAGCTGCTTGCTGAAGGTGAGATAACTCTCAGGGTTGGAACATGAGAGGTTGTCTCAGCCAAGGCAGTGGGAGCTGTCAAGTTGTTATATAGAGATAGTTTCATTTTACTTGAAAATGTACTGTTGGTTCCTAGCTTTAAAAGGAACCTTGTATCTATCTCTTGTTTACTTGAACATTTGTATAAAGTATCTTTTGATTTTAATGAAGCGTTCATTAGCAAAAGAGGTGTACATATATGTTCTGCGAAACTTGAAAATAACTTGTATGTGTTAAGACCAACAGAGGCAAAAGCTATTTTGAACACCGAGATGTTTAAAACAGCTCAAACTCAAACTAAAAGGCAGAAACTTTCTCCAAGTACCTATCTTTGGCACTTGAGACTAGGCCACATTAATCTCAATAGGATTGGGAGATTGGTTGAGAGTGGTCTCCTAAATCAGTTAGAGGACAACTCTTTACCACCATGTGAGTCTTGTCTTGAGGGCAAGATGACCAAACGATCTTTTTCTGAAAAAGGTCATAGGTCCAAAGAAACTCTAGAGCTTGTACATTCAGATCTTTGTGGTCCGATGAATGTTAAAGCACGGGGAGGGTATGAATATTTCATCAGCTTCATTGATGATTATTCTAGGTACGGCTATCTTTACCTAATGCATCATAAGTCCGAAGCTCTTGAAAAGTTCAAGGAGTATAAGGCAGAGGTTGAGAACACATTAGGTAAAACGATTAAAACACTCCGATCAGATCGAGGTGGAGAGTATATGGATTTAAGATTCCAGGACTATATGATAGAATATGGAATAGTATCCCAACTCTCAGCGCCCGGAACACTGCAGCAGAACGGTGTGTCCGAAAGGAGAAATAGAACCCTGTTAGACATGGTTCGATCTATGATGAGCTATGCTCAACTGCCTAGTTCGTTTTGGGGATATGCAGTAGAGGCTGCTGTATATATTTTGAACATGGTTCCCTCTAAGAGTGTTTCAGAAACACCTTATGAGTTATGGAGAGGGCGTAAAGGTAGTTTACGTCACTTCAGAATTTGGGGGTGTCCGGCACATGTGTTGGTGCCCAATCCAAAGAAGTTGGAACATCGTTCAAAATTATGCCTATTCGTAGGCTACCCCAAGGAAACGAAAGGTGGTCTATTTTACGATCCTCAACAGGACAAGGTGCTTGTATCGACAAACACCACGTTCTTAGAGGAAGACCACATGAGAGATCATCAACCTTCGAGCAAAATTGTTTTGACCGAACTTTCCAGGAAAGCTACAGATGGGTCAACAAGAGTTGTTGATCAGGCTGGTCCTTCTCAAGAGTTGAGAATACCTCGACGTAGTGGGAGGGATGTGAGACAACCCGACCGCTATATGGGTTTAACGGAAACCCAGGTCGTCATACCTGATGACGGCGTTGAGGATCCATTGACCTTTAAACAGGCAATGAATGACATAGACAAGGACCAGTGGCTTAAAGCCATGGACCTCGAAATGGAGTCGATGTACTTCAATTCGGTCTGGGATCTTGTAGAGCAACCTGATGGTGAAAGACCTATCGGTTGCAAGTGGATCTACAAGAGGAAACGAGACCAAGCCGGTAAGGTGCAAACCTTTAAGGCTCGACTTGTGGCAAAGGGTTATTCTCATAGGGAAGGGGTGGACTATGAAGAAACTTTTTCCCCTGTTGCCATGTTAAAGTCGATTAGAATACTCTTGTCCACTGCCACATTTTATGATTATGAAATTTGGCAAATGGATGTCAAGACAGCCTTTCTGAATGGCAATCTTGAAGAGAGTATTTATATGGCTCAACCAGAGGGGTTCATAATTCACGGTCAAGAGCAAAAGGTTTGCAAGCTTAATCGATCCATTTATGGGTTGAAGCAAGCGTCTAGATCCTGGAATATAAGGTTTGATACTGCGATCAAATCTTATGGCTTTGAACAGAATGTTGACGAACCTTGTGTCTACAAGAAAATAGTCAATTCTGTTGTAGCTTTCTTAGTCTTATATGTAGATGATATCCTACTCATTGGGAATGATGTAGGGTTCCTGATTGACGTTAAGCAATGGCTATCGACCCAATTCCAAATGAAAGATTTGGGAGAGGCTCAGTTTGTTCTAGGGATTCAAATCGTAAGGAATCGTAAGAACAAAACGCTAGCGCTGTCTCAAGCATCTTATATCGACAAGGTGTTGATACGATATTCGATGCAGAATTCCAAGAAGGGTTCTTTACCTTTCAGGCATGGAATTCAATTGTCAAAGGAAGAGTGTCCTAAGACACCTCAAGAAGTTGAGGATATGAGACGAATTCCCTATGCATCAGCAGTCGGTAGTCTGATGTACGCCATGTTATGTACACGACCCGACATATGCTATGCAGTGGGAATTGTCAGTAGGTACCAGTCCAATCCAGGATATGATCATTGGACTGCCGTTAAACACATCCTCAAGTATCTTCGGAGAACGAGAGACTATGTGCTCGTGTATGGCGCGAAGGATTTGATCCTTACAGGATACACTGACTCTGATTTTCAAACCGATAAGGATTCGAGGAAATCCACATCGGGATCAGTGTTCACTCTTAACGGAGGGGCAATAGTATGGAGGAGTATAAAGCAAGGTTGTATTGCTGACTCCACCATGGAAGCTGAGTATGTCGCGGCTTGCGAAGCTGCGAAAGAGGCTGTATGGCTTAGAAAGTTCTTGACGGATTTGGAAGTTGTTCCAAATATGAATTTGCCTATCACACTTTATTGTGATAATACTGGTGTTGTGGCAAATTCGAGAGAACCAAGAAGCCATAAGCGTGGAAAGCACATAGAGCGGAAATATCATCTCATCAGGGAGATAGTGCATCGAGGAGACGTGATCGTCATGCAGATCGCCTCAGAGCACAATATTGCTGATCCGTTTACAAAGTCCCTCACGGCTAAAGTGTTCGAGGGGCACCTAGTAAGTCTAGGACTACGAGTTGTACAGTAGGATAGTGGGAGAAAAGCCATGGAAATATTTGATATTCCAGTTTTTCTCATCCCGCATGTAATACTCCACTTACGTTTTAGTCCAAGTGGGAGTTTGTTGGGTTTTATGTCCTAAAACTCGTGGTTTGTAAACTGAATGTATATTCTATTTTGCAATAAAGTTGTTATTGAGATTTATTCAGTAAAGTTGTTATTGAATAAAATGAATTGTTTTTACTTTTAACCTAACTCCAATAAACAAAGAACCCATGGCTATAGGTTGTATACTTGAACTTCATGTATGACATGATTGTGGATCAAGTTCAAGTAATAGCCAGAACGGTCTATAGTATAGGGATAAGGCTGGGTACCTTATCCTGGGGACACTATTGGACGCGGCCCACTTTGTATAGTACAAACGATGTGATCCGAAATCGTTCATGTGGAGACATATGAGTGGGGGCGTCCTATGCAATGAGTTTGCATAAGACTGAACCGCGAAACAAGTCGCTCTTTCTTTATAACTCCGTTTACTGTAAAGACCGACTTTTTCATATGATGACCTAGGTAACTCGATCTGAATCCTGAGCACGCTATGAACTCTTGTTTATTCGGGCTTATCCTTTGACTTGTATGGGTGAGAGTGGCCCGAGATCTCCGACTCAATAAGCCTACCATCTTGGGGATAAGACCGGGTAGGTAGCTGGGAACATAGTCCTGCGAGATGGAATTCACTCATACCCGCTCTGAGGGATTAGTAGAGAGGTTGTTCCCTTAAGTGCTGACTCCGGGTCTTGAACTAGGGATCCCACCCTCTCATTGGCCCGAGAGGGACTTGGTATAGTGATGAGATCACATACCAATCGGTTTGGTGGTTTGACCACAAACCAATAGTTCATTAGAGGATCAGTGGGACTTAAGGAACAAGATGTAATTACGGGGGTAAAACGGTTATTTTGACCCAGCTGTAATTACGAACGACCTGTGAAGGATCGACTTACTAATGATGGTTATATCAAGAGGACAGAAATATATCTACGGTGAGGAGAGTGCAACCCTTGGACTTTAGTGGAGTCTCCGGGGGTTAACGAATGTTGGTTAGCTTGGTTAAAGAGTTTGACCGGTTAATCTCGTATCGTTGGAGCTCATGATCTGTAGGTCCTTTAGGTTCTCCTGGCTAGCTCGGATTAAGCCGTGTAACAATATGAGAGAAAAAGAATTTGAATTTATTGAAATTCGGTTTTGGAAGAATGATGGACATATTTAAATATGATTTAAATATGGGATCGGTGTAAAACATGAATAGGGATTCATGTGTGATGATTCGGTTTAAGAAACCGGGATTAGTCTTCTTATTTAATTAATATTTGATATTGAATTAAATAATAATATTAATTAATTAAAAAGTTTAATTAATTATAATTTATTTTGCTTATTAAAATTAATTATGAATTAATTTTAAAATGACAAAATATTACAAGTGTGATTATAAGTCAAAGTGGAATTATCCATGTTGAGTGGATTTATCCAAGTTGAGTGGGTTTATCCAAGTTGTGAAGTGGATTGTGAATCACCAACAACATGCATATAAACTCATCAATTTTGGAACACTTGGTTGAAGACTAATCCATCCAATTTGAGGTGTCATGCTAAGCAAAGACTTTGTTGCATGTGAATTGCCTATAAATTGGATGAAGATCAAATGGTTTGAAGTGGATGAATTTTCAAAGAGTTTGAATATTTGGATGAGCATGAAGAGTTCATGTTACTTGAGAAATTAGAAAGCTAAGTGTTAGACTTCTTCTCACAAAATCCTCATCACTTTCATCTTTCCATCTTCTTCTTCCAAAAAAATTTCTTTCATAAAGGAGTCCCACCACTCTGTTGCTCGGCCCGAGGATAGCGGGACTACCGGAGGTGGTTCTCGAGGAGTTCAAGGGAAGCTTCGAAGGGTTCGTGAGGAGATTCGAGCGTTGGAAGAGAAGTCTTTAGAACTACAAGAGGTTTGTGTTCTAATTCCTTTTATTTCAAAGCTTTGTGCATGTTTCTTATTTAGCTAAATTGATGAAATTAGAGTGCCAATGATCTGTCTCGCTTCCGCTGCGCTACATGCGCTCCATCATATATATAATTATTATTATTATTAAAAATAATAATAATAATTTTATTTATTAAACTTTTTAATAAAAATATATATATATATATATATATATAATTATTAATAAAACTTTTTAATTAATAATTATTATTTAATTCAATATCAAATATTAATTAAATAATATGACTAAACCCGGTTTTTCGAAAACCGACTTTTTTACACATGAATCCTATTCATGTTTTAGGTCATTCCCATATTTAAATCATATTTAAATATGTCCAACATTCTTCCACAAGTCGAATTTGAACAATTCAAATTCTTTTTCTTTTTCATTTCTCTTATACTGTTGCACGACGTTATCCGAGCTAGCCAGGAGAACCTAAAGGACCTACAGATCATGAGCTCCAACGATACGAGATTATTCGGTCAAAACTCTTTTAACCCGAATCAATCAACTTTCGTTAACCCCCGGAGACTCCACTATAGTCTGAGGGTTCCACTCTCCTCACTGTAGATATATTATGTCCTCTGATATAACCGTCACGGGCAAGTCGACCCTTCACAGGTTGTTCGTAATCATAGCTGGGTCATTTAAACCGTTTAACCCCTGCATTACGTCTTGTTCCTTAAGTACTCTGACACCTCTAATGAACAATAGATCTGTGGTCCAACCAACAGATCAGTTAACCCTCTCATCACATGAGAGTGTGAGCGCTCATTGTTCAAGCCCCGGAGTCAGCTATTAAGGGAACAACCTATCTATTAACCCTGAAGAGCGGGTTAGGAGTGAACTCCATCTTACTACACTGTGTCCCTAGCTACCTATTGGACTTTATCCCTGAGATAGTAAGTTATTGAGTCGGCGCTAATGGGCCACTCTCACCCATACAAGTCTAAGGATACTGTCTAATAAGCAGGAGTTCATAGTAAGCTCAGGATTGAGATCGAGTTACCTAGGCCATCAAATGAAAATGTCGGTCTCATCAGTAAACGGTGTTATAAAGAGAGAGCAACATATTTCACGGTTCGATCTTATGCAAACTCTTTGCACAGGACGTCCTCACTCGCACATCCCCATGTGAAACGATTCGGATCACATCGTTTTGTACAATACAAAGTGAGCCGCATCCTATAGTGTTACCAGGATAAGGTACCCTGCCTTATCTGTATACTATAGACCGTTTTGACTTACTACTTGAGCATGATCCACAATCATGTCATACATGAGGCTCAAGTACTCACATTCAACCAAGGGTGTTGGTCATTGGTATAGGTTAACTTAAACACGTTTCACTTTATTCCAGTAAACTCTTTTACTGAATAAAACTAATAACTCTTTATTCTAAATAGAATATTTACAAACATAACAGTTTACAAACCATGAGTTTTAGGACATAAAACCTCGCATAAGTTTGCTATGTGATCGCATAGCTATCACATAGGTTTGCTATGCGATAACCCCAAACCTATGCGATAGTTATGCGATCGCATAGGTTGCTGGCTTATCGCATAGCTATGTGATAGCCCCAAACCTATGCGATAGTTATGTGATCGCATAGGTTGATGGATATCGCATAACAACCTATGTGATTGCATATGTTGCTATGTGATTCTGGTTAAGATGAATAAATAAATTGAAATCGAATGAGAAGAAGATGACATACCTATGGTAAAAAAAATAAAAAAATAAACTTGTGCTGAAGAAACGTTGTAAAAAAAAGAAAGAAGAAGAAGATTTAAAAAAAAAAAAACAAAGGAAGAAGATGACATACCTGTGACTTTTGGAGAAAGTCATCAAATTGGAATGTCATCAGAAAGCTTCCTTGTGATGCCCGGGCATAAATTCGAAAATTGCAAATCAAACGTGGTCATGGCCATCAGATGCCCATTCCCATCCTGATGCTCACCCTCAAAGACGTCAACCAAATGGCTCATTTGTGTTTTGCACACCTTCGTGGAATCATTCAATGATGGTTGGTCACCAAACTTGTGGAGTGTTTTCCACCTTGGATTGGATTCATCAATAATCCAATTCCTTGGTATTTCACCAAACAAAAGGTAACCTGGTATTTATTTATTTTTCTAAACCTTTAAGCATATCGATTGTGCGACACAAGATTCAGATTTGATAGATTATTTGAGGATCTTTCCCTTAGTAGATTGCCTAAGCTCCAAACCTATTTGTCGTCTATATCAGTGAAGCTTTATATAGAGGCCAACAAAACAAACCGAAAAATCGAGTTGACCGAACAAAACCGACTGAGCCGACTTCAATCGGTTGGTTTATGACCATTTTCGGTCGAAGTCGGTCAGTCGGTGACCCAAAAAAATCATAAACCGACTGACTTTTGAAAAAAAAAAACGAAACGTTATTTGCGTATTAGGAGTCATTTAAAAAAAAAAAACTTTTTTTTTGTTACGATTTCTTTCATCTTCATTCTCATTTTTTCTCTTTCTTCAACATGTTATTTCTCTCTCATCTTCTTGTCGATTCACCTCTCCCTCACCTCCTTACGCCCCCTCATCTTTTCCCTCCCTCACATGGCAGATGTCACTTCTCTTCGCCATCTCTTGCTCTCGCCTCCCTCTTTCCTTCGTATCGCAGACCACGCTTCTCGTCTTCATCTTTGTCGTCGTCACTTGCTCTCGCCTCCCTCCGCCAACGTCGTTTTGTCCTATTCCTCACATCCATCATTGTTTCTTGCTTCTTCTATTTCCAAGTTCCAAGTTATCAATTTTGCGCTGAAATCGATCGACTGAACAAACGTCGGTTCGGCTGGTTTGATGATTTGATGTTTTTTTGTCGGTTTCTTGTATTTTGGAAACCGACTTGGTCGATTCTGCATCGGTTTGGTCGAAAAATCGACTCCGACCGACCAATGCTCACCCCTAGCTTTATGTAACATCAGGAGAATTACAGGCGGCAGATTGCACACTCGGAGAGGTAACACATGCCCTTAAATTAAACATGAATGAAAATAAAACCTAAGATTTAAAAATGATGAAACTATCAACCTAATATATCTAAAATTCAAGAATCTATTTTACACAATTGAAATTTTAATGTCCTAATGGACATTAACTAGCCCATAGCTCAACTGTTAAGACATATGTCATCAACAAAAAGTCAGTGGTTTGAATCTCCCACCCCCAAATGTTGTTGAAATCTTGAAAAAAATGTTATTTTGAATACAAAATTGAAAGTTCAAGGACTTATTTGACATTTTTAAAGTTTTAGGACCTATTATAAACAAAATTGAAAGTTCATAAACTTATGGTTATAATAGTTTGTGAATAATAAATATTATTGAAGTCGGTGTTGTTACGGGCTACCTCAGCTTGAGGTCAACCGCTGACGTCACGACCCACTTCCCCAGGAAGTCGAGGCCACGACACCAGCATCGGACGGGTCAACGACCTAGGGCCGACCCCAGGACTCCGAGGGTCCGAGCTTAACAGCTCACCCGAGGATCAGTTGTTGCCAGCATGCCTCTCGATCAGCGTGAAAAGTGGTCGACAAGAAACTCTGACACACCATACGGGACGGAGGTACAACAGCGCCCCCAGTCCCCTCGGGAATCGAGGGACGACAGTTACCCTCATCATGGCGAAGGACGTGGATCGACTTCGGTCGACCTGGTCGGAGGACTCATGTTGCGTGCTCAATGTGTTGAAAGAATTAAGCAATAAGAGAGAGAGAGCACTCAGAACATGCAAGCATACATGATCTTATAGCAAGTAGTAAATATTTTTTCATTCGTTTTCCCACAGAGATTTATGTTTAGCTACTCGTGAAGTGTATTTGTTAAGAAAGAAGGGGTGGATTTGAAGGGGTAGAGTTGGTTTTAAAATTCCTATTTACTACTGATTGTATAGAGGATAGCAACATAAACAAATGCAAGTCAAAGTTAAACTCAAAGGAAAAGGGAAGAGATTAATAAACGAAGAAGAAAACAGCTAAGCAGATTTTTGAACTTAGCAGAATTGCGGAAACAGCAATTCTACCGCAATTAAATAACAGCGAAAGTGTGTAAAATGGAGAAATAAGGGCTACTAACGACTCCTCTATAGGCATTTTTATACGATTCTCAAGCATTGGATCGACTCACTATGCATCAAACTCACTCAATCTCATGTATCTTCCGATTTCATGCATTAGATTCTTTAGTTTACTCATGTCCAAGTAAGGTCTTAAGCATCTTGTTAAAGCAGAAAGTTACGGTTTGTACTAGGAAAACGCCTATTCCTAGGTCGTTTTCTGGCTACCTTGAAAGGCTAGCATGAGTGTATGACTCTGAACTCTTACTCCTTCCAGAGGTTAGGAGTTCTTTGGACAAAATGGATGGCCAATCAAAATTGCCCGTGGGATGAAGCTTACATACAATCAATGCTTCGAGAGCTATCCTACATGCTTGGTTCACGTTTTTTAGCCTATAGTATTGTCATTAGCATGCCCCTAAGTGACTTAGTTACTCATGGATATAAAGAGAACAGAAATAAGTGGTAAAGTAGACATGCTCAGAAGGAATTTAAAGACAAAACAGTAAGGGGAAACAATAGATTGCAAAGGCAAGAAACTGTGAAATGAAGAATTGTGCTTTGATTACTTGATTGTTTGAATGAACAAAGGAAAGCTTAATGTAAATAACACAAAGACAGAAAGTAACGAAATGAGATGTACTAACTACTAGAAGAGAAACAGCAACAAAACAAAGCTGGAAATTAGAAATGAAAGACAGGAAAACAGTAAACAGCTTGAAACGCCTTGTCGCAACGCCTCGGCTGAAGGGAGAGAAAGGGTAGCCTTGCTTGGATGAATCCAATCGGGAGAGAAGATGAATCTTCTCTCCTTCCTATCAGATTGACGACTCCAACAGCTAAACCTCGCAAACCAACAGACGGCAAAGAAAAACAGGAGAAAAGATGGAGCTGCGAGAAGACTTCTACGCTTTCGGATGATGATTGAACCTCCGACTTTGACCCCCTTTTATAGTAATCTGCAGGTGCATTTGGGCCAAGGAGAACCATCAATCTTCAACGTCGTACTTCAAAATGGATGGAGGAGAAAGACCGAATCCCTGAAATAACGGAAATTAACAGAACAAGATCAGTCAACTTACGGTTTTCACTTGAAACATTGCTGTTTTAGCAATGTTTCCGCAATTCTATCGCAATGCGCATTTTTCATCTTTTAACTTCGGTTTTCATTCCTTTTCTTTCCTTTTGCACACAAGTCCTAATTTAGCTACCTTCTTCTAATTCTCATATATAAGCATAGGTTTAAGCTAAATCCTATCAAAAACACCTAAGAATGTGCATCTTCCTAAGCTAAATAAGTCCTAAATATATCACTTTTGGAGACATAACACACCCCCAAACTTAAGGTTTTGCTTGTCCTCAAGCAAACTAAGGACTTACTTAGGCTGTTGTTTCATTCCCTTAACCACTCACTGACTCCCCTATATTTCTCTCTATAGCAATGTTGTCCTGTGACACACTTCTAAGTTTAAAACTACCCTCTTTAATTTGCTTCTTCTGACTTCGCCTGCCTGATACTCCTACTGTTTCATTAACCCCTTACAACTGATCTACTTGCTTTTGTCATATCGTGCAGCTATCCCTAAGGTTTCAAATTCTACCTAGCTTTACCCCAGACTCAGTACATGCTTCTAGTCTTTACTTTTGAGCTACCTAGGATTCCTTAGAGTCATGCCAGTCTTAGTACAAAACTGGTGACAGTAGTACTTTCATATAACAAACTAAACCCTGGCATCACTTCATTGGATATACATTCATCTCCCTAGACAAACCTAAAAGCTACAACCTTGTGCTCAGCTCATTGAGGATCAGAGTTCTTTTTTAATTAGGCCATCTAAGCCACAAGGTTATAACTCCTAAGCATACATTCTTCTTCCCTATTTCTTCCTGTTCTTTTTTAATTAGGCCATCTAAGCCACAAGATTATAACTCCTAAGCATACATTCTTCTTCCCTATTTCTTCCTTTTTTCTTTCTTACTTAGGTGGAGCCTCTCCTTGGGTTGCCTTTTGATGCAATACCACTTGTGGGTTACACACTTGGCACTGATTACTCAGCAACTTTGAGAGAGACACCCCTCTTTATTCTATTTTTCATTTTTTTCTTTCAGCTCATCATTTTTTTTTTTTAAAAAAAGGAGAAGAAGAATGCTTATGCTTTTAAGGGAGAGAGGAATGTTCCTAGGCCTAGGGTGGCCTCCCCCAAACTTAAACTACTCATTGTCCCCAATGAGTGTCTGAGGTGGCACACCCCCAAACTTACCTAGAAGCATCTAGTCTAAGGTAAAACAAAGAGAATCTAAAAGCCCTAGGCATAGACAGAACATGCTAAAAGTAAATGTCACAGCAGCAGAAATTCATAAAAACAGGCAGGTAAGGACTTAAAGCTATGCATGCTGAGCAATATTTAGAGGCTAATTTAAACTATCAAAGGGTGTCCTATGACACTCATCCAGCATGCTTTAAGATAAGCTATATAAGGTAGACAAGATAGCAGCAAAAGATAGAATTTAAACAGAACCAGCCTAGCTAAACAGACAGTCCAAAACATGCATTTACTAATAAAAATTGCGGTTTCCGCAATTATTCCGCAATAAAGACAGGGCAGATATATCAGTGGTTAAGGCCCCTAAGCATGCTTTTTCCAGTCATTCAAGCTATACAAAAATGAAGCTAACCTAATCTACCTAATCAGCTACCATCAGTCTACACTAAACAACTTTAAACATTAAAACTAAACAACTAAAACAGATCAAAAGAGTAACTTAAAATAGCATAATTCACAAGGTTCAACAAAAAGCAGTTTGATTTCTTATTTTAAGGGAACAGCAATACTCCCTGTCGTGCTACTCAGACTAGCACTCAAACGTCTTCATCATCATCATTCTGTCGTGGTCGTGGAGGCGCCCATGGAGTCAGCAGGTCCGTGGGGAATTCAGGGAAAAGGCAGCCCAGCGTTTGCAAGGGTAAGAAGTGCTTCCCTCGCAGCAGTTTCAGCGTCATCAGCCCTTTTCTTGGACGTAGATCGTTCGGCTCTTGTTAGCACCATCGTTGGATCGTTGGAATCTGGAGAGAAGAATTGCAGATGAAGAAGAAGAAAGATTTCTTGGAGTTCAGATAATTGGGAAATCGTATAGATCAACGCGCGTCTTAACGGATATAAGTAATGATGAAATCCCAACGGCTCTATTTTTGCGGATTCTGCAAATCCAGCGCAATTCTAGTGACCGTTGGAGATTTTCTGCATTTAAATGTCAATCTTTGCTCAACCGTATCTTTGATTTGGCCCAATATCTCCTTGATCTTTTTAGCTGAATTTAATCTCCTTGATTCCCTCTATGGATTCCCTACAAAAAGAAATAAAATCAACATCAAATTCGCAATTAAAATCATACAAACATATACACAAACGATAACCGGAAAAATGGAAAAAATAAACTAAGGCATGAGCCCCGTCTGGACGAGCACAGTAACCACTCGTCCTCTCTCGTTCTTAATTTCACGTTTCAGTCAAGAGGAAGGCCGAGAGAGTCTTCACATCTCCTTCCTCATAGTAGTGCTTCAATCTTGCACCATTAACCATGAAAGGTTGCCCCTGCTGCAGGTTCTTAATCTCTATGGCACCATGAACAAACACATTAGTTATTATAAAAGGACCTGACCATCTGGACTTAAGTTTGCCTGGAAATAATCTCAATCGTGAGTTAAATAACAAAACAAGTTGGCCTTTCTTAAAGTCCTTAATCCTAAGTCTACTGTCGTGCCAAATCTTGGTCTTTTCCTTATACATTTTAGCATTTTCATAGGACATATGTCTAAGCTCATCAAGCTCATGTAATTGCAAAGACCGCAACGTTCCCGCATCGGTCACGCAATAATTCAACTCTTTTAGTGCCCAAAATGCTTTAATTTCTAACTCGAATGGAAGATGACATGCTTTACCATACACAAGTCTATAAGGAGACATACCTAGGGGTGTCTTATATGCAGTTCTATATGCCCAAAGTGCATCCTCGAGTTTAAACGACCAGTCTTTTCTATTGGGTTTGACCACTTTTTCCAGTATGTTTTTAATCTCCCTATTTGAAATTTCAGCTTGTCCATTCGAATGTGGGTGATAGGGAGTGGCTACTCTATGTCTAATGTTATACTTAGCCAACACTCTCTCCATAGCTTTATTAATGAAATGTGTCCCCTCATCACTAATGATAGCACGAGGTGTTCCAAACCTAGTAAAAATGTGCCTATGCAAGAATTTTATGACTGTTTTGGCATCATTATTGGGACATGCTATGGCCTCTACCCACTTGGATACATAGTCTACTGCCACTAATATGTAAAGGTTACCTGATGATGGGGGAAATGGTCCCATGAAGTCAATGCCCCACACATCAAAGAGCTACAGCTCTAAGATGTAAGTGAGAGGCATCTCATCCTTGCGACTAAGGTTACCTGTTCTCTGGCATTCATCACAGCTGTGTGCATAGTTGTGTGCATCCTTGAAGATCGTTGGCCAATAGTAGCCACTCTGAACACCTTTGCAGCTGTTCTTTGGCCACCAAAGTGTCCACCATAAGGAGCTGTGTGGCAGTGCTGCAGCTGAAACACACTTCCTCAGCAATCCGTCAGCACATGTCTTGTACAGTGTGGGGTCATCCCATATGAATTTCCTTGCTTCGTGAAGGAACCTCTTCTTCTCTTGTCCTCCCTTGAAAGTTGGCAGTACCTGCGATGCAAGGAAGTTAGCAATGTCAGCAAACCAAGGTTCCTCATCGTTATCACGATGAGCCAAAACAAAGACATGTTCATCAATGAAAGCATCAGAAATTGCGGTTTCCGCAATTTTTTCGCAATTATGCTGCAATCTGGAAAGATGATCTGCAACCACATTTTCACATCCTTTCTTATCTCTAATGTCCAGATCAAACTCTTGCAGCAGCAGTACCCACCTAATCAACCTAGGCTTAGCATCAGCCTTCCTCATAACGTACTTAAGTGCAGAGTGATCTGTATACACTATTGTTCGGGTGCCTACGATATAGTTCCTAAATTTCTCACAAGCAAACACTACAGCTAGCATCTCCTTTTCAGTGGTTGTGTAGTTGCATTGTGCCTCATTAAGTGTCTTACTAGCATAATATACAGGGTGTGTTAGCTTGTCAATCTTTTGTCCTAACATGACCCCTACAGCATAGTCACTAGCATCACATAACATCTCAAAGGGAAGATCCCAATTTGGTCCTACTATAATAGGGGCTTTGACTAATGCTTCCTTAAGGGTCTTCCATGCTAGGAAACATTCTCTAGAGAAGATGAAGGGTTTGTTTAGCTCTAGAAGCTCGCATAAAGGCTTGGAGATCTTAGAAAAGTCCTTAATGAACCTTCTATAGAAGCCAGCATGCCCTAAGAAACTTCTAATGGCTTTAACATTCTGAGGTTCTACCAACTTCTCTATTATTTCAATCTTGGCTCTGTCAACCTCTACACCTGCCCTCGACACTCTATGACCTAAGACAATCCCTTCGTCCACCATGAAGTGACACTTCTCCCAATTAAGGACTAAGTTGGTCTCTTCACATCTAGCCAGGACTTGGCCTAAGTTTTCCAGACAGTTGGTGAATGAATCCCCAAAAACTGAGAAATCATCCATGAATATCTCTATCATGGACTCATCCAAATCAGAGAAGATTGCCAACATGCACCTTTGGAAAGTTGTCGGTGCATTGCATAAGCCAAAAGGCATTCTGCGAAAGGCAAAAGTTCCAAAGGGGCAGGTGAAGGTTGTCTTCTCCTGGTCCTTAGGGTCTATTGTGATCTGGTTATATCCCGAGTAACCGTCTAAGAAACAATAGTAAGCTCTACCAGCTATTTTGTCTAACATTTGGTCAATAAATGGTAGAGGGAAGTGGTCCTTTTTGTTTTCTTTATTCAATTTCCTATAGTCCATGCAAACTCTCCACCCTGTGATAGTCCTAGTTGGAATCAGTTCATTGCTCTCATTGACTACCACAGTCATCCCCCCCTTCTTAGGTACACATTGTATAGGGCTCACCCACTGACTACTATCTATAGGGAAGATCACACCAGCATCTAACCACTTAATTATTTCTTTTTTAACTACCTCTTTCATAGAGGGATTCAGCCTACGTTGGTGATCTACTCGGGGTATATGTTCTTCCTCTAATATAATCTTATGCATGCAGTAAGAAGGGCTAATGCCTCTAATATCAGCAATAGTCCATGCAATAGCCTTCCTATGTTGTTTAAGCAGTAAAATCAACTCAACCTCATGCTTTGCACTCAATTTAGATGAAATGATAACAGGCAGAGTTTCATTACTCCCTAAATATGCATACTTGAGGTGAGTGGGCAATGGTTTCAATTCTAAAACAGGTGGATGCTCAATGGATGGTTTTAATGGATTCAAAGATTTTTCAGTTAAGTCAATATTCATACAAACATGCTGAGGGTTATTTACAGGTATGTCCATTATCTCAGCTATGTTTAAGTCAGTTAATTCGAATCCTACATATTCATGAGCATGCTTAGTCAACAATTCATGCTCCAATTGTTCTTCCATTAGTGAATCAACAATGTCCATGCTAGCACAAGATTCAGAGTCAGAGGGGTACCTTAAGGCTTTATAAACACTAAATTTCACCTCTTCATCATGAACCCTCATAGTGAGCTCACCTTTTTGGACATCAATCAGGGCCCTACCTGTGGCTAGAAATGGTCTGCCTAACAGGATGGGGACCTCCTTGTCTGCTTCATAATCCAGGACAATGAAATCTGCAAGGAAAATAAATTTGTCAACTTTTACAAGAATATCCTCAATCTTACCTTCAGGGTATGCTATGGATCTGTCTGCTAGTTGTAAAGTGACAGTGGTTGGACGTGCTTCTCCTATTCCTAGCTGGCGGAATAGTGATAGGGGCATGAGGTTTATGCTGGCTCCCAGGTCACAAAGAGCTCTCCCCACGTGCTTGCCTCCTAGCTCTACAGGTAAGGTGAAGGAACCAGGATCCTTCTCCTTCTTAGGTAGCTTGTTCTGGAGTATGGCACTGCACTCCTCGGTGAGGTTTACTGTTTCAAACTCACCAATAATTTTTTTGTTAGTTATAATATCCTTCAAAAACTTTACATATGAAGGCATAGACTGTAAAACTTCTACAAAAGGAATATTGACATGCACTTGCTTAAGAATTTCAAGAAATTTGTTAAAGTGCACTTCCTGTTCTTGTTTTTTCTTTAGCCTTCGAGGAAATGGAGGTGGTGGCACATATGCAGGCACGTCAGGTCGCCTTAGGATAGGTGGAGGCCTTGGAATTTCTTCTATCTCTTCAATGATTGGCTCCAGCCTTGCCCCTGATGTGCTTGTTGGTGGTGGACCTTGGTTTGGCAGAGACTCCAGTGGAGCACTAGACTCTTTGTTCTCTACTCTCTTTCGTGTGTCCTTGGTGTTGCTCACCAATGGTCTCCCACTCCTAAGTTCAATTGCTTGAACTTGTTCTTTACCATCTCTCCTTGGTACTTCAGTGTCAGCAGGAAGTCTACCTTGGGGCCTACTTTTGATTTCATTAGCTAGTTGCCCTATTTGGTTCTCTAGACTCCTAAGAGTAGCTTGCTGACTCTGTAAAGTGGCATCATTCTTGGCTATGTATTCCTTGAGTAGGTTTTCTACAGAAGATCCTACAGGTTGGTTGTATGGTTTTTGATACATGGATTGGTTATGTTGGGGAGTGAAACCAGGTGTTCCACTCGGCCTTGGTTGGTTAGGATTTTGGTTAGAGTTTTGTTGGCCACCCCATGACAGGTTTGGGTGGTTTCTCCAACCAGGATTGTAAGTATTTGAGTAGGGGTTGTTCCTAGGCTGCTGTTGGCTTCCAACATAGCAGACTGAGGCTGGATTCCCAGGGCAGTATTCATACGGGTGCCCTTCCCCACAGAATCCACAGATAAGTGCCTCAACTTGACTTGTTTGGGTGCCCATTGACATGGCTGTGGCGGTGTTGGCACTGGTTTGGAGATTGGCCTGAGCCATTTGCTTAATTAGGTTGGTCAGGGCGTTTATTTGGCTGCTCATTGCACTTAGAGCATCCTTGTCTTGAGCTCTAGTTGGCTCTACTGGATCATCTGACCACCTACAGTGAGATGTTGAGATCTTCTCCAAGATCTCATAAGCTTCGTTGTAACTCTTGGACAACATGGAACCACCAGCAGATGAGTTTAGCACTTGCCTGGTGTTGGGGTTGCATCCTTTGAAAAAGACCTCTATTTGGATACACCATGGGATGCCATGGTGTGGACATTTAAGAAGAAGGTCTTTGAACCTTGTCCAAGCTTCGTGAAGAGACTCACTTGGAGCTTGTTTGAATTTGATTATGTCATCACGAAAGGTAGAATTCCTATCGGGTGGGAAGTATTTTACTAGGAATTTCTCCGCCAAGTCTGTCCAATTAAGGACTGATCCAGAGGGTAATGAGTTTAACCACGTTTTGGCTTTGTCCCTCAAAGAGTAAGGGAAAAGGTATAGCCTCAAGGCTTCTTGGGAAACTCCAGGGATAAGGAATGTATCACTGACTCCTAGGAAGTTTCTAAGATGGTTGTGGGGATCCTCATTTTCCACTCCAAAGAATTGTCCCACAGTGGACAACATTTGGAACATCACTGGCTTTAACTCGAATGAGTTGGCAGTGATCTCAAGGCGGATTATGTTGGGGTTCAGCTCCCCAGGCATAGGTACTAGGTAAGAAAGAATGGCACTATCCTTATCATTCGCTATTTCGATGGGATTGCGAGTGATAGGTACCGGATTTGGAACTATTCTATCCATTTCTTCTTGAGAGGATTGCGGTAACCTTGCGGTTTCAGCAATTATTCGAGGTAAAGAGGGTTGTTTAAAGAGACGTTTCTTGGCTCTATTTCTAGCCCTAAGTAATCTCTCAGGCTCAGGGTTGAACTCTAGATCACTACTTGAAGGCTCATTCATAAACTAACCCAAATGGTACCTGAAAAAGAAATGAAAATAGATCAGCTTCAATGGATATTAAACTTGGTGTTTCAAACTTAACAAACTTCGTTTTCACTAAAATAAATCCCCGGCAGCGGTGCCAAAAACTTGTTGCGTGCTCAATGTGTTGAAAGAATTAAGCAATAAGAGAGAGAGAGCACTCAGAAAATGCAAGCATACATGATCTTATAGCAAGTAGTAAGTATTTTTTCATTCGTTTTCCCACAGAGATTTATGTTTAGCTACTCGTGAAGTGTATTTGTTAAGAAAGAAGGGGTGGATTTGAAGGGGTAGAGTTGGTTTTAAAATTCCTATTTACTACTGATTGTATAGAGGATAGCAACATAAACAAATGCAAGTCAAAGTTAAACTCAAAGGAAAAGGGAAGAGATTAATAAACGAAGAAGAAAACAGCTAAGCAGATTTTTGAACTTAGCAGAATTGCGGAAACAGCAATTCTACCGCAATTAAATAACAACGAAAGTGTGTAAAATGGAGAAATAAGGGCTACTAACGACTCCTCTATAGGCATTTTTATACGATTCTCAAGCATTGGATCGACTCACTATGCATCAAACTCACTCAATCTCATGTATCTTCCGATTTCATGCATTAGATTCTTTAGTTTACTCATGTCCAAGTAAGGTCTTAAGCATCTTGTTAAAGCAGAAAGTTACGGTTTGTACTAGGAAAACGCCTATTCCTAGGTCGTTTTCTGGCTACCTTGAAAGGCTAGCATGAGTGTATGACTCTGAACTCTTACTCCTTCCAGAGGTTAGGAGTTCTTTGGACAAAATGGATGGCCAATCGAAATTGCCCGTGGGATGAAGCTTACATACAATCAATGCTTCGAGAGCTATCCTACATGCTTGGTTCACGTTTTTTAGCCTATAGTATTGTCATTAGCATGCCCCTAAGTGACTTAGTTACTCATGGATATAAAGAGAACAGAAATAAGTGGTAAAGTAGACATGCTCAGAAGGAATTTAAAGACAAAACAGTAAGGGGAAACAATAGATTGCAAAGGCAAGAAACTGTGAAATGAAGAATTGTGCTTTGATTACTTGATTGTTTGAATGAACAAAGGAAAGCTTAATGTAAATAACACAAAGACAGAAAGTAACGAAATGAGATGTACTAACTACTAGAAGAGAAACAGCAACAAAACAAAGCTGGAAATTAGAAATGAAAGACAGGAAAACAGTAAACAGCTCGAAACGCCTTGTCGCAACGCCTCGGCTGAAGGGAGAGAAACGGTAGCCTTGCTTGGATGAATCCAATCGGGAGAGAAGATGAATCTTCTCTCCTTCCTATCAGATTGACGACTCCAACAGCTAAACCTCGCAAACCAACAGACGGCAAAGAAAAACAAGAGAAAAGATGGAGCTGCGAGAAGACTTCTACGCTTTCGGATGATGATTGAACCTCCGACTTTGACCCCCTTTTATAGTAATCTGCAGGTGCATTTGGGCCAAGGAGAACCATAAATCTTCAACGTCGTACTTCAAAATGGATGGAGGAGAAAGACCGAATCCCTGAAATAACGGAAATTAACAGAACAAGATCAGTCAACTTACGGTTTTCACTTGAAACATTGCTGTTTTAGCAATGTTTCCGCAATTCTATCGCAATGCGCATTTTTCATCTTTTAACTTCGGTTTTCATTCCTTTTCTTTCCTTTTGCACACAAGTCCTAATTTAGCTACCTTCTTCTAATTCTCATATATAAGCATAGGTTTAAGCTAAATCCTATCAAAAACACCTAAGAATGTGCATCTTCCTAAGCTAAATAAGTCCTAAATATATCACTTTTGGAGACATAACAACTCACATGATGACTGTTAAGGAAAACCGGACCTCCGCATCTCCACAATGGTATGATATTGTCCACTTTGGGCCTAAACCCGCATGGTTTTGCTTTTGGTCACCCCAAAAGGCCTCATACCAATTGGAGATAATTGTCCATTATATACCCATGATTTTCCCCTAATTTAACCGATGTAGGACTTTGGTCGCACTCCAACAATCCTCCCCTCGAACAAAGTACCACCGAGAACCTCCTCAAATCGTCATCTCTATGCGCCTAGCTCTTATCTAGGGCAAACTTCTTCCACTGGAGCACCACCGCCTTTTCGATAGAGCGGTTTTATCTAGGGAAAACTCCTTCACTGAGCACCACCGCCTTTCCGATAAAGCCCAAACCACGGATCCACTATGACTCAAATTATGACAATGTCATTGGGAGATTCCTTTATTCGACACCCGAGGATCTTTACAAACATGATTAAGTCAGGGCATGGCTCTAATACCACTTGTTAAGGAAAATCGGACCTCCACATCTCCACAATGGTATGATATTGTCCACTTTATCTCCAATTGGTATGAGGCCTTTTGGGGTGACCAAAAGCAAAACCATGCGGGTTTAGGCCTAAAGTGGACAATATCATACCAATGTGGAGATGTGGAGGTCCGATTTTCCTCAATATCTTTTTATGACTATGTTAGGCTTTTTGGGTGAAACCAAAAGTAAAGACATGAGGGTGGACAATATCATACCATTGTGGAGATGTGGAGGTCCGATTTTCCTCAATATCTTTTTATGACTATGTTAATTATTGGGAGACTCGTCAATATATTTTTATTCGACACTCGAGGATTTTTACAAACATGGCTAAGTTAGGGACATAGCTTTGATACCACTTATTAAGAGACAACAGAACCCGACATCTCCACAATGGTATGATATTGTCCACTTTGGGCCTAAACCCGCATGGTTTTACTTTTGGTCACCCCAAAAGGCCTCATACCAATTGGAGATAATTGTCCATTATATACCCATGATCTTCCCCTAATTTAACCGATGTGGGACTTTGGTCGTACTCCAACAATGACAGGCCAGCAAAACTGCCCAGGGACACTCCCTCCTCCTCACCTATAAATACGCCTTTTGTTCAGGGAGGGGAGGTACGTAAGGACGCGTAACTCTACGCAATCTCTCTCTCTTCTACTTATGCTCAGACCTTTCTAACTTAAGCATCAAAGCCTTGTGGGCCTAACCCCACACCGATGCAATTTTTACACTTTCTTCCTCCCGCAGGTACATAATCCCACCACCGTCGACGGCCTATGGCGGAGCCCACGGAGGTTCGGAGAAGCCCAAAATCCTGCGCCAACAAGTGTAATTATTTTATCTGTCCTGAACTTAAATAATCGGTGAGTCAAACGTAAACTGAGTTATAATAATTTAGTCGACCCAATTTTAAATTGGTGTCTCAAACACTCCCTTACATACTTTTAAAAGTTCAAGGATCTATTAAATATAAACATGTGGGATTAAATTTGTAATTTAACCAAATTGTTACCATATAAAACTCGGGCTAAATTCTTATAAATTAACCCACAAGTATTTTTTAAACTAAAATTTTCTTCATAAGGTTGAAATCCAAGGACTAAACAATATTTACCTCTCCACCCCATTTTTAAGAACTATTTACAACTTTTTTCAAGGAATATTCATTAGAATATAGAATGAGGAGGGGAATATTCTTTGGAGTCTCGTTTAAAAAATGAAAGCAAATAGGGAATCAATCTCGTTTCAAAAATTAAAACAAACAATTATTGCCTTTCTCGTGATGATCGTAATCAGAAAATTTTCCAATAATTTTTTAAAGCGTTCCTACCTTTTTTTTTCTTTTTTTCTTTTTAAGGAACTACGTTAAAAAACTCTTATACTTTAACAATAAAGAATACTTTAATTAAATAAATAAAGAATAAGTTTCTGACTTTTCTTTTTAGAGATTCACGTCAATGGTTTTCTGAATAAAAATGTTTATTTATTATTATTTTGTTTTTAGAGACTCATTACCATATATATATAGGGAAGCAATTACTGCATAATAATTCAGCATTTTACACAATAGTTATCATAGGTTTATTTTGCATATTATTTATTATTATTATTATTATTATTATTATTTTTTTACTAACGTAATATATTACTAAAACAAAAAAGGAACTTTCACAACTCAAGGCTAATGCCAATGTCAATGCCAATGCACAATAGAACCGAATAAAGTAAAAAAAATAATCACCCAATAAAGAAATATATGACGAAAAAATAAGTCTAAAAATAAATAACTAACGAAATCTCAAACAAAGATGAATATAGAATGTGATAACTGATAAGATAAATAAGCACATTCATTAAATAAAAAAATAAAATAAATAAAAAAATGTATAAATAACAATAAGACCCAAAATAATGACAAATATACCAAATATATAAACTTTTGCAAATATGACAAAAAATTCGCCGTTATCACTAATACACTTGTTATCACTCATATTCATTGATAAAATGATTATATTGATAAACTACTATCATTCATAACCACGAACAAAATTCTATAATAAAAAAACAGAGGTGATAGACTACTATCAATATAAAAAATTGTCATATTTGTAAATCTTTTAAAAAAATACTATATTTTTAATTATTTTATTCTAAATTGACGTAGAATTTCTCCTAAAAGTATATATATAATGGTTATATAAGGTGCCTAAAATTTTCAATTTGTTAACTATTTTTAGTGTACCAAATATTTAAACTAGAAGCTAATAAGACTCAACTACTCTGGTTTAACAACTAGAGACCAAGAAGTCTTAGATTAGATTCTCAAGTCTTAGGTTCGATTCTCATCCCACATCTTATTAAAAAAATTATATATATATATATATATATGAATCAAATTTTAAACGTAAATAAAAATTTCACTAAAATACAATTTTTGAAAAACACTAAAAAAAAATACATTTTAAAAGTCTATCAATTAAATAATTTTAAAACATAACTCGTAAAAACAAGGTTGTAATATAGTTTAGGCCATTCAAGTTTATTGAATGAAAAGTCATATTAAAAACCACGGTGTCCTAATTTGATCAAGTTTTAAAGTAATATTTTAGATCAAAATTTTAATAAATTTTATATTAAGTAATTTTCATTAAATGAAAATCTGTAAAAAAAAAAAAAAAAAAAAAAGGTGTCGTGAACTAATTTTCTTCTTTGATGATATTTTTAATTTTGAAATTCATATTTTATTTTACCTTCAAACATTTTGCTTATTTTATCATCAAACATTTTGCATCTTTCCCTAAATATTAAATGCATTGTAACCAAGTTTCCTTATGTGGCATATAACCTACCAAGAGCATAACTCAATTAGCATGATGTACGACTAGTGACCAAAATGTTCTAAGTTCGATCTTCCCCTACATGTTTTAGAAAAAAAAAATGTAGCATATAAACTGTTATATTAATTTAGCCACATAATATGAATTTTTTTTTTAATTATTTATAAAAGTATAGCGAATATATATATATATATATATATATATATATATTAAATCAAGCTCATATAGTTTTTTTAAAAGACGATGTACATCCAAACTAATACACACCTCATCTTTTGAAGAGACGATGTGTATCCACGCCAACAAAAGATATTTTGAACAGTGTGCATTCAAAAAATGATATCTTTTTACTCAGTAAAAATTTCGAAAAAAATATGGTTGGAAAGCTTACATAGAGAACTCTAATTTGATACATGGTTTCACTATTTTAAAAGGTACAGCGAAAGATAAAGATCATCGAAGTTGAACTATAGTTCTACAAATTTTAGAACTGTAGCTCAATTTCGACGATTTTTATCTTTCAATATACAATTCCAAAAATGGTGAAACCATGTATTAAATTGAGCTCTATGTGTTACCTTTCCTGTCATCCATTTTTCGAATTTTTTGTATATGTGAGTAAAAAAATATCGATTTTTGAATGCACACCGTTCAAAAGATGATATTGTTTTCTTTTCGTAAGGAGACCGTCTTTTGCCATTAAAACAACTATATTTTAAAAATAGTTTGCTATTAGCAATATTTTTATAAAAAAGTTTCCAAAACAATAATATTATTAATAAAAAAAAAACCTATAATATGTGGATTATTTTTTTTTTTTTGGATGGCATCTATAATATGTGGATTATTACAGATAAAATAGATTATGTAAATTTTTCGTTAATTCCTATTGCAAATTCAATCAATTTTAAACTTGATTTTAAAGACGAAATCAGTATGTTAATCAAGAATCTTTAAATATTAAATATAAGTTTGGTCTTTAAACTTTTAGGTATGTGTCAAATAAATAAGTGATATATATTGAGGCATCATTTACTCTGCTATAATGTAATTTGGCTTGCAATCATAATCAAAATAAATCATAATAAAAAAAGCTGAATCGCAATCGATTTCTCTTTTATTCAAACATAATTTGATTTTCATTGCAAGTGTTTACTTGAATGTAAAATTTTGTAATCTTATCATAATACCCGCTAACTCGTGTTCAGGCTCTTGTACGTACTCCTTTTCAAATTTGTGTTTAGACTCTTGTGCACACTCATGTACCAATATTTTTGTTTCTTCGTACAATCTTTTGATTTTACATAACCTCGTTTTTTGACAAATTATCGTCTACGATTAAATGAACGTTGATTATTTTAGTTTTCGTGATGTTTAACAGTCGCTTATAAACCGAAATGAATTATTTTATCGACTATCTTTAGATTGTTATCATGTACGAAAACAAAGAAAGGAAATATATTACAAATGTGTTAGTTTAGGTGTTATTTTAGGGTTTACCTATTTAAGGGTAGACTAGTCTTTTGCATTATTATTCTATTTTAGTATAAATAGGTCACATGTATTTTTGATTAAGCCATTCTATTGTAGTCTTGTACATTCTATCAATTCTCTGAAATTTAAATTTACATGGTATTAGAGCTGAGGTGTTTGGAATTGATAGAATGTGTGTTGGGTATTTTATTTTTTCGTTTTGTTTGATCTGTTTAGTTTGAGAGTGGGCTTGTGCGTGAAATCTGAAGCGAACGACTGTGGTTGCGATTTGCAGTGGCATCGTGTACAAAATTGTGCGGCGGTAGGGCGAAGCAATGAGCGCGACGCTGGAAAGAAGGAGGGTGTTTGGGCGCGATCAGCGTAGAGAAGGCGACAATTGCGGTGTTGATGAAGGCGGTGGCTGACGGTCAACTGTGGAGGTGGCAGATACGGAAGTGGTTGTAGCAATGGTGAATCAGAAGGTATGAAGAAGAAAACATTGGCTAGAAGAAAAAAACGGCGGCTAGAAAAAATTGTAGAGAAGAAAAGAGTTAGGGCAACCGGTTCGGTCCAATTCATTTGGGAAAAATCAAACTGATTCGTGTGCTAGTTCACAGGTGGTCTGGTTTTATGGTTTGGCCCGATTTTTGGGTGTTTTGGTTTGTTTTGGATATTTTGGTTCGATTTTGGATATTTTTGGTTCGATTTTGGGTATTTTTGTTCGGTTTTGGGTATTTTTGGTTTGGTTTTGTTGACTGTAATTTGACAATTGGGCTTTGTGCTTGCAGTTGAAATTTGCCGCCATCAAAATTTGCACTAACATCCAAGAATTTGAGAATTTGCACTAACATCTGCAGCTGAAATTTTGCAATTGGGTTGACAATTGGAATTCGCAACATTGACATTGACATTGGTTGAAATCTTCCACCGTAGTTTGGCAATTGCAGCGTCATCATTTCGAATTTTGCGTTCACTCAGTTTATTTTTGTTGCTTGGTCTCTTTGACAAACTCAAATATGAATATTATGAGTTTGAGAGGGGAGGTTAGTTTATGTGATGCTAGTTTATGTGTTATTTTAGGGTTTACTATGTAAGGGTAGACTAGTCTTTTGCATTATTATTCTATTTTAGTATAAATGGGTACTTAGGTATGTACTTTTGATAAAGCCATTCTAATACAATGTGGTCTTCTACCTTCTATCAATTCTCTAAAATTTACAAAATGAAGTTTTAAAAACATAAGACGAGGAAGATGATAATGACGACGTTTAATTCATTATATTTACAAAATGTGGAATTTTTAAAAATGAATTTAAAAACATTTGAGATTACGAGAATAAGGAGAGCGAAAAGCAAAAGAGGGAGGAGATGACAATGGTGATGTGCATATTTGGAGGAAGAAAGAGAAAAGTCCAAACATGAAATAAATGTAAAAATTGAGATGAGGGCAAAACATGTAATGTGCACTATGAATCCCAATAAATATAATCTGATTGGAGACTACGACGACGTGAGACTCACACTTTCATTAGGTTTACGATTTCGGTAAACCACTTCAATGAAAAAAGGAGTGGAACTCAACTTCATAATTTGCGATTTTCAATAAATAACTTAAGTAGAAAAAATGAGTGAGACCTAGTTTGATTAATTATGTTTGAAGTGGAGTATACGAGATCAAACACATGAATTTCATGTAAGAATTTGAGTTTCTAAGGGCCCGTTTGATAACGTTTCCGTTTCCTGTTTTTTGTTCCCGTTTCTCATTTTTTAAGAAACGGACTTGTTTGATAACTATTCCTGTTTCTTGTTTCTAAATTTTGAGAAACGTTTCTAAAAAAGAGGCAAAATTTGAGAAACTTCAAAAAGGTGTTTCTCCCTGTTCCGTTTCTCTTTATATTAATCTGTTCTCAAAATGATGATAAATTAGTGTTGGCTCATTGGCAAGAGAAGCACCCAAATAAGCTTTTCACCTATGAGGTCTTGGCTTCAAATCCCCATTATAACCCTTTTTTTTTCTTTTCTTTTCTTTCTTAATTATGCAATGTTTTTTTTATATATTATTTTAATTTTAAATTTTGCTATTGTTTTTTAGGATACATTACTAATTACTAATATTAATAATAAATCTTTTATTTTATTAAACACATTAAAATATTTATTATATTTATTTATTAAATTTGTTATATCTTTTATTTAAATACATTAAAATATTTATTTATTAATTGTAAAAAAAAAATTATTATTATTTTTTTTTTATGTTTTTTTAATAAGTATCCATTGACATCGATATTTTCATATTTTCATATCGACGACGACAATTTAAACTTTGTAAATTAGCATTTCAATATTTTTAAATTAGTTTAAATTTCCCACTATTAAATATTAGGTTCACAAATAGTGATATTTTAGTTATATAACATAAATTTATCTATAATATAATTGAAATGTCGATTCACCTCTCATGTCGATATTGAGCTCATTGACACGTAGAAATGTCTACACGTCAACGAAAATTTAAAACATGACCCATAACAAACAATGACGAATGACAACGACTTCGAGATTTTAGAGCAAGGAAGGCATTATCCTCGAGGTAGGGAAAAGTGTTTAACTATCGACATTTTTTTACTGCGAAATGTTATTGAACGTTGTTTTGGCGTGTTGGAGACTCGCTTCCCTATTCTTAAATAAACGTCTCCTTACCCTGTCAACACACAAAAAACATATACCAAATCAAATCAAATTTGGATAACATTTGAAGTATAAATACAATTTTATGGTTGTTTTTAATTTTGCATCGCGACTTATCTGTATTTTATTATGTAAACTTTAGATTTTTTTTTTTAATTTATTATTTTTTTTAATGCATGTTATATCTTTTTTTATATTATGTATACTAAATTTTATTTAAACTATAAAAAAGAAAAAAAAAAAACATAAAGAGAAAAAAGAAACTATTAACAAAAAAATAATTATCAAACATGACGATGTTTCTATTTTGTTTATTTTTTTCTTCAAGAAACAAGAAACAAGAAACGTTATCAAACAAGTTTGTGTTTGTGTTTCTTTTTTTTCAAGAAACAAGAAACAAGAGTAGTTATCAAACATGTTTCTGTTTCTGGTTCTCAAAAAACAGGGAACAAGAAACAGAGAACGAGAAACGGAAAACAGGGAACAAGAAACAGGAACGTTATCAAACGGGCCCTAATTTTTTTGTTCGAAATATAATACATTAATGGATAGAGTGAGGACATTGAAATTTCAGACATCAAATTTTTACTTTAATTTAGAATATAAATTATCAATCGAAGCCTATTCCAATTCCCAAATATCACTTAACTCAACAAAAAAAAGAAAAGAAAAAAAGAAAAAAAGAAACAGAGAATATAAATGATTATTTCAGGCCTCAATTATTTTATTGGAAAAAATCAATAAACCGAGGCAGCCACGGTGTTTACGGGGAATCACCTGGTGACAAAATGGGTCAGGCTACAAAATTAACAGCTCCCACCATGTTCGGCACCGCTGCCACGTGTAAGGAGTTGGTTGGGTGACAGGTACTCCATTTTGGGCCCCACAATCCAAAGCCCAAAGAAAAAAAAAACAAATTTCGTACAATGAAGTTAAGTAGTGAATGATCCCTCCATTCTTCTATTCAGCTTTTCATCCTTTCATCTTTCTTCCTCACTCTCCTCCATTCTTCCTTCCATCAATGACGGACACCACTGACGATATCGCTGAGGAAATCTCCTTCCAGAGCTTTGATGATGACTGTAAATTGCTTGGTAACCTTCTTAATGATGTCCTGCAGCGCGAAGTTGGGAGCAAGTTCATGGAGAAAGTTGAACGAACTCGAGTTCTCGCTCAGGTTTCTGTCTCTCTTTTGTTTTTCTCTTACTCTTTCGTTTTTTGTCCTCCTATGTGCTGCTCAATAGTTTTTTTCATTCTTTTTTCTGAGTCTGCCTTACTCAGATTGGTGTGGTGTGGTGTGGGGGAAATGAAAGGATCAATTCATGATATGCTTGTTGTGCCATGTTTTTGAGGTTTTGTTTTGGATTTTGGGACGGTGAATCGTAATCATGCATAACTTCATGCCATGAAATACGCTAGAGATTTCCAGGCTGCAACTTTTCTTCCTCCATTGGATGTGTTTTCAAACTCCTCCATGGCTGAGATTTCGATGTATTTCGAATTTCTCTCGTTAATCTTCTGTGGAGTGACATGGATGAGAAAGAAGGATGTTTGTGATAACTGATAATGAAGTTACATGCTTAATCGGATGTTTCCTTTTTCTTCTTCTTCTTTGGTAACAGAGCGCTTGCAACATGAGGATAGCGGGCATCGAGGATACTGCAGACATGCTTGAGAAGCAGCTTGCGTCGGAGTTATCGAATATGAATTTAGAGGAAGCTGTTAGTCTAGCTCGTGCGTTCAGTCATTATCTCAATTTGATGGGGATTGCAGAAACCCACCACAGGTTGGTTGACTTTCAATCTACCTCTTCTTTGTTCATATATTTCAAGACTTGATTCTGGCTTTCGTATTGGATAATTTGCGTTCCTGTTGATGTAGTTCTTATGACAACGAACGAGGCTACATACTCTTTCAGTTCTAAAATATGCATTTCCTTTAATTTTGACAATGACTGCCGTTTGATCGTCTTCTTGGAAATGAATGTTGCTTTTTACAACTGACAGGGTTCGTAAGTCGAGAAATATAGCACCTCTGTCAAGATCTTGCGATGAAGTTTTTAATCAGCTAGTGCAGAGCGGAGTTTCTCCCGACGAGCTTTACGACAGCGTTTGCAAGCAGGTCTTTTACTGTTCTTTTGTTTCTTTTCCCCCCAACTGATGTATTTGGTTGTCCGAACAGAGAAGGTAGAGAAGAAATATGAATTATAATTGCTCTCGATTGGATGGCGTAATAATAATAAGTTGGGAGTTGTTGCTCAGTAGAATTTATCGAGTATACAATTTGCATTGTCTGATCTTCGGCGTAATAATAATAAGTTGGGTTGGCAGGACGAACCACCATTTTACTATGATTTTGCAAAAAGTTTAGTCATTTGTCTGTAAGTCTGTCTAATTTTTGGAGTACTTCAAATTCTCTTCTTATCTTTAATTCTTATCTCTGCAGGAGGTTGAAATTGTTCTTACAGCACATCCAACTCAAATAAATCGTCGTACTTTGCAGTACAAACATCTTCGCATTGCAGTATGTTATTAGTGAATTCAATTATATGAATTGAAACATCCTACTTCTTGTTGTGTATTATCTTTGGTGATTAATATAATAATGCTTGCAGCATCTGCTGGACTACAATGACCGACCTGACCTTAGTTCTGAAGATCGAGAAATGCTAATTGAGGATCTGGTAGTATTTTGTTTTCTCATTCTACTTACCATTTTAAGAAATGCTAATTGAGGATCTGAAACAACTTGTCTATGTTTTGTTTCTGCTTTAATTTATGTATGTTTGTTCTCCGTTTTAGGTAAGAGAGATAACTTCAATATGGCAGACAGATGAACTTAGACGCCACAAGCCCACACCAGTTGATGAAGCTAGGGCTGGTAAACAATTAAATTTAGTTTTGAGAGAAGGAACCTGTCGTTTGATTGCTGTCCTCGTTTGTTTTCTCCTCACTTGCATATTTTAGCAATTTTAATTGCATTTTGTAGGCTTGAGCATTGTGGAACAGTCCCTGTGGAAAGCTGTCCCTTACTATTTACGTCGACTCAGCAATGCCTTAAAGAAGGTCTACCATGACTTTCTGTTGCTGATTATTCTTCAATGCTTTTATGGTGCCGTTATTACTAATATTACTATAATTATTATTTTTGTGGAATTTTCTTAACTTTACTATTTTCATCCCTCTCGTAGCACACTGGAAGGTCACTTCCTTTGACTTGCACACCAATAAAATTTGGGTCTTGGATGGGAGGCGACAGGGATGGAAATCCAAATGTCACAGCGAAAGTGAGTCTTTTAACATTCTCTTATGTTTATTATCTGATCGTATGCAAACATTATTTCATCACATGAAAATCACCTAGTCTGTGCACATGACGTTTACTCAGGTGTAATATTTGATTTATGTCCTTTTGAAACTTTCTTGCAGCTGTATGGTTCAAAGTACCTTAACAGCATTTAAATTTTAGAACATGAACATGTTGGAAGAAAACGGAGACGGAACCTTGTAAAGAAAGTACTGAAAATATGGGGAAAAATAAATTTCATTGTCACTCACTATTTTAAAAGATGGAAATGTGTAACATGAATGAAGCCCAAATACCAGGCTCCCTCAAACAATATATCAATTTGCATTTTTGTTGATTGTGGTTAATAGTTCTATTCTTACTGTTGCAACCCAAGCTTTCCACTAAGCTCCGGATCTTGAAATTGAGGTAGAATTCAATATATAATCTCCATTTCAATTATAGCATTCATGGTAACTAGAATGGAATTAAAAATATTCAGGTTATATCTATCATCAGCGTAATTATGCTTCATATTCCTAATATGAAAAGACATTATACCACTCTATATATTATTGAGAGGTTTCTGTATGAATACTTTGTTCCCTAATATATTTCGAGTGGGGGATAGATTCCTTGTGAAGAGTTTGCTTCTTTGTAAGGATATTTAAGTAATTTACATTTTCTTTGTTAATGGGTTAGCTTGGTTTAGCGTTTCTGTGATGGTTCTGTTGGTTTGTTTCTAGAATACTCTTGTTGTTTATTCATAGTGTGAGTGTCAGAGTTTTTAGAGTCCTATTGAAAAAGAGTATGTTTGGAAGTAGTGATTTTAAAAGGATTACTTTTTGAAAGAATAACATGATCATAAGTGCTTCCCAATCCCAAATGCACTATTAGTTATAAACTTATAAGAAATACAGCGAAAGTTTTCACTGTGTTCTATGACATGGTACTATAGCCATGAAACTCACCTCCTATCCTCTTATTGCACAATTGTTCTGCTTCATTCTGAAACTGAATTTATCATACATTGCAATATTTTTCCCTAAAAAAAGTAAATCTAAGTATGTTTATCCTTTCGTACTTCTCAGGTCACAAGAGATGTCTCTCTTTTGTCTAGGTGGATGGCTATTGATCTCTACATTCGAGAGCTTGATAGCTTGCAATTTGAACTTTCCATGAACCGATGCAGCGATAGATTACATAGACTGGCACATGAAATTCTTGCAAAAGGTAATGTGTCTGTATGCTTTATGGCTAAGAAGCCACGATGACTTTTGGCCAAGCAGTTGACCATTCGACTTTATCAATTCTTTTCTGTCAATTCAGTTGTCAATTAGTTATTGAATATTGATGAAGATAAGCTACAAATCCTCATGTAAACGCAGATAGAAAATGCTGATTAGCACCAGAAATCAAATTAGTTGCTTGTAGTTGGTGATAATTCAGTTCTTGAAAAAGACCTCATTGGATGTTAAAATTCTTATTAGTATTCATTACTTCAACCACTCGAGTGTACCAATGCAAAGATAAGTGTTTTCTTGAAATATCTGAGTTGGAATTGAGAATGGGAGATTGAACCACCACATATCTCCATAATGGTGTGATATTGTCCACTTTGAGAATAAGTCCTCATGGTTTTGTTTTTGGAATCACCCAAAAGGCCTCATACTAATGGAGATATGTGTTGGTTCATGTCTCTTACAAATGGTATCAGAGCCATGTCGGCGTGTCTCGATGACATAGTCATAGTGATCCGTGGTTGAGCTTATCGTACATGCGGTGTGCTCTGGTGAAGAGGAGTTGACCTAGTTAAAAGTGATGTGCTCAAGAGTAAACATGGATGAAATGACTATTTGAGGGGAGGTATGATGTCGTTTGTTCGAGGGGAGGATCGTTGGAAATATGACCAAAGTTTCACATTAGCTAGGAAAGGGGAAGATCATGAGTACGTAAGTGAGGGACAATATCTCCATTACTGTGAGGTCTTTTGGGTGATTCCAAAAACTAAACCATGAGAGCTTAGGCCCAAAGATATCATACCATTATGGAGATATGTGGTAGTTCACTTGTCCCTAACAAGTTGACCTTCATTTTAAGTCTTAATTCCCTAAATATAACTTTCATGAATGTACCATTGTTAGTATATTACTGAACATAAATGGAAGGGATTTTTTGATTGCTTCTAAAGAAAGAAGAAATAAGGGGAAGAAGAATGTTCTTCATTTTCTAGACTTCTGAATGCTATATCCCTACACCTGAGGCTATTGATTACAACAACACAGCAAAATTGTTGAAGCAAACACTATTATTCTTCTTTGGTTTGACACCATAAATTTTTACAATCATGTAGACCTTAGACGTACAGTCAGCTTTTAGACCAGTGTCTTATTATTCTCTAAATATTTGAATTTCTGCAAACTTCTATTCTCTTCTCTATATCTAGTATAATGAGTCTGGCATAGGGTTAGCCGATTTATGTAGCATGGCATTACCATTCTATTTATTTATTATTATTACTTTTTGAATAAGAAACAATTTCATGGATAGTATTGCAATTATTTATCCAGAAGCTGTATCTGAAGATCGACACGAGACATGGAATCAATCTTTGGGAAAAAGTGAATTGAAGATTCAAGGCCATCAAGCTGCTGCACTTCCAAGACAACTTCCACTTAGGGCTGATCTACCTTCATGCACGGGTATGCTAGCATAATCCGGAGATTTATTCTCAACTCCCATCGTGAAAAATCATCATTTTGATAATACCCTGCTCGAACAAATTTAAACTTGGACATATTTGAAAATTCCTTGCAAATGCAACCTTTCTTTCATGTGGTTTATACGCGAGGTTGGGAGAGACTGTTATTTTTATGAAGAAGTATTAGTTGGTATCAAAACTCTTCTTTTTCATCCTCTGCTTAGACAGGAAGACTTGTTTTTGCCTCTTGGTGCCTTTTATTATGCTTAAATCTTATTGTTCTCGCTTCTTGTCAAAATGGATGGTTGTTAATCTGAATAAGCCGTTCCTGCAGATTGCAATGATGGTGAATCCAGGTATTCTAGAGTAGAATTTCCCAGGACTGATCATACTTCACCAAATAATCAGGTGAAGCAACTTCTAGACCGCTCTTATTTATATTTATGATCCCTGTTTCTCAAATGTAGAATGTTTTAGATCGGTCATTTTTCTAGCCAGTAGTACTCATTCTCTCTCCAACTGTCCCTTCTGCCAGGAAAAGTCTGTTCCAAATACAAGTGAATCTTTATCAAATGGGAGTTCATTCGGTGCAAGTGCACCTCAGTCCACTTCCGTATCTCGTTCTGCATCTTTCAACTCTATTCAACTCATTGCTCAGAGGAAACAATTTGCAGAATCTCAGATAGGGAGGTCCAGTTTTCAGAAACTTTTAGAACCCAGGCTTCCTCTACGTCCTGGAATTGCTCCCTACCGCGTTGTGCTTGGTAGTGTAAAAGACAAGGTATGACTTTTCAGTATGTCTTAATCGATTGTATTGGGAAACTAGGGAGTTATTTATGATCTGGATAACCTGTGGACTTTCACAATTTGGGATTTTGGTTGGTGTCGATTCATCGAATGTCTTGATATGAATCTTGAAAATTGGTTTCCTAAAGATGTTATTTTGCAAATTCAATTATTCGTTTGTTGAATGGCTATTCACAGTGGGTTGAGAAAGAAGGGTCAAAATATTAGGACACTGTGTAGATCACTGTTAGGAGACCGTTTTTTTTTAAATTTTATTTATCTTTTTATCTTTTTATTTTTTTATATTTTTTAACATGCCTAGTCTAAAATGAAATTTGCAACATATTTATGTTTCAGAAGGAATTACATAAATATCCTTACAAAATTATATATTACATTTATAGCAGTGTATTTTGATTTTTACAAAAATGACATTGCAAAATAAGGAAAAACCCACATTTCACGTCATATTTTCCAACCCCCCTCCCCCACCCCAAAAAAAGAATAAAGAAAAAATCATATAAAAGAACATTATTATATTATTTCATTTAGTAGAAAAATTGTATGTTTTATGTGATGTTATGTGTTCCAGCTTGTGAAAACACGAAGAAGGCTGGAGCTGCTTCTTGAGGATCTTCCTTGTGATCAAGATCCTTCGGATTACTATGAGACTGCAGATCAACTCTTGGAGCCGCTGCTTCTATGCTATGAGTCTCTGGTAATCCAGACTTCTCTCTCATCTCTTTTTAAAGTGTAAATTTAACATAAATTTATGTACAACACCTCAATTCATGCAGCAATCATGTGGATCTGTGGTGCTTGCTGATGGTCGGTTGGTTGATCTGATTAGACGAGTTGCTTCATTTGGTATGGTATTAATGAAGCTGGATTTACGTCAGGTATGTCCTATTTTAGGTACTATGGTTTCCTTCAAAGCAGTATTTCAGAAAAAGATGGTAGTTAACTGGCTATATCATTGTACTCCTAAGTTTCCTTGGGAAAAGATATTGAGGATATGATTTTGTTTTCTACCAGGAATCTGCTAGACATGCTGAAACCCTGGACGCCATTACAACGTATTTGGACATGGGTACATATAGTGACTGGGATGAAGAAAGGAAGTTGGAATTTCTAACAAGAGAACTAAAGGGGAAGCGACCACTCGTTCCTCCAACCATTCAGGTAAATTTTTAGGTTAAAAGATAATACAACTTGTCACTTGACAAATAGAAAGTCCTAACTATTCACGATATTCCACTGGAGGACAATACGCACAGCAGTAATATAAAAAACTATCGAATGAAAGTCACTGCTTATTTTCAATGTTTTATTTCCTCTTTCTAATTATTTCACGTGCCAGTTATTGAGAAAAGAAAATATTAATTTATTCATTTTTCAAAATTCACCTAGTACATATCTAAACAAGGTACTCAATTATATTATAAATCAAATATCATTCATTCATAAAATAGAGATCAGATGCCATTACATGAATCAAGTATTTGGATGCATTTGGAAGCTAGATAATATTCTCTTGTATGTAGACCTGCTCTAGGACTTATAGTGAAGACCTAGAAGTACTCTCGGAAGATTTATTGAATAGCCATGATGGTGCTGTAGGCACTCATTGCTGTTGGAATCTCGTGAAGATAAAAAATCATCATGAGTTGACCTAGTGGTCAGGGCCTTGAAAATAATAAAGGCTTCAGAGGGAATGCGTTCAAACCATGGTGGCCACTTACATAAGATTTAATATCTTACGAGTTTTCTTGACAACCAAATGTAGTAGGGTCAGACTGTTGTCCTGTGAGATTAGTCGAGGTGCACACAAGCTGGTTCGGACACTCACGAATATAAAAAGAAAAAAACTCGTGAAGATAATGCCACCTAGGAGTTATAGAGGGATTACTTAGTTTGGAAATATTATGCCCCCACCTATTTTTGTTTTCTTTAATAAAAAGGGGATGGATGTACAAAAGAGAGGGCCATAAAAAAATATAGGCCAAACCGAAACAAGATGAGCCCAAGAAAAAAATTAAAAAAGAGCACCAAATGTTGGCAATTAAAAATAGAAGAGAGTGACAAAAGTACTAGTCACAAAGACCCAAAGTTGCCTTGAAGTGTCAAAGACTCCAACCTCCTCCCATGACTCTACCCCCTTCAAAACCCTCCTATTCCTTTTTAACCGACTACTCTACATGAACAGCCTGCCATAGGAATAGTATATATCTTCTCTCTTGGAATCTAGTATTCATGTGAGCCGTCTTCGAATTTCGATAGAGTGTAGGTTGGTTTCCCCTCAACCTCTTCCGTCCATCCTTTTCTTCTTTAACCAATTCTTTTTCTTGATCGTCTTCATCCTTTTGTTTCTGCCTTTGTTGAACCCTACTTTTGGTGTCCTCCGACAACCAAGTGTTCAGATTCTCTCTTCACTTCTTTTGCGTGCCCTAATTCGCTTCTTCAACCGATTCTTACTCTTTTTCTTTTTTTCTCCAACTATTTCTTGTACCCTCTGTTCTCCTTCTTCCTTTGTGTATTCTGATGATACTTCCATTTTAACTTCACTGCCCTCCATTGGTTGGCTTAGCAGATCTTGATTTTTCTTTCTTTCTTTTGCTGATAGAAGCTCCTCATCCATACGTCCTTTAATTTCTTGGAAACTATGCTTCCTTGTAGAAGGGAATTAAGAAAAGTCTTCTTACTTGGATCAAGAAACAAATCGAGAATCGAAATCAAACGCTCCATCCCGCCACGAAACCCATCATCACGTACGTTTGCATCTTCCTCTATGGCCATAATCGAACAACTCTGATACCAATTGATAGAACCCAACTATATTGTAATGTTAAACATAAACAAAAATACAAATAAATGGATAAACCAAGTGTTCGAGGTACTTGGACCCTCCCTTTCTTGAGATCACTCAAGCCCTAATTCACTCACTAGATAATTATCTACCGTACTCTTTCCCCACCTTCTCTATGTATAACCAAACCATCCTAATAAACTCTATCTAATTACTAATGTACCCTTATAATATCCTAATTTCCTTCTAATGACATTCCTATCAAAATCCTGATTTGGGGCCTACATCACCCATCACCCTAAATGTCTACAAAAAAAACCAAGAAAGAGACGGAAGGTTCAGTTTTTTATCTGGCAGGTTGTGCACGACAGAGTTAATACGTTGGATAAGCTGGTAAGGAGGTCAGACTGGTTAGTAGGCCCTTTTTGTTGCATTCTCTGCCAGAGGGCGGAGGAAAACCTGGATCATCTCTTGCGGAATTGTGCTTTTGCTAAGGCTGTTTGGGATTATTTTTTTGAGGCGTTTGGCCTCCTGTTGGCGAGATCCAGGGATCTTAGGGAGATGATCGAGGAGTTCCTTCTCCATCTGCCTTTTCGAGAGAAAGGAAAGTTTTTGTGGCAAGCTGGGATGTGTGTTGTGGTGTGGGGTTTGTGGGAGGAAAGAAACAGTAGGACCTTTAGAGGGATTGAGACGGATCCTTTTAGGGTTTGGTCTCTCGCTAGGTTCCATGTTTCCCTATGGGCGTCGGTGATGCGTTTATTCTGTAAATTCTGTAAATATTCGTTAAACTTGATTTTGCTTGATTGGAGCTCCTTTTTATAAGGGGATCCCTTTTGGGGCTTGTTTTTTTGTATGTCCTTGTATTCTTTCATTTTTTTCTCAATGAAAGTTCGGTACCTTTTCAAAAAAAGAATGAAAGAAAAAAGTATTAGGTAAGGTAATTCCTTACTAATACGTGATACTAATAAATTCAACCAGCAAAGGATTACAACATCCCAAATAGTAAAGAACATAAATAAGAACATACAAAAGAAAGCAACACCCAACCATTCCGTGAGAGGGTTGGTAATCTCTCCCACTAGACACCAAGCCCAAAATAACAGAATACAACTACAAGGTCTTATTCCTCCCCGTCCCTCCCCGTCCCTCCCTGACTTCTCTACCCCAACGTGCAACGCGTCCCACTAACGGTCTGTCCCCTCGGTAATTCCCTTTCTACCCCCTCTATGACAAGTCTGGATAATTGGAGGCCTAAACATTTTACAATTTTCATCGTTCATCCACTTCATTCTAGATTTCTGCCTCCGATTGACTTGTTTCTACTCCATGAATCCAAATCTTGTACTCACCTTAATCCACTCTTCCCTCAAGGCTTCACTCAAACAAACACTACGTTCCAAACAGTCTAGGGCCTCTATACTCTGATAATAACTTTTCAAAGTGTATAATCACATCATGTTGCTCAAACCAGTTTTTAAGAACAACTTTATAAAATAGTTTTCAGAAACTTGTGTGAAAAACTTCAGATGGATTATTTTGAATGCCAGTTTAAATATTTTTGAAGTTCTTCAAAGAAAGCTCCCTTTCTTTGTTCCCTTCCCATCGGTATGCCCTCTTTGCCAAGAAAATAGTGATTCCCATCTTCATATCTTCTTTGGCTGCTCATACTCGTTGAAATGTTGGTTCACGCTCTTCTCTCAGTTTAATTTTCAATGGGTATTCTCAAATGTTCTCGGTGAGTGTTCATCAGCATTTTGTTGGTCCTTTTCTGAAGCCAAAGCCATATCTTTGTTATGGGTAAATGCGCTGTTAAAGCTATTATTTCAGAATTATGGTACGAGAGGAATCAAAGGATTTTTGAAGACAAGTGTCTCCCTTGGCATGATCATTTTGAATCAACAAAGCTTAAGGCTTCTTCTTGGTGTTCTCTCTCCAAACCTTTTGCTGCCTTTTCTTTACGTGATATCTTGGGCGCATTATACTTCCGTTGTAATGCTTTTTTACTGATTTTATTCACTCCTCTGTGGGGTTTGTATCATTTCTCTTTTCATTTCATCCATGAAAAGTTTTGTTTCTTGTAAAAAGAAAAAAAACAAACAAACTTCCCAATAGCTCCCTTAGCTGGACAAAGATATGACGAGGGAAAAAGCCATTTTCTTGAAGATGAGGCTATTAGAGATTTTTGAATTTTCTTATATGATATATTGTTTGAATGTCGTTCATTCTTGTTTTTAACTTTTTAAGATTGAAAGTCAGTTTTCAAAAGTTCTGCTGTTTGAATTAAGAATAAAAAAATGTGATTTTGAAGTTGTGAACATTCACGTATGCAGGTGTTAACTCAAATTGACATGCATGTTTTTACAATTTGAAAGTTTCCTAATGATCAGTGATAATGTCAAAAGATTCATGCAAAGACAAAATCTTGTGCTTAGATTACTTCAAAGTGATGGATTATGCATTTGTTTCCTTTTAACTTTAGGAACTTATTTTCAGCTTAATTTTTCCCTTTCAGGTTCCTTCTGATGTTAAAGAAGTTTTGGACACCTTCCGTGTTGCTGCTGAGCTAGGGAGTGATTCACTTGGTGCTTATGTGATATCTATGGCCTCAAATGTATGATTAACTGGTCAATATGATCATTTTTTTTTGTTTAATTAAACCCAGTAAAAATTCTGCTACTCCATATAAAAACAATAATATTATTTTGATTTTTCATAAAAATCTATTGTACTTGATGACTGCAGGCAAGTGACGTACTCGCAGTGGAACTTCTGCAGAAAGATGCACGACTTGCTGTTAGTGGCGAGTTAGGACGACCATGTCCTGGTGGAACGTAAGTCTTATAGCTAAACATGTGGTGCGATAACTGTGCAAAATCCATGTGTATGAACCAGTAAACTGATACACATTATTATTATTCAAAGCTGTGCTCATGACAGAAGAAGTGCACAAAGAGTACAAATACTGTGAATGATTATTCAACATGTTCTTTTGATTGTGACAGCTAGAAATAATTTCATATTATGTTTTTCTTTTACCAACTTGAGAAGATTTTCACAGGTCTCCTAAATTTGCCGCCTGGTTTACAACAGTCCACACTTGCCTCTTTTAACTTTTCTCGGAAAATGAATACTTAGAGGATAGGAAGCTAACTTAGATGTAGCAAGGATTATCCATGGGCTAAAATATTTCGTGAAATAGGTTGCGGGTGGTTCCTCTGTTTGAAACTGTGGACGACTTGAGGAAAGCAGGATCATCGATCAGGAAACTATTATCTATTGATTGGTATCGAGAACACATCATAAAGAACCATAATGGGCATCAAGAGGTATAGTAACATCTGAATGATCTACTTTCTGGCTGTCACTATTTCAGTTATTAAAAAGTTCATTTGGACAGGTGATGGTAGGTTATTCTGATTCTGGCAAAGATGCTGGGCGGTTCACTGCTGCATGGGAACTTTACAAAGCTCAAGAAGATGTTGTGGCTGCATGCAACGAGTATGGTATTAAAATTACTCTGTTCCATGGGCGTGGAGGGAGCGTTGGCCGTGGGGGTGGCCCAACGTATCTGGCCATTCAATCCCAGCCTCCAGGTTCGGTAATGGTAAGTTGAAAAATAATATGATCTAAACTTGAGATGTTATATGATTTATTTGACACTCTTCAGAGATCAAGAATATTGACTTTATTTCCTTCCTCTGAAGTAACTTAAGAATTTATTCTGATCTTTGTATAGAAATGCTATGTGGGGACAAAATCCATTCCGTGTCTGTCAATAGTCCTGATCTTTAAAATCATGTCCTTTCCCAATTGATTTCCTGGTGTGGGAGTTTGTTGTGCAAATCTTTTGGTCCCTAATGGAAAACGCCGAGTACAAGTCATGGTTGACATGTTGAATAAATGAAATACATTTGACAGGGTACTCTACGATCAACCGAGCAAGGGGAAATGGTGCAGGCCAAGTTCGGGTTGCCACAGACTGCTGTTAGACAGCTAGAGATATATACGACGGCCGTACTCCTTTCAACATTACGTCCACCACTTCCACCTCGAGAAACAAATTGGCGTAATCTCATGGAGGAGATCTCCAAAATAAGCTGTGAGAATTACCGGAGCATGGTATATGAAAATCCAGAATTCATTTCTTACTTCAATGAGGCTACTCCTCAGGCAGAGCTTGGGTTCCTTAACATTGGAAGCCGGCCAACAAGACGAAAGGCCACTGTTGGGATCGGACATCTTCGAGCTATACCATGGGTTTTCGCTTGGACACAAACGAGATCTGTTCTTCCAGCTTGGCTTGGGGTTGGGGCAGGTTTAAAGGGTGTATGTGAAAAGGGTCACACTGAAGACTTGAAATCAATGTACGAAGAATGGCCTTTCTTCCAGAGTACCCTAGACCTCATAGAGATGGTTTTAGGGAAAGCAGATACTCACATTGCAAAGCATTATGATGAAGTTCTTGTCTCGGAGAGTCGGCGCGAAATCGGATCTGTACTGAGGAAGGAACTGGTAGAGACTGAGAAATATGTTTTGATAGTTAGCAGGCACGGGAAACTATCAGAGAACAATCGGAGTTTGAGGAAGCTGATCGAAAGCAGACTCCATTTTCTTAATCCTTTGAACCTGCTGCAAGTGGAGATATTAAAGAGGCTGAGACGTGATGCAGGGAACAACAAACTAAGAGATGCATTGCTTATTACTATCAATGGGATCGCAGCTGGAATGAGGAACACAGGCTAATCAGAGGTAAGACACCACTGTTCTTGTTCGTGTGCTTCGTTTATTTGAATGTAGGGTTGTGCTTAAATATATGAGAAGTTAGTTATTTGGGACATTTTATGTAAATACTCTATTGGCCAGTATTTGCATGCTGAATCCTCAAACGTCCTTCATTTTGTTGTTAATGTTACCTCATTACTTGTGTCTATTATCTTAAAACTTAGTCTTTTCTTCGGTGTCCATTCTGACTTGGGCTCTGTTTGGGATTGCGGTAGCTTTTTAAAATAATTGCTGTTAATTTTGCTAGAGAATTGAACAGGTTTTTAGGAGAAGATTTTAACATGTTATAAAATAATTTGATTTATCAAACACAAAAAGCGGTTAAATTTTTATCTTAAATCATTTTCAACCCTCTCAAACGCAATCCCAAACAGAAAACTATCCTCATTACTCGTTAGTATTTGTTAAGTTCAAAGTTCTGTAAAATTGATTATCAATAATGCACAACTTATAGAGCAACCTAAAAATAAAAAGAAACCAAAACTTTAATAGAATGTGGTATTTGAATGCAATTTTTTTCCAAGAACGATAGGTTATTCAAATTATTTTACAACTGTTTTCCACTTTTAGAACAAAAATTCTATAGAAATGTGAATGATTTTTTTTTTTTTTTTTCCTTCTTTTTTTCTATCATTGATAGATCTATCACTTCAGTTTTTTTATAGAATTTTGTTAGTGACTATTATTGATAGTTATATATCAACCATAACAGTCCATCAAATAGCCACGGAGTTATAAATGCTATTTGTGCAACAAACCCTCTATATATATTATATATAAAGCTTTTAGTTAGTGCTTTCTCAAATGATTTAGAAAAAAAGATAGTTTTTCATATAGCATTTATAACTCCATAACCTACATTTTAATCACCAAACCAACTATTTAATTTATCATAGTTCCGATCTTTGACAATTTAATTGTTCAGGTAATTTTAGATAATCTGAACCGTGTTAACTTTATGAGGAGTTGTAATGGGTAGCTAAAATAAATATTATTTTCCAATTTGAAATATACTAAATCAGGTATATATAAGATATATCAACATTCATATAATGTATATTGTTGGTTTATGAGCCCTCATAATCAAGTATATCAATTTTATGATTTCTTTAGCAATATCAATGGTATATCAACATTCATATCATATATAAAAGACAAACACATAGGTTATAGAAGACAAACATTTCTTCTAAAATTTGTAAACACAATACAATTCAATAAGAGTTGAACACAATAAAGATCAGAAGTAAAAAAAAAAAAGAAGAAGCAATATATAAGGTATATCAACATTCATATTAGGTATATCTTTGATATATCATATACATAATTAAGATCAAACAACCACTTGGTGTGTTGGGTTTTATGTCCTAAAACTCGTGGTCTGTAAGTTGAATGTATAATCTATTTAGCAATAAAGTTGTTATTGAGTTTTATTCAATTAAGTTGTTATTGAATAAAGTGAATTGTGTTCTTATTAAACCTATTCTAATAAACTAAGAGTCAATGACTATAGTTTGTATACTTAAACTTCATGTGTGACATGAATGTGGATCAAGTTCAAATAATAGCCAGAATTGATGGAGCGTAAAACGTTGCGGAAGCGATTTGGATCGTTGATACTCTAATTTCATCAATTTAACAAAACTGAAACATGCTCGAAGTACGAAATAAAAGAAATTAGAATATATACCTTTGTAGTTCTATATTTCTTCAAATTCCGTCGCTCGTATCTCCGCACGAATTATTCGATTCTTCTCTCGAACTCTTCGAGGACCACCTCCGGTAGTCCCGCTATCCTCGGGCCGAACAACGGAGTGGTGAGACTCCATTACCAGAGAAAAAACAAAAGAAAGAAAAGAAGAGGAAGGTCTGAGTTTGAGAGTCTGTGCTTGAGAGAAGTTGGAAAAATAAAAGGAAAAAAGAACTTCTTCAATTTCAAATTTTTACTTAACAAATTAAGTTTCCTAAAAGAGAGTTAAGTTTCCTAAAAAAGTGAATTCACACTTGGAAGACATGCAAATTATTATTATTTAAAAATTAATTTAAAATTAATTTAAAATAATAATATATATTTTATTAATTAATTTTTTTAATTAATATAATATATAATATATATTTTAATTATTTAAACTTTTTAATTAATTAATATTATTTAATTCAATATCAAATATTAATTAAATAATATGACTAATCCCAGTTTTCCGAAAACCTACTTTTCGCACATATCCCTATTCATGTTTTAGACCGTTCCCATATTTAAATCATATTTAAATATGTTCATCATTCTTCCAAAACCGAATTTGAATAAATTCAAATTCTTTTTCTCTTATATTGTTGCACGGCTTTATCCGAGCTAGCCAGGAGAACCTAAAGGACCTACAGATCATGAGCTCCAACGATACGAGATTATCCGGTTAAACTCTTTTAACCGACCTAATCAACATTCGTTAACCCCCAAAGACTCCACTAAAGTCTAGGGGTTGTACTCTCCTCACTGTAGATATATTGTGTCCTCTTGATATAACCGTCATTAGTAAGCCAATCCTTCACAGGTCGTTCGTAATCACAGCGAGTCATTTATACCGTTTAACCCCTGCATTACATCTTGTTCCTTAAGTACCACCGACAACTATAATGAACAATTGATTTGTGGTCCAACCAGCAAATCAGATCCCTCTCGGGCCAGGAGAGGGTGGACACCTATTGTTCAAGAACTAAAGTCAGCTATTAAGGGAACAACCTCTCTATTATCCCTTAAAAGCGGGTAGGAGTGAATCCCGTCTTGCAAGACTATGTCCCCAACTATCTATTCATTCTTATCCCCAAGATGGTAGACTTATTGAGTCGGTGATCTGACCACTCTCACCCATACAAGTCAAAGGAATAATGGAATAACAAATATCCAAAACTTCTCCCACTGTCCTACTGTACAACTCATAGCCCTAGATTCAATAGGTGTCCCTCAAACACTTTAGCCGTGAGAGACTTAGTAAACGAATCAACAATGTTGTGCTCCGAGGCAATCTGTGTGACAATCACATCTCCTCGTTGCACTATCTCCCGAATCAGGTGATACTTCGGCTCGATGTGCTTTCCACGCTTATGGCTTCTAGGTTCTTTAGAATTTTCCACTACACCACTGTTATCATAATAAAGAGTGATTGACAAGTTCATATTTGGAACAATTTCCAAATCTATCAAGAACTTCCTAAGCCATACAACTTCCTTCGCTGCTTCTGAAGCGGTGACGTACTCAGCTTCCATGGTGGAGTTAGCAATACAACATTGCTTTATACTCCTCCATACTATCGCTCCTCCGTTAAGAGTGAACACTGATCCTGATGTAGATTTCCTAGAATCTATATCAGTTTGAAAATCAGAGTCAGTGTATCCTGCAAGGATCAGATCCTTTGCGCCATACACGAGCATATAGTCCCCCGTTCTCCTAAGATACTTGAGGACGTGTTTAACGACTGTCCAATGATCATATCCTGGATTAGACTGGTACCTACTGACAATTCCTACTGCATAGCATATGTCGGGTCGTGTACATAATATGGCATACATCAGACTACCGACTGTAGATGCATAAGGAATTCGTCTCATATCCCCAATCTCTCGAGGTGTCTTAGGAGACTGTTCCTTAGACAAATGAATTCCATGCCAGAACGACAACGAACCTTTCTTGAAATTCTGCATCGAATAACTTAACAACACTTTGTCAATATAAGATGCTTGAGACAACGCTAGCGTTTTGTTCTTACGATTCCTTACGATCTGTATCTCTAGAACAAATTGAGCCTCTCCCAAATCTTTCATTTGGAATTGGGTTGCTAGCCATTGCTTAACATCAGTCAGGAACCCTACATCATTCCCAATGAGTAATATGTCATCTACGTACAAGACTAAGAAAGCTACAACCTTATTGACTATTTTCTTGTAGACACAAGGTTCGTCAATTTTTTGTTCAAAGCCATAAAATTTGATCGCAGTATCAAACCTTATATTCCAGGATCTAGATGCTTGTTTCAACCCATAAATGGATCGATTCAGTTGCAAACCTTTTGCTCTTGACCCTGAATTATGAATCCCTCTAGTTGAGCCATATAGATACTCTCCTCAAGATCACCATTTAGAAAGGCAACCTTGACATCCATTTGCCAGATTTCATAATCATAAAATGCGGCAATGGACAAGAGTATTCTAATCGACTTTAACATGGCAACAGGAGAAAATGTTTCTTCATAGCCCACCCCTTCTCGCTGGGAATAACCCTTTGCCACAATTCAAGCCTTAAAGGTTTGCACCTTACCGACTTGGTCTCGTTTCCTCTTGTAGATCCACTTGCAACCGATAGGTCTTTCATTATCTGGTTGGTCTACAAGATCCCAGACCGAATTAAAGTACATCGACTCCATTTCGAGATCCATGACTTTAAGCCACTAGTTCTTGTCTACATCATCCATTGCCTGTTTTAAGGTCAATGGATCCTCAACGCCATCATCAGGTATGACGACTTGAGTTTCAGACAAGCCAATGTAGCGGTCGGGTTGTCTAACATCCCTCCCACCGCGTCGAGGCTTTCTCAACTCTTGAGAAGAACCAGCCTGATCAACAACCTTTGTTGATCCGTCTGTAGCTTTCCTGGAAAGTTCGGACAAAACAATTTTGCTCAAGGGTTGATGATCTCTCATGTGGTCTTCCTATAAGAACGTGGCATTAGTCGATACTAGCACCTTGTCCTCATGAGGATTTTAAAAGAGATGACCTCTCGTTTCCTTGGGGTAACCTACAAATAAGCATAATTTTGAACGATGTTCCAATTTCTTTGGATTGGGTACTAGCACGTGTGCCGGACACCCCCAAATTCTGAAGTGACGTAAACTGCCTTTACGCCCTTTCCATAGCTCATAGGGTGTTTCAGAAATACTCTTAGAGGGAACCATGTTCAAAATATATATTGTAGTCTCTATTGAATATCCCCAAAACGAGTTAGGCAGTTGAGCATAGCTCATCATAGAACGAACCATGTCTAACAAGGTTCTATTTCTCCTCTCGGACACACCGTTCTGCTGCGGTGTTTCGGGCGCTGAGAGTTGGGATACTATTCCATGTTCTATCATATAGTCCTGGAATCTTGTATCCATATACTCTTGATAGCTCCAATTTGGAGCCATAATTATGTCCCTAATTCACGATTATTACATGCTTAATCTTGCTTATATGTGTTAATTGCAGGTGTTCTCGGTAATTTGCCCTCGGGTGCGTTTCGACGTCATTCGAGGCTTAATATCGCATTTTAAAGACCTAAGAACACTTCTGGGGAAGGACCATGCAAAGACATGAAAATTTGGCGTTTTGGGAAAATTCAAGGCAAAATATCATGCAAAAACCCGAGAGCTAGCGTTGAGCGACAGCGTCGCGACGCTAGCTCGACGCTGCAAGAGCGTCTCGATGCTCCGAAGCCTGAAGCGTCATTTGGAGTTTCCACCCGAGAGCAAGCGTCGAGTGGTCAGCGTCTCGACGCTCGCTTGACGCTGCACAACGTCTGGACGTCGCCTGAGCGTCTCAACGCTGCCCCGACTGCGCGCGCTGAATCTTTAGGGCGCAGCGTTGAGACCCTGCTTGGCGTCGAGACGCTCCGGAGGAGGGGCGCGCAGGAATTTTATCGGGGCAGCGTCGCGACGCTGACCCAGCGTCGCGACGCCATCGCGAGCGCGCGCGGATTACTTAGGGCACAGCGTCGAGACGCTGGCCTAGCGTCTCGACGCTACGTCGATTACAGCAGCATATATTGACGATTTTCTGCACATTTGGAGGAGTTCTTCACCACCATTTTTAGCCATCTTCATCTTCTTCTTACTCGTTTTTTCTCTACTTTCCGTGGAGCTCCGCCATTGTTGGCATGCGAGTGAGCTCTACTTCCTTTGTAATTAGTGGATGATTCCTTCCAAGGCCGTCGTTGGAGCGGGATTGACAAACCGCGCCATGAGCGGCTAAGGTAAGGGTGAACGGTTTGGGAATGTTTTAGGGCGATTTTGTTAGATAATTTGGTTCTGATAATCTGCTCTTGAATTATGCATATTGGGTTCTGTTTATTAGCATTTATCTACTTTGCTTAATCCAACGCGCATGTTAAAATACGACGATTGACACTCGAGTAGTTTCGCATGTTGTGTATGTTAAAGAGTAGCGATGCCGTGCCTCTCACTGCTCGACTAAGTAACACAGGTAGATAGAACTAAATCGAAGTATCGGGTCGGGCAGGATAATTGTTGATTGCATACGGCGTTTGCGGGCAATCTACTAGCAATTAGAATTCACGCTCGAATGTTCGTCGCGGTTAGCTAGTAACTGTCTAGATTTACCTTAGGGCTGATCACCTTGATGTAAGCTTAGATAACGTATAATTGGAACTGTGTGGTCTAATTAAAATCCATGGAGTCGGCTACTTTGGGGCTTCTCTGGTAGTCATCCGCGTGCTCAATAAACTGAATACCATGAAATTTGCATTAAATGATGAACCGAATTTGTCTAACATTTGATCCCGAATCTCCCAAACCGTGCACACGTTTTCTACTAGTTATTCTTTCTTCCGTTAGCATTTTATTATCTTTCCTTGCATGCTAAAAACCCCCCGTTACCTAATCAATCAATTAATTAAATCCCAATTTCATTAGTCATTTTAATCTACCTATTCCTTGGATTGACCCTGTTACCACTGGCTGCAAAGCCTTGGTCATAGGCTTATAAATCGTATTTTGGCAAGCCTCGACAGCTTGAGATTAAGAGGATATTCAAAAATCCGCCCACCACTTGACTTTCTGGTAAATGGACTGTCTCGAAGAGAAAGGGTTTATTGGGTATACTCTCTTTCTCTTGTGGCCAGATGTAAGTTAAATAGATGGCTCTTATCCATTGCCATATTCTATCTTTATAGGATAAGGCAAATGGATGTCTAGACTCGCGATCTTGATCTGAGTATCTATTAAGTCTCAACCAGAAAGATTAATATAGTTTAGGACAAAGAGCGAATGGTTTGTTGGCAAATTCGATTCATTTATGAATTGGAGAAAGCATCTTCGTCCTGAAATGTGAGTTTTGATAATGTGATCAAATCTTATGGCTTTGAACAATAGTTTGATAAAACCTTGTTTGACAAGTGTTTAATCTATATTGTAGCTTTCATAACTTGTTTCCGTAATTGAAGTCCTAATCATTGAGAATGATGTAGGATTCACTTCTGACAATAAGCATAAACTAGCGACCCACTCCCAAATAGTTGATCTGGAGGTAGGCTTAGTTTGTTCTAAGGATTCAGGTTGATCTGAGTCGTAAGAACAAATCGCTAGTGTTGTCTTTAAAATCTTTTATTGACAAGCTGTTGTCCATATTCGATGGTCTATGGAAATGGTTTCCAGAGACACCTCAAGTGTTGAGGATATGAGATGCACCCAAGTGCACTTACATATTGGAGGTCATATACATCTTTTTAGATGTATGACCCGATATGTGCTATGCAGTGGGTGCTATCAGTAGTGAAAGTCCAATTGATTTTGATCATTGGATTCTGGTTAAAGTTTGTCCCAGTGTAAACGAGGAGTAGAATACAAGAGTTGTATTGCTGATTCCTCGGTGGTAGCTAAATCTTGTTGCAACTTGTGAAGCAGCAAAAGGTTTATAAGTTGAGCTCGCAGTTAGTGCTATGAGGAGATGTGATGGTCACATGGAAAGCCTCGCAACACTTCATGTTATTTTGTTTACTAAGGCTCTCATGACTAAAGTGTTTGAGAGACACCTAGAAGAGTCTAGGGCTCCGAGTTGCTGGAGAGGACAGTAGGAGAAAACTTCTTGATATATGATATATTAGTTTTCTCCACCTAACATGTACACCACGAACGTTTAAGTTCATGTGGGAGTTTGTTGGGTTTTATGTCCTAAAACTCGTGGTTTGTAAACTGTTATGTTTGTAAACACTCTATTTAGAATAAAGAGTTATTAGTTTTATTCAGTAAAGGAGTTTACTGGAATAAAGTGAAACGTGTTTAGGTTAACCTATACCAATGACCAACACCCATGGCTGAATAAGAGTACTTGAGCGTCATGTATGACATGATTGTGGATTAGGCTCAAGTAGTCAGTCAAAATAGTCTATAGTATATGGATAAGGCTATGTACCTTATCCTGGTAACACTATTGGATGCGGCTCACTTTGTATTGTACAAAACGATGTGATTTGAATCGTTTCACATGGAGATGTGCGAGTGAGGGCGTCTTGTGCAAAGAGTTAGCATAAGACCGAACCGCAAAATATGTCACATGAGATGAGAGGGTTAATTGATCTGTTGGTTGGACCACAAATCTATTGTTCATTAGAGGTGTCAGTGGTACTTAAGGAACAAGACGTAATGCACGGGTTAAACGGTTTAAATGACCCAACTGTTATTACGAACAACCTGTGAAGGGTCGACTTGCCCGTGACGGTTATATATCAGAGGACATAATATATCTACAATGAGGAGAGTGCAGCCCTCAGACTATAGTGGAGTCTCTGGGGGTTAACGATTGTTGATTAGTTCGGTTAAAAGAGTTTTGACCGGATAATCTCGTATCGTTGGAGCTCATGATTTGTAGGTCCTTTACGTTCTCCTGGCTAGCTTGGATAACGTCGTGCAACAATATAAGAGAAAAGGAAAAAGAATTTGAATTGTTCAAATTCGGTTTGTGGAAGAATGATGGACATATTTAAATATGATTTAAATATGAAAATGGTCTAAAACATGAATAGGATTCATGTGCAAAAAAGTCGATTTTTAGAAAATCGGGTTTAGCCATATTATTTAATTAATATTTGATATTGAATTAAATAATATTAATTAATTAAAAAGTTTAATTAATTAATAAAAAATATATATTTTTTATTTATTAAAAAGTTTAATAAATAAAATATTTATTATTATTTAAAATTAATTGAGAATTAATTTTAAAAAATAATAATAGTAAAAAAAATATATATATATATATATATATATATATATATATATATATATATATATATATATATATATATATATATATATATATATATATATATAAATTGTTAGTGGACTTTGGGGCAAACAAAATGAAGAAAAGAAATGAGTTTTGAAAACTCATATTTTTTTTTCCTCAGCTTTCGTTTTAAGCCCAGCCTCTCTGAATGCTTCCATTTTCTTTATTTTTCCTCTGCCTTCTCTTTTCTATTACAGAGTCCCACAACTCCGTTGCACAACGTCGAGGATAGCGGGACTACCTGGGGTGATCCTCGGGGCGTTCGTGAGAAGAAGTTCGAAGTGTTCGTGACGAGGAACGGCCAGCGGAACACGAAAAAAATTAGAACTTCAAGGGTATGTTTTCTAATTTTTCTTAATTCCGTTGTTTGAACATGTTTTCTATTTGTTAAATTGATGAAATTAGAGTTTCAACGATCCAAAATCGCTTCCGCAGCGTGATACGCTCCATCAGTTAAAACAAACACAATTTCACTTTATTCAATAACAACTGTCGCAACGTTTTTGCGACTCGGAGCGGCCGACGTCCTCTTTTAAAGGGTTTTGAAAAATAAGATAAAAACAAAAACAAAAGAAAGGGAGTCGCCACCAATCATTATTCGGGTGTGATTGGTCACCTAAAAGTGGTCTACGAAATCAAAAATATGGTTCGGGGGTCGTTTGAGTGTAGGGAAGGTACTAGCACCCTACAACATCCCGTTAAAAACGGTAGCCAAAAAAACATTTATCCTAAATATCCAACTAATTTCAAAAGGGGTCCTTAATTTGAGAAAAATAAGTAAAAATAAAAATACACATAATTAAATTTAAACTAAATGTCTCAATTGATCTTGCCTTGACTTTAAGATAAAGCAAGGGCTCGATCTGTGAGTGGAATTACCCATCAATGTTGTCATTTATCGCTTAATTTCATTACCGAGATTATACAACAAAACAAAGGTTTTAGAAGTTATTTAAGAAAATCAAATTTTAAAACTAAATTTAAAACTTATTTTAAAATCAAATGCGATTCTTTGAAAATAAATTTCAAATAAAATCAAAAATCAATGTAAGACATTTAATTCAGTTAAAAGATTTGAAATAGAGAATATTTGAAATCACAAAAACCTTAATTTTTAGAGAGAATATCATTTGGCCATTTATTTTAGAGACAATTGGAAAAGAAAAGATTTTAAGGGAAAGAAAACAGTTGGAAGCTTTTAAAATTAGAAATCAATTAAAAATTAATTTGGAAAAAAAAGTTTAATAAAAAGTATTTTGAAGATTTAGCATAATGACATACGAATAAAAAACATAACTACAAACTAAAGCCTAATCCTCAAGATAATGGAAAAATTCTTATTCCCTCCCGGGATTTCGAAAAGGAAAAGAAACGAAATATATCCTCAAGGTGAGAAGCAGAATCCCCACCTATCCCGAGATTAAATTTTGAGAACTATTTTTTTAAAAGAATATAACCTAAAAAAAATAATAGATAAACAACTTAACGAGGTATATATGAGCAGATAATCTGAGGGTATGAATCAAATATGCAGGGTATATATGCAATAAAATAAATCGAAATATATTTTTTATAAAAAATAAGGGCAGAGGCAAAATTGTAATTTTACATAAACTTTAAACAGGAAACCTATTTTACCTGAGCGTCTTCTCCTTCGTACGCAAGGCCACCGTCTGGAGTCGTCGTCTGCCTAGGCTCGTCTTCGCTGTTGTCGTTGGAGCTCGCCGCGAAGAGGATGCGCCGCCGCACGAAAGTAGGAAAAGGGGATCCGCCGCCGCTCGCCGTTGCAAGTTTGTGTCACCGTAGTCTGCGAGGAGGTCTATCGCCGAAGGTTGAAGTTCGTCGGAGATTGGAATTTAAAATCTTGAGGAAAAAGATGGAAAGAAAACTTGTGACTTTTGTTTTTGTCTTTTCCCTATCTTCCCAAAACAAAACCCTTTTTTTTTTTGCCTCCTCTTTTTTGCTTTCTCTTTTTTGCCTCCCCTTCAACTCATCCCATCATCTCGATTTATAGAGTTGATGGGACAAAAAAAAAAACTCAAACTTCCCCAACAAAACTCCAAAAATCCATCATTCTCCTAAAAATTTTCACAAAACTTTAACCATTTCTCTCAACCAACTTTAAAATCCCTAAAAAGACTAACAAAAATTGACTCAAGCCTAGACTTTATTTTTTAAAAAAATAAAAAAATAAATAATGAAAATTAATCTAAATTTAAAAAAAAAATATTGAATTTACTTGGCCAACCCTAAACTAAACCCCAAATCTCCTTAATTTAAAACTCTCAAATCAAAACCCTAAACTAAACCCCAAATCTTCTTAATTTAAAACTCCCAAATCAAAACCCTAAACTAAACCCCAAATCTCCTTAATTTAAAACTACCAAATCAAAACCCTAAAACTAAACCCCAAATCCCTTTAATTCAAAACTCCCAAATCAAAACCCTAAAACTAAACCCCAAATCCCTTTAATTCAAAACTCTGAAAAACTTGTTTATTCTTTTCTTTTGCAATTTTGAAATTAGCGGGAAAATACCAGATTACATGATTTCAAGAATTTATTTGGCAAAACAACAAGAAAATAAACAAGACTGAGCAAAATTTAAAAATGATAAACAAGGCCGGACGAAATACGGTGTCTACAACTTGCCCCCTTTGTATATCCTTGAAGAATTGAAAGGGTAGACAAATGAAAAAGACAAAGTATTTGGGGAGGCCAAAATTGTTTATCATTAAGAACAATATGGGTCTGGATTAGTCAAGCTACGACCACTAAAGTTAAGATACTTTGTCAGGCTTCGAACTGTCAATCTTAGATTAAGGTCCGATTTAACCAACATAAATTTAAACAGACCTCCTATTATCATGCTTCGAACTGCCAATCTTAGATTAGGGTTCGATTTAACCAACAAAATTTTAAACGGACCTACTATTATCAGGCTTCGAACTGCTACCGGGACTTACCCGCTGACATAGAGTTCGATTTAACCAACAAAAATTTAAACAGACCTGCTATTATCAGGCTTCGAACTGCTACCGAGACTTACCCGCAGACATAGAGTTTGATTTAACCAACAAAAGACAACGGTTTTTGTTTCAAAATTTAGTTGTCAAAACAAAAGACAACGATTTTTATTTCAAAACTTAGCTGCAAAACATTTGAAAATGACTTCTTTTTTTAGATTTTAGAAACTCCCATGAATATGCAGAAGTCCTAAATGCATGACTTATGAACTTATGACTGACCCTCCAAAGAGAATGTGATGCAAGTTGCAAAAACGTGATGAACTCAAACGTCATACGAATGTCATGTGCAAAACATGAGTATATGCGTTGATATGTATTTCCCACGTGGCATGGATGAAACAATATTCATTAATTCTGAGAAGCGGTCAATGCAATTGACAATTTTATGAAGATATGCTTTGATTTGCTTGGTTTGGCCAATAAATTTAACTTTGAAAGCAAAATACAATGATGCATATGCATGCTAATGGTAGAAAACAAACGTTATGAATGCAACATATAGGCATATGCATTAACAAAATGTCATAGCTGCAGCATATATGCATGAGCATGCTAGAAGTAGAGTAACGAATGTCATGAATGCAACATGTATGCATGATATTGATGTTTATGCGTGCTAAGGATAAAATAATAAATGTCATGAATGCAACACGTGTGCATATGCATGTCAAGGGTAGAAGAATGATTAAATGCAACATGCATGCTTACTATGTTGTAGGTAATGAATGATTGAATGCAACATGCATGTATATGCATTTAACAAAATGTCATAAATGCAGCATGTATGCATGATATTGATGTTCATGAACGCTAAGGGTAAACAAATGACTGTTGCAACATGTATGCATGATTCATATGATCTACCATCTAGCCATGACATGTGATTTTTTTTTTTTTTTGAAATCAGGATGTAAATGGTATCAACTTGCATGATTTGTAAAAACAAATGTGATATCAAAATGACTTTTGTGTTTAATCAAAGGATCATCCTTGGTTAGGTTCATCGATCTTATCAAGCTAATATTTAGCAGAGAATCAAATAAAAATAATAGTGTCATCACTAGGTTTTTTTTTTTTTTGCTTGAATGCTTTCACTTGAGAGGAAAAATGCGTATCAATCATGGATCACCCAACCATATTGAAACATACTAGATTTTGGGTAGTATTTCATGTGCTAGTTTAGAGAAGTATCAAAAGTAATTGGTACTGTTGAACATCTTAACTGATTAAACTACTTCATGACTTCAGCTTTGTAATGAATAAGAATGTCGGATTACGAGAAAGTAAATTTAGATTTGGTAATATGAGATGAAAACTAGCCAAGAATGAATCTTTTTTTATTTTTTTTTTACGAAAGAAAGCAAGGGAAAATGTGGTACTCGTATGTTTTTAGAAGACCTCTTGGACAATGAGAGATTGAGAATATATTCTCATATTTGAGTAAGAGATTAGAAAATTGTTAATTGGAAAGATAGATGACATGACTCCATTTCCTCGGATAAAAGTTTTGAGAACTAGAGGTAGCTTCTTAAGAAATCATCTCACATGTACTTTCCTTTGAGCAAGCCCGAGATCTTCTATCTCGACTTAATCTTGATGTGGCAAAGCTTTATCCTGATGACTTCGCTCAAATGTAGCAAAGGTGGAGGCTTTGCCCCTGTATTGATGATATTTGCTCCAGCGTAACAAAGACGTAGGCTTTGCCCCAGTTTAGTGACAGTTTGACCCCGCGCGGCAAAGACGCAGACTTTGCCCCAGTATTGATGATACTTGATCCAGCGTGGCAAAGACACATGCTTTGCCCTAGTTTTGCAAAGATGAGGGCTTTGCCCCAGTTTGATGATGTGTAAATGAGGCATTTCAAACCTTTCGGGATGTAGCTTTTCGATCTACTGATTGCACCAATCTCAATTTTTATATTGTTTTTTTTTAGCGAGAAGTGGTGCAATAAAATGCTCCAACTTGTTGACGATGATTCTGCTCTAATATGACAAAGATGAAGGGTTTTCCCTGGTATTGCGAAGGTGAAGGCTTTGCCCCAGTATTGCAAGGGTGAAGGCTCTACCCCAGTATGGCAAAGGTGAGGGCTCTGCCTCAGTATGGCAAAGGTGAGACTTTGCCCCAATATGATGAAGTGCAAGAGAGATTTTCCAACCTTTGTGATATTTAGCTTCTTAATCTAACGATTGCACTAACCTTACAGTTTTTTTTTTTTTTTTTTTTTTTGGAAGCAAGAAATGGTGTAAGCACATGCTTCAACTCGCTGATGTCAGTCTTGCCCTAGTGTGGCAAAGACAAAGGCTTTGCCCAGTGTTGTAAAATCGAAGTCTTTGTCCCATTTTGGTGACCAATTGCTCCAATGTGGGAAAGGTGGAGGTTTTGCCTCAATTGGATGATCATTTGATTTAGAGCGGCAAAGACGTAAGCTTTGCTCCAGTGCTGCAAAGACGAAAGGCTTTGTCACAGCTTATCAATTTGCGAAGGAGACATTTCTGGCGTCTTCAAGATGTAGCTTTTCATTGCATCAACCTTATTTTTTTCTTTTTTTTTTTTAAAAAAAAAAATAAAAAAAAATGGTGCAACCAGATGTGGAAGATCGACAACGTATAATCTCTCTGATGCAGCTCTGGCAGATATTCCATGTTAAGGTCCATGATCCTTGGAATCGTAATGTCGTCAACCCCAGACAAAACTCATTTAAGACCTCGAGATAATTTCTAAAGTTACTAATTCTCTAGCTCTCAAAGCTAACATCCTTAGTCCTGGAATCAATTTCTAATCGAGGAAAAAGATAGATCAAAGGATATGAAAAATGAAGATGAATTTATAATAGATGAGATTGGAATAGAGAAGTATGAGAAATTACAAGTCTTAATTATGAAGCAGTAAATCACAAAGTGTTCAACACCATTTTGTTACATTTGAAGGTCTCTTGGTAACTTTTGGTGGCTAATTTTGGAAGATTTGCCATATAGTCGAGTGTGACATGCTTAGTAAAAGGCTTGGTGGGTGGATAAATATAGAAGTGCACCGTATGAATATAAATGGTGAAATTAACCAGAGATTTTACGGTGGACCTACAATTTGAGTAGATGGCTTCAAAATTATGTGTTGCAGGCCGGTACAAGGTTTTACAATGAGTAATTTTGAACTCTCACTCCAAAATGGCCTGCCCCAGTGTGATAATTAAAACACTGTTCCATGTGGTATGATAGTAGTATAAATTTTAGCATATGAGGAATAATGACGGTCAACATAAAGCTCTTCTAAAAAATGGAGTTCGGCTTAAAAATTAAGCTTGAGAAGAGCATTTTAAAGGTCTTAAAATGGTCGAGACTCGACAAATTTTCCAATAGAAGGGAAGTGAAAGCAATCATTTTTTCTTTCATTTTTTATCATTTTTATATTTTCTCCAAATGATGATTCACCATGATTTTGTCATTAATCTTTGCTAAGGTTTCAACTAATAAGAACGATCAAAGCAATCACAAAGATGATCAAAGTAACACGAAAGATAATTTTTCCCTTTTTCATTTTTGAAAGATGCGAGTGATGAGATGGATGATGTAATAAACTTGAAATTACTTTTTGCGAAATATGCACGAGATGCAATTATTGGAAAATATATTATTATTATTTTTAGGGTTTATGACTTGATATGCCAAAATAAGACAATGCATTAAATTATTACCACATGAAACGATTTTATGCAAACAAATTTTTTTGGATGACTTGACCATGCTTGGATGAACATTTTTTATGATCATATAATGTTATGCAACAATTTTGATTGTCAAATTTCATGCATGTATGAAATGATATGATGTAACAAATGATTTTTTGAAATGTTATGACTTCTCATGCAAATGAGATCATGAATGCATGAACATATTCATATGCATGTGATGTGATGAATTTTATAATATGCAACTTTTGGATTTGTCATGCAAAATGAGACGATGCATGCATGAACATTTCTTATTATATGCATGATATTATGCAAATGATTTTTCCTATGAAAGCTTGACTCGACATACCAGACATACGATATGAGTTAATGACTGAATAAATGATATCATGCAGTTGATGAAATGATTTTTTTTGTTGAGATTTTATGCATGTTATGAGATAATATATGAATTGATGTTTTTATGTATGCATGATCTTATGCAAGAAATGAGAAATATTTTGGCATCTTATGGCTTGTCATGCAAATGTGTTAATGTACCTACGAATATTTTTATGACGATATGATGTTATGCCACGATTTTAATCATTTTATATTTTAAACTTATCATGCAACAATGAATCAATCTTTATGTATGTTCGTAGTATGATGCAACAAGTGACTATTTGAAACGGCACAGCTTATTATGCCAATGAGCTAATGCATGCATGACGTTTTTCGTTTCTTTATTATTTTTTTTATTATTATTTTGCCCAAACACCACCCTCATCCTGCACTTCACAAGATCCTTGGTTATCCTTAATAAGTCATTTTGTGTTGTTATTGATTGAATGTTGACCTTTTTACTATGCTCGCATGAGATATTTCAAATAGCCATCCTTGATCTGAGATATCGTGTATTAATCGTAGAGATAATAAAACTGTCGTATCGAAGTTCTAGGGTGAGCAGAACGAAGGGTCGAAGGAAATAACGATTCTTAATTGAAATGAAATGTTGACATAGCAGGTTCAAATAATCATAACGAATAAAGTAAGCGATAATGATAATAATCATAAGGTAGCCCGATTGTTGAACTCAAGGCCCTCTTGGCGCATGTGTACTTGAAAATCCATTTCTTCAGCTTTTTCAAATTCTGGTTCATGAAAATCTACTCATGGTTCGGAAGAGAATTGTTGTTGATATTAGACTCGTTCCCTTTTTTAAAATTTAACCATCCTGCTTTAACCAAGTCTTGCACTTTATACTTAAGAGTGAGACAATTCTCTGTCGAGTGTCCAGCTACTCCTGCATGATAGTCACAATGGGCATTAGCATCATACCAACCTGGGTATGGTGGTTGCATTGGTGTCGCAGGTACTGGCGCCAACTGATTATTCTGGAACAATTGGGGTAACAACTCCGTATACGTTATGGGGATAGGATCGAACTGAACGTGTCTCGGAGCTCCTCTGCTACCCTGCGGCCCCCGAGTAGGGAAAACAACTTGTTGATTTTGAGGTTGGTAGCCCTGACTGCCAGATGGACGCGAGTTCTGAGGAGAGAATGTGGGATGTTGTGCAGCTGTATTATTAACATAAGGTTGATAATTCGTATCGGGAGCCATGTGGTAACTCGGAGAATACTGTGATGTCTGCGGTCTCCGAATAACTTGATTCGCACTTCCTACCATTTGGGTCTCTCCTTCCCTTTTCTTCGAGAAACCTCCTCCTTTTGCGGATGACTACGAGGTATCTAATATTTTCCCATGCTTAATTCCATATTCGATCCGTTCTCCAATCATCATTATATCAGAAAAGTTTGTGGAAGTGCTTCCGATCATTTTGTCGTAAAAGGGAGCTTTGAGAGTATTCATAAACATAACCGACAACTCCTTGTCCGTCAAAGGCGGCTGGACCTGTGCAACCATATCTCTCCATTTTTGTGCATATTCTTTGAAATTTTCTGTACGACCCTTCTCCATCCTCTGTAGATCCATGCGATCGGGAGCCATATCCATGTTATGCTTATACTGCTTCAAGAAAGAATCAACCAAGTTTTTCCATGAATAAACATGTGCGCTATCCAGCTGCACGTACCAGCGTGATGCTGGCCCGGTTAAACTATCCTGAAAGCAATGGATCAACAGTCTTTCGTTCTGAATGTAGTCTGCCATCTTCCTACAGTACATAGTGAGATGACTCTTCGGACATGATGTTCTGTCATACTTTTCAAAATCAGGTATCCGGAACTTGGGTGGAATCACTACATCAGGTACTAGGCATAGTTTAGTGGCGTCGATGTTACCGAAGACGCTGGTTCCTTCAATGACCCTTAACCTCTCGTTCAAGATTTCTAAAACTTCGTCGTTTGGAACTTCATTCCCTCTGTTTGCCTAGTCTTTTTTCGATTCAGGTTTGTATTGGTTGGGGACCGCAATGGTCACTCTAGAAGGCCCCTCTTGGGATTGTGAAACTTCTGCTTGCCTGCTCATTTCCCCTCTAGGGTCCTGATAATGCCTGGCTGAAGCATTATGCCGTGAGTCGTATGTTACATATTGGGGAATTGAATCCTCCATCAATGGATAATGGGAAGAATTGACATCTATGGGTCCCTCAATCGCATTTCTCAGCTGCACCGGATCTGCTACCACTTTGCTTTTTTCTAGAGATGAAACCAGTGCGTCCATCTTGGCTCGTAATTCACTTAAATCCTTCTTCGTCTTCTCTAACTCTCTCTCTAACTCGGCATTTTTCTCCTCCATGATCATTTTTCCGTGTCTTGTGAAGTGGACACGACGAGCCGATGGTGATTGAGCTATTGTTTTGTTCTGTTTTAAAATTTTAAATGAGTCAAGTTTAGTTGTTGTTTAAAGAAAATGGAAAGAAAGAAAGATTTTCATACGCCGATACGGGGGCATTTGCATCCCCTCGAAGGTCGACACTACTAACTCTTAAAATAATAAACTAAGCTAAATGATGCATGACTCTAAGGATGACTTAAAACTTTTTGTTATGTTATTTTTTTGGTGTAGGGAAGAATTCTACACATTTTTATTTTATTTTTTTTAGAAAGAAAAAAAAGAATTTTTATTAAAGAAAACATGAATATTTTTTTCCTTTTTTTTTTTGAAATTTTGGAACGTTGATTTTTTTGGATTTGTCATGCAAAATGAGACGATTAATGCCTGGACATTTTCTCGTTATATGCATGATGTTATGCAAATGATTTTTTTTTTTTTTTTTTTAAATGTGAAAATAGCAAATGCGCTAAGACCTTTCATGCGCCAGCACAAGGACATTTACATCCCCTCGAAGGTCGACACTACTAGCTCTGAAAATGAAATAAGATTTTTCATGCGCCCACACATGACATTAAAAACCTCATCGAAGGTCGACATTACTCAATCTTAAAGTTTTTTTTTAATGCATTTTTTTTATTTTGTGACATGTGTGGAAGAAAATATTTTTAAAATGAAAATAGTAAAAATAATAATAGTGAAACGTGAAAAAATAAATGTGAAAATAACAAATGCGCTAAGACATTTCATGCGCCAATACATGGGAAATTACATTCCCTTTGGAGATCAGAATTACTCGATTATTAGTTCTAAACCTAAGGGGTACAACTTAGATGCAAAAATTTGATTGTTGATTGTTGATTTGTTTAATTTTTTTTTAAAGAAACCAAAATAAAAAACACATATCATGAAATTAACACATGCATAACTTGAGTACATGAATGAAAGACACAACATATGATATAAGCACAAGAATCAAACATGCAACAAAGTAGTTCTAAACCTAAGGGGTACAACTTAGATGCAAAAATTTGATTGTTGATTGTTGATTTGTTTAATTTTTTTTTAAAGAAACCAAAATAAAAAACACATATCATGAAATTAACACATGCATAACTTGAGTACATGAATGAAAGACACAACATATGATATAAGCACAAGAATCAAACATGCAACAAAGTAGGTGTATCCTATAGTTAAGACTTTGGATAATTAACAGTCGACTCTAGGATGTATTTGAGTGTAATTTAAGTTCTAAACAATCCTAGAGGAAAACGGTCCCCAAATTAATTCCAATGTTATAAAATAACAAAAGAATTAACCTGAGTGAGAATTTTCATGCGCCTACCCGGGGGCAATTAAATCCCCTCGAAAGTCGACACTACTACATTCTCAATTCTAGTCCTAAAAGGTATAGCCCGGGTAGGAGGCTTGTGATCGTGTGTGTAATGCATGCCAAATGCAACATAAAGTACGATAAATAAATTAAAACAAATAAATAGTACGTAAATAAAGAAATAAATAACAACAAACAAAGGACCAACAAGAAATAAAAACGGGATAATAAAAGACAGAATGCAATGACCTTGACCCTCTACAAATAGTCCCCAGTGGAGTCGCCATGCTGTCGCAACGTTTTTGCGACGCGGAGCGGCCGACGTCCTCTTTTAAAGGGTTTTGAAAAATAAGATAAAAACAAAAACAAAAGAAGGGGAGTCGCCACCAATCATTGTTCGGGTGTGAATGGTCACCTAAAAGTGGTCTACGAAATCAAAAATATGGTTCGGGGGTCGTTTGAGTGTAGGAAAGGTACTAGCACCCTACAACATCCCGTTAAAAAACAGTAGCCAAAAACACATTTATCCTAAATATCCAACTAATTTCAAAAGGGTTCCTTAATTTGAGAAAAATAAGTAAAAATAAAAATACACAGTTAAATTTAAACTAAATGTCTCAATTGATCCTGCCTTGACTTTAAGATAAAGCAAGGGCTCGATCTGTGAGTGGAATTACCCATCAATGTTGCCATTTATCGCTTAATCCCATTATCGGGATTATACAACAAAACAAAGGTTTTAGAAGTTATTTAAGAAAATCAATTTTTAAAACTAAATTTAAAACTTATTTTAAAATCAAATGCGATTCTTTGAAAATAAATTTAAAATAAAATAAAAAATCAATGTAAGAAGACATTTAATTCAGTTAAAAGATTTGAAATAGAGAATATTTGAAATCACACTCAATCGAAAACCTTAATTTTTAGAGAGAATATCATTTGACCATTTATTTTAGAGACAATTGGGAAATAAAAGATTTTAAGGGAAAAAAAACAGTTGGAAGCTTTGAAAATTAGAAATCAATTAAAAATTAATTTGGAAAAAAAAGGTTAATAAAAAGTATTTTGAAGATTTAGCATAATGACATACGAATAAAAAACATAACTACAAACTAAAGCCTAATCTTCAAGATAAGTGAAAAATCCTTATTCCCTCCTGGGATTTCGGAAAGGAAAAGAAACGAAATATATCCTCAAGGTGAGAAGCAAAATCCCCACCTATCCCGGGATTAAATTTTGAGAACTATTTTTTTAAAAGAATAAAACCTAAAAAAAATAATAGATAAACAACTTAAATAAACCGAGCAGATATAAAATTTAAACAACTCAATGAGAAAAAAAAAATCAAAGCAAGCGTATTATTCAAATATATCGCAATATATATAAGCAAAAATAAGTCAGGGGTATATGTCACATATAACGGGGTATATATGAGCAGATAATCTGAGGGTATGAATCAAATATGCGGGGTATATATGCAATAAAATAAATCAAAATACTGTTTTATAAAAAATAAGGGCAGAGGCAGAATTGTAATTTTACATAAACTTTAAACAGGAAACCTATTTTACCTGACCGTCTTCTCCTTCGTACGCAAGGCCACCGTCTGGAGTCGTCGTCTGCCTAGGCTCGTCTTCGTTGTTGTCGTTGGAGCTCGCCACGAAGAGGATGCGCCGCCGCACAGAAGTAGGAAAAAGGGATCCGCCGCCGCTCGCCGTTGCAAGTTTGTGTCACCGTAGTCTGCGAGGAGGTCTATCGCCGGAGGTTGAAGTTCGTCGGAGATTGAAATTTAAAATCTTGAGGAAAAAGATGGAAAGAAAACTTCTGACTTTTCTTTTTGTCTTTTCCCTATCTTCCCAAAACAAAACCCTTTTCTTTTTTGCCTCCTCTTTTTTGCTGTCTCTTTTTTGCCTCCTCTTTTTTGCTTTATCTTTTTTTTCCTCCTCTTTTTTGCTTTATCTTTTTTGCCTCCCCTTCAACTCATCCCATCATCTCTATTTATAGAGTTGATGGGACAAAAAAAAACTCAAACTTCCCCAACAAAACTCCAAAAATCCATCATTCTCCTAAATTTTTTCACAAAACTTTAACCATTTCCCTCAACCAACTTTAAAATCCCTAAAAAGACTAACAAAAATTGACTCAAGCCTAGACTTTATTTTTTTAAAAAAATAAAATAAATAAATAATAGAAATTAATCTAAATTTTTTAAAAAAATATTGAATTTGCTTGGCCAACCCTAAACTAAACCCCAAATCTTCTTAATTTAAAACTCCCAAATCAAAACCCTAAACTAAACTAAACCCCAAATCTCCTTAATTTAAAACTCCCAAATCAAAACCCTAAAACTAAACCCCAAATCCCTTTAATTCAAAACTCCCAAATCAAAACCCTAAAACTAAACCCCAAATCCCTTTAATTCAAAACTCCCAAATCAAAACCCTAAAACTAAACCCCAAATCCCTTTAATTCAAAACTCTGAAAAACTTGTTTAATCTTTTCTTTTGCAATTTCGAAATTAGCGGGAAAAGACGAGATTACATGATTTCAAGAATTTATTTGGCAAAACAACAAGAAAATAAACAAGACTGAGCAAAATTTAAAAATGATAAACAAGGCCGGACGAAATACAGTGTCTACAACAACTTTACTGAATAAATCTCAATAACACTTTATTGCTAAATAGAATAATTACATTCACACAGTTTACAAAGTACAAGTTTTAGGACATAAAACCCAACAAGAATGGTCTATAGTATAAGGATAAGGCTGGGTACCTTATCCTGGGAACACTATAGACGCGACCCACTTTGTATAGTACAAACGATGTGATCCGAAATCGTTCATGTAGAGACATGCGAGTGGGGGCGTCCTGTGGAATGAGTTTGAATAGGACTGAACTGCGAAATTAAGTTGCTCTTTCTTTATAACCCCGTTTACTGTAAAGACCGACTTTTTCATATGATGACTGTTGCGTGCTCAGTGTGTAAATGAAATGTAATGCGAGAGCACTCAGAACATGCAAGCATACATGGTCTGCAGCAAGTGATAAGTATTTTTTCATTCGTTTTCCCACAGAGATTGAGTTTAGTTACTAATGAAGTGAGGTGTTAAATTAGAGAGGGTTACTTAAATTGGGTGGATTTGAGGTTGATGTGCCAAACTAACAAAGAATGTACGAAGTATGCAAGCATAAACGAAAGCAAGTAAAAAGATTAACTTTAATGTAGAGAAGAAAGAATTGCGGAACTAACAATGTTCTAGGAATAAAATCGCAAAAGTAAAAGACTGGAAAAATGGCTATGGCAAAAACAGAACTATAGCGGTTCCCGCAATTTTCTAGCAATTAATTTAGCAACGATTTGAAGGTGAGATAAGGAAACAAGGTCGACTTAAGAATCCTCTATAGGCTTTTACATACGATCATTCAACAGTAGATTAACTTATCATGCATCGATTTAGCTTAGTCTCATGCATCTCTCGATTACATGCATTAGATCTTTTAGTTCATTCATATCCAAGTAAGACATAAACATCTATTTATACAAGCAAGCTAATGAACCGTGCTAGGATAACGCCTATTCCTAGGTCGTTTTCTGGCTACCATGAAAGGCTAGCATGAATGGACGACTCTGAACTCTTACTCCTTCCGGAGGTTAGGAGTTCTTTAGACAAAATGGATGGCCGATCGAAATTGCCCATGGGATGAAGTACACATACATTCAATGCATTCGAAGCTATCCTACATGCTGAACTCACGTATTTCTAACCTATAGATTCATCTTTAGCAGACCCTTGTGTGATTAGTTACTCATGGTTGATGGAGAATTGGAAAAACTAGATTGATTAAGCATGATTTAAAGTACTCAATGAAAGTAATGGAAAAACAGATAACGAGATGAAGACTTGCAAAGACTTAAACGATTAATTTATAAATTAAGATTCAAAGCTCAGTGTGAGAAAGTGTGTAAAACAGTAAAGAACTAAACAAATTGAAGACGAATCACAGCAGTGTAACAAATGGAAATGGAAGACAGAAAGCAGTAAGAAAGCTTATAAAAGTGTGCGCTGATCTCCTCGTCGCAAGCGCCTCGGATGAAGGGGAAGATTAGCTGTTCTTGGGGATGAATTCAATCAGAAGAGAAGAAGGATCTTCTCTTCTTCCTCTTGAATTATCGGCGCCAAGGGCTGATTTCTTCACTCTAACAAACGGGATAAGGAAAATGTGTATTTGGAATGCGCTGTGACGAAGAACTCTACGCTTCCGAGCTGTGTTTCTCCTTCACCCTTCACCTCCTTTTATAGCTTTTTGCAGGTACTTTCAGTCATGGAGAACCATCCATTCTGAACAGCAACCCTCCACGTGGCAGCAGGGGAAGGCTTAGGCGGCTGAAATATCGCAACCGTGACGACTGGCGGCTGGAAAAAACTCAGCAGCAGCAACTTGGAATTGCGGATTCCTCGCGGTGGCCGCAATGTTCATTGCGCTCCCAGCAATGTTTCAGCAATTCTCCTGCAATGTACATTTTAACTCTTTTAGCATCATTTTCTATTCTTTTTCGTTCCTTTTCCAAATAAGTCCTATTTTAGCTTCATTCCTTGAATTCTCACATTTAAGCACGTATTAAGCTAAATTCTAACAAAAACGCTCAAGAGATTACATGATTTTAAGGTAAATATATCCCTAAATAATGTACTTTTGGAGAGGTAACACACCCCCAAACTTGAGTTATTGCTTGTCCTCGAGCAATATAAAGGCTTACTTGGGCTGCTAATTCTTGTCTTTTAAACTCTATCTAACTGACTTGCTGACTTCCCTAGGCTTACTATCCACGACACTGCTGTCCTGTGACACCTCCCTAAGTTCAAACTAACTTCACATTCTGCTCATTCTGGTTTCTCTTGCCTTTAAAACCTTTTGTCTTTACAAACTTCCCAACACATGGTTTATCTGCCTATGTCATTAGGTTCATTGTGCAGCTATCCCTAAGTTTTCAAATTCTCCCTAGTTTTAACCCAGACTCAGTACATGCTTCTAATGTATTTATTATTGAGCTACCTAGGAATCCTTACAGTCATACCAAGCTTAGCACACACGAGAATCAGAGTACAGTCCATAGAACAACTAAGCCTTGGCATCACTGTGTTGGATCGACACTCATCTCCCTTGACAAACCTTCAAGCTACAGCCCTGTGCTTAGCAAACTAAGGATCAGAGTTCACTTACACAGGACACCTAAGCACTTAGGCCATAGCTTGTTGGCATACATTCTTCTTCCTTGGTTTTATTTTTCTTTTTCTTTTCTTTCGGTAGAGTCTTCTTTTGGTTTGCCTTTTGATGCAGTGCCGCTTGTGGGTTACACAAATGGCCCTGATTACTCAACATCCTCTAGAGAGACACTACCCTTTATTCTTCTGCTTCTTTCTTTTTCATTTTTTTTTTCAAAGAAGAAGAATGCTTTATGTTTTTCAAGAGGGAGAGAGGAGTGTTCCTAGGCCTAGAGGCTGCCTCCCCCAAACTTATCTTCTCATTGTCCTCAATGAGAGTCTGAGGTGGCACACCCCCAAACTTGTTTTAGAAGCATCTAGTCTAAGGAAAAACAAGTAGAACTTAAAACTCCTAGGTATAGAATGACCTTCGTAGTACAGATAACTCATAAGCAGAATTTCACTAAAAACAACATGGTAAGGTCTCACAGAGGTGCATGATTAGCAATATATGAAGCTAAATTAAACGAACAAGGGTGTACTTTGACACTCATCCAGCATGCTCAATAGACAGATTACCCATTGAATTCAGTAAAGCAGCAAAATATTGAGATTTAAACACAGACAACCCATCAGAAAGTCATCCAACAGCATGCGAAAAAAACTACAAAATATTGCGGTAACCGCAAGGAAGTCGCAATTATTCCAACAGAGCAAATTGAACTATGATCAAGGCTCCTAGCATGCGATGTTCATTCAAAAACAACTACAGAAACCAGCAAACTACCTAAGCTACCTACTCAAATGACATTTAAACAAACTAAACTACTCTAAACAAACAAATTATCAATTCAAAACAGATCACACAATTGATTCTAGGGGGGGGGGGGGGGGGGGGGGGTAACAGGTCACAGAAAAGCAGATTTCTTGTTGTTTTTTAGAGGGATCAAAAATACTCCCTCGAATGCCGTCAGTCTGGCATTCAATCGTCCTTATCTTCTTCACTTCTTTCTCTTGGAGGCGCCCAAGGGTTCAGCAGACAAGCAGGGAAGGTGGGGAATGTGCATCGCAGGTGCTCAGCCAACTCTCGGTCCCTTGCTTGCGAATATTCAGCCCATTGGGCTATCTTGTGTTGCAAGTCAATCAGGCAGGCTGTTGCGTGCTCAATGTGTTGAAATAAATAAGCAAGAAAGTAGAGAGAGCACTCAGAACATGCAAGCATACATGGTCTCACAGCAAGTAGTAAGTATATTTCATTCGTTTTTTCCACAGAGACTTATTTTTAGCTATTCACAAAGTGTTTTTGTTAAGAAAGAAGGGATGGATTTGAAGGGGTAAATTTGATTTTTAATTGTCTATTTATTACTGAATGTATAAAGGGATGCAACATAAACACATGCAAGTTGAAATTAGACTCAAAAGATAAGAGATGAAATTAATAAACGAAGAGGAAAACAGCCAAACAGAATGGTACTTAGGCAGAATTGCGAGACCCGCAATATTTCCGCAATTAACTCAACAGCAAACGTGTGTAAAATGGCGAATTAAGGGCTACTAACGACTATCCTATAGGCATTTTAATACGATTCTCAAGCAGTGGATCAACTCTCTATGCATCAAACTCACTCTATCTCAAGTATCGTCCGATTCCATGCATTAGATTCTTTAGTTTACTCGACTTCAAAGTAAGGTCTTAAGCATCTTGTTAAAACAGGAGTGTTTAGTTTGTACTAGGAAAACGCTTATTCCTAAGCCGTTTTCTGATTACCGTGAAAGGCTAGCATGATTATATGACTCTGAACTCTTACTCCTTCCAGAGGTTAGGAGTTCTTCGGACAAAATGGATGGCCAATCGAAATTGCCCGTGGGATGAAGCTTACATACAACCAATGTTTCGAGTGTCAATCTACCTACTTGAGTCACGTTTTTTAGCCTATAGTTCTGTCATTAGCATGCCCCTAAGTGACTTAGCTACTCATGGATATATAGGGAACATAAATGAAAGATAAAACAGACATGCTTAGAAGAGAAATAAACTTAAAACAGTAAGACAAAACGTAGCAATAGAAGATGGGAACTGTGAAATGCAGAAATGGAAATTGATTACTGAGATTGTTTGATCGAACAGATGAAGATTAAATTGAATAGCATAAAGACAGAACACAACGAAGTAGTCTAATCTAGCTACTAGGAAACGGAACAACAGAAGACAAAGCTAGAAGATGGAAATGGAAAGCAGGAAACAGTAAAACAAGCTTGAATATCTCGTTGCAAACGCCCCGAATGAAGGATAAAAAAGGACAGCCTTGCTTGGATGAATCCAATCGGGAGAGAAGACGAATCTACTCTCCTTCCTATCAGATTATCGACTCCAACAGCTGAGCTTTGCAAACCAACAGACGGCAGAGGAAAAACAGAAGAACAGATGGACTGCGAGACGACTTCACGCTTTCGGATGATGATCAAACCTCCGACTTTGACCCCTTTTTATAGTAGTTTGCAGGTGCGTTTGGGCCAAGGAGAACCATCAATCTTCAACGTCATATATCAGAATGGATGGAGGAGAAAGAACGAATCCCTGAAATAACGGAAATTAACAGAAATAGATCAGTCAACTTACGGTTTTCACTTGAATAATTGCGGGAACCGCAATATTTTCGCAATTCATTCGCAATGCTCATTTTTCATTCTTTTCCTTCGGTTTTCAATCCTTTTTCTTCCTTTTGTGCATAAGTCCTAAATTAGCTACCTTCTTCTAATTCTCATATTTAAGCATAGGTTTAGGCTAAATGCTATCAAAAACACCTAAGTATGTGCATCTTCCTAGGCTAAATAGGTCCTAAATAAGTCACTTTCAGAGACTTAACACACCCCCAAACTTGAGGTTTTGCTTGTCCTCAAGCAAACTAAGGACTTACTTAGGCTGTTATTTTACCTTCTTTAACCACTTACTGACTCCCCTATATCCCAATCTATAGCAGTGCTGTCCTGTGACACACTTCTAAGCTTAAAACTACCCTCTTATCTAGCTTCTTCTGACTTCGCCTGCCTAACACTCCTTCTGTTTTCATTAACTCCCTACAACTGATCTATTTGCTTTTGTCATATCATGCCACTATCCCTAAGGTTTCAAATTCTGCCTAGCTTTATCTCAGACTCAGTACATGCTTCTAGTTTTTACTTATGAGCTACCTAGGATTCCTTAGAGTCATGCCAGTCTTAGTACAAAACCAGTGACAGTAGTACTTCCATAAGACCAACTAAACCCTGGCATCACTTCATTGGATATACATTCATCTCCCTAGACAAACCTAAAAGCTACAACCTTGTGCTCAGCTCATTGAGGATCAGAGTTCTTTTCAAATAGGACATCTAAGCCACAAGGTTATAACTTCTAAGCACACACTCTTCTTCCCTATTTCTCCCTTTTTTTTTTCTTTCTTACTTAGGTGAAACTTCTCCTTGAGTTGCCTTTTGATGCAATGCCACTTGTGGGTTACACACTTGGCACTGATTACTCAGCACTTTGAGAGAAGCTCCCCTTTTTATTCTATTTTTTTCATTTTTTTTTTTTAAAGGAGAAGAAGAATGCTTATGTCCTAAGGAAGAGAGGAATGTTCCTAGGCCTAGGGTGGCCTCCCCCAAACTTAAACTACTCATTGTCCCCAATGAGTGTCTGAGGTGGCACACCCCCAAACTTGTCTAAAAGCATCTAGTCTAAGGTAAAACAAAGAGAATTTAAAAGACCTAGGCATAGACAGAACATTCTAAAAGAAAATATCACAGCAGCAGAATTTTGAAAAAAACAGACAGATAAGGTCTTAAAGCTGTGCATGCTGAGCTTTTGAGAGGTTAATTTAAACTATCAAAGGGTGTCCTATGACACTCATCCAGCATGCTTTAAGATAAGCTATATAAGGTAGTCATGCTAGCAGCAAAAGATAGGATTTAACAGATCACAGCCTAACTAAACAGACAGTCCAAAACATGCAATTAGTCATAAAAATTGCGGGTACCGCAATTATTTCGCAATCAAGTCCGGGCAGATATAACATTGAATCAGGCCCCTAAACATGTTGTGTCCGGTTGCTTTAAGCCCGACAAAAATAAAACTAACCTAACCTACCTAGGCAGCTAACATCAGACTATACTAAGCAAAAGAAAAAACATAAAACTAAACATCTAAAACAGATCAAAAATTGACTAAAAACAGTAGAGTTCACATGATTTATCAGAAGCAGATTTTTTTTTTTTTATAAATTAGTTGAAGGGAATAGTAGTACTCCCTGGAGTGCAATTCAAACCAGCACTCAATTCTCGTCATCCTCATCAGGTTGTCTTGGTCGTGGGGGCACCCATGGAGTTAGAAGATTTGTAGGGAAGTCAGGGAAGGTGCATCCAAGCTGGTCTGCAACCTCCTTGTCCCGTGCCTGCGCATAAGTGGCCCATTGAGCCATCCTTCGTTGCATATCCATTAGGCAGGCCATGGATCGTGACTGATCAGCAGCCAACCGATCCAATTCAAACTCCATATTCCCCTTTCTCTTCAGCCTCAAGCTAGCAGGCAGCTCTAAGTGGCCTGTGTAGGCCATCTGCTGCTCCATGCGTTCGATAGGAACTCCTGCAAGCAAACATAATTTCGTTATGGTATTGGGGAAGAATAATGGCCCCTTACCTTTTCTGGCACACTCAGCAATGGCAGCTGACATGATCTCCCCCACATTGACCGTGAGACCGCGCATGATGGCATAGACCAGCAGTGATCTACTCTGGTTGATGGTCGTCTCGTGGGTCACAGGGGACAGCTTTCGCCTCACAAAGGCAAACCACACAGCTGCCTTTGCCGTCAGGTTGGCACTCATTAGGGTGTGCCTCCCATTGCGTGATACAGTCCACGCTGCTTCAGGCTGGCCAATTGTGCGAATGGCCTCTTCCAGCACTGCCTCAGTCGGCTCATCAACGATCCGTGCGTAGTCAGTGTGTCTTTGGCCTTTGAGGCCATAAGCGTCGTTGATGGCCTTTGCTGAGTAGTCCACCTCTACTCCTCGCACCACAGAAAGCCCTTCCTCAGAGTTGCGAAGGTTGGCGTAGAAGTCGTATACCATACTCGTGTAAGCCGGATTGGGTGGCCTGCACAACTCTTCCCAGCTGTGATTTATAATCCCTGCGCGCAAGAACTGCGGCAGGTCAGCAAGTCTGTCGAGGAAGCCTTTCTCGTGCAGCAACTCCCTCTTCCTCAACTCAACGCCCCTGGACTCAGCGTCAGACGATACATACCTCACAGATTGAGGCTCGTCTTCAGGGTAGAGCTTGGCCTTCCCTTTGTCCGCTGTCTTGGCTGACTCGGCAGCCTCAACCTTGAGTCTTTTGAGCGATGGCTCCGTGCTTTCTTTCTCTGATGAAGGCGCCTTCTTGGCCTTCTTCTTTTTCAGCTTCTTGACTCGCTTAGCCTTAAGAATCTTGGCCTTCCTTCTCTTCTTGAGCTTCGCCTCAATGTTGATCTGCTGCAGGCACGCCCCCAGCGTCTCTTCCATGGAATCAGCCTGCTGTGCAGGACCATCAGGGCTATCTTCCCGCATAGGAGAGAACACCTCCTCTTCTTCAGCATCCCCACTGCCTTGCGTGGACTCTTGGTACTCCCCATAAGGGAATTCAGGATCAGGCCGTGGGGGAGTAGGCGAGGGCGTGGAGCTCTGTGCAGCCGCAGGTGTCTGATCAGAACTCTGAGGTGCTGAAGACAACTCAGGGCTCTGCGCAGGCGGTGACGAAGCGATCTCTGGGCTGTGCACTGGTTCAGATGATGCAGGGCTGTGCACGGGTGATGCAGATGGCGACGGGCTGTGCGCTGGTGATGCAGATGGCGACGAACCCTTCTTGGCTGACTCGTGGGACGCACGATCAGTTTCTTGACTCGCCACAGAGGGAGCCTTTGCTGTGCTTGGTTCGGCGGCCATCTCGACACTCCACCGGCGTTTCTTGGGTGTGCCTGCTGGTTCAGAAGGTCCAGCAGGGATTTCAGTGACAACCCTCCACTTCTTCCTACGGATTGGAAGCTTGGGAAGAGGTCCGGTGCGAACAGCACCAGCATCTGCAAGGGTAAGAAGTGCTTCCCTCGCAGCTGCTTCAGCTTCATCAGCCTTCTTCTTGGCTGCGGATCTTTCAGCCCTAGTGAACACCATTGTTGCTTCTTGGCGATTTGGAGAGAAGAATCAAAGATGAAAAGAATCGCAGCTTTCTTGGAAATCAGAGAATGAGAGAATCGTATCGATCGAACGCCTTCAAACGGATATAAAGGCAACGGATAAATCCCCAACGGCTATATTTTGCGGATCCTGCAATTCCACCGCAATTTAAGGGATATTTTTTCATCTAAATGTCAATCTTTGATCGTCCGTATCTTTTATTTGGCTCAACCGTTTCTTGATTTTTAAAGCTGGATTTGATCCCCTTGATTCCATCTATCGATTCCCTACAAAAAGAAATAAAAACAAAATCAAATTCGCAATTAAAATCACACAACAAAACATACAAACGATAATCGGAAAATCGCAAAAAATAAACTAAGGCATGAGCCTTATGCTGACGAGCACAGCAATCACTCGTCCTCTCTCGTTCTCATTGTTATGTTTCAGTCAAGAGGAAGGCCGAGAGAGTCTTCACATCTCCTTCCTCATAGTAGTGCTTCAATCTTGCACCATTAACCATGAATGGTTGGCCTTGCTGCAAGTTCTTTATCTCTATTGCACCATGAACAAACACATTAGTAATGACAAATGGACCCGACCATCTAGACTTTAGTTTGCCTGGAAATAGTTTTAGTCGTGAGTTAAATAATAGGACAAGTTGGCCTTTCCTAAAGTCTTTGATCCTAAGTCTACTATCATGCCATATTTTGGTCTTTTCTTTATACATTTTGGCATTCTCATAAGACATATGCCTAAGCTCATCAAGCTCATGTAATTGTAATGACCGTAGTGTCCCTGCATCAGTCACACAATAATTCAATTCTTTCAATGCCCAAAATGCCTTAATCTCTAACTCAAATGGCAAGTGACAAGCTTTGCCATACACCAACCTATAGGGAGACATGCCTAGGGGTGTCTTATATGCTGTTCTATAAGCCCAAAGTGCATCCTCAAGCTTAAATGACCAGTCCTTCCTATTAGGTTTGACCACCTTCTCTAGGATGTTCTTAATTTCCCTATTCGAAATTTCAGCTTGTCCATTTGAGTGTGGGTGGTAGGGAGTGGCTACTCTATGTCTAATGTTATATTTAGCCAACACTTTTTCCATAGCTTTATTAATAAAATGGGTCCCCTCATCACTAATGATAGCACGAGGAGTCCCAAATCTAGTGAAAATGTGCCTATGTAAGAATTTAATGACTGTTTTGGCATCATTACTAGGACAAGCTATGGCCTCTACCCACTTAGAGACGTAGTCTACTGCTACAAGGATGTAAAGATTACCTGATGATGGTGGAAATGGTCCCATGAAATCAATGCCCCACACATCAAAGAGTTCTAACTCTAAGATGTAAGTGAGAGGCATTTCATCCTTGCGACTGAGATTACCTGTCCTTTGGCATTCATCACAGCTGTGGGCATAGTTGTGTGCATCCTTGAAGATCGTTGGCCAATAATAGCCACTCTGAAATACCTTTGCAGCTGTTCTTTGACCACCAAAGTGTCCACCATAAGGAGCTGTGTGGCAGTGCTGCAGCACAGACTTCGCCTCAGCAGCTGAAACACATTTCCTTAGCAATCCATCAGCACATGTTCTATATAAAGTAGGGTCATCCCATATGAATTTCTTTGCTTCGTGGAAGAACCTCTTCTTCTCTTGTCCTCCCTTGAAAGTAGGCAGTACCTGTGATGCAAGGAAGTTAGCAATGTCAGCAAACCAAGGTTCCTCATCGTTATCACGATGAGCCAAAACAAAGACATGTTCATCAATGAAAGCATCAGAAATTGCGGACTCCGCAATTTTTTCGCAATTATGGTGCAATCGGGAAAGATGATCCGCAACCACATTCTCGCACCCTTTCTTGTCTCTAATGTCCAGATCAAACTCTTGCAACAACAGTACCCACCTTATCAACCTAGGCTTAGCATCAGCCTTCCTCATAAGGTACTTGAGTGCAGAGTGATCTGTAAACACTACAGTTCTGGTGCCTACAATGTAATTTCTAAACTTCTCACAAGCAAACACTACTGCTAGCATCTCCTTCTCAGTAGTCGTGTAATTACATTGTGCCTCATTCAGGGTTTTACTAGCATAATATACAGGGTGTGTTAGCTTGTCAATCTTCTGTCCTAACATCACCCCTACAGCATAGTCACTGGCATCACATAACATCTCAAATGGGAGATCCCAATTGGGTCCTACTATGATAGGGGCTGTGACTAGTGCTGTCTTAAGGGTTTTTCAAGCTACTCTACATTCTTTAGAGAAGATGAATGGCCTATTTAGCTCTAGAAGCTCACACAAAGGCTTGGCTATCTTAGAAAAGTCCTTAATGAACCTTCTGTAGAAGCCAGCATGCCCTAAGAAGCTTCTAATGGCCTTGACATTTTGTGGCTCTACCAACTTCTCTATGATCTCAATTTTGGCCCTATCGACCTCTACACCTGCCCTTGACACTCGATGACCTAAGACAATCCCTTCATCCACCATGAAGTGGCATTTTTCCCAATTTAGAACTAGGTTGGTCTCCTCACACCTAGCCAGGACTTGTCCTAAATTTTCTAGACAGTTGGTAAATGAATCCCCAAAGACTGAGAAGTCATCCATGAATATTTCTATCATGGACTCATCCAACTCAGAGAAGATTGCCATCATGCACCTTTGGAAAGTTGCCGGTGCATTGCATAAGCCAAAAGGCATTCTGCGGAAGGCAAAGGTTCCAAAAGGGCAAGTGAAGGTGGTCTTCTCTTGGTCCTTAGGGTCTATAGTAATCTGGTTATAGCCTGAGTAACTGTTGCGTGCTCAATGTGTAAAGAAAAGTGTGCAAAATAGAAGAGAGAGCACTTAGAACATGCAAGCATACATGGTCTCACAGCAAGTAATGAGTATATTTAATTCGTTTTCCACAGAGACTTATTTAAGCTATTCGCGAAGTGTGTGAATGTTAAGAAAGATGGGATAAATTTGAGGGGGTAAAATTGGTTTTTAATTAACTACTTTTTGCTGAATGTATAGAGGGATATAACATAAACAGATGCAAGTTGGAATTAGATGCAAAGGATAAAAGATGGAATTAATAAATGAGAAAGAAAACAGCTGAACAGAATGAAATTTGGTAGAATTGCGTGGACCGCAATGTTTCCGCAATTAATTAACAGCGAAACTGATTAAAATGGTGAATTGGGAGCTACTAATGACTATCCTATAGGCAGTTTATTACGATTATCAAGCTTTGGATCAACTCTCTATACATCAAACTAACTCTATCACAAGTATCGTCCGATTCCATGCATGAGAGACTCAAGTTTACTCGACTTCAAAGTAAGGTCTTAAGCATCTTGTTAAAACAGGAGTTTTTAGTTTGTACTAGGGAAACGCCTATTCCTAGGCCGTTTCCTGATTACCATGAAAGGCTAGCATGGTTATATGACTCTGAACTCTTACTCCTTCCAGAGGTTAGGAGTTCTTTGGACAAAATGGATGGCCAATCGAAATTGCCCGTGGGATGAAGCTTACATACAACCAATGTTCGAGTGTTAATCTGCCTACTTGACTTACGTTTTTTAGCCTATAGTTCTGTCATTAGCATGCCCCTAAGTGAGTTTAGTTACTCATGGATATGTGGAGAAGAGAAACAGTAAATAAAACAGACATGCTTAGAAGATAAATAAGCTTAAAACAGTAAGCTAAAGCCGTAGCAGAAACAGATGGAAACCGTAAATAGCAGAAGGATACTTCGATTGCTTAAAGTGTTTGATTGACAAAGGAAAGCTCTAAAGAGATGAATTAAAGACAGACAACAACGAAATGCAATAATTGAAATGCTAAACTAAGAACAACAGTAAGCAGCAATGGAAATAAGAAGAGTAATACAGAAAAACAGTAAAGGAAATGCTAGAAATTCCGTGGCAGTCGCCTCGAATGTTGATGATGAGAAGTCAGCCGTGCTTGGATGAATCCAATCGAGAGAGAAGAAGAATCTTCTCTCCTTCCTATCAGATTATCGACTCCAAATGGCTGAACTCTAACTTCAACAGACGGCAAAGGAAAGACAGTGGAAATGGTGGACTGCACGAAGACTTCTACGCTTCGGAATGCTTGTTGATCCTCCGACTTTGACCCCTATTTATAGTTGTTTGCAGGTGCGATCGGGCCAAGGAGAACCATCAGTCTTCAACGTCATATATCAGAATGGATGGAGGAGAAGAAAAGAATCCCTGAAAAGTCGGATCTAAACAGAAAAATGTCAGCCAACTTACGGTTTTAACTTGAATAATTGCGGCCACCGCAATTATTCCGCAATGCATTCGCAATGGTTATATTTTCATTCTTTTCTTCGGTTTTCACCCCTTTTTCTACCTATTGTGCATAAGTCCTATATTAGCTACCTCCTTCTAATTCTCATATTAAAGCATAGGTTTAGGCTAAATGCTCACAAAAACACCTAAATGTGTACATCTTCTTAAGCCAAATGGGTCCTAAATAAGTCACTTTCAGAGACTTAACACACCCCCAAACTTAAGGCTTTGCTTGTCCTCAAGCATACTAAGGACTTACCTAGGCTGCTGTTTCTTCCTCTTTTTTAACTACTCACTAACTCCTTTATATTCTAGTCTCTAGCAGTGCTGTCCTGTGACACACTTCCAAGTTTAGAACTAACCTCTTGTCTAGCTTCTTCTGACTTCACCTGCCTACTATACCCACTGCTTTTGTTAACCCCCTACTACTGATCTAACTACTTTTATGATATCATGCTATTATCCCTAAGGTTTCAAATTCTACCAAGCTTTACTCTAGACTCAGTACATGCTTCTAGCTTATTTTTAATGTGTCTAGGATTCCTTAGAGTCATGCCAGTCTTAGTATCAACAGTGACAGTGGTACTTTTTAGAGAACAACCTAAGCCCTGGCATCACTACATTGGATATACATTCATCTCCCTCGACACACCTAAAAGTTACAACCTTGTGCTTAGCTCATTGAGGATCAGAGTTCTTTTCACATAGGACATCTAAGCCACAAGATCATAACTCCCAAGCATACATTCTTCTTCCCCTATTTCTCCTTTTTCCTTTTTTTACTTAGGTGGAGTCTCTCCTTGGTTTGCCTTTTGATGCAATGCCATAAAAAAGACTCCCCTCTTTATTCTATTTTTTTCACTTTTTCTATTTATCACAATCATTTTTTTTTTTTTTTAGGAGAAGAAGAATGCTTATGTCCTAAGGAAGAGCGGAATGTTCCTAGGCCTAGGGTGGCCTCCCCCAAACTTCAACTACTCATTGTCCCCAATGAGTGTTTGAGGTGGCACACCCCCAAACTATCCTAGAAGCATCTAGTCTAAAGTAAAACAAAGAGAATTTAACAATCCTAGGCATAGGCAAAACATTCTAAAAGCAACTATCCCAGCAGCAGAAAATTTGAACATAACAGACAGGTTTAAGGTCTTATGGTTTATGCATGCTGAGCACTATTCAGAGGCAAATTTAAACTATCAAAGGGTGTCCTATGACACTCATCCAGCATGCTTCCAGATCAGCTATATAAGGTAGTCATGCTAGCAGAAAAAGATTGAATTTAACAGAACACAGCCTAACTAAACGGACGGTCTAAAACATGCAAATAGTCACAAAAATTGCGGGAACCGCAATTATTGCGCAATACAATCTGGGCAGATTTCACATTGATGCAGGCCCCTAGCATGCTTTTTCCCGTTACTCAGGCATCCTAAAAATAAAACTAAACTAACCTACCTAAACAACTAACATCAGACTAAACTAAACAAAAGAAAAATCATAAAACTAAACATTAAAAACAGATCAAAAACTAAACACAAACAGCATACTTTAACTAACAGAAAGTAGGAAAATTGTCTTTGTTTTTGTAAGGGAACAGCAAATACTCCCTCTAGTGCTCTTCAAACCAGCACTCAATCCTCATCATCTTCATCCGGTTGCCTTGGTCGTGGTGGCACCCATGGAGTTAGGAGGTTGGTGGGGAAATCCGGGAAGATGCACCCCAATTGGTCTGCAACTTCTTTGTCCCTTGCCTGCGCATAGTTGGCCCATTGAGCCATTCTTCTTTGCAAGTCCATCAAGCAGGCCATGGATAGGGACTGCTCAGCAGCCAGCCTATCCAACTCGAACTCCATATTGCCCTTTCTTCTCAGCCTCAGGTGTGCAGGCAACTCCAAATGGCCTGTGTAGGGCATCTGCTGCTCCAAGCGTTCGGTGGGGACTCCTGCAAGTAAACACAACTTTGTTATAGTGTTTGGAAAAAATAAAGGTCCCTTACCCTTTTTAGCACACTCGGCTATGGCAGCATTGATGACTTCTCCCACGTTGATCGTGAGACCTCTCATTATGGCATAAACCAGCAGCGAACGGCTCTGGTTAATTGTGGTCTCATGCGTCACTGGGGAGAGTCTTCTTCTTACGAATGAAAACCACACGGCTGCCTTAGCCGTGAGGTTGGCACTCATAAGAGTGTGCCGCCCGTTGCGTGACACTGTCCAAGAGGCTTCAGGCTGGCCAATTGTGCGCAGGGCTTCTTCTAGCACAGCCTCAGTTGGCTCATCCACTACCCGTGCATAATCTGTGTGAGGTTGGCCCCTGAGACCAAATGCTTCGTTGATGGCTTTGGCAGAAAAATCAACTTCCACCCCTCGGACCACAGATAGGCCATCCTCCGGGCTGATCACGTTAGCATAGAAGTCATACACCATGCTTGTGTATGCTGGATTGGGAGGTCGGCAGAATTCCTCCCAGCCATGGTTAAGCACCCCTGCGCGCAAGAACTGCGGCAGGTCAGCAAGGCGATCAAGGAACCCCTTCTCGTGCAACAGGTCCCTTTTCCTCAGCTCCAGACCCCTTGATTCGGCATCAGAGGAGACATACCTCACTGACGGAGGTTCATCTTCAGGGCAGAGCTTAGCCTTCCCCTTATCAGTTGGTCTGGATGATTCAGCAGCCTCCACCTTGAGGCGTTTGAGCGAAGGCTCAGCACTCTCTCCATCTGCTGAAGGCACTCGCTTGGCCTTCTTCTTCTTCAGCTTCTTGGCCTTCTTGGACTTCTTGGCCTTGGTCATTTTGGCCTTCTTCTTCTCTTTCTTCATGTTGATCTGCTGGAGGCAAGCCCCCAACGTCTCCTCCATAGAATCAGCCTGCTGTGCAGGCTCATCAGGGCTGTCTTCCCTCATAGGAGAGAAGACTTCTTCTTCCCCAGCATCTCCACTGCCTTGCGTGGATTCTTGATAATCCCCGTAAGGGAATTCCGGATCAGGCCGTGGGGAATCATGTTCTGCTGATGGTGCGCGTGCAGAACTCAGTGGTGAAGATGATGGCGCAGGGCTCTGCGCTGCTACAGATGGCGGATCAGAACTCTGAAGCGCTGGAGACAGCTCAGGGCTCTGTAACGGTGGTGATGGCTCTGCGCTTGGCGCTGGTTCGGACGACGCAGGGCTGTGCACAGGTGTAGAAGGCAGAGGGCTGCGCACAGGTGAACCAGACGGCGACGAGCCTTCTTTGGCTGACTCGTGAGAATCACGATCAGGTTCTTGACTCTCCACAGAGGGAGTCTTGGCAGTGCTCGGTTCAGCAGCAGTCTTGACAGACCACCGGCGCTTCTTTGGCGTGCCCACTGGCTCAGATGGGCCAGCAGGGATCTCAGTGACCACCTTCCACTTCCTCCTACGGATAGGAAGCTTGGAAAGACGGCCGGTGCGAACAGCACCTTCATCAGCAAGGGCGAGAAGCGCCTCCCTCGCAGCCGCTTCAGCTGCGTCGTCGACCTTCTTCTTGGCGGCGGATCTCTCAGCCCTAGTGGAAACCATAGTTGCTTCTTGGAGGTTTGGAGAGAAGAATCACAGATGGAGAGAATCGTGGAAATCTTGGAGATCACAGAATGAGAGAATCGTATCAACGGGCGCGTTCTAACGGCTATAAATAAAACGGAAAAAATCGCAACGGCTAGTTTTGCGGATCCAGCAATTTTTGCGCAATTCCAGGGACAAGATTTCATAAAAATTCCAAACTTTGATCGCCCGTATCTTTCAATTGGCTCCACCAATTCTTGATTTTTAAAGCTTGATTCACTCTCCTTGATTCCATCTATCGAATCCCTACAAAAACAAATCAAACAAACATTAAATACGTAATTAAAATCATGCTACAAAACCTACAAACGATCATGAAAAAAAAAAAAAAAACAGAAAGACAGAAAAAACTAAGGCATTGGCCCTTTTCTAAACGAGCACAGTAACCACTCGTTCTCTCTCGTTCTTTTTGTCATGCTTCAGTTAAGAGGAAGGCTGAGAGAGTCTTTACATCCCCTTCCTCATAGTAATGCTTCAGTCTGGCACCATTGACCATAAACGGCTGCCCTTGCTGCAAGTTTTTAATCTCTATTGCACCATGAACAAAGACATTAGTAATAATAAATGGACCCGACCATCTAGACTTTAATTTGCCTGGAAATAGCTTTAAGCGTGAATTAAATAAGAGTACAAGTTGGCCTTTTTTAAAGTCTTTGATCCTAAGCCTACTGTCATGCCATATTTTAGTCTTTTCTTTGTACATCTTGGCATTCTCATAGGCCATGTGCCTAAGCTCATCAAGTTCATGGAGCTGCAAAGATCTTAATGTCCCCGCATCCTTTACACAAAAATTTAATTCTTTCATGGCCCAATATGCTTTATTTTCTAACTCAAGTGGCAAATGGCAAGCCTTGCCATATACCAGCCTATAGGGAGACATACCTAAGGGTGTCTTATATGCTGTTCTGTAAGCCCAAAGTGCATCCTCAAGCTTAAAAGACCAGTCTTTCCTATTCGGTTTGACTACCTTCTCTAGGATGTTCTTTATTTCCCTATTGGAAATTTCAGCTTGACCATTAGAATGTGGGTGGTAAGGGGTAGCTACTCTATGTCGGATGTTATATTTAGCCAATAATTTCTCCATAGCCTTGTTAATGAAATGTGACCCCTCATCACTAATGATAGCACGAGGAGTCCCAAATCGAGTGAAAATGTGCCTATGTAAGAAACTAGTGACCGTTTTAGCATCATTATTAGGACATGCCTTAGCTTCTACCCACTTCGACACGTAATCTACTGCTACTAAGATGTACAGGTTACCTGATGATGGAGGGAATGGTCCCATGAAATCAATGCCCCACACATCAAAGAGTTCTAACTCTAAGATGTAGGTGAGGGGCATCTCATCCTTACGGCTCAAGTTACCTGTCCTTTGACACTCATCGCAGTTGTGGGCGTAGTCATGGGCGTCCTTGAAGATTGTTGGCCAGTAGTAGCCACTCTGAAAGACCTTAGCAGCTGTTCTCTGCCCACCAAAATGTCCCCCATAAGGAGATGAGTGACAGTGCTGCAGCACAGATTTCGCTTCAGCAGCTGAAACACATTTCCTCAACAGCCCATCAGCACAAGTTCTGTAAAGGATGGGGTCGTCCCAGATGAATTTCTTTACTTCATTGAGGAACCTCTTCTTCTCTTGCCCTCCCTTGAATACTGGTAAAACCTGTGATGCACGAAAGTTAGCAATATCAGCGAACCATGGTTCCTCATCGTTATCACGATGAGATAAAGCAAAGACATGCTCATCTATGAAAGCATCAGAAATTGCGGACTCCGCAATTTTTTCGCAATTATGGTGCAATCGAGATAGGTGATCTGCAACCACATTCTCACAACCTTTCTTGTCTCGAATATCTAAATCAAATTCTTGCAGTAATAACACCCATCTAATTAGTCTAGGCTTAGCATCAGCCTTTCTCATCAGATATTTTAAAGCAGAATGGTCAGTATACACAATGGTCCTAGTGCCTACTATATAATTTCTAAATTTTTCACATGCAAATACTACAGCAAGCATCTCTTTTTCTGTAGTTGTATAGTTACATTGAGCCTCATTCAAGGTCTTACTGGCATAATAGACAGGATGTGTGAGCTTGTCAATTTTCTGTCCTAACATGACTCCAACAGCATAGTCACTGGCATCACATAGCATCTCAAATGGGAGATCCCAATTTGGTCCGACTATGATTGGTGCTGTGACTAGTGCTTCCTTCAGGGTTTTCCAAGCTACTACACACTCCTCAGAGAAGATAAAAGGTTTGTTTAGCTCTAGAAGCTCGCACAGGGGCTTGGCTATCTTAGAAAAGTCCTTGATGAACCTTCTGTAAAAACCAGCATGTCCTAAGAAGCTTCTAATGCCTTTGACATTTTGGGGCTCTACTAACTTCTCTATGATCTCTACTTTTGCCCTATCCACTTCCACACCGGCCCTTGACACTCTATGGCCTAAGACAATCCCCTCATCTACCATGAAATGGCACTTTTCCCAATTTAGGACTAGGTGGGTTTCCTCACACCTAGCCAGGACTTGTCCTAGGTTGTTTAGACAGATTTGAAATGAATCCCCGAAGACTGAGAAGTCATCCATGAATATTTCTATCATGGATTCATCCAACTCAGAGAAGATGGCCATCATGCACCTCTGGAAAGTTGCCGGTGCATTGCATAAGCCAAAAGGCATTCTGCGGAAGGCAAACGTTCCAAAAGGGCAAGTGAAGGTGGTCTTCTCTTGGTCCTCAGGATCTATAGTTATTTGGTTGTAGCCCGAATAGCCATCTAGGAAACAGTAGTAGGCCCTACCAGCTATTCTGTCTAGCATCTGGTCAATAAACGGTATAGGGAAGTGGTCTTTTTTTGTTTCTTTGTTTAACTTCCTATAGTCCATACACACCCTCCATCCTGTGACAGTCCTTGTTGGAATCAGTTCGTCGTTCTCATTGACTACCACGGTCATACCCCCCTTCTTAGGTACACACTGGATGGGGCTCACCCACTGGCTACTAGCTATGGGGTAAATTACTCCTGCATCTAACCATTTTATTATTTCCTTCTTCACTACCTCTTTCATAGAGGGGTTTAACCTACGCTGGTGATCTACCTTAGGTGTGTGCTCTTCCTCTAAGATCAACGTCATATATCAAAAAGCAGATCAACATGACTTCTCTTCTTCCCCACGTCATATATCCAAAAACTTGATTGCCTATTACGCGAATAGCCTAAACTCTATTTTTTTTTTCAAAAAGCAGATCAAAAAGCAGATCAACGTCATATATCCAAAAACTTGTTGGATTCTTGATATATGACTTCTCTTCTTCCCCGGCAGCGGCGCCAAAAACTTGTTGCGTGCTCAATGTGTAAAGAAAAGTGTGCTCTTCCTCTAAGATAATTTTATGCATACAAAAAGCAGGGCTAATGCCTCGAATATCGGCAATAGTCCATGCTATAGCCTTCCTATATTGCTTAAGCAGTAAAATTAAATCTACCTCATGCTGTTCACTAAGTTTAGAGGAAATAATTACAGGCAATGTATCATTATCTCCTAAATATGCATATTTGAGGTGAGTAGGTAGTGGTTTCAGTTCAAGAATAGGTGGATGCTCAATGGAGGGCTTCAAAGAATTTACAGTTCTATCAGTCAAATCTATGTTCATACATACATGCTGAGGGTTAATTACAGGCATGTTCATTATGTCAGATACATTTAAGTCATCTACATCTACTTGTACATATTCATTAGCATGCTTGGTTAATAATACATGCTCTAATTGATCGTCCATAAGTGAATCAACAACATCCATGCTAGCACATGACTCAGAATCAGAGGGATATCTCAAAGCTTTATAAACACTAAATTTTACCTCTTCGTCATGTACCCTCATAGTTAACTCACCTTTTTGCACATCTATTAGTGCCCTACCTGTGGCTAGAAATGGTCTACCTAGCAGGATGGGAACCTCCTTGTCTGCCTCATAGTCCAGGACAATGAAATCTGCAAGGAAGATGAACTTGTCAACTTTAACTAGAATATCCTCAATCTTACCTTCTGGATATGCGATGGATCTGTCGGCTAGTTGTAAAGTGACTGTAGTTGGACGTGCTTCTCCTATTCCTAACTGGCGGAATAGGGACAGGGGCATGAGGTTAATGCTAGCTCCCAGGTCACAGAGAGCTCGCCCCACGTGCTTGCCTCCAAGTTCTACAGGTAAGGTGAAGGAACCAGGATCCTTCTCCTTCTTGGGCAACTTGTTCTGGAGGATGGCACTGCACTCCTCAGTGAGATTGACTGTTTCAAACTCACCAATTATCTTTTTGTTAGTAATGATATCCTTCAAAAACTTTACATAAGAAGGCATCGATTGTAAAACCTCTACAAAAAGAATATTAACGTGTACTTGCTTAAGGATTTCTAAGAATTTATTGAAATGAACTTCCTGTTCCTGCTTCTTCTTAAGCCTTCTAGGATAAGGAGGTGGTGGTACATAAGCAGGTACGTCAGGGCGCTTTAGGATTGGTGGAGGTCTAGGAATTTCTTCTATTTCTTCTACAATTGGTTCTAAGCTGGCTCCTGAGGTGCTAGTGGGTGGTGGACCTTGGCTTGGCAGAGACTCCAGTGGAGCACTAGACTCGGTGTTCTCTACTCTCTTTGGTATGTCTTTGGTATTGCTTACCAGAGGTCTTCCACTCCTAAGTTCAATTGCTTGAACTTGTTCCTTGCCATCTCTCCTTGGTAGTTCAGTGTCAGCAGGGAGTCTACCTTGGGGCCTACTTTTAAGTTCATTGGCTAACTGGCCTATTTGAGTTTCTAAGCTCCTAAGGGTAGCTTGCTGGCTTTGGAGAGTAGCCTCATTCTTAGCTATATATTCCTTGAGTAGGTTTTCTACAGAAGATCCTACTGGTTGATAAGGTTTTTGGTACATTGATTGGTTATGTTGGTTATTTTGGGGAGTGAAACCAGATGTTCCACTCGGCCTTGGTAGGTTATTGTTTTGGTTAGAATTTGGTTGGCCACCCCATGACAGGTTTGGGTGGTTCCTCCAACCAGGATTGTATGTTTGTGAGTAGGGGTTGTTCCTTGGGTGCTGCTGGGTTCCTACATAGCAGACCGAGGATGGATTCCCAGGACAGTATTCATAAGGGTGTCCTTCCCCACAGAATCCACAGACTAGTGCCTCGCCTTGGCTTGGTTGAGTGCCCATTGACATGGCTGTGGCGGTATTGGCACTGGGTTGGAGATTGGCCTGAGCCATTTGCTTGACTAAGTTGGTCAGGGCATTTATTTGGGTGCTCATGGCGCTTAGAGCATCCTTGTCTTGAGCTCTAGTTGGCTCTACAGGATCGTCTGACCATCTACAATGAGATGTTGAGATCTTCTCCAAGATCTCATAAGCTTCGTTGTAACTCTTGGACAACATAGAACCTCCAGCAGATGAATTTAAGACTTGTCTAGTGCTGGGGTTGCAACCTTTAAAGAAAACTTCTATTTGGATGCACCATGGGATGCCATGGTGCGGGCATTTGATTAGAAGGTCTTTGAAGCGTGTCCAAGCTTCGTGAAGAGACTCACTTGGAGCTTGTTTGAACTTTATAATGTCATCACGAAAAGTTGAATTCCTATCAGGTGGGAAATATTTGACTAGGAATTTTTCAGCTAGATCTGTCCAATTAAGGACAGATCCGGAAGGTAATGAGTTCAGCCACGTTTTGGCCTTGTCCCTCAAAGAGTAAGGGAACAAGTATAGCCTTAGTGCCTCTTGGGAAACTCCAGGGATTAGGAAGGTATCACTAACTCCTAAGAAATTCCTAAGATGGTTGTGGGGATCCTCATTTTCCATTCCAAAAAATTGTCCCACAGTGGACAACATTTGGAACATCACTGGCTTTAACTCGAATGAGTTGGCAGTGATCTCAGGACGGATTATGCTGGGGTTCAGCTCCCCAGGCATAGGTACAAGATATGAAAGAATGGCGCTATCCTTGTCATTCGCTATTTCTATGGGGTTGCGAGTGGCAGGCACCAGATTTTGATCTCTAACATCCATTTCTCCTAAAGGTGGTGTTGATAACCTTGCGGTATCAGCAGCTAATTGAGGTAAAGAAGGTTGTTTAAATAAACGTTTCTTAGCCTTATTCCTAGCTCTAAGTAATCTTTCGGGCTCAGGGTTGAACTCTAGATCACTAGATGGAAGCTCATTCATAAACTAACCTAAGTTTTACCTAAGAAAGAAATGAGATATAGATCAAATGCAAAAGAAAACAAATGAATGTTTCAAACTTAACAAAAACTTCGTTTCACTTAAAATAAGTCCCCGGCAGCGGCGCCAAAAACTTGTTGCGTGCTCAATGTGTAAAGAAAAGTGTGCAAAATAGAAGAGAGAGCACTTAGAACATGCAAGCATACATGGTCTCACAGCAAGTAATGAGTATATTTAATTCGTTTTCCACAGAGACTTATTTAAGCTATTCGCGAAGTGTGTGAATGTTAAGAAAGATGGGATAAATTTGAGGGGGTAAAATTGGTTTTTAATTAACTACTTTTTGCTGAATGTATAGAGGGATATAACATAAACAGATGCAAGTTGGAATTAGATGCAAAGGATAAAAGATGGAATTAATAAATGAGAAAGAAAACAGCTGAACAGAATGAAATTTGGTAGAATTGCGTGGACCGCAATGTTTCCGCAATTAATTAACAGCGAAACTGATTAAAATGGTGAATTGGGAGCTACTAATGACTATCCTATAGGCAGTTTATTACGATTATCAAGCTTTGGATCAACTCTCTATACATCAAACTAACTCTATCACAAGTATCGTCCGATTCCATGCATGAGAGACTCAAGTTTACTCGACTTCAAAGTAAGGTCTTAAGCATCTTGTTAAAACAGGAGTTTTTAGTTTGTACTAGGGAAACGCCTATTCCTAGGCCGTTTCCTGATTACCATGAAAGGCTAGCATGGTTATATGACTCTGAACTCTTACTCCTTCCAGAGGTTAGGAGTTCTTTGGACAAAATGGATGGCCAATCGAAATTGCCCGTGGGATGAAGCTTACATACAACCAATGTTCGAGTGTTAATCTGCCTACTTGACTTACGTTTTTTAGCCTATAGTTCTGTCATTAGCATGCCCCTAAGTGAGTTTAGTTACTCATGGATATGTGGAGAAGAGAAACAGTAAATAAAACAGACATGCTTAGAAGATAAATAAGCTTAAAACAGTAAGCTAAAGCCGTAGCAGAAACAGATGGAAACCGTAAATAGCAGAAGGATACTTCGATTGCTTAAAGTGTTTGATTGACAAAGGAAAGCTCTAAAGAGATGAATTAAAGACAGACAACAACGAAATGCAATAATTGAAATGCTAAACTAAGAACAACAGTAAGCAGCAATGGAAATAAGAAGAGTAATACAGAAAAACAGTAAAGGAAATGCTAGAAATTCCGTGGCAGTCGCCTCGAATGTTGATGATGAGAAGTCAGCCGTGCTTGGATGAATCCAATCGAGAGAGAAGAAGAATCTTCTCTCCTTCCTATCAGATTATCGACTCCAAATGGCTGAACTCTAACTTCAACAGACGGCAAAGGAAAGACAGTGGAAATGGTGGACTGCACGAAGACTTCTACGCTTCGGAATGCTTGTTGATCCTCCGACTTTGACCCCTATTTATAGTTGTTTGCAGGTGCGATCGGGCCAAGGAGAACCATCAGTCTTCAACGTCATATATCAGAATGGATGGAGGAGAAGAAAAGAATCCCTGAAAAGTCGGATCTAAACAGAAAAATGTCAGCCAACTTACGGTTTTAACTTGAATAATTGCGGCCACCGCAATTATTCCGCAATGCATTCGCAATGGTTATATTTTCATTCTTTTCTTCGGTTTTCACCCCTTTTTCTACCTATTGTGCATAAGTCCTATATTAGCTACCTCCTTCTAATTCTCATATTAAAGCATAGGTTTAGGCTAAATGCTCACAAAAACACCTAAATGTGTACATCTTCTTAAGCCAAATGGGTCCTAAATAAGTCACTTTCAGAGACTTAACAGTAACCATCTAAGAAACAATAGTAGGCTCTACCAGCTATTTTGTCTAACATCTGGTCAATGAATGGTAAGGGGAAATGATCTTTTTTAGTTTCTTTATTTAATTTCCTGTAATCCATACATACTCTCCACCCTGTGACAGTCCTTGTTGGAATCAGTTCGTCGTTCTCATTGACTACCACAGTTATCCCCCCCTTTTTAGGTACACATTGGATGGGGCTTACCCACTGGCTACTAGCTATGGGGAAGATTACACCTGCATCTAACCATTTTATGATTTCTTTTTTTACTACCTCTTTCATAGAGGGATTCAACCTACGTTGGTGGTCTACTCTAGGTGTGTGCTCTTCCTCTAATATAATCTTATGCATACAATAAGAAGGGCTAATGCCTCTAATATCAGCAATAGTCCATGCAATAGCTTTCCTATGTTGCTTAAGCAGTAAAATCAGTTCAACCTCATGCTTTTCACTCAATTTAGAAGAAATGATAACAGGCAGAGTTTCATTACTCCCTAAATATGCATACTTGAGGTGAGTGGGTAGTGGTTTTAATTCTAAAACAGGTGGATGCTCAATGGATGGTTTTAGAGGATTTAATGATCTATCAGTTAGGTCTATATTCATACATACAGGTTGTGGTATATCTACAGGCATATCCATAATTTCAGATACATTTAAGTCAGCTACATCTAGTTGTACATATTCATTAGCATGCTTGGTTAATAATACATGCTCTAATTGTTCTTCCATTAAAGAGTCTACAACGTCCATGCTAGCACAGGATTCAAGGTCAGAGGGATACCTTAAAGCTTTATACACACTAAATTTCACCTCTTCATCATGAACCCTCATAGTGAGTTCACCTTTTTGGACGTCTATAAGTACCCTACCTGTGGCTAGAAATGGTCTGCCTAGCAGGATGGGGACCTCCTTGTCTGCCTCATAGTCCAGGACAATGAAATCTGCAAGGAAGATGAATTTGTCAACTTTCACTAGAATATCCTCAATTTTACCTTCAGGGTATGCGATGGATCTGTCTGCTAGTTGTAAAGTGACAGTAGTTGGACGTGCTTCTCCTATTCCCAACTGGCGGAATAGTGAAAGGGGCATGAGATTGATGCTGGCGCCCAGGTCACAAAGTGCTCTGCCCACGTGCTTGCCTCCAAGTTCAACAGGTAAGGTGAAGGAACCAGGATCCTTCTCCTTCTTGGGTAGCTTGTTCTGGAGGATGGCACTGCACTCCTCAGTGAGATTGACTGTTTCAAACTCACCCATTGTTTTTTTGTTAGTAATAATGTCCTTCAAAAATTTTACATAGGAAGGCATAGACTGTAAAACCTCTACAAAAGGAATGTTAACGTGCACTTGCTTAAGAATTTCTAAAAATTTATTGAAATGCACTTCCTGTTCCTGCTTCTTCTTGAGCCTTCTAGGATATGGAGGTGGTGGCACATATGCAGGCACGTCAGGTCGCCTTAGGATAGGTGGAGGCCTTGGAATTTCTTCTATCTCCTCAACAATTGGTTCTAGCCTGGTTCCTGATGTGCTAGTTGGTGGTGGACCTTGGTTTGGCAGAGACTCCAGTGGAGCACTAGACTCAGTGTTCTCTACTCTCTTTGGTGTGTCTTTGGTGTTGCTTACCAAAGGTCTCCCACTCCTGAGTTCAATTGCTTGAACTTGTTCCTTACCATCTCTCCTTGGTACTTCAGTGTCAGCAGGGAGTCTACCTTGGGGCCTACTTTTGATTTCATTGGCTAGTTGCCCTATTTGGTTTTCTAGGCTCCTAAGAGTAGCTTGCTGGCTTTGGAGAGTAGCATCATTTTTAGCTATGTATTCCTTGAGTAGGTTTTCTACAGAAGATCCTACAGGTTGATTATAAGGTTTTTGGTACATTGACTGGTTATGTTGGTTATGTTGGGGAGTGAAACCAGATGTTCCACTCGGCCTTGGTTGGTTAATATTTTGGTTAGAATTTGGTTGGCCACCCCATGACAGGTTCGGGTGGTTTCTCCAACCAGGGTTGTAAGTTTGTGAGTAGGGGTTGTTCCTAGGCTGCTGTTGGCTTCCTACATAGCAGACTGAGGATGGATTCCCAGGGCAATATTCATATGGGTGCCCTTCCCCACAGAATCCACAGATCAGTGCCTCGCCTTGACTTGGCTGGGTGCCCATTGACATGGCTGTGGCGGTATTGGCACTGGTTTGGAGACTGGCCTGAGCCATTTGCTTAACTAGGTTGGTCAGGGCATTGATTTGGGTGCTCATGGCGCTTAGAGCATCCTTGTCTTGAGCTCTAGTTGGCTCTACAGGATCATCTGACCACCTACAGTGAGATGTTGAGATCTTCTCCAAGATCTCATAAGCTTCGTTGTAACTCTTGGACAACATGGAACCACCAGCAGATGAATTTAGAACTTGTCTGGTGCTGGGGTTGCATCCTTTGAAGAAGACTTCTATTTGGATACACCATGGGATGCCATGGTGTGGACATTTGATAAGAAGATCCTTGAATCTTGTCCAAGCTTCGTGAAGAGACTCACTTGGAGCTTGTTTGAATTTTATGATATCATCACGAAAGGTAGAATTCCTATCTGGTGGGAAATATTTGACTAGGAATTTCTCTGCTAAATCTGTCCAATTAAGGACAGATCCAGAAGGTAATGAGTTCAGCCACGTTTTGGCTTTGTCCCTCAAAGAGTAAGGGAACAGATATGGCCTCAAGGCTTCTTGAGAAACTCCAGGGATTAGGAAAGTGTCACTAACTCCTAAGAAGTTCCTAAGATGGTTGTGGGGATCCTCATTTTCCATTCCAAAGAATTGTCCAACAGTGGACAACATTTGGAACATCACTGGCTTTAACTCGAATGAGTTGACAGTGATCTCAGGACGGATTATGCTGGGGTTCAGCTCCCCAGGCATAGGTACGAGGTATGAAAGAATGGCGCTGTCCTTGTCATTCGCTATTTCTATGGGATTGCGAGTGACAGGCACCAGATTTTGATCTCTTCTATCCATTTCTTCTTGAGGTGGTGGTGATAACCTTGCGGTTTCAGCAGCTAATTGAGGTAATGAAGGTTGTTTAAATAGACGTTTCTTGGCTCTATTCCTAGCTCTAAGTAATCTCTCGGGCTCAGGGTTGAACTCTAGATCACTACTTGGAAGCTCATTCATAAACTAACCTAAATGTTACCTAAAAAAGAAATGAAATTGGATCAAATACAATGGAAAATAATTCGGTGTTTCAAACTTAACTAACTTTGTTTTCGCTTAAATAAGTCCCCGGCAGCGGCGCCAAAAACTTGTTGCGTGCTCAATGTGTTGAAATAAATAAGCAAGAAAGTAGAGAGAACACTCAGAACATGCAAGCATACATGGTCTCACAGCAAGTAGTAAGTATATTTCATTCGTTTTTTCCACAGAGACTTATTTTTAGCTATTCACAAAGTGTTTTTGTTAAGAAAGAAGGGATGGATTTGAAGGGGTAAATTTGATTTTTAATTGTCTATTTATTACTGAATGTATAAAGGGATGCAACATAAACACATGCAAGTTGAAATTAGACTCAAAAGATAAGAGATGAAATTAATAAACGAAGAGGAAAACAGCCAAACAGAATGGTACTTAGGCAGAATTGCGAGACCCGCAATATTTCCGCAATTAACTCAACAGCAAACGTGTGTAAAATGGCGAATTAAGGGCTACTAACGACTATCCTATAGGCATTTTAATACGATTCTCAAGCAGTGGATCAACTCTCTATGCATCAAACTCACTCTATCTCAAGTATCGTCCGATTCCATGCATTAGATTCTTTAGTTTACTCGACTTCAAAGTAAGGTCTTAAGCATCTTGTTAAAACAGGAGTGTTTAGTTTGTACTAGGAAAACGCTTATTCCTAAGCCGTTTTCTGATTACCGTGAAAGGCTAGCATGATTATATGACTCTGAACTCTTACTCCTTCCAGAGGTTAGGAGTTCTTTGGACAAAATGGATGGCCAATCGAAATTGCCCGTGGGATGAAGCTTACATACAACCAATGTTTCGAGTGTCAATCTACCTACTTGAGTCACGTTTTTTAGCCTATAGTTCTGTCATTAGCATGCCCCTAAGTGACTTAGCTACTCATGGATATATAGGGAACAGAAATGAAAGATAAAACAGACATGCTTAGAAGAGAAATAAACTTAAAACAGTAAGACAAAACGTAGCAATAGAAGATGGGAACTGTGAAATGCAGAAATGGAAATTGATTACTGAGATTGTTTGATCGAACAGATGAAGATTAAATTGAATAGCATAAAGACAGAACACAACGAAGTAGTCTAATCTAGCTACTAGGAAACGGAACAACAGAAGACAAAGCTAGAAGATGGAAATGGAAAGCAGGAAACAGTAAAACAAGCTTGAATGTCTCGTTGCAAACGCCCCGAATGAAGGATCAAAAAGGACAGCCTTGCTTGGATGAATCCAATCGGGAGAGAAGACGAATCTACTCTCCTTCCTATCAGATTATCGACTCCAACAGCTGAGCTTTGCAAACCAACAGACGGTAGAGGAAAAATAGAAGAACAGATGGACTGCGAGACGACTTCACGCTTTCGGATGATGATCAAACCTCCGACTTTGACCCCTTTTTATAGTAGTTTGCAGGTGCGTTTGGGCCAAGGAGAACCATCAATCTTCAACGTCATATATCAGAATGGATGGAGGAGAAAGAACGAATCCCTGAAATAACGGAAATTAACAGAAATAGATCAGTCAACTTACGGTTTTCACTTGAATAATTGCGGGAACCGCAATATTTTCGCAATTCATTCGCAATGCTCATTTTTCATTCTTTTCCTTCGGTTTTCAATCCTTTTTCTTCCTTTTGTGCATAAGTCCTAAATTAGCTACCTTCTTCTAATTCTCATATTTAAGCATAGGTTTAGGCTAAATGCTATCAAAAACACCTAAGTATGTGCATCTTCCTAGGCTAAATAGGTCCTAAATAAGTCACTTTCAGAGACTTAACACAGGCCATGGACAACGACTGTGCAGTAGCCAGTTCATCCATCTCGAACTCCATGTTGCCCCTTCTTCTCATCCTCAAGATAGTGGGCAGCTCCAGATGGCCAGTGTAGGCCAATTGCCTCTCTTCCTTCGTAACAGGTACTCCTGCACGCAAACAAAGCTTAGTAATGGTATTTGGGAAAAAGAGTTGGCCCTTACCTTTCTTAGAGCACTCGATGACAGATGTTGCGATGACTTCACCCACATCAATGGTGAGTCCCTTCATGATCGCGTAGATCAACAGTGATCTCCCCTGATTGATTGTTGTCTCGTGTGTGACAGGGGAGATTCGTCTTCAGATGAGGGAGAACTAGATGGCTGCTTTGTCCCTGAGGGCTGCACTCATCAGTGTGTGCCTCCCATTCCTTGAGACTGGCCACGCTGCCTCAGGTTTCCCTATTGTATTCAGAGCTTCCTCCAGGACTGCCTCTGAGGGTGATTCCATGATCCTTGCGTATTCAGAGTGTTTATGCCCCTTGAGAGCATATGCTTCGTTGATTGCTTTGGCTGAGAAATCAACTTCTACTCCTCTCACCATTGAAGAACAACTTTCAGGATGCGTGAGGTTGGCGTAGAAGTCGTACACCATGTTAGAGTAGGCTGGCATTGGAGGCCTACATAGCTCTTCCCAGCCATGATTCATAATCCCTGCGCGCAAGAATTGCGGCAGGTCCGCAAGAGCATCAAGAAATCCTCTCTCGTGGAGGAGTTCTTTCTTCATCAATTCTAGGCCCTTGGCCTCTACTTCTTTGGAGACATACCTCGCAGCTCGAGGCTCATCTTCTCTGTACATCTTCCTCTTCCCCTTGTCCTTCGCTTTGGCTGCTTCGACAGCCTCGGTTTTTATTTTCTTGATAGAAGGTTCAGCTTCAACCTTCTTCCTTTTAGTCCTCTTCGAGGCTTTTGGCCGCTTGCCCTTCACAATAACAGGGGCTCTCTTCTTAAGCTTTGCCTTGGCGGCTATCTGCTGGATGCATTCATCCAGCGAATCCTCTTCTTCCTCCATCGATTCTCTGGTTTCCTGCACCTCAGGGATGTCAAGATTGACATCCCTAAAGGGGGAAACGACTTCCTCCTGATTCGGATCATCAATCGGCATTGATTCTTGTTGCTCCTCAGATGGAACTTGAGGATCCGACTGAGTTTGAGGGGATTCAGGGCTCTACATGGCCGTCTCAAATGATGGTCGGCCACTGTTGAGGCTTTCCTCACTCGTGGTCTTCTTTTCTTTGATCGTGGAGTCAGTCATTGTTACCCTCCACTTCTTCTTAGGAGATTTCGTCGGATCAGAAGAATCAGCAGCTGCCGGCGTTGCCACCTTCCACTTCCTTCTCACAGGAAGCTTTGGGGGCCTCGAGGGTTGCGTCGCGTTGGCGTTTGCCAAAGATAGCAACGCCTCCCTTACCAATCTTGTCTCTTCCGCGTTAGGTGATGCTTTCTTGGGCGTGGATCGTTCGGCTCTCGTGGACACCATTGTTGTTTCTTGAAGGTCTGAGCTTGGGAGTTTCAGAGGAATGAAAGCTCCGGATTGTGGAGTCTCGAAGGCTTGAGAAATCGTAGAGGAGAATGATCCCCAACGCCTTCTTTTTGTGTTGAAACAGAAGAAGACCCCATCAAGCATCTCAAAGCTTTCCAAATGGTGAGTTCTGCTATGAGGCCGAGCGAAGTGACTGAAGATCAGCTCAGCCTGAGGGCCTTTCCATTCACTTTAAAAGGGGAAGCACGAGACTGGCTGCATTACTTGCCATCAGGAACCATTTCCACTAGGGGCAAGTTGAAGAGCGCATTTCTGGAAAAATATTTTCCAGCTTTAAGAGCCAAAATCCTGAAAAAGAAGATCTTCGGCTTTACCCAATCCGATGGAGAGGCATTTCACGAGTGTTGGGAGCGTTACGTTAAGCTATGGCAGAGCTGCCCGAACCATCAGATAGCAGAGGCTGAGCTCATTCAATTTTTCTATGACGGTTTGCAACCATATGACTGTCAGATGCTCGATGCTGCGAGCGGAGGAGCTCTTAGGGAAAAGACACCTGCGGAGGCTAGACAGTTGATCTCCAACATGGCAGGGAACCTCCAGCAGTGCGGAGGAGGAAATGCGCAAGCTCGGTTGTCGACTGAGGTGGAAGAGCTTAAGACTCAAATGTCTCAGGTATGTAGCGTAATTCTTAAATTGCAAGAGAGCTCATCACAAGCATTTTCTGCTGTTTCAGGTAATCCATTGAAGGAATGTTCAAGTCCCTCATGGAAAGGGACGAATATCGTCGCGAAGAATCTGAAGCGCGATTTGAGTTGTCAAGAAAGGAGAGTCGCGAGGAGTCCCAAACACAGTTTGAGTTATTGAGAAAAGAGATCGCGAAAATGAAGGATGAGATGAGAAGGGGAGAGACTCAGGCTGCAGAAGGAATTAATGCCATTGCCCTGCGAAGTGGCAAAGAAATACCATCGCGGCTTGCGCCTGAAGCTTCCAACAAGAATCCCGAGATGCCTGAAGAAAAGTGCCATTCAACACCTCCTGAGGACACGGTATGTGCTACTCCATCTCCTTCTATGAAGTTGTTATGTCTCCAAAAGTGACTAATTTAGGACTTATTTAGCTTAGAAAGATGCACACTCTTAGGTATTTTTGATAGGATTTAGCTTAAACCTATGCTTATTTATGAGAATTAGAAGAAGGTAGCTAAATTAGGACTTGTGTGCAAAAGGAAAGAAAAGGAATGAAAAACGAAACTAAAAGAATGAAAATTGTGCATTGCGGCAACATTGTGGAAACATTGCTAAAACAACAATGTTTTAAGTGAAATCCGTAAGTTGGCTGATCTTTTTCTGTTATATTCCGTTATTTCAGGGATTCGTGCTTTCTCCTCCATCCATTTTGAAGTACGACGTTGAGGATGGATGGTTCTCCTTGGCCCAAATGCACCTGCAGATTACTATAAAAGGGGGTCAAAGTCGAGGGTTCAATCATCATCCGAAAGCGTAGAAGTCTCTTCGCAGCTCCATCTTTTCTCCTGTTTTTCTTCTCCGTCTGTTGGTGTGAGAGGTTCAGCTGTTGGAGTCGACAATCTGATAGGAAGGAGAGAAGATTCATCTTCTCTCCTGATTGGATTCATCCAAGCAAGGCTATCCTTTCTCTCCCTTCAGCCGAGGCATTTGTGACGAGGCGTTCAAGCTCAATTACTGCTTTCTGTGTTTTATTTCTAATTTCCAGCTCTGTTTAGTTGTTGTTTCTTTTCTAGTGGCTAGTTCATTTCATTTCGTTGCTTTCTGCCTTTATGCTATTCACTTTAAACTTCCCTTTGTTCATTCAAACAATCAAGTAATCAAAGCAAAATTCATTATTTCACAGTTTCTTGTCTTTGTTGCCTACTGTTTTTCCTTGCTGTTTGTCTTTAAATTCCTTCTGAGCATGTCTACTTCACCTCTTATTTCTATTCTGTCTATATCCATGAGTAACTAAGTCACATAGGGGCATGCTAATGACAATCCTATAGGCTAAAAAACGTGAACCAAGCATGTAGGATAGCTCTCGAAGCATTGATTGTATGTAAGCTTCATCCCACGGGCAATTTCGATTGGCCATCCATTTTGTCCAAAGAACTCCTAACCTCTGGAAGGAGTAAGAGTTCAGAGTCATACACTCATGCTAGCCTTTCAAGGTAGCCAGAAAACGACCTAGGAATAGGCGTTTTCCTAGTACAAACCATAACTTTCTACTTTAACAAGATGCTTAAGACCTTACTTGGATATGAGTAAACTAAAGAATCTAATGCATGAAATCGGAAGATACATGAGATTGAGTGAGTTTGATGCATAGTGAGTTGATCCAATGCTTGAGAATCGTGAGAAAATGCCTGTAGAGGAGTCGTTAGTAGCCCTTGTTTCTCCATTTTACACACTTTCGCTGTTAGTAACATTGCGGTAGAATTGCTGTTCTCGCAATTCTGCTAAGTTTAAAATTCTGTTTAGCTGTTTTTCTCTTCGTTTATTAATCTCTTCTCTTTTCATTCGAGTTTATCTTTGACTTGCACTTGTTTATGTTGCTACCCTTTACATATTCCTTAGAAATTAGACAACTTAAAACCAATTCTATCCCATCAAATCCACCCATTCTTTCTTAACAATACACTTCACGAGTAGCTAATAATAAATCTCTGTGGGAAAACGAATGAAAAAATACTTACTACTTGCTATAAGATCATGTATGCTTGCATGTTATGAGTGCTCTCTCTCTCTTATTGCTTATTTATTTTACACATTGAGCACGCAACAAGTTTTTGGCGCCGCTGCCGGGGATTTAGTTTAGTGAAAACGAAGTTTGTTAAGTTTGAAATACCAAGTTTAATATCTATTGAAGCTGATCTATTTTTATTTCTTTTTCAGGTACCATTTGGGTTAGTTTATGAATGAGCCTTCAAGTAGTGATCTAGAATTCAACCCTGAGCCTGAGAGATTACTTAGGGCTAGAAATAGAGCCAAGAAACGTCTCTTTAACCAACCCTCTTTACCTCAAATAATTGCTGAAACCGCAGAGTTTCCGCAATCCTCTCAAGAAGAAATGGATAGAATAGTTCCAAATCCGGTACCTATCACTCGCAATCCCATCGAAATAGCGAATGATAAGGATAGTGCCATTCTTTCATACTTAGTTCCCATGCCTGGGGAGCTAAATCCAAGTATCATCCGCCCTGAAATCACTGCCAACTCATTCGAGTTAAAGCCAGTGATGTTCCAAATGTTGTCCACTGTGGGACAATTCTTTGGAGTGGAAAATGAGGACCCCCACAACCATCTTAGAAACTTCTTAGGAGTCAGTGATACATTCATCATCCCTGGAGTTTCCCAAGAAGCCTTGAGGCTCTACCTTTTCCCTTACTCTTTGAGGGACAAAGCCAAAACGTGGTTAAACTCATTACCCTCTGGATCAGTCCTTAATTGGACAGACTTGGCGGAGAAATTCCTAGTAAAATACTTCCCACCTGATAGGAATTCTACCTTTCGTGATGACATAATCAAATTCAAACAAGCTCCAAGTGAGTCTCTTCACGAAGCTTGGACAAGGTTTAAGGACCTTCTTCTTAAATGTCCACACCATGGCATCCCATGGTGTATCCAAATAGAGGTCTTTTTCAAAGGATGCAACCCCAGCACCAGGCAAGTATTAAACTCATCTGCTGGTGGTTCCATGTTGTCCAAGAGTTACAACGAAGCTTATGAGATCTTGGAGAAGATCTCAACATCTCACTGTAGGTGGTCAGATGATCCAGTTGAGCCAACTAGAGCTCAAGACAAGGATGCTCTAAGTGCAATGAGCAGCCAGATAAACGCCCTGACCAACCTAGTTAAGCAAATGGCTCAAGCCAATCTCCAAACCAGTGTCAACACCGCCACAGCCATGTCAATGGGCACCCAACCAAGTCAAGGTGAGACACTTATTTGTGGATTCTGTGGGGAAGGGCACCCGTATGAATACTGCCCTGGGAATCCAGCCTCAGTCTGCTATGTTGGAAACCAACAGCAGCCTAGGAACAACCCCTACTCCAACACTTACAATCCTGGTTGGAGGAACCACCCAAACCTGTCATGGGGTGGCCAACAAAACTCTAACCAACCTCCTAACCAACCAAGACCGAGTGGAACACCTGGTTTCACTCCCCAACATAACCAATCCATGTATCAAAAACCATACAACCAACCTGTAGGATCTTCTGTAGAAAACTTACTCAAGGAATACATAGCCAAGAATGATGCCACTCTACAGAGCCAGCAAGCTACTCTTAGGAGCCTAGAGAACCAAATAGGGCAACTAGCCAATGAAATCAAAAGTAGGCCCCAAGGTAGACTTCCTGCTGACACTGAAATACCAAGGAGAGATGGTAAAGAGCAAGTTCAAGCAATTGAACTTAGGAGTGGGAGACCATTGGTGAGCAACACCAAGGACACACCAAAGAGAGTAGAGAACAAAGAGTCTAGTGCTCCACTGGAGTCTCTGCCAAACCAAGGTCCACCACCAACAAGCACATCAGGGGCAAGGCTGGAGCCAATCATAGAAGAGATAGAAGAAATCCCAAGGCCTCCACCTATCCTAAGGCGACCTGACGTGCCTGCATATGTGCCACCACCTCCATTTCCTCGAAGGCTAAAGAAAAAACAAGAACAGGAAGTGCACTTTAACAAATTTCTAGAAATTCTTAAACAAGTGCATGTCAATATTCCTTTTGTAGAAGTTTTACAGTCTATGCCTTCATATGTCAAGTTTTTGAAGGATATTATAACTAACAAAAAAATTATTGGTGAGTTTGAAACAGTAAATCTCACCGAGGAGTGCAGTGCCATACTCCAAAACAAGCTACCCAAGAAGGAGAAGGATCCTGGTTCCTTCACCTTACCTGTAGAGCTAGGAGGCAAGCACGTGGGCAGAGCTCTTTATGACCTGGGAGCCAGCATAAACCTCATGCCCCTATCACTATTCCGCCAGCTAGGAATAGGAGAAGCACGTCCAACCACTGTCACTTTACAACTTGCAGACAGATCCATAGCCTACCCTGAGGGTAAGATTGAGGATATTCTTGTAAAGGTTGACAAGTTTATTTTCCTTGCAGATTTCATTATCCTGGATTATGAAGCAGACAAGGAGGTCCCCTTCCTATTAGGCAGACCTTTTCTAGCCACAGGTAGGGCCCTGATTGATGTCCAAAAAGGTGAGCTCACTATGAGGGTTCATGACGAGGAGGTTAAGTTTAGTGTTTTTAAAGCACTGAGGTATCCTTCTGACTCTGAATCTTGTGCTAGCATGGACATTGTAGATTCATTAATGGAAGAACAGTTGGAGCATGAATTGTTGACTAAGCATGCTAATAATTATGTAGAACTAGAATTAACTGACTTAAACATAGCTGAACTAATGGACATACCTGTAAATAACCCTCAGCATGTTTGTATGAATATTGACTTAACTGAAAGATCTCTGAATCCATTAAAACCATCCATTGAGCATCCACCTGTCTTAGAACTGAAACCACTGCCCACACATCTTAAGTATGCATATTTAGGAAGTAATGAAACTCTGCCTGTAATTATTTCATCTAAATTAAGTGAGAAGCATGAGGTTGAGTTGATTTTATTACTTAAACAACATAGGAAGGCTATTGCATGGACTATTGCTGATATTAGAGGCATTAGCCCTTCCTACTGCATGCATAAGATAATACTAGAGGAAGAACATACACCCCGAGTAGATCACCAACGTAGGCTGAATCCCTCTATGAAAGAGGTAGTTAAAAAGGAAATAATAAAGTGGTTAGATGCTGGTGTGATCTTCCCTATAGCTAGTAGTCAGTGGGTGAGCCCTATACAATGTGTACCTAAGAAGGGGGGGATGACTGTGGTAGTCAATGAGAGCAATGAACTGATTCCAACTAGGACTATCACAGGGTGGAGAGTTTGTATGGATTATAGGAAACTAAATAAGGAAACCAAAAAGGACCACTTCCCTCTACCATTCATTGACCAAATGTTAGATAGGATAGCGGGTAGAGCTTACTACTGCTTTCTAGACGGTTATTCTGGATATAACCAAATCACTATAGACCCCAAGGACCAGGAGAAGACAACCTTCACCTGCCCCTTTGGAACTTTTGCCTTTCGCAGAATGCCTTTTGGCTTATGCAATGCACCGGCAACGTTTCAAAGGTGCATGTTGGCAATCTTCTCTGATTTAGATGAGTCCATGATAGAGATATTCATGGATGATTTCTCAGTCTTTGGTGATTCATTCACAAACTGTTTAGAGAACTTAGGACAAGTCCTGACTAGATGTGAAGAGACCAACTAAGTCCTTAATTGGGAAAAGTGTCACTTCATGGTGGACGAGGGGATTGTCTGAGGTCATAGAGTGTCTAGGGCAGGTGTAGAGGTCGTCAGGGCCAAGATTGAAATAATAGAGAAGTTGGTAGAACCCCAGAATGTCAAAGCCATTAGAAGTTTCTTAGGACACGCAGGCTTCTATAGAAGGTTCATTAAGAACTTTTCAAAGATCTCCAAGCCTTTGTGTGAGCTTCTAGAACTAAATAAACCATTCATCTTCTCTAAAGAATGTTTCCTAGCCTGGAAGACCCTTAAGGAAGCACTAGTCACAGCACCTATTATAGTAGGACCAAATTGGGATCTTCCCTTTGAGATGTTATGTGATGCTAGTGACTATGCTGTAGGGGTTATGTTAGGACAAAAGGTTGACAAGCTAACACACCCTGTATACTATGCTAGTAGGACACTTAATGAGGCACAATGTAACTACACAACCACTGAGAAGGAGATGCTAGCTGTAGTGTTTGCTTGTGAGAAATTTAGGAACTATATTGTAGGAACTAGAACAATCGTGTATACAGATCACTCTGCACTTAAATACCTTATGAGGAAGGCTGATGCTAAGCCTAGGTTGATTAGGTGGGTATTGTTGCTGCAAGAGTTTGATCTGGACATTAGAGATAAGAAAGGATGCGAAAATGTGGTTGCGGATCATCTTTCCAGATTGCAACATAATTGCGGAAAAATTGCGGAAACCGCAATTTCTGATGCTTTTATTGATGAACATGTCTTTGTATTGGCTCATCGTGATAACGATGAGGAACCTTGGTTTGCTGACATTGCTAACTTCCTTGCCTCGCAGGTACTGCCAACTTTCAAGAGAGGACAAGAGAAGAAGAGGTTCCTTCATGAAGCAAGGAAATTTATATGGGATGATCCTACACTCTACAAGACATGTGCTGACGGTTTGCTAAGGAAGTGTGTGTCAGCTGCTGAGGCGAAGTCTGTGCTGCAGCATTGCCACACAGCTTCTTATGGTGGACACTTTGGTGGCCAAAGAACAGCTGCAAAGGTGTTCTAGAGTGGCTACTATTGGCCCACGATCTTCAAGGATGCCCACAACTATGCACACAGCTGTGATGAGTGCCAGAGAACAGGTAACCTTAGTCGAAAGGATGAGATGCCTCTCACTTACATCTTAGAGTTAAAGCTCTTTGATGTGTGGGGCATTGACTTCATGGGACCATTCCCCCCATCAGCAGGTAACCTTTACATACTCGTAGCTGTAGACTATGTATCTAAGTGGGTAGAGGCCATAGCATGTTCAAATAATGATGCCAAAACAGTTGTTAAATTCCTTAATAGACATATTTTTACTAGGTTTGGGACACCTCGTGCTATAATTAGTGATGAAGGGACACACTTTATTAATAAAGCTATGGAAAAAGTGTTGGCTAAGTACAATGTTAGACATAGGGTAGCCACCCCTTATCACCCACATTCGAATGGCCAAGCTGAAATTTCAAATAGGGAGATTAAGAACATACTCGAAAAGGTGGTCAAACCCAATAGAAAAGACTGGTCGTTTAAACTCGAGGATGCACTTTGGGCATATAGAACTGCATATAAGACACCCCTAGGTATGTCTCCTTACAGACTTGTGTATGGTAAAGCATGTCATCTACCATTCGAGTTAGAAATTAAAGCATTTTGGGCGTTGAAAGAACTGAATTATTGCGTGACTGATGCGGGAACATTGCGGTCACTGCAATTACATGAGCTTGATGAGCTTAGACATATGTCTTATGAAAATGCTAAAATGTATAAGGAAAAAACCAAGATTTGGCACGATAGTAAACTTAGGATTAAGGACTTTAAGAAATGCCAACTTGTTTTGTTATTTAACTCAAGGCTGAGATTATTTCCGGGCAAACTTAAGTCCAGATGGTCAGGGCCATTTGTAATAACTAATGTGTTTGTTCATGGTGCCATAGAGATTAAGAACCTGCAGCAAGGGCAACCATTCATGGTTAATGGTGCACGATTGAAGCACTATTATGAGGAAGGGGATGTGAAGACTCTCTCGGCCTTCCTCTTGACTGAAACGTGAAATTAGGAACGAGAGAGGACGAGTGATTACTGTGCTCGTCCATGCGAGGCTAATGCCTTAGTTTATTTTTTGCTATTTTCCGGTTACTGTTTGTGTATATTTTTAGGCGATTTTAATTACGAATTTAATGTTGATTTTATTTCTTTTGTTAGGGAATCGATAGAGGGCATCAAGGAGATGAAATCCAGATAAAAAATCGAGGGAGATACTGGGCCAAATCGAAGATACGGTTGCGTAAAGATTGGCATTTAAATTTAAGAAAATCTTCCAACGGCCATTTAATTGCGGTAGATTTGCTAAATCCGCAACAGAAATAGCCGTTGGGATTTTCATCATTACTTATAGCCGTTAGAAGCGCCCTGATCCGTACGCTTCTCCCATTCACTGATCTCCAAGAAATCTTCTTCCCTCTTCATCTGCAATTCTTCTTTCCAGAACCCTACGATTCAACCATGGTGCTGACGAGAGCTGAGAGATCGGCATCCAAAAAGAAGGCTGACGACGCTGAAGTTGCGGCGAGGGAAGCACTGCTCGCCTTGGCAGATGCTGAGGCTGCGCGCACTGAACGACTCCCCAAGCTGCCGATCCGCAAGAAGAAGTGGAAGGTAGTCACGGAGATACCTGCTGGACCCTCTGAACCAGCAGGAACGCCCAAGAAACGCAAGTGGAGTATGGCTGTAGCTGATGAAGAAATCAAGAAGAAGACTCCCTCTGTGGAGAGTCAAGAACAAGACCGTCGGTCACACGAGTCAGCCAAGCAGAGCTCTTCGCCATCTCCACCAGCGCGAAGCCCTGAGCTTCCTCCATCGCCGCAGAGTTCTGAACACACCCCACCAGCAGAGAGCCCTGAAGCATCACCCACTTCCCCACAACCTGACCCTGAATTTCCATATGGAGAGTATCAAGAATCGACGCAGGGTAGTGGGGAAGCTGAGGAAGAAGAGGTCTTCTCTCCTTTGAGGGAAGCCAGCCCTGAGAGCCCTGCGCAAAGGGATGATTCCATGGACGAGACACTGGGGGATTGCCTCCAGTAGATGACAACAAAAGCAAGATTGAAAAAGAAAGCCGCCAAGGTTGTCAAGGCCAAAAGACAAAAAACAAAAAAGAAGTCCAAGAAAAATAAGACCAGGGATGCGCCTTCATCAAAGAAGGGGAGTGATGAGCCCTCCCCAAAGAAGCTCAAGATTGAGGCTGCTGAGTCAGCCAAACCGAAAGACAAGGGGAAAGCCAAGCTGTACCCCGAAGATGAGCCTCAATCAGTGAGGTATGTGTCCTCTGATGCCGAGTCCAGAGGCACTGAGCTGAGGAAGAGGGAACTGCTGCACGAGAAGGGATTCCTCGACGCTCTAACAGACCTGCTGCAATTCTTGCGCGCAGGGATAATCAATCACGACTGGGAAGAGCTGTGCAGACCGCCTAACCCAGCCTACTCAAGTATGGTGTATGATTTCTACGCCAATTTGATGAATCCTGAAGATTGCCTATCTGTGGTCAGAGGGGTTGAGGTGGACTTCTCAGCGAAGGCGATCAACGAAGCCTATGGCCTCAAGGGTCAAAAACACACTGATTATGCACGGATCGTTGATGAGCCAACAGAAGCTGTCCTGGAGGAAGCAATCCGAGTCATTGGCCAGCCTGAGGCAGCGTGGACGGTATCACGCAATGGGAGGCATACTCTCATGAGTGCTAACCTCACAGCCAAGGCAGCTGTCTGGTTCTCATTTGTGCGAAGGAAGCTGTCCCCAGTGACCCATGAGACCACAATCAACCAAGGCAGATCGTTGCTGGTCTATGCGATCATGAGAGGCCTTACAATCAACGTTGGCGAGGTCATTGCAGCCTCGATCGCTGACTGCGCAAAAAAGGGTAAGGGTCCACTTGTCCTTCCTAATACAATTACTAAGCTCTGCTTACGTGCAGGGGTCCCAATCGAGCGAATGGAAAGGCAGCTGGCCTACACGGGGTACCTGGAGTTGCCTACTGCCTTGAGGATGCGAAGGAAGGGGAATATGGAGTTCGAGCTCGATGGCCTGGCTGCTGCTCAGTCTCTGTCAATGGCCTGCCTGCTGGACCTGCAAAAGAAGATGGCTCAATGGGCCACATATGCTCAGGCAAGGGACAAGGAGGTTGCTGACTAATTAGGCTGCATCTTTCCTGAGTTCCCCACGGACCTGCTGACTCCATGGGCGCCTCCCAGACCAAGAAGGGATGATGATGAGGAAGACATCTGAGTGCTAGGCTTGCACTCAAGGGAGTATTTCTGTTCCCTAAAAGAAAAAAAAATCAAACTACTTTTTGTGAACCATGTGAATTATGCTATTTGAGTTAACTTTTGATCTGTTTTTAGTTCTTTATTTTTAGTGTTTAAACTTGTTTAGTGTAGTCTGATGATAGCTGATTAGGTTGATTAGTTTAGTTTTCTTTTTTGTATAGTTTAAATGACTGGAAAAAGCATGCGTAGGGACCTTGTTCACTGATATACCTGTCCTGATTCTATTGCGAAATAATTGCGGAATCCGCAATTTTTATTAGTAAATGCATGTTTTTGACTGTCTGTTTAGCTAGGCTGGTTCTGTTTAAATTTTATCTTTTGCTGCTATCTTGTCTACCTTATATAGCTTATCTAAAAGCATGCTGGATGAGTGTCATAGGACACCCTTTGATAGTTTAATTTAACCTCTAAACAGTGCTCAACATGCATAGCTTTAAGTCTTTACCTGACTGTTTTTACGAATTTCTGCTGCTGTGATATTTACTTTTAGAATGTTCTGTCTATGCCTAGGGATTTTAGATTCTCTTTGTTTTACCTTAGACTAGATGCTTCTAGGACAGTTTGGGGGTGTGCCACCTCAGACACTCATTGGGGACAATGAGTAGTTTAAGTTTGGGGGAGGCCACCCTAGGCCTAGGAACATTCCTCTCTCCCTTAAAGCATAAGCATTCTTCTTCTCCTTTACAAAAAATGATGGACTGAAAAAAAAAATGAATAAAGAGGGGTGTCTCTCTCAAAGTTGCTGAGTAATCAGTGCCAAGTGTGTAACCCACAAGTGGCATTGCATCAAAAGGCAACTCAAGGAGAGGCTCCACCAAAGTAAAAAGAAAAAAAAGGAAGAAGTAGGGAAGAAGAATGTATACCTAGGAGTTGCAACTTTGTGGCTTAGATGTCCTGATTTAAAAGAACTCTGATCCTCAATTAGCTGAGCACAAAGTTGTAGCTTGTAGGGTTGTTGGTAGACGATATTTTTGAACTATCGCTATAAACTCAAGCTGTCGAGGCTTGCCAAAATAAATTTATAAACCCGTAGCTTTTAGCTTTGCAGCTAGCGGTAACGGGGTCGAACCACAAAGAATAGGAAGAATGAATTTACTAGTGGAATTTGGATTTGATTGACTAATTGGTAGCGGGGGGTTTTAATCATGCAAGAAGAAATAATGGAAAGCTAACGGAAGAAAAGTAATATGTAGAGAGCGTGTGCACGGTTTGGGGAGTCTCGGGATCAATTGTTAGACAAATTCAACTTATCATTTAATTCTAATAACATGGATTTCTATTTACTGAACACGCGGACGACTACCAGAGAAGCCCCAAAGTAGCCGACTTCATGGATTTTTATTAGACCACACAGTTCTAATTACACTTTATCTAATCCTACGTCAAGGTGATCAGCCCCAAAGTAAATTTAGACAGTCACTAGCTAACCGCGACGAACATTCGAGCGTGAATTCTAATTGCTATTAGATTGCCCGCAAACGCTGTATGCAATCAACAACTATCCTACCCGACTCGATACTTCGATTTAATTTCATCTACCTGTGTTACTTAGTCGAGCAGTGAGAGGCACGGCATCGCTACTCTTTAACAGACACAACATGCGAAACTACCCGAGTGTCAATCAACGTATTTTAGCATGCGCGTTGGATTAAGCAAGGTAAATGAATGCTAGTAAACAGAACCAATATGCGTTGCAAAACTCAGATTATCAAAGCTAAATCGTCTAACAAAATTCCCCTAAACAAATCCCAAACCGTTCACCCTTACCTTAGCCGCTCATGGCGCGGTTTGTCATTCCGCTCCAACCACGGCCATGGAAGAGTTCATCTACCTATTACAATGGAAAGCGGAGCTCGCTCGCATGCCAACAATGGCGGAGCTCCACGGAAAATAGAGAGAAAACGGAGAAGAAGAAGACCAAAATCGCCGGAATCCGTTGAGAGATGAAGAAGATGAAGATGTTTCAAAATGTGCAGAAAAATCGTCTTTTAGCTACTGCCTTCGTCGTAGCGTCGAGACGCTAGGCCAGCGTCTCGACGCTGTGCCCTAAGTTGCTGCGCGCGCGCGCGATGGCGTCGCGACGCAAGGCCAGCGTCGCGACGCTGCCCCGATGAATTTCCTGCGCGCGCCTCCTCCGGAGCGTCTCGACGCCAAGCAGGGTCTCGACGCCAGGGCAGCGTCGAGCCAGCGTCTCGACGCTATCACTCGACGCTTGCTCTCGGGTTTTTCCAGCGTCGAGCCAGCGTCTCGACGCTGTAGCTCGACGCTGGCTCTCGGGTTTGGGGCTGATGCTTTGCCTCTCCAAGGCTGTTTTGGCCCGTTTCTTCACGGAACAAATTCCCCTCTTCCCGATGCATTCCCGGGGCGCTAAAACTCTGCTTTAAGCGCTCGAACATGCCCAACGGACGCACGAGCTCTTTGCCGCTTTTCTCCTACAAAAGAGATATATTTAATCAAACGAAAGCGGACTTTAGCTATAATTAGGACGTATTTAATAGCTCCAAAATGGAGTTATCAAACACCCCCAACTTAAACATTGCTAGTCCTCGAGCAAGCACTACAAAGACATTGACTCAAAGGACGCGTTTACATGCATTCTAACTCAAACCTCCATGCATATTGAAATTTAAACACGAGCATAATCATGGAAGCATTTTGTTCATGCATTAACTAGGACATATCAAAAATTAACTCTTGCCCCCTAACGTGTGTGTGTGCTAGCTAACCACTCCTAAACTCACGCAAACCCGGAAAACCTACATGCAACGCACATCCCGTTTTCCCCCTACTTCTAGCGTTTAAGAACAGCTACACTTGACTTACACGAGAGAGAGAAGCGAATTAAGAGACCTAATTATTTTCTCATTCTTTTTCTTTCTTTTCAAAAAGTACTTTGTACTCTTTTATTTTGGGTTCTTTGAACCAACTTTTTGTTTCTTTTTCTTTCCTACACGAGCTGCCTAACACGTCAAACTTTGGCCAAAGCTTCACGTTTTTAAGGACTGACGCTCACTTCTTTAGCGCTACAAAGAAGGAGGAGCGCCTCGAGAGGAATTTTCTTTCAAACATGCTTTTCTATTTTTTTTTTATTTAGGTTAAGCACATGCTTTCTCAATTAACTAACCACTAACTCTCATGCAACAAGCTACCTAAGGGTGCCTTTCGGGGTGACAACAAGAATTAGCTAAACATGCGATAAACCAAGCTTACGGAATCTAGGGAGAAGTTGCTAAGTGCGCGATAAGTGCAAGGGAGCAACAGAAAAAATTTTAAAATTTTTGACATGAACCTAATAAACACAAAACTCATGCAAAAACTCGATTATGAACATGCTCGAATTTCCAATCATGCATTTCCTAGGCTATCACAGTCAGAAAACAGAAAACAGAGTCCCAAGCACTTCAATATCTTTATAGCACTTCTCAACAAACTACACATGCACATCCGTCGGACTACTCCACCCCCAACTTCAAAATTTGGCATTGTCCTCAATGCCAACCAGTCAGATACATCAAAGTAAAAGGGAAGAAGAAATTCACTTCCCTGACTCTTGGTGGAGCTGGTGAGGGCGAGGAAGCGGCGCACAAACGCATCAGAGCCCAAAATTGCCTTCTCATCCTCGATTCCTAAAAAAAAAACAGCAAGCTAATTAATACTAAATTAATCTAAAAAGCAATAAAACTAAACTAAAACATAAAAACAGTCCATCACTCGGGTGCCTCCGAGAAGCGCAGAATTTTTAAAGTCGGTTGCTCGACTGTATTCTCCCGACAGACTCATCCATAGTCTGTAGGTGCGGGGGACGATCCAGACTTGTCCTTGGCCACACCTTTCCTGCCATCCACCTGAAAAATGTTTTGCACTCTTCGTGCCTCGGGCACGTGAATATCAAAAGGGTTAGTGCAAAAACCAGCATTGTTATCAATCAATTTTAATTCAGAAATTTCAACAGAGACATGGGAACCATCCCTCAAGCGCGAGGGTAGACTCCCATTCTCGACATGCTCACAAACAGACACATTTCCAGCAGATTTTCCATCAAATAAAGAGAACTCATGCAAAGTATCATCAAACTCCAGAGAAACAACGCCCTTATACACATCAATCTTGACCCTAGCGGTCTTAAGGAAAGGACGTCCTAACAACATGGAGGACGAAGCATGCAATGAGTTTTCATTCATATCTAAAATAAGGAAATCAGCAGGAAATGTCATATTCCCGACTCTAACCAAAACATCCTCTACCTTCCCCCTAGGACAGATGCTTGACCCATTAGCCAACTGAACAGAAACATTACACTCATGCATTTCATTTAAATTCAGTTCACGATATAATGCATAAGACATAACATTAACAGAGGCTCCTAGGTCTAACATGGCATTATGAACAATTTTACTACCTATAGTGCACGGGATAGTAAAAGTACCTGGATCGTTGCACTTTGCAGGCAACGTACCTGGGAGTATGGCAGAGACGTTTTCCTTCTTTTTCTCAGTCCCTCTGGACTTCCTTTTCGTAGTGCACCAGCTCCTTAGAAATTTCGCATACTTGGGCACTTGACTGACTGCCTCTAGGAGCGGGATATTCACCATCACCTTTTGGAAGGTTCGCAGGACCTCCTCGTCATCAGATTCCAAAGTAGGCTTCGCAAGCCTACTCGGGAATGGTGCTCTGGCAACATCTCCTGGTACACCGACCTTCTCATTTCTTTTCTCATTCTGAGCCTCGGGAGCAGTCGGGGCGGACTTGTTCAAGCTGTCCGTGGCTTCCTTCACAGCTCTAGTGGAAAGTGACTTCCCACTGCGTAGCTGAATAGCACTAACATTTTCAGTTTGGGAAGGAAGCTTCCCCGAGCTCTTACTCTCTAGTTTACTGATAGACACCGCCATCTGTGTCAGCTGCTTGTTCAGATTCTGCAGCTCTGCCTTATGCGAATTAAGCTCCTCTCGAGCCTCTTTTTGGAATTGGCTGGTGCTAGTCACGATGGTCCGTACCATCTCTTCAAGCGAGCTGGAGGAGCTCGAGGCTTGAGCCTGGGTGGAAGAATGAGGCCTATCCTGAGACTGGCCTTGGAAGCGAGTTTGTCCTTCCCTATTCCCATAGCTGAAATTAGGATGGTCGCGCCAACCGGGGTTGTAAGTGTTTGCATATGGGTCGTACTTCCTTGGGTTGGAAGCATACCCCCCGATAGCGTTGACCTCCGCATCCTCACGGTGTCCTCCAACTATTTTCTTCAACATACTGCCTATCTCGGCCACCTGGGCCCTCATTTCAGTCATCTCATGGCTCTGAGCCACGCTGTGCACTTGTCCTTGTCCTCGAATACCGAATTGCTGCGAGTTCGTGGCCATGTTTGCAATCAACTGCTTGGCCTCAACTGGGGTCTTGTCAATCAGTGCCCCTCCACTCGCCGCATCGATCATCTGCCGGTCATGGGGCGTCATCCCCTCATAAAAGTACTGTATGAGCAGCTGGTCGGCAATCTGATGATGTGGGAAGCTCGCGCACAGGCGCCCGAAGCGTTCCCAGTATTCGTGCAGGGACTCACCTACATCTTGGGTGATCCCATAAATCCTCTTCCGCAGAGTAGTGGCCAAGGATGCGGGAAAGTATTTCTCCAAAAATACCCGCTTCATATCCTGCCACGTGGTGATGGATCCGGAAGGCAAGTAATATAGCCAGTCCTTGGCCTTATCCTTGAGCGTAAAGGGGAATGCTGTTGCGTGCTCAATGTGTAAAGATAAGTGTGCAAAATAGAAGAGAGAGCACTTAGAACATGCAAGCATACATGGTCTCACAGCAAGTAATGAGTATATTTAATTCGTTTTTTCCACAGAGACTTATTTAAGCTATTCGCGAAGTGTGAATGTTAAGAAAGATGGGATGAATTTGAGGGGGTAAAATTGGTTTTTAATTAACTACTTTTTGCTGAATGTATAAAGGGATATAACATAAACAGATGCAAGTTGGAATTAGATGAAAAGGATAAAAGATGGAATTAATAAACGAGAAGGAAAACAGCTAAACAGAATGTAAATTTGCAGAATTGCGTGGACCGCAATGTTTCCGCAATTAACTCAACAGCAAAAGTATGTAAATGGGCGAATTAAGGGCTACTAATGACTATCCTATAGGCAGTTTATTACGATTACCAAGCTTTGGATCAACTCTCTATACATCAAACTCACTCTATCTCAAGTATCGTCCGATTCCATGCATGAGAGACTCAAGTTTACTCGACTTCAAAGTAAGGTCTTAAGCATCTTGTTAAAACAGGAGTTTTTAGTTTGTACTAGGGAAACGCCTATTCCTAGGCCGTTTCCTGATTACCATGAAAGGCTAGCATGATTATATGACTCTGAACTCTTACTCCTTCCAGAGGTTAGGAGTTCTTTGGACAAAATGGATGGCCAATCGAAATTGCCCGTGGGATGAAGCTTACATACAACCAATGTGCGAGTGTTAATCTGCCTACTTGACTCACGTTTTTTAGCCTATAGTTCTGTCATTAGCATGCCCCTAAGTGATTTTAGTTACTCATGGATGTGTGGAGAATAGAAAAGGTAGATAAAACAGACATGCTTATAAGATAAATATGCTTAAAACAGCAAACCAAAGTCGTAGCAGAACAAGCTGGAAACTGTAAATTGCAGAAGGATACTTCGATTACTTAAAGTGTTTGAATGACAAGGGAAGCTCTAAAAGAAATGAATTCAAGACAGACAACAACGAAATGCAATAATTGAAATGCTAAACTAAGAACAACAATGATCAGAAATGGAAATAGGAAGGACAAAGCATAAAAACAGTAAAGGGTTGCTAGAAATTCCGTGGCAGTCGCCTCGAATGTTGATGATGAGAAGTCAGCCGTGCTTGGATGAATCCAATCGAGAGAGAAGAAGAATCTTCTCTCCTTCCTATCAGATTATCGATTCCAAATAGCTGCAACTCTAACTCCAACAGACGGCAAAGGAAAAACAGATGGAAATGGTGGACTGCACGAAGACTTCTGCGCTTCGAATGCTTACTGATCCTCCGACTTTGACCCCTTTTTATAGTCGTTTGCAGGTGCGTTTGGGCCAAGGAGAACCATCAGTCTTCAACGTCATATATCAGAATGGATGGAGGAGAAAGAACGAATCCCTGAAAAGTCGGATCTAAACAGAAAAATGTCAGCCAACTTACGGTTTTAACTTGAATAATTGCGGCCACCGCAATTATTCCGCAATGCAGTCGCAATGGTTATTTTTTCATTCCTTTCTTCGGTTTTCACCCCTTTTTCTACCTATTGTGCATAAGTCCTATATTAGCTACCTTCTTCTAATTCTCATATTAAAGCATAGGTTTAGGCTAAATGCTCACAAAAACACCTAAATGTGTACATCTTCTTAAGCTAAATGGGTCCTAAATAAGTCACTTTCAGAGACTTAACACACCCCCAAACTTAAGGCTTTGCTTGTCCTCAAGCATACTAAGGACTTACCTAGGCTGCTGTTTTACCCTCTTCTTTAACTACTCACTAACTCCCTTATATTCTTGTCTCTAGCAGTGCTGTCCTGTGACACACTTCTAAGTTTAGAACTAACCTCTTGTCTAGCTTCTTCTGACTTCACCTGCCTACTATACCCACTGCTTTTGTTAACCCCCTACTATTGATCTAACTACTTTTATGATATCATGCTATTATCCCTAAGGTTTCAAATTCTACCAAGCTTTACTCTAGACTCAGTACATGCTTCTAGCTTATTTTCAATGTGTCTAGGATTCCTTAGAGTCATGCCAGTCTTAGTATTAACAGTGACAGTGGTACTTTTTAGAGAACAACCTAAGCCCTGGCATCACTACATTGGATATACATTCATCTCCCTAGACAAACCCAACAGTTACAACCTTGTGCTTAGCTCATTAAGGATCAGAGTTCTTTTTACATAGGACATCTAAGCCACAAGATTATAACTCCCAAGCATACATTCTTCTTCCCCTATTTCTCCTTTTTCCTTTTTTACTTAGGTGGAGTCTCTCCTTGGTTTGCCTTTTGATGCAATGCCACTTGAAAAAGACTCCCCTCTTTATTCTATTTTTTTCACTTTTCTATTTATCACTTTTATTTTTTTTTAAGAGAAGAAGAATGCTTATGTCCTAAGGAAGAGAGGAATGTTCCTAGGCCTAGGGTGGCCTCCCCCAAACTTCAACTACTCATTGTCCCCAATGAGTGTTTGAGGTGGCACACCCCCAAACTATCCTAGAAGCATCTAGTCCAAAGCAAAACAAAGAGAATTTAACCATCCTAGGCATAGGCAAAACATTCTAAAAGCAACTATCCCAGCAGCAGAAAATTTGAACATAACAGACAGGTTTAAGGTCTTATGGTTTATGCATGCTGAGCACTATTCAGAGGCAAATTTAAACTATCAAAGGGTGTCCTATGACACTCATCCAGCATGCTTCAAGATCAGCTATATAAGGTGGTCATGCTAGTAACAAAAGATAGATTTCAACAGATCACAGCCTAACTAAACGGACAGTCTAAAACATGCAATCAGTCACAAAAATTGCGGGAACCGCAATTATTTCGCAATACAATCTGGGCAGATTTCCCATTGATGCAGGCCCCTAGCATGCTTTTTCCTGTTACTTATGCATCCTAAAAATAAAACTAAACTATCCTACCTATTCACCTAACATCAGACTAGACTAAGCAAAAGAGAAATCATAAAACTAAACATTAAAAACAGATCAAAACTAAACCCAAACAGCATACTTCACATGAACTAACAGAAAGCAGGAAAATTGTTTTTTTTGTTTCTAAGGGACAGCAAATACTCCCTTTAGTGCTCTTCAAACCAGCACTCAATCCTCATCATCTTCATCTGGTCGCCTTGGTCGTGGGGGCACCCATGGAGTTAGGAGGTTGGTGGGGAAATCCGGGAAGATACACCCCAATTGGTCTGCAACTTCTTTGTCCCTCGCCTGCGCATAGTTGGCCCATTGAGCCATTCTTCTCTGCATGTCCATTAGGCAGGCCATGGAGAGGGACTGCTCAGCAGCCAGCCTATCCAACTCAAACTCCATGTTGCCCTTTCTTCTCAGCCTCAGGTGTGCAGGCAACTCCAAATGGCCTGTGTAAGGCATCTGCTGCTCCAAGCGCTCGGTGGGAACTCCTGCAAGCAAACACAACTTTGTTATAGTGTTTGGAAAGAATAATGGTCCCTTACCCTTTTTAGCACACTCGGCTATGGCAGCAGTGATGACCTCTCCCACGTTGATCGTGAGACCCCTCATTATAGCATAAACCAGCAGCGAACGGCTCTGGTTAATTGTAGTCTCATGCGTCACTGGGGAGAGTCTTCTTCTTACGAATGAAAACCACACGGCTGCCTTAGCCGTGAGGTTGGCACTCATAAGAGTGTGCCGCCCGTTGCGGGACACTGTCCAAGAGGCTGCAGGCTGACCAATCATGCGAATGGCTTCTTCCAGCACAGCCTCGGTCGGCTCATCCACTATCCGGGCATAATCCGTGTGAGGTTGGCCCCTGAGACCGAAAGCTTCGTTGATGGCCTTGGCAGAGAAATCAACTTCCACCCCTCGAACCACAGATAGGCCATCCTCAGGGCTGAGCACGTTAGCATAAAAATCATACACCATGCTAGTGTATGCTGGATTGGGAGGTCGGCAGAATTCCTCCCAGCCATGGTTGAGCACCCCTGCGCGCAAGAACTGCGGCAGGTCAGCAAGGCGATCAAGGAACCCCTTCTCGTGCAACAGGTCCCTTTTCCTCAGCTCCACACCCCTGGACTCGGCATCCGATGAGACATACCTCACTGATGGAGGTGCCTCTTCAGGGTAGAGTTTAGCCTTCCCTTTATCGGTTGGCTTGGATGATTCAGCAGCCTCCACCTTGAGGCGTTTGAGCGAAGGCTCAGTACTTTCTTCGTCTGCTGAAGGCACTCGCTTGGCCTTCTTCTTCTTCAGTTTTTTGGACTTCTTGGACTTCTTGGCCTTGGTCATTTTGGCCTTCTTCTTCTCTTTCGTAATGTTGATCTGTTGGAGGCAAGCCCCCAACGTCTCCTCCATGGAATCGTCCTGCGGTGCAGGAACATCAGGGCTGTCTTCTCTCATGGGAGAAAAGACTTCTTCTTCCCCTGCATCTCCACTGCCCTGCGTAGACTCCTGATAATCCCCATAAGGGAATTCCGGATCATGCCGAGGGGAATTGTGCTCTGCTGATGGTGTATGCGCAGAACTCCGTGGTGAAGATGATGGCGCAGGGCTCTGCGCTGCTACCGGTGGCGAATCAGAACTCTGAGGTGCTGGAGACAACTCAGGGCTCTGTAACGGTGGTGACGACTCGGTGCTTGGCACTGGTTCAGATGGCAGATGGCTGCGCACAGGTGATTCAGACGGCAGAGGGCTGCGCACAGGTGATTCAGACGGCGTCGAGCCTTCTTTCGCTGACTCGTGAGAATCACGATCAGGTTCTTGACTCTCCACAGAGGGAGTCTTGGCGGTGCTCGGTTCGGCAGCAGTCTTGACAGTCCACCGGCGCTTCTTTGGCGTGCCCACTGGCTCAGATGGGCCAGCAGGGATCTCAGTAACCACCTTCCACTTCCTCCTACGGATAGGAAGCTTGGAAAGACGGCCGGCACGTACAGCACCCTCATCAGCAAGGGCGAGAAGCCCTTCCCTCGCAGCCACTTCAGCTGCGTCGTCGGCCTTCTTCTTGGCGGCGGATCTCTCAGCCCTAGTGGAAACCATAGTTGCTTCTTGGAGATCTTGAGAGAGGAATCACAGATGGAGAGGATCGCAAAAATCTTGGAGATCAAAGAGTGAGAGAATCGTATCAACGAATGCGTTCTAACGGCTATAAATAAAACGAAGAAAATCCCAACGGCTAGTTTTGCGGATCCAGCAATTTTTGCGCAATTCCAGGGATATCTTTTCATCAAAATCTCCAACTTTGATTGCCCGTATCTTTTAGTTGGCTCAACCGTTTCTTGATTTTTAAAGTGGGATTTACTCTCCTTGATCCCCTCTTTCGATTCCTTGTAAAAACAAACAAAACAAACATTAAATACGCAATTAAATTTACACCACAAAACGTACAAACGATCATCGAAAAAAAAACAGAAAGACAGAAAAAAAAAACTAAGGCATTGGCCTTGACTGAACGAGCACAGTGACCACTCGTTCTCTCTCGTTCTTTTTGTCATGCTTCAGTCAAGAGGAAGGCCGAGAGAGTCTTCACATCCCCTTCCTCATAGTAATGCTTTAGTCTGGCACCATTGACCATAAACGGCTGCCCTTGCTGCAAGTTTTTAATCTCTATTGCACCATGAACAAAGACATTAGTAATAATAAATGGACCCGACCATCTAGACTTTAGTTTGCCTGGAAATAACTTTAAGCGTGAGTTAAATAATAGTACAAGTTGGCCTTTCCTAAAGTCTTTGATCCTAAGCCTACTGTCATGCCATATTTTAGTCTTTTCTTTATACATTTTGGCATTCTCATAGGCCATATGCCTAAGCTCATCAAGTTCATGGAGCTGCAAAGATCTCAGTGTCCCCGCATCCTTTACACAAAAATTCAATTCTTTCATAGCCCAAAATGCCTTGTTTTCCAACTCAAGTGGCAAGTGGCAAGCCTTGCCATATACCAGCCTATAGGGAGACATACCTAGGGGTGTCTTATATGCTGTTCTGTAAGCCCAAAGTGCATCCTCAAGCTTGAAAGACCAGTCCTTCCTATTCGGTTTGACTACCTTCTCTAGGATGTTCTTTATTTCCCTATTGGAAATTTCGGCTTGACCATTTGAATGTGGGTGGTAGGGGGTAGCTACTCTATGTCGGATGTTATATTTAGCCAATAATTTCTCCATAGCCTTGTTAATGAAATGTGACCCCTCATCACTAATGATAGCACGAGGAGTCCCAAATCGAGTGAAAATATGCCTATGTAAGAAACTAGTGACCGTTTTAGCATCGTTATTAGGACATGCCTTAGCTTCTACCCACTTTGACACGTAGTCCACTGCTACTAGTATATAGAGGTTACCTGACGATGGAGGGAATGGTCCCATGAAATCAATGCCCCATACATCAAAGAGCTCTAACTCTAAGATGTAGGTGAGGGGCATCTCATCCTTACGACTCAAGTTACCTGTCCTTTGGCACTCATCGCAGTTGTGGGCGTAGTCATGGGCGTCTTTGAAGATTGTTGGCCAGTAGTAGCCACTCTGAAAGACCTTAGCAGCTGTTCTCTGCCCACCAAAATGTCCCCCATAAGGAGATGAGTGACAGTGCTGCAGCACAGATTTCGCTTCAGCAGCTGAAACGCATTTCCTCAACAGCCCATCAGCACAAGTTCTGTAAAGGATGGGGTCGTCCCAGATGAATTTCCTTACTTCATGGAGGAACCTCTTCTTCTCTTGCCCTCCCTTGAACACTGGTAGTACCTGTGATGCACGAAAGTTAGCAATATCAGCGAACCATGGTTCCTCATCGTTATCACGATGGGACAAAGCAAAGACATGCTCATCTATGAAAGCATCAGAAATTGCGGTCTCCGCAATCTTTTCGCAATTATGGTGCAATCGAGACAGGTGATCTGCAACCACATTCTCACAACCTTTCTTGTCCCGAATATCTAAATCAAATTCTTGCAGCAATAACACCCACCTAATCAGCCTAGGCTTGGCGTCAGCTTTCCTCATAAGATATTTCAGGGCAGAATGGTCAGTGTATACAATGGTCCTAGTGCCTACAATATAATTTCTAAATTTTTCGCAAGCAAATACTACTGCAAGCATCTCTTTTTCTGTAGTTGTATAATTACATTGGGCCTCATTGAAGGTTTTACTGGCATAGTAGACAGGATGTGTCAGCTTGTCAATTTTCTGTCCTAACATGACTCCAACGGCATAGTCACTGGCATCACATAGCATCTCAAATGGGAGATCCCAATTTGGTCCAACTATGATAGGCGCTGTGACTAGTGCCTCTTTAAGGGATTTCCAAGCTACTACACATTCCTCAGAGAAGATAAAAGGCTTGTTTAGCTCTAGAAGCTCGCACAGAGGCTTGGCTATCTTAGAAAAGTCCTTGATGAACCTTCTGTAAAAACCAGCATGTCCTAGGAAGCTTCTAATGCCTTTGACATTTTGGGGCTCTACTAACTTCTCTATAATCTCTATTTTGGCCCTATCCACTTCCACACCTGCCCTTGACACTCGATGTCCTAAAATAATCCCCTCATCTACCATAAAATGGCACTTTTCCCAATTCAGGACTAGGTTGGTCTCCTCACACCTAGCCAGGACTTGTCCTAGGTTGTCTAGACAGATTTTAAATGAATCCCCAAAGACTGAGAAGTCATCCATGAATATTTCTATCATGGACTCATCCAACTCAGAGAAGATTGCCATCATGCACCTCTGGAAAGTTGCCGGTGCATTGCATAAGCCAAAAGGCATTCTGCGGAAGGCAAACGTTCCAAAAGGGCAAGTAAAGGTGGTCTTCTCTTGGTCCTTAGGATCTATAGTTATTTGGTTGTAACCAGAGTACCCATCTAAAAAACAATAGTAGGCTCTACCAGCTATTCTGTCTAGCATCTGGTCAATAAACGGTATAGGGAAATGGTCTTTTTTGGTTTCTTTGTTTAACTTCCTGTAATCCATACACACCCTCCACCCTGTGACAGTCCTTGTTGGAATCAGTTCGTCGTTCTCATTGACTACCACAGTTATTCCCCCCTTTTTAGGTACACACTGGATGGGGCTCACCCACTGGCTACTAGCTATGGGGTAAATTACTCCTGCATCTAACCATTTTATTATTTCCTTCTTCACTACCTCTTTCATAGAGGGGTTTAACCTACGCTGGTGATCTACCTTAGGCGTGTGCTCTTCCTCTAATATAATTTTGTGCATACAATAAGAAGGGCTAATGCCTCGAATATCAGCAATAGACCATGCTATAGCCTTCCTATGTTGCTTCAGCAGTAAAATTAAATCAACCTCATGCTGTTCACTTAGTTTAGAGGAAATAATTACAGGCAGTGTATCATTATCTCCTAGATATGCATATTTGAGGTGAGTAGGTAGTGGTTTCAGTTCTAGAATAGGTGGATGCTCGATGGAGGGCTTTAAAGGATTTACAGTTCTATCAGTCAATCCTATATTCATACATACATGCTGAGGGTTAATTACAGGCATGTTCATTATGTTAGATACATTTAAGTCAGCTACATCTACTTGTACATATTCACTAGCATGCTTGGTTAACAGTACATGCTCTAATTGTTCGTCCATAAGTGAGTCAACAACATCCATGCTTGCACAAGACTCAGAATCAGAGGGATACCTTAAAGCTTTGTAAACACTAAATTTTACCTCTTCGTCATGTACTCTCATAGTTAACTCACCTTTTTGCACATCTATTAGTGCCCTACCTGTGGCTAGAAATGGTCTACCTAGCAGGATGGGTACCTCCTTGTCTGCCTCATAGTCCAGGACAATGAAATCTGCAAGGAAGATGAACTTGTCAACTTTAACTAGAATATCCTCAATCTTACCTTCTGGATATGCGATGGATCTGTCGGCTAGTTGTAAAGTGACTGTAGTTGGACGTGCTTCCCCTATTCCCAACTGGCGGAATAGGGACAAGGGCATGAGATTGATGCTGGCGCCCAGGTCACAAAGCGCTCTGCCCACGTGCTTTCCTCCAAGTTCAACAGGTAAGGTGAAGGACCCAGGATCCTTTTCCTTCTTAGGTAGTTTGTTCTGGAGGATGGCACTGCACTCCTCGGTGAGATTGACTGTTTCAAATTCACCAATTATTTTTTTGTTAGTAATGATGTCCTTCAAAAACTTTACATAAGAAGGCATCGATTGTAAAACCTCTACAAAAGGAATATTAACGTGTACTTGCTTAAGTATTTCTAAGAATTTATTGAAATGTACTTCCTGTTCCTGCTTCTTTTTAAGTCTTCTAGGATAAGGAGGTGGTGGTACATAAGCAGGTACGTCAGGGCGCTTTAGGATTGGTGGAGGTCTTGGAATTTCTTCTATTTCCTCTACAATTGGTTCTAATCTGGCTCCTGATGTGCTAGTGGATGGTGGACCTTGGTTGGGCAGAGACTCCAGTGGAGCACTAGACTCGGTGTTCTCTACTCTCTTTGGTGTGTCTTTGGTATTGCTTACCAGAGGTCTTCCACTCCTGAGTTCAATTGCTTGAACTTGTTCCTTTCCTTCTCTCCTTGGTAGTTCCGTGTCAGCAGGGAGTCTACCTTGGGGCCTACTTTTAATTTCGTTGGCTAACTGGCCTATTTGAGTTTCTAAGCTCCTAAGGGTAGCTTGCTGGCTTTGGAGAGTAGCCTCATTTTTTGCTATATATTCCTTGAGTAGGTTTTCTACAGAAGATCCTACTGGTTGGTAAGGTTTTTGGTACATTGATTGGTTATGTTGGTTATGTTGGGGAGTGAAACCAGATGTTCCACTCGGCCTTGGTTGGTTAATGTTTTGGTTAGAATTTGGTTGGCCACCCCATGACAGGTTTGGGTGGTTCCTCCAACCAGGATTGTATGTTTGTGAGTAGGGGTTGTTCCTTGGTTGCTGCTGGGTTCCTACATAGCAGACCGAGGATGGATTCCCAGGGCAATATTCATATGGGTGCCCTTCCCCACAGAATCCACAGACTAGTGCCTCGCCTTGACTTGGTTGGGTGCCCATTGACATGGCTGTGGCGGTATTGGCACTGGATTGGAGATTGGCCTGAGCCATTTGCTTGACTAAGTTGGTCAGGGCATTTATTTGGGTGCTCATGGCGCTTAGAGCATCCTTGTCTTGAGCTCTAGTTGGCTCTACAGGGTCGTCTGACCACCTACAATGAGATGTTGAGATCTTCTCCAAGATCTCATAAGCTTCGTTGTAACTCTTGGACAACATGGAACCTCCAGCAGATGAATTTAAGACTTGCCTAGTGCTGGGGTTGCAACCTTTAAAGAAAACTTCTATTTGGATGCACCATGGGATGCCATGGTGCGGACATTTGATTAGAAGGTCTTTGAAGCGTGTCCAAGCTTCGTGAAGAGACTCACTAGGAGCTTGTTTGAATTTAATAATGTCATCACGGAAAGTGGAATTCCTATCAGGTGGGAAATATTTGACTAGGAATTTTTCAGCTAGATCTGTCCAATTAAGGACAGATCCGGAAGGTAATGAGTTCAGCCACGTTTTGGCCTTGTCCCTCAAAGAGTAAGGGAACAAGTATAGCCTTAATGCTTCTTGAGAAACTCCAGGGATTAGGAAGGTATCACTAACCCCTAAGAAGTTCCTAAGATGATTGTGGGGATCCTCATTTTCCATTCCAAAGAATTGTCCCACAGTGGACAACATTTGGAACATCACTGGCTTTAACTCGAATGAGTTGGCAGTGATCTCAGGACGGATTATGCTGGGGTTCAGCTCCCCAGGCATAGGTACAAGATATGAAAGAATGGCGCTATCCTTGTCATTCGCTATGTCTATGGGATTGCGAGTGGCAGGCACCAGATTTTGATCTCTAACATCCATTTCTCCTAGAGGTGGTGATGATAACCTTGCGGTATCAGCAGCTAATTGAGGTAAGGAAGGTTGTTTAAATAAACGTTTCTTGGCTTTATTCCTAGCTCTAAGTAATCTTTCGGGCTCAGGGTGGAACTCTAGATCACTAGATGGAAGCTCATTCATAAACTAACCTAAGTTTTACCTAAGGAAGAAATGAAATATAGATCAAATGCAAACAAAAGTAAATGGATGATTCAAACTTAACAAAACTTCGTTTTACTTAAAATAAGTCCCCGGCAGCGGCGCCAAAAACTTGTTGCGTGCTCAATGTGTAAAGATAAGTGTGCAAAATAGAAGAGAGAGCACTTAGAACATGCAAGCATACATGGTCTCACAGCAAGTAATGAGTATATTTAATTCATTTTTTCCACAGAGACTTATTTAAGCTATTCGCGAAGTGTGAATGTTAAGAAAGATGGGATGAATTTGAGGGGGTAAAATTGGTTTTTAATTAACTACTTTTTGCTGAATGTATAAAGGGATATAACATAAACAGATGCAAGTTGGAATTAGATGAAAAGGATAAAAGATGGAATTAATAAACGAGAAGGAAAACAGCTAAACAGAATGTAAATTTGCAGAATTGCGTGGACCGCAATGTTTCCGCAATTAACTCAACAGCAAAAGTATGTAAATGGGCGAATTAAGGGCTACTAATGACTATCCTATAGGCAGTTTATTACGATTACCAAGCTTTGGATCAACTCTCTATACATCAAACTCACTCTATCTCAAGTATCGTCCGATTCCATGCATGAGAGACTCAAGTTTACTCGACTTCAAAGTAAGGTCTTAAGCATCTTGTTAAAACAGGAGTTTTTAGTTTGTACTAGGGAAACGCCTATTCCTAGGCCGTTTCCTGATTACCATGAAAGGCTAGCATGATTATATGACTCTGAACTCTTACTCCTTCCAGAGGTTAGGAGTTCTTTGGACAAAATGGATGGCCAATCGAAATTGCCCGTGGGATGAAGCTTACATACAACCAATGTGCGAGTGTTAATCTGCCTACTTGACTCACGTTTTTTAGCCTATAGTTCTGTCATTAGCATGCCCCTAAGTGATTTTAGTTACTCATGGATGTGTGGAGAATAGAAAAGGTAGATAAAACAGACATGCTTATAAGATAAATATGCTTAAAACAGCAAACCAAAGTCGTAGCAGAACAAGCTGGAAACTGTAAATTGCAGAAGGATACTTCGATTACTTAAAGTGTTTGAATGACAAGGGAAGCTCTAAAAGAAATGAATTCAAGACAGACAACAACGAAATGCAATAATTGAAATGCTAAACTAAGAACAACAATGATCAGAAATGGAAATAGGAAGGACAAAGCATAAAAACAGTAAAGGGTTGCTAGAAATTCCGTGGCAGTCGCCTCGAATGTTGATGATGAGAAGTCAGCCGTGCTTGGATGAATCCAATCGAGAGAGAAGAAGAATCTTCTCTCCTTCCTATCAGATTATCGATTCCAAATAGCTGCAACTCTAACTCCAACAGACGGCAAAGGAAAAACAGATGGAAATGGTGGACTGCACGAAGACTTCTGCGCTTCGAATGCTTACTGATCCTCCGACTTTGACCCCTTTTTATAGTCGTTTGCAGGTGCGTTTGGGCCAAGGAGAACCATCAGTCTTCAACGTCATATATCAGAATGGATGGAGGAGAAAGAACGAATCCCTGAAAAGTCGGATCTAAACAGAAAAATGTCAGCCAACTTACGGTTTTAACTTGAATAATTGCGGCCACCGCAATTATTCCGCAATGCAGTCGCAATGGTTATTTTTTCATTCCTTTCTTCGGTTTTCACCCCTTTTTCTACCTATTGTGCATAAGTCCTATATTAGCTACCTTCTTCTAATTCTCATATTAAAGCATAGGTTTAGGCTAAATGCTCACAAAAACACCTAAATGTGTACATCTTCTTAAGCTAAATGGGTCCTAAATAAGTCACTTTCAGAGACTTAACAAATGCCCTCATATTCAGTTGCTCCTCCGTAACCCCTGCGGGCTTCATTCCCGCGCAGACGCAATGGAATTCCATCAGGTGTTTGTTCGCGTCCTCACCTGCGTTTCCATGGAAAGAAGGTAACTGGTGAATTAAACCAGATTTAAGTTCGAAGTTACCTGCTACCACGGGGTAGTTAATGCACAAAGGCTGCAGGTTCAGGTCTGGCGCTGCCAGTTGCTTAAGCGTCCGTGGCGCATCACCTTGCGCCATCTCGTCAAATAAGAAGGGATTGCCTTCTTCTCTCTCAAACGTTCCTTGCCCCTCTCGGGCTTCTCTTCGTAACCGCCGCTCCTCTCTGTCAATCTCAGGGATAAACTGCAAGCTACCCTCAGAGGAACGGGTCATACACAAACAAAAATCTAAACATACAATTTACAAACAGAAATTTTTTTTTTTCAGTCACCCATCAATAAATCAAATTCAAACTTCAATCATAAATCCAATCAATTGCCTATTCCCCGACAACGGCGCCAATTTTGGTAGACGATATTTTTGAACTATCGCTATAAACTCAAGCTGTCGAGGCTTGCCAAAATAAATTTATAAACCCGTAGCTTTTAGCTTTGCAGCTAGCGGTAACGGGGTCGAACCACAAAGAATAGGAAGAATGAATTTACTAGTGGAATTTGGATTTGATTGACTAATTGGTAGCGGGGGGTTTTAATCATGCAAGAAGAAATAATGGAAAGCTAACGGAAGAAAAGTAATATGTAGAGAGCGTGTGCACGGTTTGGGGAGTCTCGGGATCAATTGTTAGACAAATTCAACTTATCATTTAATTCTAATAACATGGATTTCTATTTACTGAACACGCGGACGACTACCAGAGAAGCCCCAAAGTAGCCGACTTCATGGATTTTTATTAGACCACACAGTTCTAATTACACTTTATCTAATCCTACGTCAAGGTGATAAGCCCCAAAGTAAATTTAGACAGTCACTAGCTAACCGCGACGAACATTCGAGCGTGAATTCTAATTGCTATTAGATTGCCCGCAAACGCTGTATGCAATCAACAACTATCCTACCCGACTCGATACTTCGATTTAATTTCATCTACCTGTGTTACTTAGTCGAGCAGTGAGAGGCACGGCATCGCTACTCTTTAACAGACACAACATGCGAAACTACCCGAGTGTCAATCAACGTATTTTAGCATGCGCGTTGGATTAAGCAAGGTAAATGAATGCTAGTAAACAGAACCAATATGCGTTGCAAAACTCAGATTATCAAAGCTAAATCGTCTAACAAAATTCCCCTAAACAAATCCCAAACCGTTCACCCTTACCTTAGCCGCTCATGGCGCGGTTTGTCATTCCCGCTCCAACCACGGCCATGGAAGAGTTCATCTACCTATTACAATGGAAAGCGGAGCTCGCTCGCATGCCAACAATGGCGGAGCTCCACGGAAAATAGAGAGAAAACGGAGAAGAAGAAGACCAAAATCGCCGGAATCCGTTGAGAGATGAAGAAGATGAAGATGTTTCAAAATGTGCAGAAAAATCGTCTTTTAGCTACTGCCTTCGTCGTAGCGTCGAGACGCTAGGCCAGCGTCTCGACGCTGTGCCCTAAGTTGCTGCGCGCGCGCGCGATGGCGTCGCGACGCAAGGCCAGCGTCGCGACGCTGCCCCGATGAATTTCCTGCGCGCGCCTCCTCCGGAGCGTCTCGACGCCAAGCAGGGTCTCGACGCCAGGGCAGCGTCGAGCCAGCGTCTCGACGCTATCACTCGACGCTTGCTCTCGGGTTTTTCCAGCGTCGAGCCAGCGTCTCGACGCTGTAGCTCGACGCTGGCTCTCGGGTTTGGGGCTGATGCTTTGCCTCTCCAAGGCTGTTTTGGCCCGTTTCTTCACGGAACAAATTCCCCTCTTCCCGATGCATTCCCGGGGCGCTAAAACTCTGCTTTAAGCGCTCGAACATGCCCAACGGACGCACGAGCTCTTTGCTGCTTTTCTCCTACAAAAGAGATATATTTAATCAAACGAAAGCGGACTTTAGCTATAATTAGGACGTATTTAATAGCTCCAAAATGGAGTTATCAGTTGTTTAGGGAGATGAATGTATGTCCAATGTAGTGATGCCAGGGTTTAGGTTGTTCTCTAAATGTACTACTGTCACTGTTAATACTAAGACTGGCATGACTCTAAGGAATCCTAGGTAACTCAAAAGTAAAGACTAGAAGCATGTACTGAGTCTGGGGTAAAGCTAGGTAAAATTTGAAACCTTAGGGATAGTTGCACGATATGACAAAAGCAAGTAGATCAGCTGTAAGGGGTTAATGAAACAGTAGGAGTATTAGGCGGGCGAAGTCAGAAGAAGCAAATTAAGAGGGTAGTTTTAAACTTAGAAGTGTGTCACAGGACAACACTGCTATAGATAGGAACTTAGGGGAGTCAGTAAGTGGTTAAGGAGATTGAAACAGCAGCCTAAGTAAGTCCTTAGTTTGCTCGAGGACGAGCAAAACCTTAAGTTTGGGGGTGTGTTATGTCTCCAAAAGTGACTAATTTAGGACTTATTTAGCTTAGAAAGATGCACACTCTTAGGTATTTTTGATAGGATTTAGCTTAAACCTATGCTTATTTATGAGAATTAGAAGAAGGTAGCTAAATTAGGACTTGTGTGCAAAAGGAAAGAAAAGGAATGAAAAACGAAACTAAAAGAATGAAAATTGTGCATTGCGGCAGCATTGCGGAAACATTGCTAAAACAGCAATGTTTTAAGTGAAATCCGTAAGTTGGCTGATCTTTTTCTGTTATATTCCGTTATTTCAGGGATTCGTGCTTTCTCCTCCATCCATTTTGAAGTACGACGTTGAGGATGGATGGTTCTCCTTGGCCCAAATGCACCTGCAGATTACTATAAAAGGGGGTCAAAGTCGAGGGTTCAATCATCATCCGAAAGCGTAGAAGTCTCTTCGCAGCTCCATCTTTTCTCCTGTTTTTCTTCTTCGTCTGTTGGTGTGAGAGGTTCAGCTGTTGGAGTCGACAATCTGATAGGAAGGAGAGAAGATTCATCCAAGCAAGGCTCTCCTGATTGGATTCATCCAAGCAAGGCTATCCTTTCTCTCCCTTCAGCCGAGGCATTTGTGACGAGGCGTTCAAGCTCAATTACTGCTTTCTGTCTTTTATTTCTAATTTCCAGCTCTGTTTAGTTGTTGTTTCTTTTCTAGTGGCTAGTTCATTTCATTTCGTTGCTTTCTGCCTTTATGTTATTCACTTTAAACTTCCCTTTGTTCATTCAAACAATCAAGTAATCAAAGCAAAATTCATTATTTCACAGTTTCTTGTCTTTGTTGCCTACTGTTTTTCCTTGCTGTTTGTCTTTAAATTCCTTCTGAGCATGTCTACTTCACCTCTTATTTCTGTTCTGTCTATATCCATGAGTAACTAAGTCACATAGGGGCATGCTAATGACAATCCTATAGGCTAAAAAACGTGAACCAAGCATGTAGGATAGCTCTCGAAGCATTGATTGTATGTAAGCTTCATCCCACGGGCAATTTCGATTGGCCATCCATTTTGTCCAAAGAACTCCTAACCTCTGGAAGGAGTAAGAGTTCAGAGTCATACACTCATGCTAGCCTTTCAAGGTAGCCAGAAAACGACCTAGGAATAGGCGTTTTCCTAGTACAAACCATAACTTTCTACTTTAACAAGATGCTTAAGACCTTACTTGGATATGAGTAAACTAAAGAATCTAATGCATGAAATCGGAAGATACATGAGATTGAGTGAGTTTGATGCATAGTGAGTTGATCCAATGCTTGAGAATCGTGAGAAAATGCCTGTAGAGGAGTCGTTAGTAGCCCTTGTTTCTCCATTTTACACACTTTCGCTGTTAGTAACATTGCGGTAGAATTGCTGTTCTCGCAATTCTGCTAAGTTTAAAATTCTGTTTAGCTGTTTTCCTCTTCGTTTATTAATCTCTTCTCTTTTCATTCGAGTTTATCTTTGACTTGCACTTGTTTATGTTGCTACCCTTTACATATTCCTTAGAAATTAGACAACTTAAAACCAATTCTATCCCATCAAATCCACCCATTCTTTCTTAACAATACACTTCACGAGTAGCTAATAATAAATCTCTGTGGGAAAACGAATGAAAAAATACTTACTACTTGCTATAAGATCATGTATGCTTGCATGTTCTGAGTGCTCTCTCTCTCTTATTGCTTATTTATTTTACACATTGAGCACGCAACAGAAGTCTCACATTCCCATTGCTCCTTTTCCTAGCAGGTTGGTGAGACCACCCAAAGAAGACAAGGACGTGGACATCCTCGATACACTGAAGAAACTTGGAATCAACATACCATTGCTTGATGCCATTCAACAAATCCCAAGGTATGCGAAATTCTTCAAGGAGATGTGCACTAATAAGAGGAAAGCAAAGAGCACCGAGAGAGTGGTGGTAAGTAAAAATGTTTCTGCCTTGATCACGCAAAACATGCCAGATAAATGTCAGGATCCAGGTATGTTTCTCTTGCCATGCACCATAGGAGATAAGGAAATCAAGCATGCGATGCTAGATTTAGGGGCTTCGATTAATGTCATGCCATACTCAGTTTATAAAAGTCTTGATCTGGAAGGGCTGCAGGAAACTAGTGTCATAATCCAGTTAGCTGATAGGTCTTTGATAACTCCATTTTGGAGCTATATTTCACTCCCTAACTCTAGCTAAAAGTCGTGATTAATTGTTTAATATGTCTCGTTTATAGGAGTTTTGCGGCATAGAGCTCGTGGTATCCATTGAGTGTGTTTTGTGGCTAAGGAAGGCGTTTTAGCGCCCCGGGAGTGCTTCGGGAAAAGGGCAAGCTCACACGTGAAGATATGGAGAAATTTGCCATGAAGAGGCAATTTTCCAGCCCCAAACCCGAGAGCAAGCGTCGAGACGTTTGCTCAACGCTGCAGCGTCGAGACCCTTGCACCAGCGTCGGGACGCTCCGGAGGCACGCGCGCGCTGGAATTCATCGGGGCAGCGTCTCGACGCCATCGCGAACGCGCGCTGGAGAAATTGACCGCAGCGTCGAGACGCTTGCATAGCGTCTCGACGCCATCACGACGAAAACACGCGCGCGACACTTAGGGCACCAGCGTCGAGACGCTTGCCAAGCGTCTCGACGCTCCTACGGTTAAAAACGCCCTTTTGACGATTTTCAGCATTATCATCTTCCATCTTGGATTTGCTCTCGGGTCTTCGGTTTTCTTCTTCATTTCTCCACCATTTGTGGCCATTTTTTTAGCTTCATTTCTGTATTTAGCTTGGGGATGATGCCCAAGGCTTCCATGGGAGTATTGGGACTCCAAACCTCCATGGTTGGCTAAGGTATTTGTGTTTGGATTTGGGATAATTAGGGATTCTTGTTAAGCCTTTCAATGTTTTGATAATTTATGCTTAATGGTTCTGATTTGGCTTTAGTTATGTATGCATTTATTGTTCTTTCTTAATCCCATGCATGTGTTAGATTTTGCCGACGGACAATCGAGTTTTCTAGCATCTGTTAGAGTTAAAGAATAGCGATGCCGTGCCTCTCACTTTTCGTCTAGTAACACAGAACAATGAAACAAATCGAAGTATCGATATATGCATGATAACTGTTGGGTACTTCAGCGTTGGCGGGTAGCTAGTTAGCATTAGGATTGCATAGTCGAATGTTCGTCGCGGTTAGCTAGTGACTGTTTAGAGTCAAATTGGGGCAGATCACCCTAGCGAGACTTTGAATAATGTTTAATTAGAACTGTGTGGTCTAATTAATTAATATAGAGCCGGTTACAAAAGGGAGTCCCAATAACCGACCGCGTGCATATCATTATTTATTAGCCTTACTTTAGAATTAAGTGATAAATGTTGAAGTGCTTAGCAAGATCCCGAAATCCCCCAAATCCAACACTCTTCAATCTCAATCTTATTATTTTTCCGTTAGCAATTTTACTTACCGTGCAAGATAAAATGCCCCCCCGTCTTTGTTACAAATCTCCCGGTCAATTTAATTTCAACTCAAACAGTTAATTCTCAATTTTATTCCCTCTCTGTGGTTCGACCCCGTTACCGCTAGCTGCAAAGCTAAAGCTACGAGTTTATAAATTTATTTTGGCGGGTCTCGACAGCCCGATATTTGGCGATTGTTCAATAAAATCGCTACCAGTCTTCTATTCCTACCCCCAACTGTCACTTGGGCTCGAATTGATTAGCCACGAGCTAGACTTTCGCTACTAAGTATTGAAGTTTGTAAAAAATCAACACTAGCCGACTAATCATGCGTAACTAATTATGGACGTCACTCCTAATCGGAAAGGCAAGTCATTCGTTCTTAATACAGACCAAGAGATGCAAGAAAAATCATTCATTCATGCTAAGCAATTCAATTAAGCTCTAATCTCACCTAATACAAAAGATAATCAATCCCTAAAAACTTAACTAACCAATCACTAACCTCTAGCTATCCATGGAGATGAAGGTTTCCCAAGCATTCATGGAGGTTGTCTCCTTCATACAACCCAAAAATGGGTAAAAACCAGAAAAATGGAGAAGAAAACGGCAATCCCGAGGGGAAAAAGGGAGAAGATCCGTCTAAAAATTGGAAAAGAAAGCTTTATAGCCGTCGGAGCGTCGAGACGCTAGGACAGCGTCTCGACGCTGTGCCCTAAGTTGGCAGCGTGCGCGCTCGGGGTAGCGTCGAGACGCTCGGCCAGCGTCTCGACGCTGACACTCGTCAATCTTCGGAAATCGTCGGGGCAGCGTTGAGCCAGTGTCTCGACGCTGCCGCTCAACGCTTGCTCTCGGGTTTGGTGGCCAAAAATTGCCTTTCCATGGAAATTTTTGCCATTTCTTCAATTCTTCAAGCCCCCTCACTCCCGATGCGTCCATGAATCTCTAAAACGCCGCTTTTAGCTCTGAAACACGTCCTCGGACTCCTCGAGCTCTCTACCATGAGTTTACCTACAAAAAGGCATTTTAATCAATATTGAGTATGGTTTTAGCTATAATTAGGGAGTAAATAATAACTCTATTTTGGAGCTATCAAAATACCCCCAACCTAAATCTTGCTAGTCCTCGAGCAAGGCTACTCTTAAATTATCACCACAGAACAAAATTTTGCATGCTATCGACTCAAACCTCAATGCTTCAAAGATCAAGGCATTTACTTAACAAGAAAGCAATTAATTGCATGCACTGATTGAGAACATTTCGAAAATCTAACTGTTACTCTCCTACGTGCGTGTGTGTTCAGCAAACATATTCTAGCTCACATAGACCCGGAAAAACTTTATGCAACCTTACATCTCGTTTTTCCCTACTTCTAGCAATAAAGAACAGTCTACGACTTTTCAACAATCAAGAGAGTAACAAATTAAAAGGCCTAAATTTTTTTTTTTTCTTGAGTACTTTGTACTCTTTATTTTCTTCAAACTACCATTTTTTTACTTTTTCTTCTCCAAGAGAGCCTAACATGTCAAACTTGCCTTCGTTCCAGCTTACCCGCAGTTCCACTACACAACGTATCTGACTACGAGCAAGCTTCACATTTTTAAGGACTAATGCTCACTTCTTAACGTGCACTTTAAGAAGGAGGAGCACCTCAGGAGCTTTTATTTTCATGCTTGCTTTTTTTTACTAGGCAATAGCTTCGCTACAATTCGATTAACCTATTACAACCTATCATGCATCAAGCCTTCCCTAGAGGTGCCTTTCGGGGTGACAACATGATTTCAGGCTAAATAAAGGAATTCTAAGCCTACGGAGTCCAGAATAAGATGCTACGTGCTCGATAAATGTAAGGAAGCAACGACAAAAAATTTAAATTTTTTCGAAAAATGCTCAATTAACGCATACAATCTCATGCTTTTCCTATTATGCAACTATGAAGATTTTAAAAGCATATCTTAGATTGTCCTCATCGAACAACATGCAAATTCAGACTACGACACTTCAAATTCAGAGAAAACCCATGCTCGATAACTACGCAGAAGTCCACAGACAAACCACCCCCAACCTTAGAGAGATGCATTGTCCTCAATGCATCAACCATCAGATAAATCAATAAACGAGCAAAATAAGGGAACACGAAAACTTCCCTGATTTTTGCAAGGTTGGCGGAGAGAGAGCACTATCTTTTCATCCCAATTTAAGGTCCATAAGCCGGGCAATCTCCTTATTCTCCTAAGAAAAACGAAACAAAACAAGCAAGCAAGCATTAAAAAGTAAGCTACTTAAAGTAATAAACTAAAACAAACTGAAATAACAGTTCAAACTCGGGTGCCTCCGAGAAGCGCAAATTTTTAAAGTCGATTGCTCGACTGTATTCTCGGACTCTACTCATCGATAGTCCAACATCTTGGAAGATACTACATTCATCTTCCTATATCCATCCTTCCTGCCATAGTCCACAGAAAATAATTTCCTTGGCTTCTCCTGCACACTAACAACATCAATCCCAAACAATGCATTCACAGTATCCACATTCACATTCCCATCAGGTTCATCAGTTAGTGCATCCATTTTAAACTCACTCTTATCTCCATCAAATTGAACAGATAAGACTCCTTTATCCACATTAATTTTAACCTTAGCAGTTTTCATGAAAGGACATCTGGTAGAGGTACTTTTAGGGTACTCCAAATTCAAGCTGTCGAGGCTTGCCAAAATACAATTTATAAACCCGAATACACCGAGCTATTTGTAGCTAAGTGGCAACGGGGTCGATCCACAGGGAAATAAGAAATTTAATCTAACTAAGTCTAATTTGCTAGAAATAAAAGAATGCACAAATTAAAGAATGGTAATTTGGTTTTGGGGGAAGGGAGCTCCTAATTATGCTAACGGAAAATTAAATGGCGAACGTGCAAAAATTAAACGGTAGTGCTTAACTTCGAGAAACGGAGTTGCTCGTTATGGATGTTCGGATCATTGATACGGTTTATGCGTTAGCCATGTTCATGCACACAATTTATTTAGTTATCTCTAACTCAATGACCCAAGGAATTAATTAGAAGCGTGCAATTCTAATTAAACTTAGCCAATAATCTATCCAAGGTAGCGACCCCTAAATCGATTACGTGCTAGTGACGGGAACATTGCGACGGCCTAATCCTAAGACTAAACCGGTTTCTCTCTTGCCTTAAGCCTAACATGAAAACGTTAATTAATTCAGTTTACCAATGTCACTTTGGGCCGAACTAATTAGCCATGCTTAGACCCGTGCTACCTAGCGGTATAGGCAATTATACGTCCCAACCTTTAGCCCTCTATCATGCATAGGAATTAGATTGTCAAGCTAATTTAGCTACACATGCTAGAATTTGATGAAGAACAAGCAAGAGAATGCATAATCAAGCTAAATGTCTTAACATTCACAAAAGGGGAAAATCTCCCCAAACATCCATAATTTACAAACCCATACTCAAAATTAAGCACATACCTTAGTTTAGCCTTCCATGGAGGTTGGATTACTCCAATCCCCCATGGAAGTGCTTGGAATCATGCACAAGAAGGAGAAGAAGTACAAAAATGGTGGAAAAATCGCCTTGGAACCGAGAGGAGAAGCTTGAGGAAGAAGGAGAATCCCCAAGTTGGCTGCAAAACCGAAGGTTTCACGACTTTAAAGCTCGGAGCGTCGAGACGCTAGGGGCAGCGTCTCGACGCTGTGCCCTAAGTTGGCAGGCGCGCGCGCGGGGTAGCGTCGAGACGCTCGCGCAGCGTCGAGACGCTGCGCGGCGTCGAGCGAGCGTCGAGACGCTTGCGCTCGACGCTTGCTCTCGGGTGGATCTTCAAATGTACGCTTCAGAGTTCGGAGCGTCGAGACGCTCGGCCAGCGTCTCGACGCTGTCGCGCGCGGACATGGCGAGGCGGACACGGGCGAGGGCGCGCGGGCATGGGCGAGGCGGAGCGGGCGTGGGCGCGCGGGCGCGAGGCGAGGCGGAGCGGGCGCTGAGCGAGGCGGGCGCGCGCGGACATGGGCGATGGCGGAGCGGGCGAGCGCGCGGGCGCGAGGCGAGGCGGCGCGCGCGGGCGCGCGCGCGTCTGGCCGTCTGGGCGCGGGCGTGCGGTGCTGGTGCGGCGGCGCGCGCGCGCGGGCTGCGTTCGTTGGGCGCCTGGGCGCTGGGCGCCGGCGCTTGGGCGCTGCCCTCTCGGCTCTTAGCCCACTTTTGGGTCGTTTTGGCTCCCGAGCTCCGTTTGGCCTATCGTTTTGACCCGAACACTTCCCGAAACGTCTTAAATGACCTTTTTAGCCCCGAAAATCATCAATGGACTTCCCGAGCTCTTCACCATGAAATCACCTATAAGAAAGCATTTTAATCAATATCTCTCATGGTTTTAGCTAGAATTAGGGACATTAAGATAGCTCTATTTTGGAGCTATCAAAATACCCCCGACCTAAATCTTGCTAGTCCTCGAGCAAGGTATACTCTAAATAATTTCCAAAGAATCAAATGCATGCTTGGACTCTAATCTCAATGCTTGTGAAACAAGGTACTTGTAGTAAATTCAGAACCATCAAAAGCATGCAAACGTTGAAATCATTTCAAAATTTAAACTCCTATTCCCTTACGTGTGTGTGTGTCTAGCACCTCTTAACCTAGCTCATGCAAGCCCGGAACAACCTTATACAGTCTTATAACTCGTTTTCCCCTACTTATGGCGATAAGAACAGTCTAACGGCTTTTAGTGATAGGAATAGCAACAAAACAAAAGGCCTAAATTTTATTCTTTTTCTTTGAGTACTTTGTACCCATTTTTTTTTTCTTTTTGAACTACTTTTTTTTTATTTTTCTCCAAGAGAGCCTAACACGTCAAACCAAATTTTAGCTTCACGTTTTTAAGGACCATTGCTCACTTCTATTAGTTCCCCTTTCATGCAGTGACAACCGTGGGTTACACGATCGCCCCTGGTTACACGGGCAACACAAGAAGGAGGAGCAACTCTAGAGGTTTTATTTTTCATGCAAACACTTTTTTTTAGGCAATAGCTTCGCTATACACAAATGAGTCATTACTACTTCTACACATCAAGCCTCCCTAATGGTACCTTTCGGGGTGACAACAAGGTTTCAGACACAATAAGATCAGTCTAGACCTACAGAACTGGGACTAAGAGTGCTACGTGCTCAGTGAATGTAGGGAAATAACAGAAAAAATTTTAAAATAGGCTCAAAATGTGCATACATTGTCCAATTTTCGAATCATGCAAATACGGAGTGTTCACAAGCAAATCACAGACCGTCCTCATCGGACACATGCATTCAGATCCTAATCTAACAGCCAGAGTACACGTATGCTCGACAACTACTAAGAAGTCACATCTCTATTTATCAACAAACTCCACCCCCCACCTTAAGATATGCATTGTCCCCAATGCATTCAACTATAAAAACAATAAAATCCTAAGGGAACAGAAAACCTCCCCTGAATCTTATGGAGCCGACGGGTGGAGATGTGCACCAACGTCCTCCAATGGGCTCTCGAATCGTCGACCGTTCCACCTTTTCTCCTAGGAAAACAAGAAAACAAACAACAACTCAAAAGCAAAAATAAACAAAAGCAGAGCGATAAACAACGGAAATACAGTTCAAACTCCGGTGCCTCCGAGAAGCGCAAATTTTTAAAGTCGATTGCTCGACTGTATTCTCTTGACCACTCATCCATAGTCGAACTTGGAAGATGCCCCATCCATCTTCCTAATCACCTCTTTCCTGCGAAAATCCAAGAACAATTCTTTCTCTCGTGCCTTCTGCGCACATACAACATCAATTTTAATTTTTGAAGATTTCACAAAAGGTTGATCCCATAAAATTGATGCAAAAACATGAGAGAAATTTCCATGCATTCCTAAAGCATAAGGATCAGCAGGAAAGAACGGGTCATTCACTTTGCCCAAAACATCTTCCACCTTTTCCAAGGGGTGCACATAAGAATTATCAACCAATTGCAAAGTAGAACCAGATTCATGCGAGTCATTCATTTTAAGCTCATCAAAAACAGCATGCGACTCAACATTAACCGATGGCTCTAAATCTAGCATGGATTGATTAAACATTTCATTTTCAAAGGTGCAAGGTAAAGTGGAAGGAAGTAGATTAGCAGGGTTCTCAACAATTGTCAAAGCAGAAACAGATGAATCACAAAATTCAGTCAAGGATGGCTCATGCAACTCATGATCATCAAATAGTTCAGTTAAAAATAATGGGTCATCCCCATCCTCAACAGTCATGCATTCATTATGAGCTACAGATTCACAAGTATCTATTTGACAAAGAGAGAACACATCATCATCATGCTCTTCTACATCGGGCAAATGCATCTCAACAACCTCTCCGCCATACTCAACAGATAATATGCCCTTATCCACATTTATTTTAGTTTTAGCAGTTTTCATAAAGGGCCTACCTAATAAGATCGAAGCATGCGAAGAGGAATAATTTTCATCCATTTTCAGAACATAGAAGTCAACAGGAAAAATTAACTCATTAACTTGCACTAACACATCTTCAATAATTCCTAGAGGATGCACAGAAGTTCTATCAGCAAGTTGAATAATTGTTCCTGTTTTAGTCATTCCTTTCAAATTTAGTTTCTGATAAATGGAATACGGCATAACACTAATGGAGGCTCCTAGATCAAGCATTGCTCTTCTAATATGCTTACCTCCAATCTTACAAGGGAGAGAGAACATACCTGGATCGTCGCATTTAACCGGTAAGCTCTTTGTGATTACAGCAGAGACGTTCTCACTTACCACGACGCGTTCACTCTCCTTTGTCTTCCTCTGGTTGGTGCAAATTTTCCTGAGGAACTTGGCGTACCTCGGAATTTCCTTCAGGGCGTCCAACAGAGGGATGTTGATCTCTACTTTCTTGAATGTGTCCAGGAACTCCTTCTCGTAGTCCTCCTTAGGCGGTCTCGCTAACCTGCTAGGAAAAGGAGCCTTAGGCACATAAACTCTAGTACATGTAGGATCGAAATTTACCCCATGCCACCGTGGTTCGGGATTTTCTGTCTGCGGCTCGACGTGGCCATGATCGACTTCCACCGGCGGGGTACTAGTGGGAAGATGCTTCCCACTTCTCAGGGTGACGGCACTAGCGCTCTCCGCGTTCTGGTGCTCAATCACTGTCAACCTCTTACTTACTTGAATCACTGCATCGCTCAGAGTTTGAAACTGCTCTCGAGTTTCCTTATGTTGTGATTCAAGCATTTCTTCCAAGGATCTACCTGAAACAGAAAGACGGGGCTGTGAGTTATTTTTTAAAGCAAGAATAGCACTACTTACTTCAAAAAGTTGAGCCTTAAGCTCGTCCACGTCCCTTCTCAGGCGAGCATTCTCCTTGTCTTCATCTCCACTCCGCTCCAAGCTTCTAGCCAAGTTGGAAATCAAAACTCTAGCTTCAGCGGGTGTCTTGTCCATGAGCGAACCACCACTGGCGACATCAACTAACTGTCGGTTTGGCGGTAAGAGACCCTCGTAGAAGTTCTGAATGAGTTGTTGTTCAGCAATTTGGTGGTTGGGACAATCCTCACACAACCGACCAAATCTCTCCCAACACTCAAGAACGGTCTCTTTTTCACCTTGCTCAATTCTGTTTATCATTCTTCTAAGGGCGGCGACTTTGGAAGGTGGAAAATATTTCGCGTAAAACGCTCCCTGCAGCTCCGCCCAAGAAGTGATGGACCCGGTCGGTAGGTAAAGTATCCAATCTCTCGCCTTCTCCTTCAAGGTGAAGGGAAAGGTCCTGAGATGGAGTTGATCTTCGGTGATGTCGTCAGTCCTAAATGACGAACACACCATCTTGAATGCCTTGAGGTGTCTGACGGGATCCTCATCTGTATTACCACAAAAAGAAGGTAATAAGTTAATCAGACCAGCTGTAAGTTCAAAATTACCTGTAGCTACCGGATACAAGATACTCGATGTGTTCCGGCCTAGCTCAGATGATGCAAGCTCCCTCATGGTTCTTTGATGCTCATAATTACCCCCGACCTCCATCTTGGCGCTTCTTTTGAATTTTCAAAGAATAACTGCGCTCCAAGAACTCAAACAAAAACGCGTAAAATAATACAAAAGAATAAAACTGTACAAAAAGAAATAAAGAAAATTTTAAAACCAACGAACTAAACTTAACTAAACTAAATTAATTAATTCCCCGGCAACGGCGCCAATTTTGGTAGAGGTACTTTTAGGGTACTCCAAATTCAAGCTGTCGAGGCTTGCCAAAATACAATTTATAAACCCGAATACACCGAGCTATTTGTAGCTAAGTGGCAACGGGGTCGATCCACAGGGAAATAAGAAATTTAATCTAACTAAGTCTAATTTGCTAGAAATAAAAGAATGCACAAATTAAAGAATGGTAATTTGGTTTTGGGGGAAGGGAGCTCCTAATTATGCTAACGGAAAATTAAATGGCGAACGTGCAAAAATTAAACGGTAGTGCTTAACTTCGAGAAACGGAGTTGCTCGTTATGGATGTTCGGATCATTGATACGGTTTATGCGTTAGCCATGTTCATGCACACAATTTATTTAGTTATCTCTAACTCAATGACCCAAGGAATTAATTAGAAGCGTGCAATTCTAATTAAACTTAGCCAATAATCTATCCAAGGTAGCGACCCCTAAATCGATTACGTGCTAGTGACGGGAACATTGCGACGGCCTAATCCTAAGACTAAACCGGTTTCTCTCTTGCCTTAAGCCTAACATGAAAACGTTAATTAATTCAGTTTACCAATGTCACTTTGGGCCGAACTAATTAGCCATGCTTAGACCCGTGCTACCTAGCGGTATAGGCAATTATACGTCCCAACCTTTAGCCCTCTATCATGCATAGGAATTAGATTGTCAAGCTAATTTAGCTACACATGCTAGAATTTGATGAAGAACAAGCAAGAGAATGCATAATCAAGCTAAATGTCTTAACATTCACAAAAGGGGAAAATCTCCCCAAACATCCATAATTTACAAACCCATACTCAAAATTAAGCACATACCTTAGTTTAGCCTTCCATGGAGGTTGGATTACTCCAATCCCCCATGGAAGTGCTTGGAATCATGCACAAGAAGGAGAAGAAGTACAAAAATGGTGGAAAAATCGCCTTGGAACCGAGAGGAGAAGCTTGAGGAAGAAGGAGAATCCCCAAGTTGGCTGCAAAACCGAAGGTTTCACGACTTTAAAGCTCGGAGCGTCGAGACGCTAGGGGCAGCGTCTCGACGCTGTGCCCTAAGTTGGCAGGCGCGCGCGCGGGGTAGCGTCGAGACGCTCGCGCAGCGTCGAGACGCTGCGCGGCGTCGAGCGAGCGTCGAGACGCTTGCGCTCGACGCTTGCTCTCGGGTGGATCTTCAAATGTACGCTTCAGAGTTCGGAGCGTCGAGACGCTCGGCCAGCGTCTCGACGCTGTCGCGCACGGACATGGCGAGGCGGACACGGGCGAGGGCGCGCGGGCATGGGCGAGGCGGAGCGGGCGTGGGCGCGCGGGCGCGAGGCGAGGCGGAGCGGGCGCTGAGCGAGGCGGGCGCGCGCGGACATGGGCGATGGCGGAGCGGGCGAGCGCGCGGGCGCGAGGCGAGGCGGCGCGCGCGGGCGCGCGCGCGTCTGGCCGTCTGGGCGCGGGCGTGCGGTGCTGGTGCGGCGGCGCGCGCGGGCGCGCGCGCGGGCTGCGTTCGTTGGGCGCCTGGGCGCTGGGCGCCGGCGCTTGGGCGCTGCCCTCTCGGCTCTTAGCCCACTTTTGGGTCGTTTTGGCTCCCGAGCTCCGTTTGGCCTATCGTTTTGACCCGAACACTTCCCGAAACGTCTTAAATGACCTTTTTAGCCCCGAAAATCATCAATGGACTTCCCGAGCTCTTCACCATGAAATCACCTATAAGAAAGCATTTTAATCAATATCTCTCATGGTTTTAGCTAGAATTAGGGACATTAAGATAGCTCTATTTTGGAGCTATCAACATCCTAAAAGGATTGACGCGGACATACGAGATGAGTTTTCATTCATTTCAAGCACATAAAAGTCAACGGGGAAGTACATATTGTTAACTTTAACAAGAACATCTTCAACTTTTCCCATAGGACACACAAATGATTTATCAGCCAGTTGCACTATAACATCAGATCTATGCATATATTTCAATTTAAGCTCTTGAAAAACATCATAAGACATCACATTAATTGATGCTCCTAGATCTAACATGGCATCATTAATCATTTTGTCCCCTATTATGCAAGGTAAAGTAAACATACCAGGATCCTTGCATTTCGTTGGTAGAACAATGTTGGACATTCTCGAGTCATTCAAGCTTTTCACTTCTTCTTCCACCTTTTGCTTCCTTTTGGAGGTGCACCAACTCTTAAGGAATCTTGAGTACTTAGGGATTTGCTTGATGGCTGGTAACGATATTTTCGAATTATCGCCAATCATCGGGTTGTCGAGACCCGCCAAAATGAATTTATATTTACCCGAATTCACTGAACTATTAGTAGATTAGTAGCAACGGGGTCGATCCACAGGGAATTAAGCTAATTTGACTTAATCTTAATTAAATTTGCAAACTATGAAAATAAACAAAACGTGGGGATTTTGGTTTTTAATTATCTAAGAGGGAACAACGCAAAATAGGGAAAACTTAACTAATGAAGCGTTTGACTCGGGACGATCGGGAATAAAATTAGCATGCCTTTGGATCATTGGTTGACGATAATATCGGCCAAATAATTGAATAAATACGCAGCCCGTCTCAAATCAATAAATTAATTTAGACATGCTCCATGGATATTAATTAGACACAATTAATCATGCTAATCAAGCATATCGATTGGACATTGGCGGCCAACGCTCTCCCAAGACCAATCGATAGCAACGAGCTAACTACGACGATTATCTAATTTGGACGCGGAATTAGTGTATCGATTACAGATTCTAATTCGAGAAGAACGAACACCAAGAACGCAAGGACGCCTATGCGCTCAAAGGCATCGTAAATCTTCGTTACTTGGCGGTTAAGAGAGGCACGACATCAAAACCTTTAACAAATGAAGCATGCTCGATATCAAGGGTGCCTAGTCCTAAATCAATCAAACACGTTCATGGAATAAGCAAAGAAATAGAAACTAATTCAATCAATCATTCAAGCCGAATCAGAATTTAGTTCAACAACCTCACCAAAAGTTTAAACTACATTATTCCTTTACAATCCCGAGCCAAAAACGCTATAGACTACTCACTCATGTTGTGTGTGAGGTGGGATGGCTCCATTCCAAGCTTCCTAGCCTCTCCCATGGTGAAAATGGCTGCTGAAACGTCTAATCTGGTGCGGAGCCCGAGGTAGGAGATGATGATGGCGGCTGAAAAATCGGACAAAAACTTAAGTAATCCGTCGGAGCGTCGAGAAGCTAGGGCAGCGTCTCGACGCTGCGCCCTAAATAATCAGCGCGCGCAGTCGGGGTGGCGTCGAGCGAGCGTCGAGACGCTGTCACTCGACGCTTGCTCTCGGGTGGAATTTCAATTTTACGCCTCAGACTTCGGAGCGTCGAGACGCTAGGGCATGGTCTCGACGCTTGGGCAGCGTCGAGCTAGCATCGCGACGCTGTCGCTCGACGCTAGCTCTCGGGTTTTTGCATGGTATTTTGCCTTGAATTTTCCCAAAACGCCCAATCTTCATGTTTTTGCATGGTCCTTTCCCGGAAGTGTTCTTAGGTCTTTAAAATGCGATATTAAGCCCCGAAAAGCGCCGAAACGCTCCCGAGGGCGAATTACCGAGAACACCTGCAATTAACACATAAAAGCAAGATTAAGCATGTAATAATCGTGAATTAAGGACATAATTATAGCTCCAAAATGGAGCTATCAAACACCCCCAACTTAAATCTTGCTAGTCCTCGAGCAAGGTGGAATTATGATTAATCAAAATAAAATGAATACGCATGCTAGGGACTCAATTCTCAGTACTGGAAACGACAAGGCATTTGTATTTGAAAGAAACAGCTGCACGCATGCATTGGTTAAGAACAATTCGAAAAATTTAAAGATGCTTACCTGTTTATGCTTCGGACCTAGCTCCTCGATCTTAGATTTTAACTGGCTTAGAACAGCTCTACCCGTCCCAAAACTTCGCCTTTCCCCTACTTATGGCTAAACAGAACAGTCTACGGGCTATTCATCGTCTAAGCAAGTAATAGATCGCAAGGCATCTTTTCTCTCTTTTTTTTTTGATCTCCATGAGCGCCTAACATGTCAATTTTACTTCCGTTTCAGCTTGCCTGCAATTTCATTGCACAGTGCATCTGACTACGAGCAAAATTCACATTTTTAAGGACTAGCGTTCACTTCTTTGTGCTTTCTTTTCATGCAGTGGCGACCGTGGGTTACACGATCGCCCCTGGCTACTAAGGCAACTCAAGAAGGAGGAACACCTCAGGAGATTACTTTCTTTTTATAAATTTTTGCATTCTTTTTCTTTTTAGCCTATAAATCGTGTTAACATTCTGAGCGCATGGATTACGAACATGAACGAATCTTAGCCCATCCTAAGGTTGCCTTTCGAGGTGACAACGAATTTCAAAACAACCAGAGCTACCCTAAACCCACAGATCCAAGATAGAGCGCTAACATGCGAAGTTTAAATAGGGAAATAACTTGAATTTTTTTTCAAAATGGCCCTAACAAATGCAATCATGCTGAATTTCACAACAAGTACAAATACGAAGACCTCAACAGTACATCACAGAATTTCATAGTCCAACTAGCATGCATTCATCGCAACAGAATATGCTTATCATAATTCCACAACTAAACTCGACAATCACTGTAAGGTACAACCCACCACCCCCAACTTAGAAATGGACAATGTCCTCATTGGACTAAATAGGCACGGTTAAAATTCTAGGGAAAGAAAACCTTCCCTGAATTGTGACTTAGAGGGTTGGAGAGTTCGCTTGATCTTTTGTAAACCATCTCGAGGACGAGCCATCGCTTTCAGTTCGAGCTCGGGTGCCTCCGAGTAGCGCAAATTTTTAGAGTCGATTGCTCGACTTTACCAAAACTCATTTCATCCTTTCTCATAATCGGGCTCTCTCAAGAGGGCATGCTCGTCGAAGTCCTCTAACATTCCCTCATGGAAGATCTTCAGTCGTTGGCCATTCACCGTGAATTTCTTCTCTGAATCTAGGCTCTGAATCTTGACTGCACCATAGTGATGTACATCAGTTATAATAAAAGGACCAATCCATCGGGAACGAAGTTTACCTGACATGAACTTCAGGCGGGAGTTGAACAAGAGGACCTTCTGACCAACTTCGAAGTGTTTTCGAATGACTCGTCTGTCATGGAACATCTTGGTCTTCTCCTTGTAGATCTTCGAGTTCTCATATGCGTCCAGGCGAAGCTCCTCTAGTTCTTGCAATTTGAGGAGTCTTTCTTCGCCAGCCTTGTCAAAGTCCATATTACACTTCTTCACGGCCCAGTAAGCTTTGTGCTCGATCTCCACTGGAAGATGACAGGCTTTCCCAAAAACCATCCGATAGGGAGACATCCCTATGGGGGTTTTGTAAGCCGTACGATAGGCCCACAAAGCGTCGTCCAGCCTGAGACTTCAATCCTTCCTCGCTGGACTTACTGTTTTCTCGAGGATGCTCTTCACCTCTCGATTGGAGACTTCTACTTGGCCATTTGTTTGAGGGTGGTACGGGGTAGATATTTTGTGATTGACCCCATACTTCCTCATCAAGGCCTGGATCGTCTTGTTGCAGAAGTGGCTCCCCTGATCACTTATAATGGCTCGTGGAACTCCATACCTGCTAAAAATGTTAGATTTGACAAAACTGGAAACAACATTAGCAGTATCAACTTTGGTGGCCTTGGCCTCCACCCACTTAGACACGTAGTCCACAGCCAACAGTATATAGACAAAACCAAATGAAGGGGGAAAGGGTCCCATAAAGTCCATACCCCAAACTTCAAAAATTTCACAAGTTAAAATAGGGGTTTGGAGCATTTCATTCCTACTTGAGATGGACCCTTTTCTCTGACACTGATCACATGATTTGCAAAATTCATAACAGTCTTTAAACAGTGATGGCCAGAAAAACCCACATTCTAATATTTTCCTCGCTGTTCTAGTTGGCCCAAAGTGTCCCCCACATGCAAATTCATGGCAGAAAACAAGTATGGACTTATACTCAGACTTAGGGACACACTTCCTAATTACTTGGTCAGCGCAAAATTTCCATAAAACGGGCTCTTCCCAGACATAAGACTTGGCTTCGCTTCTCAGCTTAACTCTTTTGTTATATGAAAAATCGAATGGGAACGTACCTGTGACCAAGTAGTTGACAATGTCGGCGTACCATGGTATCTCCACACTCACCTGGAAGAGGACTTCATCAGGGAATTCATCATTCAGAGGCAAGTCATCCTCATTACGCAAAATGCGGCTCAAATGGTCAGCAACTGTATTTTCTGATCCTTTCCTGTCCTGGACTGAGACGTCGAACTCCTGGAGTAGTAGTACCCACCGGAGCAGCCTAGGCTTCGAGTCTTTCTTGTTCATCAAGTAACGAACTGCTGCATGATCAGAAAAAACAATTACTTTAGATCCAAGAATATAAGGCCAAAATTTATCAAGAGCGAAAACAATGGAAAGCAGCTCCTTCTCTGTTGTTGTGTAACCGATCTGCGCGGAGTTGAGCGTCCTGGAGGCATAATAAATTACGTGGCTTTTCTTGTCTATCCTCTGGCCCAACACAGCGCCCACGACATAATTGCTTGCGTCGCACATAATCTCGAAGGGAGTCCCCCACTGTGGTGGATGGATGATGGGCGCGTTGGTCAAGCACTTCTTCAGAACATCGAAGGCCAGCTTGCACTCCTTGTCAAAGCAGAATGGGACATCTTTTTTCAGCAAGCTCGTCATCGGAGTCACTATCTTCGAGAAGTCCTTGATGAACCTGCGGTAAAAACCTGCATGACCAAGAAAAGAACGCACTTCCCGAAGATTCGTGGGGTAAGGTAAGTCAGATATAACATCAATTTTTGCTTTATCCACCTCAATCCCCTTAGCTGACACAACGTGACCTAAGACGATGCCCTAACTGGCCATGAAATGACACTTTTCAAAATTTAAAACAAGATTAGTCTCAATGCATCTCTCCATGACTCTAGACAAGTTAATCAGGCAATCCTCAAATGAACTCCCATATACAGTGAAATCATCCATAAAGACTTCGATGCATTTTTCTACGAATTCAGTAAATATGCTCATCATGCATCGCTGAAAAGTCCCTGGAGCATTACAAAGCCCGAAGGGCATTCTCCTATATGCGTAAGTTCCGAATGGACATGTGAAGGTAGTCTTTTCTTGGTCTTCCTGGGCTATGGGAATTTGATAAAACCCAGAAAAACCATCTAGAAAACAGAAGTATGGCTTCCCAGCTAAACGCTCCACCATTTGATCTATGAAGGTGGTGGGAGGATTTCTGAATATCCTCTTAATCTCAAGCTGTCGAAGCTTGCCAAAATACGATTTATAAGCCTATGACCAAGGCTTTGCAGCCAGTGGTAACAGGGTCGATTGTTAAGTCTCTGAAAGTGACTTATTTAGGACCCATTTAGCTTAAGAAGATATACACATTTAGGTGTTTTTGTGAGCATTTAGCCTAAACCTATGCTTTAATATGAGAATTAGAAGAAGGTAGCTAATATAGGACTTATGCACAATAGGTAGAAAAAGGGGTGAAAACCGAAGAAAAGAATGAAAAAAATAACCATTGCGACTGCATTGCGGAATAATTGCGGTGGCCGCAATTATTCAAGTTAAAACCGTAAGTTGGCTGAAATTTTCCGTTTAGATCCGACTTTTCAGGGATTCGTTCTTTCTCCTCCATCCATTCTGATATATGACGTTGAAGACTGATGGTTCTCCTTGGCCCAAACGCACCTGCAAACTACTATAAAAAGGGGTCAAAGTCGGAGGATCAGTCATGACTCGAAGCGCAGAAGTCTTCTCGCAGTCCATCATTTCCACTGTTTTTCCTTTGCCGTCTGTTGAAGTTAGAGTCTCAGCTATTTGGAATCGATAATCTGATAGGAAGGAGAGAAGATTCTTCTTCTCTCTCGATTGGATTCATCCAAGCACGGCTGACTTCTCATCATCAACATTCGAGGCGACTGCCACGGAGTTTCTAGCAAACCTTTACTGTTTTTATGCTCTGTTCTTCCTATTTCCATCTCTGATCATTGTTGTTCTTAGTTTAGCATTTCAATTACTGCATTTCGTTGTTGTCTGTCTTGAATTCATTTCTTTTAGAGCTCCCCTTTGTCGTTCAAACACTTTAAGTAATCGAAGTATCCTTCTGCATTTTACAGTTTCCATCTGGTTCTGCTACAGCTTTGGCTTGCTGTTTTAAGTATATTTACCTTCTAAGCATGTCTGTTTTATCTACCTTTTCTATTCTCCACATATCCATGAGTAACTAAAATCACTTAGGGGCATGCTAATGACAGAACTATAGGCTAAAAAACGTGAGTCAAGTAGGCAGATTAACACTCGAGCATTGGTTGTATGTAAGCTTCATCCCACGGGCAATTTCGATTGGCCATCCATTTTGTCCAAAGAACTCCTAACCTCTGGAAGGAGTAAGAGTTCAGAGTCATATAATCATGCTAGCCTTTCATGGTAATCAGGAAACGGCCTAGGAATAGGCGTTTCCCTAGTACAAACTAAAAACTCCTGTTTTAACAAGATGCTTAAGACCTTACTTTGAAGTCGAGTAAACTTGAGTCTCTCATGCATGGAATCGGACGATACTTGAGATAGAGTGAGTTTGATGTATAGAGAGTTGATCCAAAGCTTGATAATCGTAATAAACTGCCTATAGGATAGTCATTAGTAGCTCCCAATTCACCCTTTTAATCAGTTTCGCTGCCATTTAATTGCGGAAACATTGCGGTCCACGCAATTCTGTTAATTTTCATTCTGTTTAGCTGTTTTCTTTCTCAATTATTAATTCCATCTTTTATCCTTTGCATCTAATTCCAACTTGCATCTGTTTATGTTATATCCCTTTATACATTCAGCAAGAAGTAGTTAATTAAAAACAAATTTTACCCCCTTAAATTCATCCCACCTTTCTTAACATTCACACTTCGCGAATAGCTAAAATAAGTCTCTGTGGAAAAAACGAATTAAATATACTCATTACTTGCTGTGAGACCATGTATGCTTGCATGTTCTAAGTGCTCTCTCTTCTATTTTGCACACTTATCTTTACACATTGAGCACGCAACAAGTTTTTGGCGCCGCTGCCGGGGACTTATTTTAAGTGAAAACGAAGTTGTTAAGTTTGAAAAATCAAGTTTATCATTGAGTGAAACTAATCTGTTTCATTTCTTTTGCAGGTGCTATTAAGGTAGTTTATGAGTGAGCGTTCACATAGTAATTTAGAGTTCGATCCTGAACCTGAAAGATCACTTCGAGCTAGGAATAAGGCAAAGAAACGTCTCTTTAAACAACCTCCTATACCTCAAACCACACCTGAAACTGAAGAAATGGGCGATGTAGTTCCAAATCCGGCGCAAGCCATTCGCAACCCCATCGAAATAGCGAATGACAAGGATAGCGCCATCCTTTCATATTTAGTACCTATGCCTGGGGAGCTGAACCCCAGCATAATCCGTCCTGAAATCACTGCCCACTCATTCGAGTTAAAGCCAGTGATGTTCCAAATGTTGTCCACTGTGGGACAATTCTTTGGAATAGAAAATGAGGACCCCCATAACCACCTTAGGAACTTCCTAGGAGTTAGTGACACCTTCCTAATCCCTGGAGTTTCCCAAGAAGCCCTGAGGCTATACCTCTTCCCTTATTCTTTGAGGGACAAAGCCAAAACATGGTTAAATTCACTACCCTCAGGCTCTGTCCGCAATTGGACAGATTTAGCAGAGAAATTCCTAGTCAAATATTTCCCACCAGATAGGAATTCAACTTTTCGTGATGATATTATAAAGTTCAAACAAGCTCCAAGTGAGTCTCTTCACGAAGCTTGGACAAGATTCAAAGACCTTCTCATTAAATGTCCACACCATGGCATTCCATGGTGTGTCCAAATAGAAGTTTTCTTTAAAGGATGCAACCCCAGCACCAGACAAGTATTAAATTCATCTGCTGGAGGTTCTATGTTGTCCAAGAGTTACAACGAAGCTTATGAGATCTTGGAGAAGATCTCAACATCTCATTGTAGATGGTCAGACGATCCTGTAGAGCCAATTAGAGCTCAAGACAAGGATGCTCTAAGCGCCATGAGCACCCAAATAAATGCCCTGACCAACTTAGTCAAGCAAATGGCTCAGGCCAATCTCCAAACCAGTGCCAACACCGCCACAGCCATGTCAATGGGCACCCAACAAAGTCAAGGCGAGGCACCAATCTGTGGATTCTGTGGGGAAGGACACCCTTATGAATACTGTCCTGGGAATCCATCCTCGGTCTGCTATGTAGGAAGCCAGCAGCAGCCAAGGAACAACCCCTACTCACAAACTTACAATCCTGGTTGGAGAAACCACCCTAACCTGTCATGGGGTGGCCAACAAAGCACTAACCAAAATTCTAACCAACCTAGGCCGAGTGGAACACCTGGTTTCACTCCCCAACATAACCAGTCAATGTACCAAAAGCCTTACAATCAACCTGTAGGATCTTCTGTAGAGAACCTACTCAAGGAATATATAGCTAAGAATGATGCTACTCTTCAGAGCCAGCAAGCTACTCTTAGGAGCCTGGAAAATCAAATAGGCCAATTGGCCAATGAACTTAAAAGTAGGCCCCAAGGTAGACTTCCTGCTGACACCGAGGTACCAGGGAGAGATGGCAAGGAACAAGTTCAAGCAATTGAACTTAGAAGTGGTAGGCCATTGGTGAGCAACACAAAAGACACACCAAAGAGAGTAGAGAACACTGAGTCTAGTGCTCCACTGGGATCTCTGCCAAACCAAGGACCACCACCAACTAGCACAACAGGAGCCGGATTAGAGCCAATTGTAGAGGACATAGAAGAAATTCCAAGGCCTCCACCTATCCTAAGGCGACCTGACGTGCCTGCTTATGTGCCACCACCTCCTTATCCTCGAAGGCTGAAGAAGAAGCAGGAACAGGAAGTTCATTTTAATAAATTCTTAGAAATACTTAAACAAGTACATGTTAACATTCCTTTTGTAGAGGTTTTACAATCGATGCCCTCTTATGTAAAGTTTTTGAAGGACATCATTACTAACAAGAAAACAATTGGTGAGTTTGAAACAGTAAACCTCACCGAGGAGTGCAGTGCCATCCTCCAGAACAAGCTGCCCAAGAAGGAGAAGGATCCTGGTTCCTTCACCTTACCTGTAGAACTTGGAGGAAAGCACGTGGGCAGAGCGCTTTGTGACCTGGGCGCCAGCATCAATCTCATGCCCTTGTCCCTATTCCGCCAGTTGGGAATAGGAGAAGCACGTCCAACTACAGTCACTTTACAACTAGCCGACAGATCCATCGCATATCCAGAAGGTAAGATTGAGGATATTCTAGTTAAAGTTGACAAATTCATTTTCCTTGCAGATTTCATTGTCCTGGACTATGAGGCAGACAAGGAGGTACCTATCCTGCTAGGTAGACCATTTCTAGCCACAGGTAGGGCACTAATAGATGTGCAAAAAGGTGAGTTAACTATGAGAGTTCATGATGAAGAGGTAAAGTTTAGTGTTTATAAAGCTTTAAGGTATCCCTCTGATTCTGAGTCATGTGCTAGCATGGATGTTGTTGACTCACTTATGGAAGAACAATTAGAGCATGTACTGTTAACCAAGCATGCTAGTGAATATGTACAAGTAGATGTAGCTGACTTAAATGTATCTGACATAATGAACATGCCTGTAAATAACCCTCAGCATGTATGTATGAATATAGATTTAACTGATAGGACTATAAATCCTTTGAAGCCCTCCATTGAGCATCCACCTGTTCTAGAACTAAAACCACTACCTACTCACCTCAAATATGCATATCTAGGAGATAATGATACGCTGCCTGTAATTATTTCTTCTAAGCTTAGTGAACAGCATGAGGTTGATTTAATTTTACTGCTTAAGCAACATAGGAAGGCTATAGCATGGTCTATTGCTGATATTCGAGGCATTAGCCCTTCTTATTGCATGCATAAAATTATATTAGAGGAAGAGCACACACCTAGGGTAGATCACCAGCGTAGGTTAAACCCCTCTATGAAAGAGGTAGTGAAAAAGGAAATAATAAAGTGGTTAGATGCAGGAGTAATTTTCCCCATAGCTAGTAGCCAATGGGTGAGCCCCATCCAGTGTGTACCTAAGAAGGGGGGAATAACTGTGGTAGTTAATGAGAATAACGAACTAATTCCAACAAGGACTGTCACAGGGTGGAGGGTATGTATGGATTATAGGAAGTTAAATAAAGAAACTAAAAAAGATCATTTCCCTATACCGTTCATTGACCAGATGCTAGACAGAATAGCTGGTAGAGCCTACTACTGTTTCCTAGATGGCTATTCAGGCTACAATCAAATAACTATAGACCCTAAGGATCAAGAGAAGACCACCTTCACTTGCCCTTTTGGAACGTTTGCCTTCCGCAGAATGCCTTTTGGCTTATGCAATGCACCGGCAACTTTCCAAAGGTGCATGATGGCAATCTTCTCTGAGTTGGATGAGTCCATGATAGAAATATTCATGGATGACTTCTCAGTCTTTGGGGACTCATTTAAAACCTGTCTAGAGAACCTAGGACAAGTCCTGGCTAGGTGTGAGGAGACCAACCTAGTCCTGAATTGGGAAAAGTGCCATTTTATGGTAGATGAAGGGATTGTCTTAGGCCATAGAGTGTCAAGGGCGGGTGTAGAAGTGGATAGAGCAAAAATAGAGATCATAGAGAAGTTGGTAGAGCCCCAAAATGTCAAAGCCATTAGAAGCTTCTTAGGACATGCTGGTTTCTATAGGAGGTTCATCAAGGACTTTTCTAAGATAGCCAAGCCCCTGTGCGAGCTTCTAGAGCTAAATAGACCATTTATCTTCTCTAAGGAGTGTGTAATAGCTTGGAAGACCCTTAAAGAAGCACTAGTCACAGCACCAATCATAGTCGGACCAAATTGGGATCTCCCATTTGAGATGCTATGTGATGCCAGTGACTATGCTGTAGGAGTCATGTTAGGACAGAAGATTGACAAGCTCACACACCCTGTCTATTATGCCAGTAAGACCTTGAATGAGGCTCAATGTAACTATACAACTACAGAGAAAGAGATGCTTGCTGTAGTCTTTGCTTGTGAAAAATTTAGAAATTACATTGTAGGAACTAGGACCATTGTATATACTGACCATTCTGCTTTAAAATATCTGATGAGAAAGGCTGATGCTAAGCCTAGACTGATTAGATGGGTGTTGTTGCTGCAGGAATTTGATTTGGACATTCGGGACAAAAAAGGTTGTGAAAATGTGGTTGCAGACCACCTGTCTCGGTTGCAGCACAATTGCGAAAAAATTGCGGAGACCGCAATTTCTGATGCTTTCATAGATGAACATGTTTTTGCTTTAGCTCATCGTGATAACGATGAGGAACCGTGGTTCGCTGATATTGCTAACTTCCGTGCATCGCAGGTATTACCAGTGTTCAAGGGAGGACAAGAGAAGAAGCGGTTCCTGCATGAAGCAAGGAAATTCATCTGGGATGATCCCACACTTTACCGAACCTGTGCTGATGGCTTGCTGAGGAAATGCGTTTCAGCTGCTGAAGCAAAGTCTGTGCTTCAGCACTGTCACTCATCTCCTTATGGTGGTCACTTTGGTGGCCAAAGGACAGCTGCGAAGGTATTTCAGAGTGGCTACTACTGGCCAACAATCTTCAAGGACGCACACGCCTTTGCCCACAGCTGTGATGAGTGCCAAAGGACAGGTAATCTCAGTCGCAAGGATGAGATGCCCCTCACCTACATCTTAGAGTTAGAGCTCTTTGATGTATGGGGCATTGATTTCATGGGACCATTCCCTCCATCATCAGGTAACCTCTATATTCTAGTAGCAGTAGACTACGTGTCCAAGTGGGTAGAAGCTAAAGCATGTCCTAATAATGATGCTAAGACAGTCACTAATTTCTTACATAGGCACATTTTCACTAGATTTGGGACTCCTCGTGCTATCATTAGTGATGAGGGGTCACATTTCATTAATAAGGCTATGGAGAAGATATTGGCTAAATATAACATTAGGCATAGAGTAGCTACTCCCTATCACCCACACTCAAATGGTCAAGCTGAAATCTCAAATAGGGAAATTAAGAACATCCTAGAGAAGGTAGTCAAACCTAATAGGAAAGACTGGTCATTTAAGCTTGAGGATGCACTTTGGGCTTATAGAACAGCATATAAGACACCTCTAGGTATGTCTCCCTATAGGTTGGTGTATGGCAAGGCTTGCCACTTGCCACTTGAGTTAGAAAATAAAGCATTTTGGGCCATGAAAGAATTGAATTTTTGTGTGAAGGATGCGGGGACACTGAGATCTTTGCAGCTCCATGAACTTGATGAGCTTAGGCACATGGCCTATGAGAATGCCAAAATGTATAAAGAAAAGACCAAAATATGGCATGACAGTAGACTTAGGATCAAAGACTTTAAGAAGGGCCAACTTGTACTGTTATTTAACTCACGATTAAAGCTATTTCCATGCAAATTAAAGTCTAGATGGTCAGGTCCATTTATTATTACTAATGTCTTTGTTCATGGTGCCATAGAGATTAAAAACTTGCAGCAGGGACAGCCATTTATGGTCAATGGTGCTAGGTTGAAGCACTACTATGAGGAAGGGGATGTGAAGACTCTCTCGACCTTCCTCCTACATGAAGCATGAAGTTAGAAACGAGAGAGAACGAGTGGTTACTGTGCTCGTTCAGTCAAGGCCAATGCCTTAGTTTTTTTTTTTTTCTCTTTCTTTCTTTCTGTTTTTTCGATGATCGTTTGGACGTTTTGTGGTGTAATTTTAATTGCGTATTTGATGTTTGTTTTATTTGTTTTTGTAGGGAATCGAAAGAGGGGATCAAGGAGAGTAAATCCCACTTTAAAAATCAAGAAACGGTTGAGCCAAATAAAAGATACGGACGATCAAAGTTGGCGATTTTGATGAAAAGATATCCCTGGAATTGCGCAAATATTGCTGGATCCGCAAAACTAGCCGTTGGGATTTTTCCCGTTGTATTTATAGCCGTTAGAACGCGCTCGGTGATACGATTCTCTTATTCTTTGATCTCCAAGATTTCCACGATTCTCTCCATCTGTGATTCTTCTCTCCAAACCTCCAAGATTCGGCAATGGTTTCCACTAGGGCTGAAAGATCCGCAGCCAAGAAGAAGGCCGATGACGCAGCTGAAGCGGCTGCGAGGGAAGCGCTTCTCACCCTTGCTGATGAGGGTGCTGTACGTGCCGGCCGTCTTTCCAAGCTTCCTATCCGTAGGAGGAAGTGGAAGGTGGTCACTGAGATCCCTGCTGGCCCATCTGAGCCAGTGGGCACGCCAAAGAAACGCCGGTGGACTGTCAAGACGGCCGCTGAACCGAGCACAGCCAAGACTCCCTCTGTGGAGAGTCAAGAACCTGATCGTGATTCTCACGAGTCAGCCAAAGAAGGCTCGTCGCCGTCTGAATCACCTGTGCGCAGCCCTCTGCCGTCTGAATCACCTGTGCGCAGCCATCTGCCATCTGAACCAGTGCCAAGCACCGAGTCGTCACCACCGTTACAGAGCCCTGAGTTGTCTCCAGCACCTCAGAGTTCTGCTCCGCCACCTGTAGCAGCGCAGAGCCCTGCGCCATCATCTTCACCACGGAGTTCTGCGCGTACACCATCAGCAGAGCACAATTCTCCACGGCCTGATCCGGAATTTCCTTATGGGGATTACCAGGAGTCTACGCAAGGCAGTGGAGATGCTGGGGAAGAAGAAGTCTTTTCTCCCATAAGAGAGGACAGCCCTGATGTTCCTGCACCGCAGGACGATTCCATGGAAGAGACGTTGGGGGCTTGCCTCCAACAGATCAACATCAAGGCGCGGCTAAAGAAAAAGAAGAAGGCCAAGATGGGCAAGGCCAAGAAGTCCAAGAAACTGAAGAAGAAGAAGGCCAAGCGAGTGCCTTCAGCAGACGAAGAAAGTGCTGAGCCTTCGCTCAAACGCCTCAAGGTGGAGGCTGCTGAATCATCCAAACCAGCCGATAAGGGGAAGGCTAAACTCTACCCTGAAGATGCACCTCCGTCAGTGAGGTATGTCTCATCTGATGCCGAATCCAGGGGTGTGGAGCTGAGGAAAAGGGACCTGTTGCACGAGAAGGGGTTCCTTGATCGCCTCGCTGACCTGCCGCAGTTCTTGCGCGCAGGTGTGATCAACCATGGCTGGGAAGAGTTCTGCCGACCTCCCAATCCAGCATACACAAGCATGGTGTATGACTTTTATGCTAACGTGCTCAGCCCTGAGGATGGCATATCTGTGGTCAGAGGGGTGGAAGTTGATTTCTCTGCCAAGGCAATCAATGAAGCATTTGGTCTCCGGGGCCAACCTCACACAGATTATGCACGGATAGTTGATGAGCCGACGAAGGCTGTGCTAGAAGAAGCCATTCGCACAATTGGCCAGCCTGAGGCCTCCTGGACAGTGTCACGCAATGGGCGGCACACTCTTATGAGTGCCAACCTCACGGCGAAGGCAGCTGTGTGGTTTTCATTTGTAAGAAGAAGACTCTCCCCAGTGACGCATGAGACTACAATTAACCAGAGCCGTTCGCTGCTGGTTTATGCCATAATGAGAGGTCTCACGATCAACGTGGGAGAAGTCATCACTGCTACCATAGCTGAGTGTGCGAAAAAGGGTAAGGGGCCATTATTTTTCCCCAACACTATAACAAAGTTGTGTTTACTTGCAGGAGTCCCCACCGAACGCTTGGAGCAGCAGATGCCGTACACGGGCCATTTGGAGCTGCCAGCCAGCTTGAGGCTGAAGAGGAAGGGGAACATGGAGTTTGAGTTGGATCGGTTGGCTGCTGATCAGTCACGATCCATGGCGTGCCTCATGGATATGCAACGAAGGATGGCTCAATGGGCCAAGTATGCGCAGGCACGGGACAAGGAACTTGCAGACCAGATTGGATGCATCTTCCCGGACTTCCCCACCAATCTCCTGACTCCATGGGTGCCACCACGACTAAGGCAACCTGATGAAGATGATGAGACTTGAGTGCTGGTTTGAAGAGCACTAAAGGGAGTATTTGCTGTTCCCTTAGAAACAAAAACAATTTTCCTGCTTTCTGTTAGTTAATGTGAAGTATGCTGTTTTGGATTCCAGTTTTGATATGTTTTTAATGTTTAGTTTTATGATTTTTCTTTTGCTTAGTCTAGTCTGATGTTAGGTGAATAGGTAGGATAGTTTAGTTTTATTTTTAGGATGCATAAGTAACAGGAAAAAGCATGCTAGGGGCCTGCATCAATGTGAAATCTGCCCAGATTGTATTGCGAAATAATTGCGGTTCCCGCAATTTTTGTGACTGATTGCATGTTTTCGACTGTCCGTTTAGTTAGGCTGTGATCTGTTAAATTCTATCTTTTGCTGCTAGCATGACTACCTTATATAGCCGATCTTGAAGCATGCTGGATGAGTGTCATAGGACACCCTTTGATAGTTTAAATTTGCCTCTGAATAGTGCTCAGCATGCATAAACCATAAGACCTTAAACCTGTCTGTTATGTTCAAATTTTCTGCTGCTGGGATAGTTGCTTTTAGAATGTTTTGCCTATGCCTAGGATTGTGAAATTCTCTTTGTTTTGCTTTGGACTAGATGCTTCTAGGATAGTTTGGGGGTGTGCCACCTCAAACACTCATTGGGGACAATGAGTAGTTGAAGTTTGGGGGAGGCCACCCTAGGCCTAGGAACATTCCTCTCTTCCTTAGGACATAAGCATTCTTCTTCTCCTAAAAAAAAAAATATAATTGTGATAAATAGAAAAAGTGAAAAAAATAGAATAAAGAGGGGAGTCTTTTTCAAGTGGCATTGCATCAAAAGGCAAACCAAGGAGAGACTCCACCTAAGTAAAAAAGGAAAAGGAGAAATAGGGGAAGAAGAATGTATGCTTGGGAGTTATAATCTTGTGGCTTAGATGTCCTATGTAAAAAGAACTCTGATCCTTGATGAGCTAAGCACAAGGTTGTAACTGTTAGGTTTGTCTAGGGAGATGAATGTATATCCAATGTAGTGATGCCAGGGCTTAGGTTGTTCTCTAAAAAGTACCACTGTCACTGTTAATACTAAGACTGGCATGACTCTAAGGAGAATCCTAGACACGTTAAAAATAAGCTAGAAGCATGTACTGAGTCTAGAGTAAAGCTTGGTAGAATTTGAAACCTTAGGGATAATAGCATGATATCATAAAAGTAGTTAGATCAATAGTAGGGGGTTAACAAAAGCAGTGGGTATAGTAGGCAGGTGAAGTCAGAAGAAGCTAGACAAGAGGTTAGTTCTAAACTTAGAAGTGTGTCACAGGACAGCACTGCTAGAGACAAGAATATAAGGGAGTTAGTGAGTAGTTAAAGAAGAGGGTAAAACAGCAGCCTAGGTAAGTCCTTAGTATGCTTGAGGACAAGCAAAGCCTTAAGTTTGGGGGTGTGTTAAGTCTCTGAAAGTGACTTATTTAGGACCCATTTAGCTTAAGAAGATATACACATTTAGGTGTTTTTGTGAGCATTTAGCCTAAACCTATGCTTTAATATGAGAATTAGAAGAAGGTAGCTAATATAGGACTTATGCACAATAGGTAGAAAAAGGGGTGAAAACCGAAGAAAAGAATGAAAAAAATAACCATTGCGACTGCATTGCGGAATAATTGCGGTGGCCGCAATTATTCAAGTTAAAACCGTAAGTTGGCTGACATTTTTCTGTTTAGATCCGACTTTTCAGGGATTCGTTCTTTCTCCTCCATCCATTCTGATATATGACGTTGAAGACTGATGGTTCTCCTTGGCCCAAACGCACCTGCAAACTACTATAAAAAGGGGTCAAAGTCGGAGGATCAGTCATGACTCGAAGCGCAGAAGTCTTCTCGCAGTCCATCATTTCCACTGTTTTTCCTTTGCCGTCTGTTGAAGTTAGAGTCTCAGCTATTTGGAATCGATAATCTGATAGGAAGGAGAGAAGATTCTTCTTCTCTCTCGATTGGATTCATCCAAGCACGGCTGACTTCTCATCATCAACATTCGAGGCGACTGCCACGGAGTTTCTAGCAAACCTTTACTGTTTTTATGCTCTGTTCTTCCTATTTCCATCTCTGATCATTGTTGTTCTTAGTTTAGCATTTCAATTACTGCATTTCGTTGTTGTCTGTCTTGAATTCATTTCTTTTAGAGCTCCCCTTTGTCGTTCAAACACTTTAAGTAATCGAAGTATCCTTCTGCATTTTACAGTTTCCATCTGGTTCTGCTACAGCTTTGGCTTGCTGTTTTAAGTATATTTACCTTCTAAGCATGTCTGTTTTATCTACCTTTTCTATTCTCCACATATCCATGAGTAACTAAAATCACTTAGGGGCATGCTAATGACAGAACTATAGGCTAAAAAACGTGAGTCAAGTAGGCAGATTAACACTCGAGCATTGGTTGTATGTAAGCTTCATCCCACGGGCAATTTCGATTGGCCATCCATTTTGTCCAAAGAACTCCTAACCTCTGGAAGGAGTAAGAGTTCAGAGTCATATAATCATGCTAGCCTTTCATGGTAATCAGGAAACGGCCTAGGAATAGGCGTTTCCCTAGTACAAACTAAAAACTCCTGTTTTAACAAGATGCTTAAGACCTTACTTTGAAGTCGAGTAAACTTGAGTCTCTCATGCATGGAATCGGACGATACTTGAGATAGAGTGAGTTTGATGTATAGAGAGTTGATCCAAAGCTTGATAATCGTAATAAACTGCCTATAGGATAGTCATTAGTAGCTCCCAATTCACCCTTTTAATCAGTTTCGCTGCCATTTAATTGCGGAAACATTGCGGTCCACGCAATTCTGTTAATTTTCATTCTGTTTAGCTGTTTTCTTTCTCAATTATTAATTCCATCTTTTATCCTTTGCATCTAATTCCAACTTGCATCTGTTTATGTTATATCCCTTTATACATTCAGCAAGAAGTAGTTAATTAAAAACAAATTTTACCCCCTTAAATTCATCCCACCTTTCTTAACATTCACACTTCGCGAATAGCTAAAATAAGTCTCTGTGGAAAAAACGAATTAAATATACTCATTACTTGCTGTGAGACCATGTATGCTTGCATGTTCTAAGTGCTCTCTCTTCTATTTTGCACACTTATCTTTACACATTGAGCACGCAACATCGATCCAAGGAGAAGGTGTGATTAAAATTACTATTAAAATTGGGAATTAATTAATTGATTTGGTTTTGTAACGGGGGATTTGTTTAGCATGCAAGGAAATAAATAAAGCGCTAACGGAAGAATAACAAGTAGAAAAACGCGTGCACGGTTTGGGAGTTTCGGGATTAATTGCTTGACAATTTCAGTTCATCATTTAATGCTAAATTCATGGTATGCAGTTTATCATACACACGGACGACTACCAGAGAAGCCCCAAAGTAGCCGGCTCCATAAATATTCATCAGACCACACAGTTCCGATTAAACTTTATCCAAAATTGCATTAAGGTGATCAGCCCTAAATTTATCTTAGACAGTCACTAGCTAACCGCGACGAACATTCAAGCGTGAATTCTAATTGCTAGTAGATTGCCCGCAAACGCTGTATGCAATCAACAACTATCCTACACGACTCGATACTCCGATTTAATTTTATCTACCTGTGTTACTTAGTCGAGCAGTGAGAGGCACGACATCGCTACTCTTTAACATACACAACATGCAAGATGACTCGAGTGTCAATCGTCGAAATCTAACATGCGCGTTGGATTAAGCAAGATAGATAAATGCAAATAAACAGCAACCAATATGCATATTCAAATGTGTAGATTATCAAAACTAAAATGTCTAACAATAATTCCCTAAACAATCCCCAAACCGTTCACCCTTACCTTAGCCGCTCATGGCGCGGGTTGTCAATTCCGCTCCAACGATGGCCATGGAAGGCGTCATCAACGAGTTACAATGGAAAGGAAGCTCTCTAACATGCCAACAATGGCGGAGCTTGAAGAAATAAAGAGAAATCTAGAGGAAGAAGAAGAAGAAGCTCTCTAAAAATGGTGATGTCTCTAAAATCCGCGCAGAAAATCGTCTTAAACAGAAGCTGCTGTCGTCGTAGCGTCGAGACGCTAGGCCAGCGTCTCGACGCTGTGCCCTAAGTAATCCGCGCGCGCCTCGCGATGGCGTCGCGATGCTGGGCAGCGTCGCGACGCTTGCCCGATGATTTTCCTGCGCGCGCCTCCTCCGGAGCGTCTCGACGCCAAGCAGAGTCTCGACGCTGGCTCTCGGGTTTGGAGCTGGAACTTTGCCTCTCCAAGGCGGTTTTGGCCCGTTTCTTCACGGATCAACTTCCCCTTTTCCCGATGCACTCCCGGGGCGCTAAAACTCCACTTTAAGCTCTCGAACGGGTCCAACGGACGCACGAGCTCTTTGCACTCTCTTAGGCACTAACTCACCCCTCTCATTTCTAATAACAGTTATGCCCGTCTTTTTAGGTACAACATGAATAGGGCTAACCCACTGGCTATCAGAAATGGGATAGATAATACCTGCATCAAGGAGTTTGTGTATCTCAGACAACACTACCTCTTTCATTGCTGGGTTCAGTCTCCGTTGAGGCTCTCGGGATGGCTTCGCTCCCTCATTCAGCCGGATCTTGTGCATGCACAGAACTGGACTCAACCCATGCAAGTCCGCCAACGTCCATCCTATCGCTCTTCTATTCTTTTTCAAGACCTCCACCAACTTGGCTTCTTGTTCCGATGTAAGCTCCTTGGAGATAATTACCGGAAGTGTCTCCATCTCACCCAAGTATACGTACTTGAGATGACCCGGCAACTCTTTAAGTTCCAACTTGGGGGCCTGCAAAAGAGATGGTAATATTTTAATTGGCTTTTCACACGCCTCTAAAGCAAGAGTAGTTTGTACAGATGAGTCTGACAATATGGGAACACTACTTTCAACCTCGCCAACAATTTCAGTAAAAACGAGTGGGTCATCCCCATCAACAACAGTCATGCATTCTTCTTGTTCTAAAGTATCTATCAGATCAATTTTACAGACAGAATGCACATCAGCATGGTGTTTCATGGCATCAAAGACATTAAACTCAAACACATCCCCTTCATACTCGACTGACAAGGTACCATCATGCACATTAATTTTAGTCCTAGCAGTTTTCATGAATGGTCTACCTAGCAGTACTGAAGTAGTGGACGACGCGTTTTCTTCCATTTTTATAACGTAAAAATCAGCAGGAAAGATCAGGTCCTTAACTCTAACCAACACATCCTCAATCACCCCTAAAGGATGAATAGAAGACCTATTAGCTAACTGGATAATTAAACTAGTTTCCTGCATACCTTCTAAATTGAGACTCTTGTAGACTGAGTATGGCATAACATTAATTGAGGCTCCTAAGTCTAGCATGGCGTGCTCGATTTCTCTATCTCCTATAGTACATGGCAAGAGGAACATACCTGGGTCCTGGCATTTGTTTGGAATACCTTGTGTTATCAGGGCAGAAACATTCTTGCTTACCACAACTCTCTCAGCACCTTTAGCCTTCCTCTTCATGGTGCACATCTCCTTCAGAAATTTAGCGTACCTTGGGATTTGCTGAATTGCATCAAGCAGCGGCATATTGATTCCAACCTTTTTCAGCGTCTTAAGGACGTCCGCATCCTCGTCGGGTGGCTTCACCAACCTACTCGGAAAAGGAGCAACGGGAGTGTAAGACTTCTTAGAAATATAAGGAGAAACTACAACCGTTTCAGAGGGCGTTTGAAGACACTTATCTTGAGATGTATCTGTATCCTTGCTAGAGTCCTCAGGAGTGGTCCGTGATGGTACCTCTTTACCACTTCTGAGATTGATGACACTAACGCTTTCCTCTTTGGATTCCAATTTACTCATCCTGTCTTTAATCTCTGTGAACCCATCGCTTAGCGATCGCATCTCCATCCTGGTCTCCTGGCTAGATTCCATAAATGATTTGAACATGCCTTCAAGGGCTTGACCTGAAATAGAAGAAACAGCCTGAGATGAGTTTTCTTGCAACATATGAATAATGCCAAATACCTGAGACATTTTCTCCTTGAGCTCTTCTATGTCGGTCGACAGTTTAGCTTGTTCGTTTCTTCCACCGTATTGGCGACGGTTCTCAGCCATGTTGGAGATCAACTGTCTGGCTTCCGCGGGCGTTTTCTCCCAAAGGGCTCCTCCACTCGATGCATCGAGCATCTGACAGTCGTGCGGAAGCAAACCTTCATAGAAGAATTGAATAAGCGCAGCCTCTGCTATTAGATGGTTCGGGCATCTCTCGCAGAGCTTAATGAATCTCTCCCAGCACTCGTGAAATGCCTCTTTGTCTTCCTGCTTGAAGCTATAGATGTCTTTTTTCACGGCTCTGGCTCTTGAAGCTGGGAAATATCTTTCCAAGAACATGCTCTTTAACTTATCCCACGTGAAGATGGTTCCCGATGGTAAGTAATGCAGCCAATCTCGAGCTTCGCCTCTCAAGGTGAATGGAAAAGCTCTCAGGTAGAGCTGATCTTCAGTTATGTCGCTTGGCTTCATCGCAGAACTCGTCATTTGAAAAGCCTTGAGATGTTTAAAGGGGTCTTCATCTGCTTCACCACAAAAAGAAGGCAGATGGTCAATTAAACCAGATTTAAGCAAAAACTCACCTGAGATTTCCGGGTAGGAAATACAAGAAGGTTGGTGGTCCATAGCAACCGATGCCCACTGCCTGAGTGTTTTTGGGGCTCCAGCCTCGTCGTCAACTTCCATTTTCTCAATAAAAAATTAGGCACTCTAGCACACTTAAACAAACAAATCAAATCTTGCAAACAATAAAAGAATAAGCAAATTTTTAAAGTAAAAGTCAAAAATCTACAAATTAAATCTAAATTAGGCCGAATTACACTTAGTTCCCCGGCAACGGCGCCAATTTTGGTAACGATATTTTCGAATTATCGCCAATCATCGGGTTGTCGAGACCCGCCAAAATGAATTTATATTTACCCGAATTCACTGAACTATTAGTAGATTAGTAGCAACGGGGTCGATCCACAGGGAATTAAGCTAATTTGACTTAATCTTAATTAAATTTGCAAACTATGAAAATAAACAAAACGTGGGGATTTTGGTTTTTAATTATCTAAGAGGGAACAACGCAAAATAGGGAAAACTTAACTAACGGAGCGTTCGACTCGGGACGATCGGGAATAAAATTAGCATGCCTTTGGATCATTGGTTGACGATAATATCGGCCAAATAATTGAATAAATACGCAGCCCGTCTCAAATCAATAAATTAATTTAGACATGCTCCATGGATATTAATTAGACACAATTACTCATGCTAATCAAGCATATCGATTGGACATTGGCGGCCAACGCTCTCCCAAGACCAATCGATAGCAACGAGCTAACTACGACGATTATCTAATTTGGACGCGAAATTAGTGTATTGTTGCGTGCTCAATGTTTAAAATAAAGATGCAAGAATAGAGCACTCAGAACATGCAAGCATACATGATCTTGTAGCAAGTAATAAGTATTTTTTCATTCGATTTCCCACAGAGATTTATTCTTAGTTACTTACGAAGTGTTTTGTTAAGTGAGAATGGTTGGATTAAATGAGGTGGATTTGGTTTTAAAGTGCCTAATTACTAAGGAATGTGTAAATGATGGAAGCATAAACAAGTGCAAGAAGATAATAAACTAGAATGTAAAGAAGAGAACAATCAAACGAAGAGAAAAAATGTCTAAGGCAAATTTTAACTTAAGGGAATTGCGGAAACAACAATTATTTCGCAATGTTACTAACAACAAAATGTGTGTAAAGTGGGGAAACAAGGGCTACTAACGACTCCTCTATAGGCTTTTTCACACGATTCTCAAGCAGTAGATCAACTTATCATGCATCAAACTAACTCATTCTCATGTATCTTCCGATTTCATGCATTAGATCCTTTAGTTTACTCATGTCCAAGTAAGGTCTTAAGCATCTTGTTAAAACAATAAGTTGTGATTTGTACTAGGAAAACGCCTATTCCTAGGTCGTTTTCTGGCTACCTTGAGAGGCTAGCATGAGTGTATGACTCTGAACTCTTACTCCTTCCAGAGGTTAGGAGTTCTTTGGACAAAATGGATGGCCAATCGAAATTGCCCGTGGGATGAAGCTTACATACATTCAATGCATTCGAGAGCTATCCTACATGCTTGATTCACGTGTTTCTACCTATAGATTTGCCATTAGCATACCCTTATGTGATTTAGTTACTCATGGATGCAGATGGAATGGGAAGAGTAGATGAAGAAGACATGCTTAGAAGAATAATAAAGACAAAACAGAAAAGGAAAACAGTAGGCAGAGAAGGTAAAGAACTTGCGAAGTGATGAATTGTGCGTGGATTAACCAATCGTTTGAACTAAACAAATGATGACTTGGAATAACTAAAGTAAAACAGAAAACAACGAAATGGAATAGAGTAGCAAACTAAAAGGGAAATAACAACAACCAGTAATGGAAATGGAAAACTACAGCAGAAAGCAGTAAAGCCGTGCGTGATCTTCTCGTTGCGAACGCCTCGGCTGAAGGGTGAAAGGAAGCCTTGCTTGGATGAATCTAATCAGAAGAGAAGATAGATCTTCTCTCCTTCCTATCAGATTGTCGACTCCAACAGCTGAACCTTTCAAACCGACAGACGGAAGAGAGAAAAAGAGTGGAAAGACTGCGTTGAACTGGAAGTCTACGCCGTTCGAGTGTGTTTCAACCTTCCAACTTGACCTCCTTTTATAGTGTTCTGCAGGTACGATTGGGCCAAGGAGAACCATCCATTCTCAACGTCATACTTCTACGTGGCTGCAGGAGAAAGAAGGGATCCCTGAAAGGTCGGAACAAAACAGAAAATGGTTAGACAACTTACAGGTTTCACTTAAAACATTGCGGTTTTAGCAATGTTTCTGCAATGCTTCCGCAATGCACAATTTTCATTCCTTTAACTTCGTTTTTGGTTCTTTTTCTTTCCTTTTGTATACATGTCCTAATTTAGCTTCATTCTTCTAATTCTCATATATAAGCACAAGTTCAAGCTAAATCCTACCAAAAACACTTACAAATGCACAACTTTCTATCACAAATAAGTCCTAAAATAGTCACTTTTGGAGACGTAACACACCCCCAAACTTAAGGTTTTGCTCGTCCTCGAGCAATCTAAGGACTTACTTAGGCTGCTGTTTTAACTCCTCTAACCACTTGCTGTCTCCCCTAAGTTCCCTATCTATGGCAAAGCTGTCCTGTGACACCTTTCTAAGTTTAAAACTAACTTCTCATTTTGCTTCTTCTGACTTCTCTTGCCTTATGATCCTACTGTTTCATTAACTCCCCACGACTGATCTATTTTCTTCTGTCATATAGTTCATTGTGCAACTATCCCTAAGGTTTCAAATTCTACCCAGCTCTACCCCAGACTCAGTACATGCTTCTACTGTTTTAGCTTTTGAGCTGCCTAGGATTCCTTAGAGTCATGCCAGTCTTAGTACAAACCAGTGACAGTAGTACATTCATAGAACAAACTAAACCCTGGCATCACTACATTGGATAGACATTCATCTCCCTAGACAAACCTAAAAGCTACAACCTTGTGCTTAGCTAATTGAGGATCAAAGTTCTTTTTATTCAGGACATCTTAGCCACAAAGCTGCAACTCCTAGGCATACATTCTTCTTCCTTAGTTTTTCCTTTTTCTTTCTTTCTTTGGGGGCCTCTCCTTTAGTTGCCTTTTGATGCAATACCACTTGTGGGTTACACACATGGCACTGATTACTCAGCAACTTTCAGAGAGACACCCCTTTTTATTCTTTTTTCATTTTTTTTTTCTTTTCAGTTCATCATTTTTTTTTTGCAAAGGAGAAGAAGAATGCTTATGTCTAAAAGGAGAGAGGAATGTTCCTAGGTCTAGGGTGGCCTCCCCCAAACTTAAACTTCTCATTGTCCCCAATGAGAGTCTGAGGTGGCACACCCCCAAACTTGTCCTAGAAGCATCTAGTCTAGGGCAAAACAAAGAGAATCTAAAAATCCTAGGCATAGACAGAACATTCTTAAAGCAAATAACTTAGCAGCAGAAATTTGTAAAAACAGTGTGGTAAGGACTTAAAGCTACGCATGCTGAGCAACTTAAGAGAGCTAATTTAAACTATCTCAGGTGCCTTAAGACACTCATCCATCATGCTTATAGATAGGTCATATATGGTAGTCAAGAAAATTGAAACAGAACCAGCCTAGCTAATCAGTCAGTCAAAAACATGCGATAACTAACAAAAATTGCGGAGTCCGCAATAATTTCGCAATGAATATACAGGGCAGATATATCAGTAAGCAGCCCCATTTGCATGCTATTTCCAGTTATCACAGCTATACTAAAACAACCTACCTATTCAGATACCATCTAACTATACTAAACTACCTTAAACAATCAAAAGCAAGAACTAAAAACAGATCAAATATTGACTCAAAATACCAGAATTCACACAGTTTAACGAAAAGCAGTTTGATTTTTTTTTTTCTTTCTTTAAGAGGGAACAGAAGTACTCCCTCGAGTGCCCTTCTGACTGGCACTCAAACATCCTCATCATCATCCCTCCGTGCTCTTGGAGGCGTCCATGGCTTTAGAAGATCAGTGGGGAAAGCAGGGAAGATGCAGCCCAACTGATCAGCCACGTCTTTATCCCTTGCTTGAGCATATTCTGCCCACTGTGCCATCTTCTTCTGAAGGTCCATCAGACAAGCCATAGAGAGAGTCTGAGCTGCAGCCAACCCATCCAATTCAAACTTCATGTTCCCTTTTCGCCGCATTCGCAGGCCTGTAGGCAGCTCCAGATGTCCCGTGTAGGCCAGCTGCCTCTCCATCCTCTCAATTCGGACACCTGCACGTAAACATAGCTTAGTGATGGTGTTTGGAAAGAAAAGAGGGCCCTTACCTTTCTTGGCACAGTCTGCTATGGAGGCTGCAATAACCTCCCCAACATTGATAGTGAGGCCCCTCATGATCGCATATACCAGCAGCGATCTCCCCTAATTAATGGTGGTCTCGTGGGTCACCGGGGACAGACGCCTGCGCACAAAGGAGAACCAGACAGTTGCCTTGGCCGTGAGGGTAGCACTCATCAGAGTGTGCTTCCCATTGCGTGAGATCGTCCAAGCTGCCTCAGGCTGACCTATGATGCGCAGTGCTTCTTCCAGGACAGCCTCAGTTGGTGCGTCGGTGATTCTTGCGTAGTCAGTATGCTTCTGCCCCTTGAGACCATAGGCCTCATTAATAGCCTTGGCTGAAAAGTCAACCTCAAGCCCCCTCACCGTGGACAGGCCATCCTCAGGGTGCGTCAGATTGGCATAGAAGTCGTACACCATGCTGGAGTAGGCGGGGATGGGCGGTCTGCACAGCTCTTCCCAACCGTGGTTGGTGATCCCTGCGCGCAAGAATTGCGGCAGGTCTGCCAATGCATCAAGGAACCCCTTCTCGTGGAGTAGGTCCCTCTTCCTTAGTTCAGTGCCCCTTGATTCGGCGTCTGAAGACACATACCTCACAGATTGAGGTTCATCTTCGTGGTATAACTTGGCTTTCCCCTTTTCCCTTGCCTTGGCTGACTCAGCAGCCTCAATCTTTAGCTTCTTCAACGAAGGCTCACTACTAACCTTCCTCTTCTTGGATTTCTTTGAAGCTTTTGGCCGTTTGGCCTTGACAACCTTGGGTGCTTTCTTCCTCAGTCGTGCCCTGGTGGTGATCTGCTGGAGGAAAACCCCCAATGTCTCATCCATTGAGTCTTCCCCCTTCGCTGGGCTATCGGGGCAAACTTCCCTCAAAGGAGAGAAGACCTCATCTTCCTCAGCCGTCTCTTCGCCCGGTGTTGATTCTTGCTGTTCTTCAATTGGAATTTCAGGCTCGGGGGACGGCGATGGTGATACCTCAGGGCTTTGTGAAGGTGGAGAGAGCTCAAGGCTCTGTGGAGATGGAGATGGCTCGGGGCTTTGTCTGGCCGTCTCGTAAGATGGACGACCACTCCCTTGACTCTCCACAGTGGGAGTCTTTTCCTTGATCGGTGCGTCTTCGACAGCCATCTTCCACTTTCTCTTCTTGGGCGTTCCTGCTGGTTCAGATGGACCAGCAGGGATTTCGGTCACCACCTTCCACTTCTTCTTGCGGATAGGAAGCTTGGAAGGTCGTTCGGGTCGCGCAGCTTCGGCATCTGCCAAGGCAAGTAGTGCCTCTCTCGCAGCTGCCTCTGCGTCGCTCGCCTTCTTCTTGGAAGCAGATCTTTCAGCCCGTGTAAGCACCATGGTCGAATCGGAGAAATCTGAAAAAGAGGAATTGCAGAGGAAGAAGAAGATAGTTTTCTTGAAGTTCAATGAATGAAGGAAGCGTACGGGCCACAACTGTTCTAACGGCTATTTGTAATCAAGTGAATCCCAACGGCTATTGCGGTTTCAGCAAATCCACCGCAATTAAATGGCCGTTGGAGATTTTCTTGTATTAAAAGCCAAGATTCTCATAACTCAATCTTTGATTCGGCCCGATATCTTCCCCGATTCTTTACCCTTCATCTCCTTGATTTCCTCTTTTGATCCCCTATTAAATCATACAAAATTAACATCAAAATCGTAATAAAAATCACGCATAAACATACAAAAATAACAACCGAAGAAATAAGAACAGCAAAAATAAACTAAGGCATAGCCTCGCATGGACGAGCACAGCAATCACTCGTCCCCTCTCGGTTTTATTTTCAAGCTTCAGATAAAAGGAAGGCCGAGAGTGTCTTCACATCTCCTTCCTCGTAGTAGTGCTTCAAACGTGCACCATTGACCATGAACGGTTGCCCGTTCTGCAGGTTCCTAATCTCGATTGCACCATGAACAAACACATTAGTTATAACAAAAGGACCTGACCATCTGGACTTAAGTTTGCCTGAAAATAATCTCAACCTTGAGTTAAATAACAAGACATGCTGGCCTTTCTTAAAGTCCTTAATCCTAAGTCTACTGTCATGCCAAATTTTAGTTTTTTCCTTATACATTTTTGCATTTTCATAGGACATATGTCTCAGCTCATCAAGCTCATGTAATTGCAGAGACCGCAATGTTCCCGCATCGGTCACGCAATAATTCAGCTCTTTTAGGGCCCAAAATGCTTTGATTTCCAATTCGAATGGTAAGTGACATGCTTTGCCATACACAAGTCTATAAGGAGACATACCTAGGGGTGTCTTATATGCAGTCCTATATGCCCAAAGTGCATCCTCTAATTTAAACGACCAATCTTTTCTATTGGGTTTGACCACTTTTTCGAGTATGTTTTTAATCTCCCTATTTGATATTTCAGCTTGTCCATTCGAATGTGGGTGATAAGGGGTGGCTACTCTATGTCTAACATTGTATTTAGCCAACACTTTTTCCATAGCTTTATTAATAAAGTGTGTCCCTTCATCACTAATTATCGCACGAGGTGTACCAAACCTAGTAAAGATATGTCTATTAAGGAACTTAATGACTGTTTTGGCATCATTTGTGGGACATGCTATGGCTTCTACCCATTTAGATACATAGTCTACAGCTACAAGTATGTAAAGGTTACCTGCTGATGGGGGAAATGGTCCCATGAAGTCAATGCCCCACACATCAAAGAGCTCCAACTCCAAGATGTACGTGAGAGGCATCTCATCCTTCCGACTAAGGTTACCTGTTCTCTGGCATTCATCGCAGCTGTGTGCATGGTCGTGGGCATCTTTGAAAATCGTGGGCCAATAGTAGCCACTCTGGAACACCTTTGCAGCTGTTCTTTGGCCACCAAAGTGTTCACCATAGGGAGATGTATGGCAGTGCTGCAGCACAGACTTCGCTTCAGCAGCTGACACACACTTCCTCAGCAACCCATCTGCACATGTCTTGTAGAGTGTAGGATCATCCCAGATAAACTTCCTAGCTTCATGCAGGAACCTCTTCTTCTCTTGTCCTCCCTTGAAAGTTGGTAGTACCTGCGAGGCAAGGAAGTTAGCAATGTCAGCAAACCAAGGTTCCTCATCGTTATCACGATGAGTTAATACAAAGACATGTTCATCAATAAAGGCATCAGAAATTGCAGTTTCCGCAATTTTTTCGCAATTATGCTGCAATCTAGAAAGATGATCCGCAACCACATTTTTGCATCCTTTCTTATCTCTAATGTCTAGATCAAACTCTTGCAGCAACAATACTCATCTAATTAACCTAGGCTTAGCATCAGCCTTCCTCATGAGGTATTTAAGTGCAGAGTGATCAGTGTACACGATTGTCCTAGTGCCTACAATGTAATTCCTAAACTTCTCACAGGCAAACACTACAACTAGCATTTCCTTTTCTGTGGTTGTGTAATTACATTGTGCCTCATTCAGTGTCTTACTAGCATAGTATACAGGATGTGTTAGTTTGTCAATCTTTTGTCCTAGCATAACCCCTACTGCATAGTCACTTGCATCACACAACATCTCAAATGGGAGGTCCCAATTTGGTCCTACTATAATAGGTGCTTTGACTAATGCTTCCTTAAGGGTTGTCCAGGCTAAGAAACATTCCTTTGAGAAGATGAATGGTTTATTCAGCTCTAGAAGCTCACACAGAGGTTTAGAGATCTTTGAAAAGTTCTTAATGAACCTTCTATAGAAACCTGCGTGTCCCAAGAAACTTCTAATAGCTTTCACATTCTGAGGTTCCACTAACTTCTCTATTATTTCAATCTTGGCCCTATCGACCTCTACTCCTGCTCTAGACACTCTATGACCTAGGACTATCCCTTCTTCCACCATAAAGTGGCATTTCTCCCAATTAAGGACTAGGTTGGTCTCCTCACACCTAGCTAGGACTTGTCCTAAGTTCTCTAAACAATTCGTAAACGAATCACCAAAGACTGAGAAGTCATCCATAAATATCTCTATCATGGATTCATCTAAGTCAGAGAAAATGGCCAACATACACCTTTGAAATGTTGCTGGTGCATTGCATAAGCCAAAAGGCATTCTGCGAAAAGCAAACGTTCCAAAGGGACATGTGAATGTTGTTTTCTCCTGATCCACAGGGTCTATGGTGATTTGGTTATATCCAGAATAACCATCTAGAAAGCAGTAGTAGGCTCGGCCAGCTATTCTATCCAACAACTGGTCTATAAATGGTAAAGGAAAGTGATCTTTTTTTGTTTCTTTATTTAATTTTCTATAGTCCATACAGACTCTCCATCCTGTAATAGTCCTAGTTAGAATCAGTTCATTGCTCTCATTCACTACTACAGTCATCCCCCCCTTCTTAGGTACACACTGTATTGGACTCACCCACTGACTACTAGCTATAGGGAAGATTACACCTGCATCTAACCATTTTATTATCTCTTTTTTAACTACCTCCTTCATGGAGGGGTTTGTTGCGTGCTCAATGTGATGAAATAAATAAGCAAGAAAGTAAAGAGAGCACTCAGAACATGCAAGCATACATGGTCTCACAGCAAGTAGTAAGTATATTTAATTCGTTTTTTCCACAGAGACTTATTTTTAGCTATTCACAAAGTGTTTTTTGTTAAGAAAGAAGGGATGGATTTGAAGGGGTAAATCTGGTTTTTAATTGCCTATTTCTTACCGAATGTATAAAGGAATATAACATAAACAAATGCAAGTTGAAATTAAACCCAAAAGATAAAAGACGAAATTAATAAATGAAGAAGAAAACAGCCAAACAGAATGGTATTTAGGCGAAATTGCGAGAACCGCAATTAATCCGCAATTAACTCAACAGCAAAAGTGTGTAAAATGGCGAATTAAGGGCTACTAACGACTATCCTATAGGCATTTTAATACGATTCTCAAGCAGTAGATCAACTCTCTATACATCAAACTCACTCTATCTCATGTATCGTCCGATTCCATGCATTAAATACTTTAGTTTACTCGACTTCAAAGTAAGGTCTTAAGCATTTTGTTAAAACAGGAATGTTTAGTTTGTACTAGGGAAACGCTTATTCCTAAGCCGTTTCCTGATTACCATGAAAGGCTAGCATGATTATATGACTCTGAACTCTTACTCCTTCCAGAGGTTAGGAGTTCTTTGGACAAAATGGATGGCCAATCGAAATTGCCCGTGGGATGAAGCTTACATACAATCAATGTTCGAGTGTTAATCTGCCTACTTGATTCACGTTTTTTAGCCTATAGTTTCTGTCATTAGCATGCCCCTAGGTGATTTAGCTACTCATGGATGCAAGGTGAACAGAAATGGAAGATAAAACAGACATGCTTAGAAGAGAAATAAACTTAGAACAGGAAGCAAAAACCGTAGCAGAAAATGGGAAGTGAGAAATGCAGAAATATACTTCGATTGCTGAAATTGTTTGACGAACAGATGAAAGCTTTAAAGTAAATAGCAACAAGGCAGAAAGCAACGAAATAAACTAATCTAGCTACTTAGGAAGAGAACAGCACGAAGCAGAAATGTAAAACAGAAAAGAAAGACAGAAAGCTTGTAAAATGGTGCTTGAAGCCTCGTCGCAATCGCCTCGAATGAAGGATCAAAAAGGACAGCCTTGCGTGGATGAATCCAATCGGGAGAGAAGAAGAATCTACTCTCCTTCCTATCAGATTATCGACTCCAGCAGCTGAGCTTCGCAAACCAACAGACGGCAAAGGAAAAACAGTGGAACAGATGGACTGCGAGACGACTTCACGCTTTCGGATGATGATCAAACCTCCGACTTTGACCCCTTTTTATAGTAGTTTGCAGGTGCGTTTGGGCCAAGGAGAACCATCAATCTTCAACGTCATATATCAGAAATGGATGGAGGAGAAAGAACGAGTCCCTGAAATAACGGAAATTAACAGAAAAAGATCAGTCAACTTACGGTTTTCACTTGAATAATTGCGAGGACCGCAATTATTTCGCAATTCATTCGCAATGCTTATTTTTTCATTCTTTTCCTTCGGTTTTCACCCCTTTTTCTTCCTATTGTGCATAAGTCCTAAATTAGCTACCTTCTTCTAATTCTCATATTTAAGCATAGGTTTAGGCTAAATGTTATTAAAAACACCTAAGTATGTGCATTTTCTTAAGCTAAATAGGTCCTAAATAAGTCACTTTCAGAGACTTAACAGGGTTCAACCTACGTTGGTGATCTACTCGGGGTGTATGTTCTTCTTCCAATATTATCTTATACATGCAATAGGAAGGGCTAATACCTCTAATGTCAGCGATCGTCCATGCAATAGCCTTTTTATGATGCTTAAGTAGTAATATTAACTCAATTTCATGCTTTTCACTCAACTTGGACGAAATGATAACAGGCAAAGTATCATGCTCTCCTAAATATGCATACTTAAGGTGTTCAGGCAGTGGTTTCAATTCTAAGAGAGGTGGATGCTCAATGGATTGTTTCAATGGATTCATGGATCTTTCAGTCAAGTCACTAGTCATACAAACATGCTGAGGTTTATCCACATGTATATCCATTATTTCAGAAATATTTAAATCAACTACATCTAATTGTACATAATCATTGGCATGCTTATTTAACAGTTCATGCTCAATCTGTTCTTCCATTAGTGAATCTACTATGTCCATACTTGCACAAGATTCAGAGTCAGAAGGATACCTTAGTGCTTTAAAGACACTAAACTTAACCTCCTCATCATGAACCCTCATGGTGAGCTCACCTTTCTGGACATCAATCAAGGCCCTACCTGTGGCTAGAAATGGTCTGCCTAATAGGATGGGGACCTCTTTGTCTGCTTCATAGTCCAGAATGATGAAGTCTGCAAGAAAAATGAACTTGTCAACCTTGACAAGAATGTCCTCTATCTTACCCTCAGGGTAGGCTATGGATCTGTCTGCCAACTGCAAGGTGACAGTGGTAGGACGTGCTTCTCCTATTCCAAGCTGACGGAATAGTGATAGGGGCATGAGGTTTATGCTGGCTCCCAGGTCACAAAGAGCTCTGCCCACGTGCTTGCCTCTCAACTCCACTGGTAAGGTGAAGGAACCAGGATCCTTCTCCTTCTTTGGTAGCTTGTTTTGGAGTATAGCACTGCACTCCTCAGTGAGATTCACTGTTTCAAATTCACCAATAATCTTTTTGTTAGTGATAATATCCTTCAAAAATTTAACATAAGAGGGCTTATCAAGCTTCTTCTGCCTTTGCTTGCCTAGCACTCCTTCTGTTTTCATCAACTCTCTACGCTGATCTATTTGCTTTTGTCATATCATGCCACTATCCCTAAGGTTTCAAATTCTGCCTAGCTTTATCTCAGACTCAGTACATGCTTCTAGTTTTTTTTTCTTATGAGCTACCTAGGATTCCTTAGAGTCATGCCAGTCTTAGTACAAAACCAGTGACAGTAGTACTTTCATAAGACCAACTAAACCCTGGCATCACTTCATTGGATATACATTCATCTTCCTAGACAAACCTAAAAGCTACAACCTTGTGCTCAGCTCATTGAGGATCAGAGTTCTTTTCAAATAGGACATCTAAGCCACAAGGTTATAACTCCTAAGCATACACTCTTCTTCCCTATTTCTCCTTTTTTCTTTCTTACTTAGGTGAAACTTCTCCTTGGGTTGCCTTTTGATGCAATGCCACTTGTGGGTTACACACTTGGCACTGATTACTCAGCACTTTGAGAGAAGCCCCCCTTTTTATTCTATTTTTCTTTTTTTTTTTCTATTTATCACATTTTTTTTCAAGGAGAAGAAGAATGCTTATGTCCTAAGAAGAGAGGAATGTTCCTAGGCCTAGGGTGGCCTCCCCCAAACTAAAACTACTCATTGTCCCCAATGAGTGTCTGAGGTGGCACACCCCCAAACTTGTCTAAAAGCATCTAGTCTAAGGTAAAACAAAGAGAATTTAAAAGTCCTAGGCATAGACAGAACATTCTAAAAGAAAATATCACAGCAGCAGAATTTGAAAAAAAAAAAAAAACAGGCAGATAAGGTCTTAAAGCTGTGCATGCTGAGCTATTGAGAGGTTAATTTAAACTATCAAAGGGTGTCCTATGACACTCATCCAGCATGCGTTAAGATAAGCTAGATAAGGTAGTCATGCTAGCAACACAAGATAGAATTTAACAGACCACAGCCTAACTAAACAGACAGTCCAAAACATGCAAACAGTCAGAAAAATTGCGGGTACCGCAATTCTTTCGCAATCGAATCCGGGCAGATATAACATTGAATCAGGCCCCTAAACATGCATTGTCCTGTTGCTTTAAGCTCAACAAAAATAACACTAACCTAACCTACCTAGGCAGCTAACATCAGACTATACGAAGCAAAAGAAAAAACATAAAACTAAACATCTAAAATAAATCAAAAATGGTCTAAAAACAGTAGAGTTCACAAGATGGTATCAGAAGCAGATTTTTTTTAATTTATTTTCTAAGGGAACAGAAGTACTCCCTTCAGTGCAATTCAAACAACACTCAATTCTCATCATCCTCATCAGGCTGTCTGGGTCGTGGGGGCACCCATGGAGTTAGAAGATTGGTAGGGAAGTCAGGGAAGGTGCATCCAAGCTGGTCTGCAACCTCCTTGACCCGTGCCTGCGCATAATTGGCCCATTGAGCCATCCTTCGTTGCATATCCATTAAGCAGGCCATGGATCGTGACTGATCAGCAGCCAACCGATCCAATTCAAACTCCATGTTCCCCTTCCTCTTCAGCCGCAAGCTGGCAGGCAGCTCCAAATGGCCCGTGTACGCCATCTGCTGTTCCATGCGTTCGATGGGGACTCCTGCAAGCAAACACAATTTTGTTATAGTGTTGGGGAAGAATAATGGCCCCTTACCTTTCCTGGCACACTCAGCAATGGCTGCTGACATGATTTCCCCCACATTGACCGTGAGACCGCGCATGATGGCGTAAACCAGTAGTGATCTACTCTGGTTGATTGTCGTCTCGTGGGTCACAGGGGACAGCTTTCTCCTCACAAAGGCAAACCATACAGCTGCCTTTGCTGTCAGATTGGCACTCATTAAGGTGTGCCTCCCATTGCGTGAGACAGTCCACGCTGCTTCAGGCTGGCCAATTGTGCGAATGGCCTCTTCCAGCACTGCCTCAGTCGGCTCATCAACGATTCGTGCGTAGTCAGTGTGTCTTTGGCCTTTGAGGCCATAAGCATCGTTGATGGCCTTTGCCGAGTAGTCCACCTCTACTCCTCGCACCACAGAAAGCCCTTCCTCAGAGTTCCTAAGGTTGGCGTAGAAGTCGTAGACCATATTCGTGTAAGCCGGATTGGGTGGCCTGCACAATTCTTCCCAGCTGTGATTGATGATGCCTGCGCGCAAGAACTGCGGCAGGTCAGCAAGTCTGTCGAGGAAGCCTCGTTCGTGCAGCAACTCCCTCTTCCTCAGCTCGACGCCCCTGGATTCAGCATCAGACGAGACATACCTCACAGATTGAGGCTCGTCTTCAGGGTAGAGCTTCGCCTTGCCTTTGTCTGCTGGCTTGGCGGACTCGGCAGCCTCAACCTTGAGTCTTTTGAGCGACGGCTCCGAGCTTTCTTTCTCTGATGAAGGCGCCTTCTTGGCCTTCTTCTTCTTCAACTTCTTGGATCGCTTGGCCTTGACAATCTTGGCCTTTCTTTTCTTCTTGAGCTTCGCCTCAAGGTTGATCTGCTGTAGGCATGCTCCCAACGTCTCTTCCATGGAATCATCCTGCTGCGCAGGCTCGTCAGGGCTATCTCCCCTTGCAGGCGAGAAGACCTCGTCCTCACCACCATCCCCACTGCCTTGAGTGGATTCCTGGTACTCCCCATAGGGGAATTCAGGGTCAGGCCGTGGAGGCGTGTGCGAAGGTGTGGCACTCTGTTCTGCTGGAGGCGTCTGCACGGAATTCAGTGGTGAAGACGGCGTCGCAGGGCTCTGTGCAGGCGGCGATGATGAGAGTTCTGGGCTGTGCACTGGTTCAGACGATGCGGGGCTGTGCGCAGGTGATGCAGATGGCGAAGGGCTGTGCGCTGGTGAAGCAGATGGCGTCGAACCCTTCTTGGCTGACTCGTGGGATGCACGATCAGATTCTTGACTCGCCACAGAGGGAGCCTTTGCTGTGCTTGGTTCGGCGGCCGTCTCGACACTCCACCGGCGTCTCTTGGGTGTGCCTGCTGGTTCAGAAGGTCCAGCAGGGATTTCAGTGACAACCCTCCACTTCTTCCTACGGATCGGAAGCTTGGGAAGAGGTCCGGTGCGAACAGCACCAGCATCCGCAAGGGTAAGAAGCGCTTCCCTTGCAGCTGCTTCAGCTGCGTCATCAGCCTTCTTCTTGGCTGCAGATCTTTCCGCTCGGGTGAACACCATTGTTGCTTCTTGGAGATCTTGAGAGAAGAATCAAAGATGAAGAGAATCTCAGCTTTCTTGGAAATCAGAGAATGAGAGAATCGTATCGATCGAGCGCCTTCAAACGGATATAAAGGCAACGGCTAAATCCCAACGGCTATATTTTGCGGATCCTGCAATTCCAGCGCAATTCTAGGGATTTTTTTTCATCAAAATCTCAAACTTTGCTCGTCCGTATCTTTTATTTGGCTCAACCGTTTCTTGATTTTAAAAGCTGGATTTGATCTCCTTGATTCCATCTATCGATTCCCTACAAAAAGAAATAAAAACAAAATCAAATTCGCAATTAAATTCACACAACAAAACACACAAACGATAATCGGAAAATTGCAAAAAATAAACTAAGGCATTAGCCTTTACTAAACGAGCACAGTAACCACTCGTTCTCTCTCGTTTTTAACTTCATGCTTCATGTAAGAGGAAGGCCGAGAGAGTCTTCACATCTCCTTCCTCATAGTAGTGCTTCAGTCTAGCACCATTGACCATAAAAGGCTGACCTTGCTGCAAGTTCTTTATCTCAATTGCACCATGAACAAATACATTAGTAATGACAAATGGACCCGACCATCTAGAGTTTAGTTTGCCTGGAAATAATTTTAGTCGTGAGTTAAACAGCAACACAAGTTGACCCTTCTTAAAGTCTTTGATCCTAAGTCTACTATCATGCCATATTTTGGTCTTTTCTTTGTACATCTTGGCATTCTCATAGGCCATATGCCTAAGCTCATCAAGCTCATGTAGCTGCAAAGATCGCAATGTCCCTGCATCCTTTATACAAAAATTCAATTCCTTCATGGCCCAGAATGCTTTGTTTTCTAACTCAAGTGGCAAATGACAAGCCTTGCCATATACCAGCCTATAAGGGGACATACCTAGAGGTGTCTTATATGCTGTTCTGTAAGCCCAAAGTGCATCCTCAAGCTTGAATGACCAGTCTGTCCTATTCGGTTTGACTACCTTTTCTAGGATGTTCTTTATTTCCCTATTGGAAATTTCAGCTTGTCCATTTGAGTGTGGGTGATAGGGAGTGGCTACTCTATGTTTAATGTTATATCTAGCCAACACTTTTTCCATAGCTTTATTAATAAAATGGGTCCCCTCATCACTAATGATAGCACGAGGAGTCCCAAATCTAGTGAAAATGTGCCTATGTAAGAATTTAACTACTGTTTTAGCATCATTACTAGGACACGCTATGGCTTCTACCCACTTAGACACATAGTCTACTGCTACAAGGATGTAGAGGTTACCTGATGACGGTGGAAATGGTCCCATGAAATCAATGCCCCACACATCAAAGAGTTCCAACTCTAAGATGTAGGTGAGAGGCATTTCATCCTTGCGACTGAGATTACCTGTCCTTTGGCATTCATCACAGCTGTGTGCATAGGCGTGTGCATCCTTGAAGATTGTTGGCCAATAGTAGCCACTCTGAAATACCTTTGCAGCTGTTCTTTGACCACCAAAGTGTCCACCATAAGGAGAGGTGTGACAGTGCTGCAGCACAGACTTCGCTTCAGCAGCTGAAACACACTTCCTTAACAACCCATCAGCACAGGTTCTGTAAAGTGTGGGGTCATCCCAGATGAATTTCCTCGCTTCATGAAGGAACCTCTTCTTCTCTTGTCCTCCCTTGAACACTGGCAATACCTGTGATGCACGGAAGTTAGCAATGTCAGCAAACCAAGGTTCCTCATCGTTAACACGATGAGTCAAAGCAAAGACATGTTCATCAATAAAAGCATCAGAAATTGCGGACTCCGCAATTTTTTCGCAATTATGGTGCAATCGGGAAAGATGATCTGCAACCACATTCTCGCAACCTTTCTTGTCTCGAATATCCAAATCAAATTCTTGCAGCAATAACACCCACCTAATCAACCTAGGCTTGGCATCAGCTTTCCTCATAAGATATTTCAAGGCAGAATGGTCAGTGTATACAATTGTCCTAGTGCCTACAATATAGTTTCTAAATTTTTCGCAAGCAAACACTACAGCAAGCATTTCTTTCTCAGTAGTTGTATAATTACATTGAGCCTCATTCAAGGTCTTACTAGCATAGTAGACAGGGTGTGTTAGCTTGTCGATCTTTTGTCCTAACATGACTCCTACAGCATAGTCACTGGCATCACATAGCATCTCAAATGGGAGATCCCAATTTGGTCCGACTATGATAGGTGCTGTGACTAGTGCTTCTTTCAGGGTTTTCCAAGCTACTACACATTCCTTAGAGAAGATGAATGGCCTATTTAGCTCTAGAAGCTCGCACAGAGGCTTGGCTATCTTAGAAAAGTCCTTAATGAATCTTCTGTAAAAGCCAGCATGCCCTAAGAAGCTTCTAATGGCCTTGACATTCTGGGGCTCTACCAACTTCTCTATGATCTCAATCTTTGCCCTATCCACTTCTACACCTGCCCTTGATACTCTATGTCCTAAGACAATCCCCTCATCCACCATAAAATGGCATTTTTCCCAATTTAGGACTAGGTTGGTCTCCTCACACCTAGCCAGGACTTGTCCTAGGTTTTCTAGACAGTTCGCAAATGAGTCCCCAAAGACTGAGAAGTCATCCATGAATATTTCTATCATGGACTCATCCAACTCAGAGAAGATTGCCATCATGCACCTCTGGAAAGTTGCCGGTGCATTGCATAAGCCAAAAGGCATTCTGCGGAAGGCAAACGTTCCAAAAGGGCAAGTGAAGGTGGTCTTCTCTTGATCCTTAGGGTCTATAGTTATTTGATTATAGCCTGAATAGCCATCTAAAAAACAATAGTAGGCTCTACCAGCTATTCTGTCTAGCATCTGATCAATGAACGGTATAGGGAAATGGTCTTTTTTAGTTTCTTTATTTAATTTTCTGTAATCCATACACACTCTCCACCCTGTGACAGTCCTTGTTGGAATCAGTTCATCGTTCTCATTGACTACCAAAGTTATTCCCCCCTTTTTAGGTACACATTGGATGGGGCTCACCCACTGGCTACTAGCTATGGGAAAAATCACTCCTGCATCTAACCATTTTATTATTTCCTTCTTCACTACCTCTTTCATAGAGGGGTTTAGCCTACGTTGGTGATCTACCTTAGGTGTGTGCTCTTCCTCTAGTGTAATTTTATGCATACAATAAGAAGGGCTAATGCCTCGAATATCAACAATAGTCCATGCTATAGCCTTCCTATGTTGCTTAAGTAGTAAAATTAATTCAACCTCATGCTGTTCACTTAGCTTAGAAGAAATAATTACAGGCAGTGTATCATTATTTCCTAAATATGCATATTTGAGGTGAGTGGGTAGTGGTTTTAGTTCTAAAACAGGTGGATGCTCAGTGGAGGGTTTTAAAGGATTCACAGATCTATCAGTTAAATCTATATTCATACATACATGTTGTGGTTTATCTACAGGCATATTCATTATTTCAGATACATTCAAGTCAGCTACATCTACTTGTACATATTCGTTAGCATGCTTGGTTAATAATACATGCTCTAATTGCTCTTCCATCAAAGAGTCTACGACATCCATACTAGCACAGGATTCAAGGTCAGAGGGATACCTTAAAGCTTTATATACACTAAACTTCACCTCTTCATCATGAACCCTCATTGTGAGCTCACCTTTCTGGACGTCTATAAGTGCCCTACCTGTGGCTAGAAATGGTCTGCCTAGCAGGATGGGGACCTCCTTGTCTGCCTCATAGTCCAGGACAATGAAATCTGCAAGAAATATGAACTTGTCAACTTTCACTAGAATATCCTCAATCTTACCTTCAGGGTATGCGATGGATCTGTCTGCTAGTTGTAAAGTGACGGTAGTTGGACGTGCTTCCCCTATTCCCAACTGGCGGAATAGGGATAAGGGCATGAGGTTTATGCTGGCGCCCAGGTCACAAAGAGCTCTGCCCACGTGCTTGCCTCCAAGTTCAACAGGTAAGGTGAAGGAACCAGGATCCTTCTCCTTCTTAGGCAGCTTGTTCTGGAGGATGGCACTGCACTCCTCAGTGAGGTTGACTGTTTCAAACTCACCAATTATTTTTTTGTTAGTAATGATGTCCTTCAAAAACTTTACATAAGAAGGCATCGACTGTAAGACCTCTACGAAAGGAATGTTAACATGCACTTGCTTAAGAATTTCTAAGAATTTATTGAAATGCACTTCCTGTTCCTGCTTCTTCTTAAGCCTTCTAGGATATGGAGGTGGTGGTACATAAGCAGGTACGTCAGGTCGCCTCAGGATAGGTGGAGGCCTTGGGATTTCTTCTATTTCCTCTACAATTGGCTCTAGCCTGGCTCCTGATGTGCTAGTGGGTGGTGGACCTTGGTTGGGCAGAGACTCCAGTGGAGCACTAGACTCGGTGTTCTCTACTCTCTTTGGTGTGTCTTTGGTGTTGCTTACCAAAGGTCTCCCACTCCTAAGTTCAATTGCTTGAACTTGTTCCTTTCCTTCTCTCCTTGGTAATTCAGTGTCAGCAGGGAGTCTACCTTGGGGCCTACTTTTGATTTCATTGGCCAATTGGCCTATTTGATTTTCTAGACTCCTAAGGGTAGCTTGCTGGCTTTGGAGAGTAGCATCATTTTTTGCTATGTATTCCTTGAGTAGGTTTTCTACAGAAGATCCTACAGGTTGATTATAAGGGTTTTGGTACATTGACTGGTTATGTTGGTTATGTTGGGGAGTGAAACCAGATGTTCCACTCGGCCTTGGTTGGTTAATATTTTGGTTAGAGTTTGGTTGGCCACCCCATGACAGGTTTGGGTGGTTTCTCCAACCAGGATTGTAAGTTTGTGAGTAGGGGTTGTTCCTAGGCTGCTGTTGGCTTCCTACATAGCAGACTGAGGATGGATTCCCAGGGCAGTATTCATATGGGTGCCCTTCCCCACAGAATCCACAGATCAGTGCCTCGCCTTGACTTGGTTGGGTGCCCATAGACATGGCTGTGGCGGTAGTGGCACTGGTTTGGAGATTGGCCTGAGCCATTTGCTTGACTAGGTTGGTCAGGGCGTTTATTTGGGTGCTCATGGCGCTTAGAGCATCCTTGTCTTGAGCTCTAGTTGGCTCTACAGGATCATCCGACCACCTACAATGAGATGTTGAGATCTTCTCCAAGATCTCATAGGCTTCGTTGTAACTCTTGGACAACATAGAACCACCAGCAAATGAATTTAGAACTTGTCTGGTGCTGGGGTTGCATCCTTTAAAGAAAACTTCTATTTGGATACACCATGGGATGCCATGGTGTGGACATTTGATAAGAAGATCTTTGAATCTTGTCCAAGCTTCGTGAAGAGACTCACTTGGAGCTTGTTTAAATTTTATGACATCATCACGGAAAGTAGAATTCCTATCAGGTGGGAAATATTTGACTAGGAATTTCTCTGCTAAATCTGTCCAATTAAGGACAGATCCAGAAGGTAATGAGTTCAGCCACGTTTTGGCTTTGTCCCTCAAAGAGTAAAGGAACAAGTATAGCCTCAAGGCTTCTTGAGAAACTCCAGGGATTAGGAAAGTGTCGCTAACTCCTAAGAAGTTCCTAAGATGGTTGTGGGGATCCTCATTTTCCATTCCAAAGAATTGTCCCACAGTGGACAACATTTGGAACATCACTGGCTTTAACTCGAATGAGTTGGCAGTGATTTCAGGACGGATTATGCTGGGGTTCAGCTCCCCAGGCATAGGTACGAGGTATGAAAGAATGGCGCTGTCCTTGTCATTCGCTATTTCTATGGGATTGCGAGTGACAGGCACCAGATTTTGATCTCTTCTATCCATTTCTTCTAGAGGTGGTGATAACCTTGCGGTATCAGCAGCTAATTGAGGTAAAGAAGGTTGTTTAAATAGACGTTTCTTGGCTCTATTCCTAGCTCTAAGTAATCTCTCGGGCTCAGGGTTGAACTCTAGATCACTACTTGGAAGCTCATTCATAAACTAACCTAAATTTTACCTAAAAAGAAATGAAATGTAGATCAAATGCAATGGAAAATAATTTGGTGTTTCAATCTTAACTAACTTTGTTTTTACTTAAAATAAGTCCCCGGCAGCGGCGCCAAAAACTTGTTGCGTGCTCAATGTGATGAAATAAATAAGCAAGAAAGTAAAGAGAGCACTCAGAACATGCAAGCATACATGGTCTCACAGCAAGTAGTAAGTATATTTAATTCGTTTTTTCCACAGAGACTTATTTTTAGCTATTCACAAAGTGTTTTTTGTTAAGAAAGAAGGGATGGATTTGAAGGGGTAAATCTGGTTTTTAATTGCCTATTTCTTACCGAATGTATAAAGGAATATAACATAAACAAATGCAAGTTGAAATTAAACCCAAAAGATAAAAGACGAAATTAATAAATGAAGAAGAAAACAGCCAAACAGAATGGTATTTAGGCGAAATTGCGAGAACCGCAATTAATCCGCAATTAACTCAACAGCAAAAGTGTGTAAAATGGCGAATTAAGGGCTACTAACGACTATCCTATAGGCATTTTAATACGATTCTCAAGCAGTAGATCAACTCTCTATACATCAAACTCACTCTATCTCATGTATCGTCCGATTCCATGCATTAAATACTTTAGTTTACTCGACTTCAAAGTAAGGTCTTAAGCATTTTGTTAAAACAGGAATGTTTAGTTTGTACTAGGGAAACGCTTATTCCTAAGCCGTTTCCTGATTACCATGAAAGGCTAGCATGATTATATGACTCTGAACTCTTACTCCTTCCAGAGGTTAGGAGTTCTTTGGACAAAATGGATGGCCAATCGAAATTGCCCGTGGGATGAAGCTTACATACAATCAATGTTCGAGTGTTAATCTGCCTACTTGATTCACGTTTTTTAGCCTATAGTTTCTGTCATTAGCATGCCCCTAGGTGATTTAGCTACTCATGGATGCAAGGTGAACAGAAATGGAAGATAAAACAGACATGCTTAGAAGAGAAATAAACTTAGAACAGGAAGCAAAAACCGTAGCAGAAAATGGGAAGTGAGAAATGCAGAAATATACTTCGATTGCTGAAATTGTTTGACGAACAGATGAAAGCTTTAAAGTAAATAGCAACAAGGCAGAAAGCAACGAAATAAACTAATCTAGCTACTTAGGAAGAGAACAGCACGAAGCAGAAATGTAAAACAGAAAAGAAAGACAGAAAGCTTGTAAAATGGTGCTTGAAGCCTCGTCGCAATCGCCTCGAATGAAGGATCAAAAAGGACAGCCTTGCGTGGATGAATCCAATCGGGAGAGAAGAAGAATCTACTCTCCTTCCTATCAGATTATCGACTCCAGCAGTTGAGCTTCGCAAACCAACAGACGGCAAAGGAAAAACAGTGGAACAGATGGACTGCGAGACGACTTCACGCTTTCGGATGATGATCAAACCTCCGACTTTGACCCCTTTTTATAGTAGTTTGCAGGTGCGTTTGGGCCAAGGAGAACCATCAATCTTCAACGTCATATATCAGAAATGGATGGAGGAGAAAGAACGAGTCCCTGAAATAACGGAAATTAACAGAAAAAGATCAGTCAACTTACGGTTTTCACTTGAATAATTGCGAGGACCGCAATTATTTCGCAATTCATTCGCAATGCTTATTTTTTCATTCTTTTCCTTCGGTTTTCACCCCTTTTTCTTCCTATTGTGCATAAGTCCTAAATTAGCTACCTTCTTCTAATTCTCATATTTAAGCATAGGTTTAGGCTAAATGTTATTAAAAACACCTAAGTATGTGCATTTTCTTAAGCTAAATAGGTCCTAAATAAGTCACTTTCAGAGACTTAACAGGGTTCAACCTACGTTGGTGATCTACTCGGGGTGTATGTTCTTCTTCCAATATTATCTTATGCATGCAATAGGAAGGGCTAATACCTCTAATGTCAGCGATCGTCCATGCAATAGCCTTTTTATGATGCTTAAGTAGTAATATTAACTCAATTTCATGCTTTTCACTCAACTTGGACGAAATGATAACAGGCAAAGTATCATGCTCTCCTAAATATGCATACTTAAGGTGTTCAGGCAGTGGTTTCAATTCTAAGAGAGGTGGATGCTCAATGGATGGTTTCAATGGATTCATGGATCTTTCAGTCAAGTCACTAGTCATACAAACATGCTGAGGTTTATCCACATGTATATCCATTATTTCAGAAATATTTAAATCAACTACATCTAATTGTACATAATCATTGGCATGCTTATTTAACAGTTCATGCTCAAGCTGTTCTTCCATTAGTGAATCTACTATGTCCATACTTGCACAAGATTCAGAGTCAGAAGGATACCTTAGTGCTTTAAAGACACTAAACTTAACCTCCTCATCATGAACCCTCATGGTGAGCTCACCTTTCTGGACATCAATCAAGGCCCTACCTGTGGCTAGAAATGGTCTGCCTAATAGGATGGGGACCTCTTTGTCTGCTTCATAGTCCAGAATGATGAAGTCTGCAAGAAAAATGAACTTGTCAACCTTGACAAGAATGTCCTCTATCTTACCCTCAGGGTAGGCTATGGATCTGTCTGCCAACTGCAAGGTGACAGTGGTAGGACGTGCTTCTCCTATTCCAAGCTGACGGAATAGTGATAGGGGCATGAGGTTTATGCTGGCTCCCAGGTCACAAAGAGCTCTGCCCACGTGCTTGCCTCTCAACTCCACTGGTAAGGTGAAGGAACCAGGATCCTTCTCCTTCTTTGGTAGCTTGTTTTGGAGTATAGCACTGCACTCCTCAGTGAGATTCACTGTTTCAAATTCACCAATAATCTTTTTGTTAGTGATAATATCCTTCAAAAATTTAACATAAGAGGGCATAGATTGCAAAACCTCTACAAAAGGAATATTAACATGCACTTGCTTAAGAATTTCTAAAAATTTATTAAAGTGCACTTCCTGTTCTTGTTTTTTCTTCAGCCGTCTAGGGAATGGAGGTGGTGGCACATATGTAGGCACTTCAGGACGCCTCAGGACAGGTGGAGGCCTTGGAATTTCTTCTAGTTCCTCTATAATAGGTTCCAGCCTCACCCTTGATGTGCTTGTTGGTGGTTGACCTTGGTTTGGCAGAGAATCCAGTGGAGCCCTAGACTCTTCATTCTCTACTCTCTTTGGTGTGTCTCTGGTGTTGCTAGCCAATGGTCTTCCACTGCGAAGTTCAATTGCTTGAACCTGCTCTTTACCATCCCTTCTAGACACCTCAGTGTCAGCAGGCAGTCTACCTTGGGGCCGAGTTTTGAGTTCATTGGCTAATTGCCCTATTTGGTTCTCTAGGCTCCTAAGGGTAGCTTGCTGACTTTGTAGAGTAGCATCATTCTTTGCAATGTACTCCTTAAGTAGATTTTCTACAGATGACCCTATTGGTTGGTTGTATGGTTTTTGATACATGGATTGGTTATTTTGGGGAGTGAAACCAGGTGTTCCACTCGGCCTTGGTTGGTTTTGATTTTGGTTAGTGTTCTGTTGCCCACCCCAGGAAAGGTTTGGGTGGTTTCTCCAACCAGGGTTGTAAGTGTTAGAGTAGGGGTTGTTCCTAGGCTGTTGTTGGCTTCCAACATAGCAGACTGAGGCTGGATTCCCAGGGCAGTATTCATACAGGTGCCCTTCCCCACAGAATCCACAGATCAGTGTCTCACCTTGACTTGTTTGTGCGCCCATTGAGATGGCTGCTGCGGTGTTGACACTAGATTGGAGATTGGTTTGAGCCATTTGTTTGACTAGGTTGGTCAGGGCATTAATTTGACTGCTCATTGCACTAAGTGCATCCTTGTTTTGAGCTCTACTTGGCTCTACTGGATCATCTGACCACCTACAGTGAGAGGCTGAGATCTTCTCCAGGATCTCATAGGCTTCATTATAGCTTTTAGAAAGCATGGAACCACCAGCTGACGAATTCAGCACTTGCCTAGTGCTGGGGTTGCATCCTTTGAAAAAGACTTCTATTTGGATACACCATGGGATGCCATGGTGTGGACATTTAAGCAGAAGGTCCTTGAACCTTGTCCAAGCTTCGTGAAGAGACTCATTTTCAGCCTGTTTGAATTTAATAATGTCATCACGAAAGTTTGAATTCCTATCGGGTGGAAAGTATTTGACTAGGAATTTCTCAGCCAGATCTGTCCAATTCACAACTGATCCGGAAGGTAATGAGTTTAACCACGTTTTGGCTTTATCTCTTAAGGAGTAAGGAAAGAGGTAAAGCCTCAAGGCTTCTTGGGAAACTCCAGGGATAAGGAAGGTATCACTAACTCCTAGGAAGTTTCTTAGATGGTTGTGGGGGTCCTCATTTTCCACTCCAAAGAATTGTCCCACAGTGGACAACATTTGGAACATTACTGGCTTTAACTCGAATGAGTTGGCAGTAATTTCAGGGCGGATGATGCTTGGATTTAGTTCCCCAGGCATGGGAACTAAGTAGGAAAGAATAGCACTATCCTTGTCATTCGCTATTTCGATGGGGTTGCGAATGGTAGGTGCTGGATTTGGGTTTGTTCTATCCATTTCTATTTGATGGGATTGTGATGACTCAGTAGAGTCAGCAACGTTTGGAGGTATAAGGGATTGGTTAAAGAGACGTTTCTTAGCTCTATTTCTGGCCCTAAGTAATCTCTCAGGCTCAGGATTGAACTCTAGATCGCTACTTGAATGCTCATTCATAAACTAACCCAATGGTACCTGCAAAAGAAATGAAAATAGATCAGCTCCAATAGATATTAAGATTTGTGTTTCTAACTTAACAAACTTCGTTTTCACTAAACTAAATCCCCGGCAGCGGCGCCAAAAACTTGTTGCGTGCTCAATGTTTAAAATAAAGATGCAAGAATAGAGCACTCAGAACATGCAAGCATACATGATCTTGTAGCAAGTAATAAGTATTTTTTCATTCGATTTCCCACAGAGATTTATTCTTAGTTACTTACGAAGTGTTTTGTTAAGTGAGAATGGGTGGATTAAATGAGGTGGATTTGGTTTTAAAGTGCCTAATTACTAAGGAATGTGTAAATGATGGAAGCATAAACAGGTGCAAGAAGATAATAAACTAGAATGTAAAGAAGAGAACAATCAAACGAAGAGTAAAAATGTCTAAGGCAAATTTTAACTTAAGGGAATTGCGGAAACAGCAATTATTTCGCAATGTTACTAACAACAAAATGTGTGTAAAGTGGGGAAACAAGGGCTACTAACGACTCCTCTATAGGCTTTTTCACACGATTCTCAAGCAGTAGATCAACTTATCATGCATCAAACTAACTCATTCTCATGTATCTTCCAATTTCATGCATTAGATCCTTTAGTTTACTCATGTCCAAGTAAGGTCTTAAGCATCTTGTTAAAACAATAAGTTGTGATTTGTACTAGGAAAACGCCTATTCCTAGGTCGTTTTCTGGCTACCTTGAGAGGCTAGCATGAGTGTATGACTCTGAACTCTTACTCCTTCCAGAGGTTAGGAGTTCTTTGGGCAAAATGGATGGCCAATCGAAATTGCCCGTGGGATGAAGCTTACATACATTCAATGCATTCGAGAGCTATCCTACATGCTTGATTCACGTGTTTCTACCTATAGATTTATCATTAGCATACCCTTATGTGATTTAGTTACTCATGGATGCAGATGGAATGGGAAGAGTAGATGAAGAAGACATGCTTAGAAGAATAATAAAGACAAAACAGAAAAGGAAAACAGTAGGCAGAGAAGGTAAAGAACTTGCGAAGTGATGAATTGTGCGTGGATTAACCAATCGTTTGAACTAAACAAATGATGACTTGGAATAACTAAAGTAAAACAGAAAACAACGAAATGGAATAGAGTAGCAAACTAAAAGGGAAATAACAACAAACAGTAATGGAAATGGAAAACTAAAGCAGAAAGCAGTAAAGCCGTGCGTGATCTTCTCGTTGCGAACGCCTCGGCTGAAGGGTGAAAGGAAGCCTTGCTTGGATGAATCTAATCAGAAGAGAAGATAGATCTTCTCTCCTTCCTATCAGATTGTCGACTCCAACAGCTGAACCTTTCAAACCGACAGACGGAAGAGAGAAAAAGAGTGGAAAGACTGCGTTGAACTGGAAGTCTACGCCGTTCGAGTGTGTTTCAACCTTCCAACTTGACCTCCTTTTATAGTGTTCTGCAGGTATGATTGGGCCAAGGAGAACCATCCATTCTCAACGTCATACTTCTACGTGGCTGCAGGAGAAAGAAGGGATCCCTGAAAGGTCGGAACAAAACAGAAAATGGTTAGACAACTTACGGGTTTCACTTAAAACATTGCGGTTTTAGCAATGTTTCCGCAATGCTTCCGGAATGCACAATTTTCATTCCTTTAACTTCGTTTTTGGTTCTTTTCCTTTCCTTTTGTATACAAGTCCTAATTTAGCTTCATTCTTCTAATTCTCATATATAAGCACAAGTTCAAGCTAAATCCTACCAAAAACACTTACAAATGCACAACTTCCTATCACAAATAAGTCCTAAAATAGTCACTTTTGGAGACGTAACATGTATCGATTTCAGATTCTAATTCGAGAAGAACGAACACCAAGAACGCAAGGACGCCTATGCGCTCAAAGGCATCGTAAATCTTCGTTACTTGACGGTTTAGAGAGGCACGTCATCAAAACCTTTAACAAATGAAGCATGCTCGATATCAAGGGTGCCTAGTCCTAAATAAATCAAACACGTACATGGAATAAGCAAAGAAATAGAAACTAATTCAATCAATCATTCAAGACGAATCAGAATTTAGTTCAACAACCTCACCAAAAGTTTAAACTACATTATTCATTTACAATCTCGAGCCAAAAACGCTATAGACTACTCACTCATGTTGTGTGTGAGGTGGGATGGCTCCATTCCAAGCTTCCTAGCCTCTCCCATGGTGAAAATGGCTGCTGAAACGTCTAATTTGGTGCGGAGCCCGAGGTAGGAGATGATGATGGCGGCTGAAAAATCAGACAAAAACTTAAGTAATCCGTCGGAGCGTCGAGACGCTAGGGCAGCGTCTCGACGCTAGGGCAGCGTCTCGACGCTGCGCCCTAAATAATCAGCGCGCGCAGTCGGGGTGGCGTCGAGACGCTTGCGCGGCGTCGAGCGAGCGTCGAGACGCTGTCACTCGACGCTTGCTCTCGGGTGGAATTTCAATTTTACGCCTCAGACTTCAGAGCGTCGAGACGCTAGGGCAGCGTCTCGACGCTAGGGCAGCGTCTCGACGCTTGGGCAGCGTCGCGACGCTGTCGCTCGACGCTAGCTCTCGGGTTTTTGCATGGTATTTTCCCTTGAATTTTCCCAAAACGCCCAATCTTCATGTTTTTGCATGGTCCTTCCCCGGAAGTGTTCTTAGGTCTTTAAAATGCGATATTAAGCCCCTAAAAGCGCCGAAACGCTCCCGAGGGCGAATTACCGAGAACACCTGCAATTAACACATAAAAGCAAGATTAAGCATGTAATAATCGTGAATTAAGGACATAATTATAGCTCCAAAATGGAGCTATCAATGGCTTCCAAAAGGGGAATGTTCACCACAACCCTCTTAAAAGTCTCCAAGACTTCTTTATCTTCCTCATCTACCTTAGGCTTTGGCTTAGCTGATAGCACTCCAAAAGTGCTAATATTTAGCTCATAAGTCTTGCGAATTAAATAATTAATTGTGCTTAATTGATATATTTTGTATAATTTAATTACTTAGGGGTAAATCGGACCATTGCATTAATTAAGAGCTTCAAAGAACGTTTAGAGGATAATTTTGATTAATCGTTCTGAGTGTTTATACTATGTATATTAATTAATCAAATAATATCTCAATTGTGATCAGTGGTCTGGTGGTGCAGGAGGAATCTGGCAAGTTGATAGGCCTGAGTTCGAGTCCAAAGGAGGACTAAATTCTATTTATTTTTCTCAGGCACAGACCCCAGCGTCGAGATGCTGTCTGTAGCGTCTCGCCGCTCCGACGATGATAAAAACCCATTTTTCCGATTTTTAGGTCATTCTCTCTGGGGTTTGGACATTTTTTTAGCGTTTTCTCTCTAGAATTTTGGGGTTTTCTCCCATTTTCTTCTATATCAAAGCAAAGACTTGTTGGATTTAGCTTGATTTTTATCTCGAGCAAGGTAAGTGCTCTAATTTGAGGTTAGGGGTTAAATTTGATGCGATTCATGAGGGTTTAGATCTTTAATTTTGAGCTTAGCATGACTAATTGGGCAATTTTATTTCTTCTAAGCATATCACATAAGCATGTTTGATTGATAGGAGTAGACGACCTTGATTTCCGGCATGTTTTATAGTTAAAGATTATGATGCCTTGCCTCTCTTGATCGTCAAGTAACATGGATAGATTTAGCCATAGGTAACATAGGCTTCCTTCTTGATCTTGGTTGTAACTTATCTTGAAGAAATAGATAAATCGGAATATTAACTTAGGCTTCCAGGTTAAACATCCGTCGTAGTGCTCCCGTTACTGTCAATTAATCAATATGGGTGGCGTTGGCCCCCTGTTGATTCATTGCCACGTTTAATTAGAATCAAACATTCGTCTCTATTCTTTATTTAATTTAGGATTGATCACCTTAGAGTAATTAAAGAATAGTCCACTTAGAACTCCACGTTTATAATTAATTATTTGGGTTACTTGTATTAGTAGTTTCGTGCAAGTAAATTATGTGTTTAATTATGCTTTTGCTAAATATGTTTGAATCCCAATGAATCGAGTCGCATCAAGGTCAACCCCGACCCTTAAAATTAGGAGCACATGTAATTAGTTTTAATTTCTCGTTAGCTACTTTTTATGCATGTTTTTCTTTTATTTTACCGTTAGCAAATCCCCCCTTTACTTTAATGTTTTACTTTATCGTTTTTGTTTTAGTTAATTAACAAGCAAATAGAAATTAATTAGGAGAAAATAATTTAGGTTCCCTGCGGATCGACCCGACTACCACTAGCTGCAAAGCTCAGTTGTAGCAGAATTATAAATGTTATTTTGGCGGGACTCGACACCCCGAAATTTATAGGATATTCAAAAATCCTAGTACCAAAATTGGCGCCGTTGCCGGGGAACCATTTAGTTTCTCTTAGTTGGATTTTATTTGTTTGTTTTTCCTTTTTGTAGTTTGCCTTCTTTTGTAGGGGTTTGGCCTAAAGAACAAGATAATGGGCAAGGATCGCGCCGCTACAACCACCGACCTCGCGAAATTCAGGGGAGGTTTTCTGTTCCCTTTAATTTTGTAGTTTTTATTGCTTTATCTGATGGATGGATACATAGAAGACTATGTATCTTTCGAAGGTTGGGGGTGGAGTTGTCTGTTGGATTCCTGTAGTTGTTGAGTTGTGGAGATTATGAATTTGAAGTGCTTGGGACTCTGTTTACATGCTTTCTAATAATGATAATCTAGGAAATGTTTTTAGAATCTTCATATTTGCATATCTAGATTAGCATGAAGTAGTTTGCACTAATTAGGTCCATGTCAAAAATTTTAAATTTTTTTCTGTTGCTCCCTTGCATCGAAAGAGCACTTAGCAACTTCTCTTAGACTCCGTAGGCTTAGATTGACCACATGTTTCATGAATTCTTGTTGTCACCCCGAAAGGCACCCCTAGGGAAGCTTTGTTGCATGAGAGTTTGTAATAGGTTAATCGAGTTAGCAAAGCTATTAGCCTAATAAAAAAAAAAAAAAAAACATGTTGGTTAGAAAATTCTCTCGAGGCGCTCCTCCTTCTTATTGGTACCTAAGAAGTGAGCGTTAGTCCTTAAAAATGTGAAGTTTATGCATGAACTTGACATGTTAGGCTTCTCGAGATTGGAAAGAAAAAAAAGAAAATAAAGTGTTGGGTTCAAAGAACCAAATAAAGAGTACAAAGTACTCAAAAAGGAAAAAAGTATGAGAAAATTATTTTAGGCCTCTTAATTTGTTGCTCTCTCTTATGTGATTAAGCTATAGACTGTTCTTCAATGCTAGAAGTAGGGGAAAAACAAGATGAATTGTAGCATGTTGTTTTTCCAAGCTTGCATGGTTTAGGAGAGGTTAGCTATCACACACACACACGTAGGGGAGTAATAGTTATTTTTTTACATGTTCATTGATTAAGTGCATGCGATCGATTGCTTACTTGTTTATGTAAATGCCTTGATTCTTAAAGCATCGAGATTTGAGTTAGAAGCATGCATGTATAGTCCTTAGGAGCTAATTTAGAGTTTTCCTTGCTCGAGGACTAGCAAGATTTAGGTTGGGGGTTTTGATAGCACTCCAAAAGTGCTAATATTTAGCTCATAAGTCTTGCGAATTAAATAATTAATTGTGCTTAATTGATATATTTTGTATAATTTAATTACTTAGGGGTAAATCGGACCATTGCATTAATTAAGAGCTTCAAAGAACGTTTAGAGGATAATTTTGATTAATCGTTCTGAGTGTTTATACTATGTATATTAACTAATCAAATAATATCTCAATTGTGATAAGTGGTTTGGTGGTGTAGGAGGAATCTGGCAAGTTGATAGGCCTGAGTTCGAGTCCAAAGGAGGACTAAATTCTATATATTTTTCTCAGGCACAGACCCCAGCGTCGAGATGCTGTCTGTAGCGTCTCGCCGCTCCGACGATGATAAAAACCCATTTTTCTGATTTTTAGGTCATTCTCTCTCGGGTTTGGACATTTTTTTAGCGTTTTCTCTCTAGAATTTTGGGGTTTTCTCCCATTTTATTCTATATCAAAGCAAAGACTTGTTGGATTTAGCTTGGTTTTCATCCCGAGCAAGGTAAGTGCTCTAATTTGAGGTTAGGGGTTAAATTTGATGCGATTCATGAGGGTTTAGATCTTTAATTTTGAGCTTAGCATGACTGATTGGGCAATTTTATTTCTTCTAAGCATATCACATAAGCATGTTTGATTGATAGGAGTAGACGACCTTGATTTGCGGCATGTTTTATAGTTAAAGATTATGATGCCTTGCCTCTCTTGATCGCCAAGTAACATGGATAAGTTTAGCCATAGGTAACATAGGCTTTCTTGTTGATCTTGGTTGTAACTTATCTTGAAGAAATAGATAAATCAGAATATTAACTTAGGCTTCCAGGTTAAACATCCGTCGTAGTGCTCCCGTTACTGTCAATTAATCAATATGGGTGGCGTTGGCCCCCTGTTGATTCATTGCCACGTTTAATTAGAATCAAACATTCGTCTCTATTCTTTATTTAATTTAGGGTTGATCACCTTAGAGTAATTAAAGAATAGTCCACTTAGAACTCCACGTTTCTAATTAATTATTTGGGTTACTTGTATTAGTAGTTTCGTGCAAGTAAATTATATGTTTAATTATGCTTTTGCTAAGTATGTTTGAATCCCAATGAATCAGAAAAACCCATTTTTCTGATTTTTAGGTCATTCTCTCTCGGGTTTGGACATTTTTTTAGCGTTTTCTCTCTAGAATTTTGGGGTTTTCTCCCATTTTCTTCTATATCAAAGCAAAGACTTGTTGGATTTAGCTTGCTTTTCATCCTGAGCAAGGTAAGTGCTCTAATTTGAGGTTAGAGGTTAAATTTGATGCGATTCATGAGGGTTTAGATCTTTAATTTTGAGCTTAGCATGACTGATTGGGCAATTTTATTTCTTCTAAGCATATCACATAAGCATGTTTGATTGATAGGAGTAGACGACCTTGATTTCCGGCATGTTTTATAGTTAAAGATTATGATGCCTTGCCTCTCTTGATCGCCAAGTAACATGGATAAGTTTAGCCATAGGTAACATAGGCTTCCTTGTTGATCTTGGTTGTAACTTATCTTGAAGAAATAGATAAATCGGAATATTAACTTAGGCTTCCAGGTTAAACATCCGTCGTAGTGCTCCCGTTACTGTCAATTAATCAATATGGGTGGCGTTGGCCCCCTGTTGATTCATTGCCACGTTTAATTAGAATCAAACATTCGTCTCTATTCTTTATTTAATTTAGGATTGATCACCTTAGAGTAATTGAAGAATAGTCCACTTAGAACTCCACGTTTCTAATTAATTATTTGGGTTACTTGTATTAGTAGTTTCGTGCAAGTAAATTATATGTTTAATTATGCTTTTGCTAAGTATGTTTGAATCCCAATGAATCGAGTCGCATCAAGGTCAACCCCGACCCTTAAAATTAGGAGCACATGTAATTAGTTTTAATTTCCCGTTAGCTACTTTTTATGCATGTTTTCCTTTTATTTTACCGTTAGCAAATCCCCCCTTTACTTTAATGTTTTACTTTATCGTTTTTGTTTTAGTTAATTAACAAGAAAATAGAAATTAATTAGGAGAAAATAATTTAGGTTCCCTGCGGATCGACCCGACTACCACTAGTTGCAAAGCTCAGTTGTAGCGGAATTATAAATGTTATTTTGGCGGGACTCGACACCCCGAAATTTATAGGATATTCAAAAATCATAGTACCATTAGCCACCCTACTTGGAAATGGCGCAACTGGAACACATTTTTGCTTAGGCACAGGAGATTCCTCATCTTGGTCCTCTTCTTCAATGATCCTGGGACTCAGCTGTTTTCTTGGATTGGGAGGCTTGTGCACATACCTTTGAACAACTGGAGGATTTTTCTTCTTTTCGCTCTCCAACTCGGCTAGAGGGTCCATCAATCTACTCGGGAAGGGGGCTTTAGGCACATACACCTTAGTACAGGTGGGATCAAAATTTACCCATTTCCATCTTGGTTCAGGACTCTCCTCCACTGGTGTAGAATTTGGGGAGATTTCTTTATTTCCGCTTTAAGAGCATGTTTTCTATTTGTTAAATTGATGAAATTAGAGTATCATCGGTCCGAAATCGCTTTCCGCTGCGCATGTCGCTCCATCACCCATAGCACCCTTCCTGAGTAGGCTCGCAAGGCCTATGGTCGTGAATGAAGATGAGGAGGTCCTCAAAACCTTCCAGAAGGTGACGGTGAACATCCCACTCTTGGAGGCTGTGAAGCAAATACTGAAATATGCAAAGTTCCTCAAGAGTTGGTGCACAAGTAAGAGAATTTCGAGAAAGAATGATGAGAAGAAGAAAGAAACTGACTCTGCAATTTTCCAAGGTACGCTTCCACCAAAGTGCGTCGATCCTGGTATGTTTACTATCCCATGCACTATTGGTACTAAACTGATTGAAAATGCCATGTTAGATCTCGGTGCCTCAATTAATGTCATGTCTTTTGATGTGTTTAAAGAACTTGGATTGTGCAATTTAATTGAGTCTAATATAGTTGTCCAACTAGCCGATCGATCTTATGTGCATCCGTTAGGGAAAATTGAGGACATTTTAGTTAAAGTGAAAGATTTGTTGTTTCCATGCGATTTCTACGTGCTAAATATGAACAAATATTCTTCGCATGTTTCCTCTTCTATCTTACTAGGACGCCCATTTATGAAGACCGCTAAGGTCAAGATTGATGTTGATAGGGGTGCTTTGTCTGTAGAATTTGATGGAATTGTGAATGAGTTTTTTATGAATGCATCGAAGTCTTTTGTGCATGATGAGAATGGAAAGACAAAATCTGTGGATTGTGTGAAGGAAGAGAATTTTACCTCGCGCTTGAGGGACTATTCTTTTGCCTCTGTTAGGAAGAAAGATTTGGATTTAAATGAAAATGGTGCTATTTTTTATAGTACTAACATTGATGATGTTCACGTGCTCAAGGCACGAAGAGAGAAATTGCTCTTAAATGATATTTGCAGGAACAGTGTGGACGAGGACATGTTTGGAACGTCCCCCACGCTGTCGGAATATGGATGAGTTCGTTCGGTGAATTCAGTCGAGCAAACGACTTTAAAAATTCTGCGCTTCTCGGAGGCACCCGAGTGTTGAACTGTTTTTAAGTCATTTAGTTTATCGTCGTTTTAGTTTTAAGTTTCGTAGTGTAATTTAGCTTAATTTAGCTTGCTGTTTTTTTTTTAGGAAATAAGGAGAAGTTGAGGAAATTGGGCTCGGATAAGGAAAGCGCCGCCTCTTATCCCTCGCCGACTTCACAAAGATCGGGGAAGTGTTATTTTTCTTTCCCTTTACCTTTTGTGTATCTGATAGAGAAGCATTGAGGACAATGCTAGCTTTTGAAGTTGGGGGTGGATTGTGGATAAGCATGTGTAGTTTGTTGAGCAGTGCTAATTTTGAATTTGAAGTGCTTGGGACTCTGTTTACTGCTTTCTAGTTATGATGATCTAGGAAGTGCGTTTTTGGAAATCTGAGCATTTGCATAATCTTGTTTTTGCATGATGTTGTTTTGCATTTATTAGGTTCATGTCAAAAATTTTAAAATTTTTCTGTTGCTCCCTTGCATCTATCGAGCACTTAGCAACCTCATCTTAGATCTCCGTAGGCTTAGTTGATTGCATGTTGCATGATTCTTGTTGTCACCCCGAAAGGCACCCCTATGGTAGCTTGTTGCATGAGAGTTAGTGGTTAATTAAGCCTAAAGAAAAAAAAATAGAAAAGCATGATTGGTTAGAAAATTCTCTCAAGGCGTTCCTCCTTTTTAAGTTCGCACTTAAGAAGTGAACGTTAGTCCTTAAAAATGTGAAGCTTAGGCATAAATTTGACATGTTAGGCAACTCGGGATTAGAAAGAAAAAGAAAATAAAGTTGGGTTCAAAGAACCATAACAAAGAGTACAAAGTACTCAAAATGAGAAAAAGAAAAAGCACGAGAAAATCGTTTTAGGCCTTTTAATTCATTGCTCTCTCTTGTGTAGTCAAGTTTAGACTGTTCTTAAATGCTAGAAGTAGGAGGAAAATGGGATGATATGTTGCATGTGGTTTTACCGGGCTTACGAAGGTTTAGGTTAGGTTGGCTAGCACACACACACGTTATGGAGCGATAGTTAATTTTTGATATGTTCGTAATAAAATGCATGCGCTGATTGTTTTCGTGATTATGTTATGTTTAGATTTGTAAAAAGCATCGAGGTTTGAATTAGAAGCATGTATGCATGGTCCTTTAGAGTCGAATTCTTTATTTGCCTTGCTCGAGGACTAGCAAGATTCAAGTTGGGGGTGTTTGATAACTCCATTTTGGAGCTATATTTCACTCCCTAACTCTAGCTAAAAGTCGTGATTAATTGTTTAATATGTCTCGTTTATAGGAGTTTTGCGGCATAGAGCTCATGGTATCCATTGAGTGCGTTTTGTGGCTAAGGAAGGCGTTTTAGCGCCCCGGGAGTGCTTCGGGAAAAGGGCAAGCTCACACAAGAAGAACCGGGCAAAATTGCCATGAAGAGGCAATTTTCCAGCCCCAAACCCGAGAGCAAGCGTAAAGCAACAGCGTCGAGACGCTTGCTCAACGTTGCAGCATCGAGAGCCTTGCACCAGCGTCGGGACGCTCCGGAGGCACGCGCGCGCTGGAAATCATCGGGGCAGCGTCTCGACGCCATCGCGAACGCGCGCGCTGGAGAAATTGACCGCAGCGTCGAGACGCTTGCCTAGCGTCTCGACGCCATCACGAAAAAAGGCGCGCGACACTTAGGGCACCTGCGTCGAGACGCTTGCCTAGCGTCTCGACGCTCCGACGGCTTAAAACGGCCACTTTGACGATTTTTAGAGGATCTTCATCATTTTCCCTCGGGTCTTCACGATTCTTCTTCGTTTCTCCGCCATTGTTGGCCATTTATGGAGTTTTTCTTGTGTATTAAGCTTGGGATGATGTCCAAGGCTTCTGTTGCGTGCACAGTGTGTAAATAAAATGTAATGCGAAGAGCACTCAGAACATGCAAGCATACATGGTCTGCAGCAAGTGATAAGTATTTTTTAATTCGTTTTCCCACAGAGATTGAGTTTAGTTACTAACGAAGTGAAGTGTTAAATTAGAGAGGGTCACTTAAATTGGATGGATTTGAGGTTGATGTGCCGAAATAACAAAGAATGCAAGAAGGATGCAAGCATAAACGAAAGCAAGTAAAGAGATTAAGCTTTGATGTGGAGAAGAAAGAATTGCGGATCTAGCAATATCCTAGCAATAAAATCGCAAAAGTAAAAGACTGGGAAAAATGCTAAGGCAAAAACAGAACTATAGAATTGCGGTTCTCGCAATTATCTAGCTATTAAATTATCAACGATTTAAAGGTGAGGTAAGGCAACAAGGTCCACTTAAGACTCCTCTATAGGCACTTAACTACGATCATTCAGCAGTAGATTAACTTATCATGCATCGATTTAGCTCAGTCTCATGCATCTCTCGATTACATGCATTAGATCTTTTAGTTCACTCATATCCAAGTAAGACATAAACACCTATTTATACAAGCAAGCTAATGAATCGTGCTAGGAGAACGCCTATTCCTAGGTCATTTTCTGGTTACCATAAAAGGCTAGCATGAATGGATGACTCTGAACTCTTACTCCTTCCGGAGGTTAGGAATTCTTTAGACAAAATGGATGGCCGATCGATATTGCCCATGGGATGAAGTACACATACATTCAATGCATTCAAAGCTATCCTACATGCTGAACTCTCGTATTTCTAACCTATAGATTCATCTTTAGCAGACCTTTGAGTGATTAGTTACTCATGGTTGGTGGAGAGTTAGAAAAGATGAATTGATTAAGCATGATTTAGAGAACTTAAGGAAAGCGATAGAATAAAAGATAACAAGATGAAGAACTCGAAAAGACTTAAATGATTACTTTCTAAATTAAGGTTCAGAACACAATGTGCGAAGGTATGAAAAACAGTAAAGAACTGAGTAAATTGGAGACGAACCGAATCAGTGTAGCAAATGGAAATGAAAGACAGGAAGCAGTAGAGAAAGCTTTGTAAAAAGGTGCACGGATCTCCTCGTCGCAAGTGCCTCGGATGAAGGGGAAGATTAGCTGTTCTTGGGAATGAATTCAATCAGAAGAGAAGAAGGATCTTCTCTTCTTCCTCTCGAATTATCGACGCCAAGGGCTGATTTCTTCGCTCCAACAAACGGGGTAAGGAAAATGTGTATGTAGATCGCGTTGTGACGGAGAACTCTACGCTTCTGAGCTGTGTTTCTCCTTCACCCTTAGTCTCTTTTTATAGCTTTTGCAGGTACCTTCAGCCACGGAGAACCATCCATTCTGAACAACAATCCTCCACGTGGCAGCAGGGGAAGGCTTAGGCGGCTGAAAGATCGCAACAATGACGACTGACGGCTGGGAAAAGTTCAGCAGCAGCAACTTGGCATTGCGGTTTCCTTGCGATGGCCGCAATGTCCATTGCGCTCCCAGCAATATTTCCGCAATTCTCTTGCAATGTACATTTTAACTCTTTTAACATCATTTTCTATTATTTTTCGTTCCTTTTCCAAATAAGTCCTATTTTAGCTTCTTTCCTCGAATTCTCACATTTAAGCACGTATTAAGCAAAATTCTAACAAAAACACTCAAGAGATTACATGATTTTAAGGTAAATATGTCCCTAAATAATGTACTTTTGGAGAGGTAACACACCCCCAAACTTGAGTTATTGCTCGTCCTCGAGCAATATAAAGGCTCACTTGGGCTGCTAATTCTTGACTTTTAAACTCTATCTAACTGACTTGCTGACTTCCCTCGGCTTACTATCCAAGACACTGCTGTCCTGTGACACTCTTCTAGGTTCAGACTAACTTCACACTCTGCTCATTCTGGTTTCTCTTCCCTTTAAAACCTTTTGTCTTTACAAAACTTCCTAACATATGGTTTATCTTCCTATGTCATTGGGTTCATTGTGCAGCTATCCCTAGGTTTTCAAACTCTCCCTAATTTTAACTCAGACTCAGTACATGCTTCTAATGTATTTATTATTGAGCTACCTAGGAATCCTTAGAGTCATGCCAGACTTAGCACATACGAGAATCATAGTACAGTCCATAGAACACCTAAGCCCTGGCATCACTGTATTGGATTGACACTCATCTCCCTTGACAAACCTTCAAGCTACAGCCATGTGCTTAGCAAACTAAGGATCAGAGTTCAATTACACAGGACACCTAAACACTTAGGCCATAGCTTGTTGGCATACATTCTTCTTCCTTCGTCTTATTTTTATTTTTTTTCTTTTCTTTCGGTAGAGTCTTCTTTTGGTTTGCCTTTTAATGCAGTGCCACTTGTGGGTTACACAAATGGCCCTGATTACTCAGCATCCTTTAGAGAGAGACACAACCCTTTACTTTTCTCTTTCTTTCTTTTTCATTTTTTTTTCAAAGAAGAAGAATGTTTATGTTTTTCAAGAGGGAGAGAGGAGTGCTCCTAGGCCTAGAGGTTGCCTCCCCCAAACTTACCTTCTCATTGTCCCCAATGAGAGTCTGAGGTGGCACACCCCCAAACTTGTCTTAGAAGCATCTAGTCTAAGGAAAAAAACAGGTAGAACTTAAAACTCCTAGGGATAGAATGACCCTCCCAGTTCAGATAACTCATAAGCAGAATTTCACTAAAAACAACATGGTAAGGGCTCACAGAGGTACATGCTCAGCAATATATGAAGCTAATTTAAACTAACAAGGGTAGTTTAATAGATAACAAAGTATCACATGATTTTGTGTCACTCATGCATGAAGAACCATATATTGACATTTGTGAAATAAAAAAAAAGAAAGATAGTGAGGAGGAACCGATTTTGCCTTACAAGACAAATCTAATGGAAATATTGTATAAGGATCCTTTCTATAATCATATTAACCTGTTTTATCCTAGTACTCGTGTTCTCAGTTTTTTTGCATGAATTTATAACTCCAAACACCAATCATATTCGAACACAACAAGGGTTGAATAATAATGTCCCTCAAGTCAAGATGGAACCAAAGAGACTCGTTCAACCATCGTCTCATGACTTGGAGAGGAAGAAAAAAGCAAAAGGCAAGAAGGCGTGAAAGTGAGAAATAAAAAGCCAAATTGAGAGAGTTTCTTATAAGAAAAGTTTTTTTTTAAAAAAAATGTGCATGTTAAGGAAAATATTCACTACAGAATATTTCTTTAATTATTTTGTGTTTTCCATTATCTTTGAGTTCTGATTAGTGCCACAATAGTCTACATCTAATTTGCAATTAAGTTTGTTCACTTATTGTTTTCTAGATCATTTTTTTCTCAAAGCAACTAAATATCATTTGCATTCGGTTAAGTAACATTCTTTTTGTTCTTTTTTTTCTTTGTTTTTGCATAAATTTTTGTTAGCTTAGAATCTTTTTCATGTACTCTAATTGATTTCTAAATGCAAGTGGTATTCGCCACAAGCAATCATCTTTGTTTGGTTTCTCTAAGGGTTATAAGGAAAACAACACATACAGTTCAAAGAAGAGTGAGTTGTGAGAACAAATGAGGTCACCTACCTCTATAATATGTTTTACTAATCTCTTTTCTTTGAGCATATAGGCATGTCTAACGAAGGACAAAGGAGTGATGAGTTGCGAAAAAGTATCAATGCAGTCGAGAGAGCAAACCAAATTCCTTTGGAAGATCAAGTACAACTACTTTTGCAATGAATACGAAAATTGGAGGACAATAACACCAATATCAAGTTCAAAAAGTTCAAAGGAACAAGTGATCCAGAGGAATACTACAATTGGGAAAACCAAGGAGACTACTTTTTCAAGATAAATAATACTGTCACCGAGAAAAGAAAGGTAAAATATGCTATAAACCATTTTGAACATTATGCAGTAACATGGTGGAATGGTGTCATAAACAGGAGATTTAGACAATATGGTGATGCTAGACAAGATGAAGAAGTAACAACTTGGGACCATTTGAAGAATGTCATGAAGGATAAGTTTGTTCCAAAGTACTATCAAAGGGATCTTTACTTCAAGTTTCAATCTCTCAAAATAGGAACAAAGAGTGTTAGTGACTTTGCTCAAGAGTTTAACACATTGATGAATCGATTGTTAATACGTGAAGAAGAAGAGTTAACCATGTCAAGATTTTTAAACGGCCTCAACAAAGACATTGCAGATAAGGCAAGCCTTTAACCATACAACCGCTTGCAAGAAGTGATTGATTTTTCCATCAAGGTATAGAAACAAAGGAGGACAACAAGGTACACACATTCTACACCTTTTACACCAAATACATGGAAAATAAATTCAAGGTCTTTTGATTCTAGGTCAAAGGACAAACTAGTAGTGTCTAGTAATAAACCAAAAGAAATTCAATCCAAACCCATAATAGATACTTCCAACCTAATTTCTAAGGTAGACACATCAAATGTTAGAAATAGGGATCTTAAATATTGGAGGTGTAAAGAGAAAGGTCATACGATGAAGGAATGTCTAAAGGAAGTGCATATTGATCAAACTATATTAGAACAAAGAAGTCAAGAGGTCGAGAGGAATGAAATAAAAGAGAATGAAAAGACATTAGAAAATGAAACAATAGAAAAGAAAAAGAGAGAGGAAAATGAACTTAAAGAAAAACCTGAGAATGAGTTTAGAGAAGAACAAGAAGTTAAAGAGAAAATACTTTGTGATGAAATGCAGGTTTATTCCATTCCACTAGATTGAAAAGTATTACATAATTGTTTTCCTATTGTTGAGCGAAGTGAGATTGAAGAGAAAGCTTGTGATACTATGCAAGTTATTCCTAGTTTAATAGATAACAAAGTATCACATGATTTTGTGTCACTCATGCATGAAGAACCACATATTGACGTTTGTGAAATAAAAGAAAAGAAAGATAGTGAGGACCAACCTATTTTGCCTTACAAGCCAAATCTAATGGAAATATTTTATAATGATCCTTTCTATAATCATATTAACCTGTTTTATCCTAGTACTTGCGTTCTCAGTTTTTTGCAGGAATTTATAACTCCAAACACCAATCATATTCGAACACAACAAGGGTTGAATAATAATGTCCCTCAAGTCAAGATGGAACCAGAGAGACTCGTTCTACCATCGTCTCATGACTTCAAGATTGCATTACAAGGTAAGATTGAATCAAATATGAAAGTAACTAACTTGAATTCTCTTTGTGTTAGTTTTCAGGAACTACAAAAGAAGAAGTTCCAAAATGTTAAATGGAACCACATGGAGAGAGTTCTAGACCAAACATTAAACCTTTTCAATATTGGACATTGGAAACAAAAGTCAAAAGCATGGAGATTCCTTACACATGTTGAAGTATTTTATGAAGAGTTTAATCCCAAAAGCAAAACCCCACTTCAAGTTCTTGCAAGGATGCATGATGGGGATTACAAAATTGCTCTTCAAGTTGAGTATATTTAGAGTTGTGTAATCTTTCATTCTAATGATTTTTTTTTTTACAAAATTGCAGGATATTAAAGTATCAAATGGTAAAAATGGTACAAAGACCAATGAAAGAAGTAAGGGCAAAGCTTTCCCTCAAAAGAGATGGAGTTTAAGAAAGAATGAGATTTTGACATCACATGATTTTAAAGGCGCTTTACAAGGAAAACTATCATATCGCAGAGTCAACTTTTACTCTTCACATGATTTCAAAACCGCTTTACAAGGTGAGTATGTTATGATCTATATTTTAATCTTATTAATTCAAGTTTTATTTCCTCTTGATGTAGATGTCCCCCGATTTTGCAAGAGTTGCATTGTTTGCAAGCGAGTTAAGTCTAAGCTTCAATACGGGAAGAAAATAATTAGTTGTCTTTCACAAGGGTGATTGGGTGTGGTTGCACCTTCGAAAAGAGAGTTTTCCAAAGGAACGACACTCAAAGCTTGATGATAAAGGAGATAGACCTTTTGAAGTGCTAGAAATAGTCAATGACAATGCCTAAAAATTGGACTTAAGAGGTACATATGGTGTTAGTACTACTTTCAATGTAAGTGACTTTTTTTTTTTGTAGCTGATGATCATTCGAGGACGAATGAAGCAAAAGAAGGGGGCGATGATATGATCATGGACCCTGATAGCTCTAAAATAGAGCTATAATTATAGCCTTAAATCTAGCTAAATGCCATGCTTAATTCAATTAAATCTCCTTATTTTAGATATTTTGTGGCAAAGAGCTCGGGAAGTCAAATTATGAATTTTAGGGCTAAATCGATCATTTAAGAGGTTTCGGAAAGTGTTCGGGTCAAAAAGATAGGCCAAACGGAGTTCGGGAGCAAAAACGACCCAAAATTGGGCTTAGACCCGAGAGTTCAGCGCCCAACGAAAGCAGCAGCCCAGACGCCCGCACGCCCCCGCGCCCAGACGCCTGCGCGCGCGCGCTATGCCCGACATTAAAGGTCCCGCGCGCTCCGCGCCCAGACGCGCGCGCGCGCCGCTCGCCTCGCTTCGCCTCGCCCCAGCCGCGCGCCCCTTCCTTGACGCAAAATGCCCGTCATTAAAGGTCAAAAAAATGCCCGTCCTTAAAAGTCAAGAAATTCCCGATTTTGTAAATTTTTCCAGAGAACTCAGCGCCTAGGCGCTGACTTATGGCGCCTAGGCGCTGTCTCGATTTTGTGCCCGCGGCGCCTAGGCGCTGACTTATGGCGCCTAGGCGCTATTCTGACGCAGAAATGGGTATTTAAGTGCGTTTTTCTGATTTTAGGTCATTCCTCTCGGCCCCCTTCTCGATTTCTTCAGTTTTTCTCCCCTTTTTGACTTGTGTAACCTCCATTAATGGAGTGGGTGAGCTTAATCTTGGATTTCTTCACTCCATTCTTCTCCATGTCTAGCTAAAAGGTAAGCATTTAATCTTTTGGGGATGGATTAACACTTTGTGATGTGATTTAGGTGAGACTTGTTCTAATGAATGAATTGTTGGCTTGTTTAGGCATTTAACTCTTCTCTTCTATGCTCTCTAATGTCCAGCACAATTTTCTTTATGGTTGACACCCATTGGGCATGTTGTGTGTTGGGTGGATTAAAAACTCATGTCTTAGCGATTGCACTTCATGGGTTGAGTAATTAATCTTGCATTCTTAATAGATAGGGCCATATTTGTTTTGAGTTGATGATAATCCATGAGAATGAGTAAAATCAAGCATGTTGTGGGTTTTCTTACAACTTGATTGTCACATGAATACCCGTCGCTCGCGAATAATTTTAGTTTGGGAGAGTGATCACCCCTAAATTAGAGTTCCTAGCGAAGCTTAATTTAGATCCGTCAACTCTGAATTAATTACCCGGGATTGTTAATTTCTATTTAAAGCTTGGGACCCCTTGAGTTAATTAGGAGTTACAATGTGCGTGAATGTTAAAAACAAGTTGAACGTCTCTAGTGTCTATGAACCAAAAATCACATCGCATAAATTAATCCGGAACCTTAAGATTAAGTGCGCTCGTCTCATTTCTTTATTCTCCCGTTTTTCCAAACTTTTACTCATTTCTTCTCTTAAATTGCATGTTTTCTATTTTTAGATTGTTTCAAAACTCCCCGTTACCTCTTTTGTTACAAGTGACATTTAAAACTAAAATTTGGACTGAATTAGTCAATTTCCCTGTGGTACGATCCTGACTTCCGCTTTCTACAAGTTATTGAAGAAACTCTAGCCAGTGTTATAAATTTTAATTTGGCGGGTGATAACTCCATTTTGGAGCTATTAAATACTTCCTAATATTAGCTTAAGTCCGCTTTTAATTGATTAATATATCTCATTTGTAGGAGAAAAGCGGCAAAGAGCTCGTGCGTCCGTTGGGCCCGTTCGAGAGCTTAAAGTGGAGTTTTAGCGCCCCGGGAATGCATCGGGAAGAGGGGAACTTGATCCGTGAAGAAACGGGCCAAAACTGCCTTGGAGAGGCAAAGTTTCAGCCCCAAACCCGAGAGCCAGCGTCGAGACGCTGGCTCGACGCTGGAAAAACCCGAGAGCAAGCGTCGAGTGATAGCGTCGAGACGCTAGCTCGACGCTGCCCTGGCGTCGAGACCCTGCTTGGCGTCGAGACGCTCCGGAGGAGGCGCGCGCAGGAATTTTATCGGGGCAGCGTCGCGACGCTGACCCAGCGTCGCGACGCCATCGCGAGCGCGTGCGGAAAACTTAGGGCGCAGCGTCGAGACGCTGGCCTAGCGTCTCGACGCTACGACGATTACAGCAGCTTATATTGACGATTTTCTGCACTTTTTAGAGGGATCTTCTCCACCATTTTTAGTCTTCTTCATCTTCTTCTTCCTCTATTTTTGTATTTTCTCTTGGAGCTCCGCCATTGTTGGCATGCTAGTGAGCTCCATCTTCATTGTAACTCGTGGATGATCCCTTCCAAGGCCGTCGTTGGAACGGAATTGACAAACCGCGCCATGAGCGGCTAAGGTAAGGGTGAACGGTTTGGGAATAGTTTAGGGCGATTTTGTTAGATGTATTTGGTTCTGATAATCTGCTCTTGAATTATGCATATTGGGTTCTGTTTATTAGCATTTATCTACTTTGCTTAATCCAACGCGCATGTTAAAATACGACGATTGACACTCGAGTAGTTTCGCATGTTGTGTATGTTAAAGAGTAGCGATGCCGTGCCTCTCACTGCTCGACTAAGTAACACAGGTAGATAGAACTAAATCGAAGTATCGAGTCGGGTAGGATAATTGTTGATTGCATACGGCGTTTGCGGCCAATCTACTAGCAATTAGAATTCACGCTCGAATGTTCGTCGCGGTTAGCTAGTAACTGTCTAGATTTACTTTAGGGCTGATCACCTTGATGTAAGCTTAGATAACGTGTAATTGGAACTGTGTGGTCTAATTAAAATCCATGGAGTCGGCTACTTTGGGGCTTCTCTGGTAGTCGTCCGCGTGCTCAATAAACTGAATACCATGAACTTTGCATTAAATGATGAACCGAATTTGTCTAACAATTGATCCCGAGACTCCCAAACCGTGCACACGTTTTCTACTTGTTATTCTTTCTTCCGTTAGCATTTTATTATCTTTCCTTGCATGCTAAAAACCCCCCGTTACCTAATCAATCAATTAATTAAATCCCAATTTCATTAGTCATTTTAATCTACCTATTCCTTGGATCGACCCTGTTACCACTGGCTGCAAAGCCTTGGTCATAGGCTTATAAATCGTATTTTGGCAAGCCTCGACAGCTTGAGATTAAGCGATAGTTCAAAATATCGTCCACCAAAATTGGCGCCGTTGCCGGGGAGTAGGCAAATTTGATTAAAATTATGATTGAAGTTTGAATTTGATTGATTGATGGTTGGCTAAAATTTTTTTTTCGTTTGTACTTTGTATGTTTAGATTTTTGTTTGTGTATGACCCGTTCCTCTGAGGTTAGTGGATTGCAGTTTATCCCAGAGATTGACAGAGAGGAGCGGCGGTTACGGAGAGAAGCCCGGGAGGGGCAAAGACCGTTTGAAGGAGAAGAAGGCAATCCCTTCTTGGTTGACGAGATGGCGCAAGGTGACGCGCCGATGACGCTAAAGCAACTGGCAGCGCCAGACCTGAACCTGCAACCTTTGTGCATAAACTACCCCGTGGTAGCAGGTAACTTCGAATTGAAATCCGGTTTAATTCACCAGTTACCATCTTTCCATGGCAACGCAGGTGAGGACGCGAACAAACACTTGATGGAATTCCATTGCGTCTGCGCGGGGATGAAGCCCGCAGGAGTCACGGAGGAGCAATTAAACATGAGGGCATTCCCCTTCACACTCAAAGACAAAGCCAAGGATTGGCTGTACTATCTGCCCTCCGGATCGATTACCACGTGGCAGGATATGAAGCGGGTATTTTTGGAAAAATACTTTCCCGCATCCTTGGCCACCACACTGCGGAAGAGGATTTATGGGATCACCCAGGATGTCGGTGAGTCCCTGCACGTATACTGGGAACGTTTCGGGCGCCTGTGCGCGAGCTTCCCACATCATCAGATTGCCGACCAGCTGCTCATACAGTACTTTTATGAGGGGATGACGCCCCATGACCGGCAGATGATTGATGCAGCGAGTGGCGGGGCATTGATTGACAAGACCCCAGCTGAGGCCAAACAGTTGATAGCAAACATGGCTACAAACTCGCAACAATTCGGTATTCGGGGGCAAGGACAAGTCCATAGCGTGGCTCAGAGCCATGAATTGATTGAGATGAAGGCCCAGGTGGCCGAGATAGGCAGTATGCTGAAAAAGATCGTTGGAGGAACCCGCGAGGTGGAGGAGGTCAACGCGATCGGGGGGTACGCTTCCAACCCAAGGAAGTACGACCCATATTCCAACACGTATAACCCCGGTTGGCGCGACCATCCTAATTTCAGCTATGGGAATAGGGAAGGACAATCTCGCTTCCAAGGCCAGTCCCAGGATAGGCCTCATTCTTCCACCCAGGCTCAAGCCTCGAGCTCCTCCAGCTCACTTGAAGAGATGGTAAGGACCATCGTGACTAGCACCAGCTAGTTCCAAAAAGAGGCTCGAGAAGAGCTTAATTCTCACAAGGCCGAGCTGCAGAATCTGAACAAGCAGTTGACACAAATGGCGGTGTCTATCAGTAAGATTGAGAGCAAGAGCTCGGGGAAGCTTCCTTCCCAAACTACAGTAAACTCATGTGAAAACGTGAGTGCTATTCAGCTGCGCAGTGGGAAGTCACTTTCCACCAGAGCTGTGAAGGAAGCCACGGACAGCCTGAACAAGTCCGCCCCGACTGCTCCTGAGATTCAGAATGAGAGAAAAGATGAGAAGTTCAGTGTACCTGAGGATGTTACCAGAGCACCATTCCCGAGTCGGCTTGTGAAGCCTACTTTGGAGACCGAGGATGCGAAGGTCCTTCGAACCTTCCAAAAGGTGGTGGTCAACATCCCACTTCTTGAGGCCGTAAGCCAAGTGCCAAAATACGCCAAGTTTCTCAAGAAGTGGTGCACGAGCAAAAGAATGTCAAGAAAAAGCGACGAGACGAAGAGAGAAACCGTCTCCGCAATCTTCCAAGGTAATCTTCCCCCGAAGTGCATCGATCCTGGTATGTTTACTATCCCATGCACTATCGGTACTAAATTCATTGAAAATGCCATGTTAGATCTCGGTGCCTCAATTAATGTCATGTCTTATGATGTTTTTAAAGAACTTGAATTGTGTACTTTAATTGAGTCCAAAATAGTTGTCCAACTAGCCGATCGATCTTATGTGCATCCTTTAGGGAAGATTGAGGATATTTTAGTCAAAGTTAAGGACTTACTGTTTCCATGCGATTTTTATGTGCTAAATATGAATGAGAATTCTTCGCATGTTTCCTCTTCTATTTTGTTAGGCCGCCCATTTATGAAGACCGCTAAGGTCAAGATAGATGTTGATAGGGGTGCCTTATCTGTAGAATTTGATGGAATGGTGAATGAATTTATTATAAATGCATCGAAGTCGTATGTGAATGTTGGAAATGTGTCTGTTATTGAGCATGATGAGAATGGGAGTCTACCCTCGCGCTTGAGGGATGGTTCCCATGTCTCCGTTAGAAAATCTGATTTAAATTTGTTTGATAATGATGCTGATTTTTGCACTAACAATTCTGATATTCACGTGCTTGAGGCACGAAGAGTGCAAAATATTTTTCAGGATGGTTGCAGGAAAGGTGTGGACAAGGACAAGCTTGGATCGTCCCCCGCACTTACAGATTATGGATGAGTCTGTGGAGAGAATACAGTCGAGCAACCGACTTTAAAAATTCTGCGCTTCTCGGAGGCACCCGAGCGATGGACTGTTTTTATGCTTTAGTTTAGTTTAGTTGCTTTTTAGATTAACTTAGTTTTAATTAGCTTGCTGTTTTTTGTTAGGAATTGAGGAAGAGAAGACAATTTTGGGCTCTGATGCGTTTGTGCGCCGCTTCCTCGCCCTCGCCAGCTTCACAAAGAGTCAGGGAAGTGTACTTCTTTTTCCCTTTTACTTTGTATATCTGACTGGTTGGCATTGAGGACAATGCCAGATTTTGAAGTTGGGGGTGGAGTTAGTCTGATGGATACGCATGTGTAGTTTGTTGAGAAGTGCTATATTGATATTGAAGTGCTTGGGACTCTGTTTACTGTTTTCTGACGATGATAGCCTAGGAAATGCATGTTGGAAATTTGAGCATGTTCATAATCGAGTTTTTGCATGAGTTTTGTGTTTATTAGGTTCATGTCAAAAATTTTAAAATTTTTTCTGTTGCTCCCTTGCACTTGTCGCGCACTTAGCAACCTCTCCCTGAATTCCGTAGGCTCGAAAATCGCATGTTTCGCTAATTCTCGTTGTCACCCCGAAAGGCACCCTTAGGTAGCTTGTTGCATGAGAGTTAGTAGTTGGTTAATTGAGAAAGCATGTGCTTAGCCTAATTAAAAAAAAAAAAAAAAAAAAATAGAAAAGCATGTTTGATAGAAAATTCCTCTCGAGGCGCTCCTCCTTCTTTGTAGCGCTAAAGAAGTGAGCGTTAGTCCTTAAAAACGTGAAGCTTAGGCCTAAGTTTGACGTGTTAGGCAGCTCGGGATGGAAAGAAAAAAGAAATAAAAAGTTGGTTCAAAGAACCTTAATAAAAGAGTACAAAGTACTTTTGAAAAGAAAGAAAAAGAATGAGAAAAATAATTAGGTCTCTTAATTTGCTTCTCTCTCTCGTGTAAGTCAAGTGTAGCTGTTCTTAAACGCTAGAAGTAGGGGGAAAACGGGATGTGCGTTGCATGTAGGTTTTCCGGGTTTACGTGAGTTTAGGAGTGGTTGGCTAGCACACACACACGTTAGGGGGCAAGAGTTAATTTTTGATATGTCCTAGTTAATGCATGAACAAAATGCTTCCATGATTATACTCGTGTTTAAAATTTCAATATGCATGGAGGTTTGAGTTAGAATGCATGTAGGCGCATCCTTAGAGTCAATGTCTTTGTAGTGCTTGCTCGAGGACTAGCAATGTTTAAGTTGGGGGTGTTTGATAACTCCATTTTGGAGCTATTAAATACTTCCTAATATTAGCTTAAGTCCGCTTTTAATTGATTAATATATCTCATTTGTAGGAGAAAAGCGGCAAAGAGCTCGTGCGTCCGTTGGGCCCGTTCGAGAGCTTAAAGTGGAGTTTTAGCGCCCCGGGAATGCATCGGGAAGAGGGGAACTTGATCCGTGAAGAAACGGGCCAAAACCGCCTTGGAGAGGCAAAGTTTCAGCCCCAAACCCGAGAGCCAGCGTCGAGACGCTGGCTCGACGCTGGAAAAACCCGAGAGCAAGCGTCGAGTGATAGCGTCGAGACGCTAGCTCGACGCTGCCCTGGCGTCGAGATTCTGCTTGGCGTCGAGACGCTCCGAAGGAGGCGCGCGCAGGAATTTTATCGGGGCAGCGTCGCGACGCTGACCCAGCGTCGCGACGCCATCGCGAGCGCGCGCGGAAAACTTAGGGCGCAGCGTCGAGACGCTGGCCTAGCGTCTCGACGCTACGACGATTACAGCAGCTTATATTGACGATTTTCTGCACTTTTTAGAGGGATCTTCTCCACAATTTTTAGTCTTCTTCATCTTCTTCTTCCTCTATTTTTGTATTTTCTCTTGGAGCTCCGCCATTGTTGGCATGCTAGTGAGCTCCATCTTCATTGTAACTCGTGGATGATCCCTTCCAAGGCCGTCGTTGGAACGGAATTGACAAACCGCGCCATGAGCGGCTAAGGTAAGGGTGAACGGTTTGGGAATAGTTTAGGGCGATTTTGTTAGATGTATTTGGTTCTGATAATCTGCTCTTGAATTATGCATATTGGGTTCTGTTTATTAGCATTTATCTACTTTGCTTAATCCAACGCGCATGTTAAAATACGACGATTGACACTCGAGTAGTTTCGCATGTTGTGTATGTTAAAGAGTAGCGATGCCGTGCCTCTCACTGCTCGACTAAGTAACACAGGTAGATAGAACTAAATCGAAGTATCGAGTCGGGTAGGATAATTGTTGATTGCATACGGCGTTTGCGGCCAATCTACTAGCAATTAGAATTCACGCTCGAATGTTCGTCGCGGTTAGCTAGTAACTGTCTAGATTTACTTTAGGGCTGATCACCTTGATGTAAGCTTAGATAACGTGTAATTGGAACTGTGTGGTCTAATTAAAATCCATGGAGTCGGCTACTTTGGGGCTTCTCTGGTAGTCGTCCGCGTGCTCAATAAACTGAATACCATGAACTTTGCATTAAATGATGAACCGAATTTGTCTAACAATTGATCCCGAGACTCCCAAACCGTGCACACGTTTTCTACTTGTTATTCTTTCTTCCGTTAGCATTTTATTATCTTTCCTTGCATGCTAAAAACCCCCCGTTACCTAATCAATCAATTAATTAAATCCCAATTTCATTAGTCATTTTAATCTACCTATTCCTTGGATCGACCCTGTTACCACTGGCTGCAAAGCCTTGGTCATAGGCTTATAAATCGTATTTTGGCAAGCCTCGACAGCTTGAGATTAAGCGATAGTTCAAAATATCGTCCACCAAAATTGGCGCCGTTGCCGGGGAGTAGGCAAATTTGATTAAAATTATGATTGAAGTTTGAATTTGATTGATTGATGGTTGGCTAAAATTTTTTTTTCGTTTGTACTTTGTATGTTTAGATTTTTGTTTGTGTATGACCCGTTCCTCTGAGGTTAGTGGATTGCAGTTTATCCCAGAGATCGACAGAGAGGAGCGGCGGTTACGGAGAGAAGCCCGGGAGGGGCAAAGACCGTTTGAAGGAGAAGAAGGCAATCCCTTCTTGGTTGACGAGATGGCGCAAGGTGACGCGCCGATGACGCTAAAGCAACTGGCAGCGCCAGACCTGAACCTGCAACCTTTGTGCATAAACTACCCCGTGGTAGCAGGTAACTTCGAATTGAAATCCGGTTTAATTCACCAGTTACCATCTTTCCATGGCAACGCAGGTGAGGACGCGAACAAACACTTGATGGAATTCCATTGCGTCTGCGCGGGGATGAAGCCCGCAGGAGTCACGGAGGAGCAATTAAACATGAGGGCATTCCCCTTCACACTCAAAGACAAAGCCAAGGATTGGCTGTACTATCTGCCCTCCGGATCGATTACCACGTGGCAGGATATGAAGCGGGTATTTTTGGAAAAATACTTTCCCGCATCCTTGGCCACCACACTGCGGAAGAGGATTTATGGGATCACCCAGGATGTCGGTGAGTCCCTGCACGTATACTGGGAACGTTTCGGGCGCCTGTGCGCGAGCTTCCCACATCATCAGATTGCCGACCAGCTGCTCATACAGTACTTTTATGAGGGGATGACGCCCCATGACCGGCAGATGATTGATGCAGCGAGTGGCGGGGCATTGATTGACAAGACCCCAGCTGAGGCCAAACAGTTGATAGCAAACATGGCTACAAACTCGCAACAATTCGGTATTCGGGGGCAAGGACAAGTCCATAGCGTGGCTCAGAGCCATGAATTGATTGAGATGAAGGCCCAGGTGGCCGAGATAGGCAGTATGCTGAAAAAGATCGTTGGAGGAACCCGCGAGGTGGAGGAGGTCAACGCGATCGGGGGGTACGCTTCCAACCCAAGGAAGTACGACCCATATTCCAACACGTATAACCCCGGTTGGCGCGACCATCCTAATTTCAGCTATGGGAATAGGGAAGGACAATCTCGCTTCCAAGGCCAGTCCCAGGATAGGCCTCATTCTTCCACCCAGGCTCAAGCCTCGAGCTCCTCCAGCTCACTTGAAGAGATGGTAAGGACCATCGTGACTAGCACCAGCTAGTTCCAAAAAGAGGCTCGAGAAGAGCTTAATTCTCACAAGGCCGAGCTGCAGAATCTGAACAAGCAGTTGACACAAATGGCGGTGTCTATCAGTAAGATTGAGAGCAAGAGCTCGGGGAAGCTTCCTTCCCAAACTACAGTAAACTCATGTGAAAACGTGAGTGCTATTCAGCTGCGCAGTGGGAAGTCACTTTCCACCAGAGCTGTGAAGGAAGCCACGGACAGCCTGAACAAGTCCGCCCCGACTGCTCCTGAGATTCAGAATGAGAGAAAAGATGAGAAGTTCAGTGTACCTGAGGATGTTACCAGAGCACCATTCCCGAGTCGGCTTGTGAAGCCTACTTTGGAGACCGAGGATGCGAAGGTCCTTCGAACCTTCCAAAAGGTGGTGGTCAACATCCCACTTCTTGAGGCCGTAAGCCAAGTGCCAAAATACGCCAAGTTTCTCAAGAAGTGGTGCACGAGCAAAAGAATGTCAAGAAAAAGCGACGAGACGAAGAGAGAAACCGTCTCCGCAATCTTCCAAGGTAATCTTCCCCCGAAGTGCATCGATCCTGGTATGTTTACTATCCCATGCACTATCGGTACTAAATTCATTGAAAATGCCATGTTAGATCTCGGTGCCTCAATTAATGTCATGTCTTATGATGTTTTTAAAGAACTTGAATTGTGTACTTTAATTGAGTCCAAAATAGTTGTCCAACTAGCCGATCGATCTTATGTGCATCCTTTAGGGAAGATTGAGGATATTTTAGTCAAAGTTAAGGACTTACTGTTTCCATGCGATTTTTATGTGCTAAATATGAATGAGAATTCTTCGCATGTTTCCTCTTCTATTTTGTTAGGCCGCCCATTTATGAAGACCGCTAAGGTCAAGATAGATGTTGATAGGGGTGCCTTATCTGTAGAATTTGATGGAATGGTGAATGAATTTATTATAAATGCATCGAAGTCGTATGTGAATGTTGGAAATGTGTCTGTTATTGAGCATGATGAGAATGGGAGTCTACCCTCGCGCTTGAGGGATGGTTCCCATGTCTCCGTTAGAAAATCTGATTTAAATTTGTTTGATAATGATGCTGATTTTTGCACTAACAATTCTGATATTCACGTGCTTGAGGCACGAAGAGTGCAAAATATTTTTCAGGATGGTTGCAGGAAAGGTGTGGACAAGGACAAGCTTGGATCGTCCCCCGCACTTACAGATTATGGATGAGTCTGTGGAGAGAATACAGTCGAGCAACCGACTTTAAAAATTCTGCGCTTCTCGGAGGCACCCGAGCGATGGACTGTTTTTATGCTTTAGTTTAGTTTAGTTGCTTTTTAGATTAACTTAGTTTTAATTAGCTTGCTGTTTTTTGTTAGGAATTGAGGAAGAGAAGACAATTTTGGGCTCTGATGCGTTTGTGCGCCGCTTCCTCGCCCTCGCCAGCTTCACAAAGAGTCAGGGAAGTGTACTTCTTTTTCCCTTTTACTTTGTATATCTGACTGGTTGGCATTGAGGACAATGCCAGATTTTGAAGTTGGGGGTGGAGTTAGTCTGATGGATACGCATGTGTAGTTTGTTGAGAAGTGCTATATTGATATTGAAGTGCTTGGGACTCTGTTTACTGTTTTCTGACGATGATAGCCTAGGAAATGCATGTTGGAAATTTGAGCATGTTCATAATCGAGTTTTTGCATGAGTTTTGTGTTTATTAGGTTCATGTCAAAAATTTTAAAATTTTTTCTGTTGCTCCCTTGCACTTGTCGCGCACTTAGCAACCTCTCCCTGAATTCCGTAGGCTCGAAAATCGCATGTTTCGCTAATTCTCGTTGTCACCCCGAAAGGCACCCTTAGGTAGCTTGTTGCATGAGAGTTAGTAGTTGGTTAATTGAGAAAGCATGTGCTTAGCCTAATTAAAAAAAAAAAAAAAAAAAAATAGAAAAGCATGTTTGATAGAAAATTCCTCTCGAGGCGCTCCTCCTTCTTTGTAGCGCTAAAGAAGTGAGCGTTAGTCCTTAAAAACGTGAAGCTTAGGCCTAAGTTTGACGTGTTAGGCAGCTCGGGATGGAAAGAAAAAAGAAATAAAAAGTTGGTTCAAAGAACCTTAATAAAAGAGTACAAAGTACTTTTGAAAAGAAAGAAAAAGAATGAGAAAAATAATTAGGTCTCTTAATTTGCTTCTCTCTCTCGTGTAAGTCAAGTGTAGCTGTTCTTAAACGCTAGAAGTAGGGGGAAAACGGGATGTGCGTTGCATGTAGGTTTTCCGGGTTTACGTGAGTTTAGGAGTGGTTGGCTAGCACACACACACGTTAGGGGGCAAGAGTTAATTTTTGATATGTCCTAGTTAATGCATGAACAAAATGCTTCCATGATTATACTCGTGTTTAAAATTTCAATATGCATGGAGGTTTGAGTTAGAATGCATGTAGGCGCATCCTTAGAGTCAATGTCTTTGTAGTGCTTGCTCGAGGACTAGCAATGTTTAAGTTGGGGGTGTTTGATAACTCCATTTTGGAGCTATTAAATACTTCCTAATATTAGCTTAAGTCCGCTTTTAATTGATTAATATATCTCATTTGTAGGAGAAAAGCGGCAAAGAGCTCGTGCGTCCGTTGGGCCCGTTCGAGAGCTTAAAGTGGAGTTTTAGCGCCCCGGGAATGCATCGGGAAGAGGGGAACTTGATCCGTGAAGAAACGGGCCAAAACCGCCTTGGAGAGGCAAAGTTTCAGCCCCAAACCCGAGAGCCAGCGTCGAGACGCTGGCTCGACGCTGGAAAAACCCGAGAGCAAGCGTCGAGTGATAGCGTCGAGACGCTAGCTCGACGCTGCCCTGGCGTCGAGATTCTGCTTGGCGTCGAGACGCTCCGAAGGAGGCGCGCGCAGGAATTTTATCGGGGCAGCGTCGCGACGCTGACCCAGCGTCGCGACGCCATCGCGAGCGCGCGCGGAAAACTTAGGGCGCAGCGTCGAGACGCTGGCCTAGCGTCTCGACGCTACGACGATTACAGCAGCTTATATTGACGATTTTCTGCACTTTTTAGAGGGATCTTCTCCACAATTTTTAGTCTTCTTCATCTTCTTCTTCCTCTATTTTTGTATTTTCTCTTGGAGCTCCGCCATTGTTGGCATGCTAGTGAGCTCCATCTTCATTGTAACTCGTGGATGATCCCTTCCAAGGCCGTCGTTGGAACGGAATTGACAAACCGCGCCATGAGCGGCTAAGGTAAGGGTGAACGGTTTGGGAATAGTTTAGGGCGATTTTGTTAGATGTATTTGGTTCTGATAATCTGCTCTTGAATTATGCATATTGGGTTCTGTTTATTAGCATTTATCTACTTTGCTTAATCCAACGCGCATGTTAAAATACGACGATTGACACTCGAGTAGTTTCGCATGTTGTGTATGTTAAAGAGTAGCGATGCCGTGCCTCTCACTGCTCGACTAAGTAACACAGGTAGATAGAACTAAATCGAAGTATCGAGTCGGGTAGGATAATTGTTGATTGCATACGGCGTTTGCGGCCAATCTACTAGCAATTAGAATTCACGCTCGAATGTTCGTCGCGGTTAGCTAGTAACTGTCTAGATTTACTTTAGGGCTGATCACCTTGATGTAAGCTTAGATAACGTGTAATTGGAACTGTGTGGTCTAATTAAAATCCATGGAGTCGGCTACTTTGGGGCTTCTCTGGTAGTCGTCCGCGTGCTCAATAAACTGAATACCATGAACTTTGCATTAAATGATGAACCGAATTTGTCTAACAATTGATCCCGAGACTCCCAAACCGTGCACACGTTTTCTACTTGTTATTCTTTCTTCCGTTAGCATTTTATTATCTTTCCTTGCATGCTAAAAACCCCCCGTTACCTAATCAATCAATTAATTAAATCCCAATTTCATTAGTCATTTTAATCTACCTATTCCTTGGATCGACCCTGTTACCACTGGCTGCAAAGCCTTGGTCATAGGCTTATAAATCGTATTTTGGCAAGCCTCGACAGCTTGAGATTAAGCGATAGTTCAAAATATCGTCCACCAGCGGGCCTCGACAGCCTGAAACAAACGGAACATTCAAAAATTCTGTTACCAGACCCCATTATAATACCACAAGGACCAATGAGAAGATTGAGGGCCAAATCACTTCGAGAAGCCATGAACAAACACATACAAGGCTTAGTGACTTGGTCTCAGGACGAAGGACAACCAACCGAGAAGAGCTTCAATGTTTGGAAGATTAGCTTGGAGGAGCCAAATGCGAACCTTGGAAGACACATGTAGGATTGGAGTCTAATTTCGACTGCTTATGTCATTCTGATTATTTTCTGGAATATAGTCGAATTGGGTATCATTTTAAAGCTCTTCAAAGGAGCTTTCCAACCGTATAAGGAAAAATCCAATCCGAGCACTGGAGAAGAAGGTATGGTCAGAATACCAAAGCCGTGTTCAGAAATAAAACTTTCCTTTTTTGTAGGAACTTTAATTTTGCTAGTTTAACTTATTTTGAATTTCCGAAATTTCAACTATTTATCTTTAAGAAAGTCTTCGATTATCTTAATTATAATAGGTTATCTTATTTTTAATTATTAGAATAGATCTTTATTTTCCCTATTTGTTTTGGAAAATCCTACTAGTTTAAAGGTTTTAGATATTGCTCAAGAAGACAATCTCAAGGCTATATAAAGGCTTCATTGTCAATTGTATTACAGATTTTACCATCAATATAGAAAAGTGTTTCTTGAAGCCGAGAGTTTGTCCCGTTTGTGCTTTGCACACCTTCGTGGAATCATTCAAGGATGGTTGGTCACCAAACTTGTGGAGTGTTTCCCACCTTGGATTGGATTAATCAATAATCCAATTCCTTGGTCTTTCACCAAACAAAAGGCAACCTAGTATTGATTTGCTTTTATAAACCTTTAAGCATATCGATTGTGCGACACAAGATTCGAATTTGGTAGATTACTTGAGGATCTTTCCCTTTGTGGATTGCCTAGGCTACAAACCTACTTGTCGTCTATATCATCTAATTTAGAGCTATTGTTTACTCCTTAATTATAGCTAAAAACATGTTAAATCTTTATTAGTTGGCCTTATTGTAGGTGATACATGGTTAAGAGTTCAAGAAATCCTTTAACGCCATTTTGGAGCTAAAAGTGAGCTAAATGGAGCATTGGAATCAAGCTGATGGAAGAAGAGAAGCCAAAATGTTGAGTTGCACTTTTGGTCCAGCGTCTAGACGCCGGATGGAGCGTCGATACACTCAAAACTTCTAATTTTATCAAAAACCCGAGAGCAAGCATCGAGCTGGAGCGTTGAGATGCTGCTCGACGTTGCCCCGTCGTCGCGACGCTGCCAAAAGCTTCTCGACGCTCCGAGAAGTTCCAGTCACGCCTTTTTTGTCCGCAGCGTCGCGACGCTGCCTGTAGCGTCTCGACGCTACGACGAGTATAAAAAGATAAAGTTCCGATTTTAGGTCGTCTTGTCTTGTCATTCTCGATTTCTGAACTTTCTTTTGCTGTTTTTGGGTGGTTTACCACCATTTTTGGATGTCTTTGAAGCTTGGAGTAATATTTTTTACTCTTCCAACCTTCATGGAAGAGTAAAAGGTTAGTATTTGATTTGGGGATTCAAGGATTGCTTAATTATTGTACTTAACTGAGATTAGTTCTTAAATTTCTGTTTAGTTAGACCTTCAAGCATTTTCTTCTCCTAAGTTTAATCTCATTAGCATGTGTATATGATTGAATGACGCTCATGATTATATGCATGTTAGATCGTTATCTTGACTAGTGATGTTGTGCCTCTCCTAATCGCCTAAATAACATGGGTTTAGTTAAGCCATTGACAACAAATTTTATCCATGTTTGTCTTGGTTGTATTAACTAAACTTTGATTAGAAAACAAATCGGAAAATTGACTTTGGCTATCCAAGTTGAACATCCATCACGATTTTTCCCGTTACTGGCAATTAACTAATATGCAACAATCGTCCCCAATTAATTAATTGTGAAGTCTAATTAGAATTGCACCTCTCTAATTAGTTGTCATTTGGTTTGTTTACTCGGAGTACTATTGTGAAAAATTCGCGTGCTTGATTGGTTCTGGCTAAATTAATTGTAAATCAATGATCTGTTGTATGTTAGTTACCAATCTGGATCCCTCAAATTGAATACGTTGGTTAAGTTGTCATTTTCGCTTAATTAAATTCTCCGTTCGCTTATTTGATACTTATTTCAACAAATATTCACATTGCCCCATTGTTTTATCTCTAAAAATTAGCAAAGTAAAATTGATCAAAGATTGAGTTAACATTAGCTCCCTGTAGATCGACCCGGTTATCGCTAACTACAAGTTAATTTAGTAGATCGATATTACAAACTTAATTTGGCAGGATTCGACACCCTGAGAAAGTGAACGTACAAAAGTTCACCACCAGGTGTGCTGATAGTTGTGCACGAACCCCGAGCGGCGTATAGACTGGCACAAGCGTCTGCGTCCGAGCTGAGGTTTGACACCTTCTGTCCGACGCCGGGTACATCTCCGTTTGTTTGTCGAGACTCGGGGTGTGCTGATAGTTGTGCACGACCCGCGAGAGGCGTTTAAACTGGTAGAAAGCGTCCGCGTCCGAGCCGAGGTTTGGCACGTGTTGTCCGACGCTAGGTACTTCTCTGTCTGTTTTCCGAGACTCAGGGTGTGCTGATAGTTGTGCACGACCCGCGAGAGGCGTATAGACAGGCAGAAGTGTCCGCGTCCGAGCTGAGGTCTGGCACCTGCTGTCCGACGCCGGGTACTTCTCCGTCTGTTTGTCGAGACTCGGGGTGTGCTGATAGTTGTGCACGACCCGCTAGAGGCGTATAGACTGGCAGAAGTGTTTGCGTTCGAGCTGAGGTCTGACACCTGTTTTCCGACGTTGGGTACTTCTCTGTCTGTTTGCCGTGATGGAGCGCATATAACAAATGCAAAAGCGATTTGGACCAATGACACTCTAATTTCATCAATCTAGCTACACAAGAAACATGCTCAAAGCTTGGAAAAATAAGAAATAAGATCACATACCTCTTGTAGTTCGAATTTCTTCAATTCCGTTGTTCGTTTCTCCTCACGAACTCTACGATTCTTCTCTCGAACATTTTGAGGACCACCTCTGATAGTCCCGCTATCCTCAGGACGAGCAACGAGGTGGTGGGACCTCTTTACAAGAGAACAGTTTGGAAGAAGAAGACGATGAAGAGAAATGGTCTATACGAAGAAGCTTAAAAATAGAGAGAATGAAGAAAAAAATTCTTCAAAAAACTCGATCTTTTTCTTAATCCGAAAAGAAACCCATCCAAATGAGCTTTTTTAACTTTTCAAAAACTTCTTCACTAAGCAAAGATTGGAATAGTCATGCATAATCCACTTGCAAATTATATATTATTTTATTATTTATTTAAAAATTAATTCATAATTAATTTTAAATAAATATAATATATATTTTAATTAATTAATATTATTTAATTCAATATCAAATATTAATTAAATAATAAGACTAATCCCGGTTTCCAAAAACCAACTTTTCGCACATGAATCCCTATTCATGTTTTAGATCGATCCCATATTTAAATATGTCAATCTTGCTTCCAAAACCGAATTTGAATAAATTCAAATTCTTTTTCTCTCATATAAATATACGACTTGATCCGAGCTAGCCAGGAGAACCTAAATGACCTACAGATTATGAGCTCCAACGATACGAGATTAACAGACCACACTCTTTAGCCAAGCTAACCAACATTCGTTAACCCCCAGAGACTCCACTAAAGTCCAAGGGGTGCACTCTCCTCACCGTAGTTATATTTCTGTCCTCTTGATATAACCATTATCAATAAGTCAATCCTTCACAGGTCGTTCGTAATTACAGCTGGGTCATATATACCGTTTAAACCCCGTAATTACATTTTGTTCCTTAAGTCCCCACTGCTCCTCTAATACTATTGGTTTGTAGTCTAACCACAAAACCGATTCCCTCTCGGGCCAGTGAGAGAGTGAGATCCCTAGTTCAAGACCCGGAGACAACACTTAAGGGAACAATCTCTCTACTATCCCGAAAGGCGGGTAGGAGTGAATTCCATCTCGCAGGACTATGTTCCCAGCTCCCAACTCGGTATTATCCTCAAAGTGGTAGGAATATTGAGTCGGTGAACTCAGGCGACTCTCACCCATACAAATCAAAGGATAATCCCGAATAAGCAGGAGTTCATAGTGTGCTCGGGATTCAGATCGAGTTACCTAGCTCATCATATGAAAAAGTCGGTCTTTACAGTAAACGGAGTTGTAAAGAAAGAGCGACTTGTTTCACAGTTCAGACTTATGCAAACTCATTGCACAAGACGCTCCCACTCGCATGTCACCACATAAAAGATTTCGGATCACATCGTTTGTGTTATGAAAAGCGGGTCGCGTACAATAGTGTCCCCAGGATAAGGTACCCAACCTTATCACTATGCTATAGACCATTTTGGCTATTACTCGAATTTGATCCACAATCATGTCACACATGAAGTTCAAGTATACAACCTGTAGCCATGGGTTTGATGGAGCGCATAACGCTGCAGAAGCGATTTGGATCGTTCTAATTTCATCAATTTAACAAAACAGAAACATGCTCGGAACAACGGAAAATAAGAAATTAGAACACATACCTTTGTAGTTCGTATTTCTTATAATTTCGTCGCTTGAATCTACTCACGAACTCTTCGAGAACCACCTCCGGTAGTCCCGCTATCCTCGGGTCGAGCAACGGAGTGGTGAGACTCCTTTACAAGATAAACAAAGGAAGACGAAATGAGATGGGAAAACCGTCTTCGACAAGCTCTCTTTCCATAAACTCAACCTTTGAATTTTTCTTAAGTTTAAAGGATTTTCTCAAAAACCCAAAACAAATAGAGAGAATTTCACAAACTTTTTACATTACAAAAGTTCATCAAAAATGAAACTTCTTTGAAATGAGATTTTTGAAAGCTTATATAAGCTTTTCAAACTTAAGTGTTAAGCAACCTAAGTAGATTAGTCATCATGGATCAATCCACTAAAACAAATATATATTATTTTATTATTTATTTAACAATTAATTCATAATTAATTTTAAATAAATATAATATATATTTTATTAATTAAAATTTTTAATTAATAAAATATAAAATATATATTAATTAATTAAACTTTTTAATTAATTAATATTATTTAATTCAATATCAAATAGTAATTAAATAATTTGACTAATCCCGATTTTCCGAAAACCGACTTTTTGCACATGAATCTGTATTCATGCTTTAGATCGTTCCCACATTTAAATCATATTTAAATATGTCCATCCTTCCAATATCGAATTTGAATAAATTCAATTTTTTTCTCTTATATTGTTGCACGACTTTATCTGAGCTAGCCAGGAGAACCTAAAGAACCTACAGATCATGAGCTCCAACGGTACGAGATTACCCGGTTAAACTCTTTTAACCGACCTAATCAACATTCGTTAACCCCCGAAGACTCCACTAAAGTTCAAGGGTTGGACTCTCCTCACTGTAGATATATTGTGTCATTTTGAAATAATCATCATCAGTGAGTCGATCCTTCACAGGTCGTTCGTCATCACAGCGGGTCATTTATACCGTTTAACTCATGCATTACATCTTGCTCCTTAAGTACCACTGACATCTCTAATGAACTATTGATTTGTGGTCCAACCAGCAAATCATATCCCTCTCGGGCCAGGAGAGGGTGAGCCCATTGTTCAAGACCCGGAGTCAGCTATTAAGGGAACAACCTCTCTACTATCCCTAAAAGCGGGTAAGAGTGAATTATGTCTTGCAAGACTATGTCCCGAGCTATCTATTCGGTCTTATCCCCAAGATGGTAGGCTTATTGAGTCCGCGATCTGGCCACTCTCACCCGTGCAAGTCAAAGGATAAGCTCGAATAAACAGGAGTTCATAATAAGCTTAGGATTGAGATTGAGTTACCTATGTCATCACATGAAAAAGTCGGTCTTTACAGTAAACGGTGTTATAAAGAAAGAGAGACTTGATTTCTCGGTTCAGTCTGATGCAAACTCATTGCATATGATGCCCTCACTCACATGTCTCTACATGAAACGATTCAGATCACATCGTTTTGTACTATACAAAGTGAGCCGCATCCAATAGTGTTACCAGGATAAGGTACCCAGCTTTATCGATATACTATAGACTGTTTTGGCTGTCTACTTGAAATTGCTCCACATTCATGTCATACATGAAGCTCAAGTACTCATGCTATCGCCATGGGTGCTTGTTATTGGTACAGGTTAATGCAAACACAATTTCACTTTATTCAATAACAACTTTACTGAATAAAACTCAATAACACTTTATTGCAAAATAGAATAATTACATTCATACTGTTTACAAACTACGAGTTTTAGGACATAAAACCCAACATGGTTCTTGTTTATTGGAGTTAAGTTAAATGTAAACACAATTCACTTTATTCAATAACAACTTTACCGAATAAAACTCAATAACAACTTTATTGCTAAATATAATATACATTCGGTTTACAAACCACGAGTTTTAGGACGTAAGACCCAACAAACTCCCACTTGGACTAAAACGTCAGTGGAGTATCACATGGTTTTTCTCCCACTGTCCTATTGTACAGCTCGCAGTCCTAGACTCACTAGGTGCCTGATAGCTCCATTTTGGAGCCATAATTATGTCCCTAATTCACGTTTATTGGTTGCTTAATCTTGCTTTTATGTGATTATTGCAGGTGTTCTCGGTAATTCGCCCTCAGGAGCGTTTCGGCGCTTTTCGGGGCTTAATATCGCAATTTAAAGGCCTAAGAACACTTCCGGGGAAGATCCATGCAAAGGCATGAAGGTTGAGTACTTTGGGGAAATTGAAGGCAAAAATCCATGCAAAAACCCGAGAGCTAGCGTCGAGCGACAGCGTCGCGACGCTAGCTCAACGCTGCCCAACGTCGAGACGCTGCCATAGCGTCTCGACGCTCCGAAGTCTGAAGCGCTGATTTGAAGAAAAACCCGAGAGCAAGCGTCGAGCGATAGCGTCTCGACGCTCGTTCGACGCCGCACAAGCGTCTCGACGCTGTGCGAGCGTCTCGACGCCACCCCGACTGCGCGCGCGCGTTATTTAGGGCGCAGCGTCGAGACGCTGCCCTAGCGTCTCGACGCTACGACGGATTACTTAAGTTTCTGTCCGATTTTAGCCGCCATTATCATCTTCTACCTCGAGCTCCGCGCCTGATTTGACGTTCCAGCACCTGTTTTCACCATGGGAGGGGCTAGGAAGCTTGGATTGAAGCCATCCCACACCACACAAGTCATGAGTGAGTAGTTTTACCGTTTTTGGCTCGGGATTGTAAAGGATAAATGTAGTTTGAACTCTTGGTAAGGTTGTAGGATTGAAATTCTGAATTGGTTAAATGTTTTATTGAATTGAGTTCTACTTCTTAGCTTAATCTATGAGCATGTTTGAATGATTTAGGACTAGGCACCCTTGATTTTGAGCATGTTCATTCGTTAAAGGATTTGATGCCGTGCCTCTCTGATCCGCCAAGTAACAAGGTTTTACGACACCTTGAGCGTATTGGCGTCCTTATGCTCTTGGTGATCGTTCTTCCCGAATTAGAATTCCAAATCGACACACTAATTTCGCGTCCAAATTAGATAGTCGTCACAGTTATAGCTCGTTGCTATCGATCGGTCTTGGGAGAGCGTTGGCCGCCAATGTCCGATCGATATGCTTGATTAGCATGATTAATTATGCCTAATTAATTCCATGAAGCATGTCTGGGTTAATTTATTAATTTTAGACGGGCTGTGCATTCGTTAAAATATTCAGTCATAATACTCGTCAACCTATGATCCAAGAGGCATGCTATATTTATTCCCGATCGTCCCGAGTCGAAAACTCCGTTAGTTAAAGTCTTACCGTTTGCGTTGTTCCTACTTAGTTAATTAAAAACCAACAAATCCCCCATATTTCATTTATTTTAATAGTTTGCAAATTTAATTAAGATTAAGTCTAGATACCTTAATTCCCTGTGGATCGACCCCGTTGCCGCTACTCTACTAATAGTTTAGTGAATTCGGGCACTTATAAATTCATTTTGGCGGGTCTCGACAACCCGATGATTGGTGATAGTTCAATAATATCGTTACCAAAATTGGCGCCGTTGTCGGGGAACTAAGTGTAATTCGGCCTAATTTAAATTTGATTTGTAGACTTTTAATTTTTACTTTAAAAGTTTTGTTTATTCTTTTATTATTTGCAATTTTGATCTGTTTGTTTAAGTGTGCTAGAAGTGCCAAATTTTTATTGAGAAAATGGAGATTGATGATGAGAATGGAGCCCCAAAAACACTCAGGCAATGGACATCGGTTGCCATGGGCAATCAACCCTCTTGTATTTCCTACCCGAAAATTTCAGGTGAGTTTGTGCTTAAATCGGGTTTAATTGACCATTTGCCCTCTTTTTGTGGTGAAGCAGATGAGGATCCCTATAAACATCTCAAGGCTTTTCAAATGACAAGTTCCGCGATGAAGCCAGGCGGCATTACTGAAGATCAGCTCTATCTGAGAGCTTTTCCATTCACCTTGAGAGGTGAAGCTCGAGATTGGCTACATTACTTGCCATCGGGAACCATTTTCACTTGGGAGAAGTTGCAGAGTCTATTCTTGGAAAGGTATTTCCCAGCTTCGAAAGCTAGAGCCGTGAAAAAAGACATCCACCATTTCGAGCAAAAAGAGGACGAGGCGTTTCACGAATGCTGGGAGAGATTCATTAAACTCTGTGAGAAATGCCCGAACCATCTGATAGCAGAGGCCGCGCTTATCGAATTCTTCTATGATGGGTTGCTTCCGCATGACTGCCAGATGCTTGATGCAGCAAGTGGAGGAGCCCTTTGGGAGAAAACACCTGCGGAAGCCAGACAGTTGATCTCTAATATGGCTGAGAACCGTCGCCAGTACGGTGGAAGAAACGAGCACGCTAAAATGTCTACCGACATAGCAGAGCTCAAAGAACAAGTGTCTCAGGTATTTGGTTTAATTCATACGATGCAAGAAAAATCATCTCATGCTGTTTCTTCTATCTCAGGTCAAGCCATTGAAGGCATGTTCAAATCACTCATGGAAGCTAGCAATGAGACAAGGTCGCAAATGACATCGCTAAGAAATGAATTCACGGAGGTGAAGGAAAGAATGAGCAAGATTGAATTCAATGTTGAAGGCGTTAGCGCGATAAACCTCAGAAGTGATAAAGAGATACCATCACGTACCACTCCCGAGGACTCTAACAAGGATTCAGAGCTATCTCCAGATAAGTGTTCTCCAATACCCTCTGAAACAGTTGTAGCTTCTCCTTGTATTTCTATGAAGTCTTACACTCCCGTTGCTCCTTTTCCCAATAGGTTGGCAAGGCCATCTAAGGAGGTCAACGACGCGGATGTTCTTGAGACGTTGAGAAAGGTTGGGATCAATATACCGCTGCTTGATGCAATTCAGCAAATCCCAAGGTACGCTAAATTTCTAAAGGAGATGTGCACCATGAAGAGGAAGACCAAAGGTGCCGAGAGAGTCGTGGTAAGCAAGAATGTTTTTGCCCTGATAACCCAAGGTATTCCAAACAAATGCCAGGATCCAGGTATGTTCCTCTTGCCATGTACTATAGGGGATAGAGAAATCGAGCACGCCATGCTAGACTTAGGAGCTTCAATTAATGTTATGCCATACTCAGTCTACAAGAGCCTCGGTTTTGAAGGTATGCAGGAAACTAGTTTAATTATTCAGTTAGCTAATAGGTCTTCTATTCATCCTCTAGGGGTGATTGAGGACGTGTTAGTTAAAGTTAAGGATCTAATCTTCCCTGCTGATTTTTATGTGATAAATATGGAAGAAAACACATCCACTACTTCAGTTTTACTAGGTAGACCATTCATGAAAACCGCTAAAACAAAAATTAATGTGCATGATGGTACCTTGTCTGTTGAGTATGAAGGGGATGTGTTTGAATTTAATGTATTTGATGCCATGAAACAACATGCTGATGCGCATTCCGTCTGCAAAATTGATCTGATTGATACTTTAGAACAAGAAGAATGCATGACTGTTGTTGATGGGGATGACCCACTCGTTTTTACTGAAATTGTTGGCGAGAGTGAAAGTAGTGTTCGTATATTGTCTGACTCATCTGAACAAACTACTTTTGCTTTAGAGACATGTGAAAAGCCAACTAAAATATTACCATCTCTTTTGCAGGCTCCCAAGTTGGAATTAAAGGAGTTGCCGGGTCATCTCAAGTACGTATACTTGGGTGAGGTGGAAACACTCCCGGTAATTATCTCCAAGGAGCTTACATCGGAGCAAGAAGGCGAGTTGGTCGAGGTTTTGAAAAAGAACAAAAGAGCCATGGGATGGACATTGGCAGACTTGCACGGGTTGAGTCCAGTGCTGTGCATGCACAAGATTCGGCTGGATGAGGGAGCAAGGCCATCCCGAGAGCCTCAGCGGAGACTGAACCCAGCAATGAAAGAGGTAGTGTTGTCTGAGATACACAAACTCCTAGATGCAGGTATTATCTTTCCCATTTCTGATAGCCAGTGGGTTAGCCCTATTCATGTTGTACCTAAAAAGACGGGCATAACTGTTATTAGGAATGATAAGGGGGAGTTAGTACCTAAGAGAGTGCAAAATGGATGGAGGATGTGTATAGATTTTAGAAAACTGAATGATGTAACTAAGAAGGACCACTTTCCTATTCCCTTCATAGATCAAGTGGTGGAGCGTTTAGCTGGGAAGCCATTCTTCTGTTTTCTAGATGGTTTTTCTGGGTTTTACCAAATTCCCATAGCCTAGGAAGACCAAGAAAAGACTACTTTTACCTGTCCATTCGGAACTTATGCATATAGGAGAATGCCCTTTGGGCTTTGTAATGCTCCAGGGACTTTTCAGCGATGCATGATGAGCATATTTTCTGAATTTGTAGAAAAATGTATCGAAGTCTATGGATGATTTTACTGTATATGGAAGTTCATTTAAGGATTGCCTGTTTAATTTGTCTAGAGTCATGGAAAGATGCATCGAAACTAATCTTGTTTTAAATTTTGAAAAGTGTCATTTCATGGCCAGTCAGGGCATTGTATTAGGTCACGTTGTGTCGGCTAAGGGGATAGAGGTTGATAAAGCAAAAATTGATGTCATATCTGATTTACCTTACCCCACGAATCTTCGGGAAGTGCGTTCTTTTCTTGGTCACGCAGGTTTCTACCGCAGGTTCATTAAAGACTTCTCGAAGATAGTGACTCCGATGACAAGCTTGCTGAAAAAAGATGTCCCATTCTGCTTTGACAAGCAGTGCAAGCTTGCCTTCGATGTTCTTAAGAAGTGCTTAACCAACACACCCATCATCCATCCACCGCAGTGGGGGACTCCTTTCGAGATCATGTGCGACGCAAGCAATTATGCCGTGGGCGCTGTGTTGGGCCAGAGGATAGATAAGAAGAGCCATGTGATCTACTATGCCTCCAGGACGCTCAACTCCGCGCAAATCGGTTACACAACAACAGAGAAGGAGCTTGTTGCGTGCTCAATGTGTTAAAATAAATAAGCAAGAAAGTAGAGAGAGCACTCAGAACATGCAAGCATACATGGTCTCACAGCAAGTAGTAAGTATATTTCATTCGTTTTTTCCACAGAGACTTATTTTTAGCTATTCACGAAGTGTATTTGTTAAGAAAGAAGGGGTGGATTTGAAGGGGTAAAGTTGATTTTTAATTGCCTATTTCTTACCGAATGTATAAAGGGATATAACATAAACAAATGCAAGTTGAAATTAGACTCAAAGGACAAGAGATGAAATTAATAAATGAAGAAGAAAACAGCTAAACAGAATGGTACTTAACAGAATTGCGGCCACCGCAATGTTTCCGCAATTAACTAAACAGCAAAAGTGTGTAAAATGGCGAATTAAGGGCTACTAACGACTATCCTATAGGCATTTTAATACGATTCTCAAGCAGTGGATCAACTCTCTATGCATCAAACTCACTCTATCTCATGTATCGTCCGATTCCATGCATTAGATACTTTAGTTTACTCGACTTCAAAGTAAGGTCTTAAGCATCTTGTTAAAATAGGAGTGTTTAGTTTGTACTAGGAAAACGCTTATTCCTAAGCCGTTTTCTGATTACCTTGAAAGGCTAGCATGATTATATGACTCTGAACTCTTACTCCTTCCAGAGGTTAGGAGTTCTTTGGACAAAATGGATGGCCAATCGAAATTGCCCGTGGGATGAAGCTTACATACAATCAATGACTCGAGAGTTAACCTACATACTTGATTCACGTTTTTTAGCCTATAGTTCTGTCCTTAGCATGCCCCTAAGTGATTTAGCTACTCATGGATATATGGAGAACAGAAATGGAAGATAAAACAGACATGCTTAGAAGAGAAATATATTTAAAACAGTAAGACAAAACCGTAGCAGAAGATGGAACTGAGAAATGCAGACTTGTACTTTGATTACTGAGATTGTTTGAATGGACAAAAGAAAGCTCTAAAGTAAATAACAGCAAGACAGAAAGCAACGAAATGGAATGTTATAACTAATAGAAAGAGAACTACACAAAGCAGAAATGTAAACTAGAAAAGGAAAGACAGAAAGCTTGTAAATGATGCTTGAAGCCTCGTCGCAATCGCCTCGAATAAAGGATCAAAAAGGACAGCCTTGCTTGGATGAATCCAATCGGGAGAGAAGAAGAATCTACTCTCCTTCCTATCAGATTATCGACTCCAACAGCTGAGCTTCGCAAACCAACAGACGACAAAGGAAAAACAGGAGAACAGATGGACTGCGAGAAGACTCTACGCTTTCGGATGATGATCAAACCTCCGACTTTGGCCCCTTTTTATAGTAGTTTGCAGGTGCGTTTGGGCCAAGGAGAACCATCAATCTTCAACGTCATATATCAGAATGGATGGAGGAGAAAGAAGGAATCCCTGAAATAACGGAAATTAACAGAAATAGATCCGTCAACTTACGGTTTTCACTTGAATAATTGCGGTTCCCGCAATATTTTCGCAATTCATTCGCAATGCTCATTTTTCATTCTTTTCCTTCGGTTTTCAACCCTTTTTTCTCCTATTGTGCATAAGTCCTAAATTAGCTACCTTCTTCTAATTCTCATATTTAAGCATAGGTTTAGGCTAAATGCTATTAAAAACACCTAAGTATGTGCATCTTCCTAAGCTAAATAGGTCCTAAATAAGTCACTTTCATAGACTTAACAGAGCTGCTTTCCATTGTTTTCGCTCTTGATAAATTTCGGCCATATATTCTTGGATCTAAAGTAATTGTTTTTTCTGATCATGCAGCAGTTCGGTACTTGATGAACAAGAAAGACTCGAAGCCTCGACTGCTCAGATGGGTATTATTACTCCAGGAGTTCGACGTCTCTGTTCAGGACAGAAAAGGATCAGAAAATACCGTTGCGGACCACTTGAGCCGAATTGTGCGTCATGAGGATGACCTGCCTCTGAACGATGAGTTCCCTGATGAAGTTCTCTTCCAGGTAAGTGTGGAGACACCATGGTACGCCGACATTGTCAACTACTTGGTCACAGGTACATTCCCATTCGACTTTTCATATAACCAAAGAGCTAAGCTGAAAAGCGAAGCCAAAACTTATGTTTGGGAAGAGCCCGTTTTATGGAAATTTTGCGCTGACCAAGTAATTAGGAAGTGTGTCCCTAAGTCTGAACATAGGTCCATCCTTACTTTTTGCCATGAATTTGCATGTGGGGGACACTTTGGGCAAAATAGGACTGCGAGAAAAATTTTAGATTGTGGGTTTTTCTGGCCATCACTGTTTAAGGATTGTTATGACTTTTGTAAATCTTGTGATCAGTGTCAGAGAAAAGGGTCCATCACCAGTAGGAATGAAATGCTCCAAAACCCCATTTTAACTTGTGAGATTTTTGAGGTTTGGGGTATGGATTTTATGGGACGCTTTCCCCCTTCATTTGGTTTTGTCTATATCTTATTGGCTGTGGACTACGTGTCTAAATGGGTGGAAGGTAAGGCCACCAAAGTTGATACCGCTAATGTTGTTTCCAGTTTTGTCAAATCCAATATTTTTAGCAGGTATGGAGTTCCACGAGCCATCATAAGTGACCAGGGGAGCCACTTCTGCAACAAAACGATCCAAGCCTTGATGAGGAAGTATGGGGTAAATCACAAAATTTCTACCCCGTACCATCCTCAGACCAATGGCCAAGCAGAAGTTTCCAATCGAGAAGTGAAGAGCATCCTCGAGAAAACAGTAAGTCCAGGACGGAAGGATTGGAGTCTGAGGCTGGACGATGCTTTGTGGGCCTACCGTACGGCTTACAAAACCCCCATAGGGATGTCTCCCTATCGGATGGTTTTTGGCAAAGCCTGTCATCTCCCAGTGGAGATCGAGCACAAAGCTTACTAGGCCGTGAAGAAGTGCAACATGGACTTTGACAAGGCTGGCGAAGAAAGACTCCTAAAATTGCAAGAGCTGGAGGAGCTTCGCCTGGATGCATATGAGAACTCGAAGACCTACAAGGAAAAGACCAAGATGTTCCACGACAGACGAGTCGTCAGAAAACACTTCGAAGTTGGTCAGAAGGTCCTCTTGTTCAACTCCCGCCTGAAGTTCATGCCAGGTAAACTTCGTTCCCGATGGCTTGGTCCTTTCATTATAACTGATGTCCATCACTATGGTGCAGTCAAGATTCAAAGCCTGGATACTGAGAAGGAATACACAGTGAATGGCCAACGACTGAAGATCTTCCATGAGGGAATGTCAGAGGACTTCGACGACCATGCCTACTTGAAAGAGCCTGATTATGAGGAAGGATGAAATGAGTTTTGGTAAAGTCGAGCAATCGACTCTAAAAATTTGCGCTACTCGGAGGCACCCGAGCTTGAACTGTACATGCTTTTTGTTTATTTACTGTCTTTAGGATTAGCTTAGGTTCCTACTCTGATGTTGTGAATTTTCAGGTGAAACAATGACTCGTCCTTGCGGTTTATTGGCTAAGGATAAAGCGCACTCTCCAGCCCTCTAAGTCACAACTCAGGGAAGGTTTCCTTTCCCTTCGTTTTGACTGTGCTTATTTGGTCCAATGAGGACATTGTCAATTTCTAAGTTGGGGGTGGTGGGTTGTGCCTTATAGTGATTGTCGAGCTTAGTTGTGGAATCCTGATTAATTTGTTATGTTTTGGTGAAAACATGCTAGTCTGACTATGAACTTCTGTGATGTACTGCTAAGGTCTTCGTATGTGTATTTGTCGGGAAATTCAGCATAATTGCATATGTTAAGGCCATTTTGAAAAAAATTTCAAGTTATTTCCCTGTTTAAGCTTCGCATGTTAGCATTCTATCTTGAATCTGTGGGTTTAGGGTAGCTCTATTTGTTTTGAAATTCGTTGTCACCTCGAAAGACAACTTTAGGATGGGCCAAGATTCGCTCTTGTTTGTAATTCATGCGCTCAAAAGTTTAACATGAATTTTTAGGCTAAAAAGAAAAATGAATGCATATTTTATAAAAAGAAAGAAAAAAAAAATAATAATCTCCTGAGGTGTTCCTCCTTCTTGAGTTACCTTAGTAGCCAGGGGCGGTCGTGTAACCCACGGTCGCCACTGCATGAAAAGGAAGCACAAAGAAGTGAACGCTAGTCCTTAAAAATGTGAATTTTGCCCGTAGTCAGATGCACTGTGCAATGAAATTGCAGGCAAGCTGAAACGAAAGTAAAATTGACATGTTAGGCGCTCATGGAGATCAAAGAAAAATAGAGAAAAAATGCCTTGTGATATATTACTTGCATAGACGATGAATTTCCCGTAGACTGTTCTGTTTAGCCATAAGTAGGGGGAAAGCGAAGTTTTAGGATAGATAGAGCTACTCTAAGCCTTTGGAAATCTAAGATCGAAGAGCTAAGACCGAAGCATAAATAGGGAAGCATCTTTAAATTTTTCAAATTGTTCTTAACCCATGCATGCATGCAGCTGTTTCTTTCAAATGCAAATGCCCTGTCGTTTCCAGTACTGAGAATCGAGTCCCTAGCATGCATTCTTGTTTTATTTTGATTAATCAGAATTCCACCTTGCTCGAGGACTAGCAAGAATTAAGTTGGGGGTGTTTGATAGCTCCATTTTGGAGCTATAATTATGTCCCTAATTCACGTTTATTGGTTGCTTAATCTTGCTTTTATGTGATTATTGCAGGTGTTCTCGGTAATTCGCCCTCGGGAGCGTTTCGGCGCTTTTCGGGGCTTAATATCTCAATTTAAAGGCCTAAGAACACTTCCGGGGAAGATCCATGCAAAGGCATGAAGGTTGAGTACTTTGGGGAAATTGAAGGCAAAAATCCATGCAAAAACTCGAGAGCTAGCGTCGAGCGACAGCGTCGCGACGCTAGCTCAACGCTGCCATAGCGTCTCGACGCTCCGAAGTCTGAAGCGCTGATTTGAAGAAAAACCCGAGAGCAAGCGTCGAGCGATAGCGTCTCGACGCCACCCCGACTGCGCGCGCGCGTTATTTAGGGCGCAGCGTCGAGACGCTGCCCTAGCGTCTCGACGCTACGACGGATTACTTAAGTTTCTGTCCGATTTTAGCCGCCATTATCATCTTCTACCTCGAGCTCCGCGCCTGATTTGACGTTCCAGCACCTGTTTTCACCATGGGAGGGGCTAGGAAGCTTGGATTGAAGCCATCCCACACCACACAAGTCATGAGTGAGTAGTTTTACCGTTTTTGGCTCGGTATTGTAAAGGATAAATGTAGTTTGAACTCTTGGTAAGGTTGTAGGATTGAAATTCTAAATTGGTTAAATGTTTTATTGAATTGAGTTCTACTTCTTAGCTTAATCTATGAGCATGTTTGAATGATTTAGGACTAGGCACCCTTGATTTTGAGCATGTTCATTCGTTAAAGGATTTGATGCCGTGCCTCTCTGATCCGCCAAGTAACAAGGTTTTACGACACCTTGAGCGTATTGGCGTCCTTATGCTCTTGGTGATCGTTCTTCCCGAATTAGAATTCCAAATCGACACACTAATTTCGCGTCCAAATTAGATAGTCGTCACAGTTATAGCTCGTTGCTATCGATCGGTCTTGGGAGAGCGTTGGCCGCCAATGTCCGATCGATATGCTTGATTAGCATGATTAATTATGCCTAATTAATTCCATGGAGCATGTCTGGGTTAATTTATTAATTTTAGACGGGCTGTGCATTCGTTAAAATATTCAGTCATAATACTCGTCAACCTATGATCCAAGAGGCATGCTATATTTATTCCCGATCGTCCCGAGTCGAAAACTCCGTTAGTTAAAGTCTTACCGTTTGCGTTGTTCCTACTTAGTTAATTAAAAACCAACAAATCTCCCATATTTCATTTATTTTAATAGTTTGCAAATTTAATTAAGATTAAGTCTAGATACCTTAATTCCCTGTGGATCGACCCCGTTGCCGCTACTCTACTAATAGTTTAGTGAATTCGGGCACTTATAAATTCATTTTGGCGGGTCTCGACAACCCGATGATTGGCGATAGTTCAATAATATCGTTACCAGTGCCTGATAACTCCATTTTGGAGCTATTAAATACGTCCTAATTATGGCTAAAGTCCGCTTTCAATTGATTAAATATATCTCTTTTGTAGGAGAAAAGCGGCAAAGAGCTCGTGCGTCCGTTGGGCATGTTCGAGCGCTTAAAACAGAGTTTTAGCGCCCCGGGAATGCATCGGACAAAAGAAAGCTCTAAAGTAAATAACAGCAAGACAGAAAGCAACGAAATGGAATGTTATAACTAATAGAAAGAGAACTACACAAAGCAGAAATGTAAACTAGAAAAGGAAAGACAGAAAGCTTGTAAATGATGCTTGAAGCCTCGTCGCAATCGCCTCGAATGAAGGATCAAAAAGGACAGCCTTGCTTGGATGAATCCAATCGGGAGAGAAGAAGAATCTACTCTCCTTCCTATCAGATTATCGACTCCAACAGCTGAGCTTCGCAAACCAACAGACGGCAAAGGAAAAACAGGAGAACAGATGGACTGCGAGAAGACTCTACGCTTTCGGATGATGATCAAACCTCCGACTTTGGCCCCTTTTTATAGTAGTTTGCAGGTGCGTTTGGGCCAAGGAGAACCATCAATCTTCAACGTCATATATCAGAATGGATGGAGGAGAAAGAACGAATCCCTGAAATAACGGAAATTAACAGAAATAGATCAGTCAACTTACGGTTTTCACTTGAATAATTGCGGTTCCCGCAATATTTTCGCAATTCATTCGCAATGCTCATTTTTCATTCTTTTCCTTCGGTTTTCAACCCTTTTTTCTCCTATTGTGCATAAGTCCTAAATTAGCTACCTTCTTCTAATTCTCATATTTAAGCATAGGTTTAGGCTAAATGCTATTAAAAACACCTAAGTATGTGCATCTTCCTAAGCTAAATAGGTCCTAAATAAGTCACTTTCAGAGACTTAACACACCCCCAAACTTGAGGTTTTGCTTGTCCTCAAGCAAACTAAGGACTTACTTAGGCTGTTGTTTTATCTTCTTTAACCACTCACTGACTCCCCTATATCTCTATCTATAGCAGTGCTGTCCTGTGACACGCTTCTAAGTTTAAAACCAACCTCTCATCAAGCTTCTTCTGACTTCGCCTGCCTAAAACACCTGCTGCTTTTATTAACTCACTACTACTGATCTACCTGCTTTTGTGATATCGTGCCACTATCCCTAAGGTTTCAAATTCTACCAAGCTTTACCCCAGACTCAGTACATGCTTCTAATTTTTACTTATGAGCCACCTAGGATTCCTTAGAGTCATGCCAGTCTTAGTATTAACAGTGACAGTGGTACTTTTAGAGAACAACCTAAACCCTGGCATCACTACATTGGATATACACTCATCTCCCTAAACAACCCTACAAGCTACAACTTTGCTCTTAGCTAATTGAGGATCAGAGTTCTTTTTAAACAGGACATCTAAGCCACAAAGTTGCAACTCCTAGGTATACATTCTTCTTCCCTATTTCTTCTTTTTCTTTCTTTCTTACTTTGGTGGAGTCTCACCTCTTATTCTTTTTTCATTTTCAGCTCATTTTTTTTTTTTTTTTTTTTTTTTAAAAGGAGAAGAAGAATGCTTATGCCTTAAGGGAGAGAGGAGTGTTCCTAGGCCTAGGGTGGCCTCCCCCAAACTTAAACTACTCATTGTCCCCAATGAGTGTCTGAGGTGGCACACCCCCAAACTTGTCCTAGAAGCATCTAGTCTAAGGTAAAACCAAGAGAATCTAAAAGTCCTAGGCATAGGCAAAACATTCTAAAAACAACTATCCCAGCAGCAGAAAATTTTGAACAAACAGACAGTTTAAGGACTTACAGTTTATGCATGCTGAGCACTATTCAGAGGCTACTTTAAACTATCAAAGGGTGTCCTATGACACTCATCCAGCATGCTTTAAGATAAGCTATATAAGGTAGTCATGCTAGCAGCAAAAGATAGAATTTTAACAGATCACAGCCTAGCTAAACAGACAGTCCAAAACATGCAATCAGTCATAAAAATTGCGGGTACCGCAATTATTTCGCAATCAAGTCCGGGCAGATATAGCATTGAATCAGGCCCCTAAACATGCTTTGTCCTGTTGCTTTAAGCTCTACAAAAATAAAACTAACCTAACCTACTTAGGCAGCTAACATCAGACTATACTAAGCAGAAGAAAAAACACAAAACTAAACATCTAAAACAGATCAAAAATTGACTAAAAACAGTAGAGTTCACATGATTTATCAGAAGCAGATTTTTTTTTTTTTTTTTTGTATTTTTTAAGGGAACAACAATACTCCCTTCAGTGCAATTCAAACCAGCACTCAATTCTCGTCATCCTCATCAGGTTGTCTTGGTCGTGGGGGCACCCAGGGAGTTAGGAGATTTGTAGGGAAGTCTGGGAAGATGCATCCAAGTTGGTCTGCAACCTCCTTGTCCCGTGCCTGCGCATAAGTGGCCCATTGAGCCATCCTTCGTTGCATATCCATTAGGCATGCCATGGATCGTGACTGATCAGCAGCCAACCGATCCAGTTCAAACTCCATATTCCCTTTCCTCTTCAGCCTTAAGCTAGCCGGCAGCTCTAAGTGGCCCGTGTACGCCATCTGCTGCTCCATGCGCTCGATGGGGACTCCTGCAAGCAAACATAACTTGGTTATAGTGTTGGGGAAAAATAATGGTCCCTTACCTTTTCTGGCACACTCAGCAATGGCAGCTGACATGATTTCCCCCACATTGACCGTGAGACCGCGCATGATGGCATAGACCAGCAGCGATCTGCTCTGGTTGATAGTCGTCTCATGGGTCACCGGGGACAGCTTTCTCCTCACAAAGGCAAACCATACAGCTGCCTTTGCTGTCAGGTTGGCACTCATTAGGGTGTGCCTCCCATTGCGTGAGACAGTCCACGCTGCTTCAGGCTGGCCAATGGTGCGAATGGCCTCTTCCAGCACTGCCTCAGTCGGCTCATCAACGATCCGTGCGTAGTCAGTGTGTCTTTGGCCCTTGAGGCCATAAGCGTCGTTGATGGCTTTTGCTGAGTAGTCCACCTCTACTCCCCTCACCACAGAAAGCCCTTCCTCAGAGTTTCGCAGGTTAGCGTAGAAGTCGTATACCATACTCGTGTAAGCCGGATTGGGTGGCCTGCACAATTCTTCCCAGCTATGATTTATGATTCCTGCGCGCAAGAACTGCGGCAGGTCAGCAAGTCTGTCGAGGAAGCCTTTCTCGTGCAGCAACTCCCTCTTCCTCAACTCAACGCCCCTGGACTCAGCGTCAGACGATACATACCTCACAGATTGAGGCTCGTCTTCAGGGTAGAGCTTGGCCTTCCCTTTGTCTGCTGGCTTGGCTGACTCGGCAGCCTCAACCTTGAGTCGTTTGAGCGATGGCTCAGTGCTCTCCTTCTCTGAGGAAGGCACCCTCTTGGCCTTCTTCTTTTTCAGCTTCTTGGACCGCTTGGCCTTAAGAATCTTGGCCTTCTTCTTCTTCTTGAGCTTCGCCTCAATGGTGATCTGCTGCAGGCATGCCCCCAGCGTCTCTTCCATGGAATCATCCTGCTGTGCAGGACCGTCAGGGCTATCTTCCCGCATAGGAGAGAAAACCTCCTCTTCTTCAGCATCCCCACTGCCCTGCGTGGACTCCTGGTACTCCCCATATGGGAATTCAGGATCAGGCCGTGGGGGAGTAGGAGAGGGCGTAGTGCTCTGTGCAGCCGCAAGTGTCTGATCAGAACTCTGAGGTACTGAAGACAACTCAGGGCTCGGTGCAGGCGGTGATGAAGCGAACTCTGGGCTGTGCACTGGTTCAGATGATGCAGGGCTGGGCGCTGGTGATGCAGATGGCGAAGGGCTGTGCGCTGGTGATGCAGATGGCGACGAACCCTTCTTGGCTGACCCGTGGGACGCACAATCAGTTTCTTGACTCGCCACAGAGGGAGCCTTTGCTGTGCTTGGTTCGGCGGCCATCTCGACACTCCACCGGCGTTTCTTGGGTGTGCCTGCTGGTTCAGAAGGTCCAGCAGGGATTTCTGTGACAACCCTCCACTTCTTCCTACGGATTGGAAGCTTGGGCAGCCGTTCGGTACGTGCAGCATCAGCATTGGCGAGGGCAAGAAGTGCTTCCCTCGCAGCCGCTTCAGCGTCATCAGCTCTTTTCTTAGCCGCAGATCTTTCAGCCCTAGTGAGCACCATTGTTGGATCTTGGAGGTTTGGAGAGAAGAATCAAAGATGAAGAGAATCGCAGTTTTCTTGGAAATCAGAGAATGGGAGAATCGTATCGATCGAGCGCCTTCTAACGGATATAAAGGCAACGGATAAATCCCAACGGCTATATTTTGCGGATCCTGCAATTCCAGCGCAATTTTAGGGATATTTTTTCATCTAAATGTCAATCTTTGATCGTCCGTATCTTTTATTTGGCTCAACCGTTTCTTGATTTTTAAAGCTGGATTTGATCTCCTTGATTCCATCTATCGATTCCCTAAAAAAGAAAATAAAATAAACATCAATTACCTAATTAAAATCACACAACAAAACACACAAACGATAACCGAAAAAAAGTGCAAAAATAAACTAAGGCATTGGCCTTGACTAAACGAGCACAGTAACCACTCGTTCTCTCTCGTTTTTAATTTCATGCTTCATTCAAGAGGAAGGCCGAGAGAGTCTTCACATCTCCTTCCTCATAGTAGTGCTTCAATCTCGCCCCATTGACCATAAATGGCTGTCCTTGCTGCAAGTTCTTTATCTCTATTGCACCATGAACAAACACATTAGTAATGACAAATGGACCCGACCATCTAGACTTTAGTTTACCTGGAAACAATTTCAATCGTGAATTAAATAATAGGACAAGTTGGCCTTTCCTAAAGTCTTTGATCCTAAGCCTACTGTCATGCCATATTTTGGTCTTTTCTTTATACATTTTGGCATTCTCATAAGACATATGCCTAAGCTCATCAAGCTCATGTAATTGTAATGACCGTAGTGTCCCTGCATCAGTCACACAATAATTCAACTCTTTCAATGCCCAAAATGCCTTAATCTCTAACTCAAATGGAAGATGACATGCCTTGCCATACACCAACCTATAGGGAGACATGCCTAGGGGTGTCTTATATGCTGTTCTATAAGCCCAAAGTGCATCCTCAAGCTTAAATGACCAGTCTTTCCTATTAGGTTTGACCACCTTTTCTAGGATGTTTTTTATCTCCCTATTGGAAATTTCAGCTTGTCCATTTGAGTGTGGGTGGTAGGGAGTGGCTACTCTATGTCTAATGTTATATTTAGCCAACACTTTCTCCATAGCTTTATTAATAAAATGTGTCCCCTCATCACTAATGATAGCACGAGGAGTCCCAAATCTAGTGAAAATGTGCCTATGTAAGAATTTAATGACTGTTTTGGCATCATTACTAGGACAAGCTATGGCTTCTACCCACTTAGAGACGTAGTCTACTGCTACAAGGATGTAAAGGTTACCTGATGATGGTGGAAATGGTCCCATGAAATCAATGCCCCACACATCAAAGAGTTCTAACTCTAAGATGTAAGTGAGAGGCATTTCATCCTTGCGACTGAGATTACCTGTCCTTTGGCATTCATCACAGCTGTGGGCATAGTTGTGTGCATCCTTGAAGATCGTTGGCCAATAATAGCCACTTTGAAATACCTTTGCAGCTGTTCTTTGGCCACCAAAGTGTCCACCATAAGGAGCTGTGTGACAGTGCTGCAGCACAGACTTCGCCCCAGCAGCTGAAACACACTTCCTTAGCAACCCGTCAGCACATGTTCTGTATAAAGTGGGATCATCCCATATGAATTTCTTTGCTTCGTGAAGGAACCTCTTCTTCTCTTGTCCTCCCTTGAAAGTAGGCAGTACCTGTGATGCAAGGAAGTTAGCAATGTCAGCAAACCAAGGTTCCTCATCGTTATCACGATGAGCCAAAACAAAGACACGTTCATCAATGAAAGCATCAGAAATTGCGGACTCCGCAATTTTTTCGCAATTATGGTGCAATCGGGAAAGATGATCTGCAACCACATTCTCGCACCCTTTCTTGTCTCTAATGTCCAGATCAAACTCTTGCAACAACAGTACCCACCTTATCAACCTAGGCTTAGCATCAGCCTTCCTCATAAGGTACTTGAGTGCAGAGTGATCTGTAAACACTACAGTTCTGGTGCCTACAATGTAATTCCTAAACTTCTCACAAGCAAATACTACTGCTAGCATCTCCTTCTCAGTAGTCGTGTAATTACATTGTGCCTCATTCAGGGTTTTACTAGCATAATATACAGGGTGTGTTAGCTCGTCAATCTTCTGTCCTAACATCACCCCCACAGCATAGTCACTGGCATCACACAACATCTCAAAGGGGAGATCCCAATTGGGTCCTACTATGATAGGGGCTGTGACTAGTGCTGTCTTAAGGGTCTTCCAAGCTACTCTACATTCCTTAGAGAAGATGAATGGCCTATTTAGCTCTAAAAGCTCACACAGAGGCTTGGCTATCTTAGAAAAGTCCTTAATGAACCTTCTGTAGAAGCCAGCATGCCCTAAGAAACTTCTAATGGCTTTGACATTTTGTGGCTCTACCAACTTCTCCATGATCTCAATTTTGGCCCTATCGACCTCTACACCTGCCCTCGACACTCTATGACCCAAGACAATCCCTTCATCCACCATGAAGTAGCATTTTTCCCAATTTAGAACTAGGTTAGTCTCCTCACACCTAGCCAGGACTTGTCCTAAATTTTCTAGACAGTTTGCAAATGAATCCCCAAAGACTGAGAAGTCATCCATGAATATTTCTATCATGGACTCATCCAACTCAGAGAAGATTGCCATCATGCACCTTTGGAAAGTTGCCGGTGCATTGCATAAGCCAAAAGGCATTCTGCGGAAGGCAAAGGTTCCAAAAGGGCAAGTGAAGGTGGTCTTCTCTTGGTCTTTAGGGTCTATAGTAATCTGGTTATAGCCTGAGTAACCATCTAAGAAACAATAGTAGGCTCTACCAGCTATTCTGTCTAACATCTGGTCAATGAATGGTAAGGGGAAATGGTCTTTTTTAGTTTCTTTATTTAATTTCCTGTAATCCATACATACTCTCCACCCTGTGACAGTCCTTGTTGGAATCAGTTCGTCGTTCTCATTGACTACCACAGTTATCCCCCCCTTTTTAGGTACACATTGGATGGGGCTTACCCACTGGCTACTAGCTATGGGGAAGATTACACCTGCATCTAACCATTTTATGATTTCTTTCTTTACTACCTCCTTCATAGAGGGGTTCAACCTACGTTGGTGGTCTACTCTAGGTGTGTGCTCTTCCTCTAATATAATCTTATGCATACAATAAGAAGGGCTAATGCCTCTAATATCAGCAATAGTCCATGCAATAGCCTTCCTATGTTGCTTAAGCAGTAAAATCAGTTCAACCTCATGCTTTTCACTCAATTTAGAAGAAATGATAACAGACAGAGTTTCATTACTCCCTAAATATGCATACTTGAGGTGAGTGGGTAGTGGTTTTAGTTCTAAAACAGATGGATGCTCAATGGATGGCTTTAAAGGATTTAATGATCTATCAGTTAGGTCTATATTCATACATACAGGTTGTGGTATATCTACAGGCATATCCATTATTTCAGATACATTTAAGTCAGCTACATCTAACTGTACATATTCATTAGCATGCTTGGTTAATAGTACATGCTCTAATTGTTCTTCCATTAAAGAGTCTACGACGTCCATGCTAGCACAGGATTCAAGGTCAGAGGGATACCTTAAAGCTTTATACACGCTAAATTTCACCTCTTCATCATGAACCCTCATAGTGAGCTCACCTTTTTGGACGTCTATAAGTGCCCTACCTGTGGCTAGAAATGGTCTGCCTAGCAGGATGGGGACCTCCTTGTCTGCCTCATAGTCCAGGACAATGAAATCTGCAAGGAAGATAAATTTGTCAACTTTCACTAGAATATCCTCAATTTTACCTTCAGGGTATGCGATGGATCTGTCTGCTAGTTGTAAAGTGACAGTAGTTGGACGTGCTTCTCCTATTCCCAACTGGCGGAATAGTGATAGGGGCATGAGATTTATGTTGGCGCCCAGGTCACAAAGCGCTCTCCCCACGTGCTTGCCTCCAAGTTCAACAGGTAAGGTGAAGGAACCAGGATCCTTCTCCTTCTTGGGTAGCTTATTCTGGAGGATGGCACTGCACTCCTCAGTGAGATTGACTGTTTCAAACTCACCCATTGTTTTTTTGTTAGTAATAATGTCCTTCAAAAACTTTACATAAGAAGGCATAGACTGTAAAACCTCTACAAAAGGAATGTTAACATGCACTTGTTTAAGAATTTCAAGGAATTTGTTAAAGTGCACTTCCTGTTCTTGCTTCTTCTTAAGCCTTCGAGGATATGGAGGTGGTGGCACATATGCAGGCACGTCAGGTCGCCTTAGGATAGGTGGAGGCCTTGGAATTTCTTCTATCTCCTCAACAATTGGTTCTAGCCTGGTTCCTGATGTGCTAGTTGGTGGTGGACCTTGGTTTGGCAGAGACTCCAGTGGAGCACTAGACTCAGTGTTCTCTACTCTCTTTGGTGTGTCTTTGGTGTTGCTTACCAAAGGTCTCCCACTCCTGAGTTCAATTGCTTGAACTTGTTCCTTACCATCTCTCCTTGGCACTTCAGTGTCAGCAGGGAGTCTACCTTGGGGCCTACTTTTGATTTCATTGGCTAGTTGCCCTATCTGGTTCTCTAGACTCCTAAGGGTAGCTTGCTGACTCTGTAGAGTGGCATCATTTTTAGCTATGTATTCCTTGAGTAGGTTTTCTACAGAAGATCCTACAGGTTGATTATAAGGTTTTTGGTACATGGACTGGTTATGTTGGTTATGTTGGGGAGTGAAACCAGATGTTCCACTCGGCCTTGGTTGGTTAATATTTTGGTTAGAATTTGGTTGGCCACCCCATGACAGGTTTGGGTGGTTTCTCCAACCAGGACTGTAAGTTTGTGAGTACGGGTTGTTCCTAGGCTGCTATTGGCTTCCTACATAGCAGACTGAGGATGGATTCCCAGGGCAGTATTCATATGGGTGCCCTTCCCCACAGAATCCACAGATCAGTGCCTCGCCTTGACTTGGTTGGGTGCCCATTGACATGGCTGTGGCGGTGTTGGCATTGGTTTGGAGATTGGCCTGAGCCATTTGCTTAACTAGGTTGGTCAGGGCATTTATTTGGGTGCTCATGGCGCTTAGAGCATCCTTGTCTTGAGCTCTAGTTGGCTCTACTGGATCATCTGACCACCTACAGTGAGATGTTGAGATCTTCTCCAAGATCTCATAAGCTTCGTTGTAACTCTTGGACAACATGGAACCACCAGCAGATGAATTTAGCACTTGTCCGGTGCTGGGGTTGCATCCTTTGAAGAAGACTTCTATTTGGATACACCATGGGATGCCATGGTGCGGACATTTGATAAGAAGATCTTTGAATCTCGTCCAAGCTTCGTGAAGAGACTCACTTGGAGCTTGTTTGAATTTTATAATATCATCACGAAAGGTAGAATTCCTATCTGGTGGGAAATATTTGACTAGGAATTTCTCTGCTAAGTCTGTCCAATTAAGGACAGATCCAGAGGGTAATGAGTTTAACCACGTTTTGGCTTTGTCCCTCAAAGAGTAAGGGAACAAGTATAGCCTCAAGGCTTCTTGGGAAACTCCAGGGATTAGGAAAGTATCACTAACTCCTAAGAAATTCCTAAGATGGTTGTGCGGGTCCTCATTTTCCATTCCAAAGAATTGTCCCACAGTGGACAACATTTGGAACATCACTGGCTTTAACTCGAATGAGTTGGCAGTGATCTCAGGACGGATTATGCTGGGGTTCAGCTCCCCAGGCATAGGTACGAGGTAAGAAAGAATGGCGCTGTCCTTGTCATTCGCTATTTCAATGGGATTGCGAGTGACAGGCACCAGATTTTGATCTCTTCTATCCATTTCTTCTTGAGAAGGTGACAGTAACCTTGCGGTTTCAGCAGCTAATTGAGGTAAGGAAGGTTGTTTAAAGAGACGTTTCTTGGCTCTATTCCTAGCTCTAAGTAATCTCTCGGGCTCAGGGTTGAACTCTAGATCACTACTTAGAAGCTCATTCATAAACTAACCTAAATGTTACCTTAAAGAAGAAATGAAATTGGATCAAATACAATGGAAAATAATTTGGTATTTCAAACTTAACTAACTTCGTTTTCGCTTAAATAAGTCCCCGGCAGCGGCGCCAAAAACTTGTTGCGTGCTCAATGTGTTAAAATAAATAAGCAAGAAAGTAGAGAGAGCACTCAGAACATGCAAGCATACATGGTCTCACAGCAAGTAGTAAGTATATTTCATTCGTTTTTTCCACAGAGACTTATTTTTAGCTATTCACGAAGTGTATTTGTTAAGAAAGAAGGGGTGGATTTGAAGGGGTAAAGTTGATTTTTAACTGCCTATTTCTTACCGAATGTATAAAGGGATATAACATAAACAAATGCAAGTTGAAATTAGACTCAAAGGACAAGAGATGAAATTAATAAATGAAGAAGAAAACAGCTAAACAGAATGGTACTTAACAGAATTGCGGCCACCGCAATGTTTCCGCAATTAACTAAACAGCAAAAGTGTGTAAAATGGCGAATTAAGGGCTACTAACGACTATCCTATAGGCATTTTAATACGATTCTCAAGCAGTGGATCAACTCTCTATGCATCAAACTCACTCTATCTCATGTATCGTCCGATTCCATGCATTAGATACTTTAGTTTACTCGACTTCAAAGTAAGGTCTTAAGCATCTTGTTAAAATAGGAGTGTTTAGTTTGTACTAGGAAAACGCTTATTCCTAAGCCGTTTTCTGATTACCTTGAAAGGCTAGCATGATTATATGACTCTGAACTCTTACTCCTTCCAGAGGTTAGGAGTTCTTTGGACAAAATGGATGGCCAATCGAAATTGCCCGTGGGATGAAGCTTACATACAATCAATGACTCGAGAGTTAACCTACATACTTGATTCACGTTTTTTAGCCTATAGTTCTGTCCTTAGCATGCCCCTAAGTGATTTAGCTACTCATGGATATATGGAGAACAGAAATGGAAGATAAAACAGACATGCTTAGAAGAGAAATATATTTAAAACAGTAAGACAAAACCGTAGCAGAAGATGGAACTGAGAAATGCAGACTTGTACTTTGATTACTGAGATTGTTTGAATGGACAAAAGAAAGCTCTAAAGTAAATAACAGCAAGACAGAAAGCAACGAAATGGAATGTTATAACTAATAGAAAGAGAACTACACAAAGCAGAAATGTAAACTAGAAAAGGAAAGACAGAAAGCTTGTAAATGATGCTTGAAGCCTCGTCGCAATCGCCTCGAATGAAGGATCAAAAAGGACAGCCTTGCTTGGATGAATCCAATCGGGAGAGAAGAAGAATCTACTCTCCTTCCTATCAGATTATCGACTCCAACAGCTGAGCTTCGCAAACCAACAGACGACAAAGGAAAAACAGGAGAACAGATGGACTGCGAGAAGACTCTACGCTTTCGGATGATGATCAAACCTCCGACTTTGGCCCCTTTTTATAGTAGTTTGCAGGTGCGTTTGGGCCAAGGAGAACCATCAATCTTCAACGTCATATATCAGAATGGATGGAGGAGAAAGAAGGAATCCCTGAAATAACGGAAATTAACAGAAATAGATCCGTCAACTTACGGTTTTCACTTGAATAATTGCGGTTCCCGCAATATTTTCGCAATTCATTCGCAATGCTCATTTTTCATTCTTTTCCTTCGGTTTTCAACCCTTTTTTCTCCTATTGTGCATAAGTCCTAAATTAGCTACCTTCTTCTAATTCTCATATTTAAGCATAGGTTTAGGCTAAATGCTATTAAAAACACCTAAGTATGTGCATCTTCCTAAGCTAAATAGGTCCTAAATAAGTCACTTTCATAGACTTAACAGAGCTGCTTTCCATTGTTTTCGCTCTTGATAAATTTCGGCCATATATTCTTGGATCTAAAGTAATTGTTTTTTCTGATCATGCAGCAGTTCGGTACTTGATGAACAAGAAAGACTCGAAGCCTCGACTGCTCAGATGGGTATTATTACTCCAGGAGTTCGACGTCTCTGTTCAGGACAGAAAAGGATCAGAAAATACCGTTGCGGACCACTTGAGCCGAATTGTGCGTCATGAGGATGACCTGCCTCTGAACGATGAGTTCCCTGATGAAGTTCTCTTCCAGGTAAGTGTGGAGACACCATGGTACGCCGACATTGTCAACTACTTGGTCACAGGTACATTCCCATTCGAGTTTACATATAACCAAAGAGCTAAGCTGAAAAGCGAAGCCAAAACTTATGTTTGGGAAGAGCCCGTTTTATGGAAATTTTGCGCTGACCAAGTAATTAGGAAGTGTGTCCCTAAGTCTGAACATAGGTCCATCCTTACTTTTTGCCATGAATTTGCATGTGGGGGACACTTTGGGCAAAATAGGACTGCGAGAAAAATTTTAGATTGTGGGTTTTTCTGGCCATCACTGTTTAAGGATTGTTATGACTTTTGTAAATCTTGTGATCAGTGTCAGAGAAAAGGGTCCATCACCAGTAGGAATGAAATGCTCCAAAACCCCATTTTAACTTGTGAGATTTTTGAGGTTTGGGGTATGGATTTTATGGGACGCTTTCCCCCTTCATTTGGTTTTGTCTATATCTTATTGGCTGTGGACTACGTGTCTAAATGGGTGGAAGGTAAGGCCACCAAAGTTGATACCGCTAATGTTGTTTCCAGTTTTGTCAAATCCAATATTTTTAGCAGGTATGGAGTTCCACGAGCCATCATAAGTGACCAGGGGAGCCACTTCTGCAACAAAACGATCCAAGCCTTGATGAGGAAGTATGGGGTAAATCACAAAATTTCTACCCCGTACCATCCTCAGACCAATGGCCAAGCAGAAGTTTCCAATCGAGAAGTGAAGAGCATCCTCGAGAAAACAGTAAGTCCAGGACGGAAGGATTGGAGTCTGAGGCTGGACGATGCTTTGTGGGCCTACCGTACGGCTTACAAAACCCCCATAGGGATGTCTCCCTATCGGATGGTTTTTGGCAAAGCCTGTCATCTCCCAGTGGAGATCGAGCACAAAGCTTACTAGGCCGTGAAGAAGTGCAACATGGACTTTGACAAGGCTGGCGAAGAAAGACTCCTAAAATTGCAAGAGCTGGAGGAGCTTCGCCTGGATGCATATGAGAACTCGAAGACCTACAAGGAAAAGACCAAGATGTTCCACGACAGACGAGTCGTCAGAAAACACTTCGAAGTTGGTCAGAAGGTCCTCTTGTTCAACTCCCGCCTGAAGTTCATGCCAGGTAAACTTCGTTCCCGATGGCTTGGTCCTTTCATTATAACTGATGTCCATCACTATGGTGCAGTCAAGATTCAAAGCCTGGATACTGAGAAGGAATACACAGTGAATGGCCAACGACTGAAGATCTTCCATGAGGGAATGTCAGAGGACTTCGACGACCATGCCTACTTGAAAGAGCCTGATTATGAGGAAGGATGAAATGAGTTTTGGTAAAGTCGAGCAATCGACTCTAAAAATTTGCGCTACTCGGAGGCACCCGAGCTTGAACTGTACATGCTTTTTGTTTATTTACTGTCTTTAGGATTAGCTTAGGTTCCTACTCTGATGTTGTGAATTTTCAGGTGAAACAATGACTCGTCCTTGCGGTTTATTGGCTAAGGATAAAGCGCACTCTCCAGCCCTCTAAGTCACAACTCAGGGAAGGTTTCCTTTCCCTTCGTTTTGACTGTGCTTATTTGGTCCAATGAGGACATTGTCAATTTCTAAGTTGGGGGTGGTGGGTTGTGCCTTATAGTGATTGTCGAGCTTAGTTGTGGAATCCTGATTAATTTGTTATGTTTTGGTGAAAACATGCTAGTCTGACTATGAACTTCTGTGATGTACTGCTAAGGTCTTCGTATGTGTATTTGTCGGGAAATTCAGCATAATTGCATATGTTAAGGCCATTTTGAAAAAAATTTCAAGTTATTTCCCTGTTTAAGCTTCGCATGTTAGCATTCTATCTTGAATCTGTGGGTTTAGGGTAGCTCTATTTGTTTTGAAATTCGTTGTCACCTCGAAAGACAACTTTAGGATGGGCCAAGATTCGCTCTTGTTTGTAATTCATGCGCTCAAAAGTTTAACATGAATTTTTAGGCTAAAAAGAAAAATGAATGCATATTTTATAAAAAGAAAGAAAAAAAAAATAATAATCTCCTGAGGTGTTCCTCCTTCTTGAGTTACCTTAGTAGCCAGGGGCGGTCGTGTAACCCACGGTCGCCACTGCATGAAAAGGAAGCACAAAGAAGTGAACGCTAGTCCTTAAAAATGTGAATTTTGCCCGTAGTCAGATGCACTGTGCAATGAAATTGCAGGCAAGCTGAAACGAAAGTAAAATTGACATGTTAGGCGCTCATGGAGATCAAAGAAAAATAGAGAAAAAATGCCTTGTGATATATTACTTGCATAGACGATGAATTTCCCGTAGACTGTTCTGTTTAGCCATAAGTAGGGGGAAAGCGAAGTTTTAGGATAGATAGAGCTACTCTAAGCCTTTGGAAATCTAAGATCGAAGAGCTAAGACCGAAGCATAAATAGGGAAGCATCTTTAAATTTTTCAAATTGTTCTTAACCCATGCATGCATGCAGCTGTTTCTTTCAAATGCAAATGCCCTGTCGTTTCCAGTACTGAGAATCGAGTCCCTAGCATGCATTCTTGTTTTATTTTGATTAATCAGAATTCCACCTTGCTCGAGGACTAGCAAGAATTAAGTTGGGGGTGTTTGATAGCTCCATTTTGGAGCTATAATTATGTCCCTAATTCACGTTTATTGGTTGCTTAATCTTGCTTTTATGTGATTATTGCAGGTGTTCTCGGTAATTCGCCCTCGGGAGCGTTTCGGCGCTTTTCGGGGCTTAATATCTCAATTTAAAGGCCTAAGAACACTTCCGGGGAAGATCCATGCAAAGGCATGAAGGTTGAGTACTTTGGGGAAATTGAAGGCAAAAATCCATGCAAAAACTCGAGAGCTAGCGTCGAGCGACAGCGTCGCGACGCTAGCTCAACGCTGCCATAGCGTCTCGACGCTCCGAAGTCTGAAGCGCTGATTTGAAGAAAAACCCGAGAGCAAGCGTCGAGCGATAGCGTCTCGACGCCACCCCGACTGCGCGCGCGCATTATTTAGGGCGCAGCGTCGAGACGCTGCCCTAGCGTCTCGACGCTACGACGGATTACTTAAGTTTCTGTCCGATTTTAGCCGCCATTATCATCTTCTACCTCGAGCTCCGCGCCTGATTTGACGTTCCAGCACCTGTTTTCACCATGGGAGGGGCTAGGAAGCTTGGATTGAAGCCATCCCACACCACACAAGTCATGAGTGAGTAGTTTTACCGTTTTTGGCTCGGTATTGTAAAGGATAAATGTAGTTTGAACTCTTGGTAAGGTTGTAGGATTGAAATTCTGAATTGGTTAAATGTTTTATTGAATTGAGTTCTACTTCTTAGCTTAATCTATGAGCATGTTTGAATGATTTAGGACTAGGCACCCTTGATTTTGAGCATGTTCATTCGTTAAAGGATTTGATGCCGTGCCTCTCTGATCCGCCAAGTAACAAGGTTTTACGACACCTTGAGCGTATTGGCGTCCTTATGCTCTTGGTGATCGTTCTTCCCGAATTAGAATTCCAAATCGACACACTAATTTCGCGTCCAAATTAGATAGTCGTCACAGTTATAGCTCGTTGCTATCGATCGGTCTTGGGAGAGCGTTGGCCGCCAATGTCCGATCGATATGCTTGATTAGCATGATTAATTATGCCTAATTAATTCCATGGAGCATGTCTGGGTTAATTTATTAATTTTAGACGGGCTGTGCATTCGTTAAAATATTCAGTCATAATACTCGTCAACCTATGATCCAAGAGGCATGCTATATTTATTCCCGATCGTCCCGAGTCGAAAACTCCGTTAGTTAAAGTCTTACCGTTTGCGTTGTTCCTACTTAGTTAATTAAAAACCAACAAATCTCCCATATTTCATTTATTTTAATAGTTTGCAAATTTAATTAAGATTAAGTCTAGATACCTTAATTCCCTGTGGATCGACCCCGTTGCCGCTACTCTACTAATAGTTTAGTGAATTCGGGCACTTATAAATTCATTTTGGCGGGTCTCGACAACCCGATGATTGGCGATAGTTCAATAATATCGTTACCAGTGCCTGATAACTCCATTTTGGAGCTATTAAATACGTCCTAATTATGGCTAAAGTCCGCTTTCAATTGATTAAATATATCTCTTTTGTAGGAGAAAAGCGGCAAAGAGCTCGTGCGTCCGTTGGGCATGTTCGAGCGCTTAAAGCAGAGTTTTAGCGCCCCGGGAATGCATCGGGAAGAGGGGAATTTGTTCCGTGAAGAAACGGGCCAAAACAGCCTTGGAGAGGCAAAGCTTCAGCCCAAACTCGAGAGCCAGCGTCGAGCTATAGCGTCGAGACTAGAGATGTCCATGGGGCGGGGCGGGGCCGGGTAATGCCTTCCCCGCCCCCGTTCCCGTCCCCCATTTCATTACCCGTCCCCGCGAAATTCCCCATTTAATTTCGCGGGGACGGGGCGGGTATTCCCCGCGGGGAATTCGCGGGTAACAGGTATTCCCCGCGGGTAATTTTCTCCGCGAAAAATTTAGTTTTTTAATTTATTCTTATCCATTTTTTTAAGTTTTGCTATTTGTTAAGTTGATTAATATTATATATATTTAATTTCATAAACTTTATTTGTAAGAATTGTATTTTTTTGGAACTTTATTGGTAAAATGTGTATTTTTTAGATAAAAAAAGAAGTGTGTAGTTAATTTTTTGATGAATAATGTATATATGTATATATATAAAAAGTATACGGGACGGGGCGGGGCGGGTAAACGGGGCGGGGCGGGTATGCTATTACCCGCCCCCGCCCCGTTTAGTTAACGGGGCAAAAAAAATTCCCCGCTCCCTGCCCCATTCCCCGTGTAATCGGGGATTCCCCGTCCTATTCGGGGCGGGGCGGGGCGGGGTCGGGGCGGAGCGGGGCGAATGGACATCTCTAGTCGAGACGCTGGCTCGACGCTGGAAAAACCCGAGAGCAAGCGTCGAGTGATAGCGTCGAGACGCTAGCTCGACGCTGCCCTAGCGTCGAGACCCTGCATGGCGTCGAGACGCTCCGGAGGAGGCGCGCGCAGGAAATTCATCGGGGCAGCGTCGCGACGCTGACCCAGCGTCGCGACGCCATCGCGAGCGCGCGCGGCAACTTAGGGCACAGCGTCGAGACGCTGGCCTAGCGTCTCGACGCTACGACGAAGGCAGTAGCTAAAAGACGATTTTTCTGCACTTTTTTCACAATCTTCATCTTCTTCATCTCTCAACGGATTCCGGCGATTTTAGTCTTCTTCTTCCCCATTTTCTCTCCACTTTCCATTGTAATAAGTAGACGGATCCTTCCATGGCCGTGGTTGGAGCGGGATTGACGAACCGCGCCATGAGCGGCTAAGGTAAGGGTGACGGTTTGGGATTTGTTTAGGGGAATTTTGTTAGACACTCATGCTTTGATAATCTGAGTATATTTTTGCATATTGGAATCTGATTATTAGCATCTGTTTACCTTGCTTAATCCAACGCTCATGCTAAATTACGTTGATTGACACTCGGGTAGTTTCGCATGTTGTGTATGTTAAAGAGTAGCGATGCCGTGCCTCTCACTGCTCGACTAAGTAACACAGGTAAATAGAACTAAATCGAAGTATCGGGTCGGGTAGGATAAGTGTTGGTTGCATACGGCGTTTGCGGGCAACCTACTAGCATTTAGATTTCACTCTCGAATGTTCGTCGCGGTTAGCTAGTGACTGTCTGAATTCATCTTAGGACCGATCATCTTAATGTGAGCTTAGATAACGTGTAATTAGAACTGTGTGGTCTAATTAAAATCCATGGAGTCGGCTACTTTGGGGCTTCTCTGGTAGTCGTCCGCGTGCTCAATAAACTGTATTCCATCTCGTTAGAATTAAATGATAAGCTGAATGTTGTCTAACAATTGATCCCGAGACGCCCAAACCGTGCACACGCTCTCTACATATTATTCTTCCTTCGTTGCTTTCTCTTTATTTCCTCTTGCATGATTAAAACCCCCCGTTACCAATTAATCGATTAAATCCCAATTTCATTAGTAAATTCAATCTTCCTATTCCTTGGATCGACCCTGTTACCACTGGCTGCAAAGCCTTGGCAATAGGCTTTATAAATCGTATTTTGGCAAGCCTCGACAGCTTGAGATTAAGCGGATATTCAAAATCCAGCCCACCAGTGCCCCTCAAATACTTTAGCTGTGAGAGACTTTGTAAACAAATCAGCAATGTTGTGCTCCGAGGCGATCTGCGTGATGATCACGTCTCCTCGTTGCACTATCTCCCTGATGAGATAATACTTATGCTCTATATGTTATCCATGCTTATGGCTTCTAGGTTCTTTGGTATTTGCCACAGCACCACTATTATCATAATAAAGTGTGATAGGCAAGTTCATGTTTGGAACAACTTCCAAATCACTTAAGAATTTCCTAAGCCCTACAACTTCCTTCGTTGCTTCGCAAGCTGCGACATACTCAGCTTCCATGGTGGAGACAACAATACCACCTTGCTTAATACTCATTCATACTATTGTCCCTCCGTTAAGAGTGAACACTAAATCTCGATGTGGATTTCCTCGAATCCTGATCGGTTTAAAAATCAGAGTCAGTGTATCCTGTAGGGATCAAATCCTTCGTGCCATACACGAGCACATAGTCCCTCGTTCTTCGAAGATACTTGAGGATGTGTTTAACGACAGTCCAATGATCATATCCAGGGTTGGAATGGTACCTACTGACAATTCCTACTGCATAGCAGATGTTGAGTTGTGTACATAACATGGCGTACATCAAACTACCGACTGCTGATGCATAGAGAATTCATCTCAAATCCTCATCTTCTTGAGATGTCTTAGAACACTCTTCATTCGACAATTGAATTCCATGCCTGAAAGGTAATGAACCATTCTTGGAATTCTGCATCAAATATCGTATCAACACCTTGTCGATATAAGATGCTTGAGACAGCGCTAGCGTTTTGTTCTTACGATTCCTTACGATTTGAATCCCTAGAACAATCTAAGCCTCTCCCAAATTTTTTATTTGGAATTGGGTCGCTAGCCATTGTTTAATGTCAGACAGGAACCCTACATCATTCCCAATGAGTAGGATATCGTCTACGTATAAGACTAAGAAAGCTACAACAGAATTGACTATTTTCTTGTAGACACAAGGTTCGTCAATATTCTGTTCAAAGCAATAAGATTTGATCATAGTATCAAACCTTATATTCCAGGATCTAGACGCTTGCTTCAACCCATAAATGGATCGATTAAGCTTGCAAACATTTTGCTCTTGACCCTGAACTATGAACCCCTCTAGTTGAGCCATATAGATACTCTCTTCAAGATTGGCATTCAGAAAGGCTGTCTGGACATCCATTTTTCAAATTTCATAATCATAAAACATGGCAATGGACAAGAGTATTCTAATCGACTTTAACATGGCGACATGGGATAAGGTTTCTTCATAGTCCACCCCTTCCCTCTGGGAATAACCCTTTGCCACAAGTCGAGCCTTAAAGGTTTGTACCTTACTAGCTTGGTCTCGTTTTCTCTTGTAGATCCACTAGCAACCGATAGGTCATTCAATATATGGTTGGTCTATAAGATCCCAGACCGAATTAAAGTACATCGACTCCATTTCAAGGTCCATGGCTTTAAGCCACAGGTTCTTGTCTATATCATTCATTGTCTGTTTAAAGGTCAATGGATCCCGGTTTCCAAAAACCAACTTTTCGCACATGAATCCCTATTCATGTTTTAGATCGATCCCATATGTAAATATGTCCATCTTGCTTCAAAAACCAAATTTGAATAAATTCAAATTCTTTTTCTCTCATATGTTACACGACTTTATCCGAGCTAGTTAGGAGAACTTAAAGGACCTACAGATCATGAGCTCCAACGATACGAGATTAACCGACCAAACTCTTTAGCTAAGCTAACCAACATTCGTTAACCCCCGGAGACTCCACTAAAGTCCAAAGGCTGCACTCTCCTCACCGTAGATATATTTATGTCCTCTTGATATAACCATCATTAGTAATTCGATCCTTCACAGGTCGTTCGTATTTACAACTGGGTTATATATACCGTTTAACCCCCGTAATTACATCTTGTTTCTTAAGTTCTCACTGCTCCTCTAATGAACTATTGGTTTGTGGTTCAACCACCAAACCGATTCCCTCTCGGGCCAGTGAGAGGGTGAGATCCCTAGTTCAATACCCGGAGACAACACTTAAGGGAACAACCTCTCTACTATTGTTACCTCTCCAAAAGTACATTATTTAGGGTCATATTTACCATGAAATCATGTAATCTCTTGAGTGTTTTTGTTAGAATTTAGCTTAATACGTGCTTAAATGTGAGAATTCGAGGAAATAAGCTAAAATAAGACTTATTTGGAAAAGGAACGAAAAAGAATAGAAAATGATGCTAAAAGAGTTAAAATGTACATTGCAGGAGAATTGCTGAAACATTGCTGGGAGAGCAATGGACATTGCGGCCACAGCAAGGAATCTGCAATGCCAAGCTGCTGCTGCTGAACTTTTCCCAACCGTCAGTTGTCATCGTTGCGATCTTTCAGCCGCCTAAGCCTTCCCCTGCTGCCACGTGGAGGATTGTTGTTCAGAATGGATGGTTCTCCGTGGCTGGAGGTACCTGCAAAAGGCTATAAAAAGAGACGAAGGGTGAACGAGAAACACAGCTCGGAAGCGTGGAGTTCTCCGTCACAACGCAATCCACATACACATTTTCCTTACTCCGTTTGTTGGAACGAAGAAATCAGCCCTTGGCGTCGATAATTCAAGAGGAAGAAGAGAAGATCCTTCTTCTCTTCTGATTGAATTCATCCCCAAGAACAGCTAATCTTCCCCTTCATCCGAGGCGCTTGCGACGAGGAGATCCGTGCACTCTTTTACAAAGCTTTCTTTACTGCTTTCGGTCTTTCATTTCCATTTGCTACACTGATTCGATTCGTCTCTAATTTACTCAGTTCTTTACTGTTTTTCATACCTTCGCACATTGTGTTCTGAACCTTAATTTAGAAAGTAATCATTTAAGTCTTTTCGAGTTCTTCATCTTGTTATCTTTTATTCTATCGCTTTCCTTAAGTTCTTTAAATCATGCTTAATCAATTCATCTTTTCGAACTCTCCACCAACCATGAGTAACTAATCACACAAAGGTCTGCTAAAGATGAATCTATAGGTTAGAAATACGAGAGTTCAGCATGTAGGATAGCTTCGAATGCATTGAATTTATGTGTACTACATCCCATGGGCAATTTCGATCGGCCATCCATTTTGTCTAAAGAATTCCTAACCTCCGGAAGGAGTAAGAGTTCAGAGTCATCCATTCATGCTAGCCTTTCATGGTAACCAGAAAATGACCTAGGAATAGGCGTTCTCCTAGCACGATTCATTCTTGCTTTTATAAATAGGTGTTTATGTCTTACTTGGATATGAGTGAACTAAAAGATCTAATGCATGTAATCGAGAGATGCATGAGACTGAGCAAAATCGATGCATGATATGTTAATCTACTGTTGAATGATCGTAGTTAAGTGTCTATAGAGGAGTCTTAAGTCGACCTTGTTGCCTTATCTCACCTTTAAATCGTTGCTAATTTAATTGCTAGAGAATTGCGAGAACCGCAATTCTATAGTTCTGTTTTTGCCTTAGCATTTTTCCCAGTCTTTTACTTTTGCGATTTTATTGCTAGGATATTGCTAGATCCACAATTCTTTCTTCTCCACATCAAAGCTTAATCTCTTTACTTGCTTTCGTTTATGCTTGTATCTTTCTTACATTCTTTGTTATTTCGGCACATCAACCTCAAATCCATCCAATTTAAGTGACCCTCTCTAATTTAACGCCTCACTTCGTTAGTAACTAAACTCAATCTCTGTGGGAAAACGAATTAAAAAATACTTATCACTTGCTGCAGACCATGTATGCTTGCATGTTCTGAGTGCTCTTCGCATTACATTTTATTTACACACTGAGCACGCAACAAGTTGTTGGCGCCGCTGCCGGGGATTTTGTTTAGTAAACACGAATTATTTTATTTTAGAAAAAACTTAATAGTTATTGGAGCTAATCTTTTTGCATTTCCTTTACAGGTACTATCAAGCTAGTTTATGAATGAGTTTCCAAATCTCAACCTAGAATTTAATCCTGAGCCTGAGAGACTTCGCAATCACAACAAACTGAAATGGATAGAGAAGCACCAAACCGAGCACCTATCATTCGCAACCCCATTGAAATTGCGAATGACAAGGATAGTGCCATTCTTTCATATCTTGTACCAATGCCTGAGGAGCTTAATCCGAGCATCATACGCCCTGAGATTACAGCTCACTCATTCGAGTTAAAACCCGTCATGTTTCAAATGCTGTCCACAGTTGGACAATTCTTTGGAGTTGAGAACGAAGACCCCCACAACCATTTGAGAAACTTCCTAGGAGTAAGTGACACTTTTGTCATCCCAGGAGTGTCTCAAGAAGCCTTAAGACTTTACCTTTTTCTCTATTCGTTAAGAGATAAGGCCAAAACGTGGCTGAATTCCTTCCCCTCTGGATCAATTGTCAATTGGACAGATCTAGCTGAAAAGTTCCTAGTAAAATACTTCCCTCCAGATAGGAACTCCAACTTTCGTGATGATATTATCAAATTCAAGCAAGCCGAAAACGAATCATTACACGAAGCTTGGACTAGATTCAAGGACCTATTACTCAAATGTCCACACCATGGCATTCCATGGTGTATTCAAATAGAAGTGTTCTTCAAAGGATGCAACCCCAGCACGAGGCAAGTGTTGAATTCCTCAGCTGGAGGTTCCATGCTTTCAAAGAGCTACAATGAAGCCTATGAGATTTTGGAGAAAATCTCAACATCACATTGTAGATGGTCAGACGATCCTGTGGATGCAAGGAAGGCTCAAGACATGGACGCACTTAGTGCAATGAGCAACCAAATCAATACCCTGACCAATCTAGTAAAACAAATGGCTCAAACTAATATTCAACAAAGTGTCAACACCGCAGCAGCCGTTTCAACGAGCGCAGCAACCAACCAAGGTGAGGCACTAGTCTGTGGATTCTGTGGGGAAGGGCACATGCATGATTTTTGCCCTGGGAATCCATCCTCGGTATGTTATGTTGGAAGTCAACAACAACCAAGGAACAACCCCTACTCAAACACTTATAACCCTGGTTGGAGAAACCACCCAAACCTCTCTTGGGGTGGACAACAAAACACAAACCAAATGCAAAATCAACCAAGACCGAGTGGAACATCTGGTTTCACTCAACAAACTAGTCAATCCCCTTATAAAAAACAATACAACCAACCAATGGGATCATCAGTGGAGAACTTGCTGAAGGAATACATTGCAAAGAATGATGCAACTCTGCAAAGTCAGCAAGCAACACTGAGAAGCTTAGAAAACCAAATAGGGCAGTTAGCAAACGAGCTGAAAAATAGGCCCCAAGGCAGATTGCCTGCACATACTGAAACGCCAAGAAGGGATGGAAAAGAACAAGTTCAAGCAATTGAACTTCGAAGTGGAATACCGTTGGTGATCAACAACAAAGAAGCTCCAAAGCGAGTAGAGAATGAAGAGTCTAGTGCTCCACTGGATTCTCTGTCCAACCGTGATCAATCACCACCAAGCACAACAAGGGTGAGGCTGGAACCTATCGTTGAGGAACCAGAAGAAATCCCGAGGCCTCCACCTGTCATTAGGCAACCTGAATTGCCTACATATGTGCCACCACCTCCATTCCCTAGACGGCTAAAGAAGAAACAAGAACAGGAAGTCCACTTTCATAAATTTTTAGAAATTTTAAAACAAGTGCATGTTAATATTCCCTTCGTGGAAGTTTTGCAATCTATGTCATCTTATGTTAAATTCTTAAAAGATATTATTACTAACAAAAAAATTATTGGTGAATTTGAAACAGTGAATCTCACTGAGGAGTGCAGTGCCATACTCCAAAATAAACTGCCAAAGAAGGAGAAGGATCCTGGTTCTTTCACCTTACCAGTAGAATTAGGAGGCAAGCACGTGGGCAGAGCCTTGTGTGATCTGGGAGCCAGCATCAATCTCATGCCCTTGTCACTATTCCAACAACTTGGGATAGGGGAAGCACGACCAACCACTGTCACCTTGCAACTTGGCATACCCTGAGGGTAAGATTGAGGATATACTTGTCAAGGTTGACAAATTTATTTTTCTTGCAGACTTTATAATCTTGGACTACGAGGCAGATAAAGAGGTACCAATCTTATTGGGCAGACCGTTCTTAGCCACAGGTAGGGCTCTAATCGATGTCCAGAAAGGCGAGCTCACCATGAGAGTTCATGATGAAGAGGTTAAGTTCGGCGTGTTTAAAGCTTTAAGGTACCCCTCTGATCATGAATCCTGTGCAACTATAGATATTGTAGATTCACTAATGAAAGAACAACTTGGGCATGAATTGTTAATTAAGCATGCTACTAACTATGCACAAGTAGATGTAGATGATTTAAATATCTCTGAATTGATGGATGTATCTGTGGACAATCCTCAGCATGTATGTATGACTAATAAATTGTCTGAAAGAACCACAACTCCTTTAAAGCCATCAATTGAACAGCCACCTTTACTAGAATTAAAATCATTGCCTGAACATCTTAAGTATGTATATCTAGGAGAAAAAAGATACTTTGCCTGTTATTATTTCGTCCAAACTAAATAAACAGCATGAAATTGCGTTAATATTGCTGCTTAAGCAACATAAAAAAGCTATTGCTTGGACGATTCCTGACATTAGGGGTATTAGTCCTTCCTACTGCATGCATAAAATATTGTTGGAAGAGGAACATACACCTAGGGTAGATCATCAACGTAGGTTGAACCCCTCCATGAAGGAGGTAGTTAAAAAAGAAATTATCAAATGGTTAGATGCAGGTGTAATTTTTCCCATAGCCAATAGTCAATGGGTTAGTCCGATTCAATGTGTGCCTAAGAAAGGTGGAATGGCTGTAATAGTTAATGAAAACAACGAACTAATACGAACTAGAACTGTTACAGGTTGGAGAGTCTGTATGGACTACAGAAAACTTAACAAAGAAACCAAAAAAGACCATTTTCCTTTACCATTTATAGACCAAATGTTAGATAGAATAGTTGGCCGAGCCTATTACTGCTTTTTAGATGATTATTCAGGATATAACCAAATTACCATAGACCTTGAGGACTAGGAGAAAACAACCTTTACATGTCCCTTTGGAACATTTGCTTTTCGCAGAATGTCATTTGGCTTATGCAATGCACCAGCAACATTCCAAAGATGCATGTTGGCTATCTTCTCTGACTTAGATGAGTCCATGATAGAAATATTTATGGATGACTTCTCAGTCTTTGGTGATTCTTTTAACAACTGCTTAGAAAACCTAGGACAAGTCCTAACTAGGTGTGAAGAAACCAACCTAGTCTTAAATTGGGAAAAATGCCACTTTATGGTGGAAGAAGGAATAGTACTAGGACATAGAGTATCCAGAGCAGGAGTAGAGGTCGATAGGGCCAAAATAGAAATCATTGAGAAGCTAGTGGAATCTCAAAACGTCAAAGCTATAAGGAGTTTCTTAGGTCATGCAGGTTTTTATAGGAGATTTATAAAAGACTTCTCAAAAATCTCTAAACCCTTGTGTGAGCTTCTAGAGCTAAATAAAACTTTTGTCTTCTCAAATGAATGTCTATTAGCGTGGAACAAACTTAAGGATGCCTTAGTCGAAGCACCAATTATAGTAGGTTGTTGCGTGCTCAATGTGTTAAAATAAATAAGCAAGAAAGAAGAGAGAGCACTCAGAACATGCAAGCATACATGGTCTCACAGCAAGTAGTAAGTATATTTCATTCGTTTTTTCCACAGAGACTCATTTTTAGCTATTCGCGAAGTGTAATTGTTAAGAAAGATGGGGTAAATTTGACGGGGTAAAATTGGTTTTTAATTATCTAATTTTTGCTGAATGTGTAAAGGAATATAACATAAACAAATGCAAGTTGAAATTATACTTTAAAAGACAAGAGATGGAATTAATAAACGAGGAAGAAAACAGCTAAACAGAATGAAAACTTGGCAGAATTGCGAGAACCGCAATTAATCCGCAATTAAACAGCAGCGAAAGTGTGTAAAATGGCGAATTAAGGGCTACTAATGACTATCCTATAGGCATTCTAATACGATTCTCAAGCAGTAGATCAACTCTCTATACATCAAACTCACTCTATCTCATGTATCGTCCGATTCCATGCATTAAATACTTTAGTTTACTCGACTTCAAAGTAAGGTCTTAAGCATTTTGTTAAAACAGGAATGTTTAGCTTGTACTAGGGAAACGCTTATTCCTAAGCCGTTTCCTGATTACCATGCAAGGCTAGCATGATTATATGACTCTGAACTCTTACTCCTTCCAGAGGTTAGGAGTTCTTTGGACAAAATGGATGGCCAATCGAAATTGCCCGTGGGATGAAGCTTACATACAATCAATGTTTGAGTGTTAATCTGCCTACTTGATTCACGTTTTTTAGCCTATAGTTTCTGTCATTAGCATGCCCCTAGGTGATTTAGCTACTCATGGATATATGGAGAACAGAAATGGCAGATAAAATAGACATGCTTAGAAGGGAAATGTGCTTAAAACAGCAAGGCAAAACGTAGCAGCAGAAAATGGAAACTGTGAAATGCATAATTGTACTTTGATTACTTGAATGTTTGAACGACAAAGGAAAGCTTTAGAAGAAATGATTCAGAGACAGACAACAACGAAATGCATTAACTAAAACACTAAGCTAAGAATAACAATGATCAAAACTGGAAATAAAAATAAGAACGACAGAAAACAGTAAAAGGGTGCTGAAAAGCTTCGTTGCAGTCGCCTCGAATGAAGGGGATGAAAGGTCAGCCTTGCTTGGATGAATCCAATCGAGAGAGAAGAAAAATCTCCTCTCCTTCCTATCAGATTATCGATTCCAACAGCTGAGACTCTCACTCCAACAGACGGCAAAGGAAAACAGAGAGAAATGATGGACTGCGAGAAGACTTCTGCGCTTCGAATGATGATCAAACCTCCGACTTTGACCCCTTTTTATAGTATTTTGCAGGTGCGTTTGGGCCAAGGAGAACCATCAATCTTCAACGTCATATATCAGAAATGGATGGAGGAGAAAAAACGAGTCCCTGAAATAACGGAAATTAACAGAAAAAGATCAGTCAACTTACGGTTTTCACTTGAATAATTGCGAGGACCGCAATTATTTCGCAATTCATTCGCAATGCTGTTTTTTCATTCTTTTCCTTCGGTTTTCAACCCTTTTTCTTCCTATTGTGCATAAGTCCTAAATTAGCTACCTTCTTCTAATTCTCATATTAAAGCATAGGTTTAGGCTAAATGCTATCAAAAACACCTAAAAGTGTACATCTTCTTAAGCTAAATGGGTCCTAAATAAGTCACTTTCAGAGACTTAACACACCCCCAAACTTGAGGTTTTGCTTGTCCTCAAGCAAACTAAGGACTTTCTTAGGCCTGTTATTTTATCTTCTTTAACTACTTACCGACTCCCCTATATCCCTATCTCTAGCAGTGCTGTCCTGTGACACACTTCTAAGTTTAGAACTAACCTCTTTATCAAGCTTCTTCTGACTTCACCTGCCTACTATACCTGCTGTTTTTATTAACCCCCTACTACTGATCTAGCTACTTTTATGATATCATGCCACTATCCCTAAGGTTTCAAATTCTACCAAGCTTTACCCCAGACTCAGTACATGCTTCTAGCTTTACTTATGAGCTACCTAGGATTCCTTAGAGTCATGCCAGTCTTAGTATTAACAGTGACAGTGGTACTTTTAGAGAACAACCTAAACCCTGGCATCACTACATTGGATATACATTCATCTCCCTAGACAAACCTAAAAGCTACAACCTTGTGCTTAGCTCATTGAGGATCAGAGTTCTTTTTTAAATAGGACATCTAAGCCACAAGATTATAACTCCTAAGCATACATTCTTCTTCCCTAGTTCTCCTTTTTTTTCTTTTTTACTTAGGTGAAACTTCTCCTTGGGTTGCCTTTTGATGCAATGCCACTTGTGGGTTACACACTTGGCACTGATTACTCAGCAACTTTGAGAGAAGCTCCCCTCTTTATTCTATTTTTTCTTTTTCTATTTATCACATTTTTTTTTTTTAGGAGAAGAAGAATGCTTATGTCCTAAGGAAGAGAGGAATGTTCCTAGGCCTAGGGTGGCCTCCCCCAAACTAAAACTACTCATTGTCCCCAATGAGTGTCTGAGGTGGCACACCCCCAAACTTGTCCTAGAAGCATCTAGTCTAAAGTAAAACAAAGAGAATCTAAACATCCTAGGCATAGGCAAAACATTCTAAAAGCAATTATTCCAGCAGCAGAAAATTTGACAAAACAGACAGTTTAAGGGCTTACGGTTTATGCATGCTGAGCCCTATTCAGAGGCAAATGTAAACTATCAAAGGGTGTCCTATGACACTCATCCAGCATGCTTGTAGATAATCTATATAAGGTAGTCATGCTAGCAGCAAAAGAGAGCATTTAACAGATCATAGCCTAACTAAACAGACAGTTCAAAACACGCAAATAGTCAGAAAAATTGCGGGCACCGCAATTTTTTCGCAATCAAATCTGGGCAGATATAACATGGAATCAGGCCCCTAAACATGCATTGTCCTGTTGCTTTAAGCTCATCAAAAATAAAACTAACCTATCCTACCTAGGCAGCTAACATCAGACTATACTACGCAAAAGAAAAAACATAAAACTAAATATCTAAAACAGATCAAAAATGGACTAAAAACAGTAGAGTTCGCAAGATTTTATCAGAAAGCAGAAAATTGTTTTTGTTTCTAAGGGAACAGCAATACTCCCTTCAGTGCACTTCAAACCAGCACTTAAACTTCTTCATCCTCATCAGATTGCCTTGGTCGTGGGGGCACCCATGGAGTGAGAAGATTGGTAGGGAAGTCAGGAAAAGTGCATCCAAGCTGGTCTGCAAGTTCCTTGTCCCGTGCCTGCGCATAATTGGCCCATTGAGCCATCCTTCGCTGCATATCCATTAGGCACGCCATGGATCGTGACTGATCAGCAGCCAACCGATCCAATTCAAACTCCATATTCCCCTTTCTTCTCAGCCTCAGGTTAGCAGGCAGCTCCAGATGGCCTGTGTAGGTCATCTGCTGCTCCAGGCGCTCGGTGGGGACTCCTGCAAGCAAACATAGCTTGGTTATGGTATTAGGGAAAAACAGTGGTCCCTCACCTTTCTTCGAGCACTCAGCAATAGCAGCAGAGATGACTTCTCCCACGTTAATCGTGAGACCTCTCATTATCGCATACACCAGCAACGATCGGCTCTGGTTTATTGTAGTCTCGTGAGTCACCAGGGACAATCTCCTTCGCACGAACGAAAACCAAACAGCCGCCTTGGCCGTGAGGTTGGCACTCATGAGAGTGTGCCTCCCATTGCGTGACACTGTCCAAGAGGCTTCAGGCTGGCCAATAGTCCGGATGGCCTCCTCCAAAACTGCCTCAGTAGGCTCATCGATAATCCGGGCATAATCTGTATGAGTTTGGCCCTTGAGACCAAAGGCTTCATTGATGGCCTTGGCTGAGAAATCTACCTCTACCCCTCTGACCACAGACAGGCCATCCTCAGGGCTGAGCACATTGGCATAGAAATCATACACCATGCTCGTGTATGCTGGATTAGGCGGTCTGCAAAATTCCTCCCAACCGTGGTTGATCACTCCTGCGCGCAAGAACTGCGGCAAATCAGCAAGTCGGTCGAGGAAGCCTTTCTCGTGCAGCAACTCCCTCTTCCTTAGCTCAGCACCCCTGGATTCAGCATCAGATGAGACATACCTCACTGACTGAGGCTCGTCTTCAGGGTAGAGTTTAGCCTTCCCCTTATCAGCTGGCTTGGCTGACTCGGCAGCCTCTACCTTGAGTCGTTTGAGTGAAGGCTCAGTGCTTTCTTTGTCTGTTGACGGCACCCTCTTGGCCTTCTTCTTCTTACCCAGCTTCTTGGATCGCTTGCCCTTGACAATCTTGGCCTTCTTTTTCTTCTTCAACTTGGCCTTGATGTTGATCTGCTGGAGGCATGCCCCCAGCGTCTCTTCCATTGAATCATCCTGCTGTGCAGGATCATCAGGGCTGTCTTCCCTTAGAGGAGAGAAGACTTCGTCTTCCCCAGCATCTCCACTGCCCTGAGTGGACTCCTGATAATCCCCATAAGGGAATTCAGGATCAGGCCGTGGAGAATTGTGCTCTGCTGATGGTGTCTGCGCAGAACTCAGCGGCGAAGATGGCAGTTCAGGACTCTGCGCTGCTGCAAGTGTCGGATCAGAGCTCTGAGGTGCTGGAGACAACTCGGGGCTCTGTGCAGACGGTGACGACTCTGCGCTTGGCACGGGTTCAGATGGTAAAGGGCTGTGCGCAGGCGATGCAGATGGCGACGGTGTGCGCGCTGGTGAGGCAGATGGCGTCGAACTCTTCTTGGCTGACTCGTGGGGCGCACGATCAGTTTCTTTACTCTCCACAGAGGGAGTCTTCGCTGTGCTTGGTTCGGCGGCCGTCTTGACACTCCACCGGCGTTTCTTGGGCGTGCCCGCTGGTTCAGAGGGTCCAGCGGGGATTTCAGTGACAACCCTCCACTTCTTCCTACGGATAGGAAGCTTGGGAAGAGGACCGGTGCGAACGGCACCATCATCTGCAAGGGTAAGAAGCGCTTCCCTCGCAGCCGCTTCAGCTGCGTCATCAGCCTTCTTCTTGGCTGCAGATCTTTCCGCTCGTGTGAACACCATTGCTGCGTCTTGAAGATCTTGAGAGAAGAATCAAAGATGGGGAGAATCGCTGAATTCTTGGAGAGCAAAGAATGAGAGAATCGTATCGATCGAGCGCCTTCCAACGGATATAAAGGCAACGGAAAAATCCCAACGGCTCTTTTTGCGGATCCAGCAATTCCAGCGCAATTCTAGGGATATTATTTCATCAAAATCTCTAACTTTGCTCGTCCGTATCTTTTATTTGGCTCAACCTTTTCCCGATTTTTAAAGCTGGATTTACTCTCCTTGATCCCCTCTTTCGATTCCCTACAAAAACAAATAAAACAAACATTAAATACTCAATTAAAATCACACCACAAAACATACAAACGATAATCGGAAAAACAGAGAAAATAAACTAAGGCATTGGCCTTGACTAAACGAGCACAGTAACCACTCGTTCTCTCTCGTTCTCTTTGTCATGCTTCAGTCAAGAGAAAGGCCGAGAGAGTCTTCACATCTCCTTCCTCATAGTAGTGCTTCAATCTAGCACCATTGACCATAAATGGCTGACCTTGCTGCAAGTTTTTTATCTCTATTGCACCATGAACAAAGACATTAGTAATCACAAATGGACCTGACCATCTAGACTTTAGTTTGCCTGGAAATAATTTTAATCGTGAGTTAAATAATAGTACAAGTTGGCCCTTCCTAAAGTCTTTGATCCTAAGTCTACTATCGTGCCATATTTTGGTCTTTTCTTTGTACATCTTGGCATTCTCATAGGCCATATGCCTAAGCTCATCAAGCTCATGTAGCTGCAAAGATCTCAATGTCCCAGCATCCTTTACACAAAAATTTAATTCCTTCATGGCCCAAAATGCTTTGTTTTCTAACTCAAGTGGCAAGTGACAAGTCTTGCCATATACCAGCCTATAAGGAGACATACCTAGGGGTGTCTTATATGCTGTTCTATAAGCCCAAAGTGCATCCTCAAGCTTAAACGACCAGTCTTTTCTATTAGGTTTGACTACCTTTTCTAGGATGTTCTTTATCTCCCTATTGGAAATTTCAGCTTGTCCATTCGAGTGTGGGTGATAGGGAGTAGCTACTCTATGTCTAATGTTATATTTAGCCAATACTTTCTCCATAGCTTTATTAATGAAATGTGACCCCTCATCACTAATGATAGCACGAGGAGTCCCAAATCGAGTGAAAATGTGCCTATGTAAGAAGTTGGTGACTGTTTTAACATCATTATTAGGACATGCTTTGGCTTCTACCCATTTGGACACGTAGTCTACTGCTACTAATATGTAAAGGTTACCTGACGATGGAGGGAATGGTCCCATGAAGTCAATGCCCCATACATCAAAGAGCTCCAACTCTAAGATGTAGGTGAGGGGCATCTCATCCTTGCGACTGAGGTTACCTGTTCTTTGGCACTCATCACAGCTGTGGGCATAGTCGTGGGCGTCCTTGAAGATTGTTGGCCAATAGTAGCCACTCTGAAATACCTTTGCAGCTGTTCTCTGACCACCAAAGTGTCCACCATAAGGAGATGAGTGACAGTGCTGCAGCACAGACTTCGCTTCAGCAGCTGAAACACACTTCCTCAACAACCCATCAGCACAGGTTCTGTAAAGTGTGGGGTCATCCCAAATGAATTTCCTTGCTTCATGGAGGAACCTCTTCTTCTCTTGTCCTCCCTTGAACACTGGTAATACCTGTGATGCACGGAAGTTAGCAATATCAGCAAACCAAGGTTCCTCATCGTTATCACGATGAGTCAAGGCAAAGACATGTTCATCGATGAAAGCATCAGAAATTGCGGACTCCGCAATATTTTCGCAATTATGGTGCAATCGAGACAGGTGATCTGCAACCACATTTTCACAACCTTTCTTGTCTCGAATATCCAGATCAAATTCCTGCAGCAATAACACCCATCTAATCAATCTAGGCTTAGCATCAGCCTTTCTCATAAGATATTTCAAGGCAGAATGGTCAGTATATACAATTGTCCTAGTGCCTACAATGTAGTTTCTAAATTTTTCGCACGCAAACACTACAGCAAGCATCTCTTTCTCAGTAGTTGTATAATTACATTGAGCCTCATTCAAGGTCTTACTGGCATAGTAGACAGGGTGTGTCAGCTTGTCGATCTTCTGTCCTAACATGACTCCGACAGCATAGTCACTGGCATCACATAGCATCTCAAATGGGAGATCCCAATTTGGTCCGACTATGATAGGTGCTGTGACTAGTGCTTCTTTAAGGGTTTTCCAAGCTACTACACATTCCTTAGAGAAGATAAAAGGCCTATTTAGCTCTAGAAGCTCGCACAGAGGCTTGGCTATCTTAGAAAAGTCCTTGATGAACCTTCTGTAGAAACCAGCATGCCCTAAGAAGCTTCTAATGGCTTTGACATTCTGGGGCTCCACCAACTTCTCTATAATCTCAATCTTCGCCCTATCGACTTCTACACCTGCCCTTGACACTCGATGTCCTAAGACAATCCCCTCATCTACCATAAAATGGCATTTTTCCCAATTTAGGACTAGGTTGGTCTCTTCACACCTAGCCAAGACTTGTCCTAGGTTTTCTAGACAGGTTTTAAATGAATCCCCAAAGACTGAGAAGTCATCCATGAATATTTCTATCATGGACTCATCCAACTCAGAGAAGATTGCCATCATGCACCTTTGGAAAGTCGCCGGTGCATTGCATAAGCCAAAAGGCATTCTGCGGAAGGCAAACGTTCCAAAAGGGCAAGTGAAGGTGGTCTTCTCTTGATCCTTAGGGTCTATAGTTATTTGATTATAGCCAGAGTACCCATCTAAAAAACAATAGTAGGCTCTACCAGCTATTTTGTCTAGCATCTGGTCAATAAACGGTATAGGGAAATGGTCTTTTTTAGTTTCTTTATTTAACTTTCTGTAATCCATACACACTCTCCACCCTGTGACAGTCCTTGTTGGAATCAGTTCGTCGTTCTCATTGACTACCACAGTTATTCCCCCCTTTTTAGGTACACATTGGATGGGGCTCACCCACTGGCAACTAGCTATGGGGAAAATTACTCCTGCATCTAACCATTTTATTATTTCTTTCTTCACTACCTCTTTCATAGAGGGGTTTAGCCTACGTTGGTGATCTACCTTAGGTGTGTGCTCCTCCTCTAGTATAATTTTGTGCATGCAATAAGAAGGGCTAATGCCTCGAATATCAGCAATAGTCCATGCTATAGCCTTCCTATGTTGCTTAAGCAGTAAAATTAATTCAACCTCATGCTGTTCACTTAGCTTAGAAGAGATAATTACAGGCAGTGTATCATTATGTCCTAAATATGCATATTTGAGGTGAGTGGGTAGTGGTTTCAGTTCTAAAACAGGTGGATGCTCAATGGAGGGCTTTAAAGGATTTACAGTTCTATCAGTTAAATCTATATTCATACATACATGCTGGGGTTTATCTACAGGCATATTCATTATGTCAGATACATTCAAGTCAGCTACATCTACTTGTACATATTCGCTAGCATGCTTGGTTAATAGTACATGCTCTAATTGTTCTTCCATTAGTGAGTCTACGACATCCATGCTAGCACAAGACTCAGAATCAGAGGGGTACCTTAAAGCTTTATAAACACTAAATTTCACCTCTTCATCATGAACTCTCATAGTTAACTCACCTTTCTGAACATCTATTAGTGCCCTACCTGTGGCTAGAAATGGTCTACCTAGCAGGATGGGTACCTCCTTGTCTGCCTCATAGTCCAGGACAATGAAATCTGCAAGGAAAATAAATTTGTCAACTTTCACTAGAATATCCTCAATCTTACCTTCAGGGTATGCGATGGATCTGTCTGCTAGCTGTAAAGTGACAGTAGTTGGACGTGCTTCTCCTATTCCCAACTGGCGGAATAGGGACAGGGGCATGAGGTTAATGCTGGCGCCCAGGTCACAAAGCGCTCTGCCCACGTGCTTGCCTCCAAGTTCAACAGGTAAGGTGAAGGAACCAGGATCCTTCTCCTTCTTAGGCAGCTTGTTCTGGAGGATGGCACTGCACTCCTCAGTGAGATTGACTGTTTCAAACTCACCAATTATTTTTTTGTTAGTAATGATGTCCTTCAAAAACTTTACATAAGAAGGCATCGACTGTAAGACCTCTACGAAAGGAATGTTAACATGCACTTGCTTAAGTATTTCTAAGAATTTATTGAAATGCACTTCCTGTTCCTGCTCCTTCTTAAGCCTTCTAGGATATGGAGGTGGTGGTACATAAGCAGGTACGTCAGGTCGCCTCAGGATAGGTGGAGGCCTTGGGATTTCTTCTATTTCCTCTACAATTGGCTCTAGCCTGGCTCCTGATGTGCTAGTGGGTGGTGGACCTTGGTTAGGCAGAGACTCCAGTGGAGCACTAGACTCGGTGTTCTCTACTCTCTTTGGTGTGTCTTTGGTATTGCTTACCAAAGGTCTCCCACTCCTAAGTTCAATTGCTTGAACTTGTTCCTTTCCTTCTCTCCTTGGCAATTCAGTGTCAGCAGGGAGTCTACCTTGGGGCCTACTTTTAATTTCATTGGCTAACTGGCCTATTTGATTTTCTAAGCTCCTAAGGGTAGCTTGCTGACTTTGGAGAGTAGCATCGTTTTTAGCTATGTATTCCTTGAGTAGGTTTTCTACAGAAGATCCTACAGGTTGATTATAAGGTTTTTGGTACATTGACTGGTTATGTTGGTTATGTTGGGGAGTGAAACCAGATGTTCCACTCGGCCTTGGTTGGTTAATATTTTGGTTAGAATTTGGTTGGCCACCCCATGACAGGTTTGGGTGGTTTCTCCAACCAGGATTGTAAGTTTGTGAATAGGGGTTGTTCCTAGGCTGCTGTTGGCTTCCTACATAGCAGACCGAGGATGGATTCCCAGGGCAGTATTCATATGGGTGCCCTTCCCCACAGAATCCACAGATCAGTGCCTCGCCTTGACTTGGTTGGGTGCCCATAGACATGGCTGTGGCGGTATTGGCACTGGTTTGGAGATTGGCCTGAGCCATTTGCTTGACTAGGTTGGTCAGGGCATTTATTTGGGTGCTCATGGCGCTTAGAGCATCCTTGTCTTGAGCTCTAGTTGGCTCTACAGGATCATCCGACCACCTACAATGAGATGTTGAGATCTTCTCCAAGATCTCATAAGCTTCGTTGTAACTCTGGGACAACATGGAACCTCCAGCAGATGAATTGAGTACTTGTCTGGTGCTGGGGTTGCATCCTTTAAAGAAGACTTCTATTTGGATACACCATGGGATGCCATGGTGTGGACATTTGATGAGAAGGTCTTTGAATCTTGTCCAAGCTTCGTGAAGAGACTCACTTGGAGCTTGTTTGAATTTTATAATATCATCACGAAAAGTAGAATTCCTATCAGGTGGGAAATATTTGACTAGGAATTTCTCTGCTAAATCTGTCCAATTAAGGACAGATCCAGAAGGTAATGAGTTCAGCCACGTTTTGGCTTTGTCCCTCAAAGAGTAAGGGAACAAGTATAGCCTCAATGCTTCTTGAGAAACTCCAGGGATTAGGAAAGTGTCACTAACTCCTAAGAAGTTCCTAAGATGGTTGTGGGGATCCTCATTTTCCATTCCAAAGAATTGTCCCACAGTGGACAACATTTGGAACATCACTGGCTTTAACTCAAATGAGTTGGCAGTGATCTCAGGACGGATTATGCTGGGGTTCAGCTCCCCAGGCATAGGTACTAAATATGAAAGAATGGCGCTGTCCTTGTCATTCGCTATTTCTATGGGATTGCGAGTGAAAGGCACCAGAGTTTGATCTCTTCTATCCATTTCTTCTAAAGGTGGTGATGATAACCTTGCGGTATCAGCAGCTAATTGAGGTAAAGAAGGTTGTTTAAATAGACGTTTCTTAGCTCTATTCCTAGCTCTAAGTAATCTCTCGGGCTCAGGGTTGAACTCTAGATCACTACTTGGAAGCTCATTCATAAACTAACCTAAATTTTACCTAAGAAAGAAATGAAATGTAGATCAAATGCAAAGGAAAATAATTTGATGTTTCAAACTTAACAAACTTCGTTTTCACTTAAAATAAGTCCCCGGCAGCGGCGCCAAAAACTTGTTGCGTGCTCAATGTGTTAAAATAAATAAGCAAGAAAGAAGAGAGAGCACTCAGAACATGCAAGCATACATGGTCTCACAGCAAGTAGTAAGTATATTTCATTCGTTTTTTCCACAGAGACTCATTTTTAGCTATTCGCGAAGTGTAATTGTTAAGAAAGATGGGGTAAATTTGACGGGGTAAAATTGGTTTTTAATTATCTAGTTTTTGCTGAATGTGTAAAGGAATATAACATAAACAAATGCAAGTTGAAATTATACTTTAAAAGACAAGAGATGGAATTAATAAACGAGGAAGAAAACAGCTAAACAGAATGAAAACTTGGCAGAATTGCGAAAACCGCAATTAATCCGCAATTAAACAGCAGCGAAAGTGTGTAAAATGGCGAATTAAGGGCTACTAATGACTATCCTATAGGCATTCTAATACGATTCTCAAGCAGTAGATCAACTCTCTATACATCAAACTCACTCTATCTCATGTATCGTCCGATTCCATGCATTAAATACTTTAGTTTACTCGACTTCAAAGTAAGGTCTTAAGCATTTTGTTAAAACAGGAATGTTTAGCTTGTACTAGGGAAACGCTTATTCCTAAGCCGTTTCCTGATTACCATGAAAGGCTAGCATGATTATATGACTCTGAACTCTTACTCCTTCCAGAGGTTAGGAGTTCTTTGGACAAAATGGATGGCCAATCGAAATTGCCCGTGGGATGAAGCTTACATACAATCAATGTTTGAGTGTTAATTTGCCTACTTGATTCACGTTTTTTAGCCTATAGTTTCTGTCATTAGCATGCCCCTAGGTGATTTAGCTACTCATGGATATATGGAGAACAGAAATGGCAGATAAAATAGACATGCTTAGAAGGGAAATGTGCTTAAAACAGCAAGGCAAAACGTAGCAGCAGAAAATGGAAACTGTGAAATGCAGAATTGTACTTTGATTACTTGAATGTTTGAACGACAAAGGAAAGCTTTAGAAGAAATGATTCAGAGACAGACAACAACGAAATGCATTAACTAAAACACTAAGCTAAGAATAACAATGATCAAAACTGGAAATAAAAATAAGAACGACATAAAACAGTAAAAGGGTGCTGAAAAGCTTCGTTGCAGTCGCCTCGAATGAAGAGGATGAAAGGTCAGCCTTGCTTGGATGAATCCAATCGAGAGAGAAGAAAAATCTCCTCTCCTTCCTATCAGATTATCGATTCCAACAGCTGAGACTCTCACTCCAACAGACGGCAAAGGAAAACAGAGAGAAATGATGGACTGCGAGAAGACTTCTGCGCTTCGAATGATGATCAAACCTCCGACTTTGACCCCTTTTTATAGTATTTTGCAGGTGCGTTTGGGCCAAGGAGAACCATCAATCTTCAACGTCATATATCAGAAATGGATGGAGGAGAAAAAACGAGTCCCTGAAATAACGGAAATTAACAGAAAAAGATCAGTCAACTTACGGTTTTCACTTGAATAATTGCGAGGACCGCAATTATTTCGCAATTCATTCGCAATGCTGTTTTTTCATTCTTTTCCTTCGGTTTTCAACCCTTTTTCTTCCTATTGTGCATAAGTCCTAAATTAGCTACCTTCTTCTAATTCTCATATTAAAGCATAGGTTTAGGCTAAATGCTATCAAAAACACCTAAAAGTGTACATCTTCTTAAGCTAAATGGGTCCTAAATAAGTCACTTTCAGAGACTTAACATAGGTCCAAATTGGGATTTACCTTTTGATCTAATGTGTGATGCTAGCGACTATGCACTAGGGGCTATGCTTGGGCAAAAGATAGATAAACTAACACACCCTGTATATTATGCAAGTAAAACTTTAAATGAAGCACAATGTAATTACACTACCACAGAGAAGGAAATGTTAGATGTAGTGTTTGCATGTGAAAAATTTAGGCCTTATATTGTAGGAACTAAAACAATTGTTTACACTGACCACTCTGCAATAAAATATTTAATGAGGAAGGCTGATGCTAAACCACGGCTAATTAGATAGGTGTTATTATTGCAAGAGTTTGACTTAGACATTAGAGATAAAAAAGGATGCGAAAATGTAGTTGCTGATCATTTATCTAGATTGCGGAGTAATTGCGAAATAATTGCGGAGCACGCAATTTCTGATGCCTTTGTTGATGAACAAGTCTTTGTGTTAGGGCATTGTGATAAGAATGAGGAACCTTGGTTTGCAGATATTGCTAACTTCCTTGCCTCGCAGGTATTACCAACTTTCAGAGGGGGGCAAGAAAAGAAGAGGTTCCTACACGAAGCTAGGAAGTACATCTGGGACGATCTGACACTTTACAAAAGTTGTGCGGATGGATTGCTGAGGAAGTGTGTGTCAGCTGCTGAATCAAAGTCAGTATTGCAGCATTGTCATACATCTCCTTACGGTGGACATTTTGGTGGTCAAAGGACGGCTGCAAAAGTGTTCCAAAGTGGCTACTACTGGCCCACGATCTTCAAGGATGCACACGACTATGCACACAGCTGGGATGAGTGTCAACGAACAGGTAACCTCAGTAGGAAGGATGAGATGCCTCTCACCTATATCTTAGAGTTGGAACTCTTTGATGCATGGGGCATTGACTTCATGGGACCATTCCCTCCATCTGCTGGTAATCTTTACATTTTGGTAGCTGTAGATTATGTTTCTAAATGGGTAGAAGCCATTGCATGTCCCTTAAATGATGCCAAAACAGTCATTAAATTTCTAAATAGGCATATTTTTACAAGATTTGGTACACCACGTGCAATCATAAGTGATGAAGGAACACACTTTATAAACAAAGCTATGGAAAAAGTACTGGCTAAATATAATGTTAGACATAGAGTAGCAACCCCTTATCACCCACACTCAAATGGACAAGCTGAAATATCTAATAGAGAGATCAAGAGCATACTTGAAAAAGTTGTTAAACCTAATAGAAATGACTGGTCTTTTAAGTTAGACGATGCACTGTGGGCGTATAGGACTGCATATAAAACGCCCTTAGGCATGTCTTCTTATAGGTTAGTGTATGGAAAAGTATGCCACTTACCCTTTGAATTAGAAATCAAAGCCTTTTGGGCCTTAAAAGAGTTGAATTATTGCGTAACCGATGCGGGAACATTGCGGTCTCTGCAATTACATGAGTTAGATGAACTAAGACACATGTCATATGAAAATGCTAAAATGTATAAAGAAAAAACTAAGATTTGGCATGATAGTAGACTTAGGATCAAGGACTTCAAAAAGGGCCAGCATGTTTTATTATTCAACTCACGATTGAGGTTATTTCCGGGCAAACTTAAGTCTAGGTGGTCGGGTCCTTTTGTGATTACTAATGTCTTTGTTCATGGTGCAATTGAAATTCGAAATCTAAATCAAGGGCAATCGTTCATGGTAAATGGCGCGAGATTGAAACACTATTATGAGGAAGGAGATGTGAAGACACTCTCGGCCTTCCTTCTATCCGAAGCCTAAGAAGCAAATCAAGAGAGGATGAGCAAGGATGTGTAATGGAAATATCACTGTGCTCATCCGTCAGAGGGTTGGCCATAGATTTTCTTTATTGTTTTTAAATTGCGTATCATATTGTTATTTCTCGTTTTAATTAAGTGTTTTTATTTTGGTTAGGAGCGTGGTAATGGGGGATCTTAAACGACAAAGAGGAAGGTGAATCAAGAGGAGAAGATTAAGGAAAAGATCTGGCAAGATCAAAGATTTCGTTGCTAAGATCTTGCAACAGAAATCAAGAAAAATCTTAACGGTTATATTGTTAATACTGAAAAATTGCTGAAGAATTGCGGTGTCCGCAATAAAAGAGTCGTTGGAAGAACACTCGAGTATAAATAGACGGCGTTGGGGATCGTCTTCCTCTGCGATTTCTCAAACCTTTGGGACTCCACAATTCAGAACTCTCATTCCTCTGAAACTCCCAAGATCAGATCTTCAAAGAAGCAACAATGGTGACCACGAGAGCCGACCGATCCACGCCCAAGAAAGCGTCACCTGACGCAGAGCAGACAAGACTGGTAAGAGAGGCGTTGCTATCTTTGGCAGACGTCGACTCTGCGCAACCCTCGAGGCCCCCAAAGCTTCCTGTGAGAAGGAAGAAATGGAAGGTGGCGACGACGGTAGCTGTTGACCCCTCTGATCCGACAGGAACTCCTAAGAAGAAGAAGTGGCAGGTCGCAGTGTCTGATTCTCCGATCAGAGAGAAGAAGACCCCGAGTAAGGAAAGCCTCGACAGTGACCGGCCATCATTTGAGACGGCCATGCAGAGCCCTGAATCTCCTCAGCATGCGCCGGAGCCTGAAATTCCGTCTGAAGAGCGACAAGAATCGGTGCCAATCGATGATTCGACTGAGGAGGAAGAGGTATTTTCCCCCTTCAGGGATGTCAATCTTGACAGCCCTGTGGAGAGGGAAAGCATGGACTCAATGGAGGAAACGCTGGGTGAATGTCTCCAGCACATGGCCACAAAGGCGCGGCTCAAGAAGAAGGCACCTGTGATTGTGAAGGGCAAGCGGCCAAAGGCCTCCAAACGGACCAAAAGGAAGAGGGTTGAAGCTGAACCCTCTATGAAGAAAATGAAAACTAAGGTTGTTGAATCGGCCAAAGAAAGGGAAAAGGGGAAGAGAAAGATGTATCAAGAAGATGAGCCTCGAGCTGTGAGGTATATCTCCAAGGAAGCAGAGGCCAAGGGCCTCGAATTGATGAAGAAAGAACTCCTCCACGAGAGAGGATTTCTTGATGCCCTTGCGGACCTGCCGCAATTCTTGCGCACAGGGATAATGAATCATGGCTGGGAAGAGCTATGTAGGCCTCCAATTCCAGCCTACTCTGACATGGTGTACGACTTCTACGCCAACCTCACGCACCCTGAAGGTTGTTTTTCAATGGTGAGGGGAGTAGAGGTTGATTTCTCAGCCAACGCAATCAACGAAGCGTATGCTCTCAAGGGGCATAAGCACTCTGAATACGCAAGGATAATGGAATCACCCTCCGAGGCAGTCCTAGAGGAAGCTCTGAATACAATAGGCAAACCTGAGGCAGCTTGGGCAGTTTCAAGGAATGGGAGGCACACATTGATGAGTGTGGCTCTCAGGGACAAAGCAGTCGTCTGGTTCTCCCTCGTACGAAGACGAATCTCCCTAGTCACACATGAGACAACCATCAACCAGGGGAGATCGCTGCTGCTCTATGCGATAATGAAGGGACTCACCATTGATGTGGGTGAAGTCATTGCCGCCTCTATCATCGAATGCTCCAAAAAAGGTAAGGGCCAACTCTTTTTTCCCAATACCATTACTAAGCTTTGTTTGCGTGCAGGAGTGCCTGTTACGAAGGATGAGAGGCAATTGGCCTATACTGGCCATCTGGAGCTGCCCACTATCTTGAGGATGAGAAGAAGGGGCAACATGGAGTTCGAGATGGATGGACTGGCTGCTGCACAGTCATTGTCCATGGCCTGCCTGATGGACTTGCAACACAAGTTAGCCCAATGGGCTGAATATTTGCAAGCAAGGGACCGAGAGCTGGCTGAGCACCTACGATGCACGTTCCCCACCTTCCCTGCTGGTCTGCTGAAACCTTGGGTGCCTCCAAGGGAAAGGAGTGAAGAAGATAAGGATGATTGAATGCCAGATTGACGGCATTCGAGGGAGTATTTCTGATCCCTCTAAAAAACAAAGGAAAAATCTGCTTTTCTGTGACCTGTTACCCCCTATAATCAATTGTTTGATCTGTTTTGAATTGTTAATTTGTTTGTTTAAGAGTAGTTTAGTTTTGTTTAATGTCATATGAGTAGGTAGCTTAGGTAGTTTTGTTGTTTTTTGTAGTTGCTTTTGAATGAATATCGCATGCTAGGAGCCGTGATCATAGTTCAATTTGCTCTGTTGGAATAATTGCGACTTCCTTGCGGTTCCCGCAATATTTTGTAGTTTTTCGCATGTTGTTGGATGACTTTCTGATGGGCTGTCTGTTTTTAAATCTCAATATTTTGCTGCTTTACTGAAATCAATAGGTAGTCTGTCTATTGAGCATGCTTGATGAGTGTCAAGTACACCCTTGTTAATTTAAGTTAGCTTCATATATTGCTGAGCATGGCCCTCTGGGAGACCTTACCTTGCTGTTTTTAAACAAATTCTGCTTAGGAGTTATCTGTACTAAGAAGGTCATTCTATACCTAGGAGTTTTAAGTTCTACCTGTTTTTTTCCTTAGACTAGATGCTTCTAAGACAAGTTTGGGGGTGTGCCACCTCAGACTCTCATTGGGGACAATGAGAAGATAAGTTTGGGGGAGGCAGCCTCTAGGCCTAGGAACACTCTTCTCTCCCTCTTGAAAAACATAAGCATTCTTCTTCTTTGAAAAAAAAAAAAAGAAGAAGAAAATGACAAAGAAAGAAAAAGAAAAATAAAGGGTAGTGTCTCTCTAAAGGATGCTGAGTAATCAGGGCCAGTTGTGTAACCGACAAGTGGCACTGCATCAAAAGGCAAACCAAAAGAAAAGACTCTACCAGAAGAGGAAAAGAGAAAAATAAAACCAAGGAAGAAGAATGTCCGCCAACAAGCTATGGCCTAAGTGCTTAGGTGTCCTGTGTAAATGAACTCTGATCCTTAGTTTGCTAAGCACAGGGCTGTAGCTTGAACGTTTGTCAAGGGAAATGAGTGTCGATCCAACACAGTGATGCCAAGGCTTAGTTGTTCTATGGACTGTACTCTGATTCTCGTGTGTGCTAAGCTTGGTATGACTTTAAGGATTCCTAGGTAGCTCAATAATAAATACATTAGAAGCATGTACTGAGTCTGGGTTAAAACTAGGGAGAATTTGAAAACTTAGGGATAGCTGCACAATGAACCTAATGACATAGGCAGATAAACCATTTGTTAGGAAGTTTGTAAAGACAAAAGGTTTTAAAGGCAAGAGAAACCAGAATGAGCAGAATGTGAAGTTAGTTTGAACTTAGGAGAGTGTCACAGGACAGCAGTGCCGTGGATAGTAAGCCTAGGGAAGTCAGCAAGTCAGTTAAATAGAGTTTAAAAGTCAAGAATTAGCAGGAAAGCAAGCCTTTATATTGCTCGAGGACGAGCAATAACTCAAGTTTGGGGGTGTGTTACCTCTCCAAAAGTACATTATTTAGGGTCATATTTACCTTGAAATCATGTAATCTCTTGAGTGTTTTTGTTAGAATTTAGCTTAATACGTTCTTAAATGTGAGAATTCGAGGAAAGAAGCTAAAATAGGACTTATTTGGAAAAGGAACGAAAAAGAATAGAAAATGATGCTAAAAGAGTTAAAATGTACATTGCAGGAGAATTGCTGAAACATTGCTGGGAGAGCAATGGACATTGCGGCCACATCAAGGAATCCGTAATGCCAAGCTGCTGCTGCTGAACTTTTCCCAGTCGGTAGTTGTCATCGTTGCGATCTTTCAGCCGCCTAAGCCTTCCCCTGCTGCCACGTGGAGGATTGTTGTTCAGAATGGATGGTTCTCCGTGGCTGGAGGTACCTGCAAAAGGCTATAAAAAGAGACGAAGGGTGAAGGAGAAACACAGCTCGGAAGCGTGGAGTTCTCCGTCACAACGCAATCCACATACACATTTTTCTTACCCCGTTTGTTGGAACGAAGAAATCAGCCCTTGGCGTCGATAATTCGAGAGGAAGAAGAGAAGATCCTTCTTCTCTTCTGATTGAATTCATCCCCAAGAACAACTAATCTTCCCCTTCATCTGAGGCGCTTGCGACGAGGAGATCCGTGCACTCTTTTACAAAGCTTTCTTTACTGCTTTCTATCTTTCATTTCCATTTGCTACACTGATTCGATTCGTCTCCAATTTACTCAGTTCTTTACTGTTTTTCATACCTTCGCACATTGTGTTCTGAACCTTAATTTAGAAAGTAATCATTTAAGTCTTTTCGAGTTCTTCATCTTGTTATCTTTTATTCTATCGCTTTTCTTAAGTTCTTTAAATCATGCTTAATCAACTCATCTTTTCTAACTCTCCACCAACCATGAGTAACTAATCACACAAAGGTCTGCTAAAGATGAATCTATAGGTTAGAAATACGAGAGTTCATCATGTAGGATAGCTTCGAATGCATTGAATGTATGTGTATTTCTGTTGGGTTTTATATCCTAAAACTCGTGGTTTGTAAACTGAATGTATATTCTATTTTGCAATAAAGTTGTTATTGAGATTTATTCAGTAAAGTTGTTATTGAATAAAATGAATTGTTTTTACTTTTAACCTAACTCCAATAAACAAAGAACCCATGGCTATAGGTTGTATACTTGAACTTCATGTATGACATGATTGTGGATCAAGTTCAAGTAATAGCCAGAACGGTCTATAGTATAGGGATAAGGTTGGGTACCTTATCCTGGGGACACTATTGGACGCGGCCCACTTTGTATAGTACAAACGATGTGATCCGAAATCGTTCATGTGGAGACATGTGAGTGGGGGCGTCCTATGCAATGAGTTTGCATAAGATTGAACCGCGAAACAAGTCGCTCTTTCTTTATAACTTCGTTTACTGTAAAGACCGACTTTTTCATATGATGACCTAGGTAACTCGATCTGAATCCTGAGCACGCTATGAACTCCTGTTTATTCGGGCTTATCCTTTGACTTGTATGGGTGAGAGTGGCCCGAGATCGCCGACTCAATAAGCCTACCATCTTGGGGATAAGACCGGGTAGGTAGCTGGGAACATAGTCCTGCGAGATGGAATTCACTCCTACCCGCTCTGAGGGATTAGTAGAGAGGTTGTTCCCTTAAGTGCTGACTCCGGGTCTTGAACTAGGGATCCCACCCTCTCATTGGCCCGAGAGGGACTTGGTATAGTGATGAGATCACATACCAATCGGTTTGGTGGTTGGACCACAAACCAATAGTTCATTAGAGGATCAGTGGGACTTAAGGAACAAGATGTAATTACGGGGGTAAAACGGTTATTTTGACCCAGCTGTAATTACGAACGACCTGTGAAGGATCGACTTACTAATGATGGTTATATCAAGAGGACAGAAATATATCTACGGTGAGGAGAGTGCAACCCTTGTACTTTAGTGGAGTCTCCGGGGGTTAACGAATGGTGGTTAGCTTGGTTAAAGAGTTTGACCGGTTAATCTCGTATCGTTGGAGCTCATGATCTGTAGGTCCTTTAGGTTCTCCTAGCTAGCTCGGATTAAGCCGTGTAACAATATGAGAGAAAAAGAATTTGAATTTATTGAAATTCAGTTTTGGAAGAATGATGGACATATTTAAATATGATTTAAATATGGGATCGGTGTAAAACATGAATAGGGATTCATGTGTGATGATTCGGTTTAAGAAACCGGGATTAGTCTTATTATTTAATTAATATTTGATATTGAATTAAATAATAATATTAATTAATTAAAAAGTTTAATTAATTATAATTTATTTTGCTTATTAAAATTAATTATGAATTAATTTTAAAATGACAAAATATTACAAGTGTGATTATAAGTCAAAGTGGAATTATCCATGTTGAGTGGATTTATCCAAGTTGAGTGGGTTTATCCAAGTTGTGAAGTGGATTGTGAATCACCAACAACATGCATATAAACTCATCAATTTTGGAACACTTGGTTGAAGACTAATCCATCCAATTTGAGGTGTCATGCTAAGCAAAGACTTTGTTGCATGTGAATTGCCTATAAATTGGATGAAGTTCAAATGGTTTGAAGTTGATGAATTTTCAAAGAGTTTGAATATTTGGATGAGCATGAAGAGTTCATGTTACTTGGGAAATTAGAAAGCTAAGTGTTAGATTTCTTCTCACAAAATCCTCATCACTTTCATCTTCCCATCTTCTTCTTCCAAACTTTTTCTTTCATAAAGGAGTCCCACCACTCCGTTGCTCGGCCCGAGGATAGCGGGACTACCGGAGGTGGTTCTCGGGGTGTTCGAGGGAAGCTTCGAAGGGTTCGTGAGGAGATTCGAGCATTGGAAGAGAAGTCTTTAGAACTACAAGAGGTATTTGTTCTAATTCCTTCTATTTCAAAGCTTTGTGCATGTTTCTTATTTAGCTAAATTAATGAAATTAGAGTGCCAATGATCCGTCTCGCTTCCGCTGCGCTACATGTGCTCCATCAATTGGTATCAGAGTATTTTTTGGTAACTCAATTTGCATCAATTTGAGCTCGGTGGGTATTTGTTTTAGAAATTAAATTTCTGGGCGTCTAAAGTGTGATTCCGGTTTTGGCATATTTTTTTGAGCTTTTATTTGTACTTCATTTTGTAATTGCCCTGGCGTGTATGGGCTTTAATGTGTGAAGAAGAGTCTGTAAAAAATTCGGAGTCATTAGAGTCCATATAGGCTTTCAATACGAAGACAGAAGCTCGGGTGTCGAAAAAAACAGCATGCTGTTTTTTGCTGTTTTTTTTCTGCAAAATTCCAGCACAACACCGGTTCAGCGCAAGGTGGAAGAAACGGTCCGGTTCGGTCCTCGGGCGGTCCGGTTCACTGAAAGTCAGACCGGTTCCTTGTTCTTCACCCTCTGGAGGTCCGGTTCAGCATTCGTTTGGTCCGGTTCGGGTCGTTATTGGTCCAGTTACGGGCTGTTGAAGTCGGGACAGCTGTTATGGACCGGTTCAGTTTTTTTGAAGTTTTGTAGTTGCTGTTTTTTTGGCCGGTTGAAGCAAATTCAAGCTGGTTCGTGGCGGTTCGAAGGGTTCGGAAGCGTCTCAACTTAGTTGATGAATTATTATTGTAATAATTTAGTTGCTTGCTTGTCCGTGATGCCAAAACCGGTCCACTTTAGTGTGTTTAATTAATTATGCATTGTGAATGTATGTTTTAATTAAAGTATCTTGTATGTGCATAAAGTATGCCATATAGATTTCAAATCCCACCATAGGAAGCATGTTGCATGCATTGAAAGTATAATATAAGTGTTATGTTGTATAGTATGCATGCTTAATTCATGAGAATTAATATAAGTGTTATATTAATTTATGAATTTGATGTTGCTTGTTTAAAAGTAAAATTAATATAAGTGTTATATTAATTGTGAAATTAAACATACAACATAGTTGCCTTAGTTGAATATAATTGTTATATTCTTGCTTGGGAAGCATGTTATAAATTGAATGTAATGGTTATATTCTAGCTTAGGAAGAATGTTATAGAATGTCTTTGTTTTATAAAGTGTTGTAAAATGAGATAGACATTTAAAATCTATAACAAAGATAAATGCATGCTCACGAAGGGTTAAAGAATTCCAATGCGATTAGGAATTTAGTATCGATTCGTTTTAATAGTTAAAATAGGTCGATATCTTGTAAAGCTAAGGTTACGAGAGAACTCACCCGGTTTGATCCTGCACTAAGGTTGGAGGTATTTAAGATGACGGTTTACGGAACACCTCCTACCTGGGGATCGATCCGGTACTTGAGTTAAGTTAACCCGGCTTTATGAGCATGCACGTGAGAAGTGTAAGGTTATAAAATGTTTATCACCTAGACATTTTAGGTAAAAGTATGTTCTACCTAGACTTAGGTTTTATTGTCTTAGCCGGATAATGCCTAAGTAAAACTTTACCCAAACCATTCTAAAATACTTAGTAGTGGTGTTGAGAAGGTATATATGATATATCAATCTCCTCCTACGCTCTCCGCGAAGTTCACACCGTGAGATTTATGCTCGGCCTCGTGATGTCAATAGGGCATCCCCATTCGGATGGTGTTTGCATAAATCAAGAGCAAGGTGAATGGAGAAAGTATTTATAGTAAGTGGGAGAAGGAAGTATGTCAATACATCCTGCGGTCTCCTCCATTAGGTTGAACCGTGAGATTCCCATGTTCCGCCTGCTGGTTGCCCATAGTAGCACCGTCCATTCGGAGGGCCGTTTCATGGGAGTCGGAACAACTCAATCTCCAGAAATGGATAGGGTCTCTTAGGTCCATTCCCAACTCTGACATTTCCATTCGGTTGCACTGTTGGGGCCGACCTCTGAGTTCTGAAAATGGCGGGTCACACTTACAAGGATTACTAAGTTGTTAGTAGATTCTTGACCGAAGTAGCGATAACTAAGGTGCTATAGGAATATGAGTTATTCGGGTATTAGCATTTAGTCAAGAATGTCTTGGTTCAGTGAAGGAGTGATTGACTGCCCCTCGGTAGCGGTTGCTCTGACTCACTGAAGTATCGTTGCAAATTAATAATGATTTTTTGGGTACATTATTACTTTTGCTAAAATTCTTGATTGGTTGTTAAAAATAGGTTAAGTTCAATTCACTAATAGAATTCATTCTTTTCAGCATGTCTAGCTCGTTTATCCAATTACTAGCTTCTGATAAACTAAACGGCGATAACTACACGACCTGGAAATCGAACTTGAATACGATTCTTGTTATCGATGATCTTAGGTTTGTCTTAACAGAGGAATGTCCTCCCCCTCCTAGCTCATCTGCAACTCGAACTGTTCGAGATGCATTTGACAGGTGGACTAGGGCTAATGATAAAGCCCGAGTCTACATCTTGGCCAGCACATCCGATGTGTTAGCTAAGAAGCATGAGGTAATGGTCTCCGCTAAGGAGATCATGGATTCATTACAGATGATGTTTGGACAACCGTCCTCATCGGTCTATCATGATACCCTCATGGCGAGCAAAGTTGAGAAGAAACAACTAAGTAAATATGATTTACTCGTTGTTGAAACATGTTTAGTGGAACATGATAGTTCTGCCTGGATACTGGATTCAGGAGCCACTAACAATGTTTGTTCTTCTTTTTAGGAAACTAGTTCCTGGCAGTTGCTTGCTGAAGGTGAGATAACTCTCAGGGTTGGAACAGGAGAGGTTGTCTCAGCCAAGGCAGTGGGAGCAGTCAAGTTGTTATATAGAGATAGTTTCATTTTACTTGAAAATGTACTGTTGGTTCCTAGCTTTAAAAGGAACCTTGTATCTATCTCTTGTTTACTTGAAAATTTGTATAAAGTATCTTTTCATTTTAATGAAGCGTTCATTAGCAAAAGAGGTGTACATATATGTTCTGCGAAACTTGAAAACAACTTGTATGTGTTAAGACCAACAGAGGCAAAAGCTATTTTGAACACCGAGATGTTTAAAACAACTCAAACTCAAACTAAAAGGCAGAAACTTTCTCCAAGTACCTATCTTTGGCACTTGAGACTAGGCCACATTAATCTCAATAGAATTGGGAGATTGGTTAAGAGCGGTCTCCTAAATAAGTTAGAGGACAACTCTTTACCACCATGTGAGTCTTGTCTTGAGGGCAAGATGACCAAACGATCTTTTTCTGAAAAAGGTCATAGGTCCAAAGAAACTCTAGAGCTTGTACATTCAGATCTTTGTGGTCCGATGAATGTTAAAGCACGGGGAGGGTATGAATATTTCATCAGCTTCATTGATGATTATTCTAGGTACGGCTATCTTTACCTAATGCATCATAAGTCTGAAGCTCTTGAAAAGTTCAAGGAGTATAAGGCAGAGGTTGAGAACACATTAGGTAAAACGATTAAAATACTCCGATCAGATCGAGGTGGAGAGTATATGGACTTAAGATTCCAGGACTATATGATAGAACATGGAATAGTATCCCAACTCTCAGCGCCCGGAACACCGCAGCAGAACGGTGTGTCCGAAAGGAGAAATAGAACCCTGTTAGACATGGTTCGATCTATGATGAGCTATGCTCAACTGCCTAGTTCGTTTTGGGGATATGCCGTAGAGGCTGCTGTATATATTTTGAACATGGTTCCCTCTAAGAGTGTTTCAGAAACACCTTATGAGTTATGGAGAGGGCGTAAAGGTAGTTTACGTCACTTCAGAATTTGGGGGTGTCCGACACATGTGTTGGTGCCCAATCCAAAGAAGTTGGAACATCGTTCAAAATTATGCCTATTCGTAGGTTACCCCAAGGAAACGAAAGGTGGTCTATTTTACGATCCTCAACAGGACAAGGTGCTTGTATCGACAAACACCACGTTCTTAGAGGAAGACCACATGAGAGATCATCAACCTTCGAGCAAAATTGTTTTGACCGAACTTTCCAGGAAAGCTACAGATGGGTCAACAAGAGTTGTTGATCAGGCTGGTCCTTCTCAAGAGTTGAGAATACGTCGACGTAGTGGGAGGGATGTGAGACAACCCGACCGCTACATGGGTTTAACGGAAACCCAGGTCGTCATACCTGATGACGGCGTTGAGGATCCATTGACCTTCAAACAGGCAATGGATGACATAGACAAGGACCAGTGGCTTAAAGCCATGGACCTCGAAATGGAGTCGATGTACTTCAATTCGGTTTGGGATCTTGTAGAGCAACCTGATGGTGAAAGACCTATCGGTTGCAAGTGGATCTACAAGAGGAAACGAGACCAAGCCGGTAAGGTGCAAACCTTTAAGGCTCGACTTGTGGCAAAGGGTTATTCCCAGAGGGAAGAGGTGGACTATGAAGAAACCTTCTCCCCTGTTGCCATGTTAAAGTCGATTAGAATACTCTTGTCCATTGCCACATTTTATGATTATGAAATTTGGCAAATGGATGTCAAGACAGCCTTTCTGAATGGCAATCTTGAAGAGAGTATTTATATGGCTCAACCAGAGGGGTTCATAATTCACGGTCAAGAGCAAAAGGTTTGCAAGCTTAATCGATCCATTTATGGGTTGAAGCAAGCGTCTAGATCCTGGAATATAAGGTTTGATACTGCGATCAAATCTTATGGCTTTGAACAGAATGTTGACGAACCTTGTGTCTACAAGAAAATAGTCAATTCTGTTGTAGCTTTCTTAGTCTTATATGTAGATGATATCCTACTCATTGGGAATGATGTAGGGTTCCTGACTGACGTTAAGCAATGGCTAGCGATCCAATTCCAAATGAAAGATTTGGGAGAGGCTCAGTTTGTTCTAGGGATTCAAATCGTAAGGAATCGTAAGAACAAAACGCTAGCGCTGTCTCAAGCATCTTATATCGACAAGGTGTTGATACGATATTCGATGCAGAATTCCAAGAAGGGTTCTTTACCTTTCAGGCATGGAATTCAATTGTCAAAGGAAGAGTGTCCTAAGACACCTCAAGAAGTTGAGGATATGAGACGAATTCCCTATGCATCAGCAGTCGGTAGTCTGATGTACGCCATGTTATGTACACGACCCGACATATGCTATGCAGTGGGAATTGTCAGTAGGTACCAGTCCAATCCAGGTTATGATCATTGGACTGCCGTTAAACACATCCTCAAGTATCTTCGGAGAACGAGAGACTATGTGCTCGTGTATGGCGCGAAGGATTTGATCCTTACAGGATACACTGACTCTGATTTTCAAACCGATAATGATTCGAGGAAATCCACATCGGGATCAGTGTTCACTCTTAACGGAGGGGCAATAGTATGGAGGAGTATAAAGCAAGGTTGTATTGCTGACTCCATGTTAAGTCTCTGAAAGTGACTTATTTAGGACCCATTTGGCTTAAGAAGATGTACACATTTAGGTGTTTTTGTGAGCATTTAGCCTAAACCTATGCTTTAATATGAGAATTAGAAGGAGGTAGCTAATATAGGACTTATGCACAATAGGTAGAAAAAGGGGTGAAAACCGAAGAAAAGAATGAAAATATAACCATTGCGAATGCATTGCGGAATAATTGCGGTGGCCGCAATTATTCAAGTTAAAACCGTAAGTTGGCTGACATTTTTCTGTTTAGATCCGACTTTTCAGGGATTCTTTTCTTCTCCTCCATCCATTCTGATATATGACGTTGAAGACTGATGGTTCTCCTTGGCCCGATCGCACCTGCAAACAACTATAAATAGGGGTCAAAGTCGGAGGATCAACAGGCATTCCGAAGCGTAGAAGTCTTCGTGCAGTCCACCATTTCCACTGTCTTTCCTTTGCCGTCTGTTGAAGTTAGAGTTCAGCCATTTGGAGTCGATAATCTGATAGGAAGGAGAGAAGATTCTTCTTCTCTCTCGATTGGATTCATCCAAGCACGGCTGACTTCTCATCATCAACATTCGAGGCGACTGCCACGGAATTTCTAGCATTTCCTTTACTGTTTTTCTGTATTACTCTTCTTATTTCCATTGCTGCTTACTGTTGTTCTTAGTTTAGCATTTCAATTATTGCATTTCGTTGTTGTCTGTCTTTAATTCATCTCTTTAGAGCTTTCCTTTGTCAATCAAACACTTTAAGCAATCGAAGTATCCTTCTGCTATTTACGGTTTCCATCTGTTTCTGCTACGGCTTTAGCTTACTGTTTTAAGCTTATTTATCTTCTAAGCATGTCTGTTTTATTTACTGTTTCTCTTCTCCACATATCCATGAGTAACTAAACTCACTTAGGGGCATGCTAATGACAGAACTATAGGCTAAAAAACGTAAGTCAAGTAGGCAGATTAACACTCGAACATTGGTTGTATGTAAGCTTCATCCCACGGGCAATTTCGATTGGCCATCCATTTTGTCCAAAGAACTCCTAACCTCTGGAAGGAGTAAGAGTTCAGAGTCATATAACCATGCTAGCCTTTCATGGTAATCAGGAAACGGCCTAGGAATAGGCGTTTCCCTAGTACAAACTAAAAACTCCTGTTTTAACAAGATGCTTAAGACCTTACTTTGAAGTCGAGTAAACTTGAGTCTCTCATGCATGGAATCGGACGATACTTGTGATAGAGTTAGTTTGATGTATAGAGAGTTGATCCAAAGCTTGATAATCGTAATAAACTGCCTATAGGATAGTCATTAGTAGCTCCCAATTCACCATTTTAATCAGTTTCGCTGTTAATTAATTGCGGAAACATTGCGGTCCACGCAATTCTACCAAATTTCATTCTGTTCAGCTGTTTTCTTTCTCATTTATTAATTCCATCTTTTATCCTTTGCATCTAATTCCAACTTGCATCTGTTTATGTTATATCCCTCTATACATTCAGCAAAAAGTAGTTAATTAAAAACCAATTTTACCCCCTCAAATTTATCCCATCTTTCTTAACATTCACACACTTCGCGAATAGCTTAAATAAGTCTCTGTGGAAAACGAATTAAATATACTCATTACTTGCTGTGAGACCATGTATGCTTGCATGTTCTAAGTGCTCTCTCTTCTATTTTGCACACTTTTCTTTACACATTGAGCACGCAACAAGTTTTTGGCGCCGCTGCCGGGGACTTATTTTAAGTGAAACGAAGTTTTTGTTAAGTTTGAAACATTCATTTGTTTTCTTTTGCATTCGATCTATATCTCATTTCTTTCTTAGGTAAAACTTAGGTTAGTTTATGAATGAGCTTCCATCTAGTGATCTAGAGTTCAACCCTGAGCCCGAAAGATTACTTAGAGCTAGGAATAAGGCTAAGAAACGTTTATTTAAACAACCTTCTTTACCTCAATTAGCTGCTGATACCGCAAGGTTATCAACACCACCTTTAGGAGAAATGGATGTTAGAGATCAAAATCTGGTGCCTGCCACTCGCAACCCCATAGAAATAGCGAATGACAAGGATAGCGCCATTCTTTCATATCTTGTACCTATGCCTGGGGAGCTGAACCCCAGCATAATCCGTCCTGAGATCACTGCCAACTCATTCGAGTTAAAGCCAGTGATGTTCCAAATGTTGTCCACTGTGGGACAATTTTTTGGAATGGAAAATGAGGATCCCCACAACCATCTTAGGAATTTCTTAGGAGTTAGTGATACCTTCCTAATCCCTGGAGTTTCCCAAGAGGCACTAAGGCTATACTTGTTCCCTTACTCTTTGAGGGACAAGGCCAAAACGTGGCTGAACTCATTACCTTCCGGATCTGTCCTTAATTGGACAGATCTAGCTGAAAAATTCCTAGTCAAATATTTCCCACCTGATAGGAATTCAACTTTTCGTGATGACATTATAAAGTTCAAACAAGCTCCAAGTGAGTCTCTTCACGAAGCTTGGACACGCTTCAAAGACCTTCTAATCAAATGCCCGCACCATGGCATCCCATGGTGCATCCAAATAGAAGTTTTCTTTAAAGGTTGCAACCCCAGCACTAGACAAGTCTTAAATTCATCTGCTGGAGGTTCTATGTTGTCCAAGAGTTACAACGAAGCTTATGAGATCTTGGAGAAGATCTCAACATCTCATTGTAGATGGTCAGACGATCCTGTAGAGCCAACTAGAGCTCAAGACAAGGATGCTCTAAGCGCCATGAGCACCCAAATAAATGCCCTGACCAACTTAGTCAAGCAAATGGCTCAGGCCAATCTCCAACCCAGTGCCAATACCGCCACAGCCATGTCAATGGGCACTCAACCAAGCCAAGGCGAGGCACTAGTCTGTGGATTCTGTGGGGAAGGACACCCTTATGAATACTGTCCTGGGAATCCATCCTCGGTCTGCTATGTAGGAACCCAGCAGCACCCAAGGAACAACCCCTACTCACAAACATACAATCCTGGTTGGAGGAACCACCCAAACCTGTCATGGGGTGGCCAACCAAATTCTAACCAAAACAATAACCTACCAAGGCCGAGTGGAACATCTGGTTTCACTCCCCAAAATAACCAACATAACCAATCAATGTACCAAAAACCTTATCAACCAGTAGGATCTTCTGTAGAAAACCTACTCAAGGAATATATAGCTAAGAATGAGGCTACTCTCCAAAGCCAGCAAGCTACCCTTAGGAGCTTAGAAACTCAAATAGGCCAGTTAGCCAATGAACTTAAAAGTAGGCCCCAAGGTAGACTCCCTGCTGACACTGAACTACCAAGGAGAGATGGCAAGGAACAAGTTCAAGCAATTGAACTTAGGAGTGGAAGACCTCTGGTAAGCAATACCAAAGACATACCAAAGAGAGTAGAGAACACCGAGTCTAGTGCTCCACTGGAGTCTCTGCCAAGCCAAGGTCCACCACCCACTAGCACCTCAGGAGCCAGCTTAGAACCAATTGTAGAAGAAATAGAAGAAATTCCTAGACCTCCACCAATCCTAAAGCGCCCTGACGTACCTGCTTATGTACCACCACCTCCTTATCCTAGAAGGCTTAAGAAGAAGCAGGAACAGGAAGTTCATTTCAATAAATTCTTAGAAATCCTTAAGCAAGTACACGTTAATATTCCTTTTGTAGAGGTTTTACAATCGATGCCTTCTTATGTAAAGTTTTTGAAGGATATCATTACTAACAAAAAGATAATTGGTGAGTTTGAAACAGTCAATCTCACTGAGGAGTGCAGTGCCATCCTCCAGAACAAGTTGCCCAAGAAGGAGAAGGATCCTGGTTCCTTCACCTTACCTGTAGAACTGGGAGGCAAGCACGTGGGGCGAGCTCTCTGTGACCTGGGAGCTAGCATTAACCTCATGCCCCTGTCCCTATTCCGCCAGTTAGGAATAGGAGAAGCACGTCCAACTACAGTCACTTTACAACTAGCCGACAGATCCATCGCATATCCAGAAGGTAAGATTGAGGATATTCTAGTGAAAGTTGACAAGTTCATCTTCCTTGCAGATTTCATTGTCCTGGACTATGAGGCAGACAAGGAGGTTCCCATCCTGCTAGGTAGACCATTTCTAGCCACAGGTAGGGCACTAATAGATGTGCAAAAAGGTGAGTTAACTATGAGGGTACATGACGAAGAGGTAAAATTTAGTGTTTATAAAGCTTTGAGATATCCCTCTGATTCTGAGTCATGTGCTAGCATGGATGTTGTTGATTCACTTATGGACGATCAATTAGAGCATGTATTATTAACCAAGCATGCTAATGAATATGTACAAGTAGATGTAGATGACTTAAATGTATCTGACATAATGAACATGCCTGTAATTAACCCTCAGCATGTATGTATGAACATAGATTTGACTGATAGAACTGTAAATTCTTTGAAGCCCTCCATTGAGCATCCACCTATTCTTGAACTGAAACCACTACCTACTCACCTCAAATATGCATATTTAGGAGATAATGATACATTGCCTGTAATTATTTCCTCTAAACTTAGTGAACAGCATGAGGTAGATTTAATTTTACTGCTTAAGCAATATAGGAAGGCTATAGCATGGACTATTGCCGATATTCGAGGCATTAGCCCTGCTTTTTGTATGCATAAAATTATCTTAGAGGAAGAGCACACACCTAAGGTAGATCACCAGCGTAGGTTAAACCCCTCTATGAAAGAGGTAGTGAAGAAGGAAATAATAAAATGGTTAGATGCAGGAGTAATTTACCCCATAGCTAGTAGCCAGTGGGTGAGCCCCATCCAGTGTGTACCTAAGAAGGGGGGTATGACCGTGGTAGTCAATGAGAACGACGAACTGATTCCAACAAGGACTGTCACAGGATGGAGGGTGTGTATGGACTATAGGAAGTTAAACAAAGAAACAAAAAAAGACCACTTCCCTATACCGTTTATTGACCAGATGCTAGACAGAATAGCTGGTAGGGCCTACTACTGTTTCCTAGATGGCTATTCGGGCTACAACCAAATAACTATAGATCCTGAGGACCAAGAGAAGACCACCTTCACTTGCCCTTTTGGAACGTTTGCCTTCCGCAGAATGCCTTTTGGCTTATGCAATGCACCGGCAACTTTCCAGAGGTGCATGATGGCCATCTTCTCTGAGTTGGATGAATCCATGATAGAAATATTCATGGATGACTTCTCAGTCTTCGGGGATTCATTTCAAATCTGTCTAAACAACCTAGGACAAGTCCTGGCTAGGTGTGAGGAAACCCACCTAGTCCTAAATTGGGAAAAGTGCCATTTCATGGTAGATGAGGGGATTGTCTTAGGCCATAGAGTGTCAAGGGCCGGTGTGGAAGTGGATAGGGCAAAAGTAGAGATCATAGAGAAGTTAGTAGAGCCCCAAAATGTCAAAGGCATTAGAAGCTTCTTAGGACATGCTGGTTTTTACAGAAGGTTCATCAAGGACTTTTCTAAGATAGCCAAGCCCCTGTGCGAGCTTCTAGAGCTAAACAAACCTTTTATCTTCTCTGAGGAGTGTGTAGTAGCTTGGAAAACCCTGAAGGAAGCACTAGTCACAGCACCAATCATAGTCGGACCAAATTGGGATCTCCCATTTGAGATGCTATGTGATGCCAGTGACTATGCTGTTGGAGTCATGTTAGGACAGAAAATTGACAAGCTCACACATCCTGTCTATTATGCCAGTAAGACCTTGAATGAGGCTCAATGTAACTATACAACTACAGAAAAAGAGATGCTTGCTGTAGTATTTGCATGTGAAAAATTTAGAAATTATATAGTAGGCACTAGGACCATTGTGTATACTGACCATTCTGCTTTAAAATATCTGATGAGAAAGGCTGATGCTAAGCCTAGACTAATTAGATGGGTGTTATTACTGCAAGAATTTGATTTAGATATTCGAGACAAGAAAGGTTGTGAGAATGTGGTTGCAGATCACCTATCTCGATTGCACCATAATTGCGAAAAAATTGCGGAGTCCGCAATTTCTGATGCTTTCATAGATGAGCATGTCTTTGCTTTATCTCATCGTGATAACGATGAGGAACCATGGTTCGCTGATATTGCTAACTTTCGTGCATCACAGGTTTTACCAGTATTCAAGGGAGGGCAAGAGAAGAAGAGGTTCCTCAATGAAGTAAAGAAATTCATCTGGGACGACCCCATCCTTTACAGAACTTGTGCTGATGGGCTGTTGAGGAAATGTGTTTCAGCTGCTGAAGCGAAATCTGTGCTGCAGCACTGTCACTCATCTCCTTATGGGGGACATTTTGGTGGGCAGAGAACAGCTGCTAAGGTCTTTCAGAGTGGCTACTACTGGCCAACAATCTTCAAGGACGCCCATGACTACGCCCACAACTGCGATGAGTGTCAAAGGACAGGTAACTTGAGCCGTAAGGATGAGATGCCCCTCACCTACATCTTAGAGTTAGAACTCTTTGATGTGTGGGGCATTGATTTCATGGGACCATTCCCTCCATCATCAGGTAACCTGTACATCTTAGTAGCAGTAGATTACGTGTCGAAGTGGGTAGAAGCTAAGGCATGTCCTAATAATGATGCTAAAACGGTCACTAGTTTCTTACATAGGCACATTTTCACTCGATTTGGGACTCCTCGTGCTATCATTAGTGATGAGGGGTCACATTTCATTAACAAGGCTATGGAGAAATTATTGGCTAAATATAACATCCGACATAGAGTAGCTACCCCTTACCACCCACATTCTAATGGTCAAGCTGAAATTTCCAATAGGGAAATAAAGAACATCCTAGAGAAGGTAGTCAAACCGAATAGGAAAGACTGGTCTTTTAAGCTTGAGGATGCACTTTGGGCTTACAGAACAGCATATAAGACACCCTTAGGTATGTCTCCCTATAGGCTGGTATATGGCAAGGCTTGCCATTTGCCACTTGAGTTAGAAAATAAAGCATATTGGGCCATGAAAGAATTAAATTTTTGTGTAAAGGATGCGGGGACATTAAGATCTTTGCAGCTCCATGAACTTGATGAGCTTAGGCACATGGCCTATGAGAATGCCAAGATGTACAAAGAAAAGACTAAAATATGGCATGACAGTAGGCTTAGGATCAAAGACTTTAAAAAAGGCCAACTTGTACTCTTATTTAATTCACGCTTAAAGCTATTTCCAGGCAAATTAAAGTCTAGATGGTCGGGTCCATTTATTATTACTAATGTCTTTGTTCATGGTGCAATAGAGATTAAAAACTTGCAGCAAGGGCAGCCGTTTATGGTCAATGGTGCCAGACTGAAGCATTACTATGAGGAAGGGGATGTAAAGACTCTCTCAGCCTTCCTCTTAACTGAAGCATGACAAAAAGAACGAGAGAGAACGAGTGGTTACTGTGCTCGTTTAGAAAAGGGCCAATGCCTTAGTTTTTTCTGTCTTTCTGTTTTTTTTTTTTTTTTTTTTTTTTTTTTTTTTTCATGATCGTTTGTAGGTTTTGTAGCATGATTTTAATTACGTATTTAATGTTTGTTTGATTTGTTTTTGTAGGGATTCGATAGATGGAATCAAGGAGAGTGAATCAAGCTTTAAAAATCAAGAATTGGTGGAGCCAATTGGAAGATACGGGCGATCAAAGTTTGGAATTTTTATGAAATCTTGTCCCTGGAATTGCGCAAAAATTGCTGGATCCGCAAAACTAGCCGTTGAGATTTTTTCCGTTTTATTTATAGCCGTTAGAACGCGCCCGTTGATACGATTCTCTCATTCTGTGATCTCCAAGATTTCCACGATTCTCTCCATCTGTGATTCTTCTCTCCAAACCTCCAAGAAGCAACTATGGTTTCCACTAGGGCTGAGAGATCCGCCGCCAAGAAGAAGGTCGACGACGCAGCTGAAGCGGCTGCGAGGGAGGCGCTTCTCGCCCTTGCTGATGAAGGTGCTGTTCGCACCGGCCGTCTTTCCAAGCTTCCTATCCGTAGGAGGAAGTGGAAGGTGGTCACTGAGATCCCTGCTGGCCCATCTGAGCCAGTGGGCACGCCAAAGAAGCGCCGGTGGTCTGTCAAGACTGCTGCTGAACCGAGCACTGCCAAGACTCCCTCTGTGGAGAGTCAAGAACCTGATCGTGATTCTCACGAGTCAGCCAAAGAAGGCTCGTCGCCGTCTGGTTCACCTGTGCGCAGCCCTCTGCCTTCTACACCTGTGCACAGCCCTGCGTCGTCCGAACCAGCGCCAAGCGCAGAGCCATCACCACCGTTACAGAGCCCTGAGCTGTCTCCAGCGCTTCAGAGTTCTGATCCGCCATCTGTAGCAGCGCAGAGCCCTGCGCCATCATCTTCACCACTGAGTTCTGCACGCGCACCATCAGCAGAACATGATTCCCCACGGCCTGATCCGGAATTCCCTTACGGGGATTATCAAGAATCCACGCAAGGCAGTGGAGATGCTGGGGAAGAAGAAGTCTTCTCTCCTATGAGGGAAGACAGCCCTGATGAGCCTGCACAGCAGGCTGATTCTATGGAGGAGACGTTGGGGGCTTGCCTCCAGCAGATCAACATGAAGAAAGAGAAGAAGAAGGCCAAAATGACCAAGGCCAAGAAGTCCAAGAAGGCCAAGAAGCTGAAGAAGAAGAAGGCCAAGCGAGTGCCTTCAGCAGATGGAGAGAGTGCTGAGCCTTCGCTCAAACGCCTCAAGGTGGAGGCTGCTGAATCATCCAGACCAACTGATAAGGGGAAGGCTAAGCTCTGCCCTGAAGATGAACCTCCGTCAGTGAGGTATGTCTCCTCTGATGCCGAATCAAGGGGTCTGGAGCTGAGGAAAAGGGACCTGTTGCACGAGAAGGGGTTCCTTGATCGCCTTGCTGACCTGCCGCAGTTCTTGCGCGCAGGGGTGCTTAACCATGGCTGGGAGGAATTCTGCCGACCTCCCAATCCAGCATACACAAGCATGGTGTATGACTTCTATGCTAACGTGATCAGCCCGGAGGATGGCCTATCTGTGGTCCGAGGGGTGGAAGTTGATTTTTCTGCCAAAGCCATCAACGAAGCATTTGGTCTCAGGGGCCAACCTCACACAGATTATGCACGGGTAGTGGATGAGCCAACTGAGGCTGTGCTAGAAGAAGCCCTGCGCACAATTGGCCAGCCTGAAGCCTCTTGGACAGTGTCACGCAACGGGCGGCACACTCTTATGAGTGCCAACCTCACGGCTAAGGCAGCCATTGCGCAGAAAATATAACTTAAATGAATTTTCATTCGCAATGGTTATATTTTCATTCGCAATGGTTATATTTTCATGCATTCGCAATGGTTATAATTGAAATGCAGCACAGATTTCGCTTCAGCAGCTGAAACACATTTCCTCAACAGCCCATCAGCACAAGTTCTGTAAAGGATGGGGTCGTCCCAGATGAATTTCTTTACTTCATTGAGGAACCTCTTCTTCTCTTGCCCTCCCTTGAATACTGGTAAAACCTGTGATGCACGAAAGTTAGCAATATCAGCGAACCATGGTTCCTCATCGTTATCACGATGAGATAAAGCAAAGACATGCTCATCTATGAAAGCATCAGAAATTGCGGACTCCGCAATTTTTTCGCAATTATGGTGCAATCGAGATAGGTGATCTGCAACCACATTCTCACAACCTTTCTTGTCTCGAATATCTAAATCAAATTCTTGCAGTAATAACACCCATCTAATTAGTCTAGGCTTAGCATCAGCCTTTCTCATCAGATATTTTAAAGCAGAATGGTCAGTATACACAATGGTCCTAGTGCCTACTATATAATTTCTAAATTTTTCACATGCAAATACTACAGCAAGCATCTCTTTTTCTGTAGTTGTATAGTTACATTGAGCCTCATTCAAGGTCTTACTGGCATAATAGACAGGATGTGTGAGCTTGTCAATTTTCTGTCCTAACATGACTCCAACAGCATAGTCACTGGCATCACATAGCATCTCAAATGGGAGATCCCAATTTGGTCCGACTATGATTGGTGCTGTGACTAGTGCTTCCTTCAGGGTTTTCCAAGCTACTACACACTCCTCAGAGAAGATAAAAGGTTTGTTTAGCTCTAGAAGCTCGCACAGGGGCTTGGCTATCTTAGAAAAGTCCTTGATGAACCTTCTGTAAAAACCAGCATGTCCTAAGAAGCTTCTAATGCCTTTGACATTTTGGGGCTCTACTAACTTCTCTATGATCTCTACTTTTGCCCTATCCACTTCCACACCGGCCCTTGACACTCTATGGCCTAAGACAATCCCCTCATCTACCATGAAATGGCACTTTTCCCAATTTAGGACTAGGTGGGTTTCCTCACACCTAGCCAGGACTTGTCCTAGGTTGTTTAGACAGATTTGAAATGAATCCCCGAAGACTGAGAAGTCATCCATGAATATTTCTATCATGGATTCATCCAACTCAGAGAAGATGGCCATCATGCACCTCTGGAAAGTTGCCGGTGCATTGCATAAGCCAAAAGGCATTCTGCGGAAGGCAAACGTTCCAAAAGGGCAAGTGAAGGTGGTCTTCTCTTGGTCCTCAGGATCTATAGTTATTTGGTTGTAGCCCGAATAGCCATCTAGGAAACAGTAGTAGGCCCTACCAGCTATTCTGTCTAGCATCTGGTCAATAAACGGTATAGGGAAGTGGTCTTTTTTTGTTTCTTTGTTTAACTTCCTATAGTCCATACACACCCTCCATCCTGTGACAGTCCTTGTTGGAATCAGTTCGTCGTTCTCATTGACTACCACGGTCATACCCCCCTTCTTAGGTACACACTGGATGGGGCTCACCCACTGGCTACTAGCTATGGGGTAAATTACTCCTGCATCTAACCATTTTATTATTTCCTTCTTCACTACCTCTTTCATAGAGGGGTTTAACCTACGCTGGTGATCTACCTTAGGTGTGTGCTCTTCCTCTAAGATAATTTTATGCATACAAAAAGCAGGGCTAATGCCTCGAATATCGGCAATAGTCCATGCTATAGCCTTCCTATATTGCTTAAGCAGTAAAATTAAATCTACCTCATGCTGTTCACTAAGTTTAGAGGAAATAATTACAGGCAATGTATCATTATCTCCTAAATATGCATATTTGAGGTGAGTAGGTAGTGGTTTCAGTTCAAGAATAGGTGGATGCTCAATGGAGGGCTTCAAAGAATTTACAGTTCTATCAGTCAAATCTATGTTCATACATACATGCTGAGGGTTAATTACAGGCATGTTCATTATGTCAGATACATTTAAGTCATCTACATCTACTTGTACATATTCATTAGCATGCTTGGTTAATAATACATGCTCTAATTGATCGTCCATAAGTGAATCAACAACATCCATGCTAGCACATGACTCAGAATCAGAGGGATATCTCAAAGCTTTATAAACACTAAATTTTACCTCTTCGTCATGTACCCTCATAGTTAACTCACCTTTTTGCACATCTATTAGTGCCCTACCTGTGGCTAGAAATGGTCTACCTAGCAGGATGGGAACCTCCTTGTCTGCCTCATAGTCCAGGACAATGAAATCTGCAAGGAAGATGAACTTGTCAACTTTAACTAGAATATCCTCAATCTTACCTTCTGGATATGCGATGGATCTGTCGGCTAGTTGTAAAGTGACTGTAGTTGGACGTGCTTCTCCTATTCCTAACTGGCGGAATAGGGACAGGGGCATGAGGTTAATGCTAGCTCCCAGGTCACAGAGAGCTCGCCCCACGTGCTTGCCTCCAAGTTCTACAGGTAAGGTGAAGGAACCAGGATCCTTCTCCTTCTTGGGCAACTTGTTCTGGAGGATGGCACTGCACTCCTCAGTGAGATTGACTGTTTCAAACTCACCAATTATCTTTTTGTTAGTAATGATATCCTTCAAAAACTTTACATAAGAAGGCATCGATTGTAAAACCTCTACAAAAGGAATATTAACGTGTACTTGCTTAAGGATTTCTAAGAATTTATTGAAATGAACTTCCTGTTCCTGCTTCTTCTTAAGCCTTCTAGGATAAGGAGGTGGTGGTACATAAGCAGGTACGTCAGGGCGCTTTAGGATTGGTGGAGGTCTAGGAATTTCTTCTATTTCTTCTACAATTGGTTCTAAGCTGGCTCCTGAGGTGCTAGTGGGTGGTGGACCTTGGCTTGGCAGAGACTCCAGTGGAGCACTAGACTCGGTGTTCTCTACTCTCTTTGGTATGTCTTTGGTATTGCTTACCAGAGGTCTTCCACTCCTAAGTTCAATTGCTTGAACTTGTTCCTTGCCATCTCTCCTTGGTAGTTCAGTGTCAGCAGGGAGTCTACCTTGGGGCCTACTTTTAAGTTCATTGGCTAACTGGCCTATTTGAGTTTCTAAGCTCCTAAGGGTAGCTTGCTGGCTTTGGAGAGTCGCCTCATTCTTAGCTATATATTCCTTGAGTAGGTTTTCTACAGAAGATCCTACTGGTTGATAAGGTTTTTGGTACATTGATTGGTTATGTTGGTTATTTTGGGGAGTGAAACCAGATGTTCCACTCGGCCTTGGTAGGTTATTGTTTTGGTTAGAATTTGGTTGGCCACCCCATGACAGGTTTGGGTGGTTCCTCCAACCAGGATTGTATGTTTGTGAGTAGGGGTTGTTCCTTGGGTGCTGCTGGGTTCCTACATAGCAGACCGAGGATGGATTCCCAGGACAGTATTCATAAGGGTGTCCTTCCCCACAGAATCCACAGACTAGTGCCTCGCCTTGGCTTGGTTGAGTGCCCATTGACATGGCTGTGGCGGTATTGGCACTGGGTTGGAGATTGGCCTGAGCCATTTGCTTGACTAAGTTGGTCAGGGCATTTATTTGGGTGCTCATGGCGCTTAGAGCATCCTTGTCTTGAGCTCTAGTTGGCTCTACAGGATCGTCTGACCATCTACAATGAGATGTTGAGATCTTCTCCAAGATCTCATAAGCTTCGTTGTAACTCTTGGACAACATAGAACCTCCAGCAGATGAATTTAAGACTTGTCTAGTGCTGGGGTTGCAACCTTTAAAGAAAACTTCTATTTGGATGCACCATGGGATGCCATGGTGCGGGCATTTGATTAGAAGGTCTTTGAAGCGTGTCCAAGCTTCGTGAAGAGACTCACTTGGAGCTTGTTTGAACTTTATAATGTCATCACGAAAAGTTGAATTCCTATCAGGTGGGAAATATTTGACTAGGAATTTTTCAGCTAGATCTGTCCAATTAAGGACAGATCCGGAAGGTAATGAGTTCAGCCACGTTTTGGCCTTGTCCCTCAAAGAGTAAGCGAACAAGTATAGCCTTAGTGCCTCTTGGGAAACTCCAGGGATTAGGAAGGTATCACTAACTCCTAAGAAATTCCTAAGATGGTTGTGGGGATCCTCATTTTCCATTCCAAAAAATTGTCCCACAGTGGACAACATTTGGAACATCACTGGCTTTAACTCGAATGAGTTGGCAGTGATCTCAGGACGGATTATGCTGGGGTTCAGCTCCCCAGGCATAGGTACAAGATATGAAAGAATGGCGCTATCCTTGTCATTCGCTATTTCTATGGGGTTGCGAGTGGCAGGCACCAGATTTTGATCTCTAACATCCATTTCTCCTAAAGGTGGTGTTGATAACCTTGCGGTATCAGCAGCTAATTGAGGTAAAGAAGGTTGTTTAAATAAACGTTTCTTAGCCTTATTCCTAGCTCTAAGTAATCTTTCGGGCTCAGGATTGAACTCTAGATCACTAGATGGAAGCTCATTCATAAACTGACCTAAGTTTTACCTAAGAAAGAAATGAGATATAGATCGAATGCAAAAGAAAACAAATGAATGTTTCAAACTTAACAAAAACTTCGTTTCACTTAAAATAAGTCCCCGGCAACGGCGCCAAAAACTTGTTGCGTGCTCAATGTGTAAAGAAAAGTGTGCAAAATAGAAGAGAGAGCACTTAGAACATGCAAGCATACATGGTCTCACAGCAAGTAATGAGTATATTTAATTCGTTTTCCACAGAGACTTATTTAAGCTATTCGCGAAGTGTGTGAATGTTAAGAAAGATGGGATAAATTTGAGGGGGTAAAATTGGTTTTTAATTAACTACTTTTTGCTGAATGTATAGAGGGATATAACATAAACAGATGCAAGTTGGAATTAGATGCAAAGGATAAAAGATGGAATTAATAAATGAGAAAGAAAACAGCTGAACAGAATGAAATTTGGTAGAATTGCGTGGACCGCAATGTTTCCGCAATTAATTAACAGCGAAACTGATTAAAATGGTGAATTGGGAGCTACTAATGACTATCCTATAGGCAGTTTATTACGATTATCAAGCTTTGGATCAACTCTCTATACATCAAACTAACTCTATCACAAGTATCGTCCGATTCCATGCATGAGAGACTCAAGTTTACTCGACTTCAAAGTAAGGTCTTAAGCATCTTGTTAAAACAGGAGTTTTTAGTTTGTACTAGGGAAACGCCTATTCCTAGGCCGTTTCCTGATTACCATGAAAGGCTAGCATGGTTATATGACTCTGAACTCTTACTCCTTCCAGAGGTTAGGAGTTCTTTGGACAAAATGGATGGCCAATCGAAATTGCCCGTGGGATGAAGCTTACATACAACCAATGTTCGAGTGTTAATCTGCCTACTTGACTTACGTTTTTTAGCCTATAGTTCTGTCATTAGCATGCCCCTAAGTGAGTTTAGTTACTCATGGATATGTGGAGAAGAGAAACAGTAAATAAAACAGACATGCTTAGAAGATAAATAAGCTTAAAACAGTAAGCTAAAGCCGTAGCAGAAACAGATGGAAACCGTAAATAGCAGAAGGATACTTCGATTGCTTAAAGTGTTTGATTGACAAAGGAAAGCTCTAAAGAGATGAATTAAAGACAGACAACAACGAAATGCAATAATTGAAATGCTAAACTAAGAACAACAGTAAGCAGCAATGGAAATAAGAAGAGTAATACAGAAAAACAGTAAAGGAAATGCTAGAAATTCCGTGGCAGTCGCCTCGAATGTTGATGATGAGAAGTCAGCCGTGCTTGGATGAATCCAATCGAGAGAGAAGAAGAATCTTCTCTCCTTCCTATCAGATTATCGACTCCAAATGGCTGAACTCTAACTTCAACAGACGGCAAAGGAAAGACAGTGGAAATGGTGGACTGCACGAAGACTTCTACGCTTCGGAATGCTTGTTGATCCTCCGACTTTGACCCCTATTTATAGTTGTTTGCAGGTGCGATCGGGCCAAGGAGAACCATCAGTCTTCAACGTCATATATCAGAATGGATGGAGGAGAAGAAAAGAATCCCTGAAAAGTCGGATCTAAACAGAAAAATGTCAGCCAACTTACGGTTTTAACTTGAATAATTGCGGCCACCGCAATTATTCCGCAATGCATTCGCAATGGTTATATTTTCATTCTTTTCTTCGGTTTTCACCCCTTTTTCTACCTATTGTGCATAAGTCCTATATTAGCTACCTCCTTCTAATTCTCATATTAAAGCATAGGTTTAGGCTAAATGCTCACAAAAACACCTAAATGTGTACATCTTCTTAAGCCAAATGGGTCCTAAATAAGTCACTTTCAGAGACTTAACACACCCCCAAACTTAAGGCTTTGCTTGTCCTCAAGCATACTAAGGACTTACCTAGGCTGCTGTTTCTTCCTCTTTTTTAACTACTCACTAACTCCTTTATATTCTAGTCTCTAGCAGTGCTGTCCTGTGACACACTTCCAAGTTTAGAACTAACCTCTTGTCTAGCTTCTTCTGACTTCCCCTGCCTACTATACCCACTGCTTTTGTTAACCCCCTACTACTGATCTAACTACTTTTATGATATCATGCTATTATCCCTAAGGTTCCAAATTCTACCAAGCTTTACTCTAGACTCAGTACATGCTTCTAGCTTATTTTTAATGTGTCTAGGATTCCTTAGAGTCATGCCAGTCTTAGTATCAACAGTGACAGTGGTACTTTTTAGAGAACAACCTAAGCCCTGGCATCACTACATTGGATATACATTCATCTCCCTCGACACACCTAAAAGTTACAACCTTGTGCTTAGCTCATTGAGGATCAGAGTTCTTTTCACATAGGACATCTAAGCCACAAGATCATAACTCCCAAGCATACATTCTTCTTCCCCTATTTCTCCTTTTTCCTTTTTTTACTTAGGTGGAGTCTCTCCTTGGTTTGCCTTTTGATGCAATGCCATAAAAAAGACTCCCCTCTTTATTCTATTTTTTTCACTTTTTCTATTTATCACAATCATTTTTTTTTTTTTAGGAGAAGAAGAATGCTTATGTCCTAAGGAAGAGCGGAATGTTCCTAGGCCTAGGGTGGCCTCCCCCAAACTTCAACTACTCATTGTCCCCAATGAGTGTTTGAGGTGGCACACCCCCAAACTATCCTAGAAGCATCTAGTCTAAAGTAAAACAAAGAGAATTTAACAATCCTAGGCATAGGCAAAACATTCTAAAAGCAACTATCCCAGCAGCAGAAAATTTGAACATAACAGACAGGTTTAAGGTCTTATGGTTTATGCATGCTGAGCACTATTCAGAGGCAAATTTAAACTATCAAAGGGTGTCCTATGACACTCATCCAGCATGCTTCCAGATCAGCTATATAAGGTAGTCATGCTAGCAGAAAAAGATTGAATTTAACAGAACACAGCCTAACTAAACGGACGGTCTAAAACATGCAAATAGTCACAAAAATTGCGGGAACCGCAATTATTGCGCAATACAATCTGGGCAGATTTCACATTGATGCAGGCCCCTAGCATGCTTTTTCCCGTTACTCAGGCATCCTAAAAATAAAACTAAACTAACCTACCTAAACAACTAACATCAGACTAAACTAAACAAAAGAAAAATCATAAAACTAAACATTAAAAACAGATCAAAAACTAAACACAAACAGCATACTTTAACTAACAGAAAGCAGGAAAATTGTCTTTGTTTTTGTAAGGGAACAGCAAATACTCCCTCTAGTGCTCTTCAAACCAGCACTCAATCCTCATCATCTTCATCCGGTTGCCTTGGTCGTGGTGGCACCCATGGAGTTAGGAGGTTGGTGGGGAAATCCGGGAAGATGCACCCCAATTGGTCTGCAACTTCTTTGTCCCTTGCCTGCGCATAGTTGGCCCATTGAGCCATTCTTCTTTGCAAGTCCATCAAGCAGGCCATGGATAGGGACTGCTCAGCAGCCAGCCTATCCAACTCGAACTCCATATTGCCCTTTCTTCTCAGCCTCAGGTGTGCAGGCAACTCCAAATGGCCTGTGTAGGGCATCAGCTGCTCCAAGCGTTCGGTGGGGACTCCTGCAAGTAAACACAACTTTGTTATAGTGTTTGGAAAAAATAAAGGTCCCTTACCCTTTTTAGCACACTCGGCTATGGCAGCATTGATGACTTCTCCCACGTTGATCGTGAGACCTCTCATTATGGCATAAACCAGCAGCGAACGGCTCTGGTTAATTGTGGTCTCATGCGTCACTGGGGAGAGTCTTCTTCTTACGAATGAAAACCACACGGCTGCCTTAGCCGTGAGGTTGGCACTCATAAGAGTGTGCCGCCCGTTGCGTGACACTGTCCAAGAGGCTTCAGGCTGGCCAATTGTGCGCAGGGCTTCTTCTAGCACAGCCTCAGTTGGCTCATCCACTACCCGTGCATAATCTGTGTGAGGTTGGCCCCTGAGACCAAATGCTTCGTTGATGGCTTTGGCAGAAAAATCAACTTCCACCCCTCGGACCACAGATAGGCCATCCTCCGGGCTGATCACGTTAGCATAGAAGTCATACACCATGCTTGTGTATGCTGGATTGGGAGGTCGGCAGAATTCCTCCCAGCCATGGTTAAGCACCCCTGCGCGCAAGAACTGCGGCAGGTCAGCAAGGCGATCAAGGAACCCCTTCTCGTGCAACAGGTCCCTTTTCCTCAGCTCCAGACCCCTTGATTCGGCATCAGAGGAGACATACCTCACTGACGGAGGTTCATCTTCAGGGCAGAGCTTAGCCTTCCCCTTATCAGTTGGTCTGGATGATTCAGCAGCCTCCACCTTGAGGCGTTTGAGCGAAGGCTCAGCACTCTCTCCATCTGCTGAAGGCACTCGCTTGGCCTTCTTCTTCTTCAGCTTCTTGGCCTTCTTGGACTTCTTGGCCTTGGTCATTTTGGCCTTCTTCTTCTCTTTCTTCATGTTGATCTGCTGGAGGCAAGCCCCCAACGTCTCCTCCATAGAATCAGCCTGCTGTGCAGGCTCATCAGGGCTGTCTTCCCTCATAGGAGAGAAGACTTCTTCTTCCCCAGCATCTCCACTGCCTTGCGTGGATTCTTGATAATCCCCGTAAGGGAATTCCGGATCAGGCCGTGGGGAATCATGTTCTGCTGATGGTGCGCGTGCAGAACTCAGTGGTGAAGATGATGGCGCAGGGCTCTGCGCTGCTACAGATGGCGGATCAGAACTCTGAAGCGCTGGAGACAGCTCAGGGCTCTGTAACGGTGGTGATGGCTCTGCGCTTGGCGCTGGTTCGGACGACGCAGGGCTGTGCACAGGTGTAGAAGGCAGAGGGCTGCGCACAGGTGAACCAGACGGCGACGAGCCTTCTTTGGCTGACTCGTGAGAATCACGATCAGATTCTTGACTCTCCACAGAGGGAGTCTTGGCAGTGCTCGGTTCAGCAGCAGTCTTGACAGACCACCGGCGCTTCTTTGGCGTGCCCACTGGCTCAGATGGGCCAGCAGGGATCTCAGTGACCACCTTCCACTTCCTCCTACGGATAGGAAGCTTGGAAAGACGGCCGGTGCGAACAGCACCTTCATCAGCAAGGGCGAGAAGCGCCTCCCTCGCAGCCGCTTCAGCTGCGTCGTCGACCTTCTTCTTGGCGGCGGATCTCTCAGCCCTAGTGGAAACCATAGTTGCTTCTTGGAGGTTTGGAGAGAAGAATCACAGATGGAGAGAATCGTGGAAATCTTGGAGATCACAGAATGAGAGAATCGTATCAACGGGCGCGTTCTAACGGCTATAAATAAAACGGAAAAAATCTCAACGGCTAGTTTTGCGGATCCAGCAATTTTTGCGCAATTCCAGGGACAAGATTTCATAAAAATTCCAAACTTTGATCGCCCGTATCTTTCAATTGGCTCCACCAATTCTTGATTTTTAAAGCTTGATTCACTCTCCTTGATTCCATCTATCGAATCCCTACAAAAACAAATCAAACAAACATTAAATACGTAATTAAAATCATGCTACAAAACCTACAAACGATCATGAAAAAAAACAGAAAGACAGAAAAAAAACTAAGGCATTGGCCCTTTTCTAAACGAGCACAGTAACCACTCGTTCTCTCTCGTTCTTTTTGTCATGCTTCAGTTAAGAGGAAGGCTGAGAGAGTCTTTACATCCCCTTCCTCATAGTAATGCTTCAGTCTGGCACCATTGACCATAAACGGCTGCCCTTGCTGCAAGTTTTTAATCTCTATTGCACCATGAACAAAGACATTAGTAATAATAAATGGACCCGACCATCTAGACTTTAATTTGCCTGGAAATAGCTTTAAGCGTGAATTAAATAAGAGTACAAGTTGGCCTTTTTTAAAGTCTTTGATCCTAAGCCTACTGTCATGCCATATTTTAGTCTTTTCTTTGTACATCTTGGCATTCTCATAGGCCATGTGCCTAAGCTCATCAAGTTCATGGAGCTGCAAAGATCTTAATGTCCCCGCATCCTTTACACAAAAATTTAATTCTTTCATGGCCCAATATGCTTTATTTTCTAACTCAAGTGGCAAATGGCAAGCCTTGCCATATACCAGCCTATAGGGAGACATACCTAAGGGTGTCTTATATGCTGTTCTGTAAGCCCAAAGTGCATCCTCAAGCTTAAAAGACCAGTCTTTCCTATTCGGTTTGACTACCTTCTCTAGGATGTTCTTTATTTCCCTATTGGAAATTTCAGCTTGACCATTAGAATGTGGGTGGTAAGGGGTAGCTACTCTATGTCGGATGTTATATTTAGCCAATAATTTCTCCATAGCCTTGTTAATGAAATGTGACCCCTCATCACTAATGATAGCACGAGGAGTCCCAAATCGAGTGAAAATGTGCCTATGTAAGAAACTAGTGACCGTTTTAGCATCATTATTAGGACATGCCTTAGCTTCTACCCACTTTGACACGTAATCTACTGCTACTAAGATGTACAGGTTACCTGATGATGGAGGGAATGGTCCCATGAAATCAATGCCCCACACATCAAAGAGTTCTAACTCTAAGATGTAGGTGAGGGGCATCTCATCCTTACGGCTCAAGTTACCTGTCCTTTGACACTCATCGCAGTTGTGGGCGTAGTCATGGGCGTCCTTGAAGATTGTTGGCCAGTAGTAGCCACTCTGAAAGACCTTAGCAGCTGTTCTCTGCCCACCAAAATGTCCCCCATAAGGAGATGAGTGACAGTGCTGCAGCACAGATTTCGCTTCAGCAGCTGAAACACATTTCCTCAACAGCCCATCAGCACAAGTTCTGTAAAGGATGGGGTCGTCCCAGATGAATTTCTTTACTTCATTGAGGAACCTCTTCTTCTCTTGCCCTCCCTTGAATACTGGTAAAACCTGTGATGCACGAAAGTTAGCAATATCAGCGAACCATGGTTCCTCATCGTTATCACGATGAGATAAAGCAAAGACATGCTCATCTATGAAAGCATCAGAAATTGCGGACTCCGCAATTTTTTCGCAATTATGGTGCAATCGAGATAGGTGATCTGCAACCACATTCTCACAACCTTTCTTGTCTCGAATATCTAAATCAAATTCTTGCAGTAATAACACCCATCTAATTAGTCTAGGCTTAGCATCAGCCTTTCTCATCAGATATTTTAAAGCAGAATGGTCAGTATACACAATGGTCCTAGTGCCTACTATATAATTTCTAAATTTTTCACATGCAAATACTACAGCAAGCATCTCTTTTTCTGTAGTTGTATAGTTACATTGAGCCTCATTCAAGGTCTTACTGGCATAATAGACAGGATGTGTGAGCTTGTCAATTTTCTGTCCTAACATGACTCCAACAGCATAGTCACTGGCATCACATAGCATCTCAAATGGGAGATCCCAATTTGGTCCGACTATGATTGGTGCTGTGACTAGTGCTTCCTTCAGGGTTTTCCAAGCTACTACACACTCCTCAGAGAAGATAAAAGGTTTGTTTAGCTCTAGAAGCTCGCACAGGGGCTTGGCTATCTTAGAAAAGTCCTTGATGAACCTTCTGTAAAAACCAGCATGTCCTAAGAAGCTTCTAATGCCTTTGACATTTTGGGGCTCTACTAACTTCTCTATGATCTCTATTTTTGCCCTATCCACTTCCACACCGGCCCTTGACACTCTATGGCCTAAGACAATCCCCTCATCTACCATGAAATGGCACTTTTCCCAATTTAGGACTAGGTGGGTTTCCTCACACCTAGCCAGGACTTGTCCTAGGTTGTTTAGACAGATTTGAAATGAATCCCCGAAGACTGAGAAGTCATCCATGAATATTTCTATCATGGATTCATCCAACTCAGAGAAGATGGCCATCATGCACCTCTGGAAAGTTGCCGGTGCATTGCATAAGCCAAAAGGCATTCTGCGGAAGGCAAACGTTCCAAAAGGGCAAGTGAAGGTGGTCTTCTCTTGGTCCTCAGGATCTATAGTTATTTGGTTGTAGCCCGAATAGCCATCTAGGAAACAGTAGTAGGCCCTACCAGCTATTCTGTCTAGCATCTGGTCAATAAACGGTATAGGGAAGTGGTCTTTTTTTGTTTCTTTGTTTAACTTCCTATAGTCCATACACACCCTCCATCCTGTGACAGTCCTTGTTGGAATCAGTTCGTCGTTCTCATTGACTACCACGGTCATACCCCCCTTCTTAGGTACACACTGGATGGGGCTCACCCACTGGCTACTAGCTATGGGGTAAATTACTCCTGCATCTAACCATTTTATTATTTCCTTCTTCACTACCTCTTTCATAGAGGGGTTTAACCTACGCTGGTGATCTACCTTAGGTGTGTGCTCTTCCTCTAAGATAATTTTATGCATACAAAAAGCAGGGCTAATGCCTCGAATATCGGCAATAGTCCATGCTATAGCCTTCCTATATTGCTTAAGCAGTAAAATTAAATCTACCTCATGCTGTTCACTAAGTTTAGAGGAAATAATTACAGGCAATGTATCATTATCTCCTAAATATGCATATTTGAGGTGAGTAGGTAGTGGTTTCAGTTCAAGAATAGGTGGATGCTCAATGGAGGGCTTCAAAGAATTTACAGTTCTATCAGTCAAATCTATGTTCATACATACATGCTGAGGGTTAATTACAGGCATGTTCATTATGTCAGATACATTTAAGTCATCTACATCTACTTGTACATATTCATTAGCATGCTTGGTTAATAATACATGCTCTAATTGATCGTCCATAAGTGAATCAACAACATCCATGCTAGCACATGACTCAGAATCAGAGGGATATCTCAAAGCTTTATAAACACTAAATTTTACCTCTTCGTCATGTACCCTCATAGTTAACTCACCTTTTTGCACATCTATTAGTGCCCTACCTGTGGCTAGAAATGGTCTACCTAGCAGGATGGGAACCTCCTTGTCTGCCTCATAGTCCAGGACAATGAAATCTGCAAGGAAGATGAACTTGTCAACTTTAACTAGAATATCCTCAATCTTACCTTCTGGATATGCGATGGATCTGTCGGCTAGTTGTAAAGTGACTGTAGTTGGACGTGCTTCTCCTATTCCTAACTGGCGGAATAGGGACAGGGGCATGAGGTTAATGCTAGCTCCCAGGTCACAGAGAGCTCGCCCCACGTGCTTGCCTCCAAGTTCTACAGGTAAGGTGAAGGAACCAGGATCCTTCTCCTTCTTGGGCAACTTGTTCTGGAGGATGGCACTGCACTCCTCAGTGAGATTGACTGTTTCAAACTCACCAATTATCTTTTTGTTAGTAATGATATCCTTCAAAAACTTTACATAAGAAGGCATCGATTGTAAAACCTCTACAAAAGGAATATTAACGTGTACTTGCTTAAGGATTTCTAAGAATTTATTGAAATGAACTTCCTGTTCCTGCTTCTTCTTAAGCCTTCTAGGATAAGGAGGTGGTGGTACATAAGCAGGTACGTCAGGGCGCTTTAGGATTGGTGGAGGTCTAGGAATTTCTTCTATTTCTTCTACAATTGGTTCTAAGCTGGCTCCTGAGGTGCTAGTGGGTGGTGGACCTTGGCTTGGCAGAGACTCCAGTGGAGCACTAGACTCGGTGTTCTCTACTCTCTTTGGTATGTCTTTGGTATTGCTTACCAGAGGTCTTCCACTCCTAAGTTCAATTGCTTGAACTTGTTCCTTGCCATCTCTCCTTGGTAGTTCAGTGTCAGCAGGGAGTCTACCTTGGGGCCTACTTTTAAGTTCATTGGCTAACTGGCCTATTTGAGTTTCTAAGCTCCTAAGGGTAGCTTGCTGGCTTTGGAGAGTAGCCTCATTCTTAGCTATATATTCCTTGAGTAGGTTTTCTACAGAAGATCCTACTGGTTGATAAGGTTTTTGGTACATTGATTGGTTATGTTGGTTATTTTGGGGAGTGAAACCAGATGTTCCACTCGGCCTTGGTAGGTTATTGTTTTGGTTAGAATTTGGTTGGCCACCCCATGACAGGTTTGGGTGGTTCCTCCAACCAGGATTGTATGTTTGTGAGTAGGGGTTGTTCCTTGGGTGCTGCTGGGTTCCTACATAGCAGACCGAGGATGGATTCCCAGGACAGTATTCATAAGGGTGTCCTTCCCCACAGAATCCACAGACTAGTGCCTCGCCTTGGCTTGGTTGAGTGCCCATTGACATGGCTGTGGCGGTATTGGCACTGGGTTGGAGATTGGCCTGAGCCATTTGCTTGACTAAGTTGGTCAGGGCATTTATTTGGGTGCTCATGGCGCTTAGAGCATCCTTGTCTTGAGCTCTAGTTGGCTCTACAGGATCGTCTGACCATCTACAATGAGATGTTGAGATCTTCTCCAAGATCTCATAAGCTTCGTTGTAACTCTTGGACAACATAGAACCTTCAGCAGATGAATTTAAGACTTGTCTAGTGCTGGGGTTGCAACCTTTAAAGAAAACTTCTATTTGGATGCACCATGGGATGCCATGGTGCGGGCATTTGATTAGAAGGTCTTTGAAGCGTGTCCAAGCTTCGTGAAGAGACTCACTTGGAGCTTGTTTGAACTTTATAATGTCATCACGAAAAGTTGAGTTCCTATCAGGTGGGAAATATTTGACTAGGAATTTTTCAGCTAGATCTGTCCAATTAAGGACAGATCCGGAAGGTAATGAGTTCAGCCACGTTTTGGCCTTGTCCCTCAAAGAGTAAGGGAACAAGTATAGCCTTAGTGCCTCTTGGGAAACTCCAGGGATTAGGAAGGTATCACTAACTCCTAAGAAATTCCTAAGATGGTTGTGGGGATCCTCATTTTCCATTCCAAAAAATTGTCCCACAGTGGACAACATTTGGAACATCACTGGCTTTAACTCGAATGAGTTGGCAGTGATCTCAGGACGGATTATGCTGGGGTTCAGCTCCCCAGGCATAGGTACAAGATATGAAAGAATGGCGCTATCCTTGTCATTCGCTATTTCTATGGGGTTGCGAGTGGCAGGCACCAGATTTTGATCTCTAACATCCATTTCTCCTAAAGGTGGTGTTGATAACCTTGCGGTATCAGCAGCTAATTGAGGTAAAGAAGGTTGTTTAAATAAACGTTTCTTAGCCTTATTCCTAGCTCTAAGTAATCTTTCGGGCTCAGGATTGAACTCTAGATCACTAGATGGAAGCTCATTCATAAACTAACCTAAGTTTTACCTAAGAAAGAAATGAGATATAGATCAAATGCAAAAGAAAACAAATGAATGTTTCAAACTTAACAAAAACTTCGTTTCACTTAAAATAAGTCCCCGGCAGCGGCGCCAAAAACTTGTTGCGTGCTCAATGTGTAAAGAAAAGTGTGCAAAATAGAAGAGAGAGCACTTAGAACATGCAAGCATACATGGTCTCACAGCAAGTAATGAGTATATTTAATTCGTTTTCCACAGAGACTTATTTAAGCTATTCGCGAAGTGTGTGAATGTTAAGAAAGATGGGATAAATTTGAGGGGGTAAAATTGGTTTTTAATTAACTACTTTTTGCTGAATGTATAGAGGGATATAACATAAACAGATGCAAGTTGGAATTAGATGCAAAGGATAAAAGATGGAATTAATAAATGAGAAAGAAAACAGCTGAACAGAATGAAATTTGGTAGAATTGCGTGGACCGCAATGTTTCCGCAATTAATTAACAGCGAAACTGATTAAAATGGTGAATTGGGAGCTACTAATGACTATCCTATAGGCAGTTTATTACGATTATCAAGCTTTGGATCAACTCTCTATACATCAAACTAACTCTATCACAAGTATCGTCCGATTCCATGCATGAGAGACTCAAGTTTACTCGACTTCAAAGTAAGGTCTTAAGCATCTTGTTAAAACAGGAGTTTTTAGTTTGTACTAGGGAAACGCCTATTCCTAGGCCGTTTCCTGATTACCATGAAAGGCTAGCATGGTTATATGACTCTGAACTCTTACTCCTTCCAGAGGTTAGGAGTTCTTTGGACAAAATGGATGGCCAATCGAAATTGCCCGTGGGATGAAGCTTACATACAACCAATGTTCGAGTGTTAATCTGCCTACTTGACTTACGTTTTTTAGCCTATAGTTCTGTCATTAGCATGCCCCTAAGTGAGTTTAGTTACTCATGGATATGTGGAGAAGAGAAACAGTAAATAAAACAGACATGCTTAGAAGATAAATAAGCTTAAAACAGTAAGCTAAAGCCGTAGCAGAAACAGATGGAAACCGTAAATAGCAGAAGGATACTTCGATTGCTTAAAGTGTTTGATTGACAAAGGAAAGCTCTAAAGAGATGAATTAAAGACAGACAACAACGAAATGCAATAATTGAAATGCTAAACTAAGAACAACAGTAAGCAGCAATGGAAATAAGAAGAGTAATACAGAAAAACAGTAAAGGAAATGCTAGAAATTCCGTGGCAGTCGCCTCGAATGTTGATGATGAGAAGTCAGCCGTGCTTGGATGAATCCAATCGAGAGAGAAGAAGAATCTTCTCTCCTTCCTATCAGATTATCGACTCCAAATGGCTGAACTCTAACTTCAACAGACGGCAAAGGAAAGACAGTGGAAATGGTGGACTGCACGAAGACTTCTACGCTTCGGAAATGCTTGTTGATCCTCCGACTTTGACCCCTATTTATAGTTGTTTGCAGGTGCGATCGGGCCAAGGAGAACCATCAGTCTTCAACGTCATATATCAGAATGGATGGAGGAGAAGAAAAGAATCCCTGAAAAGTCGGATCTAAACAGAAAAATGTCAGCCAACTTACGGTTTTAACTTGAATAATTGCGGCCACCGCAATTATTCCGCAATGCATTCGCAATGGTTATATTTTCATTCTTTTCTTCGGTTTTCACCCCTTTTTCTACCTATTGTGCATAAGTCCTATATTAGCTACCTCCTTCTAATTCTCATATTAAAGCATAGGTTTAGGCTAAATGCTCACAAAAACACCTAAATGTGTACATCTTCTTAAGCCAAATGGGTCCTAAATAAGTCACTTTCAGAGACTTAACACACCCCCAAACTTAAGGCTTTGCTTGTCCTCAAGCATACTAAGGACTTACCTAGGCTGCTGTTTCTTCCTCTTTTTTAACTACTCACTAACTCCTTTATATTCTAGTCTCTAGCAGTGCTGTCCTGTGACACACTTCCAAGTTTAGAACTAACCTCTTGTCTAGCTTCTTCTGACTTCCCCTGCCTACTATACCCACTGCTTTTGTTAACCCCCTACTACTGATCTAACTACTTTTATGATATCATGCTATTATCCCTAAGGTTCCAAATTCTACCAAGCTTTACTCTAGACTCAGTACATGCTTCTAGCTTATTTTTAATGTGTCTAGGATTCCTTAGAGTCATGCCAGTCTTAGTATCAACAGTGACAGTGGTACTTTTTAGAGAACAACCTAAGCCCTGGCATCACTACATTGGATATACATTCATCTCCCTCGACACACCTAAAAGTTACAACCTTGTGCTTAGCTCATTGAGGATCAGAGTTCTTTTCACATAGGACATCTAAGCCACAAGATCATAACTCCCAAGCATACATTCTTCTTCCCCTATTTCTCCTTTTTCCTTTTTTTACTTAGGTGGAGTCTCTCCTTGGTTTGCCTTTTGATGCAATGCCATAAAAAAGACTCCCCTCTTTATTCTATTTTTTTCACTTTTTCTATTTATCACAATCATTTTTTTTTTTTTAGGAGAAGAAGAATGCTTATGTCCTAAGGAAGAGCGGAATGTTCCTAGGCCTAGGGTGGCCTCCCCCAAACTTCAACTACTCATTGTCCCCAATGAGTGTTTGAGGTGGCACACCCCCAAACTATCCTAGAAGCATCTAGTCTAAAGTAAAACAAAGAGAATTTAACAATCCTAGGCATAGGCAAAACATTCTAAAAGCAACTATCCCAGCAGCAGAAAATTTGAACATAACAGACAGGTTTAAGGTCTTATGGTTTATGCATGCTGAGCACTATTCAGAGGCAAATTTAAACTATCAAAGGGTGTCCTATGACACTCATCCAGCATGCTTCCAGATCAGCTATATAAGGTAGTCATGCTAGCAGAAAAAGATTGAATTTAACAGAACACAGCCTAACTAAACGGACGGTCTAAAACATGCAAATAGTCACAAAAATTGCGGGAACCGCAATTATTGCGCAATACAATCTGGGCAGATTTCACATTGATGCAGGCCCCTAGCATGCTTTTTCCCGTTACTCAGGCATCCTAAAAATAAAACTAAACTAACCTACCTAAACAACTAACATCAGACTAAACTAAACAAAAGAAAAATCATAAAACTAAACATTAAAAACAGATCAAAAACTAAACACAAACAGCATACTTTAACTAACAGAAAGCAGGAAAATTGTCTTTGTTTTTGTAAGGGAACAGCAAATACTCCCTCTAGTGCTCTTCAAACCAGCACTCAATCCTCATCATCTTCATCCGGTTGCCTTGGTCGTGGTGGCACCCATGGAGTTAGCAATGCCTTTGACAGTAAACCTAGGGAAGTCAGCAAATCAGTTAGGTAGAGTTTAAAAGACAAGACTTAGCAGCTAATTAGAGAGAAAGTAAGCCTTTATATTGCTCGAGGACGAGCAATAACTCAAGTTTGGGGGTGTGTTACCTCTCCAAAAGTACATTATTTAAGGTCATATTTACCTAGAAATCATGAAAATTCTTGAGTGTTTTTGTTAAGAGTTAGCTTAATGTGTGCTTAAATGTGAGAATTTGAGAAATGATACTAAATTAAGGCTTATTTGGAAAAGGAAAGAAAAATGATGCAAAATGATGTAAAAAGAGCTAAAATGTACATTGCAGGAACATTGCTGAAAAATTGCGGAGCTCGCAATAAAACAGTCTTTGCTGCTGCATTTTTTTCCAGTCAACAGTCTTTGTTGACTGAGTTTTTCCAGTAGTCAACTCTCCCTGGTGCTGCCACATGTCAAGCTTGACTACCTCACAAAATTGAATGGTGATCCACAATTATTGAGCAACTTTTGCAACCACCTAGAGGCTATATAAAGAGAGTGAAATGAAGGATCAAAGCAATTGAAATCAAATTGAATTCCCCTCAATTCAAACACATCTCAATAGTGAAGAACTCGAAGACGAAATCCTTTTCCCCCGTTTGTTGGATCGAAGAAACAAAGCCCTTGGCGTTGATAATTCGAGAGGAAGAAGAGAAGATCCATCTTCTCTTCTGATTGAATTTATCCCCAAGATCAGCTAATCTTCCCCATCATCCGAGGCGATTCACGACTTGGAAGATCCTCACGCAATTTACAGCTTTCCTTTACTGCTTTCTAATTAATTATTATTCTTCTTTAAGCGTTGTTATGAACCATTTACTGTTTTACCCTTTAAATATTGCTTTTGGATCAAAGGTTGTTGCTTTACGAATTATTATGTGAATTTCTTTCTTACAAGAGTAATCAATTGGTTTTATTGAATTCTTCATTCTGTCATTCCTTAATCAATAGTTTTGTTGAGTTCTTCATCTTATCATTTCTTTATCAATTAATTTTACTGAGTTCTTTAAATCATGTTCATTCCATCCATCTCCCTTTGTTCTTCGAAAACCATGAGTAACTAATCTAAGAGAGGTTTGCTAAAGATAAATCTGTAGGCTAGAAATATGAGAACTCAGCATGTAGAATAGCATGAATGCATTGAATGTATGTGAGCTTCATCCCATGGGCGATTTCGACTGGCCATCCATTTTGTCTAAAGAATTCCTAACCTCCGGAAGGAGTAAGAATTCAGAGTCATCCATTCATGTTAGCCTTTTATGGTAATCAGAAAATGACCTAGGAATAGGCGTTCTCCTAGCACGTTTATTAGCATGTGTTTATGATTAGGTTGTTAGCTTTACTTGGACAGAAGTAATCTAAGAAACTAATGCATGTAATCGGAAGATGCATGAGAACTAGCTAAGACGATGCATGAGATGTTAATCTACTGTTGAATGATCATAGTTAAATGCCTATAGAGGATTCTTAAGTCGACCTTGCTGCCTTACTTTACATTAAAATCGTTGCTAATTTATTGCTAGATTATTGCAAGAACCGCAATTCTACTTTTCCACATTATGACTTTACCTCTTTGCTAGCTTTGCATTTATGTTTACATTCTTCTTGCATCTTTTATATTCATGTACCTCAACCAAAAATCTATCCAATTTAAGTTACCTTATCTAATCTAACACACCAAATCGTTAATCACTAAACTTAATCTCTGTGGGAAAACGAATTAAATTATACTTATCACTTGCTGCAGACCATGTATGCTTGCATGATCTTAGCGCTCTTCGCATTTACATTTTACATACACACTGAGCGCGCAACAAGTTTTTGAGATCTTAATGTCCCCGCATCCTTTACACAAAAATTTAATTCTTTCATGGCCCAATATGCTTTATTTTCTAACTCAAGTGGCAAATGGCCTATGAGAATGCCAAGATGTACAAAGAAAAGACTAAAATATGGCATGACAGTAGGCTTAGGATCAAAGACTTTAAAAAAGGCCAACTTGTACTCTTATTTAATTCACGCTTAAAGCTATTTCCAGGCAAATTAAAGTCTAGATGGTCGGGTCCATTTATTATTACTAATGTCTTTGTTCATGGTGCAATAGAGATTAAAAACTTGCAGCAAGGGCAGCCGTTTATGGTCAATGGTGCCAGACTGAAGCATTACTATGAGGAAGGGGATGTAAAGACTCTCTCAGCCTTCCTCTTAACTGAAGCATGACAAAAAGAACGAGAGAGAACGAGTGGTTACTGTGCTCGTTTAGAAAAGGGCCAATGCCTTAGTTTTTTTTCTGTCTTTCTGTTTTTTTTCATGATCGTTTGTAGGTTTTGTAGCATGATTTTAATTACGTATTTAATGTTTGTTTGATTTGTTTTTGTAGGGATTCGATAGATGGAATCAAGGAGAGTGAATCAAGCTTTAAAAATCAAGAATTGGTGGAGCCAATTGAAAGATACGGGCGATCAAAGTTTGGAATTTTTATGAAATCTTGTCCCTGGAATTGCGCAAAAATTGCTGGATCCGCAAAACTAGCCGTTGAGATTTTTTCCGTTTTATTTATAGCCGTTAGAACGCGCCCGTTGATACGATTCTCTCATTCTGTGATCTCCAAGATTTCCACGATTCTCTCCATCTGTGATTCTTCTCTCCAAACCTCCAAGAAGCAACTATGGTTTCCACTAGGGCTGAGAGATCCGCCGCCAAGAAGAAGGTCGACGACGCAGCTGAAGCGGCTGCGAGGGAGGCGCTTCTCGCCCTTGCTGATGAAGGTGCTGTTCGCACCGGCCGTCTTTCCAAGCTTCCTATCCGTAGGAGGAAGTGGAAGGTGGTCACTGAGATCCCTGCTGGCCCATCTGAGCCAGTGGGCACGCCAAAGAAGCGCCGGTGGTCTGTCAAGACTGCTGCTGAACCGAGCACTGCCAAGACTCCCTCTGTGGAGAGTCAAGAACCTGATCGTGATTCTCACGAGTCAGCCAAAGAAGGCTCGTCGCCGTCTGGTTCACCTGTGCGCAGCCCTCTGCCTTCTACACCTGTGCACAGCCCTGCGTCGTCCGAACCAGCGCCAAGCGCAGAGCCATCACCACCGTTACAGAGCCCTGAGCTGTCTCCAGCGCTTCAGAGTTCTGATCCGCCATCTGTAGCAGCGCAGAGCCCTGCGCCATCATCTTCACCACTGAGTTCTGCACGCGCACCATCAGCAGAACATGATTCCCCACGGCCTGATCCGGAATTCCCTTACGGGGATTATCAAGAATCCACGCAAGGCAGTGGAGATGCTGGGGAAGAAGAAGTCTTCTCTCCTATGAGGGAAGACAGCCCTGATGAGCCTGCACAGCAGGCTGATTCTATGGAGGAGACGTTGGGGGCTTGCCTCCAGCAGATCAACATGAAGAAAGAGAAGAAGAAGGCCAAAATGACCAAGGCCAAGAAGTCCAAGAAGGCCAAGAAGCTGAAGAAGAAGAAGGCCAAGCGAGTGCCTTCAGCAGATGGAGAGAGTGCTGAGCCTTCGCTCAAACGCCTCAAGGTGGAGGCTGCTGAATCATCCAGACCAACTGATAAGGGGAAGGCTAAGCTCTGCCCTGAAGATGAACCTCCGTCAGTGAGGTATGTCTCCTCTGATGCCGAATCAAGGGGTCTGGAGCTGAGGAAAAGGGACCTGTTGCACGAGAAGGGGTTCCTTGATCGCCTTGCTGACCTGCCGCAGTTCTTGCGCGCAGGGGTGCTTAACCATGGCTGGGAGGAATTCTGCCGACCTCCCAATCCAGCATACACAAGCATGGTGTATGACTTCTATGCTAACGTGATCAGCCCGGAGGATGGCCTATCTGTGGTCCGAGGGGTGGAAGTTGATTTTTCTGCCAAAGCCATCAACGAAGCATTTGGTCTCAGGGGCCAACCTCACACAGATTATGCACGGGTAGTGGATGAGCCAACTGAGGCTGTGCTAGAAGAAGCCCTGCGCACAATTGGCCAGCCTGAAGCCTCTTGGACAGTGTCACGCAACGGGCGGCACACTCTTATGAGTGCCAACCTCACGGCTAAGGCAGCCGTGTGGTTTTCATTCGTAAGAAGAAGACTCTCCCCAGTGACGCATGAGACCACAATTAACCAGAGCCGTTCGCTGCTGGTTTATGCCATAATGAGAGGTCTCACGATCAACGTGGGAGAAGTCATCAATGCTGCCATAGCCGAGTGTGCTAAAAAGGGTAAGGGACCTTTATTTTTTCCAAACACTATAACAAAGTTGTGTTTACTTGCAGGAGTCCCCACCGAACGCTTGGAGCAGCAGATGCCCTACACAGGCCATTTGGAGTTGCCTGCACACCTGAGGCTGAGAAGAAAGGGCAATATGGAGTTCGAGTTGGATAGGCTGGCTGCTGAGCAGTCCCTATCCATGGCCTGCTTGATGGACTTGCAAAGAAGAATGGCTCAATGGGCCAACTATGCGCAGGCAAGGGACAAAGAAGTTGCAGACCAATTGGGGTGCATCTTCCCGGATTTCCCCACCAACCTCCTAACTCCATGGGTGCCACCACGACCAAGGCAACCGGATGAAGATGATGAGGATTGAGTGCTGGTTTGAAGAGCACTAGAGGGAGTATTTGCTGTTCCCTTACAAAAACAAAGACAATTTTCCTGCTTTCTGTTAGTTAAAGTATGCTGTTTGTGTTTAGTTTTTGATCTGTTTTTAATGTTTAGTTTTATGATTTTTCTTTTGTTTAGTTTAGTCTGATGTTAGTTGTTTAGGTAGGTTAGTTTAGTTTTATTTTTAGGATGCCTGAGTAACGGGAAAAAGCATGCTAGGGGCCTGCATCAATGTGAAATCTGCCCAGATTGTATTGCGCAATAATTGCGGTTCCCGCAATTTTTGTGACTATTTGCATGTTTTAGACCGTCCGTTTAGTTAGGCTGTGTTCTGTTAAATTCAATCTTTTTCTGCTAGCATGACTACCTTATATAGCTGATCTGGAAGCATGCTGGATGAGTGTCATAGGACACCCTTTGATAGTTTAAATTTGCCTCTGAATAGTGCTCAGCATGCATAAACCATAAGACCTTAAACCTGTCTGTTATGTTCAAATTTTCTGCTGCTGGGATAGTTGCTTTTAGAATGTTTTGCCTATGCCTAGGATTGTTAAATTCTCTTTGTTTTACTTTAGACTAGATGCTTCTAGGATAGTTTGGGGGTGTGCCACCTCAAACACTCATTGGGGACAATGAGTAGTTGAAGTTTGGGGGAGGCCACCCTAGGCCTAGGAACATTCCGCTCTTCCTTAGGACATAAGCATTCTTCTTCTCCTAAAAAAAAAAAAAAATGATTGTGATAAATAGAAAAAGTGAAAAAAATAGAATAAAGAGGGGAGTCTTTTTTATGGCATTGCATCAAAAGGCAAACCAAGGAGAGACTCCACCTAAGTAAAAAAAGGAAAAAGGAGAAATAGGGGAAGAAGAATGTATGCTTGGGAGTTATGATCTTGTGGCTTAGATGTCCTATGTGAAAAGAACTCTGATCCTCAATGAGCTAAGCACAAGGTTGTAACTTTTAGGTGTGTCGAGGGAGATGAATGTATATCCAATGTAGTGATGCCAGGGCTTAGGTTGTTCTCTAAAAAGTACCACTGTCACTGTTGATACTAAGACTGGCATGACTCTAAGGAATCCTAGACACATTAAAAATAAGCTAGAAGCATGTACTGAGTCTAGAGTAAAGCTTGGTAGAATTTGGAACCTTAGGGATAATAGCATGATATCATAAAAGTAGTTAGATCAGTAGTAGGGGGTTAACAAAAGCAGTGGGTATAGTAGGCAGGGGAAGTCAGAAGAAGCTAGACAAGAGGTTAGTTCTAAACTTGGAAGTGTGTCACAGGACAGCACTGCTAGAGACTAGAATATAAAGGAGTTAGTGAGTAGTTAAAAAAGAGGAAGAAACAGCAGCCTAGGTAAGTCCTTAGTATGCTTGAGGACAAGCAAAGCCTTAAGTTTGGCAAAAACTTGTTGCGTGCTCAATGTGTAAAGAAAAGTGTGCAAAATAGAAGAGAGAGCACTTAGAACATGCAAGCATACATGGTCTCACAGCAAGGAATGAGTATATTTAATTCGTTTTCCACAGAGACTTATTTAAGCTATTCGCGAAGTGTGTGAATGTTAAGAAAGATGGGATAAATTTGAGGGGGTAAAATTGGTTTTTAATTAACTACTTTTTGCTGAATGTATAGAGGGATATAACATAAACAGATGCAAGTTGGAATTAGATGCAAAGGATAAAAGATGGAATTAATAAATGAGAAAGAAAACAGCTGAACAGAATGAAATTTGGTAGAATTGCGTGGACCGCAATGTTTCCGCAATTAATTAACAGCGAAACTGATTAAAATGGTGAATTGGGAGCTACTAATGACTATCCTATAGGCAGTTTATTACGATTATCAAGCTTTGGATCAACTCTCTATACATCAAACTAACTCTATCACAAGTATCGTCCGATTCCATGCATGAGAGACTCAAGTTTACTCGACTTCAAAGTAAGGTCTTAAGCATCTTGTTAAAACAGGAGTTTTTAGTTTGTACTAGGGAAACGCCTATTCCTAGGCCGTTTCCTGATTACCATGAAAGGCTAGCATGGTTATATGACTCTGAACTCTTACTCCTTCCAGAGGTTAGGAGTTCTTTGGACAAAATGGATGGCCAATCGAAATTGCCCGTGGGATGAAGCTTACATACAACCAATGTTCGAGTGTTAATCTGCCTACTTGACTTACGTTTTTTAGCCTATAGTTCTGTCATTAGCATGCCCCTAAGTGAGTTTAGTTACTCATGGATATGTGGAGAAGAGAAACAGTAAATAAAACAGACATGCTTAGAAGATAAATAAGCTTAAAACAGTAAGCTAAAGCCGTAGCAGAAACAGATGGAAACCGTAAATAGCAGAAGGATACTTCGATTGCTTAAAGTGTTTGATTGACAAAGGAAAGCTCTAAAGAGATGAATTAAAGACAGACAACAACGAAATGCAATAATTGAAATGCTAAACTAAGAACAACAGTAAGCAGCAATGGAAATAAGAAGAGTAATACAGAAAAACAGTAAAGGAAATGCTAGAAATTCCGTGGCAGTCGCCTCGAATGTTGATGATGAGAAGTCAGCCGTGCTTGGATGAATCCAATCGAGAGAGAAGAAGAATCTTCTCTCCTTCCTATCAGATTATCGACTCCAAATGGCTGAACTCTAACTTCAACAGACGGCAAAGGAAAGACAGTGGAAATGGTGGACTGCACGAAGACTTCTACGCTTCGGAATGCTTGTTGATCCTCCGACTTTGACCCCTATTTATAGTTGTTTGCAGGTGCGATCGGGCCAAGGAGAACCATCAGTCTTCAACGTCATATATCAGAATGGATGGAGGAGAAGAAAAGAATCCCTGAAAAGTCGGATCTAAACAGAAAAATGTCAGCCAACTTACGGTTTTAACTTGAATAATTGCGGCCACCGCAATTATTCCGCAATGCATTCGCAATGGTTATATTTTCATTCTTTTCTTCGGTTTTCACCCCTTTTTCTACCTATTGTGCATAAGTCCTATATTAGCTACCTCCTTCTAATTCTCATATTAAAGCATAGGTTTAGGCTAAATGCTCACAAAAACACCTAAATGTGTACATCTTCTTAAGCCAAATGGGTCCTAAATAAGTCACTTTCAGAGACTTAACACACCCCCAAACTTAAGGCTTTGCTTGTCCTCAAGCATACTAAGGACTTACCTAGGCTGCTGTTTCTTCCTCTTTTTTAACTACTCACTAACTCCTTTATATTCTAGTCTCTAGCAGTGCTGTCCTGTGACACACTTCCAAGTTTAGAACTAACCTCTTGTCTAGCTTCTTCTGACTTCCCCTGCCTACTATACCCACTGCTTTTGTTAACCCCCTACTACTGATCTAACTACTTTTATGATATCATGCTATTATCCCTAAGGTTCCAAATTCTACCAAGCTTTACTCTAGACTCAGTACATGCTTCTAGCTTATTTTTAATGTGTCTAGGATTCCTTAGAGTCATGCCAGTCTTAGTATCAACAGTGACAGTGGTACTTTTTAGAGAACAACCTAAGCCCTGGCATCACTACATTGGATATACATTCATCTCCCTCGACACACCTAAAAGTTACAACCTTGTGCTTAGCTCATTGAGGATCAGAGTTCTTTTCACATAGGACATCTAAGCCACAAGATCATAACTCCCAAGCATACATTCTTCTTCCCCTATTTCTCCTTTTTCCTTTTTTTACTTAGGTGGAGTCTCTCCTTGGTTTGCCTTTTGATGCAATGCCATAAAAAAGACTCCCCTCTTTATTCTATTTTTTTCACTTTTTCTATTTATCACAATCATTTTTTTTTTTTTTTTAGGAGAAGAAGAATGCTTATGTCCTAAGGAAGAGCGGAATGTTCCTAGGCCTAGGGTGGCCTCCCCCAAACTTCAACTACTCATTGTCCCCAATGAGTGTTTGAGGTGGCACACCCCCAAACTATCCTAGAAGCATCTAGTCTAAAGTAAAACAAAGAGAATTTAACAATCCTAGGCATAGGCAAAACATTCTAAAAGCAACTATCCCAGCAGCAGAAAATTTGAACATAACAGACAGGTTTAAGGTCTTATGGTTTATGCATGCTGAGCACTATTCAGAGGCAAATTTAAACTATCAAAGGGTGTCCTATGACACTCATCCAGCATGCTTCCAGATCAGCTATATAAGGTAGTCATGCTAGCAGAAAAAGATTGAATTTAACAGAACACAGCCTAACTAAACGGACGGTCTAAAACATGCAAATAGTCACAAAAATTGCGGGAACCGCAATTATTGCGCAATACAATCTGGGCAGATTTCACATTGATGCAGGCCCCTAGCATGCTTTTTCCCGTTACTCAGGCATCCTAAAAATAAAACTAAACTAACCTACCTAAACAACTAACATCAGACTAAACTAAACAAAAGAAAAATCATAAAACTAAACATTAAAAACAGATCAAAAACTAAACACAAACAGCATACTTTAACTAACAGAAAGCAGGAAAATTGTCTTTGTTTTTGTAAGGGAACAGCAAATACTCCCTCTAGTGCTCTTCAAACCAGCACTCAATCCTCATCATCTTCATCCGGTTGCCTTGGTCGTGGTGGCACCCATGGAGTTAGGAGGTTGGTGGGGAAATCCGGGAAGATGCACCCCAATTGGTCTGCAACTTCTTTGTCCCTTGCCTGCGCATAGTTGGCCCATTGAGCCATTCTTCTTTGCAAGTCCATCAAGCAGGCCATGGATAGGGACTGCTCAGCAGCCAGCCTATCCAACTCGAACTCCATATTGCCCTTTCTTCTCAGCCTCAGGTGTGCAGGCAACTCCAAATGGCCTGTGTAGGGCATCTGCTGCTCCAAGCGTTCGGTGGGGACTCCTGCAAGTAAACACAACTTTGTTATAGTGTTTGGAAAAAATAAAGGTCCCTTACCCTTTTTAGCACACTCGGCTATGGCAGCATTGATGACTTCTCCCACGTTGATCGTGAGACCTCTCATTATGGCATAAACCAGCAGCGAACGGCTCTGGTTAATTGTGGTCTCATGCGTCACTGGGGAGAGTCTTCTTCTTACGAATGAAAACCACACGGCTGCCTTAGCCGTGAGGTTGGCACTCATAAGAGTGTGCCGCCCGTTGCGTGACACTGTCCAAGAGGCTTCAGGCTGGCCAATTGTGCGCAGGGCTTCTTCTAGCACAGCCTCAGTTGGCTCATCCACTACCCGTGCATAATCTGTGTGAGGTTGGCCCCTGAGACCAAATGCTTCGTTGATGGCTTTGGCAGAAAAATCAACTTCCACCCCTCGGACCACAGATAGGCCATCCTCCGGGCTGATCACGTTAGCATAGAAGTCATACACCATGCTTGTGTATGCTGGATTGGGAGGTCGGCAGAATTCCTCCCAGCCATGGTTAAGCACCCCTGCGCGCAAGAACTGCGGCAGGTCAGCAAGGCGATCAAGGAACCCCTTCTCGTGCAACAGGTCCCTTTTCCTCAGCTCCAGACCCCTTGATTCGGCATCAGAGGAGACATACCTCACTGACGGAGGTTCATCTTCAGGGCAGAGCTTAGCCTTCCCCTTATCAGTTGGTCTGGATGATTCAGCAGCCTCCACCTTGAGGCGTTTGAGCGAAGGCTCAGCACTCTCTCCATCTGCTGAAGGCACTCGCTTGGCCTTCTTCTTCTTCAGCTTCTTGGCCTTCTTGGACTTCTTGGCCTTGGTCATTTTGGCCTTCTTCTTCTCTTTCTTCATGTTGATCTGCTGGAGGCAAGCCCCCAACGTCTCCTCCATAGAATCAGCCTGCTGTGCAGGCTCATCAGGGCTGTCTTCCCTCATAGGAGAGAAGACTTCTTCTTCCCCAGCATCTCCACTGCCTTGCGTGGATTCTTGATAATCCCCGTAAGGGAATTCCGGATCAGGCCGTGGGGAATCATGTTCTGCTGATGGTGCGCGTGCAGAACTCAGTGGTGAAGATGATGGCGCAGGGCTCTGCGCTGCTACAGATGGCGGATCAGAACTCTGAAGCGCTGGAGACAGCTCAGGGCTCTGTAACGGTGGTGATGGCTCTGCGCTTGGCGCTGGTTCGGACGACGCAGGGCTGTGCACAGGTGTAGAAGGCAGAGGGCTGCGCACAGGTGAACCAGACGGCGACGAGCCTTCTTTGGCTGACTCGTGAGAATCACGATCAGGTTCTTGACTCTCCACAGAGGGAGTCTTGGCAGTGCTCGGTTCAGCAGCAGTCTTGACAGACCACCGGCGCTTCTTTGGCGTGCCCACTGGCTCAGATGGGCCAGCAGGGATCTCAGTGACCACCTTCCACTTCCTCCTACGGATAGGAAGCTTGGAAAGACGGCCGGTGCGAACAGCACCTTCATCAGCAAGGGCGAGAAGCGCCTCCCTCGCAGCCGCTTCAGCTGCGTCGTCGACCTTCTTCTTGGCGGCGGATCTCTCAGCCCTAGTGGAAACCATAGTTGCTTCTTGGAGGTTTGGAGAGAAGAATCACAGATGGAGAGAATCGTGGAAATCTTGGAGATCACAGAATGAGAGAATCGTATCAACGGGCGCGTTCTAACGGCTATAAATAAAACGGAAAAAATCTCAACGGCTAGTTTTGCGGATCCAGCAATTTTTGCGCAATTCCAGGGACAAGATTTCATAAAAATTCCAAACTCTGATCGCCCGTATCTTTCAATTGGCTCCACCAATTCTTGATTTTTAAAGCTTGATTCACTCTCCTTGATTCCATCTATCGAATCCCTACAAAAACAAATCAAACAAACATTAAATACGTAATTAAAATCATGCTACAAAACCTACAAACGATCATGAAAAAAAAAAAACAGAAAGACAGAAAAAACTAAGGCATTGGCCCTTTTCTAAACGAGCACAGTAACCACTCGTTCTCTCTCGTTCTTTTTGTCATGCTTCAGTTAAGAGGAAGGCTGAGAGAGTCTTTACATCCCCTTCCTCATAGTAATGCTTCAGTCTGGCACCATTGACCATAAACGGCTGCCCTTGCTGCAAGTTTTTAATCTCTATTGCACCATGAACAAAGACATTAGTAATAATAAATGGACCCGACCATCTAGACTTTAATTTGCCTGGAAATAGCTTTAAGCGTGAATTAAATAAGAGTACAAGTTGGCCTTTTTTAAAGTCTTTGATCCTAAGCCTACTGTCATGCCATATTTTAGTCTTTTCTTTGTACATCTTGGCATTCTCATAGGCCATGTGCCTAAGCTCATCAAGTTCATGGAGCTGCAAAGATCTTAATGTCCCCGCATCCTTTACACAAAAATTTAATTCTTTCATGGCCCAATATGCTTTATTTTCTAACTCAAGTGGCAAATGGCAAGCCTTGCCATATACCAGCCTATAGGGAGACATACCTAAGGGTGTCTTATATGCTGTTCTGTAAGCCCAAAGTGCATCCTCAAGCTTAAAAGACCAGTCTTTCCTATTCGGTTTGACTACCTTCTCTAGGATGTTCTTTATTTCCCTATTGGAAATTTCAGCTTGACCATTAGAATGTGGGTGGTAAGGGGTAGCTACTCTATGTCGGATGTTATATTTAGCCAATAATTTCTCCATAGCCTTGTTAATGAAATGTGACCCCTCATCACTAATGATAGCACGAGGAGTCCCAAATCGAGTGAAAATGTGCCTATGTAAGAAACTAGTGACCGTTTTAGCATCATTATTAGGACATGCCTTAGCTTCTACCCACTTCGACACGTAATCTACTGCTACTAAGATGTACAGGTTACCTGATGATGGAGGGAATGGTCCCATGAAATCAATGCCCCACACATCAAAGAGTTCTAACTCTAAGATGTAGGTGAGGGGCATCTCATCCTTACGGCTCAAGTTACCTGTCCTTTGACACTCATCGCAGTTGTGGGCGTAGTCATGGGCGTCCTTGAAGATTGTTGGCCAGTAGTAGCCACTCTGAAAGACCTTAGCAGCTGTTCTCTGCCCACCAAAATGTCCCCCATAAGGAGATGAGTGACAGTGCTGCAGCACAGATTTCGCTTCAGCAGCTGAAACACATTTCCTCAACAGCCCATCAGCACAAGTTCTGTAAAGGATGGGGTCGTCCCAGATGAATTTCTTTACTTCATTGAGGAACCTCTTCTTCTCTTGCCCTCCCTTGAATACTGGTAAAACCTGTGATGCACGAAAGTTAGCAATATCAGCGAACCATGGTTCCTCATCGTTATCACGATGAGATAAAGCAAAGACATGCTCATCTATGAAAGCATCAGAAATTGCGGACTCCGCAATTTTTTCGCAATTATGGTGCAATCGAGATAGGTGATCTGCAACCACATTCTCACAACCTTTCTTGTCTCGAATATCTAAATCAAATTCTTGCAGTAATAACACCCATCTAATTAGTCTAGGCTTAGCATCAGCCTTTCTCATCAGATATTTTAAAGCAGAATGGTCAGTATACACAATGGTCCTAGTGCCTACTATATAATTTCTAAATTTTTCACATGCAAATACTACAGCAAGCATCTCTTTTTCTGTAGTTGTATAGTTACATTGAGCCTCATTCAAGGTCTTACTGGCATAATAGACAGGATGTGTGAGCTTGTCAATTTTCTGTCCTAACATGACTCCAACAGCATAGTCACTGGCATCACATAGCATCTCAAATGGGAGATCCCAATTTGGTCCGACTATGATTGGTGCTGTGACTAGTGCTTCCTTCAGGGTTTTCCAAGCTACTACACACTCCTCAGAGAAGATAAAAGGTTTGTTTAGCTCTAGAAGCTCGCACAGGGGCTTGGCTATCTTAGAAAAGTCCTTGATGAACCTTCTGTAAAAACCAGCATGTCCTAAGAAGCTTCTAATGCCTTTGACATTTTGGGGCTCTACTAACTTCTCTATGATCTCTACTTTTGCCCTATCCACTTCCACACCGGCCCTTGACACTCTATGGCCTAAGACAATCCCCTCATCTACCATGAAATGGCACTTTTCCCAATTTAGGACTAGGTGGGTTTCCTCACACCTAGCCAGGACTTGTCCTAGGTTGTTTAGACAGATTTGAAATGAATCCCCGAAGACTGAGAAGTCATCCATGAATATTTCTATCATGGATTCATCCAACTCAGAGAAGATGGCCATCATGCACCTCTGGAAAGTTGCCGGTGCATTGCATAAGCCAAAAGGCATTCTGCGGAAGGCAAACGTTCCAAAAGGGCAAGTGAAGGTGGTCTTCTCTTGGTCCTCAGGATCTATAGTTATTTGGTTGTAGCCCGAATAGCCATCTAGGAAACAGTAGTAGGCCCTACCAGCTATTCTGTCTAGCATCTGGTCAATAAACGGTATAGGGAAGTGGTCTTTTTTTGTTTCTTTGTTTAACTTCCTATAGTCCATACACACCCTCCATCCTGTGACAGTCCTTGTTGGAATCAGTTCGTCGTTCTCATTGACTACCACGGTCATACCCCCCTTCTTAGGTACACACTGGATGGGGCTCACCCACTGGCTACTAGCTATGGGGTAAATTACTCCTGCATCTAACCATTTTATTATTTCCTTCTTCACTACCTCTTTCATAGAGGGGTTTAACCTACGCTGGTGATCTACCTTAGGTGTGTGCTCTTCCTCTAAGATAATTTTATGCATACAAAAAGCAGGGCTAATGCCTCGAATATCGGCAATAGTCCATGCTATAGCCTTCCTATATTGCTTAAGCAGTAAAATTAAATCTACCTCATGCTGTTCACTAAGTTTAGAGGAAATAATTACAGGCAATGTATCATTATCTCCTAAATATGCATATTTGAGGTGAGTAGGTAGTGGTTTCAGTTCAAGAATAGGTGGATGCTCAATGGAGGGCTTCAAAGAATTTACAGTTCTATCAGTCAAATCTATGTTCATACATACATGCTGAGGGTTAATTACAGGCATGTTCATTATGTCAGATACATTTAAGTCATCTACATCTACTTGTACATATTCATTAGCATGCTTGGTTAATAATACATGCTCTAATTGATCGTCCATAAGTGAATCAACAACATCCATGCTAGCACATGACTCAGAATCAGAGGGATATCTCAAAGCTTTATAAACACTAAATTTTACCTCTTCGTCATGTACCCTCATAGTTAACTCACCTTTTTGCACATCTATTAGTGCCCTACCTGTGGCTAGAAATGGTCTACCTAGCAGGATGGGAACCTCCTTGTCTGCCTCATAGTCCAGGACAATGAAATCTGCAAGGAAGATGAACTTGTCAACTTTAACTAGAATATCCTCAATCTTACCTTCTGGATATGCGATGGATCTGTCGGCTAGTTGTAAAGTGACTGTAGTTGGACGTGCTTCTCCTATTCCTAACTGGCGGAATAGGGACAGGGGCATGAGGTTAATGCTAGCTCCCAGGTCACAGAGAGCTCGCCCCACGTGCTTGCCTCCAAGTTCTACAGGTAAGGTGAAGGAACCAGGATCCTTCTCCTTCTTGGGCAACTTGTTCTGGAGGATGGCACTGCACTCCTCAGTGAGATTGACTGTTTCAAACTCACCAATTATCTTTTTGTTAGTAATGATATCCTTCAAAAACTTTACATAAGAAGGCATCGATTGTAAAACCTCTACAAAAGGAATATTAACGTGTACTTGCTTAAGGATTTCTAAGAATTTATTGAAATGAACTTCCTGTTCCTGCTTCTTCTTAAGCCTTCTAGGATAAGGAGGTGGTGGTACATAAGCAGGTACGTCAGGGCGCTTTAGGATTGGTGGAGGTCTAGGAATTTCTTCTATTTCTTCTACAATTGGTTCTAAGCTGGCTCCTGAGGTGCTAGTGGGTGGTGGACCTTGGCTTGGCAGAGACTCCAGTGGAGCACTAGACTCGGTGTTCTCTACTCTCTTTGGTATGTCTTTGGTATTGCTTACCAGAGGTCTTCCACTCCTAAGTTCAATTGCTTGAACTTGTTCCTTGCCATCTCTCCTTGGTAGTTCAGTGTCAGCAGGGAGTCTACCTTGGGGCCTACTTTTAAGTTCATTGGCTAACTGGCCTATTTGAGTTTCTAAGCTCCTAAGGGTAGCTTGCTGGCTTTGGAGAGTAGCCTCATTCTTAGCTATATATTCCTTGAGTAGGTTTTCTACAGAAGATCCTACTGGTTGATAAGGTTTTTGGTACATTGATTGGTTATGTTGGTTATTTTGGGGAGTGAAACCAGATGTTCCACTCGGCCTTGGTAGGTTATTGTTTTGGTTAGAATTTGGTTGGCCACCCCATGACAGGTTTGGGTGGTTCCTCCAACCAGGATTGTATGTTTGTGAGTAGGGGTTGTTCCTTGGGTGCTGCTGGGTTCCTACATAGCAGACCGAGGATGGATTCCCAGGACAGTATTCATAAGGGTGTCCTTCCCCACAGAATCCACAGACTAGTGCCTCGCCTTGGCTTGGTTGAGTGCCCATTGACATGGCTGTGGCGGTATTGGCACTGGGTTGGAGATTGGCCTGAGCCATTTGCTTGACTAAGTTGGTCAGGGCATTTATTTGGGTGCTCATGGCGCTTAGAGCATCCTTGTCTTGAGCTCTAGTTGGCTCTACAGGATCGTCTGACCATCTACAATGAGATGTTGAGATCTTCTCCAAGATCTCATAAGCTTCGTTGTAACTCTTGGACAACATAGAACCTCCAGCAGATGAATTTAAGACTTGTCTAGTGCTGGGGTTGCAACCTTTAAAGAAAACTTCTATTTGGATGCACCATGGGATGCCATGGTGCGGGCATTTGATTAGAAGGTCTTTGAAGCGTGTCCAAGCTTCGTGAAGAGACTCACTTGGAGCTTGTTTGAACTTTATAATGTCATCACGAAAAGTTGAGTTCCTATCAGGTGGGAAATATTTGACTAGGAATTTTTCAGCTAGATCTGTCCAATTAAGGACAGATCCGGAAGGTAATGAGTTCAGCCACGTTTTGGCCTTGTCCCTCAAAGAGTAAGGGAACAAGTATAGCCTTAGTGCCTCTTGGGAAACTCCAGGGATTAGGAAGGTATCACTAACTCCTAAGAAATTCCTAAGATGGTTGTGGGGATCCTCATTTTCCATTCCAAAAAATTGTCCCACAGTGGACAACATTTGGAACATCACTGGCTTTAACTCGAATGAGTTGGCAGTGATCTCAGGACGGATTATGCTGGGGTTCAGCTCCCCAGGCATAGGTACAAGATATGAAAGAATGGTGCTATCCTTGTCATTCGCTATTTCTATGGGGTTGCGAGTGGCAGGCACCAGATTTTGATCTCTAACATCCATTTCTCCTAAAGGTGGTGTTGATAACCTTGCGGTATCAGCAGCTAATTGAGGTAAAGAAGGTTGTTTAAATAAACGTTTCTTAGCCTTATTCCTAGCTCTAAGTAATCTTTCGGGCTCAGGGTTGAACTCTAGATCACTAGATGGAAGCTCATTCATAAACTAACCTAAGTTTTACCTAAGAAAGAAATGAGATATAGATCAAATGCAAAAGAAAACAAATGAATGTTTCAAACTTAACAAAAACTTCGTTTCACTTAAAATAAGTCCCCGGCAGCGGCGCCAAAAACTTGTTGCGTGCTCAATGTGTAAAGAAAAGTGTGCAAAATAGAAGAGAGAGCACTTAGAACATGCAAGCATACATGGTCTCACAGCAAGTAATGAGTATATTTAATTCGTTTTCCACAGAGACTTATTTAAGCTATTCGCGAAGTGTGTGAATGTTAAGAAAGATGGGATAAATTTGAGGGGGTAAAATTGGTTTTTAATTAACTACTTTTTGCTGAATGTATAGAGGGATATAACATAAACAGATGCAAGTTGGAATTAGATGCAAAGGATAAAAGATGGAATTAATAAATGAGAAAGAAAACAGCTGAACAGAATGAAATTTGGTAGAATTGCGTGGACCGCAATGTTTCCGCAATTAATTAACAGCGAAACTGATTAAAATGGTGAATTGGGAGCTACTAATGACTATCCTATAGGCAGTTTATTACGATTATCAAGCTTTGGATCAACTCTCTATACATCAAACTAACTCTATCACAAGTATCGTCCGATTCCATGCATGAGAGACTCAAGTTTACTCGACTTCAAAGTAAGGTCTTAAGCATCTTGTTAAAACAGGAGTTTTTAGTTTGTACTAGGGAAACGCCTATTCCTAGGCCGTTTCCTGATTACCATGAAAGGCTAGCATGGTTATATGACTCTGAACTCTTACTCCTTCCAGAGGTTAGGAGTTCTTTGGACAAAATGGATGGCCAATCGAAATTGCCCGTGGGATGAAGCTTACATACAACCAATGTTCGAGTGTTAATCTGCCTACTTGACTTACGTTTTTTAGCCTATAGTTCTGTCATTAGCATGCCCCTAAGTGAGTTTAGTTACTCATGGATATGTGGAGAAGAGAAACAGTAAATAAAACAGACATGCTTAGAAGATAAATAAGCTTAAAACAGTAAGCTAAAGCCGTAGCAGAAACAGATGGAAACCGTAAATAGCAGAAGGATACTTCGATTGCTTAAAGTGTTTGATTGACAAAGGAAAGCTCTAAAGAGATGAATTAAAGACAGACAACAACGAAATGCAATAATTGAAATGCTAAACTAAGAACAACAGTAAGCAGCAATGGAAATAAGAAGAGTAATACAGAAAAACAGTAAAGGAAATGCTAGAAATTCCGTGGCAGTCGCCTCGAATGTTGATGATGAGAAGTCAGCCGTGCTTGGATGAATCCAATCGAGAGAGAAGAAGAATCTTCTCTCCTTCCTATCAGATTATCGACTCCAAATGGCTGAACTCTAACTTCAACAGACGGCAAAGGAAAGACAGTGGAAATGGTGGACTGCACGAAGACTTCTACGCTTCGGAATGCTTGTTGATCCTCCGACTTTGACCCCTATTTATAGTTGTTTGCAGGTGCGATCGGGCCAAGGAGAACCATCAGTCTTCAACGTCATATATCAGAATGGATGGAGGAGAAGAAAAGAATCCCTGAAAAGTCGGATCTAAACAGAAAAATGTCAGCCAACTTACGGTTTTAACTTGAATAATTGCGGCCACCGCAATTATTCCGCAATGCATTCGCAATGGTTATATTTTCATTCTTTTCTTCGGTTTTCACCCCTTTTTCTACCTATTGTGCATAAGTCCTATATTAGCTACCTCCTTCTAATTCTCATATTAAAGCATAGGTTTAGGCTAAATGCTCACAAAAACACCTAAATGTGTACATCTTCTTAAGCCAAATGGGTCCTAAATAAGTCACTTTCAGAGACTTAACATCAAAAACTTGTTGCGTGCTCAATGTGTAAAGAAAAGTGTGCAAAATAGAAGAGAGAGCACTTAGAACATGCAAGCATACATGGTCTCACAGCAAGTAATGAGTATATTTAATTCGTTTTCCACAGAGACTTATTTAAGCTATTCGCGAAGTGTGTGAATGTTAAGAAAGATGGGATAAATTTGAGGGGGTAAAATTGGTTTTTAATTAACTACTTTTTGCTGAATGTATAGAGGGATATAACATAAACAGATGCAAGTTGGAATTAGATGCAAAGGATAAAAGATGGAATTAATAAATGAGAAAGAAAACAGCTGAACAGAATGAAATTTGGTAGAATTGCGTGGACCGCAATGTTTCCGCAATTAATTAACAGCGAAACTGATTAAAATGGTGAATTGGGAGCTACTAATGACTATCCTATAGGCAGTTTATTACGATTATCAAGCTTTGGATCAACTCTCTATACATCAAACTAACTCTATCACAAGTATCGTCCGATTCCATGCATGAGAGACTCAAGTTTACTCGACTTCAAAGTAAGGTCTTAAGCATCTTGTTAAAACAGGAGTTTTTAGTTTGTACTAGGGAAACGCCTATTCCTAGGCCGTTTCCTGATTACCATGAAAGGCTAGCATGGTTATATGACTCTGAACTCTTACTCCTTCCAGAGGTTAGGAGTTCTTTGGACAAAATGGATGGCCAATCGAAATTGCCCGTGGGATGAAGCTTACATACAACCAATGTTCGAGTGTTAATCTGCCTACTTGACTTACGTTTTTTAGCCTATAGTTCTGTCATTAGCATGCCCCTAAGTGAGTTTAGTTACTCATGGATATGTGGAGAAGAGAAACAGTAAATAAAACAGACATGCTTAGAAGATAAATAAGCTTAAAACAGTAAGCTAAAGCCGTAGCAGAAACAGATGGAAACCGTAAATAGCAGAAGGATACTTCGATTGCTTAAAGTGTTTGATTGACAAAGGAAAGCTCTAAAGAGATGAATTAAAGACAGACAACAACGAAATGCAATAATTGAAATGCTAAACTAAGAACAACAGTAAGCAGCAATGGAAATAAGAAGAGTAATACAGAAAAACAGTAAAGGAAATGCTAGAAATTCCGTGGCAGTCGCCTCGAATGTTGATGATGAGAAGTCAGCCGTGCTTGGATGAATCCAATCGAGAGAGAAGAAGAATCTTCTCTCCTTCCTATCAGATTATCGACTCCAAATGGCTGAACTCTAACTTCAACAGACGGCAAAGGAAAGACAGTGGAAATGGTGGACTGCACGAAGACTTCTACGCTTCGGAATGCTTGTTGATCCTCCGACTTTGACCCCTATTTATAGTTGTTTGCAGGTGCGATCGGGCCAAGGAGAACCATCAGTCTTCAACGTCATATATCAGAATGGATGGAGGAGAAGAAAAGAATCCCTGAAAAGTCGGATCTAAACAGAAAAATGTCAGCCAACTTACGGTTTTAACTTGAATAATTGCGGCCACCGCAATTATTCCGCAATGCATTCGCAATGGTTATATTTTCATTCTTTTCTTCGGTTTTCACCCCTTTTTCTACCTATTGTGCATAAGTCCTATATTAGCTACCTCCTTCTAATTCTCATATTAAAGCATAGGTTTAGGCTAAATGCTCACAAAAACACCTAAATGTGTACATCTTCTTAAGCCAAATGGGTCCTAAATAAGTCACTTTCAGAGACTTAACACACCCCCAAACTTAAGGCTTTGCTTGTCCTCAAGCATACTAAGGACTTACCTAGGCTGCTGTTTCTTCCTCTTTTTTAACTACTCACTAACTCCTTTATATTCTAGTCTCTAGCAGTGCTGTCCTGTGACACACTTCCAAGTTTAGAACTAACCTCTTGTCTAGCTTCTTCTGACTTCCCCTGCCTACTATACCCACTGCTTTTGTTAACCCCCTACTACTGATCTAACTACTTTTATGATATCATGCTATTATCCCTAAGGTTCCAAATTCTACCAAGCTTTACTCTAGACTCAGTACATGCTTCTAGCTTATTTTTAATGTGTCTAGGATTCCTTAGAGTCATGCCAGTCTTAGTATCAACAGTGACAGTGGTACTTTTTAGAGAACAACCTAAGCCCTGGCATCACTACATTGGATATACATTCATCTCCCTCGACACACCTAAAAGTTACAACCTTGTGCTTAGCTCATTGAGGATCAGAGTTCTTTTCACATAGGACATCTAAGCCACAAGATCATAACTCCCAAGCATACATTCTTCTTCCCCTATTTCTCCTTTTTCCTTTTTTTACTTAGGTGGAGTCTCTCCTTGGTTTGCCTTTTGATGCAATGCCATAAAAAAGACTCCCCTCTTTATTCTATTTTTTTCACTTTTTCTATTTATCACAATCATTTTTTTTTTTTTAGGAGAAGAAGAATGCTTATGTCCTAAGGAAGAGCGGAATGTTCCTAGGCCTAGGGTGGCCTCCCCCAAACTTCAACTACTCATTGTCCCCAATGAGTGTTTGAGGTGGCACACCCCCAAACTATCCTAGAAGCATCTAGTCTAAAGTAAAACAAAGAGAATTTAACAATCCTAGGCATAGGCAAAACATTCTAAAAGCAACTATCCCAGCAGCAGAAAATTTGAACATAACAGACAGGTTTAAGGTCTTATGGTTTATGCATGCTGAGCACTATTCAGAGGCAAATTTAAACTATCAAAGGGTGTCCTATGACACTCATCCAGCATGCTTCCAGATCAGCTATATAAGGTAGTCATGCTAGCAGAAAAAGATTGAATTTAACAGAACACAGCCTAACTAAACGGACGGTCTAAAACATGCAAATAGTCACAAAAATTGCGGGAACCGCAATTATTGCGCAATACAATCTGGGCAGATTTCACATTGATGCAGGCCCCTAGCATGCTTTTTCCCGTTACTCAGGCATCCTAAAAATAAAACTAAACTAACCTACCTAAACAACTAACATCAGACTAAACTAAACAAAAGAAAAATCATAAAACTAAACATTAAAAACAGATCAAAAACTAAACACAAACAGCATACTTTAACTAACAGAAAGCAGGAAAATTGTCTTTGTTTTTGTAAGGGAACAGCAAATACTCCCTCTAGTGCTCTTCAAACCAGCACTCAATCCTCATCATCTTCATCCGGTTGCCTTGGTCGTGGTGGCACCCATGGAGTTAGGAGGTTGGTGGGGAAATCCGGGAAGATGCACCCCAATTGGTCTGCAACTTCTTTGTCCCTTGCCTGCGCATAGTTGGCCCATTGAGCCATTCTTCTTTGCAAGTCCATCAAGCAGGCCATGGATAGGGACTGCTCAGCAGCCAGCCTATCCAACTCGAACTCCATATTGCCCTTTCTTCTCAGCCTCAGGTGTGCAGGCAACTCCAAATGGCCTGTGTAGGGCATCAGCTGCTCCAAGCGTTCGGTGGGGACTCCTGCAAGTAAACACAACTTTGTTATAGTGTTTGGAAAAAATAAAGGTCCCTTACCCTTTTTAGCACACTCGGCTATGGCAGCATTGATGACTTCTCCCACGTTGATCGTGAGACCTCTCATTATGGCATAAACCAGCAGCGAACGGCTCTGGTTAATTGTGGTCTCATGCGTCACTGGGGAGAGTCTTCTTCTTACGAATGAAAACCACACGGCTGCCTTAGCCGTGAGGTTGGCACTCATAAGAGTGTGCCGCCCGTTGCGTGACACTGTCCAAGAGGCTTCAGGCTGGCCAATTGTGCGCAGGGCTTCTTCTAGCACAGCCTCAGTTGGCTCATCCACTACCCGTGCATAATCTGTGTGAGGTTGGCCCCTGAGACCAAATGCTTCGTTGATGGCTTTGGCAGAAAAATCAACTTCCACCCCTCGGACCACAGATAGGCCATCCTCCGGGCTGATCACGTTAGCATAGAAGTCATACACCATGCTTGTGTATGCTGGATTGGGAGGTCGGCAGAATTCCTCCCAGCCATGGTTAAGCACCCCTGCGCGCAAGAACTGCGGCAGGTCAGCAAGGCGATCAAGGAACCCCTTCTCGTGCAACAGGTCCCTTTTCCTCAGCTCCAGACCCCTTGATTCGGCATCAGAGGAGACATACCTCACTGACGGAGGTTCATCTTCAGGGCAGAGCTTAGCCTTCCCCTTATCAGTTGGTCTGGATGATTCAGCAGCCTCCACCTTGAGGCGTTTGAGCGAAGGCTCAGCACTCTCTCCATCTGCTGAAGGCACTCGCTTGGCCTTCTTCTTCTTCAGCTTCTTGGCCTTCTTGGACTTCTTGGCCTTGGTCATTTTGGCCTTCTTCTTCTCTTTCTTCATGTTGATCTGCTGGAGGCAAGCCCCCAACGTCTCCTCCATAGAATCAGCCTGCTGTGCAGGCTCATCAGGGCTGTCTTCCCTCATAGGAGAGAAGACTTCTTCTTCCCCAGCATCTCCACTGCCTTGCGTGGATTCTTGATAATCCCCGTAAGGGAATTCCGGATCAGGCCGTGGGGAATCATGTTCTGCTGATGGTGCGCGTGCAGAACTCAGTGGTGAAGATGATGGCGCAGGGCTCTGCGCTGCTACAGATGGCGGATCAGAACTCTGAAGCGCTGGAGACAGCTCAGGGCTCTGTAACGGTGGTGATGGCTCTGCGCTTGGCGCTGGTTCGGACGACGCAGGGCTGTGCACAGGTGTAGAAGGCAGAGGGCTGCGCACAGGTGAACCAGACGGCGACGAGCCTTCTTTGGCTGACTCGTGAGAATCACGATCAGATTCTTGACTCTCCACAGAGGGAGTCTTGGCAGTGCTCGGTTCAGCAGCAGTCTTGACAGACCACCGGCGCTTCTTTGGCGTGCCCACTGGCTCAGATGGGCCAGCAGGGATCTCAGTGACCACCTTCCACTTCCTCCTACGGATAGGAAGCTTGGAAAGACGGCCGGTGCGAACAGCACCTTCATCAGCAAGGGCGAGAAGCGCCTCCCTCGCAGCCGCTTCAGCTGCGTCGTCGACCTTCTTCTTGGCGGCGGATCTCTCAGCCCTAGTGGAAACCATAGTTGCTTCTTGGAGGTTTGGCGAGAAGAATCACAGATGGAGAGAATCGTGGAAATCTTGGAGATCACAGAATGAGAGAATCGTATCAACGGGCGCGTTCTAACGGCTATAAATAAAACGGAAAAAATCTCAACGGCTAGTTTTGCGGATCCAGCAATTTTTGCGCAATTCCAGGGACAAGATTTCATAAAAATTCCAAACTTTGATCGCCCGTATCTTCCAATTGGCTCCACCAATTCTTGATTTTTAAAGCTTGATTCACTCTCCTTGATTCCATCTATCGAATCCCTACAAAAACAAATCAAACAAACATTAAATACGTAATTAAAATCATGCTACAAAACCTACAAACGATCATGAAAAAAAAAAAAAAAAAAAAAAAACAGAAAGACAGAAAAAACTAAGGCATTGGCCCTTTTCTAAACGAGCACAGTAACCACTCGTTCTCTCTCGTTCTTTTTGTCATGCTTCAGTTAAGAGGAAGGCTGAGAGAGTCTTTACATCCCCTTCCTCATAGTAATGCTTCAGTCTGGCACCATTGACCATAAACGGCTGCCCTTGCTGCAAGTTTTTAATCTCTATTGCACCATGAACAAAGACATTAGTAATAATAAATGGACCCGACCATCTAGACTTTAATTTGCCTGGAAATAGCTTTAAGCGTGAATTAAATAAGAGTACAAGTTGGCCTTTTTTAAAGTCTTTGATCCTAAGCCTACTGTCATGCCATATTTTAGTCTTTTCTTTGTACATCTTGGCATTCTCATAGGCCATGTGCCTAAGCTCATCAAGTTCATGGAGCTGCAAAGATCTTAATGTCCCCGCATCCTTTACACAAAAATTTAATTCTTTCATGGCCCAATATGCTTTATTTTCTAACTCAAGTGGCAAATGGCAAGCCTTGCCATATACCAGCCTATAGGGAGACATACCTAAGGGTGTCTTATATGCTGTTCTGTAAGCCCAAAGTGCATCCTCAAGCTTAAAAGACCAGTCTTTCCTATTCGGTTTGACTACCTTCTCTAGGATGTTCTTTATTTCCCTATTGGAAATTTCAGCTTGACCATTAGAATGTGGGTGGTAAGGGGTAGCTACTCTATGTCGGATGTTATATTTAGCCAATAATTTCTCCATAGCCTTGTTAATGAAATGTGACCCCTCATCACTAATGATAGCACGAGGAGTCCCAAATCGAGTGAAAATGTGCCTATGTAAGAAACTAGTGACCGTTTTAGCATCATTATTAGGACATGCCTTAGCTTCTACCCACTTCGACACGTAATCTACTGCTACTAAGATGTACAGGTTACCTGATGATGGAGGGAATGGTCCCATGAAATCAATGCCCCACACATCAAAGAGTTCTAACTCTAAGATGTAGGTGAGGGGCATCTCATCCTTACGGCTCAAGTTACCTGTCCTTTGACACTCATCGCAGTTGTGGGCGTAGTCATGGGCGTCCTTGAAGATTGTTGGCCAGTAGTAGCCACTCTGAAAGACCTTAGCAGCTGTTCTCTGCCCACCAAAATGTCCCCCATAAGGAGATGAGTGACAGTGCTGCAGCACAGATTTCGCTTCAGCAGCTGAAACACATTTCCTCAACAGCCCATCAGCACAAGTTCTGTAAAGGATGGGGTCGTCCCAGATGAATTTCTTTACTTCATTGAGGAACCTCTTCTTCTCTTGCCCTCCCTTGAATACTGGTAAAACCTGTGATGCACGAAAGTTAGCAATATCAGCGAACCATGGTTCCTCATCGTTATCACGATGAGATAAAGCAAAGACATGCTCATCTATGAAAGCATCAGAAATTGCGGACTCCGCAATTTTTTCGCAATTATGGTGCAATCGAGATAGGTGATCTGCAACCACATTCTCACAACCTTTCTTGTCTCGAATATCTAAATCAAATTCTTGCAGTAATAACACCCATCTAATTAGTCTAGGCTTAGCATCAGCCTTTCTCATCAGATATTTTAAAGCAGAATGGTCAGTATACACAATGGTCCTAGTGCCTACTATATAATTTCTAAATTTTTCACATGCAAATACTACAGCAAGCATCTCTTTTTCTGTAGTTGTATAGTTACATTGAGCCTCATTCAAGGTCTTACTGGCATAATAGACAGGATGTGTGAGCTTGTCAATTTTCTGTCCTAACATGACTCCAACAGCATAGTCACTGGCATCACATAGCATCTCAAATGGGAGATCCCAATTTGGTCCGACTATGATTGGTGCTGTGACTAGTGCTTCCTTCAGGGTTTTCCAAGCTACTACACACTCCTCAGAGAAGATAAAAGGTTTGTTTAGCTCTAGAAGCTCGCACAGGGGCTTGGCTATCTTAGAAAAGTCCTTGATGAACCTTCTGTAAAAACCAGCATGTCCTAAGAAGCTTCTAATGCCTTTGACATTTTGGGGCTCTACTAACTTCTCTATGATCTCTACTTTTGCCCTATCCACTTCCACACCGGCCCTTGACACTCTATGGCCTAAGACAATCCCCTCATCTACCATGAAATGGCACTTTTCCCAATTTAGGACTAGGTGGGTTTCCTCACACCTAGCCAGGACTTGTCCTAGGTTGTTTAGACAGATTTGAAATGAATCCCCGAAGACTGAGAAGTCATCCATGAATATTTCTATCATGGATTCATCCAACTCAGAGAAGATGGCCATCATGCACCTCTGGAAAGTTGCCGGTGCATTGCATAAGCCAAAAGGCATTCTGCGGAAGGCAAACGTTCCAAAAGGGCAAGTGAAGGTGGTCTTCTCTTGGTCCTCAGGATCTATAGTTATTTGGTTGTAGCCCGAATAGCCATCTAGGAAACAGTAGTAGGCCCTACCAGCTATTCTGTCTAGCATCTGGTCAATAAACGGTATAGGGAAGTGGTCTTTTTTTGTTTCTTTGTTTAACTTCCTATAGTCCATACACACCCTCCATCCTGTGACAGTCCTTGTTGGAATCAGTTCGTCGTTCTCATTGACTACCACGGTCATACCCCCCTTCTTAGGTACACACTGGATGGGGCTCACCCACTGGCTACTAGCTATGGGGTAAATTACTCCTGCATCTAACCATTTTATTATTTCCTTCTTCACTACCTCTTTCATAGAGGGGTTTAACCTACGCTGGTGATCTACCTTAGGTGTGTGCTCTTCCTCTAAGATAATTTTATGCATACAAAAAGCAGGGCTAATGCCTCGAATATCGGCAATAGTCCATGCTATAGCCTTCCTATATTGCTTAAGCAGTAAAATTAAATCTACCTCATGCTGTTCACTAAGTTTAGAGGAAATAATTACAGGCAATGTATCATTATCTCCTAAATATGCATATTTGAGGTGAGTAGGTAGTGGTTTCAGTTCAAGAATAGGTGGATGCTCAATGGAGGGCTTCAAAGAATTTACAGTTCTATCAGTCAAATCTATGTTCATACATACATGCTGAGGGTTAATTACAGGCATGTTCATTATGTCAGATACATTTAAGTCATCTACATCTACTTGTACATATTCATTAGCATGCTTGGTTAATAATACATGCTCTAATTGATCGTCCATAAGTGAATCAACAACATCCATGCTAGCACATGACTCAGAATCAGAGGGATATCTCAAAGCTTTATAAACACTAAATTTTACCTCTTCGTCATGTACCCTCATAGTTAACTCACCTTTTTGCACATCTATTAGTGCCCTACCTGTGGCTAGAAATGGTCTACCTAGCAGGATGGGAACCTCCTTGTCTGCCTCATAGTCCAGGACAATGAAATCTGCAAGGAAGATGAACTTGTCAACTTTAACTAGAATATCCTCAATCTTACCTTCTGGATATGCGATGGATCTGTCGGCTAGTTGTAAAGTGACTGTAGTTGGACGTGCTTCTCCTATTCCTAACTGGCGGAATAGGGACAGGGGCATGAGGTTAATGCTAGCTCCCAGGTCACAGAGAGCTCGCCCCACGTGCTTGCCTCCAAGTTCTACAGGTAAGGTGAAGGAACCAGGATCCTTCTCCTTCTTGGGCAACTTGTTCTGGAGGATGGCACTGCACTCCTCAGTGAGATTGACTGTTTCAAACTCACCAATTATCTTTTTGTTAGTAATGATATCCTTCAAAAACTTTACATAAGAAGGCATCGATTGTAAAACCTCTACAAAAGGAATATTAACGTGTACTTGCTTAAGGATTTCTAAGAATTTATTGAAATGAACTTCCTGTTCCTGCTTCTTCTTAAGCCTTCTAGGATAAGGAGGTGGTGGTACATAAGCAGGTACGTCAGGGCGCTTTAGGATTGGTGGAGGTCTAGGAATTTCTTCTATTTCTTCTACAATTGGTTCTAAGCTGGCTCCTGAGGTGCTAGTGGGTGGTGGACCTTGGCTTGGCAGAGACTCCAGTGGAGCACTAGACTCGGTGTTCTCTACTCTCTTTGGTATGTCTTTGGTATTGCTTACCAGAGGTCTTCCACTCCTAAGTTCAATTGCTTGAACTTGTTCCTTGCCATCTCTCCTTGGTAGTTCAGTGTCAGCAGGGAGTCTACCTTGGGGCCTACTTTTAAGTTCATTGGCTAACTGGCCTATTTGAGTTTCTAAGCTCCTAAGGGTAGCTTGCTGGCTTTGGAGAGTAGCCTCATTCTTAGCTATATATTCCTTGAGTAGGTTTTCTACAGAAGATCCTACTGGTTGATAAGGTTTTTGGTACATTGATTGGTTATGTTGGTTATTTTGGGGAGTGAAACCAGATGTTCCACTCGGCCTTGGTAGGTTATTGTTTTGGTTAGAATTTGGTTGGCCACCCCATGACAGGTTTGGGTGGTTCCTCCAACCAGGATTGTATGTTTGTGAGTAGGGGTTGTTCCTTGGGTGCTGCTGGGTTCCTACATAGCAGACCGAGGATGGATTCCCAGGACAGTATTCATAAGGGTGTCCTTCCCCACAGAATCCACAGACTAGTGCCTCGCCTTGGCTTGGTTGAGTGCCCATTGACATGGCTGTGGCGGTATTGGCACTGGGTTGGAGATTGGCCTGAGCCATTTGCTTGACTAAGTTGGTCAGGGCATTTATTTGGGTGCTCATGGCGCTTAGAGCATCCTTGTCTTGAGCTCTAGTTGGCTCTACAGGATCGTCTGACCATCTACAATGAGATGTTGAGATCTTCTCCAAGATCTCATAAGCTTCGTTGTAACTCTTGGACAACATAGAACCTCCAGCAGATGAATTTAAGACTTGTCTAGTGCTGGGGTTGCAACCTTTAAAGAAAACTTCTATTTGGATGCACCATGGGATGCCATGGTGCGGGCATTTGATTAGAAGGTCTTTGAAGCGTGTCCAAGCTTCGTGAAGAGACTCACTTGGAGCTTGTTTGAACTTTATAATGTCATCACGAAAAGTTGAATTCCTATCAGGTGGGAAATATTTGACTAGGAATTTTTCAGCTAGATCTGTCCAATTAAGGACAGATCCGGAAGGTAATGAGTTCAGCCACGTTTTGGCCTTGTCCCTCAAAGAGTAAGGGAACAAGTATAGCCTTAGTGCCTCTTGGGAAACTCCAGGGATTAGGAAGGTATCACTAACTCCTAAGAAATTCCTAAGATGGTTGTGGGGATCCTCATTTTCCATTCCAAAAAATTGTCCCACAGTGGACAACATTTGGAACATCACTGGCTTTAACTCGAATGAGTTGGCAGTGATCTCAGGACGGATTATGCTGGGGTTCAGCTCCCCAGGCATAGGTACAAGATATGAAAGAATGGTGCTATCCTTGTCATTCGCTATTTCTATGGGGTTGCGAGTGGCAGGCACCAGATTTTGATCTCTAACATCCATTTCTCCTAAAGGTGGTGTTGATAACCTTGCGGTATCAGCAGCTAATTGAGGTAAAGAAGGTTGTTTAAATAAACGTTTCTTAGCCTTATTCCTAGCTCTAAGTAATCTTTCGGGCTCAGGGTTGAACTCTAGATCACTAGATGGAAGCTCATTCATAAACTAACCTAAGTTTTACCTAAGAAAGAAATGAGATATAGATCAAATGCAAAAGAAAACAAATGAATGTTTCAAACTTAACAAAAACTTCGTTTCACTTAAAATAAGTCCCCGGCAGCGGCGCCAAAAACTTGTTGCGTGCTCAATGTGTAAAGAAAAGTGTGCAAAATAGAAGAGAGAGCACTTAGAACATGCAAGCATACATGGTCTCACAGCAAGTAATGAGTATATTTAATTCGTTTTCCACAGAGACTTATTTAAGCTATTCGCGAAGTGTGTGAATGTTAAGAAAGATGGGATAAATTTGAGGGGGTAAAATTGGTTTTTAATTAACTACTTTTTGCTGAATGTATAGAGGGATATAACATAAACAGATGCAAGTTGGAATTAGATGCAAAGGATAAAAGATGGAATTAATAAATGAGAAAGAAAACAGCTGAACAGAATGAAATTTGGTAGAATTGCGTGGACCGCAATGTTTCCGCAATTAATTAACAGCGAAACTGATTAAAATGGTGAATTGGGAGCTACTAATGACTATCCTATAGGCAGTTTATTACGATTATCAAGCTTTGGATCAACTCTCTATACATCAAACTAACTCTATCACAAGTATCGTCCGATTCCATGCATGAGAGACTCAAGTTTACTCGACTTCAAAGTAAGGTCTTAAGCATCTTGTTAAAACAGGAGTTTTTAGTTTGTACTAGGGAAACGCCTATTCCTAGGCCGTTTCCTGATTACCATGAAAGGCTAGCATGGTTATATGACTCTGAACTCTTACTCCTTCCAGAGGTTAGGAGTTCTTTGGACAAAATGGATGGCCAATCGAAATTGCCCGTGGGATGAAGCTTACATACAACCAATGTTCGAGTGTTAATCTGCCTACTTGACTTACGTTTTTTAGCCTATAGTTCTGTCATTAGCATGCCCCTAAGTGAGTTTAGTTACTCATGGATATGTGGAGAAGAGAAACAGTAAATAAAACAGACATGCTTAGAAGATAAATAAGCTTAAAACAGTAAGCTAAAGCCGTAGCAGAAACAGATGGAAACCGTAAATAGCAGAAGGATACTTCGATTGCTTAAAGTGTTTGATTGACAAAGGAAAGCTCTAAAGAGATGAATTAAAGACAGACAACAACGAAATGCAATAATTGAAATGCTAAACTAAGAACAACAGTAAGCAGCAATGGAAATAAGAAGAGTAATACAGAAAAACAGTAAAGGAAATGCTAGAAATTCCGTGGCAGTCGCCTCGAATGTTGATGATGAGAAGTCAGCCGTGCTTGGATGAATCCAATCGAGAGAGAAGAAGAATCTTCTCTCCTTCCTATCAGATTATCGACTCCAAATGGCTGAACTCTAACTTCAACAGACGGCAAAGGAAAGACAGTGGAAATGGTGGACTGCACGAAGACTTCTACGCTTCGGAATGCTTGTTGATCCTCCGACTTTGACCCCTATTTATAGTTGTTTGCAGGTGCGATCGGGCCAAGGAGAACCATCAGTCTTCAACGTCATATATCAGAATGGATGGAGGAGAAGAAAAGAATCCCTGAAAAGTCGGATCTAAACAGAAAAATGTCAGCCAACTTACGGTTTTAACTTGAATAATTGCGGCCACCGCAATTATTCCGCAATGCATTCGCAATGGTTATATTTTCATTCTTTTCTTCGGTTTTCACCCCTTTTTCTACCTATTGTGCATAAGTCCTATATTAGCTACCTCCTTCTAATTCTCATATTAAAGCATAGGTTTAGGCTAAATGCTCACAAAAACACCTAAATGTGTACATCTTCTTAAGCCAAATGGGTCCTAAATAAGTCACTTTCAGAGACAAGATTTCATAAAAATTCCAAACTTTGATCGCCCGTATCTTTCAATTGGCTCCACCAATTCTTGATTTTTAAAGCTTGATTCACTCTCCTTGATTCCATCTATCGAATCCCTACAAAAACAAATCAAACAAACATTAAATACGTAATTAAAATCATGCTACAAAACCTACAAACGATCATGAAAAGAAAAAAAAAAAAACAGAAAGACAGAAAAAACTAAGGCATTGGCCCTTTTCTAAACGAGCACAGTAACCACTCGTTCTCTCTCGTTCTTTTTGTCATGCTTCAGTTAAGAGGAAGGCTGAGAGAGTCTTTACATCCCCTTCCTCATAGTAATGCTTCAGTCTGGCACCATTGACCATAAACGGCTGCCCTTGCTGCAAGTTTTTAATCTCTATTGCACCATGAACAAAGACATTAGTAATAATAAATGGACCCGACCATCTAGACTTTAATTTGCCTGGAAATAGCTTTAAGCGTGAATTAAATAAGAGTACAAGTTGGCCTTTTTTAAAGTCTTTGATCCTAAGCCTACTGTCATGCCATATTTTAGTCTTTTCTTTGTACATCTTGGCATTCTCATAGGCCATGTGCCTAAGCTCATCAAGTTCATGGAGCTGCAAAGATCTTAATGTCCCCGCATCCTTTACACAAAAATTTAATTCTTTCATGGCCCAATATGCTTTATTTTCTAACTCAAGTGGCAAATGGCAAGCCTTGCCATATACCAGCCTATAGGGAGACATACCTAAGGGTGTCTTATATGCTGTTCTGTAAGCCCAAAGTGCATCCTCAAGCTTAAAAGACCAGTCTTTCCTATTCGGTTTGACTACCTTCTCTAGGATGTTCTTTATTTCCCTATTGGAAATTTCAGCTTGACCATTAGAATGTGGGTGGTAAGGGGTAGCTACTCTATGTCGGATGTTATATTTAGCCAATAATTTCTCCATAGCCTTGTTAATGAAATGTGACCCCTCATCACTAATGATAGCACGAGGAGTCCCAAATCGAGTGAAAATGTGCCTATGTAAGAAACTAGTGACCGTTTTAGCATCATTATTAGGACATGCCTTAGCTTCTACCCACTTTGACACGTAATCTACTGCTACTAAGATGTACAGGTTACCTGATGATGGAGGGAATGGTCCCATGAAATCAATGCCCCACACATCAAAGAGTTCTAACTCTAAGATGTAGGTGAGGGGCATCTCATCCTTACGGCTCAAGTTACCTGTCCTTTGACACTCATCGCAGTTGTGGGCGTAGTCATGGGCGTCCTTGAAGATTGTTGGCCAGTAGTAGCCACTCTGAAAGACCTTAGCAGCTGTTCTCTGCCCACCAAAATGTCCCCCATAAGGAGATGAGTGACAGTGCTGCAGCACAGATTTCGCTTCAGCAGCTGAAACACATTTCCTCAACAGCCCATCAGCACAAGTTCTGTAAAGGATGGGGTCGTCCCAGATGAATTTCTTTACTTCATTGAGGAACCTCTTCTTCTCTTGCCCTCCCTCGAATACTGGTAAAACCTGTGATGCACGAAAGTTAGCAATATCAGCGAACCATGGTTCCTCATCGTTATCACGATGAGATAAAGCAAAGACATGCTCATCTATGAAAGCATCAGAAATTGCGGACTCCGCAATTTTTTCGCAATTATGGTGCAATCGAGATAGGTGATCTGCAACCACATTCTCACAACCTTTCTTGTCTCGAATATCTAAATCAAATTCTTGCAGTAATAACACCCATCTAATTAGTCTAGGCTTAGCATCAGCCTTTCTCATCAGATATTTTAAAGCAGAATGGTCAGTATACACAATGGTCCTAGTGCCTACTATATAATTTCTAAATTTTTCACATGCAAATACTACAGCAAGCATCTCTTTTTCTGTAGTTGTATAGTTACATTGAGCCTCATTCAAGGTCTTACTGGCATAATAGACAGGATGTGTGAGCTTGTCAATTTTCTGTCCTAACATGACTCCAACAGCATAGTCACTGGCATCACATAGCATCTCAAATGGGAGATCCCAATTTGGTCCGACTATGATTGGTGCTGTGACTAGTGCTTCCTTCAGGGTTTTCCAAGCTACTACACACTCCTCAGAGAAGATAAAAGGTTTGTTTAGCTCTAGAAGCTCGCACAGGGGCTTGGCTATCTTAGAAAAGTCCTTGATGAACCTTCTGTAAAAACCAGCATGTCCTAAGAAGCTTCTAATGCCTTTGACATTTTGGGGCTCTACTAACTTCTCTATGATCTCTACTTTTGCCCTATCCACTTCCACACCGGCCCTTGACACTCTATGGCCTAAGACAATCCCCTCATCTACCATGAAATGGCACTTTTCCCAATTTAGGACTAGGTGGGTTTCCTCACACCTAGCCAGGACTTGTCCTAGGTTGTTTAGACAGATTTGAAATGAATCCCCGAAGACTGAGAAGTCATCCATGAATATTTCTATCATGGATTCATCCAACTCAGAGAAGATGGCCATCATGCACCTCTGGAAAGTTGCCGGTGCATTGCATAAGCCAAAAGGCATTCTGCGGAAGGCAAACGTTCCAAAAGGGCAAGTGAAGGTGGTCTTCTCTTGGTCCTCAGGATCTATAGTTATTTGGTTGTAGCCCGAATAGCCATCTAGGAAACAGTAGTAGGCCCTACCAGCTATTCTGTCTAGCATCTGGTCAATAAACGGTATAGGGAAGTGGTCTTTTTTTGTTTCTTTGTTTAACTTCCTATAGTCCATACACACCCTCCATCCTGTGACAGTCCTTGTTGGAATCAGTTCGTCGTTCTCATTGACTACCACGGTCATACCCCCCTTCTTAGGTACACACTGGATGGGGCTCACCCACTGGCTACTAGCTATGGGGTAAATTACTCCTGCATCTAACCATTTTATTATTTCCTTCTTCACTACCTCTTTCATAGAGGGGTTTAACCTACGCTGGTGATCTACCTTAGGTGTGTGCTCTTCCTCTAAGATAATTTTATGCATACAAAAAGCAGGGCTAATGCCTCGAATATCGGCAATAGTCCATGCTATAGCCTTCCTATATTGCTTAAGCAGTAAAATTAAATCTACCTCATGCTGTTCACTAAGTTTAGAGGAAATAATTACAGGCAATGTATCATTATCTCCTAAATATGCATATTTGAGGTGAGTAGGTAGTGGTTTCAGTTCAAGAATAGGTGGATGCTCAATGGAGGGCTTCAAAGAATTTACAGTTCTATCAGTCAAATCTATGTTCATACATACATGCTGAGGGTTAATTACAGGCATGTTCATTATGTCAGATACATTTAAGTCATCTACATCTACTTGTACATATTCATTAGCATGCTTGGTTAATAATACATGCTCTAATTGATCGTCCATAAGTGAATCAACAACATCCATGCTAGCACATGACTCAGAATCAGAGGGATATCTCAAAGCTTTATAAACACTAAATTTTACCTCTTCGTCATGTACCCTCATAGTTAACTCACCTTTTTGCACATCTATTAGTGCCCTACCTGTGGCTAGAAATGGTCTACCTAGCAGGATGGGAACCTCCTTGTCTGCCTCATAGTCCAGGACAATGAAATCTGCAAGGAAGATGAACTTGTCAACTTTAACTAGAATATCCTCAATCTTACCTTCTGGATATGCGATGGATCTGTCGGCTAGTTGTAAAGTGACTGTAGTTGGACGTGCTTCTCCTATTCCTAACTGGCGGAATAGGGACAGGGGCATGAGGTTAATGCTAGCTCCCAGGTCACAGAGAGCTCGCCCCACGTGCTTGCCTCCAAGTTCTACAGGTAAGGTGAAGGAACCAGGATCCTTCTCCTTCTTGGGCAACTTGTTCTGGAGGATGGCACTGCACTCCTCAGTGAGATTGACTGTTTCAAACTCACCAATTATCTTTTTGTTAGTAATGATATCCTTCAAAAACTTTACATAAGAAGGCATCGATTGTAAAACCTCTACAAAAGGAATATTAACGTGTACTTGCTTAAGGATTTCTAAGAATTTATTGAAATGAACTTCCTGTTCCTGCTTCTTCTTAAGCCTTCTAGGATAAGGAGGTGGTGGTACATAAGCAGGTACGTCAGGGCGCTTTAGGATTGGTGGAGGTCTAGGAATTTCTTCTATTTCTTCTACAATTGGTTCTAAGCTGGCTCCTGAGGTGCTAGTGGGTGGTGGACCTTGGCTTGGCAGAGACTCCAGTGGAGCACTAGACTCGGTGTTCTCTACTCTCTTTGGTATGTCTTTGGTATTGCTTACCAGAGGTCTTCCACTCCTAAGTTCAATTGCTTGAACTTGTTCCTTGCCATCTCTCCTTGGTAGTTCAGTGTCAGCAGGGAGTCTACCTTGGGGCCTACTTTTAAGTTCATTGGCTAACTGGCCTATTTGAGTTTCTAAGCTCCTAAGGGTAGCTTGCTGGCTTTGGAGAGTAGCCTCATTCTTAGCTATATATTCCTTGAGTAGGTTTTCTACAGAAGATCCTACTGGTTGATAAGGTTTTTGGTACATTGATTGGTTATGTTGGTTATTTTGGGGAGTGAAACCAGATGTTCCACTCGGCCTTGGTAGGTTATTGTTTTGGTTAGAATTTGGTTGGCCACCCCATGACAGGTTTGGGTGGTTCCTCCAACCAGGATTGTATGTTTGTGAGTAGGGGTTGTTCCTTGGGTGCTGCTGGGTTCCTACATAGCAGACCGAGGATGGATTCCCAGGACAGTATTCATAAGGGTGTCCTTCCCCACAGAATCCACAGACTAGTGCCTCGCCTTGGCTTGGTTGAGTGCCCATTGACATGGCTGTGGCGGTATTGGCACTGGGTTGGAGATTGGCCTGAGCCATTTGCTTGACTAAGTTGGTCAGGGCATTTATTTGGGTGCTCATGGCGCTTAGAGCATCCTTGTCTTGAGCTCTAGTTGGCTCTACAGGATCGTCTGACCATCTACAATGAGATGTTGAGATCTTCTCCAAGATCTCATAAGCTTCGTTGTAACTCTTGGACAACATAGAACCTCCAGCAGATGAATTTAAGACTTGTCTAGTGCTGGGGTTGCAACCTTTAAAGAAAACTTCTATTTGGATGCACCATGGGATGCCATGGTGCGGGCATTTGATTAGAAGGTCTTTGAAGCGTGTCCAAGCTTCGTGAAGAGACTCACTTGGAGCTTGTTTGAACTTTATAATGTCATCACGAAAAGTTGAATTCCTATCAGGTGGGAAATATTTGACTAGGAATTTTTCAGCTAGATCTGTCCAATTAAGGACAGATCCGGAAGGTAATGAGTTCAGCCACGTTTTGGCCTTGTCCCTCAAAGAGTAAGGGAACAAGTATAGCCTTAGTGCCTCTTGGGAAACTCCAGGGATTAGGAAGGTATCACTAACTCCTAAGAAATTCCTAAGATGGTTGTGGGGATCCTCATTTTCCATTCCAAAAAATTGTCCCACAGTGGACAACATTTGGAACATCACTGGCTTTAACTCGAATGAGTTGGCAGTGATCTCAGGACGGATTATGCTGGGGTTCAGCTCCCCAGGCATAGGTACAAGATATGAAAGAATGGCGCTATCCTTGTCATTCGCTATTTCTATGGGGTTGCGAGTGGCAGGCACCAGATTTTGATCTCTAACATCCATTTCTCCTAAAGGTGGTGTTGATAACCTTGCGGTATCAGCAGCTAATTGAGGTAAAGAAGGTTGTTTAAATAAACGTTTCTTAGCCTTATTCCTAGCTCTAAGTAATCTTTCGGGCTCAGGATTGAACTCTAGATCACTAGATGGAAGCTCATTCATAAACTGACCTAAGTTTTACCTAAGAAAGAAATGAGATATAGATCGAATGCAAAAGAAAACAAATGAATGTTTCAAACTTAACAAAAACTTCGTTTCACTTAAAATAAGTCCCCGGCAGCGGCGCCAAAAACTACAAAAACTTGTTGCGTGCTCAATGTGTAAAGAAAAGTGTGCAAAATAGAAGAGAGAGCACTTAGAACATGCAAGCATACATGGTCTCACAGCAAGTAATGAGTATATTTAATTCGTTTTCCACAGAGACTTATTTAAGCTATTCGCGAAGTGTGTGAATGTTAAGAAAGATGGGATAAATTTGAGGGGGTAAAATTGGTTTTTAATTAACTACTTTTTGCTGAATGTATAGAGGGATATAACATAAACAGATGCAAGTTGGAATTAGATGCAAAGGATAAAAGATGGAATTAATAAATGAGAAAGAAAACAGCTGAACAGAATGAAATTTGGTAGAATTGCGTGGACCGCAATGTTTCCGCAATTAATTAACAGCGAAACTGATTAAAATGGTGAATTGGGAGCTACTAATGACTATCCTATAGGCAGTTTATTACGATTATCAAGCTTTGGATCAACTCTCTATACATCAAACTAACTCTATCACAAGTATCGTCCGATTCCATGCATGAGAGACTCAAGTTTACTCGACTTCAAAGTAAGGTCTTAAGCATCTTGTTAAAACAGGAGTTTTTAGTTTGTACTAGGGAAACGCCTATTCCTAGGCCGTTTCCTGATTACCATGAAAGGCTAGCATGGTTATATGACTCTGAACTCTTACTCCTTCCAGAGGTTAGGAGTTCTTTGGACAAAATGGATGGCCAATCGAAATTGCCCGTGGGATGAAGCTTACATACAACCAATGTTCGAGTGTTAATCTGCCTACTTGACTTACGTTTTTTAGCCTATAGTTCTGTCATTAGCATGCCCCTAAGTGAGTTTAGTTACTCATGGATATGTGGAGAAGAGAAACAGTAAATAAAACAGACATGCTTAGAAGATAAATAAGCTTAAAACAGTAAGCTAAAGCCGTAGCAGAAACAGATGGAAACCGTAAATAGCAGAAGGATACTTCGATTGCTTAAAGTGTTTGATTGACAAAGGAAAGCTCTAAAGAGATGAATTAAAGACAGACAACAACGAAATGCAATAATTGAAATGCTAAACTAAGAACAACAGTAAGCAGCAATGGAAATAAGAAGAGTAATACAGAAAAACAGTAAAGGAAATGCTAGAAATTCCGTGGCAGTCGCCTCGAATGTTGATGATGAGAAGTCAGCCGTGCTTGGATGAATCCAATCGAGAGAGAAGAAGAATCTTCTCTCCTTCCTATCAGATTATCGACTCCAAATGGCTGAACTCTAACTTCAACAGACGGCAAAGGAAAGACAGTGGAAATGGTGGACTGCACGAAGACTTCTACGCTTCGGAATGCTTGTTGATCCTCCGACTTTGACCCCTATTTATAGTTGTTTGCAGGTGCGATCGGGCCAAGGAGAACCATCAGTCTTCAACGTCATATATCAGAATGGATGGAGGAGAAGAAAAGAATCCCTGAAAAGTCGGATCTAAACAGAAAAATGTCAGCCAACTTACGGTTTTAACTTGAATAATTGCGGCCACCGCAATTATTCCGCAATGCATTCGCAATGGTTATATTTTCATTCTTTTCTTCGGTTTTCACCCCTTTTTCTACCTATTGTGCATAAGTCCTATATTAGCTACCTCCTTCTAATTCTCATATTAAAGCATAGGTTTAGGCTAAATGCTCACAAAAACACCTAAATGTGTACATCTTCTTAAGCCAAATGGGTCCTAAATAAGTCACTTTCAGAGACTTAACACACCCCCAAACTTAAGGCTTTGCTTGTCCTCAAGCATACTAAGGACTTACCTAGGCTGCTGTTTCTTCCTCTTTTTTAACTACTCACTAACTCCTTTATATTCTAGTCTCTAGCAGTGCTGTCCTGTGACACACTTCCAAGTTTAGAACTAACCTCTTGTCTAGCTTCTTCTGACTTCCCCTGCCTACTATACCCACTGCTTTTGTTAACCCCCTACTACTGATCTAACTACTTTTATGATATCATGCTATTATCCCTAAGGTTCCAAATTCTACCAAGCTTTACTCTAGACTCAGTACATGCTTCTAGCTTATTTTTAATGTGTCTAGGATTCCTTAGAGTCATGCCAGTCTTAGTATCAACAGTGACAGTGGTACTTTTTAGAGAACAACCTAAGCCCTGGCATCACTACATTGGATATACATTCATCTCCCTCGACACACCTAAAAGTTACAACCTTGTGCTTAGCTCATTGAGGATCAGAGTTCTTTTCACATAGGACATCTAAGCCACAAGATCATAACTCCCAAGCATACATTCTTCTTCCCCTATTTCTCCTTTTTCCTTTTTTTACTTAGGTGGAGTCTCTCCTTGGTTTGCCTTTTGATGCAATGCCATAAAAAAGACTCCCCTCTTTATTCTATTTTTTTCACTTTTTCTATTTATCACAATCATTTTTTTTTTTTTTTAGGAGAAGAAGAATGCTTATGTCCTAAGGAAGAGCGGAATGTTCCTAGGCCTAGGGTGGCCTCCCCCAAACTTCAACTACTCATTGTCCCCAATGAGTGTTTGAGGTGGCACACCCCCAAACTATCCTAGAAGCATCTAGTCTAAAGTAAAACAAAGAGAATTTAACAATCCTAGGCATAGGCAAAACATTCTAAAAGCAACTATCCCAGCAGCAGAAAATTTGAACATAACAGACAGGTTTAAGGTCTTATGGTTTATGCATGCTGAGCACTATTCAGAGGCAAATTTAAACTATCAAAGGGTGTCCTATGACACTCATCCAGCATGCTTCCAGATCAGCTATATAAGGTAGTCATGCTAGCAGAAAAAGATTGAATTTAACAGAACACAGCCTAACTAAACGGACGGTCTAAAACATGCAAATAGTCACAAAAATTGCGGGAACCGCAATTATTGCGCAATACAATCTGGGCAGATTTCACATTGATGCAGGCCCCTAGCATGCTTTTTCCCGTTACTCAGGCATCCTAAAAATAAAACTAAACTAACCTACCTAAACAACTAACATCAGACTAAACTAAACAAAAGAAAAATCATAAAACTAAACATTAAAAACAGATCAAAAACTAAACACAAACAGCATACTTTAACTAACAGAAAGCAGGAAAATTGTCTTTGTTTTTGTAAGGGAACAGCAAATACTCCCTCTAGTGCTCTTCAAACCAGCACTCAATCCTCATCATCTTCATCCGGTTGCCTTGGTCGTGGTGGCACCCATGGAGTTAGGAGGTTGGTGGGGAAATCCGGGAAGATGCACCCCAATTGGTCTGCAACTTCTTTGTCCCTTGCCTGCGCATAGTTGGCCCATTGAGCCATTCTTCTTTGCAAGTCCATCAAGCAGGCCATGGATAGGGACTGCTCAGCAGCCAGCCTATCCAACTCGAACTCCATATTGCCCTTTCTTCTCAGCCTCAGGTGTGCAGGCAACTCCAAATGGCCTGTGTAGGGCATCTGCTGCTCCAAGCGTTCGGTGGGGACTCCTGCAAGTAAACACAACTTTGTTATAGTGTTTGGAAAAAATAAAGGTCCCTTACCCTTTTTAGCACACTCGGCTATGGCAGCATTGATGACTTCTCCCACGTTGATCGTGAGACCTCTCATTATGGCATAAACCAGCAGCGAACGGCTCTGGTTAATTGTGGTCTCATGCGTCACTGGGGAGAGTCTTCTTCTTACGAATGAAAACCACACGGCTGCCTTAGCCGTGAGGTTGGCACTCATAAGAGTGTGCCGCCCGTTGCGTGACACTGTCCAAGAGGCTTCAGGCTGGCCAATTGTGCGCAGGGCTTCTTCTAGCACAGCCTCAGTTGGCTCATCCACTACCCGTGCATAATCTGTGTGAGGTTGGCCCCTGAGACCAAATGCTTCGTTGATGGCTTTGGCAGAAAAATCAACTTCCACCCCTCGGACCACAGATAGGCCATCCTCCGGGCTGATCACGTTAGCATAGAAGTCATACACCATGCTTGTGTATGCTGGATTGGGAGGTCGGCAGAATTCCTCCCAGCCATGGTTAAGCACCCCTGCGCGCAAGAACTGCGGCAGGTCAGCAAGGCGATCAAGGAACCCCTTCTCGTGCAACAGGTCCCTTTTCCTCAGCTCCAGACCCCTTGATTCGGCATCAGAGGAGACATACCTCACTGACGGAGGTTCATCTTCAGGGCAGAGCTTAGCCTTCCCCTTATCAGTTGGTCTGGATGATTCAGCAGCCTCCACCTTGAGGCGTTTGAGCGAAGGCTCAGCACTCTCTCCATCTGCTGAAGGCACTCGCTTGGCCTTCTTCTTCTTCAGCTTCTTGGCCTTCTTGGACTTCTTGGCCTTGGTCATTTTGGCCTTCTTCTTCTCTTTCTTCATGTTGATCTGCTGGAGGCAAGCCCCCAACGTCTCCTCCATAGAATCAGCCTGCTGTGCAGGCTCATCAGGGCTGTCTTCCCTCATAGGAGAGAAGACTTCTTCTTCCCCAGCATCTCCACTGCCTTGCGTGGATTCTTGATAATCCCCGTAAGGGAATTCCGGATCAGGCCGTGGGGAATCATGTTCTGCTGATGGTGCGCGTGCAGAACTCAGTGGTGAAGATGATGGCGCAGGGCTCTGCGCTGCTACAGATGGCGGATCAGAACTCTGAAGCGCTGGAGACAGCTCAGGGCTCTGTAACGGTGGTGATGGCTCTGCGCTTGGCGCTGGTTCGGACGACGCAGGGCTGTGCACAGGTGTAGAAGGCAGAGGGCTGCGCACAGGTGAACCAGACGGCGACGAGCCTTCTTTGGCTGACTCGTGAGAATCACGATCAGGTTCTTGACTCTCCACAGAGGGAGTCTTGGCAGTGCTCGGTTCAGCAGCAGTCTTGACAGACCACCGGCGCTTCTTTGGCGTGCCCACTGGCTCAGATGGGCCAGCAGGGATCTCAGTGACCACCTTCCACTTCCTCCTACGGATAGGAAGCTTGGAAAGACGGCCGGTGCGAACAGCACCTTCATCAGCAAGGGCGAGAAGCGCCTCCCTCGCAGCCGCTTCAGCTGCGTCGTCGACCTTCTTCTTGGCGGCGGATCTCTCAGCCCTAGTGGAAACCATAGTTGCTTCTTGGAGGTTTGGAGAGAAGAATCACAGATGGAGAGAATCGTGGAAATCTTGGAGATCACAGAATGAGAGAATCGTATCAACGGGCGCGTTCTAACGGCTATAAATAAAACGGAAAAAATCTCAACGGCTAGTTTTGCGGATCCAGCAATTTTTGCGCAATTCCAGGGACAAGATTTCATAAAAATTCCAAACTTTGATCGCCCGTATCTTTCAATTGGCTCCACCAATTCTTGATTTTTAAAGCTTGATTCACTCTCCTTGATTCCATCTATCGAATCCCTACAAAAACAAATCAAACAAACATTAAATACGTAATTAAAATCATGCTACAAAACCTACAAACGATCATGAAAAAAAAAAAACAGAAAGACAGAAAAAACTAAGGCATTGGCCCTTTTCTAAACGAGCACAGTAACCACTCGTTCTCTCTCGTTCTTTTTGTCATGCTTCAGTTAAGAGGAAGGCTGAGAGAGTCTTTACATCCCCTTCCTCATAGTAATGCTTCAGTCTGGCACCATTGACCATAAACGGCTGCCCTTGCTGCAAGTTTTTAATCTCTATTGCACCATGAACAAAGACATTAGTAATAATAAATGGACCCGACCATCTAGACTTTAATTTGCCTGGAAATAGCTTTAAGCGTGAATTAAATAAGAGTACAAGTTGGCCTTTTTTAAAGTCTTTGATCCTAAGCCTACTGTCATGCCATATTTTAGTCTTTTCTTTGTACATCTTGGCATTCTCATAGGCCATGTGCCTAAGCTCATCAAGTTCATGGAGCTGCAAAGATCTTAATGTCCCCGCATCCTTTACACAAAAATTTAATTCTTTCATGGCCCAATATGCTTTATTTTCTAACTCAAGTGGCAAATGGCAAGCCTTGCCATATACCAGCCTATAGGGAGACATACCTAAGGGTGTCTTATATGCTGTTCTGTAAGCCCAAAGTGCATCCTCAAGCTTAAAAGACCAGTCTTTCCTATTCGGTTTGACTACCTTCTCTAGGATGTTCTTTATTTCCCTATTGGAAATTTCAGCTTGACCATTAGAATGTGGGTGGTAAGGGGTAGCTACTCTATGTCGGATGTTATATTTAGCCAATAATTTCTCCATAGCCTTGTTAATGAAATGTGACCCCTCATCACTAATGATAGCACGAGGAGTCCCAAATCGAGTGAAAATGTGCCTATGTAAGAAACTAGTGACCGTTTTAGCATCATTATTAGGACATGCCTTAGCTTCTACCCACTTCGACACGTAATCTACTGCTACTAAGATGTACAGGTTACCTGATGATGGAGGGAATGGTCCCATGAAATCAATGCCCCACACATCAAAGAGTTCTAACTCTAAGATGTAGGTGAGGGGCATCTCATCCTTACGGCTCAAGTTACCTGTCCTTTGACACTCATCGCAGTTGTGGGCGTAGTCATGGGCGTCCTTGAAGATTGTTGGCCAGTAGTAGCCACTCTGAAAGACCTTAGCAGCTGTTCTCTGCCCACCAAAATGTCCCCCATAAGGAGATGAGTGACAGTGCTGCAGCACAGATTTCGCTTCAGCAGCTGAAACACATTTCCTCAACAGCCCATCAGCACAAGTTCTGTAAAGGATGGGGTCGTCCCAGATGAATTTCTTTACTTCATTGAGGAACCTCTTCTTCTCTTGCCCTCCCTTGAATACTGGTAAAACCTGTGATGCACGAAAGTTAGCAATATCAGCGAACCATGGTTCCTCATCGTTATCACGATGAGATAAAGCAAAGACATGCTCATCTATGAAAGCATCAGAAATTGCGGACTCCGCAATTTTTTCGCAATTATGGTGCAATCGAGATAGGTGATCTGCAACCACATTCTCACAACCTTTCTTGTCTCGAATATCTAAATCAAATTCTTGCAGTAATAACACCCATCTAATTAGTCTAGGCTTAGCATCAGCCTTTCTCATCAGATATTTTAAAGCAGAATGGTCAGTATACACAATGGTCCTAGTGCCTACTATATAATTTCTAAATTTTTCACATGCAAATACTACAGCAAGCATCTCTTTTTCTGTAGTTGTATAGTTACATTGAGCCTCATTCAAGGTCTTACTGGCATAATAGACAGGATGTGTGAGCTTGTCAATTTTCTGTCCTAACATGACTCCAACAGCATAGTCACTGGCATCACATAGCATCTCAAATGGGAGATCCCAATTTGGTCCGACTATGATTGGTGCTGTGACTAGTGCTTCCTTCAGGGTTTTCCAAGCTACTACACACTCCTCAGAGAAGATAAAAGGTTTGTTTAGCTCTAGAAGCTCGCACAGGGGCTTGGCTATCTTAGAAAAGTCCTTGATGAACCTTCTGTAAAAACCAGCATGTCCTAAGAAGCTTCTAATGCCTTTGACATTTTGGGGCTCTACTAACTTCTCTATGATCTCTACTTTTGCCCTATCCACTTCCACACCGGCCCTTGACACTCTATGGCCTAAGACAATCCCCTCATCTACCATGAAATGGCACTTTTCCCAATTTAGGACTAGGTGGGTTTCCTCACACCTAGCCAGGACTTGTCCTAGGTTGTTTAGACAGATTTGAAATGAATCCCCGAAGACTGAGAAGTCATCCATGAATATTTCTATCATGGATTCATCCAACTCAGAGAAGATGGCCATCATGCACCTCTGGAAAGTTGCCGGTGCATTGCATAAGCCAAAAGGCATTCTGCGGAAGGCAAACGTTCCAAAAGGGCAAGTGAAGGTGGTCTTCTCTTGGTCCTCAGGATCTATAGTTATTTGGTTGTAGCCCGAATAGCCATCTAGGAAACAGTAGTAGGCCCTACCAGCTATTCTGTCTAGCATCTGGTCAATAAACGGTATAGGGAAGTGGTCTTTTTTTGTTTCTTTGTTTAACTTCCTATAGTCCATACACACCCTCCATCCTGTGACAGTCCTTGTTGGAATCAGTTCGTCGTTCTCATTGACTACCACGGTCATACCCCCCTTCTTAGGTACACACTGGATGGGGCTCACCCACTGGCTACTAGCTATGGGGTAAATTACTCCTGCATCTAACCATTTTATTATTTCCTTCTTCACTACCTCTTTCATAGAGGGGTTTAACCTACGCTGGTGATCTACCTTAGGTGTGTGCTCTTCCTCTAAGATAATTTTATGCATACAAAAAGCAGGGCTAATGCCTCGAATATCGGCAATAGTCCATGCTATAGCCTTCCTATATTGCTTAAGCAGTAAAATTAAATCTACCTCATGCTGTTCACTAAGTTTAGAGGAAATAATTACAGGCAATGTATCATTATCTCCTAAATATGCATATTTGAGGTGAGTAGGTAGTGGTTTCAGTTCAAGAATAGGTGGATGCTCAATGGAGGGCTTCAAAGAATTTACAGTTCTATCAGTCAAATCTATGTTCATACATACATGCTGAGGGTTAATTACAGGCATGTTCATTATGTCAGATACATTTAAGTCATCTACATCTACTTGTACATATTCATTAGCATGCTTGGTTAATAATACATGCTCTAATTGATCGTCCATAAGTGAATCAACAACATCCATGCTAGCACATGACTCAGAATCAGAGGGATATCTCAAAGCTTTATAAACACTAAATTTTACCTCTTCGTCATGTACCCTCATAGTTAACTCACCTTTTTGCACATCTATTAGTGCCCTACCTGTGGCTAGAAATGGTCTACCTAGCAGGATGGGAACCTCCTTGTCTGCCTCATAGTCCAGGACAATGAAATCTGCAAGGAAGATGAACTTGTCAACTTTCACTAGAATATCCTCAATCTTACCTTCTGGATATGCGATGGATCTGTCGGCTAGTTGTAAAGTGACTGTAGTTGGACGTGCTTCTCCTATTCCTAACTGGCGGAATAGGGACAGGGGCATGAGGTTAATGCTAGCTCCCAGGTCACAGAGAGCTCGCCCCACGTGCTTGCCTCCCAGTTCTACAGGTAAGGTGAAGGAACCAGGATCCTTCTCCTTCTTGGGCAACTTGTTCTGGAGGATGGCACTGCACTCCTCAGTGAGATTGACTGTTTCAAACTCACCAATTATCTTTTTGTTAGTAATGATATCCTTCAAAAACTTTACATAAGAAGGCATCGATTGTAAAACCTCTACAAAAGGAATATTAACGTGTACTTGCTTAAGGATTTCTAAGAATTTATTGAAATGAACTTCCTGTTCCTGCTTCTTCTTAAGCCTTCTAGGATAAGGAGGTGGTGGTACATAAGCAGGTACGTCAGGGCGCTTTAGGATTGGTGGAGGTCTAGGAATTTCTTCTATTTCTTCTACAATTGGTTCTAAGCTGGCTCCTGAGGTGCTAGTGGGTGGTGGACCTTGGCTTGGCAGAGACTCCAGTGGAGCACTAGACTCGGTGTTCTCTACTCTCTTTGGTATGTCTTTGGTATTGCTTACCAGAGGTCTTCCACTCCTAAGTTCAATTGCTTGAACTTGTTCCTTGCCATCTCTCCTTGGTAGTTCAGTGTCAGCAGGGAGTCTACCTTGGGGCCTACTTTTAAGTTCATTGGCTAACTGGCCTATTTGAGTTTCTAAGCTCCTAAGGGTAGCTTGCTGGCTTTGGAGAGTAGCCTCATTCTTAGCTATATATTCCTTGAGTAGGTTTTCTACAGAAGATCCTACTGGTTGATAAGGTTTTTGGTACATTGATTGGTTATGTTGGTTATTTTGGGGAGTGAAACCAGATGTTCCACTCGGCCTTGGTAGGTTATTGTTTTGGTTAGAATTTGGTTGGCCACCCCATGACAGGTTTGGGTGGTTCCTCCAACCAGGATTGTATGTTTGTGAGTAGGGGTTGTTCCTTGGGTGCTGCTGGGTTCCTACATAGCAGACCGAGGATGGATTCCCAGGACAGTATTCATAAGGGTGTCCTTCCCCACAGAATCCACAGACTAGTGCCTCGCCTTGGCTTGGTTGAGTGCCCATTGACATGGCTGTGGCGGTATTGGCACTGGGTTGGAGATTGGCCTGAGCCATTTGCTTGACTAAGTTGGTCAGGGCATTTATTTGGGTGCTCATGGCGCTTAGAGCATCCTTGTCTTGAGCTCTAGTTGGCTCTACAGGATCGTCTGACCATCTACAATGAGATGTTGAGATCTTCTCCAAGATCTCATAAGCTTCGTTGTAACTCTTGGACAACATAGAACCTCCAGCAGATGAATTTAAGACTTGTCTAGTGCTGGGGTTGCAACCTTTAAAGAAAACTTCTATTTGGATGCACCATGGGATGCCATGGTGCGGGCATTTGATTAGAAGGTCTTTGAAGCGTGTCCAAGCTTCGTGAAGAGACTCACTTGGAGCTTGTTTGAACTTTATAATGTCATCACGAAAAGTTGAATTCCTATCAGGTGGGAAATATTTGACTAGGAATTTTTCAGCTAGATCTGTCCAATTAAGGACAGATCCGGAAGGTAATGAGTTCAGCCACGTTTTGGCCTTGTCCCTCAAAGAGTAAGGGAACAAGTATAGCCTTAGTGCCTCTTGGGAAACTCTAGGGATTAGGAAGGTATCACTAACTCCTAAGAAATTCCTAAGATGGTTGTGGGGATCCTCATTTTCCATTCCAAAAAATTGTCCCACAGTGGACAACATTTGGAACATCACTGGCTTTAACTCGAATGAGTTGGCAGTGATCTCAGGACGGATTATGCTGGGGTTCAGCTCCCCAGGCATAGGTACAAGATATGAAAGAATGGCGCTATCCTTGTCATTCGCTATTTCTATGGGGTTGCGAGTGGCAGGCACCAGATTTTGATCTCTAACATCCATTTCTCCTAAAGGTGGTGTTGATAACCTTGCGGTATCAGCAGCTAATTGAGGTAAAGAAGGTTGTTTAAATAAACGTTTCTTAGCCTTATTCCTAGCTCTAAGTAATCTTTCGGGCTCAGGGTTGAACTCTAGATCACTAGATGGAAGCTCATTCATAAACTAACCTAAGTTTTACCTAAGAAAGAAATGAGATATAGATCGAATGCAAAAGAAAACAAATGAATGTTTCAAACTTAACAAAAACTTCGTTTCACTTAAAATAAGTCCCCGGCAGCGGCGCCAAAAACTTGTTGCGTGCTCAATGTGTAAAGAAAAGTGTGCAAAATAGAAGAGAGAGCACTTAGAACATGCAAGCATACATGGTCTCACAGCAAGTAATGAGTATATTTAATTCGTTTTCCACAGAGACTTATTTAAGCTATTCGCGAAGTGTGTGAATGTTAAGAAAGATGGGATAAATTTGAGGGGGTAAAATTGGTTTTTAATTAACTACTTTTTGCTGAATGTATAGAGGGATATAACATAAACAGATGCAAGTTGGAATTAGATGCAAAGGATAAAAGATGGAATTAATAAATGAGAAAGAAAACAGCTGAACAGAATGAAATTTGGTAGAATTGCGTGGACCGCAATGTTTCCGCAATTAATTAACAGCGAAACTGATTAAAATGGTGAATTGGGAGCTACTAATGACTATCCTATAGGCAGTTTATTACGATTATCAAGCTTTGGATCAACTCTCTATACATCAAACTAACTCTATCACAAGTATCGTCCGATTCCATGCATGAGAGACTCAAGTTTACTCGACTTCAAAGTAAGGTCTTAAGCATCTTGTTAAAACAGGAGTTTTTAGTTTGTACTAGGGAAACGCCTATTCCTAGGCCGTTTCCTGATTACCATGAAAGGCTAGCATGGTTATATGACTCTGAACTCTTACTCCTTCCAGAGGTTAGGAGTTCTTTGGACAAAATGGATGGCCAATCGAAATTGCCCGTGGGATGAAGCTTACATACAACCAATGTTCGAGTGTTAATCTGCCTACTTGACTTACGTTTTTTAGCCTATAGTTCTGTCATTAGCATGCCCCTAAGTGAGTTTAGTTACTCATGGATATGTGGAGAAGAGAAACAGTAAATAAAACAGACATGCTTAGAAGATAAATAAGCTTAAAACAGTAAGCTAAAGCCGTAGCAGAAACAGATGGAAACCGTAAATAGCAGAAGGATACTTCGATTGCTTAAAGTGTTTGATTGACAAAGGAAAGCTCTAAAGAGATGAATTAAAGACAGACAACAACGAAATGCAATAATTGAAATGCTAAACTAAGAACAACAGTAAGCAGCAATGGAAATAAGAAGAGTAATATAGAAAAACAGTAAAGGAAATGCTAGAAATTCCGTGGCAGTCGCCTCGAATGTTGATGATGAGAAGTCAGCCGTGCTTGGATGAATCCAATCGAGAGAGAAGAAGAATCTTCTCTCCTTCCTATCAGATTATCGACTCCAAATGGCTGAACTCTAACTTCAACAGACGGCAAAGGAAAGACAGTGGAAATGGTGGACTGCACGAAGACTTCTACGCTTCGGAAATGCTTGTTGATCCTCCGACTTTGACCCCTATTTATAGTTGTTTGCAGGTGCGATCGGGCCAAGGAGAACCATCAGTCTTCAACGTCATATATCAGAATGGATGGAGGAGAAGAAAAGAATCCCTGAAAAGTCGGATCTAAACAGAAAAATGTCAGCCAACTTACGGTTTTAACTTGAATAATTGCGGCCACCGCAATTATTCCGCAATGCATTCGCAATGGTTATATTTTCATTCTTTTCTTCGGTTTTCACCCCTTTTTCTACCTATTGTGCATAAGTCCTATATTAGCTACCTCCTTCTAATTCTCATATTAAAGCATAGGTTTAGGCTAAATGCTCACAAAAACACCTAAATGTGTACATCTTCTTAAGCCAAATGGGTCCTAAATAAGTCACTTTCATCCTTAGTGAACAGCATGAGGTAGATTTAATTTTACTGCTTAAGCAATATAGGAAGGCTATAGCATGGACTATTGCCGATATTCGAGGCATTAGCCCTGCTTTTTGTATGCATAAAATTATCTTAGAGGAAGAGCACACACCTAAGGTAGATCACCAGCGTAGGTTAAACCCCTCTATGAAAGAGGTAGTGAAGAAGGAAATAATAAAATGGTTAGATGCAGGAGTAATTTACCCCATAGCTAGTAGCCAGTGGGTGAGCCCCATCCAGTGTGTACCTAAGAAGGGGGGTATGACCGTGGTAGTCAATGAGAACGACGAACTGATTCCAACAAGGACTGTCACAGGATGGAGGGTGTGTATGGACTATAGGAAGTTAAACAAAGAAACAAAAAAAGACCACTTCCCTATACCGTTTATTGACCAGATGCTAGACAGAATAGCTGGTAGGGCCTACTACTGTTTCCTAGATGGCTATTCGGGCTACAACCAAATAACTATAGATCCTGAGGACCAAGAGAAGACCACCTTCACTTGCCCTTTTGGAACGTTTGCCTTCCGCAGAATGCCTTTTGGCTTATGCAATGCACCGGCAACTTTCCAGAGGTGCATGATGGCCATCTTCTCTGAGTTGGATGAATCCATGATAGAAATATTCATGGATGACTTCTCAGTCTTCGGGGATTCATTTCAAATCTGTCTAAACAACCTAGGACAAGTCCTGGCTAGGTGTGAGGAAACCCACCTAGTCCTAAATTGGGAAAAGTGCCATTTCATGGTAGATGAGGGGATTGTCTTAGGCCATAGAGTGTCAAGGGCCGGTGTGGAAGTGGATAGGGCAAAAATAGAGATCATAGAGAAGTTAGTAGAGCCCCAAAATGTCAAAGGCATTAGAAGCTTCTTAGGACATGCTGGTTTTTACAGAAGGTTCATCAAGGACTTTTCTAAGATAGCCAAGCCCCTGTGCGAGCTTCTAGAGCTAAACAAACCTTTTATCTTCTCTGAGGAGTGTGTAGTAGCTTGGAAAACCCTGAAGGAAGCACTAGTCACAGCACCAATCATAGTCGGACCAAATTGGGATCTCCCATTTGAGATGCTATGTGATGCCAGTGACTATGCTGTTGGAGTCATGTTAGGACAGAAAATTGACAAGCTCACACATCCTGTCTATTATGCCAGTAAGACCTTGAATGAGGCTCAATGTAACTATACAACTACAGAAAAAGAGATGCTTGCTGTAGTATTTGCATGTGAAAAATTTAGAAATTATATAGTAGGCACTAGGACCATTGTGTATACTGACCATTCTGCTTTAAAATATCTGATGAGAAAGGCTGATGCTAAGCCTAGACTAATTAGATGGGTGTTATTACTGCAAGAATTTGATTTAGATATTCGAGACAAGAAAGGTTGTGAGAATGTGGTTGCAGATCACCTATCTCGATTGCACCATAATTGCGAAAAAATTGCGGAGTCCGCAATTTCTGATGCTTTCATAGATGAGCATGTCTTTGCTTTATCTCATCGTGATAACGATGAGGAACCATGGTTCGCTGATATTGCTAACTTTCGTGCATCACAGGTTTTACCAGTATTCAAGGGAGGGCAAGAGAAGAAGAGGTTCCTCAATGAAGTAAAGAAATTCATCTGGGACGACCCCATCCTTTACAGAACTTGTGCTGATGGGCTGTTGAGGAAATGTGTTTCAGCTGCTGAAGCGAAATCTGTGCTGCAGCACTGTCACTCATCTCCTTATGGGGGACATTTTGGTGGGCAGAGAACAGCTGCTAAGGTCTTTCAGAGTGGCTACTACTGGCCAACAATCTTCAAGGACGCCCATGACTACGCCCACAACTGCGATGAGTGTCAAAGGACAGGTAACTTGAGCCGTAAGGATGAGATGCCCCTCACCTACATCTTAGAGTTAGAACTCTTTGATGTGTGGGGCATTGATTTCATGGGACCATTCCCTCCATCATCAGGTAACCTGTACATCTTAGTAGCAGTAGATTACGTGTCAAAGTGGGTAGAAGCTAAGGCATGTCCTAATAATGATGCTAAAACGGTCACTAGTTTCTTACATAGGCACATTTTCACTCGATTTGGGACTCCTCGTGCTATCATTAGTGATGAGGGGTCACATTTCATTAACAAGGCTATGGAGAAATTATTGGCTAAATATAACATCCGCCCTTTTCTAAACGAGCGACACACCTGCAAACAACTATAAATAGGGGTCAAAGTCGGAGGATCAACAGGCATTCCGAAGCGTAGAAGTCTTCGTGCAGTCCACCATTTCCACTGTCTTTCCTTTGCCGTCTGTTGAAGTTAGAGTTCAGCCATTTGGAGTCGATAATCTGATAGGAAGGAGAGAAGATTCTTCTTCTCTCTCGATTGGATTCATCCAAGCACGGCTGACTTCTCATCATCAACATTCGAGGCGACTGCCACGGAATTTCTAGCATTTCCTTTACTGTTTTTCTGTATTACTCTTCTTATTTCCATTGCTGCTTACTGTTGTTCTTAGTTTAGCATTTCAATTATTGCATTTCGTTGTTGTCTGTCTTTAATTCATCTCTTTAGAGCTTTCCTTTGTCAATCAAACACTTTAAGCAATCGAAGTATCCTTCTGCTATTTACGGTTTCCATCTGTTTCTGCTACGGCTTTAGCTTACTGTTTTAAGCTTATTTATCTTCTAAGCATGTCTGTTTTATTTACTGTTTCTCTTCTCCACATATCCATGAGTAACTAAACTCACTTAGGGGCATGCTAATGACAGAACTATAGGCTAAAAAACGTAAGTCAAGTAGGCAGATTAACACTCGAACATTGGTTGTATGTAAGCTTCATCCCACGGGCAATTTCGATTGGCCATCCATTTTGTCCAAAGAACTCCTAACCTCTGGAAGGAGTAAGAGTTCAGAGTCATATAACCATGCTAGCCTTTCATGGTAATCAGGAAACGGCCTAGGAATAGGCGTTTCCCTAGTACAAACTAAAAACTCCTGTTTTAACAAGATGCTTAAGACCTTACTTTGAAGTCGAGTAAACTTGAGTCTCTCATGCATGGAATCGGACGATACTTGTGATAGAGTTAGTTTGATGTATAGAGAGTTGATCCAAAGCTTGATAATCGTAATAAACTGCCTATAGGATAGTCATTAGTAGCTCCCAATTCACCATTTTAATCAGTTTCGCTGTTAATTAATTGCGGAAACATTGCGGTCCACGCAATTCTACCAAATTTCATTCTGTTCAGCTGTTTTCTTTCTCATTTATTAATTCCATCTTTTATCCTTTGCATCTAATTCCAACTTGCATCTGTTTATGTTATATCCCTCTATACATTCAGCAAAAAGTAGTTAATTAAAAACCAATTTTACCCCCTCAAATTTATCCCATCTTTCTTAACATTCACACACTTCGCGAATAGCTTAAATAAGTCTCTGTGGAAAACGAATTAAATATACTCATTACTTGCTGTGAGACCATGTATGCTTGCATGTTCTAAGTGCTCTCTCTTCTATTTTGCACACTTTTCTTTACACATTGAGCACGCAACACTCCACCATGGAAGCTGAGTATGTCGCGGCTTGCGAAGCTGCGAAAGAGGCTGTATGGCTTAGAAAGTTCTTGACGGATTTGGAAGTTGTTCCAAATATGAATTTGCCTATCACACTTTACTGTGATAATACTGGTGCTGTGGCAAATTCGAGAGAACCAAGAAGCCATAAGCGTGGAAAGCACATTGAGCAGAAATATCATCTCATCAGGGAGATAGTGCATCGAGGAGACGTGATCGTCATGCAGATCGCCTCAGAGCACAATATTGCTGATCCGTTTACAAAGTCCTTCACGGCTAAAGTGTTCGAGGGGCACCTAGTGAGTCTAGGACTACGAGTTGTACAGTAGGATAGTGGGAGAAAAGCCATGGAAATATTTGATATTCCAGTTTTTCTCATCCAGCATGTAATACTCCACTGACGTTTTAGTCCAAGTGGGAGTTTGTTGGGTTTTATGTCCTAAAACTCGTGGTTTGTAAACTGAATGTATATTCTATTTTGCAATAAAGTTGTTATTGAGATTTATTCAGTAAAGTTGTTATTGAATAAAATGAATTGTTTTTACTTTTAACCTAACTCCAATAAACAAAGAACCCATGGCTATAGGTTGTATACTTGAACTTCATGTATGACATGATTGTGGATCAAGTTCAAGTAATAGCCAGAACGGTCTATAGTATAGGGATAAGGTTGGGTACCTTATCCTGGGGACACTATTGGACGCGGCCCACTTTGTATAGTACAAACGATGTGATCCGAAATCGTTCATGTGGAGACATGTGAGTGGGGGCGTCCTATGCAATGAGTTTGCATAAGATTGAACCGCGAAACAAGTCGCTCTTTCTTTATAACTTCGTTTACTGTAAAGACCGACTTTTTCATATGATGACCTAGGTAACTCGATCTGAATCCTGAGCACGCTATGAACTCCTGTTTATTCGGGCTTATCCTTTGACTTGTATGGGTGAGAGTGGCCCGAGATCGCCGACTCAATAAGCCTACCATCTTGGGGATAAGACCGGGTAGGTAGCTGGGAACATAGTCCTGCGAGATGGAATTCACTCCTACCCGCTCTGAGGGATTAGTAGAGAGGTTGTTCCCTTAAGTGCTGACTCCGGGTCTTGAACTAGGGATCCCACCCTCTCATTGGCCCGAGAGGGACTTGGTATAGTGATGAGATCACATACCAATCGGTTTGGTGGTTGGACCACAAACCAATAGTTCATTAGAGGATCAGTGGGACTTAAGGAACAAGATGTAATTACGGGGGTAAAACGGTTATTTTGACCCAGCTGTAATTACGAACGACCTGTGAAGGATCGACTTACTAATGATGGTTATATCAAGAGGACAGAAATATATCTACGGTGAGGAGAGTGCAACCCTTGGACTTTAGTGGAGTCTCCGGGGGTTAACGAATGTTGGTTAGCTTGGTTAAAGAGTTTGACCGGTTAATCTCGTATCGTTGGAGCTCATGATCTGTAGGTCCTTTAGGTTCTCCTGGCTAGCTCGGATTAAGCCGTGTAACAATATGAGAGAAAAAGAATTTGAATTTATTGAAATTCAGTTTTGGAAGAATGATGGACATATTTAAATATGATTTAAATATGGGATCGGTGTAAAACATGAATAGGGATTCATGTGTGATGATTCGGTTTAAGAAACCGGGATTAGTCTTATTATTTAATTAATATTTGATATTGAATTAAATAATAATATTAATTAATTAAAAAGTTTAATTAATTATAATTTATTTTGCTTATTAAAATTAATTATGAATTAATTTTAAAATGACAAAATATTACAAGTGTGATTATAAGTCAAAGTGGAATTATCCATGTTGAGTGGATTTATCCAAGTTGAGTGGGTTTATCCAAGTTGTGAAGTGGATTGTGAATCACCAACAACATGCATATAAACTCATCAATTTTGGAACACTTGGTTGAAGACTAATCCATCCAATTTGAGGTGTCATGCTAAGCAAAGACTTTGTTGCATGTGAATTGCCTATAAATTGGATGAAGTTCAAATGGTTTGAAGTTGATGAATTTTCAAAGAATTTGAATATTTGGATGAGCATGAAGAGTTCATGTTACTTGAGAAATTAGAAAGCTAAGTGTTAGATTTCTTCTCACAAAATCCTCATCACTTTCATCTTCCCATTTTCTTCTTCCAAACTTTTTCTTTCATAAAGGAGTCCCACCACTCCGTTGCTCGGCCCGAGGATAGCGGGACTACCGGAGGTGGTTCTCGAGGTGTTCGAGGGAAGCTTCGAAGGGTTCGTGAGGAGATTCGAGCATTGGAAGAGAAGTCTTTAGAACTACAAGAGGTATTTGTTCTAATTCCTTCTATTTCAAAGCTTTGTGCATGTTTCTTATTTAGCTAAATTAATGAAATTAGAGTGCCAATGATCCGTCTCGCTTCCGCTGCGCTACATGCGCTCCATCAATTTCATCCCATGGGCAATTTCGATCGGCCATCCATTTTGTCTAAAGAATTCCTAACCTCCGGAAGGAGTAAGAGTTCAGAGTCATCCATTCATGCTAGCCTTTCATGGTAACCAGAAAATGACCTAGGAATAGGCGTTCTCCTAGCACGATTCATTAGCTTGCGCGTATAAATAGGTTTTTATGTCTTACTTGGATATGAGTGAACTAAAAGATCTAATGCATGTAATCGAGAGATGCATGAGACTGAGCTAAATCGATGCATGATAAGTTAATCTACTGCTGAATGATCGTAGTTAAGTGTCTATAGAGGAGTCTTAAGTCGACCTTGTTGCCTTATCTCACCTTTAAATCGTTGCTAATTTAATTGCTAGAGAATTGCGAGAACCGCAATTCTATAGTTCTGTTTTTGCCTTAGCATTTTTCCCAGTCTTTTACTTTTGCGATTTTATTGCTAGGATATTGCTAGATCCACAATTCTTTCTTCTCCACATCAAAGCTTAATCTCTTTACTTGCTTTCGTTTATGCTTGCATCCTTCTTGCATTCTTTGTTATTTCGGCACATCAACCTCAAATCCATCCAATTTAAGTGACCCTCTCTAATTTAACGCCTCACTTCGTTAGTAACTAAACTCAATCTCTGTGGGAAAACGAATTAAAAAATATTTATCACTTGCTGCAGACCATGTATGCTTGCATGTTCTGAGTGCTCTTCGCATTACATTTTATTTACACACTGAGCACGCAACAACTATCCGTAAAGGCGGGTAGGAGTGAATTCCATCTCGCAGGAATATGTTCTCAACACCCTACTCGGTATTATCCCCAAAGTGGTAGGCATATTTAGTCGGCAAACTCGGGTCACTCTCACCCATACAAATCAAAGGATAATCCCGAATAAGCAGAAGTTCATAGTGTGCTCAGGATTCAGATCGAGTTACCTAGGTCATCATATGAAAAAGTCGGTCTTTACAGTAAACGGAGTTGTAAAGAAAGAGCGACTCTTTTCGCGGTTCAGTCTTACGCAAACTCATTGCACAGGACGCCCCCACTCGCATGTCACCACATGAACGATTTCAGATCACATCGTTTGTACTATGCAAAGCGGGTCGCGTCCAATAGTGTCCACAGGATAAGGTACCCAGCCTTATCCTTATACTATAGACCGTTTTGGTTATTACTCGAACTTGATCCACAATCATGTCACACATGAAGTTCAAGTATAAAACCTATAGCCATGAGTTCTTTTTTATTGGAGTTAGGTTAAATGTAAACACAATTCACTTTATTTAATTACAACTTTACCGAATAAAACTCAATAACAACTTTATTACTAAATAGAATATACATTTGGTTCACAAACCACGAGTTTTAGGACATAAGACCAAACATGCCGAGACTCGGAGTATGATGATAGTTGTCCACGACCCGCGAGAGGACTATGGGCTGGCAGAAGCATCTGTGTCCGAGCCGAGGTCTGACACTTGCTGTCCGACGCCGGGTACTTCTCCGTCTGTTTGTCGAGACTCGTGGTGTGCTGTTAGTTGTGCACGACCCGCGAGAGGCGTATAGACTGGCGAAGCGTGCGTGTTAGAGCCGAGGTCTGGCACCTATTGTCCGACGTCTGGTACTTTTCCATTTGTTTGCTGAGACTCGAGGTGTGTTGATAGTTGTGCACGACCTGCGAGTGGTGTATAGACTGGCAGAAGCGTCCGCATCCGAGCTGAGGTCTGGCACCTCCTGTTTGACGCAGGGTACTTCTCCGTCTGTTTGTCGAGACTCGGAGTGTGCTGATGCTTGTGCACGACCCGCGAAAGGCGTATAGACTGGCAGAAGCGTCCACGTTCGATCCGAGGTCTGGCACCCGCTGGCCGATGCCGGGTACTTCTACGTCTGTTTTCCGAGACTTGGGGTGTGATGATAGTTGTGCACGACCCGCATGAGGCGTATAGACTGGCAAAAGCGTTCGCGACCGAGCCGAGGTCTTGCACTTACTGTCCGACGCTAGGTACTTTTCCGTCTATTTGCTGAGACTCGGGGTGTGCTGATTGTAGTGCACGAACCACGAGAGGCGTATAGACTAGCTGAAGCGTCCGCGTCCGAGCTGAGGTCTGACACCTGCCGTCTGACGCCAAGTATTTCTCCGTCTTTTTGCCGAGACTCAGGGTGTGCTGATAATTCTGCACGACTCGCGAGAGCCGTATAGACTGGCAGAAGCGTCTGCGTCCGAGCCGAGGTCTGACACCTGTTGTCCGACGCCAGGTACTTCTTCGTCTGTTTGACGAGACTTAGAGTGTGCTGATAGTTGTGTACGACCCGCGACAGGCGTATAGACTGGCAGAAGCGTCCACGTCCGAGCCGAGGTCTGTGAAGTTAGCATTTTTTACGCTTTCCCGATCTCTGCCTCAGATATGCCGATATCCAGGGCGATAGGTTAGGGGTTCTAGGGTATGTTCCTAACCGACAGTCGAACGGTCTTGTCGGATCCCTGTTCATAGAAAAGACAAATTGAGCGGTAGGAATATGTACTGTCACGCGTGGTTTCAAGATGGTGAGGAGTTCCTAGGTCATTCTCGTCAGTTGGATGCTTCGTGCGGTGGACGGCCGCGATGGCCCCTGAGTTGCTATAAAAGGGGATGACCCCCGTAACATCCTCCACAACTCTTCTTTCGCCGGTATCGATGCCTCTTCTTGCTTGAAGGTTGCTCCGTTCTGCGGTGCGCTGAGTGAGGTTCCTGCCATGGGATCTGGGGGTAATTTTCCTCCTGACGATGCTCGATGGCTCCATACGAGTATCGTTTTGCGAGGTCGCCTAGGGGTGTTGTTAAGTCTCTGAAAGTGACTTATTTAGGACCTATTTAGCCTAGGAAGATGTACATACTTAGGTGTTTTTGATAGCATTTAGCCTAAACCTATGCTTAAATATGAGAATTAGAAGAAGGTAGCTAATTTAGGACTTATGCACAATAGGAAGAAAAAGGATTGAAAACCGAAGGAAAAGAATGAAACAAACAGCATTGCGATAGCTTTGCGAAATAATTGCGGACACCGCAATTATTCAAGTGAAAACCGTAAGTTGACTGATCTTTTTCTGTTAATTTCCATTATTTCAGGGATTCGTTCTTTCTCCACCATCCATTCTGATATATGACGTTGAAGATTGATGGTTCTCCTTGGCCCAAACGCACCTGCAAACTACTATAAAAAGGGGTCAAAGTCGGAGGTTTGATCATCATCCGAAAGCGTGAAGTCGTCTCGCAGTCCATCTGTTCTTCTATTTTTCCCCTGCCGTCTGTTGGATTTCGAAGCTCAGCTGTTGGAATCGATAATCTGATAGGAAGGAGAGGAGATTCTTCTTCTCTCCCGATTGGATTCATCCAAGCAAGGCTGTCCTTTTTGATCCTTCATTCGGGACATTCGCAACGAGACATTCAAGCTTGTTTTACTGTTTTCTGCTTCCATTTCCATTTTCTAGCTTTGTCTTCTGTTGTTTCGTTTCCTAGTAGCTAGATTAGACTACTTCGTTGTGTTCTGTCTTTATGCTATTCAATTTAATCTTCATCTGTTCGTTCAAACAATTTCAGTAATCAAAGTACAAGTCTGCATTTCTCAGTTTCCATCTGCTGCTACGGTTTTTGTCTACTGTTTTAAATATATTTCTCTTCTAAGCATGTCTGTTTTATCTGTCATTTCTGTTTACCTTATATCCATGAGTAGCTAAATCACCTAGGGGCATGCTAATGACAGAACTATAGGCTAAAAAACGTGAACCAAGTATGTAGGTTAGCACTCGAAGCATTGGTTGTATGTGAGCGTCATCCCACGGGCAATTTCGATTGGCCATCCATTTTGTCCAAAGAACTCCTAACCTCTGGAAGGAGTAAGAGTTCAGAGTCATATAATCATGCTAGCCTTCCATGGTAATCAGAAAACGGCTTAGGAATAAGCGTTTTCCTAGTACAAACTAAACACTCCTAATTTAACAAAATGCTTAAGACCTTACTTTGAAGTCGAGTAAACTAAAGTATTTAATGCATGGAATCGGACGATACATGAGATAGAGTGAGTTTGATGCATAGAGAGTTGATCCACTGCTTGAGAATCGTATTAAAATGCCTATAGGATAGTCATTAGTAGCCCTAATTCGCCATTTTACACACTTTTTCTGTTTTAACAATTGCGGAATTATTGCGGTTCTCGCAATTCTACCAAGTTACCATTCTGGTTGGCTGTTTTCCTCTTCGTTTATTAATTTCATCTCTTATCTTTTGAGTCCAATTTCAACTTGCTTTTGTTTATGTTATATTCCTTTATGCATTCAGTAATAAATAGATAATTAAAAATCAAATTTACCCCTTCAAATCCATCCCTTCTTTCTTAACAAAAACACTTTGTGAATAGCTAAAAATAAGTCTCTGTGGAAAAAACGAATGAAATATACTTACTACTTGCTGTGAGACCATGTATGCTTGCATGTTCTGAGTGCTCTCTCTACTTTCTTGCTTATTTATTTTAACACATTGAGCACGCAACAAGTTTTTGGCGCCGCTGCCGGGGACTTATTTAAGCGAAAACAAAGTTAGTTAAGTTTGAAACACCAAATTATTTTCCATTGTAATTGATCCACTTTCATTTCTTTTTTAGGTAACATTTAGGTTAGTTTATGAATGAGCTTCCAAGTAGTGATCTAGAGTTCAACCCTGAGCCCGAGAGATTACTTAGAGCTAGGAATAGAGCCAAGAAACGTCTATTTAAACAACCTTCCTTACCTCAATTAGCTGCTGACACCGCAAGGTTATCACCACCTCTAGAAGAAATGGATAGAAGAGATCAAAATCTGGTGCCTGTCACTCGCAATCCCATTGAAATAGCGAATGACAAGGACAGCGCCATTCTTTCATACCTCGTACCTATGCCTGGGGAGCTGAACGCCAGCATAATCCGTCCTGAGATCACTGCCAACTCATTCGAGTTAAAGCCAGTGATGTTCCAAATGTTGTCCACTGTGGGACAATTCTTTGGAATGGAAAATGAGGATCCCCACAACCATCTTAGGAACTTCTTAGGAGTTAGTGACACTTTCCTAATCCCGGGAGTTTCTCAAGAAGCCTTGAGGCTATATCTGTTCCCTTACTCTTTGAGGGACAAAGCCAAAACGTGGCTGAACTCATTACCTTCTGGATCTGTCCTTAATTGGACAGATTTAGCAGAGAAATTCCTAGTCAAATATTTCCCACCAGATAGGAATTCTACTTTCCGTGATGATATCATAAAATTCAAACAAGCTCCAAGTGAGTCTCTTCACGAAGCTTGGACACGATTCAAAGATCTTCTTATCAAATGTCCACACCATGGCATCCCATGGTGTATCCAGATAGAAGTTTTCTTTAAAGGATGCAACCCCAGCACCAGACAAGTTCTAAATTCATCTGCTGGTGGTTCTATGTTGTCCAAGAGTTACAACGAAGCTTATGAGATCTTGGAGAAGATCTCAACATCTCACTGTAGGTGGTCAGATGATCCTGTAGAGCCAACTAGAGCTCAAGACAAGGATGCTCTAAGCGCCATGAGCACCCAAATAAACGCCCTGACCAACCTAGTCAAGCAAATGGCTCAGGGCAATCTCCAAACCAGTGCCAATACCGCCACAGCCATGTCAATGGGCACCCAGCCAAGTCAAGGCGAGGCACTGATCTGTGGATTCTGTGGGGAAGGGCACCCATATGAATATTGCCCTGGGAATCCATCCTCAGTCTGCTATGTAGGAAGCCAACAGCAGCCTAGGAACAACCCCTACTCACAAACTTACAACCCTGGTTGGAGAAACCACCCAAACCTGTCATGGGGTGGCCAACCAAATTCTAACCAAAATATTAACCAACCAAGGCCGAGTGGAACATCTGGTTTCACTCCCCAACATAACCAACATAACCAGTCCATGTACCAAAAACCTTATAATCAACCTGTAGGATCTTCTGTAGAAAACCTACTCAAGGAATACATAGCTAAAAATGATGCTACTCTCCAAAGCCAGCAAGCTACTCTTAGGAGTCTAGAAAATCAAATAGGCCAATTAGCCAATGAAATCAAAAGTAGGCCCCAAGGTAGACTCCCTGCTGACACTGAAGTGCCAAGGAGAGATGGTAAGGAACAAGTTCAAGCAATTGAACTCAGGAGTGGGAGACCTTTGGTAAGCAACACCAAGGACATACCAAAGAGAGTAGAGAACACTGAGTCTAGTGCTCCACTGGAGTCTCTGCCAAACCAAGGTCCACCACCAACTAGCACATCAGGAACCAGGCTAGAACCAATTGTTGAGGAGATAGAAGAAATTCCAAGGCCTCCACCTATCCTAAGGCGACCTGACGTGCCTGCATATGTGCCACCACCTCCATATCCTCGAAGGCTTAAAAAGAAGCAAGAACAGGAAGTGCACTTTAACAAATTCCTTGAAATTCTTAAACAAGTGCATGTTAACATTCCTTTTGTAGAGGTTTTACAGTCCATGCCTTCTTATGTAAAGTTTTTGAAGGACATTATTACTAACAAAAAAACAATGGGTGAGTTTGAAACAGTCAATCTCACTGAGGAGTGCAGTGCCATCCTCCAGAACAAGTTACCCAAGAAGGAGAAGGATCCTGGTTCCTTCACCTTACCTGTTGAACTTGGAGGCAAGCACGTGGGGAGAGCGCTTTGTGACCTGGGCGCCAGCATAAATCTCATGCCCCTATCACTATTCCGCCAGTTGGGAATAGGAGAAGCGCGTCCAACTACTGTCACTTTACAACTAGCAGACAGATCCATCGCATACCCTGAAGGTAAAATTGAGGATATTCTAGTGAAAGTTGACAAATTCATCTTCCTTGCAGATTTCATTGTCCTGGACTATGAGGCAGACAAGGAGGTCCCCATCCTGCTAGGCAGACCATTTCTAGCCACAGGTAGGGCACTTATAGACGTCCAAAAAGGTGAGCTCACTATGAGAGTTCATGATGAAGAGGTAAAATTCAGTGTGTATAAAGCTTTAAGGTATCCCTCTGACCTTGAATCCTGTGCTAGTATGGACGTTGTAGACTCTTTAATGGAAGAACAATTAGAGCATGTACTATTAACCAAGCATGCTAATGAATATGTACAACTAGATGTAGTTGACTTAAATGTATCTGAAATTATGGATATGCCTGTAGATACACCACAACTTGTATGTATGAATATAGACCTAACTGATAGATCATTAAATACTTTAAAGCCATCCATTGAGCATCCACCTATTTTAGAACTAAAACCACTACCCACTCACCTCAAGTATGCATATTTAGGGAGTAATGAAACTCTGCCTGTTATCATTTCTTCTAAATTGAGTGAAAAGCATGAGGTTGAACTGATTTTACTGCTTAAGCAACATAGGAAGGCTATTGCATGGACTATTGCTGATATTAGAGGCATTAGCCCTTCTTATTGTATGCATAAGATTATATTAGAGGAAGAGCACACACCTAGAGTAGACCACCAACGTAGATTGAATCCCTCTATGAAAGAGGTAGTAAAGAAAGAAATCATAAAATGGTTAGATGCAGGTGTAATCTTCCCCATAGCTAGTAGCCAGTGGGTAAGCCCCATCCAATGTGTACCTAAAAAGGGGGGGATAACTGTGGTAGTCAATGAGAACGACGAACTGATTCCAACAAGGACTGTCACAGGGTGGAGAGTGTGTATGGACTATAGGAAATTAAATAAAGAAACAAAAAAAGACCATTTTCCCTTACCATTCATTGACCAGATGTTAGACAGAATAGCTGGTAGAGCCTACTATTGTTTCTTAGATGGTTACTCAGGCTATAACCAGATTACTATAGACCCTAAGGACCAAGAGAAGACCACCTTCACTTGCCCTTTTGGAACCTTTGCCTTCCGCAGAATGCCTTTTGGCTTATGCAATGCACCGGCAACTTTCCAAAGGTGCATGATGGCAATCTTCTCTGAGTTGGATGAGTCCATGATAGAAATATTCATGGATGACTTCTCAGTCTTTGGGGACTCATTCACCAACTGTCTAGAAAATTTAGGACAAGTCCTGGCTAGGTGTGAGGAGACCAACCTAGTCCTAAATTGGGAAAAATGCCACTTCATGGTGGATGAAGGGATTGTCTTAGGTCATCGAGTGTCAAGGGCAGGTGTAGAGGTCGATAGGGCCAAAATTGAGATCATAGAGAAGTTGGTAGAGCCACAAAATGTCAAAGCCATTAGAAGTTTCTTAGGGCATGCTGGCTTCTACAGAAGGTTCATTAAGGACTTTTCTAAGATAGCCAAGCCTTTGTGTGAGCTTCTAGAGCTAAATAGGCCATTCATCTTCTCTAAAGAATGTAGAGTAGCTTGGAAAACCCTTAAGACAGCACTAGTCACAGCCCCTATCATAGTAGGACCCAATTGGGATCTCCCCTTTGAGATGTTATGTGATGCCAGTGACTATGCTGTGGGGGTAATGTTAGGACAGAAGATTGACAAGCTAACACACCCTGTATATTACGCTAGTAAAACCTTGAATGAGGCTCAATGTAATTATACAACTACTGAGAAGGAGATGCTAGCAGTAGTGTTTGCTTGTGAGAAGTTTAGAAATTACATTGTAGGCACCAGAACTGTAGTGTTTACAGATCACTCTGCACTCAAGTACCTTATGAGGAAGGCTGATGCTAAGCCTAGGTTGATAAGGTGGGTACTGTTGTTGCAAGAGTTTGATCTGGACATTAGAGACAAGAAAGGGTGCGAGAATGTGGTTGCGGATCATCTTTCCCGATTGCACCACAATTGCGAAAAAATTGCGGAGACCGCAATTTCTGATGCTTTTATTGATGAACATGTCTTTGCTTTGACTCATCGTGATAACGATGAGGAACCTTGGTTTGCTGACATTGCTAACTTCCGTGCATCACAGGTATTACCAGTGTTCAAGGGAGGACAAGAGAAGAAGAGGTTCCTTCATGAAGCAAGGAAATTCATCTGGGATGACCCCACACTTTACAGAACCTGTGCTGATGGGTTGTTAAGGAAGTGTGTTTCAGCTGCTGAAGCGAAGTCTGTGCTGCAGCACTGTCACACATCTCCTTATGGTGGACACTTTGGTGGCCAAAGGACAGCTGCAAAGGTATTTCAGAGTGGCTACTATTGGCCAACGATCTTCAAGGATGCACACGCCTATGCACATAGCTGTGATGAATGCCAAAGGACAGGTAATCTCAGTCGCAAGGATGAAATGCCTCTCACTTACATCTTAGAGTTAGAACTCTTTGATGTGTGGGGCATTGACTTCATGGGACCATTCCCTCCATCATCAGGTAACCTCTACATCCTTGTAGCAGTAGACTATGTGTCTAAGTGGGTAGAAGCCATAGCTTGTCCTAGTAATGATGCTAAAACAGTAGTTAAATTCTTGCATAGGCACATTTTCACTAGATTTGGAACACCCCGAGCTATCATTAGTGATGAAGGGACGCACTTCATTAATAAAGCCATGGAGCGAGTGTTGGCTAAGTATAACATTAAATATAGAGTAGCCACTCCCTACCACCCACACTCAAATGGACAAGCTGAAATTTCAAATAGGGAAATTAAGAACATCCTAGAGAAGGTGGTCAAACCTAATAGGAAAGACTGGTCATTTAAGCTTGAGGATGCACTTTGGGCTTATAGAACAGCATATAAGACACCCCTAGGCATGTCTCCCTATAGGTTGGTGTATGGAAAAGCTTGTCACTTGCCATTTGAGTTAGAGATTAAGGCATTTTGGGCATTGAAAGAATTGAATTATTGTGTGACTGATGCAGGGACACTACGGTCATTACAATTGCATGAGCTTGATGAGCTTAGACACATGTCTTATGAGAATGCCAAAATGTATAAAGAAAAGACCAAAATATGGCATGATAGTAGACTTAGGATCAAAGACTTTAGGAAAGGCCAACTTGTCCTATTATTTAACTCACGACTAAAATTATTTCCAGGCAAACTAAAGTCTAGATGGTCGGGTCCATTTGTCATTACTAATGTATTTGTTCATGGTGCAATAGAGATAAAGAACTTGCAGCAAGGACAGCCTTTTATGGTCAATGGTGCGAGATTGAAGCACTACTATGAGGAAGGAGATGTGAAGACTCTCTCGGCCTTCCTCTTGAATGAAGCATGAAATTAAAAACGAGAGAGAACGAGTGGTTACTGTGCTCGTTTAGTCAAGGCTAATGCCTTAGTTTATTTTTTTTTTGCAATTTTCCGATTATCGTTTGTGTGTTTTGTTGTGTGATTTTAATTACGAATTTGATTTTGTTTTTATTTCTTTTTGTAGGGAATCGATAGATGGAATCAAGGAGATCAAATCCAGCTTTAAAAATCAAGAAACGGTTGAGCCAAATAAAAGATACGGACGATCAAAGATTGACATTTAGATGAAAAAATATCCCTAAAATTGCGCTGGAATTGCAGGATCCGCAAAATATAGCCGTTGGGGATTTATCCGTTGCCTTTATATCCGTTTGAAGGCGCTCGATCGATACGATTCTCCCATTCTCTGATTTCCAAGAAAACTGCGATTCTCTTCATCTTTGATTCTTCTCTCCAAATCGCCAAGAAGCAACAATGGTGCTTACTAGGGCTGAAAGATCGGCGGCAAAGAAAAGGGCCGATGACGCTGAAGAGGCTGCGAGGGAAGCACTTCTTGCCCTCGCCAATGCTGATGCCGCACGTACCGAACGGCTGCCCAAGCTTCCAATCCGTAGGAAGAAGTGGAGGGTTGTCACTGAAATCCCTGCTGGACCTTCTGAACCAGCAGGCACACCCAAGAAACGCCGGTGGAGTGTCGAGATGGCCGCCGAACCAAGCACAGCAAAGGCTCCCTCTGTGGCGAGTCAAGAAACTGATCGTGCGTCCCACGAGTCAGCCAAGAAGGGTTCGTCGCCATCTGCATCACCAGCGCACAGCCCGTCGCCATCTGCATCACCCGTGCACAGCCCTGCATCATCTGAACCAGTGCACAGCCCAGAGATCGCTTCTTCACCGCCTGCGCAGAGCCCTGAGTTGTCTTCAGCACCTCAGAGTTCTGATCAGACACCTGCGGCTGCACAGAGCTCCACGCCCTCGCCTATTCCCCCACGGCCTGATCCTGAATTCCCTTATGGGGAGTACCAGGAGTCCACGCAAGGCAGTGGGGATGCCGAAGAAGAGGAGGTGTTCTCTCCTATGCGGGAAGATAGCCCTGATGGTCCTGCACAGCAGGCTGATTCCATGGAAGAGACGCTGGGGGCATGCCTGCAGCAGATCAACATTGAGGCGAAGCTCAAGAAGAAAAGGAAGGCCAAGATTCTTAAGGTTAAGCGAGTCAAGAAGCTGAAAAAGAAGAAGGCCAAGAAGGCGCCTTCATCAGAGAAAGAAAGCACGGAGCCATCGCTCAAAAGACTCAAGGTTGAGGCTGCCGAGTCAGCCAAGACAGCAGACAAAGGGAAGGCCAAGCTCTACCCTGAAGACGAGCCTCAATCTGTGAGGTATGTATCGTCTGACGCTGAGTCCAGGGGCGTTGAGTTGAGGAAGAGGGAGTTGCTGCACGAGAAAGGCTTCCTCGACAGACTTGCTGACCTGCCGCAGTTCTTGCGCGCAGGGATTATAAATCACAGCTGGGAAGAATTGTGCAGGCCACCCAATCCGGCCTACACGAGTATGGTATACGACTTCTACGCCAACCTTCGAAACTCTGAGGAAGGGCTTTCTGTGGTGCGAGGAGTAGAGGTGGACTACTCAGCAAAGGCCATCAACGACGCTTATGGCCTCAAAGGCCAAAGACACACTGACTACGCACGGATCGTTGATGAGCCCACTGAGGCAGTACTGGAAGAAGCCATTCGCACGATTGGCCAGCCTGAAGCAGCGTGGACTGTCTCACGCAATGGGAGGCACACCCTAATGAGTGCCAACCTGACGGCAAAGGCAGCTGTGTGGTTTGCCTTTGTGAGGAGAAAGCTGTCCCCTGTGACCCACGAGACGACCATCAACCAGAGTAGATCACTGCTGGTCTATGCCATCATGCGCGGTCTCACGGTCAATGTGGGGGAGATCATGTCAGCTGCCATTGCTGAGTGTGCCAGAAAAGGTAAGGGGCCATTATTTTTCCCCAATACCATAACGAAATTATGTTTGCTTGCAGGAGTTCCTATCGAGCGCATGGAGCAGCAGATGGCCTACACAGGCCACTTAGAGCTGCCTGCTAGCTTGAGGCTGAAGAGGAAGGGGAATATGGAGTTTGAATTGGATCGGTTGGCTGCTGATCAGTCACGATCCATGGCCTGCCTAATGGATATGCAACGAAGGATGGCTCAATGGGCCACTTATGCGCAGGCACGGGACAAGGAGGTTGCAGACCAGCTTGGATGCACCTTCCCTGACTTCCCTACAAATCTTCTCACTCCATGGGTGCCCCCACGACCAAGACAACCTGATGAGGATGACGAGAATTGAGTGCTGGTTTGAATTGCACTGAAGGGAGTATTGCTGTTCCCTTAGAAAAAAAATCTGCTTCTGATAAATCATGTGAACTCTACTGTTTTAGTCAAATTTTGATCTGTCTTAGATGTTTAGTTTTCTGTTTTTTCTTTTGCTTAGTATAGTCTGATGTTAGCTGCCTAAGTAGGTTAGGTTAGTTTTATTTTTGTAGAGCTTAAAGCAACAGGACACAGCATGTTTAGGGGCCTGATTCAATGTTATATCTGCCTGGATTTGATTGCGAAATAATTGCGGTACCCGCAATTTTTCTGACTGTTTGCATGTTTTGGACTGTCTGTTTAGTTAGGCTGTGATCTGTTAAATTCTATCTTTTGTTGCTAGCATGACTACCTTATATAGCTTATCTTAAAGCATGCTGGATGAGTGTCATAGGACACCCTTTGATAGTTTAAATTCACCTCTCAAAAGCTCAGCATGCACAGCTTTAAGACCTTATCTGTCTGTTTTTTTTAAAATTCTGCTGCTGTGATATTTTCTTTTAGAATGTTCTGTCTATGCCTAGGTCTTTTAAATTCTCTTTGTTTTACCTTAGACTAGATGCTTTTAGACAAGTTTGGGGGTGTGCCACCTCAGACACTCATTGGGGACAATGAGTAGTTTAAGTTTGGGGGAGGCCACCCTAGGCCTAGGAACATTCCTCTCTTCCTTAGGACATAAGCATTCTTCTTCTCCTTTAAAAAAAAAAAGAAAAAATAGAATAAAAAGGGGGGCTTCTCTCAAAGTGCTGAGTAATCAGTGCCAAGTGTGTAACCCACAAGTGGCATTGCATCAAAAGGCAACTCAAGGAGAAGTTTCACCTAAGTAAGAAAGAAAAAAAGGGAGAAATAGGGAAGAAGAGTGTGTGCTTAGAAGTTATAACCTTGTGGCTTAGATGTCCTATTTGAAAAGAACTCTGATCCTCAATGAGCTGAGCACAAGGTTATAGCTTTTAGGTTTGTCTAGGGAGATGAATGTATATCCAATGAAGTGATGCCAGGGTTTAGTTGGTCTTATGAAAGTACTACTGTCACTGGTTTTGTACTAAGACTGGCATGACTCTAAGGAATCCTAGGTAGCTCATAGGTAAAAACTAGAAGCATGTACTGAGTCTGAGATAAAGCTAGGCAGAATTTGAAACCTTAGGGATAGTGGCATGATATGACAAAAGCAAATAGATCAGTTGTAGGGAGTTAATGAAAATAGAAGGAGTGTTAGGCAGGCGAAGTCAGAAGAAGCTAGATAAGAGGGTAGTTTTAAGCTTAGAAGTGTGTCACAGGACAGCACTGCTATAGATTGGGATATAGGGGAGTCAGTAAGTGGTTAAAGAAGGTAAAATAACAGCCTAAGTAAGTCCTTAGTTTGCTTGAGGACAAGCAAAACCTCAAGTTTGGGGGTGTGTTAAGTCTCTGAAAGTGACTTATTTAGGACCTATTTAGCCTAGGAAGATGTACATACTTAGGTGTTTTTGATAGCATTTAGCCTAAACCTATGCTTAAATATGAGAATTAGAAGAAGGTAGCTAATTTAGGACTTATGCACAATAGGAAGAAAAAGGATTGAAAACCGAAGGAAAAGAATGAAACAAACAGCATTGCGATAGCTTTGCGAAATAATTGCGGACACCGCAATTATTCAAGTGAAAACCGTAAGTTGACTGATCTTTTTCTGTTAATTTCCGTTATTTCAGGGATTCGTTCTTTCTCCACCATCCATTCTGATATATGACGTTGAAGATTGATGGTTCTCCTTGGCCCAAACGCACCTGCAAACTACTATAAAAAGGGGTCAAAGTCGGAGGTTTGATCATCATCCGAAAGCGTGAAGTCGTCTCGCAGTCCATCTGTTCTTCTATTTTTCCCCTGCCGTCTGTTGGATTTCGAAGCTCAGCTGTTGGAATCGATAATCTGATAGGAAGGAGAGGAGATTCTTCTTCTCTCCCGATTGGATTCATCCAAGCAAGGCTGTCCTTTTTGATCCTTCATTCGGGACATTCGCAACGAGACATTCAAGCTTGTTTTACTGTTTTCTGCTTCCATTTCCATTTTCTAGCTTTGTCTTCTGTTGTTTCGTTTCCTAGTAGCTAGATTAGACTACTTCGTTGTGTTCTGTCTTTATGCTATTCAATTTAATCTTCATCTGTTCGTTCAAACAATTTCAGTAATCAAAGTACAAGTCTGCATTTCTCAGTTTCCATCTGCTGCTACGGTTTTTGTCTACTGTTTTAAATATATTTCTCTTCTAAGCATGTCTGTTTTATCTGTCATTTCTGTTTACCTTATATCCATGAGTAGCTAAATCACCTAGGGGCATGCTAATGACAGAACTATAGGCTAAAAAACGTGAACCAAGTATGTAGGTTAGCACTCGAAGCATTGGTTGTATGTGAGCGTCATCCCACGGGCAATTTCGATTGGCCATCCATTTTGTCCAAGAAACTCCTAACCTCTGGAAGGAGTAAGAGTTCAGAGTCATATAATCATGCTAGCCTTCCATGGTAATCAGAAAACGGCTTAGGAATAAGCGTTTTCCTAGTACAAACTAAACACTCCTAATTTAACAAAATGCTTAAGACCTTACTTTGAAGTCGAGTAAACTAAAGTATTTAATGCATGGAATCGGACGATACATGAGATAGAGTGAGTTTGATGCATAGAGAGTTGATCCACTGCTTGAGAATCGTATTAAAATGCCTATAGGATAGTCATTAGTAGCCCTTAATTCGCCATTTTACACACTTTTTCTGTTTTAACAATTGCGGAATTATTGCGGTTCTCGCAATTCTACCAAGTTACCATTCTGGTTGGCTGTTTTCCTCTTCGTTTATTAATTTCATCTCTTATCTTTTGAGTCCAATTTCAACTTGCTTTTGTTTATGTTATATTCCTTTATGCATTCAGTAATAAATAGACAATTAAAAATCAAATTTACCCCTTCAAATCCATCCCTTCTTTCTTAACAAAAACACTTTGTGAATAGCTAAAAATAAGTCTCTGTGGAAAAAACGAATGAAATATACTTACTACTTGTTGTGAGACCATGTATGCTTGCATGTTCTGAGTGCTCTCTCTACTTTCTTGCTTATTTATTTTAACACATTGAGCACGCAACAGGTGTGGTCGCATAGGGCTCCATAGGAGTCCCGTGTGCGGTTCACGCTTTTAGGTCTCCTTGTCGCCTTTCCTTAACCGTTGGTTTATGTTCAAGCTCTCCTCCTTCGATGCGTCGCGTTACATCCAGGAAGAGAGTTCACGTGCATACCGCTAGCGACTGACTGGGAGGAAGGGTCGGTTGTGCCCGCCGTAGGTGACCCAGGTATCTGAGAGGAACGAGACCGGGGTCACCAGGCCGTTAAAGGATTCGCTGCTACTCCAAACCCGCACTCCTTAAGATGGAGGATCGTTTGGGTTTGCAATGTCGGGCGCGTTCCATGGATGTAGTGAAGTTCCATCCAAGAAGAGAACGTGAATGAGGCACGTTAAGCCGGTTGATACCTGCTGGTGGTGACTCTGTCGCTTGAGATGAACAAGATCAGACCACCGTGTTAGGCCAGATCCAGACGTCAGCAGTGCTACGCTCGAGGGGCGATCTGTTGTGATCTTAGATTTCGAGTGTTCCTTGCATCCTCGGTCGTGTAATAAGCTTTAGTCGCACTTTTTTTTTCCTGCTACCCCGGTCTGTCCGGCATAGCACTGCTGCATGCTTTAATAAAATGGCTTTGACCACTCTTTCTTGATCTTCTCTGCTTTTGCCTTCGTTTCTTGCTTCGGATGTCCCGGTTGGGGTTGCACATGGTGCTTTGAAGAATGACGTTAAACCAAAGCTGTGAGAGGAGAGAAGAGTCAGGGAGACGGAATGCATTCCTTCGAATCAAGGCGTGTATCGCCGGCCCCGGGGGGCCTTGCTCTTTTAGGACGACGACGCGTCGGTTCCACCGTAGAAGGTTCGACCACGCGTGGTCCACCAGGCCAGTGCTCCGTCCTTCTCCTAGTGGGGCGTCTGCCTTCACCGTTCGAAGGCGGGGTTGTGTTTTAGTTTACAGGGAGAGCGTCATGGGACGCCAATTATTCCCACAGACGGCGCCAAATGTTGGCGCAAGATTTTGGACCTCTCCTTTCCGCCGTGCTCCGTCGCCGGACCATGATCGTCGTGGGTAATCGGTACCTGCACAGGGAGGAGAAGATAAACTTGCACCGGTGTGGGGCTAGGCCCACGGGGCTTCATTGCTTAAGTTAAAGAGATTTGATCATAAGTTGGAGTAATAGTGTGTAGAGAATTGTGTAGAGTTACGCCTCTGTTACGTACCTCCCCCATCCATGAACAGGATGGGTATTTATAGGTAGTGAGAAGATAATATTCCCTGGACGGTTCTGTCGGCCCGTCATCATGTGGGTCCTCGAACCGGGGTGATGAGGTGTGGGCCGATCGGGGTCTGCCCGTGCACCCTGTCATGATGATGGTGACCGTCGTCCCCCGATTCCCAAGGGAATTGGGGGCGCTGCTGTACCGCCGTCCCGTCAGGTGAGTCAAGGGTGTCTTGTCGATCACGCCTCACGTTGATCGAGAGGCAGCCTGGTAACAACGGATCCTCGGGTGGGCAGTTAAGTCCAGACCCTCGGAGCCCTGGGGTCGACCCCAGGTTGTTGACTTGTCTAACGTTGGTGTCATGGCTTCGACTTCTTGAGGAAGCGGTTCGTGATGTCAACGGTTAACCTCATGGTGAAGTCGCCTGTGAGAGACTTAAAAAAAAAAAAAAAAAAAAAGACATATAATACCGTTTTTCTAATTTTTTCCATCAAAAAGCGAGGAGCGTGCTTACTTTCGGAAATTAGGTCTTAACGTTTTAGTGTTGGCTTTGTCAAATACTAACACTAACGACCTCATGGCCCATTTCATAATGACATGATTTTAAATTTAATAAATTATAATAAGATGCGATTGTTACAATAAAAGTCACTCATAATATCCAGTGGCAAATATTTTGAATGATGTATTGTTTATCCACCTAAAGAAAGACTATGAAGAAAGCTACTGCCATGGACTTGGTGGGATTCTTAAACAAGAATTTTGAGCTTCATCAGAAGTTGACATGACAGTTTGGTCACCCATCTCAACCATTAAAGTAAAAACACACACTTTCCAAAAGGCCATTTATTGCTCCACATGTTTTGTTTTGCTCAAAATATAGCCAAAGCTTCAGAGTTTATCTAAACATTTTAAAATGTTAGATTTCTAAACCCTAGTGGGGCACCGAACTGCATTAAAAAGAAGGAGAATTTGGCATAAAGAAAAGAACGTTCAACACAGCTGCCGTGTGTCCCTTCCATTTTTGAAACTAACATTGTCTGCAATGTATTTCACGAAAAGAGCTTAGCACAAAATTGATGATGCTATTGCTCAAGTTAGGCATTCACTTTGTACTTTCAATATTAGAAAGACAAAAAAAGTGGCCCTTTTTTAATGCTTCTACATTTGTAGGAAAACAAGGTTGCCAAGATTGATTGGTGGGTTAATTCATCAAGTCTTATGTCTTGCTTAGTGCTGCATATCAAAGTCATGACAACCTGCGGGGAACATCGTTTGGAACATCACTTAGTGGACATTACTATATGCCCACACGCTTGTCGCCTCTCTCATCACCCTTAAATTTAATCTAAGTATAATATTATATATAATTCTACTTTTATTTTTAAGAAATTATAACAAATGTCAATTTAAAATAAAATAATTATAAATATGACACTTTTTAAAAAAAATTGTAGATATAACAATTTCTATCACTGATTAGTATGATTTATTATTGATAGAAGTTTATCGCTGATAGTAGTTTTTTTTATAGAATTTTGTCAGTGATAGAAGTCTATGAGTAATAGTCATAAAGTCTATTACTGATACCCACTGATTTTTTGCCATATTTGCAAAAGGTTTTAAACTTTGTTAAATTTACAATTATTTTGGACCTAATTGCTGTTTGTGCAACCAGACCTTTATTCTTTAGTCTTAGTTTTTATTCTTTGGTTTTAGGAGAATTGAACTTCTCTAACTACTTGATCCACAAATGTCTTAACTAATTGAGACACGAGTAACAAGTAATGAGGTAATAGTGGTAAATAGAAGTCACTATCTTGATAGTACTATTTTATAAAGATTGAGTTTATTTATTCTGAAATGTTTTTATCAGGTTGAGTTACGCAGGGTCGTTTGGTAACGATTTTTTTTTTTAATGAATATGTTTGATAATCAATTCAGTTTTTTGTTTTTAAAATTTAAAAATCATTTTTTAAATTATTTAGAAAAACTAAAAATGATTTTTTTTTTAAAAAAAAAAACCGTGTTTCTGTTTTTCGTTTTGATTTTATTTATTTATTTATTTATTAAGAAACTTTACTTTTTAACTATTTTTTTGTAAAAATGTTTTTGAATAGGTTAAATTAAAGAATTGAAAACAAAACCCTAATTACCCACACTTGTGAAAGACTCCGACACATTTAGAAGCAATCATGACTCCCCACTCTATGCTCGTCGTTCGCCACAAACCCCACCACTCTTCGCTTCCCGTCCGCCCACAGGCCTCCATTTTTTTGTTTTAACTTTACAAAATAGAAGAACCCTAACAAAAATAGAATTGAGTGTTATTTTTTTTTTTTCCTGTTAATTGTTTTTTTTTTTTTTTTTTAATGGTTATCTTGTAGTTATGGTAGTAACTTCATGCACACTACAAGAATTTTGAGATTTTTTTTTGACGATTTTTGTACTTTTAAGTTCACTTTAGACACTTGTTAAGTTGATTTGAGCCTTTAAAATGACACTTGAACAATTTTAACCATTTTTTTTCTTTGGCATATTTTCTTCTTTTATGTTCATTTTTGGTACTTGTTAAGTTGCTTTGAGATAAAAATGACACTTGGACACTTTTGTTTTTGCATTTTTTTTGCTACTTTGTACTTAGGTTCATTTTAGAAACTTGTTAAATTGGTTTGGGGCTTAAAATTGACACTTAGACACTTTTTAGGCATTTTTTTTTTTTTTTTTTGTGCATTATTGTTCTTTTAGGTTCACTTTGGCACTTGTTAAATTGCTTTGAAGTTGAAAATGATACTTGAACACTTTGTTTTTGCATTTTTTTTTTTTTTTTTTTTTTTTTTTTTTTTACTTTGTACTTTTAGGTTCACTTTAAGAACTTGTTAAGTTGTTTGGGGCTTAAAAATAACACTTAAATACTTTTAAGACATTTTTTTTTTTTTTGGCTATTTTGTTCTTTTAGATTCATTTTAGGCACTTGTTAAGTTGGTTTGGGGTTGAAAATGGCACCTACACACTTTGTTTTTGCATTTATTTTTAAACTCTGTACTTTTAGGTTCATTTTAGACACTTGTTAAGTTGGTTTGGGGTTGAAAATGGCACCTACACACTTTGTTTTGCATTTATTTTTAAACTTTGTACTTTTAGGTTCATTTTAGACACTTGTTAAGTTGGTTTTGGGCTGAAAATGATGTTGAAATATTTTTTGTTTTGTTATCTTCTTTCTAAAGTTTGCCTATTTTCGGATACTTAGTACATTTATTAGGCATTTTTTTTTACTATTTTGTTCTTTTAGGTTCACTTTAAGCACATTTTAAGTTGATTTGAGGTTGAAAATGACATTTAGACACTGTTTAGGTAGTTTTTGACTACTTCGTACTTTTATGGCCACTTTGAGCCCTTGTTAAGTCTGTTTGGGGATTAAAAATGTCACGTAGACACTTTTTAGGCTTTTTTGCTATTTGGTTTTTTTAGGTTCACTTTAGGCACTTGTTAAGTTGCTTTGATGTTGAAAATGAGACTTAGATATTTTTTGGGAGAATTTTGGATGTTTGTGCACAATTGTTTGGGTGGTTTGACTGTTATTTGGCATATGAAAACTTGGTTATACACGTGGTATATTATTGTTGATCTCCTGTATTTTGTTTAAGATTTTTGTGCACAATTGTTTTGGTGTTTAGATTGTTAATTGGAATTTTCTGAAACCACGTGAACAACTTTATGTTTATGTTTCTTATGCTTTTTCAGCTTCTCTTTGTCTTTTGATGTAAGAAGTATTGAGTTTAATCCTAAAATAGTTATTGAATATTTAGTGCAGGAACTACAACGCGAAGTTAAGATATTTTCTTCAAGTTAGAAGTCATATTGCAACAAATGATTTTCTTTTTGGTTGGGTTAGATATATGTTTCATCATGTTATGCAACATTTTAGAGTCAATAACATTGCAACAATTGATGAGCATTATAGTTAATGATACATATGAATTAGTTTGTGTAAAAATTGATGAATTTTAAAATTTGAATAAAATATAGAACTTCTTATTTCAATGATATTTCATTTTGTGTTCAACTTGGAGTGATTTATTTTGATTACATTTGTATTCATAGGTATGTCCATCCGTTAGTTGTATAGCTTTAGTGAACTATCATGAAGATAAATGAAGGTTCATCAAAGTCATTGAATTTAATAACAATGACAATTAGAAACATCATTTCATGCAAATTTACGACGCGAAAAAATTATCACAAAAACTTATTTTTTGACACAAAAATCTTGTCATGCAAATAAATTAGTTAGCATAAAGAAGTTGTCATCTTCGACGTATTGTTGACGGTAAAAAATGACCTTATCATCGTATTAGTGACTCTAAATATATATGTCATTATTGATATTTTTGTTGACAATAAATTACTGTCATTAATATGGTAATATTGAAATAAATATGATATGTGTGAGTTATTTAGTGACAATGTTAAACTATCATAAAATAACATCTCTTGACGATTAAAAAATTGCCATTAATCGTATTGAAAAGATAGAAAAAAAAAAGCAACAAACAATGAATGATGACAGTTTTTTGTTTCTGTCACTTATAGACTAAAGATGGCAGCGGATATGAAGACTAAAACAAATTGTCATCAATTACGTTGATAACAATTTTTATTTGCCATTTAATCACAGATTTGTAGAAATGATTTCTTGTAACGCCCTGCGTTTCAAAATTTGGCTATTTTGGAATAAGATATGCCTTTAACTCGTATGGTCTGTTAATGTTAAATTATGGAATTTTGTTGTTTAAGGGTTCTAATTTTGGCAAATTAGCCTTTCAATTTAGTCCCTCAAGTTATTTGATAGCTCTCAAATGGAGCTATTACTTACTCCGTAATATTAGCTAATTATCGTGCTTTATATTGATAAATTGACCTTGTTGTAGGTGTGTTTCACGTTTAGGAGCTCGAGAAGTTCAAGAGCGTGTTTTGGTGCTAAGAAGAGCGTTTTAAGGCTTTGGGGATGAACCAGGCAAAGAAGAGGGCAAAAGAACTCAAATTGTGGCAATCAAGTAAAGAAAAGTTGAAAAAATTGGCAAAAAAACCTAAGAGCAAATGCTGCAAACTGATGCACAGTGTCACGATCGGGCTTTCTTCGGGACTCAAAGCACGATCGTGCGGCACTTGCTCTAGATCGCAAGCAAGTCAACCAAAACAAAATCGAAAGCCGCTGGCACAACTGGTGTCTCACGGAACCTCCATCCCCGTTCTCGAAAAGAGGTTTTAGAAAACGGGGTCAGAGAGAAGGGTCGAAAATCTTGTTGAAAACATTAGTGAAAACATTTGTATTGTAGGCTGCAAGCAATAAGGCAACATCAATGGCTATGTTAGCATACAACTCTTGGTAGGAGGATTTTGACAACTAGTCTTGTTCCCCCTATAGTACATTTTGCAAGAAATCAGGTCTGTCACCCTTGCACATGAAAAGTAAATAAAGTACGACATGAAAAGTAAATGATGAAAGCAATTGTGAAGGGCTTGTCATGGGCATGCGGCCACAGGAAACATGCCTTGGACAAGCATGACCGTAACATTCTCCCCCACATAAATGGTTAACGTCCCTGTCAATCGACTCTGCTCGAACTCAACGATCCGTTCGGTAGCTGTCTTCAGCGCGTGCAGGTCTTCAGTGTGTTCCCTACTGATCTCAGCCTCTGGGAGTCCCTTCCACTTAACAAGGAACTCTTGGATATCCCGTCGCGGTCTTCCCACTCTGCGTGTCCGCTCAGCTAGAATCTCTTCAACTTCTTTTTCTACGGTACTCTTCATAGTGACTGGAGGTCTTGACACGTCGTTGCGCTTTGTATCATCTAGGTTGGGGTGATAGGACTTCAAGTTACTTACATGAATGACAGGATGAATTTTCATCCATGTAGGTAACTGAACTCGATACGATGTCTTCCCGACTTTGTTGATTACTTCAACTGACCCTTCATATTTTCTCACCAAGCGGCAGTCGCGGTTTCCTCGAAATCGGAACTGTTCTGGTCGCAGCTTTATCAGAACTTTGTCTCCCGCTTGGAACTCTAGGGGCCGACGTTTCTGATCGACCCATTTCTTCATCCTTTTGGAAGCCTTTTCCAAGTAAGCACGGGCTACTTCTGAGGTATGTCTCCACTCCTTGGTGAAGTTATAAGCTTGGGGGCTCTTACCCGCATAGGGGTGGTCGGCCACATGTGGAATTACTGGCTGTCGACCACATACAATTTTGAATGGCGTCTTCCTTGTCGACAAACTCTTCTGACAATTGAAGCTAAATTGCGCAATGTCCAGTATCTCGACCCAGTTCTTTTGCCTTGTATCAATGAAGTGACAGAGGTATTCTTTAAGCATACTATTATATATTTCTGTCTGACCATCTGTTTGGGGGTGATAGCTGGAAGAAATATTCAAATTTGAACCAAGTAGATTGAACAGTTCGGTCCAGAAAGTTCCAGTGAATCTGCCATCTCTGTCGCTTATTATACTCCCAGGAACTCCCCACAGCTTGACAATGTTCTTGAAGAATAATTGGGTTGTCATTTCGGCGGAACACATCTTGGGAGCTGGGATGAAGGTGGCATACTTGGAAAATCTATCGATCACGACCAAAATCGAATCCAACTCTCCCATTTTGGGAAGATGCGTGATGAAGTCAAGAGAAACGCTTTCCCACGGTCTGGCGGGAACATGTAGGGGTTCTAGCAGCCCTGCAAGCTTTGATCTTTCTACTTTGTTTTGCTTGCAGACAAGACACGTCTTTGTAAACTGCATGACGTCATCTCGAAGACTCGGCCAATAGCATCCTTGTTTCAGTAGGGCATAAGTTCTCTGCCAACCGGTATGGTCGGCCCAAAGCGTATCATGACACTCTCCCATTAGCAACCGACAAAGGTTCCCAGAACGAGGAACGTATAGGTGATTTCCTTTGGCGAGGAGTAAGTCATCTTCGACCCAGAATTGTCGAGTCTTCCCTTCTTTGGCTAACTGCACGATTGCCTGGGTGGCTGGGTCTTTCGTCAGATGTTCTTTGATGGCATCGCGAACGGTGTCGTTCAGCTTGTTGGCTTTTAGGTGAGCTAACATGCACACGACCGCATGTCCGCTCTTTCGGCTAAGTGCATCTGCAGCTTGGTTGGTTCGCTCGGGCCTATGTTCAAACTGAAAGTCGAATTCGGCTAGACATTCTTGCCATCGTGCTTGTTTTGACGACAACTTTGGTTGGTTGAAGAAATGACATATCGAACTATTATCTGTTTTAACCACGAACTTGCTTCCTAGGAGATATTGTCTCCATGCCCTTAAACAATGGACTACGACCAACATTTCTTTCTTCGAGGCTGCATATCTTCTCTCGGTGTCGTTCAGCTTTCGACTTTCATAAGCTATGGGGTGTCTTTCTTGTAAGAGGACGCCCCCTAGGGCAAAATCTAATGCATTTGTCTCGACTTCGAAGGGTTTAGTAACATCGGCAATTTCGAGTATTGGACCCTCCATCATGGCCTTCTTCAAACTATCGAAGGTGGCTTGACACTCTAGAGTCCAACTCCAATTGTTCTCTTTCTTCGGTAGCTCAGTCAAAGGACCCGCCCGTTTCGAAAATCCCTCCACGAATCGCCGATAGTAATTGGCTAACCCGAGGAAGGAGCGTACTTCTGTCACGGACGTTGGAACTTTCCAGTCTCTAATGGCTGATAGTTTCCCATTTTCCATACTCATTCGCCCGCACTTAATCACATGCCCAAGAAAGTTGATGCGCTGTTGTGCAAAAGCGCACTTTTCCCTCTTGACAAATAACAGATTCTTCTTCAATTTCTCAAATACTTGATGGAGCGATATACGCAGCGGAAGCGATTTTGGATCGATGATACTCTAATTTCATCAATTTAACAAATAGAAAACATGCTCAAAAGACGGAAATTAAGAAAAATTAGAATTACATACCTTTGGAGTTCCAATTTTCTTCGTGTTCCGCCGGCCGTTCCTCGTCACGAACTCTTCGAGCTTCTTCTCACAAACGCCCCGAGAACCACCCCAGGTAGTCCCGCTATCCTCGACGTCGTGCAACGGAGTTGTGGGACTCCGAAAACAAAAGAAAAGAGAGGAAGAAAACTGAAGGAATGAAGTAAGAAAGATCTGAGCAAGAACAAAAAACTTCAGAGAATTTTTTTTTCAAAGCCCGTAGGCAGAGGGATGAAGAAGAAGACTTTGAATTTTTGTATTCAACAATTGAACACCAAAAAACCCACTTCCCCCTCCCTTTTTTGTTTTAGCCAACCACATATATATATATATATATATATATATATATATATATATATATATAAATATATAATATATATCTCAAAACATATGTCTTACATTCTAAATGTAGGTAAGACATATATATATATATATATAATTATTATTATTATTAAAAATAATAATAAAATTTTATTTATTAAACATTTTAATAAATAAAATATATATATAATTATTAATTAAACTTTTTAATTAATAAATATTATTTAATTTAATATAAAATATTAATTAAATAATATGGCTAAACTCGGTTTTCCAAAAACAAACTTTTTTGCACATGAATCCTATTCATGTTTTAGACCATTCCCATATTTAAATCATATTTAAATATGTTTATCATCCTTCCACAAATCGAATTTGAACAATTCAAATTCTTTTTCTTTTTCTTTCTTTTCTTTTATATTCTTGCACGGCGTTATCCGAGCTAGCCAGGAGAACCTAAAGGACCTACAGATCATGAGCTCCAACGATACGAGATTATCCGGTTAAAACTCTTTTAACCCGAATCAATCAAATTTCGTTAACCCTGGAGACTCCACTATAGTCCGAGGGTTGCACTCTCCTCGTTGTAGATATATTATGTCCTCTTGATATAACCGTCATGGGCAAGTCGACCCTTCACAGGTTGTTCGTAATCACAGTCAGGTCATTTAAACCGTTTAACCCCTGCATTACTTCTTGTTCCTTAAGTACCACTAACACCTCTAATGAACAATAGATTAGTGGTCCTACCAGCAGATCAATTAACCCTCTCTGATCAGGAGAGGGTGAGCGCTCATTGTTCAAGCCCCAGAGTCAGCTATTAAGGGAACAACCTATCTACTAACCCTGAAGAGCGGGTTAGGAGTGAATTCCATTTTACTACACTATGTCCCCAACTACCTATTGGACTTTATCCCGAAGATGATAGGATTATTGAGTCGACGCTATTAGGCCACTCTCACCCGTACAAGTCAAAGAATACTGTCTAATAAGCAGAAGTTCATAGTAAGCTCAGGATTAAGATCGAGTTACCTAGGCCATCAGGTGAAATAGTCGGTCTCTTCAGTAAACGACGTTATAAAGAGAGAGCGACTTTTTCGTGGTTCAGTCTTATGCAAACTCATTGCATATGACGCCCCCGCTCGCACATCTCCATGTGAAACGATTCAGATCACATCGTTTTGTAAAATACAAAGCGAGTCGCATCCAATAGTGTTACCAGGATAAGGTATCCAGCCTTATCTGTATACTATAGACCATTTTGACTGTCTACTTGAGCCTGATCCACATTCATGTCATACATGAAGCTCAAGTACTCATCCTTCGCCATGGGTGTTGGTCATTGGTATAGGATAAACCAAACACGTTTCACTTTATTCCAGTAAACTCTTATACTGAATAAAACTAATAACTCTTTATTCTAAATAGATATTTACAAACATAATTGTTTACAAACCACGAGTTTTAGGACATAAAACCCAATGATAGCTCCAAAATAGAGCTATCTTTATGTCCCTAATTCTGGCTAAAACCATGACTTATATTGATTAAAATTCTTCCTTGTAGGTGATTTCATGGTAGAGAGCTCGGGAAGTCCTTAGACACATTTCGGGGCTTAAAGTGCCGTTTTAAGAGCTTCATAGATGCATCGGGAGTGAAAGAGCCTAAAGAATCCAAGAGATGGCAAAAAGGGCTTGAAAAGATACAAATTGGCATCACCAACCCGAGAGCACCCTTGCATGGGCGGCAGCGTCGAGACGCTGGCCGAGCGTCTTGACGCCGCCCAGACACCATTCGAAGCACGCGCGCGCGACAGCGTCGAGACGCTGCCCGAGGGTCTCGACGCCGCCCCGATTGCCAGACGCAGACGAAGCGCGCGACAGCGTCAAGACGCCGCCCGAGGGTCTCGACGCCGCCCCAACACCATCCGACGCACGCGCGCGCCCCCAGCGTCGAGACGCCGCCCGAGGGTCTCGACGCTCGCCCGACATTTTTCCAGATGGACGCGCGCCAGCGTCGAGACGCCCGCGCGCGTGCGCGCGGCAGCCACTTAGGGCACAGCGTCGAGACGCTTGCCTAGCGTCTCGACGCTCCGACTTTAAAAAAACGTGAAAACGCCTTTTTTCAGCCACTTTTTGGATTCTTCCTTCTTCTCCAACCTTCTCCTCTCGGGTCTAAAGCTATTTTCCACCATTTTTGGCCTTCTTCTTCTTCTTTGTGCATGCTACTAAGATCTTCCATGGGGGATTGGATTCATTCATCCTCCATGGAAGGCTAAACCGAGGTAAGTGCTTAATTTTGAGCTTTGGTTTGTAAGTTTTGGATGTTTGGGGAGGTTTTGCCCCTTTGTAAATGATGAGAAATTAGCATGTTTATGCATCTTCTTGCTTGTTCTTAATCCAATTCTAGCATGTGTAGCTAAATTAGATTGACGCTCTAATTCCTATGCATGATAGAGGGCTAAAGGTTGGGACGTATAATTGCCCAAACCGCTAGGTAGCACGGGTCTAAGCATGGCTAATTAGTTCAACCCAAGTGACAGTTCATTATCTGAATTAATTAACGTTTTCATGTTAGGCTTAAGGCAAGAGAGAAACCGGGTTAGTCTTAGGATTAGGCCGTCGCAATGTTTCCGTCACTGGCTTATGGTCGATTTAGGGGTCGCAACCTTGAATGGATTGTTGGCCAAGTATAATTAGAATTGCACGTGTCGAGGTATTCATAAAAATGAGCAACGGGCTAGTGCATTGGTTAGGCCGAACGGCATGATCAAGAATTCAAAAGCTCCGTATCTAGTGACACAAGTCGTCTTCGGCTCATCGCCTTCGGCTATTCTAACTTGGTAGTAGCCCGACCTGAGGTCTAGTTTTTAGAAGTAATAATGAGCAACGGGTATCTGTTTCTCACAGTGAACTTGTTCAAGGCTCAGTAGTCGATGCACAATCGGAGACTCCCGTCCTTTTTCTTCTGAAACAACACTAGGGCTCCATAGGGAGCTTTTGCAGGTCGAATGAAACCGGCGCTCAGTAACTCGTCTAACGGTTTTCGGAGTTCAGCTAGCTCTGGAGGAGCCATTCGATACGCATTCTTGGCGGGCGGTCTTGCCCCCGGTAACAATTCAATCTCATGATTTATCCCCCTACGCGGGGGTAGAGCTTTCGGTAGACTTTCTGGCATGACTTCACAATACTTGTCTAGTACGAGTTGGATCTCTTTCGGAACAGGTTCCTCGGGTATTTCATCTTCGATCACTGAGATAGCCATAAAAGTAGGTTCATCATGGGCCAGGCCCCTCTTTAGTTGGAGAGTCGATATCATCTTTACCTCGTTCGGCTGTTTGATGCTTGTCTAAACAACCGTGGAGCTGGACCCTGTTATCACTAGGCACTTCGCAAGAGGCATGGGTATGACTTTATGTTCGAGAAGAAATTTCATCCCTAACACTACGTCAAAGTCGTCAATCTTGACAATAACAAAGTCAGTATGTCCGCTCCGTGTCCCCAGCTTTATGGAGACTCTCTTGGCTATCCCCAGGATAGGCAGTGCTGCCAGATTTACGGATTTCATCTTCCCGATGTCCTTGTCCCAACGTAGGTTTAGCTGATGGGCTTCCTCTTCGGTCATAAAGTTGTGGGTGGCGCCTGAGTCGACCAGGGTGTTCTTGGCCGACCTTTGGTTAACCCACGCTTCTACATACATGAGACCACGTTCCAACTGCTCTTTAGATCCGCTCGCATTCTTCTGAAGGGCAGATAAGAATTTCAAAGCTCTCATGCGAGGATTTCCATCGCCCTCTTCAGACTCTGTATTTGTTTCAACAGCTTCTGTCTCGGTGTTATCCGTTAGCGTTTCCTGAAAAGCCTTAAGGGAAGCTCGGTTCGGACACTCGTAAACTCGATGAGGACCCTGACACAAGTAACAAGAGAGTGGTCTAGTGTTAGCTTGTGGGTTTTGCGGGCGTCCTGGTGGGCCCCCTCTTGAATGGAAGGGTTTACGATCACCTCCTCTTGCTTTGTCTCCTCCCCTATTCTTGGGAGAGCCAGATCGAGTAAACTTGTTTGTCCCACTTGAGGACGTCAAATTTCTTTTCTGATCTTGTGGTTGATCGTTGCTGAGATCGAAAAGACGTTCAGCTACTCTGTAGGCGTCAAATAGAGTTTGTTCTTTCTGTTCGTATAACTTGGACTTTGCCCAAGGCTTCAACCCTTCTACAAAATAAAACACTTTGTCCAACTCTGCCATGCCACAAATATCTAACATAAATCCAGAAAATTGTTTCACATATTCACGAATAGTACCAGTGTGCTTTAAATCTCGCAGCTTGCGCCTCGCCAGGACTGCAACGTTTTTGGGGAAGAACTGGGAGCGTAATTCTTGCTTCATTTCTTCCCACGTATTTATGGCGCATCGGCGTTCTTGAATGTCGATATACCGAGATCTCCACCATAACTTTGCATCATTAGTTAGATGCATGGTTGCTAAGGTCAACTTTGACTCTTCAGTAACTGTATTGGTGGCTTTGAAGTACTGCTCGATGTCAAACAAAAAGTTCTCCAGAGCTTTCGCGTCTCGAGCCCCACAGAAGTGCTTCGGTTCGGGGATCTTTACCCTGTTGAACGAAGCATTACCCCCAGTTGGGGTTTGGTTTCCCATCGCTCGTATGGCGAGGTCTAGTCTGGCAGTCAGATTTGTCATTTATACCCTCAACTCTTCTAGGTCAATTCGGACATCAAGTGCAGCTTTGACATCCTCAGATAGTTCAGTCACCATCTGTATTACTACTTTCTTGGAGCTGTCTAACTCTCCGACACGCTTGTCTATGTGGCAACTGAGCCCGTCGAGCTGTCCCCACGCTCGAAGCTATACCAGATCTTGTATCTTTTAGTTCGAGGGTATCTATTCTCCTCAACATGTCTTGGACAGGCAGTCCGTCTAAGCGACCAACTATCGCTTCAACTTTATCGGTCCTGGCCGATATCTCTTCGACTCGGGTCTCCAGGAATCGAATGTTATCTGGGACTTCATTCAAGTAGAGCATCTACTCTTCCATCTCAACTAGTCTGTCGACCTGGGTCTTGCCCAACTGTTTGATCGCAGACATGATTCTTCTTCTTTTCACAACTGAAGTCAATTAGGCTCTGATACCAACTGTCACGATCAGGCTTTCTTCGGGACTCAAAGCACGGTCGTGCGACACTTGCTCTAGCTCATAAGCAAGTTAGCCAAAACAAAATCGAAAGTCGCTGACACAACTGGTGTCTCACGGAACCTCCACCCCCGTTCTCGAGAAAACGGTTTTAGAAAACGGGGTCAGAGAGAAGGGTCGGGAATCTTGTTGAAAACATTTGTGTTCTAGGCTGCAAACAATAAGGCAACATCAATGGCTATGTTAGCATACAACTCTTGGTAGGAGGATTTTGACAACTAGTCTTGTTCCCCTTATAGTACATTTTGCAAGAAATCAGGTCTGTCACCCTTGCACATGAAAAGTGGTGAGTGATCCTACAAAATAAAGTGCGACATGAAAAGTAAATAAAGTACGACATGAAAAGTAAATGACGCCTTGGACAAGCATGACCAGGACACATAGCACCATGTCCGGCATTAAAACCCAGATGTCCGACATTAAAAGCAGCAGGCACCATGTCCGTCATTAAAGTAAAAAATGTCTGACATTAAAAGTTAGAAATGCCCGTGATTAAAAGTTCAAAAAAGCGCGTTTTCTCCTTTTTTTTTTTGGTCCGTCCGTAGCGTCGACGCTACGATAAGTATAAAACACATTTTTTCCGATTTTTAGATCATTCTCTCTTCGTTTTGGGCTCGGGATTGACGATTCTTCACCATTTTTGGAGCTCTTCTTCTTCATTTGGGTTGTCTAAACTCTACAACCTCCATGAAAGCTTGGAATACTCCATCTCCCATGGAAGGTTAGAGGTAAGTGCTTAGTTAGGATGTAGAGGGATTGATTAATCATTGTATTAAGGGAGATTTTTGCTCTTTAATGCTTATTTAGCCTATTGTATGAACTTTTGCATATCCTACCTATATTTATCTTGAATAGGATGCCTTTCTAATTAGGATTGACACCCTAATTGTTACTCAATGTTAGTTTGCTAGCTTTAATTCCTGATGAGTGTTAATTGCAAGTAGCAAGAGTCTAATCGTGGCTAAGTAATTTGATCCTAGGTGACAGATGGGGGTATGAATTGCTTATTGTTTTCATGGTGGGGCTTAAGGTTAGGAGAGAAATCAAATTAATCTTAGGATTAATTCGTCAAGATGTTACTCATCACTGTTATTTAATTTATTTAGGATTCGTCACCTTAGATTAGTTAAAGAGCAAGTATAATTTGAATTGCACATGTCTAATTAGTTAATTTGGTTGTTTGAACCGGAATATGGTCAAGCAATTCAAGTGCACGAGCATCTTGGCTAATTTACTTTGATTATCGATGAACCGAAATACAGTAGAGATCAATCTCAATACTTTCTAATTAAGCATATTTGTTGAATTCCTATTTCCCATTTTATTTTCCATTAGCAAAATTTCTGCATGTTCCTAAAATCAAACCAAACCCCCCTTGTTTTATTAAATAGCAAATTCAATTCAATTAAGATTAGATTATCACTTGCTCTTTGTGGATCGACCTGACTACCGCTATCTACTAGTTAGATTAGCAAAGGCCAGTTTTATAAATATCAATTTGGCATGTCTCGACAATTTTTTTACTAAACTTGGCGTCGTTGTCGGGAGCAAAAATTAATCAGACTTGGTTGAATTTTATTTGTTTTGTTTTTAATAATTATTTTCTTTTGTCCTATTTATTTTTATCTTCCTTGTACTATACCTAATGTCACTCTCCGTAGTGATATGGATATTTTAAGAAATTTAATCAAACAACATACAGAATAAATTGAAGTTTTTAAAATTGTAAGGAGCGATAAAGAGACTAGGATGAAAAAACTATAACTAAAAATAATAACAAGCAAAAAAAAGTAGTGTGAAGTTTTCTTTCAACAAATTGGGTAAGGATGAAGCAAAAGTAGGGCATTTCTAGATATTGCTTTTGCTTTTGGAATCGAAAAAGTGAACAATTTCATGTTTATGTACATCTCATTTTAGGAACTTTAGACATATAATTGAATTAAAGAACATCAAAGGTTATGTATGCCAATTGCAGTTGGACACGTGATAATGCAAACAAAAGATAATGTTGATTTGCATTCGTGAACGATGTAGAAATGGGATGCTTCACTTTAGAATAACATCCACCAATAATTTTGTGCATTTTGATTTACTATATAAAGCTTCAGTGTACACAACTCCTCTAATCTTCTATTTTGATGGATGCTTTTGCTTTTAAATTTTCTAATTAAAAAAAATATTTTTCATCCCTCAACTTTCATGAAAATAATGACTTAATCAATTAAATTTTAGTTTATAACGATTTTTGTAGTACTAATTTTTGATGAATCAATCAAATTGTATTAAACCAAAAAAACTATTACATCAATTAATAAAGTTATTTACAAGTTTTGAGTAAAGATTTTGTCTCAATCTTATCCCTAAATGTTGAGGATATCCCGATCCTATCACCAATTAATTTTAGGATGAAACCCTGTCTATTATGGTATCATAGCCCACGAAGCCCAAACGGATATTCAGTCCAAAAATAGGATCCGACCCAAGATGGTGAACTCAAACAGGCACCATCTTGAGGGGGCATGTTGAGGATATCCCGATCTTATCACCAATTGATTTTAGGATGGAACCCCATGATGTCTATTACTAAAAAGTAATGAATTCTATCACCATTCCATCGAATATTTTTAATCACATTTTAGACTGGAGGAACCGAATGCTCCTATAAAGTATGGTTTTGAGCTTTCCAAATATTGTACATAAGAGCAGAGATGATACGTAAATCTTTTTCCTAGCTCTGGAATTCTTATATTTTCTTAGCCAAGTGATAATCGGTTGCAACTCTTGATTCTTTGTTTTCATTTTCGCCGAAAGCAGCAACTCCCTAATGCATTTAAGACTGAAACGAGAATGGAAACCACCCGACCTAATTCATGATGAGCCTGCCAAACCCTTTCTCTATTAAAGTAAACAGATGAGAATGGGTCTCCTTACCAATACCACAAATCAAACAATGCTCATCAATTTCCATCCCAAATTTTGCCAACCTAGTTTTCAGCGTCATTCAGAGAATGAATTTATACTTTGGAACACCAAGTCTGTCCCAAATGAGTGCATTCCTCCAAATTTCTTCATGGTTCCTTTTTAACTTAAAACACAAATCTGAAATACTATAATGCAAACCTTGAAAATCCTCATGTGTATAGACTTGTTTGATCACCTCTTTAACTTTAGTACTAATTTGTAACGATTTATTTTCTATATTTTCAATTTTGTAACAATTTAATTTTTTACTTTAAAATTTGTAATTATTTAGTCTTTGTCTTAAAAAATATTATTTAGATTTAATGGAAATTTGTACATATACAGATTGATAAAATGATTAAAGATCAAATGTATTTATAAATTACAAAGACAAAGTCGTTTCGCAATAATAATAATAATAAATAATACTTAATTTTTCATAATAAAAAAATTTTCATAATAAAAATTAAATTGTTACAAATTTAAAAGTATAAACCAACTAAATTATTACATGGATAAAGTTTATGGTTACAAATTAAAGTTTGACAACATTTATTATCAAAGAAAGTCTAGGGACCAAAGTATTTCTTAGTACTCTTCTTTCTTTTTCTTTTTTCTTTTTTTTTTTCGATAAAATTTTGTTGTCACTCTTAAACGTGGGCGTGTCAGTGTAAAAAATTGAAAGATTATTTGTATCAATTTAAAATAAGTTTTATATGATTTGAAAATATTTAAAACTACCTTTCACTAAAGTGTTTTTTTTTAAAGCAAAGAGCATAGCTTAGTGGCATGATGTATTGCCTAGTGATCACAAGGTCCTAGTTTCAATCTTCACCCCAACATGGTCTCTAAAGAATTTTTTGAATTTGGTGTATGTCGATCTTTAAATTAGGTCTTTACTAAAAAAACATTATTGACCAAAAACTAATTTATCATTAAATTATTCACCCGTGGGTTTCATAATGTTTTTGAACCCCGCCTAAAAAATAATGGTTTTTGCCCTTTTGCTGATGTCATCAGCACTTCGCTTTGCTGAGCACGAGGATACTATAGTCGCCCCCTCGCGGTCGTGCTCAGCAAAGATAAAAAAACATGCATTTTCAAAAATCGGGTCAATTGGCATTACCGCACTTAAGGGGGGATTATTTGTGAAAATACCTCAAAAAAAGAATGAAAAATTACATTTGTAGTAACCATGTTTAATATTTACATATATATATGTAAAAAATAGGTTAATCACTAACCTAAAAGTTGAAAAGTCGAAAATATCTTCTTTTTGACACTTTAAAGTAATCACGTGTTAATCACTAACCTAAATGATTACATATTATTGATACACCTCTAATATACTTGAAATGATTGTATGTCGATACATATCTGATATACTTGAAATGATTGTCGCTGATACACTTTTTTTTTGGTATATGAGTCACAACTCATAACCTTATATTTGGTGTATCAGTTTTACAACTAATTTACCTTATATTTTGTGTATCAGTTATACAACTGATTTACCTTATGTTTGGAGTATTAATAGTTGTGATCGATACACCAAAAATAAGGTATATCAATTGTACAACTGATAAACCTTAAATTTGGTGTATCAGTGACAACTAATATACCTTATATTTGGTGCATAAGTTATACAACTAATTTACCTTATATTTGGTGTATCAATGACAACGGATATACCTTATATTTGGTGTATCAATCACAACGGATATACCTTATATTTGGTGTATCAGTTATACAACTAATTTACCTTATATTTGATGTATCAATCACAACTCATATACCATATATTTGGTGGTTTACCTTGTATTTGGTGTATCAATAGTTATGACCGATACACCAAAAATAAGGTATATCAGCTGTACAACTGATAAACCTTGTCTTTGGTGTGTCAGTGACAACTGATAAACCTTGTCTTTGGTGTGTCAGTGACAACTGATTTACCTTATATTTGGTGTATCAATCACAACGTATATACCTTATATTTGGTGTATCAGTTATACGATTGATTTAACTTATATTTGGTGTACCTATTACAATTGATATACGTTATATTTGGTGTATCAGTTATACAACTTATTTACCTTATATTTGGTGCATCAATCACAATTGATATACCTAAAATCATACCAGTTTAATCGAACTAAAATCACTCTAGAGAAAAACGAAATAAGTTATACAATTAATTGATTACTGATATGCTTTATATTTTGTGTATAAATTGTATAACTGATACACCAAATATAAGGTATATTAGTTAATGTGAGGGTTTTAGCAATATCAACTGATATTTTTCGCACCTGGAATTTTTCTGTCGAGAACATAATGTTGCCCGTCGAGTCACAGATAATTTCTCCGTCCCCATTGCATCAATCAACAGATCAACATTTGTGTTTGATTTAAAGGAGTGCAATGGATGAGGGTGTAAAAACTTTGCTTGAACCATCATGGAAGCCGCAACTGCACCAACGTCTCTTTCGTGGTGGGGATGGATATTTGGTGTTTGCATGCACGCCCTCAAAGGGGTCTGATCACCATTCATCTCATCTATGCAATTATATGCCCATTGGACTGAAGACTTTTTAAGAGCATGAGTTGGACTAGCTCTAAAGAGAGCTTCCTTTTTATTGTTCCATATGGCCGAAGCAATAAGAACAAAAGAGCGCATTTTCATATCCTCCAAATCTTGTATGACACTGCAAAAAGGGAACAAATATCAGAATAACAAATATTGTTGCAATTCCATAGCTCATGGATTCTGTTTTCAGCCTGGTTATGACACTGCGGCCACTCGGAATATAGGAATATCCCACGGTGAAGGAGATTCTACCTTGTGGGAAGAGCATTAATCGTCACATGAAGATCTTGACTTCGGTAGGGATGTTTAGATCCCAAAGAGCTTTCCACATTCCCATATTTTCCTGGTCCAAAGAGGATGAAGAGTTGATGATGGACTGTCGAGCAAGTTTATAACCATTCTAGACACCATATTTGGTCCAACTCCTTGTTTTAACTAGTTCTTTTTTGCTTTACCTTTCATTTTTTTGTTTCTTTCTCGCTTTTGTTCGAATTTTTTTTTGTTTCTTTCTCGCTTTTGTTCGAACTCGTTTCATGTTCGTCTCGCTCTCGTTAATTTCGTTTATTGGGAAGGAGAAATTATGTTAAGGGTTCGTTCTTGGTGGGTCATTTTTTGAAATTTGGCCGTTTTAAAAAAATAATGATTTAGTGGTCATTTTTTTCAAATTTTGTTATTTTAGGGTTCAATGTTTGTTTTTTTTTTTTTTTTTTTTGTTGGATTTTTGTTTCATTCCCTTCCTATTTAAGGAATGTCTTGGAATGGGAAGGAGGAAGGAAAAAGGAAAAAGAAAAAATCCTCCACAAAAGAGGAAACCATATCCATTTAGGAAAAGTTTATTTCTCTTCCCTCTCCACCTTCATCATCAAATCCGGCCACCACCACGGCGGAGCTCCGGCGAGACCGACGACAGCGTGCGGCGGCGCGGGGCGGAATTCCGGTTATCTTCATCTTCCCCTTCATTCTTTTGTCAGATCTCGGGTATAACAGTGGCGGCGCACAAGTTCCAGCTCATAGACGGCGATCCTCGAGCAACGCCATTTCTTTTTAAGCTTCGACAAGGTGAACAACGGTCATCGATTTCTTCAGTTCCAACAACGGCGGACCCTTCAACTTGAAGCAGACGATGGCGAAATGGCATAACCAGCTCGCATGCGACTTCTTCAACGACGCCAACAACAATCGACGACAGGTTCTTCACGGCGGAGCTTCAACGACGCTTAGACGACGACGACAAGAACTCTAGTGGCAGGAGCTTGAGCCGCGACGGCAGGAGCTTGAGTCGCGGCTGAATCACGTGGGTAAGGAACGATTTTTTAGGTTTTGTTTTAATTACAAAAGTGTCATTACATCTTAATTACAAGTTTGCCACTATTGAGTTATTTACAGTTTTGCCATCGGCTGTTTATTATCATTCTGCCATTTATTTGATTTATTTAATTATTGTTTGTTATTTCATGTTTTTTCTTATTTTTTCGAGAGTAGTTTATTTTGTTTTAAATCTCGGGACGATTTTGTCCTAATCTTGAGGATTAAGTCAAATTTATTTCTATTTTTAATTCCGAAATGGATTAGAGTTTTTTCCTATTGAGGATTAAGTCAAGTTTATTTTTATTTTAAATTTTGGTACGGATCAGGAGTTTTGTCTAATTTTGAGGATGAAGTCAAGTTTTTTATTTTATTTTTAATCCCAAGACGGATTATGATTTTTCCCTAATCTTGAGGATTAGGTCAAGTTTATTTTTATTTTAAATCCCGATTAGGGGTTTTCCTAATCTTGAGGATTAAGTCAAGTTTATTTTTATTTTAAATCCCGGGACGAATAACGAATTTTTCTTAATCTTGAAGATTAAGTCGAGTTGATTTCTATTTTTAATTTCGGGACGGATTAGGAATTTTTCTTAATCTTGAGGATTAAGTCAAGTTTATTTGTATTTAAATCTTGGGATGAATTAGAGGTGTTCCCTAATCTCGACCATAAATTTTAGTTTTTTTATTACTAGTTTGTTATTTATTTCTTAGTATTACTTTCTGCCCTTAATTTCACTTCAATGGCAAGTATGTCATCATAATGTGTTATTTACAAAATAGCATTTTATCAAGTTTTCGATTGATTTTAAAATTCAGAATTTCAAGTGTTTTTAAATTTAATTTTCAAATATTTTTAAATGAATTGCCAAATGAATTTTAAATGTTTTTGAAAATTAGGGTTTTCAAATGTTTTCAAATGATTTTGAAATTAGTATTTCAAGTGATTTTAAATTGTTTTTATTACATTGGGTCTTTCAATAAATTTTCAATTGACTTTTTTTAAGTTGTGGTTTGACTTTTTAAATTAGCATCCTAAGTGTATTTCAATTGTTGTTTTAAATTGAGCATTTAAATTGTTTTTTAATTGACCATTTAAAAGTTGAGTTTCAAGTAAATTTCAAACTAATTTTAAAACTAGTTTCTAATTGAATTTTATTTTCAATTTAACAAAAGTATTTCAAAAAATGAATTTTAAAATCTTTGGGTTTTTATTTCAAAGTTAAGAGTTGATTAAGCAAGACATTATATTAATCAATTTATGTTCATTTTTCTAAAAATAAGGTCCATCTTTAAATTTAATTGAATAATTAATATTTTTTTTTTGCTACCGTTTTTAATGGGTGTTATAGGGTGCTAATACCTTCCCTACACTCAAACAATCTCTGAACCCAGGGGCGGATCTAGACATTGATGTTTGGGGACAAAAAAATTATAGTATATAAATATTAAAAAAAGATCGCAAAAAATCCAAAGGTTCGAATTCACACTTTCAAGTTATGTTGACATTAAAAAAAGTTATACGTGATAAGCATATGTAAGTGTATCAAAGGCTTACGGACTATTGTTGACCGAGAAATTTCGGCCAATCAGCGGTCGCCACGTGTCTTCATCTTGGCCCGCGGATCGAATAAACTTAGCCGAGCAAATTCGGTCATAGCTCAATTGGGCTCGAAATCGAATCGGGCTAAAAAGTTATTTAAATGGCAATTTGGCCCAAAGCCCAAAAATCTATTGGGCCCAGAACCCAAAAGTCCATTGGACCCAAGCCCATTGGATCCAGGCCCAAGCCCACCAGGCCCATGAGAACTCTATAAATAGAGAGCTCATTCTTCATTTTCAAGGTTCAGAAAATTTCTTCTCCTAAGAGCTCAGAGAGAATTCACAAGACTCCCTGAATCCTGAAGACTGAACATCACTCCAAGTTTAAACATCTGAAGACTTCACCGCTACGCGAAGCTGCAGATTCAACATCGAGAACAAGCTGCGAAGCCCTCGATACAAATCCAACACCGAGAACAAGCTGCGAAGTCCTCGATCCAAATCCAACATCGAGAACAAGCTGCAAAGCCCTCGATCCAAATCCAACATCGAGAACAAACTGTAAAGCCCTCGATCCAAATTCAACATCGAGAACAAGCTGCGAAGCCCTCGATCCAAATCCAACATCGAGAACAAGCTGCAAAGCCCTCGATCCAAATTCAACATCGAGAACAAGCTGCAAAGCCCTCGAAACAAATTCAACATCGAGAACAAGCTGCAAAACCCTCGAAACAAATCCAACATCGAGAACAAGCTGCGAAGCCCTCGAGATACATTTACATTTGAGAGAGAAAGAATCAGAGGATCATACATTAGAGATTGTAATCCACTACGCACTGATACATACAATACAAACATAAATACAAATTCAAATTCCATTTACACGTGTCGAATCATCCTCCGTCGTTCGAAATCTCGTGTGAACAGATTGGCACGCCCGGTGGGACCTCTCTACCTCTCATCTCTTTCCCTCATCTCAAAGACAAGTGAAGTTATGTCGTTCAAAACTCCTTCAACAACCGTTGTCATGAACAACCCCTACACGGGTTCTATTCCCCACGATTGTCCACATGATTTTGTCACAATTGTGAGCGGGGTAATGACATCGTCAGGGGCATCTACCAGTGACAAATTTCTTGTTAGGTGTAACCCTCTGTTCGAGCTCGATTCTGACGTAGCATCCGTCATAACGACTGAAACAAATACTATGGAAGAAAGAATGACATCGGTGGGGGCATCTACAAATGACGAATTTGCTGTAAGGTGTAACCCTCTATTTGAGTTCGATTCTGACGTAGCGTCCACCATGATGACTGAAATAAATGTTATGGAGGAAAGAATGACAGAGTCTGCGAGTGAAGGGATAATCATTCAGGAAAATTTCTTGTATGATGAATTTATTCCCTCATCTGATCAACCAAACAAGGGGTATGATCCAAATGTGATGTCTGTAATGATGGCAGACGCACGCACTAACGACGAAGCGATGGCTGAAATGGAAAAGAAAATTAGCTTCCTGATGAAAGCAGTCGAGGACAAAGACTTCGAGATTGCCCAACTGAGGAGCCAGATGCAAAGTCGTGAGGTCGCGGAGTCAAGTCTAACTCCTGCAGCAAGGAGGAATGACAAAGAAAAAAATGTCATCCAAGAAGACCAACCGCATCACTCAACGTCGGTCGCTTCGCTGTCTGTCCAACAACTGCAGGACATGATCACGAACACTATCAGAGCTCAATACGGTGGGCCCACCCAAAGCTCCCTCTTGTATACCAAATCGTATACAAAGAGGATCGACAACTTGAGAATGCCCACTGGGTACCAGCCGCCGAAATTTCAACAGTTCGATGGGAAGGGCAATCCTAAACAACACATTGCCCACTTCGTCGAAACGTGCGAGAACGCTGGAACTCGCGGAGACTTGTTGGTTAGGCAATTCGTCCGAACTTTGAAAGGAAACGCCTTTGACTGGTACACCGACTTGGAGCCCGAGACGATTGACAGTTGGGAACAGTTTGAGAGAGACTTCCTGAATCGCTTCTACAGCACGAGGCGAACAGTCAGCATGACCGAACTCTCACACGCTAACCAAAGGATGGGCGAGCCAGTCATCGATTTCATCAACCGTTGGAGATCATTAAGTCTTGACTGCAAGGACCGACTCACAGAAGTGTCTGCTGTCGAGATGTGCATCGGCGGCATGCATTGGGGACTTCACTACATCCTACAAGGGATAAAGCCCCAAACATTTGAAGAGTTAGCGACTCGCGCCCACGATATGGAGTTGAGTATCGCCAACAGAGGGACCAGGGACCTCTTAATCCCAGATATAAAGAAAATAAATAAAGAAGTAAACGACATTGAAAAAATCACGAAAAATGTCGTGGAAGAATCCATGGTCGTCAGCACAACCCCTGTAAGGTTTTCCTCAAAAGGAAAGGAAAACAGGACAGAAAGAAGAAATGACGGAGGCGAGAAACATCGCCTAACTTTAAAAGAAAGACAAGAAAAAGTCTATCCGTTCCCAGACTCTGACATTCCTGACATGTTAGAGCAACTACTGGAAACAAGACTGATTGAGTTTCCCGAGTGTAGGCGCCCGGAAGAAATGGACAAAGTCGATGATCCCAACTATTGTAAGTATCATCGAGTTATCAGTCATCCGGTAAAAAAATGTTTCGTCCTAAATGAGCTAATTCTAAGGTTAGCTAAAGAAGGAAAAATTGAGCTAGACTTAGATGAAATAGCTCAATCAAACCACGCTGCAGTAACAATGAACTCCGACGCTCAATTATTTCCAGCCTCATTTGATAAGCAAAAGGAAAGCCTGATCCAGTTTGGGACCTTCGAACCAATAATTGTTCGGTTCGGACATGAAACCCCAAACCAAATTTCTCAGGTAAAACCTGAGGCCGTCAGAAATGAGGATAAAGGTTGGACCATTGTGGCTCGTCAGAAAATACGACGACAAAGGCCTGTCCAGAAAGAAGATTACATACTTCGAGATGATAAACGAAACAATAAACTTCCAAAGAAGAAAAGAAGAATCAATTCGAGGAAGCCTAAACACGAGAGAAGAGAAAACAAATATTTTTCTCAACCTCGACGACAGGTGACTTTAAAAGAATTTTTCTCAAAAAGTTTCCTTCCCATCAAGAAAGAGGAAGAAATCTGTGCAAGTTCATGCTACATCAATGCAGAAGAAGTCGACGACTCAAAAGAAGTCGACCAAAGAACTTCTGTCTTCAATCGCATCAAGCCTTCAACTACTCGAACTTCGGTCTTCCAAAGGATGAGTATGGCCGCGACAAAAGAAGAAAATTCATGTCTAACTTCTACCTCCACTCGAACTTCAGCTTTCCAAAGGTTAAGTGTCTCCACATCAAAGAAAGACCGACCTTCAACATCTGTTTTTGATCGCCTCAAAGGGACAAGTGATCAACAGGAAGGAAAGATGAAGACCGTAGGGGCAAGACTCTTCGATGAAGTAAATAGCAACAAGAAGATTCATAGTCGTGTTCCTTCGCGCATGAAGAGGAAATTATCTGTTCTCATAAATACAGAAGGCTCCTTGAAGGTGAAGAAAAATATCATCATTCTAACCAATCCTACAAACAAAGGATCTGATCAAGACCGTAATGAAGATAAGATATTTTAAAATGTAATACTCCTTAACGTAAGAGTATAAACTACATGTTGCTCCTGGCCCGCATGAGCTTAAAAGGTGAACGGCCAAAAAAAAAAAAAAAAAAAAAAAAAAAAAAAAAAAAAAAAAAATCATTCATCATGTAATTTGAACTACGTTATGACTTGATCCCTTACTTTTAAGGGTACGTAGGCAACTTAAAGAAAAATTGTACTTTAAATTCAGTCACAATAATAAAAGAAATCATCATGTATTGAACTACGTCTCGACTTGATCTCTATTGTTCAAAGGGTACGTAGGCAGAGCTTTAAACAAGTTTTAAGTCCAGCCTCTTCAAATAAAAATAAACATAAGTGTCACGACTACTAATGTTTGTCGTTGTAGATCAAAGGTTTTCATCCATATTTAGAGTGATGCCGCAAATTGAAGATGTCCAAACCTACTCAGAATGACGACGATACGTCAAATCCCACTGAACGACACGACACAAATTGAGAGCTTTCAACATTATCGAATGTAACACCATAATTGAAGTTACAATATGATATTAAACCTGCAGATGCACACTACAACAAAGGCGGCGCCACCAATCGAACGGGCACACTACTGTGACGGTGACACTACAAGCTTAATGTGTAAACCACTATAAGCGATACGTTTCGCCCGCCCAAAGTTTGCGCATAATCTGCGTGGTTCCCTTAAAGTTCAAATTCGAGTTTCGCCTGTTACAAGATCAGAACAGAGCGTCGCTCGCTTCAAGTCCAAGTTTGAGGCCTCACTAACTTCAAATGTGTGTTTTCACTCGCTCCAAGTTCAAGCTTCGCTTACTTCAAGTTCCTGAAGATCAAATTCAAGTGTTGCCCACTCCAAGTTCAAGCTCGAGCATTGGTCGCTTCAAGTTTAAGACCGAACATCGCAACATCGCTCGCATCCAGCTCGAAGGATTCCTCGCTTCAAGTTTGAAGGCTTTCCTCGCTTCATGTTCAAGTTCGAAGGATTCCTCGCTGTGAGTTCAACTTCAAAGGCTCCTTCGCTGCATCTCCAAGTTCGCTGCTGCTGCGTGGCTCTGCACCTTAAGCTCATCTTAAGCTCCAAGTTCGCTGCTGCTGCGTGGCTCTGCATCTTAAGCTCCAAGTTCGCTGCTGCATCTTAAGCTCCAAGTTCGCCGCCATGCTGCTGCTCCAAGTTCGCTGCTGCTCCAAGTTCGCTGCTGCATCTTAAGCTCCAAGTTCGCCGCCCCGCCACGCTGCTGCTGCTCCAAGTTCGCCGCCACGCTGCTGCTGCTCCAAGTTCGCCGCCACGCTGCTGCTGCTCCAAGTTCGCCGCCACGCTGCTGCTGCTCTCCAAGTTCGCCGCCACGCTGCTGCTGCTCCAAGTTCGCCGCCACGCTGCTGCTGCTCCAAGTTCGCCGCCGCGCTGCTGCTGCTCCAAGTTCGTCGCCGCGCTGCTGCTGCTCCAAGTTCGCCGCCACGCTGCTGCCGCTCCAAGTTCGCCGCCACGCTGCTGCTGCTCTCCAAGTTCGCCGCCACGCTGCTGCTGCTCCAAGTTCGCCGCCACGCTGCTGCTGCTCCAAGTTCGCCGCTGCTGCTGCTGCTCTCCAAGTTCGCCGCCACGCTGCTGCTGCTCTCCAACTTCGCCGCCACGCTGCTGCTGCTCCAAGTTCGCCGCCACGCTGCTGCTGCTCCAAGTTCGCTGCTGCATCTTAAGCTCCAAGTTCGCCGCCACGCTGCTGCTGCTCCAAGTTCGCCGCCACGCTGCTGCTGCTCCAAGTTCGCCGCCACGCTGCTGCTGCTCTCCAAGTTCGCCGCCGCGCTGTTGCTGCTCCAAGTTCGCTGCTGCTACATCAAATTCATGAATTAATATAACTCTTATATTAATACTCATGAATTAACATGCATCCAATATATTATAACATTGATAACCTATAATATGCATAAAACCATGGCAACTTATGTTGTATATTTAATTTCATAATTAATATAACACTTATATCAATTATTCTATTAAATTAACAACAACTAATTCATGAATTAATATAACTTTTATATCAAAAATCATGAATTGCCAAATATGCATACGATATATTATAACACTTATAACATATTTTCAATGCATGAAGCATGCTTCCTACGGTGGGATTTTAAATCTATATGGCATACGATATGCACATATAAACATGGAATTTAATTAAAACATACATTCGCAATGCATAAAAAATTAAACACACTAAAGTGGATCGATTTTGGCATTTAGCAAGCAATAACTAATTTATTACAAGCTTGATCAACAAGCCACGTCTTGAGCGGACTTCGAACTCTTCGCACCGCCTTTGACCAACTTGCTTCCTCCGAACGCTTCGGCCAAAATTTCTTCGAATTTCTCCTCGTAATGCCCATAACGAGTTTGAACTTACACCGAACATTTCGGCGAGTTTCAAACTCAAACTTCTTTCACAAAGAACCCTATATGGACTCTAATGACTCTAAAAAATACAGACTCTTTAGCATGCATTAAAGCCCATAGAATCTCGGGCAATTACAAATTAGGAAATTAAAAAAGAAACTATGCCAAAATCGATATTCACTTTAGAATTCCATTCAGAAACAATTTCTAAATAAAACCCACCATAACATAAATTGATAGAAATTGAGTGGCCAAAAATGCTCTGATACCAATTGATGGAGCGTTGATGGAACGCAGCGGAAGCGATTTGGATCATGGACACTCTAATTTCATCAATTTAAACAAATGGAAACATGCAAAAGCAATGAAAAAGAGAAGTTAGAACACATACCCTTGTAGTTCGTATTTCTCCAATTTCACCGCCAGAAGCTCCTCACGAGCTCACCGAGCCTTCTCGCGAAACGTTCGTGGACCACCCACGGTAGTCCCGCTATCCTCAGGCCGAGAAACGGAGTAGTGGGTCTCCTTTTACAAAAGAAAAGAGGGAAGAAGCTTCAACTGAAGAAACTTTTTCTTCAGAAGCACAGAGAGGAAGAAGACAGAAGCGACGGGGTTCTTCAAATTCAAATTTGAAATTCAAATTCGAATTGTCTACCCCAAATCCCACTAAAGCAATTCTTTTTTTTTTTTTTTTTTTTTATATGATCTGTCAAAATATATATACCCTTTACTTACATGTGTCTTACATGCTTGCATGTAAGACACATGTATATATATATATATATATATAAATTATTATTATTATTAAAAATAATAATAATTATTTTTATTAATTAAACTTTTTAATTAATAAAATATATATATATATTAATTAATATTATTTAATTCAATATCAAATATTAATTAAATAATATAATTAATCCCGGTTTTCCGAAAACCGACTTTTTGCACATGAATCCTATTCATGTTTTCAGACCAATCTCATATTTAAATCATATTTAAATATGTCCATATTTAAATCATATTTAAATATGTTTATTCTTCTTCCACAAACCAGAATTTGAATCGAATTTGAACGATTCAAATTCTTTTCTTTTCTTTTATACTGTTTCACGGCTTTATCCGAGCTAGCCAGGAGAACCGTAAGGACCTACAGATCATGAGCTCCAACGATACGAGATTATCCGGTCAAAACTCTTTCAACCGAACTAATCAACATTCGTTAACCCCCGGAGACTCCACTAAAGTCCAAGGGCTGCACTCTCCTCACTGTAGATATATTGTGTCCTGTTGATATAACTATCATCAGTAAGTCGATCCTTCACAGGTCGTTCATAATCACAACGGGTCATTTAAACCGTTTAACCCTTGTATTATATCTTGTTCCTTAAGTACCACTGACACCTCTAATGAACAATTGATTTGTGGTCCAACCATCAAATCAGATTCCTCCCTGATCAGGAGAGGATGGGCCCATTGTTCAAGACCTGGAGTCAGCACTTAAGGGAACAACCTCTCTACTAACCCTTAAAGCGGGTAGGAGTGAATTCCAATCTTGCTACAACTATGTCCCCAGCCACTTATTCAATCTTATCCCCAAGATGGTAGGCATATTGAGTCGGCGATCTGGCCACTCTCACCCGTACAAATCAAAGGATAAGGTTGAATAAACAGGAGTTCATAGTAAGCTCAGGATTGAGATCGAGTTACCTAAGTCATCACATGAAAAAAACCGGTCTTTACAGTAAACGGTGTTATAAAGAAAGAGCGATTTTAATTCTTGGTTCGGTCTTGTGCAAACTCATTGCACAGGACGCCCTCACTCACATGTCTCTACATGAAACGATTCGAATCACATCGTTTTGTACTATACAAAGTGAGCCGCGTCCAATAGTGTCCCCAGGATAAGGTACCCAGCCTTATCCCTATACTATAGACCATTTTGGCTGTCTACTTGAACTTGATTCACATTCATGTCACACATGAAGTTCAAGTACTCACACTATCGCCATGGGTGTTAGTTATTGGTATAGGTTAATACAAACACAATTCACTAAATTCAATAACAACTTTATTGAAATATAATATTTATTTTTACATTCATACAGTTTACAAACTACGAGTTTTAGGACATAAAACCCAACAAACTCCCACTTGGACTAAAACGTCAGTGGAGTACATGCTGGTCGAGAGAACTAGAATATCAAATATCTAAAGTTTCTCCCACTGTCCTACTAAGCAGCTCGCAGCCCTATACTTTGTAGGTGTCTCTCAAACACTTTAGCCGTGAGAGACTTAGTAAACGGATCAGCAATGTTGTGCTCCGAGGCTACCTGTGTGACGGTCACATCTCCTCGTTGCACTATCTCCCTGATGAGATGATACTTTCGCTCAATATGCTTTCCACGCTTATGGCTTCTAGGTTCTTTAGAATTTGCCACTGCACCGCTGTTATCACAATAAAGGGTGATTGGCAAGTTCATATTTGGAACAACTTCCAAATCTGTCAAGAACTTCCTAAGCCATACAGCTTCCTTCGCTGCTTCGCAAGCTGCGACATACTCAGCTTCCATGGTGGAGTCAGCAATACAACCTTGCTTTATACTCCTCCATACTATTGCTCCTCCGTTAAGAGTGAACACTGATCCTGATGTAGATTTCCTAGAATCTATATCAGTCTGAAAATCAGAGTCAGTGTATCCTGCAAGGATCAAATCCTTTGCGCCATACACAAGCACATAGTCTCTCGTTCTCCTAAGGTACTTGAGGACGTGTTTAACGGCTGTCCAGTGATCATATCCTGAATTGGACTGGAACCTACTGACAATTCCTACTGCATAGCAGATGTCGGGTCTTGTACACAACATAGCGTACATGAGACTACCAACTGCAGATGCATAGGGAATTCGTCTCATATCCTCAACCTCTTGAGGTGTCTTAGGAGACTGTTCCTTAGACAAGTGAATTCCATGCCTAAAAGGCAGCGAACCTTTCTTGGAATTCTGCATCGAATATCTTGACAACACCTTGTCAATATAAGATGCTTGAGACAACGCTAGCACTTTGTTCTTACGATCCCTTATGATCTGAATCCCTAGAACAAACTGAGCCTCTCCCAAATCTTTCATTTGGAATTGGGTCGCTAGCCAATTCTTAACGTCAGTTAGGAACCCTACATCATTCCCAATGAGTAGTATATCGTCTACGTACAAGACTAAGAAAGCTACAACAGTATTGACTACTTTCTTGTAAACACAAGGTTCGTCAATATTTTGTTCAAAGCCATAAGATTTGATCGCCGTATCAAACCTTATATTCCAGGATCTAGATGCTTGCTTCAACCCATAAATGGATCGATTAAGCTTGCAAACCTTTTGCTCTTGACCCTGAAGTATGAATCCCTCTGGTTGAGCCATATAGATACTCTCCTCAAGATTACCATTCAGAAAGGCAGTCTTGACATCCATTTGCCAGATTTCATAATCATAAAATGTAGCAATGGATAAGAGTATTCTAATCGACTTTAACATGGCAACAGGAGAAAAAGTTTCTTCATAGTCCACCCCTTCTCTTTGGGAATAACCTTTTGCCACAAGTCGAGCCTTAAAGGTTTGCACCTTACCGGCTTGGTCTCGTTTTCTCTTGTAGATCCACTTGCAACCGATAGGTCTTTCACTATCTGGTTGATCTACAAGATCCCAGACCGAATTGAAGTACATAGACTCCATTTCGAGATCCATGGCTTTAAGCCACTGGTCCTTGTCTATATCATTCATTGCCTGTTTAAAGGTCAATGGATCCTCAACGCCATCATCAGGTATGACGACTTGAGTTTCAGACAAGCCGATGTAGCGGTCGGGCTGTCTTACATCCCTCCCACTGCGTCGAGGTTTTCTCAACTCTTGAGAAGGACCAGCCTGATCAACAACCTTTGTTGATCCGTTTGTAGCTTTCCTGGAAAATTCGGACAAAACAATTTTGCTCAACGGTTGATGATCTCTCATGTGGTCTTCCTCTAAGAACGTGGCATTAGTCGATACTAGTACCTTGTTCTCATGAGGATCGTAAAATAGACCACCTTTCGTTTCCTTGGGGTAACCTACAAATAGGCACAATTTTGAACGATGTTCCAACTTCTTTGGATTGGGTACTAGCACATGTGCCGGACACCCCCAAATCCTGAAGTGACGTAAACTACCTTTACGCCCTCTCCATAACTCATAAGGTGTTTCAGAAACACTCTTAGAGGGAACCATGTTCAAAATATATACTGCAGTCTCTACTGCATATCCCCAAAATGAACTAGGCAAATGAGCATAACTCATCATAGATCGAACCATGTCTAACAGGGTTCTATTTCTCCTCTCGGACACACCATTCTGCTGTGGTGTTCCTGGCGCTGAGAGTTGAGATACTATTCCATGTTCTATCATATAGTCCTGGAATCTTAAATCCATATACTCTCCACCTCGATCTGATCGGAGTGTTTTTATCGATTTACCTAATGTGTTCTCAACCTCTGCCTTATACTCTTTGAACTTTTCAAGAGCTTCGGACTTATGATGCATTAGATAAAGATAACCGTACCTAGAATAATCATCAATGAAACTGATGAAATATTCATACCCTCCTCGTGCTTTGACATTCAAAGGACCGCAGAGATCCGAATGCACGATTTCTAGAGGTTCTTTGGACCTATGACCTTTTTCAGAAAAAGATCGTTTGGTCATTTTGCCCTCAAGACAAGACTCACATGGCGGTAAAGAGTTGTCCTCTAAACGATTTAGGAGACCACTCTTAACCAATCTCCCAATCCTATTGAGATTAATGTGACCTAGTCTTAAGTGCCAAAGATAAGTACTTGGAGAAAGTTTCTGCCTTTTAGTTTGAGTCTCAGCTGTTTTAAACATTTCAGTGTTCAAAATAGCTTTGGCTTCGGTTGGTCTTAACACATACAAGTTGTTTTCAAGTTTCGCAGAACAAATACGTACACCTCTTTTGCTAATGAACGCTTCATTATGTACAAAAGATACTTTATACAACTGTTCTAACAAACAAGATATAGATACAAGATTCCTCTGGAAGGTAGGAACCAGGAGTACATTTTCTAGTAAAATGAAACTATCTCTATACAACAACTTTACAGCTCCCACTGCTTCAGCTGAGACAACCTCTCCAGTTCCAACTCTGAGAGTTATCTCACCGCGAGAAAGTGGCTGCCAAAAACTAGTTTCCTGAAAAGAAGAACAAACATGGTTAGTAGCTCCTAAATCAAGTATCCAGGTATGACAATCATGTTCTACTAAACATGTTTCAATAACAAGTAAATCATATTTACCTTGTCTTTCCTTCTCAGCCTTTTTCTCTGCAAGATACTTTGGGCAATTCCGTTTCCAGTGCCCATCTACACCACAATGGAAACATTTTCCTTTGTCTGCAGATCTACTCTTGCTCTTAGCAGTAGCATGTGCTTTTCCCTTCCTTTTATCTTTCTTCTTCTTTTGAATACTCTTATTCTTAATAGAAGAAAGTTCAGACTTACTCCCTGAAGACGACCCCTTTTGGAATTTCCTAGAAGTGACAACGTTTGCCTCCTTCTCTTTTCCTTTAGAAGTCTGTAGGGACTGATAGGTCTGTAGCTCGCTGAGGAGAGAAGTCAAATTATACTTTATCTTGTTCATTACCAAATTGGTTCTGAACTGAAGGAAACTCTTCGGAAGAGATTCCAAGATAAAGCTTACTTGACTTGACTCATTTATAATAGCTCCGTTTACTTCCGCCACATTGAAGTGGACCATCATGTTAAGGACATGCTCCCTAACAGAGGTTCCCTCCTTCATGCGAGAGTTGTAAACGAATTTGAGGGCTTCATGACAGACCGATGAGGACGGAAGTCCAAACATCTCCTGTAATGAAGACATGATTTCTTTAGCAGAAACCATATCCTCGTGCTTCTTAGCTAACACATCAGATATGCTGGCTAAGATATAGACTCGGGCTTTATCATTAGCCCTTGTCCATCTATCATATGCTTCTCGAACAGTTCGAGTCGCATCCGAGCTAGGAGGGGGAGGACAATCCTCTGATAAGACGAACCTGAGATCATCCAGAACGAGAATCGTATTCAAGTTCGATTTCCAGGTCGCGTAGTTATCGCCGGTTAACTTATCGGAAGCTAGTAAATGAATAAAAGAGCTAGACATGCTGAAAAGAGAATGAATAAATATTAGTGAAAAGGTTTTAACCTAATTTACACACCAATCAAGAATTTAGCAAAGAATAATAATGTACCCAAAACTCATTATTAAACTGCAACGATACTTCAGTGGGTCAGAATGGTTGCTACCGAGGGGCAGTCAAGCATTCCTTCACTGAATCAAGACATTCTTGGCTAAATGCTAATACCAGAATATCTCATATTCCTATAGCATCTTAGTTATCGCTGTTTGGTCAAGATTTACTAACTCCTTAGCGAATCTCGTAAGTGTGACCCTCCATTTTTAGAATTCATAGGGCGGCCCCAACGATGCAACCGAATGGAAATGTCAAAGTTGGGAATGACTCTATGTTTCTTTATCCATAAATGGTGATTGAGATGTTCCGATTCCTATGAAACGGCCCTCCGAATGGATTGGTACCACTTGTGGGCACCTAGCAGGCAGAACATAGGAATCTCACGGTTCAATCCAATGGAGGAGACCGCAGGATGTATTGACATACTTCCTTCTCCCACTTACTATAAATACTTTCTCCATTCACCTTGCTCTTGAATTATGCAAATACCATCCGAATGGGGATGCCCTATTGACATCACGAGGCCGAGCATAATTCTCACGGTGTGAACTTGACAGAGAACGTAGGAGGAGAGGGACATATCATATATACCTTCTCAACACCTCTACTAAGTATTTTAAGACGGAATGGGTAAATTACTCAGGCATTATCCGGCTAAGACAATAAGGCCTAAGTCTAGGTAAAACAAACTTTTACCTATGATGTCTAGGTGATAAACACTTTATTACCTCACACCACTCACGCATGCTCATAAAGCCGGGTTAACTTTACTCACGAACCGGATGGTCCCCAGGTAGGAGGTGTTCCGTAAACCGTCAGCTTAAATACCTCCAACCTCGAACAGGATGTCCCCGGGTGAGTTTCTTGTAACCTTAGCATTTACAAGATATCGACCTATTCATCTAATGAAACGGAACGATACATTCAACCCTAGGTGAGCATGCCTTTGTCTTTGTTATAGATTTTAAAAGTCTATGCCAATTTTACAACGCTTTGCAAAACTAAGACTTACTACAACAAACTTCTACATGCTTCTCAAACATGCAACACTAAGGCATGACAAGTTGAATATTTAATTTCATAATTAATATAACACTTATATCAATTATGCTCTTAAATATACAACTCCTAATTCATAAATTAATATAACACTTATATCAATTCTCATGAATTAAGCATGCATCCTATACATTATAACACTTATAACAAACAAAATGCATCTAATGTTGGATGTTTAATTTCATAATTAATATAACACTTATATCAATTATTCTATTAAGCAAACAACATCAAATTCATGAATTAATATAACTCTTATATTAATACTCATGAATTAACATGCATCCAATATATTATAACATTTATAACCTATAATATGCATAAAACCATGACAACTTATGTTGTATATTTAATTTCATAATTAATATAACACTTATATCAATTATTCTATTAAATTAACAACAACTAATTCATGAATTAATATAACTTTTATATCAAAAATCATGAATTGTCAAATATGCATACGATATATTATAACACTTATAACATATTTTCAATGCATGAAGCATGCTTCCTACGGTGGGATTTTAAATCTATATGGCATACGATATGCACATATAAACATGGAATTTAATTAAAACATACATTCGCAATGCATAAAAAATTAAACACACTAAAGTGGATCGATTTTGGCATTTAGCAAGCAATAACTAATTTATTACAAGCTTGATCAACAAGCCACGTCTTGAGCGGACTTCGAACTCTTCGCACCGCCTTTGACCAACTTGCTTCCTCCGAACGCTTCGGCCAAAATTTCTTCGAATTTCTCCTCGTAATGCCCATAACGAGTTTGAACTTACACCGAACATTTCGGCGAGTTTCAAACTCAAACTTCTTTCACAAAGAACCCTATATGGACTCTAATGACTCTAAAAAATACAGACTCTTTAGCATGCATTAAAGCCCATACAATCTCGGGCAATTACAAATTAGGAAATTAAAAAAGAAACTATGCCAAAATCGATATTCACTTTAGAATTCCATTCAGAAACAATTTCTAAATAAAACCCACCATAACATAAATTGATAGAAATTGAGTGGCCAAAAATGCTCTGATACCAATTGATGGAGCGTTGATGGAACGCAGCGGAAGCGATTTGGATCATGGACACTCTAATTTCATCAATTTAAACAAATGGAAACATGCAAAAGCAATGAAAAAGAGAAGTTAGAACACATACCCTTGTAGTTCGTATTTCTCCAATTTCACCGCCAGAAGCTCCTCACGAGCTCACCGAGCCTTCTCGCGAAACGTTCGTGGACCACCCACGGTAGTCCCGCTATCCTCAGGCCGAGAAACGGAGTAGTGGGACTCCTTTTACAAAAGAAAAGAGGGAAGAAGCTTCAACTGAAGAAACTTTTTCTTCAGAAGCACAGAGAGGAAGAAGACAGAAGCGACGGGGTTCTTCAAATTCAAATTTGAAATTCAAATTCGAATTGTCTACCCCAAATCCCACTAAAGCAATTCTTTTTTTTTTTTTCTTTTTTTTTTTTTTTTTTTTTTTTATATATGATCTGTCAAAATATATATACCCTTTACTTACATGTGTCTTACATGCTTGCATGTAAGACACATGTATATATATATATATATATATAAATTATTATTATTATTAAAAATAATAATAATTATTTTTATTAATTAAACTTTTTAATTAATAAAATATATATATATATTAATTAATATTATTTAATTCAATATCAAATATTAATTAAATAATATAATTAATCCCGGTTTTCCGAAAACCGACTTTTTGCACATGAATCCTATTCATGTTTTCAGACCAATCTCATATTTAAATCATATTTAAATATGTTTATTCTTCTTCCACAAACCAGAATTTGAATCGAATTTGAACGATTCAAATTCTTTTCTTTTCTTTTATACTGTTTCACGGCTTTATCCGAGCTAGCCAGGAGATTCGTAAGGACCTACAGATCATGAGCTCCAACGATACGAGATTATCCGGTCAAAACTCTTTCAACCGAACTAATCAACATTCGTTAACCCCCGGAGACTCCACTAAAGTCCAAGGGCTGCACTCTCCTCACTGTAGATATATTGTGTCCTGTTGATATAACTATCATCAGTAAGTCGATCCTTCACAGGTCGTTCATAATCACAACGGGTCATTTAAACCGTTTAACCCTTGTATTATATCTTGTTCCTTAAGTACCACTGACACCTCTAATGAACAATTGATTTGTGGTCCAACCATCAAATTAGATTCCTCCCTGATCAGGAGAGGATGGGCCCATTGTTCAAGACCTGGAGTCAGCACTTAAGGGAACAACCTCTCTACTAACCCTTAAAGCGGGTAGGAGTGAATTCCAATCTTGCTACAACTATGTCCCCAGCCACTTATTCAATCTTATCCCCAAGATGGTAGGCATATTGAGTCGGCGATCTGGCCACTCTCACCCGTACAAATCAAAGGATAAGGTTGAATAAACAGGAGTTCATAGTAAGCTCAGGATTGAGATCGAGTTACCTAAGTCATCACATGAAAAAAACCGGTCTTTACAGTAAACGGTGTTATAAAGAAAGAGCGATTTTAATTCTTGGTTCGGTCTTGTGCAAACTCATTGCACAGGACGCCCTCACTCACATGTCTCTACATGAAACGATTCGAATCACATCGTTTTGTACTATACAAAGTGAGCCGCGTCCAATAGTGTCCCCAGGATAAGGTACCCAGCCTTATCCCTATACTATAGACCATTTTGGCTGTCTACTTGAACTTGATTCACATTCATGTCACACATGAAGTTCAAGTACTCACACTATCGCCATGGGTGTTAGTTATTGGTATAGGTTAATACAAACACAATTCACTAAATTCAATAACAACTTTATTGAAATATAATATTTATTTTTACATTCATACAGTTTACAAACTACGAGTTTTAGGACATAAAACCCAACAATCATAATGCCAGAAAATAGATCTGAATAGGGATGATTGTTTAATGGAATCTCCTTGATAATCGCAGCGTCATCAGGTAAAAAGAGATTCTCAATCTGATCCTCGAGCCAAGCTCCATTGTTGATCATACAACTTACCTTTATATTCTCGAGAGGGGTCGGGGGGAGAAAATAATTTGAAAGTTTATTGTCGGGGAATCCACATATCGCAGTAAATATCAATAGACTGTCCATCCCCAACTCTTCATCTACCCATTTTTAAAGTCAGCTTCCGACCTCACAGAATGCCTCTCTAAGTGTAAGAGGGTCGACTCCCTAAACCTACACACAGAAAATTTGTAGAGGGAAAATACTTAGCCTTAAGAAATTGGGCCATCAAAGAATGACCATTTGTCAGAATTTTTGAGGAATGCTTAGCTAGAATGACCATTTGTCAGAATTTGCGAGGAATGCTTAGCTAGAAGAGCTTGGTTCAAAAGATGAATGTCCAGGAAGCCCAAGCCCCCTTTGTTCTTTGGCGCAATCATTCTTTTCCAACTAATCTAGTGAAGTTTGTTCCCGTTCTCTGAGCTTCCTCACCACAATTTTTTCATAAGTTCGTTAAGCTCATTGCACAAACCTAGTGGTAATTTGAAGCAACGTAGTGTATAAGATGGAATGGCCTGGGCCACTGCTTTAATTAGCACCCCATTCCATGCCTTGGAGAAAAGTCTCCCCTTCCAACCCTACGAAGTTTTGGAAATTTTTTCTTTAATATAATTCAGAGATGCTCGCTTGTTCTTGGACATTGACGAAGGAACGCCCAAGTATTTCCCATGATCGCTCACCACTTGAACCTGAAGAATATTAGCCAGTGTAGTCTTTGTGGAATCGGTCATCTTGCTACAAAAAGCGATGGCTGATTTGCCATAGTTGATGGTTTGTCTACAAGCTCTCTCATAGAATTTTAGGATCCAATCAAGCTCTAAGATTTCATTTTCATGTGCCTTCAGGAACAACAAATTGTCATCTGCAAAAAAAAGATGGGTAATAGTAAGTGCAAATATATCTTACAACTTTGGCTTAAAGGATTTCGTGCATTCTCCATTAATCGAAACTTGAAAAGAAACTAAGCTCACACACATGGTAATCAGATTTATCCAGTTTAAACTAAAACTCATTTTATGCATCATGTTATGCAGAGAATTTCATTCAACCCCATCATAAGTCTTACTCATATCTAGCATTAAGGATGCAAAACCTATTTTGGCAATATAATACTTGATATGGTGAAGAAATTCATATGCAACAATAACATTATCAGAGATCAACCCACCAGAGACGAATGCACTTTGGTTAGGAGAGAAAATACGATCAAGAATCATTTTAAGTCTATTAGTCGACACTATAGCAATAATCTTATAACTAACATTACTAAAACTAATAGGTCGGAAGTCTTTCACCGTTTTTGAGTCATTGCACTTTGGAATGAGGACTATGGACGTGTTATTGAAATTTTTAGGCATCTCCCCATAATTGAGACAATGGAGACACGCTCGAGTGATCTCCTCCCCAACAGTGATCTCCTCCTCAACAGCTGATCACCTCAACTTTTTATAGATTTTTGTCAGTAATAATAGTCTATCAGTGATAATAGTCTATCACTGATAGAAGTCTATCAGTGATATGATAAAGTCTATCAGTGATAGAAACAGATTTTTTTGCCATATTTGCAAAACATTTTAAAGTTTGCTAAATTTGCAATTAGTTTGGGCCTGATTGCTATTTGTGCAACCAACCCTATATATATATATATATATATATATATATATATATATATGATAATCAATGTGAGAGATATTGAAAAAATAATCTAAGGTATCGTGGTCAAAATTATTTGTGTTGTTTTCAAAGAAATTTGTAAAAGATAGATAAAATAAAAATAAAAAAAATCATTCTTAGAATTTATTGGAAAAACTTCTTACTAATAATGAATTTTGAAAGTTTGTAGAAAAAATTGTGTAGAAAAAACATCTAAAATAAACTCAGATTTCAGAACTCCAGGTTCAACACCTCTCTACCTCAAACACACCACAGACTTCAGAACTCCAGACTAACCAACTCCCTGCCCCAAACACACAGACTTCAGAACTCCCTAGACTAAACAACTCGAACTCCTCGCAACTCCTTGGGCCAAACACCCCCTCAGTGTTTGCTATCCTTGTTTTGTGTGACCCGTTCTTCTCAAGTTAGTAGATTGCAAATCATTCCTTAAATTGAAAGAGAAGCACGACGACTAAGGAAGGAGACAAGAGAAGGGAAGCAACAGTTGCACGACGGTGACCACTCAGAGCATTTAGATCACGAAGAGATGGCGAACAACGAACCACAAAGGACTCTGAAAAAGTTGGCAGCGCGAGATTTAGACCAACAACCTCTTTGCATCACTTATCTGGTTGTCGCAGGTAAATTTGAGTTCAAGTCTAGTTTAATTCACTTACTTCCCTCTTTTCATGGTAAAGCAGTTGGAGATCCACATAAACACATGATGGAGTTCCACGTTGTGTGTTCCAGGATGAAACCTCATGAAGTGACCAAGGAGCAACTAAATTTGAGAGCCTTCCCCTTCTCTCTGAAGAGCTTGGCGAAGGATTGACTCTGCTACCTTTTATCGGGATCGATAAACACGTGGAATGAGATGAAGATACTTTTCTTGGAAAAGTACTTTCCCACCTTCAAAGCCACGACCATCAGGAAGGAGATCTATGGGATCCAGCAGATCACTGGAAAAACTCTTCACGAGTATTGAGAGAGTTTCAACAGACTATGCGCTAGATTCCCTCACCATCAGATCTAAGACAAGTTTCATATTCAGTACTTCTACGAAGGGTTTATACCACACGATAGAGGAATGAACGATGCAGCTAGTGGAGGAGCACTGGTTGATAAGACACCCGTAGAGGCCAGACAACTAATTTCGAACATGGCTGGAAATTCTCAATAGTTTGGAACACAGGAAGGAGGGCGAATTCATCAAGTTCAGCAAGAAAATGAGATGAGCGAGTACTGAGTCAAATCGTTGAGATGCATGGCATGTTTCTCCAGATGATGGCCAATCGAGGTCAAGACTCCGAGGAGGTAAATGCCATCGGGGGTTATGCCTCAAATCAGAAGAGGTATGGCCCTTATTCCAACACATAAAATCCAGGGTGGAGAGATCACCCCAACTTGAATTATGAGAACCGGGAAGGCCAGCAACGGAAATCTAATCAACTTTATGATAGACCTCAAGCCCCTACACAAGCCCAAGCTTCATCATCAGGTATGTCTCTTGAAGATATTGTTAAAACTATGGCTACTAACTCCCTTCAATTTCAACAGGAGACACGGGTGAACATATAAGACTTTGGCAAGCATATTTCTCAAATGGCTACATCTCTAAGCAAATTAGAGGGACGGAGTTCGGACAAGTTGCCTGCGCAAACAACGGTGAACCCTCGTGAGAATGTGAGCGCTATTAGTTTGAGAAGCGGAAAGGAAATTCCTTCAAATACTCCACCTAACGAGAGCGATCAGAGTCAAGAAGCACCCGTGGGAGATAGCTCGGCTAAGGCATCGAAGGGGTACGTGTTGATCCTCCCTAGTTCATTAATTCTTACGTTTCAAAACCTTATTTTCCTAGCAGGTTGACGAAGCCTACGAAGAAGAACCATGAGGAGGAGATCTTGGACACGTTTAGGAAGGTTCAGATCAACATTCTCTTGTTGGATGTCATTAAAAAAATTTCCAGGTATGCCAAATTTCTCAAAGAACTATGTACGAATCAGAGAAAGATGAAGGAAAGTGATAGAGTTGTGGTAAGTAAGAATGTTTCTGCTATGATTAAGAAAAACATGCCAGAAAATGTTGAGATTCAGGTATGTTCTTGATGCGAGCTTGTCGAGGGCCGTCAAATACAATTTATATTTACCGATCAACGGCTTGCAGTAAACTACAGCGAACCAGGTCGAACTCAGGGAACCGAAATTTAAATTCTCTAAATTAAACTTTATGTAAAAACAATAAATGGGGGGTTTTTGGATTGCATGTTAATGTAATGAATTAAACTAACAATTAAAGATAAATTTTAAAGAATTAAAGAATTAAAGAAATAAACAAGAAATTACCTTGCTGATTCAGAGATTATCGGGACTTAATGGATTTTGCTCATCGATTACTCCAATAAAAATACAATTTCTTAATTAAAAGCCTAATCCACTTAACTGGAATAGCCATGAAAAGTTTCTAAAATCCTATCATGCAATTAATCCGACACAGCATCGTAATTAACTCTAAACTAGTCAATTAGTTGGGCACGATAGCGTTCCATGTTAATTACCTAGCAGCTCTAAGCACATGGATTGATTAGAACGTTAATTAAATTGATCAGATTCAATTAAACATTTTTCTATTCCTAAGGTCTGTTATACGCACCATGTTAACTATGATAAAGCCATAATATTAACACTAGTCATAACCTGACCCATCTTGCTACTACAATTAAACATGCAATTTATGACAATTACGGATCACAAATTACAATGATAGCATACATGAACAATTAATATTTAATTGATTAAGCTGTCACATTAACCAATACTAAATGCACATGAAATAAACAAAGAATAAAAAACAATTAACCAAGAAATTAAATTTCAATTTAATACATAAAATCTCACAAAAACGTTAAGCCCGACAAACCTCTAAATCAGCATTACAAGCTTAGCCGAACATAAAAATAAATAAAAAAAACTCTAAACAGAGGAAAAGGGAGAAAGGTGATGTGTGTGTTGGTGTGAAGTGTAAAGTGTGGACTCTCCCCTTTTTATACTAAAAAGGAAATAGCCATTTACTATTTTTAAATAAAAATAAATAAATAAAATCTGATGGTTGGAGTAAAAAAAAATACAATTAATAATCACATTCTTCAAGAATCAAACTCGAGATCAAAGTCTATTATAATCAACTCTTCACCATCAGACCAAGCTTCTAACTTTGAACATTAAATGTTTTTTATCTTCATAGTATCATCTGCGGCTCGGTTTGTTGATATTATACTCTAAAACTTCTCTTTTGAGTTCTTATTTAATATAAGTGTCTCATTCACCTCTAAATGCTCGATTCCTGCAAAACATATGATTAAACACATTAATTTGAATCAACTAACAAGAATTAAAGGTTATAAAATAGCATTTTTGGAGTTCTATCAGTTCTTTTTACCATGTGCGATTGGTAGCAAGAGAATCGACATGCTATGTTAGATTTAGGTGCTTCAATTAATGTCATGTCATACTTTATCTATCAAGAGCTTAAATTGAAAGAACTACAAAAGACTGATGTAATTATACAACTTGTTGATAGATATTTTATACACCCTTTAGGAATTGTAGGAAGGATTGGAGCCTTCGCTTGGACGATGCCTTGTGGGCGTACTGTACTGCCTTCAAAACACCAATAGGAATGTCTCCATATAGGTTAGTTTTTGGGAAAGCATGCCACTTGTCAGTGGAGATTGTGCACAAGGCATATTGGACTATCAAGAAATGCAACATGAGCTCGAATGAAGCGGGTTAATCAAGATTTTTTCAGTTACAAGAGTTGGAAGAATTACGCTTGGACGCATACTAGAACTCGAGGATCTATAAAGAAAATTCAAAGTTGTTTCACGATAGCAGGATTGTTAGGAAGCAGTTTGAAGTGGGACAAAAAGTTCTTCTCTGCAACTCTCGCTTAAAGCTCATGTCAGGTAAGCTTCGTTCCTGTTGGTTTGGACCTTATGTCGTTTCTAATATTTTTTCCCTATGGTACAATCAAGGTTCGAAGCTTAGATTCTGACAAGTCGTTCAAAGTCAATTACCATCGGTTGAATATTTTTCATGAGGATAAGATCGACCCATACGATGTTTGTTTACTCTTGGCACTACCCGCATACACGATTGTCTGAGTTTCTGTTTGAAAAGTCGAGCAACCAACTCGAAAAATTTGCGCTTCTCGGAGGCACCCGAGCATCAAATGTATTGTTTTATTTACTGTTTCATGTGTGACTGGCAGGAGACGTCTCTTCAATAGAGAAAACCACACATTGGCCCTGACCTTTAGATGGGAGTTGAGCAAGGTGTGTTTCCCATGCTTTGACACCGACCATTGGGCATGAGGGAGTCTGACTTCGCTTAAGGAAACATCCAACACTGTCGTCATTGGGTTTCCTATCAGCTCAGCATACTCTGATTTTTAGTGATCCGACATTCCATACGCAACATTTATGGCCTTTGGAGAAAAGTCAAATTCCACTCCTCGTACTACTGAGTACGTTCCTTCTTCGATCTCAATGTGTGCATAGAAATCGTACACCATGTTAGGGTAAGCTGTCACCGGAGGCCTGCAGAATTCCATCCAACCGCGGTTGATAATCCTTGACTGCAAGAATTGGGGGAGGGCGTCTAGTGGGTCCAGAAATCCTCTCTCAACCAGCATTTTTGCCTTCCTCTTTGCTTTAGCCTTGGCTGCTTCGACAACCTTCATCTTGATATGTGCTTCTTGCTGCGGCAGGGGCTTTTTCAGAGCAACTTTTCGTGAGGGTCTTGGTCGTTTGGCCTTGACTATGATTGGTTTTCTTTTCTTTTTCGTCGGTTCCTCATCAGTGTCGGTCCCTAGTTCAGCATCCAATTCTTCTGTGAGCGCAGCGATGTTCTTGCGCTCCTCTTCCGTTTATGGTTGAGGTTCCTCAGCTGCCTTCTCCTCTTGGCCTACAACTGGTTCAACGACCTCTTCTTTTTCCTTCTCCTCAAGATTCTGATCTTCGACTATCCCCTCTTCACTACTCGCCTCAACCTCCTTCTCTAGGTTGTTTTCTTTCTCAGCCCCCAGCCCTTCATCTCTCCTTGTGTCTTCTGCAGTGTCTAAATTTGGCTGTCTTATAGGCAATATTTTGGTTCAGGACCGTTTCTTTGATGTCATGGACGGAGGGCTTTGTAAATCTTGCTCAGTGGGAGCAGCTGAAGGCGAACCTTGACTACGTCCTTCCTCTCTCCTGTTCTTTTTCGTCTTCTTGATCTCCCTTGCCTTACTGCTCGCGTTTTCTTTTCAAGATGTTGAAATAGAATGCTCCGGCATGACTGCTGCAGATGTCTCTGCTTCAGTTAATGCCATTACCGCGACATTGCTGGCGAAGACTATTTCGTCTGCGGTTGCTGGTTCTTCTCGAGCTTTCGGGTTCTTTACTACCCTTGGAACCCTTTTAGGCGGAAGACGACGATCGCAAAGACTCCCTCATGGACACCATTTTCGCTTCTGGCAAGAACTCGAATATCGTTTTTAGGGCTTTGGAATTATGAGGACGGGAGGGTTATGGGAGCTATCTTGGAGGTTCAGAGTGTTTAAGCGTACAGCTGAAGACTGGGGGGAGGGGGGGGGGGGGGTATAATTGATATCATTCCACCGGCATTTCTTCACCAATGAGATGTTGGCAAAAGTTACCATTACTGAGATTTTACCGATTTTCGTAAAATCGCAAGAATCGCTCGACGTCATGTTGTACAGATCCTTCACAACTGTTTAATGGTAGCCTGCCTCTTCTACTTCAGCTAGCCTTTGGCCTTTTTTGCCGTTATTTTAGCAATCAATTCCTCCTCATAAAAAAATTCAAATTACCAAATGTCAAATTACCAATTTATTTTTAAACTAAACTTTACGAAAACGGGAAAATTATCAATAGTTGGAGCTTATAATCTTTTCAGTGTCAATGCTCCTTAATTTCTTCACGAGATGCTCAAATTTATTTCAAGAGGAATGCTGAAAGCGTCCTCTGTTCCTCTTCTCCGTAAAAATGCTTCAGCCGTGCGCCATTTACAAGGAATGGTTCTCCTTGCTCTGGATTCTATATTTCTATATATCCATAAGGAAACACATTAGTGACAATAAATGGTCCCGACCACCTTGATTTTAATTTTCTTGGAAAAAGTTTCAACCGAGAATTTAATAACAACACCTTTTCCCCTTTTTTGAAATCCTTCGGCCTTAATCGACTATCATGCCAGATCATAATATTTTATTTGTACATCTTGGCATTTTCATAGGCCATGTGCCTATGTTCGTCTAATTCATGCAATTGTACAGACCCCAATGTTCCAAGTTAAGCAAAAATTTAATTCCTTCAGCGCCCAAAAGGCTTTGTTTTCCAATTCAAGCGGTAGGTGGCAAGCCTTGCCATATACTAACCTATATGGGGACATTCGAAGCGGTCTTTTGTATGTTGTTCTATAGGCCCACAGAGTCTCATCTAATTTAAATGACCAGTCATTTCGGTTATGTTTGACAACTTTTTCTAGGATACTCTTGATTTCTCGATTAGATGTTTCTGCTTGGCCATTGGTCTGAGGGTGATAGGATGTAGGGGTGCAAGTCAAACCCGACCAAACCGCTCGAACCGACTAAGCCGACCGAAACCGATGTCGGTTCGGTTGCAGTTCGGTCCAAGCGGTCGGCTGCGGTTTGATGTCTAGAGAAACCGATGACAATCGGTCGGCGTCGGGTTTCATAGAGGCGCGTTGAAACGAAACCGAGCCGACCGTTTTTTTCCCCATAGCTGCTACGTGCGACCTTCTTCTTCGTTTGTTCTTCTTCATTTTAGACGATTTCGTTCCAAATCGCTTGCAAGTGTGAAAACTTTCCAGAGAGAAAATTTTGTTGGGTTTCGTTTTCAAGTGGAGATGAAAGAGTAAACATATGAAAACTTGAGTTTTGAGAGATTTAATTGTTGGCCACACCCACACGCAAGTGTCATTTCTAACTGTCACATCACCACTCATCTCACCATAAAGTAACATCCACTCAGTCACTCATCTCAACAATATTAAAATAAAAAACAATTATTTAACAAAAGACAATGACTTTACTATGGTGGTAGTATCCTATCCTTTGATTTTTATAATTTTTACTTTCTGTTGCGTGTTCGTGGACGGACATGAAAGCCAACTTATCAAGAAATTATATGTAATCGGGAAACCGCCGGACCGAACCGACTAAACCGTCGGTTAATCGGTTCGGGCGGTTCGGTTATGGTATACTAGCGGTTCGGTTTCGGTTTTCAAATCTCCTTAATAAAAATGGCGGTTCGGTTTTGGTTTGGCACTCAAACCGAACCGAACCGAACCGTTTACACCCCTAATAGGATGTTGCTACACTATGCTTAACATTATATCTAGATAATATGTTAGCCATGGATTTTTTCGCAACGTTTTTGCGACGCGGAGCGGCCGACGTCCTTCTGTTAAACGAGGTTTTTACAAAAAAAAATATAAAAAACAAAACGGAGTCGCCACCAATCATTTCGGGTGTGATTGGTCACCTAAAAAAGGACAGTCTACGAAAATAAAAAAATGGGCTCGGGGGTCATTTGAGTGTAGGGAAGGTATTAGCACACTACAACATCCCGTTTAAAACGGTAGCAAAAAATAATTTATCGTAAAATATCCAACTAATTTCAAAGGTCCTTAATTTGAGAAGAATAAAATAAAACAATAATTAAAATTAAAACAAATGTCTCAACTAATCGTACCCTAATTTTAATATAAAATAGGGATTTGATTTGTGAGCGAGATTGTTAGTTTTGCCATTAGTTGCCTTAATCCCATTTACCAGGATCGTACAACAAAAACAAGAATTTTAAAATCATTTAAGAAAATTCTTTTGTTTCGAAATCAAAACAATTTTGAAATTCAATTTAAAACTCAATTTGAAATCAACAATTCTTTTGGTTTTGAAATCAAAGCAATTTTGAAATTTAAATTAAAATTCAATTTGAAAATCAGATTCTTTTTGTTTTGCAATCAAAATAAATTTGAAATTTAATTTAAAACTCAATTTGAAAATCAAACTTTTTCGTTTTGCAATCAAAATAACCTTGAAATTCAATTTAAAATTCTATTTGAAAATCAAATTCTTTTCGTTTTGCAATCAAAATAAATTTGAAATTCCACTTAAAACTCAATTTGAAAATCAAATGAAAACTTAAAAGGGCAATACTGTAATTAGCGCATAATGGCATTTTTTTAAAAAAAGAATAAGAACGAAACCTCCAAATAGGGAAATCCCTATTTATCCCGGGATTAAAAGTTTAGGATAACGAAGCTTAACGACATCCTCAAGGTGGGAGGAACAATCCTCCACCTATCTTGGGATTCTAAATAAAAAAACAACAAATTCTCGAGGTGAGAGGAAGACTCCTTCACCTCACCAGGGATTGCATTTAAAACTAATTAAACGATCTAAAAAAATAAAAGTGAAAGCGCACTTTAAATTAAACGGGCATGCATAAAAAATTAACAAGTAAAGTAAGAATATCAAACCAGGGGGTATATATGCATATAAACAGGGGTATATATCATATAAAACAGTGGGCATATGAACCTCAAACAACACATCAACATTCAAGTACTCCAACACACACTCGGGTACGCAGCACAATCAATGAAATCAAAGCGTAGATCGAACTCAAACAGTAAATACGCGATATGGCCTAGGTATATAGACAAACAAGCAGGTATATATCGAATATGCAGGGGTATATATGGATTTAACAAATAGGGGCAGAATCGTAATTTCACTTTAAATTTAAAGAAAACTCTTGTTACCCACACGACGAACTTCAATGTCGTTCTCAGGTTCTCCTTCTCCAATGTGTCCATCGTCGGAGGTTCAAGCTGAAGAAGAAGACGTCGCCGTTGGGAGGTCCTCCGCTTGAAGTTCACCGTCGAAACGTCTGAATCGCCGGAGGAGACGAGTTCGAGCTGGTGTAAATCCCTTCGTCGTTCGCCTGCTTGAGCACCGAGATATCTCACCGGAGTCTGAGCTTCGGGTTGGTGCAGATCCCACCGTCGTCGATTTTGAAGCTTCGAGATCTGCTGTCGATTTTGAAGCTGGAGAGGATGAGGGGAATCAACCGATCTGGTGTGTTGGTTCGAGGAGGCGCTATTGTCGTCTGGTTCAAGCCCCGACCATCCGAGGTTGCGCCGTTGTTTGGTTTGCTTGGAGAAGATGAGGTGTGTCAGCGCGAGGTCGCTGTCGTTGGTTCGAGATCAAATCCAGTTTTGTTCGTGGAGGATGAAACCGTCAGAGTCGTCTGCCTCAAATTTGGAGCTCCGCCACCGTCTGGGTCTGGAAATCGTCGGAGAAGAAGCTGCTTGAAGTTTCATCGTTGTTGAAACGGAGCTTCACCACCATTTGCACACGAGGAAGACGAGGACGTCACCGAATGAACTTCAACGCCACTGAAACTTTGTCGTGAGCCGCTTGAATCTTCGCTAGAGTTGAAGGAGGAAGATGGAGTTCGTGAGGCTCCGCTCGTTCGCCGCCGTCTAGAGGTTGAAGATGATTGTTGCCAGAGCGTCGCCGTGTGCGGTGGTCCTCCGCCGTGCGTGCCACTGTGTTCGCTGGAGCTCCGCCGTTGCGCCACCGCCTTGGATTTCCCGAAGTTAGGTTAGGAAGGTGATGGATGAAGGAGATGGAATAGTGAAGAGAAAGAATGGAGAATGAAGAATCATTTTTTTCTCTTTTTTGGGATTCCCATATTTTTTGTCTTATTCTTCCTCCTCAAATCCCTAAAATTCCCGAACAAAACTTCATCTATCTTTTTTCCTACTCTCCTTTCTATTTATAGTAAACAAATTAGGTCAAGATCCAAATGGGCCTTAAACCCTAAACAAATGAAACCCCCAACTAAAACCCTAAACCAAACCCTAAAATAAAAACTATGGGTTGAAACCCTAAAACGAGAAACCCTAAGCTGGAATCCCAAGACCGAGACACCAAACCCTAAAATAAAAACCATGAATTGTAATCCCGAGACCGAGACACCAAACCCTAAAATAAGAAATCCTAAACTGGAATCCCGAGACCGAAACACTAAACCCTACAACAAGAAACCCTAAGCTGGAATCACGAGACCGAAACGCTATACGCAGCGGAAGCACTTTTTTGTGATTTTGTCGAAAACTTTGAAAATTGATGGAGCGTTATACGCAGCGGAAGCGATTTTGGATCGATGATACTCTAATTTCATCAATTTAACAAATAGAAAACATGCTCAAACAACGAAAATAAAGAAATTAGAATTACATACCCTTGTAGTTCCGAATTTCTACAGCTTCGCCGCTTGTTCCTTGTCACAAACTCTTCTGGCCTGTTCTCACGAACGCCTCGAGGACCACCCCAGGTAGTCCCGCTATCCTCGGCGTCGAACAACGGAGTTGTGGAACTCCGTTAGAAAAGAAAAGAAAAGAAAAGAAAAGGAAGAAGAAAAGGGTCTGAGACAGAAGTTATTCTACATAACCCACGAAGGCAGAGAGCTTAACTTTAAACGAATTGAGTTTTGAAACTCATCAAAAGTTGAGAACCCATTTTTCCACTACTTCCTTATTTAGCCAAAAACTATATATATAAAACTTAACAAATGTCTTACATGCACAATGCACGTAAGACATTTGTATATAAATATTATTATTTTAAAATTAATTTTAAATAATAATAAATATTTTTTATTTATTAAACTTTTTAATAAATAAATAATATATATATATAATTATTAATTAAACTTTTTAATTAATTAATATTATTTAATTGAATATCAAATATTAATTAAAGAATATGGCTAAACCCGGTTTTCTGAAAACCGACTTTTTTGTACATGAATCGTATTCATGTTTTAGACCACTTCCATATTTAATTCATATTTAAATATGTCCATCATTCTTCCACAGACCGAATGTGAAAAGTTCAAATTCTTTTTTCTTTTTCTTTTCTCTTATATTGTTGCACGGCGTTATCCGAGCTAGCTAGGAGAACCTAAAGGACCTACAGATCATGAGCTCCAACGATACGAAATTATTCGGTCAAAACTCTTTTAACCCGAATCAATCAACTTTCGTTAACCCCCGGAGACTCCACTATAGTCTGAGGGTTGCACTCTCTTCACTTTAGATATATTATGTGTTGGGTTTTATGTCCTAAAACTCGTGGTTTGTAAACTATTATGTTTGTAATTGTTCTATTTAGAATAAAGAGTTATTAGTTTTATTCAGTAAAGGAGTTTACTGGAATAAAGTGAAACGTGTTTGGTTTAACCTATACCAATGACCAACACCCTTGGCTGAATATGAGTACTTGAGCCTCATGTATGACATGATTGTGGATCAGGCTCAAGTAGTCAGTCAAAACGATCTATAGTATACGGATAAGGTTGGGTACCTTATCCTGGTAACACTATTGGATGCGGCTCACTTTGTATTGTACAAAACGATGTGATCCGAGTCGTTTCACATAGAGATGTGCGAGTGAGGGCGTCCTGTGCAAAGAGTTTGCATAAGATCGAACCGCGTATTAAGTCGTTCTCTCTTTATAACTCCGTTTACTGATCAGACCGACTTATACATATTGATGGCCTAGGTAACTCGATCTCAATCCTGAGCTCGCTATGAACTCCTGCTTATTCGATAGTATCCTTTGACTTGCACGGGTGAGAGTGGCCCATAAGCGCCGACTCAATAAGCCTACCATCTTGGGGATAAAGTCGAATAGGTAGCTGGGGACATAGTACAGCAAGATTGGAGTTCACTCCTAACCCGCTCTTCAGGGTTAGTAGATAGGTTGTTCCCTTAATAGCTGACTCCGGGGCTTGAACAATGAGCGCTCACACTCTCATGTGATGAGAGGGTTAACTGATCTGTTGGTTGGACCACAGATCTATTGTTCATTAGAGGTGTCAGTAGTACTTAAGGATTAAGACGTAATGCAGGGGTTAAACGGTTTAAATGACCCAGCTGTGATTACGAACAACCTGTGAAGGGTCGACTTGCCCGTGATGGTTATATCAGAGGACATAATATATCTACAGTGAGGAGAATGCAACCCTCGGACTATAGTGGAGTTTCCGGGGGTTAACGAATGTTGATTGATTCGGGTTAAAAGAGTTTTGACCGAATAATCTCGTATCGTTGGAGCTCATGATCTGTAGGTCCTTTAGGTTCTCCTGGCTAGCTCGGATAACGTCGTGCAACAATATAAGAGAAAATTAAAAGAAAAAGAATTTTAATTGTTCAAATTCGGTTGATGGAAGAAGTATGGACATATTTAAATATGATTTAAATATGAGATTGGTCTAAAACATGAATATGATTCATGTGCAAAAAGTCGGTTTTCGGAAAACCGGGATTAGTCATATTAAATAATATTAATTAATTAAAATATATATATTTATTAATTAAAAAGTTTAATTAATAAAATATATATATATTATATTTATTTAAAATTATTTTTAAGATATATATATATATATATATATATATATAGGGTTTGTGCATGTGATGCACCTAAGGTATGACTAATCTATTCATAAACTTAATTGTTAAGTTTTTATGATAAAAAATAGTTAATTAAAAAAAAAGTTTTTTTTAATTGGCTATTCAAAACCCTGATTGGAGAGAGGAAATGAATTTTCTCATATATTCATTTTGCTCTTCTTCGTGGGAGGGAATGCTGAAGGCAGAGACTGATTTTGTCTAAAAAAAAAGGAATATGATTCTTGATGGCTCTCCTTCATGAATAAGACCTTTCTCTTCTTCCATCATTTTTCCTTCTTCATTTTTTTTTCTTTTCTCTTGTAACGGAGTCCCACAACTTCGTTGCTCGGCGCCGAGGATAGCGGGACTACCTCGGGTGGTCCTCGGGGCGTTCGTGAGAAGAGGCCGGAAGAGTTCGTGACGAGGAACGGCCGACGAACTTAAAGAATTTTGAAACTACAAGGGTATGTATTTCTAATTTCTTATTTCCGTCGCTTTGAGCATGTTTACTATTTGTTAAATTGATGAAATTAGAGTATCATCGGTCCGAAATCGCTTTCCGCTGCGCAAGTCGCTCCATCAATTGGTATCAGAGCGATTTTGTGATTAACTCAATTTGCATCAATTTAAGTTGGTGGGTATTTTAATTTAGAAATTGTTTCTGAATTGGCGTCTAAAGTGAAATCGATTTTGGCATAGTTTCTTTTTGAATTTCCTTATTTGTAATTGCCCGAGAATGTATGGGCTTTAATGCATGCTAAAGAGTCTGTATTTTTAGAGTCATTAGAGTCCATATAGGTTTCTTTGTGAAAGAAGCTCGAGTTTGGAGCTCGCCGAAATGTTCGGTATAAGTTCAAACTCGTTCTAGGCAATACGAGGAGAAATTCGAAGAGAAATTGGCCGAAGCGTTCGGAGGAAGCAAGCTGGTTAAAGGCGGTGCGAAGAGTTCGAAGTCCGCTCAAGACTTAGCTTGTTGTTCAAGCTTGTAATAAAATAGTTATTGCTTGCAAAATGCCAAAATCGATCCACTTTAGTGTGTTTAATTAATTATGCATTGTGAATGTATGTTTTAATTAAATTCCATGTTTGTATGTGCATATTGTATGCCATATAGATTTAAAATCCCATCATAGGAAGCATGCTCCATGCATTGAAAATATGTTATAAGTGTTATAATATATAGTATGCATATTTGAGAATTCATGAGTATTAATATAAGAGTTATATTAATTCATGAATTAGATGTTGCTAGTTTAATAGAATAATTGATATAAGAGTTATATTAATTATGAAATTAAATTTACAACATAGGTTGCCCTGGTTTTATGCATATTATAGGTTATAAGTGTTATAATATATAGGATGCATGTTTAATTCATGAGTATTAATATAAGTGTTATATTAATTCATGAATTAGTTGTTGTTTGCTTAATAGAATAATTAATATAAGTGTTATATTAATTATGAAATTAAACATCCTTTTTTAGATGCATAATGTATGTTATAATTGTTATAATGTATAAGATGCATGCTTAATTCATAATAATTGATATAAGTGTTATATTAATTTATGAATTAGGAGTTGTATATTTAAGAGCATAATCGATATAAGTGTTATATTGATTATGAAGTTAAATATTCAACTTGTCATGCCTTAGCGAATGTATGTTTGAGAAGCATATAGAAGTTGTTGTAGAAAGTCTAGTTTTGCAAGTGTTGTAAAAATGACTTAGACTTTTAAAATCTATAACAAAGAAAAGCATGTTCATTTAAGGTTAAATGATTCGATCAGGTTCATTAGATGAATAGGTCGTTATCTCGTAAATGCTAAGGTTATGAGAAACTCACCCGGTGAAATCCTGTTCGAGGTTGGAGGTATTTAAGTTGACGGTTTACGAAACACCTCCTACCTGGGGACGATCCGGTACTTGAGTAAAATTAACCAGGCTTTATGAGCATGCGTGAGAGGTGTGAGGTTAGTAAAGAGTTTAGAACCTAGACATCTCAGGTAAATAGTTTGCCTAGACTTAAGGTTTTATTTACTTAGCCAGATAAAACCTGAGTAGTTTACCCTAAAACCGTCCATGATGCTTAGTAGATGTGTTGAGAAGGAATATATGATATATCCCTCTCCTGCTACGCACTCTATATAGTTCACAACGTGAGAATTTTGCTCGGCCTCGTGTTGCTAATGTGGCAACCCCCTTAGGATGGTATTTGCAACTTTCAATAGCAAGGTGAATGGAGTAAGTATCTATAGTAAGTGGGAGAAGAAAGTACGTCAGTACATCCTATGGTCTCCTCCATTGGATTGAACCGTGAGATTCTCATGTTCCGCCTGCAAGGTGCCCTTGGTGGCACCAATCCCTTAGGAGGGCCGTTTCATGGGAGTTGAACAAGTCAATCACCATTTATGGATAAAGAAACATAGGAACATTCCCAACTCTGACATTCCCTTAGGTTGCACTGTTGGGGCCGTCCTGTGCGTTCTAAAAATGGAGGGTCACACTTACGAGATTTGCTAAGGAGTTAGTAAATCTTGACCAAAAACGATAACTAAGATGCTATAGGAATATGAGTTATTCTGGAGTTAGCATTTAGTCAAGAATGTCTTGGTTTAGTGAAGGAGTGCTCGTTTACCCTTAGGTAGCGACCATTCTAACTCACTAAAGTATCGTTGCATGTAAATAAAGAGTTTGGGTACTTTATTTACTGCTAAATCTCTTAATTGGTTTAAATAGGTTAAAACCGTTTCACTAATAGTTTTACATTCTTTTTCAGCATGTCGAGCTCTTTTATACAGTTGTTAGCTCACGACAAATTAACCGGTGAAAATTTTGGGACGTGGAAGTCGAACCTTAATGCTGTTTTGGTTCTCGACAACCTAAGGTTTGTCTTAACGGAGGAGTGTCCTCCGGTTCCTGGTTCAAATGCCTCACGAACTGTTCGTGAAGCATATGACGGTTGGATTCGAGCTAACGATAAAGCTCGAGTTTATATCCTGGCAAGCATATCTGATGTTTTGTCAAGGAAGCATGAGGGGATGGTTTCCGCTAAGGAAATCATGGCTTCACTACAAGAGATGTTTGGAAAGCCTTCCTCATCTCTTAGGTATGAAGCCCTCAAGCACATTTACAACTGCCATATGGCTGAAGGTACCTCTGTTAGGGAACATGTCCTTAACATGATGGTGTACTTCAATACTGCAGAAGTAAATGGGGCAACCGTCGACGAACAAGGTCAGGTTGGATTTATCTTGGAATCTCTTCCGAAGAGTTTCCTGCACTTCAGGACCAATATGGTCATGAACAAGATAGAATACAATCTGACGTCTCTTCTGAACGAGCTTCAGATTTATCAGTCCCTGCATACCTCGAAAGGAAAGGAGAAGGAGGTAAATGTTACCACTTCTGTAAAGTTCCAGAAAGGGTCTGGGTCTGGGACTAAATCTGAACCTTTTTCTGTGAGTAATAAGATTATTCACAAGAAGAAGAGAAGTGCTAGGAAGGGCAAAACCCCAGCTGTAGGCAAGGTTAAAGCTACACACAGTGGAAAGTGTTTTCATTGTGGTGAAGAAGGGCACTGGAAGAGAAACTGCCCTAAATACCTTGCGGAGAAAAAGGCACAGAATGAACGACAAGGTAAATATGATTTATCTTCTGTCTAAACATGAATTGTGGATTATGATTGTCATACCTGGATGTTGATTCAGGAACCACTAATCATGTTTGTTATTCTATTTCAGGAAACTAGTTCTTGTCTGCCTGTTTCTTGACGAAGATGCCTTATGAAGACGTCTTCGCAGTATCTACAGTGGGAGCTTGCAGTTTATTTAGTTGTTTGTATAGAAATAATTTTCAAGTGTTGTAATTATTGTCTATATTCTCAAGTTTTTGTTGAACACTATATGTATATAGTATCTTTTGTTTTTATAAATGAATGGTTCATTTCACAAAAGATGTATACTGATTTGTTCTATTAGACTTGATAACAACTAAAATGTTAAGACTTATCTTGTTTTATATTGAAAGCTAAATTATAAATTAACAATTGTTGTTAGTTTAGCTGGTTCATCTCAAGTGTTGAGAAAGCTTTGATGCAGTGGGAGAATTATGAGATAATTTGGCCTGCTGTATTAGTTTGTTTTATGACTCTAGTTATCATATTGATGATGACAGTGAGTTCATAAACAAGAACCAGTGGCTCAAAGCCATGGATCTTCAAGAGGTTTATAGACCAAGTCTATGAGGTGAAAACCTCTAAGACTTGACTTTCTGGCAAAGGGACTGTCCCAAAGAGAAGGGGTTAATTGTGTATTAACTTCATCTCTTGTTGTCAGATATAAGTTATATAAAATACTCGTATCCATTGTCCTGTTCTATCTGATAGAACAAGATATATGGATATCAAGACTAGCTATCTTGATAGAGTATCTACTAGTCTCAACCAGGGAGATACATTATTCAGTATTAAGAGCAAATCGTTTGCGAGCTTCTTCAATCCATTTATGAATTGAAATAAGCATCTATATTCTGATTTATAAGGTTTGTTTTTCAAATCTTATGTTTTTGAACATTACATTGATAAAACTTGTTGGACAAATGTTTAATCAATGTTAAAGCTTTCATAATATATTCCCGTAATTTTGTCCTAATATTGAAAATGATGTAGGATTCACTTCTGACATTTTAGCATAAACTAGCGACCCACTCCCAAATAGTTGATCTGGAGGTAGGCTTAGTTTGTTCTAAGGATTCAGGTTGATCTGAGTCGTAAGAACAAATCGCTAGTGTTGTCTCTAAAATCTTTTATTGACAAGTTTTTGTCAATATTTGATGGTCTATGGAAATGGTTTCCTAAGACACCTCAAGTGTTGAGGATACGAGATGCACACAAGTGCGTTTACATATTGGAGGTCAGATGTATCTTTTGTGATACATGACCCGATATGTGTTATGCAGTGGGAGCTGTCAGTATTATTAGTCCAATTTGATTGGATTCCGGTTAAAGTTTTGTCCTTGTACTTAGAGGAGTAGAATACAAGAGTTGTATTGCTGATTCCTCGTTGGTAGCTAAGTCTATTTGCAGCTTGTGAAGCAGCAATAGGTTTATATGTTGAGCTCGCAGTTAGTACTATGAGGAGATGTGATGGTCACATGGAAAGCCTTTTAGTACTTCATGCTGATTAGTTTACTAAGTCTCTCATGGCTAAAGTGTTTGAGAGACACCTAGAAGAGTCTAGGGCTCCGAGTTGCTGGAGAGGATAGTGGGAGAAAGCTTCTGATATATGATATATTAGTTTTCTCCACCTAACATGTACACCACGGACGTTTAAGTCCAAGTGGGAGTTTGTTGGGTTTTATGTCCTAAAACTCGTGGTTTGTAAACTATTATGTTTGTAATTGTTCTATTTAGAATAAAGAGTTATTAGTTTTATTCAGTAAAGGAGTTTACTGGAATAAAGTGAAACGTGTTTGGTTTAACCTATACCAATGACCAACACCCTTGGCTGAATATGAGTACTTGAGCCTCATGTATGACATGATTGTGGATCAGGCTCAAGTAGTCAGTCAAAACGATCTATAGTATACGGATAAGGTTGGGTACCTTATCCTGGTAACACTATTGGATGCGGCTCACTTTGTATTGTACAAAACGATGTGATCCGAGTCGTTTCACATAGAGATGTGCGAGTGAGGGCGTCCTGTGCAAAGAGTTTGCATAAGATCGAACCGCGTATTAAGTCGTTCTCTCTTTATAACTCCGTTTACTGATCAGACCGACTTATACATATTGATGGCCTAGGTAACTCGATCTCAATCCTGAGCTCGCTATGAACTCCTGCTTATTCGATAGTATCCTTTGACTTGCACGGGTGAGAGTGGCCCATAAGCGCCGACTCAATAAGCCTACCATCTTGGGGATAAAGTCGAATAGGTAGCTGGGGACATAGTACAGCAAGATTGGAGTTCACTCCTAACCCGCTCTTCAGGGTTAGTAGATAGGTTGTTCCCTTAATAGCTGACTCCGGGGCTTGAACAATGAGCGCTCACACTCTCATGTGATGAGAGGGTTAACTGATCTGTTGGTTGGACCACAGATCTATTGTTCATTAGAGGTGTCAGTAGTACTTAAGGATTAAGACGTAATGCAGGGGTTAAACGGTTTAAATGACCCAGCTGTGATTACGAACAACCTGTGAAGGGTCGACTTGCCCGTGATGGTTATATCAGAGGACATAATATATCTACAGTGAGGAGAATGCAACCCTCGGACTATAGTGGAGTTTCCGGGGGTTAACGAATGTTGATTGATTCGGGTTAAAAGAGTTTTGACCGAATAATCTCGTATCGTTGGAGCTCATGATCTGTAGGTCCTTTAGGTTCTCCTGGCTAGCTCGGATAACGTCGTGCAACAATATAAGAGAAAATTAAAAGAAAAAGAATTTGAATTGTTCAAATTCGGTTGATGGAAGAAGTATGGACATATTTAAATATGATTTAAATATGAGATTGGTCTAAAACATGAATATGATTCATGTGCAAAAAGTCGGTTTTCGGAAAACCGGGATTAGTCATATTAAATAATATTAATTAATTAAAATATATATATTTATTAATTAAAAAGTTTAATTAATAAAATATATATATTATATTTATTTAAAATTATTTTTAAGATATATATATATATATATATATATATATATATATATATATATATATATATATAGGGTTTGTGCATGTGATGCACCTAAGGTATGACTAATCTATTCATAAACTTAATTGTTAAGTTTTTATGATAAAAAATAGTTAATTAAAAAAAAAGTTTTTTTTAATTGGCTATTCAATATCCTGATTGGAGAGAGGAAATGAATTTTCTCATATATTCATTTTGCTCTTCTTCGTGGGAGGGAATGCTGAAGGCAGAGACTGATTTTGTCTAAAAAAAAGGAATATGATTCTTGATGGCTCTCCTTCATGAATAAGACCTTTCTCTTCTTCCATCATTTTTCCTTCTTCATTTTTTTTTCTTTTCTCTTGTAACGGAGTCCCACAACTTCGTTGCTCGGCGTCGAGGATAGCGGGACTACCTCGGGTGGTCCTCGGGGCGTTCGTGAGAAGAGGCCGGAAGAGTTCGTGACGAGGAACGGCCGACGGACTTAAAGAATTTTGAAACTACAAGGGTATGTATTTCTAATTTCTTATTTCCGTCGCTTTGAGCATGTTTACTATTTGTTAAATTGATGAAATTAGAGTATCATCGGTCCGAAATCGCTTTCCGTTGCGCAAGTCGCTCCATCATTATGTCCTCTCAATATAACCGTCATGGGTCAGTCGACCCTTCACAGGTTGTTCGTAACCACAGCTAGGTCGTTGAAACCGTTTAACCCCTGTGTTACGTCTTTGTTCCTTAAGTACCACTGACACCTCTAATGAACAATTGATCAGTGGTCCAACCAACAGATCAGGAACCCTCTCTAACGAGGAGAGGGTAGGCGCCTATTGTTCAAACCTTGGAGTCAGGTATTAAGGGAACAACCTATCTACTAACCCTGAAGAGCGGGTTAGAAGTGAACTCCACCATACTACACTATGTCCCCAGCTACCTATTGGACTTTATCCCTGAGATGGTAGGCTTATTGAGTGGACATTCTGCCACTCTCACCCATACAAGTCTAAGGATACTGTCTAATAAGCAGGAGTTCATAGTAAGCTCAGGATTGAGATCGAGTCACCTAGGCCATCAGATGAAATAGTCGGTCTCTTTAGTAAACGGCGTTATAAAGAGAGAGCGACTTTTCGTGGTTTAGTCTTACGCAAACTCATCGCATAGGACGCCCCCGCTCGCACATCTCGATGTGAAACGACTCGGATCACATCGTTTTGTACAATAGAAAACGGGTCGCATCCAATAGTGTTACCAGGATAAGGTACCCAGCCTTCTCCATATACTATAGACCGTTTTGACTGTCTACTTGAGCTTGACCCAGATTCATGTCATACATGAAACTCAAGTACTCATGATCGTCAAGGGTGTTGGTCATTGGTATAGACTAATGCAAGCACGTTTCACTTTATTCCAGCAAACACCTTTACTAAATAAAACTTAATAACTCATTATTACTTATAAATAGATAATTTACAAACATAATTGTTTACAAACCACGAGTTTTAGGACATTAAACCCAACAAACTCCCACTTGGACTTAAACGTCCGTGGTGTACATGTTGGCGAGGAGAATTATAATATCATATATTTATATTCTTCTCTCACTATCCTATTTATCAACCCGGAGCCCTAAACTCTTTAGGTATCTCTCAAACACTTTAGCCGTGAGAGACTTAGTAAACATATCAGCATGAAGTGAACTGATACTTTCCATGTGACCATCACATCTCCTCATCTGCACTACTTAAGAGCTCAAACTCACTAAATTATGCTCAGACAAAATTTTAATACCAGCCAGACTGACAGCTCCCACTGCATAACACATATCGGGTCATGTATTCTAAGAAAAGATACATCTGGACAACAGATATGTTTACGCACGAGGGATAGAACCTCACTGCATTGAATATTAACAACGTTTGTCAATATTAGATGCTTAGAGACAATATTAGCGATTTGTTCTTACGACTCAGATTAATTTGAATCCATAGAACAAAACAAAACCTCACCTAGATCACATATCTAGAAACGGGTCGCTAGCTAATGCATAGGTGTCAGAAACTAATCCTACATCATTCTCAATGATTAGGGTATAAAATTACGGAAACCATATTACGAAAGCTACATTATTGATAAACCATTTTCCCAGGAAAGTTCATCAATATCGTGTTCAAAGCCATAAGATTTGATTAGAACATCAAACCTTCATCATTCAAGATTAAGAAGCTAGTTTCAATCCATAAAAGAATTGAATAAGCTAGCAAAACAGTTTTGCTCTTAACCCTATATATGACTCTCAGAGAGACTGAGACTTATGGATACTTTAATCAAGATAGCTAGTCTTGATCTCTATTTATCTTATCCTATCTAGTATAGAACAAGAAAATAGACGAGAGTAATCCAATAACTTACATTTGGTAACAAGTAAAGAAGTTAATACACAATTAACGTCTTCACTTTGGGACAGTCCCTTTACCAGAAAGTCAAGCCTTAAAGGTTTTCACCTAAGCGACTCGGTCTCAATGTCTCTCGAAGATCTACGGCTTCGAACCATTGGTCCTTGTCTAAGTAGTCCATTGTCAAAACAAGGAATTCTCAAGTCATCATCAGATATGATAACTCGTGTTTACTGACAAACTAATGTTTTTGAGGTTTCCTCAACTTTTGAGAATAACTCATTCTATTAACAACCCTTGTTGAACTGTATATAGCTTTCCTTTAATTATTAGTCTTAACATCCATGTTGTTTTCTGAATTTAATAGAACATAACAGTATACATCTTTTGTAAAATGAACCGTTCATTTATTTACAACAAAATATACATATATACAAATGTTTAAACAAACAGAAATATGTATAACTTAATTACACATATCACATATGTGATTTAGGTTCGTACAAAACAACATCAAAAACACAATACTCCCACTGTAAAGTTGAATAGATGTCTTCTCAAGTCATCCAACACGGAGAAATCGGCCATCAAGAACTAATTTCCTGAAAAGAAAAACAAACATGATTAGTGGTTCCTGAAAACATTCAGGTATGACATTCATAAATCCACTATACATGTTTAGACAAATAAATCTTATTTACCTTGTCGTTATTTCTCGGCATGATTCTCTGCAAGGTATTTCGGGCAATTCCGCTTCCAATGCCCCTCTTCGTTACAATGGAAACACTTCCCTTTGTCCGAAGACTTTACCTTGGCCACAACAACAGAGGTTTTGCCCTTTCTCTTGTTCCTCTTCTTCTTACGAATAGTCCTACTACTCGTAGCAGTTGCTTCAGACTTACTCCCAGACCCAACCCCCTTTAGGAATTTCTTTGAAGTGACTACATTAGCCTCCTTCTCTTTTTCTTTAGAGGCATGCATGGACTGATAAGTCTGAAGCTCATTCAGAAGAGTAGTCAAGTTGAATTCTATCTTATTCATGACCAAGTTTGATCTAAAATTAAGGAAACTTTGCGGGAGAGATTCCAAGATAAAACTCACTTGACTCTTCTCATCGATCGCAGCTCCGTTTACTTCTGCCGCCATGAAGTGGACCATCATGTTAAGGACATGTTCCCTAACAGAGGTTTTTTCCTTCATTCGAGCATTATAAACGAATTGGAGGGCTTCATGACGAAGAGACGAGGACGGTTGTCCAAACATCTCTTGTAATGAAGACATGATTTCCTTAGCGGAAGCCATAACCTCATGCCTCTTGGCCAAGATATTTTCCATGCTCGCCAAGATATAGACTCGGGATTTATCATTAGCCCTAATCCAACAATCGTATGCCTCACAAACAGTTCGTGAAGCATTCGAGCCAGGAGCTGGAGGACAGTCCTCCGTTAAGACAAATCTTAGGTCATCCAATACAAGAATCGTATTCAGATTGGATTTCCAAGTTCCGTAATTCTCTCCGGTAAGTTTGTCGTTAGCTAATAACTGTACAAATGAGCTCGCCATGCTGAAAAAGAATGTAAACCTATTAGTGAAACGGTTTTAACCTATTTAAACCAATTAAAAAAAAATTAGTAGTAAATAAAGTACCCAAACTCTTTATTTACTAGCTACGATAATTTTGTAAGTCAGAATGGTCGCTGCCGTAGGGTCAGTTGAGCACTCCTTTACTAAATCAAGACAATCTTGACTAAACGCTAATGCCAGAATAACTCATATTCCATTAGCATCTTAGTTATCGTTTTTGGTCTGGATTTACTAACTCCTTAGAAAATCCCGTAAGTGTTACCCTCCACTTTTAGAATTCACAGGACGGCCCCAACAGTGCAACCGTAGGGAATGTTAGAGTTGGGAATGGCCCTGTGTTTCTCTATCCATAAATGGTGACTGAGGTGTTCGATCTCCCATGCCCCGCCCTCCGTAGGGATCGGTTTCTCTAGGGCCACCTTGCAGGCGAAACATGAGAATCTCACGGTTCAATCCAATGGAGTAGACCATAGGAAGCACCGATGCACTTCCTTCTCCCACTTACTATAGACACTTACTCAATTCACCTTGCTATTGAACGTTGCAAACACCGCCCTTCTGGGGATTGCCCTATTGACAATACACGACCGAACAAAATTCTCACGTTGTGAACTTTAGGGAGTGCGTAGCAGGAGAGGGATATATCATATATACCTTCTCTACACATCTACTAAGCATCGTAAGACGGTTTTTAGGGTAAATACTCCAGGTTTTATCCGACTAAGAATACAAAATCTAAAGTCTAGGCAAACTATTTACTTGAGATGTCTAGGTTATTAACAGATTTAATTAACCTCACACCTCTCTCGCATGCTCATAAAGCCTGGTTAACTTTACTCAAGTACCGGTTAGTCCCCAGGTAGGAGGTGATCCGTCAATTTATTTTCCTTCAACCTTAGACAGGAGTTCTCCGGGTGAGTTTCTCATAACCTTAGCATTTACGAGATAACGACCTATTCATCTAATGAACCAAATCGACTCATTAACCCTAAATGAACATGCTCTTTTCTTTGTTATAGATTTTAAAAGTCTAAGTCATTTCTACCACGCTTGCAAAAGCAGACTTTTCTTTAACAGCCATCTATATGCTTCTCAAACATACATTCGCTAAAGCATGACAAGTTGAATATTTAACTTCATAATCAATATAACACTTATATCGATTATGCTCTTAAACATACAACTCCTAATTCACAAATTAATATAACATTTATATCAATTTTTATGAATTAAGCATGCATCCTATACATTATAACATTTCTAACATACAATATGCATAAAACTAATATTGGAATTTTTAATTTCATAATTAATATAACACTTATATCAATTATTCTATTAAGCAAACAACATCAAATTCATGAATTAATATAACTCTTATATTAATACTCATAATTAAACATGCATATACATTACAACACTTATAACATACCATAGGCATAAAACTAATGTTGTATGTTCAATTTTATAATTAATATAACACTTATATCAATTATTCTATTAAACTAACAACATTAGATTCATGAATTAATATAACTTTTATATTAATACTCACGAATTCACAAATATGCATATTATATATTATAACACTTATAACATATTAACTATGCATGGAGCATGCTTCCTACAGTGAGATTTTAAATCTATATGGCATACGTTATGCACATACAAACATGAATTTTTAATTAAAACAAACATTCGCAATGCATAATTAATTAAACACACTAAAGTGGATCGATTTTGGCATTCAACAAGCAATAATTATTTTATAACAAGCTTGATCAACAAGCTAAGTCTTGAGCGGACTTCGAACTCTTCGTACCGCCTTTGACAAGCTTGCTCCCCCGAACGCTTCGGCCAATTTCTCTTCGAGCTTCTCTTTGTATCGCCTAGAACGAGTTCGAACTAACACCGAACATCTCGGCGAACTCAAAACTCGAGCTTCTTTCACAAAGAAACCTATATGGACTCTAATGACTCTAAAAATACATACGCTTCAGCACACATTAAAGCCCATACATTCTCAAGCAATTACAAATTATGAAATTAAAAAAGAAACGATGCCAAAATCGATTTTCACTTTAGACGCTCATTCAGAAATAATTTCTAAACTAAAATACCCACCAACTTAAATTGATGCAAATTGAGTTAATCACAAAATCGCTCTGATACCAATTGATGGAGCGTTATACGCAGCGGAAGCGATTTTGGATCGATGATACTCTAATTTCATCAATTTAACAAATAGAAAACATGCTCAAACAACGGAAATAAAGAAATTAGAATTACATACCCTTGTAGTTCTGAAATGCTTCAGCTCTGCCGCTTATTCCTTGTCACGAACTCTTCTGGCCTCTTCTAACGAACGCCCCGAGGACCACCCCAGGTAGTCCCGTTATCCTCGGCGCCAAACAACGGAGTTGTGGGACTTCGCTAGAAGAGAAAAGAAAAGAAAATAAAAAGAAGAAGAAAAGGTTGTGAGACAGAAGTTATTCTACATAACCCACGAAGGCAGAGAGCTTAACTTCTCAAAATGAATTGAGTTTTGAAACTCATCAAAAGTTGAGAACCCATTTTTCCACTACTGCCTGATTTAGCCAAAAACTATATATATAAAACTTAACAAATGTGTGCATGTAAGACATTTGTATATAAATATTATTATTTTAAAATTAATTAAAATTTTAATTAATTTTAAATAATAATAAATATTTTTTATTTATTAAACTTTTTAATAAATAAAATATATATATATATATATATAATTATTAATTAAACTTTTTAATTCATAAATATTATTTAATTCAATATCAAATATTAATTAAATAATATGGCTAAACTAGGTTTTCCGAAAACCGACTTTTTTTGTACATGAATCGTATTCATGTTTTAGACCACTTCCATATTTAAATCAGATTTAAATATGTCCATCATTCTTCCACAAATCGAATTTGAACAATTCAACTTATTTTTCTTTTTCATTTTCTTTTCTCTTATATTGTTGCACGGCGTTATCCGAGCTAGCAAGAGAACCTAAAGAACCTACAGATCAAGAGCTCCAACGATACGAAATTATTCGGTCAAAACTCTTTTAACCCGAATCAATCAACTTTCGTTAACCCCCGGAGACTCCACTATAGTCCGAGGGTTGCACTCTCCTCACTATAGATATATTATGTCCTCTTGATATAACCGTCATGGGCCAGTCGACCCTTCACTGGTTGTTCGTAACCATAGTTAGGTCGTTGAAACCGTTTAACCCCTGCGTTACGTCTTTGTTCCTTAAGTACCACTGACACCTCTAGTGAACAATTGATCAGTGGTCCAACCAACAGATCAGGAACCCTCTCTAACGAGGAGAGGGTAGGCGCCTATTGTTCAAACCCTGGAGTCAGCTATTAAGGGAACAACCTATCTACTAACCCTGAAGAGCGGGTTAAGAGTGAACTCCATCTTACTACACTATGTCCCCAGCTATCTATTGGACTTTATCCCTGAGATAGTAGGCTTATTGAGAGGACATTCTCCCACTCTCACCCATACAAGTCTAAGGATATTGTCTAATAAGCAGAAGTTAATAGTAAGCACATAATTGAGATCGAGTTACCTAGGCCATCAGATGAATTAGTCGGTCTCTTCAGTAAACGGCGTTATAAAGAGAGAACGACTTTTCGTGGTTCAGTCTTACGCAAACTCATCCCGCAGGACGCCCCCGCTCGCAGATCTCGATGTGAAACGACTCGGATCACATCGTTTTGTACAATACAAAACGGGTCGCATCCAATAGTGTTACCAGGATAAGGTACCCAGCCTTATCCATATACTATAGACCGTTTTGACTGTCTACTTGAGCACTTGACCCACATTCATGTCATACATGAAACTCAAGTACTCATGATCGTCAAGGGTGTTGATCATTGGTATAGATTAATGCAAACATGATGAACGTCATTTATGTCGTGTTTTTACCCTTTAAAGTATACTCATTGATAGAACTCCAAAAGTGCTATTTTATAACCTTTTATTCTTGTTAGTTGATTCAAATTAATGTGTTTAATCATATGTTTTGCAGAATCGAGCATTCAGAGGTGAATGAGACACTTATATTAAATAAGAACTCAAAAGAGGAGTTTTAGAGTATAATATCAACAAACCGAGCCGCAGATGATACTATGAAGATAAAAATCATTTTATGTTCAAAGTTGGAAGCTTGGTTTGATGGTGAAGAGTTGATTATGATAGACTTTGATCTCGAATGTGATTATTAATTGTATTTTTTTTACTCCAACCATCACCTCGCACACGTGTCAACTCCGGATTGATCTAGGAAGAAGTCATCTCCCACGAAGCACGAAGAAGTCATCCCACTAAGAAGAAACCTCATCCCACTAAGAAGAAACCACTCCTACACCACAACTTTTATTTATTTAATATTTTATTTTATTTATTTTTATTTTAAAAATGGTAAATACTATTTATCTTTTAGTATAAAAAGGGGAGAGTCCTACAAGAAAAAACACACCTCAGACACCTCAGACACCTCACACCTTACAGCATTCCCCACACACCAACATACACCATCACTATTCTTCTTTTTATTATTTTTATGTTCGGCTAAGCTTGTAATGCTGATTTAGAGGTTTGTCGGGCTTAACGTTTTTGTGAGATTTTTTATATTAAATTGCAATCTAATTTCTTGATTAATTGTTTTCTATTCTTTGTTTATTTCATGTGCATTTAGTATTGATTAATGTGACAGCTTAATCGATTAAATATTAATTGTTCATGTATGCTATGTTTGTAATTTGTGATCCGTAATTGTCATAAATTGCATGCTTAATTATAGTAGTGAGATGGTGAGGTTATGACTAGTGTTAATATTATGGCTTTTCCATAGTTAAAATGGTGCGTATAATAGACCTTAGGAATATAAAAATGTTTAATTGAATCTGATCAATTTAATTAACGTTCTAATCAATCCATGTGCTTAGAGCTGCTAGGTAATTAGCATGGAACGCTATCGTGCCCAACTAATTGACTAGTTTAGAGTTAATTACGATGCTTTGTCGGATTAATTGCATGATAGGATCTTAGAGACTTTGCATGGCTGCTCCAGTTAAGTCGATTAGGCTTTTAGTTAAGAAATTGTATTTTTATTTGAGTAATCGATGAGCAAAATCCATTAAGTCCCGACAATCTCTGAATCACCAAGGTAATTTCTTGTTTATTTCTTTAATTCTTTAATTCTTTAAATTTTATCTTTAATTGTTATTTTAATTCATTACATTAACATGCAATCCAAAAACCCCCCATTTATTGTTTTTACATAAATTTTAATTTAGAGAATTTAAATTTCGGTTCCCTGAGTTTGACTCGGTCCGCTGTAGTTTACTACAAGTCGTTGATCGGTAATTATAAATTGTATTTGACGGGCCTCGACAAGCTCGCATCAAATTGGCGCCGCTGCCGGGGATCCAAGTATTCGCATCAAATTGGCGCCGTTGCCGGGGAGCCAAGTATTCGCTTCAAATTGGCGCCGTTGCCGGGGAACCAATTAATTTCTCTTTGTTATTTTTATTTTTTTTTTCTTTAAAAAAATGTCTTAACAAAAAAAAAAAAATGTCTTTGTTAAATTTATTTATTATTATTTTTTTTTTTCCCAAAAAAAAAAAAATCATAAAATTTACAAAAAAAAATCACTTAAATATTTTTTTTAGTTTGTTTTTGTTTTGTTTAATTATTCTAACATGCCAGAACTTTCTCAATAATATTTATCATCTAACAGAGTTGCTTTTTAGTTGTATGGAGATTCAGGTTGTTTTTTGGCCTTTGAAGAAAAGGATGATCCTGTTAGATGCGAGAGCGTCACCGCCCTTAGAACCATACAAGAGAAATTTCAGGGGAGTTTTCTTCTCTTTATTCTTTCTTTTGTGAATAATCTACTTAGTTATCTATTAAGGATAAATCTACCTATGGATAGTTCTGTCTAGACTGAGGTACTTAAGTTGACCGAATGGGAACACCTCTAACTTGGAACTGACATGGGAAGATTTTTGTTCTTCAATTTTTTTTGTTCTTTAATTAAAAAAAAAAAAAAAGTCTTTCTCATTTCTTTTGGATCAATCTACTTAATTATACATTGGGGACAATGTATTGTTTTAGGTGGGGGGTGGAGATATATTTGCAAAGCATGTGATTGAGCGCCATCTTTATAAATTATGAAAATCTTGAGCTTGAAATGTATGATGATTAGTTGGTTGCATATTATATGATGATAACAATCTATGATGTGTCTTAGATATTTTATGTTCATTATGTTTTTTCACTTTTTCTTGCAAAGCATGAGAATGCATTCATGATTTTGAGTCAATTTAAAATTGTTCTCTGGATTCTCTTATAACTATTGTGCACATAGCCTTTTCATCTATGGTTTTAAAGGCTTAAGATTGTATTATTTGGCCTATATGTTTGTTGTCACCTCGAAAGGCCCTTAGAACTAATTAGAAAGTTATCTTGCATGATAGTTTGTAATGAGATATTGAGGAAGTATAGCATGTCTATCTGCCTTGTGAAAAGAAAAAATAATGAAAAAAAAAAAAAAATTATTGCTCGAGCTCGACAAAAAAAGAAGTGAAAATCAGCTTGTAATGAGTAAAACAATAAGGGGTAAAAAGAGCTGCCCCAAATGTGAGTAGTTAGGCCGCCCATTGAGCGAGTGCTCTGGGTGAGAGGCCCTGCAGTTGGGTGTGAAAGCTAGTACCCTTGAGTTAAAATAATGCAAGTATAGGGGATCCCCAAAGTTGTTTTTAGGCACCTTAATAGAAATATTACTTACTTGAATGTATTGATGCTTGATAGTTTGTTCTTAATGACCATAAGTAGGGGGAAAACGAATTGAGGGTTGAATAAAATATTCCCGCACTTATAAAAAATCGAGATACAAAAGGCTACGCACACACACATAAGGGATGCATTTGAATGTTGTGAGTTGTGAATATTTTTATTGTTTAAGATACAGAGGTTAGAGTCATTAATTTGCAGCCAACGATTCATTTTAATATTTAAATTATTTCTTGCTCGAGGACTAGCAAGATTTAGGTATGGGGTATTTGATAGAACTCCAAAAGTGCTATTTTATAACCTTTAATTCTTGTTAGTTGATTCAAATTAATGTGTTTAATCATATGTTTTGCAGAATCGAGCATTCAGAGGTGAATGAGACACTTATAATTAAATAAGAACTCAAAAGAGGAGTTTTAGAGTATAATATCAACAAACCGAGCCGCAGATGATACTATGAAGATAAAAATCATTTTATGTTCAATGTTGGAAGCTTGGTTTGATGGTGAAGAGTTGATTATGATAGACTTTGATCTCGAGTTTGATTCTTGAAGAATGTGATTATTAATTGTATTTTTTTTACTCCAACCATCACCTCGCACACGTGTCAGCTCCGGATTGATTTAGGAAGAAGTCATCTCCCACGAAGCACGAAGAAGTCATCCCACTAAGAAGAAACCACTCCTACACTACAACTTTTATTTATTTAATATTTTATTTTATTTATTTTTATTTTAAAAATAGTAAATACTATTCATCTTTTAGTATAAAAAGAGGAGAGTCCTACAAGAAAAAACACACCTCAGACACCTCAGACACCTCACACCTTACAACATTCCCCACACACCAACATACACCATCACTATTCTTCTTTTTATTATTTTTATGTTCGGCTAAGCTTGTAATGCTGATTTAGAGGTTTGTCGGGCTTAACGTTTTTGTGAGATTTTTTTATATTAAATTGCAATCTAATTTCTTGATTAATTGTTTTTTATTCTTTGTTTATTTCATGTGCATTTAGTATTGATTAATGTGACAGCTTAATCGATTAAATATTAATTGTTCATGTATGCTATGTTTGTAATTTGTGATCCGTAATTGTCATAAATTGCATGCTTAATTATAGTAGCGAGATGGTCAGGTTATGACTAGTGTTAATATTATGGCTTTTCCATAGTTAACATGGTGCGTATAATAGACCTTAGGAATATAAAAATGTTTAATTGAATCTGATCAATTTAATTAACGTTCTAATCAATCCATGTGCTTAGAGCTGCTAGGTAATTAGCATGGAACGCTATCGTGCCCAACTAATTGACTAGTTTAGAGTTAATTACGATGCTTTGTCGGATTAATTGCATGATAGGATGTTAGAGACTTTGCATGGCTGCTCCAGTTAAGTCGATTAGGCTTTTAGTTAAGAAATTGTATTTTTATTTGAGTAATCGATGAACAAAATCCATTAAGTCCCGACAATCTCTGAATCACCAAGGTAATTTCTTGTTTATTTCTTTAATTCTTTAATTCTTTAAATTTTATCTTTAATTGTTATTTTAATTCATTACATTAACATGCAATCCAAAAACCCCCCATTTATTGTTTTTACATAAATTTTAATTTAGAGAATTTAAATTTCGGTTCCCTGAGTTCGACCCGGTCCGCTGTAGTTTACTACCAGCCGTTGATCGGTAATTATAAATTGTATTTGACGGGCCTCGACAAGCTCGCATCACTCATTAATTGACTTTTTGTGTTAAATTAAAGATAATCGTGCATGTAATTGATAAGAAAAGAATAAAAATAGAAAAGTCACATGCTCAATGTCGTTTTGTTATTATGAAGCAATTAAGAGGGTAAAAGAGTCATTTTTAATAAGAATTACTGTTGTTTTAATTATTTTCAGAAAAATTGTATTCTGTTTCAGCTTGTGGCCACAGAGAAGTCACAAAGTCAGAGAATCCAGCTTGTGGCCACATAAGAGGCCACAAAGTGCAGTTGACTGGTCAAACGAATTGGTTGAAATATTTTGTCAAAGATCTTCCAAAGATTCAGCAAACCAAATCCTCATTTGACCTAACCAAATCCTCATTTGACCTAACAACCCTCCCCACAGATCTCTCCCTCATTTTTAGCAACCTCCAAACAAACCCTAAGGCCTATAAAGTGCACCTCAAGCCTTCATTCAAATCATCGATCATTTCTTTACAACAATCAATCTCCACATAGTCGATCAACCTCCTTTCTCTCTCGAAGAACTCACCCAAATTCCCGAAATTCCAAACAAGAGCGGATCACTCCTCTGTAAAAGTTCTACTTCAGCCAGCTCCGAAAGGAAGGTGCTGCGAGGATTCGATGTTGTTCGAATTCGCAAGTGTACGAATCGTTCCATATATATAGTAGTGTAAGTATGATTATCGTTCTCCACAGGGAATGAAAGTTACTAATTACCAGAATTCTAAACCTTAGTTTTATCTGAGCAATCAATTATCAGAGTTGTACGAAGATTAAATATGCTATTGACTTGAGTAATTAAAATGATGCAGAAAACTAAAAGAAACAATTATGCTTATGTAGATGAGAGAGGTTCTAGAGCAAAGATTTCATCGTTGTCTCATCCTATTCCTTATTAATTTCTAGTTATAAACGCTTGACCCTATGATTGTTGACAAGTTCTACTCGGAAGACTTGTTACTCTCTCTCGAGTAATAACAATATTCATTAAAATGACAATTGCCTATATCTCTATGACAATCAGAACACTTCAACTATTAAGATTGTAGAACTAAATTATGCCACAAAACCTACAAGGATATGTCTATCTCTCATATAAGTTAGGGAAAATAATTAAGGTTCGTCAACGAGAATTGTCTATCGACTTCAACGCATTGATAAAATCTCACACTAAGGCTGGCCAAATCCTAACATGTACTTAGTAAGCATATAAGAATTTTCACAATCGAACAAGGAATCAAGCTCTTAACTATTAATCAATAAGAAACAGAATTCAACAACGACTACATCAATACTCTAGAATGAAAAGTTAGTTCATGGAGAAAATCTCAACAATGTTCATGTTCGGAAGCATAATCGTTGCAAGAGAAATAAAGGAAGAAATAGATGAAAAGAAACGAGCCACGATGAATCCTCGATCTCCCTAGCGTAGCTCTTGCTTCGTTTGGATACCCGGATATCAAGATCTGCTCTCTCCGCTCTCTTTCGTCACTTCGTTCCTCGTCCACGCTCTACTTCTTTCAAAATAGTAACCGACCCCCTTATAAATTTAGGTCAATTTTCGTCACAGCGCCTCGGCGCTAGGAAGGATCACCGCTTCAGACTTCGTAGCGCCTAGGCGCTGAGAGGCAGCGCCTCGGCGCTATACCTTCTGCCCAATTTTTATGTTTGGGCGCCTAGGCGCTGAAAGGTAGCGCCTCGGCGCTATCGCTTCTGCATTCTTCATCTGATCAGCGCCTAGGCGCCGAAAGGCAGCGCCTAGGCGCTATACCTTCTGTCCGATTCTTCTCATCAGCGCCTAGGCGCCGAAAGGCAGCGCCTAGGCGCTACAGCTACTGTCCATTTCTTCTCATCGGCGCCTAGGCGCCGTAAGGCAGCGCCTAGGCGCTAGGCCTTTTCCATCAATTTCCAGCTGCTTTTGCCCTCCTTTTCACTCTTATTTCCGATTTTCATCCAACTTCCTTCTTTCTTCACCTACACGCAAAATAAGCAACAATTAGATAGAAACAAGAGATAAGACGTCTTCTTACTCAATTAAAAACTCTAAACACACCTTGCTTTAATACGTAAAAATATCACTTAACAAACTACCCCCAACTTATCATTTTGCTCGCCCTCGAGTAAAGAGCAACAGGATTCTAAAGAAAGACAACTACATTCAAATGACTCAAATCTCACGCATTTATTGACGACCTAAAGGCACACGAAAGTAAGTGAAACAATTGAGTACAATCAACCAATGAGACTTCTAGATTCCTTACAATTTCAAGTGTTCTTTTCAAATTTCTTAATATCTAAGAATATTGGTAAGCTAAGTACACATCAATTACTTCGGTTATACAAACAGTCAAGAGAATAAGCATTCATCGAGTACAATTTTAACTAAAAACTCAAGTATCTCATCAAACTATCAAAATTGAATGCACAAGGTCTACCACCCTCACAGGGATTCACTCATAACGCTCAACTGTTTAAGGCATATTTCAATGACTCTCACACCAATACATACAAAACTTTTGTCATAAACTTGCTCATATATCACATCCAAGCCATCGATGAACATAATGAATGCACAAAATTAAGGGTTTCGTTTTGGATGTAATTTGGCTTAGGACGGGTGGATGGAAAAGAAAATTTTTAAGCTCTGGTATTGAAAGAATTTTACACAGCTTATCCACATGAAGCTAACACTTCTACTTCCAAGGAATTTAAACTTAAGTACGATTTTTTTTTTTTTTTTTTTTTTTTTTTTTTTTTTTTTTTTTTTTTTTTTTTTTAGGAATCCTTGGTTGAAGCATTGACTTCTTTTCATCCACACCATTTTTTTTTTTTTTTCTAATCACGCTTCCATTTAGGAATCCCTTAATGCACACGTTACAACTTTCCCAACAAATTAAAAACTTCATGTGGTAAGCATATGTAATCTTTCAATCTAGGATTCATAGAAAAGGATTACAACAAATGGCATTTTTGGCTTTTAGTGCGGTAATCTTCCAATGAAAAAGGTCTAAGGCTCAATATTTGGCTTAACTAAGGACTCAATGTTGAGGTAGGCTATTTTAGAAAGCTAAACATTGGCTTCACCTAAATTACCCTTAAAATTTAAACATTCAAAACTATTCAGAGGCTACAGACATGCATAACAAAGCAAGTTCTACAAAAAATCTAAATATGCACGGCATTCACACATTTTAAGAATTGGAAGCACCATGTAATGAATGTGCTTAAAGGCTCAAAAACTCACATGAAAACAGGTTGTTTTGGCAATAGATCTTGCGCATTCGTCATTTAATAATTCAACAAACACTATCATGCATTCCTTTTAAGTAAAAACATGAATCAAGCTCTTCTCTCTTATGCAATATAACCCAACAACCAATGTGTCCCTAACTTACATAGTTTTCCAAAATATCTCGAAAAATTGAAGAGACACACTTCTTAGAATGTAGAATCTAAAACATACTCAACAGAATCTAATCCCACCCCCAACTTAAAATTCAACATTGTCCTCAATGCGAAAAGAAACGAACGACACAAAGGAAAAACACAACAAATAAGAAGAAAACAAATAAGGGAAACGAAAACTTCCCTGAGTGAGCGCCGCTCACATATTCTCTTCTTCATCAGATGATTGGGGGGGGGGGGGGGGGGGGGGGTTGGACAAAGAATGGGATCATCTTCTTGATTGAACCCAGGACGTGCCAACACCTGAAAAAGCCTATCAAAGCATTGATTGCTATGCTCCATGTGTCGATGCATTCGTCTTTCCATTCTTCGTCGTCCTTGCTCTTGTCTTTCCTCCATCCTGTCCAACCGTTGTGTTTGACGAAGCTCCATTCGCTCTAATCTTTCCTCCAGAGATAACTGATCTTCAGGTGGATCATGAGATGATTGCTCTGGAGGAGGTTGGGACGAACTGCCAATTAAAAATTGTTGGCTATGGGCCGGGTCTTCAACCAATGTCGGGCCTTTTAATCCTAAGATGTGTTTTTTGTCCATCACACATTTAGGATGCCTTAACTCCTCATCTGAGCCCCAAATCACTCCGGCAGCTTTGCATAAGGATGTAATCAATGAAGGGTGAGCGAGGCCACCGGTTGTGGAAGCCTTCTTGGTATGTTTGATGGATTGTTGAATGATGCGACCCACATCAATAGATTTGCCAGTTACGATGGCGTACAAAAGGACTGCCCTGTCCTTGGTCACATCGCTCACATGTGTTACAGGCAAAAGCTGCTACAAATAAAATTGTGCCAAACTTTATTCATAACACTAAGATGGACTGCCTTAAAATTCAGCTTTTCTCCTTGTCTGGTTGCCCATTGAGTGCCCGGCTGACACAATGTCGCTATGATCTCATCATAATCAACTTCATTGGAGGCATATGTTGCATAACCATCCCTATCAATGCTTGGAAGATTATAAAACCTGTTTATGGATGCAAAATCAAACGGCACCAACTTGCCCCGCACAAATACTTTTGTTCTATCTTCTTGCATATTCGCATAAAATTCTCGAACAAGCGGGACAACAGCAGACTCAGGTTGTTTCGTGAATGCTTCCCAACCTCTTTCCCTAATATTATGATAAATACATGGCTGCTCGCCAATACAAGGGAGTAAACCTCGCTCCGGAATTACATTCCGCTTAATAACCAACTCGGAATATAATTTCGAGGCCTCTTCGTCCCGGAATCGATATCTATCAAAGGATTCAGAAGACCCTTCGCCCATTTTCGCACGCTTAGAAGTCTTGGGAGCCATAACTACACGCTTAATGCCTTGAAGTTATCTTCCAACTTTCGTATCAACACTCAATAATCCAACACTTCCAACCACCCAAATTAACAAAGCAGAACTCCCAGCACTTCCAACAAAATTAACCAATCTTCCACAAGCTCTAAATTTCAGCCCAAATAAAACACTTTACAAGATAAATGCTTACTTGGAGAAGAAACACAGAGGGTTGAGGCGAAGAGGCAACCTTGAAGAAGAACCGTCACTGTGGAGAAAAAGCTCTTGGAGAACTTCACACTTTTACAAACTTCAAACTCCTACAAAATCAAATGTTAGTGGTAAAGCAAGGGTTTGGTTGGTGAAACAAAAAGGGGAGAAATTTGTGGGTAAAGGAGAAGATTTGGAAGAGAAGAGAGATGAAGAGAGAAATTTGGAAGAGAAGAGAAGAAAGATGAAGATAGAGATTTGGAGGATAAGAGAAGACTTGAGAGCAAAAGGGAGAGAAAAGCTGAAGAATTTGAAGATCTAGGGTTTTTAGAAAGGAAAAATACGTTTTTAAACACCCAACCCTTTTTTTTTTTTTTTTTTTTTTTTTTCGTCAGAATCGCGTCAGCGCCTAGGCGCTGAGACATCAGCGCCGCGGCGCTGAGCATTCTGTCTTTTGAAAAGGGGGAAAAATCGCGACAGCGCCTAGGCGCTGAGTGTTCTGTCCTAAACCCAGATTTTTCTTTCCGACAGCGCCTAGGCGCCCAAAAGGCAGCGCCTCGGCGCTGAGCATTCTGCCTTTCTTCTCTTTTTTTTTTTTTTTTTTTTTTTTCGACAGCGCGTAGGCGCCAAAGGGCAGCGCCTAGGCGCTGAGCATTCTGTCTTTCATTTTTTTTTTTTTTTTTTTTTTTTTTACAAAGACGGGTTGCCTCCCAATTAGCGCTTGGTTTAAAGTCCTCAGCCCGACATTTTCTTACTAAAGTGAGCACAACCTTATCGTGGTGTTCATGGCTTTCACCATGTCGTGCACATAAGGCTTCAAACGTTGTCCATTCACCTTGAACGTATCTCCAACCTCGTTTTTCACTTCAACCGCACCATGAGGATAGACTTGGACCACCGTAAACGGACCCGACCATCTTGATTTCAATTTTCCAGGAAACAGCCTAAGTCGCGAATTGTATAACAAGACCTTTTGGCCCGTCTCGAAGCTCCTTCTTCTAATATGCTTGTCATGCCATGCCTTAGTTCTTTCTTTGTAGATGCGCGCATTCTCATATGCTTCATTTCTGAATTCCTCCATCTCACTCAATTGTAACATGCGTTTCTCCCCCGCTGGCTGCAAATCCATATTGAGCAATTTCATTGCCCAATAAGCCCTATGTTCCAATTCAACTGGCAGGTGACATGCTTTCCCGAATACTAACCTGTATGGAGACATCCCAAGAGGAGTCTTGAACGCAGTTCGATATGCCCACAACGCATCTTCTAACTTCTTTGCCCAATCCTTGCGTGAATGATGCACTGTTTTCTCAAGTATCCTTTTCACCTCTCTGTTGCATACTTCCGCTTGTCCATTTGTTTGAGGGTGGTATGCTAGGGCCATTCGATGCTTTCCTCCATATTTTGCTAGAAGTGCGGCAAATTGTTTGTTGTAGAAGTGTGAACCTCCATCACTGATTATCGCTCTCGGTGTCCCAAATCTTGTAAAGATATTCTTTTTGAGGAAGCTCAGGACTACCTTTCCCTCATTCGTTGGAGTAGCAATAGCCTCGACCCATCTTGACACATAGTCAACTGCCAGAAGAATATACTTGTTGTTGTAGGACGATGGAAAAGGACCCATGAAATCCATGCCCCACACATCAAATAATTCCACCTCCAAAATGTTCTGCAGCGGCATTTCATCCCTTCTAGAAATATTCCCTGTTCGTTGACATCGGTCGCAACTCATCACAAAGTTATGGGCGTCTTTATACAACGACGGCCAGTAAAAACCGCTTTGCAACACCTTTGCAGCTGTTCGACCTCCCCCATGATGACCCCCACACTCTAAGCTGTGGCAGTGACGCAGAATATCGTCCATTTCTTCCTCAGGAATGCATCTTCTCAACATTTGATCAGCACAGTGCTTGTACAGAATGGGTTCATCCCACAAATAGTGCTTCACCTCTGAGAAAAACTTCTTCCTCTGTTGATAGGATGCTTCCTGTGGCACTATTTTTGCTGCTAGATAGTTCACCAAATCTGCAAACCATGGCGTTTCCTGCTTTCCTGTTACTGCAAAAACATGCTCATCTGGAAAATCATCATCAATAGGAGCTTTCAGAGATTCAACCTCAATTGGCAGTTCAAGTCTAGATAAATGATCTGCTACTAAGTTTTCTGTCCCTTTTTTATCCTTTATCTCGAGATCAAATTCTTGAAGGAGTAAAACCCACCTAATCAGTCTAGGTTTCGCATCTTTTTTAGTCATCAAATACTTAATAGCAGAATGATCAGTGAAAACAATGACTTTACTACCAATTAAATAAGACCTAAATTTGTCAAAGGCAAATACGATGGCAAGTAATTCTTTTTCTGTTGTAGCATAATTCAATTGGGCATCATTAAGAGTTTTACTCGCATAGTAAATGGCATGAAATGATTTTTCACTTCTTTGTCCTAACACTGCCCCAACAGCGTAATCACTGGCATCACACATTAATTCAAAAGGGCAATCCCATTGTGGGGTTACAACTATGGGAGCAGATATTAATTTCTCTTTTAATAATTGGAAGGCTTGTAAACATGCATCATCAAATTCAAATTGTGTACCTTGCACCAATTGAGAAGATAGAGGTTTCGTGATTTTTGAAAAATCATTTATGAACCTCCTGTAGAAACCAGCATGTCCCAAAAAACTTCTGATTCCCTTCACTGAAATCGGCGGCGGTAATTTCTCAATTGTTTCCACCTTCGCCCTATCTACCTCAATCCCTCGGGAAGAGATCTTATGCCCTAAAACAATACATTCTCGAACCATAAAATGACATTTCTCCCAATTCAAGACAAGGTTAGTTTGCTCACATCTTTTAAGAGTCATTTCCAAATTTATGAGACAATTATCAAATGAAATTCCAAAAACTGAAAAATCATCCATAAATACCTCAATACATTTTTGAACCATGTCGGAGAAAATTGACATCATACATCTCTGAAATGTGGCGGGTGCGTTGCATAGACCGAAGGGCATTCTTCGAAACGCAAAGGTACCATAGGGACAAGTGAATGTGGTCTTCTCTTGATCCTCTGGTGCAATTGCAATTTGCTGATATCCCGAGTAGCCATCCAGAAAGCAGTAATACTCATGCCCTGCCAATCGATCCAACATCTGGTCAATAAAGGGCAAAGGAAAATGATCCTTTCTGGTTGCCTTATTTAACTTTCGATAATCTATGCAAATTCGCCATCCCGTTACGGTTCTTGTAGGAATCAACTCATTGTTCTCATTTTTCACCACTGTCATTCCTCCTTTCTTGGGCACTACATGAACTGGGCTTACCCAAGCACTATCTGAAATTGGGTAGATTATTCCTGCATCAAGCCATTTCAAAATCTCACCCCTGACTACCTCTTTCATGTTTGGATTGAGCCTCCTCTGTGCTTCTATTGTGGGTGACATTCCTTCTTCCAATAAGATCTTATGCATACACAGTGAAGGGCTCAGACCTCTGATGTCTGACAAAGTCCATCCTATTGCTGGTTTGTACTTTCGAAGCACACGTAACAACTTATCTTCTTCCTCACTAGATAATTCTGCTGAGATAATCACAGGAAGAGAGGACTCTTCTCCCAAATAAGCATATCTGAGGTGAGAGGGAAGCACCTTTAACTCTAGAATGGGTGCTTTTTCTGTCGATGGCACAGATTTAGATGTAGTGGTTCCTAAGGATTCATAACTCTTTCCTTCATAACGAACCGTGGTATTCAACCAATTTACACATTCACTCACATCTAAATCTTCCAGTCCTTCAGGGTCTGGATGAGTAAGGCATACCTCTAATGGTTGTTGGGAAGTGGTCAGCTCGTTGGATACCAAGGAATCCAACACATCAATTCGAAAGCAGCTGTCACTTTCACCTGGGTATTTGATTGCATCAAACACATTGAAAGTGACTTCATCATCTTGCACCCTTAAACTTAGCACACCCTTCTGAACATCAATGAGTGCTCGCCCTGTCGCCAAAAATGGCCTTCCCAATATGATTGGTACTTCCCTATCTTCTTCCATGTCAAGAACAATGAAATCAGCTGGGAAAAAGAATTTGTCTACTTTTACCAATACATCTTCAATGACTCCCTTCAGATGTTTGATTGAGCGGTCTGCTAGTTGTAGTGTCACCGTTGTTGGGCTTGCTTCTCCCAATCCAAGCTTCCTGAAAATGGACAAAGGCATCAAATTAATACTTGCACCTAAATCACACAATGCTTTATCAAAAGTAAGTTTGCCAATAGAGTATGGAATTGTAAAACTCCCTGGATCTTTTAGTTTTTGTGGTAGTTTTTGTTGCAAGATGGCACTACATTCCTCAGTGAGTGCCAATGTCTCATACTCTTCAAGCTTCCTCTTATTTGACAGAATTTCCTTCATAAACTTTACATAGCTCGGCATCTGTTCAAGAGCATCTGCAAATGGAATGTTAATATGCAATCTCTTAAAAACATCTAAAAATTTAGAGAATTGCTTATCCAGTTTATTCTTTCGCAGTCGCTGAGGATATGGCACGTTCTGCTCCACTTCTTGTTGTGGCTGAGGCTTTTTACTAGACATCTCTTTTTCCTCATTGTTTCGAACTACTGGCGGTTCTGTAGGGCTCACTGACTCATCAGTCTTCCCTTCTTTAGTCTGGACTTCAACTGTTTTACCACTTCTCAACATGATAGCCTTACATTGCTCTTTAGGATTTACCTCAGTTGTACTTGGTAAATTCCCTTGTTGTCTATCAGATAACATGTTTGCAATTTGACCAACTTGTACCTCTAAGTTTCGAATGGCTGATGCTTGATTTTTAAAATTTGTTTTAGTCTCAACCATAAATTGGTTTGTGTTGGTTGCCATTTGCAACATTGCTTCTTCGAGACTGCTCTTCTTCTCTGCTGGTTGTTGAAATCCTGGAGGAGGTGGATTTTGTGTCTGATTCTGCTTCCATGCAAAATTAGGATGATTTCGCCATCCTGGATTAAAGGTGTTGGAGTACGGGTTGTTTTGTTGGCGATTGTAATTCCCAACAAATTGAGCTTGCTCAACTTGACCTTGCATAAATGGATTTCCCACCTGACAATCTTCACTCCTATGACTTCCATTGCAATTTTCACAAAACAAAGTAGGAGCCTGAATCGAGTTTACCGCAAATTGGTTTGACTGAAGTTGCCTAGTAAGTGAGGCAACCTGTGCAGTCAACGCGGCTATTGAATCCACTTCATTAACCTCCATCACACTCCTCTGAGTCGTTCTCACACTGGGAAGTTCATAATGATTCACTGTCATTTCCTCCAATAATTCAAAGGCTTCACTCTCAGTTTTCTTCATAAATGATCCTCCTGCAGCTGCATCTATTGTTGTCCTAGTACCACCTCCTAATCCATTATAGAAGTTGTGCACTTGCATCCATCTAGGAAATCCATGGTGAGGACATCTCCTCAAAAGCTCCTTAAATCTTTCCCATGCATCATAAAGAGATTCTCCATCTTCTTGAAGAAAATTTCCAATCTCACTCCGGATCTTTGCTGTCTTTGCTGGTGGGAAGAACTTGGCGAGAAACTTTTGGGCAAGATCATTCCAAGTCTCTATTGAACCTGCTGGCAACGAGCTCAACCATTGTTTAGCTTGTCCCCTTAGAGTAAAGGGAAACAACCTAAGTCTAATGGCATCATCTGACACTCCATTCATCTTGAATGTATCGCAGAGTTCCAGGAAATCTGAAATATGAGAGTTTGGATCCTCATTCCTCAACCCACTGTAGTTCACTGAGGTTTGGATCATTTGAATCGTGGCAGGTTTAATCTCAAAGTTGTTCGCCTGAATTGCGGGTCTTTGGATTGCAGAATGTAACCCCGTTACATTTGGCAATACATAATCCCTCAAAGTCCTGGTTTCGACCTGTTGGTTGTCCGTCATTTTCAACTTCTCTTGTGCAACACGCTCTCTCTTTTCTTTTCTGTTCTTTCGACAGGTACGTTCGATTTCGAGATTAATTGGAAGTAAGCTGCTACTTCCAAACTTTCGCATGCACTCTCTCTACTCCTGCAATCAAAAGTGAAAGAACACAATCAATAAAAGTAACACAAAACTCAGAGTAAGATTAAAGTTTTTGATTTCTGATATTAGTAAAGAAAAACAATCATTCCCCGGCAGCGGCGCCAAAAACTTGTTGTCCGAATTCGCAAGTGTACGAATCGTTCCAAGTAATATAGTAGTGTAAGTATGATTATCGTTCTCCACAGGGAATGAAAGTTACTAATTACCAGAATTCTAAACCTTAGTTTTATCTGAGCAATCAATTATCAGAGTTGTACGAAGATTAAATATGCTATTGACTTGAGTAATTAAAATGATGCAGAAAACTAAAAGAAACAATTATGCTTATGTAGATGAGAGAGGTTCTAGAGCAAAGATTTCATCGTTGTCTCATCCTATTCCTTATTAATTTCTAGTTATAAACGCTTGACCCTATGATTGTTGACAAGTTCTACTCGGAAGACTTGTTACTCTCTCTCGAGTAATAACAATATTCATTAAAATGACAATTGCCTATATCTTTATGACAATCAGAACACTTCAACTATTAAGACTGTAGAACTAAATTATGCCACAAAACCTACAAGGATATGTCTATCTCTCATATAAGTTAGGGAAAATAATTAAGGTTCGTCAACGAGAATTGTCTATCGACTTCAACGCATTGATAAAATCTCACACTAAGACTGGCCAAATCCTAACATGTACTTAGTAAGCATATAAGAATTTTCACAATCGAACAAGGAATCAAGCTCTTAACTATTAATCAATAAGAAACAGAATTCAACAACGACTACATCAATACTCTAGAATGAAAAGTTAGTTCATGGAGAAAATCTCAACAATGTTCATGTTCGGAAGCATAATCGTTGCAAGAGAAATAAAGGAAGAAATAGATGAAAAGAAACGAGCCACGATGAATCCTCGATCTCCCTAGCGTAGCTCTCGCTTCGTTTAGATACCCGGATATCAAGATCTGCTCTCTCCGCTCTCTTTCGTCACTTCGTTCCTCGTCCACGCTCTGCTTCTTTCAAAATAGTAACCGACCCCCTTATAAATTTAGGTCAATTTCCGTCGCAGCGCCTAGGCGCTCAGTTACAGCGCCTCGGCGCTAGGAAGGATCACTGCTTCAGACTTCGTAGCGCCTAGGCGCTGAGAGGCAGCGCCTCGGCGCTATACCTTCTGCCCAATTTTTATGTTTGGGCGCCTAGGCGCTATCGCTTCTGCATTCTTCATCTGATCAGCGCCAAGGCGCCGAAAGGCAGCGCCTAGGCGCTATACCTTCTGTCTGATTCTTCTCATCAGCGCCTAGGCGTCGAAAGGCAGCGCCTAGGCGCTACAGCTACTGTCCATTTCTTCTCATCGGCGCCTAGGCGCTAGGCCTTTTCCATCAATTTCCAGCTGCTTTTGCCCTCCTTTTCACTCTTATTTCCGATTTTCATCCAACTTCCTTCTTTCTTCACCTACACGCAAAATAAGCAACAATTAGATAGAAACAAGAGATAAGACGTCTTCTTACTCAATTAAAAAATCTAAACACACCTTGCTTTAATACGTCAAAATATCACTTAACATTCGATTCGCATTGACGACGTGAATCGAGCGAGTAGAGACCCTTCATCCATTGTCTACGAGTTCGAGAGAGAGAAAGTTGGAAAATTTCCAGATTTATTTTCTATTTTATTCTGCACATTTTCTATTTACATTCTGTTTTTATTTCACATTTCTTTCTGTTCTTAATTTTTCATGCAAAATTACCATTTTACCCTTTAGCTAGTTTTCACAATTATAATTTCATTTTCAGTTTAGAACCTTCGTTATTTTAATTCTGTCCTTTATTTATTCTGTTTTTATCCTATTTTTGTTTTATTATTAATTTTTGAATAAATTACCATTTTACCCTTTTAGCAATTTTTGTACTTATGCATTATTTATCAATGAAATATTTTAGTTTATTTATCATTATGAGCTAAGTTTTCCTAAGGGATTCAATTATGTGAATGTCCATTTAGAAATGAGCTAGCTTGACAGCTGTAAATTGCGGTTTTACCCTTTATGCCTTGTGTGGTTCGTCATTTACTGAATATATGCAAAAATGTTATATTAATTTGATCACTTAATTAGCATGAAATGTTAATGTCGATTCTGGACAGGTCGGGCAATTAACGGCTCTCGTAAAGGTGATATAGCAGAAAAACCTAGGAATAGGATTTCGTCGATTGTCCTTGATGATTGGGGCAAAAGACTATAGGATCAATAGGATTGCATTCTTAACCATCTAAGATCACATTATCCACTGAACCGTGAGTATAATGGCTTAGACTTCTAAAGGTACTTGCAAAGAGGCTGAATAGGAGATGAATCTGATCCAAAAGCATAAGGTATTATGTGGTAACTCTGTGGTCACAGGCTGTCAAGTAAACTCAACTTAGGGCTGAAACATGATTGGATCCCTGTTTTTATTATTCTTTTCAACCCAAAACCAACCAAACATTATCAATTTATTTTTGTTACTTTTCATTGCATTCGGAGAACAATTCTTTCTAAAACTAAATTCTTCAACGGTCTCTTGGGATACGATACTTGGAATACTTTCCAAATTATTACTTGATTAACAGTGTATACTTGCACTTGACCATAAACTTCATTGAAGGTTATTGAATCAAACTACACACCCACGTTTTGGTCCATCAAGTTTTTGGCGCCGTTGTCGGGGACTGTTAACGGAATTTTATTTTATTTAGATATTGTTATTCGATTGCGTTAGGAAAAATAGGAGTTGAGCGCACGGGAAATCCATAAGAAGTTGTGTTTACTCAAAAACTTCCAAATCATCCACTTGGAGTCGATCCTCCTATCAACCTACAAAATAAAAATATTTCTTTCTCAAAGAATCTGATCTTTGTTTTGTTTTGTTTTGCAGGTTGAGCTTAGTGCTTAAACAAAGAGCATAACACTTTTGATATACAAAATGGAAGTAGACGTCACAACAAAGATAACCAACATGCTGAGAAAATCAATCATGAGAAATGATACCTATATTTCTCTTGTGTACAAACTTTCCGATATCTTTTGTGTTAATTGTGGCGATGAGCATTTCTCTCAACATTGTCCATTTAATCGTTATTTGTGTATTTCTTGTGTTTATTGTAAAGGAAGTCATGAATTTGACAATTTTCCTTATAACCCTGATTCTATATTTTATATAGGGCAACCAGGCAATGAAAATATGTTGATTCCTTACCCCACTTCTTACAACTCAAGATGGAGACATCACTCCAACTTTCTATGGGGAGATCAACAAAAGGTGCAAGAACAAGTCATCTCACAAGTGTCAACCAAGGACAAGAGCATCGAAGAACTTATGAAGGAATATAGAGCGGAAACCGATGTTGAGATGCAAAGCCAAGGAACATCTATTCAGGATTCCGAGATCCAGATAGAACAGAGTGTGGACGAATTGAAGATCAACCCACAAGAAACCTTGCTTAAATGCATAAAGACTTCAGAATATGAAGAAATAGAACAATGTGAGGCAATGACACTCAAAAGTGAATTTGAAGATAAGGAACCTTTGTTCCTAGAAGAAGTAATGAGCACTCCACAAACTGAAAGCATTAAAGAGTTAGAATGGAGAGAAGAGATTAAAGAAAACTCACTCCAGGAAAATAAAAAAGAGAAGGAACCAGAAAAGGAAGTTGCATTGAGCCATGAGGCGACAACTTCGCAAAAAGAAACATTCAATATTCTCCAAGCATTGAATTTTCCTGATGAAATCCAAGAATTTTATGCTATTGATTTAATTGATATGTCTACTTGTTGTAACTTGCTGGATACATTAAAAGAAAGAGAATTCAGGGAAGAAGGAGAAGAGGAGACTATGAAGGAGGATAATGCGCCAGAAATTACGACCAAAATTTCTGCATACAAAAGCATACATACTTCTCTTCAGCTGATGAAAGAAAATTTTAAGTCAACAAAGCCATACATGATTAAAGCACCTCAACTAAGGCTTAAATCTCGTCCATCATCAAGACCTAGGTGCAAGATGAAAGTTGGCAGTCTAAAGAGAATAAATAAGACATCAATCTCCATTTTGGAGATTAGATAAGTATTTTTTTTAAATTGTTTATATTTCATTAAAAAAAAGATATATAAATATTATTATTATTAGTTTTGTAGAGTAGTTTCAAGAAAAATCAACTTTGGCGTAGACTGGTTTTGCCAAGGAAAAGGTATTTAAGTTGACCATAGGCAACACCTTTTCCTGGGGACCTAACTGGGAGATGATTTGATTGAAACCGCTCCATAGGAACTTATAAGGAGTATTAAAAAAATATATGTGTTTTAAAAAAAAAAAATAATAATAACAATAATAATAATAGTTAAAAATAAAAATAATCAGCTTGTTATTTTTCTATGAACCTTTTGATTCTCTTATGTGTGTTTCAGGAATGACTTTCAAGTAATTGACTTGAAATTCAAAGTACGAAGAAGGGTTAAAAATGCTCCACCCGAGCCCATGAAAGTGGAACCCATGGCCGAAAAACCTTCATCTTCGAAGGAGAAGAAGACCAAAGTTAAAGAGACTTATAAAATCGGTCATTGTTGTGTGTGAAGAATGGGATAATAAAAATCCAGTCGCTGAATGCCTAAGTCGAATTCAATCCTCCTTATTATTCAAACCCAAGAATTGGTGATAGGGAAAAAGCCCATGAAAACTCAAACTACCGCTTGACGTAAAATGATCAAAGAGATGGGAGAACATGGGCGACGAGTCCTAGCTGAATCTGCTGGAAATTCATCAAGTGAAGAAGAAGAAGTTCAGCTGGAAGTTGGGGCGACTTCAACAAAATCACATTCTGTGCGCGAGGACCCACCTCCGGTTTCAAAAGTAAGTACTCTTCCACCAATTCTTGAACGTTCTCATAGAAAAACTTTAGTGTACACGCACACCAAGAAGCAAACGAAGACCTCAATCGGCCACAAATTTGAATTAAAAAGAAGAGATATGGTTGCGAGTCCGATGCAAGAATCAATTCTATCTTCGACCATGTTGGAGAGGATGGGTAAAGAAGCCGTGGAGAAGGCAGCCTTGCTAGCAGCGTAATTTCAAGCAAAGAAGAGTTGTCAAGAAGCAGAGCAAACTCTACAAAAAGATACCATTGAACAGACAAGGAAAAAAAATGACAGATTACAAGAAAAGAAAATTTTGATACAAGCTGAGGAAAAAAAAAATTGAAGGAAGAGTGAAAAAAAAATGATAACAGAAAAGGAAAAAAAAAAAAAAAAAGGCAATGATAGAGAAACTGAGGAAGAATTTGACCCGGAAGGGAATGAAGCGATCAAGCACCCCACGGACAGACAATTGAAAGAAGCCTTCAAGGTAGTAGCACGGAAGGGGACAAAGTGGAAGAAATCACCAACTGGAGTCATGACTCTAGTTCCAGGAGACATAAAAGTCGAAGCAGCAACATGGTCGTATTTCATCAAGAATCGGTTAATTTCGACAACCCACGACATAACCATTTCCTTGGAACGAGTGATGTTGCTATATTGCATCCTAAATGGTCTTGATCTCAATATTGGAAGTTTGCTAAGAGAAGAGCTGATTGCTTGTGGCAAGAAGAAGGCTGGAAAATTATTCTTTGGGTCACTTGTCACTCGACTTTACCTCAAAGCAGGACTTAAGCCTCGACAAGGTGCGGAGACAAGTTTGCCAAAGCCAGCCATCGTTGCGCATCTTGTTCAAAAGTTACAGCTCTTCAGTAACCAAAAGACCGGTAAAGCATCGACGTCGCATGCGCCCAAGCCAAAAGGTTGTTCCACCTCTGTGGCCACAGAGCAATCACAACCTGCCACCAGTTCAGCAAACATTACAAGCATCACCCATTCTCAATGGCAGCGTATGATCCAACAGAATATGGCCTATTTGGCCTATGCCAAAGAGAGAGATGAGCTCATTCAAGAGTTCTTTAATGCCTTGACCCCGACCTTGATGCCTACTTTCCCGACGTTTCCTCATGTTTGCCTGAATATTCCTTCGAATATTGACTCCGAAGACGATACCTCGTCTGAAGATTAGGGGAGTATCGTTCTTCCTTACTCTCTACTCCTTTCCTTCATTTTCTGAATATTTTGTTATTTGTTAAGATTCAGTTTTTAGTTGTTTGTTTTTCTGGTAGGATAGAAGTTGCATTTTGTTATTTCATTATTTCGTTGTTTTGTTAGGGTAGTTGTTGCTTTGCTCAATGGGGTTATATATTGATTAATTTAAGCAAATAACCATGCAAGTATACACGGTCTGCAACAAGTGATAAGTATAATTTATATCGTTTCCCACAGAGACTAAGTTGAGTGAATGACGAGTTTATGCGTGTTAAATTAGGAAAGGTAACCAGAGATGATATGGGATTGTTTCGGGGCACAAAATTGTAAAGGACGCAAAGAAAACGCAAGGTTACAGTAATGCAAAATAAACTAAGGAGACTACAGTCCAAGAAAATAGGCTAACTAACTCGCAGAATAGAAAATAGTATTGCGGGTCTCGCAAAACTTTCGCAATAAACTAGCAACAGATTAACAAACAAGTAAAATCTAAGATAAAGACAGCAAGGTTGGCTAAGAATCCTCCATAGGCATAAACCATGATCATTCAACAGCAAATAAACATTACATGCATCGTTTTAGCTAGATCTCATACATCTTCCGATTATATGCGTTAGATTCTTAAGTTACTCATATCCAAGTAAAGTTAAAAACCTATTTATAATTGCATGCTATCAAACGTGCTAGGAAAGTGCCTATTCCTAGACCACTTTCTGTTTACCATGAAAGGCTAACATGAATGAGTGACTCTGAGTTCTTACTCCTTCCGGAGGTTAGGAACTCGTTAGAACAGAATGGATGGCCGATCGAAATTGCTCATGGGATGAAGTTCACACTCAGTCAATACATTCATGCTTAATTACATGCTGAAATCACAGATTTATTTCTTATGGATTCATCCTAGCAAACTTGTATAACACTAGCCACTCATGATTTTCAAAGAACTCAACAAAACTAATTGATTAAGCATTAATCAAATTCAGCAACACTTCAAATAGTAGATTCAAACGATACGAAAACAGTAGCTATAAACAAAAGACAGTAGAGTGATCGAAGATCTGTTCGTCCTCGTTTGCTTCGGTCGAAGGAGAAGAGTATCTTGTCAGGAATTTTCCCTTCTTCCTTTGAATTCCAGAGCGCCAAGGACGTTTCTTCTCGGATCTGATAATCGAAAGGATCTCTCTTGGGATTTTCGGGCCTTCTTTGAATCTCTCCACGTAAAAGATTGATATTTTCATTTCCTTCAGCTGTTCTATATATACAGTCCTTAGGGGTTCCATAGTCCGTACCCTAATCGTAGATCTCCATTCAAATTCAACCTTACGGAAAGGCCGGCGGCTAAATAGACGCAGCAGAAGAAAAGTATTGCGATTGCGTTGCGATCGCAAAGTTCCTTGAAGACTCCTTTGCTGGCGCGTTGCGACCGCAAAGCTTTGTTTCCGGCTGCCCTTCTTCCTATCCTATTGCGCTCCTCGCAAGACTTCAGCAACATTCCTGAAAGGCATTATTTAGGCATTTTTCACCAAATACACACTTATGCACAGATTTTCCACATAAGCATTAACTTAACACCACATCACAAATGTCACTACTAATCACATATTATGCTCAATAATAACTAAAATGCTCAAAAGACTTCATGAATATAAAGCAAGTATAGACCTAACTAACTCTCATTTGGAGAGTTAACACACCCCCAAACTTGAGCTATTGCTAGCCCTCGAGCAATACTATAAACTCACATTCCCTCTCTTTCTCTTGGTCTAGCTGCTAAGTCTTTTCCTTATTTCCAGCTAACCAAACTGTTATTCTCTTGGCTTATTGCCGAAGGAAATACTGTCCTGTGACTAACTTTAAACTAAAACCAACTTCATGTTATCATTCTGAATTCCTTTGCCTTTAAAACCTTCAGCTTTTTATAACTCCCTACCTTATGGTTTATCTGCCTATATCACCAAGCTCATTGTGCAGTCATCCTTTAGCTTTAAAATCTACTTACTCTCAACTTAAAACTCAGTACATGCTTCTAGATTTGATTCTCATTCTTTTATCCCCTAGGAATCCTTAAAGTCATGCCATGCTTAGAACAAAAAAGTGTCAGAGTACATAATTCATAGAACAATCTAAGCCATGGCATCACTCTATTTAGGACAGACACTCAATTCCCTAGATAAGCCTTCTAGTTACAGCCCCTTGCTAAGCTAACTTAGAATCAGATTTCAGTACATAGGAACATCTAAGCATTCAAGGCTGCAACCTTCTGGCATACATTCTTCTTCTTTGTTCTTTGTTCTGTTTCTCTTTTTTTTTTTTTTTTTTTTTTTATATCTTTGCTTTTCTTTTTCAATGTTTTCTTTTTCCTAAGTTTGTCTTTTGATGCAGTGCCACTTGTGGGTTACACAAATGGCCCTGATTACTCAGCATTCCTAGAAAAAAGAAAATGTTTTTTTTTTTTTCAAAGAAGAACAATGCATATCTAATAAGGGAGAGAGGAGTGTTCCTAGGGGCTTATTTCTGTTAGCTAGAAGGTTGTCTCACCCCCAAACTTGGACTTCTCATTGTCCTCAATGAGAGCATTGGGTGGCACACCCCCAAACTTAGTTAGAAGCATCTAGTTTAAGTTAAAAGCAGGCAGACTTTAAATATCTAAAGGTTGGAATGGCTCTCCTAGGTTAGATAACATACTAGGCAGAGGTTTATTCGAAACAAAGGTAAGGTCTTACAAGGTTGCATGCTTTCCAACCTATGAAGCTAATTCAAGCTTAAAGCATGTACTTGACACTCATCCAGCACACTCAACAAACAGCCCACAGAGAAAATCACAATTCAGCTAATTATTAAGAGATACAGATAGAACAAACATCAGAAGGTTCATTGTTAAGTAGTGGCATGCTTGGAATTTTTCTAATGGGAGCATGCTAAATTAAACACAAACATGCTCGAGAGGGAACATGCTGAGAGGCACAATGAAACCGCAAGCAATTAAACAGAGTAGATACTTATTCATCAAGGCTCCTAACTACTTTAACTCTACAGTGGGCCCATGGGGCTTTTGGAAAATTAAAGACAGCATAAAAGAACTATCTAAACTAACTGTGCTACACTAATTTAAACTAATCTAAGCTACTCTAAACTAAGCTAACTACTGAAATTAAAGCATAACATCATTTGATATTGGGGGGGGGGGGGGGGGGGGGGGGTCACTAGTATCAGAAAAGTAAGGAAAGGAAAGGAAGAACAACTCCCTCGAATGCCTTCAATCATTGGCATTCACTCATCTTCTTCTTCTTCTTCAAACTCCTCCACGCTTGGAGGCACCCAAGGCTTCAACAAGGCAGTAGCGAATTCAGGAAATTTTCACCTCAGGTGCTCAGCTAATTCTATGTCCCTCACTCTTGAGTACTCTGCCCATTGGGCTAGCTTTTGCTGAATGTCCAGCAAACATGACATAGACACAGACTGAGCAGATGCAAGGTTGTCCAGCTCGATTTGCATATTTCCCTTTCTCCTCAATTTTATGTCGTTTGGCAGCTCCAAGTGGCCTGCATAAGCCAACTTCTTCTCTTCCTTTGTCATAGCCACTCCTGCACGTAGACAAAGTTTAGTTATGGTGTTAGGGAAGAAGAGTCTGCCCTTTCCTTTCTTTGAGCATTCGAGGATGGAAGCACATATGAGCTCTCCCACATCAATGGTCAGCCCCTTCATGATCGCATATAACAGCAAGGATCTCCCCTGATTGATTGTTGTCTCATGTGTGACTGGGGTGATCCTCCTTCGAATCAAGGAAAACCAGACAGCATCCTTGTCCTTCAGCACTGCACTCATCAAGGTGTGCTTCCCTTGTTTTGAAATTTCCCACATTGCTTCGGGCTTGCCTATTTCACTCAAAGCTTCCTCCAGAATAGCCTCAGATGGGTTGGCCACTATTTTTGCATAGTCCGAATTCTTGTGCTCCTTGAGGGCATAAATTTCATTGATTGCTTCAGCTGAGAAATCTATCTCAACACCCCTCACCGTGGAGTAGCAGCCCTCTGAATGAATCAGGTTGGCATAGAAGTCGTAGACCATCTCTGAATAGGCTTGGATTGGTGGCCTACACAGCTCCTCCCAGCCATGGTTTACAATGCCTGTGCGTAGGAATTGCGTCAGGTCAGAAAGAGTATCCAAAAACCCCCTCTCGTGGAGGAGTTCCCTCTTCATCAAGGTCAAGCCCCTTGCTTTTGCTGCTTCAGACACGTATCTCTCAGCTGGAGGTTCATCCTCCTGAAACATTTTTTTCTTTCCCTTCGCCTTGGACTTCGCTTTAGCTGTTTCAACAGCTTCTGTTTTCATCTTCTTTGCAGGGTGTTGGGACTCGTTCTTCTTCTTAGCTCTTGTTGAGGCCTTCGGCCTTTTCACCTTTACTATCACGGGGATTCTCTCCTTGGGCACCGTCTCTGCCTCTTTCTCCAATTCGGCCGTCAATTCAGCAGCCACCCGGTTTATCCGCTCATCTATGGTTTCGGCAGCAGGCGACCTTCTCTCGTTCTCTTGCTCAGCAGGAATGTCGTCCCTAAGGGGGCTGATGACTTCGTCTTCTTCTTGCGCATCACCAACTGAGGCAGACGCAGAATTTGGCTGCTCTGTAGGAGAAACCTCGGTCCCTGACCGCTGTTGTGTCGATGAAGGGCCTTGCATGGCAGTTTCAAATGAAGGCTTGCTGGTGGTGGGGCTTTCCTCACTTGTTTCCTCTCTGATCTTGGTCTTTGGGCATCTTCCTGCGGTGATTTTTCTTTTTCTTTTGGCAGGTGTTAAGTCTCTGAAAGTGACTTATTTAGGACCCATTTGGCTTAAGAAGATGTACACATTTAGGTGTTTTTGTGAGCATTTAGCCTAAACCTATGCTTTAATATGAGAATTAGAAGGAGGTAGCTAATATAGGACTTATGCACAATAGGTAGAAAAAGGGGTGAAAACCGAAGAAAAGAATGAAAATATAACCATTGCGAATGCATTGCGGAATAATTGCGGTGGCCGCAATTATTCAAGTTAAAACCGTAAGTTGGCTGACATTTTTCTGTTTAGATCCGACTTTTCAGGGATTCTTTTCTTCTCCTCCATCCATTCTGATATATGACGTTGAAGACTGATGGTTCTCCTTGGCCCGATCGCACCTGCAAACAACTATAAATAGGGGTCAAAGTCGGAGGATCAACAAGCATTCCGAAGCGTAGAAGTCTTCGTGCAGTCCACCATTTCCACTGTCTTTCCTTTGCCGTCTGTTGAAGTTAGAGTTCAGCCATTTGGAGTCGATAATCTGATAGGAAGGAGAGAAGATTCTTCTTCTCTCTCGATTGGATTCATCCAAGCACGGCTGACTTCTCATCATCAACATTCGAGGCGACTGCCACGGAATTTCTAGCATTTCCTTTACTGTTTTTCTGTATTACTCTTCTTATTTCCATTGCTGCTTACTGTTGTTCTTAGTTTAGCATTTCAATTATTGCATTTCGTTGTTGTCTGTCTTTAATTCATCTCTTTAGAGCTTTCCTTTGTCAATCAAACACTTTAAGCAATCGAAGTATCCTTCTGCTATTTACGGTTTCCATCTGTTTCTGCTACGGCTTTAGCTTACTGTTTTAAGCTTATTTATCTTCTAAGCATGTCTGTTTTATCTACTGTTTCTATTCTCCACATATCCATGAGTAACTAAAATCACTTAGGGGCATGCTAATGACAGAACTATAGGTTAAAAAACGTAAGTCAAGTAGGCAGATTAACACTCGAACATTGGTTGTATGTAAGCTTCATCCCACGGGCAATTTCGATTGGCCATCCATTTTGTCCAAAGAACTCCTAACCTCTGGAAGGAGTAAGAGTTCAGAGTCATATAACCATGCTAGCCTTTCATGGTAATCAGGAAACGGCCTAGGAATAGGCGTTTCCCTAGTACAAACTAAAAACTCCTGTTTTAACAAGATGCTTAAGACCTTACTTTGAAGTCGAGTAAACTTGAGTCTCTCATGCATGGAATCGGACGATACTTGTGATAGAGTTAGTTTGATGTATAGAGAGTTGATCCAAAGCTTGATAATCGTAATAAACTGCCTATAGGATAGTCATTAGTAGCTCCCAATTCACCATTTTAATCAGTTTCGCTGTTAATTAATTGCGGAAACATTGCGGTCCACGCAATTCTACCAAATTTCATTCTGTTCAGCTGTTTTCTTTCTCGTTTATTAATTCCATCTTTTATCCTTTGCATCTAATTCCAACTTGCATCTGTTTATGTTATATCCCTCTATACATTCAGCAAAAAGTAGTTAATTAAAAACCAATTTTACCCCCTCAAATTTATCCCATCTTTCTTAACATTCACACACTTCGCGAATAGCTTAAATAAGTCTCTGTGGAAAACGAATTAAATATACTCATTACTTGCTGTGAGACCATGTATGCTTGCATGTTCTAAGTGCTCTCTCTTCTATTTTGCACACTTTTCTTTACACATTGAGCACGCAACAAGTTTTTGGCGCCGCTGCCGGGGACTTATTTTAAGTGAAACGAAGTTTTTGTTAAGTTTGAAACATTCATTTGTTTTCTTTTGCATTCGATCTATATCTCATTTCTTTCTTAGGTAAAACTTAGGTTAGTTTATGAATGAGCTTCCATCTAGTGATCTAGAGTTCAACCCTGAGCCCGAAAGATTACTTAGAGCTAGGAATAAGGCTAAGAAACGTTTATTTAAACAACCTTCTTTACCTCAATTAGCTGCTGATACCGCAAGGTTATCAACACCACCTTTAGGAGAAATGGATGTTAGAGATCAAAATCTGGTGCCTGCCACTCGCAACCCCATAGAAATAGCGAATGACAAGGATAGCGCCATTCTTTCATATCTTGTACCTATGCCTGGGGAGCTGAACCCCAGCATAATCCGTCCTGAGATCACTGCCAACTCATTCGAGTTAAAGCCAGTGATGTTCCAAATGTTGTCCACTGTGGGACAATTTTTTGGAATGGAAAATGAGGATCCCCACAACCATCTTAGGAATTTCTTAGGAGTTAGTGATACCTTCCTAATCCCTGGAGTTTCCCAAGAGGCACTAAGGCTATACTTGTTCCCTTACTCTTTGAGGGACAAGGCCAAAACGTGGCTGAACTCATTACCTTCCGGATCTGTCCTTAATTGGACAGATCTAGCTGAAAAATTCCTAGTCAAATATTTCCCACCTGATAGGAATTCAACTTTTCGTGATGACATTATAAAGTTCAAACAAGCTCCAAGTGAGTCTCTTCACGAAGCTTGGACACGCTTCAAAGACCTTCTAATCAAATGCCCGCACCATGGCATCCCATGGTGCATCCAAATAGAAGTTTTCTTTAAAGGTTGCAACCCCAGCACTAGACAAGTCTTAAATTCATCTGCTGGAGGTTCTATGTTGTCCAAGAGTTACAACGAAGCTTATGAGATCTTGGAGAAGATCTCAACATCTCATTGTAGATGGTCAGACGATCCTGTAGAGCCAACTAGAGCTCAAGACAAGGATGCTCTAAGCGCCATGAGCACCCAAATAAATGCCCTGACCAACTTAGTCAAGCAAATGGCTCAGGCCAATCTCCAACCCAGTGCCAATACCGCCACAGCCATGTCAATGGGCACTCAACCAAGCCAAGGCGAGGCACTAGTCTGTGGATTCTGTGGGGAAGGACACCCTTATGAATACTGTCCTGGGAATCCATCCTCGGTCTGCTATGTAGGAACCCAGCAGCACCCAAGGAACAACCCCTACTCACAAACATACAATCCTGGTTGGAGGAACCACCCAAACCTGTCATGGGGTGGCCAACCAAATTCTAACCAAAACAATAACCTACCAAGGCCGAGTGGAACATCTGGTTTCACTCCCCAAAATAACCAACATAACCAATCAATGTACCAAAAACCTTATCAACCAGTAGGATCTTCTGTAGAAAACCTACTCAAGGAATATATAGCTAAGAATGAGGCTACTCTCCAAAGCCAGCAAGCTACCCTTAGGAGCTTAGAAGCTCAAATAGGCCAGTTAGCCAATGAACTTAAAAGTAGGCCCCAAGGTAGACTCCCTGCTGACACTGAACTACCAAGGAGAGATGGCAAGGAACAAGTTCAAGCAATTGAACTTAGGAGTGGAAGACCTCTGGTAAGCAATACCAAAGACATACCAAAGAGAGTAGAGAACACCGAGTCTAGTGCTCCACTGGAGTCTCTGCCAAGCCAAGGTCCACCACCCACTAGCACCTCAGGAGCCAGCTTAGAACCAATTGTAGAGGAAATAGAAGAAATTCCTAGACCTCCACCAATCCTAAAGCGCCCTGACGTACCTGCTTATGTACCACCACCTCCTTATCCTAGAAGGCTTAAGAAGAAGCAGGAACAGGAAGTTCATTTCAATAAATTCTTAGAAATCCTTAAGCAAGTACACGTTAATATTCCTTTTGTAGAGGTTTTACAATCGATGCCTTCTTATGTAAAGTTTTTGAAGGATATCATTACTAACAAAAAGATAATTGGTGAGTTTGAAACAGTCAATCTCACTGAGGAGTGCAGTGCCATCCTCCAGAACAAGTTGCCCAAGAAGGAGAAGGATCCTGGTTCCTTCACCTTACCTGTGGAACTTGGAGGCAAGCACGTGGGGCGAGCTCTCTGTGACCTGGGAGCTAGCATTAACCTCATGCCCCTGTCCCTATTCCGCCAGTTAGGAATAGGAGAAGCACGTCCAACTACAGTCACTTTACAACTAGCCGACAGATCCATCGCATATCCAGAAGGTAAGATTGAGGATATTCTAGTTAAAGTTGACAAGTTCATCTTCCTTGCAGATTTCATTGTCCTGGACTATGAGGCAGACAAGGAGGTTCCCATCCTGCTAGGTAGACCATTTCTAGCCACAGGTAGGGCACTAATAGATGTGCAAAAAGGTGAGTTAACTATGAGGGTACATGACGAAGAGGTAAAATTTAGTGTTTATAAAGCTTTGAGATATCCCTCTGATTCTGAGTCATGTGCTAGCATGGATGTTGTTGATTCACTTATGGACGATCAATTAGAGCATGTATTATTAACCAAGCATGCTAATGAATATGTACAAGTAGATGTAGATGACTTAAATGTATCTGACATAATGAACATGCCTGTAATTAACCCTCAGCATGTATGTATGAACATAGATTTGACTGATAGAACTGTAAATTCTTTGAAGCCCTCCATTGAGCATCCACCTATTCTTGAACTGAAACCACTACCTACTCACCTCAAATATGCATATTTAGGAGATAATGATACATTGCCTGTAATTATTTCCTCTAAACTTAGTGAACAGCATGAGGTAGATTTAATTTTACTGCTTAAGCAATATAGGAAGGCTATAGCATGGACTATTGCCGATATTCGAGGCATTAGCCCTGCTTTTTGTATGCATAAAATTATCTTAGAGGAAGAGCACACACCTAAGGTAGATCACCAGCGTAGGTTAAACCCCTCTATGAAAGAGGTAGTGAAGAAGGAAATAATAAAATGGTTAGATGCAGGAGTAATTTACCCCATAGCTAGTAGCCAGTGGGTGAGCCCCATCCAGTGTGTACCTAAGAAGGGGGGTATGACCGTGGTAGTCAATGAGAACGACGAACTGATTCCAACAAGGACTGTCACAGGATGGAGGGTGTGTATGGACTATAGGAAGTTAAACAAAGAAACAAAAAAAGACCACTTCCCTATACCGTTTATTGACCAGATGCTAGACAGAATAGCTGGTAGGGCCTACTACTGTTTCCTAGATGGCTATTCGGGCTACAACCAAATAACTATAGATCCTGAGGACCAAGAGAAGACCACCTTCACTTGCCCTTTTGGAACGTTTGCCTTCCGCAGAATGCCTTTTGGCTTATGCAATGCACCGGCAACTTTCCAGAGGTGCATGATGGCCATCTTCTCTGAGTTGGATGAATCCATGATAGAAATATTCATGGATGACTTCTCAGTCTTCGGGGATTCATTTCAAATCTGTCTAAACAACCTAGGACAAGTCCTGGCTAGGTGTGAGGAAACCCACCTAGTCCTAAATTGGGAAAAGTGCCATTTCATGGTAGATGAGGGGATTGTCTTAGGCCATAGAGTGTCAAGGGCCGGTGTGGAAGTGGATAGGGCAAAAATAGAGATCATAGAGAAGTTAGTAGAGCCCCAAAATGTCAAAGGCATTAGAAGCTTCTTAGGACATGCTGGTTTTTACAGAAGGTTCATCAAGGACTTTTCTAAGATAGCCAAGCCCCTGTGCGAGCTTCTAGAGCTAAACAAACCTTTTATCTTCTCTGAGGAGTGTGTAGTAGCTTGGAAAACCCTGAAGGAAGCACTAGTCACAGCACCAATCATAGTCGGACCAAATTGGGATCTCCCATTTGAGATGCTATGTGATGCCAGTGACTATGCTGTTGGAGTCATGTTAGGACAGAAAATTGACAAGCTCACACATCCTGTCTATTATGCCAGTAAGACCTTGAATGAGGCTCAATGTAACTATACAACTACAGAAAAAGAGATGCTTGCTGTAGTATTTGCATGTGAAAAATTTAGAAATTATATAGTAGGCACTAGGACCATTGTGTATACTGACCATTCTGCTTTAAAATATCTGATGAGAAAGGCTGATGCTAAGCCTAGACTAATTAGATGGGTGTTATTACTGCAAGAATTTGATTTAGATATTCGAGACAAGAAAGGTTGTGAGAATGTGGTTGCAGATCACCTATCTCGATTGCACCATAATTGCGAAAAAATTGCGGAGTCCGCAATTTCTGATGCTTTCATAGATGAGCATGTCTTTGCTTTATCTCATCGTGATAACGATGAGGAACCATGGTTCGCTGATATTGCTAACTTTCGTGCATCGCAGGTTTTACCAGTATTCAAGGGAGGGCAAGAGAAGAAGAGGTTCCTCAATGAAGTAAAGAAATTCATCTGGGACGACCCCATCCTTTACAGAACTTGTGCTGATGGGCTGTTGAGGAAATGTGTTTCAGCTGCTGAAGCGAAATCTGTGCTGCAGCACTGTCACTCATCTCCTTATGGGGGACATTTTGGTGGGCAGAGAACAGCTGCTAAGGTCTTTCAGAGTGGCTACTACTGGCCAACAATCTTCAAGGACGCCCATGACTACGCCCACAACTGCGATGAGTGTCAAAGGACAGGTAACTTGAGCCGTAAGGATGAGATGCCCCTCACCTACATCTTAGAGTTAGAACTCTTTGATGTGTGGGGCATTGATTTCATGGGACCATTCCCTCCATCATCAGGTAACCTGTACATCTTAGTAGCAGTAGATTACGTGTCAAAGTGGGTAGAAGCTAAGGCATGTCCTAATAATGATGCTAAAACGGTCACTAGTTTCTTACATAGGCACATTTTCACTCGATTTGGGACTCCTCGTGCTATCATTAGTGATGAGGGGTCACATTTCATTAACAAGGCTATGGAGAAATTATTGGCTAAATATAACATCCGACATAGAGTAGCTACCCCTTACCACCCACATTCTAATGGTCAAGCTGAAATTTCCAATAGGGAAATAAAGAACATCCTAGAGAAGGTAGTCAAACCGAATAGGAAAGACTGGTCTTTTAAGCTTGAGGATGCACTTTGGGCTTACAGAACAGCATATAAGACACCCTTAGGTATGTCTCCCTATAGGCTGGTATATGGCAAGGCTTGCCATTTGCCACTTGAGTTAGAAAATAAAGCATATTGGGCCATGAAAGAATTAAATTTTTGTGTAAAGGATGCGGGGACATTAAGATCTTTGCAGCTCCATGAACTTGATGAGCTTAGGCACATGGCCTATGAGAATGCCAAGATGTACAAAGAAAAGACTAAAATATGGCATGACAGTAGGCTTAGGATCAAAGACTTTAAAAAAGGCCAACTTGTACTCTTATTTAATTCACGCTTAAAGCTATTTCCAGGCAAATTAAAGTCTAGATGGTCGGGTCCATTTATTATTACTAATGTCTTTGTTCATGGTGCAATAGAGATTAGAAACTTGCAGCAAGGGCAGCCGTTTATGGTCAATGGTGCCAGACTGAAGCATTACTATGAGGAAGGGGATGTAAAGACTCTCTCAGCCTTCCTCTTAACTGAAGCATGACAAAAAGAACGAGAGAGAACGAGTGGTTACTGTGCTCGTTTAGAAAAGGGCCAATGCCTTAGTTTTTTTTTTTCTGTCTTTCTGTTTTTTTTCATGATCGTTTGTAGGTTTTGTAGCATGATTTTAATTACGTATTTAATGTTTGTTTGATTTGTTTTGTAGGGATTCGATAGATGGAATCAAGGAGAGTGAATCAAGCTTTAAAAATCAAGAATTGGTGGAGCCAATTGAAAGATACGGGCGATCAAAGTTTGGAATTTTTATGAAATCTTGTCCCTGGAATTGCGCAAAAATTGCTGGATCCGCAAAACTAGCCGTTGAGATTTTTTGTTCCGTTTTATTTATAGCCGTTAGAACGCGCCCGTTGATACGATTCTCTCATTCTGTGATCTCCAAGATTTCCACGATTCTCTCCATCTGTGATTCTTCTCTCCAAACCTCCAAGAAGCAACTATGGTTTCCACTAGGGCTGAGAGATCCGCCGCCAAGAAGAAGGTCGACGACGCAGCTGAAGCGGCTGCGAGGGAGGCGCTTCTCGCCCTTGCTGATGAAGGTGCTGTTCGCACCGGCCGTCTTTCCAAGCTTCCTATCCGTAGGAGGAAGTGGAAGGTGGTCACTGAGATCCCTGCTGGCCCATCTGAGCCAGTGGGCACGCCAAAGAAGCGCCGGTGGTCTGTCAAGACTGCTGCTGAACCGAGCACTGCCAAGACTCCCTCTGTGGAGAGTCAAGAACCTGATCGTGATTCTCACGAGTCAGCCAAAGAAGGCTCGTCGCCGTCTGGTTCACCTGTGCGCAGCCCTCTGCCTTCTACACCTGTGCACAGCCCTGCGTCGTCCGAACCAGCGCCAAGCGCAGAGCCATCACCACCGTTACAGAGCCCTGAGCTGTCTCCAGCGCTTCAGAGTTCTGATCCGCCATCTGTAGCAGCGCAGAGCCCTGCGCCATCATCTTCACCACTGAGTTCTGCACGCGCACCATCAGCAGAACATGATTCCCCACGGCCTGATCCGGAATTCCCTTACGGGGATTATCAAGAATCCACGCAAGGCAGTGGAGATGCTGGGGAAGAAGAAGTCTTCTCTCCTATGAGGGAAGACAGCCCTGATGAGCCTGCACAGCAGGCTGATTCTATGGAGGAGACGTTGGGGGCTTGCCTCCAGCAGATCAACATGAAGAAAGAGAAGAAGAAGGCCAAAATGACCAAGGCCAAGAAGTCCAAGAAGGCCAAGAAGCTGAAGAAGAAGAAGGCCAAGCGAGTGCCTTCAGCAGATGAAGAGAGTGCTGAGCCTTCGCTCAAACGCCTCAAGGTGGAGGCTGCTGAATCATCCAGACCAACTGATAAGGGGAAGGCTAAGCTCTGCCCTGAAGATGAACCTCCGTCAGTGAGGTATGTCTCCTCTGATGCCGAATCAAGGGGTCTGGAGCTGAGGAAAAGGGACCTGTTGCACGAGAAGGGGTTCCTTGATCGCCTTGCTGACCTGCCGCAGTTCTTGCGCGCAGGGGTGCTTAACCATGGCTGGGAGGAATTCTGCCGACCTCCCAATCCAGCATACACAAGCATGGTGTATGACTTCTATGCTAACGTGATCAGCCCGGAGGATGGCCTATCTGTGGTCCGAGGGGTGGAAGTTGATTTTTCTGCCAAAGCCATCAACGAAGCATTTGGTCTCAGGGGCCAACCTCACACAGATTATGCACGGGTAGTGGACGAGCCAACTGAGGCTGTGCTAGAAGAAGCCCTGCGCACAATTGGCCAGCCTGAAGCCTCTTGGACAGTGTCACGCAACGGGCGGCACACTCTTATGAGTGCCAACCTCACGGCTAAGGCAGCCGTGTGGTTTTCATTCGTAAGAAGAAGACTCTCCCCAGTGACGCATGAGACCACAATTAACCAGAGCCGTTCGCTGCTGGTTTATGCCATAATGAGAGGTCTCACGATCAACGTGGGAGAAGTCATCAATGCTGCCATAGCCGAGTGTGCTAAAAAGGGTAAGGGACCTTTATTTTTTCCAAACACTATAACAAAGTTGTGTTTACTTGCAGGAGTCCCCACCGAACGCTTGGAGCAGCAGATGCCCTACACAGGCCATTTGGAGTTGCCTGCACACCTGAGGCTGAGAAGAAAGAGCAATATGGAGTTCGAGTTGGATAGGCTGGCTGCTGAGCAGTCCCTATCCATGGCCTGCTTGATGGACTTGCAAAGAAGAATGGCTCAATGGGCCAACTATGCGCAGGCAAGGGACAAAGAAGTTGCAGACCAATTGGGGTGCATCTTCCCGGATTTCCCCACCAACCTCCTAACTCCATGGGTGCCACCACGACCAAGGCAACCGGATGAAGATGATGAGGATTGAGTGCTGGTTTGAAGAGCACTAGAGGGAGTATTTGCTGTTCCCTTACAAAAACAAAGACAATTTTCCTGCTTTCTGTAGTTAAAGTATGCTGTTTGTGTTTAGTTTTTGATCTGTTTTTAATGTTTAGTTTTATGATTTTTCTTTTGTTTAGTTTAGTCTGATGTTAGTTGTTTAGGTAGGTTAGTTTAGTTTTATTTTTAGGATGCCTGAGTAACGGGAAAAAGCATGCTAGGGGCCTGCATCAATGTGAAATCTGCCCAGATTGTATTGCGCAATAATTGCGGTTCCCGCAATTTTTGTGACTATTTGCATGTTTTAGACCGTCCGTTTAGTTAGGCTGTGTTCTGTTAAATTCAATCTTTTTCTGCTAGCATGACTACCTTATATAGCTGATCTGGAAGCATGCTGGATGAGTGTCATAGGACACCCTTTGATAGTTTAAATTTGCCTCTGAATAGTGCTCAGCATGCATAAACCATAAGACCTTAAACCTGTCTGTTATGTTCAAATTTTCTGCTGCTGGGATAGTTGCTTTTAGAATGTTTTGCCTATGCCTAGGATTGTTAAATTCTCTTTGTTTTACTTTAGACTAGATGCTTCTAGGATAGTTTGGGGGTGTGCCACCTCAAACACTCATTGGGGACAATGAGTAGTTGAAGTTTGGGGGAGGCCACCCTAGGCCTAGGAACATTCCGCTCTTCCTTAGGACATAAGCATTCTTCTTCTCCTAAAAAAAAAATGATTGTGATAAATAGAAAAAGTGAAAAAAATAGAATAAAGAGGGGAGTCTTTTTTATGGCATTGCATCAAAAGGCAAACCAAGGAGAGACTCCACCTAAGTAAAAAAAGGAAAAAGGAGAAATAGGGGAAGAAGAATGTATGCTTGGGAGTTATGATCTTGTGGCTTAGATGTCCTATGTGAAAAGAACTCTGATCCTCAATGAGCTAAGCACAAGGTTGTAACTTTTAGGTGTGTCGAGGGAGATGAATGTATATCCAATGTAGTGATGCCAGGGCTTAGGTTGTTCTCTAAAAAGTACCACTGTCACTGTTGATACTAAGACTGGCATGACTCTAAGGAATCCTAGACACATTAAAAATAAGCTAGAAGCATGTACTGAGTCTAGAGTAAAGCTTGGTAGAATTTGAAACCTTAGGGATAATAGCATGATATCATAAAAGTAGTTAGATCAGTAGTAGGGGGTTAACAAAAGCAGTGGGTATAGTAGGCAGGTGAAGTCAGAAGAAGCTAGACAAGAGGTTAGTTCTAAACTTGGAAGTGTGTCACAGGACAGCACTGCTAGAGACTAGAATATAAAGGAGTTAGTGAGTAGTTAAAAAAGAGGAAGAAACAGCAGCCTAGGTAAGTCCTTAGTATGCTTGAGGACAAGCAAAGCCTTAAGTTTGGGGGTGTGTTAAGTCTCTGAAAGTGACTTATTTAGGACCCATTTGGCTTAAGAAGATGTACACATTTAGGTGTTTTTGTGAGCATTTAGCCTAAACCTATGCTTTAATATGAGAATTAGAAGGAGGTAGCTAATATAGGACTTATGCACAATAGGTAGAAAAAGGGGTGAAAACCGAAGAAAAGAATGAAAATATAACCATTGCGAATGCATTGCGGAATAATTGCGGTGGCCGCAATTATTCAAGTTAAAACCGTAAGTTGGCTGACATTTTTCTGTTTAGATCCGACTTTTCAGGGATTCTTTTCTTCTCCTCCATCCATTCTGATATATGACGTTGAAGACTGATGGTTCTCCTTGGCCCGATCGCACCTGCAAACAACTATAAATAGGGGTCAAAGTCGGAGGATCAACAAGCATTCCGAAGCGTAGAAGTCTTCGTGCAGTCCACCATTTCCACTGTCTTTCCTTTGCCGTCTGTTGAAGTTAGAGTTCAGCCATTTGGAGTCGATAATCTGATAGGAAGGAGAGAAGATTCTTCTTCTCTCTCGATTGGATTCATCCAAGCACGGCTGACTTCTCATCATCAACATTCGAGGCGACTGCCACGGAATTTCTAGCATTTCCTTTACTGTTTTTCTGTATTACTCTTCTTATTTCCATTGCTGCTTACTGTTGTTCTTAGTTTAGCATTTCAATTATTGCATTTCGTTGTTGTCTGTCTTTAATTCATCTCTTTAGAGCTTTCCTTTGTCAATCAAACACTTTAAGCAATCGAAGTATCCTTCTGCTATTTACGGTTTCCATCTGTTTCTGCTACGGCTTTAGCTTACTGTTTTAAGCTTATTTATCTTCTAAGCATGTCTGTTTTATCTACTGTTTCTATTCTCCACATATCCATGAGTAACTAAAATCACTTAGGGGCATGCTAATGACAGAACTATAGGTTAAAAAACGTAAGTCAAGTAGGCAGATTAACACTCGAACATTGGTTGTATGTAAGCTTCATCCCACGGGCAATTTCGATTGGCCATCCATTTTGTCCAAAGAACTCCTAACCTCTGGAAGGAGTAAGAGTTCAGAGTCATATAACCATGCTAGCCTTTCATGGTAATCAGGAAACGGCCTAGGAATAGGCGTTTCCCTAGTACAAACTAAAAACTCCTGTTTTAACAAGATGCTTAAGACCTTACTTTGAAGTCGAGTAAACTTGAGTCTCTCATGCATGGAATCGGACGATACTTGTGATAGAGTTAGTTTGATGTATAGAGAGTTGATCCAAAGCTTGATAATCGTAATAAACTGCCTATAGGATAGTCATTAGTAGCTCCCAATTCACCATTTTAATCAGTTTCGCTGTTAATTAATTGCGGAAACATTGCGGTCCACGCAATTCTACCAAATTTCATTCTGTTCAGCTGTTTTCTTTCTCGTTTATTAATTCCATCTTTTATCCTTTGCATCTAATTCCAACTTGCATCTGTTTATGTTATATCCCTCTATACATTCAGCAAAAAGTAGTTAATTAAAAACCAATTTTACCCCCTCAAATTTATCCCATCTTTCTTAACATTCACACACTTCGCGAATAGCTTAAATAAGTCTCTGTGGAAAACGAATTAAATATACTCATTACTTGCTGTGAGACCATGTATGCTTGCATGTTCTAAGTGCTCTCTCTTCTATTTTGCACACTTTTCTTTACACATTGAGCACGCAACAGCAGGGACCTTACGAGGCTCAGAATGCTTGGCTGTGTCGGCCGAGGCTAAGGAGATCAGCACGTCCCCTGCCATTGCTGTGTCTTCAGTTGTGGGAGATGGATTGGTTGGAGTAGAGCTTCCTGCTTCGTGACGAAGAGAGTCTCTGGTTGATACCATGGCTGAATTTTCGGAGATAGAGATGGAATTTTCGAGAGGAAGACGACTGATACTGTAGTAGGAGAAAGATTTTTTACAGCTCGAATAGGGTTGGGTTTCGCAATGAGAATCCGGCTGCAGCCTTTTCCAATTTATAACGTTTTGTGAAATTAAAGGGTCGATCATTGCGGCCTCGCAACGCAATCGCAATATCGCTTATTCTAACGGAAATCTCCAAAATATGACCGTTGGAGATTTTCTTTCCCTTTTTGGCGACTGCCGCAAAATTTGCACAATATCCAATCTCTGAATTTTCTGATTCTCCCTATAACTTCTCTCTTCCTCTTACTCTCCACCCAATTTACCGTTTGAATTGCAATCACGTTCCCCCTAATTTAATCACAATAAAAAAAATTAATTTCAGAAATTTAAGAACTCAATTGAAAACATTAAATGAAAATAAACATGCATATTTGGCAAATTTTTCGCATCTATAACAAAATTTGAGCAAAAGGATATTTCTAATAAAGCCCCTGCTCATCCTTTTTTTGGTTGACTTCAAGCTTCGGACAAGAGGAACGCCGAGAGCATCCTCACTTCTCCTTCCTCGTAGTAGTGCTTCAATCTTGCACCATTCACCATAAACGGTTGTCCCTATTCTAAATTTTGTATCTCAATTGCACCATGTACAAAAACGTTAGTAATGACAAAGGGACCAGACCAACGAGATTTGAGTTTTCCAGTAAAAATCCTCAATCTCGAATTAAATAATAACACATGCTGTCCTTTTTTAAAATCCTTTGGCCCAAGTCTACTATCATGCCAGATTTTTGTTTTTTCTTTATACATTTTAGCATTTTCGTATGACATGTGCCTTAATTCCTCTAATTCATGTAATTGCAGAGACCGCAATGTTCCCGCATCGGTCACGCAAAAGTTTAATTCGTTTAAAGCCCAAAAGGCTTTGTTTTCTAATTCAAGAGGGAGATGGCATGCCTTTCCATAAACCAACCTATAGGGAGACATTCCCAAAGGTGTTTTATATGCAGTTCTATATGCCCATAATGCATCGTCTAATTTAAAAGACCAATCCTTTCTATTTGGTTTTACAACTTTTTCTAGGATACTTTTGATCTCCCTATTAGAAATTTATGCTTGCCCATTTGAATGGGGATGATAGGGTGTTGCTACCTTATGTTTAACATTGTATTTAGCTAACACCTTCTCCATAGATTTGTTTATGAAGTGCGAGCCTTCATCACTTATGATGGCACGTGGAGTGCCAAATCGTGTGAAAATATGTCTATTCAGAAATTTGATAACAGTTTTAGCATCGTTCAAAGGACATGCAATTGCCTCAACCCATTTTGAGACATAGTCTACAGCTACTAAGATATACAGATTACCAGCAGAGGGTGGGAATGGACCCATGAAGTCAATACCCCATACGTCAAAGAGTTCTAACTCTAAGATGTATGTCAGAGGCATCTCATCCTTCCTACTGAGGTTACCTGTTCGTTGGCATTCATTGCAAGTGTGTGCGTATTCATGTGCATCCCTGAAGATTGTGGGCCAGAAATAGCCACTCTGAAATACCTTTGCAGCAGTCCTCTGACCACCAAAGTGCCCTCCATACGGAGCTGTATGACAATGCTGCAAAATGGTCTTTGCTTCAGCAGCTGACACACATTTCCTTAGCAATCCATCTGCACAGCATCTGTAGAGGGTTGGATCATCCCAAAGGTACTTTCTAGCATCGTTTAAGAACTTTTTCTTATCCTGCCCTTTGTTGAATTCTGGTAACACCTGTGAGGCAAGAAAATTTGCAATGTCGGCAAACCATGGCTCAACATTATCATCACAATGTACTAAAACAAAAATATGTTCATCAATAAAAGAATCCATCATTGCGGGCTCCGCAATAGATTCGCAACAACTCTGCAATCTTGATAAATGATCAGCAACTATGTTTTCACATCCCTTTTTGTCTCGGATTTCCAGGTCAAACTCCTGTAAAAGTAACACCCATCTAATCAGACGAGGCTTGGCATCAGCCTTCCTCATTAAGTACTTTATTGCACCATGATCAGTATACACAATTGTCTTATTTCCCACAATATATGCCCTGAACTTCTCACATGCAAATACTACAGATAACATCTCCTTTTCTGTGGTAGTGTAGTTGCATTGAGCTTCATTCAATGTTTTACTTGCATAATATATAAGATGTGTCAATTTTTCTCTCTTTTGACCAAGCATGGCTCCAATCGCATAATCACTTGCATCGCACATCAATTCGAAGGGCATATCCCAGTTTGGTCCGATTATGATTGGAGCTTTTACTAAAGAAGTCTTGAGCTTATTCCAAGCTATAAAACATTCATTTGAAAAGATAAAAGTTCTATTTAGCTCTAGGAGCTCACAGAGGGGTTTGGAGATTTTTGAGAAATCCTTTATGAATCTTCTATAAAACCCTGCGTGTCCTAGGAAACTCCTTATGGCTTTTACATTTTTAGGTTCAACCAGCTTCTCAATTACTTCTATTTTGGCCCTCTCAACCTCTATTCCTGCCTTAGACACTCTATGTCCCAAAATTATGCCTTCTTCCACCATGAAGTGGCATTTTTCCCAATTCAAAACTAGATTGGTTTCCTCACACCGAGTGAGGACTTATCCTAGATTGGCTAGACAGTGGTTAAAGGAATCACCAAACACTGAAAAATCATCCATGAATATTTCTACTACGGACTCAGCTAAGCCAGAGAAGATTGCCAACATACATCGTTGGAACGTTGCTGGTGCATTGCATAGGCCGAATGGCATTCTGCGAAATGCAAACGTGCCAAATGGACATGTAAATGTTGTCTTCTCTTGGTCCTTAGGGTCTATGGTGATTTTATTATACCCTGAGTAGCCATCTAAAAAGCAATAGAAGGCTTGGCCAGCTAATCTATCAAGCATTTGATCGATGAAAGGCAGAGGGAAATGGTCTTTTTTTGTTTCTTTGTTAAGCTTTCGGTAGTCCATACACACTCTCCATCCTGTGATGGTTCGAGTGGGTATTAATTCATTGTTCTCATTATTCACTACTGTCATACCTCCTTTTTTTGGTACACATTGGATGGGGCTGACCCACTGACGGTTAGATATTGGGAAGATTACACCAGCATCCAACCATTTAATAATTTTCTTTTTAACTACTTTCTTCATGGAGGGGTTCAGCCTACGTTGATGTTCAATTCTAGGTGTGTGCCCTTCCTCTAACAGTATCTTATGCATACAATAAGAAGGACTTATGCCCCTAATGTCAGCAATCGTCCACCCAATTGCTTTCTGTGTTGCTTAAGCAGCAAGATTAACGCATTTTCATGTTGTTCATGCAATTTGGAGGAAATGATGGCAGGCAATGTGTCTCTTTCACCTACGTATGCATATTTGAGGTGTTCTGGCAGTGGTTTTAACTCTAACAAGGGTGGTTGTTCAATTGATGGAATCATGGGAGTTGTGGTTCTTTCAGTTATTTCATTGGTCATACACACATGCTGAGGGGTATTCACAGATACATCAACAAATTCAGAGATGTTTAAATCACTCAATTCAATTTGAGCATAATCAGTAGCATGCTTGACTAATAACTCTTGTTCATGCTTGTCTTCAATCAGAGAGTTCATAATATCAATGACAGCGCAATGTTCAAGGTCAGAAGGATACCTCAAGGCTTTAAAAACACTAAACTTAACCTCTTCATCGTTGACTCGCATGGTAAGTTCACCCTTTTGAACATCAATCAGGGCCCTACCTGTGGCTAAGAAGGGTCTGCCTAAGATGATTGGCACCTCTTTGTCTGCCTCGTAGTCCAGGATAATAAAATCTGCAAGGAAAATGACTTTGTCAACCTTGACTAGAATATCCTCAATCTTACCTTCAGGGTATGAGATTGATATGTCTGCAAGCTGCAAGGTGACTGTTGTTGGACGTGCCTCGCCAATCCCAAGTTGTTGGAATAATGACAAAGGCATGAGGTTTATGCTGGCTCCCAGATCACATAAGGCCCTTCCCACATGCTTGCCCCCTATATCGACTGGTAAAGTGAAAGAACCAGGATCCTTCTCTTTCGGTGGCAGCTTGTTCTGGAGTATGGCACTACACTCTTCAGTGAGATTAACAGTTTCAAACTCCCCAATGACTTTCTTATTAGTTATGATGTCTTTCAAAAACTTCACATACGTTGGCATGGACTGCAAAACTTCAACAAAAGGGATGTTAACATGAACTTGCTTCAGGATTTCCAAAAATTTATGGAAATGAGCTTCCTGTTCCTGTTTCTTTTTAAGCCGTCTAGGAAATGGAGGTGGTGGCACATAAGGAGGCAAATCTGGTTTCCTAATGACAGGGGGAGGCCTAGGAATTTCTTCTGGTTCCTCAATAATGGGCTCAAGCCTCGCCCTTGTTGTTCTTGGTTGCACTTGGTCAATGTTAGGCAGAGGGTCCAGTGGAGCAGTAGACTCTTCATTCTCTACTCTCTTTGGTACTTCTCTGCTACTAATCACCAATGGCCTTCCACTTCGCAGTTTAATAACTTGAACGTGTTCCTTACCATCCCTTCTAGGGTTTTCAGTATCAGCAGGCAGTCTGCCTTGGGGCCTATTCTTAAGCTCATTTGCCAATTGCCCAATTTGATTTTCCAAATTTCTCAAAGATGCTTGCTGACTTTGCAATGTTGCATCGTTTTTTGCTATATATTCCTTCAGCAAGCTTTCCACTGATGTCCCCATAGGTTGGTTACTGACATGCTGTTTCTGGTATGGAGGTTGATGATTCTGCTGATGTTGAGTGAACCTAGGTGGTCCACTTGGTCTGGTTTGGTTTTGCATCTGGCCAGTGCCTTGTTGTCCATTCCAAGAGAAATTAGGATGATTTCTCTAGCCAGGATTATATGTATTCGAATAGGGATTATTCCTCGTTTGCTGCTGATTCCCTACATAGCACACAGAGGCTGGATTTGCAGGGCAATAGTCATACACATGACCCTCCCAACAGAATCCACAAACGAGTGCATCTAACTGATTAGCCACTGCTCTACTTGTTGAAGTCGATGCCACTGTATTGGCATTCTGTTGGATGTTAGTCTGAGCCATTTGCTTCATCAGGTTTGTCAGAGCATTTATCTGGTTGCTCAATTCACCGAGTGCATCCATGTCATAAGCCTTCCTTCTATTTGGCTCCACAGGATCATCTGACCACCGACAGTGCGAAGCTGAAATTTTCTCCAAAATCTCATAAGCTTCGTTATAGCTTTTGGACACCATAGACCCTCCAGCTGAAGAATTCAGGACTTGCCTCGTGCTGGGATTACATCCTTTGAAGAACACTTCAATCTGGATGCACCATGGGATGCCATGGTGTGACATTTGAGTAGAAGATCCTTGAATTTGGTCCAGGCTTCATGTAGAGATTCATTCTCAGCTTGTTTAAACTTGATGATGTCATCACGAAAATTGGAGTTCCTATCTGGAGGAAAATACTTCACCAGGAATTTCTCAGCTAAATCTGTCCAGTTGACAATTGATCCAGATGGAAAATAATTTAACCAAGTCTTGGCTTTGTCTCTTAATGAGTACGGGAATAGGTACAGACGCAAAGCCTCTTGAGACACTCCTGGAATGACAAAGGTGCCACTCACTCCCAGGAAGTTCCTTAAGTGATTGTGGGGGTCTTCATTCTCAACACCGAAGAATTGGCCTACTGTTGACAGCATCTGAAACATTACAGGTTTCAGTTCGAATGAGTGAGCTGTGATTTTTGGGCGTATTATGCTCGGATTGAGCACCTCAGGCATAGGCACAAGGTAGGATAATATAGCACTGTCCTTATCATTCGCAATGTCAATGGGATTGCGAGCGTTAGGTGCTCGATTTGGTGCTTCTTCTGGTCTTTCCATTTCAGGTGGTTGGTTTTCAGGTGGCACTGGAGTTTGCTGTTTCGAACGTCGCGCAGCTTCCCTTCTAATTCTAGCTCTATTCCTTAGAGTTCTTTCAGGTTCGGGATCAAACTCGAGATTATAGTTTGGAAATTCATTCATCAACCAACTCTGTTAGTGCCTGAAAAATGGACGCAAAAGATTAGCTCCAATCATTTAAGCTCTTTCTAAAGTAACACAAATCGTTTTGACTCAACAAAGTCCCCGGCAGCGGCGCCAAAAACTTGTTGCTTTGCTCAATGGGGTTATTGTTGCGTGCTCAATGTGTTAATAAAAAGAAGCAATAAGGAAGGAAGAGCACTCAGAACATGCAAGCATACATGATCTTATAGCAAGTAATAAGTATTTTTTCATTCGTTTTCCCACAGAGATTTGAAGGGCTACTAATGACTATCCTATAGGCATTTTAATACGATTCTCAAGCTTTGGATCAACTCTCTATGCATCAAACTCACTCTATCTCATGTATCGTCCGATTCCATGCATTAGATTCTTTAGTTTACTCAACTCAAAGTAAGGTCTTAAGCATCTTGTTAAAGCAGAAGTGTTTAGTTTGTACTAGGAAAACGCTTATTCCTAAGCCGTTTTCTGACTACCATGGAAGGCTAGCATGATTATATGACTCTGAACTCTTACTCCTTCCAGAGGTTAGGAGTTCTATGGACAAAATGGATGGCCAATCGAAATTGCCCGTGGGTTGAAGCTTACATACAATCAATGATTCGAGAGCTATCCTACACACTTGGTTCACGTTTTTTAGCCTATAGTCTTGTCATTAGCATGCCCCTATGTGACTTAGCTACTCATGGATATATAGAGAATAGGAATATAAGATAAAACAGACATGCTTAAAAGAGAAATATACTTAAAACAGTAAGGCAAAACCGTAGCAGCAGAAGATGGAAACTGTGAAATGAAGACTTGTAATTTGATTACTTTGTTTGTTTGGTCGAACAAAGGAAAGCTTTAAAATAAATAATCCAAAGACAGAAAACAACGAAATGAAGTAGATTAATTACTAGACTAGAAATAACAACTGATCAACGCTGGAAATAGAAAGGAAAGACAGAAAACAGTAAATGCAGCTTGAAAGCTTCGTCGCAATCGCCTCGAATGAAGGATCAAAAAGAGCAGCCTTGCTTGGATGAATCCAATCGGGAGAGAAGAAGAATCTCCTCTCCTTCCTATCAGATTATCGATTCCAACAGCTGAGCTTCGCAAACCAACAGACGGCAAAGGAAAAACAGAAGAACAGATGGACTGCGAGAAGACTCTACGCTTTCGGATGATGCTTGAACCTCCGACTTTGACCCCTTTTTATAGCAGTTTGCAGGTGCGTTTGGGCCAAGGAGAACCATCAATCTTCAACGTCGTATATCAGAATGGATGGAGGAGAAAGAACGAATCCCTGAAATAACGGAAATTAACAGAAAATGATCAGTCAACTTACGGTTTTCACTTGAATAATTGCGGCTTCAGCAATGTTTTCGCAATTCTATCGCAATGCTGGTTTTTTTCATTCTTTTCCTTCGGTTTTCAACCCTTTTCTTTCCTATTGTACATAAGTCCTAATTTAGTTACCTTCTTCTAATTCTCATATTTAAGCATAGGTTTAGGCTAAATGCTATTAAAAACACCTAAGTATGTGCATCTTCCTAAGCTAAATAGGTCCTAAATAAGTCACTTTCAGAGGCTTAACACACCCCCAAACTTAAGGTTTTGCTTGTCCTCAAGCAAACTAAGGACTTACTTAGGCTGTTGTTTTTAGCTCTTTTGACCACTTACTGACTCCCCTACATTCCTATCTATAGCAGTGCTGTCCTGTGACACACTTCTAAGTTTAACACTAACCTCTTATCAAGCTTCTTCTGACTTCGCCTGCCTAATACACCTGCTGTTTTTATTTACTCCCTACAACTGATCTACCTGCTTTTGTCATATCATGCCACTATCCCTAAGGTTTCAAATTCTGCCTAGCTTTACCCCAGACTCAGTACATGCTTCTAGTTTTTACTTATGAGCTACCTAGGATTCCTTAGAGTCATGCCAGTCTTAGTACAAAACCAGTGACAGTAGTACTTTCATATGACCAACTAAACCCTGGCATCACTTCATTGGATATACATTCATCTCCCTAGACAAACCTAAAAGCTACAACCTTGTGCTCAGCTCATTGAGGATCAGAGTTCTTTTTAATTAGGACATCTAAGCCACAAGGTTATAACTCCTAAGCATACACTCTTCTTCCCTATTTTCCTTTCTTACTTAAGTGGAGCCTCTCCTTGGGTTGCCTTTTGATGCAATGCCACTTGTGGGTTACACACTTGGCACTGATTACTCAGCAACTTTGAGAGAGACTCCCCTCTTTATTCTATTTTTCATTTTTTCTGTTTATCACATTTTTTTTTTTTTTTTTTTTTTTTTTTAAAGGAGAAGAAGAATGCTTATGTCCTAAGGAAGAGAGGAATGTTCCTAGGCCTAGGGTGGCCTCCCCCAAACTGAAACTACTCATTGTCCTCAATGAGTGTCTGAGATGGCACACCCCCAAACTTGTCCTAGAAGCATCTAGTCTAAAGTAAAACAAAGAGAATCTAAAAGTCCTAGGCATAGGCAGAACATTCGAAAGCAATTATCCCAGCAGCAGAAAATTTGAACAAAACAGACAGTGAAGGACTTACAGTTATGCATGCTGAGCACTATTCAGAGGCTAAATTAAACTATCAAAGGGTGTCCTATGACACTCATCCAGCATGCTCTAAGATAAGCTATATAAGGTAGTCATGCTAGCAGCAAAATTCAGAATTTAAACAGATCACAGCCTAGCTAAACGGACAGTCCAAAACATGCATTTAGTAACAAAAATTGCGGTGACCGCAATTATTTCGCAATAAGGTCAGGGCAGATATAGCAGTGAATCAGGCCCCTAAGCATGCTTTTTCCTGTCACTCAAGCTCTACAAAAATAAAACTCAACTAACCTACCTATTCATCTATCATCAGCCTACGCTAAACAATCTAAAAACTAAATACTAAGCAACTAAAACAGAACAAAATACTAACTAACAAACAGCATAATGCACATGGTCTATCAGAAAGCAGATTTTTAATTTCAAAAATAAACTAAGGCATTTAGCCTAGTGATGACGAGCACAGTAACCACTCGTCCTCTCTCGTTCGAATTTTATGTTTCAGTCAAGAGGAAGGCCGAGAGAGTCTTCACATCTCCTTCCTCATAGTAGTGCTTCAACCGTGCACCATTAACCATGAAAGGTTGCCCTTGCTGCAGGTTCTTAATCTCGATAGCACCATGAACAAACACATTAGTGATGATAAAAGGACCTGACCATCTAGACTTCAATTTGCCTGGAAATAATTTCAATTGAGAGTTGAATAACAAAACAAGTTGGCCTTTTTTAAAGTCTTTAATCCTAAGTCTACTATCATGCCAAATCTTGGTCTTTTCCTTATACATTTTGGCATTTTCATAAGACATATGTCTAAGCTCATCAAGCTCATGTAATTGCAAAGACCGTAACGTTCCTGCATCAGTCACGCAATAATTCAACTCTTTTAGTGCCCAAAATGCCTTAATCTCTAACTCGAATGGCAAGTGACATGCTTTACCATACACAAGTCTATAAGGAGACATACCTAGGGGTGTCTTATATGCTGTTCTATAGGCCCAAAGTGCATCCTCAAGCTTAAATGACCAGTCTTTTCTATTAGGTTTAACCACCTTTTCTAGGATGTTCTTAATTTCCCTATTTGAAATTTCAGCTTGTCCATTCGAGTGTGGGTGATAGGGAGTGGCTACTCTATGTCTAATGTTATATTTAGCCAACACTCTCTCCATAGCCTTGTTAATAAAATGTGTCCCCTCGTCACTAATGATAGCACGAGGGGTCCCAAATCTAGTAAAGATGTGCCTATGCAAGAATTTAACTACTGTTTTGGCATCATTATTGGGACATGCTATGGCCTCTACCCACTTGGATACGTAGTCTACTGCTACTAAAATGTAAAGGTTACCTGATGATGGAGGGAATGGTCCCATGAAATCAATACCCCACACATCAAAGAGCTTTAACTCTAAGATGTAAGTGAGAGGCATTTCATCCTTGCGACTGAGATTACCTGTCCTTTGGCATTCATCACAGCTGTGGGCATAGTTGTGGGCATCCTTGAAGATCGTTGGCCAATAGTAGCCACTCTGAAATACCTTTGCAGCTGTTCTTTGGCCACCAAAGTGTCCACCATAAGGAGCTGTGTGGCAGTGCTGCAGCACAGACTTCGCCTCAGCAGCTGAAACACACTTCCTTAACAAGCCGTCAGCACATGTTTTGTATAACGTGGGATCATCCCATATGAATGTCTTTGCTTCGTGGAGGAACCTCTTCTTCTCTTGTCCTCCCTTGAAAGTAGGCAGTACCTGCGATGCAAGGAAATTGGCAATGTCAGCAAACCAAGGTTCCTCATCGTTATCACGATGAGCCAAAACAAAGACATGTTCATCAATGAAAGCATCAGAAATTGCGGGCTCCGCAATTTTTTCGCAATTATGCTGTAATCTGGAAAGATGATCTGCAACCACATTTTCACTCCCTTTCTTGTCTCTAATGTCCAGATCAAACTCTTGCAACAACAGTACCCACCTTATCAACCTAGGCTTAGCATCAGCCTTCCTCATAAGGTACTTAAGTGCAGAGTGATCTGTAAACACTATTGTTCTGGTTCCTACGATATAGTTCCTAAACTTCTCACAAGCAAACACTACAGCTAGCATCTCTTTCTCAGTAGTTGTATAATTACATTGTGCCTCATTAAGTGTTTTACTAGCATAGTATACAGGGTGTGTTAGCTTGTCAATCTTTTGGCCTAACATGACCCCTACGGCATAGTCACTAGCATCACATAATAACTCAAAGGGAAGGTCCCAATTTGGTCCTACTATGACAGGGGCTGTGACTAATGCTTCCTTAAGGGTTTTCCAAGCTACTATACATTCTTTAGAGAATATGAATGGCCTATTTAGCTCTAGAAGTTCACACAGAGGCTTGGCTATCTTAGAAAAGTCCTTAATGAACCTTCTGTAGAAGCCAGCATGCCCTAAGAAACTTCTAATGGCTTTGACATTTTGTGGTTCTACCAACTTCTCTATTACTTCAATCTTGGCTCTATCAACCTCTACACCTGCCCTTGACACTCTATGACCTAAGACAATCCCCTCGTCCACCATGAAGTGGCATTTTTCCCAATTTAGAACTAGGTTGGTCTCCTCACACCTAGCCAGGACTTGTCCTAAATTTTCTAGACAGTTTGTAAAGGAATCCCCAAAGACTGAGAAATCATCCATGAATATTTCTATCATGGATTCATCCAACTCAGAGAAGATTGCCATCATGCACCTTTGGAAAGTTGCCGGTGCATTGCATAAGCCAAAAGGCATTCTGCGAAAGGCAAAGGTTCCAAAAGGGCAAGTGAAGGTGGTCTTCTCTTGGTCCTTAGGGTCTATAGTAATCTGGTTATACCCTGAATAACCGTCTAAGAAACAATAGTAGGCTCTACCAGCTATTCTGTCTAACATCTGGTCAATGAATGGTAAAGGGAAATGGTCTTTTTTTGTCTCTTTATTTAGTTTCCTGTAATCCATACATACTCTCCACCCTGTGACAGTCCTTGTTGGAATCAGTTCATTGTTCTCATTGACTACCACAGTCATCCCCCCCTTTTTAGGTACACATTGTATAGGGCTTACCCACTGGCTACTAGCTATGGGGAAGATCACACCTGCATCTAACCATTTTATGATTTCCTTTTTTACCACCTCTTTCATAGAGGGGTTCAGCCTGCGTTGGTGATCTACTCTAGGTGTGTGCTCTTCCTCAAGTATAATCTTATGCATGCAATAAGAAGGGCTAATGCCTCTAATATCAGCAATAGTCCATGCAATAGCCTTCCTATGTTGCTTAAGCAGTAAAATCAGTTCAACCTCATGCTTTTCACTTAGTTTAGAAGAAATGATAACAGGCAGAGTTTCATTACTCCCTAAATATGCATACTTGAGGTAAGTGGGTAGTGGTTTCAGTTCTAAAACAGGTGGATGCTCAATGGATGGCTTTAGAGGATTTAATGATCTATCAGTTAGGTCTATATTCATACATACAAGTTGTGGTTTATCTACAGGGTTATCCATAATTTCAGATACATTCAAGTCAGCTACATCTAATTGTACATATTCATTAGCATGCTTAGTTAATAGTACATGCTCCAATTGTTCTTCCATTAAAGAATCTACAACGTCCATGCTAGCACAGGATTCAAGGTCAGAGGGATACCTTAAAGCTTTATACACACTAAATTTCACCTCTTCATCATGAACCCTCATAGTAAGCTCACCTTTTTGGACGTCTATCAAAGCCCTACCTGTGGCTAGAAATGGTCTACCTAACAGGATGGGGACCTCCTTGTCTGCCTCATAGTCCAGGACAATGAAATCTGCAAGGAAAATAAATTTGTCAACTTTTACAAGAATATCCTCAATCTTACCTTCAGGGTATGCGATGGATCTGTCTGCAAGTTGTAAAGTGACAGTGGTTGGTCGTGCTTCTCCTATTCCCAACTGGCGGAATAGTGATAGGGGCATGAGGTTTATGCTGGCTCCCAGGTCACAAAGAGCTCTCCCCACGTGCTTGCCTCCTAGCTCAACAGGTAAGGTAAAGGAACCAGGATCCTTCTCCTTCTTGGGTAGCTTATTCTGGAGTATGGCACTGCACTCCTCAGTGAGATTGACTGTTTCAAACTCACCAATTATTTTTTTGTTAGTAATAATGTCCTTCAAAAACTTTACATAAGAAGGCATAGACTGTAATACTTCTACAAAAGGAATGTTAACATGCACTTGCTTAAGAATTTCAAGAAATTTGTTAAAGTGCACTTCCTGTTCTTGTTTTTTCTTTAGCCTTCTAGGAAATGGCGGTGGTGGCACATATGCAGGCATGTCAGGTCGACTTAAGATAGGTGGAGGCCTCGGAATTTCTTCTATCTCTTCAGTGATTGGCTCCAGCCTTGTTCCTGATGTGCTTGTTGGTGGTGGACCTTGGTTTAGCAGAGACTCCAGTGGAGCACTAGACTCTTTGTTCTCTACTCTCTTTGGTATGTCCTTGGTGTTGCTCACCAATGGTCTCCCACTCCTAAGTTCAATTGCTTGAACTTGTTCCTTACCATCTCTCCTTGGCACTTCAGTGTCAGCAGGAAGTCTACCTTGGGGCCTACTTTTGATCTCATTGGCTAGTTGCCCTATTTGGTTCTCTAGGCTCCTAAGAGTAGCTTGCTGGCTCTGTAGAGTGGCATCATTCTTAGCTATGTATTCCTTGAGTAGGTTTTCTATAGAAGATCCTACAGGTTGATTGTAAGGTTTTTGGTACATGGATTGGTTATGTTGGGGAGTGAAACCAGGTGTTCCACTCGGCCTTGGTTGGTTAGGATTTTGGTTAGTATTCTGTTGGCCACCCCATGACAGGTTTGGGTGGTTTCTCCAACCAGGATTGTAAGTTTGTGAGTAGGGGTTGTTCCTAGGCTGCTGTTGACTTCCTACATAGCAGACTGAGGATGGATTCCCAGGGCAGTATTCATACGGGTGCCCTTCCCCACAGAATCCACAGATAAGTGCCTCGCCTTGACTTGGTTGGGTGCCCATTGACATGGCTGTGGCGGTATTGGCACTGGTTTGGAGATTGGCCTGAGCCATTTGCTTAACTAGGTTGGTCAGGGCATTTATCTGGGTGCTCATGGCGCTTAGAGCATCCTTGTCTTGAGCTCTAGTTGGCTCTACAGGATCATCCGACCACCTACAGTGAGATGTTGAGATCTTCTCCAAGATCTCATAAGCTTCGTTGTAACTCTTGGACAACATGGAACCACCAGCAGATGAATTTAGAACTTGTCTGGTGCTGGGGTTGCATCCTTTGAAGAAGACTTCTATTTGGATACACCATGGGATGCCATGGTGCGGACATTTAATGAGAAGATCTTTGAATCTTGTCCAAGCTTCGTGAAGAGACTCACTTGGAGCTTGTTTGAATTTGATGATATCATCACGGAAGGTAGAATTCCTATCAGGTGGGAAATATTTGACTAGGAATTTCTCTGCTAAGTCTGTCCAATTTAGGACAGATCCAGAGGGTAATGAGTTTAACCACGTTTTGGCTTTATCCCTCAAAGAGTAAGGGAACAGATATAGCCTCAAAGCTTCTTGGGAAACTCCAGGGATAAGGAATGTGTCACTGACTCCTAGGAAGTTTCTAAGGTGGTTGTGGGGATCCTCATTTTCCATTCCAAAGAATTGTCCCACAGTGGACAACATTTGGAACATCACTGGCTTTAACTCGAATGAGTTGGCAGTGATCTCAGGACGGATTATGCTGGGGTTCAGCTCCCCAGGCATAGGTACTAGATAAGAAAGAATGGCGCTATCCTTATCATTCGCTATTTCGATGGGATTGCGAGTGACAGGCACCAGATTTTGATCTCCTCTTTCCATTTCTTCTTGAGAAGGTGGTGGTAACCTTGCGGTTTCAGCAGCTAATTGAGGTAAAGAAGGTTGTTTAAAGAGACGTTTCTTGGCTCTATTCCTAGCTCTAAGTAATCTCTCGGGCTCAGGGTTGAACTCTAGATCACTACTTGGAGGCTCATTCATAAACTAACCTAAATGTTACCTGAAAAAGAAATGAAAAATGGATCAGATTCAATGAAGAATAACTTGGTGTTTCAAACTTAACTAACTTCGTTTTCACTTAAATAAATCCCCGGCAGCGGCGCCAAAAACTTGTTGCGTGCTCAATGTGTTAATAAAAAGAAGCAATAAGGAAGGAAGAGCACTCAGAACATGCAAGCATACATGATCTTATAGCAAGTAATAAGTATTTTTTCATTCGTTTTCCCACAGAGATTTATTATAAGTTATTCATGAAGTGTAAAGTTAAGAAAGAAGGGGTGGATTTGAAGGGATAAAATTGGTTTTTAATTGCCTACTTCTTACCGAATATATAAAGGAATGCAACATAAACAAATGCAAGTTGAAATTAGACTCAAAGGACAAGAGATGAAATTAATAAACGAAGAAGAAAACAGCTAAACAGAATGGTAACTTAACAGAATTGCGGGCACCGCAATGTTTCCGCAATTGGAACAACAGCAAAAATGTGTAAATTGGCGAATTAAGGGCTACTAATGACTATCCTATAGGCATTTTAATACGATTCTCAAGCTTTGGATCAACTCTCTATGCATCAAACTCACTCTATCTCATGTATCGTCTGATTCCATGCATTAGATTCTTTAGTTTACTCAACTCAAAGTAAGGTCTTAAGCATCTTGTTAAAGCAGAAGTGTTTAGTTTGTACTAGGAAAACGCTTATTCCTAAGCCGTTTTCTGACTACCATGGAAGGCTAGCATGATTATATGACTCTGAACTCTTACTCCTTCCAGAGGTTAGGAGTTCTGTGGACAAAATGGATGGCCAATCGAAATTGCCCATGGGTTGAAGCTTACATACAATCAATGATTCGAGAGCTATCCTACACACTTGGTTCACGTTTTTTAGCCTATAGTCTTGTCATTAGCATGCCCCTATGTGACTTAGCTACTCATGGATATATAGAGAATAGGAATATAAGATAAAACAGACATGCTTAAAAGAGAAATATACTTAAAACAGTAAGGCAAAACCGTAGCAGCAGAAGATGGAAACTGTGAAATGAAGACTTGTAATTTGATTACTTTGTTTGTTTGGTCGAACAAAGGAAAGCTTTAAAATAAATAATCCAAAGACAGAAAACAACGAAATGAAGTAGATTAATTACTAGACTAGAAATAACAACTGATCAACGCTGGAAATAGAAAGGAAAGACAGAAAACAGTAAATGCAGCTTGAAAGCTTCGTCGCAATCGCCTCGAATGAAGGATCAAAAAGAGCAGCCTTGCTTGGATGAATCCAATCGGGAGAGAAGAAGAATCTCCTCTCCTTCCTATCAGATTATCGATTCCAACAGCTGAGCTTCGCAAACCAACAGACGGCAAAGGAAAAACAGAAGAATAGATGGACTGCGAGAAGACTCTACGCTTTCGGATGATGCTTGAACCTCCGACTTTGACCCCTTTTTATAGCAGTTTGCAGGTGCGTTTGGGCCAAGGAGAACCATCAATCTTCAACGTCGTATATCAGAATGGATGGAGGAGAAAGAACGAATCCCTGAAATAACGGAAATTAACAGAAAATGATCAGTCAACTTACGGTTTTCACTTGAATAATTGCGGCTTCAGCAATGTTTTCGCAATTCTATCGCAATGCTGGTTTTTTTCATTCTTTTCCTTCGGTTTTCAACCCTTTTCTTTCCTATTGTACATAAGTCCTAATTTAGCTACCTTCTTCTAATTCTCATATTTAAGCATAGGTTTAGGCTAAATGCTATTAAAAACACCTAAGTATGTGCATCTTCCTAAGCTAAATAGGTCCTAAATAAGTCACTTTCAGAGGCTTAACAGTTATATATTGATTAATTTAAGCAAATAACCATGCAAGTATACACGGTCTGCAGCAAGTGATAAGTATAATTTATATCGTTTCCTGATAACTCCATTTTGGAGCTATTAAATACTTCCTAAGTATAGCTAAAGTCCGCATTTAAATGTTTAATTTATCTCAGTTGTAGGAGAAATGCGGCAAAGAGCTCGTGCGTCCATTGGACCCGTTTCGGAGCTAAAAGTGGAGTTTTAACGCCCCGGGAGTGCATCGGGAATGGGCAAGGCGATCCAAGAAGAAACGGACCAAAATTGCCTAGGAGAGGCAATTTTTCCAGCCCCAAACCCGAGAGCTAGCGTCGAGACGCTAGCTCGACGCTGCCGAAGCGTCGAGACCCTGCTGCAGCGTCGAGACGCTCCGGAGGAGGCGCGCGCAAGAAGTTATCGGGCCAGCGTCGAGACGCTCGCCTAGCATCTCGACGCCATCACGAGGCGCGCGCGGATCAGTTAGGGCGTAGCGTCGCGACGCTGCCCTAGCGTCTCGACGCTACGACGATATTAAATCGGTTGTAGGACGATTTTTGCAAGAACTTTTCATTTCTTGGGCGGTTTTTCATCTTCTTCCTCTCGGCTTTTCTCTATTTTTCATGATAGCTCCGCCATTTGTGGCTTGCTTATGAGCTTTTAAGTTGTATTAGTTCAAAGACGACTTCCATGGCTTCCCTTGGAGCGGTGATGACAACCCGTTCCATGGACGGCTAAGGTAAGGGTGAACGGTTTGGGATACATTTGAGGGATTTTTGTTAAACTCTTTTAGCTTTGATAATCCATGCTTAGTTTATAAATTGGTGGCTGTTTTGTATGCATTTATCATTCTTGCTTAACCCTATGCATATGTTAGATTTTGCCGATTGACACTCGCATTTTCTAGCATTTTGTGAATGTTAAAGAGTAGCGATGTCGTGCCTCTCACTATTCGACTAAGTAACACAGATTGATAAAACTAAACCGGAGTATCGAGTCATGCATGATAGTTGTTGGTTGCATACAGCGTTGGCGGGCAACCAATTAGCAATTAGATTACGTGATCGAATGTCTGTCGCGGTTCGCTAGTGACTATCTAGAATAAATTTGGGGCTGATCACCTTAATGCAATTTTAGATAATGTTTAATTAGAACTGTGTGGTCTGATTAATTTCTATGGAGCCGGTTACCTTGGGGCTTCTCGGGTAACCGACCGTGTGTACTACAAACTGCTTGCCTTGAATTTGTGTTAAATGATTAGCTGAAGATGTCTAACAATTAAATCCCGAAAATCCCCAAACCGTGCACGTGTCTCTCTCTCTTTTTATTCTTCCGTTAGCGTTTAATTGCTTACTTTGCATGTTTAAAAATCCCCCCGTTACAAAAAACCCAATCAATTAATTAATTTCAATTTTAATTTAATTTCGGTCATAACTTCTCCTTGGATCGACCCTGTTACCACTGGCTGCAAAGCTATTAATAATAGGCTTATAAATTATATTTTGGCGAGCTTCGACAACTCGAATTTGGAGTTCACATTAAAGTGGGCTCTACCCATTTCCCACAGAGACTAAGTTGAGTGAATGACGAGTTTATGCGTGTTAAATTAGGAAAGGTAACCAGGGATGATATGGGATTGTTTCGGGGCACAAAATTGTAAAGGACGCAAAGAAAACGCAAGGTTACATCAATGCAAAATAAACTAAGGAGACTACAGTCCAAGAAAATAGGCTAACTAACACGCAGAATAGAAAATAGTATTGCGGGTCTCGCAAAACTTTCGCAATAAACTAGCAACAGATTAATAAACAAGTAAAATCTAAGATAAAGACAGCTAGGTTGGCTAAGAATCCTCCATAAGCATAAACCATGATCATTCAGCAGCAAATAAACATTACATGCATCGTTTTAGCTAGATCTCATACATCTTCCGATTATATGCGTTAGATTCTTAAGTTACTCATATCCAAGTAAAGTTAAAAACCTATTTATAATTGCATGCTATCAAACGTGCTAGGAAAGTGCCTATTCCTAGACCACTTTCTGTTTACCATGAAAGGCTAACATGAATGAGTGACTCTGAGTTCTTACTCCTTCCGGAGGTTAGGAACTCGTTAGAACAGAATGGATGGCCGATCGAAATTGCTCATGGGATGAAGTTCACACTCAGTCAATACATTCATGCTTAATTACATGCTGAAATCACAGATTTATTTCCTATGGATTCATCCTAGCAAACCTGTATAACACTAGCCACTCATGATTTTAAAAGAACTCAACAAAACTAATTGATTAAGCATTAATCAAATTCAGCAACAATTCAAATAGCAGATTCAAACGATACGAAAACAGTAGCTATAAACAAAAGACAGTAGAGTGATCGAAGATCTGTTCGTCCTCGTTTGCTTCGGTCGAAGGAGAAGAGTATCTTGTCAGGAATCTTCCCTTCTTCATTTGAATTCCAGAGCGCCAAGGACGCTTCTTCTCGGATCTGATAATCGAAAGGATCTCTCTTGGGATTTCCGGGCCTTCTTCGAATCTCTCCACGTAAAAGATTGATATTTTCATTTCCTTCGGCTGTTCTATATATACAGTCCTCAGGGGTTCCATAGTCCGTACCCTAATCGCAGATCTCCATTCAAATTCAACCTTACGGAAAGGCCGACGGCTAAAAAGACGCAGCAGAAGAAAAGTAGTGCGATTGCGTTGCGATCGCAAAGTTCCTTGAAGACTCCTTTGCTGGCGCGTTGCGACCGCAAAGCTTTGTTTCCGGCTGCCCTTTTTCCTATCCTATTGCGCTCCTCGCAAGACTTCAGCAACATTCCTGAAAGGCATTATTTAGGCATTTTTCACCAAATACACACTTATGCACAGATTTTCCACATAAGCATTAACTTAACACCACATCACCAATGTCACTACTAATCACATATTATGCTCAATAATAACTAAAATGCTCAAAAGAATTCATGAATATAAAGCAAGTATAGACCTAAATAACTCTCATTTGGAGAGTTAACAGTAGTAGTTGTAGTTGTTCCTGCTAGGATAGACGTTTTATGGAATGTGCCTAATTGAACTTAATGACTTGATTGCGCAAGTATGAGAATGTTTTTAGCATGCTATCTTTCATTTGTTTTCTTTAAAGTAACCTTTATGATGATAACTAGAGTTTATCTCTACTCAAATAGTGCCAACTGTCATAGCTTGTAAGATTTTTCAAAAGCATAGGGTTCCATTAGTACTTTTCTATGCAAAACTTTTTCATAAGTCTAAACTTCTTTTTGTTTAACCCGTTTAACATGTTTAGGAGAGTTTAGCCTTGACGTTTTTTTGTAGACTAATGCTCACGCCATCCCTTTTGAAAAATCTCTCTTGAATAGTCAAGGAGGACATTGCCTCCTTTAAGTTTTGGGGGGTGAAGTATATTTTTAATGTGTTGACTGCTAGGTCTTGTTGTTATGTCTATTTCAAAGGAAGAATAGTTGAAAAAAAAAAAAAAAACCCTATTTCTAGAGGTACTCCTCCTTCTTAAGTTAGCTGAGTAACCAGGGGCGATCATGGGCCCCATGGTTGTCACTGCATGAAAGGGTAACTAGGAAGTGAGTATTTATCTTAGTTTGTGAGGCTTGCTCGTATCTAGATGCACTGTGCAATGAAATTTCAGGCAAGCTGGAACGAAGGTGAGTCTAGCAACGAAGATTCTCTAGAGAATAGTAAAGAAAAAAAGAAAGAAAAAGGAAAAAATGAGAAGCCTAGCAGCAACACAAGTTTGGGAGAAAAAGTGTTTAAAGTTCACACAAAAGGAAAAGTCTAAGCCTAGTTTATTTCACGAAAAGGACTATCCTAAACTCAGTGACTAAAGGTTAGATAGATTAAGCATATGGTTATGATAGACTAGAAAAAGCTTTGTTTAAAAAAACGAAAGTAGAAACTTATGTGAGAAACTACTTATGAGATTATGACTGGCACTAGAATATGAGACCTCTCCTGAAAGGTTGTTTATAAGCGAACTCTGTTTGAAAGCATGTTAAACATTTGCATAATTGTTCATTCTTGTTGTTATTATGTGTTGAATTGCTTGAGGACAAGCAATAAGCTAAGTTTGAGGGTGTGATGAACGTCATTTATGTCGTGTTTTTACCCTTTAAAGTATACTCATTAATTGACTTTTTGAGTTAAATTAAAGATAATTGTGCATGTAATTCATAAGAAAAGAATAAAAATAGGAAAGTCACATGCTCAAGGTCGTTTTGTCATTATGAAGCAATTAAGAGGGTAAAATAGTCATTTTTAATAAGAATTAATGTTGTTTTAATTATTTTCAAGAAAATTGTATTATGTTTCAACTTGTGGGCACAGAGAAGTCACAAAGTCAGAGAATCCAGCTTGTGGCCACATAAGAGGTCACGGAGTGCAGTTGACTGGTCAAACGAATTGGTTGAAATATTTTGTCAAAGATCTTCCAAAGATTCAGCAAACCAAATCCTCATTTGACCTAACAACCCTTCCCAAAGATCTCTCCCTCATTTTAGCAACCTCCAAACAAACCCTAAGGCCTATAAAAGGCACCTTAAGCCTTCATTCAAATCATCGATCATTTCTTTACAACAATCAATCTCCACATAGCCGATCAACCTCCTTTCTCTCTCGAAGAACTCACCCAAATTCCCAAAATTCCAAACAAGAGCGGACCACTCCTCTGTAAAAGATCTACTTCAGCCAGCTCCGAAAGGAAGGTGCTGCGAGGATTCGATTCGCATTGACGACGTGAACCGAGCGAGTAGAGACCCTTCATCCATTGTCCACGAGTTCGAGAGAGAGAAAGTTGGAAAATTTCCAGATTTATTTTCTATTTTATTCTGCACATTTTCTATTTACATTCTGTTTTTTATTTCACATTTCTTTCTGTTCTTAATTTTTCATGCAAAATTACCATTTTACCCTTTAGCTAGTTTTCACATTTATAATTTTATTTTCAGTTTAGAACCTTCGTTATTTTAATTTCATCCTTTATTTATTCTGTTTTTATCCTATTTTCGTTTTATTATTAATTTTCGAGTAAATTACCATTTTACCCTTTTAGCAATTTTTGTACTTATGCATTATTTATCAATGAAATATTTTAGTTTATTTATAATTATGAGCTAAGTTTTCCTAAGGGATTCAATTATGTGAATGTCCATTTAGAAATGAGCTAGCTTGACAGCTGTAAATTGCGGTTTTACCCTTTATGCCTTGTGTGGTTCGTCATTTACTGAATATATGCAAAAATGTTATATTAATTTGATCACTTAATTAGCATGAAATGTTAATGTCGATTCTGGACAGGTCGGGCAATTAACGGCTCTCGTAAAGGTGATATAGCAGAAAAACCTAGGAATAGGATTTCGTCGATTGTCCTTGATGATTGGGGCAAAAGACTATAGGATCAATAAGATTGCATTCTTAACCATCTAAGATCACATTATCCACTGGACCGTGAGTATAATGGCTTAGACTCCTAAGGGTACTTGCAAAGAGGCTGAATAGGAGATGAATCTGATCCAAAAGCATAAGGTACTATGTGGTGACTATGTGGTCACAGGCTGTCAAGTAAACTCAACTTAGGGCTGAAACATGATTGGATCCCTGTTTTTATTATTCTTTTCAACCCAAAACCAACCAAACATTATCAATTTATTTTTGTTACTTTTCATTGCATTCGGAGAACAATTCTTTCTAAAACTAAATTCTTCAACAGTCTCTTGGGATACGATACTTGGAATACTTTCCAAATTATTACTTGATTGACAGTGTATACTTGCACTTGACCATAAACTTCATTGCAGGTTATTGAACCAAACTACACACCCACGTTTTGGTCCATCAAAACACGTTTCACTTTATTCCAGCAAACACCTTTACTGAATAAAACATAATAACTCATTATTACTAAATAGATAATTTACAAACATAACTGTTTACAAACCACGAGTTTTAGGACATTAAACCCAACAAAATAACAGAAAAAGACGAAATTAAAGAAAAACTCGAAAATACTTAAAAAAAGGTGAAAAAGCATAAAATGAGGTGAAAAATCCAAAATGATGATAAACAAGGCTGGACAAAATACGGTGTCAACAGATTTGTTTATAAAATGCATACCCTCGTCACTAATGATTGCCCTAGGCGTGCCAAATCTAGTGAATACATGCTTATGCAGAAATTTAATCACAGTTTTTGCATCATTTAAAGGACACGATATTGCTTCTACCCACTTTGACACATAATCAACAGCTAATAGAATGTACAGATTACCTGCTGAAGAAGGGAATGGACCATAAAGTCTATCCCTCATACATCAAATAATTCTAACTCTAAAATAATAAGTTAAAGACATTTCTTCCTTTCGGCTTATATTTCCAATTCTTTGACATTCATTACATGTTTTGGCAAATAAGTATGCGTCTTTAAAAACAGTGGGTCAATAGTACCCGCACTGAAATACCTTGGCGGCGGTCCGTTGACCGCCAAAATGACCTTCATATGGTGAGTTGTGACAATGCTCCAAGACAGTCACTACTTCTGATGCGGTGACGCATTTTCTCAGCAATCCATCCGCGCAGCATCTATATAAAATTGGGTCATCCCACAAGTAATTCCTTGGCTCGTTCAAGAACTTCTTTTTATCATGGGCTCGATCTAACTCTGGCATTACCTGTGAAGCAAGAAAATTAGCTATATCAGCAAACTAAGGCTCAAGGCTTTCTTCAGAATGTGTTAGTTTAAGAATTGTTCATCAGCGAAAGAATCCATTAATGCGGCTTTCGCATTATCTTCGCAAGTCCCTTCCAACCGCGATAAGTGATCGACTACTACATTTTCACACCCTCTCTTGTCCTTGATTTCGAGGTCGAACTCTTGCAACAACAAAACCCAGCGAATTAATCGAGGTTTAGAATCAGCTTTGTTCATGAAATATTTAATCGCTGCATGATCCGTATACACGGTAGTTTTGTTCCCCACAAGGTAGGCTCTAAACTTCTCGCAAGCAAATAATACTGCTAACATCTCCTTTTCAGTGGTGGTGTAGTTGCACTGAGCCTCATTCAATGTTCGGCTTGCGTAGTAAATAGGGTGTGTAATCTTCCCTATCTTTTGCCCTAGCATTGCGCCCATGGCGTAATCACTCGCATCGCACATAAGCTCGAAAGTGGCCTCCTAGTTTGGGGCTATAATTATGGGTGCATGCACTAAGGCGTATTTTAACGTTTATTACAAGCAGTCGAACATTCACTTGAAAAGATAAATGACCTGTTTAACTCTAGTAGTTCACATTCGGGTTTTGAAATTCTAGAGAAATCCTTAATAAACCTCCTATAGAACCCCGCGTGTCCCCAAAAACTTCTTATCCCTTTGACATTCGTAGGTGGGTCAAGTTTTTCAATCACTTCCACCTTTGCCTTATCGACTTCAATACCTTCCTTAGACACTCGATGCCCTAATACAATCCCCTCTCTTACCATGAAATGGCACTTTTTCCAGTTGAGGACTAAATGTGTGTCTTCACACATTTCCAACACTCTCCCCAAGTTTAGCAAACACTGTTCAAAAGAATCACCAAATACAGAAAATTCATCCATGAATATTTCTACAATTGACTCAGCTAGGTCAGAGAAAATCGCAAGCATGCACCACTGAAATGTTGTTGGGGCATTGCATAACCCAAAAGGCATTCTGCGAAATACAAAGGTGCCAAAAGGATATGTAAAAGTTGTTTTCTCTTGATCCATTGGATCAATTGTAATCTGATTGTATCCGGAGTATCCATCCAAAAAGCAATAGAAAGATTGTCCCGCTAGTCTATCAAGCATTTGGTTTATGAAAAGAAGCGGAAAATGATCCTTCTTAGTTACTTTGTTCAATTTTCGGTAGTCCATGCATACTCGCCAACCATTTATGGTGCGAGTAAGGATTAGCTCATTCAGTTCATTGACAACCACTGTCATGCCGCCATTTTTAGGCACACACTGAATGGGGCTGACCCATTGACTATTCGAAATTGGAAATATAACAACGGTGTCTAACCATTTTATAATTTATTTTTTTACTACTTCTTTCATGGATGGATTTAGTCTTCTTTGATGTTCAATTCCAGGGGAGTTCCCTTCTTCTAACAAAATTTTGTGCATGCAAAATGAAGGACTAGTTCCCCTAATATCAGCCAGCGTCCAGCCTATTGCTTTTTTGTGCCGTTTTAGCAAGATTGGCAATTTAGTTTCATGCTCTTGATTTAACGTGGAAGAAATGATTACAGGCAAAGTGTCATTTTCTCCTAAGTAAGCATACTTCAAATGAACAAGCAGAGGTTTTAATTCAAGCATGGGAGGTTGTTCAATAAAAGGAAGCATGGGTGATGTTATGCGATCAATGACAGCATTTCTTAAACAAGCATGTTGTATTGCATCAATATTACTTTCAGCATCAATATAAACATTCAAATCATTCAAGTCTACCTGTCCATGGTTATTAACATGCATTTCTAGCAATTCCACTTCATGCTCATGCTTTACTAAGGTGTCAAAGACATCAATAGAAGCACAATCTTCTAAGTCAGAGGGGTACCTGAGTGCTTTGAACACGCTGAATTTTACCTCCTCTTCGTTTACTCGCATGGTCAATTCTCCTTTCTGCACGTCTATGAGTGCACGCCTTGTTGCAAGGAATGGTCTTTCCAAGATGATAGACACCTCTTTGTCAGCTTCGTAATCCAGGATAATGATGTTTGCAAGAAATATGAACTTATCAACCTTAACCAGAATATCCTCTATCTTACCTTCAGGGTATGAGATAGAACGGTCTGCCAGCTGCAATGTGACTGTAGTAGGGCGAGCTTCTTCAATGCCTAGTTGCTGAAAAAGTGAAAGCGACATGAAATTAATACTCGCTCCTAAATCACAAAGCGCTCTCCCCACATGTTTTCCTCCTATGGCAACAGGTAAGGTGAATGACCCTGGATCCTTTTCTTTTGGAGGCAGTTTATTTTACAAAATAGCACTGCACTCTTCAGTAAGGTTCACAGTTTCAAATTCACCTATGACCTTTTTGTTGGTGACTATATCCTTGAGGAATTTGACATGTGAAGGCATGGATTGCGGGACTTCAACAAAAGGTATGTTGACATGCACTTGTTTTAAGATTTCCAAATTTTTTTGGAAATGGGCTTCTTGTTCCTGTTTCTTTTTCAAACGTCTCGGGAAGGGTGGAAGTGGAACATACATTGGCATGCTAGGTCTAATACCTACCGAAATGGTCCTAAGGATTTCTTCAGGTTCCTCCTCTATTGGTTCAAGCCTAGCTTTTTGTTCATCCTTCGTAATAGTATTGCCTGAGTTTTGTTGGGTTACTAGTGGAGCATTAGGCTCTCTGTCCTCTACTCGCTTTGGTTCAGCCTTGGTTGTACTTACTAAGGATCTGCCACTTCTGAACTCGATGGCTTGGACTTGCTCTTTGCCTTCCCTTCTCGGATTTTCCGTATTCGACGGCAATCGTCCTTGTGGTCTGTTTTTTATTTCACTTGCCAATTGGCCTAATTGATTTTCCAAGTTCCTCAAACAGACTTGTTGGCTTTGGATAGTTGCATCATTTTTGGCAATGTATTCTTTTAGCAGATTCTCTAACGACAAACTTATCGGCTGACTAACTACTGGTGGTTTTTGGAATTGTGTTGGGTCGGACTGGTTGTGCTGGGGAAATCTTGGAGGTCCATTGGGTCTAGGCTGCATGTTTTGCATTGCATTGTTATTTCCTTGCCCGTTCCACAAAAAGTTTGGATGGTTCCTCCATCCAGGATTGTAAGTATTGAAGTAAGGGTTGTTCCTTTGTTGGGGTTGACTCCCTAAGTAACATACCGAAGCAGGGTTGGCTGGACAATAATCATAAACGTGGCCTTCTCCACAGTAGACACACACCAAAGCATCTACTTGATTTGCGACTGCTGGCATTGTTGAAGCATTAACACTAGCATTAACAGTCTGTTAAAGACTTGCTTGTGTTAATTGCTTCATCATGTTGGTCAGCGCTGTGATTTGATTATTCATCGCACTCAGCGCATCTACCTCGTATGTTCTCTTTCTTCTACTCGGCTCTATTGGATCATCTGACCATCGACAGTTCATAGCTCTTGAGCTAGTAGGGCAAGAGGCAAAATAGCTAAGAAACCTACTAGGAGACGTACCATTGTGGGGGCGTCAGTACCAGTCTCTATGCATTGCGATTCATAGGCTGCCATAGGTATTGCTAAAAATACTGTGTATAACGGTAAAAGAAGGCATGTACGCTTTAGACATGGAGTTGTGAAACAATTGCTGGAGAGTGGAATTCTCTCCTTGGAGTATGTGAGGTCTGAGGGGAATCTAGCGGATCCCCTTACCAAGGGCCTAACAGGGAGAGTAATTCTAGAGTCTTTCGGCAAGTATGAGACTCAAACCCTTATAGTGGATTCATAGCCCTTTATTTGGGTGGTTTGAGTAAGACTTGATGGAACACTTGAAAGGTATCCATAGCCCTTTATTTGGGTTGTCTGAATACAGACTTGATGAAACCCCTGGAAGTCTTCATAGCTCAGTTGTTGAGTGGTATGAGTACAGACTTGATGAAACATTTAACGTGATTGTGAAGGTGTGGCCGCCTTCTATGAAAGAGTATATGGTCTCTTTCTAGAGCCTTCACGGTGACCCGAGGTTCGATGTGCATGACCTTAAAAGCACTTGATATTGTATATGTATCGCGGATTCAAGATAAAACATAAGGAATAATGGAGCATGTTGTGGGGGTGTCAACCTTAATTGATGAAAGTTTAAGAGGCAACTCACTCTTTTCAATTAGGTTGTTGCCCCACTTCACTATGCAACAATTCAAATCGTAAGATATTGTTGTTTAAGCTTATGATTTCTTCTTTGCTCAGATTTTGGTTTTTGTTTCCTATTTTCTTTGTAGGTGGTAGTCATTCGTGGGGGATTGTTGGGAATGACTCTCATTAAAATTATTTTTGTAACCGTTTTCTTTAAAATGATTTCATTAATGTTAGTTACCGGTTTTTACATTGTAACGATTTTCATTGATGGAGAGATTTGAAACGTTTTTTTTTTTTTTAATTTTGGTTGATTTTGTAACTCTCCAATGTTGGGTAAAAGGAAGCTTTCCATTTTCAGTTTCGAATGGAGATTTAGAACTCTTTCTTTTTCAATGGTTCTTCAACAAAAAATCTTAGCAATGTTTATTTTGATTCCAATCCTTCTCTCACGAGTGGACGTGAAAGTTGGATGTTGTGTTAACCTTGATGAACAATCAGCATAAACGATTCACATCGAGGTCCTGCTGAATTTTGCTTTCAAGGTCGTGGTTTACCACGGCGCAACGATTGATTTTCGATTCTTAATTGCCAACATTAAAGATATCTCTTTCCTCTCCCTAAAGTAGATTTATCCCCATAAATCAATAACAATATCAATACATTTAGTAAATTTGATAATTAAGATAGAAAATAGATGAAAACTAGCCACTTGATAGACCTATTCAAAAGCAACCTAGTCTTATTTTTCCTTTTTATTTCAAAATTTATCTTTATGCAGCCGAAAAGGAGGGGAAATAATCCTCCTAAGTTTTCATTGGAAGTGAATGCTTTTCTTTTGTTGCTACTTTTTCAAATGAACCTTATATTTTCCTTTTTTTCCCCTCTTCCTTATCTAAAAAAATCATGAGTTGTTTTATCTAAGAAACAACCATAATCAAGTTAAACTTTCCCTTTTCTTCAACTTTTTGTCAATTTTATCCCAAATAAAGTAACTTCAGGTATGTTTCCACTCGGGTCAAAAGAAAGGCTGCCATATTGAGGTAAAAGACGAAAATAAAGAGATTTGAGTTGATTTTGATGGATTTAATTAATTGAGTTTGGTCTTATATTATGTCAATTGAACTATATTTAAGTTGGCTAAAAAAGAATTATTTGTAACTAAATTGTTAAGTTATATTAAAGTTGATTATCTTAAATTTAAAGAAAAAATTTACTCCGAATCACCAACTTACTTTTATATTTTTTTATTGATCAAAATAATAGATCAATGGTAGTTTACATTAAACACCAATTTTTTTTTCTTTTCATGGTGATAGATTTAAATCATCTTTTTTATATTTATAATATGAATGGTTGCATCAATAGCAATCAAGTCCAAAATAATAGCAAATATATATGGTAAAATTTAAAACATTTTACAAATATAACAAAAAATCAGTAACTATCACTGATAGACTATTATCGCTGATATATGACTATCACTACTATCGGTGATAGTCATTGACAAAATTCTATAAAAACTAAGGTGATAGACTATTAGTGATAGATTACTATAAATGATAGACTGCTATCAGTGATAGAAATTGACATATTTGAATTTTTTTTAAAAAAATACTATATTTTTAATTATTTTAGTTTTAATTGATGGTACAATTTTCGTGTATAAAAGATAATAGTTGAACCAAAAAATAATATGCAGATGCAAATTCTGATATACCAAATTATTTAATACCACAAAATCCTGGTGAGGGATCTTTGTGGGCCAGGTTGAAAAAACTTTTTTTATACAAAAGGAAAAAAAAAAAAAAAGGAGAGAAAAAGTTGGAAAAAAAGAAAAAGAAAAAGGAAGCATCAGATGCAACGTGTACAAAATTCCCATCTGTGTCTCCCTCTCCTTACTGCAAAGATTGATAATAGAGCCTCTTTCAAAACAAAAGCAACATCATATTTTTCAAGATCTTCCAACACAAAATCCTAATTCCAATATCGCATACACACACCAAATAATAGGTAAATTAAACACACACACAAAAAATGCTCAAATATATGTTTGTTCCCTTTTCGGTATTTAAACTTTTTAAATAAATTATTTTGGTTATTATCATTACTATGTGCTCAATTACTTAATAAATGAATGATGTAACTTATGTTGAGTGATCGCTCATATGTTGCATGAGGGGCGGTAAAAGACGATTTTGCTCATGAATTAGCGATCAAGCGGAAAATGATCTCGTACTAAACAAAACTACTTTCACTCGACTGCTGATCTTATGGAATTGTCCTAGCCTGGGCAATATAATGGTTTCGCCGCCAAGAAGAAACATGTTGTGCCAGGTCACTGGAATCCTGTGAGGTCAACTGAACAGGTTGACAATTGACAAGAGATGGTGAGCAATGTTGTTGGCCTGACGAAGCCTGATGACGAACGAAAAGAATCTTAAATAAATATAGTGACTAGTGAAAATTGAGTATTAAGTTTTAAATATGATAGGATTGTTGCTTAAAAAGAGTTTTCTATTATATTAATTAGGTTTAATTTTACACCAACAACGAGATGTTATGAAAATATATATATAAAAATAATAATAATAAAATTATATAAAAAAAAAAAAACTGATATTTTTTTTTTGCAAAATTATTTAATTGATTCGGGGTACGGAATTGAATTCCCGACCTCTTAATCAATGATACAACTGTATGTCGATTGAACTATGCTCGACTTGAAGAAAAAAAAAAAAAAAAAAAAAAAAAAAAAAAAAAAAAAAAAAAAAAAACCTTTTGAAGGATGAAAATAATAATTAAATCTACATAATTTTTTTAATGGATTTGACATGAGCTTTTACATGATACTGTGTGGACTTGTATATTAAATCACATGTGTCAAAATCTAGTATCAAATTTGGAAGACATGGCTTTATGCTTTTTATTAAATACAATACAAAATCTTAGGATAATGAACCAAAACTAATATTTTTAGACGTTTATGGAAAAAATATATAATAAAAATTGAAATTTAGAAATTAATATAGAACTTAAATCATTAAAAGAAATTCTCATAAGAGTTAAACATCTATTCTTATTTTTTAAGAGTTCGTAGGTTTAATTTTAAACCCTACTCCTTGTGGTATGATATCAATAAGGAGGAAAAAAAAAACATTTTATATCATCCTAAAAGAGAGGGTTTTTTTTAAAAAAAATAAAATAAAAGATAAGAGTTGGGAATAGAATAAAGGCATATCTCTTTATTAGGTGTGCCCACGACCATAGTTAGAAATATTGAAACTTTTATTTGTTTGCTTTCTTCTTTTCATCGATATAATTAAAATAATTGCTGATGAAAAAATTTCTAAATTTGAAAATTGTATCTTTCTTGCTCTCCAAGAATATAATTAAAAGTAATAATATTCAAAAAGTTGTTATACTTCTAGCTTTTGAATTTTCATATCGAGCCTAGTTCAATTGACATAAAAATGTGTTCTTGTTTAAGAGATTATGCGTTCAATTTCTGCATTAATTAAAAATATCTTTGCAAAAAAAAAAATCTTACTTAAACATCGGTATTTTTAATATTTAAGTGCAAGTCAAAATGTTAATTAATTTGATTTGGTACTCTACAAAATGTTAATTAATTTGATTTGGTACTCTAGTTGTGTCGTTGATTTATTTATTATTTAATATTTATTATTATTATTATTTTGAGTTCGACAACAATATAAAGATAAGAATTCAAATCTTTAACCTCTTAATCAAACCACTCTAAAGGTCACCACTCTAAAGGTCTGTATGGAATTGAGGTTGGAATGTTAAAAATCAAATTTTCACTATTTTTGTTGTTTGGTAAAACAGATTTTTTTTTAAATTTATATAAAATCACTTTCTAAATTATTTGATTTTGAGAATCGGTTAGTTTTAGCTTTCTCGATTAATCTGACGCTTTTTATAATAAAATCTTTTCCGAAGCACTTATATTCTTCTGCATCCTTCCTCTCCTTATGCAACCAATTTTCCCTCTCAATCTACAGGTGCGGGACACCATTGAATTGTTGGATTTTATACTGAAGCAAATGATGTAAGAACATCAAAATTATTTCACACTATAAATTAGGTAAGATCGACAAGAATATTTCAATTTTTTCTTTTTTTTTTTTGTTATTTAGGGATGATTTTTTTTCTCTTTCTACAATACATTTGGATGAAAAAGTAGAAAGAAAAGAAAGAAAAAATTCATCAAAATTTGTTTTAGAAAAAAATCATCAAAATTTGATTTAAATACTATTTGATGTAACCAATTATTTTTCCTAACCTTTTATCATATAAATCTAAAAAAATCTAAAAATAAATTTATAATTTAAACTATAAAAAATATAAATAATTAATTTATAATCATTCATGAATATTCACATAGAAATAATTATTATATAAAAAAAAAACATATAAATAACTAAAATAAGCATTTTTATCTTGAAGCCACAACAATTTCATTTTTAAGTTTAAAATTAAAATTTACAGAATTTTTATAAAAGTACATTTGACAGCAATTATTCAATCCAAACCTATCTATTCTGGAGTTGACAGTTGAGTTGAAGATTTAGATAAAAAAAAAAAATAGTTATTGTTTTTAGTATCAATTTAGTTATTTTTAAATTTTAATACAATATAATAATAGGATATGTATTGTTTTAAACGATTGTAAGCCAACCGTTGTTTCTGTAACCATTTTTAAAAGAAATACGGATTAAAATATAACTTTTAGATGATTCTTTTAATAAGTATAAAGTACTTCTTTTGCAAACAATTTCGAAAGAAACACTCCTCCTAAAATTATTTGAAGTATTCATAAACAGTTTTTTTTTTTTTTTTTTTTTGAAAAGAACATAAAAAATATGCAAAATACTTTTTATTAAATTAAAATTATTCTACAATCACATATCCTAAAAAATATGCAAAATACTTTTTAATAAATGAAAAGTACTTTTAATGGTTTAAAAGTCATTACAAAGTAACCCAAGCAACACAGTTAGAACACGTGGAATAATAGATTATTCTAGGGAACTTAAACTATTTGATTAAACAAAATTAGGGGATAACACGTATAAAGTAAACGAATATAGTTTGGTAAACTAAGAAAGAAAAATAAATTTTATAAAAATAAAAAAAAATACATATTGGGTTCCAGCAAATACGAGAACATAAACCCTTGAAAAGGCTGAAATTATGGACGCAAATTTTCAGCCAACCAGCAATGCCTATTAAATAGGAATTTGACACCCTACATTCCAAAAGAGAAAATAAAAAAAAGAAAATAAAAAAGAAAAAAGAAAAGAAAAAAAGAGAGATGCCTTGGGAAAAGGCAAACTTTTACAATAGTGTGTGGAGTTTTTGGCTGATGAGACACCATTTTTATGTGACAAGTGGATGGTGATTATCAACTCAGCCGCTTTGGATTGTTCATTTATTGCCGTCCATATCATATGATCATCATCACATCAATATTTTTTTCATCTCTTTATTTTTTCCTTTTCTTTTGTGTATTTTAAACAGATTTTTTCCTTCTTTATTTGCATGGATTACTTTATTTATCCTTTTTTAAATAATGGATTTGAAGTACTTTCTCTGCTTCAATATTATATTTTTTTTTATTGAGTTTCAATTTAATGTATTATTGAATAGAAAATATTACCCTATGCTAATTTGAATTACAAATAATAAAATTATACTCATACCCACTTTTTTTTTTTTTTTTTTTTGTGATAAAAATACTCATACCCACTTAATTTGTATTCAATATTATTTCGCAGGTAAAAATCATAACTAAGCTTGAATTGAAAAGCTTGACATTTTCCTTTTTCAACGTAGACAATTAATTATCAAATACTTTGAAAGAAATTCAACTTTAATTTACATTGAATGTTGATGGCTAATTTAGGCCACCATTTCATAACCATTTCAATTGTATAAGCTATTGATAACCATTTTTTTAAAAAAATTAAGCCTACAAATAATACATTGACCTATAAATTCTGTTGTTGTGTTATTTGTCTTTTCAAGTGTTTCTAAAATTAAGGACAAAATTTGGAGAAAAAAAAACTATTAAAAACTTTTTTGTTTTTGAAATTTGAGTAATAGTTATGATGTTTCCTTAACAAAGATGAAAGTCATTATAGACGCAAGAAAATCTGGCTTCAAGCCTCAGACCGAAACCTTCGGCTGGCGGCGCTCCGACGCGGATCTACAAAGAGGAAATAGAGGTAAACTTGCACCGATGAGGCTCGGTCGAACACGCTCTAATCCTTAAGTCAGTTAGAGAGTATTGGGAAGGCCAAACAGTAGATTTGTGAGAGTGAATTGTCCAAGAGTGGATAATTTTAGTTACCTCATAAAGAAGGATGGTGTTTCTTTATATATAATGGGTAAATGACGCATGGGGTACCTCTTCTTCCTCCTCCTCATCTTCCTCTTCCTCTTCTTCCTCCTCCTCTTCCTCTTCCTCCTCTTCCTCTTCATCATTTATGAAATCATCATTATTGTTTGACGATACATTTCTACTCTGTGATTGAATAATTTGTCCGTCCACAATTGTAGAAGAAACATCATCTCTGCATAATGTGATGTCATAATCTATGAATGTGTTCTCATCGACTCTCGTATCGTCATCTACTTCCAACAAATCAAGTTGGTTATTTCCAAGATCTTCTACCTCTGGAATGTCCCATAAGCGTTTATTTTGGACTAATTGCACTACTTTCCAATGATTACCATATTTTGGGTCATTGAGGTAAAATCCTTGTTGTGCTTGATTAGCAAAGATGAAAGGATCATCAACATGCCAATAATGAGACGTATTAATTGATGTAAACCCTAAATTCACGTGTGGATTATTGTTCTTAGTGTCAAACCATTTACATTTAAAAACAATAGTACGTCTTCTCATGACATACTCCAAGTCCAAAACGTTAGTCACTACACCATAGAATTTCGACTCAACACCTTGATTGTCTGTCTCTTCAGGCACCATGACTCCACTATTCTGTGTTGTCCGACGATTATCACGCGCTACCGTGTGAAAACGTATTCCATTAACATTGCATCCAGTATAAGAGCGCACTAAAGAAGTGGGACCCATCGCTAGAGAATACACGTCATCAGACACATTTTCTCTCTTACGCAATGAGAGAACCTGTGAATTCAGACATATATCTTACAAATGCATAACATTACTCATAATTAAAATTCAATTTATAAACTCCCATAACTATATACTTACATGAGATTTGAACCAATCGGGAAATTGTTCCTTATGTCTTTTTTCTAAGTCGGATATGCTTCGTGATTGAGAACGAATTAGTCTCAAATGTTGCCTATTAAACACAAAAAAATAAGAATTATGACTCATATTTATTTCACTTGCACCCTTAAAGTGAAAATTACAATATTAGATACCTACGATAAAGTTTTATCTCATCACAATTGTTCAGAATATACCATTGTGCTATCCGTTTCTCCTCAATTGATAAGGTCCTAGAAGTTGAACCCCCAAACGGTCTTGCCCTTTGTCTAAACAATTCAAATTCGCCACAAGTATCGTTCTCGAGAATTTGATCATCATTATGTTCGTCTCTATTGAATCGCGTTTCAATTCCAGTTAGGTACATTGAACAAAAATTCATCGATTCATTCATTACATACTCTTCTGCTATAGATCCCTCAGGACGGGCTTTATTTCGAACATATTGTTTTAATGTTCGTAAACTTCTTTCAATAGGGTACATCCAACTATAGCTAATAGGACCCGCAACTCTGGTCTCATATAGCAAATGAACGGCAAGATGCACCATTACATCAAAAAATGTCGGTGGGAAATTTTTTTCGAACTTACAAAGTATAACTATAATATTTGACTGTAATCGATCCAAATCAGTTGTGGTAATCGTTTTCGCACATAGATCACAAAAAAATGTACATAGCTCAACAATAGTAGTCGACACATTCTTATGTAAATATGCTCGAACACCAATAGGGAGAAGCCTCTGCAGCAGAACATGACAATCGTGAGTCTTCAACCCATGAATTTTTCCATCGTTCACACTCACACATCTTGATATATTCGGGACAAATCCATCAGAAAATTTCACTGATTTCAAGAACTTACAGAACTCGACCCTTTCACTCTTAGTGAATGTATACGCAGCATGTGGTTTTTTAAACTTATTGTTTCCTAAAGGTAGCAAGTGTAATTCTTTTCGTATACCTCGATCCTATAGATCATTTCGAGCCTTTTCTGTGTCCTTTGTTTTTCCATCAATGTTTAACAATGTGTCAACCAAGTTGTCACAAATATTTTTTTCAATATGCATTATATCCAACTTATGTCTTAATATAAGTTTTGACCAGTAGGGGAGTTAAAAAAAATACTTTTTTTCTTCCAATAAGAATCACCTCGTTTCCTTTTCTTACCTTGCTTCGTTGGATGTTTATTAAGCACTGGAAAGTTTAGCATACTTAGTTCTTGTAAAATCTCGTCTCCATCCATTACGACTGAAGGTGGTCTAGGTTCCCGATAATCGTCGTGTTGCTTATTCCTACGCCAATTGTGTGTCACCGGAAGGTAACGTCGATGTCCCATGTAAGACATTTTATCCCTTATCCAAAGCGATGATGTATCTTCCTTACAAATTGGACATGCCTTGTAGCCCTTGTTAGTCCACCCAGATAAGTCACCGTACGCAGGAAAATCATTAATCGTCCACAACAAACTTGCGTGTAGTTGAAAGTATTCACCACTAACACAATTATAGGCACGCACACCATTATTCCACAACTCTTTCAACTCCTCAATCAATGGTTGCAAGAAAACATCAATCTTTTTTCCAGGAGACTTTGGCGGGGAATAAGTAAAGAAAGAAAGAAATTTGTTTCTTTCATGCATTTTCAAGGTGGCAAATTGTATGAAATTAGTATCACTGGCCACATATTATACGAATTGCTTATATTCCCGAATGGATTAAATCCATCTGAAGCTAATCTCAAACGAACATTTCGTGGTTCTGAAGCGAACTCTGGGAATTTACAATCAAAATTCTTCCACCCTTCCACATCAGTAGGATGTCGTAACACATCATCATCAACACGCTTATCTTTATGCCAACTCATTTCAGAAGCAACGTGGTTGGATGAAAAAATCATTTTCAATCTGGGTATCAAAGGAAAGTGACGTAAAATCTTGTGTGGAATCTTCTTCCCTTCTTCCTCGGCAATTTTATACCGAGATTCACCACATATTGGACATTCTTGCAAATCAGCATATTCTTTCCAATATAAGATGCAATCATACTTGCAAGCATCAATGTTCTGATAGTCGAACCCTATGTCACGCAAGTTCCTCTTAGCTTTATATAATGAACTAGGTATACATGAACCAATTGGAAATGTGTCCTTTAATAATTCTAATAACATATCAAATGATTTATTACTCCAACTGTTAATAACCTTAATATGCATTAACTTCACCAAAAAAATTAATGAAGATAGCGTACAACCAGAGTACAGTTCATTACATGCTTCAGGCATTAAATCCTCAAATCGGTTTGAACTATCCCTTTCCTGGACATTAGTGGGAATCTCGTTTTCAAAATCTTCTTCATGAACAATCGTTTCGACGTTTGGAGCTTGTAAGTCATTCAGAAGGTTCAAAATGTCATTCTCTTCATAAAAAAAATTAGATGTTGTACGTAGTCCATCATCAGGTATTGAATTAGTTGAATGGTTTTCGAACCTAGATAAGTTGCTTGGTTCTCCGTGATATACCCATTGACCATAAGAGGGAGATATTCCATTTGTGAATAGATGTCGTTCTACCCCATCCAAAAACTGCCACATTGCATTATACAATGTTTACATGGGCATCTTGTTTTTCCCAAATGATTAACGTGAGACTTCGCCATTTCGATAAACTTAGCAACTCCTTCTACGTATTCGATAGAGAACCTATCTCTAAGTTTAATTCAATCTTTATTCATTCTTAATTCTACAATTTTCAAACCCACATGTGAATCGTGAATAGTTAAGTCCTGTAGGGATTGAATAAAAAACTAAACATATCAATTTCAGCCTAACGCCCATTCACTTTACAAAAATAACATAAATCAGCCAAACCATATATACGACGAATGAAGCAATGAAATCAACAAAAACGTATCAATTTCAGCCTAATTCAGAAACCATCGGTTGCAAAAGTGAAAAGAATTGGCGAGCAGAACAATTTCACCCTAATTCATAAATCATGAGTTGTAAAAGTAAAAAGAATTGGCGAGCATAAATGATACCTAGAGGCGAACAACGACTGTCTTGCGGGCGAGCGCAAGGCGAACGGTTGAGCTGTTTGAAGCAGCCTGGAGCGACGAACGGTGGTTGTGTATCATAAATTGAAAGCAAGTTATATACAAAAAAAAAAAATCATATGGTTGTGGCTGTTTCAATGAAAAAAAAAATTGATACCTAGAGGCGGCGGCGGCGGGCTAGGGCGATGGAGGGAGGCGGCGGGCTAGGGCGATGGAAGAAGGCGGCGGGCTAGGGCGATGGAGGGAGGTGGCGGCGGCGGCGAGGGAGAGGCGAAGCGAACGACGGCGACGTGGGAGAGGCGAAGCGAACGGAAGGCGATGGAAAGAGGCGGCAACAACGACGAGGGAAGGCGGAGTGAACAGTGGTGGAACGACGATGGCGGCGGAGGGTGACGAGACAGCAGGCGGGCGACAGCGAGGGAGAGAGAGCAGGCGGGCGACGGTAATTTGGAGAAGATAACGAAAATGAGGAAGAACAACGAAAATGTTAGGTTAATAAGGGTTGTCTCGACGGTTTGTAAAAACCGTTGAGGCAGAGCCAAGTTATCTCGACGGTTTTTTAAAACCGTCGAGATAACTCACCTTTGAAACAACCATCGAGACAGGATTTAGTTCTCTCGACGTTATGTAAAAAATCGTCGAGACAGGGTTAAGTTCTCTCGACGGTTTGTAAACCGTCGAGAGAACTTACTGAAATTTTGAAAAAACAAATTTAAAAAGAATAATCTCTCGACGGTTTTTAAAAACCGTCGAGTTAGTTTTTCGTTCTCTCTATGGTTGGATAAAACCGTCGAGAGAGTGTTATTTTCTCTCGACGAAATAATATTCCGTCAAGAGAACGTGATACTCTCTCGACGGTTCCTGAAAATGTCGAGATAGCATTGTTCTCTCGAAGAAAACAGATCCGTCGAGAGAACATCCATCGAGAGAGCATAAAATTCTTGTAGTGCAGTGCATGTGTTTGTTGAAGTCGACCATCATTATCATGATGATGAGGGGACTGGCGCTATTTGTCAAGTCGAGCGCTTGGGACTGTTGGGTTTTATGTCCTAAAAATCGTGGTTTGTAAACTGTTATGTTTGTAAATATTCTATTTAGAATAAAGAGTTATTAGTTTTATTCAGTAAAAGAGTTTACTAGAATAAAGTGAAACGTGTTTAGGTTAACCTATACCAATGACCAACACCCTTGGCTGAATATGAGTATTTGAGCCTCATTTATGTCATGATTGTGGATCAGGCTCAAGTAGTCAGTCAAAACGGTCTATAGTATAAGAATAAGCCTGGGTACCTTATCCTGGTAACACTATAGGATGCGGCTCACTTTGTATTGTACAAAACGATGTGATCCGAATCGTTTCACATGGAGATGTGCGAGTGAGGGCGTCCTGTGCAAAGAGTTTGCATAAGACCGAACCGCGAAATATGTCTCTCTCTCTTTATAACATCGTTTACTGATGAGACCGAAAATTTTATTTGATGGCCTAGATAATTCGATCTTAATCTTGAGCTCGCTATGAACTCCTGCTTATTCGAAAGTATCCTTTGACTTGCACGGGTGAGAGTGACCCATTAGCGCCGACTCAATAGCCTACCATCTTGGGGATAAAGTCGAATAGGTAGCTGGGGCCATATTATAGCAAGATTGGAGTTCACTCCTAACCCGCTCTTTAGGGTTAGTAGATAGGTTGTTCCCTTAATAGCTGACTCCGGGGCTTGAACAATTAGAGCTCACACTCTCATGAGATGAGAGAGTTAATTGATCTGTTGGTTTGACCAAAGATCTATTGTTCATTAGAGGTGTCAGTGGTACTTAAGGAACAAGACGTAATGCATGGGTTAAACGGTTTAAACGACCCAGCTGTGATTATGAACAACCTGTGAAGGGTCGACTTGCCCGTGACGGTTATATCAGAGAACATAATATATCTACAGTGAGGAGAGTGCAACCCTAGGACATTAGTGGAGTCTCCGGGGGTTAACGAATGTTGATTAGTTCGGTTAAAAGAGTTTTGACCGGATAATCTCGTATCGTTGGAGCTCATGATCTATAGGTCCTTTAGGTTCTCTTGGCTAGCTTGGATAACATCGTGCAACAGTAGAAATTAAAAAGAAAAAGAATTTAAATTGTTCAAATTCGGTTTATGGAAGAATGATGGACATATTTAAATATGATTTAAATATGAGAATGGCTTAAAACATGAATAGGATTCATGTGGTAAAAAAGTCAGTTTTCGGAAAAATCGAGTTTAGTCATATTATTTATTTATGTTGGGTTTTATGTCCTAAAACTCGTGGTTTGTAAACTGTTATGTTTGTAAATACTCTATTTAGAATAAAGAGTTATTAGTTTTATACAGTAAAAGAGTTTACTGGTATAAAGTGAAATGTGTTTAGGTTAACCTATACCAATCACCAACAACCTTGGTTGAATATGAGTACTTGAGCTTCATGTATGACATGATTGTGGATCAGGCTCAAGTAGTCAGTCAAAACGGTCTATAGTGTACGGATAAGGCTGGGTACCTTATCCTGGTAACACTATTGGATGCGGCTCACTTTGTATTGTACAAAACGATGTGATCCGAATCGTTTCACATGGAGATGTGCGAGTGAGGGCGTCTTGTGCAAAGAGTTTGCACAAGACCGAACCGCGTATTAAGTCGCTCTCTCTTTATAACTCCGTTTACTGATGGGACCGACTTATACATATTGATGGCCTAGGTAACTCGATTTCAATCTTGAGCTCGCTATGAACTCCTGCTTATTCGATAGTATCCTTTGACTTGCACGGGTGAGAGTGGCCCATTAGCGCCGACTCAATAAGCCTACCATCTTGGGGATAAAGTCGAATAGGTAGCTGGGGACATAGTACAGCAAGATTGGAGTTCACTCCTAACCCGCTCTTCAGGGTTAGTAGATAGGTTGTTCCCTTAATAGCTGACTCCGGGGCTTGAACAATTAGCGCGCTCACTCTCATGAGATGAGAGGGTTAATTGATCTGTTGGTTGGACCACAGATCTATTGTTCATTAGAGGTGTCAGTGGTACTTAAGGAACGAGACGTAATGCAGGGGTTAAACGGTTTAAATGACCCAGCTGTGATTACGAACAACCTGTGAAGGGTCGACTTGCCAGTGACGGTTATATCAGGGGACATAATATATCTACAGTGAGGAGAGTGCAACCCTCGGACTATAGTGGAGTCTCCGGGGGTTAACGAAAGTTGATTGATTCGGGTTAAAAGAGTTTTGACCGAATAATCACGTATCGTTGGAGCTCATGATCTGTAGGTCCTTTAGGTTCTCCTGGCTAGCTCGGATAACGTCGTGCAACAGTATAAGAGAAAATTAAAAGAAAAAGAATTTGAATTGTTCAAATTCGGTTTATATAAAGAGGATCGACATATTTAAATATGATTTAAATATGAGAATGGCCTATAACATGAATAGGATTCATGTGTAAAAAAAGTCAGTTTTTCGGAAAACCGAGTTTAATCATATTATTTAATTAATATTTGATATTGAATTAAATAATAATTATTAATTAAAAAGTTTAATTAATAATTATATATATATATTTTTTATTTATTAAAAAGTTTAATAAATAAAATTATTATTATTTTTTTTTAATAATAATAATAATTATATATATATATATATGTGTCTTGCATGCAGCAAGACACATATATATATGTAAAGTAATATATATATACGTACAAGTTGGCCATCCAAGAGTAAAAAAGGTGAAATGGGTATTCAACATTGAAACATTTTCAATGTTGCTGAGGGAGATACGAAGAGTTTAAGAAATTTCTTCAGCCTTCTCTTTCTCTCTGCCTCTTTCTCTCTTTTCCTTCCTCTTTTTCTTTTCTTTTCATTTTCTCTTCTAATCGGTGTCCCACAACACTGTTGCTCGGCGCCGAGGATAGCGGGACTACCTGGGGTGGTCCTCGGGGCGTTCGTGAGAAGAGGTCGAAAGAGTTCGTGACGAAGAAAGACCGGCGGACTTGAAGAAATTGGAGCTACAAGGGTATGTATTTCTAATTTCTTAATTCCGTTTTGAACATGTTTACTATTTGTTAAATTGATGAAATTAGAGTATCATCGGTCCGAAATCGCGTTCCGCTGCGGTAAAACGCTCCATCAATTGGTATCAGAGCGATTTTGTGATTAACTCAATTTGCATCAATTTAAGTTGGTGGGTATTTTAATTTAGAAATTGTTTCTGAATTGGCGTCTAAAGTGAATATCGATTTTGGCATCGTTTCTATTTGAATTTCAAAATTTGTAATTGCCCGAGAATGTATGGGCTTTAATGTGTGCTGAAGCGTCTGTTTTTTTAGAGTCATTAGAGTCCATATAGGTTTTTTTGTGAAAGAAGTTTGAGTTTGGAACTCGCCGAAATGTTCGGTATAAGTTCAAACTCGTTCTAGGCAATACGAGGAGAAATTCGAAGAGAAATTGGCCGAAGCGTTCGGAGGAAGCAAGTTGGTCAAAGGCGGTGCGAAGAGTTCGATGTCCGCTCAAGACGTAGCTTGTTGTTCAAACTTGTAATAAATTAGTTATTGCTTGCTAAATGCCAAAATCGATCCACTTTAGTGTGTTTAATTAATTATGCATTATGAATGTATGTTTTAATTGAAATCCATGTTTGTATGTGCATAACGTATGCCATATAGATTTAAAATCCCACCGTAGGAAGCATGCTCCATGCATAGTAATTATGTTATAAGTCTTATAATATATAGTATGTATATTTAGGAATTCATGAGAATTAATATAAAAGTTATATTAATTCATGAATTGGATGTTGTTAGTTTAATAGAGAAATTGATATAAGCGTTATATTAATTATGAAATTGAACTTACGACATTAGTTATCCTAGTTTTATGCATATTGTATATTATAAGTGTTGTAATGTATATGCATGTTTAATTCATGAGTATTAATATAAGAGTTATATTAATTGATGAATTTGATGTTGTTTAGTTAATAGAATAATTAATATAAGTGTTATATTAATTATGAAATTAAAACATCCAACATTAGTTTTATGCATATTGTATGTTATAATTGTTATAATGTATAGGATGCATGCTTAATTCATTAAAAATTGATATAAGTGTTATATTAATTTATGAATTAGGAGTTGTATGTTTAAAGAGCATAATCGATATAAGTGTTATATTGATTATGAAGTTAAATATTCAACTTGTCATGCCTTAGCGTATGTATGTTTGAGAAGCATATAGAAGTTTGTTATTACAGAAAGTCTAGTTTTTGCAAGCGTTGTAAAAATGACTTAGACTTTTAAAATATATAACAAAGATAAGTGGCATGCTCATTTAGGGTTAAATGGTTCGGTCTGTTTCATTAGATGAATAGGTCGTTATCTCGTAAATGCTAAGGTTATGAGAAACTCACCCGGTGAAATCCTGTTCGAGGTTGGAGGTATTTAAGCTGACAGTTTACGGAACACCTCCTACCTGGGGACGATCCGGTACTTGAGTAAAGTTAACCCGGCTTTATGAGCATGCATTAGAGGTGTGAGGTTAATAATTTATTATAACCTAGATATCTCAGGTAAATAGTTTGCCTAGACTTAAGGTTTTATTTTCTTAGCCGGATAAAACCTGAGTAGTTTACCCTAAAAACCGTTGGACGATGCTTAGTAGATGTGTTGAGAAGGAATATACGATATATCCCTCTCCTGCTACGCACTCCCTATAGTTCACAACGTGAGAATTTTGCTCGGCCTCGTGTTGCTAATGTGGCAACCCCCTTAGGATGGTATTTGCAACTTTCAATAGCAAGGTGAATGGAGTAAGTGTCTATAGTAAGTGGGTGAAGGAAGCGCGTCGGTGCTTCCTGTGGTCTCCTCCATTGGATTGAACCGTGAGATTCCCATGTTCCGCCTGCTAGGTGCCCTTGGCGGCACCAATCCCTTAGGAGGGCCGTTTCATGGGAGTTGAACAAGTCAGTCACCATTTATGGATAAAGAAACATAGGCCCATTCCTAACTCTGACATTCCCTTAGGTTGCACTGTTGAGGCCGTCCTGTGCGTTCTAAAAATGGAGGGTCACACTTACGAGATTTGCTAAGGAGTTAGTAAATCTTGACCGAAAACGATAACTAAGATGCTAGTGGAATATGAGTTATTCTGGAGCTAGCATTTAGTCAAGAATGTCTTGGTTTAGTGAAGGAGTGCTCGTTTACCCTTAGGTAGCGACCATTCTAACTCACTAAAATATCGTTGCATGTAAATAAAGAGTTTGAGTACTTTATTTGCTGCTAAACCTTATAATTGGTTTAAATAGGTTAAAACCGTTTCACTAATAGATTTACATTCTTTTTCGGCATGTCGAGCTCGTTTTATTTAGTGTTGGCTCACGACAAATTAACCGGAGAGAAATACGGAACATGGAAGTCGAACCTGAATACGATTCTGGTTCTAGACGACCTGAGGTTTGTCTTAACGAAGGAATGTCCTTCAGCTCCTGGCTCGAGTGCATCTCGAAGTGTTCGAGATGCATACGATGGATGGATTAGGGCTATTGATAAAGCCCAAATCTATATCTTGGCAAGCATATTTGATGCCTTGTGCAAGTAGAATGAGGTTATGATTTCCGTAAAGGAAATCATGTCTTCATTACAAGCAATGGTGGACACTCGTCCTCATCACTTCGTAATGAAGTCCTCAAGTTCGTTTATAACTCTCGCATAGTGGAGGATACCTTTGTTAGGGAGCTTGTCCTTAACATAATGGTCCACTTGAATGCGGCAGAAGTAAACGTTGCTACCATCGTCATTTCAGACTTATCAGTTCCTGTACACTTCCAAAGGAATAGAGAAGGAGGCAAATGTTGTCACTTCGACGAAGTTTCTTAAGAGGTCCGCGTCAGGGAGTAAGCCTAAGTCTGCTTCTCTGAGTAATGAGATTATTCAGAAGAAGAAGAGTAACAGGAGGAAGGGCAAAGCCCCTACTGTTCGCAAAGTGAAGTCTTCAGACAAAGGAAAATGTTTCCATTGTAATGAAGATGGGTATTGGAAGCGTAACTGCTCCAAATACTTTGCTGAGAAACAGACTGAGAAAGAACGACAAGATAAATGTGATTTATTTGTCTGAACAAGTTTAGTGGATATGAATGTCATACCTGGATGTCTTCAGGAACGACTATTCGTGTTTGTTTTTCTACAGGAAACTAGTTCCTGACAGTCGTTTTCTCGCTGTGAGATATGGAGATATCGTTGCAGCTGAACTAGTGGGAGTCTTTGTAGTTGTTGTATAGAGATAATAACATTTGTTATATGTAATTATTGTCTATATTTCTGGTTTAAACTGAACACTTGTATATTATATCTTTTGGTTTTATAAATGAACAGTTCATTTAGCAAAAGATATATACTGATGTGTTCTATTAAACTCGAAAACAACTAGCATGTTAAGACTCACAGTGTAACGAAAGCTATTGTAGATATCAACAAAGGTTGTTGATCAAACTAGAGTTTCTCAACCGTTGAGAAAGCCTCAATGCAGTGGGAGGGTTGTAGGACAACCCGATCCATTGCACTGGCTTGAGGATTCACTGTCTTTAATTAGGCAATGGATCACATAGACAAGGCCAAATGGCTCAAAGCCACAAATCTATGAATGGTATTTAGACCAAGCCACTAAGGTGAAAACCTTTATAGCTTGACTTTCTTGTAATGGGATTGTCCCGAAGAGAAAGGGTTTATTGTGTATACTCTCTTTCTCTTGTTGCCAGACGTAAGTTAAATAGATGACTCTTATCCACTACCATGTTCTATCTTTATAGAATTTGACAAGTGGATGTCAAGATAACTTTTCTGCAGAATTGTTATCTTGATTGAGTATCTATAAGTCTCTACCAGAAAGATTCATAGTTTGGGACAAAGAGCAAATGGTTTGCTGGTTTATTCGATTCATTTATGAATTGGAGAAAGCATCTTCGTCCTGAACTGTAAGGTTTGATACAGTGATCAAATCTTATGGCTTTGAACAATAATTTGATAAACCTTGTTTGACAAGGGTTTAGTCAATGTTGTAGCTTTCATAAACTGTTTCCGTAATTAATGTCCTAATCATTGAGAATGATGTATGATTCTTTTCTGACAATAAGTATTAACTAGCGACCCATTCCCAAATAGTTGATTTGGTGATAGGCTTAGTTTGTTCTAAGGATTCAGGTTCATCTGAGTCGTAAGAACATATCGCTAGTGTTGTCTCTAAAATCTTTTATTGACAAGATGTTGTCAATATTCGATGGTCTATGGAAATGGTTTCCTGAGACACCTCAAGTGTTGAGGATACGAGATGCACCCAAGTGCATTTACATATTGGAGATCAGGTGTATCTTTTGAGGTACATGACCCGATATGTGCTATGCAGTGGGAGCTGTCAGTAATATTAGTCCAATTGGATTGGATTCCGGTTAAAGTTTTGTCCTTGTACTTAGAAGAGTAGAATACAAGAGTTGTATTGTTGATTCCTCGTTGGTAGCTAAGTTTATTTGCAGCTTGTGAAGCAGCAATAGGTTTATAAGTTGAGCTCGCAGATAGTGCTATGAGGAGATGTGATGGTCACATGGAAAGCCTCGTAGTACTTCATGCTGATTTGTTTACTAAGTCTCTAATGGCTAAAGTGTTTGAGAGACACCTAGAAGAGTCTAGGGCTCCGAGTTGCTGGAGAGGACAGTGGGAGAAAACTTCTGATATATGATATATTAGTTTTCTCCACCTAACATGTACACCACGGACGTTTAAGTCCAAGTGGGAGTTTGTTGGGTTTTATGTCCTAAAACTCGTGGTTTGTAAACTGTTATGTTTGTAAATACTCTATTTAGAATAAAGAGTTATTAGTTTTATACAGTAAAAGAGTTTACTGGTATAAAGTGAAATGTGTTTAGGTTAACCTATACCAATCACCAACACCCTTGGCTGAATATGAGTACTTGAGCTTCATGTATGACATGATTGTGGATCAGGCTCAAGTAGTCAGTCAAAACGATCTATAGTATACGGATAAGGCTGGGTACCTTATCCTGGTAACACTATTGGATGCGGCTCACTTTGTATTGTACAAAACGATGTGATCCGAATCGTTTCACATGGAGATGTGCGAGTGAGGGCGTCCTGTGCAAAGAGTTTGCACAAGACCGAACCGCGTATTAAGTCGCTCTCTCTTTATAACTCCGTTTACTGATGGGACCGACTTATACATATTGATGGCCTAGGTAACTCGATCTCAATCTTGAGCTCGCTATGAACTCCTGCTTATTCGATAGTATCCTTTGACTTGCACGGGTGAGAGTGGCCCATTAGCGCCGACTCAATAAGCCTACCATCTTGGGGATAAAGTCGAATAGGTAGCTGGGGACATAGTACAGCAAGATTGGAGTTCACTCCTAACCCGCTCTTCAGGGTTAGTAGATAGGTTGTTCCCTTAATAGCTGACTCCGGGGCTTGAACAATTAACGCGCTCACTGGTAGAGCACTTTATGTGGTACTCCAAATTCAAGCTGTCGAGGCTTGCCAAAATACAATTTATAAACCCGATGTACACCGAGCTATTTGAAGCTTACTGGTAACGGGGTCGATCCACAGGAAAATAAGAAATCTAATTTAACTAAGTCTAATTTGCTAGAAATAAAAAGTATGCACAAATTAAAGAATGGTAATTTGGTTTTGGGGGAAGGGAGCTCCTAATATGCTAACGGGAAATTAAATGACAACGTGTAAAAATTAAACGGTCGTGCTTAACTTCGAGAAATGGAATTACTCGTTATGGATGTTCGGATCATCGATACAATTTACTCGCTAGCTAGTTCATGCACACAATTCATTTAGTTATCTCTAACTCAAATGACCCAAGGATTTAATTAGAAGCGTGCAATTCTAATTAAACTTGGCCAATAATCTATCCAAGGTAGCGACCCCTAAATCGATTAAGTACCAGTGACGGGAACATTGCGACGGCCTAATCCTAAGACTAAACCGGTTTCTCTCTTGCCTTAAGCCTAACATGAAAACGTTAATTAATTCAGATTACCAACTGTCACTTTGGGCCGAACTAATTAGCCATGCTTAGACCCGTGCTACCTAGCGGTATGGGCAATTATACGTCCCAACCTTTAGCCCTCTATCATGCATAGGAACTAGGGCGTCAACCTAATTTAGCTACACATGCTAGATTTTATGAAGAACAAGCAAGAAATGCATAAACAAACCATTTGTCTCAATATTTACAAAGGGGAAAAATCTCCCCAAACATCCAAAACTTACAAACTAAAGCTCAAAATTAAGCACTAACCTCGGTTTAGCCTTCCATGGAGGATGAATTAATCCAATCCCCATGGAAGAGCTTGGAATCATGCACAAAGAAGGAGAAGAAGTACAAAAATGGTGGAATTTGCCTTGGACCCGAGAGGAGAAGCTTGGGGAAGAAGAAGAATGAAAAGAATGGCTGCAAATCTGCGTTTTCACGCTTTTTAAGCTCGGAGCGTCGAGACGCTAGGCCAGCATCTCGACGCTGTGCCCTAAGTTGGCTGCCGCGCCCGCGGGGTAGCGTCGAGACGCGCGCGCGGCGTCGAGACGCTGCGCGGCGTCGAGCGAGCGTCGAGACGCTTGCGCTCGACGCTTGCTCTCGGGTGGAACTTCAGATGCGCGCTTCAGACTTCGGGGCGTCGAGACGCTAGGCCAGCGTCTCGACGCTGTCGGCGTTGAGTGAGCGTTGAGACGCGCGCTCGACGCTGACACTCGTCCATCTTCGGGAATCGTCGGGGCAGCGTCGAGACGCTGGGGCGCACGCGGATTTTCAATGACGGGCGCGCGGGCGCGAGGCGAGGCGGCGCGCGCGGGCGCGCGCGCGTCTGGCCGTCTGGGCGCGGGCGTGCGGTGCGAGTGAGGCGGTGCGCGCGCGTGCTGCGTTCGTTGGGCGCCTGGGCGCTGGGCGCCGGCGCTTGGGCGCTGCCCTCTCGGCTCTTAGCCCAATTTTGGGTCGTTTTGGCTCCCGAGCTCCGTTTGTCCTATCTTTTTTACCCGAACACTTCCCAAAACCTCTTAAATGACCTTTTTAGCCCCGAAAATCATCAATGGACTTCCCGAGCCCTTCACCATGAAATCACCTACAAGGAAGCATTTTAATCAATATATGTCATGGTTTTAGCTAGAATTAGGGACATTAAGATAGCTCTATTTTGGAGCTATCAAAATACCCCCGACCTAAATCTTGCTAGTCCTCGAGCAAGGTATACTCTAAATAATCTCCAAAGAATCAAATGCATGCTTGGACTCTAATCTCAATGCTTGTGAAACAAGGTACTTGTAATAAATTCAAAACCATCAAAAGCATGCAAACGTTGAAATCATTTCAAAATTTAAACTCCTATTCCCTTACGTGTGTGTGTGCTTAGCACCTCTCAACCTAGCTCACGCAAGCCCGGAACAACCTTATACAGTCCTGTGACTCGTTTTCCCCCTACTTATGGCGATAAGAACAGTCTAACGGCTTTTAGTGATAGGAATAGCAACAAAACAAAAGGCCTAAATTTTATTTTTCCTTGAGTACTTTGACCCATTTTTTTTTTTTTTTCTCTTTTTGAACCACTTTTTTTTTTATTTTTCTCCAAGAGAGCCTAACACGTCAAACTAAATTTAGCTTCACGTTTTTAAGGACAACTGCTCACTTCTATTAGTTCCCCTTTCATGCAGTGACAACCGTGGGTTACACGATCGCCCCTGGTTACACGGGCAACACAAGAAGGAGGAGCAACCCTGGAGGTTTTATTTTTCATGCAAACACTTTTTTTTTTAGGCAATAGCTTCGCTATACACAAATGAGTCATTACTACTTCTACACATCAAGCCTCCCTAATGGTACCTTTCGGGGTGACAACAAGGTTTCAGACAAAATAAGATCAGTCTAGACCTACAGAGCTGAGAATCAGAGTGCTACGTGCTCAGTGAATGTAAGGAAATAACAGAAATTTTTTTAAAATAGGCTCAAAATGTGCATACATCGTCAAAATTTTTGAATCATGCAAATACGGAGTGTTCACAGGCAAATCACAGACCGTCCTCATCGGACACATGCATTCAGATTCTAATCTAACAGCCAGAGTACACGTATGCTCGACAACTACTAAGAAGTCTCATCTTTATGTATCAACAAACTCCACCCCCCACCTTAAGATATGCATTGTCCCCAATGCATTAAACAGTTAAAACAGTAAATCCTAAGGGAACAGAAAACCTCCCCTGAATCTTGTGGAGCCGACGGGTGGAGATGTGCACCAACGTCCTCCAATGGGCTCTCGAATCGTCGACCGTTCCACCTTTTCTCCTAGGAAAACAAGAAAACAAAAAACAACTCAAAAGCAAATATAAACAAAAGCAAAGCGATAAAGAACAGAATTACAGTTCAAACTCGGGTGCCTCCGAGAAGCGCAAATTTTTAGAGTCGATTGCTCGACTGTATTCACTCTTCCACTCATCCATAGTCGATCGGGGGCGGCGCTAGAAGTAATGTGGCGTCATAGCACTCAGCGTCCCCCTCGTGGAAAATCTTCAACCGGTGCCCATTCACTTTTTGCACCTCATCTGAGTCCAAGCTCTGAATCTCTACACTGCCATAAGGAGAAATTTTAGTTATGGTATAGGGTCCTTTCCAACGGGAACGAAGCTTACCTGGCATGAACTTCAGACGGGAATCGAAAAGCAGAACTTTCTGACCGACTTCGAAGTCTTTCTTTAAGATCCGTCGGTCATGAAACTGTTTGGACTTCTCTTTATAGATCCTGGAGTTCTCATAAGAGTCCAAACGCAGTTCCTCCAATTCCTGTAACTGAAGCAGTCGTGCCTCGCCAGCTTCGTCAGGGCTCATGTTACACTTCTTGATCGCCCAGAATGATTTGTGCTCAATCTCCACGGGTAAGTGGCACGCCTTACCAAAGACCAACCGGTATGGGGACATACCGATAGGGGTCTTGTAGGCGGTGCGGTAGGCCCACAAAGCATCCTGCAAACGATCGCTCCAATCCTTCCTGCTCGGCCTCACGGTTTTCTCAAGAATTGACTTCACCTCTCTGTTGGAGACCTCGGCTTGCCCATTGGCTTGGGGATGGTAGGCGGTGGACACGCGATGATGTACACCATACTTCCTCAGCAAAGCCTCCACAGATCGGTTGCAAAAATGAGTCTCCTGGTCACTGATTATGGCTCGTGGGATTCCAAACCTGGTAAAAATACGAGACTGAACGAACCTAACAACAGAATTAGCATCGTTAGTCTTCGTGGCTTTCGCCTCAACCCACTTGGAAACATAATCAACAGCCAGCAATATATAAGAAAAACCACAAGAAGGCGGGAAGGGTCCCATAAAATCCATGTCGCAAACGTCAAAGATTTCACAGACTAAGACAGAGGTTTGAGGCATTTCATTCCTACCAGATATCGACCCTATTCTTTGACATCTATCGCAGGTTTTACAAAATTCATGCGAATCTTTAAACAGGGAAGTCCAGTAAAACCCACTATCTAAAACTTTCCTAGCTGTCCTTCTAGGCCCAAAATGTCCCCCACATGCATAATCATGACAGAAGGTTAGAATAGACGCATGCTCATTCTCAGGGACACATCTCCTAATTATCTGATCAGAACAGAACTTCCATAAATGGGGATCCTCCCAAACATAGTACTTAGCGTCGCTTTTCAGCTTCGCTTTCCTACTATGAGAGAAACCAGAAGGAAAATTACCTGTGGCCAAGTAATTTACCATATCAGCATACCAGGGAAGGACTGTATCAAGTCTGAAGAGTGTCTCATCGGGGAAATCTTCATTCAGAGGCAGGAGGTCTTCCTTTCTGACCAAGCGGCTCAGATGGTCGGCTACCGGGTTTTCTGTTCCTCTCCTATCCTTGATCTTCACATCGAAGTCCTGGAGAAGCAAAATCCACCGAAGTAGCCTCGGTTTTGCGTCCTTCTTGGTCATCAGGTACCGAACAGCTGCATGATCAGAGAAAACAGTTACTTGAGAGCCAATAATGTAAGGACGAAATTTATCAAGCGCAAATACAATAGAAAGAAGTTCTTTTTCTGTTGTCGTGTAATTGCACTGCGCTGGATTAAGCGTCCTGGAGGCATAGTAAATGACACGGCTCTTGTTCTCGATCCTCTGACCGAGCACGGCTCCCAAGGCATAGTTGCTGGCGTCGCACATAATTTCGAACGGCAAGTCCCACTGGGGTGGGTGTATGATGGGCGCGCTCGTCAAACTATCCTTGAGCGAATCGAAGGCTTTTCTGCACTCCTCCCCAAAATCAAACGTTACATCCTTCTGAAGGAGGTACGTCATAGGCATGGCAACCTTGGAGAAGTCCTGGATAAACCTGCGATAAAACCCTGCATGGCCAAGAAAAGATCGAACCTCCCTAACATTCGTTGGGTATGACAGATTAGAGATAACATCAATTTTAGCCTTATCTACCTCTATACCCTTAGCAGAAACCACATGCCCTAAAACGATACCTTGACTAGCCATAAAATGACATTTTTCAAAATTTAGAACAAGGTTCATCTCAATACATCTTTTCAGGACATGCGATAAATTATTTAAACAGTCATCGAAGGAATTGCCATACACTGTAAAATCATCCATGAACACTTCAATGTATTTTTCTACAAACTCAGAAAATATACTCATCATGCATCTCTGAAATGTACCAGGAGCGTTACAAAGCCCAAAAGGCATCCTTCTAAATGCAAATGTGCCAAAGGGGCACGTGAACATTGTTTTCTCTTGGTCTTCTATGGCTATGGGGATTTGGTAAAAGCCAGAGAAACCATCGAGAAAACAAAAGAATGGCTTCCCAGCTAAACGCTCCACCATCTGATCAATAAAAGGAATGGGAAAATGGTCCTTCCTAGTGACCTCATTAAGCTTCCTAAAGTCTATGCACATTCTCCATCCATTTTGAATCCTCTTGGGCACTAATTCATTTTTCTCATTCCTAACCACAGTTATGCCAGTTTTCTTAGGAACAACATGAATAGGACTAACCCATTTACTATCTGAGATAGGATAGATGATACCTGCTTCGAGGAGTTTGAGAATCTCAGAAACTACTACCTCCTTCATCGCGGGATTGAGCCTCCTTTGGGGCTCTCGTGAAGGTTTCGCTCCATCCTCGAGCAGGATTCTGTGCATGCACGTAGCTGGACTTAGCCCATGTAAATCTGCTAATGTCCATCCAATCGCCAGCTTGTGCTCTTTAAGAACTTCCATTAATTTCCCTTCCTGAGCCGGTATAAGATCTTTCGCTATGATGACCGGCAACGTCTCATCATCCCCCAAATACGCGTATTTGAGATGATCAGGTAAGTCTTTCAGCTCCAATTTAGGTGCCTGCAAAGTAGAGGGGAGCATCTTAACATGATCTTGAGCAATTGCCAAAGAAGAGACAGTTGAATCACAAGGTTCAGAAATAGATGGTTCATGCACATCAGATTCATCAAAAAGATCAGTCAAAAACAATGGGTCATCCCCATCTCTATCAGACATGCATTCATCCTGAACTAACGATTCAATTGTATCTACTTGACAAAGAGAGTGGACGCTCTCATCATGCTCCAACTCATTAGACACATCGACCTCAACAACTTGTCCACGATACTCAACAGATAAAGTACCATTATCTACATTTATCTTAGTCTTAGCAGTTTTCATAAAGGGCCTTCCTAATAAGATCGACGCAGACGAAGAAGTAGAATTTCCATCCATTTTCAGAATATAAAAATCCACAGGAAAAATCAGCCCGTTAACATTAACTAATACATCTTCCACTACCCCTAAAGGATGCACGAAAGACCTATCAGCAAGTTGTATAACAACACCAGTTTCCTGTATTTCTTTTAAATTCAAATCCTGATAAACAGAGTGAGGCATGACACTAATGGAGGCTCCTAGATCTAGCATGGCTCTTCTAATTTTCTTACCTCCAATAGCGCAAGGGAGAGAAAACATACCTGGATCGTCGCATTTTTCTGGTAAGTTCTTCGTGATTAAAGCGGAGACATTTTTACTTACCACGACGCGCTCTTTCTCTTTTGTCTTCCTCTTGTTGGTGCATAACTCCTTCAAGAACTTAGCGTACCTTGGGATTTGCTTGATGGCATCCAACAGAGGGATGTTGATCTCTACTTTCTTGAATGTGTTCAAGAACTCCTCCTCGTAGTTTTCCTTGGGCGGTCTCGCTAACCTGCTAGGAAAAGGAGCCTTAGGCACATAAACTCTAGTGCATGTAGGATCGAAGTTTACCCCATGCCACCGTGGTTCGGGATTTTCTGTCTATGGCTCGACGTGGCCATGATCGACTTCCACTGGCGGGGTACTCGTGGGAAGCTGCTTCCCACTTCTCAAAGTGACGGCACTCAAACTCTCAGTTTTCTCTTCCATCCTGTTGATCTTACAAGTCATCTGAGACATTTCTTCCTTAATTCCTTGCATCTGAGTGCCAACGTTATCGAGCTTGGACGAGGTGATCGTAAGGATAGCTTGCAACATGTCCTCAACAGATTTACCTGAAACAGAGGATTGGACTTTCAGAACATCATCCTTTAAGGCAAGAACAATATTACTTACCTCAAAAAGCTGAGCCTTAAGCTCATCCACATCCTTCTTCAGGCGAGCCTTCTCCTTGTCTCCATCTTCACTCCGCTCTAAGCTTATAGCTATGTTAGAAATTAAAACTCTAGCTTCAGCGGGTGTCTTATCCATGAGCGAGCCTCCACTAGCGGCGTCTATCATCTGCTGCCCTTGGGGAAGCAAACCGTAGTAAAAACCCTGAATGAGGGACTGTTCGGCTATTTGATGATTGGGGCAATCCTCGCATAATCGACCAAACCTCTCCCAGCACTCAAGAACGCTCTCTTCAGCTCCTTGCTCAATTTTTAATATCTCATTTCTGAGGGCGGCGACCTTGGGAGGCAGAAAATACTTCGCATAAAACGCTCCCTGCAGCTCTTCCCAAGAAGTGATGGACCCAGTCGGAAGGTAATGCATCCAATCTCTCGCCTTCTCCTTCAAGGTGAAAGGAAAGGCCTTGAGATGGAGTTGATCTACAGTGATGTCGTCGGTCCTGAATGACGAACACACCATCTGAAATTCCTTGAGGTGTATGACTGGATTCTCACCTGTATTACCATAAAAAGAAGGTAATAAGTTAACCAGACCAGCTTTAAGTTCAAAATTACCTGCAGCTACCGGATACATGATACTCGATGTGTTCCGGCCTAGCTCAGATGATGCAAGCTCCCTCATGGTTCTTTGATGCTCATAATTACCCACGACCTCCATCTTGGCGCTTCTTTTGAATTTTCAAAGAATGACTGCGCTCCAAAAACTCAAACAAAACGCGTAAAATAATACAAAAGAATTAAACTGTACAAAAAGAAATAAAGAAAATTTTTAAAACTAACAAACCTAACTTAACTAAACTAAATTAATTAAGTCCCCGGCAACGGCGCCAATTTTGGTAGAGCACTTTATGTGGTACTCCAAATTCAAGCTGTCGAGGCTTGCCAAAATACAATTTATAAACTCGATGTACACCGAGCTATTTGAAGCTTAGTGGTAACGGGGTCGATCCAGAGGGAAATAAGAAATCTAATTTAACTAAGTCTAATTTGCTAGAAATAAAAAGTATGCACAAATTAAAGAATGGTAATTTGGTTTTGGGGGAAGGGAGCTCCTAATATGCTAACGGGAAATTAAATGACAACGTGTAAAAATTAAACGGTCGTGCTTAACTTCGAGAAATAAAATTGCTCGTTATGGATGTTCGGATCATCGATACAATTTACTCGCTAGCTAGTTCATGCACACAATTCATTTAGTTATCTCTAACTCAAATGACCCAAGGATTTAATTAGAAGCGTGCAATTCTAATTAAACTTGGCCAATAATCTATCCAAGGTAGCGACCCCTAAATCGATTACGTGCCAGTGACGGGAACATTGCGACGGCCTAATCCTAAGACTAAACCGGTTTCTCTCTTGCCTTAAGCCTAACATGAAAACGTTAATTAATTCAGATTACCAACTGTCACTTTGGGCCGAACTAATTAGCCATGCTTAGACCCGTGCTACCTAGCGGTATGGGCAATTATACGTCCCAACCTTTAGCCCTCTATCATGCATAGGAACTAGGGCGTCAACCTAATTTAGCTACACATGCTAGATTTTATGAAGAACAAGCAAGAAATGCATAAACAAACCATTTGTCTCAATATTTACAAAGGGGAAAAATCTCCCCAAACATCCAAAACTTACAAACCAAAGCTCAAAATTAAGCACTAACCTCGGTTTAGCCTTCCATGGAGGATGAATTAATCCAATCCCCATGGAAGAGCTTGGAATCATGCACAAAGAAGGAGAAGAAGTACAAAAATGGTGGAATTTGCCTTGGACCCGAGAGGAGAAGCTTGGGGAAGAAGAAGAATGAAAAGAATGGCTGCAAATCTGCGTTTTCACGCTTTTTAAGCTCGGAGCGTCGAGACGCTAGGCCAGCGTCTCGACGCTGTGCCCTAAGTTGGCTGTCGCGCGCGCGGGGTAGCGACGAGACGCTGCGCGGCGTCGAGCGAGCGTCGAGACGCTTGCGCTCGACGCTTGCTCTCGGGTGGAACTTCAGATGCGCGCTTCAGACTTCGGGGCGTCGAGACGCTAGGCCAGCGTCTCGACGCTGTCAGCTTTGAGTGAGCGTTGAGACGCGCGCTCGACGCTGGCACTCGTCCATCTTCGGGAATCGTTGGGGCAGCACCGAGCTAGCGTCGAGACGCTGGGGCGCACGCGGATTTTCAATGACGGGCGCGCGGGCGCGAGGCGAGGCGGCGCGTGCGCGTCTGCGTTCGTTGGGCGCCTGGGCGCTGGGCGCCGGCGCTTGGGCGCTGCCCTCTCGGCTCTTAGCCCAATTTTGGGTCGTTTTGGCTCCCGAGCTCCGTTTGGCCTATCTTTTTGACCCGAACACTTCCCGAAACCTCTTAAATGACCTTTTTAGCCCCGAAAATCATCAATGGACTTCCCGAGCTCTTCACCATGAAATCACCTACAAGGAAGCATTTTAATCAATATATGTTATGGTTTTAGCTAGAATTAGGGACATTAAGATAGCTCTATTTTGGAGCTATCACTCACTCTCATGAGATGAGAGGGTTAATTGATCTGTTGGTTGGACCACAGATTTATTGTTCATTAGAGGTGTCAGTGGTACTTAAGGAACAAGACGTAATGCAGGGGTTAAACGGTTTAAATGACCCAGCTGTGATTACGAACAACCTGTGAAGGGTCGACTTGCCAGTGACGGTTATATCAGGGGACATAATATATCTACAGTGAGGAGAGTGCAACCCTCGGACTATAGTGGAGTCTCCGGGGGTTAACGAAAGTTGATTGATTCGGGTTAAAAGAGTTTTGACCGAATAATCTCGTATCGTTGGAGCTCATTATCTGTAGGTCCTTTAGGTTCTCCTGGCTAGCTCGGATAACGTCGTGCAACAGTATAAGAGAAAATTAAAAGAAAAAGAATTTGAATTGTTCAAATTCGGTTTATGGAAAGAGGATCGACATATTTAAATATGATTTAAATATGAGAATGGCCTATAACATGAATATGATTCATGTGTAAAAAAAGTCGGTTTTTCGAAAAACCGAGTTTAATCATATTATTTAATTAATATTTGATATTGAATTAAATAATAATTATTAATTAAAAAGTTTAATTAATAATTATATATATATATATTTTTTATTTATTAAAAAGTTTAATAAATAAAATTATTATTATTTTTTTTTAATAATAATAATAATTATATATATGTGTCTTGCATGCAGCAAGACACATATATATGTAAAGTAATATATATATACGTACAAGTTGGCCATCCAAGAGTAAAAAAGGTGAAATGGGTATTCAACATTGAAACATTTTCAATGTTGCTGAGGGAGATACGAAGAGTTTAAGAAATTTCTTCAGCCTTCTCTTTCTCTCTGCCTCTTTCTCTCTTCTCCTTCCTCTTTTTCTTTTCTTTTCATTTTCTCTTCTAATCGGTGTCCCACAACATCGTTGCTCGGCGCCGAGGATAGCGGGACTACCTGGGGTGGTCCTCGGGGCGTTCGTGAGAAGAGGTCGAAAGAGTTCGTGACGAAGAAAGACCGGCGGACTTGAAGAAATTGGAGCTACAAGGGTATGTATTTCTAATTTCTTAATTCCGTTTTGAACATGTTTACTATTTGTTAAATTGATGAAATTAGAGTATCATCGGTCCGAAATCGCGTTCCGCTGCGGTAAAACGCTCCATCAATTTAATATTTGATATTGAATTAAATAATAATTATTAATTAAAAAGTTTAATTAATAATTATATATATATATTATTTATTAAAAAGTTTAATAAATAAAATTATTATTATTTTTTTTAATAATAATAATAATTATATATATATATATGTGTCATGCTCCATGCAAGAGGAGGTGAATTGAGAAGTTAAGAAACAGGGTATACGAAATGAAAAAAAAAAGAATTTTTTCCATTTTTTTTTTTCATTTTGGAAGTTCCTCTGCTCTCTGCTTCTGCTTCTTCTTCTTCTACTTTCTTTTTCTTTTCTTTTTCGTTTTCTCTTCTTTCGGAGTCTCACAACTCCGTTGTGCGGGGCCGAGGATAGCGGGACTACCTGGGGTGGTCCTCGGGGCGTTCGTGAGAAGTGGCCGGAAGAGTTCGTGACGAGGATTGGCCGGCAGACTTGAAGAAATTCGAAACTACAAGGGTATGTATTTCTAATTTCTTATTTCCGTTGTTTTGAGCATGTTTTCTATTTATTAAATTGATGAAATTAGAGTATCATCGGTCCAAAATCGCTTCCCGCTATGTATATCGCTCCATCAATTGGTATCAGAGCGATTTTGTGATTAACTCAATTTGCATCAATTTAAGTTGGTGGGTATTTTAATTTAGAAATTGTTTCTGAATTGGCGTCTAAAGTGAATATCGATTTTGGCATAGTTTCTTTTTTAATTTCCTTATTTGTATTTGTCCGAGAATGTATGGGCTTTAATGTGTGCTGAAGCGTATGTATTTTTAGAGTCATTAGAGTTCATATAGGTTTCTTTGTGAAAGAAGCTCGAGTTTTTGAGCTGGCTGAATTGTTCGGTGTTAGTTCAAACTCGTTCTAGGCAATACGAAGAGAAATTCGAAGAGAAATTGGCCGAAGCGTTCGGAGGAAGCAAGCTTGTCAAAGGCGGTGAGAAGAGTTCGAAATCCGCTCAAGACTTAGCTTGTTGTTCAAGCTTGGAATAAAATAGTTATTGCTTGCTAAATGCCAAAATCGATCCACTTTAGTGTGTTTAATTAATTATGCATTGTGAATGTATGTTTTAATTAAAATCCATATTTGTATGTGCATAACGTATGTCATATAGATTTAAAATCCCACCGTAGGAAGCTTTCTCCATGCATTGAAAATATATTATAAGTGTTATAATATATAGTATGCATATTTGGGAATTCATGAGTATTAATATAAGAGTTATATTAATTCATGAATTAGATGTTGCTAATTTAATAGAATAATTGATATAAGTGTTATATTAATTATGAAATTAAATATACAACATAGGTTGCCCTGGTTTTATGCATATTGTAGGTTATAAGTGTTATAATGTATAGAATGCATGTTTAATTAATGAGTATTAATATAAGAGTTATATTAATTCATGAATTAGTTGTTGTTTGTTTAATAGAATAATTAATATAAGTGTTATATTAATTATGAAATTAAACTTCCAACTTTAGATGCATATTGTATGTTATAATTGTTATAATGTATAGGATGCATGCTTAATTCATAATAATTGATATAAGTGTTATATTAATTTATGAATTAGGAGTTGTATATTTAAGAGCATAATCGATATAAGTGTTATATTGATTATGAAGTTAAATATTCAATTTGTAATGCCTAAGCGTATGTATGTTTGAGAAGCATATAAATTTTGTCATAGAAAGTCTAGTTTTTGCAAGTGTTGTAAAAATGACTTAGACTTTTAAAATCTATAACAAAGAATAGCATGTTCATTTAGGGTTAAATGCTTCGATCTGGTTCATTAGATGAATAGGTCGTTATCTCGTAAATGCTAAGGTTATGAGAAATTCACCCGGTGAAATCCTGTCTAAGGTTTGAGGATTTGAATTGACGAAACACCTCCTACCTGGGGACGATCTGGTACTTGAGTAAAGTTAACCGGCTTTATGAGCATGCATGAAAGGTGTGAGGTTAGTAAAGTGTTTATAACCTAGACATCTCAGGAAAAATATTTGCCTAGACTTAAGGTTTTATTTACTTAGCCAGTTAAAACCTGAGTATTTGCCCTAAAAATACCGTCCACGATGCTTAGTAGATGTGTTGAGAAGGAATATATGATATATCCCTCTCCTGCTACGCACTCCCTAAAAGTTCACAACGTGAGAATTTTGCTCGGCCTCGTGATGTCAATAGGGCATCCCCATTCGGATGGTATTTGCAACTTTCAATAGCAAGGTGAATGGAGTAAGTATCTATAGTAAGTGGGAGAAGGAAGTACGTCAGTATTTCCTGCGGTCTTCTCTGTTGGACTGAACCGTAAGATTCCCATGTTTCGCCGGCAAGGTGGCCCCTGGAGGAACCGATCCTTTCGGAGGGCGGGGCATGGGAGATCGAACATCTCAGTCACCATTTATGGATAGTGAAACACAAGGCCATTCCCAACACTGACATTCCATTCGGTTGCTATGTTGAACTCGTTCTGTGCGTTCTAAAAATGGAGGGTCACACTTACGGGATTTGCTAAGGAGTTAGTAAATCCAGACCAAAAATGATAACTAAGATGCTATAGGAATATGAGTTATTCTGGAGTTAGCATTTAGTCAAGAATGTCTTGGTTTAGTAAAGGAGTGACTCGACCACCATTCGACGGCGACCATTCTGACTTACTAAAGTATCGTAGTCTGTAAATAAAGAGTTTGGGTACTTTATTTACTGCTAAACCTTTTAATTGGTTTAAATAGGTTAAAACCATTTCATTAATAGTTTTACATTTTGTTTCAGCATGTCGAGTTCGTTTATACAGTTGTTAGCTCACGACAAGTTAACCGGAGAGAAATACGAAACTTGGAAGTCGAACCTGAATACGATTCTGGTTCTGGACGACCTTAGGTTTGTCTTAACGGAGGAATGTGTCCTCCCACTCCTGACTCAAATGCTTCTCAAAGTATTCGAGAGGCACACGATGGATTGATTAGGGCTAACGATAAAGCCCGAGTCTATATCTTGGCAAGCATGCAAGATGTTTTGGCCAAGAGGTATGAGGTTATGGTTTCCTTGAGGGAAATCATGTCTTCATTAGAATCGATGGTGGACAGTCGTCCTCATCACTTCGTTACGAAGCCCTCAAGTTCGTTTACAACTCTCGCGTGGTGGAGGATACCTATGTTAGGGAGTTTGTCCTTAACTTGATGGTCCACTTTAATGCGGCAGAAGTAAACGTTGCTACCATCGTTATTTCAGACTTATCAGTCTCTGTACACTTCCAAAGGAATAGAGAATGAGGCAAATGTTGTCACTACGAAGAAATTCCTTAAGAGGTTGGCGTCAGGGAGTAAGCCTAAGTATGCTTGTCTGAGTAATGAGATTATTCAGACGAAGAAGAGTAACAAAAGGAATGACAATGCCCCTACTGTTCGCAAGGTGAAGTCTTCAGATAAAGGAAAATGTTTCCATTGTAATGAAGATGGGTATTGGAAGCGTAACTTCTCCAAATACCTTGCTGAGAAATAGGCTGAGAAAGAACGACAAGATAAATGTGATTTATTTGTCAAAACAAGTTTAGTGGATATGAATGTCATACCTGGATGTCTTCAGGAACCACTATTCATGTTTGTTTTTCTACAGGAAACTAGTTCCTGACAGTCGTTTTCTCGCTGTGAGATATGGAGATATCGTTGCAGCTGAACTAGTGGGAGACTTTGTAGTTGTTGTATAGAGATAATAACATTTGTTATATGTAATTATTGTCTATATTTCTGGTTTAAACTAAACACTTGTATATTATATCTTTTGGTTTTATAATGAACAGTTCATTTAGCAAAAGATATATACTGATGTGTTCTATTAAACCCGAAAACAACTAGCGTGTTAAGACTCACAGTGTTAACGAAAGCTATAGTCATTTCAACAATGGTTGTTGATCAAACTGAAGCTTCTCAATCGTTGAGAAAACTTCAATGTAGTGGGAGGGTTGTGGGACGACCCGGTCCGCTGTATTGGCTTGTCTTAAACTCAAAGTTATCATACTTGATGATGACATTGAGGATTCATTGTCTCTAAACAGACAATGGATCATATAGACAAGGCCGAATGGTTCAAAGCCATGAATCTTTGGATGGTAATGAGACCAAGCCACTAAGGTGAAAACCTTTATGGCTTGACTTTCTGGTAAAGGGACTGTCCCGAAGAGATATGAATGTCATACCTGGATATGAATGTCATACCTGGATGTCTTCAGGAACCACTATTCATGTTTGTTTTTCTACAGGAAACTAGTTCCTGACAGTCGTTTTCTCGCTGTGAGATATGGAGATATCGTTGCAGCTGAACTAGTGGGAGACTTTGTAGTTGTTGTATAGAGATAATAACATTTGTTATATGTATATATTGTCTATATTTCTGGTTTAAACTAAACACTTGTATATTATATCTTTTGGTTTTATAATGAACAGTTCATTTAGCAAAAGATATATACTGATGTGTTCTATTAAACCCGAAAACAACTAGCGTGTTAAGACTCACAGTGTTAACGAAAGCTATAGTCATTTCAACAATGGTTGTTGATCAAACTGAAGCTTCTCAATCGTTGAGAAAACTTCAATGTAGTGGGAGGGTTGTGGGACGACCCGGTCCGCTGTATTGGCTTGTCTTAAACTCAAAGTTATCATACTTGATGATGACATTGAGGATTCATTGTCTCTAAACAGACAATGGATCATATAGACAAGGCCGAATGGTTCAAAGCCATGAATCTTTGGATGGTAATGAGACCAAGCCACTAAGGTGAAAACCTTTATGGCTTGACTTTCTGGTAAAGGGACTGTCCCGAAGAGAAAGAGTTTATTGGGTATACTCTCTTTCTCTTGTTGCCAGACGTAAGTTAAATAGATGACTCTTATCCATTGTCATGTTCTATTTTCATAGAATAAGGCAAGTGGATGTCAAGTTAGCTTTCTTGCAGAATAGCTATCTTGATCAGAGTATCTATAAGTCTCAACCAGATAGATTCATAATTCGAGGACAAAGAGCAAATAGTTTGCGAGCCTATTCGATTCATTTATGAATTAGAATAAGCATCTTTATCCTGAATTGTAAGGTTTGATATTGTGATCAAATCTTATGGTTTTGATTATAAGTTTGAATAAACGTTTGATAAACCTTGTTTGACAAGGGTTTAATCAATGTTGTAGCTTTCATAAACGGTTTCCGTAATTGATGTCTTAATCATTGAGAATGATGTAGGATTCTTTTCTGACAATAAGCATTAACTAGCGACCCATTCCCAAATTGTTGATTTAGTGGTAGGTTTAGTTTGTTCTAAGGATTCAGGTTGATCTGAGTCGTAAGAACAAATCGCTAGTGTTGTCTCTAAAATCTTTTATTGACAAGTTGTTGTCAATATTCGATGGTCTATGGAAATGGTTTTCAGAGACACCTCAAGTGTTGAGGATACGAGATGCACCCAAGTGCATTTACATATTGGAGGTCAGATGTATCTTTTGAGATACATGACCCGATATGTGCTATGCAGTGGGAGCTGTCAGTGATATTAGTCCAATTGGATTGGATTCCGGTTAGAGTTTTGTACTTGTACTTAGAGGAGTAGAATACAAGAGTTGTATTCCTGATTCCTCGTTCGTAGTTAAGTCTATTTGCAGCTTGTGAAGCAGCAATAGGTTTATAAGTTGAGCTCGTAGATAATGTTGTGAGGAGATGTGATGGTCACATGGAAAGCCTCGTAGTACTTCATGCTGATTAGTTTATGTTGGGATTTATGCCCTAAAGCCTCGTAATTAATTAATAATTATTTTATTATTAATATTTACAATTTATAATATTCATTATATAAATAAAATCCAAGGTTATTAGTGTAATCTTGAACTGTATGTAGTTGACATACGGGAGGATCATGTTCAAGTAATAACTTAAAGGGTCTATAGTATATGGATAAGGTTGGGTGCCTTATCCTGGTAACACTATTGATACGGCCCACTTTGTAATTGTTACAAATGATTTGATCCAAATCATTCATGTAGAGACATGTGAGTGGGGGTATCCTATACAATGAGTTTGTATAAGACTGGACCACGAAATATATAATCTCTCTTTATAAATCCGTTATTTGAGAAGATTAATATTTCACAGGATGATCATATGTGACTCGATCTTAATCCTGAGTGAGTTATGAACTCCTGCCTGTGAGGGCTCGTCCTTTGATTTGTATGGGTGAGAATGGCATTTATAGCCGATTCAATAAGCCTACCATTTTGAGGACTTGACCAAATAGGGAGTTGGGAACATAAGTTTCACAAGATGAAATTCACTTCTTCCCTATAGGGAAAGTAGATGAGTAGTTCCCTTAAGTGCTGATTTCGGGACTTGAACAATGGGGCCCCACCCTCTCACTGGCCCGAGAGGGACATGGTTTATGGTTGGATCATAAACAAGTTGTTCATTAGAGAATCAGTGGTACTTAAGGTATAAGATGTAATTATAGGGGTAAAACGGACTTTTGACCCAGCTGTAATTACGAACAACTCGTGAAGGATCGACTTGCATGTAATGGTTATATCCATGGACACAACTTGTCCTACAGTGCATAAGAGTGCAACTCTAGGCCTATAGTGGAGTGACCTAGAGTTAATGAATGAAAGTCAATTAATTAAAGAGTTTAATTAATTAATTTTGTATCATTGGAGCTTATAAAGATGTAGGTCCATAAGGTCCCCTCGCTAGCTCATAGTAACACTAAAATGATCAATTTAGTTGAAAGAAAATTTGAAATATTCAAATTAATATTTAATATATTTGATATATTAAATGTAGAAGAGTAAAATATATTTATTGTATTTGATACATTAAATATTAGAGGAAATAGTTTATGTATATGATACATTAATATTAAAAACTATATACTTATGTTATTTGAATGTGATTCAAATTGGTTTAAAGTATATTATAAAAGATTAATTTTATAATATTTGAATAAGATTCAAATAAATATAAAATACATATTTTAATATATTAGATATTAAAATGTATTTTATAAAATAAAATTAATTCCTAAAAGCCTTATTATAAATAAGACATTTAGGTTTAGCCAAAAGGTTGGCCAAACACACTACTCACCTTCTGCAGAGAATTGTTCTCTCATTCTTTCCTTCTGCAGAGAATTGTTCTCTCATTCTTTCCTTCTGCAGAGAATTGTTCTCTCATTCTTTCAAAGAGCTCCCACAAGCCTTGATCCCGTGTTCGAGTCATAGCGAGGAAGATCTCGTGGAAAAAGGAACACAAGAAGATGATTCATCAAAGGTAATACATATGCTTAACTTGTATTTTTTGTTTAATTCTAAATAAATCAAAGATCGATTCCAAACGCTTTCGCTGCGGGGAATGAAGAGTTCATTCCCTTCAATTGGTATCAGAGCGACTTTGATTTTTTATTTAGAATAAAAGTTCATGGTGGGTATTTTAATTTTATCATATATGTGATATATGTGGTTTGCGGATTGACTGTTTAAGGTATTTGGCATATAGATTTATTGCTTTGATTAGATGAAATTGTAAAATCCAAAAAAGGGTTAGGGATTTTTGTAATTTAATCTGTTCTTCAAAGAGATGGAGACAAGATGGCGGACGACTGTGATTTCGTTAGGCGGTGAAGATTCTTTGAAAGAAGGATTGATTTGCATATGCAACTTATTTGTTGAGGTGAGTCAAAGTGATGAATACAAAGTGCAAGTGGTGTACTCATTTAGCTTAAATGTTAGGCGGTGAAGACATTGATTCTGCTGAAGATTAATTCTTGAATTGAATTAATGAATTCTTATTAAAATCTCAATTTAGAATTGAGTGTCTTCAGCTGAATCTCAAAAATCAATTCTTTAAATGAGAATAGAGTTTTTCAAATTGTTTGGACAATGGGTCTTCAATCTGTCACCATCGCCTATGCATTGCAGAAAGAGTTTGAGTTGACCAATCTGGTGGTTTGAGAAGCATATATTTTTTTCCCAAAGGCGGGTGGATACTCAAGACAATTTGGAAGGAAATTCGAAGACCAAGATATGTCTTGGATTTAAATTATTGTAATTTAAATTGTTTTTCAATTTCTTAGGATATGCCAAATATGCCGGTCAATTTTGCTGTGTTTTTAATTTAATTATGCATGTTGATGTATGTTTTAAATTTTAATTGATTGCATAGAGTATGCCATCTAGATTAAAATCCCACCATAGGTTAAGCATGATCATGCATTTTAATTATTTTTAATATAATTGTTATATTTGGAATATTATGATTAAAATGCTTTCTAATTTGATTATGGATTGGGAAATCTTTTCCAATTAGATTGGGAAATCTTTTCCAATTAGATTGGAAAATCTTTTCAAATTAGATTGAGATATATTTTCCCAATTAGATTGAGATATATTTTCCTAAGTATTAGGAATATTTTTCAAATGAGCTTAGGATATTTTCCTAATGAGATTAGATTTTTTCTTTCCTTATTTAAAAGATAATTTAATTCATTCTTTAAATAGTTTAAATATTTGAATTTAGTTTATCTTTTATTCTAATAAGATCAGAATATATGGAATAGTTTAAATATTTGAATTTAGTTTATCTTTTATTCTAATAAGATCAGAATATATGATAATCTTTAATTTTGTTTTAAAGGGTTTAAAATTGTTAAAAATTCAAGATTATCCATAAGGTGAATTAGTTTTTAATAGGATTAAAAACATTGCTTAAAATAAACTTAAGTTCATTGATCTAGTAATTAATAGTTAATTAAAGATTAATGAATTTGAAATAAAAATTGACTATAAGGGAACCCCGTCTAAGAAAGGTTACTCGGGTGAGGTACTTAAGTTGACTGAAAAGGAACACCTCTACCTAAGAACTGGTCTGGGGGTTGAATTAGTCAAATTTTATTTTATTTCATTAAGCAGGCTAATAATGTGATTAGTTTTAAATAGTTTAATATACTTGATAATTCACATTAAAATCAATCCAACCAACATAAGGGTTATGAAAGGGTAGATTGAAAAACTTAGATAAATGAGATTAGCCTAATTTGTCTAAGTAATAGAAAACCCTATTTCATAATACTTAGTGGGAGAAAGACATATGTCAAAATCACCCTACGGTCTCTACCATAGATTCACAACGTGAGATTCATGTGAGGCCTCGAGGCGGCTTTGGACCGTCCCCCTACGGAAGGTGTTTACATAGGTCAATATCAGGGTGAATCTCTTGAGAAAGTATTTTTAAATAGTAAGTGGGAATAGAAATGTGTCAACATATCCTACGGTCTCTATCATTGGTTCACAACGTGAGATTCATGTGGGGCCTCGCGGCGGCTTTTGGACCGTCCCCCTACGGAAGGTGTTTACATCGGTCAATATCAGGGTGAATCTCCTGAGAAGGATAGGATTGTAATTTTATTTTCAATACTTGACCTACCCTACGGCGGCACTTGTTGGGATAAAATTATAGAATCTAAAATGATGGGTTACACTTACAAAGATATCATTAAGATTGTTAATGATTTTCTTAACCAAACTAATGGTAACTAAATGTTATAGAAATAAGAGTTATTTTGGGATAACACTTGGTTGAGATTGTCTCGGTTTAGTGAAGGAGCATTTGACCTACCCTACGGCGACACTTGTTCTAACTCACTAAAGTATCATAGCATTAGAAATTAATGTTTTAGGGTTCATTTATCAAATTGTTTGTTTTCTATGCTGAAATTGAATGAATATTGATTGCATGTTGTTAAATAATATTTTTTTTTAATATATATTTCAATATTATGTCTATTTCTCTCAATTTTATTTTTCCTTGCTAATTTGTCAAATTGAGAAAATAATATCACTTGGAAAAATAATGTTAACACTATATAATGACAGTGTAAATTTTTTCCTTAATTTGTCTTTATTGAGAAACGTTCTCAAAAACCTGTTGCCAATGCTAATCGAATTGTTCGTGAAGCACATGATTAATAAATCAATATAACGAGATGGTTTATACAAATTTTCTATTTGACATATTAGATGTCCAGCTAAGAAGATAAAGAAGATGACAACAACATATGAGATATTGTTGAAGTCAATAAAAGCTAGATTTAGATATTTATCTAAATAATCTAAAAAATTAAGTATTACCAAAATCCAAGAAAAGAAACCATATGACTGTAGCTAAAAGAAAATAGTTTCTAAATTAGCAAAGTAGTCATAATAAGAGGAATTTATGAAATACCTCTATAAGAAGAACATGGATAAAAGTAAATTTGATTTACTAGATTTTTTCATTACCACCTATATAGTAGATTCAGATCCACTATTAAGATTTGTTCTTCATTACATTTTATATAATTCTTGGAAAATACTTAATTATGTAGAATGATCTCTACTTGTTGGCACCAGAAAACCCATCTCAATTCATGTAGTGGGAGACATTAAGATGTCCATAAGAAATAATTGTTATTTAATGTTGAATATGGTGTTTTTAGTACCATAGGAGAAATTCAATTTCTCTAACTTTATTACTAATAAAATGTTCATATAGTATGAATATTTTAGTACTAAATTTTTATTTTCAAAATTGTTTGAAAAGTTCAGCCGAAAAATAAGAATAATTTGTATGTGTTAAATTGTTAACATATAAAATACTACACAGTGAGATATTCAGGATTATAGAATCCAGAATATAAAGACAATTTATATTCTCCTAGAATATGATACTTGTCTTTGGCATTCAAGATTGATTATGATCAATTTGAATAAAAAGACTACTACGAAGTGATTCTCTAAAATGTTAGAGTTAATTACTTTATATGTCTTAATTTCTTGCCTTTCATGCAAGATAATCAATAGGTTTTTGTTGGAAAAGCCTACAGGCCAAAGAACACTAATGAATATTTCATCACTCTAGCTGATGACTATTCAAGAAATAAGTATCGTAACCTAATGCAACATAAGTCTGAATATTTTGAAAAGTTCAAGGAATATAAGACTCAAGTTGAAGGTCACTTAGGTAAATCTATCAAGATACTATGATCAGATCACAGTGAAAAAGTATATGAACCTTATGTACTAAGACTAATTGATAGAAAGTGAGATTTTATCTCAACTCTAGCACAAAGGACAATTGTGTGAAATTGTGCTGTAAGAGGAGAAACAAGACCTTGTTAGACATGGTCAGAACAATAAAGAATTACACGTCATTATAAGACTATTGTTAGGATATACAATATAGATTGTATAGTGAACATGATTCTATCTAAAAGGTGTTCATGAGACAACTTTGAGATTATAGAAGAGTAGTAAAGTTAGTTTACAACCCTTCGAGTTTTGAGAGTTTTAAGCATACATGCTGAAACTTGAATATGTTCAATAGTGTTGAAAAGTTGGTTCCAAGTGAGGCCACTAAATAGTTAACAAAAGTTGTTAACAATTTAATTACATTTGATAGTCAAATGGATCCTAGTCATGAATTGGATAAGCCTCATCGTAGTGGGAGAGTTATGAGATGACCCAACCGTTACAAGAGCTTATATGAAGCCTAAGTTGTCGTATTAGATGACAAAATGTAGGGCTTCTTGACCTCAAAGTTGAAATGAGGGTCAATGACAAAGACTAGTAGACCAAAGTCATAAATCTCGAGATAGAGTAGATGTACTCATCTTTATCTAGAACTTGTAGATATTCGTGATGGGGTAAAACCCATAGGTTTTGAATATATGTACAAAAGTAAAAGATTTGTAAATAAGAAGGTCCAGACCTTCAAAATAAGACTAATGACAAATATAGATGGAGAAAGTAAACTATGAATAAACTTTCTCATTTGTTGTCATATTAGAGTATAAAAGCATTTCCTAATTCACAGTTGCATATGAGATATGTCAAGTGAAGGTTTAAGAAATCTTTTTTTGAAAAGAAGTCTTAAAGAATGCATTTACAAATCAATTACATGAGTTCAATTTCAAAAATCAAAAGCAAAAGGTTTGCAAGCAGTAAAGGTTCATTTATGAAATGAATTTGATCACTAGATTTTTGAAATGAAAGGTTTGATAAAAGTATCAAAAACTATGACTTTGAATAAATATTAATGATATTGTATAGACAAGAAAATCATTAATTACTTAGTGGAATTTTCTCATATTTTATGTGGATGACTTATTACCCATTGTGAATGTTGTAAGATTTGAATCCAACATAAAATGTTGACTACCTAACCAATTCCAAATGAATGATTTAAATTACTGGGTATGTCCTAAAATAGAGTTTTCGAGGACAAAATGTTATTTATGTCTCACACATCTTATATTGACAAAATTGTTGTCAAGTATATGATGTAGTACTTCAAAAAATGATAATGTATCATTCTTACATGAAGTTTAGATTGTCTAAGGAATAGTGTCCTAAGACATTTCAAAATGTTGAGAACATAAGATTGACTATCTACGTTTGAGTGGGAGAAAATCTAATGTACACTTGAGACATGACATTTCACAGTAAAATTGGTTAGCATTTATTAGTTAACCCAATGGTATGACCATTGCACGAAAACATAAAAACTTTTCTCAAAATATCTATGGATAAATTGAGAAATTATATTTTTGTATGAGGTTAAAGATTTGATCTTTACGAGATGCACTGGTTTTAACAAAGATTTATGGAAATCTATGTTTACCCTAGATGATGGAGTATGGTATGCAAGTTAAATGTTCTTACTTATGAAGTAAAGAACTTGCATAACTCAAATAATTTCTTATTGGTCTGAAAGATGTTTCAGATATAGTTAAGCCTAAAACGTTTTATGTAATGGCTAAACTTAAGAAAATTAGATAACATCAATACATAGGGTATCCTGAGAGAGAAAGAATCGTGGTAGGACCAAGATGACTTTTAATTGACAGTCGTTTTGATCTATATAAAAAGACTTTCCAGGCTAAAGTGTTTGAAAGCCACCTAGAATGTCTAGGATTATGAGACATGTCTAGTCTTCACTAGGGCAAGTGGGAGAACATGTTGGGTGTAGAGTATGCCCTAGGATACATGTCTCACCGGCTTTAGTGCAAGTGGGAGATTGTTGGGATTTATGCCCTAAAGCCTCGTAATTAATTAATAATTATTTGATAATTATTTTATTATTAATATTTGCAATTTATAATATTCATTATATAAATAAAATCCAAGGTTATTAGTGTAATCTTGAACTATATGTAGTTGACATACGAGAGGATCATGTTCAAGTAATAACCTAAAGGGTCTATAGTATATGGATAAGGTTGGGTGCCTTATCCTGGTAACACTATTGATACGACCCACTTTGTAATTGTTACAAATGATTTGATCCAAATCATTCATGTAGAGACATGTGAGTGGGGGTATCCTATACAATGAGTTTGTATAAGACTAGACCACGAAATATATAATCTCTCTTTATAAATCCGTTATTTGAGAAGATTAATATTTCACAGGATGATCATATGTGACTCGATCTTAATCCTGAGTGAGTTATGAACTCCTGCCTGTGAGGGCTCGTCCTTTGATTTGTATGGGTGAGAATGGCCTTTATAGCCGATTCAATAAGCCTACCATTTTGGGGACTTGACCAAATAGGGAGTTGGGAACATAAGTTTCACAAGATGGAATTCACTTCTTCCCTATAGGGAAAGTAGATGAGTAGTTCCCTTAAGTGCTGATTTCGGGACTTGAACAATGGGGCCCCACCCTCTCACTGGCCCGAGAGGGACATGGTTTATGGTTGGATCATAAACAAGTTGTTCATTAGAGAATCAGTGGTACTTAAGGTATAAGATGTAATTACAGGGGTAAAACGGACTTTTGACCCAGCTGTAATTACGAACAACTCGTGAAGGATCGACTTGCATGTAATGGTTATATCCATGGACACAACTTGTCCTACAGTGCATAAGAGTGCAACTCTAGGCCTATAGTGGAGTGACCTAGAGTTAATGAATGAAAGCCAATTAATTAAAGAGTTTAATTAATTAATTTTGTATCATTGGAGCTTATAAATCTGTAGGTCCATAAGGTCCCTTTGCTAGCTCATAGTAACACTAAAAGGATCAATTTATTTGAAAGAAAATTTGAAATATTCAAATTAATATTTAATATATTTGATATATTAAATGTAGAAGAGTAAAATATATTTATTGTATTTGATACATTAAATATTAGAGGAAATAGTTTATGCATTAATATTAAAAACTATATACTTATGTTATTTGAATGTGATTCAAATTGGTTTAAAGTATATTATAAAAGATTAATTTTATAATATTTGAATAAGATTCAAATAAATATAAAATACATATTTTAATATATTAGATATTAAAATGTATTTTATAAAATAAAATTAATTCCTAAAAGCCTTATTATAAATAAGACATTTAGGTTTAGCCAAAAGGTTGGCCAAACACACTACTCACCTTCTGCAGAGAATTGTTCTCTCATTCTTTCCTTCTGCAGAGAATTGTTCTCTCATTCTTTCAAAGAGCTCCCACAAGCCTTGATCCCGTGTTCGAGTCATAGCGAGGAAGATCTCGTGGAAAAAGGAACACAAGAAGATGATTCATCAAAGGTAATACATATGCTTAACTTGTATTTTTTGTTTAATTCTAAATAAATCAAAGTAACGATTCCAAACGCTTCCGCTGCGGGGAATGAAGAGTTCATTCCCTTCAGTTTACTATGTCTCTCATGGCTAAAGTGTTTGAGAGACACCTAGAAGAGTCTAGGGCTCCGAGTTGCTGGAGAGGACAATGGGAGAAAACTTCTGATATATGATATATTAGTTTTCTCCACCTAACATGTACACCACGGACGTTTAAGTCCAAGTGGGAGTTTGTTGAGTTTTATGTCCTAAAACTCATAGTTTGTAAACTATTATATTTGTAAATATTCTATTTAGAATAAAGAGTTATTAGTTTTATTCAGTAAAAGAGTTTACTGAAATAAAGTGAAACGTGTTTAGGTTAACCTATACCAATGACCAACACCCATGGCTGAATATGAGTACTTGAGAATCATGTATGACACGATTGTGGATCAGGCTCAAGTAGTCAGTCAAAACGGTCTATAATATATGGATAAGGCTGGGTACCTGATCCTGGTAACACTATTAGATGCGGCTCACTTTGTATTGTACAAAACGATGTGATCCGAATCATTTCACATGGAGATGTGCGAGTGAGGGCGTCATGTGCAAAGAGTTTGTATAAGACTGAACCGCGAAATATGTTGCTCTCTCTTTATAACACCGTTTACTTATGAGACCGACATTTTCATTTGATGGCCTAGGTAACTCGATCTTAATCCTGAGCTTACTATGAACTCCTGCTTATTAGACACATCCTTAGACTTGTACGGGTGAGAGTGTCCTATTAGCGCCGACTCAATAACTTACCATCTCAAGGATAAAGTCCAATAGGTAGCTGGGAACATAGTGTAGTAAGTTGGAGTTCACTCTTAACCCACTTTTCAGGGTTAGTAGATAGGTTGTTCCCTTAATAGCTGACTCCGGGGCTTGAACAATTAGAGCTCACACTCTCATGAGATGAGAGGGTTAATTGATCTGTTGGTTGGACCACAAATCTATTGTTCATTAGAGGTGTCAGTGGTACTTAAGGAACAAGACGTAATGCAGGGGTTAAACGGTTTAAACGACCCAACTGTGATTACGAACAACCTGTGAAGGGTCGACTTGCCCGTGACGGTTATATCAGAGGACATAATATATCTACAGTGAGGAGAGTGCAACCCTCGGACTTTAGTGGAGTCTCCGGGAGTTAACGAATGTTGATTAGTTCGGTTAAAATAGTTTTGACCAGATAATCTCGTATCGTTAGAGCTCATGATCTGTAGGTTCTTTAAGTTCTCCTGGCTACCTTGGATAACGTCGTGCAACAGTATAAGAGAAATTAAAAAGAAAAAGAATTTGAATTGTTCAAATTCGGTTTATGGAAGAATGATGGACATATTTATATGTGATTTAAATATGGGAATGACCTAAAACATGAATAGGATTCATGTGGTAAAAAAGTCGGTTTTCGAAAAATCGAGTTTAGTCATATTATTTAATTAATATTTGATATTGAATTAAATAATAATTATTAATAATTATATATATATATATATTTTAGGGCTGGTTGCACAAATAGCAATCAGGCCTAAACTAATTGCAAAATTAGCAAACTTTAAAATGTTTTGCAAATATGGCAAAAAAACTCGTTTCTATCACTGATAGACTTTATTATATCACTGATAGATTTCTATCAGTGATAGACTATTATCTCTGATAGACTATTATCACTGACAAAAATCTATAAAAAGCTGAGGTGATCAGCGATAGACTTCTATCAGTCATAAGATATCAGCGATAGAAATTGCTATATCCGCAAAATTTTTAAAAACATGCTATATTTGCAAACAATAAGTCTTAAATTGTCATTTACTACAATTTCCCTATATTTTATTTATTAAAATGTTTAATAAATAAAATTATTATTATTATTTTTAGTAATAATAATAATAATAATTATATATATATATTAAGTAATATATATATATATATATATATATATATATGAAGTTTGGCCAGAGGAGGTGAATTGAGAAGTTAAGACGGGTATACGAAATGAAAAAAAAAAAAAATCCATTTTTTTTCATTTTGGAAGTTCCTCTGCTCTCTTCTTCTTCTTCTTCCTTCTTCATTTCTTTTTCATTTCCTCTTCTTTCGGAGTCCCACAACTCCGTTGCGCGGCGCCGAGGATAGCGGAACTACCTAAGGTGGTCCTCGGGGCGTTCGTGAGAAGAAGTTGGAAGAGTTCGTGACGAGAATTGGCCGACGGACTTGGAGAAATTCGAAACTACAAGGGTATGTATTTCTAATTTCTTATTTCCGTTGTTTTGAGCATGTTTTCTATTTGTTAAATTGATGAAATTAGAGTATCATCGGTCCAAAATCGCTTCCCGCTGCGCATATCGCACCATCAGGGACAACGTCGGCTGGTTACCGCACATCTGTGGTTGGTGGCGGTGATATCGTATGATTGCTTGGGCGTCACCTTGGATGTAACTGCCCTGTCAGTTGTGTCGCCCCTATCTGGCCCATACCAAATTTGATGACCTCCGTTTTAGGAGATCGAGGTGACCCGAGCGTGACGTATGGAGCTGATGTCATGTTGATCTCACCCTCTCGGAATCCTCTCATAACATAATAAATTTAGAAATATGAAAAACAAAATATTTAGAGAATATTAGTTGGACTTCATAGAAAATATAATTACAGAAAAACAAAATTAGATCCATAAGGTAAAAAAGAAAAAAGTTAAATAGATAGAGAAACTTGAGAGAGTAAGTTTTTGTTTTTGGTTTGTTTGTTTTTGAAGATAGAGTAAAGTTTTTATTTTAGTTTTTTAGAGCAAGCTCAGTACAAACTACGATAAAGAGACATCACGTAGTATAAATGACACAATCTGAGGAGGAACCTTCTCCACCCAAATCATACTCTGACGCAAAAATAGAGTCAAACGCCCTAACTGGTGCGCCACCTCATTCCCTTCGCGATGAAGGAAAATGCAGCGACCCTTACATAAGAAAAGAAGGTGAGAGCCCACCTCCGAAATAAGCACACCCACTTCCGACAAATCTTCGACCTTCTCCTAGAATAATCGGCATATCCGAGAGGAGTCCGAGTCAAGAACCAGACGATGTAACCCAGCCTCCCACGCCAATCGCAAACCTTCAACCGCGGCCAGTCCTTCGGCCATCGCCACACTTCGAACATTCGAGAACCACGTCACTGCTGCTAACATAACCAAACCTCGGGAATCCCAGACCACCATTCCCACACCCGTTAATCCACCTTCCTCCTCAAACCCTGCATCCACATTCACCTTAAACAAACCAGGAGGAGAGGGCACCATTTAGCCCGAGATCGAGCCTCTCGAGGAAAAGACGAACCACCCTCCCCCCCCCCTTTCTCCCGCTTCCCGAAATGCCACCACATAGTTCGAGGTCCACCTACCAAGATCCACCGATGCCCGACACCCCTGTGTCCGAACGCGATTTCGATAGCCACACACCGCCCACAGCAATACACATAGTTCCTCAAACTCTCGCCACCCCAACTTCGCTTGGAGGGACCATAAAAGAGTGGTCGTGTCCCCTCCAACCGGCAACTGCAACAAAAATCCAAACTTTGAGGCCAGCAGGACCCCTCGCACAAACTTACAGTGCCAGAAAACATGGACGTCCACCTCACCCCCCTTGCCACACAGAACACACATATTAACGACGTCAATCCCCCTCCTTCCCAAATTATCCAATGTGGGTAGACGATTCAAGCAAAGACGCCATACAAAAATCTGAATCTTGTTCGGTATTCCCATCCTCCGGACCCCCTTCCACCACTGCATCCCCCTCTCGGCAGAAGCACCGGAGGCCTCCTGTCGAGAAGACTCCGTCTGGGCCAATCGGTACCCACTCTTGACCGTGAACACACCTGACTCCTCAGAATGCCAAATAGCCATGTCCCTTGTATGTCGTCGATCAGTCGAAATCGATAAGATGTCGTTAACTTCTACTAGACTAAATTGTTGCCATAGTCGAGCCTCATCCCAAGCTCCCGAGATAGTGAACAAATAACACACTCGTGTCTCAAGGGGCAGAGAAACTGGTGAAATGAGCATGCCTGATTCAGAAGGGATCCAATTGGTTCTGTAAACCATTACTCTTTCCCCATTTCCGATACGCCATCGAGTCCCTGTCCCCAACAGATCCCGCCCCCATAGCAGACGAATTTGAACCCAACTGTGCAGAGAAAAGATCAGACTCAGGATAATACCGGCCCCTCAAGCGCGGGCAAAAAAAGACATCGGACACTACAGCAAACGCCAGCACTGTTTCGCAAGTAAAGATTGGTTAAAAGACTCAAGATCCCGAAAACCCATACCTCCCAAACACTTCGGGCGGCAGAGAGATTTCCAGCTTACCAATTGCACCCGACGGTCTTCGTCCGAGCCATTCCACCAAAATCGAGCCACCAATCTCTGAATATCGGCCAAAAACCCTTTAGGCAACCTAAAGCAGTTCATAGTATAACAGAGAATAGCTTGTAGGACAAATTTTATCAAAACCTCTCTTCCACCCACAGAAAAAAAAACTATTCCTTCCACCCCTGTAGCAAACGCAAACACGCTCTTTAATGTAATTAAAAGTACCTAAACGATTGCGCGACATGAAAGAGGGAAGACCCAAATATTGCTGGTGAAAAAAGGTTTTTACCACTCCGAGAATCTGGCAGACACGATCCTGCATACCCAGATCTTTACTCAAGCTAAACGATATTACCGACATCTCGAAGTTCACTATCTGTCCTGAAGCCTTTTCATAGGCTCGTAGCAGGGTCTGCATGATCACAGCTTCACAAACTTTGGCGTGAAAAAAAAGTAGGTTGTCATCAGCAAAAAGTAAATGAGATATGGGAACACCCCCACGAGAAAGAGCTAAACCTGAAATAGCACGTCTTTCCACGGCCGCGGACAAAAGGTGGGATAACCCTTCAGCGCACAATAAGAATAAATAGGGTGACAAGGGGTCACCTTGCCGCAACCTCGACTCGGAACTACATCCCCACATCTCATACCATTTATACTGAAAGAGTACCTGACAGAAGAAACACATCGCATTAGTAAACTCACCCAGGCAGGAGCAAAACCCATTTGTAACATCAGACCTTCCAAAAACACCTACTTCACCCTATCGTAAGCTTTACTCATGTCTAGCTTCAGAGCAGCCCAACCTACTTTCCCCTGCCGCTTGGACTTCAGAGTATGCATACACTCATAGCCCAAGATCGCATTATCCACAACACACCGACCCGGGATAAAAGCACTCTGGTTGTCGGAGATAAGTGCATTCAGAATGGGCTTCAAACGGTTAGCCAAAACTTTTGACACTAATTTATATGAGACGTTACATAACGCAATAGGCCGAAATTTAGACACCCGACGCGGTCTCTTAACCTTGGGAATTAGTACAAGCATTGTCTCATTCAATGGCCCTAGGGACATACCCCCATTCAGAATATTCAAACAACATTGGAAGACATCAGCCCCTACGACCGGCCAAGTTGACCGATAAAAAGCACCTGAAAGCCCGTCCGGTCTTGGAGCCTTATTCGGATGGATCTGCGAAAGAGCCTGGAGCACCTCTAACTCCTCAAAAGGCCGCAAAAGGCGATTATTCATCTCGGCGGTAACTAATACCTTCAACCCTATCAGAACTCGACTCATATTAGCCTTGGAGGGTCCCGAAGTAGTAAAAGACCCGCAAAAAACTCCACAATTGTGCCAACTATAGCCCCCGAGTCCTCCTGCCAATGACTTTGACTATCCTCCAAACCCAAAATGGCATTCGTACGCCGACGCTGCGACGCCTGACGATGGAACCAACGCGTATTCCTGTCTCCCCACTGTAACCAACTCTCCCTAATCCGTTGCTTCCAATAAACTTATTCCTCAATTAGCAAAGACTCTAGATGAGTCTATGCGGCCTCCACACTCGCCCGTGAGTCCGTTTGTCCCAAATCAGCTAAGGATCTCTGGACCCGAGTTGTCGCTGCACGAATACGCCGTGGGTACTACCCCACATGTTGGCGGCCCCACTGCAGGAGTCCAATCATGCATTTGTTTGCTGCTTCAGCCAACTCAGACGAACCCACCGAGGGAGCCCTCACCTCTCATGTCTCAGTCAACACCCCATCAAAGTCCGGTAACTGCAACCAAGCCTCCTCAAACCGATGTATCTTCCGCCCACATTGTTGTCCCCTTCCGCCCATAGGAAGCAGGGAGAGGAGGATCGACCTGTGATCAGACCTACTATAATCCAAATGCTCCACCGAAAACTGTTGAAACAAATCCCGCCATGCCGCCGTACTGAAACACCGATCAATACGCTCCCATATCGTCGCTTGGCCTGGCCGACCATTGCACCATGTAAAAGGATCACCAAAAAAACCCAGATCCACCAAACCACAGTCATCCACCGACTCTCAAAAACCATTGAGCTCCGCTTCCGGCTTCGCCCTTCCCCTCTTCTTTTCAGATTGATAGAGGAGAGCATTAAAATCCCCCCCCCCCCTAATCAACCAAGGGGCACGCTCACTACCCCGCAGCTGACGAAGGAAAGACCATGTCAGAAATTTCTACTCTGTCTGAGGATAACAATAAAAACCCGTAAACCTCCATTGTTTCCCAAGTCAGTCGACCCACCCATCAATATGATTGGGAGACATGAACAGAAGGCTAAAGGACACCTCTGGAGCCCAAAGGAGCGCCGATCCACCCCTGCTGCCAACACTATCCACACACAAACAACTTGAGAAACCCAACTGAAACTTAATATTCACAAAACATTCACTGCGTACCTTTGTTTCTGACAGGAACAAAAGCTGGGGTCGCTTCGATTGCACCACTTTGAGCAATCATTGGAATGCGCGGTCTGACCCCAAACCCCGCACATTCAAAAAAAGAACATTCATGACGACTGGCGGGGCCGCAGGTCAGCCACCGCCAAAACAAAAGGATCCATCAGTGTCGAGTGGCCATGCTCCCCAGAAGCAACAACCCCTTTCGCTTTCTTTCATGTCTCCCCCACTCGGTCATCCACATCACCAGACTCCTCATCCCGACCCCGCTTACCCAGCACCTCAACCCCCTGATTTTCACAGTTAGTCACATCACTTAGTGCCCTACGAGCCCAGTACTTCCAACCCTTTAACGTTTGTGCGTCCTTTGAGCCCCCACTATACTCTTTCACCCGATCAATCACCATTTGATCCTCACCTTCTTTCGACAGAATAGATCACGACACGGTCTCAACCGCACCCAGTACCTCATTCCCCGTACCCAACCCCACCTCTTCCCTTCACGCGTGGGCCTTCACTTCCCGTTGGCAGTCTGGAGACAGGACCCTCCATCTCACCCCCTCGTCGCCTTGACCCCCCTGTGGGCCAACACCACCTCGAGCTAGAGGGGATGCTGGTCGTTCCACGGTACCCACCAAAACCGCCTGATCTCCCACAACATCACTCACAAGTGTCTCCTGTCCCAACCCCACCTGCAACCCTTCACTACCCTCAGCAAACTGGGAAGCAGGATGTTCCATCGTAACCCCTGCCCTCCCTTCATTCAGCCCACCCTCACCCACCATTGCCACAAGACCCGGACCTACACTTCCACTCTCAGAAATAGGACATTCATCAGCACCAGGTTGCACAACGGATTTAGGGATATCCCCCTCACACCAGCCCCCTCACCCCTCACTTCACGACCCCGCCCCTCAACCCGCCCATCTACCCCACTGTCGCCCACCCGACCTCATTTCCTAGAAAACTCACCCTCATTTTTGTTACTCACAGAGGACGACAGAATAGCGCGCATCCAATCACCATATTCTTCCTCCCCAGAAAAAACAGTCCCCACACTCACATTACACTCTCGTCGCACATGCCCCAGACATCCACAGATATGACACAAATCAGGTAGGCGTTCATATACAACCGGACACCAATGTTCCATACCTGTAGTATCCATGATGCGGAAGCCTCGTCGCAATGCCCGATCGATCTGCAACACGACCCGAATGCAGAGAATTGGTCCGAGCCACTCCCCTAATCCAACCCCACCAACCTCTTCGACCTGACCCATCTTCCCCCCGAGCAGCCGAGCCTTCTCCAACACTTGCCAGTTCAGAGGGACATTTAGGATCTGCACCCAAAACAGACATTGCTGAAAAACTAGCTGAGACACTGTATCAGACCCCTGCGGCTCCACTAGCACCACCAAATCTCGATCGAAGCTCCAAGGTTCGGTTGCCATAACCCGATTCTTCTCTTCAGGTGAACGAAATTGGATGGCGAAAACGTTATCGCCCGCCGCCTCCACCCTCGTGCCGCCGTGCGCTCGCCAAGCTGTCTTCATCACTGCTCGGAATGCCTCAAGGTTAACTCGGCGTGACGACAACACCTTGCCCACCACACACAGGTCTGAGAGCGTCGTCGGAAGTAGAGCTCCCCCTCGGTCTACTTCAGAACCTCCGACTCCTCCTATGTGAGGTTCAAACTCGAGCAACGCTGAACCAAATCCTCCATCGCCAACCTTCTACCAGATCCCGTCACCGTTGGCTGCCGATTTGAGAAGGAGAAGAGAAAAACCAGTCGCTGCCCAACCTAAGAGTAACCCTAGAAAACTCTTATGAAGAAGAGAGGCCCTGTCTAGACGGGAGTCTACCAATTTTTTTTAGTAGGGTTTAGAGTATTCTAAGGGAAACTTAATTAGCTAAGAAAAGACTAATTTGTTGAAGAAAGAGTAAAGTTAGGAATACAACTTGTAAAAAAAATAAAGATAAATGAGAAAAAGAAAAAAAAAAAGGTGTAGTGAGAGAAGATTTACTGATTATTTTAAGAGAAATTTAGAGATATATTTATTAGAGAGATATATTTATTAAAGAGATAAGAAAAGTTCTATTTATATATATATATATTATTATTATTTTTTTTTTATTTTTTTTTTTATTTTTGGGTGTGTCTTGTGTGTATTTTGTTTTGTGATCAATCATCAAACTTTTTGAGGTGGTAATTGGTGTCTTATTCAGAGCCTCTTTGGGATTGTGGTGGAAACATCAAAAATCAATTTTAACAAAATCTTAACCATTTTTATTGTTTGGTAAAACAATTTTTTTTTAAATTTATATAAAATCAATCTCTAAATTCCTTTTAAATTCTTTTATTTTGAGAATCTATAAATAGTAGCTTTAGCTTTTAGCTTCTCCGTTAATCTGGCGTCTTTCCTATTAAAATACTTTCCTCACCATTTATATTCTTCCACATCCTTTATCCTTCCACCACGTACTCTTTTTTTCATGCAATTAATTTCTACTATGTTAGACACCAGTACTATGTTATCAGTTGAGTTTTATATGAACATCAATTACATAAGAACATCAAGATTATTTCCCAGTATTTTTTTTTAGTCATAATTTTCTTCTTAATTTGGATGGAAAAGTAGAAACCGAAGAAGAAGAAAAAATGATCACTCAAAATTTGTTAAAAATTATAAATAATTAAATTATAATCATTCATATATTAAATATTAACATATAAATAATTATTCTCTAAGAAAAACATATAAAGAACTAATATAAATAATTAAAATAATATGTTTATTTTGGTCTCTAAAATAGTATGCCTATTTTGGTGAAGCCACACCAATTTTGTTTGAATTTACCAAACGTTTCATGTGCTTCTAAATTGAAATTTACTAAACACTAATCAGCTTCATATGCCAGCTGATTTTTCTAAAAGCAAAGCTGACAACAATTATTTTAAAAGCTACCCCAATCCCAAATTGAGCCTAAATCATGTTAGATTAACAACAAATTATTTACTTATATAATGATAATTAATATAATTTTATTTTATGTATTAACTATTGTTAAAATGAATATAGTTCAGCGATAATTGACATAAACTCTTTTGAGGTCGGAGTTTGAATCTCATGACTACACCAAAAAAAAAAAAAAAAATAGAAAAAAAATATATATATATATATATATATATATATATATATATTTATTATGTGGATTAATTAATACAAACGGTTGATAGTTTAGATTTCCATCAACTATAATTACAGCAATTAGCTATTTGCATTAAAAATTGATTCATTGTTACGACTCATTATACATTTTTTTTTTTAATTCTTCCTAAATTTTCAATTGTGTTTATTTAGCTTGTATTTTATAATATTTTATTAAAATTATTGATGCTGAATTTTGGACCACATTTTCTCCACCTGTGTTTCGTCGGAAATGAGGATTTGCGAGATTTTCTCCGGAACACTGCACAAAAAAGAGGTGGTAAACTTGCATCGGTGTGGGGCTAGGCCCACGACACTCCAATGCTTAAGTTAGAAGTGATATGAGAATAAGTTGGAGAATCAAGGTGAGTGTGCGTAAAATGTTGCATACCTCCTACGTACCGATATCGGTGCGTTTTTATGGTCGAGGTATTGCGGGTCGAGTCGACCCGTATCTCCTCCATCATGAGGCTCCAGGATCCGCGCTGGGGCGATAAGGTTCATACTGACGGCCAATGCTCATTTATTGCAATGGATCATTGCTCATCATTGCTCCCTCGATCCGCGCCAGATTATCGGGAAGTATTGTACCTTTTTTGCCCTCGGGATGGCGGGAAAGTCGTTCCATCCGCTCGATTCCCTCCATGTGGGGGTGCTGGCGTATACGGGTTCCTGGTCCAGGGGCGCCTTTTGGGGCCGCAGCCGCCCTCAGGGTCGGATGATGACGCTTCCTGACGTCACGATCCTGACGTCAGGCCTTTCTCCCAGCTGAGATCAACCCGTAACAAAAATTATGCTATATTTGCAGCTTTCTAACTTTTTAGACTTACCAGCAAGACTATAGCTGAACTGACATGATATATCGACTAGTGACCATGAGGCCCTAGATTCAATTCTCCTATCCCATGTGTTATAAAAAATAAAACTATTCAATTTATAAAAAATATTATTTGGACCCTAAATTATTCAATTTACAAGATAAAAAAAAGGGCCCAATGGAAAAAGAAAGCCACTTTAAATTTAATAAAGGGAATTGTTATAAATATATATTGAAAATAAAATATAAAAGATAAATAAAAAAGTTCTCTCGCACGGATTAAAAAACCAACCTTAAAAATTCAATTCATTAAAAACCATTAAAGGTTGGCCTAGTGGTCATAAAAGGCTTAAAAACCCAACCTTAAAAACTCAATTCATTAAAAACCATTAAGGGTTGGCCTAGTGGTCATAAAGGGCCTTGAGACTTTAATGCCCTTTAGGAGGGAATGAGTTCAGTCCTTGGTGGCCACGGATATCAAAAAAAAATAAAAAATAATGTCAGCCGAAGTTTAATTTGACTTAATTTTTAAATTTAAGTTAATTTGACAAACCGACCCAGACCAAAATAGTCGCACAATTTTTTCAATCTTTATTAGATATCTTGCCTTTTACTTTTCATTTTTTCTTATTTCTAAAAATGCTTACCGGTAAAGAAATTTCATACGGTCTACAACTATACTTTTTACATTTAGGAAAGAGAATTTTATATCTTCCAAAAAAAAAAAAAAAAAAAAAAAAAAAAAAAATTTTAGCAGAAAGAAGTGGAGGTTTCATTTATTTATTTATTATTCTTTTCATCCTTCTTTCTTTTCTTTTAGATAAATTACTGTTAAATTTCTAATGGTTCATAATAGCCGTATTATTCTTTTTACGATTTTTTTTTATTCTACGAGTGAGTATTATTCTTTTTAGAGAAATTTTTAATTTTTACTCGGTAATAATTTTCCATATAATATTTTAGTTTTATCAAATTGGAATGTAGACTAAGTTAAATATTATAATTTCTACCATTTATTTAATTGTGGCTGTTCATCCATTAATTAAAAAGAAATAATGCAAATTCTTAGTGTGCAGTGTTATGTTTGGGTGAATTTCTGGCTTTTTAGAGTTCCATTGTGCCACATTATAGTGAGAGGTTGGCTCGTGGGATGGGAAGCACGAAACGTGCTCTTGTGTCATATTTTTTTTCTTTTTGATGAGTCTTGACGTTGACTTTGTGTGATTTGGGAGGTGGAGGAGACTTGTAATTTAACCTTATATGTATTTGTGTTTCTCCTCACATAAATTTCTGGATTCGTTCCTATCATGTCCAATAGTACAAGTTTTTTTTTTTTTGTCAAATTATTTTAAAATTATTTAATTTAAAATGATTGCCATAAAATACTATACCTAATTTCAAAGAATTAAAAAAAAATGAAAACACGGTATTTAAAATATTAATTTTAAAATAATAGTTTTCATAAAAGATAATGGGGTATTTTTATAGATGACTCCCTTTGGGTGTCGTAATGCCAATTGACCCGATTTTTGAAAACGCATGTTTTTTTATCCTTGCTGAGCACGAGCACGCGTTTGCTGAGAACGATCGGGAGGAAAAAATATGTTAAATAATACCCTTCGTTGAGTACGACTGTGAGGGGACAACTATAGTATCCTTGTGCTCAACAAAGGATATTACAGAGTTTTACTCGCGATGATGCTCGTGCTCAGTAAAGCGAAATACTATCAGCAAAAAGACAAAAAACATTATTTATTAGACGGGGTCCAAAAACATTACAAAACTCAAGGGAATCACCTGTAAAAATACCTAAGATAACATGATTTATTTCATTTTCAAATAAATATTAGAATAGATTTTCACTTCTGTAAAAAAAAAAAAAAAAAATTGATTGATTTTCATTAAAGTAACAAAAATGTATAAATAGGACAAACGTTAGATGAAAAAAGAAATCCAATTTTTATGATCATTTTACAAATTTTCATTTAGAAAGTATATCGCTTTTATACGCCGTATTCGTTCAGTAATTTAAGAACGGCCTGGAAAAAAAACTATTATTTTACTTAGTAACTTCTTGGAAAATTATAGTAAATGACAATTTAAGACTTATTGTTTGCAAATATAGCATGTTTTTAAAAAATTTGCGGATATAGCAATTTCTATCGTTGATATCTTATGACTGATAGAAGTCTATCGCTGATCACCTCAGTTTTTTATAGATTTTTGTCAGTGATAATAGTCTATCAGAGATAATAGTCTATCACTGATAGAAGTCTATCAGTGATATAATAAAGTCTATCAGTGATAGAAACGGGTTTTTTTGCCATATTTGCAAAACATTTTAAAGTTTGCTAAATTTGCAATTAGTTTGGGCCTGATTGCTATTTGTGCAACCAGCCCTAACTTCTTTTATCTCTTTTTGTAATTTATTCTTTCAAAAATAATTTTCCAAACCTTAAGAAAATTTAAGAATAAAAATAAATATTTGAACAGTTTAATTTTTTTTTTTTACTAAGATATCTTAAAAGCGTATTTTTTTTTTTTATTAAAAATGAGAAACACGTGATTTTTTTTTAATAAAAAAAGGTCCTCTTTTATGTACTAAAAAAAAAAAAAAAAAAAGAAAAAGAAAAAAGAAAAAAGTCCTCTTTTATAGGTATTTAAGAATATTTTTTAATTTTTGAATGCAAACGATAACAATATTATTAGGAAAGTAAAATGCCCATAGTGCTACAAGAAGAAATATGAGAAACCAAAAACCTAGACAATCAAACTGGAGGACTTGACTCCCACCCAGAGCATCCCCATGAACACAGCATGACCCACCAGATTATGGACAACTTTGTTAGTCATTCTCGGACTAAAAACCGAGCCAGTAACACCAATTTGAGCCATCGAGAGTTTAATTTCTCCCAACAAAATTCCTTGAGGAGCCGTTATGAGACCATTAAAAAGCAAAGCTCGAACCAAAATTTGGGGGTCCAATTACAAACATAGATTTGACAAGTCCAAAGACACCGCGAGTTGCAGCCCTTTAAGCAATGCCAAAGCTTCGGCTGACAGGACATCGATCAGACCCTCCACAACCTCCGCCTTCGCAACCACCATCCTCCCGTCAGCATCCCGAACCACCATCCTCAGTTCCGACCACCATCTTTCAAGAGAGATTGTTGCGTCGATATTTAACTTAAGCCTGCCCAACACTGGCACCTCCCACCTATTCGCACCCCCGCCCCCGCCCTCCCTATGCACTTTCGCCGACACCCCGCCATCACTCGAAACTCGCACCTGATCTAACTCCAGCAAGAAAGACCGTATCCTCTCCACTCGAACCGCCACACAAGGAATCTCTTTGCCCAGATTTACTACGTTTCGATCATTCCAATTGGACCAATAAGTAACATAAAAAAGTCTAGCCGATTCCGCACTCAGATGAACCGCCACCCACGCACACATGTTTTGGATTGAAGGGAGCACAATCTGCTGCGAACACACAGAGGGAGAATAGATGACCAAATCGCTTTAGCCCGTTTACAGGAGAGAAAAAATATGCCATGTTGATTCCCTCTTCCGCTGACAATTTACACACCAAGGGTGGACATGCACACAACTCCGGTATAAGTTATCATTTGTTGGCAATATATCATGAAAGAGACGCCATAGGAAAACCTTGATTTTATTTGGAAATTTACAACTCCATAGTATTTTCCACCATATCTCCATACCACCCGACTGAGACCACGAAGCTTCCTCCTGAGAGGAGATAAATAGCTTGTATGCACTCTTAGTTGAAAAAAACGCATCCCTACTTAAGTGCCATAACCAACTATCTATCTGTTGGGTTTTATGTCCTAAAACTCGTGGTTTGTAACCTGTTATGTTTGTAAATACTCTATTTAGAATAAAGAGTTATTAGTTTTATTCAGTAAAGGAGTTTACTGGAATAAAGTGAAACGTGTTTAAGTTAACCTATACCAATGACCAACACCCTTGGCTGAATATGAGTACTTGAGCCTCATGTATGACATGATTGTGGATCAGACTCAAGTAGTCAGTCAAAATTGTCTATAGTATATGGATAAGGCTGGGTACCTTATCCCGATAACACTATAGGATGCGGCTCACTTTGTATTGTACAAAACGATGTGATCTGAATCGTTTCACATGGAGATGTGCCAGTGAGGGCGTCCTGTACAAATAGTTTGTATAAGACCGAACCGCGAAATATGTTGCTCTCTCTTTATAACACCGTTTACTGATGAGACCAACATTTTCATTTGATGGCCTAGGTAACTCGATCTCAATCCTGAGCTCGCTATGAACTCCTGCTTATTCAATAGTATGCTTTGACTTGCACGGGTGAGAGTGACCCATAAACGCTGACTCAATAAGCCTACCATCTTGGGGATAAAGTCGAATAGGTAGCTTGGGACATAGTACAACAAGATTGGAGTTCACTCCTAACCCGCTCTTTAGGGTTAGTAGATAGGTTGTTCCCTTAATAGCTGACTCTGGTGCTTGAACAATTAGCGCGCTCACTCTCATGAGATGAGAAGGTTAATTGATCTGTTGGTTGGACCACAGATCTATTGTTCATTAGAGGTGTCAGTGGTACTTAAGGAACAAGATGTAATGCAGAGGTTAAACGGTTTAAATGACCCAGCTGTGATTACGAACAACCTGTGAAGGGTCGACTTGCCCATGACGGTTATATCAGATGACATAATATATCTAAAGTGAGGAGAGTGCAACCCTCGGACTATAGTGGAGTCTCTAGGGGTTAACGAATGTTGATTGATTCGGGTTAAAAGAGTTTTAACCGGATAATCTCGTATCGTTGGAGCTCATGATTTGTAGGTTCTTTAGGTTCGCCTGGCTAGCTCGGATAACGCCGTGCAACAGTTTAAGAGAAAAGAAAAAGAAAAAGAATTTGGATTGTTCAAATTCGGCATGTGGAAGACTGATGGACATATTTAAATATGATTTAAATATGAGAATGGCCTAAAACATGAATAGGATTCATGTGGAAAAAAGTTGGTTTTCGGAAAACCGGGTTTAGTCATATTATTTAATTAATATTTGATATTGAATTAAATAATAATTATTAATTAAAAAATTTAATTAATAATTATATATATATATATATATATATTTTATTTATTAAAAAATTTAATAAATAAATTTTTTATTATTATTTTTATTAATAATAATAATTATATATATATATATATGTTTGGCCATTTTGAGAAAGTGGAGTAGTGATCTGGGGTGGTTAAAATAAAATGAAAAAGAAGTTTTCATTTTGATTTTGCAACTGTTGACCGAGAAATTTCGGCCAATCAGCGGTCCCAGACTCCTGTAGTTGAAGGCTTGATGCGATTGAAGACAGAGGTTCTTTGGTCGACTTCTTTTGAGTCGTTGACTTCTTCTGCATTGATGTAGCATGAACTTGCACAGATTTCTTCCTCTTTTTTTATGGGACTGAAACTTCTTGAGAAGAATTCTTTTAAAGTCACTGGTTGTCGAGGTTGAGGACGATATTTATTTCCTCCTCTCTCATGTTTAGGCTTCATCGAATTGCTTCTTCTTTTCTTCTTTGAAAGCTTATTGTTTTGTTTATCATCTCGAAACATGCAATCTTCTTTCTGGACAGGTCTTTGTCGTCGTATTTTATGACAAGCCACGACGGTCCAACCTTTATCCTCATTTCCGACGACCTCGGGTTTTATCCGAGAAATTTGTTTTGGGGTTTCATGTCCGAACCGAACAATTATTGGTTCGAAGGTCCCAAACTGGATCAGGCTTTCCTTTTGCTTATCAAATGAGGCTGGAAATAATTGAGCGCCGAAGTTCATTGTTACTGCAGCGTGGTTTGATTGAGCTATTTCATCAAGGTCTAGCTCAATTTTTCCTTCTTTAGCTAACCTTAGAATTAACTCCTTTAGGACGAAACATTTTTTCACCGGATGACTGATAACTCGATGATACTTACAATAGTTGGGATCATCGACTTTGTCCATTTCTTTCGGGCGTCTACACTCGGGAATCTCAATCAGCCGTGTTTTCAGTAGTTGCTCTAACATGTCAGGAATGTCAGAGTCTGGGAACGGATAAACTTTTTCTTGTCTTTCTTTTAAAGTTAGGCAATGTTTCTCGCCTCCGTCATTTCTTCTTTTTGTCCTGTTTTCCTTTCCTTTTGAGGAAAACCTTACAGGGGTCGTGCTGACGACCATGGATTCTTCCACGACATTTTTCGTGATCTTCTCACTATCCTTCATTTCTTTTTTCACTTTGTTGATATCCGGGATTAGGAGGTCCTTGCTCCCTCTGTTGGCGATACTCAACTCCATATCGTGGGCGCGAGTCGCTAACTCTTCAAAGGTATGAGGCTTTATCCCTTGCAGGATGTAATGTAATCCCCAATGCATGCCGCTGATGCACATTTCGACGGCGGACACCTCAGTGAGTCGATCCTTGCAGTCGAGACTCAACGATCTCCAACGGTTGATGAAATCGATGACTGGCTCGCCCATCCTTTGGTTAGCGTGCGAAAGTTCGGTCATGCTGACTGTTCGCCTCGTGCTGTAGAAGCGATTCAGGAAGTCTCTTTCAAACTGTTCCCAACTATCAATTGTCTCGGGCTCCAAATCAGTGTACCAATCAAATGCATTTCCTTTCAGAGTCCGGACGAATTGCCTAACCAACAAGTCTCCGCGAGTTCCAGCATTCTCGCACGTTTCAACAAAGTGGGCAATGTGTTGTTTAGGATTGCCCTTCCCATCGAACTGTTGAAATTTTGGCGGCTGGTACCCGGTGGGCATTCTCAAGTTGTCGATCCTCTTTGTATACGGTTTGGTATACAAGAGGGAGCTTTGGGTGGGTCCACCGTATTGAGCTCTGATAGTGTTTGTGATCATGTCTTGCAGTTGTTGGACAGACAACGAAGCGACCGACGTTGAGTGATGCGGTTGGTCTTCTTGGATGACATTTTTTTCTTTGTCATTCCTCCTTGTTGCAGGAGTTAGACTTGACTCTGCAGCCTCTCGACTTTGCATCTGATTTCTCAATTGGGCAATCTCGAGGTCTCGTTCTTCAACTGCTTTCATCAGAAAATTTAATTTCTTTTCCATTTCAGCCATTGCTTCATCGTTAGTGCGTGCGTCTGCCATCATTACAGACATCACATTTGGATCATACCCCTTGTTTGGTTGATCAGATGAGGGAATAAATTCATCATACAAGAAATTTTCCTGAATGATTATCCCCTCACTCGCAGACTCTGTCATTCTTTCCTCCATAACATTTATTTCAGTCATCATGGCGGACGCTACGTCAGAATCGAGCTCAAATAAAGGGTTACACCTGACAACAAATTCGTCACTTGTAGGTGCCTCAGACAATGTCATTTTTTCTTCCATAGTATTTGTTTCAGTCGTTATGACGGATGCTACGTCAGAATCGAGCTCGAACAGAGGGTTACACCTAACAAGAAATTTGTCACTCGTAGATGCCCCTGACGATGTCATTACTCTGCTCACAATTGTGACAAAATCATGTGGACAATCGTGAGGAGTAGAAACCGTGTAGGGGTTGTTCATGACAACGGTTGTTGAAGGAGTTCTGAACGACATAACTTCACTTTGTCTTTGAGATGAGGGAAAGAGATGAGAGGTAGAGATGTCCCACTGGGCGTGCCAATCTGTTCACACGAGATTTCGAACGACGAATGGAAATTCGAACACGTGTAAATGAAATTTGAATTTGTATTTAATTGTATGTATCAGTGCGTAGTGGATTACAATCTCTAATGTTTATCCTCTGTTTCTTTCTCTCTCAAATGTAAATGTATCTCGAGGGCTTCGCAGCTTGTTCTCGACGTTGAATTTGGATCGAGGGCTTTGCAGCTTGTTCCCGATGTTGAATTTGGATCGAGGGCTTTACAGCTTGTTCTCGATGTTGAATTTGGATCGAGGGCTTCGCAGCTTGTTCTCGATGTTGAATTTGGATCGAAGGCTTCGCAGCTTGTTCTCGATGTTGAATTTGGATCGAGGGCTTCGCAGCTTGTTCTCGATGTTGAATTTGGATCGAGGGCTTCGCAGCTTGTTCTCGATGTTGAATTTGGATCGAGGGCTTCGCAGCTTGTTGTCGATGTTGAATTTGGATCGAGGGCTTCGCAGCTTGTTCTCGATGTTGAAGGATTGTTCAGTCTTCCAAGGATTCAGGGAGTCTTCGTTGTTTGGGAATTCTCTCTGAGCTTTTAGGAGTAGAAATTTTCTGAACCTTGAAAATGAAGAATGAGCTCTCTATTTATAGAGTTCTCATGGGCCTGGTGGGCTTGGGCCTGGATCCAATGGGCTTGGGCTTGGATCCAATGGGCTTGGGTCCAATGGACTTTTGGGTTCTGGGCCCAATGGATTTTTGGGCTTTGGGCCAAATTGCCATTTAAATAACTTTTTAGCCTGATTCGATTTCGAGCCCAATTGAGCTATGACCGAATTTGCTCGGTTAAGTTTATTCGATCCGCCGGCCAAGATGAAGACACGTGGCGACCGCTGATTGGCCGAAATTTCTCGGTCAACAGCAACTGCCTTCGGGCTGAAGCTTTGGTAAAAAAAAAAAAAAAAAAAAAAAACTTTTGAAGTTTTTTTTGTTCTCTTCTTCAGCCGAAGGCCCTCGGTTTCCTCTCTTTTTATTCTTCTTCTTCCTCTTCTTCTTTTCTTTTCTCTTTTAACGAAGTCCCACCACTTCGTTGCTCGGCGCCGAGGATAGCGGGACTACCAGGAGTGGTCCTCGGGGCGTTCGTGAGAAGAGGCAGAAGAGTTCGTGACGAGGAACATGCGGTGGAGCTTGAAGAAATTTGAACTACAAGGGTATGTAATTCTAATTTCTTAATTCCGTCTTTTGAGCATGTTTTCTATTTGTTAAATTGATGAAATTAGAGTATTATCGGTCCAAAATCACTTTCCGCTGCGCATGCCGCTCCATCAATTGGTATTAGAGCGATTTTGTGATTAACTCAATTTGCATCAATTTAAGTTGGTGGGTTTTTTATTTTAGAAATTGTTTCTGAATTGGCGTCTAAAGTGAATATCGATTTTGGCATAGTTTCTATTTGAATTTCATTATTTGTATTTGCCCGAGAATGTAAGGGCTTTAATGTGTGCTTAAAAACGTATGTATTTTTAGAGTCATTAGAGTCCATATAGGTTTCTTTGTGAAAGAAGCTCGAGTTTGGAGCTCGCCGAAATGTTCGGTATAAGTTCAAACTCGTTCGGCAATACGAAGAGAAATTGACCGAAGCGTTCGGGGGAGCAAGTTAGTCAAAGGCGGTGCGAAGAGTTCGAAGTCCGCTCAAGACTTAGCTTGTTGATCAAGCTTGTAATAAAATAGTTATTGCTTGCTAAATGCCAAAATCGATCCACTTTAGTGTGTTTAATTAATTATGAATTGCGAATGTATGTTTTAATTAAATTCCAAATTTGTATGTGCATATAGTATGCCCTATAGATTTAAAATCCCACCGTAGGAAGCATGCTCCATGCATTGGTAATATGTTATAAGTGTTATAATTTATAGTGTGCATATTTGGGAATTCATGAGGATTAATATAAGTGTTATATTAATTCATGAATTAGATGTTGTTAATTTAATAGAATAATTGATATAAGTGTTATATTAATTATGAAATTAAGTATACAACATAGGTTGCCCTGGTTTTATGCATATTGTAGGTTATAAGTGTTATAATATATAGGATGCATGTTTAATTCATGAGTATTAATATAAGAGTTATATTAATTCACGAATTAGTTGTTGTTTGCTTAATAGAATAATTAATATAAGTGTTATATTAGTTATGAAATTAAACATTCAATGTTAGATGCACATTGTATATTATAAGTGTTATAATGTATAGGATGCATGCTTAATTCATAATAATTGATATAAGTGTTATATTGATTATGAAGTTAAATATTTAACTTGTCATGCCTTAGCGAATGCATGTTTGAGAAGCATGTAGTAGTTGTTGTAGAAAGTCTAGTTTTGCAAGTGTTGTAAAAATGACTTAGACTTTTAAAATCTATAACAAAGAAAAGCATGTTCATTTAGGGTTAAATGAGTCGATCTGGTTCATTAGATGAATAGGTCGATATCTCGTAAATGCTAAGGTTATGAGAAACTCACCCGGTGAAATCCTGTCTAAGGTTGGAGGATTTGAATTGACGGAACACCTCCTACCTGGGGACTATCCGGTACTTGAGTAAAGTTAACCGGCTTTATGAGCATGCATTAGAGGTGTGAGGTTAGTAAAGTGTTTATAACCTAGACATCTCAGGTAAAATGTTTTCCTAGACTTAAGGTTTTATTTACTTAGCCAGATAAAACCTGAGGTTTTTACCCTTCACCGTTTACGATGCTTAGTAGATGTGTTGAGAAGGAATATATTGTTGGGTTTTATGTCCTAAAACTCGTAGTTTGTAAACTGTTTGATTGTAAATAAATATTATATTTCAATAAAGTTGTTATTGAATTTTTAGTGAATTGTGTTTGTATTAACCTATACCAATAACTAACACCCATGGCTGTAGTGTGAGTACTTGAACTTCATGTGTGACATGAATGTGAATCAAGTTCAAGTAGACAACCAAAATGGTCTATAGTATAGGGATAAGGCTGGGTACCTTATCCTGGGGACACTATTGGACGCGGCTCACTTTGTATAGTACAAAACGATGTGATTCGAATCGTTTCATGTAGAGACATGTGAGTGAGGGCGTCCTGTGCAATGAGTTTGCACAAGACCGAACCAAGAATTAAAATCGCTCTTTCTTTATAACACCGTTTACTGTAAAGACCGATTTTTTCATTTGATGACTTAGGTAACTCGATCTCAATCCTGAGCTTACTATGAACTCCTGTTTATTCAACCTTATCCTTTGATTTGTACGGGTGAGAGTGGCCAGTTCGCCGACTCAATATGCCTACCATCTTGGGGATAAGATTGAATAAGTGGCTGGGGACATAGTTGTAGCAAGATTGGAGTTCACTCCTACCCGCTTTCAGGGTTAGTAGAAAGGTTGTTCCCTTAAGTGCTGACTCCAGGTCTTGAACAATGGGCCCATCCTCTCCTGATCAGGGAGGAATCTGATTTGATGGTTGGACCACAAATCAATTGTTCATTAGAGGTGTCAGTGGTACCTAAGGAACAAGATATAATACAAGGGTTAAACGGTTTAAATGACCCGTTGTGATTATGAACGACCTGTGAAGGATCGACTTACTGATGATAGTTATATCAACAGGACACAATATATCTACAGTGAGGAGAGTGCAGCCCTTGGACTTTAGTGGAGTCTCCGGGGGTTAACGAATGTTGGTTAGTTCGGTTGAAAGAGTTTTGACCGGATAATCTCGTATCGTTGGAGCTCATGATCTGTAGGTCCTTACGGTTCTCCTGGCTAGCTCGGATAAAGCCGTGAAACAGTATAAAAGAAAAGAAAAGAATTTGAATCGTTCAAATTCGGGTTTGTGGAAGAAGGATAGACATATTTAAATATGATTTAAATATGGACATATTTAAATATGATTTAAATATGGCATCGGCCTGAAACATGAATGAGATTCATGTGAAAAAAGTCGGTTTTTCTGAAAAACCGAGTTTAGTTATATTATTTAATCAATATTTGATATTGAATTAAATAATATTTATTAATTAAAAAGTTTAATTAATAATTATATATATTTTTTTATTATTTATTAAAATGTTTAATAAATAAAATTATTATTATTATTTTTAATAATAATAATAATTATTTATATATATATATATATATATATATATATACATACATGTGTCTTGCTGCATGCAAGACACATGTTAAAGTATATATTAATATATATATAAGTTACGTAAGTAACTTAAGTTGGGCTGGGCTGGGCTGCAAGTTTGAAAAAGTTTCAAACAAATTGAATTTTGATTCAATTCAAACAGGGGTACATGAATTGAGATTTGATTCTCTCTCTCTATCTCTTGCGTCTTCTGCCTCTGAAGAAAAATAGTTTTTCTTCGTGGAGCTTCTTCCCTCTTTTCTTGAATTAAAGGAGTCCCACCACTCCGTTTCTCGGCCTGAGGATAGCGGGACTACCGTGGGTGGTCCACGAAGGTTTCGTGAGAAGGCTCGGTGAGCTCGTGAGGAGCTTTTGGCGGTGAATTTGGAGAATTACGAACTACAAGGGTATGTGTTCTAACTTCTCTTTTTCATTGCTTTTGCATGTTTCCATTTGTTTAAATTGATGAAATTAGAGTGTCCATGATCCAAATCGCTTCCGCTGCGTTCCATCGACGCTCCATCAATTGGTATCAGAGCGTTTTTGGCCACTCAATTTCAATCAATTTAAGTTATGGTGGGTTTTATTTAGAAATTGTTTCTGAATGGAATTCTAAAGTGAATATCGATTTTGGCATAGTTTCTTTTGAATTTCATTATTTGTAATTGCCCGAGATTGTATGGGCTTTATTGCATGCTAAAGAGTCTGTATTTTTAGAGTCATTAGAGTCCATATAGGGTTCTTTGTGAAAGAAGTTTGAGTTTGAAACTCGCCGAAATGTTCGGTGTAATTTCAAACTCGTTCTGGGCATTACAAGGAGAATTTCAAAGAAATTTTGGCCGAAGCGTTCGGAGGAAGCAAGTTGGTCAAAGGCGGTGCGAAGAGTTCGAAGTCCGCTCAAGACGTGGCTTGTTGATCAAGCTTGTAATAAATTAGTTATTGCTTGCTAAATGCCAAAATCGATCCACTTTAGTGTGTTTAATTAATTATGCATTGTGAATGTATGTTTTAATTAAATTCCATGTTTGTATGTGCATAACGTATGCCATATAGATTTAAAATCCCACCGTAGGAAGCATGCTTCATGCATAGTAAATATGTTATAAGTGTTATAATATATCGTATGCATATTTGGCAATTCATGAGTTTTGATATAAAAGTTATATTAATTTATGAATTAGTTGTTGTTAATTTAATAGAATAATTGATATAAGTGTTATATTAATTATGAAATTAAATATACAACATAAGTTGCCATGGTTTTATGCATATTATAGGTTATAAATGTTATAATATATTGGATGCATGTTAATTCATGAGTATTAATATAAGAGTTATATTAATTCATGAATTTGATGTTGTTTGCTTAATAGAATAATTGATATAATTGTTATATTAATTATGAAATTAAAACATCCAACATTAGATGCATTTTGTTTGTTATAAGTGTTATAATGTATAGGATGCATGCTTAATTCATGAGAATTGATATAAGTGTTATATTAATTTATGAATTAGGAGTTGTATATTTAAGAGCATAATCGATATAATTGTTATATTAATTATGAAATTAAATATTCAACTTTTCATGCCTTAGTGATGCATGTTTGAGAAGCATGTAGAAGTTTGTTGTAGTAAGTCTTAGTTTTGCAAAGCGTTGTAAAATTGGCATAGACTTTTAAAATCTATAACAAAGACAAAGGCATGCTCACTTAGGGTTGAATGTATCGCTCCGTTTCATTAGATGAATAGGTCGATATCTTGTAAATGCTAAGGTTACAAGAAACTCACCCGGGGACATCCTGTTCGAGGTTGGAGGTATTTAAGCTGACGGTTTACGGAACACCTCCTACCTGGGGACCATCCGGTTCTTGAGTAAAGTTAACCCGGCTTTATGAGCATGCGTGAGTGGTGTGAGGTAATAAAGTGTTTATCACCTAGACATCATAGGTAAAAGTTTGTTTTACCTAGACTTAGGCCTTATTGTCTTAGCCGGATAATGCCTGAGTAATTTACCCATTCCGTCATAAAATACTTAGTAGAGGTGTTGAGAAGGTATATATGATATGTCCCTCTCCTCCTACGTTCTCTGTCAAGTTCACACCGTGAGAATTATGCTCGGCCTCGTGATGTCAATAGGGCATCCCCATTCGGATGGTATTTGCATAATTCAAGAGCAAGGTGAATGGAGAAAGTATTTATAGTAAGTGGGAGAAGGAAGTATGTCAATACATCCTGCGGTCTCCTCCATTGGATTGAACCGTGAGATTCCTATGTTCTGCCTGCTAGGTGCCCACAAGTGGTACCGATCCATTCGGAGGGCCGTTTCATAGGAATCGGAACATCTCAATCACCATTTATGGATAAAGAAACATAGAGTCATTCCCAACTTTGACATTTCCATTCGGTTGCATCGTTGGGGCCGCCCTATGAATTCTAAAAATGGAGGGTCACACTTACGAGATTTGCTAAGGAGTTAGTAAATCTTGACCAAACAGCGATAACTAAGATGCTATAGGAATATGAGATATTCTGGTATTAGCATTTAGTCAAGAATGTCTTGATTCAGTGAAGGAATGCTTGACTGCCCCTCGGTAGCAACCATTCTGACCCACTGAAGTATCGTTGCAGTTTAATAATGAGTTTTGGGTACATTATTATTCTTTGCTAAATTCTTGATTGGTGTGTAAATTAGGTTAAAACCTTTTCACTAATATTTATTCATTCTCTTTTCAGCATGACTAGCTCTTTCATTCATTTACTAGCTTCCGATAAGTTAACCGGCGATAACTACGCGACCTGGAAATCGAACTTGAATACGATTCTTGTTCTAGATGATCTAAGGTTTGTCTTATCAGAGGATTGTCCTCCCCCTCCTAGCTCGGATGCGACTCGAACTGTTCGAGAAGCATATGATAGATGGACAAGGGCTAATGATAAAGCCCGAGTCTATATCTTAGCCAGCATATCTGATGTGTTAGCTAAGAAGCACGAGGATATGGTTTCTGCTAAAGAAATCATGTCTTCATTACAGGAGATGTTTGGACTTCCGTCCTCATCGGTCTGTCATGAAGCCCTCAAATTCGTTTACAACTCTCGCATGAAGGAGGGAACCTCTGTTAGGGAGCATGTCCTTAACATGATGGTCCACTTCAATGTGGCGGAAGTAAACAGAGCTATTATAAATGAGTCAAGTCAAGTGAGCTTTATCTTGGAATCTCTTCCGAAGAGTTTCCTTCAGTTCAGAACCAATTTGGTAATGAACAAGATAAAGTATAATTTGACTTCTCTCCTCAGCGAGCTGCAGACCTATCAGTCCCTTCACACTTCTAAAGGAAAAGAGAAGGAGGCAAATGTTGTCACTTCTAGGAAATTCCAAAAGGGGTCGTCTTCAGGGAGTAGGTCTGAACTTTCTTCTATTAGGAATAAGAGTATTCAAAAGAAGAAGAAAGATAAAAGGAAGGGAAAAGCACCTGCTACTGCTAAGAGCAAGAGTAAAGCTACAGACAAAGGAAAATGTTTCCATTGTGGTGTAGATGGGCACTGGAAACGAAATTGCCCAAAGTATCTTGCAGAGAAAAAGGCTGAGAAAGAAAGACAAGGTAAATATGATTTACTTGTTGTTGAAACATGTTTAGTAGAACATGATTGTCATACCTGGATACTTGATTCAGGAGCTACTAACCATGTTTGTTCTTCTTTTCAGGAAACTAGTTCTTGGCAGCCACTTTCTCGCGGTGAGATAACTCTCAGAGTTGGAACTGGAGAGGTTGTCTCAGCTGAAGCAGTGGGAGCTGTAAAGTTGTTGTATAGAGATAGTTTCATTTTACTAGAAAATGTACTCCTGGTTCCTACCTTCCAGAGGAATCTTGTATCTATATCTTGTTTGTTAGAACAGTTGTATAAAGTATCTTTTGTACATAATGAAGCGTTCATTAGCAAAAGAGGTGTACGTATTTGTTCTGCAAAACTTGAAAACAACTTGTATGTGTTAAGACCAACCGAAGCCAAAGCTATTTTGAACACTGAAATGTTTAAAACAGCTGAGACTCAAACTAAAAGGCAAAAATTTTCTCCAAGTACTTTTCTTTGGCACTTAAGACTAGGTCACATTAATCTCAATAGGATTGGGAGATTGGTTAAGAGTGGTCTGCTAAATCGTTTAGAGGACAACTCTTTACCGCCATGTGAGTCTTGTCTTGAGGGCAAAATGACCAAACGATCTTTTTCTGAAAAAGGTCATAGGTCCAAAGAACCTCTAGAAATCGTGCATTCGGATCTCTGCGGTCCTTTGAATGTCAAAGCACGAGGAGGGTATGAATATTTCATCAGTTTCATTGATGATTATTCTAGGTACGGTTATCTTTATCTAATGCATCATAAGTCCGAAGCTCTTGAAAAGTTCAAAGAGTATAAGGCAGAGGTTGAGAACACATTAGGTAAATCGATAAAAACACTCCGATCAGATCGAGGTGGAGAGTATATGGATTTAAGATTCCAGGACTATATGATAGAACATGGAATAGTATCTCAACTCTCAGCGCCAGGAACACCACAGCAGAATGGTGTGTCCGAGAGGAGAAATAGAACCCTGTTAGACATGGTTCGATCTATGATGAGTTATGCTCATTTGCCTAGTTCGTTTTGGGGATATGCAGTAGAGACTGCAATATATATTTTGAACATGGTTCCCTCTAAGAGTGTTTCTGAAACACCTTATGAGTTATGGAGAGGGCGTAAAGGTAGTTTACGTCACTTCAGGATTTGGGGGTGTCCGACACATGTGCTAGTACCCAATCCAAAGAAGTTGGAACATCGTTCAAAATTGTGCCTATTTGTAGGTTACCCCAAGGAAACGAAAGGTGGTCTATTTTATGATCCTCATGAGAACAAGGTACTAGTATCGACTAATGCCACGTTTTTAGAGGAAGACCACATGAGAGATCATAAACCGTCGAGCAAAATTGTTTTGTCCGAATTTTCCAGGAAAGCTACAGACGGATCAACAAAGGTTGTTGATCAGGCTGGTCCTTCTCAAGAGTTGAGAAAGCCTCGACGCAGTGGGAGGGATGTAAAACAGCCTGACCGCTACATCGGATTGTCTGAAACTCAAGTCGTCATACCTGATGATGGCGTTGAGGATCCATTGACCTTTAAACAGGCAATGAATGACACAGACAAGGACCAGTGGCTTAAAGCCATGGATCTCGAAATGGAGTCTATGTACTTCAATTCGGTCTGGGATCTTGTAGACCAACCAGATAGTGAAAGACCTATCGGTTGCAAGTGGATCTACAAGAGAAAACGAGACCAAGCCGGTAAGGTGCAAACCTTTAAGGCTCGACTTGTGGCAAAAGGTTATTCCCAAAGAGAAGGGGTGGACTTTGAAGAAACCTTTTCTCCTGTTGCCATGTTAAAGTCGATTAGAATACTCTTATCCATTGCTACATTTTATGATTATGAAATCTGGCAAATGGATGTCAAGACTGCCTTTTTGAATGGTAATCTTGAGGAGAGTATCTATATGGCTCAACCAGAGGGATTCATACTTCAGGGTCAAGAGCAAAAGGTTTGCAAGCTTAATCGATCCATTTATGGGTTGAAGCAAGCATCTAGATCCTGGAATATAAGGTTTGATACGGCGATCAAATCTTATGGCTTTGAGCAAAATATTGACGAACCTTGTGTTTACAAGAAAGTAGTCAATACTGTTGTAGCTTTCTTAGTCTTGTACGTAGACGATATACTACTCATTGGGAATGATGTAGGGTTCCTAACTGACGTTAAGAATTGGCTAGCGACCCAATTCCAAATGAAAGATTTGGGAGAGGCTCAGTTTGTTCTAGGGATTCAGATCATAAGGGATCGTAAGAACAAAGTGCTAGCGCTGTCTCAAGCATCTTATATTGACAAGGTGTTGTCAAGATATTCGATGCAGAATTCCAAGAAAGGTTCGCTGCCTTTTAGGCATGGAATTCACTTGTCTAAGGAACAGTCTCCTAAGACACCTCAAGAGGTTGAGGATATGAGACGAATTCCCTATGCATCTGCAGTTGGTAGTCTCATGTACGGTATGTTGTGTACACGACCCGACATCTGCTATGCAGTAGGAATTGTCAGTAGGTTCCAGTCAAATCCAGGATATGATCACTGGACAGCCGTTAAACACGTCCTCAAGTATCTTAGGAGAACGAGAGACTATGTGCTTGTGTATGGCGCGAAGGATTTGATCCTTGCAGGATACACTGACTCTGATTTTCAGACTGATATAGATTCTAGGAAATCTACATCAGGATCAGTGTTCACTCTTAACGGAGGAGCAATAGTATGGAGGAGTATAAAGCAAGGTTGTATTGCTGACTCCACCATGGAAGCTGAGTATGTCGCAGCTTGCGAAGCAGCGAAAGAAGCTGTATGGCTTAGGAAGTTCTTGACAGATTTGGAAGTTGTTCCAAATATGAACTTGCCAATCACCCTTTATTGTGATAACAGCGGTGCAGTGGCAAATTCTAAAGAACCTAGAAGCCATAAGCGTGGAAAGCATATTGAGCGGAAGTATCATCTCATCAGGGAGATAGTGCAACGAGGAGATGTGATCGTCACACAGGTAGCCTCGGAGCACAACATTGCTGATCCGTTTACTAAGTCTCTCACGGCTAAAGTGTTTGAGAGACACCTATATAGTATAGGGCTGCGAGCTGCTCAGTAGGACAGTGGGAGAAACTTTAGATATTTGATATTCTAGTTCTCTCGACCAGCATGTACTCCACTGACGTTTTAGTCCAAGTGGGAGTTTGTTGGGTTTTATGTCCTAAAACTCGTAGTTTGTAAACTGTTTGATTGTAAATAAATATTATATTTCAATAAAGTTGTTATTGAATTTTTAGTGAATTGTGTTTGTATTAACCTATACCAATAACTAACACCCATGGCTGTAGTGTGAGTACTTGAACTTCATGTGTGACATGAATGTGAATCAAGTTCAAGTAGACAACCAAAATGGTCTATAGTATAGGGATAAGGCTGGGTACCTTATCCTGGGGACACTATTGGACGCGGCTCACTTTGTATAGTACAAAACGATGTGATTCGAATCGTTTCATGTAGAGACATGTGAGTGAGGGCGTCCTGTGCAATGAGTTTGCACAAGACCGAACCAAGAATTAAAATCGCTCTTTCTTTATAACACCGTTTACTGTAAAGACCGATTTTTTCATTTGATGACTTAGGTAACTCGATCTCAATCCTGAGCTTACTATGAACTCCTGTTTATTCAACCTTATCCTTTGATTTGTACGGGTGAGAGTGGCCAGTTCGCCGACTCAATATGCCTACCATCTTGGGGATAAGATTGAATAAGTGGCTGGGGACATAGTTGTAGCAAGATTGGAGTTCACTCCTACCCGCTTTCAGGGTTAGTAGAAAGGTTGTTCCCTTAAGTGCTGACTCCAGGTCTTGAACAATGGGCCCATCCTCTCCTGATCAGGGAGGAATCTGATTTGATGGTTGGACCACAAATCAATTGTTCATTAGAGGTGTCAGTGGTACCTAAGGAACAAGATATAATACAAGGGTTAAACGGTTTAAATGACCCGTTGTGATTATGAACGACCTGTGAAGGATCGACTTACTGATGATAGTTATATCAACAGGACACAATATATCTACAGTGAGGAGAGTGCAGCCCTTGGACTTTAGTGGAGTCTCCGGGGGTTAACGAATGTTGGTTAGTTCGGTTGAAAGAGTTTTGACCGGATAATCTCGTATCGTTGGAGCTCATGATCTGTAGGTCCTTACGGTTCTCCTGGCTAGCTCGGATAAAGCCGTGAAACAGTATAAAAGAAAAGAAAAGAATTTGAATCGTTCAAATTCGGGTTTGTGGAAGAAGGATAGACATATTTAAATATGATTTAAATATGGACATATTTAAATATGATTTAAATATGGCATCGGCCTGAAACATGAATGAGATTCATGTGAAAAAAGTCGGTTTTTCTGAAAAACCGAGTTTAGTTATATTATTTAATCAATATTTGATATTGAATTAAATAATATTTATTAATTAAAAAGTTTAATTAATAATTATATATTTTTTTTTATTATTTATTAAAATGTTTAATAAATAAAATTATTATTATTATTTTTAATAATAATAATAATTATATATATATATATATATATATATATATATATATATATATATATATACATGTGTCTTGCTGCATGCAAGACACATGTTAAAGTATATATTAATATATATATAAGTTACGTAAGTAACTTAAGTTGGGCTGGGCTGCAAGTTTGAAAAAGTTTCAAACAAATTGAATTTTGATTCAATTCAAACAGGGGTACATGAATTGAGATTTGATTCTCTCTCTCTATCTCTTGCGTCTTCTGCCTCTGAAGAAAAATAGTTTTTCTTCGTGGAGCTTCTTCCCTCTTTTCTTGAATTAAAGGAGTCCCACCACTCCGTTTCTCGGCCTGAGGATAGCGGGACTACCGTGGGTGGTCCACGAAGGTTTCGTGAGAAGGCTCGGTGAGCTCGTGAGGAGCTTTTGGCGGTGAATTTGGAGAATTACGAACTACAAGGGTATGTGTTCTAACTTCTCTTTTTCATTGCTTTTGCATGTTTCCATTTGTTTAAATTGATGAAATTAGAGTGTCCATGATCCAAATCGCTTCCGCTGCGTTCCATCGACGCTCCATCATATATGATATATCCCTCTCCTGCTACGCACTCCCTATAGTTCACAACGTGAGAATTTTGCTCGGCCTCGTGATGTTAATAGGGCATCCCCATTTGGATGGTGTTTGCAACTTTTAATAGCAAGGTGAATGGAGTAAGTGTCTATAGTAAGTGGGAGAAGGAAGTGCGTCAGTATTTCCTGCGGTCTCCTCCATTGGATTGAACCGTGAGATTCCCATGTTCCGCCTGCAAGGTGCCCTTGGTGGCACCAATCCCTTAGGAGGGCCGTTTCATGGGAGTTGAACAAGTCAGTCACCATTTATGGATAAAGAAACATAGGGTCATTCCCAACTCTGACATTCCCTTAGGTTGCACTGTTGGGGCCGTCCTGTGCGTTCTAAAAATGGAGGGTCACACTTACAGGATTTGCTAAGGAGTTAGTAAATCTTGACCAAAAACGATAATTAAGATGCTATAGGAATATGAGTTATTCTGGAGTTAGCATTTAGTCATGAATGTCTTGGTTTAGTGAAGGAGTGCTCGTTTACCCTTAGGTAGCGACCATTCTAACTCACTAAAATATCGTTGCATGTAAATAAAGAGTTTGAGTACTTTATTTACTGCTAAACCTTTTAATTGGTTTAAATAGGTTAAAATGGTTTCACTAATAGTTTTACATTCTTTTTCAGCATGTCGAGTTCGTTTATACAGTTATTAGCTCACGACAAGTTAACCGAAAAAAAAAATTAAATTACGGGACCTGGAAGTCGAACCTGAATGTGATTCTGGTTCTGGACGACCTGAGGTTTGTCTTAACGGAGGAATGTCCTTAAGCTCTTGGCTCGAGTGCATCTCAAAGTGTTCGAGATGCATACGATGGATGGATTAGGGCTATTGATAAAGCCCAAATCTATATCTTGGCAAGCATATTTGATGCCTTGTGCAAGTAGAATGAGGTTATGATTTCCGTAAAGGAAATCATGTCTTCATTACAAGCAATGGTGGACAGTCGTCCTCATCACTTCGTAATGAAGTCCTCAAGTTCGTTTACAACTCTCGCGTGGTGAAGGATACCTATGTTAGGGAGATTGTCCTTAACATGATGATCCACTTTAATGCGGCAAAAGTAAACGTTGCTACCATCGTCTTTTCAGACTTATCAGTCTCTGTACACTTCCAAAGGAATAGAGAATGAGGCAAGGGTTGTCACTTCGAAGAAATTCCTTAAGAGGTTGGCGTCAGGGAGTAAGCCTATGCTTCTCTGAGTAATGAGATTATTCAGAAGAAGAAGAGTAACAGGAGAAATGGAAAAGCCCCTACTGTTCGCAAGGTAATGTCTTCAAACATAGGAAAATGTTTCCATTGTACTGAAGATGGGTATTGGAAGCGTAACTGCTCCAAATACCTTGCTGAGAAACAAGCTGAGAAAGAACGACAAGATAAATGTGATTTATTTGTCAAAACAAGTTTAGTGGATATGAATGTCATACCTGGATGTCTTCAGGAACCACTATTCATGTTTGTTTTTCTTCAAGAAACTAGTTCCTGACAGTCATTTTCTCGCTGTGAGATATGGAGATATCGTTGCAGCTGAACTAGTGGGAGACTTTGTAGTTGTTGTATAGAGATAATAACATTTGTTATATGTAATTATTGTCTATATTTCTGGTTTAAACTGAACACTTGTATATTATATCTTTTGGTTTTATAATGAACAGTTCATTTAGCAAAAGATATATACTGATGTGTTCTATTAAACTCGAAAATAACTAGCGTGTTAAGACTCACAGTGTTAACGAAAGCTATAGTAGATATCAACTAAGGTTGTTGATCAAACTGGAGTTTTTCAACCGTTGAGAAAGCCTCAATGCAGTGGGAGGGTTGTAGGACAACCCGATCCGCTGCATTGGCTCGTCTTTAGCTCAAAGTTCTCATACTTGATGATAACATTGAGGATTCGCTGTCTTTAATTAGGCAATGGATCACATAGACAAGGCCAAATGACTCAAAGCCACAAATCTATGAATGATATTGAGACTAAGCCCCTAAGGTGAAAACCTTTATGGCTTGACTTTCTGGTAATGGGATTGTCCCGAAGAGAAAGGGTTTATTGTGTATACTCTCTTTCTCTTGTTGTCAGACGTAAGTTAAATAGATGACTCTTATCCATTGTCATGTTCTATCTTCATAGAATAAGGCAAGTGGATGTCAAGTTAGCTTTCATGCAGAATAACTATCTTGATCAGAGTATCTATAAGTCTCAACCAGATAGATTCATAATTCGAGGACAAAGAGCAAATGGTTTGGGAGCCTATTCGATTCATTTATGAATTAGAATAAACATCTTTATCCTGAATTGTAAGAATTGATATGGTGATCAAACCTTATGGCTTTGAACAAAAGTTTGAACAATAATTTGATAAACCTTGTTTGACAAGGATTTAATCAACGTTGTAGCTTTCATAGTTCATTCCCGTAGTTTATGTCCTAATCATTGAGAATGATGTAGAATTCACTTCTGACATTTTAGTTTAAACTAGCGACCCACACCCAAATAGTTGATTTGGAGGAGGGCTTAGTTTGTTCTAAGGATTCAAGTTGATCTGAGTCGTAAGAACATATCGCTAGTGTTGTCTCTAAAATATTTTATTGATAAGCTGTTGTCAATATTCGATGGTCTATGGAAATGGTTTACTGAGACACCTCAAGTGTTGAGGATATGAGACGCACCCAAGTGCATTTACATATTGGAGGTCAGATACATTTTTTATAGATGTATGACCCGATATGTGTTATGTAGTGGGATCTGTCAGTAGTGCAAGTCCAATTGGACTGGATTCCGGTTAAAGTTTTGTCCTTATACTTAGAGGAGTAGAATACAAGAGTTGTATTGTTGATTCCTCGGTGATAGCTAAGTCTGATTGCAGCTTGCGAAGCAGCAATAGGTTTATAAGTTCAGCTCGTAGATAGTGTTGTGAGGAGATGTGATGGTCACATGGAAAGCCTCGTAGTACTTCATGCTGATTAGTTTACTATGTCTCTCATGGCTAAAGTGTTTGAGAGACACCTAGAAGAGTCTAGGGCTCCGAGTTGCTGGAGAGGACAGTGGGAGAAAACTTATGATATATGATATATTAGTTTTCTCCACCTAACATGTACACCACAGACGTTTAAGTCCAAGTGGAAGTTTGTTGGGTTTTATGTCCTAAAACTCGTGGTTTGTAAACTGTTATGTTTGTAAATACTCTATTTAGAATAAAGAGTTCTTAGTTTTATTAGGTAAAGGAGTTTACTAGAATAAAGTGAAACGTGTTTAAGTTAACCTATACCAATGACCAACACCCTTGGCTGAGTATGAGTACTTGAGCCTCATGTATGACATGATTGTGGATCAGGCTCAAGTAGTCAGTCAAAATTGTCTATAGTATACGGATAAGGTTGGGTACCTTATCCTGGTAACACTATAGGATGCGGCTCACTTTGTAATGTACAAAACGATGTGATCTGAATCGTTTCACATGGAGATGTGCGAGTGAGGGCGTCCTGTACAAAGAGTTTGTATAAGACCGAACCGCGAAATATGTTGCTCTCTCTTTATAACACCGTTTACTGATGAGACCAACATTTTCATTTGATAGCCTAGGTAACTCGATCTCAATCCTGAGCTTGCTATGAACTCCTCCTTATTCAATAGTATCCTTTGACTTGCACGGGTGAGAGTGGCCCATAAGCGCCGACTCAATAAGCCTACCATCTTGGGGATAAAGTCGAATAGGTAGCTGGGGACATAGTACATCAAGATTGGAGTTCACTCCTAACCCGCTCTTCAGGGTTAGTAGATAGGTTGTTCCCTTAATAGTTGACTCTGGGGCTTGAACAATTAGCGCGCTCACTCTCATGAGATGAGAGGGTTAATTGATCTGTTGGTTGGACCACAGATCTATTGTTCATTAGAGGTGTTAGTGGTACTTAAGAAACAAGACGTAATGCAGGGGTTAAACGGTTTAAATGACCCAACTGTGATTACGAACAACCTGTGAAGGGTCGACTTGCCCATGACGGTTATATCAGAGGAAATAATATATCTAAAGTGAGGAGAGTGCAACCCTCGGACTATAGTGGAGTCTCTAGGGGTTAACGAATGTTGATTGATTCGGGTTAAAAGAGTTTTAACCGGATAATCTCGTATCGTTGGAGCTCATGATCTGTAGGTCTTTTAGGTTCTCTTGGCTAGCTCGTATAACGTCGTGCAACAGTTTAAGAGAAAAGAAAAAGAAAAAGAATTTGAATTGTTCAAATTCGGCATGTGGAAGATTAATGGACATATTTAAATATGATTTAAATATGGACATATTTAAATATGATTTAAATATGAGAATGGCCTAAAACATGAATATGATTCATGTGGAAAAAAGTCGGTTTTCGGAAAATCAGGTTTAGTCATATTATTTAATTACTATTTGATATTGAATTAAATAATAATTATTAATTAAAAAGTTTAATTAATAATTATATATATATTTTATTTATTAAAAAGTTTAATAAATAAAAATATTATTATTATTTTTATTAATAATAATTAAATATATATATATATATATATATATGTTTGGCCATTTTGAGAAAGTGAAGGAGTAGTGATCTGGGGTGGTTAAAATAAAATGAAAAAGTAGTTTTCATTTTGATTTTGCCACTGCCTTCGGGCTGAAGCTTTTTAAAAAAAAAAAAAAAAAAAAAAAAAACTTTTGTTTTTTTTTTGTTTTCTTCTTCAGCCGAAGGCCCTCTGTTTCCTCTTCGTCTTCCTCTTCTTCTTTTCTTTTCTCTTTTAACGAAGTCCCACCACTTCGTTGCTCGGCGCCCGAGGATAGCGGGACTACCAGGGGTGGTCCTCGGGGCGTTCGTGAGAAGAGGCAGAAGAGTTCGTGACGAGGAACATGCGGCGGAGCTTGAAGAAATTGGAACTACAAGGGTATATAATTCTAATTTCTTAATTCCGTCTTTTGAGCATGTTTTCTATTTGTTAAATTGATGAAATTAGAGTATCATCGGTCCGAAATCGCTTTCCGCTGCGCATGCCGCTCCATCACTATCATGCTCGTTTGACAAATCAGAACTGCTAGCACTTGGTCCACATCCACCTCTCATAATAACACTCGGATTTTTCCTTCGTCCCACCGACCTTCCCCCGTCATTAGTTCGCAAACTTGCATATCAACGTTGTTGGGTTTAATGTCCTAAAACTCGTGGTTTGTAAACAGTTATGTTTGTAAATTATCTATTTAGTAATAATGAGTTATTAAGTTTTATTCAGTAAAGGTGTTTGCTGGAATAAAGTGAAACGTGTTTGCATTAATCTATACCAATGACCAACACCCTTGACGATCATGGATACTTGAGTTTCATGTATGACATGAATGTGGGTCAAGCTCAAGTAGACAGTCAAAACGGTCTATAGTATATGGATAAGGCTGGGTACCTTATCTTGGTAACACTATTGGATGCGGCCCGTTTTGTATTGTACAAAACGATGTGATCCAAGTCGTTTCACATCGAGATGTGCGAGAGGGGGCGTCCTACGCGATGAGTTTGCGTAAGACTGAACCACGAAAAGTCGCTCTCTCTTTATAACACCGTTTACTGAAGAGACCGACTATTTCACCTGATGGCCTAGGTAACTCGATCTCAATCCTGAGCTTACTATGAACTCCTGCTTATTAGACAGTATCCTTAGATTTGTATGGGTGAGAGTGGCAGGATGTCCGCTCAATAAGCCTACCATCTTAGGGATAAAGTCCAATAGGTAGCTGGGGACATAGTGTAGTAAGATGGAGTTCACTCTTAACCCGATTTTCAGCGTTAGTAGATAGGTTGTTCCCTTAATAGCTGACTCCAGGGCTTGAACAATGGGTGCCCACCCTCTCCTTGGCAAGCGAGGGTTCCTGATCTGTTGGTTGGACCACTGATCAATTGTTCATTAGAGGTGTCAGTGGTACTTAAGGAACAAAGACGTAACGCAGGGGTTAAACGGTTTAAATGACCCAGCTGTGGTTACGAACAACCTGTGAAGGGTCGACTTGCCCATGACGGTTATATCAAGATGACACAATATATCTACAGTGAGGAGAGTGTAACCCTCGGACTATAGTGGAGTCTCCGGGGGTTAACGAAAGTTGATTGATTCGGGTTAAAAGAGTTTTGACCGAATAATCTCGTATCGTTGGAGCTCATGATCTGTAGGTCCTTTAGGTTCTCCTGGCTAGCTCGGATAACGCCGTGCAACAATATAAAAAAAAATAAAAGAAAAAGATAAAGAATTTGAATTGTTCAAATTCAGTTTTTGGAAGGATGATGGACGTATTTAAATATGATTTAAATATGGGAATGGTCTAAAACATGAATAGGTTTCATGTGAAAAATTCGGTTTTCGGAAAACCGGGTTGAGCCATATTATTTAATAATAAAATGTTTATTAAAATGTTTAATAAATAAAATATTTATTATTATTTAAAATTAATATTGTATTAATTTTATAAATAATAATAATATATAATATAAAATAAAATAATTACATGTCTTACATGCATTATGCATGTAAGACATATGCATGTAAGACATGTGGTTTTTTGTTTAAATATGTTATATATATATATTTAGAATGGCTTTTTACGTAAGAGGGGTTTTGGGTTTCTTAAAATTGGAATTCTTTTTAAGTTCTCAACGAACCCTCTGTCTCCATTCCATCTTCTTCTTCTCCTTCTTGTACTTTTCTTTTCTCTTCTTTTCGGTGTCCCACAACACCGTTGCTCGGCGCCGAGGATAGCGGGACTACCTGGGGTGGTCCTCGGCGCGTTCGTGAGAAGAAGCTTGAAGAGTTCGTGACGAAGATCGGCCGGCGGAACGCGAAGAAAAGTAGAACTTCAAGGGTATGTTTTCTATTTTTCTTATTTCCGTTTTAAGAGCATGTTTCTATTTGTTAAATTGATGAAATTAGAGTATCATCGGTCCGAAATCGCCTTCCGCTGCGCAAGTCGCTCCATCAAACGTTACCTGGTTGTGATCGCGTAATTATCTTAAAAGAATGTTCTCTAGGCACCTACGGGTCCCCGAAAACCTTTGTTTCCTCACCGTTTCCTACCCTTCTGAGCACACCCTTACGAAGGAGCTCGCGTCCCCACAACAGACTACACCACACAAATGAGGGATTCCACCCGAGGTCTGCCTCCAAAACCGAAGCGACTCTAGAAACTGTAGGATTCGTCACACTTGTTTGGCTAATAAAACTTTATTAAACCCTTCCAAACCCCTCTTCTCCTTCGACCAACACACCTTATCCCAAGTCTTCCAATGAATCTTTTTTTTTCAGTGCTGATGATCCCCACCAAAAGTGGGCCATACAACTGGTCAACTCCTCACATACATTCTTAGCCTGACACAAGACATAGTATATGTAGGGATAGATTGTGTCACTTCCTTTATAAGAACCTCATTGCCACCAGCTGAATAGAAATTCTCTTTCCAACCTGCTAGAGTGTTATGCACTCTCTCACGAAGGAAAGTAAGATTCTTTTCTTGTTGCGCGAGAAGTGGGACAGGAGCCCTGAATAGCACCCCAAGTTTTCCACCACCCGAACCTATAATAGATTGTTTAACGAGAGGTGTGACTGTAGTGGGACATTATGACTGAATAACATGGCAGACTTAGAAAAGTTCACACTTTGGCCAGAAGCATTGGCATACGTATCGAGTGCCCTTTGAATATATAAGCATTCAACCAGATTTGCTTTGCAAAAAATCAGACTGTCATTAGCAAAAAACAGATGCATATATTTTAGGCACCTTCGCGCAACCTGACAACCCGAAAAATCTCCCTACGATCCATAGCCGACGACAACAAACTAAACAAGCCATCAGTTCATAGCAGAAAAAGGTAAGGGGATAGCGGGTCACCTTGTCTCAACCCCCGCTGGGGCCGAAAAAAGTGGTTGGCTGACCATTAATGAGAAGTGAGAAACTCAAAGTATATATACAATCCATGACCAGCTCGATCGACCTAGCAGGAAAATCAAGCTTTTGCAAAACTCTTCGCAGAAAAGTCCACTCTACTCTGTCATAGGCCTTACTCATATCCAGCTTCAGAGCCACAAGTTCATACCCCATATGTCGCCTATTCATGATGCGGTGTATGCATTCGTAACTCACCAAGATGTTATCAGAGATCAGCCGACCTGGAACGAAGGCACTTTGGAACTCGGGTATTACCATCGGGAAAATCTGCTTCAGCTTGTTTGCCACCACCTTCGTTATGAGCTTATAGCACACATTTCATAAACTGATGGGACGAAAATCTGCAACCTCAACTGGCTGCTTCTTTTTGGGTATCAGAGCGATATGTGTGTGGTTGAAATCCTTAACCGAGGCCCCATTATTTAGGACATTCAAACAAGCAGCAACAATTTTATCCTTGGTGGTTCCCCAGAATTTCTGGAAAAACAAAGTCGGGAATCCATCAAGTCCAAGAGCCTTCGTTGGTGTCATCTGAAACAAAGCCTCTCGCACCTCCAGCTCAGAGTAGGGGGCCATCAAAGATTCATTCATCTCCAGAGACACCTTGCAGGGGATGGACTGGATAACTTCCTCAATCTCAAGCTCAGTTAGGCGAGACGAACTGAACAAACTCTCAAAATAACCCAGAAAGACATCATCCATCGAGTCACCCTTTGGCACCCACTTCCACTGGGCCCCTTTGATCTGAGAGATATGATTCCATTCTTTCCGAAGAGACGCTTTTCGATGAAACCACTTGGTATTCTGATTTCCTCATTTGAGCCAACTGATAACTCTAATTTAGAGCTATGTTTAACTCTCTAATTGTAGCTAACAACCGTGCTTAATATTGTTAATTTGCCTCTCTTTTAGATGTTTAAAGGTGAAGAGCTCGTAGAGTCCAAAGGATGCTTTTCGGGGCTAAGAAGGCCATCTTAAGGTCTCGGGATTGCACCGGGAAAATAAGAGGAGCATTGGACAAAGGTTGCATTTTAGTCCAGCGTCGCGACGCTCTCTAAGTGAATTTTGAAATGAAAACCCGAGAGTAAGCGTCAAGGGATAGCGTCTCGACGCTCCGAAGATGCGCGCACTGGAGTTTTTTCGTCCGTAGCGTCTCGACGCTACGACGATTATATAAACCCGTCTTCTCCGATTTTAAGGTATTCTCTCTCCGCTTTTCTGAATTTTTCCACCATTGGAGCTCGGTTTGGAGCTTCTTCTTCTACTTTTTCTTACTATATGAACCAAATGGCTTCCATGGAAGCTTGGATTCATTCCAAGACCATGGAAGGCTAAGGTAAGTGTAAGATTTGAGGATTAATTTAGGGATTTGTGAATTTTGTAAGGATTTGAGACTTGTGCTTTAAATTTCCATCTTGATCTGAATTTATTTTGATGCATCTTCTTCTTCTATGCTTATCTCATGAATGTGCTTGCATAATAGATTGACGCTCTTGATTTCTTGCATGTTCTATCGTTAATTAAACTAGTGATGTCGTGCCTCTCCTAATCCCCAAGGTACAAGGGTTCGATGAAGTCGTAGGTAGTACATAAGCATGCTACCTTAGTTTGTGTTAGCTAACCCCGAAGAAGTATAGAAATCGAAATATCGTCTTAGGCTATCCAAGTCGAACATTCGTCGCAAAGTGCCCGTTACTGTCATTAGTTAATTTAGAACTGATCACTCTGAATTAGTTAATTGCCATGTTTAGTTAGAATTGACGCCTCTAGCTAATTTCTTTGGGTCGGTTACTTCGGAAATGTCCGGGTAACTGTTTGTGTGCTCAATTGGTTCTGATTAAGTCTATAGAAGTTCAATGATATGAATTACATTATTTCGCAAATCCTGAATTCCCCAAATCTAGCACGTTCGTACTCTTGATTAATTTCTCCGTTAGTTTATTTTCCCAAATTGCATGACCAAAATCCCTCCTTGTTTTGTTCCTTTAATTAAACAATTACAATTCAATCAATCTCTGATTTTTATATGATAGCTCCCTTTGGATCGACCTGGTTACCACTAGCTACAAGTTAGCTCAGTGTAATTGGTATTACAAATTTTATTTTGGCAAGTTTCGACAGCTTGAAATTGAGGCACACCATATTGTGCTCTACCACCAACTCTCCCGGGAGCTCTGTTTCTAATAAACGTTTTCGGCTAGCAAAGCTCTCTCTAACCGCTGCCCAATCACGCGGATCTCACCAAAGTCAACCATCTACTCTATCATGCGTAAGCTGCAACAAAGCACGTTGTGTGTCGATCTCTCTATGAAAAGTTCTTTTCTGTAACCTCCCTCACTCTTGAAGACCCTTACGACATATGTCCAAAGCCTCCCTAAAAGATTGATCCACTGGTCCACCTGAGCCACCCTACTCCCCAAGACTGGACCAAAAACCTTGAACATGTTCCCCATAGTTGGGATCCAAAGTCCACATCTTCTCAAACCGGAATTTAGGCACCCATCTCGCTGCCCGTGCCCTCAGTACCTGTACGTGAATCTCTACACTAATAGACCTATGGTCAGAGGCATACCAGTCCAGGTGGCTCACTGTTGCGTGCTCAATGTGTAAAATAAATAAGCAAGAAAGTAGAGAGAGCACTCAGAACATGCAAGCATACATGGTCTCACAGCAAGTAGTAAGTATATTTCATTCGTTTTTTCCACAGAGACTTATTTTTAGCTATTCACAAAGTGTTTTTGTTAAGAAAGAAGGGATGGATTTGAAGGGGTAAATTTGATTTTTAATTGTCTATTTATTACTGAATGTATAAAGGGATGCAACATGAACAAATGCAAGTTGAAATTAGACTCAAAAGATAAGAGACGAAATTAATAAGTGAAGAAGAAAACAGCTAAACAGAATGGTAACTTGGTAGAATTGCGAGAACCGCAATAATTCCGCAATTGTTAAAACAGAAAAAGTGTGTAAAATGGCGAATTAAGGGCTACTAACGACTATTCTATAGGCATTTTAATACGATTCTCAAGCAGTAGATCAATTCTCTATGCATCAAACTCACTCTATCTCATGTATCGTCCGATTCCATGCATTAAATACTTTAGTTTACTCGACTTCAAAGTAAGGTCTTAAGCATTTTGTTAAATTAGGAGTGTTTAGTTTGTACTAGGAAAACGCTTATTCCTAAGTCGTTTTCTGATTACCATGGAAGGCTAGCATGATTATATGACTCTGAACTCTTACTCCTTCCAGAGGTTAGGAGTTCTTTGGACAAAATGGATGGCCAATCGAAATTGCCCGTGGGATGACGTTCACATACAACCAATGCTTCGAGTGCTAACCTACATACTTGGTTCACGTTTTTTAGCCTATAGTTCTGTCATTAGCATGCCCCTAGGTGATTTAGCTACTCATGGATATAAGGTAAGCAGAAATGACAAATAAAACAGACATGCTTAGAAGAGAAATATATTTAAAACAGTAGACAAAAACCGTAGCAGCAGATGGAAACTGAGAAATGCAGACTTGTACTTTGATTACTGAAATTGTTTGAACGAACAGATGAAAGCTTTAAAGTAAATAACAGCAAGGCAGAAAGCAACGAAATGAAATGTTCAAGCTACTTAGAAAGTGAACAACACAAAGCAGAAATGTAAAATAGAAAAGAAAAGCAGAAAGCTTGTAAATGGTGCTTGAAGCCTCGTCGCAATCGCCTCGAATGAAGGATCAAAAAGGACAGCCTTGCTTGGATGAATCCAATCGGGAGAGAAGAAGAATCTACTCTCCTTCCTATCAGATTATCGACTCCAACAGCTGAGCTTCGCAAACCAACAGACGGCAAAGGAAAAACAGAAGAACAGATGGACTGCGAGACGACTTCACGCTTTCGGATGATGATCAAACCTCCGACTTTGACCCCTTTTTATAGTAGTTTGCAGGTGCGTTTGGGCCAAGGAGAACCATCAATCTTCAACGTCATATATCAGAATGGATGGTGGAGAAAGAACGAATCCCTGAAATAACGGAAATTAACAGAAAAAGATCAGTCAACTTACGGTTTTCACTTGAATAATTGCGGTGTCCGCAATTATTTCGCAAAGCTATCGCAATGCTGTTTGTTTCATTCTTTTCCTTCGGTTTTCAATCCTTTTTCTTCCTATTGTGCATAAGTCCTAAATTAGCTACCTTCTTCTAATTCTCATATTTAAGCATAGGTTTAGGCTAAATGCAATCAAAAACACCTAAGTATGTGCATCTTCCTAAGCTAAATAGGTCCTAAATAAGTCACTTTCAGAGACTTAACACACCCCCAAACTTGAGGTTTTGCTTGTCCTCAAGCAATCTAAGGACTTACTTAGGCTGTTATTTTATCTTCTTTAACTACTTACCGACTCCCCTATATCCCAATCTATAGCAGTGCTGTCCTGTGACACACTTCTAAGCTTAAAACTACCCTCTTATCTAGCTTCTTCTGACTTCGCCTGCCTAACACTCCTTCTGTTTTCATTAACTCCCTACAACTGATCTATTCGCTTTTGTCATATCATGCCACTATCCCTAAGGTTTCAAATTCTGCCTAGCTTTATCTCAGACTCAGTACATGCTTCTAGTTTTTACTTATGAGCTACCTAGGATTCCTTAGAGTCATGCCAGTCTTAGTACAAAACTAGTGACAGTAGTACTTTCATAAGACCAACTAAACCCTAGCATCACTTCATTGGATATACATTCATCTCCCTAGACAAACCTAAAAGCTACAACCTTGTGCTCAGCTCATTGAGGATCAGAGTTCTTTTCAAATAGGACATCTAAGCCACAAGGTTATAACTCCTAAGCATACACTCTTCTTCCCTATTTCTTCCTTTTTTTCTTTCTTACTTAGGTGAAACTTCTCCTTGGGTTGCCTTTTGATGCAATGCCACTTGTGGGTTACACACTTGGCACTGATTACTCAGCACTTTGAGAGAAGCTCCCCTTTTTATTCTATTTTTTCTTTTTTTTTTTTTAAAGGAGAAGAAGAATGCTTATGTCCTAAGGAAGAGAGGAATGTTCCTAGGCCTAGGGTGGCCTCCCCCAAACTTAAACTACTCATTGTCCCCAATGAGTGTCCGAGGTGGCACACCCCCAAACTTATCTAGAAGCATCTAGTCTAAGGTAAAACAAAGAGAATTTAAAAGACCTAGGCATAGACAGAACATTCTAAAAGAAAATATCACAGCAGCAGAATTTTGAAAAAAAAACAGACAGATAAGGTCTTAAAGCTGTGCATGCTGAGCTTTTGAGAGGTTAATTTAAACTATCAAAGGGTGTCCTATGACACTCATCCAGCATGCTTTAAGATAAGCTATATAAGGTAGTCATGCTAGCAGCAAAAGATAGGATTTAACAGATCACAGCCTATCTAAACAGACAGTCCAAAACATGCAATTAGTCATAAAAATTGCGGGTACCGCAATTATTTCGCAATCAAATCCGGGCAGATATAACATTGATTCAGGCCCCTAAACATGCTTTTTCCTGTTACTTCAAGCTCTACAAAAATAAAGCTAAACTAACCTACCTAGGCAGCTAATATCAGACTATACTAAACAAAAGAAAAAACATAAAACTAAGCATCAGAAACAGATCAAAAATTGACTAAAAACAGTAGAATTCACATGATTTATCAGAAGCAGATTTTTTCTAAGGGAACAGCAATACTCCCTTCAGTGCAATTCAAACCAGCACTCAATTCTCGTCATCCTCATCAGGTTGTCTTGGTCGTGGGGGCACCCATGGAGTTAGGAGATTTGTAGGGAAGTCAGGGAAGGTGCACCCAAGCTGGTCTGCAACCTCCTTGTCCCGTGCCTGCGCATAAGTGGCCCATTGAGCCATCCTTCGTTGCATATCCATTAGGCAGGCCATGGATCGTGACTGATCAGCAGCCAACCGATCCAATTCAAACTCCATATTCCCCTTCCTCTTCAGCCTCAAGCTAGCAGGCAGCTCTAAGTGGCCTGTGTAGGCCATCTGCTGCTCCATGCGCTCGATGGGGACTCCTGCAAGCAAGCATAACTTGGTGATAGTGTTGGGGAAAAATAATGGCCCCTTACCTTTTCTCGCACACTCAGCAATGGCAGCTGACATGATCTCCCCCACATTGACCGTGAGACCGCGCATGATGGCATAGACCAGCAGTGATCTACTCTGGTTGATGGTCGTCTCGTGGGTCACCGGGGACAACTTTCTCCTCACAAAGGCAAACCACACAGCTGCCTTTGCCGTCAGGTTGGCACTCATTAGGGTGTGCCTCCCATTGCGTGAGACAGTCCACGCTGCTTCAGGTTGGCCAATTGTGCGAATGGCCTCTTCCAGCACTGCCTCAGTCGGCTCATCAACGATCCGTACGTAGTCAGTGTGTCTTTGGCCCTTGAGGCCATAAGCGTCGTTGATGGCCTTTGCTGAGTAGTCCACCTCTACTCCCCTCACCACAGAAAGCCCTTCCTCAGAGTTTCGAAGGTTGGCGTAGAAGTCGTATACCATACTTGTGTAAGCCGGATTGGGTGGCCTGCACAACTCTTCCCAGCTATGATTTATAATGCCTGCGCGCAAGAACTGCGGCAGGTCAGCAAGTCTGTCGAGGAAGCCTTTCTCGTGCAGCAACTCCCTCTTCCTCAACTCAACGCCCCTGGACTCAGCGTCAGACGATACATACCTCACAGATTGAGGCTCGTCTTCAGGGTAGAGCTTGGCCTTCCCTTTGTCTGCTGGCTTGGCTGACTCTGCAGCCTCAACCTTGAGTCGTTTGAGCGATGGCTCAGTGCTCTCTTTCTCTGAGGAAGGCACCCTCTTGGCCTTCTTCTTTTTCAGCTTCTTGGATCTTTTGGCCTTAAGAATCTTGGCCTTCCTTCTCTTCTTGAGCTTCGCCTCAATGTTGATCTGCTGCAGGCATGCCCCCAGCGTCTCTTCCATGGAATCATCCTGCTGTGCAGGACTCTCTGGGCTAGCTTCCCTTGCAGGCGAGAAGACCTCGTCTTCACCACCATCCCCACTGCCTTGCGTGGACTCTTGGTACTCCCCATAAGGGAATTCAGGATCAGGCCGTGGGGGAGTAGTCGAGGGTGTGGAGCTCTGTGCAGCCGCAGGTGTCTGATCAGAACTCTGAGGTGCTGAAGACAACTCAGGGCTCGGTGCAGGCGGTGATGAAGCGATCTCTGGGCTGTGCACTGGTTCAGATGATGCAGGGCTGTGCGCAGGTGATGCAGATGGCGAAGGGCTGTGCGCTGGTGATGCAGATGGCGAAGGGCTGTGCGCTGGTGATGCAGATGGCGACGAACCCTTCTTGGCTGACTCGTGGGACGCACGATCAGTTTCTTGACTCGCCACAGAGGGAGCCTTCGCTGTGCTTGGTTCGGCGGCCATCTCGACACTCCACCGGCGTTTCTTGGGTGTGCCTGCTGGTTCAGAAGGTCCAGCAGGGATTTCAGTGACAACCCTCCACTTCTTCCTACGGATTGGAAGCTTGGGCAGCCGTTCGGTACGTGCAGCATCAGCATTGGCGAGGGCAAGAAGTGCTTCCCTCACAGCTTCTTCAGCGTCATCGGCCCTTTTCTTGGCCGCAGATCTTTCAGCCCTAGTGAGCACCATTGTTGCTTCTTGGCAATTTGGAGAGAAGAATCAAAGATGAAGAGAATCGCAGCTTTCTTGGAAATCAGAGAATGAGAGAATCGTATCGATCGAGCGCCTTCTAACGGATATAAAGGCAACGGATAAATCCCCAACGGCTATATTTTGCGGATCCTGCAATTCCACCGCAATTTAAGGGATATTTTTTCATCTAAATGTCAATCTTTGATCGTCCGTATCTTTTATTTGGCTCAACCGTTTCTTGATTTTTAAAGCTGGATTTGATCTCCTTGATTCCATCTATCGATTCCCTACAAAAAGAAATAAAAACAAAATCAAATTCGTAATTAAAATCACACCACAAAACATACAAACGATAACCGAAAAACAGTGCAAAAATAAACTAAGGCATTGGCCTTGACTAAACGAGCACAGTAACCACTCGTTCTCTCTCGTTTTTAATTTCATGCTTCATTCAAGAGGAAGGCCGAGAGAGTCTTCACATCTCCTTCCTCATAGTAGTGCTTCAATCTCGCACCATTGACCATAAAAGGCTGTCCTTGCTGCAAGTTCTTTATCTCTATAGCACCATGAACAAACACATTAGTAATGACAAATGGACCCGACCATCTAGACTTTAGTTTGCCTGGAAATAATTTTAGTCTTGAGTTAAATAATAGGACAAGTTGGCCTTTCCTAAAGTCTTTGATCCTAAGTCTACTATCATGCCATATTTTGGTCTTTTCTTTATACATTTTGGCATTTTCATAAGACATGTGTCTAAGCTCATCAAGCTCATGTAATTGTAATGACCGTAGTGTCCCTGCATCAGTCACACAATAATTCAATTCTTTCAATGCCCAAAATGCCTTAATTTCTAACTCAAATGGCAAGTGACAAGCTTTTCCATACACCAACCTATAGGGAGACATACCTAGGGGTGTCTTATATGCTGTTCTATAAGCCCAAAGTGCATCCTCAAGCTTAAATGACCAGTCTTTCCTATTAGGTTTGACTACCTTTTCTAGGATATTCTTAATTTCCCTATTTGAAATTTCAGCTTGTCCATTTGAGTGTGGGTGGTAGGGAGTGGCTACTCTATGTCTAATGTTATATTTAGCCAACACTTTTTCCATAGCTTTATTAATAAAATGGGTCCCCTCATCACTAATGATAGCACGAGGAGTCCCAAATCTAGTGAAAATGTGCCTATGTAAGAATTTAATGACTGTTTTAGCATCATTACTAGGACAAGCTATGGCCTCTACCCACTTAGAGACGTAGTCTACTGCTACAAGGATGTAAAGATTACCTAATGATGGTGGAAATGGTCCCATGAAATCAATGCCCCACACATCAAAGAGCTCCAACTCTAAGATGTAGGTGAGAGGCATTTCATCCTTGCGACTGAGATTACCTGTCCTTTGGCATTCATCACAGCTATGTGCATAGGCGTGTGCATCCTTGAAGATCGTTGGCCAATAGTAGCCACTCTGAAATACCTTTGCAGCTGTCCTTTGGCCACCAAAGTGTCCACCATAAGGAGCTGTGTGGCAGTGCTGCAGCACAGACTTCGCCTCAGCAGCTGAAACACACTTCCTTAGTAATCCGTCAGCACAAGTTCTGTATAAAGTGGGATCATCCCATATGAATTTCTTTGCTTCGTGGAAGAACCTCTTCTTCTCTTGTCCTCCCTTGAAAGTAGGCAGTACCTGTGATGCAAGGAAGTTAGCAATGTCAGCAAACCAAGGTTCCTCATCGTTATCACGATGAGCCAAAACAAAGACATGTTCATCAATGAAAGCATCAGAAATTGCGGACTCCGCAATTTTTTCGCAATTATGGTGTAATTTGGAAAGATGATCCGCAACCACATTCTCGCACCCTTTCTTGTCTCTAATGTCCAGATCAAACTCTTGCAACAGCAGTACCCACCTTATCAACCTAGGCTTAGCATCAGCCTTCCTCATAAGGTACTTGAGTGCAGAGTGATCTGTAAACACTATTGTTCTGGTGCCTACAATGTAATTCCTAAACTTCTCACAAGCAAACACTACTGCTAGCATCTCCTTCTCAGTAGTTGTGTAATTACATTGTGCCTCGTTAAGTGTTTTACTAGCATAATATACAGGGTGTGTTAGCTTGTCAATCTTCTGTCCTAACATCACCCCCACAGCATAGTCACTGGCATCACATAACATCTCAAAGGGAAGATCCCAATTGGGTCCTACTATGATAGGGGCTGTGACTAGGGCTGTCTTAAGGGTTTTCCAAGCTACTCTACATTCTTTATAGAAGATAAATGGCCTATTAAGCTCTAGAAGCTCACACAAAGGCTTGGCTATCTTAGAAAAGTCCTTAATGAACCTTCTGTAGAAGCCAGCATGCCCTAAGAAACTTCTAATGGCTTTGACATTTTGTGGCTCTACCAACTTCTCTATGATCTCAATTTTGGCCCTATCGACCTCTACACCTGCCCTTGACACTCGATGACCTAAGACAATCCCTTCATCCACCATGAAGTGGCATTTTTCCCAATTTAGAACTAGGTTGGTCTCCTCACACCTAGCCAGGACTTGTCCTAAATTTTCTAGACAGTTGGTGAATGAATCCCCAAAGACTGAGAAGTCATCCATGAATATTTCTATCATGGACTCATCCAACTCAGAGAAGATTGCCATCATGCACCTTTGGAAAGTTGCCGGTGCATTGCATAAGCCAAAAGGCATTCTGCGAAAGGCAAAGGTTCCAAAAGGGCAAGTGAAGGTGGTCTTCTCTTGGTCCTTAGGGTCTATAGTAATCTGGTTATAGCCTGAGTAACCATCTAGGAAACAATAATAGGCTCTACCAGCTATTCTGTCTAACATCTGGTCAATAAATGGTAAGGGGAAATGGTCTTTTTTAGTTTCTTTATTTAATTTCCTGTAATCCATACACACTCTCCACCCTGTGACAGTCCTTGTTGGAATCAGTTCGTCGTTCTCATTGACTACCACAGTTATCCCCCCCTTTTTAGGTACACATTGGATGGGGCTTACCCACTGGCTACTAGCTATGGGGAAGATTACACCTGCATCTAACCATTTAATTATTTCTTTCTTCACTACCTCTTTCATAGAGGGATTCAACCTACGTTGGTGGTCTACTCTAGGTGTGTGCTCTTCCTCTAATATAATCTTATGCATACAATAAGAAGGGCTAATGCCTCTAATATCAGCAATAGTCCATGCAATAGCCTTCCTATGTTGCTTAAGCAGTAAAATCAGTTCAACCTCATGCTTTTCACTCAATTTAGAAGAAATGATAACAGGCAGAGTTTCATTACTCCCTAAATATGCATACTTGAGGTGAGTGGGTAGTGGTTTTAGTTCTAAAACAGGTGGATGCTCAATGGATGGCTTTAGAGGATTTAATGATCTATCAGTTAGGTCTATATTCATACATACAGGTTGTGGTATATCTACAGGCATATCCATAATTTCAGATACATTTAAGTCAGCTACATCTAGTTGTACATATTCATTAGCATGCTTGGTTAATAGTACATGCTCTAATTGTTCTTCCATTAAAGAGTCTACAACGTCCATACTAGCACAGGATTCAAGGTCAGAGGGATACCTTAAAGCTTTATATACACTGAATTTCACCTCTTCATCATGAACCCTCATAGTGAGCTCACCTTTTTGGACGTCTATAAGTGCCCTACCTGTGGCTAGAAATGGTCTGCCTAGCAGGATGGGAACCTCCTTGTCTGCCTCATAGTCCAGGACAATGAAATCTGCAAGGAAGATGAATTTGTCAACTTTCACTAGAATATCCTCAATTTTACCTTCAGGGTATGCGATGGATCTGTCTGCTAGTTGTAAAGTGACAGTGGTTGGACGTGCTTCTCCTATTCCCAACTGGCGGAATAGGGATAGGGGCATGAGATTGATGCTGGCGCCCAAGTCACAAAGCGCTCTCCCCATGTGCTTGCCTCCAAGTTCAACAGGTAAGGTGAAGGAACCAGGATCCTTCTCCTTCTTAGGCAGCTTGTTCTGGAGGATGGCACTGCACTCCTCAGTGAGATTGACTGTTTCAAACTCACCCATTGTTTTTTTGTTAGTAATGATGTCCTTCAAAAACTTTACATAAGAAGGCATGGACTGTAAAACCTCTACAAAAGGAATGTTAACATGCACTTGCTTAAGAATTTCTAAAAATTTATTAAAATGCACTTCCTGTTCCTGCTTCTTCTTAAGCCTTCTAGGATATGGAGGTGGTGGCACATATGCAGGCACGTCAGGTCGCCTTAGAATAGGTGGAGGCCTAGGAATTTCTTCTATCTCCTCAACAATGGGTTCTAGCCTGGTTCCTGATGTGCTAGTTGGGGGTGGACCTTGGTTTGGCAGAGACTCCAGTGGAGCACTAGACTCAGTGTTCTCTACTCGCTTTGGTATGTCCTTGGTATTGCTCACCAAAGGTCTCCCACTCCTGAGTTCAATTGCTTGAACTTGTTCCTTTCCTTCTCTCCTTGGCAATTCAGTGTCCGCAGGGAGTCTACCTTGGGGCCTACTTTTGATTTCATTGGCTAATTGGCCTATTTGATTTTCTAGGCTCCTAAGGGTAGCTTGCTGGCTTTGGAGAGTAGCCTCATTTTTTGCTATGTATTCCTTGAGTAGGTTTTCTACAGAAGATCCTACAGGTTGATTATAAGGTTTTTGGTACATTGACTGGTTATGTTGGTTATGTTGGGGAGTGAAACCAGATGTTCCACTCGGCCTTGGTTGGTTAATATTTTGGTTAGAATTTGGTTGGCCACCCCATGACAGGTTTGGGTGGTTTCTCCAACCAGGATTGTAAGTTTGTGAGTAGGGGTTGTTCCTAGGCTGCTGTTGGCTTCCTACATAGCAGACTAAGGATGGATTCCCAGGGCAGTATTCATATGGGTGCCCTTCCCCACAGAATCCACAAATCAGTGCCTCGCCTTGACTTGGTTGGGTGCCCATTGACATGGTTGTGGCGGTATTGGCACTGGTTTGGAGATTGGCCTGAGCCATTTGCTTGACTAGGTTGGTCAGGGCATTTATTTGGGTGCTCATGGCGCTTAGAGCATCCTTGTCTTGAGCTCTAGTTGGCTCTACAGGGTCATCTGACCACCTACAGTGAGATGTTGAGATCTTCTCCAAGATCTCATAAGCTTCGTTGTAACTCTTGGACAACATAGAACCACCAGCAGATGAATTTAGAACTTGTCTGGTGCTGGGGTTGCATCCTTTGAAGAAGACTTCTATTTGGATACACCATGGGATGCCATGGTGTGGACATTTGATAAGAAGATCTTTGAATCGTGTCCAAGCTTCGTGAAGAGACTCACTCGGAGCTTGTTTGAATTTTATGATATCATCACGGAAAGTAGAATTCCTATCTGGTGGGAAATATTTGACTAGGAATTTCTCTGCTAAATCTGTCCAATTAAGGACAGATCCAGAAGGTAATGAGTTCAGCCACGTTTTGGCTTTGTCCCTCAAAGAGTAAGGGAACAGATATAGCCTCAAGGCTTCTTGAGAAACTCCAGGGATTAGGAAAGTGTCACTAACTCCTAAGAAGTTCCTAAGATGGTTGTGGGGATCCTCATTTTCCATTCCAAAGAATTGTCCCACAGTGGACAACATTTGGAACATCACTGGCTTTAACTCGAATGAGTTGGCAGTGATCTCAGGACGGATTATGCTGGGGTTCAGCTCCCCAGGCATAGGTACGAGGTATGAAAGAATGGCGCTGTCCTTGTCATTCGCTATTTCAATGGGACTGCGAGTGACAGGCACCAGATTTTGATCTCTTCTATCCATTTCTTCTTGCGGTGGTGATGGTAACCTTGCGGTTTCAGCAGCTAATTGAGGTAAAGAAGGTTGTTTAAATAGACGTTTCTTAGCTCTATTCCTAGCTCTAAGTAATCTCTCGGGCTCAGGGTTGAACTCTAGATCACTACTTGGAAGCTCATTCATAAACTAACCTAAATGTTACCTAAAAAAAAGAAATGAAATTGGATCAAATACAATGGAAGATAATTTGGTGTTTCAAACTTAACTAACTTTGTTTTCGCTTAAATAAGTCCCCGGCAGCGGCGCCAAAAACTTGTTGCGTGCTCAATGTGTAAAATAAATAAGCAAGAAAGTAGAGAGAGCACTCAGAACATGCAAGCATACATGGTCTCACAGCAAGTAGTAAGTATATTTCATTCGTTTTTTCCACAGAGACTTATTTTTAGCTATTCACAAAGTGTTTTTGTTAAGAAAGAAGGGATGGATTTGAATGGGTAAATTTGATTTTTAATTGTCTATTTATTACTGAATGTATAAAGGGATGCAACATGAACAAATGCAAGTTGAAATTAGACTCAAAAGATAAGAGACGAAATTAATAAGTGAAGAAGAAAACAGCTAAACAGAATGGTAACTTGGTAGAATTGCGAGAACCGCAATAATTCCGCAATTGTTAAAACAGAAAAAGTGTGTAAAATGGCGAATTAAGGGCTACTAACGACTATCCTATAGGCATTTTAATACGATTCTCAAGCAGTAGATCAATTCTCTATGCATCAAACTCACTCTATCTCATGTATCGTCCGATTCCATGCATTAAATACTTTAGTTTACTCGACTTCAAAGTAAGGTCTTAAGCATTTTGTTAAATTAGGAGTGTTTAGTTTGTACTAGGAAAACGCTTATTCCTAAGTCGTTTTCTGATTACCATGGAAGGCTAGCATGATTATATGACTCTGAACTCTTACTCCTTCCAGAGGTTAGGAGTTCTTTGGACAAAATGGATGGCCAATCGAAATTGCCCGTGGGATGACGTTCACATACAACCAATGCTTCGAGTGCTAACCTACATACTTGGTTCACGTTTTTTAGCCTATAGTTCTGTCATTAGCATGCCCCTAGGTGATTTAGCTACTCATGGATATAAGGTAAGCAGAAATGACAAATAAAACAGACATGCTTAGAAGAGAAATATATTTAAAACAGTAGACAAAAACCGTAGCAGCAGATGGAAACTGAGAAATGCAGACTTGTACTTTGATTACTGAAATTGTTTGAACGAACAGATGAAAGCTTTAAAGTAAATAACAGCAAGGCAGAAAGCAACGAAATGAAATGTTCAAGCTACTTAGAAAGTGAACAACACAAAGCAGAAATGTAAAATAGAAAAGAAAAGCAGAAAGCTTGTAAATGGTGCTTGAAGCCTCGTCGCAATCGCCTCGAATGAAGGATCAAAAAGGACAGCCTTGCTTGGATGAATCCAATCGGGAGAGAAGAAGAATCTACTCTCCTTCCTATCAGATTATCGACTCCAACAGCTGAGCTTCGCAAACCAACAGACGGCAAAGGAAAAACAGAAGAACAGATGGACTGCGAGACGACTTCACGCTTTCGGATGATGATCAAACCTCCGACTTTGACCCCTTTTTATAGTAGTTTGCAGGTGCGTTTGGGCCAAGGAGAACCATCAATCTTCAACGTCATATATCAGAATGGATGGTGGAGAAAGAACGAATCCCTGAAATAACGGAAATTAACAGAAAAAGATCAGTCAACTTACGGTTTTCACTTGAATAATTGCGGTGTCCGCAATTATTTCGCAAAGCTATCGCAATGCTGTTTGTTTCATTCTTTTCCTTCGGTTTTCAATCCTTTTTCTTCCTATTGTGCATAAGTCCTAAATTAGCTACCTTCTTCTAATTCTCATATTTAAGCATAGGTTTAGGCTAAATGCAATCAAAAACACCTAAGTATGTGCATCTTCCTAAGCTAAATAGGTCCTAAATAAGTCACTTTCAGAGACTTAACACTCACCCTAACCTGGGCAAATAACCTCTCAAAAGTCGAGTTGCCCAAGAATCGATCTAAGCGTTTGAGAATCACATCCTCATTCTGCCAACAGTTAGACCAGGTAAACATTCGACCCAGAAAGCCCAGATTCCTCAGATTAACATCCTAAACAGTGTCGCAATACATCTTCATTGACTGAGTGTTGCCATTTGCCCCCCTTTTTTCTCCTTTGCCCAAATGCACTCATTCAGGTCACCACCCACCAACCAGGAAGAATCGTCAAAATTCGCTAGACGACGAATAAGTTCACAAGTAAACCTCTTATTCTGACTTTTCGAACACCCGTAGATTCCCGAAAAATGCCATTTCAAGCCTCGCCATCCAGCACAACAATCAATATGACTTGGAGAGAAATAGCGTACCTTTACCGAGACCTCCTTCCTCCAAATGAGACATAACCCCCCACTACTACCATCACTTTCAACCGCCAGACCACTATCATAATTCAAAGCCACTCGCAATCCTTCCATTCTCGCTGCACCACATTTTGGTTTAGACAGAAAAAACATTTCGGGATTGTGAAGACGAACTACGTCTTTTAGATCTCTGAACGTCCTCGAGTTTCCCAGCCCCCGAACATTCCAGCATAGAATTTTCATTGCGATCGACGAAACTTATCCACAGCCTCCGCCGATAAAAGATCTAACTCTGAGGCTTCAAATGGCCTACCCTTCTTTGCGAAACTCGCCTCGGGGCACTCATCAACTACCTTTCTTTTCCCACCCAGAACAGGCCTAGACCCACAATTTTTCCAAGCTATACTACTTGCAATATCAAATTTACGATATTGTCTCATTGTGGTAGATACCGTTTTACTGTCACCCTATTCCCCCTCTTCCACTTCCATCTCAGAACCGACCCCATTCCCCGAAACCCCCTATAGCAACCTCTTCCCCACCCGCCCTTCCAAACTCACCTTAGATTCACCAGCTTCTTCAGACCTGATCACTCGTTCCTTACCCTCCAAAATAACCTTCTCCCCCATACCCGTCCCTGTCCCTACCTCATTTGTGACCTCCACCCCCCCTTAGCTGACCCGAGGCAAAGAAACCCCGACCCTCACCTCAGACCCATCCAACTCCATACTCCCAGTAAAATCTCCCTCCTTCGAGAGCTCTCCTCCACCCTCCCCTTTTTTCCTGAGGAATAGAAATAATCGCAACCCCTAGTCCCGACGGCAACGAGCCTGATTACTCCTACCCCGTCCTTCCCATTTGTCGACCCGACCCCCCTACCCTAAACTTACCACCCCAAAACCCCTCCTTTCATGTACCCGCGACGAGTTTCTTAAGGATTGTTGCTCGGATCACCACTCCCCATACTGATGCAAACCCATACCTGAGGTGTCAGGACCTCCATGTTGACACTCCCAATGAGAATGCCCTAGTACCCCACAATTGAAACATAAATCAGGCAATTTTTCATATAGAATAGGACACCATACTAACCTGCCCTCAACTATTCTGAAGTTCTGACCTCGTCGCACCGACCGAGCAACATCAATACAGATCCTCATTCGCATATAAGGGTCAGTCCAGCTATTTAGATCATCACATTCAATCTCCTCAATCTTTCCCATTAGGTTCCCAACCAATTTCGCCATCTCACGGGTCATGCAGTTTGCCGGAACATTGTGGATTTGAATCCAAAATGAAGCCTTGCTAAAATCTAGATCCCCTAACTGCTCGGAAGCCGTCAGCGACACCATAAGGACTAGAGACCGATCAAAAGTCCAAGGTCCCTCATTCAACACTCTTGCCATTTCTGCCATAGTACATAAATAGACATAAAATATATTTCGTCGCCCATCTAAATTCGAGTATTCACATGCACCTTCCATACTGCCGTCATAACTGATCGGAACGACTCCGGGTTTGCTTTCTTACTAGACAACAACTTGGCCACAACGCACCTTTGAATGTTGCCCGACGACCACAACAAGCTTGTATTCGATGCCACTATTTCGACATCCTCACTCTCTGTTAGCGTCGTTCCCACCGGCGAGACAAATCTTCCATACATACCTCCAACAGTATGCAAAAAAGAGCACAAGACAGTACCTAATTAGCAAAATCGACCCACTACTGCGCAACAAAAACTCCACAACGGTTGAACCCTTTGCTACGATTTCAGTACAACCCACACGAACCTCCGTCGCTACGAATGGGGCACTGCCACACCCAGTCCTGCAAATCCAATTGGAGAGAAACGAAAATCCCCTTCCTTTGATCCTATTCGCACCGCAAAAACGGAAACACTTCCCCCTTCCAGCCGACACCGTACCTGAGGAACAAAACAAGCCCACTCGTCCCTTCTACAAAATTCGGACCTTCATCGCCGCACCACCACCCTGTCTTCACCGCGGCACCGCCACCTTATCTGCACTGAAAACCACAATAAGAAAACCCCAACCCCGCAAAAATCGGCTCCCTGCGCACAAAGACCAACCAAGCCATTTATCTCTGAAAGTAGCCGTCAAAGCCCAGCCTCAGCCGTCAACCCTTAGAAGGAGGGAGCACTCTCATATAGAGAGAAAAAGCCTAGCGCTTATAAGTGTGGTATATACCCAATCTCAATTAACTTTAAAACTTCAATAAGTTGTGAAACTAATACATTCATCTTTTAAAAAATAATAATAATAATAATAATAAATAATACATTCATTAACCATGTTAGAAAATTATAATCCATAAAATAATCAATAAAATGTCCTAAATTTAACTAAAGTAATGCAATACCAAAAATGGGCAATTACATACATGACAATCTAAAACAAAATAATAGCAAATTTAGCACAATCTAAAAGTATTTACAAATATGACACAATTTATCAATGATAGAAGTCCATCGTTGATAGACTATAACGCTAACGCCGATAGATTATAAAAATGGTCTCAGTAATAGAGGTATATCACTAATAGGCTATTTAGTCTATTAGTGATAGAAGTCTATTGTTAATAGTCTATAAAATATTCCTATATTTGTAATTCTTTTCTAAATCTGCTATATTTACAAATAGTAAAAGTGAAATAGCACTATAGTTACCCTACTAAAAATCCCACAACCAAAATGTTTAAACTCAACAAAAATATACTCAAAATTACAGTCGCAACATCCAATAAACAAAAGTTAAAGACAATTACAGACATGCCTTAAGGAACTTAAACAATAAAATTTTAGACGGCTGGATGGATCCCTCAAAGGAGCGATTGCAAGAAAGGAAAAATAAATCCAAGAGCTCGAGACAACAAGCATAATATTTTCTGACCGATGAAAACAAGCAAATATGGATTTGAAAGCTTTGCGGGAAGAAGACGAAAAATACTGGAAACAACAGTTGCGTGAAGATTGGTTAGCTTAGGGGGACCGAAATACAAAAGGTTTTCATCTTCGGGTGTCACCATGCAAACGACACAATAAAATTTCTTGCCTTATTCACAATTATGGTGCATGGATTACAAATGAAATAAAGTTAGGCACATGGCTGTTGGGTTTTATGTCCTAAAACTCGTAGTTTGTAAACTATTTGAATGTATATAGTCTTTTTCAATAAAGTTGTTATTGAATTTTAGTGAATTGTGTTTGTATTAACCTATACCAATAACTAACACCCATGGCGATAGTGTGAGTACTTGAACTTCATGTGTGACATGAATGTGAATCAAGTTCGAGTAGACAGCCAAAATGGTCTATAGTATAGGGATAAGGCTGGGTACCTTATCCTGGGGACACTATTGGACGCGGCTCACTTTGTATAGTACAAAACGATGTGATTCGAATCGTTTCATGTAGAGACATGTGAGTGAGGGCGTCCTGTGCAATGAGTTTGCACAAGACCGAACCAAGAAATAAAGTCGCTCTTTCTTTATAACACCGTTTACTGTAAAGACCGTTTTTATTTCATGTGATGACTTAGGTAACTCGATCTCAATCCTGAGCTCACTATGAACTCCTGTTTATTCAACCTTATCCTTTGACTTGTACGGGTGAGAGTGGCCAGATTGCCGACTCAATAAGCCTACCATCTTGGGGATAAGATCGAATAAGTGGCTGGGGACATAGTTGTGCGAGATGGAATTCACTCCTACCCGCTTTAAGGGTTAGTAGAGAGGTTGTTCCCTTAAGTGCTGACTCCAGGTCTTGAACAATGGGCCCATCCTCTCCTGATCAGGGAGGAATCTGATTTGATGGTTGGACCACAAATCAATTGTTCATTAGAGGTGTCAGTGGTACTTAAGGAACAAGATATAATACAAGGGTTAAACGGTATAAATGACCCGTTGTGATTACGAACGACTTGTGAAGGATCGACTTACTAATGATAGTTATATCAAGAGGACACAATACATCTACAGTGAGGAGAGTCCAACCCTTGGACTTTAGTGGAGTCTCCGGGGGTTAACGAATGTTGGTTAGTTCGGTTGAAAGAGTTTTGACCGGATAATCTCGTATCGTTGGAGCTCATGATCTGTAGGTCCTTACGGTTCTCCTGGCTAGCTCGGATAAAGTCGTGAAACAATATAAAAGAAAAGAAAAGAATTTGAATCGTTCAAATTCGGGTTTGTGGAAGAATATGGACATATTTAAATATGATTTAAATATGAGATTGGTCTATAATATGAATTGGATTCATATGTGAAAAGTCAGTTTTCGAAAAACGAGGCTTAATCATATTATTTAATTAATATTTGATATTGAATTAAATAATATTAATTAATTAAAAAGTTTAATTAATTAAAATATATTAATTAAAAAGTTTAATTAATATATGGACATATTTAAATATGATTTAAATATGAATTTGGTCTTAAAACATGAATAGGATTCATGTGCAAAAAGCCGGTTTTCGGAAAACCGGGTTTAATTATATTATTTAATTAATATTTGATATTGAATTAAATAATATTAATTAATATATATTTTTTATTAATTAAAAAGTTTAATTAATAAAATAATAATATATAAATATATATATATAAATACATGTGTCTTACATGCAAGATGTAAGACACATGTATGTTATATATATAAGATCAGATCAAAATAAAAAAAAAAAAAAAAAAAGGAAAAAGAAAAATCTCAGTGCCTTTTGGGGTATACGAATTGAATTTGAATTTCAATTTGAAATTCTTCTTCTTCTTCCTCGGCCTCTGCTCTCTGTAAAGAAAAATAAGTTTTTCTTCAGTGAGCTGCTTCCTTCTTTTCTCTTGTAAAAGGAGTCCCACTACTCCGTTTCTCGGCCCGAGGATAGCAGAACTACCGGGGGTGGTCCACGAAGATTTCGTGAGAAGGCTCGGTGAGCTCGTGAGGAGCTTCTGGCGGTGAAAATTGAAGTAATTCGAACGACAAGGGTATGTGTTCTAATTTCTCTTTTTCATTGCTTTTGCATGTTTCCGTTTGTTTAAATTGATGAAATTAGAGTGTCTATGATCCAAATCGCTTCCGCTGCGTGCCATGCGCTTCATCAATTGGTATCAGAGCGTTTTTGGCCACTCAATTTCTATCAATTTAAGTTATGGTGGGTTTTATTTTAGAAATTATTTCTGATTGGCGTCTAAAGTGAATATCGATTTTGGCATGGTTTCTTTTTTAATTTCATTATTTGTAATTGCCCGAGAATGTATGGGCTTTAATGCATGCTAAAGAGTCTGTATTTTAGAGTCATTAGAATCCATATAGGTTTCTTTGTGAAAGAAGTTTGAGTTTGGAACTCGCCGAAATGTTCGGTGTAAGTTCAAACTCGTTCTAGGCAATACGAGGAGAAATTCGAAGAGTTTTTGGCCGAAGCGTTCGGAGGAAGCAAGTTGGTCAAAGGCGGTGCGAAGAGTTCGAAGTCCGCTCAAGACGTAGCTTGTTGATCAAGCTTGTAATAAATTAGTTATTGCTTGCTAAATGCCAAAATCGATTCACTTTAGTGTGTTTAATTAATTATGCATTGCGAATGTATGTTTTAATTAAATTCCATGTTTGTATGTGCATGACGTATGCCATATAGATTTAAAATCCCACCGTAGGAAGCATGCTTCATGCATTGATAATATGTTATAAGTATTATAATATATCGTATGCATATTTGGCAATTCATGAGTTTTGATATAAAAGTTATATTGATTCATGAATTAGTTGTTGTTAGTTCAATAGAATAATTGATATAAATGTTATATTAATTATGAAATTGAATGTACAACATAGGTTGTCCTAATTTTATGCACATGGTATATTATAAGTGTTATAATGTATAGGATGCATGTTTATTCATGAGTATTAATATAAGAGTTATATTAATTCATGAATTAGATGTTGTTTGGTTAATAGAATAATTGATATAAGTGTTATATTAATTATGAAATTAAACATCCAACATTAGATGCATTTTGTTTGTTATAAGTGTTATAATGTATAGGATGCATGCTTAATTCAGAGTATTGATATAAGTGTTATATTGATTATGAATTAAGAGTTGAATGTTTAAGAGCATAATCAATATAAGTGTTCTATTGATTATGAAATTAAATATTCAACTTGTCATGTCTTAGTGTTGCATGTTTGAGAAGCATGTAGAAGTTTGTTGTAGTTAGTCTTAGTTTTGCAAAGCGTTGTAAAATTGGCATAGACTTTTAAAATCTATAACAAAGACAAAGGCATGCTCACTTAGGGTTGAATGTATCGTTCCGTTTCATTAGATGAATAGGTCGATATCTTGTAAATGCTAAGGTTACACGAAACTCACCCGGGGACATCCTGTTCGAGGTTGGAGGTATTTAAGCTGACGGTTTACGGAACACCTCCTACCTGGGGACCATCCGGTACTTGAGTAAAGTTAACCCGGCTTTATGAGCATGCGTGAGTGGTGTGAGGTAATAAAGTGTTTATCACCTAGACATCATAGGTAAAAGTTTGTTTTACCTAGACTTAGGTCTTATTGTCTTAGCCGGATAATGCCTGAGTAATTTACCCATTCCGTCTTAAAATACTTAGTAGAGGTGTTGAGAAGGTATATATGATATATCCCTCTCCTCCTACGTTCTCTGTCAAGTTCACACCGTGAGAATTATGCTCGGCCTCGTGATGTCAATAGGGCATCCCCATTCGGATGGTATTTGCATAATTCAAGAGCAAGGTGAATGGAGAAAGTATTTATAGTAAGTGGGAGAAGGAAGTATGTCAATACATCCTGCGGTCTTCTTCATTGGATTGAACCGTGAGATTCCTATGTTCTGCCTGCTAGGTGCCCACAAGAGGTACCGATCCATTCAGAGGGCCGTTTCATAGGAATCAGAACATCTCAATCACCATTTATGGATAAAGAAACATAAATCCATTCCCAACTTTGACATTTCCATTCGGTTGCATCGTTGGGGCCGCCCTATGAATTCTAAAAATGGAGGGTCACACTTACAAGATTTGCTAAGGAGTTAGTAAATCTTGACCAAACAGCGATAACTAAGATGCTATAGGAATATGAGATATTCTGGTATTAGCATTTAGTCAAGAATGTCTTGATTCAGTGAAGGAATGTTTGACTGCCCCTCGGTAGCGACCATTCTGATCCACTGAAGTATCGTTGCAGTTTAATAATGAGTTTTGGGTACATTATTATTCTTTGCTAAATTCTTGATTGGTGTGTAAATTAGGTTAAAACCTTTTCACTAATATTTTTTCATTCTCTTTTCAGCATGTCTAGCTCTTTCTTTCACTTACTAGCTTCCGATAAGTTAACCGGCGATAACTACGCGACCTGGAAATCGAACTTGAATACGATTCTCGTTCTAGATGATCTAAGGTTCGTCTTATCAGAGGATTGTCCTCCCCCTCCTAGCTCGGATGCGACTCGAACTGTTCGAGAAGCATATGATAGATGGACAAGGGCTAATGATAAAGCCCGAGTCTATATCTTAGCCAGCATATCTGATGTGTTAGCTAAGAAGCACGAGGATATGGTTTCTGCTAAAGAAATCATGTCTTCATTACAGGAGATGTTTGGACTACCGTCCTCATCGGTCTGTCATGAAGCCCTCAAATACGTTTACAACCCTCGCATGAAAGAGGGTACCTCTGTTAGGGAGCATGTCCTTAACATGATGGTCCACTTCAATGTGGCGGAAGTAAATGGAGCTACTATTGATGAGTCAAGTCAAGTAAGCTTTATCATGGAATCTCTTCCGAAGAGTTTCCTTCAGTTCAGAACCAATATGGTAATGAACAAGATAAAGTATAATTTGACTTCTCTTCTCAGCGAGCTACAGACCTATCAGTCCCTTCACACTTCTAAAGGAAAAGAGAAGGAGGCAAACGTTGTCACTTCTAGAAAATTCCAAAAGGGGTCGTCTTCAGGGAGTAGGTCTGAACTTTCTTCTATTAAGAATAAGAGTATTCAAAAGAAGAAGAAAGATAAAAGGAAGGGAAAAGCACCTGCTGCAGGTAAGAGCAAGACTAAATCTACAGACAAAGGAAAATGTTTACATTGTGGTGTAGATGGGCACTGGAAACGAAATTGCCCAAAGTATCTTGCAGAGAAAAAGGCTGAGAAGGAAAGACAAGGTAAATATGATTTATTTGTTGTCGAAACATGTTTAGTAGAACATGATTGTCATACCTGGATACTTGATTCAGGAGCTACTAACCATGTTTGTTCTTCTTTTCAGGAAACTAGTTCTTGGCAGCCACTTTCTCGAGGTGAGATAACTCTCAGAGTTGGAACTGGAGAGGTTGTCTCAGCTAAAGCAGTGGGAGATGTAAAGTTGTTGTATAGAGATAGTTTCATTTTACTAGAAAATGTACTCCTGGTTCCTACCTTCAAGAGGAATCTTGTATCTATATCTTGTTTGTTAGAACAGTTGTATAAAGTATCTTTTGTTCATAATGAAGTGTTCATTAGCAAAAGAGGTGTACGTATTTGTTCTGCGAAACTTGAAAATAACTTGTATGTGTTAAGACCAACCAAAGCCAAAGCTATTTTGAACACTGAAATGTTTAAAACAGCTGAGACTCAAACTAAAAGGCATAAACTTTCTCCAAGTACTTATCTTTGGCACTTAAGACTAGGTCACATTAATCTCAATAGGATTGGGAGATTGGTTAAGAGTGGTCTGCTAAATCGTTTAGAGGACAACTCTTTACCGCCATGTGAGTCTTGTCTTGAGGGCAAAATGACCAAACGATCTTTTTCTGAAAAAGGTCATAGGTCCAAAGAACCTCTAGAAATCGTGCATTCGGATCTCTGCGGTCCTTTGAATGTCAAAGCACGAGGAGGGTATGAATATTTCATCAGTTTCATTGATGATTATTCTAGGTACGGTTATCTTTATCTAATGCATCATAAGTCCGAAGCTCTTGAAAAGTTCAAAGAGTATAAGGCAGAGGTTGAGAACACATTAGGTAAATCGATAAAGACACTCCGATCAGATCGAGGTGGAGAGTATATGGATGTAAGATTCCAGGACTATATGATAGAACATGGAATAGTATCTCAACTCTCAGCGCCAGGAACACCACAGCAGAATGGTGTGTCCGAGAGGAGAAATAGAACCCTGTTAGACATGGTTCGATCTATGATGAGTTATGCTCATTTGCCTAGTTCGTTTTGGAGATATGCAGTAGAGACTGCAGTATATATTTTGAACATGGTTCCCTCTAAGAGTGTTTCTGAAACACCTTATGAGTTATGGAGAGGGCGTAAAGGTAGTTTACGTCACTTCAGGATTTGGGGGTGTCCGGCACATGTGCTAGTACCCAATCCAAAGAAGTTGGAACATCATTCAAAATTGTGCCTATTTGTAGGTTACCCCAAGGAAACGAAAGGTGGTCTTTTTTACGATCCTCATGAGAACAAGGTACTAGTATCGACTAATGTCACGTTCTTAGAGGAAGACCACATGAGAGATCATCAATCGTCGAGCAAAATTGTTTTGTCCGAATTTTCCAGGAAAGCTACAGACGGATCAACAAAGGTTGTTGATCAGGCTGGTCCTTCTCAAGAGTTGAGAAAGCCTCGACGCAGTGGGAGGGATGTAAGACAGCCCGACCGCTACATCGGCTTGTCTGAAACTCAAGTCGTCATACCTGATGATGGCGTTGAGGATCCATTGACCTTTAAACAGGCAATGAATGACATAGACAAGGACCAGTGGCTTAAAGCCATGGATCTCGAAATGGAGTCTATGTACTTCAATTCGGTCTGGGATCTTGTAGACCAACCAGATAGTGAAAGACCTATCGGTTGCAAGTGGATCTACAAGAGAAAACGACACCAAGCTGGTAAGGTGCAAACCTTTAAGGCTCGACTTGTGGCAAAAGGTTATTCCTAAAGAGAAGGGGTGGACTATGAAGAAACCTTTTCTCCTGTTGCCATGTTAAAGTCGATTAGAATACTCTTATCCATTGCTACATTTTATGATTATGAAATCTGGCAAATCGATGTCAAGAATGCCTTTCTGAATGGTAATCTTGAGGAGAGTATCTATATGGCTCAACCAGAGGGATTCATACTTCAGGGTCAAGAGCAAAAGGTTTGCAAGCTTAATCGATCCATTTATGGGTTGAAGCAAACATCTAGATCCTGGAATATAAGGTTTGATACGGCGATCAAATCTTATGGCTTTGAACAAAATATTGACGAACCTTGTGTTTACAAGAAAGTAGTCAATACTGTTGTAGCTTTCTTAGTCTTGTACGTAGACGATATACTACTCATTGGGAATGATGTAGGGTTCCTAACTGGCGTTAAGAATTGGCTAGCGACCCAATTCCAAATGAAAGATTTGGGAGAAGCTCAGTTTGTTCTAGGGATTCAGATCATAAGGAATCGTAAGAACAAAGTGCTAGCGCTGTCTCAAGCATCTTATATTGACAAGGTGTTGTCAAGATATTCGATGCAGAATTCCAAGAAAGGTTCGCTGCCTTTTAGGCATGGAATTCACTTCTCTAAGGAACAGTCTCCTAAGACACCTCAAGAGGTTGAGGATATGAGACGAATTCCCTATGCATCTACAGTTGGTAGTCTCATGTACGCTATGTTGTGTACAAGACCCGACATCTGCTATGCAGTAGGAATTGTCAGTAGGTTCCAGTCCAATCCAGGATATGATCACTGGACAGCCGTTAAACATGTCCTCAAGTATCTTAGGAGAACGAGAGACTATGTGCTTGTGTATGGCGCGAAGGATTTGATCCTTGCAGGATACACTGACTCTGATTTTCAGACTGATATAGATTCTAGGAAATCTACATAAGGATCAGTGTTCACTCTTAACGGAGGAGCAATAGTATGGAGGAGTATAAAGCAATGTTGTATTGCTGACTCCACCATGGAAGCTGAGTATGTCGCAGCTTGTGAAGCAGCGAAGGAAGCTGTATGGCTTAGGAAGTTCTTGACAGATTTGGAAATTGTTCCAAATATGAACTTGCCAATCACCCTTTATTGTGATAACAGTGGTGCAGTGGAAAATTCTAAAGAACCTAGAAGCCATAAGCGTGGAAAGCATATTGAGCGGAAATATCATCTCATCAGGGAGATAGTGCAACGAGGAGATGTGATCGTCACACAGGTAGCCTCGGAGCACAACATTGCTGATCCGTTTACTAAGTCTCTCACGGCTAAAGTGTTTGAGAGACACCTAAAAAGTATAGGGCTGCGAGCTGCTCAGTAGGACAGTGGGAGAAACTTTAGATATTTGATATTCTAGTTCTCTCGACCAGCATGTACTTCACTGACGTTTTAGTCCAAGTGGAAGTTTGTTGGGTTTTATGTCCTAAAACTCGTAGTTTGTAAACTGTTTGAATGTATATAGTCTTTTTCAATAAAGTTGTTATTGAATTTTAGTGAATTGTGTTTGTATTAACCTATACCAATAACTAACACCCATGGCGATAGTGTGAGTACTTGAACTTCATGTGTGACATGAATGTGAATCAAGTTCAAGTAGACAGCCAAAATGGTCTATAGTATAGGGATAAGGCTGGGTACCTTATCCTGGGGACACTATTGGACGCGGCTCACTTTGTATAGTACAAAACGATGTGATTCGAATCGTTTCATGTAGAGACATGTGAGTGAGGGCGTCCTGTGCAATGAGATTGTACAAGACCGAACCAAGAAATAAAGTCGCTCTTTCTTTATAACACCGTTTACTGTAAAGACCGTTTTTATTTCATGTGATGACTTAGGTAACTCGATCTCAATCCTGAGCTCACTATGAACTCCTGTTTATTCAACCTTATCCTTTGACTTGTACGGGTGAGAGTGGCCAGATTGCCGACTCAATAAGCCTACCATCTTGGGGATAAGATCGAATAAGTGGCTGGGGACATAGTTGTGCGAGATGGAATTCACTCCTACCCGCATTAAGGGTTAGTACAGAGGTTGTTCCCTTAAGTGCTGACTCCAGGTCTTGAACAATGGGCCCATCCTCTCCTGATCAGGGAGGAATCTGATTTGATGGTTGGACCACAAATCAATTGTTCATTAGAGGTGTCAGTGGTACTTAAGGAACAAGATATAATACAAGGGTTAAACGGTATAAATGACCCGTTGTGATTACGAACGACCTGTGAAGGATCGACTTACTGATGATAGTTATATCAAGAGGACACAATACATCTACAGTGAGGAGAGTGCAGCCCTTGGACTTTAGTGGAGTCTCCAGGGGTTAACGAATGTTGGTTAGTTCGGTTGAAAGAGTTTTGACCGGATAATCTCGTATCGTTGGAGTGATAGCTCCATTTTGGAGCTATGATTATGTCCCTAATTCACGTTTATTAGTTGCTTAATCTTGCTTTTATGTGATTATTGCAGGTGTTCTCGGTAATTCGCCCTCGGGAGCGTTTCGGCGCTTTTCGGGGCTTAATATCGCATTTTAAAGGCCTAAGAACACTTCCGGGGAAGATCCATGCAACGGCATGAAGATTGAGGACTTTGGGGAAATTGAAGGCAAAAATCCATGCAAAAACCGGAGAGCTAGCGTCGAGCGACAGCGTCGCGACGCTAGCTCGACGCTGCCAGAGCGTCTCGACGCTCCGAAGTCTGAAGCGCTGATTTGAAGAAAAACCCGAGAACAAGCGTCGAGTGATAGCGTCTCGACGCTCGCTCGACGCCGCACAAGCGTCTCGACGCTGTGCGAGCGTCTCGACGCCACCCCGACTGCGCGCACGCGTTATTTAGGGCGCAGCGTCTCGACGCTACGACGGATTACTTAAGTTTCTGTCCGATTTTAGCCGCCATTATCATCTTCTACCTCGAGCTCCGCGCCTGATTGGACGTTCCAGCACCTATTTTCACCATGGGAGGGGCTAGGAAGCTTGGATTGAAGCCATCCCACACCACACAAGTCATGAGTGAGTAGTTTTACCGTTTTTGGCTCGGAATTGTAAAGGATAAATGTAGTTTGAACTCTTGGTGAGGTTGTAGGATGGAAATTCTGAATTGATTGGATATTTTATTGAATTGAGTTCTACTTCTTAGCTTAATCTATGGGCATGTTTGAATGATTTAGGACTAGGCACCCTTGATTTTGAGCATGTTCATTCGTTAAAGGATTTGATGTCGTGCCTCTCTGATCCGCCAAGTAACAAGGATTTACGACACCTTGAGCGTATTGGCGTCCTTATGCTCTTGGTGTTCGTTCTTCCCGAATTAGAATTCCAAATCGACATACTAATTTCGCGTCCAAATTAGATAGTTGTCACAGTTAGCTTGTTGCTATCGTTCGGTCTTGGGAGAGCGTTGGCCGCCAATGTCCGAACGATATGCTTGATTAGCATGATTATTTGTGTCTAATTAATTCCATGGAGCATGTCTGAGTTATTTATTAATTTTAGACGAGCTGTGCATTCGTTAAATTATTCAGTCATAATACTCGTCAACCTATGATCCAAGAGGCATGCTATATTTATTCCCGATCGTTCCGAGTCGAAAACTCCGTTAGTTAAAGTCTTTCCGTTTGCTTTGTTCCTACTTAGTCAATTAAAAACCAACAAATCCCCCCATATTTCATTTATTTTAATAGTTTTCAAATTTAATTGAGATTAAGTCCAATTAACTTAATTCCCTGTGGACCGACCCCGTTGCCGCTACTCTACTAATAGTTTAGTGAATTCGGGCACTTATAAATTCATTTTGGCGGGTCTCGACAACCCGATGATTGGCGATAGTTCAATAATATCGTTACCAAAATTGGCGCCGTTGCCGGGGAATTAAGTGTAATTCGGCCTAATTTAAATTTGATTTGTAGATTTTTAATTTTTACTTTAAAATTTTTGTTTATTCTTTTATTATTTGCAATTTTGATCTGTTTGTTTAAGTGTGCTAGAAGTGCCAAATTTTTATTGAGAAAATGGAGATTGATGATGAGAATGGAGCCCCAAAAACACTCAGGCAATGGACATCGGTTGCCATGGGCAATCAACCCTCTTGTATTTCCTACCCGGAAATTTCAGGTGAGTTTGTGCTTAAATCGGGTTTAATTGACCATTTGCCCTCTTTTTGTGGTGAAGCAGATGAGGATCCCTATAAGCATCTCAAGGCTTTTCAAATGACGAGTTCAGCGATGAAGCCAGGCGGCATTACTGAAGATCAGCTCTATCTGAGAGCTTTTCCATTTACCTTGAGAGGTGAAGCTCGAGATTGGCTACATTACTTACCATCGGGAACCATCTTTACCTGGGAGAAGTTGCAGAGTCTGTTCTTGGGAAGGTATTTCCCAGCTTCAAAAGCCAGAGCCGTGAAAAAAGATATCCACCATTTCAAGCAAAAAGAGGATGAGGCGTTTCACGAATGCTGGGAGAGATTCATTAAACTCTGTGAAAAATGCCCGAACCATCTGATAGCAGAAGCCGCGCTTATCGAATTCTTCTACGATGGGTTGCTTCCGCATGACTGCCAGATGCTTGATGCATCGAGTGGAGGAGCCCTTTGGGAGAAAACACCTGCGGAAGCCAGGCAGTTGATCTCTAATATGGCTGAGAACCGTCGCCAGTACGGTGGAAGAAACGAGCACGCTAAAATGTCTACCGACATAGCAGAGCTCAAAGAACAAGTGTCTCAGGTATTTGGTTTAATTCATACGATGCAAGAAAAATCATCTCAGGCTGTTTCTTCTATCTCAGGTCAAGCCATTGAAGGTATGTTCAAATCACTCATGGAAGCTAGCAATGAGACAAGGTCGCAAATGACATCGCTAAGAAATGAATTCACGGAGGTGAAGGAAAGAATGAGCAAGATAGAATCCAATGCGGAAAGCGTTAGCGCGATAAACCTCAGAAGTGGTAAAGAGATACCATCACGTACCACTTCCGAGGACTCTAACAAGGATTCAGAGCTATCTCCAGATAAGTATTCTCCAATACCCTCTGAAACAGTTGTTGCTTCTCCTTGTATTTCTATGAAATCTTACACTCCCGTTGCTCCTTTTCCCAATAGGTTGGCAAGGCCATCTAAGGAGGTCAATGACGCGGATGTTCTTGAGACGTTGAGAAAGGTTGGGATCAATATACCGCTGCTTGATGCAATTCAGCAAATCCCAAGGTACGCTAAATTTTTAAAGGAGATGTGCACCATGAAGAGGAAGACCAAAGGTGCGGAGAGAGTCGTGGTAAGTGGTGCGTGGATTTTTGAATATCCACTTAATCTCAAGCTGTCGAGGCTTGCCAAAATACGATTTATAAGCCTATGACCAAGGCTTTGCAGCCAGTGGTAACAGGGTCGATCCAAGGAATAGGAAGATTGAAATTACTAATGAAATTGAGATTTAATTGATTGATAGATTTTTGGTAACGGGGGGGTTTTATCATGCAAGAGAAATATTAAGAAAGCTAACAGAAGAAAGAATAATAAGAAGAGAACGTGTGCACGGTTTGGGAGTCTCGGGATCAATTGTTAGACAAATTCGGTTCATCATTTAATGCTAATAACATGGAATTCAGTTTATTGAGCACGCGGACGACTACCAGAGAAGCCCCAAAGTAGCCGACTCCATGGATTTTAATTAGACCACACAGTTCTAATTACACGTTATCTAAGCTTACATCAAGGTGATCAGCCCTAAGATAAATTTAGACAGTCACTAGCTAACCGCGACGAACATTCGAGCGTGAATTCTAATTGCTAGTAGATTGCCCGCGAACGCCGTATGCAATCACCAATTATCCTACCCGACCCGATACTTCGATTTAGTTCTATCTACCTGTGTTACTTAGTCGAGCAGTGAGAGGCACGACATCGCTACTCTTTAACATACACAACATGCGAAACTACTCGAGTGTCAATCGTCGTATTTTAACATGCGCGTTGGATTAAGCAAAATAGATAGATGCTAATAAACAGAACCAATATGCATCAAGATCAGATTATCAAAACCAAAAACGTCTAACAAAATCACCCTAAACTAATCCCATACCGTTCACCCTTACCTTAGCCGCTCATGGCGCGGTTTGTCAATCCCGCTCCAACACCGGCCTTGGAAAGTGTCATCAACTTATTACAAAGGAAGAGGAGCTCACTCGCATGCCAACAATGGCGGAGCTCCAAGAGAAAATAGAGAAATCTAGAGGAAGAAGAAGGTAAAAAGCTCCAAAAATGGTGAAGAACTCCCTCTCAAAAGTGCAGAAAATCGTCATTAAAAGCTGTTGTAATCGACGTAGCGTCGAGACGCTAGGCCAGCGTCTCGACGCTGTGCCCTAAGTTTGCCGCGCGCGTCTTCGATGGCGTCGCGACGCTGCCCCGATAAATATCTGCGCGCAGGAGCGTCTCGACGCCAGGGCAGCGTCGAGCCATCGTCTCGACGCTATCACTCGACGCTTGCTCTCGGGTTTTTCCAGCGTCGAGCCAGCATCTCGACGCTGGCTCTCGGGTTTGGGGCTGAAGCTTTACCTCTCCAAGGCTGTTTTGGCCCGTTTCTTCACGGAACAAGTTCCCCTCTTCCCGATGCATTCCCGGGGCGCTAAAACTCTACTTTAAGCACTCGAACAGGCTCAACGAACGCACGAGCTCTTTGCCGCTTTTCTCCTACAAAAGAGATATATTTAATCAATTGAAAGCGGACTTAAGCTAATAATAGGAAGTATTTAATAGCTCCAAAATGGAGTTATCAGTAAGCAAGAATGTTTCTGCCCTGATAACCCAAGGTATTCCAAACAAATGCCAGGACCCAGGTATGTTCCTCTTGCCATGTACTATAGGGGATAGAGAAATCGAGCACGCCATGCTAGACTTAGGAGCTTCAATTAATGTTATGCCATACTCAGTCTACAAGAGCCTCGGTTTAGAAGGTATGCAGGAAACTAGTTTAATTATCCAGCTAGCTAATAGGTCTTCTATTCATCCTCTTGGGGTGATTGAGGATGTGTTGGTTAAAGTTAAGGATCTAATCTTCCCTGCTGATTTTTATGTGATAAATATGGAAGAAAACACATCCACTACTTCAGTTTTACTAGGTAGACCATTCATGAAAACCGCTAAGACGAAAATTAATGTGCATGATGGTACCTTGTATGTTGAGTATGAAGGGGATGTGTTTGAATTTAATGTATTTGATGCCATGAAACAACATGCTGATGCGCATTCTGTCTGTAAAATTGATCTGATTGATACTTTAGAACAAGAAGAATGCATGACTGTTGTTGATGGGGATGACCCACTCGTTTTTACTGAAATTGTTGGCGAAGTTGAAAGTAGTGTTCCCATATTGACTGATTCATCTGAACAACCTACTTTTGCTTTAGAGACATGTGAAAAGCCAACTAAAATATTACCATCTCTTTTGCAGGCTCCCAAGTTGGAATTGAAGGAGTTGCCGGGTCATCTCAAGTACGTGTACTTGGGTGAGGTGGAGACACTCCCGGTAATTATCTCCAAGGAGCTTACATCGGAGCAAGAAGGCGAGTTAGTCGAGGTTTTGAAAAAGAACAAAAGAGCCATGGGATGGACATTGGCAGATTTGCACGGGTTGAGTCCAGTGCTGTGCATGCACAAGATTCGGCTGGATGAGGGAGCGAAGCCATCCCGAGAGCCTCAACGGAGACTGAACCCAGCAATGAAAGAGGTAGTGTTGTCTGAGATACACAAACTCCTTGATGCAGGTATTATCTTTCCCATTTCTGATAGCCAGTGGGTTAGCCCTATTCATGTTGTACCTAAAAGGACGAGCATAACTGTTATTAGGAATGATAAGGGGGAGTTAGTACCTAAGAGAGTGCAAAATGGATGGAGGATGTGTATAGATTTTAGAAAACTGAATGATGTAACTAAGAAGGACCACTTTCCTATTCCCTTCATAGATCAAATGGTGGAGCGTTTAGCTGGGAAGCCATTCTTCTGTTTTCTAGATGGTTTTTCTGGGTTTTACCAAATTCCCATAGCCCAGGAAGACCAAGAAAAGACTACTTTTACTTGTCCATTCGGAACTTACGCATATAGGAGAATGCCATTTGGGCTTTGTAATGCTCCAGGGACTTTTCAGCGATGCATGATGAGCATATTTTCCGAATTTGTAGAAAAATGCATCGAAGTCTTTATGGATGATTTTACTGTATATGGAAGTTCATTTAAGGATTGCCTGTTTAACTTGTCTAGAGTCATGGAAAGATGCATCGAAACTAATCTTGTTTTAAATTTTGAAAAGTGTCATTTCATGGCCAGTCAGGGCATTGTATTAGGTCACGTTGTGTCGGCTAAGGGGATAGAGGTTGATAAAGCTAAAATTGATGTCATATCTGATTTACCTTACCCCACGAATCTTCGGGAAGTGCGTTATTTTCTTGGTCATGCAGGTTTTTACCGCAGGTTCATTAAAGACTTCTCGAAGATAGTGACTCTGATGACAAGCTTGCTGAAAAAAGATGTCCCATTCTGCTTTGACAAGCAGTGCAAGCTTGCCTTCGATGTTCTTAAGAAGTGCTTGACCAACGCACCCATCATTCATCCACCGCAGTGGGGGACTCCTTTCGAGATCATGTGCGACGCAAGCAATTATGCCGTAGGCGCTGTGTTGGGCCAGAGGATAGATAAGAAGAGCCATGTGATCTACTATGCCTCCAGGACGCTCAACTCCGCGCAAATCGGTTACACAACAACAGAGAAGGAGCTGCTTTCCATTGTTTTCGCTCTTGATAAATTTCGGCCATATATTCTTGGATCTAAAGTAATTGTTTTTTCTGATCATGCAGCAGTTCGATACTTGATGAACAAGAAAGACTCGAAACCTAGACTGCTCAGATGGGTATTATTACTCCAGGAGTTCGACGTCTCTGTTCAGGATAGAAAAGGATCAGAAAATACCGTTGCGGACCACTTGAGCCGTATTGTGTGTAACGAGGACGACTTGCCTCTGAATGATGAGTTCCCTGACGAAGTTCTCTTCCAGGTAAGTGTGGAGACACCATGGTACGCCGACATTGTCAACTACTTGGTCACAGGTACGTTCCCATTCGACTTTTCATATAACCAAAGAGCTAAGCTGAAAAGCGAAGCCAAGACGTATGTTTGGGAAGAGCCCGTTTTATGGAAATTTTGCGCTGACCAGGTAATTAGGAAGTGCGTTCCTAAGTCTGAACATAGGTCCATCCTTACTTTTTGCCATGAATTTGCATGTGGGGGACACTTTGGGCAAAATAGGACTGCGAGAAAAATTTTAGATTGTGGGTTTTTCTGGCCATCACTGTTTAAGGATTGTTATGAATTTTGTAAATCCTGTGATCAGTGTCAGAGAAAAGGGTCCATCACCAGTAGGAATGAAATGCTCCAAAACCCCATCTTAACTTGTGAAATTTTCGAGGTTTGGGGTATGGATTTTATGGGACCCTTTCCCCCTTCATTTGGTTTTGTCTATATTTTATTGGCTGTGGACTACGTGTCTAAATGGGTGGAGGCTAAGGCAATATTTTTAGCAGGTATGGAGTTCCACGAGCCATCATAAGTGACCAGGGGAGCCACTTCTGCAACAAAACGATCCAGGCCTTGATGAGGAAGTATGGGGTAAATCACAAAATCTCTACCCCGTACCATCCTCAGACCAATGGCCAAGCAGAAGTTTCCAATCGAGAAGTGAAGAGCATCCTCGAGAAAACAGTAAGTCCAGGACGGAAGGATTGGAGTCTCAGGCTGGACGACGCTTTGTGGGCCTATCGTACGGCTTACAAAACCCCCATAGGGATGTCTCCCTACCGGATGGTTTTTGGCAAAGCCTGTCATCTCCCAGTGGAGATCGAGCACAAAGCTTACTGGGCCGTGAAGAAGTGCAACATGGACTTTGACAAGGCTGACGAAGAAAGACTCCTCAAATTGCAAGAGCTAGAGGAGCTTCGCCTGGATGCGTATGAGAACTCGAAGACCTACAAGGAAAAGACCAAAATGTTCCACGACAGACGAGTCGTCAGAAAACACTTCGAAGTTGGTCAGAAGGTCCTCTTGTTCAACTCCCGCCTGAAGTTCATGCCAGGTAAACTTCGTTCCAGGTGGCTTGGTCCTTTCATTATAACTGATGTCCATCACTATGGTGCAGTCAAGATTCAAAGCCTAGATACTGAGAAGGAATACACAGTGAATGGCCAACGACTGAAGATCTTCCATGAGGGAATGTCAGAGGACTTCGACGACCATGCCTACTTGAAAGAGCCTGATTATGAGAAAGGATGAAATGAGTTTTGGTAAAGTCGAGCAATCGACTCTAAAAATTTGCGCTACTCGGAGGCACCCGAGCTTGAACTGTACATGCTTTTTGTTTACTTACCGTCTTTAGGATTAGCTTAGGTTCTTACTCTGATGTTGTGAGTTTTCAGGTGAATCAATGGCTCGTCCTTGAGGTTTATAGGCTAAGGATAAAGCGCACTCCAAACCCTCTAAGTCACAATTCAGGGAAGGTTTTCTTCCCTTTCATTTTTGACTGTGCGTATTTGGTCCAATGAGGACATTGTCCATTTTTAAAGTTGGGGGTGGTGGGTTGTGCCTTATAGTGGTTGTCGAGCCTAGTTGTGGAATCCTAATTAACTTGTTGAGTTATGGTGAAAGCATGCTAGTCTGACTATGAAATTCTGTGTTGTACTGCTAATGTCTTCGTATGTGTATTTATCGGGAAATTCAGCATAATTGCATATGTTAAGGCCATTTTGAAAAAAATTTCAAGTTATTTCCCTGTTTAAGCTTCGCATGTTAGCATTCTATCTTGAATCTGTAGGTTTAGGGTAGCTCTGTTTGTTTTGAAATTCGTTGTCACCTCGAAAGGCAACTTTAGGATGGGCCAACATTCGCTCTTGTTTGTAATTCATGCGCTCAAAAGTTTAACATGATTTTTAGGCTAAAAAGAAAAAAAATGAATGCATATTTTATAAAAAGAAAAAAATAATCTCCTGAGGTGTTCCTCCTTCTTGAGTTGCCTTAGTAGCCAGGGGCGGTCGTGAAACCCACGGTCGCCACTGCACGAAAAGGAAGCACAAAGAAGTGAACGCTAGTCCTTAAAAATGTGAATTTTGCCCGTAGTCAGATGCACTGTGCAATGAAATTGCAGGCAAGCTGAAACGAAAGTAAATTTGACATGTTAGGCGCTCTTGGAGAGCAAAGAAAAGAAAGAAAAGATGCCTAGCGATCTATTACTTGCTTAGACGATGAATTGCCCTTAGACTGTTCTGTTAAGCCATAAGTAGGGGGAAAGCGAAGTTTTAGGATGGATAGAGCTACTCTAAGCCTTTGGAAATCTAAGATCGAAGAGCTAGGACCGAAGCATAAATAGGGAAGCATCTTTAAATTTTTCAAATTGTTCTTAACCAATGCACGCATGCAGCTGTTTCTTTCAAATGCAAATGCCCTGTCGTTTCCAGTACTGAGAATCGAGTCCCTAGCATGCATTCTTGTTTATTTTGATTAATCAGAATTCCACCTTGCTCGAGGACTAGCAAGAATTAAGTTGGGGGTGTTTGATAGCTCCATTTTGGAGCTATGATTATGTCCCTAATTCACGTTTATTAGTTGCTTAATCTTGCTTTTATGTGATTATTGCAGGTGTTCTCGGTAATTCGCCCTCGGGAGCGTTTCGGCGCTTTTCGGGGCTTAATATCGCATTTTAAAGGCCTAAGAACACTTCCGGGGAAGATCCATGCAAAGGCATGAAGGTTGAGGACTTTGGGGAAATTGAAGGCAAAAATCCATGCAAAAACCCGAGAGCTAGCGTCGAGCGACAGCGTCGCGACGCTAGCTCGACGCTGCCAGAGCGTCTCGACGCTCCGAAGTCTGAAGCGCTGATTTGAAGAAAAACCCGAGAGCAAGCGTCGAGTGATAGCGTCTCGACGCTCGCTCGACGCCGCACAAGCGTCTCGACGCTGTGCGAGCGTCTCGACGCCACCCCGACTGCGCGCGCGAGTTATTTAGGGCGCAGAGTCGAGACGCTGCCCTAGCGTCTCGACGCTACGACAGATTACTTAAGTTTCTGTCCGATTTTAGCCGCCATTATCATCTTCTACCTCGAGCTCCGCACCTGATTGGACGTTCCAACACCTATTTTCACCATGGGAGGGGCTAGGAAGCTTGGATTGAAGCCATCCCACACCACACAAGTCATGAGTGAGTAGTTTTACCATTTTTGGCTCGGAATTGTAAAGGATAAATGTAGTTTGAACTCTTGGTGAGGTTGTAGGATGGAAATTCTGAATTGATTGGATATTTTATTGAATTGAGTTCTACTTCTTAGCTTAATCTATGGGCATGTTTGAATGATTTAGGACTAGGCACCCTTGATTTTGAGCATGTTCATTCGTTAAAGGATTTGATGCCGTGCCTCTCTGATCCGCCAAGTAACAAGGATTTACGACACCTTGAGCGTATTGGCGTCCTTATGCTCTTGGTGTTCGTTCTTCCCGAATTAGAATTCCAAATCGACATACTAATTTTGCGTCCAAATTAGATAGTTGTCACAGTTAGCTTGTTGCTATCGTTCGGTCTTGGGAGAGCGTTGGCCGCCAATGTCCGAACGATATGCTTGATTAGCATGATTATTTGTGTCTAATTAATTCCATGGAGCATGTCTGAGTTATTTATTAATTTTAGACGAGCTGTGCATTCGTTAAATTATTCAGTCATAATACTCGTCAACCTATGATCCAAGAGGCATGCTATATTTATTCCCGATCGTTCCGAGTCGAAAACTCCGTTAGTTAAAGTCTTACCGTTTGCTTTGTTCCTACTTAGTCAATTAAAAACCAACAAATCCCCCCATATTTCATTTATTTTAATAGTTTGCAAATTTAATTGAGATTAAGTCCAATTAACTTAATTCCCCGTGGACCGACCCCGTTGCCGCTACTCTACTAATAGTTTAGTGAATTCGGGCACTTATAAATTCATTTTGGCGGGTCTCGACAACCCGATGATTGGCGATAGTTCAATAATATCGTTACCATGGAGCTCATGATCTGTAGGTCCTTACGGTTCTCCTGGCTAGCTCGGATAAAGCCGTGAAACAATATAAAAGAAAAGAAAAGAATTTGAATCGTTCAAATTCGGGTTTGTGGAAGAATATGGACATATTTAAATATGATTTAAATATGAGATTGGTCTATAATATGAATTGGATTCATATGTGAAAAGTCGGTTTTCGGAAAACCAGGCTTAATCATATTATTTAATTAATATTTGATATTGAATTAAATAATATTAATTAATTAAAAAGTTTAATTAATTAAAATATATTAATTAAAAAGTTTAATTAATATATGGACATATTTAAATATGATTTAAATATGAATTTGGTCTTAAAACATGAATAGGATTCATGTGCAAAAAGTCGATTTTCGAAAAACCGGGTTTAATTATATTATTTAATTAATATTTGATATTGAATTAAATAATATTAATTAATATATATATTTTTTATTAATTAAAAAGTTTAATTAATAAAATAATAATTACCTAAGTCACATGTATGTTATATATACAAGGTATATATATATAAGATCAGATCAAAATAAAAAAAAAAATAAAAAAAAAAAAAAGGAAAAAGAAAAATCTCAGTGCCTTTTGGGGTATACGAATTGAATTTCAATTTCAATTTGAAATTCTTCTTCTTCTTCCTCGGCCTCTACTCTCTGTAAAGGAAAATAAGTTTTTCTTCAGTGAGCTTCTTCCTTCTTTTCTCTTGTAAAAGGAGTCCCACTACTCCGTTTCTCGGCCCGAGGATAGCAGGACTACCGGGGGTGGTCCACGAAGATTTCGTGAGAAGGCTCGGTGAGCTCGTGAGGAGCTTCTGGCGGTGAAAATTGAAGTAATTCGAACGACAAGGGTATGTGTTCTAATTTCTCTTTTTCATTGCTTTTGCATGTTTCCGTTTGTTTAAATTGATGAAATTAGAGTGTCTATGATCCAAATCGCTTCCGCTGCATGCCATGCGCTCCATCAATGGCGGCTAATAATTAAGGATATTTTTAGCACTACACAACCTAATATGAAAGATATTGATAAAATATTGGAATGTATCACCCTCAATGTCAGAATAGGAAGCTCACTCAACCTTTTACTCGAAACGAAATTGAGATGTCGCTTAATTAAAAGTATACACCAACTAAAGCTCCATGTCATGATGGAGCTAATGCTTTGTTTTATCAAACATATTGGGAAAGAGTGAGTGATGACTTAACCAGAATTTGCTTGGATTTTGAATGGCGATGGTGATCTAGGGATGTTCAATCGAACTTTAAATCGCCCTAATTCTGAAGGTTCATGATTCTAGGAGAATGACGGATTTTCGACCAATCAGTCTTCGTAACGTAACTTACAAATTAATTGCAAAAACTCTAGCCAAACTGGTATTGGACTACATTATCTCCCCGACACAATCAACTTTTATTCCTGGCAGATTGATAACAAATAATGCTTTGTTGAGTTTTGAATGTCTCCATGCGATCAACAATAAGAGATCTAGTAAGGTAGGGGTGGCGGTCATAAAACTCGACATGAGTAAAGCATATGATCGAGTTGAATTGATCTATCTCAGGCCCATAATGAAAAGAATGGGATTTGTAGATCGTTGAGTTTCTCTAATTATGAAATGTGTGGAGTCGGTAAGATTCTCTGCTAAATTGACAACCTCAAGAAGAATTTGTACCTTTGTGGGGTTTGCGACAAGGGGATCTACTCTCCTTATTTGTTTATTATTTCTGCTGAAGGCTTAATCTGTATTATCAAATAGGGAAGAACAACTTCAACATTTCACATGTCTTAAGATAAATAACTATTGTCCAATGATTAACAATTTTTTTTTATGCAGATGACAGTTTCCTGGTTTTTAAAGTCTTGCTCTAGAATTGTCAAGCAATCAAGCATATTCTTAACATTTATGAAAAGGCATCTAGGTAAACAGTCAATTATGACAAACCGACATTTGTTGTAAGCAAAAACACACATCCAGATATGCCTGAGTCAATTCAAAGTGAGTTACAAGGTCTAGCCATAAATACTCTTGGAAAATATTTGGGTCTCCCCTCCCATAATGCGTGCAATAAACAAAGATTTTTCACTCCATTAAAGAAATATTTTGGGAGACTCTTCAAGGATGGAAGGAGAAGATCTTTTCGGTTGGGGAAGAAATTATAATTAAAGTTGTGACCCAAGCCATCCCAAATTATATGATGGCGTGTTTTCAGCTCCCTAAACTTTATGTGAGGATCTAAATTCAATGTGTGATAACTTTTGGTGGGGAACTAAACCAGGTCACCGAAGGATTCATTGGCGTAGCTGGAAGCGTCTGTGCAAAGAGAGGGGCTAATGAAGGATAAACTTTAGGGATATCGCCTTGTTTAACCAAGCTATGCTAGCTAAACAAAGTTGGCGGCTTTTGTCCAACTCATCTTCGTTGCTTTGCAAAGTGTTGAGAGGTTGGTATTTCAAAACAGGTCACTATCTCAATGCTCAGTTGGGCTCTAATCCATCCTTGACATGGTGTATCATTCGTTGGGGAAGATAGTTGTTTGCAAAGGGATATATATGGAAGATTGGCAGCGGAAATCTGATCGATATTAAAAATGATCCATGATTTATTTCGGATGGGAGGGACAAGCCAATCCTTGTACCACCCAACTTAAAGAACCATAGTGTTGCCCATCTCCTGAAGGGACAAATCAGGGAATGAGGATACTATTAGGGGTTTCTTCTTGCAATGTGATGTGGAAGAAATCCTTAATATTCCTAGAAGCTTGATACAAAGGGATGACAAAATTATTTGGAAATATGATAGAACGGGTGTTTTTCCAGTCAAAATTGCGTATAAACTGTAGGAAATGAATGAGGCTTCGGGTTCAAGTGAAGTAGAGGATGCATGTATGGAAATCCAAACTTCTTGCCAAAATTAAGATATGTGCGTGGAAAATACTTTAAAATATCTTGCTTACTAGGACAAATCGGATTATCAAAGGTTTAACAATTGAACCGTGATGTCCCTTTAGTATTCACGAACTAGAAACGAAAACACACCTCTTTTGGGGGTGCAAGGTAACTTCTAAACTCTACCATCTTTATTACCTTATAATGTTGGGTTATATTATGATTTCAGGTGTCATTTGGTCCGTACAAGACTACTTTGCTTGGAGTTGGACTCATACTGCGGGAGCTGACAAAGTGAAATTTTTATTCATCCACTGGAAAATATGGAGCATTCGCAACAAGTTGATACATCAAACTGACAATCTTCTTTGGGACCATATTTTGCCTACATTAGAGGCTAAAATTAACGAAATTTGCAGATCGATACGGGGACCCTTCTAGCGTGGGGGTAGTGGATCCTTTGGCTTCATCTCAACCACAATGGACTTTGCCTCTGTTTAATTCGTGGAAACTGTTGCGTGCTCAGTGTATAAATAAAAATGCGATGCGAGAGCACTCAGAACATGCAAGCATACATGGTCTTGAATAAGTATTTTTTCATTCGATTTCCCACAAAGATTTATTCTTAGTTACTAACGAAGTGAGATGCTAAATTAGAAAGGGTGGCTTAAATGGGGTGGATTGAAGATTAATGTGCCTAACTAATGAAGAATATACGAGATATGCAAGCATAAACGAAAGCAAGTAAAGAGATGAACTTGAATGTAGAAGAAAAAGAATTGCGGAGAAAGCAATTTGCTAGCAATAAAATCGCAAAAGTGAAATACTGGAAAAATGACTAAGGCAAAAGCAGAACTATAGAATTGCGCAGACAGCAATTATCTAGCAATTAAATTAGCAACGTTTTAAGGGTGAGATGGGGAAACAAGGTCAACTAACGACTCCTCTATAGGCTTTTTCATACGATTATTCAGCAGTAACTCAACTTATCATGCATCAATTTAACTCATTCTCATGCATCTCTCGATTACATGCATTAGATCATTTAGTTCACTCATATCCAAGTAAGACTTAAGCATCTATTTATATAAGCAAGTTAATGAATTGTGCTAGGAAAACGCCTATTCCTAGGTCGTTTTCTGGCTACCATGAAAGGCTAGCATGAATGGACGACTCTGAACTCTTACTCCTTCCGGAGGTTAGGAGTTCTTTAGACAAAATGGATGGCCAATCGAAATTGCCCGTGGGATGAAGTACACATACATTCAATGCATTCGAAGCTATCCTACATGCTGGATTCACGTACTTCTACCTATAGATTCATCATTAGCAGACCCTTGGGTGATTAGTTACTCATGGATGATGTGGACGTGGAAATACTAGTTTGTTTAAGCATGATTAACAGTACGTAAATGAAAGCAAAGGAAAGACAGAAAGTGATAAGAAACTTGCGAAGTTGTAAATGATTTCTCTATTAAATAAGACTCAAAGCTTAATGTGCAAAGACTGTAAAACAGTAAAGACTAAGCAAATGGAAACGAACAGAACAAATGACAGCAAACAGAAGTAAATAACAGCAGACAGTAGAGAAAATGGAAGACAGAAAGCAGTAGAAAGCGATGTAAATGTGTGCGTGAACTCCTTGCCGCAAGCGCCTCGGATGAAGGGAAAGGTAGCGTTTTTTGGGGATGAATCCAATCAGAAGAGAAGAAGGATCTTCTCTTCTTCCTCTCGAATTATCGATGCCAAAAGCTGATTCCTTCACTCCAACAAACGGGATAGAAAATGGAGAGAAACTGCGTTGAGATGGAGAGTTCTACGCTTCCAAGCTTGTTGTTCTCCTTCCCCCTTGACCTCCTTTTATAGCTCTTTGCAGGTACTCTTCAGTCAAGGAGAACCATCCATTCTGAACGACGACCCTCCACGTGGCAGCAGGGGAGAACTTGGGCGGCTGAAAGATCGCAACAAAACGGCGGACGGTTGGAACAACTTAGCATTCGCAGCTTAAACATTGCGGAGACAACAATGTTTCAGCAATTTTCCTGCAATGCACAATTTCAACTCTTTTAACTTCGTTTTTGATTCTTTTTTGTTCCTTTTACAAATAAGTCCTAATTTAGCTTCATTCCTTGATTTCTCATATTTAAGCACATATTAAACTAAATTCTAACAAAAACGCTTAAGAGATTGCACGATTCCATGGTAAATAAGTCCCTAATTTATGCACTTTTGGAGACGTAACAGAAACTCAACACACAGATGCTACATGGAACGAGGAAGCCGACCGCGACAAAATTGAATGGATTGTTCGTGATTGAGAGGGACGAGTGATTTGCGCCGGACACAATCGCATCCAACAGAAATGATCTATTATTTTTCTTGAAACTATAGCCATTTTGGAAGGTTTGATGGCCATCACTAATCGAAGCTATCATCTTCTGGTCGAGTCAGATTCTCTGAATTTCATCCAACTTATTAACCAAAGGGAGGTAAATCTCACCGAAGTTCAAAACATTGTCTTCCAATTCCAGAATCTGACATCGTCGTGGGAGTCCATCTTTTTCTCTCATACTCGAAGAAGTGCCAATATGATCTTTGGGACTTGATGAAACTTGAAATGCACATTATTCTACTGGTTTGTTGGCTTATAACTTTAATTATTCTCTTTCTTATTTTAAAAAAAAATTTAGCCAAAAACTAAAAAAGCTACTTAAAATAAAGATGTTGATTTGGGTGTTTGACTCAAGTCATATCTAACAAATAGTTAGAAGTTTTGGGCTGAAATTATTGTTTGAAGAAAGCCTAAATGAATGGGTCTCAAAGCCCATGTGAAGGACTCCACATCACCATCCATTTGTCGTGAAGTTAGAAACTGAATCTTCTTCTCCAATCGTGGAAGAAAACCGTACAGAGAAGACAGAGGGTCTTGGAGCCATCTTAGTCGTTCTTGAAGAAGTTTCATGAGAAATTAGTTTTCTCTTTGTTGAGTATTTTTCTTCTTCAATGGTGTATGGTGATTCTTTGTGAGAGAGAGTTTTGAGCTTTGTTGGAATTATCCCTCTTTCGTCTTTTGATTTCGATTTCGATCGATTGTATGTTCTTGACGTTGAAGCAATAAAATTGATATCGCCTTGCACAGTGGATGAAGACCTCCTTGGTTGAACCACTATAAATTCCAATGTTTCTTCTTTATTTTTCCTGTAATTGATTAGTGTTTTATCCCAATTGGTTTGTTGTGGATTTAGTTAAAGCAGTGGGTTTTGTGTGATATTTCACAACAAATGGTATCAGAGCCATGGCAAATTGATCAGTGATTTTCCAGTTTGGAATTTGTAAGTCTTTCGTCTCTGTTTCTTTTGGCTTGGTTGATTGGTCTGAAATTTAATCAGTTGGCAGATTTGTATTACTGGTTGGGCTGACCTGGAATTTTGTTTGTCTGGTTTGAAGTTGTTTTGGGTTGATCTAAAGTTACTGTGAAGTTGGCAGTATTTTTTGTTTCGCCGTTAAATTCCCAAAAAAAATGTCTGCAAAATTCGAACTAAATATGTTTGATGGAAAAGGGGATTTTTGTATTTGGAGAAAAAAGTTGAAAGCTCTTTTGGTACAACAGAAACTGGGTAAAGTATTAGATAAACCAGAAGTATGGCCTGAAGAAATAACCAAAGAAAAACAACTCGAAATGGAGGAAATAACTTATAGCACAATGATTCTTCATCTTTCCGATAAATGTGCTTCGACAGGTTAATGATGTTGATAAATCAGTAGAATTGTGGACCAAATTGGAATCACTTTATTTAAGTAAATCTCTGCCAAATAAGATTTACTTGAAGGAAAGGTTTTTTGGATTTAAAATGCAATCCTCAAAATCCTTAGAAGAAAACTTAGATGATTTCAACAAGATTTGTGTGGATTTATCAAATACAGGAGAGAAATTAGATGATGAAAATCAAGTTGTTATACTCCTAAATTCATTACCTGAAAGCTATAAGGAAGTTAAGGCTGCAATAAAATATGGTAGAGATTCGCTGACTTTGGTTACTGTTTTAGATGCTTTGAGACCCAAAGATTTTGAAATTAAAACTGAGAAAAAGGATGCTGAAGCACTAATTATCAGAGGAAGATCTGAATCTAAAGGAAAATCAAAGGTGAAGAACACTAAGCATAGATCTCAATCGAGAGGGAAAGAGAAGAGAAAATATTATTATTGTCATAAGGAAGGGCATTTGATTAAAGATTGCTTTCTGTTAAAAAACAAGAACAAAAGGGAGGATAATAATGATGAACAAACCGCTGCAAATGTAATTGAAGGTTATGAATCAACAGGAGTGTTAACTGTTTCTGAAAATACAATTGATGAGTGGATACTTGATTCTGGATGTTCCTATCATATGACACCTCATAGACATTACTTTGAAGTTTTTGAGGAACTTGAAGGTAGCAAGGTTTTGATGGGCAATGATCAGCATTGTCTCGTAAAGGGTATAGGATCAGTCAAGTTGAAACTCTATGGTGGAATGGAGAAGGTCTTGTCTGATGTTCGATTTATTCCAGATTTAAAGAGAAATTTGATTTCTCTTGGACAACTTGATAAAGGAGGTTTTCATGGCAAGTTAGAGGGAGGTGTACTTCGAATTTACAAAGGTTCACTTCTAGAAATGAAAGGTACTCTCAGAAATGGCTTGTATGTTTTAAATGGAACCTCAGTTGTAGCTTGGTAGAGAACTTTATGTGGTACTCCAAATTCAAGTTGTCGAGGCTTGCCAAAATACAATTTATAAACCTGAATACACCGAGCTATTTGTAGCTAAGTGGCAACGGGGTCGATCCATAGGGAAATAAGAAATCTAATCTAACTAAGCCTAATTTGCTAGAGATAAAAAGTATGCACAAATTAAAATAAAAGAATGGTAATTTGGTTTGGGGGGAAGGGAGCTTCTAATATGCAACTAACGAAAAATTAAAGGACAATGTGCAAAAATTAAACGGTCGTGCTTAACTTCGAGAAATGGAATTGCTCGTTATGGATGTTCGGATCATCGATACAATTTGCTCGCTAGTCATGTTCATGCACACAACTCATTTAGTTATTTCTAACTCAAATGACCCAAGGATTTAATTAGACGCGTGCAATTCTAATTAAACTTGGCCAATAATCTATCCAAGGTCGCGACCCCTAAATCGACTACATGCCAGTGACGGGAACATTGCGACGACTTAATCCTAAGACTAACCCGGTTTCTCTCTTGCCTTAAGCCTAACATGAAAACGTTAATTAATTCATATTACCAACTGTCACTTTGGGTTGAACTAATTAGCCATGCTTAGACCCGTGCTACCTAGCGGTTTGGGCAATTATACGTCCCAACCTTTAGCCCTCTATCATGCATAGGAATTAGAGCGTCAATCTAATTTAGCTACACATGCTAGAATTGGATTAAGAACAAGCAAGAAGATGCATAAACATACTAATTTCTCAATATTTACAAAGGGGCAAAACCTCCCCAAACATCCAAAACTTACAAACCAAAGCTCAAAATTAAGCACTTACCTCGGTTTAGCCTTCCATGGAGGATGAATTAATCCAATCCCCCATGGAAGAGCTTAGTAGCATGCACAAAGAAGGAGAAGAAGTACAAAAATGGTGGAAATGGAGTGTAGACCCGAGAGCTATTGTTGGAAGAAGAAGAAGGGGGAAAGAATGGCTGGAAAATTGTGTTTTCACGCCTTTTAAAGTCGGAGCGTCTCAACGCTAGGCAAGCGTCTCAACGCTGGTGCCCTAAGTTGGCTGCCGCGCGCGCTGCGCGCGGGCGTCGAGACGCTCGGACAGCGTCTCGACGCTGTCGCGCGTCCATCTGGAAAATTGTCGGGCGAGCGTCGAGACCCTCGGGCGGCGTCTCGACGCTGGGGGCGCGCGCGTGCGTCGGATGGTGTTGGGGCGGCGTCGAGACCCTCGGGCGGCGTCTCGACGCTGTCGCGCGCTTCGTCTGCGGTTTGCAATCGGGGCGGCGTCGAGACCCTCGGGCGGCGTCTCGACGCTGTCACGCGCGCGTGCTTCGGATGATGTCTGGGCAGCGTCGAGACCCTCGGTCGGTGTCTCGACGCTGGGGCGCGCGCGTGCTTCGGATGGTGTCTGGGCGGCGTCTCGACGCTGCCGCCCATGCAAGGGTGCTCTCGGGTTGGTGATGCCAATTTGTGTGTTTTCAAGCCCTTTTTTCCATCTCTTGGATTCTTTAGGCCATTTCACTCCCGATGCATCTATGAAGCTCTAAAACGGCACTTTAAGCCCCGAAACGTGTCTTTGGACTTCCCGAGCTCTCTACCATGAAATCACCTACAAGGAAGTATTTTAATCAATATATGTCATGGTTTTAGCTAGAATTAGGGACACTAAGATAGCTCTATTTTGGAGCTATCATAGCTCATTGTGCAAATGTTGTTTTAGAAAAAGGTGATAAAGAAACTATCATTTGGCACAAAAGATTAGCTCATGTCTCTCAAAGAGGCTTAAATGAATTACTGGTAGCGATATTTTGGAACTATCGCCAATCATCGGGTTGTCGAGACCCGCCAAAATAAATTTATAAAAACCCGAATACACTGAACTATTAGTAGATGAGTGGTAACGGGGTCGATCCACAGGGAATTAAGCTAATTTAACTTAATCTTAATTAAATTTGCTAACTTATAAAAATAAATGAAATATGGGGGATTTGTTGGTTTTTAATTAACTAAAAGGAAACAATGCAAACGGTAAAAATTCAACTAACGGAGCTTTTGACTCGGGACGATCGGGAATAAAGTTAGCATGCCTCTTGGATCATAGGTTGACAAGTATAATGGCTAAACAATTTAACAAATACGCAGCTCGCCTAAAATTAACGAATTAACTCAGACATGCTCCATGGATATTAATTAAACATAATAAATCATGCTAATCAAGCATATCGATTGGACATTGGCGGCCAACGCTCTCCCAAGTCCAATCGATAGCAACGAGCTAACTACGACGACTATCTAATTTGGACGCGAAATTAGTGTGTCGATTTGGGATTCTAATTCGAGAAGAACGAACACCAAGAACGCAAGGACGCCAATACGCTCAAAGGTGTCGTAAATCTTTGTTACTTGGCGGTTTAGAGAGGCACGGCATCAAAACCTTTAACGAATGAAACATGCTCAAAATCAAGGGTGCCTAGTCCCAAATCATTCAAACATGCTCATGGAATAAGCAAAGAAATAGAAATCAATTCAATAAATCATTCAACCAATTCAGAATTCAATCCAACAACCTCACCAAGAGTGTAAACTACATTATTCCTATACAATCCCGAGCCAAAAACGCTAAAACTACTCACTCATGATGTATGTGATGTGGAATGGCTCAAATCCAAGCTTCCTAGCCTCTCCCATGGTGAAAATGGCTGCTGGAACGTCTAATCAGGTGCGGAGCCCGAGGTAGGAGATGATGATGGCGGCTAAAATCGGACAAAAACTTAAGTAATCCGTCGTAGCGTCTCGACGCTAGGGCAGCGTCTCGATGCTGCGCCCTAAATAATGCGCGCGCGCAGTCGGGGTGGCGTCGAGACGCTCGCGCAGAGTCGAGACGCTGTGCGGCGTCGAGCGAGCGTCGAAATGCTATCACTCGACGCTTGCTCTCGGGTGGATTTGCAATTTCACGCTTCAGACTTCGGAGCGTCGAGACGCTCTGGCAGCGTCTCGACGCTTGGGCAGCGTCGAGCTAGCGTCGCGACGCTGTCGCTCGACGCTAGCTCTCGGGTTTTTGCATGGAATTTTGCCTTCAATTTCCCCAAAGCGCCCAATCTTCATGCCTTTCCATGGTTCTTCCCCGGGAGTGCTCTTAGGTCTTTAAAACGCGATATTAAGCCTCGAAAAGTGTCGAAACGCTCCCGAGGGCGAATTACCGAGAACACCTGCAATTAACACATAAAAGCAAGATTAAGCAAGTAATAATCGTGAATTAGGGACATAATTATAGCTCCAAAATGGAGCTATCAAACACCCCCAACTTAAATCTTGCTAGTCCTCGAGCAAGGTGGAACTCTGATTAATCAAAATAAAACGAATACGCATGCTAGGGACTCAATTCTCAGTACTGGAAACGACAAGGCATTTGCATTTGAAAGAAACGGCTGCATGCATGCATTGGCTAAGAGAAATTCGAAAATTTTAAAGATGCTTCCCTATTTATGCTTCGGACCTAGCTCCTCGATCTTAGATTTCAACAGGCTTAGAACAGCTCTACCCATCCTAAAATTTCGCCTTCCCCCTACTTATGGCTAAACAGAACAGTCTAAGGGTTATTCATCGTCTAAGCAAGTAATAGATCGCAAGGCATCTTTTCTTTCTTTTCTTTGATCTCCATGAGCGCCTAACATGTCAATTTTACTTTCGTTTCAGCTTGCCTGCAATTTCATTGCACAGTGCATCTGACTACGGGCAGAATTCACATTTTTAAGGACTAGCGTTCGCTTCTTTGTGCTTCCTTTTCATGCAGTGGCGACCGTGGGTTAAACGACCGCCCCTGGCTACTAAGGCAACTCAAGAAGGAGGAACACCTCAGGAGATTATTTTCTTTTTATAAACATGCATTCATTTTTCTTTTTAGCCTAAAAATCATGTTAAAATTTTAAGCGCATGGATTACAAACAAGAGCGAATCTTAGCCCATCTAAAGGTTGCCTTTCGAGGTGACAACGAATTTCAAAATAAACAGAACTACCCTAAACCCACAGATGCAAGATAGAGTGCTAACATACGAAGCTTAAACAGGGGAATAACTTGAAATTTTTTTCAAAATGGCCTTAACAAATGCAATCATGCTGAATTTCACAACAAAAAACAAATACGAAGACCTTAACAGTACATCACAGAATTTCATAGTCCAACTAACATGCATTCATCGCAACAGAGTATGCTTATCAGAATTCCACACTAAACTCGACAATCAATGTAAGACACAACCCACCACCCCCAACTTAGAAATGGACAATGTCCTCATTGGACTAAATATGCACAGTCAAAATTTTAAGTAAAGAAAACCTTCCTTGAATTGTGACTTAGAGGGTTGGAGAGTGCGCTTTAACCTTAGCAAATAAACCTCAAGGACGAGCCATTGTTTCACCTGAAATTCACAACATCAGAGTAAGAACCTAAGCTAATCCTAAAGACGGTAAGTAAACAAAAAACATGTACAGTTCAAGCTCGGGTGCCTCCGAGTAGCGCAAATTTTTAGAGTCGATTGCTCGACTTTACTAAAACCCATTTCATCCTTTCTCATAATCTGGCTCTTTCAAGTAGGCATGGTCGTCGAAGTCCTCTGACATTCCCTCATGAAAGATCTTCAGTCGCTGGCCATTCACCGTGTATTCCTTCTCTGTATCCAGGCTCTGAATCTTGACTGCACCATAGTGATGGACATCAGTTATAATGAAAGGACCAAGCCACCGGGAACGAAGTTTACCTGGCATGAACTTCAGGCGGGAGTTGAACAAGAGGACCTTCTGACCAACTTCGAAGTGCTTTCTGACGACTCGTCTGTCGTGGAACATCTTGGTCTTTTCCTTGTAGGTCTTCGAGTTCTCATATGCATCCAGGCGAAGTTCCTTTAGTTCTTGCAATTTGAGGAGTCTTTCTTCGCCAGCCTTGTCAAAGTCCATGTTGCACTTCTTCACGGCCCAGTAAGCTTTGTGCTCGATCTCCACTGGGAGATGACAGGCTTTCCCAAAAATGATCCGGTAGGCAGACATCCCTATGGGGGTTTTGTAAGCCGTGCGATAGGCCCACAAAGCGTCGTCCAGCCTTAGGCTCCAATCCTTCCTTCCTGGACTTACTGTTTTCTCGAGGATGCTCTTCACCTCTCGATTGGAAACTTCTGCTTGGCCATTGGTTTGAGGATGGTACGGGGTGGAGATTTTGTGATTCACCCCATACTTCCTCATCAAGGCCTGGATCGTCTTGTTGCAGAAGTGGCTCCCCTGGTCGCTTATGATGGCTCGTGGAACTCCATACCTGCTAAAAATATTCGATTTGACAAAACTGGAAACAACATTAGCAGTATCAACTTTGGTGGCCTTGGCCTCCACCCACTTAGACACGTAGTCCACAGCCAATAAGATATAGACAAAACCAAATGAAGGGGGAAAGGGCCCCATGAAATCCATACCCCAAACCTAAAAAATTTCGCAAGTTAAAATGGGGTTTTGGAGCATTTCATTCCTACTTGTGATGGACCCTTTTCTCTGACACTGATCACATGATTTGCAAAATTCATAACAGTCCTTAAACAGTGATGGCCAGAAAAACCCACAATCTAATATTTTTCTCGCTGTCCTATTTTGCCCAAAGTGTCCCCCACATGCAAATTCACGGCAAAATGTAAGTATGGACCTATGTTCAGACTTAGGGCACACTTCCTAATTACTTGGTCAGCGCAAAATTTCCATAAAACGGGCTCTTCCCAAACATAAGTCTTAGCCTCGCTTTTCAGCTTAGCTCTTTGGTTATATGAAAAGTCAAATGGGAACGTACCTGTGACCAAATAGTTGACAATGTCGGCGTACCATGGTGTCTCCACACTTACTTGGAAGAGGACTTCATCAGGGAACTCATCATTCAGAGGCAAGTCATCCTCATTACGCACAATGCGGCTCAAGTGGTCAGCGACGGTATTTTCTGATCCTTTTCTGTCCTGGACCGAGACGTCGAACTCTTGGAGTAATAATACCCATCTGAGCAGTCTAGACTTCGAGTCCTTCTTGTTCATCAAGTATCGAACTGCTGCATGATCAGAAAAAACAATCACTTTAGATCCAAGAATATATGGCCGAAATTTATCAAGAGCGAAGACAATGGAAAGCAGCTCCTTCTCTGTTGTTGTGTAACCGATTTGCGCGGAGTTGAGGGTCCTGGAGGCGTAATAAATCACGTGGCTTTTCTTGTCTATCCTCTGGCCCAATACAGCGCCCACGGCATAATTGCTTGCGTCGCACATGATCTCGAAGGGAGTCCCCCACTGCGGTGGATGAATGATGGGTGCGTTGGTCAAGCACTTCTTCAGAACATCGAAAGCTAGCTTGCACTGCTTGTCAAAGCAGAATGGGACATCCTTTTTCAGCAAGCTTGTCATCGGAGTCACTATCTTCGAGAAGTCCTTTATGAACCTGCGGTAGAAACCTGCATGACCAAGAAAAGAACGCACTTCCCGAAGATTCGTGGGGTAAGGTAAATCAGATATGACATCAATTTTTGCTTTATCAACCTCTATCCCCTTAGCTGACACAATGTGACCCAATACTATGCCCTGACTGGCCATGAAATGACACTTTTCAAAATTTAAAACAAGATTAGTTTCGATGCATCTTTCCATGACTCTGGACAAGTTAAACAGGCAATCCTCAAATGAACTCCCATATACAGTGAAATCATCCATAAAGACTTCTATGCATTTTTCTACGAATTCAGTAAATATGCTCATCATGCATCGCTGAAAAGTCCCTGGAGCATTACAAAGCCCAAAGGGCATGCTCCTATATGCGTAAGTTTCGAATGGACAGGTAAAAGTAGTCTTTTCTTGGTCTTCCTGGGCTATGGGAATTTGATAAAACCCAGAAAAACCATCTAGAAAACAGAAGTATGGCTTCCCAGCTAAACGCTCCACCATTTGATCTATGAAGGGAATAGGAAAGTGGTCCTTCTTAGTCACATCATTCAGTTTTCTAAAATCTATACACATTCTCCACCCATTTTGCACTCTCTTAGGTACTAACTCACCCAGCTGATTTCTAATAACAGTTATGCCTGTCTTTTTAGGTACAACATGAATAGGGCTAACCCACTGGCTATCAGAAATGGGAAAGATAATACCTGCATCAAGGAGTTTGTGTATCTCAGACAACACTACCTCTTTCATTGTTGGGTTCAGTCTCCGCTGAGGCTCTCTGGATGGCTTCGCTCCCTCATCCAACCGAATCTTGTGCATGCACAGCACTGGACTCAACCCGTGCAAGTCTGCCAATGTCCATCCTATGGCTCTTTTGTTCTTTTTCAAGACCTCAACCAACTCGCCTTCTTGCTCCGATGTAAGCTCCTTGGAGATAATTACCGGGAGTGTCTCCACCTCACCCAAGTATACGTACTTGAGATGACCCGGCAACTCCTTAAGTTCCAACTTGGGAGCCTGCAAAAGAGATGGTAATATTTTAGTTGGCTTTTCACATGCCTCTAAAGCAAAAGTAGTTTGTTCAGATGAATCAGACAATATGGGAACACTACTTTCGACTTCGCCAACAATTTCAGTAAAAACGAGTGGGTCATCCCCATCAACAACAGTCATGCATTCTTCTTGTTCTAAAGTATCTATGAGATCAATTTTACAGACAGAATGCACGTCAGCATGTTGTTTCATGGCATCAAATACATTAAATTCGAACACATCCCCTTCATACTCAACAGACAAAGTACCATCATGCACATTAATTTTTGTCTTAGCGGTTTTCATGAATGGTCTTCCTAGTAAAACTGAAGTAGTGGGTGATGCGTTTTCTTCCATATTTATCACATAAAAATCAGCAGGAAAGATTAGGTCCTTAACTCTAACCAACACATCCTCAATCACCCCTAGAGGACGAATAGAAGACCTATTAGCTAACTGGATAATTAAACTTATTTCCTGCATACCTTCTAAATCGAGACTCTTGTAGACTGAGTATGGCATAACATTAATTGAGGCTCCTAAGTCTAGCATGGCGTGCTCGATTTCTCTGTCTCCTATAGTACATGACAAGAGGAACATACCTGGATCCTGGCATTTGCTTGGAATACCTTGTGTTATCAGGGCAGAAACATTTTTGTTTACCACAACTCTCTCAGCACCTTTGGTCTTCCTCTTCATGGTGCACATCTCCTTCAGAAATTTAGCGTACCTTGGGATTTGCTGAATTGCATCAAGCAGCGGCATATTGATCCCAACCTTTTTTAGCGTCTCAAGGACATCCGCGTCTTCGACCTCCTTAGGTGGCCTCACCAACCTATTCGGAAAAGGAGCAACGGGAGTGTAAGACTTCATAGAAATATGAGGATAAGCTACAACCGTTTCAGAGGGTGTTTGAAGACAATTATCTGGAGATATCTCTGTATCCTTGTTAGAGTCCTCGGGAGTGGGTCGAGATGGTATCTCTCTTTACCACTTCTGAGATTTATCGCACTAACGCCTTCCGCTTTGGATTCTATCTTACTCATCCTTTCCTTCACCTCAGTGAACCCATCTCTTAGCGATTGCATCTCCGACCTGGTCTCATCTCTTAGAGACCGTATCTGCGAATTGGTCTCATTGCTAGATTCCATAAGTGATTTGAACATGCCTTCGAGAGCTTGACCTGAAATAGAAGAAACAGCCTGAGACGATTTTTCGTGCAACGTATGAAACAAACCAAATACCTGAGACACTTTTTCTTTGAGCTCTTCTATGTCGGTAGACATTTTAGCTTGCTCGTTTCTTCCTCCGTATTGGCGACGATTCTCAGCCATGTTGTTGATCAGCTGTCTGGCTTCCGCAGACGTTTTCTCCCAAAGGGCTCCACCACTCGATGCATCGAGCATCTGACAGTCATGCGGAAGCAAACCTTCATAAAAGAATTCGATAAGCGCGGCCTCTGCTATCAGATGGTTCGGGCATTTCTCACAGAGCTTAATGAATCTCTCCCAGCATTCGTGAAATGCCTCTTTCTCTTCTTGCTTGAAACGATAGATATCTTTTTTCACGGCTCTGGCTTTTGAAGCTGGGAAATACCTTTCCAAGAATAGACTCTTTAACTTTTCCCAAGTGAAGATGGTTCCCGATGGCAAGTAATGTAGCCAATCTCGAGCTTCATCTCTCAAGGTGAATGGAAAAGCTCTCAGGTAGAGCTGATCTTCAGTTATGTCGCCTGGCTTCATCGCGGAACTTGTCATTTGAAAAGCTTTGAGATGTTTAAAGGGATCTTCATCTGCTTCACCACAAAAGGAAGGCAAATGGTCAATTAAGCCCGACTTAAGTACAAACTCACCTGAGATTTCCGGGTAGGAAATACAAGACGGTTGGTGGCCCATAGCAACTGATGTTCATTGCCTGAGTGTTTTTGGGGCTCCAGCCTCATCGGCAATCTCCATTTTCTCAATAAAAAATTAGGCACTTCTAGCACACTTAAACAAACAGATCAAAAATTGCAAATAATAAAAGAATAAACAAAAAAAAAAATTCAAAATAAAAATCAAAAGTCTACAAATCAAATTTAAACTAGGCCGAATTACACTTAGTTCCCCGGCAACGGCGCCAATTTTGGTAGCGATATTTTGGAACTAGCGCCAATCATCGGGTTGTCGAGACCCGCCAAAATAAATTTATAAAAACCCGAATACACTGAACTATTAGTAGATGAGTGGTAACGGGGTCGATCCACAGGGAATTAAGCTAATTTAACTTAATCTTAATTAAATTTGCTAACTTATAAAAATAAATGAAATATGGGGGATTTGTTGGTTTTTAATTAACTAAAAGGAAACAATGCAAACGGTAAAAATTCAACTAACGGAGCTTTTGACTCGGGACGATCGGGAATAAAGTTAGCATGCCTCTTGGATCATAGGTTGACAAGTATAATGGCTAAACAATTTAACAAATATGCAGCTCGCCTAAAATTAACGAATTAACTCAGACATGCTCCATGGATATTAATTAAACATAATAAATCATGCTAATCAAGCATATCGATTGGACATTGGCGGCCAACGCTCTCCCAAGTCCAATCGATAGCAACGAGCTAACTACGACGACTATCTAATTTGGACGCGAAATTAGTGTGTCGATTTGGGATTCTAATTCGAGAAGAACGAACACCAAGAACGCAAGGACGCCAATACGCTCAAAGGTGTCGTAAATCTTTGTTACTTGGCGGTTTAGAGAGGCACGGCATCAAAACCTTTAACGAATGAAACATGCTCAAAATCAAGGGTGCCTAGTCCTAAATAATTCAAACATGCTCATGGAATAAGCAAAGAAATAGAAATCAATTCAATAAATCATCCAACCAATTCAGAATTCAATCCAACAACCTCACCAAGAGTGTAAACTACATTATTCCTATACAATCCCGAGCCAAAAACGCTAAAACTACTCACTCATGATGTGTGTGATGTGGAATGGCTCAAATCCAAGCTTCCTAGCCTCTCCCATGGTGAAAATGGTTGCTGGAACGTCTAATCAGGTGCGGAGCCCGAGGTAGGAGATGATGATGGCGGCTAAAATCGGACAAAAACTTAAGTAATCCGTCGTAGCGTCTCGACGCTAGGGCAGCGTCTCGACGCTGCGCCCTAAATAATGCGCGCGCGCAGTCGGGGTGGCGTCGAGACGCTCGCGCAGAGTCGAGACGCTGTGCGGCGTCGAGCGAGCGTCGAGACGCTGTCACTCGACGCTTGCTCTCGGGTGGATTTGCAATTTCACGCTTCAGACTTCGGAGCGTCGAGCTAGCGTCGCGACGCTGTCGCTCGACGCTAGCTCTCGGGTTTTTGCATGGAATTTTGCCTTCAATTTCCCCAAAGCGCCCAATCTTCAATTCTTTGCATGGTTCTTCCCCGGGAGTGCTCTTAGGTCTTTAAAACGCGATATTAAGCCTCGAAAAGTGCCGAAACGCTCCCGAGGGCGAATTACCGAGAACACCTGCAATTAACACATAAAAGCAAGATTAAGCAAGTAATAATCGTGAATTAGGGACATAATTATAGCTCCAAAATGAAGCTATCAATTACACAAACAAGGTTTGTTTGGTAAATTCAAGCTTTCAGATTTACCTTTTTGCGAATATTGTACTCTTGGAAAATCAACGAGGGTGAAATTTTCTAAGAGCACAGAGTTATCTATAGGGATTTTAGATTATGTCCATTCGGACTTGTGGGGACCAGCGAGGGTTACAACCCTTGGAGGAGCAAAATATTTTATGAGTATTGTTGATGATTTCTCAAGGAAATTGTGGGTGTTTACTTTGAAGAACAAGAGTGATGCATTTGAAACCTTTAGACATTGGAAAATCCTAGTTGAAAATCAAACTAGGAAAAGAATTAAGGTTTTGAGAACAGATAATGGTCTGGAGTATATAAATGACAACTTTGTAACTTTGTGTAAAGAAGCTGGAATTAAGCGGCATCGTACAGTTCCGTACACACCACAACAGAACGGTCTTGCAGAACGGTTCAATAGGACTTTGCTTGAAAGGGTGAGATGTATGCTAGCAAATTCAAAGCTTCCTAAGATGTTTTGGGGTGAAGCAGTTTCGACAGCAGCGTATCTCATAAATAGGAGTCCTTCGGTTGTCTTGAATATGAAAACTCCTCAAGAAGTTTGGTCAGGAAAGCCTCCAAATCTCAGTCATTTGAAGGTGTTCGGTTGTGCAGCATATGCACATGCTAGACAAGACAAGCTAGAGCCACGTGCAAGAAAGTGTATCTTTCTTGGTTATCCTTCTGAGTCGAAGGGATATAAATTATGGCTTCTTCGACCAGGTGAGGGACGTTGTATTATCAGTAGAGATGTAAAATTTGATGAATGTGACATGCCTTGGGAGCTGTCTGGTAGTGTGAGCTTTAATAAATCTGTTGACAATGTGTTTTCAAACTCTTTTGAGATTGAATTAGAAAACACGTACACTGCCGAATCTTCAGGGGTGCAATCTGTGTCTAATCAGGAAGTTGAAAGGGTTGATGATCAGTTGACTGGTGAATTATCTGGGGAACAACCTGAGCCTGCAGTTACGGGAAATGATCAATCAGAATCTCGCTTGTCTGATTATCAATTTTCTAGAGATAGACAGAAAAGAGTTGTTAGACCACCAGTAAGATATGATGAAGCAAGTTGTGTAGTAGAACAGGGGAAGAAAACAGCTTTTGCCTTAAACTGTGATGAAATCTTGTTAAGTCATGAACCTTCAAACTTTGATGAAGCAATGCAGTCTAAAGAAAGTGACAAGTGGTTAATTGTTATGAAGGAAGAAATGGCCTCATTGATGAAGAATGAGACTTGGGTGCTTACAGAAAAACCACCAGACCATAAACTTGTTGATTGCAAATGGTTGTTTAAAGTAAAACCAAGTATTATTGGTGAAAACAAACCTAGATTCAAAGCTAGGTTGGTTGCAAGGGGTTTTACTCAAGAATATGGAATTGACTATAATGAGGTTTATTCTCCTGTTGTAAGACATTCCTCAATCCGTGTGTTGTTGTCTTTAGTTGCTCATTTTAATCTTGAGTTGGAGCAAATGGATGTGACAACGGCTTTTTTGCATGGAGAGTTGGGGGAGGAAATTTATATGTCTCAACCCTATGGTTTCATTGAGAAAGGTAAAGAACATTTGGCTTGTAGATTGACAAAGTCACTTTATGGACTTAAACAATCTCCGCGTCAATGGAATAAGAGGTTTGACACATTTATAATTAAATGTGGTTTTAGTAGAAGTGATTATGACAATTGTGTTTATGTTAAACATGTTTCGAAAGATGTGTCTGTATTTTTACTGTTGTATGTGGATGATATGCTGATATCTTCTCATGTTTACTCTGAAATTGTTGATTTAATGGCTGAATTATGCAGAGAATTTGATATGAAGGATTTAGGTCCAGCTAGAAAGATTCTAGGCATGAAAATTTCCAGAGACAGAGCTGCTAGAAAACTCATAGTTACACAACAGAGTTACTTAGACAGTGTAGTTAAGAGATTTAATCTTGAGGCTGCAAAGTCAGTGACAGTCCCTTTAGCCTCTCATTTCAAATTGTCAAAGCATCAGTCTCCGAAGACAGACACAGAACTTGCAGTTATGGCCAAGGTACCTTACTCTAATGCAGTAGGATGTTTAATGTATGGAATGACATGTACTCGTCCAGATCTAGCTTATGCAATGAGTGTTGTTAGTCGTTTCATGAGTTGTCCAGGTAAACATCATTGGGAAGCTGTAAAATGGGTTATCAGGTATGTAAAAGGTACTAAGACCTATGGTTTAACTTACACAGCTGGTGATTCTGATGTTCAATGTTTAGAAGGTTTTGTTGATGCTGATTTTGCTTCTGATATAGATAAAAGAAGATCTACTACTGGTTTTGTATTTAAGGTGTTTGGTAACACAATTAATTGGAGATCTTCCCTCCAATCTGTAGTAGCTTTATCTACCACTGAGTCAGAGTATATAGCATTATCTGAGTCAGTTAAGGAAGCAATTTGGTTGAGAAGACTAATTTCAGACATGCTAGGAGATATAACAGAACCTACTATACACTGTGATAGTCAAAGTGCTCTTGCACTTTCGAAAAATCCTCTATACCATGATCGAACCAAACATGTAGATGTTAAGTTTCACTTTTTAAGAGATGAAGTGAACAAGAAGACAGTGAAGCTGGAAAAGATTGCAACTGAGAAAAATCTTGCTGATATGTTTACGAAGTCTTTGTCAGAAGTAAAATTTAAATGCTTATGTGACCTACTTAAGGTAGGTGTTGGCTAATGTTGCTTGTTTGTGCTTAAAGTGCAGGGTGATTTGAAGTTTGTGTGTTGCTTCTTTATTTGAAGATATACTTGATTCAAGAGGGTGATTTGTTGATTTGGGTGTTTGACTCAAGTCATATCTAACAAATAGTTAGAAGTTTTGGGCTGAAATTATTGTTTGAAGAAAGCCTAAATGAATGGGTCTCAAAGCCCATGTGAAAGACTCCACATCACCATCCATTTGTCGTGAAGTTAGAAACTGAATCTTCTTCTCCAATCGTGGAAGAAAACCGTACAGAAAAGACAAGGGTCTTGGAGCCATCTTAGTCGTTCTTGAAGAAGTTTCATGAGAAATTAGTTTTCTCTTTGTTGAGTATTTTTCTTCTTCAATGGTGTATGGTGATTCTTTGTGAGAGAGAGTTTTGAGCTTTGTTGGAATTATCCCTCTTCCGTCTTTTGATTTCGATTTCGATCGATTGTATGTTCTTGACGTTGAAGCAATAAAATTGATATCGCCTTGCACAGTGGATGTAGACTTCCTTGGTTGAACCACTATAAATTTCAGTGTTTCTTCTTTATTTTTTCTCTAATTGATTAGTGTTTTATCCCAATTGATTTGCTGTGGATTTAGTTAAAGCAGGGGGTTTTGTGTGATATTTCACCACAAAAGTAAAAAACAACACATATAAATCTCCCAAATGCATCAGTGTAATTAATAAAGGGTATGCATTTTACCATTTATTCAAATGTAATGTGTTTTTTTTAAAAGAGAAAAAACAAACAGATGTAGGGTGTTGTAGCCTGTAGGCAGGGACATACTACTGTTTTTGGGATCAATCTTTTTTTCAAAATTTATTGATGAAAGGTTAATAGGGACTAAATTATTTTTTAAAATATTAACAATAAACCTAATAAAACAATTCTCATATTTCAATCGTTTTTTATATATAAATATATTAAAGAAAAAAATGAAACTTAAAATAATAATTAAAACTTTTTGATAATAATATTTATAGTTTCGTATTGAAATAAATATTAAAATTAATTTACTAACATTTTTTTTAATGAAACTAATTTAATTAAATTTAAAAATATTTGTATTTGACATGAAAAAAAAATGTCAAATTTAAAGAATAAATTAAAATAAAAAATATTATTTTATATTTTATATTAGTAAATTGTAAAGTGTTTTAACCCAAAGGAAATGTATTTTATTATTTATATTTAAAAAAAATACAAGTCTAAAATTATTTTTAAGAGTTTCTAAAATTGTGAAACCGAGTTTAACTCAATTGTCATAAAGCCTTGATTAATTGGTTCAATTACTGCATTAATTAAAATACTTTAAAAAAACGTTTATATATATATATATATATATAGAAGAAAAATCGTCCTTACAATCTTTTTTGGGCTGGTTGCACAAATATCAATCAGGGTCAAAATAATTGTAAATTTAGCAAAATTTAAAAACATTTTGCTAATATGACAAAAGAATCAGTGGCTATCGTTGATATATGACTATCACTGATAGACTACTATCACTAAAAGACTAAAATTCTATAAAAAACTGAAGTGATAAACTACTATGAGCGATAGACTTCTATCGGCGATAGATCATACCAACAGTGACTGTTATTTTTTTTTTAAAAAAATGCTATATTTTTAATTATTTTACTCTAAACATCTGTTACAATTTTTCATTTTTTTTAAATATATTATTGAATGTAAAGTTTTAAAATTTAATTAACTAAAATCAACTCTATCTTAGATTTTTTTCACAATTAAATTGTTATAAAACACGTATTTTAAATATTCTATTAAAATCATTTGTAATAAATAAATAAATATTCTATTAAAATTCTAAAAAGGGAAATTGTAACAAATGTCAATTTAGAGTAAAATAATTAAAAATATAGCACTTTTTTAAAAAAATTGTGGATATGATAATTTCTATCCCTGATAGTATGGTCTATATCGCTGATAGAAGTTTATCGTTGATAGACTCAGTTTTTTATAGAATTTTGTCAGTGATAGTAGTCTATGACGGATAAGTCTATTAGTGATAGTCATATATCAACGATAGAGTCTATCGGTGATAGCCACTGATTTTTTGCTAAAATTGCAATTATTTTAGGTCTGATTGCCGTTTGTGCAACCAACCCATCCTCAAATCACTTAAAAGATATATATTACTTTTCCTCATTATTTTAGGTTAAAAGGATCTAAACACAAATAAGTCATTAATTCTTAGTTCAAAGATGGATGATGATCACCAACAATACTGTTTGAATTAAAAAAAAGTTAGAAACTTAGGCGCGTTTACTTGCACGTAATGGAAAAATTCCAACAATCGTAATGAAAATCTTGCAATCGTAATCAGATTTCGATTGATGGTGTTTACCTCCTCCCTCGTCCAATCCCAATCAAATATCCATTGATCTGTTTACTTATCTGTAATAGTTACAACCAATGCTGATTGTTTACAATAATGCATTTTTTTTAATATTAAACAAAAGCTAACAAATTGGGAAACCGTGCCTGTTTTTCATAGTCTCTCTCTATCTAATTGAAAAAAAATTAACCTCTCATCTTCATCTTCCTCAATCTTCCTTACCCTGTCGGTTTCACTAGATTTCTAACACTATATCGTCGGTCACAGTATTCCGTCCATTTGTTGGACGTATTTGACATCGTTATGTGCATTTAGTAGTTAGTCTTGACACTAGATTGAGTCTTAGATTTTTCGTATCGTCGTGAGATGTGGATAGTGTACTAAACACAAACGGAGATATTCTCTATTACTTCTGTCGGGAGGAAGATGAGGCTTGCGATGAATGATCTCCTCCTAGAAGAACATGAGGAATCCTTCCCAAGCGTGAACCAACCGTCTCCCCATCCTGAAAAAAACACTGCAGAACATGGGAAATAAAATGTTGAAGTGGCTGAATGAGAAGAAGAAGTTAGTAAATATTTGTTATCAATCTAGTAGTTAATCGAGAGTCGCGCGAGATCACCTGTTTGACGTCTCGCGTGAATTCAGATCATTAGTTTAGTAATAGAGAAAACGCCTCTAGTAACTAATCTGAATATTTCACATTATTATAGAGAGATTAAAGGGTAAATTGTGAAAATTAGGGATAAAATTGTATTGATCAGTGAGATTTCAGGGTGGGCCAGACGCAATAATTAGGAGGAGAATGGCGGGTTCTACGGTACTAATCAATCGTAATGCGATTGATCACTTATTTGGAGATCAATCAAAGCCCGTAATCAGAGTGTTTGATTATTGTGAGACTCTCACAACTGTTTGTGATTTCAAAATTTGGTAAACGATTTGAAACAATTGCTATTGAGCAAGTAAACACTCCCTTAGAATGTGGTAATAATTTGTTTTACTCTTTTTCAAAAGAAATGAATATTATTTATTGATAAATAGAGATATAAATAAAGTATTTTTTTTCTTCTTAAAATGAAAGGAAAAAAAAAATAAAAAAAATAAAAAAAATAAAAAAAATAAAAAATGAAGAGTTTTTTTTTTTTGCAACGGTATTTTAATTAATGCTAGGATTGAACCCCATGACCTCTTAGTCATGAGCACAACCTTATGCCAATTGAGCTATGCTCGGTTTGGTAAAAAATGAAGAGTTTGGGAAAGGAAAATGGGAGTAGCGTAGGTGTTCCCCAACTTTTGAGAGGAGTGTTGAGAGCCATGAATTTTGGTGCCCCCCACCCTCCCCTTTTCTCTACGTCTTCTGTATCTTCTCTTTATAAACTCATTTCCACACTCCCCTCGTTCTTCATGTAATACAACACATTACTCTCTCTCCGAGATATCATGATGCCACCGGAACAAGAAACAACAACCTCCACCACCACCACTACTACTACTATTCCAACAATCTCACTCCCAACCCCGACCCCCCGCCCCGCCGTGCTCATCCATGCCGACCCTTCCGCTGCCGTCACCGATCACACATTCTCCGTTCTTCGCCAATCTCTATTCCCTCTCACCCTCAAGGTACTACCCAATTCTCACCTAAATAACTAACCATATTGATCATTTTAATAAAATTCTAATTAATATTCCATTTCTTTTTTTTGTGGGCAGTTCGAAGATGTCTCCTATAGCATCAAAATCCAGAGCTCCAAAAGCAACTGTTTAATTAGGAATAACTCCGAAACCAACAACAACACTACGACACGGAGCATACTCAATGGGATAAGCGGAGTGGTTCGACCAGGGGAGCTTCTCGCAATGCTGGGCACCTCGGGCAGCGGCAAAACCACTCTTCTAACTGCCCTCGCCGGCCGTTTACCCGGTAAAATCTCCGGCTCCATAACTTACAACCACAAACCCTTCTCCAGCTCCATTAAGCGAAAAATCGGCTTCGTCTCGCAAGACGACGTTCTCTACCCTCATCTCACCGTCCTCGAGACCCTGACCTACGCCGCCATGTTGAGGTTGCCCAAGGAGCTGAGTAAGGAGGAGAAAGCTGCGCAGACCGAGATGATCGTTGTGGAGCTCGGTCTGAGGCGCTGCCGGAACAGTGTCGTCGGCGGTGGACTTCTCCGGGGGATCTCAGGCGGGGAGAGGAAAAGGGTTAGTATTGGTCACGAGATGATTGTGAACCCGAGCTTGCTTTTGTTGGATGAGCCTACTTCTGGGCTGGACTCCACTACGGCCCAGCGGATTGTTGCCACGTTGAGGGGACTGGCTCGGGGTGGTCGGACCGTGGTTATGACTATTCATCAGCCCTCCAGCCGGTTGTATAGGATGTTTGATAAGGTGGTGGTGTTGTCCGATGGCTACCCCATTTACACCGGCCATGCGGGTCGGGTCATGGGTTATTTTGACTCCATTGGATATGTTCCTGCCTTTAACCTCATGAATCCTGCTGATTTTCTCCTCGATCTTGCCAATGGTATGAAAATTAAAAATAATTTTTTTTTTTTTTTTTTTAAATTGTTCACTTTGTTGTCAATAATTTGAACTTTACTTTTGGGAATTATTTAATCTTTTAATTGACAGGTCATTTTCAATCTTTTGTTTTTGAAATGTTATTGGGTTAGGCATAGCGCCAGATTCAGTTCGCGAAGAAGACCAAGTGGATGATTTCCATGGCGGATTGGAGCGTCAAGACGATCAAAATTCCGTCAAGCAATCTCTCATTGCTTCCTTCAGAAACAACATTTACCCCGAACTCAAGGCTGAGATTCTCGCCAAAACTAAAACCTCCACACTTCATTCAACATCCGAATTCCCAAGTAAGGCCTCATTGGATTGCTTTCGTTTAAACATTATTTTTTTACTTTTCAACTATTTAGAATTAAACATTTACATTTTCTCAAAACTTCCTTTTTATACTCAATTTTACTCCACACTACATTCGAAATGATTTACTAATGTCAAATTAGTGACGTATATTAATAAATTTTATAAATTAATAAATTTCATTTTGTATTTAAAAGTGTGCCCCATGATCTGGGCCGCACAGGGAGAACAGTGGTGGTCGGCGACGGTGGCCATATAAAAGTGAAGGTGGAGAGAATTGACTAGGTAGTATGGGACAAAAGAAGAATTCACTATTAATCACTCAAATTTCTAAAATTTGATTTCAAGGATTCACTCCCGCCGGTTGCATAAATAGAAATCAGACCCAATAAAATAAGTGAAAATATAAGAAAATATAAAACATTTTGAAAAGGTAGCAAAAAAAAAATCCACTATAGTCACTAGTAGCATTGATAAAATGACTATTAATTCTATAAAAATACAAAAATATATCCGTAATTATCATTAATAGTCATTGGTCAACTATGAGTTTGACTATGAGTTTGACTAATCCTAATAGGAGGCTATTAACAATAAAAATTCACATATTTACAAATTTTTAAGAAAATTGCTATATTCTTAATTATTTTAATTACATGCAATTTCCCTCCACTAAAAATAACTTATTTTTCAATTTTTTTTTTGGCAACATGTTAGAATAGAAATAAAAGGTATGATATCACTAATTCATACATCATATGAGTTGAGTTGAACTATGTTATTTTTAAGTTAATTTCTTAATATCAAACACTAATTTATTTTTCTTTTCAAAATTAAAGACTTGAAAAGGGAATCTAAACACGTCCTAGTCTCCATTCATCATTTGAAATTCCGGTTGTTTGGCAATTTTTTAGGCTAAATTTAACGGTGGAATTGCAGGAAGAGCAGAAAATGAATGGACGACGAGCTGGTGGGAGCAATTTAGGATATTACTGAAAAGGGGATTGCGAGAAAGGAGACACGAATCATATTCGGGGTTGAGGATTTTCCAAGTTATGTCCGTTTCATTTCTTTCAGGCCTTTTATGGTGGCACTCCAATCCATCGCATATACAAGATCAAGTATGAACTCAAAAACACCACTAATCCATCAATTAAACATACTTTAATTTCTCTTAACAACACTAATAATAAAATGTTGAATAATACAGGTTGGACTAATCTTCTTCTTCTCAATCTTCTGGGGCTTCTTCCCACTATTCAACGCCATATTCGCATTCCCACTAGACCGTCCAATGCTAAACAAAGAACGCTCCTCAGGAATGTACCGTCTCTCTTCCTATTACTTGGCTAGAACTGCAGGAGACTTGCCAATGGAGTTACTCCTTCCCACCATTTTCGTCACCGTCGCCTACTGGATGGGCGGTCTGAAGCCCTCACTTCTCCCTTTTCTACTCACCCTTTTGATCGTCCTGTTCAACGTGCTCGTATCGCAGGGCCTCGGGTTGGCGCTCGGTGCCGTTCTGATGGAAGTCAAACAGGCCACCACGTTGGCGTCGGTGACCATGCTGGTGTTTCTGCTGGCGGGTGGCTACTACATTCAGCACATTCCGCCGTTCATCTCATGGCTCAAGTATGTGTCGTTCAGCCATTACTGTTATAGGCTTCTGGTTGGGGTTCAGTACTCTGTGAATGAGATGTATGAGTGTGGGATTGGGTTGCAGCATCGCTACTGTAAAGTGGGGGATTTTCCTGCTGTTAAATGCTTGGGGATTGGGAATACTTTGTGGTGGGATGTGGCTGCTTTGGGTGTCATGTTGGTTGGGTATAGGATTTTGGCTTTTCTTGCTTTGAACATGAGACAGCCTCACTGATTATTACTCCATCATCGATGCCAGAGCAGAACCAGAACAAGCTTGCTCTGCTCTCAACAGGTGCTCAAATTGGAGTGATGAGATTTTTTGTTTTGTTTTTTTTTTGGTGTTGGTTGCTGACTCAAATTGGGGAATGAGAGAGTGGGTTAATTATGTTCTTTTAGACTGTCTTAGGGGAAATGGTAATTTTAGCAAATGAGAAATCTCGTTTGATTTAATTCGAAAAACGATATATATTTCTATAAAAAGTTGTTATTTGAATAGGAAAAAGAGTGGATCTGCAGGATTCCAAATGAATTGGCTTATACGAAAAAAGCCTTGTTCTTTGGAAGATCGAGACCGTGTCTGGTACTGCACGGTTCCACTCTGCAAGAACTTCAAATCATTGTCTTTTGCATAGCGTCTCCCCAACAAGAATGATTTCAGGCTGAAGCAAATGATTAAGGTTGATGAGAAGATTGAACTGACATGAGGTAAACTCGATGTTTTGGGAAGACACGCGAGACTCAAAATCTCGTGCTAAAGAGCGTGGAGGTTCAAATCTTGTTAAAAAGATATTTTTGTTTTTTTTAATGTAACATTTTGATGGAAGTGCTGCACAACTGCTTTACTTTTGGTGGGTTCGAAATATATCTTGAAAGGATGAATTAATGGGTTGACACTATTAAATTGTGCATGAAAGATCGTTGTCTGAAATTTCCCTTGATTTTTCTTCTTCATGTTGCAAAAAGTTTTGAGAGTTTGTCTCACTTTCTTTGGTTTATTCACAAAGGCGTGAAGAGATAAGGTGTGTTGCTGCTTATTATTGTCACAACCCAACTTGAAAAGAGTGGTGGTGGTGACTCTCATGTAGTGGATAAGTGGTGGTAACATCTGTGTCGCCCATCAGACCATATTTTGGGAATGAGAGAGAAGTAATGTGATGCAACAAAAGAGGATAGTGGAACTTAATACACTAAGAAGAAGTGTGGAAGAAGACTAGCTAAGACACAAGCGAGATTGGAAGCAACAATTATACGCTGGAGGCTAGATGGCCCCCGAAGCCATAACCCAAGAGGTTAAGGTTGAGCTGTGAGTTTTGACAGCAATTTTGGGGTTAGATGCATATTATTGAGATATGTAAGTACATTTAAGTTTTAGATCATTTGAAGATCAGACGTGCACTCCACGTTGTCAAGTGACTCCTACCAAAGATGTCGTAGAATAATGTACTTGATAGCTTGCGAAAACAAGCTATTTTAATCTCTCATTTTGCTCATTTTCCTTAAAACTCTACATCAAGATTATATTATGGACGATTTATTGCTTTAAATGCTTCATGATAACGCGTCGAATGACCGTTATTTAGCATCCATAATTGAACTATTCTATCCTCAAAGTGTGCGCTAACGGCAAAACATGCTTTAAAGTATATTTTTTTAAAATATTTGTTTAAATCATATAAATCAGCGCTAGAATTGATTAAACTTCATTTTTCTCAGAAATTGGCCATTGCATGTATCTATCGCGTGACAAATATTCGAAAAAATAAAATGTCGCTTTCCCGTGCCAGAGGATCGTGGAGCAGGCGCTGTATAATTCAGAGCCGACAATAAAGTTAAGGACGCGCCTACAGACATGCAAAAAGCAACTGTACCTCTACCAAAGAGCAAATATGTCTAGAGCCCGTGAAAACCACAACTTGGGAGAATTTCACCTCTTAATCCCTATTTTCCTGTTGGAGGGGAGAGAATGGATTGTACGTATGAGTATTTTTCCTTAGAAGTTTGACCAAGTTCCTTAGAGAAGAAGAAAGAAGAAGTCTTCCATTGTCGAACAAGTTGGAGAGGGAGTGACGACATCTGAAGCTACTACATCGGTGGAGGAAGTGATAGCCCTCCATTGTAGCTGAAGAGGGGAAGTTTGGCCTAAAACAATCAACTAACTAACTAAGCTATTTTTCCTCTTCTCCCTTCACAATTTCTTATTTTTTTATGCTTTCCATTTACTATATTTCAGTCTATGCTTTAATGTTATGAGTAGCTAAACTTTTTATTCGAGACTTGGCACCCGACCCCAACTATTTGTAAGCATGATTCACGTGACATATATATCGAAACAAGCATCTGTGAAACTTCGTCTTAAGAGTCCTTTTGATTAAATACACTTTTGTCTTACTGATCATCTGATAAAAGTAACGTATGCATAACAACGTTCGAGATAAGATCTTGCATCAAATCACTTAAGGAAGAACAAAAGCGGTTGTAAAGATACATGTCATGAACATCATATTACCAACCACGTGTAAGCTTAGGAGAGTATATGTAACGCCCCACGTTTCATTTAATATTAATTTGAGTTCAATTGGGTCTTTGAGGCGTGTTAAAAAGAAAGAAGGAAAAGGACTTTGTAGAATAAATTAAAAAAAAAGAGAGGTTAGGTTAGTCATTTGACCAAGTCAATTAAGAGTTAATGAATTATTAATAATAATAATAATATTATTATTATTATTATTATTATTATTATAATAATATTAAAAAAAATATATAAAAAGGAAAAGTTAAAAACGCAAGTCTTCTTCCTTGTGAAGAAGACCCAGGCTTCAGAGCACTGCCCACCCTCTCCCAAGTTCTCTCCCTCTCAGTCCACTCTCTCCTTCAACTCCCTCTCATTTCCCTCGGCTCCGACCACCACGCTGTCGACGTCGTCTCTCTTTCCCTCTCCCCCTTCACTCCGCTCGTCTCACGCCGCCACCGGTCGTCCGTTGCCCAGCCGCAAGCGTCGTCGCTCCGCCCTACCGGACGTCGACCGCCGCCGCGCCCTTTCCCTCTCCGATTAGATCGTTGGCAGCATTCTACCAGCGAGCTTTCGACAACTTTCGACCAGCGGGTAAAGTCCGTTCCCCTTCCACCGATCTCTTGTCTTGTCCATTGAATGTTGATTTTAACTCAAACTCCTTTCAAATCTGATTGTTGTTAGTTTCAAACGTTTTGTTCTGCTTCGAGATTCAATACTTGGTCCGTTCCAACGTTAGATTGGCGAAACATAGTCTTGGAACGTGCTGTCGAACAAGATTTGACATCATCGCAGGTAGTTTTGGTGGGTTCCGAGGCTCTATCTACTTCTTGAATTTATTTCAAATGACTGAGATTCTGATTATAAGAATTGAAATTTTGTTCAATTTGTCCTGATCTGTCTCGACATTGGAAGCTCTTCTATTTCGGTGTTGAAACCAAGTTCGGGATGAAGTAATTTAGTCTAGGAGTGGCGGTGAGTCGGGACTGCGTAGCTAAGCTTTAGTCCACTTGTTGAACAAATTTTACAACACTAGTCTTAGTCTCAAAAGTAGTGTTAAGCGCTAGAATTTCATCGTAGGTTGAGACCAGGAGTTTTCGTGACAATTTTAGTCATCTCGTCGGACTTAGTTTTAAGGTAAGTAACCTTACTGCTGGCTAGCCTTCAGGCTAGGTTGGGAATTCTTGTTTGAATGTGGAATGTGATTTTTTTTGTATTAGCTTTGAAGTGTTTGTTATATGTTGGAGAAATTATCCACGTGACGTTGTTGGAAAATTCATGAATTTTGTGGGAGATTGTTGTGAATGATGTCAAAAATAAATTATGTTTTTATGGTGATGGGTTTTGTGTTATGGTTATGTACGAAGTTCGTTTATAAAGTTTGAATGTAGCTGAGATGAAATATTCATGAATGTAATGCATGCTGAAAGTTGAAATTTATGCATGAGAGAACATTAGTCCATGCTGCATCAACTATATTATCTAAATTGAGTTAAGTGGGACCCCATGCATTTGTGTGATACATGAGTCATGAGATTTTTAAAGATAATTACCCCATTTCCTGTGAGAATTGCCGGCATGAAAGTGATGCAGGTTTAGGGGCTCTAATCACATGAAAGTGATGTGAGTAGAGCTGGTGAGTATGAAAGTGATGCTCACCCATGTATGAAAGTGATGCATGCCTAGAGAGTTCTCAGTGCATGAAATTGATGCATCTGAGACTGGTGTGTATGAAATTGATGCACATCTAGAGGGATAGGAACAGACTGGTAAGCTGAAGATGTAGGTTTAGGTCCCACTAGTTAAAGTTTTCAGTTAATTCATGATTGCATGAGATTGCATAGCCTGACCACGGTAGTGGGGTTACTTACTGAGTATTTTGTCTTTTCTTAAAATATTTTTTTTTTCAGGTAATGACAGAAACGTACATGGCGCTTGACGAAGTGGTTTGTTGACGATGCCATAAGACCAGAGTCTGAGTTTCCGCCTTCATTTAAGTTTATTTGTTGGAGTCGGTTCTTCTAGTGGCTGTGGTTTAGAACTAGAAGTTTTGGTTTTAAACTTGTCTGAATGAACTTATTTAATATATTTTCATGTTTTTAACGGGATCCCAAAATATTTGTATTTGCACTGATTTTGAGATGTTTCTGAACATTTATTGTTCCCCATCCTTATTCTTAAATAAAGTTTTATTTATTTATCGAGGTTCTTACGTCATGCATGTAGTAACGGTCCTATAATGATGTCATAAATGTTGGGTTTTATGTCCTAAAACTCATGGTTTGTAAACTGTTATGTTTGTAAGTATTCTATTTAGAATAAAGAGTTATTAGGTTTATTCAGTAAAAGAGTTTACTGGAATAAAGTGAAACGTGTTTAGGTTAACCAATACCAATGACCAACACCCTTGGGTGAATATGAGTACTTGAGCCTCATGTATGATATGATTGTGGATCAGGCTCAAGTAGTCAGTCAAAACGGTCTATAGTATATTGATGAGGCTGGGTACCTTATCCTGGTAACACTATTGGATGCGGCTCACTCTGTATTGTACAAAACGATGTGATCCGAATCGTTTCACATGAAGATGTGCGAGTGAGGGCGTCCTGTGCAAAGAGTTTGCATAAGACCGAACCGCGAAATATGTCGCTCTCTCTTTATAACACCGTTTACTGATGAGACCGACATTTTCATTTGATGGCCTAGGTAACTCGATCTCAATCTTGAGCTCGCTATGAACTCCTGCTTATTAGACAATATCCTTAGACTTGTACTGGTGAGAGTGGCCCTTTAGCTGTTACCTCTCCAAATGAGAGTTATTTAGGTCTATACTTGCTTCATATTCATGAAGTCTGTTGAGCATTTTAGCTATTATTGAGCATAATATGTGTTTAGTGGTGACATTTGTGAAATGGTGTTAAATTAATGCTTATGTGGAAAATCTGTGCATAAGTGTGTATTTGGTGAAAAAAATGTCTAAATAATGCCTTTTAGGAGTATTGCTGAAGTTTTGCGAGGAACGCAATGGGATCAGAAGAAACTTGAAACAGAGCATTGCGATCGCAACGCAATCGCAATACTGGTCTTTTCTGCTGCGTTTTTCCAACTGTCGGCCCTTCCTGCATCTGCCACGTGTGAGGTTGTTACCTCAAATTGGATGGAGATCCGCAGCCTATGGAACCTCTGAAGGCTATATAAGAGAGCTAGATGAAGAAAGAAAACAACAACTCGACGGTGAAGAAACTCGACAAAGGCCAAATACCGCAGACGAGAATTCGCTCTCCCGTTTGTTGGATCGAAGAAACAAAGGCCCCCTTGGCATCAGTAATTCAAAAGGAAGAAGAGAAGATCCATCTTCTCTTCTGATTGAGTTCCTTCCCAAGACACGCCATTCTTCTCCTTCAACCGAGGCGGATCGTGGCTAAGAGGACCTTCACCTATTCTACTGCTTTCCTTTAGGTATTGCGTTTGGATTAAATTGTGCTTTTCTTCTAGAATTATTATTGGTTCTGTTAATCATATTTAAATCAATTAGTTTTGTTGAGTTCTTCTATTCCTCATAATTAATCAATTAGTTTTGTTGAGTTCTATTCATGAGTAATGAATTAGTTTTGTTGAGTTCTTCTTTTATCATGCGTGGCTAGAGTTATAAGGGTTTGTTAAGATGAATCTGTAGGTCATAGCTATGTGATTTCAGCTTTAAAATAATCATGCATGCATTGAATGAGTGTAAACTTCATCCCATGGACATTTTCGACCGACCATCCATTTTGTTTTAAAGAGTTCCTGATAGCTCCAAAATAGAGCTATTATTTACTCCTTAATATTACCTAAAACCATGTCAAATATTGATTAAAATGCCTTTTTGTAGGTGAACTCATGGTAGAGAGCTCGAGGAGTCCGACGACGTGTTTCGGGGCTAAAAGCGACGTTTTAGAGTTTCATGGACGCATCGGGAGTGAAAGGGCTTGAAGAGTTGAAGAAATGGCAAAAATTGCCATGGAAAGGCAAAATTTGGCCAACAAACCCGAGAGCAAGCGTTGAGCGGCAGCGTCGAAACGCTGTCCGAGCGTCTCGACGCCGCCCCGACGATTTTCAGAATTTGACGCGCCCCAGCGTCGAGCGCGCGCGCTCAACGCTCGTTCAACGCCGACAGCGTCGAGACGCTGTCCGAGCGTCTCGACGCTACCCCGTGCGTGCGCGCTGCCAACTTAGGGCACAGCGTCGAGACGCTGCCCTAGCGTCTCGACGCTCCGACGACTTTAAAAGTCTTCTTCTCCGATTTTAGCCGCAAGTTTTATCCCATTTTCGATTTCCACCATTGTTTAAGCTCGGGTGGGAGCTCTAAACCCACATTTCTTCCCTTTTCTCTTCAATAAAGCTTCAACATTAAGTATTTCTCTTGATTTGCACAACGGGGAGCTAAGGTAAGTGCTCTAATTCGAGTTAGGGGTTGTCTTGATGCATTAGGGAGGGTTTAGCTTTAAATTTCTAGCTTGTAATTCTGAGTTTCTTGCATGATTCTTCCTTTGTTTGAATCCCATGAGCATGTATGACTGATTAGGAGTGACGTCCGAGTCCTCACGCATGTTTTACCGTTAAAGATTAGGACGTATAATTGCCTCAATCGCTAGGTAACAAGGGTCTAAGCGTGACTAATTAATTCTAACCTAAGTGACAGTAGGAGAATAGAATTAATTATCGTTTGCACGATAGACTTAGGGAAAGAATAGAAATTGTGCCAAAATTGGTCGAGTTCTCGATCAATTGGTTCGTCGCGATATTACCCGTTACTGTTCTTTGATTAGTTTAGGCTTGATCAACTTAAATTAATTAGTGAGCATGTTTAATTGGAATTGCATTTTTCCAATTAATTCATTGGGATGTTTGCTACGGAAACGAGCAAACATTTCGCGTGCATGAGGTTAAATTACAAGCATGATTAGAATCCCTATAAACTAAGCGCATCAAGATAAATCCCGAGCACTCGAATTAGGAGCACGTGTTACATTTATTTTTCCGCTCTTTACTTTTCGCATTTATTTTTCCGTTAGCTTAGTTTAGTTTTAATTAACTCCCCCTTTATTTTATTTTGAGTTTTAGTTTAAAAGGCAAATAGAAATTAGTTAAGAGAGGTTGATTTAGGTTCCCTGCGGATCGACCCGTTACCACTAGCTGCAAAGCTTAGTAGTTTCGGTAATTATAAATTTTATTTTGGCAAGCCTCGACAGCTTGAAATTAGTTGGACATTCAAAATTTGCGCCGTTGCCGGGGAACCATTTAATTTCTCTTAGTTAAATTTTATTTGTTTAGAAAACCAAAAAAAAAAATATTTTCCTTTTCTTGTGTCTTCTTGTTTAAGTATGGCAGATATTCGTTTAGAAGAGTGGGTGATAGCTTCAAGGCGAGAAGCCGCGAGGATTGCTCTTGTCGATGAGAGGGAATATAGGGAGTTTTTGAGTATTCCCCATCATGGCGAGGAGTACATAAGGAGGCTGCATGCAATAAAGAAAACTCCGATACAAATGCGTAAGCTGCACTCCGAGGTTTGGTGGACGTTTATTAGAGAAACGCATGCGAGAGCAAAATGTTGTGCTTGCTCGGTAGGGGGTCATACTTCCTACGCATGTCCTGAGTCGCCACAAACCAGTCTTCTCGAGGCCTACCCCGCACAAGAACATCCCGAGTTAGGAAATCAATCCTCCCTGTCCTATAATCTCAATTTTGAAGAACAAAGGGAGCAAATTGATTTCATGCTCGAGGAGTTACACCCCAGTTGCAAAAAAGAAATCAGAAGTATTCCGCCATGCGAAGATGAGATCGTCGGGATTAAGGAAAAAGCCGAGCCTACTATCTTGAAGGAATTTCAGGTGGTAGAGTTTGAGGCTGACGAGTCTCTTTCTGTTTTATTTCCTGAACTTCCCTCTATCGATGCATGCTTTCTTCCTTTTTCCCCTGTTGAGTCTTTATTTTCAGTTGAGTCTTGTTTTGTTTTATTTCAGTCTGTTGAGTCTTTTATTTTTCCATATATCAAAAAAATAAAAAAGATAACAACTCTGTCCGACTGCCTACAAAAGTCGAAGAGCTTGCTTCTCTTAGCAGGCTTTGTTGATTCAAGGAAGAAGGGGCCGAAGAAGTACGAAATTTTTTACGTACCCTGACAGAGAGGAGGACACGTCGAGCATAACGACGTTAAAAATTTGCGCTTCTTGGGAGGCAACCCATGAGTATCTTAAATTTTTGTCTTTACTTTTAGTTTTTATTTCCCTAGCTTAGCCTTTTCTTGCTTTCTTTTGTAGGAGTTTTGTGGCTTAAGGATCGGAACAGTGGGCGAAGAGTGCACTGCTCCAACCGACAACCTAACAAAATTCAGGGGAGGTTTTCTGTTCCCTTTTATTTTGTGCATTTTAACTGCTTAGTCTGAAGTGTGATACATAGAGGACTATGTATGCTTTTAGGTTGGGGGTGGAATTGTCTGTTGGATGGATTCCTGTAGTTGTTGTGTTGTGCATATTCTGAATTTGAAGTGCTTTTGTCTGCTGTTGCATGTGTTCGATGAGGACAATCTAGGAAATGCTTTTAAAGTCTTCGTAGTTGCATATCTAGAAAAGCATGAGATTGTTTGTGTTAGTTGAGCATTTTTCAAAAAATTTTAAAATTTTTCTGTTGCTCCCTTGCATCTATCGAGCACTTAGCAATCTATTCTTGGTTCTGTAGGCTTAGAATAATCTTATGTAGCCTGAAATCATGTTGTCACCCCGAAAGGCACTGTTGCGTGCTCAATGTGTAAATAAAAATGCGATGCGAGAGCACTCAGAACATGCAAGCATACATGGTCTTGTAGCAAGTAATAAGTATTTTTTCATTCGATTTCCCACAGAGATTTATTCTTAGTTACTAACGAAGTGAGGTGCTAAATTAGAAAGGGTGGCTTAAATGGGGTGAACTGGAGATTAATGTGCCTAACTAATGAAGAATATACGAGATATGAAAGCATAAACGAAAGCAAGTAAAGAGATGGACTTCAATGTAGAAAAGAAAGAATTGCGGACTCAACAATGTTCCAGCAATAAAATCGCAAAAAGTAAAAGACTGGAAAAATGGCTAAGGCAAAAACAAAACTATAGAATTGCGCAGACAGCAATTATCTAGCAATTAAATTAGCAGCGTTTTAAGGGTGAGATGGGGAAACAAGGTCAACTAACGACTCCTCTATAGGCTTTTTCATACGATTATTCAGCAGTAGCTCAACTTATCATGCATCAATTTAACTCATTCTCATGCATCTCTCGATTACATGCATTAGATCCTTTAGTTCACTCATATCCAAGTAAGACTTAAGCATCTATTTATATAAGGAAGTTAATGAATTGTGCTAGGAAAACGCCTATTCTTAGGTCATTTTCTGGCTACCATGAAAGGCTAGCATGAATGGACGACTCTGAACTCTTACTCCTTCCGGAGGTTAGGAGTTCTTTAGACAAAATGGATGGCCGATCGAAATTGCCCGTGGGATGAAGTACACATACATTCAATGCATTTGAAGCTATCCTACATGCTGAATTCACGTATTTCTACCTATAGATTCATCATTAGCAGACCCTTGGGTGATTAGTTACTCATGGTTGATGTGGAAGTGGAAATACTAGATTGTTTAAGCATAATTAACAGTACGTAAATGAAAGCAAAGGAAAGACAGAACGTGGTAAGAAACTTGCGAAGTTGTAAATGATTTCTCTATTAAGTAAGATTCAAAGCTTAATGTGCAAAGACTGTAAAGCAGTAAAGACTAAGCGATTGAAGACGAATTGAAACAATGTAACAAACAGAAGTAAATAACAACAAATAGTAGAGAAAATGGAAGACAGAAAGCAGTAGAAAGCGATGTAAATGTGTGCGCGAACTCCTCGCCGCAAGCGCCTCGGATGAAGGGGAAGGTTAGCGTTTTTTGGGGATGAATCCAATCAGAAGAGAAGAAGGATCTTCTCTTCTTCCTCTCGAATTATCGGTGCCAAAAGCTGATTCCTTCACTCCAACAAACGGGATAGAAAATGGAGAGAAACTGCGTTGAGATGGAGAGTTCTACGCTTCCAAGCTTGTTGTTCTCCTTCCCCCTTGACCTCATTTTATAGCTCTTTGCAGGTACTCTTCAGTCAAGGAGAACCATCCATTCTGAACGACGACCCACCACGTGGCAGCAGGGGAGAACTTGGGCGGCTGAAAGATCGCAACAAAACGGCGGACGGTTGGAACAACTTAGCGTCTGCAGCTTAAACATTGTGGAGACAGCAATGTTTCAGCAATTTTCCTGCAATGCACAATTTCAACTCTTTTAACTTCGTTTTTTATTCTTTTTTGTTCCTTTTACAAATAAGTCCTAATTTAGCTTCATTCCTTGATTTCTCATATTTAAGCACGTATTAAACTAAATTCTAACAAAAACGCTTAAGAGTTTACTCAATTCCATGGTAAATAAGTCCCTAATTTATGCACTTTTGGAGACGTAACAGGCACCTCTAGGGAAGGCTTGATGCATGATAGGTTGTAATAGGTTAATCGAGATTATAGCGAAGCTATTGCCTAAGTAAAAAAAAGTAAGCATGGAAATAAAAACTCAAGAGATGCTCCTCCTTCTTAGACTAGCGACATAGAAGTGAGCATTAGTCTTTAAAAACGTGAAGCGAAATGAAGCTTGACGTGTTAGGATTTCTTGGAGAAGCAAAAGAAAAGTAAAAAAAAAAAGTGGATCAAAAGAAATAAAGAGTACAAAGTACTCAAGAAAAAGAAAATGTTTAGGCCTTTTGATTTGTTACTCTCTTGATTGTTGAAAAGCCATTAAACTGTTCTTTATTGCTAGAAGTAGGGGGAAAACAAGATGTACGGTTGCATAAGGTTTTCCGGGTCTAATAGAGCTAGAATAGGTTGGCTATACACACACACACGTAGGGGAGTAACAGTTGAATTTTTGAAAGGTTCTCAATTAGTGCATGGAATTGATTGTTCTCTTTTTGTTGCAAATGCCTTGCTTTTAAAAGTGTTGAGGTTAGAGTCGATGCATGCAATTTTAGACTTTAGTGATAATTTAGAATAGCCTTGCTCGAGGACTAGCAAGATTTAGGTTGGGGTATTTTGATAGCTCCAAAATAGAGCTATTATTTACTCCCTAATATTAGCTAAAACCATGTCAAATATTGATTAAAATGCCTTTTTGTAGGTGAACTCATGGTAGAGAGCTCGAGGAGTCCGACGACGTGTTTCGGGGCTAAAAGCGACGTTTTAGAGCTTCATGGACGCATCGGGAGTGAAAGGGCTTGAAGAGTTGAAGAAATGACAAAAATTGCCATGGAAAGGCAAAATTTGGCCAACAAACCCGAGAGCAAGCGTTGAGCGGCAACGTCGAGACGCTGGCTCAACGCTGCTCAGCGTCGAGACGCTGTCCGAGCGTCTCGACGCCGCCCCGACGATTTCCAGAATTTGACGCGCCCCAGCGTCGAGCGCGCGCGCTCAACGCTCGCTCCACGCCGACAGCGTCGAGACGCTGTCCGAGCGTCTCGATGCTACCCCGTGCGTGCGCGCTGCCAACTTAGGGCACAGCGTCGAGACGCTGCCCTAGCGTCTCGATGCTCCGACGGCTTTAAAAGCCTTCTTCTCCGATTTTAGCCGCAAGTTTTATCCCATTTTCGATTTCCACCATTGTTTAAGCTCGGGTGGGAGCTCTAAACCCACATTTCTTCCCTTTTCTCTTCAATAAAGCTTCAACATTAAGTATTTCTCTTGATTTGCACAACGGGGAGCTAAGGTAAGTGCTCTAATTCGAGTTAGGGGTTGTCTTGATGCATTAGGGAGGGTTTAGCTTTAAATTTCTAGCTTGTAATTCTGAGTTTCTTGCATGATTCTTCCTTTGTTTGAATCCCATGAGCATGTATGACTGATTAGGAGTGACGTCCGAGTCCTCACGCATGTTTTACCGTTAAAGATTAGGACGTATAATTGCCTCAATCGCTAGGTAACAAGGGTCTAAGCGTGACTAATTAATTCTAATCTAAGTGACAGTAGGAGAATAGAATTAATTATCGTTTGCACGATAGACTTAGGGAAAGAATAGAAATCGTGCCAATTGGTCGAGTTCTCGATCAATTGGTTCGTCGCGATATTACCCGTTACTGTTCTTTGATTAGTTTAGGCTTGATCAACTTAAATTAATTAGTGAGCATGTTTAATTGGAATTGCACTTTTCCAATTAATTCATTGGGATGTTTGCTACGGAAACGAGCAAACATTTCGCGTGCATGAGATTAAATTACAAGCATGATTAGAATCCCTATGAACTAAGCGCATCAAGATAAATCCCGAGCACTCGAATTAGGAGCACGTGTTACATTTATTTTTCCGCTCTTTACTTTTCGCATTTATTTTTCCGTTAGCTTAGTTTAGTTTTAATTAACTCCTCTTTTATTTTATTTTGAGTTTTAGTTTAAAAGGCAAATAGAAATTAGTTAAGAGAGGTTGATATAGGTTCCCTGCGGATCGACCCGTTACCACTAGCTGCAAAGCTTAGTAGTTTCGGTAATTATAAATTTTATTTTGGCAAGCCTCGACAGCTTGAAATTAGTTGGACATTCAAAAAATCCATCTACCAGTTCCTAACCTCCGGAAGGAGTAAGAACTCAGAGTCACTCATGCATGTTAGTCTTTCACGGTAGACAGAAAGTGGTCTAGGAATAGGCACTTTCCTAACACGTTTGATAGCTTGAATATATAACTAGGGTCTTAAAACGTACTTGGATATGAGTAACTTAGGAGTATAAAGCATATAATCGGAAGATGTATGAGATCTAGCTAAAACGATGCATGTAATGTTCATTTGCTGCTGAGTGATCATGGTTTATGCCTATGGAGGACTCTTTGCCAACCTTGTTGTCTTTACCTTAGACTTTACTTGTTTGTTAGCCCGTTGTTAGTTTATTGCGAAAGTTTTGCGAGACCCGCAATACTATTTTCTATTCTGCAAATTGTTATTATTTCAGCATTTTCGCTATTTACTTGTTTCTGCATTTTGTATGTTCTGTCGTTATTTCAGCAACCCAACCAACAACATTTTATCACCGGTTACATTTTTCTTAAATCAATTTGTACTTAGCATAAACTTAATCAAATCTCTGTGGGAAAACGATATAAAATATACTTATCACTTGCTGCAGACCATGTATACCTGCATGATCTGAGTGCTCTTCGCATCTAATTTACACACACACTGAGCACGCAACATTAGCGCCGACTCAATAACTTATCATCTCAGGGATAAAGTCCAATAGGTAGCTGGGGACATAGTACAACAAGATTGGAGTTCACTCCTAACCCGCTCTACAGGGTTAGTAGATAGGTTGTTCCCTTAATAGCTGGCTCAGGGGCTTGAACATTTAGAGCTCACACTCTCATGAGATGAGAGAGTTAATTGATTTGTTGGTTGGACCACAGATCTATTGTTCATTAGAGGTGTCAGTGGTACTTAAGGAACAATATGTAATGCAGGGGTTAAACGGTTTAAATGACCCAGCTGTGATTACGAACAACCTGTGAAGGGTTGACTTGCCCGTGACGGTTATATCAGAGGACATAATATATCTACAGTGAGGAGAGTGCAGCCCTCAGACTATAGTGGAGTCTCCGAGGGTTTGACGAATGTTGATTAGTTCGGTTAAAAGAGTTTTGACCGGATAATCTCGTATCGTTGGAGCTCATGATCTGTAGGTTCTTTAGGTTCTCTTGGCTAGCTCGGATAATATCGTGCAACAATGTAAGAGAAAAGAAAAAGAAAAAGAATTTGAATTGTTCAAATTCGGTTTGTGGAAGAATGATGGACATATTTAAATATGATTTAAATATGGAAGTGGTCTAAAACATGGATGTGATTCATGTGCAAAAAGTCAGTTTTCGGAAAATCAGAGTTAGCCATATTATTTAATTAATATTTGATATTGAATTAAATAATATTTATTAATTAAAAAGTTTAATTAATAATTATATATATATATATATATATATATATATTATGGCTAACTTAATGGCTAAGAAAGATAGTAGTGGAACTTGGGGTACTTAAAAATGAAATTGGATTTCATTTGTTTTGCTCTCAATTTGGCTACTGCCTAGGGCTGATGAAGTTTTTTTTTTTAAAACTTCTCACAGTCTTATAATTCTTGAAGATCCATCTTCTTCTTCATCTCTTTTTATTTTATTTTCTTTTCTCTTGTTAACGGAGTCCCACAATTCCGTTGCTCGGCGCCGAGGATAGCGAGACTACCTGGGGTGGTCCTCGGGGTGTTCGTGATAAGAAGCCGGAAGAGTTCGTGACGAGGAACGTGCGGCGAAGCTCGAAGAAATTGGAACTACAAGGGTATGTATTCTAATTTCTTTATTTTCGTCGTTTGAGCATGTTTTCTATTTGTTAAATTGATGAAATTAGAGTTTCAACGATCCAAAATCGCTTTCGCTACGGTAAAACGCTCCATCAATTGGTATCAGAGCGATTTTGATCAACTCAATTTGCATCAATTTAAGTTGGTGGGTATTTTAGTTTTAGAAATTGTTTCCGTATGGATGTCTAAAGTGAAAATCGGTTTGGCATCGTTTCTTTTTTGAATTTCATAATTTTTTATTGCCCGAGAATGTATGGGCTTTAATGTGTGCTGAAGCGTATGTATTTTTAGAGTCATTAGAGTCCATATAGGTTTCTTTGTGAAAGAAGCTCAAGTTTTGAGCTCGCCGAAATGTTCGGTACAAGTTCAAACTCGTTCTAGGCAATACAAATGAGAAGTTCGAAGAGAAATTGGCCGAAGCGTTCGGGGGAGCAAGCTTGTCAAAGGCGGTGCGAAGAGTTCGAAGTCCTCTCAAGACTTAGCTTGTTGATCAAACTTGTAATAAAATAGTTATTGCTTGCTGAATGCCAAAATCGATCCACTTTAGTGTGTTTAATTAATTATGCATTGCGAATGTATGTTTTAATTAAAATTCATGTTTGTATGTGCATAAAGTATGCCATATAGATTTAAAATCCCACCGTAGACTAAGCAAAGACAATCAAAGTGTTGGAAGAGTGCTTTGTTGAGTTTTATCTTTATATACATAGGAGTTGGAGGAGATGATCGTTTAACTGGGAAAAACAAATATTAGTAGTAGCTGTCAGGGAACCATTAAATGAAACTTTGAACTTTTCTTAGTGAAAAGGTAAATTGTTTGTCTTATTAGCAAGGTTGAAAGAATTTGACTTGGATCAACTAAAACAAGACACTAGTGAATTTATCAATTTGATGGAAAGGAGAAATGTTATGTCTCCAAAAGTGACATATTTAGGACTTATTTAGCTTAGGAAGATGCACATACTTAGATGTTTTTGTTAGTATTTAGCCTAAACCTATGCTTATATATGAGATTTAGAAGAAGGTAGCTAAATTAGGACTTGTGTGCAAAAGGAAAGAAAAGGGATAAAAACCGAAGTTAAAACAAAGAAAAATGTGCATTGCGATAGAATTGCGAAAACATTGCTGAAACCGCAATGTTTCAAGTGAAAACCGTAAGTTGACTGATCTCTTTCTGTTAATTTCCGTTATTTCAGGGATTCGTGCTTTCTCCTCCATCCATTCTGATATACGACGTTGAAGATTGATGGTTCTCCTTGGCCCAAATACACCTGCAAACTACTATAAAAGGGGGTCAAAGTCGGAGGTTCAAGCATCATCCGAAAGCGTAGAAGTCTTCTCGCAGTCCATCTTTTCTCCTGTCGTTCTTCTTCGTCTGTTGGTGTGAGAGTCTCAGCTGTTGGAATCGACAATCTGATAGGAAGGAGAGAAGATTCGTCTTCTCTCTCGATTGGATTCATCCAAGCAAGGCTATTCTTTCTCCCCATTCAGTCGAAGCAATCGCAACAAGGCGTCCACGCTCTACTTACTGCTTTCTGTCTTGTGTTCTTCATTTCCAGCACTGCTTTGTTGTTATTTCCTTTCCATTAGTCATTTCATTCTATTTCATTATTGTCTGTCTTTATGTTATTTACTTTAAGCTTTCCCTTGTCCATTCAAACAATCAAATAATCACAAGCAATATTCTTCATTTCACAGTTTCTTACCTTTGCAAGACTGCTTTTCCTCACTGTTTTATCTTTATATTTCTTCTAAGCATGTCTGTTTTATCTCGTATTTCTATTCTCTATACATCCATGAGTAGCTAAGTCACTTAGGGGCATGCTACTGACAAGACTATAGGCTTAAAAACGTGAACCAAGCATGTAGGATAGCTCTCGAAGCATTGATTGTATG